>JADMNL010000034.1:80102500-82752500 GCA_016271365.2 Neoceratodus forsteri
CTAGCCTCCCAGGAAGCCTGAGTAGGAGGTGCCTGAGTGATTTGAATCCAGGTCAGTCTGGGGTGGCTTCTGTCCCTACCCAGTGGCTGATGGCTGTGAGGGGAAGTTTTCCTGGGAATTTGGGCCTCCTATCCCCTGGGAAGCTTAGTAAGAGGCATTGGAGCATCTTGCACCGGGTCCAGCCCAGTGCTGTTGCCAGGCCTCCCTGGGAGATCTAGCCACCTGGGGTTATCAGGAATCAAGGGCAAGGATTCCTGTGAGATTGGGGCTCCTAGTCCCTGGAAAGTGCTTCGAACCGTGTCTCTGGAAGTGGGAATGAGGTTGAAGCAGTCCGAGCAGAGTTCCAGGAGGTCGGGTTGAGTGGCTCGGCCTCCCCTGAAAGGGTGAAGGGACCTTGGGCACAACACTTAGAGGCAGGTGCAGAATATATATAGGGGCAAGAGGAGAGCTGGGCTGGAGGTGCGAGAGATGAAGTCCCAACTCTTCTCCAGAGACTAAGTCCCCATGGAGGTGGACGGGCCGTTGGGGACTGTCTCTGCCCAGCACGAGGCATCATGGGCAGGAGACCGGGGCTGGGGGGTCTGAGCCTGCCAGAGACTAAGTCCCACGGAGGTGCCATGGGCTGTTCGGGACTGCCTGTACCCAGGCGGAGGTGCTTTCCCTGGGCTGGCGGTCCGGGAGCCTGAGTGTTGGGCCAAAGCTCCGGCTCTGGAAGCCAGGAATAGGTCAGATTTGCCCCACTCGGGCCGAGCTGAGTTCCAGGAGGTCGGCTTCAGGGTGTGTACGTGGTGCCAACAAAAGGGTAAAGGGGACTTTGGGCACAACACTGGCATTTCTCCTGGCCAGGAGACTAAGTCCCAACATGACGAGATGGCTGAACCCTTCCTCCGGAAGGTGGGAATGAACTCAGATTTGCTCCCCTCAGGCCCAGCCCGGAGTACCATGAGGTCGGTCTCAGCATGCACTTCGTGTCGGCGAAGGGCTAAAGGGACTTGGGCACCTAGAGGCAGGTTCAGGGAGATTTTCATCAACACATTTTTGTGCAAAATCCAGAGACTAAGTCCCTGCAGAAGTAGTCAAGGACTCCTAGGGGACTCTGGATCTGGGGACAAAGCACTTCTAGCCCAAGAGTAGTGCCTGGTGGTTGTTGTCTTGGTTTCAGGTTGGCACTTTGCAACAAAATCTGAAGTCTGGATCTCCTTGCCTTGGGGCCTGGTGGTGCCCTTGTGACCCTGGTTTGTAACCTCACTGCTGGGTCACAGAGATCCTTGTTGCCCTGGACCAAGCCCCTTCTTCCAGACACTGCTCTGCTCAACTGACCATGGCCGGGGATTCCCGGTAGACACCTCCCTGGCTATGGGGGCCAGAAACACCAAGCTGACACCCACTGAGCCGGACATGGTGACATTCCTCCTAGTCTCTCACTTGTTTGGAGTGCCTCCCCAGGGCCTTGTCCACCAGAGACCCTGGGTGGTGTGTCTGAACTTGCCAGAGACTAAGTCCCACCGGAGGTTGCCATGGGCTATTGGGGACTGCCTGTACCCTGGTTGTGGTGTCTTCCCTGGGTCTTGTCAGCAGGAGACCCAGGGCTGTGAGGATCCAGACCTGCCAGAGACTAAGTCCCACTGGAGGTTGCCATGGGCTGTTGGGGACTGCCCGGACCCGTGCCAAAGTGCCTTCCCTGGGCCTCATGGGCAGGAGACCCAGGGCTGGGGGATCTGGGCCTGCCAGAGACCAAGTCCCACCGGAGGTTGCCATGGGCTGTTGGGGACTGCCTGTACCCAGGCGGAGGTGCCTTCCTGGTCCTCATGGGCAGGAGAACTGGGGCTGGGAGGGTCCAGGCCTGCCAGAGACCAGTCCCACTGGAGGTTGCCATGGGCTGTTGGGGACTGCCCATACCCTGGCTGGAGGTCCCTTCCCTGAGCCTCGTCAAGAGGAGACAAAGAGCTGGGGGTCCTGGCCTGCCAGAGGCTAAGTCCACCAGAGGTTGCCATGGGCTGTTGGGGACTGCCTGTACCAGGGCCAGAGGTGCCTTCCCTGGGCCTCATGGACAGAATACCCAGGGCTGGGGGTGTTCCAGGCCTGCCAGAGACTAAGTCTCACCGGAGATTACAATGGGCTGGTGGGGACTGCCTGTACCCAGGTCAGAGGTGCCTTCCCTGGGCCTCATCAGCAGGAGACCCAGGGCTGTGGGGTCTGAGCCTGCCAGAGACTAAGTCCCACAGGAAGTTGCCATGGGCTGTTGGGGACTGCCTGTTGGGGTCTGAGCCTGCCAGAGACTAAGTCCCACCAGAGGTTGCCATGGGCTGTTGGGGACTGCCTGTACCCAGGCCAGAGGTGCTTTCCCTGGGCTGGCGGCCCAGGAGCCTCAGCATTGGGCTGGAGCTCTGGCCCTGGAAGCCGAGAATGAGGTCAGATTTGCCCCCCTCGGGCCGAGCCGAGTTCCAGGAGGTCAGGTTCAGGTGTGCCTTGGTGCCGTGAAGGGGTTAAGGGGACTTTGGGTACAACACTGACATTTCCTGGCCAGGAGACTAAGTCCCAACATGATGAGATTGCCAAACCCTTGCTCCAGAGGGTGGGAATGAACTCAGATTTGCTCCCATTGGGCTGAGCAGAGTACCACGAGGTCAGTCTCAGAGTGTGCCTCGTGCCAGCGAAGGGTAAAGGGACTTTGGGCACAACACCCAGTGGCAGGTTCTGAGGAGATTTTCGTCAACATGGTTTTTGTGCAAAATCCAGAGACTAAGTCCCTACGGAAGAGGTCAAGGACCCTAGGGGCACTCTGGATCCTGGGATGAAGCACTTCTGGGCTAGTCCTCTGGGGGCAGTGCCTGGTGGTTGTCTTGGTTCAGAGTTGACACTTTGCAACAAAAATGCAAAGTCTGGATCTCCTTGCCTTCGGGGTCTGGTGGTGCCCTTGTGACCCTGGTTTGTAGCCTCACTGCTGGGTCATGGAGATCCTTGTTTGCCCTGGACTAAGCCCCTTCTTCCAGTACACTGTTCTGCTCAACTGACCGTGTGGCGGGGTGTCCGTGTAGACACCTCCTGGCTGTGGGGGCCAGGAGCACCGAAGCTGACAGCCACTGAGCCAGACATGTTGAAGTTCCTCTTATTCTCTCACTTGTTTGGGGTGCCTCCCCAGGGCCTTGTCCACCAGAGACCCTGGGTGGTGTGTCTGAACTTGCCAGAGACTAAGTCCCACCAGAGGTTGCTATGGGCTGTTGGGGACTGCCTGTACCGGGCGGAGGTGCCTTCCCTGGGCCTCATGGGCAGGAGACCCAGGACTGGGGGTCTGAGCCTGCCAGAGACTAGTCCCACGGAGATTGCCATGGGCTGTTGGGGACTGCCTGTACCCAGGTCAGAGGTGCCTTCCCTGGGCCTCATGGGCAGGACACCAGGGGCTGTGGGGTCCGGGACTGCCAGAGACTAAGTCCCACAGGAGGTTGCCATGGGCTGGTAGGGAGTGCCTGTAGCCAGGATGGAGGTGCCTCCCTGGGCTGGTGAGCCCAGGAGTCAGCATAGGCCAGAGCTCTGGCTCTGGGGCCAGGAGACTAAGTCCCATCATGATGAGATGGTTGAACCCTTGCTCTGCAGGGTAGGAATAAACTCAGATTTGCCCCCCTGGCCAAGCCAAGTTCAGGAGGTCAAGTTCAGGGTGTGCCTTCATTCGCGAAGGGTCAAGGGGACTTTGGGCACAACTCCTAGAGGCAGGTTCAAGATTTTTGTCAACACTTTTTGTGCAAAATCCAGAGACTAAGTCCCTCACGGAAGTGGTCAAGGACTCCTAGGGGCACTCTGGATCTGGGGACAAAGCACTTTCTTGGGCTTGTCCTCTGGGGGTAGTGCCTGGTGGTTGTTGTCTTGGTTCAGAGTTGACACTTTGCAACAAAAATGCAAAGTCTGGATCTCCTTGCCTTGGGGCCTGGTGGTGCCCTTGTGACACTGGTTTGTAGCCTCACTGCTGGGTCACAGAGATCCTTGTTTGCCCTGGATCAAGCCCTTCTTCCAGACACTGCTCTGCTCAACTGACCATGGCCGGGGCATCCTGGTAGACACCTCCTGGCTGTGGGGCCAGGAGCACCAAAGCTGAGACCAACTGAGCCAGACATGGTGACATTCCTCCTATTTTCTCACTTGTTTGGGGTTCCTCCCCAGGGCCTTGTCCACCAGAGACCCAGGGTGGTGTGTCTGAACTTGCCAGAGACTAAGTCCACCGGAGGTTGCCATGGGCTGTTGGGGACTACCTGTACCAGGACCGGAGGTGCCTTCCTGGGCCTCGTGGGCAGGAGACCCAGGGCTGGGGGTCTGGGCCTGCCAGAGACTAAGTCCCACCAGAGGTTGCCATGGGCTGTTGGGGACTGTCTGTACCCAGGCCGAAGGTGCCTTCCTGGGCCTCGTGGGCAGGAGACCTGGGGCTGGGGAGGCTGGGCCTGCCAGAGACTAAGTCCTCCTGGAGGTTGACTGGGGCTCCTGGGGACTGTCTGTAACTGATTTGGGGTGTCTCCCCTGGACCTCATCCACTGGAGACCGTGGGCGACCTAGATTGTGTTTGCCCATGTCTGTGGATCGGGTGACCAGACAGTCTAACATTCTTGTGCCCTTGGTCCTTTGTACCACAGTCTATGCACCCGTGGAAGATACCATCTGTTCAGGTGCCATGTACTGTTTTTGGTATCCAGGACAGTGAGGACGTTTGCTGGCTGTACTATATTATGCTATATTGTACTATACTGTTTTCTACTGTGATATACTATACTAAATTGTACTGAACTACACTATACTATTTTGTACTGTATTGTAATACACTGTTTTGTACTGTGCTATACTGTACTAAATTCTATTGTATTACACTGTACTGTTTTGTACTGTGCTATATGGTACTAAATTGTACCATACTACACTGTACTATATTGTACTGTATTGAACTATACTGTTTTGCATGGTACTGTACTTTACTGTATTAAATTGTATAATAATGCACTGTACTATATTGTACTGTATTGTACTATACTGTTTTGTACAGTGCTAAACTGCACTAAATTATATTGTACTACACTATGTTGTACTGTATTCTAATATACTATTTTGTACTGTGCTATGCTGTACTACATTGTCCTGTACTACATTGTACTGTACTACACTGTAATATATTTTATTATATTGTACTATACTGTTTTGTACTGTGCTATACTGTATTAAATTGCACTGAACTACACTGTGCTGTACTGTATTGTATTTTAGAAAATGGGTCTGTCAAATCCTGCACCCTGATTGGCTGACACATCCAACCACTGCATCTGGTATCAGGCAACAGATACCAGAAAATAATAATCCCATTCTGTCTGCCTGCTTACTGGTATTTTTGGGCGATGGAATGTTAAGCATGTGGATGGCTGCCATTTTTTTAAATCTAGCTTAGCGAGACCGAGTAACAGAGCAACTCTCCCCACCAGCCCTTTACTCTTTCTCTCTTCCCCAGTTTCTCTATTGCCATTTTAAATTTAATAAAAAAGCTCTGCCTAGCGCCTGCTAGACAACGCAATGCATCTTGCCCTCAGTCCGAAAATGAAAGTACAGTACATGGCCAGTATTCTCGGGACCCATCAAACTCTATACTGTACCTTGTCACCTGATCGATCGCAACTGATGTAAAAATCAGCACCTAAGCATGCTGCTGTGCCAAGTGTTCTCACTCACTTACTCGGGTCTCCGGTCATTGCAGCTCTGCCCGTTTGTGTGCTTCTGATTAAGTTAAAGAAAACGAAATCAGCGGCATGACTTGACCTCTCCGGTCTTCCACTGACACACAATGCTGGCAACTCCAGAGGTTTAACTGTCACACTGATGGGGGTGGGGGGACACCATATAAAGCTCTGAAAGAGGGGTCTGTTAAACGAATAAAAAAAGACAAAAATAAGTAAAATTGCTGCCGTTGTACATCGGAATTGTCGATTCTCCACTGCTTGATTTTACAGCCCAAGGCCGCGCCTAACAGCCACATCTTCCTAATAAAAAAAAGGTTTCACAAAGAAGGCAGAGAAGTGTGTTTTAAACATGAAAACTATGCCAAGATATGGAAGGGGGGACTAAAAAAAGCGCCATGTCTTCCTCTGTATGTGAGGGTGGATATGTAAATAAAGAATGGCTGGGGCAAACAGAAGATGGAACAGCTCAGAAGCAAATGGACTACTTTACTCAAAAGAAAGTTTTTTTTAACATTTATATTTCTTTCTAAAGTTATTTACACTTATTTTATAGCCTAGTAAAAATATACACAGGTGTCCATTTTCTAAGCGCAATAATACCCTCCAGGGTGGGTAGTATTTGCTATACCAGTCTTCCAGGGCTATAAGGCCCTCGTCCGCGCATCGGGCCTCATTATGCCCCTCATGGTCCGTACAGCACACACCGCCCACCCTGTTGGGTATTATTAAGCTATATATTGTACTATAATGTTTTGTACTGTGCTATACTGTACTAAATTGTGCTGTACTTGAACTATATTGTACTGTATTTTACTATTTTGTTTTGTACTGTGCTATACTGTACTTCGTTGTACTGAACTACATTTACTATATTGTACTGTATTGTACTATACTGTTTTGTACTGTGCTATACTGTATTAAATTGTACTTTACTTGTACTATATTGTGCTATACTGTGTTGTACTGTGCTATACTGTACAATAGTGTACTGCACTACTGTACTATATTCTACTGTATTATACTATACTGTAAATGTTTCTGTACTTGTACTGTAAGGTACTATACTGTTTTCTAATGTACTGTACTATATTGTACTGTTCTACCCTGTACTATAGTGTACTGTTTTTACTTATACTGTTTTGTAGTGTGCTATACTGTACCAAATTGTTCTGTACTATATTTATTTATTTTTGTTTACCAGGTAAGCACACTAGACAACCAGATGCCTATTTTCAGGTGCAACTTGGGAGTTACAGAGATACATACATGATTATTACAGAGATACATACATGATTACAAGGATACAATCAGGTACAACAGGCAAACAATAAGAGCAGGTACAAGTAAGGCCATCAGTCATAAACATGGTAAATGCAGCAACACTAGGGGACCTACCTACCCTGTGGTAGGAAGATAATAACATCATATAGGGAGGCCAGCCGTCGGGCTGAGTATAGCAGACAACACGGCATTTGGAGGCTAGGTGTTGAGGCTATACTGTACTGTACTATACTGTGCTATACTTTACTACATTATACTGTGCTGTACTACACTGTACTCATATTGTACTGTATTGTACTAAGCTGTTTTGTACTGTGATATACTGTACTGAATTGCACTGTACTACACTGTAGAATATTGTACTGTATTGTACTATACTGTTTTGTACTGTGTTATACTGCACTGCATTGTACTGTACTATTTTTACTATACTGTTTTGTACTGCTCTATACTGTACTAAATTGTACTGTACTTGTACTATATTTTACTGTATTTTCCTATACTGTTTTTGACTCTGCTATCCTTTACCAAATTGTACTGTATTACACTGTACTATATTGTACTGAATTGTACTATACTGTTTTGCACTGTGCTATATTGTACCAAATTGTACTATACTTGTACTATATTGCACTTTATTGTATTTTACTATACTGTTTTCTTCTGTTATACTGTACCAAATTGTACTGTACTACAATGTGGTGTATTGTAGTGTGCTATACTGTTTTGTACGATGCTACACTGTACTACATTGTACTGTACTACATTGTACTGTACTACATTTACTGTATTTAATCATATTGTTTTGTGCTGTGTTATTCTGTACTAAATTGTACTGAACTACACTGTACTATATTGTACTATACTGTGCTATAGTTTACTAAAGTGTACTGTCACTTGTACTGTATTGTATTGCACTATACTGTTTTGTACTTTGTTATACTGTACTAAATTGTGCTGTACTTGTACTATAGTGTACTGTATTGGGCTATACTGTGTTGTACTACAAGACAGAGGCAGGAAACTACAGACCAGTTAGTTTGACCTCAGTGGTAGGGAAAATGATGGAATCACTTCTGAAGGAAAGAATTGTTGCGTACCTAGAGGCCAGTGGGGCACAGGACCCAAGGCAGCATGGATTCACGATGGGGAGGGCGTGTCAGATGAATCTAATAGATTTCTTTGACTGGGTTACCAAAGTAGTAGACCAGGGAGGGGTTGTGGACATGGCCTACCTAGATTTTAGCAAGGCATTTGATACAGTCCCACACAAAGATTAATACACAAGATAGCCAGCCTTGGAATGGGTCCCAAGATGGTAGCCTGGATAAAAATTGGCTAGACAACAGGACTCAAAGGGTAGTAGTAAATGGAGTACACAGTGATGAAAGGAGGGTTACTAGCGGGTACCGCAGGGTTCAGTACTGGGACCGGTCCTTTTAATGTCTTTATAAGTGACATTGCAGAGGAACTGGAAGGAAAAGTATGTCTCTTTGCAGATGACACAAAGATCTGCAACAGGGTTGATACACAAGATGGAGTGGAAAGGATGAGAAGGGACTTGGCAAGGTTGGAGGAATGGTCAAATGTATGGCAGCTCAGATTCAATGCAAAGAAGTGCAAGGTAATGCACATGGGGAACAAAATCCTGGGGAAGCATACACAATAGGGGTGAGATACTGACAACAGTAAAAATAGAAAGGGACCTGGGGTAATTATATCAGATGACCTAAAGGTGGGCAAGCAATGTGAGAAGGCAGTAAGGAAGGTGGGGGATACTGGGATATATAGGAAGAGGCATCAATAGTAGAAAACAGGAAGTTGTTATCCCTCTGTACAGACAGTTGGTGAGACCCCATCTGAGTACTGTGTGCAGTTCTGGAGATCCCATCTCACAAAGACATAGACAGAGTGGAGGCTGTCCAGAGGAGGCAACCAAAATGGTGCAGGGTCTGCACCAGAAGACATATGAAGAAAGACTAAAGGAGCTTAATATGTATACCCTTGAGGAAAGAAGGGAGAGAGGACATGATAGAAACTTTCAAGTACCTCAAGGGAATTAACAAAGTCCAAGAGGGTAGGATCTTCCAGAAAAGAGATGTGCAAGAACAAGGGGCACAATTTGAAGATAGAAAGGGGATGGCTCAGAGGTAATGTGAGGAAGTATTTTTTCACTGAGAGGGTTGTGGATGCATGGAACAGCCTTCCTGAAGAGGTTGTGGGGTCAAGAACAGTGGGGACTTCAAGAATGCATGGGACAGGCATGGGGCAGTCCTAGTGGGGTGGAGGAATTAAGCTGTTGGTTAACTAGGATCTGCAGCTTATCTGTTAGAGTAGGAAAATGGGCAGACTAGGTGGGCCAAGCGGTCCTTATCTGCCGTCAAATTCTATGTTTCTATGTTGTACTGTGGTATGCTGTACTACATTGTACTGTACTACATTGTACTACAATGTACTATATTGAACTGTATTGTACTATGCTGTTTTCTACTGTGATATACTGTACTAAAGAGCACTGTACTACACTGTAGTATATTATACTGTATTGTTCTATACAGTTTTGTACTGTGCTATAATGTTCCAAATTGTACTGCACTTGTACTATATTCTGCTCTACTGTATTCTACTATATGTTTTGTACTGTGCTATACTGTAGTAAATTGTGCTTTACTACACTGTACTATATTGCAATGTATTTTACTATACTGTTTTGTACTGTGCTATATTATACAACATTCTACTTTACTACACTGTACTTTACTGTTCTGTACTGTCCTATTCTGTACAACAGTGTACTGTACTGACTGTATTATAGTATACTGTATTATACTATACTATTTTGTACCGTGCTGCTCTGTACTACATTGTACTGTACTACACTGTATTGTACTGTATTCTATTATACTGTTTTGTACTGTGCTATACTGTACCAGATTGTACTGTACTACATTGTATTGTATTGTTCTACACTGTTTTGTACTATGCTATACTGTATTAAATTGCACTGTACTTGTACTATATTGTACTGTATTGTACTATACTGTTTTTTTACTATGCTATACTTTTACTAAATTGCACTGTACTTGTACAATATTGTACTGGAGAACACTGTACTGTTTTGTACTGTGGTATACTGAATTACATTCTAATGTACTACAATGTACTGTATTGAAATGCACTGTACTACACTGTTTTGTACTGTGCTATACTGTATTACATTCTACTGTACTACACTGTTCTATGTTATACTGTATTGCCCTATAGTGTTTTGTACTGTGCTGTTCTGTACTACATTGTACTGTACTACACTGTACTATATTGTACTGTATTGTACTATACTGTTTTGTACTGTGCTATACTGTATTACATGGTACTGTACTGTACTGTATTGCACTATACTGTTTTGTACTGTACTGTGTTGTACTGTACTAAACTGTACTGTTACTACACTGTACTATAGTGTACTGTATTGTGCTATATTGTATCATATTGTACAATACCACACTGTAATATATTGTACTGTATTGTACCATACAGTTTTTCTACTATGCTATACTGTAATAAATTGCACTTTACTTGTATTATATTGTACTGTATTGTACTATACTTTTGTTTACTATGCTATACTGTACTAAATTGTACTGTACTTGTACAATATGCAAGCAATAACACACAATGAGGTGTGGGTTATCTCCTGATAACAGCATGCCCAGGTGCATTGTTAGCACAAGGCACTTGCACCAAGTGCCTTATGCACTTGGGCGCAGCTTTTATCAGGAGATAACCCACACCTTGGAGTGTGTTATTGCACCCCATAGAATGGGCCCTAAAGTAATTATTTATTGGGAAAACAAAAATTATACAAAAATTACAAAATATAAAAAAATGGTTTAATAACTCAAGCAGTAAAAAGTTGCCCCCTATGAAGTCACAGTTAAGTTGGCAGTACAGTGCTATTACTGTGTTTACTGATTTAGAATGCTTTAAATCCTCCTGTGACATTTTGTATTGTTTTTCCTGTTAAATGGTGAGAGTATTGGGTTTTAAGACTGAGCTTGCACTCACACTGACAGCTGCCCCATCTGTGATCTTGTCTAATGAGGTTGCTGTACAGCATTCTCAAAGATCACCCGAAACCCACGAAAAAAACACGTGACCATTACGTGATCGTTGTCGGTTAGTTTCACAAACTGTAAGTCAGTGAGACACATACTAAAACAAAGCGCCAGAATCCATCTACAAACTGCACAATCAATGAAAAGCAGTTGGTTCTATACCCTGGACCGTCCGTTGCGGTTTGAAAACCACAAACTGATAGGCCTGTCTACGGTGGCCGCTGATGGACACGCTCAGTTCAGTGAAGCCAGCCATTTAGCACATTTCTTTTAATAAAACTGCACCAAAATAAAACAAATATTTGCTAAATGGCTGGCTTCACTGGGCAGCGTGTCCATCGCGTGCCATCGCTCAAAGCTTATCCTGCGATTTCAAACCACAATGGATGGTCCGGAATCAGGCTGCTGCTCGATGTGCAGACTGAGATGGTCTGGTTATGTGCCTCGCGGCTTTGGTTAATGAAAGCAACCGATAACGATCTCGTTTCGGTGGGTTTCACCGGTGGCGATGGGAAGAGAGCTATACACTGGCTGCCAGAGACAGATGAGCAGTGAAATTAAAAACAGCTACCAAGTTGAAAGTCCTAATAAAAGTAAAAGTAAAATGCAGCTTTGCACTTGGTGGGGAGTCGCAAGGAAGGAGGACGGCTGTTTGTGGAGGAGAGCAATCAGCGAGAGAGCCAAACAGAATTTTTTTCATAACTGGACACCATGGATCTCTGGTTGCATCAGGTGTCTTGTTTATGTAATAAGTACCAGTTGCCATATATATCAGCTGATAAGGACACGGCTACTGGTACTTGTTAGCCAATCAGGATGCAGGCTCTCTCTGCCCATTTTATAATGTACTGTATTACACTATACTGTTTTGTACTTTGCTTTACTATTCTAAATTATACTGTACTACACTGTACTGTATTATACTATACTGTTTTGTGCTGTTCCATACTGTACTAAGCTGTGCTGTACTTGTACTATATTGTACTGTATTCCACTGTACTGTACTGTTTTGTTCTGTGCTATACTGTATGAAATTGTACTATACCTGTACTATATCACATTGTATTGCACTATGCTGTTTTGTACTGTGCTATGCTGTACTACATTGTACTGTACTACACTGTTACTATATTGTATTATACTATGCTGTTTTACTGTGCTGCACTGTACTAAATTGTACTGTACTATACTGTATTATATTGTGCAATATTCTACTATACTGTTTTGTACTGTTTATACTGTACTAAATTGTACTGTACTACACTGTACTGTACTATATTGTACTGAATTGTATTGTGTTATCTATTTTGTACTGTGTTATGTTGTACTAAATTGTGCTGCACTACACTGTACTATATTGTACTGAATTATATTGTACTATACTGTTTTATACTGTACTATACTGTAGTAAATTGACTGTACTTGTACTTATATATTGTACTGTATTGTGCTATACTGTATCAAATTGTATTGTGCTACACTGTACTATACTGTACTGTACTATACTGTTTTGTGCTGTGCCACATTGTACTACATTGTACTGTACTACATTGTACTATTTTGTACTGCATTCCACTATACTGTTTTGTTCTTTGTTCTACTGTACTAAATTGTACTGTATTTGTATTATACTGTATTGTATTTTACTATACTGTTATGTACTGTGCTATACTGTACCAAATTGTACTTTTCTACCCTGTACTATATTGTACTATACTGTTTTGTACTGTGTTATATTGTACCAAATTGAACTGTTTTTGTACTATATTGTACTAATGGCAGCTAGATTCAATGCAAAGAAGTGCAAATAATGCACCTGGGAAACAAGAACCCAGGGAAGAATACACAATGGGGGAGGTAGTAAAAACAACAAAAAGGAAAGGACCTGGGGATAATCATATCAGATGACCTTAAGGTTAGGCAAGCAATTGTGAGAAGGCAGTAGGGAGGGCTGGAGGTATACTGGGATGCATAGGAGAGGCATCAGCAGCAGAAAACAGGAAGTTGTTATCCCTCTGTACAGACAGTTGGTGAGACCCCATCTGAGTACTTCATCCAGTTCTGGAGACCCCATCTCTGCAAGGACATAGACAGGATAGAGGCAGTCCAGAGGAGGGCAACTAAAATGGTGCAGGGTCTGCAAGAGAAAGCCGTACAAGGAGAGACTAAAGGAGCTTAATATGTATACCCTTGAGGAAAGAAGGAGAGGGGGACATGATATAAACTTAAGTACCTCAGTGGAATCAACAAAGTCCAAGAGGATAGCATCTTTCAGAAAAATAGATGTGCAAGAACAAGGGGACACAATTTAAAGATAGAGGGGGGTTCAGGGCAATGTGAGGAAGCATTATTTTACAGAGAGGTAGTGAATGCATGGAGCAGCCTTTCTGAGGAGGTTGTGGGGTCTAAAACTGTGGGAGAATTCAAGAATGTATGGGACAGACATAAGGCAATTCTTGTGGGGAGGTAGGAAGAAATAGGCTGTTGGTTAACTAGGATCTGCGGCCTATCCTGTAGGTAGGGAAGCGGGCAGACTAGATGGGCAGCAGTCCTTATCTGCCATCAAAGTCTATGTTTCATGTTTCTGTTTCTATGTACTACACTGTTTTGTACTGTGCTATACTGCACTACATTGTACTGTACTATATTGTATTATATTGTACTATGCTGTTTTATACAGTGCTGTACTGCACTGCACTAAGTTGTACTGTACTTGTAATATATTGTACTTTCTTGTACTATACTGTTTTGTACTGTGCTATACTGTACCAAATTGTACTGTACTATATTGTACCGTATTGTACTATACTGTTTTGTGCTGTGCTATAGTGTACTAAATTGTATTGTACTCCACTGTATTGTACTATATTGTATTTTGCTATTCTGTTTTGTACTGTACTATACTGTACTAAATTGTACTGTACTTATACAACATTGTACTATACTGTTTTCTACTGTGCTATACTGTACTACACTGTACTATATTGTACTGTATTGTACTACACTGTTTTGTAATGTGGTATACATTATACTGTACTGTACTGCACTGTGCTATATTGTACATGTATTGTAGTATTCTGTTTTGTACTAGGGTACACTGTACCACATTGTATTGTAACCACTGTACTATATTGTACTGTACTGCATTATTCTTCTTTGTACTGTGCTATGCTGTACTACCTTGTATTGTATTGCACTGTACTATATTGTACTGTATTGTACTATACTGTTTTGTACTGTGCTATACTGCACTGAATTGTACTGTACTTATACTATATTGTACTGTACTGTATTGTACTATACTATTTTTTGTACTGTTCTATACTGTTGTAAATTGTACTGTACTTGTACTATATTGTACTGTTTTCGCTGTGCTGTAGTGTACTACACTGTACTACACTGTACTGTATTGTACTGTGTTTTATTATACTATTTTGTACTGTGCTATGCTGTACCAAATTGCACTGTACTATATTATGCAGTATTGTACTATACTGTTTTGTTCTATGCTATACTGTACGAAATTCTACTGTACTACACTGTACAATTTGTACAATATTGTACTATACTATTTTCTACTGTGGTATGCTGTACTACACTGTTCTGTACTGTATTGCACTATACTGTACTGTTTTGTACTATGCTATACTGTACTAAATTGTGCTGTACTTGTACTATATTTTACTGTATTGTGTTATACTTTTTCCGTACTGTGCTATACTGTACCAAATTGTTCTGTACTTCACTGTACTATATTGTATTCAATTGTACTATACTGATTTGTACTTAAGCAATAAAGGCACTTCAGGGTGTGTGTTATGGTGGATAACAGCCCACCTCAGGTGGGTTGAAGCACGACACATAGCCAGGTGCTCCACCACCTGAGAAGGGCCATTAGCCCACCATAACACATCCTCTGGAGTGCCGGAGTGCCTTATTATGATTAAGAAATTGGTAATTTTAGTAAATTTTATGCCTTTTTAAATATATTACTTTTAGCTGGGCCATTGTGCTGGGATAACGGCCCAGATTAAAGTGCTCTTAACCAATCAGGAGCCAGCATTCTTTCTACTCATTTCATAATTAGCAATAAACCATGACAGGGTGTGGGTGATGCTGGGTTTACCACGCCTGGCATGGATGGTCATGAGGCCACAGGCCAAGTGACCAAACCATCCAGGCGTGGTAAATCCCAGCATCACCCACACCCTGGAGTGGTTTATTGCAATTATACAATGTGTCCTTTAATTTTTGTTCAAAAATGAACAGAAAAATTATTTTTATAGCTTTGTATTTAATTTGTTCTCACGCTACAAAAATAGTTCAGTGTATTTGGTTAAATAAAGTGTAGCTTAGTGGAGCCATGGTCCTATTACAAAGCCTGTGTCATCAAAACATGCTACAATAACAAAAGCATGATTTAGTTCCATTCTCTGTTGTAATGTTATAATATAATCTCCCATTTCTTGTTATTCTGAGTCTGTTAAACTTGCTTCTCATCTGCTTTGTCTCAGCATCTCATCTCAGTAAGCTGATTGCTAAAAGCATATTTTCTCCACGGGCATAATTTACTTGTATAAGTATGTAGAAGATGGTAGGTCGGAGAGAACAAAACACCCATAAGCACAGACTGCAGTCAGAACCAGGTGCCGTGACTACGAGGCAAATGTCACTGAACCAGACACAGTTATTACAGTCGGTAAACCAGCAAAAAGACTGGATCAGAGTTGTTGCGTACCTGCTGATGGTTTTCAGGGAGGGTTTGAGCGGTTTGGGAGATACAGCGGTGGTGTGACAACGGTGCCGGTGGTGGGAATTCAGCCTCTTCGCCTCGCTTCTTTCCATCGGCAGTTGGGGTCGGTGCTCTGCAGTGTTAGTTGAGGCTACGCCGCATAACTTTTTTGTTGTGCTTGGAGAAGTAGAGGGTCAATTGGTACAGCAACGCTTAGCGAGTAAACATAAGATGGTGGTTCGAATGATTTTTACATTTTTTGCAGTTACTGAGATGTGGCTGGCTGGCAGCTTTGCATTGGTAATGCTGAATTTTACAATGCTTTAAGGTGCCAGTCAACATATCAGATCTCTTGATTTTGAAGCACCATTGTATAATTAAGCAATATACCACAAGAGGGTGCTGGTGATGCCAGGATTACCGCCTGTGGTGTTGTTCGGTCATGAGGCGCTTGTGGTAACCAAAACAGCAGGCATGGTAAATCCTGGCATCACCAACACCACGATAGGCATATTGCAATCATACAATGTCCTCCTATTTTGGCACATAGAAAAATAGTAAATAAAAGTTTTTTATTCATTTTAAGCTATATTTTACTGTGTTTATTGTTCCGCTGGGAAAAAATACCCCTGGTTGCTGGAGTTGCTGCTACTGTGCATGCACAGTACTGAGTTAACATTGCCGACTGCAGAGTGTTTTTGAGGGGCTGGGAATGTTAAAATTGTGCGTGAGGCACAGAAGAGAGTATGAAAGAAATATCAATGAACATGGGAGAAAGCCACAGTTTCAATTTCATCTGAGGTATGTGGTTTCCTGTTGTAGTAACTGGATTTGCGGTCGCTATCAAGCAGGGATTTTCGCGTCTTTCTGAGTGCTGTGTTGGTGACTGTTGGAGTGATTTGGGGACATCCTGATGCGGTTGATCAGCGGCTGGCACCTCTTCCCGTGGGTGATTGTAGATTTTACAACGGAGAGGGGTGCGAGTCAGCCAATCAGGATAGAGAATTTACGTTCTGTTTTGTGGCCCATTGTATAATATGCTATATTGTACCAAATTGTGCTGTACTTGTACTATATTGTGCTCTATTGTATTGTACTATACTATACTGTTGTGTGCTGTGCTTTACTGTACTAAATTGTACTTTACTACACTGGACTATATTGTGTATTGTATTCTACTATACTTTTTTGTAAGGTGCTATACTGTACTACATTGTACTATATACTACTTTTATTGTACCTGTACTGTGCTATACTATTCTTGTAATTGTGCTATACTGTACCAAATTGTACTGTACTACACTGTACTATAATGTACTGTATTGTACTATACTCTTTGTACTGTTCTATATTGTACTAAATTCTACTGTAGTTGTCCTATATCGTACTGTATCAAAAGTGTTATACTGTTTTGCACTGTGCCATACTGTACCAAATAGTACTGTACTTGTATTATATTGTATTGTATTGTACAATACTGTTTTGTACTTTGCTATATTAGTACCACGCTGCACAATATCATACTGTATTGTACTATACTGTTTTGTACTGTGCTATACTGTACGTAATGGCAGTGTACTACACTGTACTATATCGACTGTGTTGTTCTATACAGTTTTGTACTGTGCTATAGTGTGCTGTATTGCATTGTGATATATTGTTTTGTACTGTGCTATACTGTATTAAATTGTACTGTGCTTGTACTTATGTTGTACTGTATTGTACTACACTGTTTTCAACTGTGCTATCCTGTACTACACTGTACTTTACTACACTGTACTATATTGTATTGTATTGCAGTATACTGTTTTGTACTGTTCTGTAGTATACTAAATTCTACTGTAGTTGTCCTATATCATATTGTATTGTAAAGTGTTATACTGTTTTGCACTGTACTAAATTGTACTGTACTTGTATTATATTGTATTGTATTGTACAATACTGTTTTGTACTCTAGCTATACTGTACTACTCTGTACAATATCGTACTGTATTGCACTGTAGTTATCCCACATCATACTGTATTGTAAAGTGTTATACTGTTTTGTACAGTGCCATACTGTAATAAATTATACTGTCATTTATTATATTTTACTGTATTGTACTATATTGTTTTGTACTGTGCTATACTGTACTACACCATACTTACTACACTGTAATAAATTGTACTATATTGCACTATACTGTTTTCTCGATGCTTTACTGTGCTACATTGTACTGTACTTGCACTGTATTTTACTGTATTGTACATTACTGTTTTGTACTGTGCTTTACTGTACTAAATAGTACTGTACTACACTGTACTGTTTTGTACTGTGTTGTACTACACTGTTTTGTACTGTGGTATACTGTACTACATTGTACTATACTACACCTGTACTATATTGCACTGTATTGCACTATTCTGTTTGTACTGTGCTATACTGTATTAAATTCTACTGTACCACACTGAACTATTTTGTACATTTTGTAGTATACTGTTTTCTACTGTGCTGTACTGTGCTAAATCGTACTGTACTACACTGTACCATATTATACTGTACTGTCTTATACTATGGTGCTTTGTACTGTGCTGTGCTGCACTGTACTGCATTGTACTATTCTGTTTTGTACTGTGCTATACTGTACAACATTGTACTGTACTACACTGTACTATTTTGTACAATATTGTACTTTACTGTTTTCTATTGTCCTAAATTGTACTGTAATACACTGTATCATATTGTATTGTACTGTATCGTGTTTGTACTGTGCTGTGCTATACTGTACTAAATCATAGTTTACTACACCTTATTATATTGTACTGCATTGTACAATACTGTTTTATACCGTGCTATACAGTACTGCATTCTACTGTAGTACACTGTACTACAATGTACTGTATTGTACTATACTGTTTTGAACCCAGCTATACTGTGCTAATTGTACTGTACTACACTGTACTACAGTGTACTATTTTGCACTGTGCTATATTGTACTAAATTGTATTGTACTTGTACTGTACCATACTGTATTGTATTGTATTGTACTATACTGTGTTGTACTGTGCTATACTCTACTAAATTGCACTATACTATACTTCACTGTACTATATTGTACTGTATTGTACTATTCTGCTTTGTACTGTGCTATACTGTACTACATTGTACTGTACTACAGTGTACTGTTTTGTTCTATATTGCACTATACTGGTTTGTACTGTGTATACTATATTAACTTGCACTGTACTACTCTGTACTGGACTATATTGTTTTGTACTGTGCTATGCTGTATACCATTGTACTGTATTATACTATTCTGTTTTGTACTGTGCTATACTGTACAACACTGTAATGTACTATACTATATTGTACTGTATTGTACTATTCTGTTTTGTATTTTGCTGTACTGTACTACATTATACTATTGTGTACTGTACAACACTATTGTGTACTATCCAATACTGTACTATATTGTACTCTACTTGTATTATATTGTACTGTATTGTGCAATACTGTTTTGTGCCGTGTGATCCTGTACTAAATTGTACTGCAGTACTTTGTACTATACTGTTTTGTACTATGCTATACTGCATTACACTGTACTGTACTATATTGTACTACACTGTTTTGTACTGTGCTATACTGCACTAAATTGTACTGTACTTGTACTATATTGCACTGTATTGTACTATACTGTTTTGTTTTGTGGTATACTGATCTACATTGCACTGCATTATATTGTACTGTATTGTGCTATACTGTTTTGTGCTGTGCTATATTGTACTAAATTGTAGCTTACTTGTATGATATTGTACTGTATTGTACTATACTGGTTTGCTGTACTATAATGTACTAAATTGTACTGTACTTGTACTATAGTGTACACACTACACTCTACTATATTGTACTGTATTGTACTATACTGTTTTGTACTGTGCTATACTGTACTAAATTGTACTATACTACACTGTACTATGTTGTACTGTATTGTACTATTCTGCTTTGTACTGTGCTATACTGTGCTGCGTTGTACTGTACTCTATTGTTCTATATTGTACTATACTGGTTTGTAATGTCTTATACTTTGCTACATTATACTTTACTACACTGTATTATATTGTATTGTACTATACTGGTTTGTACTGTGCTATACAGTACCACATTGTATTAATACTATATTGTACTTATTCTACTATTCTGTTTTGTACTGTGCTATACTGTACTACATTGTATTGTAATGTACTATACTTTTTTGTACTGTAATATACTGTACTAAATTGTACTATACTATCTTATACTGTATTGTACAATACTGTTTTGTACTGTGCTATACTGTACTAAATTGTACTGTACTTGTACTATACTACATTGTACTATATTTTATTGTGTTGTACTCTATTGTTTTGTACTGTTCTGTGATGTACTAAACTGTACTGTACTTGTATGATATTGTTCTGTACTATACTGTTTTGTACTCTTCTGTACTGTACTACATTGTTCTGTACTACACTGTTCTGCATTATACTGCATTTCACTATACTGTTTTGTACTGTGCTATACTGTACTAAATTGTATTCAACTACACTGTACTGTACTGTATTATACTGTATTGTACTATCCTGTTTTGTACTGTGTTATATTGTACTACATTGTACTGTACTATACTGCTGTCCACTGTACTGTGCTGTTCTGTATTAAATTGTACTGTACTACACTGTACTATGTTATACTGTACTGTACTATACTGTTTTGTACTGTGCTATATTGTACCAGATTGTACTGTACTATATTGTACTGTATTGTATTATTCTGTTTTATACTGTGCTATGTTGTGCCAGATTGTACTGTACTACACTGCACTATATTGTACTGTACTCATTGTATTGTACTGTTTTGTGCTGTGCTATACTGTACTAAATTGTACTATATTGTACTGTTTTGTACTATACTGTTTTGTACTGTGGTATACTGTACTACATTGCCCTGCACTACACTGTTCTATATTGTACTATTCTGTTTTTGTGCTGTGATATACTGTGCTACAGTGTACTGTACTACATTGTAGTATATTGTACTGTATTCTTCTAACTGTTTTGCACTGTGCTATACTGTACTGCATTGCACTGTACTATTTTTACTGTATTGTACTATACTGTTTTGTGCTGTGCTGTACTGTATTAAATTGTACTGCACTTGTACTATAGTGTACTGTATTGTACTATACTGTTTTGTGCTGTAGTATACTGTACTACATTGTACTGCACTACACTGTACTATATTGTACTATTCTGTTTTGTACTGTGTCATACTTTTGGGAGGAAGTATAGCACAGTGGTCTAAGGCTCTGAGCTGCAAATTTGGTGACATCTAGCAGACCAGACCTGGGTTTGAACCACAGCTTCCACTTGCATACTGTGTGACCCTGAGCAAGTCACTTAACCTCCTTGTGCTCCCATATCGCTCCAGTAAAAAGCTTTCAGCTTAGTGTGCTATACCTGGTTAAACAACTAAATAAAAAAATACTGTACTGCATCGTACTGTACTATAGTGTGCTGTATTGTACTATTCTGTTTTGTACTGTGTTATATTGTACTACACTGTACTATATTGTACTGTATTCTACTATACTTTTTCGTACTGTGCTATACTGTACTACATTGCCCTGTACTACACTGTACTATATTTTACTGTATTGTACCAAACTGTTTTGTACAGTTCTATACTGTATGAAATTGTACTGTACTATATTGCACTGTATGGTACTATGCTGTTTTGTACTGTGCTGTACTGAATTGTACTATATTGTACTATACTAAATTGTACTGTACTACTCTACTGTATTGTATTATACTGTTTTGTACTGTGCTATACTGTACTACATTGTATTGTATTGTACTGTGCTACACAGTACTAAATTATACTGCACTATATTATACGGTATTGTACCATACTGTATTGTACTGTGCTACAGTACTAAATTATACTGTACTATATTGTACGGTATTGTACTACACTGTATTGTACTGTACTAAATTGTACTGTATTGCACTACACTGTTTTGTACTGTGCTATATTGTGCTACATTGTACTGTACATCACTGTATTATATTGTACTGTATTGTACTATACTGTTTTGTACAGTGCTATACTGTACTACATTGTACTGTACTACACTGTCCTGTACTATATTGTACTATTCTATACTGTACTGTTTTGAACTGTGCGATACTGTACTAAATCATACTGTACTACACTGTTCTGTACCATATTGTACTTTTATTGTACTATACTATTTTATACTGTGCTATACTGTACTAAATTGGACTGTACTTGTACTATATTGTACTGTATTGTACTATACTGTTTTGTACTGTGCTATACTGTACTAAATTGTACTGTACTTCACTATATTGAACCACCGAATCCTATATAGGTTGTTGGCTGGCCTGGGTTTCTCCTGACCTGGTTTATGTCCAATTTAATAGGGCGTTTTCAGAGGTTCTAAATTAACATCATCTCTCTGAACCTTGGCCTGTTCAGAGGTGTTACTAGGATCCATTTGGGGACCCCTACTGTTTTTGATCTTCAATAACGATTTGCCATCAGTAACCCAGCACACATCCATTAGGCTATATGCAGATGATATGACCCTTGTGGCATCTGGGTACAGTTTGGGGATCTCCAGGGAAAACTCCAGGCTGACTTTACCAGGGTTCAAGAGTGGTTCACCAGGTCACAGCTAATAATGAATGTGAACGAGACTAAAATAATACATTTCACAGCCAATAAACATAAATTTCTCCAAAACTGCAAATACATACATTAAATCAAACCCTACATGCAACTACCTATTACTACTTGGGTGTAAATTTTGATCCTTTACTGACCTTTAGTGAACATATCAAAATGACTATTAACAAACTAAACAAGAAAATAGGAGCTTTAAAAGGACAACCAGATGCCTAAAGTTACAGGACAGGAAAAAATTGTGGAACAGCTTATATTACCAGTACTTAAATATGGTGAATTTATTTCTAGATCAACAAACAAGTAATTACTGAACAACTTAGATAAACTTCATTACAGGACTGCAAGGTTCGTCCTATGCTGTGCTTTTAGAACTCACCACTGCACTTTTTGGCTAGACTAGGTTGGTTTCCTTGATTTGGATTACAAGAAAAACTGGTTAACCTTTATTCATAAATACAAAACAAATCATCCCAGTTATAATATTTCTAAATTGTTCTTACAAGTGTTTGACCTACCAGGAAATGTTCGGTAAGGACTATACACCAAAATATGATCTATCCAGATAGGAGAATCAATAGGTTTGGAGACAGAACAGTGAAATCCCAGGCAGCCTTATCTGGAGCACACTTCTCCCCCAGTACGAGCTGAACTAAACCATAAGAAATGTGTTAGGGCATTAAGCAACTGTTGTGCACATATATGTACATGCACAAGATAACTCTTGTGCTATTGTTACACTCTCCCCTCCTAATATAGTTCACCTTCTGCCTGTTTTAAATGTACTACTTGTTAATGTTCTTTTATGTTACCTTTTGTAGTATTTGTATATCTGTACTTATTTTACTTGTGAAACTTAGATAATGTACAGGACTATCTTGTAAGCTGGATTGACAAAATCCAAATGACATGTTTCTTTTCCTGTATAAAAATAAATGTTACTACTACTACTACTACATATTGTACTATAATAACTGGTGGCCCCTATAATGACTGGATATCGAGTCCTGATAAAAATGTTGTAATAACCTCCAGAATTCTGTAATACCTCAATAGCATGTTATTATGGCATTTTCCTCCTCATACTCTCACTTGACTGTATTTTATGAGTACAGTGGCTGCTCAGGGACATGCTTACTTACACACAAATACAGTTTAGTTTTTCTCTCTCTTTTAAACCTTGCACCAGTTATTATAATGAATAATGCCTGTGCAAAGTTTGTTTTATGAGGATTTTTACACACCTTGGTATGTAATAGTTTATGGATAATCACACACCTCATGTGTGTGAAAAATCCTGATAAACACCTGCACAGGCATTATTCTCTGTGTACAGTACTATATTGTACTGTGCTGTACTATACCAGACCATTGGAAAATAGCTAAGGTAGTGCTAATATACAAAGGGGGCCACAGCAACCCATCTAACTACAGACCAGTGGCATTACCATTCATTGTGTCTAAAATGTTAGAGACGCTGATTGGGAAACTGCTGAATGAATACCTAGACAATTACAGGCTAACTAAACACCAATCCAGATTCTGGCCAGGGCGATCGACAAACACGGTTCTCATGGACTATGGCAACTCAGTGGCAACAGCCTTAGACAATGGGGACAACGTGGATTTATTTTTAATTTTTATTTAAAGTTATGGGCGGATATTCAAACTGCGCCCAAAAGTGCGTAACAGCAGGAGCAAGCACAAGTCAATGCGCATGTCGCAACGGGCCGCGATATTCAAACATGGAGCAAGACAAACTGCGCAAACAGCCAACGCCTGAATATCACACAAACCGCGCCCATAGCGCAATCCAGGAAGCCGAAGCTGAGTAGAAATGATGGCGCGCCCATAGCGCAACAAGGCTAGCACAGCTGAGCAGTCCAGAGGTGCCATAGCAAGCAGAGCCCCCAGCAGAGCAATGGAACTACACAACCAGGGAGGCAGGCTGGGGCCCACCACCAGCCATGCCACACATGGGCACAGGAACACACTGCAGAACTAACAATACACCCACACACCCCAAGCA
Source organism: Neoceratodus forsteri (assembly GCA_016271365.2). Lineage (NCBI taxonomy): Eukaryota > Metazoa > Chordata > Ceratodontiformes > Ceratodontidae > Neoceratodus > Neoceratodus forsteri. The sequence continues at coordinate 80,127,090 of JADMNL010000034.1, forward strand.
CAGCATCACTGGGGAGGGACGGATGATCCACCGCCCATGGGGACAAGCAACAAAGCACAGCAGGGCCATGCGACCTCAGCACAACCACTGGCAGGCTGAGACTGCTACACACAGGGGGTCGACAACCACAGTGCACATCAGCCCCCCTCTGCACAGCACACCCTGCACGCGTGACCCCAAGACACCACCCATGTGCAGTGACTGTCACTGCAGTAAACACCATGCATCCCCCGCACACTGCAACCTTGTGTAGCACAGAACCATATAAGCCAGACCCACCCTGGACACCCAGCAGTGGGCGGCAGCAGATGGCAAGACCAACTGAAAGTCACTCCCACACTGGAGACACCTCCCCATGCACACACACACACCCAGGACCATACCACCCCAGATGGCATGCACTCCACTGCAACTGAGCAACCATAGCCAGCTGCAAATCAGAGACCACCACAGTATTCATAACAAAATATATATATATTGGAAAAAGATATGTACAACACCAAGACCAATAACACAACTATATACAGATATGTACAAGACAAGGGGTAGGGGTACAAGGTAGGGGTGGGTAAGGGGTAGGTGAACAACTGGGAGAGGGAAGGCAGGGTGGGAGGGATGGGTGAAGTGGGAAGGGAAGCACATTCAGCGCCTGGCAGGCTGGTCTCCTGCTGCCTGTTGCTGTTCCTATCTCCTCCGGTGTTGCCTGACCCCATGGTGCTGCATGTCCCTGAGGAGGTCATGCGTCGCGACTGACACCCTCGTCAGCCGCTGGAGGGCACGGTCCGTCCGGCATAGGATGCTGAGACCAGGAAAAGGAACACAGTTAATGGCTGTGACTGTCCACAACCCTGAACACCACCCATCCTGCAAGGCATATAGCCTAGTGCCCCACACCTGTGATGGTATGCACCCACCCACAGTGACCATGCACATGACACGCCCAACCAGGCAGCACCAGCTATGTGCACCACTGCACACACACACACACACACTGCCCATGTCCATCACAGCACAAACAAGGCTGTCAAGTGATGTGGCAATGTGGTGGGATGCCAGTTCCACAGCCATGTGCCCAGTGCATGCATGGACCACCAGTGACACACACACAGGCGTGCAGTGACACTGGACAGTGATGACTGTCGCCTGTGTCGTGCATGGTTGTGTTGTCCATGGCTGGTGGTCATGCCCACCCCTCCAGCATGCAATAGCATCCATGATGTAATGACACTCACACTCATCAAGCAGCTGTGGCTGCTGCTGCTGCCACTGTGGCCCACCCTCATGCCTCCTCTGGCGCCACCTGGGCCCTGCTAGCTCCTCCTCATCCTGGGCCTGCATCCTCTCCACCAGGCCTGTGGGTGACAAATGTTGAGAAAACATCAGTGTGACCTCAAAGCAGACTGCCCCTGCCCCAGTGAGTGTGCCTGCCCACACAGCCAGACCCATGCATCTCACACCTGCACACACTGACACAGCCAACCATGGCAGAGCCATCCCCATGCACCACCACAAAACACAGTCACACCCTACGGAATACAGGTGCATAGATGGTACACCCACCTGGCCTCAGTACAACGCCCTCCTGGCATGTGACCTGAGGCGTTGCAGCACGTCCGGCTCCCCTCCCTGCAGATGTCACTATATCTGTGCCTGCACTGTTCCCAGACCTGCACCGCCCTGTGACCCTCACCAGGTCAGTGGCCACCTGCAGCCACACATGGGTGTGGGCCATGGTGAGGGGCTGATCATCAAACAGTGCCCCAAAGTGAGAGCTCAACCAGGGCCACCAGGTTGGCCACCTCCACCCTGACTCCACTGGGAGCTCTCTCTGCGTGTCTTTATCGGCGTCGTACAGCAGGCAATATGGCACCCGCAGCGCGCGCAACCCGACGTGAAATGTTGCGCAATAGACCACCATAGGTCCCAATCGCGCTGTTACGTGATAGTGCCGCTGGTTCACATAGCGCTGTCACCAAACAGCGTAACAGAGCCGACACATGGCAGCCGAACAGCGCCAGGGGCAAAGGTCGGACACCAGGTCAGGCCCGCGACGCAAGGCCACACACAGCGCCATCTGACGCATACATCCTGCGCGACCGGTCACCTGCATGCCAGCCACAGTGGACTATTGTGCAGTACTGCCACAGCGCCATATGGTGCCCTGTGATGTAGCGCCACTGGCACAATGGTGGCCATGGCCTGAATTGCCGATCGCGCACAGCATGTCATCAGCGGAAGACACCTGCGTAAGCTACCTGGGCATGCACAATGCAGTGTACCACACAGTCATAGATCTGCGCCATTGGCTCAGCCCGGCTCAACCGTGTCGCGCCAAAGCGCAGCGGCGCGATATTCAGCCGACACATGCAAATCATCTGATCAGCCATTCAAAGGTGCAGTGGTGCGATTTGCATCTCATTATAGTTGCTCCACTCTAATTTGCATGCATTGCACTATAAATGTGCGACATTGGGCTGCGCTGGCCAGATTCAGTTACTGCAGGTGAGAGGTGGGTTGCATGCTGTGTGATGTTCTGGACAATGGTCATGGGATAACGCTGTAGACTGCACAGTGACAGGTGTCAACTTCCACCCATACAGATCGACATGACCGAGCAGAGCCAAGGTGAGGTGAGGATGGTGGGTGGAGGAGGCCCAACTTCACCACAGTGGAGACAGAGGCCCTCTTCCAGGCCTATCTGGAGGAGGAGCCACTACTGAGTGGACGGGGGCACCCCTCAGGCCTGTGTGGCTGCATGGGAGGGTAGCTTGGGCAGTGAACCTGCACGGAAGCCACCAGCGCTCCGTGAAGGAATGCAAAAGAAGATGGGGACAGACCGCAGGAGGGTGAAGGAGAGGTGGCAGCCCTCAGGGCGGCAGGTGCTGGCACAGGGGGGGCCAGCCAGCGGTGGTGGAGCTGACCCTGGCTGAGGATCGACTGGCTGCATCAATGCAGTGGAGTGCTGAGGGCGTACCAGGAGGTGGATTCCAGACAGGTGGAAGCCCATCACTGCAGTATGAGATGGTGGTGGTGTTGGGGGAAGGTTGTTCACATGCACTCACATGTCCTGTCTTTCTGTTACAGATCCTGTTCATCTTCAGGGGACGGTGGTGGTGGGTCCAGGCAGTGAGGAAGACCTGTTGGACATGGAGGAGGTCCATCCACCTCTTTCACCAGCCAGCATGCACTGCACCAGCATGCACGCCCGGGCTGCCAACTCTGGAGTAAGTGAGTCAGGTGCGGGGTGCACAGCCTGTGTCTCAGCAGTCTGGCATGCAAGCATGCCAGCAAGCTGTGACTGTGGCTGTAGCATGTACCTGCACCATTGATGATGCAAGGACTGCAATGGGCAGTGACATGTGTGTGTCCATGACGGACACACAGCAGGCCAACACGTGCCCCTGGGCCTAGCTGGTTCCAACGTGTGTGCCAGCATGTCGGCACAGTCCCAGGCTGTGCCTGTCAGCACCGGTGGGGCAGCACCAGTGGCTGTGCAGGTCTCTGGCACTGTTGTGGCCACAGCAGTGGAATGAGTGGTCCCTGGGGCACAGCGGTTGGAGGGGCAGCAGCAGTCACCCACCAGGTCTGGGGTACAGTGTCCAGCGGTGACACATGCCCACCACCCTTTGACATGCCCATTTCTGGTCCTGGTGAACAGCGCCCACCCTCAAGGGTGTTGAGCATCAGGACCTTTCATACCCTGGGGACAGGATGCCGTTGTGGCAGAGTACCCATTTGAAGAACACACCGCCTGCTGCGGAATCAGTACAGCAGCAAAGGCGGGTTACAGCGTCGTGGAGGCACTGTGCATGGCTGTGGAGCGGCACAGCAGGGACTGTGCTCTGGCCCATGCAGAGATGGTCCATATGCGGATGGATGTGACAGCCACCATTGACAGGCAGACCCAGGCATTGGTGCTGTCGTGGCTGCGTGGGCACACAAGCAGGTGCCCCTGTACTGCGCACCCCACAGACGCCTCACTCCCCATTCCTGGCGCCGTGTGACACCAAGCCTGTCGACCCGGATTCTGCTGTGGGCATCCCGAGCACCCCTGGTGCAGGTATGTTTGGCATACTACAGACCCCACTGCGGACAAGGTCGCGATCACGCAGTGGGACCCCTGGTGGTCCATCAGTGCCACCCATGTGGCCCCTGCTCAGTCTGCCAGTGCTGTTGGGTCATGGCGGGCCCACGCATCCGCGTGGCCGTGGAATGGTGCAACATGACTGACCTGTCTCCCAGTCGCGGGCCCTGTCTGGTGCTGCCCTGTGTGACGTCATGGTGGGCAGTGCACTTGTGGGTGCCCTGCACATCACGCTGACGACGGACCACCTGCACACCATCCCGACTGCTGTCCACAGGTGCGTGTGCATGATGATGCCTGCATTGTACTGTACACCAAGGTGCAAGGGTGCCCAACATCTGACACACGTACTTGGACAGTACAGGTGGTGGGTGTGGTCCGTGGATCTGTGTGTTTGCCATGTCTGTTCCTGCTCTGCTGTGCACCTGCCCATGTACGCTTTGTGCCTGGTGTGTGTGTGTGTGTGTGTGTCCATATGACTGTTCGCCCCTCCCTGATGGTGTGTTTGTGTGCCTGGTCCCTTCCACTCCCTTGCTGTCATGCACCCCTGGTGTGTTACTCTGTGTGCCTGTGGGTTGCGCCGGACAGTGTTGGTTGCACATGGCCCCTTGACTTACCTGTGTCGTGCATAATGCTCCTCCATGATGGTGTCCCGGTGCAGCTGGGCCTGCGGATCAGTCGGGGGTCCCGCCCGTCCAAGAGGGGCTGCTCATCACCATCATCACCGGTGCCACTGGGCGTCCCCATTGCTGTCCCCTCCTCGACCTGAATGGCTATCCCACAGTCTTTGGCCATGTTGTGCAGCATACAACAGGCCAGAAATATCCCACAGGCCTTTGAGGTGCTGTACTGTAGGGCACCGCCGGATGTCTAGGCATCAGAAGTGTGCCTTGAGCATCCCAAACACCCGTTCGATGATGTTGCGTGTTGCGGCATCGCCTCATTATAGCATTGCTGCGATGGGGTCATGGGCGCCCGGTATGGTGTGAGCAGCCAGGGATGGAGTGGGTATCCGCTGTCACCTGTGTGGAGATGGTGGAGATGAGTATCATGTTCAGGTCCATATTGCCAATATCCCTGTGTGCCACTACCATAGCACCTGTGGCATTCCCACCCTGCCCCCGTTTGCAATTCCTACATGCGTACTCACCCACTAGATGGCCTGTGGGGATGTCCCCACTCTCGAATCGATGGCACAGTGTGGACTGATACCATATAAGGCATCATGTGCTCCGCCAGAGTGTGTGGCACAGACATTGATTATGCGCCCAGTGGCATCACACACCACCTGGCAGTTGACACTGGAATAGCCCTTCCTGTTCCTATATGCAGCCCCATCGGGGCCAGGTGGCGATGCATATGGCCACATGGGTGCAGTCTATGGCCCCTAGCATGCCAGGCATACGTGCTACCCTGTTGAACTCCTGCATGTTTGCTGTACACTCTGCCGTGGTGCTGGGAAATGGATGTGCTCCACAGCATGTGGCAGCAGTGCGCTGAGGAATTGGGTGAGGATGCGTGACGTGGCCAACTGTGTGATGCCTGTAGTGTCCCCTGTCGGCCTCTGGAAGGTGCCCGTGGTGAGCAGGCACATGCAGGCTGTCACCTTGGTCTCCACCGACAGGCGTGACTCCGTCGTGAGGTGCCTGCTTCACATCACTGCACAGCTCCAGAGGCGTCTCAGTATTGCCCTGTTCAGGCGGTACCAGCCCCGATCTCTACATCTGTGTACAGCTCAAAGCTGATGCGGGCATGGTACTGTCTGTTGGGGCGTGCAGCCGACCAGGCCCTTCCACGGCCACGTCCCCTGCAGCATGCATTCTCATCTCATTACAGCTTCCATGTGGAAGCTGGCACTGTCCATCTCCTGGCTGTGACCCCCCTGGATGATGTTTCTCTTACCCCGCTGTCCTGACTGCTACCTCCACTGCACCTGGTACACCTACTGGCCTCTGCACTCTGTGGCCCCATACACCTTCCTTGCCCCTCTTCTGTCCTGTGCACTCCCTGGTCTGCACTGTTTGTTGCTCTGGCCTTCTCTGTCTCTCTGCCTCATGTGTCTTCCCTGTCGCGTTCTTGCGCCTCTTCCTTGAGCCTTTTATTTTGGCTCATTTCGCTGGGCGCAACTTCCAGCTGTTCAGGCTCTTGCGCATGCGCAAGTCTTTGAATCTCGCGTTAAGCTCTTTATGCATGGATCCACCTTCGGTTCGCATGCCTTCATTTGCGATGCGCTGTTGCTCAGCCTGTTTTCGTTAGGCGCAACTGCCTCTGCTGAATATCGCAGAATCGGCGCACTTTCGGACTTGCGCACGTAACCTTATGCGCATGGCGCAACCTTTGAATATCCGCCCTATGAGTTTACAGGATACGCTCCATGAGAACAAGTTTTGTTTACAAATGTCCCAAGTCGATAAGATGACAAACATGACAAGTTAATAAGAACACATAGTAACACTTAAATACTATCTAGTAAATAACACAACAGGTAACTTATTGCTCATGAAAAACAGTTACAAATGGATTGTGCCTTTAAAACTTTTTCTTGAGGTTGTGTTTAAAAATATATAGGGCCAGATATTCAACAGGGTTGCGCATGCACAAGTCCTACATTGCGCCATTCTGCGATATTCAGCAGGAGGCAGTTGCGCCACTGAAAACAGGCTGAGCAACAGCACAATGCAAATGAATGCATGCTCAACAGGAGGAGGAACCATGCATAAACTGCACAGCCCGATATTCAGCCGGGCTGTGCAGAGGTTGTGCTGGCGCAACCCACCCTGCACCTGCAGGACTTTGAGCCAAAAAAAGGCTTAAGTTGAGAGCCACCCACAGGTGAGCTGCTGTATTGCAGGGCGCAACACAGCAGCTGCCACCTGTGGCTGGCCTAACTCAGTCCCTGTGCCCCCTGCAGCCCGATCGCGGGCATAGTGTACTCCCCACCAGCCCGATCACGGGTATCAATGTAGCCCCCTCCTCCCGTTCACATCCCTGGTGGTCCAGTGGACGAAATGCCCGATCGCGAGCGGTATGTTTAAACCCGCCCTCCCGTTCCATCCCTGGTGGTCCAGTGGACGAAATGCCCGATCACGGGCAGAAGTAAACGTAACCCCAAACATCCCCGTGTGCCCGATCGTGGGCAGTAAGTACAGTGAACCCCGAACATCCCCCTTGCCCGATCGCGGGCAGTAAGTACATGAAACCCCGAACATCCCCTTGTGCCCGATCGTGGGCGAGTAAGTACATGAAACCCCGAACATCCCCCTTTGCGGTCGCGGGCGGTAAGTACAGTAAAACCCCGAACATCTCCCTGGTGGTCCAGTGAACGAAATGCCCGATCGCGGGCAGTAAGTAAATTGACCCCCAAACATCTCCTGGTGGCTAGTGTCCCCCCACCCCACCCATGAAGCCCCACCACCCGCTCCCCCGCGGCGGCGGGCAGCAGCATCCACCCGCCTGCCGCCCGCCGACTGACTACCACCAGGGCTGCCGCCATTGGTGCAGAGCAAGAGCCAATGGGCGTGCAGCCATACCGTCATGACAGTCCAGATTTGTGAATGAATCATTCCCGTCCGGACATCGCCTGCGGCTGCCGACCTGCGTAATGGCTCTTGCTCTGCACCAATAAGCGTCACCAACTACAGTGCAATCGGCTCGGCGAGCAGCGAGAGGCAACGGCGGAGTGAGACTGCCGCCCGCCGGCTGCCAGGGGCCCGGGGTGGTGGGTCTTCGTGGGTGGGGTGGGGAACACCAGCCACCAGGGAGATGTTTTGGGGGTTTCCAATGTGCTGCTGCCAGCGATCGGGCACAAGAGGATGTTCGGGGTTTCAATGTACTTACTGCCCGCGATCGGGCACAAAGAGGATCCGGAGGTTCCATTTACTGCCCATGATCGGGCATTTTAAGTCACTGGACCACCAGGGATGTGAGCGGGAGGGTTTTTAAACATACCGCCAGCGATCGGGCATTTCTGTCCACTGGACCGCAAGGGATATGTACAGGAGGAGGTGGGGAGCCACATTGCTGCCTGATCGGGCTGCAGGGTGCGTCGGTCCCCGATGGCTGCTGCCTGGCAGGTGCCAGGTGCAAGTCGCCAGGGATCGGCGCACCTACGCTAATGGCATGCAAATGGGGCCATAATCAGTGCAAATGGCCCCCCTATTGCCTTGCACCAGAATTATGGCCCCATTTGCATGTCACCTTTGAATATACATTGATTTTGCGCGTGGGGCAATTGGTACTTGCGCCACACGCCAAGTTGAATGCTCACTCTGACAACTTCAGGTGGCAAGTTCCATGCGCCATGCACAGTGGCTGTGGCTGAGGTGATATTCAAAGGAGTTGCTCAGTAGTGCAACTCCTTTGAATATCGCCCGCCACACCCCTGTGCAACTATTTTGTGCAGCGCAAGGGCTTGCTCCTCAGAATGGCGCAGTTTGAATATCCAGCCCATAATGTCCATGTATGTTGATCTCTCCAAGGCCTTTGACTTAGTCGATCACACCATATTGCTAAACACGCTAGCTGAGTGTCACAGAGGGTGCACACCTGGTTTCAGTAATACTTGAGGGACAGGGAACAGCAGGTCATGCTGAGCGGCACACTCTCATTCTCACAAATTTTGAGTGGGGAGGTCCACAAGATTCCATCATGAGACCTCTGCTGTTCCTGATGTATGTAAACCACCTGCACAAAATACATCACTAAAACAGAAATAAAACTATATGCTGATGACACCGTTCTCATAGGGAAGCGACATCCCATGAGGAATTAGAAAATGTTTTACAGTATGACTTTAACAGGCTCCAGGAGTGGTTCTCACAGTCAAACATGGTGCCGAGTGCCAAAAAACTCAGGTGACACTATTCAGGTAGAAAAGAGATAAGGATAAGGGGAGTCAAACCTCAACATACTGACGCCTGATGGCCAGACACTGCGAATGTAGGAGTACAAATAACTGGGAGTGCTCATAGATGAATCACTCCGTTTTAAGTCCCATATCACGGTACTATCAACAAGGTAAACAGAAGGTTGGGGGCATTGAGGAGGAAGGCATTGTATATCCCAAAGGGGGGCCAGGAAAACAATAGTGACACATCTACCACAGCCATCCCTAGAATGGGAGAATATAGTGTACAAACACACAAATGGGTCTATGATCAGCAAATTAGACAAGGTGTATAATAAAATATCAAGATTTGTGCTAAGGTGCCCATATGACAGACACGACTGCCAGATGTACAAAGAGTAAAGTGTGGCACTCTAGAAGTCAGGAGAGAAAATGAGAGGCAATTACAGCATTGAACTGTATAAAGATCTCAACAGCAACCTTCATTTGGCTCCAAAGAAACTCCCAAGCACACTCATAATCAGACCCCTCCCTTCATGCCCCACAACTTACCCTTCGTGGCAGGGTGGTGGGGAGTGACTCAACCACCGGGAATGGATCCAGCACAAGGGAGGTGTCATTTAGGGTTGCCTGTGGGGATGGTTCGTGCTGCTCAGTCGGGATCTTTTTCTGTTTTCCTTGCTGAGGGGCATGCAATGCCAGCAGTGGCATGCAGCGCATGCGTCCGCATGTTGTGCCATCAGCTGCTCCTCTTCCATGCCCCAACACATGGGACTCAGTATGCCAACACCTAGCCTCAGCTGGATGTCAGGCAAATGCCAGTCCATGTTCCCCACTTTCCGGGAGAGGACAGCTGTCCCTGGATACTGATCCTCTCCTCTGTGGCCAACCCCTGGTGACCTGCTTAAACTGCTAACATGGGTAGCCGGCATGGCAGGCAGTAAGGCATGATGCCTCAGCCGTCCATGCCACTGGGTTGAATTGTACAGTTTTTTTACTGTATCATATTGCATTACATCACACTGTGCTGTGCTGTTCTGTGCTCACTGAATTTACTGTAATGCATTTTGCTTCGCTACATCTTTCATGTATTTTCATTTTTATGTAGCTTATACTGTTTTAGCAACTACTGTAAATGTACTGCACTTTTGATACAATTGTGAGTTCTCACACGAAGTTTCATCTGGTCTGTAGCGTTGCTAGAGATGAGCCAAAGATCAGCAGACGTACAGCTGGGGTCATGCCTCTCCTCTTTGTCAATATCATCCTTGCTCCTTATTACCTAGATCCTGTCATATGCATCAATAAAAATGAGTGTGCCATGTGTCTGTGTGTTTTTAAAGCAGTAATGTTATAGCTGAGAAAGCTCATTATCACATGTTATCCTAGATGTTATGACTCCCTAGTTAAATTTTAGTCTTTTCAAACTATGTCCCATCAGGAAGCTAAATATATAGACTTACTAAAATAAAAAAGAGGCAGTTTCATTTGTAATGTCTCTACCTTATTTAATAGCGAGATAAGGAAAACATGATGGCCAATTATTCTTCAATGCTCAGGCAGTGTTGCTTTAAGAAAAGGTTTGTGCTTCTTATTTTTATTTCCAGAACTGCCACCAGCCATCTCTTTCTCTTATTCTCTGTTTCAGAGCTCTTTCCCCATGTCATAGTTGTGAAATGTCTGTGAACAGCACCACTAGCTAGGAAAGAGAGGATGAAAAATTAGGAAAATCTATGGAGCAAATAGGCATCCCAGCTAAGGTGAATTTCCTTTTACCTGAATGGTTAGAGAGGATCCCTCAAGGATTTGGGATGCCAAGCTCAATGTACACAATCCTGCCTCAAGGATGTGGGTGTGCAAAAAATACATTTATGCAGTTACTCTATCTGGATAAATAGCAGGCGCAGGTATGCAGTGCTAAAAATAAAAGTGCTAAGCTGTGCAGGAAATTATCGATGTTTCACTCACTCTGTCAGGGGTTTCTTCAGAGGGGTCCTGATAGTTTTCATATACATCACTGAGGTAGATGTTTACTTCCTAAATATTTCTTCTCTCTGCATGGAATTTATGGGGCCTTTTGCAAGGTGTGGACATCAGTTAGTACATATGTTGCATCTGAGTTTAGTGGCCAGCAGAGCAGTGTCTCCATTTCAGACAGTAGGTTTGTCTGTATAGACCATTCAAATACAAAACACTAATGAATAATGTCACCAGCTGAATTGCTAGACATCTTGCTTCTTATCTATAGCTTGGAATCTTTCATCCCAGAAACATAGAAACAAAGAATTTGATGGCAGAAAAGAACCACTTGATCCATCTAGTCTGCCCAGAGTTCTGTCTCCACAGACCCTATCTCATCTACAGCAACCCTCTCACATCCATGCCTCCTATCTTATACCCCCTATGTCTTCCATGCATGCTTGAAGTCCCCACTGTTACAGTTTCCACCAGGTCTGCTGGCAAGCTATTCCAGGCACCTGCCACCCTTTTGTAAAAAATATCTCATATCACTCTTGAACCCTCCCCAAATTTCATTGCATGCCCCAGTCCTAGTGCTTGTTCTCATTTGAAAGAGACTCTCCATCTGTATTCTGTTCACCTCTTTGAAAAACATGTAGCTCTCATTATGTGACCTCTCTCTCCCTCTCTTTCAGAATGTACATTTTACGATCCCTCAGTCTCCGCTTGTAGGATTTCTCATGCAAACCATGCACCATTTTAGTTGCCCTCCTCTGGACTGGCAACACCCTGTTGATGTCCTTTCTCACGTGCAGGCTCTAAAACTGAACACAGTACCCCAGGTGTGGTTGTACCAGCAAGTGCTATAACAGCATTGCTACCTCCCTCCTCCTGCTGGATATTACCCCCATGCATCCTAGCATCCCACTGCCCTTCCACTGCCTTGTCACATTGCCTGCCACTGTGAGGTCCTCAGATAACCCCAAGGTCACTTTCCTGTCTATTGACTGTCTGTTCGTATCCCATCCTATACTCAGCGCCTGGGTTCTTATGTCATAGGTGTGTGATTTTGCACTTTATGGCATTGAACCATGACTTCGTTACTGACCATTCCTTAGGTTTCCAAAGATCACTGTGCATTTTGCCACCCCTCCTGAGTGTTCAAGCGGTTTGCAGATTTTGGTGTCATCTGCAAAAGCCATACCTTTCCACGGTACTTCTGCAATGTCCCATGAAGGTATTGAAGAGGTCTGGTCCCAGTATCAACACTCTGTGGTACCCACTGGTCAATGTTATCCATGGTGCAGCACCCTGATTGTACCCCACCTCATGGACAGCAACCTATATGTAGGTACATGTACTAACTTAGTAGCACAAGACACTTATCCTATAAGCGTAAGTGTCAAGATTTGTGTTCTACTAATGCATATTATGCTCTATTATGTTTTATTGATATATTTTAGCTATGAGAGATGCTTTTACTCTATTTTTACTATATTCTCTATAAGTAAGGCAACAGTGCCATCTTACTAATTGTGCACCATTGCAAGTGCAAGTGACCTTGGGATAATAAGTGGCCCCATTGTATTGTGTTATCTTCTGCAAGCTATGCAACTTCTTATGCTAGTTAGGATAGTTACTCAGGCCATCTGTTTTGGCCAGTTATATACACTTTATGTATCTTCTTTAGTCGTTGCTATAGAGATTATTGAGTATAACACCCTCTGTAGCACATAGCTTCTCTGAGAAGAGAGTCTGCATTACCTAGGTAAGGAAAATTGGTAGTTCTCCAGTGATTACACTGTTGGTAGTAAGCCTGTATTATTGATCTGCAATAAATTCCATTTATTACATGAGTGCCACTTGTCTGTTGTCTCTTCCTTTTGTGCCATTCCACCAAGAATCTGAGAAGGTAATTTATTACCAAGTAACATCACCCTCCCCACTTTAGAATGAATGCCATTAACCACCACCCTCGGTCTCCTATCCATTAACCTGTTTCTAATTCAGTTTACCATTTTGGATCCCATTCTTCAGCTGGTGAACATCTTAATTTTCCTGTGTGGTATGATGTCAAAGGCCTTGCTAAAGTCCAGATAGACTACATCCAGTGCCCTCCCATGATCAGCTCTCCTGGGCACCCAGTCAAAGAAACCTATTAGATTAATTTGGCATGACCACCCCTCCCCTCTGTAAAGCTATGTTGTCTGTGGTCTTGCAGACAATTTCTTTCAAGATATTGTACCAGTCTTTCCTTTCAGTAGAGTATCCATCATTTTCCCCACCATTAAAGTGAGACTGACTGGCCTATAGTTGCTAGTGTCATCCTGCTACCACTCAGGGACTATGCCAATCCTTCTCAATCCTCTGGAATGTCTGTTTCCAGTCAGCTGTCTAACAATGCTGTCAGTGGGACAGCTAGCACCTCCTCGAGTTCTTTTAGTGCCTTGGGGTGAATCCCATGCAGTCCATAGCTTTGTCCATCTTCAGGGCTGCAAATTCTTTCAGGACTCCTTCCTCTGAAAATGGATTTACTGTGTGTCAAATTTATGACTGGGATGTCAACATACCATTTCCTACTTCTCCCTGATGGTCCCTCCCTCCTTCCTTCACTGTGAATAAACAGGAATACCTGTTTAAAATGTTAGATTTTCTTCACCCCTTCTGCACAGTCTCCCTGTTCCAGCATTCTAAGCCTTACAATCCTTCTCCTTTCATTCCTCTTCTCACTTAGGTACATGCAGAAAGTCTTAGCCCTTATTTTGTTTTTATTTTTTTTATTTTTTATTTCAATCTCGAAAGTACCTTTGAGTCAGGGCTCATTTATAAAGGTTTCACATTGAATAGACAGAGTACAGAGACTAGCCACACATATAACATGAAATCAACAGAGAATATGAACAAAAATCTGAAGGTGTAATACATTGGATAAGTAGCTGACCATGTAAGGTCATCATTCATAATATAACAATAGTACTAAAACTAATGAGACAGTTACCATGAAAACACAATGGGAGGTATGTGCAGTAGAAGTGAGGGAGTACAGCAGAGGGTAGGTAGGTAGGTGACCATGCACAGTCAGCTCCCAGAGTTTAACATTGATGCAAAAATTGAAGTACTAGACAGCCAGATTAGTTTAATGAAACAGTTCTGTAATCAGAGATGACAAAAAGTAGGTAGGACCAAAGTGCTAATAGGAGGAGGGACCAGGAGACAGAAGACAGCAGAGTCTAGGAGGAAAATAGAAGGAATAAAATCAGGGGGACAAAGTGGGGAGAGGATGAGGTACAAATGGATGGGAGGAGGTATTGTGATGAGGGAGAAGGAGAAAGTGAGATGGTAAGAGAGAAGGACAAAAGGGGAGGAGGGAAGGGACATTGTGAGTTCAAGAGATCAGAGGAAAACCATTTGGGTATGCATGGAGGGTGGGGTGATGGAGCCAGCAGAGGAATATCTGAGGTGAAAGTAAGGAATAGGAGAGGGGAGGTTTGAGGGTAAGCAGGTGAGGAGAGGGGCAGAGAGAGCTAGATAGGAGGGAGAGGTGGAATGGAAGGGAATACTAAATTGTGCAGTCACATACACTGTCCAGGGCCCAGCTTTGTCATATTTTTTGCTTATCTATGCTAAAGGAGTTAAGCCAGAGAGGCTAATTTTGAAGGAACGTTGCCTGGAAGGTTCTCCGGAATGGTACATTCAAAGTGCAGTCATTTAGGACCCTCGTGTCTCTAGTTGCATCAGGGCATTTGAGGAGGTTTTGAACCCCATGGGGTGCAAGGCCAAGGATGGCTTTTTTTGAGGTAAGCATGTCTGATAACGGATGTGCCCATCTAGGTTTAACCAACCTCTTTGGGCATAGAGCTGCCAAGTGTGTGTTAGGCGATGTACCTCAATACAAGGCTGCAGGCTTTATTTAGTGTAGTTTTAACTCTTTGAGAGCTGTGGAGTTGCTGCACCATAGATTGGTAGGCTGTAGTCAATGGAAACAAGCACAGAGTTGATCACAGCCAATTTTTTGGGCATCAGGTCTGAAGCCGCGTATTCCTGTAGATTAGGCCTGGTTTGGCATTAGCATATCTGGCAACTAGATCTATATGCGGCGTGTACGACACAATGTTGAATCAAATGTGACTACAAGGTATTTGAAATGAGTAACAAGCTCAAGGGGTGAGTCATGGTTATTGACAATTGAAGTTGGCAGGTTTTTACCTGCTGTAGGTTGATGTCAAGACCGTGGTCTTACTTTTATGGTTTAGGAGTAGCTTAGCTTCATGGAACTAATTTTCCACTGTGGTGAAATCAGATTGCATATGATGTTCAAGCTCCATGGAGTCAAGTGGGACAAGTATAGGACTGCGTTATCTGCATAGAGTAATACTTGGTCTGTTACAGATGGGGAGTGAGTTTATGAATAGGCTAAAAGTAGTGGTCCCAGTATACAGCCTTGTGGTACACTGGTGGTAATGCTTGGTGGCTAAAGTAAACTTAATAAATTTTACTTTTGCACTCTCCTTGAGGTAGCTCCTGAACCATGTAGTGGATTCAGGGAGAGGCCAAGGCTGGATGGTTGGCATAGAAGCAGCTCATAGTTGACTGCGTTGAAGGCCTTGATGAGGTCAATGTAGGTATCCCCAGCAAGAGCCCACAGTCGAGAGCACTGTGAATGTAACCGTGAATTCCAAGAGTGCGGTCGTTGTGCTATGTTGTTTGAGAAACCCATGCTGCTGCAGACATTGCACTTGGCATTTGCTGAGATATGCAGACAACTGATCCGAGACAATGCATTAAAGTGCTTTTGAGGACGGTGGGAGAATAGAGATGGGGCGATAGTTGGCGTGATTTGTTCGATCACCACTTAAACACTGGGGTGACAACCATTGCTTTTCCACTTAGTTGGGAACTTGCCTATAGTGAGGGATAAGTTTAGGATCTTGGTTAGGTGAGGGAGCACTTCTTCAAGTGTAAGCTCTAGGAGTTTAAGATCAAACCTACCATTACTCTTACTAGTTTTCTGAGTACCTTGGTAATAAATTTTTGGCCTCTGCCAATGAAATTATTCTAAGGTAGAAGGGAGGTGGTTCTGAGGTGGTCATTACACAGTTGGGGGCTAGTCAGGTAGCAGTACACCACTGAGGTTGGTAAAGGCCTGATTGAAGGTTTCAGCTATGATATTTGCATCATGGGTTAGGGGTACCATTTAGATTTATCTGAGATGGAGGCTGCTTTATTGGGCTTACCAGACAGGGCCTGTATATTTTCCCAGAGTCCCCTGCTATCCCTCCAGGAGTTTTCCATTTCATTTTTAAAGTGCAGGCTTTTAGCTTGCCTTATAGCCCAAGTGCACTTGTTTCTGGCCACCGTGATCGCTTGTGTGTCAGCGGTTTTGCTGGTGCTACAGGATTTGCTCCAGAGTGCATCTCTGAGTTTCATCATATCTAGTAGTGTTGATGAGACCCAGGGGTTTAGGGAGCATCTTATTGTTCCTTTTGTATAGGGACATAAATATCACATGACTCATTAAACATAGTAACAAGTAATCAAGGGCATCGTCCACATTGGTTATGCTACCTAGATAACTCCAGTCATGGCTGTTTGGGTGGACTTTTAGGGCACCAAGCTTACACTTTTAAAGCCTTGTTATATTCTTTTGTGGGACCTTAGGTTTGCTAGACCAGGTGAGTAGGATTGAGGAGTGGTCATTGAGGGAGTCAGGGAGAACTCTTGGGTGGGTTACCTGTTAGGGAAATTTGTGATAACCCAGTCAATGAGGTGCTAGTGCCCGTACGGTGAGTTTATTCTGCTGGGTGAGTCAACAACTTGTGTGCATTGATGGAGGAGAGGTATCCTTAAATGGGTTAGCTTCTGATGAGTTCCAATGTATGTTGAAATCACCCAACACTAGAAATCCAGTGTTTGACCCATAGGTTCTGAGGTAGTCTGTTACAACTTTGAAAAAAGAATCATGTGTCTTAGGGGAATGTAGACTGATGCCACTGTGAGTGATTTTCCATTAGCCCCCAGCAGAATTTTTATTGCTAGCAGTTGGGCACCACCACTGAGGGGGGTAGGTGGCAAAACTGCCCTTTGAAGGTGTGCCTTGAGATAAATCACACAGCCGCCACCACATTTCCCAATTCTATCTAGTCTGAATGTGGTTTAGCCTGGTAATAGAAGTCTGAATCAAGTATACTTGGGTTTAGCCAGGTCTCCACCACAGATAGAATGTCAGGTTGGTGGCGGTCTATCCATCTGGAGGGGTTAAGTTTCACAAGAAGGCTGACGATGTTTATAGGGGCAATTGTAAGTCAGAGTTTTGTTTTTGTGGGTGTGGGGTTTGAGTCAGGGGCCAGGGTTGGGGTGGACATTGCCAGATAGCAACAAAGTGAGCCTTGCTATCAACCACTTTAACCATGTTTTGCACCCACACAGTTCTATATGGGGAACTGTGAGGTTTTCTGAGGCTGACAAGATTATGTTGGTGAGTTGGGGAGAGTGTTGGACTTGTTTTGCTGTGCACAGGCCTCTTTGCTTAGTAGGGTGTGTGAGTAAAGGCCTGATGAAAGGGCTGAGGTTGATTTGAGGCACTCTTTTGCAGCAATGGGGCTCCCTACAGTAGTATGGCCAATATGAGGAGCCCAGGGCAGGCTGTTGCAGGGCCTGCAGCAAATGGAGATGAGGCAGATTACTTTCAGGAAAGACATCATCAGGTTTATCAAATGGGAGAGGCAGGGGTGGAAAAGCCCTATGTAACAGCTAACATCTTAAGTAGGAGAGATTAAAATGCTGCTGCAGTATCCCAAAAGAGATAGAAATGCAGCCAATCAAATGATCATGGGGTTTGGGTAGGCGGGCTTTAGGTTGATTTAATAGAGGTCGGGGCTGGGGAGGGTGGGCAGGACAAAATAAAATACAACGAGCAGGCAACCAAAACAACAAGGTGTTGAGCCAAGCCTGCTGGTGAAACCCTGGCCCACTATCAGCACTGCATGGTTGGGTGCACAGAGCTGAGGTCTGGGAGACTGAGCTGACCAGTGGTGGCTCAGCTAGTCAGAAACCGACCGATCGGCAGCTTGGGCTCTGATGCTATAGTCTAATCAGAGCAGGGTCAAAGCCGTGGGATTTATGCCAGGCTATATGGCTGTAGAATCAGAGTACCGGCCTGGAGAGAGCCAGTCCAATTGGCAGGGGCCGCGGCAGCTTGCAGCCATGGCCTGAAAGCTGACCGTGGTGCTGGGCTAGAGCAGCCCAAGAAGAAGGTCTCCTGCTGCAAAAGAGAAAAAGCAGGGTGAGCCCAAACTTAAATGCAGCCATTTGAAAATTACCGAGGGGCTGGGCAAAATTAGCCTGGCACCAAGGGTATTAGAAACACAATAGAAAGTGATTAATTTAAATGATGGGAGTGCCTCAGCATCCCTTTTGATAATCATTTTCTCTGTCCAAGTTCAAGTTTATTGCAGGACAACTCCATTGAGCAAGCTCATTCACAAGGAGGTCCTGGGGAATGTTTACAAACAGGAATTTACATACATAAGGTCTTGGTACAATGTAAGGTACATGGTGCACATAAGTATATGCTGCCAAGGAAGAAGAACGTGGGTGGGTGCCCTTTGTATAAAGTGAAAAACTTTTCCTATTGGGGCTGGTTGAGCGGTTGACTTCAATGTAGTGAAAAAAAGTTTCTGGAGACCAGCCACTCAGTTCATCATAAGAAATGTAGCTTTATTTTGATATTTTCTTAGAACACCATGATTCCCTAGTAAGCCCAACGTTTCACCCAACATTGGGCACAAGTTACAACCACTTAGAGTCTGTGCTTAGTTTCATTTCAGACCACCCAGGGGTACCATTCCAAACTTCCCTTCACTCAGATTTCTAGCATTACAATGCTCATTTCTTGCCTAAGCTAAATAGCACATGGTGCAGTTTCAGTTCAAGTGTGTCAAACACACCTGAACTGAAACTGCACCACATGATAATTAGCTTAGGCAAGAAATGAGCATTGTAATGCACACGATCAAGTGGTTGTAACTTGTTTCAGATAAAAGTTATAATCTGAAGCTAGAAACAAACAGGAAACTGAATCCTAGTTGTTCTAAAGCCCATAATGAAAGAATTTATTTAGGAACACAAGATCCTAAGCCTTAGGAAGCCCGGTGTTGGGTGAAACATTGGGCGACTTAGAGATCATGGTGTTCTAAGAAAATATCACAATAAAACAACATTTCCTGTGATGAACTGAGTGGCTGGTCTCCAGAAACTTTTTTCAGCACATAAGTAAAGTGGTCCTTACCTGCTCACAAGTTAGCGAGATCACAGGCACTCTAATGCCGACACTTATCGCCAGCAACATCAATGCATTGCCCCTATAATGGGATACCCTTTCCCCTGCCTATAGTATCACCACATATACTACTTGATCTCCAGCGATTTACCCCACTTCCCTAAGATTCCTTTATGCCTGTCCCAAGCATTCTTGAACTCCAGCACTGTTTTTGCCCACCACCACCTCAACTGGAAGACTGCTCCAGGAATCCATGACTCCTTCTGTGAAGAAGTACTTCCTTACATCTGGGTCAGTGCAGGAAAAAGGGCTGCAAAGTGTGACATTGGTGACATTTTTAAAATGCCTAACTTATCAAAACATTTTGCTGAGTACGCACCTAATGAATATTTATTATGTTATGGGATAACTCGCCCACCATCTCCAGAGAAAAACATTTTTAAAAATGCACGTGTAATGTGGTACATAAAAGCGGTGGATGCACATATAACAGGGGACATAAAATTGGGGGTGCACATGTAATAGTAACATAAAGCTAGGAATGCATCTGTGAGGGACATAAAGCTGGGATGCACATGCAATGGGACATAAAGCTGGGATGCACATGCAACGGGACATAAAGCTGGGGATGCACATGCAATGGGGACATAAAACTGGGGATGTGCATGCCACAGGGGACATAAAACAGGGGATGCGCATGCAACAGAGGACATAAAGCTGAGGATGCACATGTAACAGGGACATAAAGCTAAGGATGCACATGTAACAGGGGACATAAAGCTGGGGATGCACATGTAATGTGGTACATAAAGCTGGGGATGCACATGTAACAGGGGCATAAAATTGGGTATGCACACATGTAATGGGGACATAAAGCTTGGAATGCACATATAACAGGGACATAAAGCGGGATGCACATGTAACAGGGGCATAAAATTGGGGATGCCATGTAACGTGGTACATAAAGCGGGAATGCGTGTAACAGGGGACATAAAACTGGGGATCGCATGCAACAGGGGACATAAAACTCAGGGCGAGCATGGAACAGGGGGCCATTACCTAATGTTGCGATGCAACAATGAACACAGAATTATCACAGCACATGCAATAAGAGACAGGGAACAGCAGCTGAAGTTCCAAAACTTTTACTTACATTTAAAAGTGTTATACAAAAAAGTAATTTAAAATAAATAACTCATGCATCTAGTAGACTAAACACCACTGACTAAAGCCTAACTATAAATGAAAACATTCACATATTTACATAGTTACCAAAGTATCAAATTTACAAAAGCATTTTGGTAATGCATCATCCTCGACTAGACTGAGCTACACAAACTAAGCTATGAGACTAACTACAGAATACACTATGACAACAGACTACACTACAAGAGTACACTATAACTACAGACTACATTATAATTATGGATTAAACTGTAACTACAGATTAAACTATGACTACAGATTATACTATAACTATGGATTAAACTATGACTAAGGATTAAACTGTAACTGAATTAAACTATGAATACTGATTAAACTGTAACTACAGATTAAACCATGACTACACACTAAATAATGTATAAAAATTACAAAAAGTACTGCAGTTCACTAATGAATATGATTTCCCCAAAGTACACCTTATTCTTATAGGGTTACTGCAGTACAAGCAGAGTGTGTCCTTAATTCCATCTCTGTTGAATTTTGATGAATGTTTCAGAGGTTATTTGTAATTCATCAGATGTCATCACATAGTGCCCATCTCCTCCCTCAAACTTTATTGGTCCATGAAACATTCTTTTTCTTGTCACGCAGTCATTAACCTGCCTTCTAACCAAGTGAAAACACTCAGCACTATTTTTTCATTTCATCCACCTTTCTTGCCCAATGTAAAATTCTTTGGACTACTACACGCATAGTAATTGTTCATCTCAAGTTCTGTGTCTAATGATATTTTTCTTTTAGGAACTGTGGTGATGCTGGTTGATGATGGAGGAGATATGTAAGATTGTGGTGGGCACTGAGTTGATGATGGAGCATCATTTCTCATACCTGTGTTTGGTAGCATTTCAGAACTTTTGGTCGTGGTAGCTGCTATTGTGGTGTCAGGAGCTGAAGGAGCACTGGAAGCATTCATATCACCAGGATAAGGGTTGGCATGGGCAGCTGTGGAGTGTGCCCATCGTGACACAACACTCACAGCTGTGGAGTCAGCAGGAGCTTCAGTTGGCACTGTGGTGCTGGGAGGATCTTCTGCGGCTGGCGCAAATGCAACTGAAGTGATTAATCTCTGTCTTCCAATCTTTAACTTGACTAGGGTTCTTTTAGGGCCCATCTTCCATAATACAGCATATGCAGAAGCATGTTAAGTTTCTTGTGGCCACCACACCATCCACCACTGTCTTCAAGCTTTGCTCAAGGCGTGTCCTGGGCACTGTTTTTATCCTCTCTTTTATATCATTTCACCCACCCAGAAAATGTTCACCCATCAGTTTCAGGCTGTCTTCTCAGTGCATTGCAGCAGGAATTTTATAGTTCTTTTACCTTCCTAATAACAGCTTGCCATCACTGTACTGGCCAACTTGCCGTAGACTTCACAGCTGTGCTCTCCCATCTGAAGGACCCTTTCCATGTCATGACCAAAAAACCATGCCGACTTGAAACCGTACTCTCTGTTAGTCAGGAAATATCATAAAATGCCCATTTGGACTTGTACTGGGCCCTGTATTCATCAATGAAGTGCACTTTTAATGATGTCTAATGCTAAGTACGTTCATGAGGGTGTGCAGTTGCAGTTTTCACAAAATGTTGCACAGCATTGTGATCATGCTTCAGATCACTGGAGATGGACACCAGTGATTCAGTGACAGTGCCTTCTCAGTGTTCGCAACAGTAGTACGTTACCACAGGGTGAAGTGTTGCCTTCCCATGATGCCAGTGAGCTGAGTGCACTTCATCCTTTAGTTTGGTGCAGTTCTCTACAAAGTCCAACACCATCACAACCCATCCCTTGGTGTGAATTCCTTAATCCTTCTAAGCTGATACTGCTGCCATGCTGCCACATACAAGTGTTGCCCAAGACCAAAAGATCTTCTTTTATTACTTGTACTAGCAGACGGACTGTAGAACATTTATTTTTAATACTTTCTGTGACTATTTCATTTGAATGTCATTAACGGTGCACATTACTTTGATGGTTTCCCATTCCTGCCACGTTGCTTCTTCTTGTCCATGTTGCTGGACTAGCTCTTCCACTGTTGTTACAAAATTGTCTGTGCTGCATTTTTGTTCATTTCTTCTTTTATTCAGATTTTTATCCTTGCTGTGCACTGGGGAAAATCTCTGTTCCCACCACCCACCCAGCCTAACACCCCAACCATCCCCGAGACCTTCCATGAATCACCCCCTCATGGCAGGGCCGAGGAGAGCTCCCCACCCTGCAGCACAGTCCTAATCTAGGAGCTGACGGGGTGGATGCAGGACTTCAGAGAGCTCCCAGCCACCAGATTCCATTTTTCTCCTCTCCAGTGTATGGCATGGGCGCATGCATGGGGAATATGCATGCCATGCCCACTGGTGACTTGCATCCAAGCCCACATCACCCTCCGGCCCCCACCAGAGGGCAATCAACAGGCAGGACAGCGATCCCTCTCTCCTGAGAGAGAGAGCAGTCCTCTGGACCTTGATCCTCTCTCTCCCGCCCAACCCAACTGGCGCTTTTGGACACTTAGTTAGTTCTACTGCCCTGTGAATATTTGCGACTTTTTAGCCTGTTAATTGACAGCTGTCTACAAGATGATTTAATGCCTGGAGCTTCAGTGAAGCATTTGTACAACACTCACACAAGCTCAGCTCCACTGGAACGTGTGCACAAGGGTGTTGGTACTCCAGTTAGTCAGTCAAGTAATGATACTTCAAAAGACCGCACACATCAGCATAAAACAAAGGTGACTCCACTATTTAGTTACAAATAAATGTCAACTTTATTAACTAAAAACAAACCACAGCACACTGTGAGCTTGGCACATTTCAGATGCCTTAAACCCTTTATCAAAAGCTAACGGATAAATCTAACTGCCACCATGAATACAGTACATTCCATTCCAGTGACACCACAAGAAAAATGTAAAATAATTGACTTTGCTTAAGTACTTCAAGGAGCACTCCACCCTCATATCTTCTAAACGTTATTTGTTTCCGTGTCAATGGACAACTATTTTCATGTAGCTGTTAAGGATGTATGTAAATGTTTTAGTCTGTTTTACAGTTCATACTAGGCCCTATGACTGCCCTGGGCATCTCCATTGTTGAAATCAATTTGTCCCTGAGAGCTGCAATAGCATATGAGAACATGATGTGCACAGGCCTGTTTGCTTAGTAGGAGTGTGAGCAAGGGCCTGATGAAAGGGGCTGAGGTTGATTTGAGGCACTCCTTTGCAGCAATGGGGGTCCCTACAGTAGTATGGCCAATATGAGGGGAGCCCAGGGCAGGTTGTTGCAAGGGTCTGGAGCAAATGGGAGATGAGGCAGATTACTTTCAGGAAAGACATCATCAGGTTTATCAAATGGGAGAGGCAGGGATGGAAAAGCCCTATGTAACAGTTAACATCTTAAGTACAGAGAGATTAAAATACTGCAGTCTCCCAAAAGAGATAGACTAGCGCCAATCAAATGGCGTGGCGTTTGGGTGGGCGGGCTTTAGCTCGATTTAATAGTGGATGGGGCTGGGGAGAGTGGGTGGGTGGGACAGATAAACTACAGAGCTGGAGGCAACCAAAAACAACAAGGTGTTGAGCCAAGCCTGCTCGGCACAAAACCCTGGCCACTATCAGCACTGGATGTGCAGAGCTGAAGTCTGGGGAGACCGAGCTGACCAATGGTGGCTCAGCTAGTCAGAAAGTAATCAATCGGCAGCTTGATTTCTAATGCTATAGTCCAATCGGTGTGGGGTCAAAGCCGTCGGATTTGGGCTGGTGTGTGGCTTCAGAATAGGCGCATCTGCTTCAAGAGAGCCAGTCCTATTCGGTGAGGAGCCGTAGGCAGCTTGGTAGCCATGGTTCTGAAAGTCGAGGGTGGTGCTAGGCTAGACCAGCCTGAGAAGAAGGGCTCCTGCTGCAAGACAGAAAAAGCAGGGTGAGCACAAACTTAAAGGCAGCTGTTTGAAAATTACTGAGGGCTGCCAAAATTAGCCTGACACCAAGGAGGTAGTATAGCACAATAGAAAAGTGATTAATTTAAATGATGGGAGTGCCTCAGCCTCCCTTTTGACAATCCTTTTCTCTGTCCAAATTCAAGTTTAAGTTTATTGCAGGAAAACTCCACTGAGCAAACTCATTCACAAGGAGGTCCTGAGAATGTTTACAAACAGGGAATTTACATACATACGGTCTAGGTACAATGTAAGGTACATGGGCACATAAGTATAAACATAAACAATACAGTTACATAATCATAATTTGCAGACATTTATCAGGGTAATAGCATTAGATATATAGCGCTCAAACATAAAAGGTACAGATTTACAGTCATACATTGCAGACATCATTCAGGCTAGAAAATAGAGACAGACTGGTTAGTTAGGAAAGAAAATAGGAAGCATAGAGTGATGGAGAAGTAGAAACTGTAAGCAAGGGAAAGTGGAGGAGAGGTGGATAATAGAATGGCGGTAGTAGGGAAGGGATAGGAATAATAAATTGTTGAGAGGAGGGATGATGGGAAAAGGAGTGGGGAGAGAGTGAAGGGAGGTGATTCGGATAAGGAGATAGAAGGAGTCAGGAAAGGAAGTGAATTATAGATTCAAGGACAGGAGTAAGAGAAGGGCTAGGAGCAGCTACATAGATTTTATAGTTTAGTCGTGACCAAGGTTTGAAAAAATTGATGGCGACAGTACTAGTGAGTTTCAGCACAGATTGGAGCTTGTTCCAGATAGTTGGAATAAGCGTGGGAGGCGGCACACTTGCCACAGGAGGTGCGAGTCCTAGGTACATCTAATAGGAGAAAGTCGGACTTCCTGAGAGAATATGAACTATGGGAGATATGAAATAGGGATGTTAAGTAATTGGGTAATTTATTCAGAAGGATTTTGAGGGCCCAAGTGCTAGAGTGAAGCAGTCACCTACTTGTGAGAGATGGCCAACCGACAGCTGCATACAGTTCACAGTGGTGGGTTTGAATAGGGGAATTAGAGATAAATCGTAGGGCACAATGGTAGAGGACATCCAATTTGTTCAGGTTTGAGGCAGACATTGAATTGTAGACTATATCACCATAGTCAAGTAGAGGGAGGAAGGTGGCATGAACAAGCCTGGATCTAATTCCAAGAGGAAACAGTTTTCTGTTTCTGAAGAAAAGCTTATTCTAGATTTTAACCTGCTAGCCAAATTATCAATGTGGTCAGATACAGATTGGCCAACACCAGCAGGAACAGCTTCAGAATTAGACACATGGTGGATTCCTGCAAGGAGGCCTCAAACAACTGGTACAACAACCCACAAGAGACAGGGCTATCCTAGATCTAATACTGACTAACAGGAAAGGATCACAGATCTCCAGGTAGAAGGTCACCTGGGGCCAGTGACCATCACATGACATGGTTCAATTTGGCCATTAGAACTAAATCATCCAATTTCAAAGGACTTCAGAGGAGCTGACTTTATAAGATGGTCAACAGAGTTAAGCTAGCCCTGGCAAAAAAATGCAGGTGAGGGGTACAGGCAAAGTGGGCAAGCATTAAGGATGTAATACTTGAAGCAACATCCCATTGTGTTAGGAAAGGAAGTGCAAAAGAAGAAGGAAACCACTTTGGTTCTCAAAACAGTAGCAGAAAAGGTCAGAGCCAAAAGGCTGGCCTTCAGGAAATATAAGGAATGCAGCGGGATGAAGATAGGAGGTATGCAAGCTTCCTAAGGGAAGCAGAGAAGGCAGTAAGGCAGAAAAAGGCCCAAACCGAGGAAACACTAGCACAAACAGTAAAAGAAGGTGACAAGACTTTCTATAGATACATTAATGAAAGGAGAAAGTCCAGAGGGTTATTCCTAAGATCAAAGGAGATGAGAGGGTGTGTGAGGAGGAGGACCATGTAAAAGCATATATCCTAAATAGATACTTCTGCTCAGTATTTACTGAAGAGAGGTAGAGCAGGACCACAGCTCAGCACCATGGACACAGGGGAGGGACGTGTGCACTAGTCCCTTCACAAAGAAAGGGTCCTACAAGGCTCGAGAAGCTCAGGGTGGACAAGGCATTGGGACCTGATGGCATACATCCCAGGGTACTAAAGGAGCTAAGGGTGGATCTAGCAGAGCCATTATCAAAACTGTCTAGTGAGTCTCTGAGCACAGGAGAGGTCTCAGAAGACTGGAGAAGGGTTCATGTTATCCCGCTCCACAAGAGTGGTAGCAGGAAGAGGCAGGGAACCAGACCAGTCAGTCTTACCTCAGTAGTGGGCAAGATTATGGAGACACTCCTAAAGAAAGGATAGTGCAATACCTGGAATCCATAGGAGCACAGGATCCAAGACAGCATGGGTTTACAAAGGAAGGTTATGTCAAACTAATCTCATAGATTTCTTTGACTGGGTAACCAGACTGGTGGACCAAGGGGAGCAGTTGATGTTGCCTTCCTTGACTTCAGCAAAGCTTTCAATACTATTCCACATAGAATATTAATTAATAAGCTGGGTAGGCCCAGGGTGGGTCAGAACTGGTCAACTGGGTGGCAAACTGGTTGATGGGCAGAAAACAGAGAGTGGTGGTAGCGGTATACAGTCAGAAGAGATGCAAGTCACAAGTGGGTACCTCAGGGATTAGTCCAGGGCCAGTACTCTTCAATATCTTCATCAGTGACATTGCAGATGGATTGGAGGTAAGGTTTGTCTGTTTGCAGATGACACCAAGATCTGTAACAGAGTAGATGATCCAGATGTGGTGGGCATAAGAGAAGAGATCTGGATAAACTAGCAAAATGGTCGGAAGAGTGGCAGCTGGGGTTTAACACAAAGAAGTACAAGATCATGCACATAGGGAAGAAACCCTGAAGCCACCAATAGGCTGTGAGGGAGTTGCTGTCAGTCACAAGGGAAGAAAAAGACTTGGGCATCATAATGCTGATGACCTGAAATCATCAAGCAGACCACTCAAGCAGTAGGTAAGACTAGGGGATGTTGGGGTGTATTGGTAGGGATATCACAAGTCGGAAGAGGAGGTAATAATCCCTCTTTATAAGACACTGGTTAGGCCCTATCTGGAGTACTGCATTCAGTACTGGAGACCACACCTTCACAAAGATATTAACCAAATTGAGGCAGTCCAGAGAAGGGCAACCAAAATGGTGCAGGGACTGTATCAGAAAACATATGAGGACAGATTAACGGAGCTCAACATATATACCCTAGAGCAAAGGTCATGTCAAACTAATCTCATAGATTTCTTTGACTGGGTAACCAGACTGGTGGACCAAGGGGAGCAGTTGATGTCGCCTTCCTTGACTTCAGTAAAGCTTTCGATACTATTCCACATAGAAGATTGATTAATAAGCTGGGTAGGCCCAGGGTGGGTCAGAACTTGGTCAACTAGGTGGCAAACTGAGAGTGATATGATGTAAACATTCAAACACCTTAAGGGTGAAGAGTCTAACATGCTTCAATATAAGAAAAATAGCAGGACAAGAGGGACACAGCATGAGATAAGAGGGAGGCCGATTAAGGGGTAATGAGGAAGTTCTTTTTCACAGAAGGGTGGTGGATGCATGGAATGGCCTACCTCAGGAAGTGGTGGATATGAATACAGTGCAGGGCTTCAAAAGACATGGGATAGGCATAAGGGAGCAATACAGATGAGTATGAATAGAAAGGCCATTGACAGAGTAAGGCCGATGGCACATTTATAAGGTAGAAAATAAAATCTGCAGAGTGGATGGGCCTTGCGCTTCTTATCTGCCATCAGCTTCTATCTTTCTATGTTTCTATGTAAAGGTGAGCTTATTGTCTAGCCATATGTCTAAATATTTAAATTTAGAGGTGATTTCAAGGGTTCACCTAAGGAGATGAGAATGAAGTTAGAGGGTTTGGTGAAAGCGGTGGAAGCTGCGTTAAGAGTAAAAATCATGTCCTTTGTTTTTGGCATTCAGGAGAAGCTTGGCGTTAATAAGGTTCTGTTCAAGTTGTACAAAGTCAGCTTGAAGCACGTCTCTTACTTTGGACAGAGTTGAGCCCGAGTACTACAGGACAGTATCATCAGCAAAAGAAATGTAAGTTGGAATTGGTTATGTTGGAATCGAGGTTATTGATGTGAGAGGAATAGAATAAGACCTAAAATGGAGCCTTGTGGGACTCCCCTAGTGATCAGGAGGAGGGTTGAGAGCAGGCCATCAGTCTTAACTTTTGAGACCTTCTTGATAGGTAGCTGGAAAACCACTGTCTGCACCTTTGCTCCCCTCACTGCCCTGCCTGCTTTCTTCAGCATTGCTAGGTGTATCTTCCTGTCATCCTCCCTCTGTGTTTCCTTATACTTCTTGAATGCAACCCTTTTTTCTTTTAACTGCCTTGCCACTTCTTGTAAAACTATGTGGTCCCTTTTTCTTCTGTTTTGTTCACTTCCTTCATGCTATATCATTGAATGTTGTATTGTCCCTCCTTATTTTTCACCTCTGTGTCTCTACCCCATCTTGGTAGTCCCCTTCTTTTAGGTACGCTCTGAGGCAAACTACCATTTCTTTAAAATCTGCAATCCTAAAGTCCAGAACCCTGCCAGTTGAGGTGGTAGGGGTGAAAACAGTGATGGGGTTCAAAATGTATGGGATAGGCATAAGGAATCTTATTGAAAAGAAATGGGGGAGGAAAAGAGCTGGAGACCAAATACGGTCTATGGTGATACTGCAGGTGGGGAAAATGGGCAAACCGGGTAGGCCAAGTGGTCCTTACCTGCTCACAAGTTGACAAGATCACAGGCACTCTAATGCCAACACTTAGAAGCCAACAACATCAATGCATTGCCCTATAATGGGATACCCTTTTCCCTGCCTATAGTATCACCACATATATTACTTGATCTCCAGCGTATTTACCCCCTTCCATTTCCCTAAGATTCCTTTATGCCTGTCCCATGCATTCTTGAACTCCACCACTGTTTTGCCCACACCATCTCAACTGGAAGACTGCTCCAGGAATCCATGACTCCTTCTGTGAAGAAGTACTTCTCTTACATCTGGGTCAGTGCATGAAAAAGGCTACAGTGTGATATTGGTGACATTTTTAAAATGCCTAATTTGTCAAAACATTTTGCTGGTACTCACCTAATGAATATTTATTATGTTGTGAGATAACTCGCCCACTATGTCCAGAGAAAAACATTTTAAAATGCACATGTAATGGGGACATAAAGCTGGGGATGCGCATGTAATGTGGTACATAAAGCAGGGATGCACATGTAACAGGGGCATAAAAATGGGGATGCACATGTAATGGGGACATAAAGCTGGAATGCACATGTAACAGGGACATAAAGTTGGGGATGCACATGTAACAGGAGACATAAAACTGGGGATGCACATGTAATGGGGACATAAAGTTGGGGATGCACATGTAACAGGGACATAAAACTGGGGTTACGCATCCAATAGGGGACATAAAACTGGGGAAGTACATGTAACAGGGACATAAAACTGAGATGCGCATGCAACAGGGGACATAAAACTTGGGACGAGCACGGAACAGGGGACCATTACCCAATGTTCTGACGCAACAATGAACCTGAATTATCACAGCACATGTAATAAGAGACGGAAACAGCAGCAGAAATTCAAAAACTTTTACTGTACATTTAAATGGGTTGTACAAAAATGAAATTTAAAATAAATAACTCGTGCATCTAGTAGACTAAACACCACTGACTAAAGCTTAACTATAAATGAAAACTTTCACATATTTACATATTTACCAAATATAAAATTTACAAAAGCATTTTTGGTAATGCATCATCCTTGACTAGACTGAGCTACACAACTAAGCTATAAGACTAACTACAGAATACACTATGACAACAGACTACACTACAAGAGTACACTATGACTACAGATTATACTATAACTATGGATTAAACTATGACTAAGAATTAAACTATTAACTACAATTAAACTATGAATACTGATTAAACTGTAACTACAGATTAAACCATGACTACACACTAAATAATGTACAAAATTACAAAAAGTACTGCAGTTCACTAATGAATATGATTTCCCAAAGTACACCTTATTCTTATAGGGTCACTGCAGTATAAGCAGAGTGTGTCCTTAATTCCATCTCTGTTGAATTTTGATGAATGTTTCAGAGGTTATTTGTAATTCATCCCATCTCCTCCCTCAAACTTTATTGGTCCATGAAACATTCTTTTTCTTGTCACGATAGCATTAACCTGCCTTCGCAACCAAGTGAAAACACTCAGCACTATTTTTTTCATTTCATCCACCCTTTCTTGCCCAATGTAAAATTCTTTGGACTACTACACACATAGTAATTGTTCATCTCAGGTTCTGTGTCTAATGATATTTGTTTCTTTTTAGGAACTGTGGTGATGCTGGTTGATGATGGAGGAGATATGTGAATGGTGGTGGCACTGAGTTGATGTGGGAGCATCATTTCTTATACCTGTGTTTGGCAACATTTCAGAACTGTTGGTCATGGTGGCTGCTATTGTGGTGTCAGGAGCTGAAGGGGCACTGGAAGCATTCATATCACCAGGACAAGGGTTGGCATGGGAAGCTGTGGAGTGTCCCATCGTGACACAATACTCACAGCTGTGGAGTCAGCAGGAGCTTCAGTTGGCACTGTGGTGCTGGGAGGATCTTCTGCGGCTGGCGCAAATGCAACTGAAGTGATTAATCTCTTTGTCTTGCAATCTTTAACATGACTAGGGTTCTTGTAGGGTCCATCTTCCATAATACAACATATGCAGAAGCAAGTTAAGTTTCTTGTGGCCACCACACCATCCACCACTGCCTTCACGCTTTGCTCAAGGCGTGTCCTGGCACTGTTTTTTATCTTCTCTTGGCTCTTTTTTATATCATTTCACCCACCAGAAAAATGTTCACCCAACAGTTTCAGGCTATCTTCTCAGTGCATTGCAGCAGGAATTGTATTGTTCTTTCACCTTCCTAATAACAGCTTGCCATCACTGTACTGGCCTACTTGCCGTAGAACTTCACAGCTGTTCTTTTCCCCATCTGAGGGTCCCTTTCCATGTGTGACCAAAAAACCACGCTCGACTTTGAAACCGTACTCTCTGTTAGTCAAGGAAATATCATAAAATGCCCATTTGGACTTGTACTGGGCCTGCATTCATCAATGAAGTGCACTTGCTTAATGATGTCTATTCAATGTCGTTCATGAGGTGTGCTTTTGCAGTTTTCACAAAATGTTGCACAGCATTGCGATCGTGCTTCAGATCACTGGAGATGGACACCAGTGATTCAGTGACAGTGGCTTCTCAGTGTTCGCAACAGTAGTACGTTACCACAGGGTGAAGCGTTGCCTTCCCATGATGCCAGTGAGCTGAGTGCACTTTGTCCTGTAGTTTGGTGCAGTTCTCTACAAAGTCCAACACCATCACAACCCGTACCTTGGGAGTGAATTCCTGAATCCTTCTAAGCTGATACTGCTGCCATGCGCCACATACAAGTGTTGGCCCAGGACCAAAAGATCTTCTTTATTACTTGTACTAGCAGACGGACTGTAGAACATTTATTTTTAATACTTTCTGTGACTATTTCATTTGAATGTCATTAGGGTGCACATTACTTTGATGGTTTCCATTCCTGCGTTTGCTTCTTCTTGTCCATGTTGCTGGACTAGCTCTTCCACTGCTGTTACAAAATTGTCTGTGCTGCATTTTTGCTCATTTCTTCTTTTTTATTCAGATTTTATCCTTGCTGTGCACTGGGGCAAATCTCTGTTCCCACACCACCCACCCAACCTACCCTAACCATCCTGAGACCTCCCATGGATCACCCCCTCATGGCAGGGCCGGGAAGGGCTCCCCACCCTGCAGCACAGTCCTAATCTGGGAGCTGACGGGGTGAATGCAGGACTTCAGAGAGCCCCTAGCCACTAGTTTCCACTTTTTCTCCTCTCCAGTGTATGGCATGGGCACGCGCATGTGGGGAATATGCATGACATGCCACTGGTGACTTGTATCAAGCACATCACCCTCTGGCCCCACCAGAGGGCAGTCAACAGGCAGGACAGTGATCCTCTCTCCCTGAGAGAGAGAGCAGTCCTCTGGATGTGATCCTCTCTCCCGCCCAACCCAACTGGCGCTTTTGGACACATAGTTAGTTCTACTGCCCTGTGAATATTTGCGACTTTACAGCTTGTTAATTGATGGCTGTCTACGAGATGATTTACTGCCTGGAGCTTCAGTGAAGCATTTGCATAACACTCACACAAGTAGGGTTACCACCTTTTCAGAAGCCCAAGGTGGGACAAAAGCCTGGCCATTGGCAGCTAACTACCATGCCACGGGTCCACGGCATCCTTACGACACAGGGTACCAATCAGGATATTTGGGATGCTTTGTCATGTGCCACCCTCCCGTGTATGCCTTAACTTAGCATTCCTTGCATGTTCACCCATGGAACATTGACATTGTCTGTGTTCAGAACCTTTGGTAAGTTGAAATCAGAAACAGACAAATGCAACACTGCAAAAATGCATTTTTATTACACAAAAAGAAATAGTAAAGCAACAAGTCAATTTTCAAGCAGCAAGGACATTTTCAAGCAAAAAAAGCAGATATTCACCCCTTTCAAAACTGCTCCACCTCTTTCTCACTCACAGCTCTACACCTCATTTCTTAGCTTTGAAATTATACTTAGCATTTGATTTAACAGCCTGCAAAAGGGATCTGTTCCACATAATGTTTGAATGGAATTCTCACATTTCATTCGGTAGTTTATTGTGACCATAAGTTCGGCTTTTATCAATTCCACCCTGCAACGATTTCTTACGTGTTCTGGCTTCCACTTGTTCTTTAGGAGAAAACACTCTCTCAGCAAAAGCGTTTGAAGGTGAGATGCTCGTCATGATCGTGCAATTACTGGATACAGAGCAGGCAGGTCTGGTGCTTCCGAATAAATCCTTTGCCACTTTTCTGCTGGTGCTAGGTCCAGTCTACACAAATCTGGCATAAGGGCCTGATGACTGAATAGTCTTGAAAGAGTTTGTCTGCATCTATGGATTCCTGCAGAGAAAAGGCAACAACATTCAATAAATCATCAAAGGCAAGGGTTCCTTCAAAGACAACATAGACATTTTCTTTAGGTAGCTGTCATCACTGAAGTCAAACCACTGCTCCAAGTATTTGACAGCAGTTTCAAGGACAAGGATAAAAATCTCTCTCCAGCTTTTTACAGGAGACAGTATCCATATCCCTCATGAATGCTGAAGCTTTCCCCAAAAAACCTGTCTGCTGCTCGGGCTTCAAGTTTTTGTCTAAGTGAGGCCATCACACAAATGTTTCCATAGCTGTCAGTTGTGATCTTTCTAGGGTGGCTATGTGTTCGTTGAAATCGACCAGAATGGCACTAAGGAAATACAGGTAGCACTGTGGCAGTGTTGGAAGTGTGCCCTCCCATGTTCATTGTCAGCAAATTATTGCCAGATCTGTCTAGGTGTATCCTCTCCTTGTGAGAGGAAATAGGACTACGAGTGCAGCAAGGTTTTTGACTATTCTGTCAATTGCTGGCAGCAATGACAGCCATCTGGTTGGCGCATGCCTCAGAAGGACTCGTATTCCATGCCACAAAATTCAAAAACTCTTTTAAATCTCTTGTTCTTGTGGCAGACCGTGAAAAATGGCTAAACATTTTTAGAACGAACACTTCCACATCATATGTCAGTTTTGCTGCTGCCTTCTTTGCAGCATTGTGAAGTACAGTATGTGAGCAGGGCAGTTTGCTTTTTGAAGTGATGGGCAGTTCTCTTTCAGTCTAGTATACACACCTGACTGCTTCCTATAGTTCACACTGGCATTGTCAGCACCATATGCCGACACAGAGTTCCACGGCAAGGAATGTCTTTGCAAAATAGATGAAATCTGCTCAGTTATGGCTTGAGCAGATTCATCTGTCTTCATAGAAGTCCAGGAGAGCATTAACCACACCTTCTTTCTTTTGAAATACCTTACTACCAGTGGAAATAGTTTTATACTGCCCTTGTTGGATGCATCGGATGCTATTGAAAAGGACACCCTGGACTTTGCAAGTCTTTCAGAAGGCATTCAGAGAATGTGGTCCCAGAACATTCTTTACAATGGCTTCAGCCTTTGTTCTGCTACAGGCAAGTTTTTGGCAGTCTCAGAGTCCCCATACAGCTGACTGGCCAGCTTCAGCCCACAGTCAAGGAATTGTAAGACATGTTGTGCTGCACTGCATGGAACACCTCAGCCGCTTCTGCTGCAGTAACCTTCAGCTCTGTTCAATCCACGTTAGAAGTTCTGGCCACTTTGTCATCAGATGGCTGTGTTTGGCTTGCTGGATTGCCGTCTTGTGTTGATCGGTTGCTCTCATGTCTTGTTAGATCATTTTGTCCCCATGTGACACCAGGATTTCTCACCTACAGTATCTGCAGGAGGCTTTAATGAGCTGCACTTGTCAACCCAGTTGAACTCAGTCTTCCAACATGTCTTGCCACTTGTAGAGTCTCTTACTGTTTGAGGATGCAGTCACTGCAGATCACTTCATTCTTTGAGCCCGGTACTTACCTGTGCAATTTGACATAAATGTTGCAATATGCTTTTATTAGATAATCAACACACATTAACTATTGCAATATGAATCTTATCTTCTGTGGAGAAACTATAACATGTGTGCCAATCATTGTCTGAAAGCACAGTGCAACTTCACCTCACATGGCAGCCAGACAAAGCACCAAAGAGACAAGCCAGCCATTATGGCTACAGATTATATGACAAATACAGCACCACAACAACAACTACGCTCACCATGTCAGAGAAAAAACATTTTAAAATGTACGTATATTAGGGGACATAAAGCTGGGGATGTGCATGTAATAGGGACATAACGCTAGGGATGCGTGTGTAACAGGGGACATAAAACTCAGGACGAGCACAGAACAGGGGACCATTACCTAATGTTGTAATACAACAACGAACCTTGAATTATTACAGCACATGCAATAAGAGGCGGAAACAGCATCTGAAGTTCCAAAACATTCTACTGTACATTTAAATGGATTCTACAAAAATTCAATTTAAAATAAATAACTATGGATTAAACTGTAACTACAGACTAAACTAGACTACGGATTAAACCATAACTACAGATTAAACTATGACTAAGATTAAACTCTAACTATGGATTAAACTATGAATACTGATTAAACTCTAACTACAGATTAAACCATGACTTCAGACTAAATAATCTACATATGTCACTCCTAGGTGGCGCTATCCCAAGGCTACACCCTTGTCTGCTTAGCTAGTAGCAGGTTAAGAAAAGGGAAAGGAAAGGAAATTGTTTAACCAGGAAAGGCACACTAAGCCAGAGCTTGTTTCCAGGTGCGACCTGGGAGCACAAGAAAGTTAAGTGACTTGCTCAGGCTCACACAGTATGCAAGTGGAAGCTGTGGGATTCAAACCCAGGTCTGGTCTGCTGGATGTCACCCGTTTGCAGCTCAAAGTCTTAGACCACTGCGCTATACTGCCTCCTATGGGGCCTGAGTTCTGAAATGGGTGCCTCCAGCTGGAGGTCAGGGTTGGTAGTGGTCAAACTAACCTGGGCACAGCCCTCTGGGACACTGTAACTCCCTCTTTCCCCTCTAGTGGCCTGAACACTGTACAATAATCACTTTCACAATACCCTGGTACACCACACAAGTACCCACACTGTTTGCATTTACCACCAGGGCTGGTTCCTCTGGCTCGACCCTGGGGACCCCTGTAAAACAAGGTTATGCACAGCAAATAGCAATAGTGCAGTACTTTGAGCACAAACTGGAACCACAGTTAGATCACATGCAGAAAAAGTTAGATCTGATTTATTCAGGGGACTTAAACAAGGGAGGGGCAAAATCAGGTTAATTAGCTTAAAATTTATATCAATCAAGCAGTTATGCATGCGCTTTGAGTTCCCCCACACAGTCCACCTCTGGGTACCCAGGTGGAGAAGAGAAGAGCTAGCCAGGACTGTTGCCGGGATTGGCCGGTGTCACTGCTGGTTGGGGCCCTGTGATGGAAAACACAACATGCACAGTACACAATATTTGTAATCTGGAGCCAGAGGGGCTCAGTTCATAAAGGACACACAACAACAAGACAATCAGATGACACACTCAGATTAAGCTGTTGTTACAGGGAGCTACCCTGGTATTTACTCATGATACCCAAGACTGGACACAGGCTGGATGAAAATCGAGACTGCAGGTGATTGATCTGGAATTCCAGGAGAAACATGGTCCACATGAGTCGCAGAGGCATCGTTCCTGTTCAAGCGTGGAGCAGGGGCTGATCCCAGGCAGGTCTCTCATCGAAGGCTTCTCTTTCAGTGGGTAGTCTGGCTGGACCATTCTGGCAACGCCCAGACCACATGGAGACAAATTGGATGCAGTCCATTTTGGGCTGGATACAGCTTCCAGCAAGCAGAACACAGTTCACACAGTGGGGAACTAACTCACGACCCTCTAGCAGCTCATAACACATTTACATGTCACAGAATTCTACTGTACCAGACAAAGTGCTTCCGGTCACAATCGCAAAGTCTCTGCATACAACGGGAGTTTAGGGGTAGCTGGAACTCCTGACAGGCGGTCGCATTCAGCAAAATCTTGGTCTTCTTCAGGTTGAGGCTGGCCCACTTCAGTAGCTACTTTAGTCACACAAACTTGGATTTAGTCAAAATAATTCTCTTCTCTCCTCTCAGGAGCAGCAGACAGACATTCAGGCCAAAACTTAGCCCTTTCACAGTTCTCCCATGCGAATCCACTCAGGATTGCTGCTCAAAACACTTGAGCTCTTCTCATTTCACTTCCCAGCTCAGAACTAATTGAAAACTGCAAGCGTCCGGGACTTCCCCAAGATCCAGTAGACTTGGTTGGCTGATTTGTCTGTCAGTCAAAGCAAGAGCTCCCCTTTCAGTTGCAAAAAGGCACAAAAAGCTCAAACACAGTTCCTACAGATTTTGAATTCAGACAGCTCCTGTAGTCCAGCTACATTTTAGGTCCCACAGAACTGATTGGTCCAATTTGCAGTCCAGGACCAAGATAGTGGAGACAAACAAAACAGTCCTTGCTGCAAAAGCATGTTAGACAAACTACATTACCATTATCACTCTAAATGATTTTCAACAAATAGTTACATCTTTCAACAGAGCTCCCTTCAGGTTACTTAAAACTGCAAGTAGGCAGCTCTTAAAAATACAGTACACAGAGGCTATACAGGCTCTGGTAATCACATTTGAACTGTTAAAACACAGGACACCAGCCTGGCAGTGAGCAATTAGGCTAGCTCAAGGAAGACTTTTGGGAACCCCCATTTGTATGGGGTTACACATAAATTACAAAAGTACTGTAGTTCACTAATGAATATGATTTCCCAAAGTCCACCTTATTCTTATAGGGTCACTGCAGTACAAGCAGAGTGTGTCCTTAATTCCATCTCTGTTGAATTTTTATTAATGTTTCCAAGGTTATTTGTAATTCATCAGATGCCATCACATAGTGCCCATCTCCTCCATAAACTTTATTGGTCCATGAAACATTCTTTTTCTTGTCACATGATTATTAACCTGCCTTAGCAGCCAAGTGAAACACTTCGGTACTATTTTTTTCATTTCATCCACTGCAATTTCTTGCCCAATGAAAAATTATTTGGAGTAGTACACCGCATAGTAATTGTTCATCTCAAGTTCTGTGTCTAACGATATTTTTTCTTTTTAGGAACTGTGGTGATGCTGGTTGATGATGGAGGAGATATGTGAGATTGTGGTGGGCACTGAGTTGATGTGGGAGCATCATTTCTCATACCTGTGTTTGGCAACATTTCAGAACTGTTGGTCGTGGTGGCTGCTATTGTGGTGTCAGAAGCTAAAGGAGCACTGGAAGCATTCATATCACCAGGACAAGGGTTGGCATGGGAAGTTGTGGAGTGTGCCCATCCTGATACAACACTCACAGCTGTGGAGTCAGCAGGAGCTTCAGTTGGCACTGTGGTGCTGGGAGGATCTTCTGCAGCTGGAGCAAATGCAACTGAAGTGATTAATCTCTTTCTCTTCCAGTCTTTAACATGACAAAGGGTTCTTGTAGGGCCCATCTTCCATAATACAGCATATGCAGAAGCATGTTAAGTTTCTTGTGGCCACCATACTATCCACCACTTCACACTTTGTTCAAGGCGTGTCCTGAGCACTGTTTTTATCTTCTCTTGGCTCTCTTTTTATATCATTTTCACCCACCCAGAAAAACGTTCACCCATCAGTTTCAGGCTGTCTTCTCAGTGCATTGCAGCAGGAATTGTATAGTTCTTTCACCTTCCTAATAACCGCTTGCCATCACTGTACTGGCCTACTTGCCGTGAGACTTCACTGCTGTGCTCTCCCTATCTGAGGGCACTTTCCATGTTGTGACCAAAAACCACGCTCGACTTGAAACCGTACTCTCTGTTAGTCAAGGAAATATCGTAAAATGCCCATTTGGACTTGTACTGGGCCTGCATTCATCAATGAAGTTCACTTGCTTAATGATGTCTAATGCTAAATGCGTTCATGAGGTGTGTGGTTGCAGTTTTCACAAAATGTTGCACAGCATTGCGATCGTGCTTCAAATCACTGGAGATGGACACCAGTGATTCAGTGACAATGGCTTCTCAGTGTTTGCAACAGTAGTACGTTACCACAGGGTGAAGTGTTGCCTTCCCATGATGCCAGTGAGCTGAGTGCACTTCATCCTGTAGTTTGGTGCAGTTCTCTACAAAGTCCAACACCATCACAACCCGTCCCTTGGGTGTAAATTCCTTAATCCTTCTAAGCTGATCTGCTGCCATGTGACCCACATACAAGTGTTGCCAGGACCAAAGATCTTCTTTTATTACTTGTACTAGCAGACGGACTGTAGAACATTTATTTTGTAATACTTTCTGTGACTATTTCATTTGACTGTCATTAGCGGTGCACATTACTTTGATGGTTTGCCATTCCTGTCACGTTGCTTCTTCTTGTCCATGTTGCTAGACTAGCTCTTCCACTGCTGTTACAAAATTGTCTGTGCTGCATTTTTGCCCATTTTTCTTTTTTATTCAGATTATTATCCTTGCTGTGCACTGGGGCAAATCTCTGTTCCCTGCACCACGCCCAGCCTAACACCCCAACCATCCCCAAGACCTTCCATGGATCACCCCCTCATGGCAGGGCCGGGAAGGGCCCCCACCCTGCAGCACAATCCTAATCTGGGAGCTGACGGGTGGATGCAGGACTTCAGAGAGCCCCAGCCACCAGTTTCCACTTTTCTCCTCTCCAGTGTATGGCATGGGCACATGCATGTGAAGAATATACATGTCATGCCCACTGGTGACTTGCATCCAAGCCCGCATCACCCTATGGTCCCCACCAGAGGACAATCAACAGGCAGGACAGTGATCCTTCTCTCCCAGAGAGAGGCAATCCTCTGGATGTGATCCTCTCCTCCCTGCCCACCCCAACTGGCGCTTTTGGACACAGTTCTACTGCCCTGTGAATATTTGCGACATTATAGCCTGTTAATAGCCAGCTGTCTACAAGATGATTTAATGCCTGGCACTTCAGTGAAGCATTTGCACAACACTCACACATGCTCAGCTCCACTGGAACATGTGCACAAGGTGTTAGTGCTCCAGTTAGTCAGTCAAGTAATCATACCCCAAAAGACCAGCACACATCAGCATAAACAAATGTGACTCCACGGCTTAGTTACAAATAAATATAAACTTTTATTAACTAAACCACCACAACTCTTCTTAAACACCTGCCTTGGGGACTCCTGGAGCAAGTTGACTCCTTCAGATACCTAGGAATCACCTTAGACCCACACCTGTCCTTTGGAACCCATATAGCCAATATCGCTAAAACTGTGAATACCAGACTGTGCTTACTCTACGGCTTCATCGACCTGACTAAAGAGGCCCTCTTTGCCACAGTTCAAGCTCCATCATCTCCCAGATTGACTATGGTCTTGTCATCTATGCACTGCCACTACCACTGCACTCAGAAGGATTACCACCACCGTAAACAAGGCCAGTCGACTCATCACTGGGGCGAGCGGCTCACACACACCTGTGACCTCTACTCACAAGCTAGCTGGCTTCAACTTGATAATAGAATCCAGTACCAAACCTGCGTGGTTGCTAAGAAAATAAGTTGGAAACAGCCCTCCGGGGACTGTTCCTCCTTCAAATGAAAAACAGCTCCAGAATTACTAAGGATCAAGCCACAACTTTTCCATATCCTCTGCTGGCCTATTGGCCAGCGTTCATTTGCCTACAGGGCACCCACTTGGTTTAACGGTCTTGCCAATGATACTATCAATACACTGGGTAGGGCCTTCAAATCCAAGCTCCGTAACACCTGGTCACTTCCAGCATCTCCAACTGTCATGGATAATGTCTATCAACACCACTCCGCTACCACTCTCTATATCTAGCCCTTACATAACACACTTGCCCTAGTTTGGCCTCTGCCCCATCTGCTCTACAGCACCTGACAATGCCACCTTCCTAGCTTCTTCACCCCCCTCCATATCCTTACCTACCCCACCTCTCCTCTCCTCTCCTCTCTTCTCATTTTCTTACCTCCCCTTTGCCCCTCCCATTTCTTTCTACCACCCCTCCCTCTTGTCCTATTCCTTTCCACTTTACCCTCTCCTTGTCTGTTTGAAATTAATTTGATATCCTTTACCCTTATTTGTGTAACAATCTTGTCTATTGTCATGTGATACCAATGTCTTGATGTGGAACCTTTGTAAAAGAGCCCTGGGCTCAAAGGTAATTGTGATCCTAGAATTCAAATAAAATAAAAATAAAAACAAACCACAGCAATCTGTGTGCTTGGCGCATTTCAGATTCCTTAAACCCTTTATCACAAGCTAACAGATAAATTTAACTGCCACCATGAATACAATACATTCCATTCCAGTGACACCACAAGAAAAATTAAAATAATTGGCTTTGCTTAAGTACTTTGAGAAAAACTCCACCATCATATCTTCTAAACATTATTTGTTTCCATGTCAATGGACAACTATTTTCATGTAGCTATTAGGATGTATGCAAATGTTTTAGTCTGTTTTACAGTTCATACTAGGCCCTATGACTGCCCGGGCATCTCCATTTCATGGTTGTTGAAATCGATTTGTCCCTGAGAGCTGCATTAGCATATGAGAACATGATGTGCACAAGCCTGTTTGCTTAGTAAGGGTGTGCGACAAAGGCCCAATGAAAGGGGCTGAGGTTGATTTGAGGCACTCCTTTGCAGCAATGGGGGTCCCTACAGTAGTATGGCCAATAAGAAGGGAGCCCAGGGCAGGTTGTTGCAAGGGCCTGCAGCAAATGGGAGATGAGGCAGATTACAATCAGGAAAGACATCATCAGGTTTATCAAATGGGAGCGGCAGGGTGGAAAAGTCCTATGTAACAGCTAACA
Source organism: Neoceratodus forsteri (assembly GCA_016271365.2). Taxonomy (NCBI): domain Eukaryota; kingdom Metazoa; phylum Chordata; order Ceratodontiformes; family Ceratodontidae; genus Neoceratodus; species Neoceratodus forsteri. The sequence continues at coordinate 80,168,933 of JADMNL010000034.1, forward strand.
TCTTAAGTATGGAAGATTAAAATGCTGCTGCAGTCTCCCAAAAGAGATAGAACAGCTGCCAATCAAGTGAGCATGAGATTTGGGTGGGCAGGCTTTAGCTCGATTTAATAGAGGTTGAGGTTGGGGCTGGGGGTGGCTGGGTGGGATAAATAAACTACAGAGCTAGAAAGCAACCAAATACAACAAGGTATTGAGCTAAGCCTGCTTTGGTGAAACCCTGGCCCACTATCAGCACTGGATGTGCAGAGTTGAAGTCTGGGAGACCAAGCTGACCAATGGTGGCTCAGCTAGTCAGAAACTAACCAATCAGCAGCTTGGGTTCCGATGCTATAGTCCAATCGGTGCGGGGTCAAAGCTGTGGGATTTGGGCAGGCTGTGTGGCTTCAGAATAGGCGTACCTGCTTCAAGAGAGCCAGTCCTATCGGCAGGAGCCGCAGCAGTAGGCCATGGCTCTGAAAGTCGAGGGTGGTGCTAGACTAAAGCAGCCTGAGAAGAAGGTCTCCTGCTGCAAGAGAGAAAAAAGGAGGTGAGCACAAACTTAAAGGCAGCTGTTTGAAAATTACCGAGGGCTGGCAAAATTAGCCTGGCACCAAGGAGGTGGTACAACACAATAGAAAAGTGATTAATTTAAATGATGAGGAGTGCCTCAGCCTCCTTTTGACAATCCTTTTCTCAAGTTCAAATTCAAGTTTATTGCAGCAAAACTCCATTGAGCAAGCTCATTCACAAGGAGGTCCTGGGAAATGTTTACAAACAGCGGAATTTACATACATAAGTTCTTGGTACAATGTAAGGTACATGGTGCACATAAGTATAAACATAAGCGATACAGATATATAATCATCATTTGTAGACATTTATCAGGGTAAGAGCATTAGATACATAGTGCTCAAACATAAAAGGTACAGATTTATGATCATACATTGCAGACATCGTACAGGTTAGAAAATGGAGATAGACTGGTTAGGTAGGAAAGAGAATAGGAAGCATAGAGTGATGGAGAAGTAGAAATTGTAAGCAAGAAGAAAGTGGAGGAGAGGAGGGTGGATAATAAAGTGGCAGTAGTAGGGAAGGGATAGGAATAATAAATTGTTGAGAGGAGGGATGATGGTAAAAAGGAGTGGGGAGAGAGTGAAGGGAGAGGTGATTCGGATAAGGAGATAGAAGGAGTCAGGCAGGAAGTGAATTATAGATTCAAGGACGGGAGTAAGAGAAGGGCTAGGAGCAGCTACATATATTTTTAGTTTAGTCACGACCAAGGATTTGAAAAATTGATGATGACAGTTCTAATGAGTTTCAGCACAGATTGGAGCTTCTTCCAGATAGTTGGAATAGCGTGGGAGACACGCACTTGCCAAAGGAGGTGAGAGTCCTAAGTATGTCTAATAGGAGAAAGTTGGACTTCCTGAGAGAATATAAACTATGGGAGATATGAAATAGGGATGTTAAGTAATTGGGTGATTTATTCAGAAGGATTTTGAGGGCCCAAGTGCTAGAGTGAAGCAGTCTCCTACTTGTGAGAGATGGCCAACTGACAGCTGTGAACAGGTCACATAGGTGGGTTTGAATAGGGAATTAGAGATAAATCGTAGGGCACAATGGTGAGAGGACATCCAATTTGTTCAGGTTTGAGACAGAGATTGAATTGTGGACTATATCACCATAGTCAAGTAGAGGGAGGAAGGTGGCATTAACAAGCCTGGATATAATTCAAGAAACAGGGCCTGTTTCTGAAGAAAAAAGCGTATTCTAGATTTTAGCCTGCTAGTCAAATTATCAATGTGGTCAGATACAGATTGGCCAATACCAGCAGGAACATCTTCCAGAATTAGACACATGGTGGATTCCTGCAAGGGAGGGCCTCAAACAACTGGTACAACAACCCACAAGAGACAGGGAAATCCTAGATCTAATACTGACCAACAGGAAAGGATCACAGATCTCAGGTAGAAGGTTACCTGGGGCCAGTGACCATCACATGACATGGTTCAATTTGGCCATTAGAACTAAATCATCCAATTTCAAAGGACTTCAGAGGAACTGAATTTGATAAGATGGTCAACAGAGTTAAGCCAGCCCTGGCAAGAAAAATGCAGGTGAGGTAGTACAGGCAAGAGGGCAAGCATTAAGGATGCAATACTTGAAGGAACATCCCATTGTGTTAGAAAAGGAAGTGCAAAGAAGAAGAAACCACTTTGGTTCTCAAAAACAGTAGCAGAAAGGTCAGAGTCAAAGGCTGGCCTTCAGGAAATATAAAGAATGCAGTGGAATGAAGATAGGGAGGCATACCAAACTTCCTAAGGGAAGCAGGGAAGAGCAGTAAGGCAGGCAAAGGCCCAAACAGAGGAAACACTAGCATAAACAGTAAAAAAGTGACAAGACTTTCTGTAGATACATTAGTGAAAGGAGAAAGTCAGAGAGGTTATTCTTAAGATCAAAGGAGATGAGAGGGCGTGTGAGGAGGAGGACCATGTAAACGCATCTATCCTAAATAGATACTTCTGCTCAGTATTTACTGAAGAGAAGGTAGGGCAGGGCCACAGCTCAGCACCATGGACACAGGGGAAGGGAGGTGTGCACTAGTCCCTTCACATAAGAAAGGGTCCTACAAGAGCTCGATAAGCTCAGGGTGGACAAAGCAATGGGATCTGATGGCATACATGCCAGGGTACTAAGGAGTTAAGAGTGGAACTAGCAGAGCCATTATCAAAACTGTCTAGTGAGTCTCTGAGCACAGGAGATGTCTCAGAAGACTGGAGAAGGGCTCATGTGATCCCGCTCCACAAGAGTGGTAGCAGGAAGGAGGCAGGGAACTACAGACCATCAGTCTTACCTCAGTAGTGGCAAGATTATGGGGGCACTCCTATAGGAAAGGATAGTGTAATAACTGGAATCCATAGGAGCACAGGATCCAAGACAGCATGGGTTTACAAAGGAAGGTCATGTCAAACTAATCTCATAGATTTCTTTGACTGGGTAACCAGACTGGTGGACCAAGGGAGGAGCAGTTGATGTCACCTTCCTTGACTTCAGCAAAAGCTTCGATACTATTCCACATAGAAGATTGATTAATAGCTGGGTAGGCTCAGGGTGGGTCAGAAGTTGGTCAACTGGATGGCAAACTGGTTGATGGGCAGAAAACAGAGAGTGGTGATAAACAGTATACAGTCAGAAGAGATGCAAGTCACAAGTGGGGTACCTCAGGGATCAGTCCTGGGGCCAGTCCTCTTAAATATCTTCATCAGTGACATTGCAGATGGACTGGAGGTAAGTTTTATCTGTTTGCAGATGACACCAAGATCTGCAACAGAGTAGATGACCCAGATGGGTGGGCAGAATGAGAAGAGATCTGGAGAAACTAGCAAAATGGTCGGAAGAGTGGCAACTGGGGTTTAACACAAAGTACAAGATCATGCACATAGGAAGAGAAACTCTAAAGCCACCAATAGGCTGGGAGGGAGTTGCTGTCAGTCACAAGGGAAGAAAGAGACTTGGGCATCATCATCACTGATGACCTAAAATCATCAAGCAGACCACTCAAGCAGTAGGTAAGGCTAGGGGATGTTGGGGTGTATTATGTAGGGTATCACATCGGAAGGGAGGTAATAATCCTCTCTACAAGACACTGGTTAGGCCCCATCTGGAGTACTGCGTGCAGTACTGGAAGCCACACCTTCACAAAGATATTAACCAAATTGAGGCAGTCCAGAGAAGGGCAACCAAATGATGCAGGTACTGTATCAGAAAACATATGAGGACAGATTAACGGAGCTCAATATGAATACGCTAGAGCAAAGGAGGGAGAGAGGTAATATGGTTTAAACATTCAAACACCTTATGGGTGAAAAGTCTAACATGTTTCAATATAAGAAGAATAGCAGGACAAGAGGGCACAGCATGAGACAAGAGGAGGCCGATTAAGGGGTAATGTGAGGCAGTTCTTTTCACAGAAAGGGTGGTGGATGCATGGAATGGCATACCTCAGGAAGTGGTGGATATATAAATACAGTGCAGGGCTTCAAACAGGCATGGGATAGGCATAAGGGAGCAATACAGATGATGAGTATGAATAGATAGGCCATTGACAGAGCAAAGGCCAATGGCATTTATAAGGTAGAAAAAAAATGTGAAGAGTGGATGGGCCTTACGTTTTCTTATCTGCCGTCAGCTTCTATCTTTCTATGTTTCTATGTAAAGGTGAGCTTATTGTCTAGCCATATGTCTAGATATTTAAATTTAGAGGTGATTTCCAAGGGTTCACCTAAGGAGATGAGAATGAAGTTAGAGGGTTTGGCAAAACAGTGGAAGTTGCGTTAAGTAAAAATCATGTCCTTTGTTTCTTTGGCATTCAGGAGAAGCTTGGTGTTAATAAGGTTCTGTTCAAGTTGTACAAAGTCAGCTTGAAGCACATCTTTTACTTTGGACAGAGTTGAGCCCAGTAGTACAGGACAGTATTATCAGCAAAGAAATGTAAGTTGGAGTTGGTTATGTTGGAATCGAGGTTATTGATGTGAGAGGAATAGAATGAGACCTAAAATGGAGCCTTGTGGGACTCCCTAGTGATCAGGGGAGGGCTGAGAGCAGGCCGTCAGCCTTAACTTTTGAGACCTTCCTGATAGGTAGCTGGAAAACCACTGTTTGCACCTTTGCTCCCCTCACTGCCCTGTCTGCTTTCTTCAGCATTGCTAGGTGTATCTTCCTGTCATCCTCCCTCTGTGTTTCCTTATACTTCTTGAATGCAACCCTTTTTCTTTTAACTGCCTTGCCACTTCATTGTAAAACTGTAACAGTCCCCTTTTTCTTCTGTTTTGTTCACTTCCTTCACGCTATATCATTGAATGTCATATTGTGCCCTCCATAATTTTTCCCTCTGTGCCTCTACCCCATCTTGGTAGTCCCACTTCTTTTAGGCATGCTCTGAGGCAAACTACCATTTCTTTAAAATCTGCAATCCTAAAGTCAGAACCCTGCCAGTTGAGGTGGTAGGGGTGAAAACAATGATGGGGTTCAAAATGCATGGGATAGACATAAGGAATCTTAGTGAAAAGAATGGGGGAGGAAAAGAGCCGGAGACCAAATGCGGTCTATGGTGATACTGCAGGTGAGGAAAATGGGCAAATTGGGTGAGCCAAGTGGTCCTTACCTGCTCACAAGTTGCAGGATCACAGGCACTCTAATGCCGACACTTATATGCCAGCAAAATCAATGCATTGCCCTATAATGGGATACCCTTCCCCTGCCTATAGTATCACCACATATACTACTTGATCTCCAGCGTATTTACCCCTTCCCTTTCCCTAAGATTCCTTTTGCCTGTCCCATGCATTCTTGAACTCCACCACTGTTTTGCCCACACCATCTCAACTGAAGACTGCTCCAGGAATCCATGACTCCTTCTGTGAAGAAGTACTTCCTTACATCTGGGTCAGGGCATGAAAACGGCTACCAAAGTGTGACATTTTTTAAATGCCTAACTTATCAAAACATTTTGCTGGTACTCACCTAATGAATATTTATTATGTTGTGGATAACTCGCCCTACCATGTCCAGAGAAAAAACATTTTAAAAATGCACATGTAATGGGGACATAAAGCTGGGGATGCACATGTAACGTGGTACATAAAGCTGGGGATGCACATGTAACGTGGTACATAAAGCAGGGATGCACATGTAGCAGGGACATAAAAGCGGGGATGCGCATACAACAGGGGACATAAAACTGGGGATGCGCATGCAACAGGGGACATAAAACTGGGGATGCACTTGTAACAGGGGACATAAAGCTGGGGATGCGCATGCAACAGGGGACATAAAACTGGGGATGCACATGCAACAGGGGACATATAACTGGGGATGCGCATGCAACAGGGACATAAAACTCGGAAGGAGCCGCGAACAGGGCCATTACCTAATGTTGCGATGCAACAGTGAACCTCAATTATTACAGCACATGCAATAAGAGGCGGAAACAGCAGCTGAAGTTCCAAAACTTTTACTCTACATTTAAATGTGTTGTACAAAAAATTTAATTTAAAATAAATAACTCATGCATCTAGTAGACTAAACACCATTGACTAAAGCCTAACTATAAGCGAAAACATTCACATATTTACATAGTTAACAAAAGTATCAAATTTACAAAAGCACTTTTGGTAATGCATTATCCTTGACTAGACTGAGCTACACAAACTAAGCTATAAGACTAACTACAGAATACAGTATGACAACAGACTACACTACAAGAGTACACTATAACTACAGACTACACTATAATTATGGAGTAAACTGTAACTACAGATTAAACTATGACTACAGATTATACTATAACTATGGATTAAACTATGACTAAGGATTAAACTATAACTACGAATTAAACTATGAATACTGATTAAACTGTAACTACAGATTAAACCATGACTACACACTAAATAATGTACAAAATTACAAAAGTACTGCAGTTCACTAATGAATATGATTTCCCCAAAGTACACCTTATTCTTATAGGGTCACTGCAGTACAAGCAGAGTGTGTCCTTAATTCCATATCTGTTGAATTTTGATGAATGTTTCAGAGGTTATTTGTAATTCATCAGATGTCATCACATAGTGCCCATCTCTTCCTCAAACTTTATTGCGGCCGGTGGTACTGAGGCTGGGCGTGGATGCCTACCTGCACCATGCCGGCGACCAGTGATAGGGAATGAGCACGGGCTGCGGTGGTCAACCCGGGGAAGAGAAGGATTGAGTGCCCGACGGCTGCTCTCCTTCTCTGGGGGTCAGCTTGCAGGGTCCCACCGCAATACCGCCTCCTGGGGAAACTCGGGAGGTAGGTGCGGTAGAGGAATGCAGCAGCGTGGGTTCCGGGACAGGCGTCGGCAGAGGGCGGAGCCAGAGTTGTGTCTCATCATGCCTCCTCGCTCATTAGCCCTCACTGCACGCTGGCGCTGGGGAGGGAAAGAAACCGAGGAAACACCTCTCCTCGCCTAGGTGGCGAGTCCTCACTGCTAGCCGTCGGACCATAAGGGGCAGACTCCACTGCACAGTCCACCAAACAATGGTCGGGGAGTAGGGGCTCCCTCCGCCCACTGGGGCAATCCGTAAAATCAAGGGTATATGTGGACCGGGTGCTCTGGGGCAGACTCAGATGTGAAGAAGGGCATCGCACTAGAGGAAGTCTGAATGAGTGGTGAGAGGGACAGAAGGAGGGATAAATACGAAGTTAAAAAAAAAACTTTCTTGGTCCATGAAACATTCTTTTTCTTGTCACTCAGTCATTAACCTGCCTTCGCAGCCACGTGAAAACACTCAGCACTATTTTTTTTTCATTTCATCCACCGCAGTTTCTTGCCCAATGTAAAATTCTTTGGACTACTACACCGCGTAGTAATTGTTCATCACAAGTTCTGTGTCTAACGATATTTTTTTCTTTTAGGAACTGTGGTGATGCTGGTCGATGATGGAGGAGATATGTGAGATTGTGGTGGGCACTGAGTTGATGTGGGAGCATCATTTCTCATACCTGTGTTTGGCAACATTTCAGAACTGTTGGTCGTGGTGGCTGCTATTGTGGTGTCAGGGCTGAAGGAGCACTGGAAGCATTCATATCACCAGGACAAGGGTTGGCATGGGAAGCTGTGGGCGTGCCCATCCTGACACAACACTCACAGCTGTGGAGTCAGCAGGAGCTTCAGTTGGCACTGTGGTGCTGGGAGGATCTTCTGCGGCTAGGCGCAAATGCAACTGAAGTGATTAATCTCTTTGTCTTGCAGTCTTTAACATGACAAGGGTTCTTGGGCCCATCTTCCATAATACAACATATGCAGAAGCATGTTAAGTTTCTTGTGGCCACCACACCATCCACCACCGCCTTCACACTTTGTTCAAGGCGTGTCCCAGGCACTGTTTTTAACTTCTCTTTGCTTCTTTTATTTCATTTCACCCACCAGAAAAATGCTCACCCATCAGTTTCAGGCTGTCTTCTCAGTGCATTGCAGCAGGAATTGTATAGTTCTTTCACCTTTCTAATAACATTTGGTATTTGTAATCCTAGATTTCAATAAAATAAAAATAAAAACAGCTTGCCATCACTGTACTGGCCTACTTGCCATAGACTTCACAGCTGTGCTCTCCCATCTGAGGGCCTTTCCATGTCGTGACCCAAAAACCACACTCGACTTGAAACCATACTCTCTGTTAGTCAAGGAAATATAAGTAAAATGCCCATTTGGACTAGTACTGGGAACTGCATTAATCAATGACGTGCACTTGCTTAATGATGTCTAATGCTCATACGTTCATGAGGTGTGCGGTTGCAGTTTTCACAAAATGTTGCACAGCATTGCAATCGTGCTTCAGAACACTGGAGATGGACACCAGTGATTCAGTGACAGTGGCTTCTCAGTGTTCACAACAGTAGTACGTTACCACAGGGTGAAGTGTTGCATTCCCATGATGCCAGTGTGCTGAGTGCACTTCATCCTTTAGTTTGGTGCAGTTCTCTACAAAGTCCAACACCATCACAACCCATCCCTTGAGTGTGAATTCCTTAATCCTTCTAAGCTGATACTGCTGCCATGCCACCACATAAAGTGTTGGCCAGGACCAAAAGATCTTCTTTATTACTTGTACTAGCAGACGGACTGTAGAACATTTATTTTTAAAACTTTCTGTGACTATTTCATTTGAATGTCATTAGCGGTGCACATTACTTTGATGGTTTGAAATTCCTGCCACGTTGCTTCTTCTTGTCCATGTTACTGGACTAGCTCCTCCACTGCTGTTACAAAATTGTCTGTGCTGCATTTTTGCTCATTTTTCTTTTATTTATTCAGATTTTTATCCTTGCTGTGCACTGGGGTAAATCTCTGTTCGGTACCACCCACCCAGCCTAATACCCCAACCATCCACGAGAACCCCCAAGGATCACCCCCCTCATGGTAGGGCTGGGTAGGGGGCTCCCCCACCCTGCAGCACAGTCCTAATCTAGGAGCTGACGGGTGGATGCAGGAATCAGAGAGCCCCAGCCACCAGTTTCCACTTTTTCTCCTCTCCAGTGTATGGCATGGGCACATGTAGGGAATATGCATGCCATGCCCACTGGTGACTTGCATCCAAGCCCGCATCACCCTCTGGCCCCCAACAGAGGGCAATCAACAGGCAGGACAGTGATCCCTCTCCCTGAGGGAAGACAGCAGTCCTTGGATGCATGATTCTCTCTCTCTCCCGCCCACCCTAACTGGCGCTTTTGGACACAGTTAGTTCTACTGCCCTGGGAATATTTGCGACTTTATAGCCTGTTAATTGATGGCTGTCTACAAGATGATTTAATGCCTGGAGCTTCAGTGAAGCATTTTCACAACACTCACACAAGCTCAGCTCCACTGGAATGTGTGCACAAGGGTGTTAGTGCTCCAGTTAGTCAGTCAAGTAATCATACTCCAAAAAGACGGAACACATCAGCACAAACAAATGTGACTCCACGGCTTAGTTACAAATAAATATAAACTTTTATTCACTAAAAACACCACCAACTCTCCTTAAACACCTGCCTTGGGGACTCCCTGGAGCAGGTAAACTCCTTCAGATACCTAGGAATCACTTTAGACCCACACCTGTCCTTTGGAACCCTTATAACCAATGTCGCTAAAACTGTGAATACCAGACTGGGCTTATTCTACATGCTAGCACCTGAATAAAGAGGCCCTCTTTGCTGCAGTTCAAAGCTCCATCATCTCCCAGATTGACTATGGTCTTGTCATCTATGGCACTGCCACTACCACTGCACTCAGAAGGATTACTACCACCTAAACAAGGCCAGTCGACTCATCACTGGGGCGAGCAGCTCACACACCTGTGACCTCTACCCACAAGCTAACTGGCTTAACTTGATCATAGAATTCAGTATCAAACCTGCGTGGTTGCTAAGAAAATACAGTTGGGAACTGCCTCCCGGGTCTGTTCACTCCTTCAAATGAAAACCAGCTCCAGAATAACTAGGGATCAAAGCCACATATTTTTCATATCCCTTGCTGCCACACAGCCATTGGCCAGCATTCATTCGCCTACAGGGCACCCACTGGGTTTAACGGTCTTGCCAATGATACTATCAATACCACTGGGCTAGGGGCCTTCAAATCCAGGCTCTGTAACACCCTGGTCGCTTCCAGCATCTGTGACTGTCATAGATAATGTCTATGCAACACCGCTCCTCACCGCTCTCCTATATCTAGCCCCTTACATAATGCACTTGCCCTAGTTTGGCCTCTGCCCCATCTGCTCTACAGCACCTGACAATGCCACCTTCCTGGCTGCTTCACCCACTCCCCTCCATATCCTTACCTACCCCCCACCTCTCCTCTCTTCTCATTTTCTTACCTCCCGCCTTTGCCCCTCCCATTTCTTTCTACCACCCTCCCTCTTGTCCTCTTCCTTTCCACTTTACCCTCTCCTGACTGTTCAAAATTAATTTGATATCCTTTACCCTTATTTGTGTAACAATCTTGTCTATTGTCATGTGATACCAATGTCTTGACGTGGAACCTTTGTAAAAGAGCCCTGGGCTCAAAGGCAATTGTAATCCTAGAATTGAAATAAAATAAAAAGAAAAACAAACCACAGCACTCTGTGTGCTTGGCGCATTTCAGATTCCTTGAACCCTTTATCAAAAGCTAACAGATGAATTTAACTGCCACTATGAATACAGTACATTCCATTCCAGTGACACCACAAGAAAAATTAAAATAATTGGCTTTGCTTAAGTACTTGATGAAAACTCCACCCTCATAATATCTAAATGTTATTGGTTTCCATGTCAATGGACAACTATTTTCATGTAGCTGTTAAGGATGTATGCAAATGTTTTAGTCTGTTTTACAGTTCGTACTAGGCCCTATGACTGCCCTGGGCATCTCCATTTCATGGCTGATGAAACTGCATTGTCCCTAGAAAGTTGCATTAGCATATGAGAACATGATGTGCACAGGCCTCTTTGCTTAGTAGGGGTTTGAGAACAAAGGGCCCGAAGAAAGGGGCTGAGGTTGATTTCAGGCACTCCTTTGCAGCAATGGGGTCCATACAGTAGTATGGCCAATATGAGGAGAGCCCAGGGCAGGTTGTTGCATGGGCCTGCAGCAAATGGGAGATGAGGCAGATTACAATCAGGAAAGACATCATCAGGTTTATCAAATGGGAGAGGCAGGGTGGAAAAGCCCTATGTATAGCTAACATCTTAAGTATGGAGAGATTAAATGCTGCTGCAGTCTCCAAAAGAGATAGAATAGCAGCCAATCAAAAGAGCGTGGGGATTGGGTGGGCAGGCTTAGCTCGATTTAATAGAGGTTGGGGTTGGGGTTGGGGATGGGGAGAGTGGGTGGAAAAATAAAATACAGAGCTAGAAGGCAACCAAAAACAACAATGAGTTGAGCCACGCCAGCTTTAGTGAAACCCTGGCCCGCTATCAGCACTGGATGTGCAGAGCTGAAGTCTGGGAAGACCAAGCTGACCAATGGTGGCTCAGCTAGTCAGAAACTAACCAATTGGCAGCTTCAGTTCCAATGCAATAGTCCAGTCGGTGCAGGGTCAAAGCCGTGGATTTGGGGCAGGCTGTGGCTTCAGAATAGGCGCATCTGCTTCAATAGAGCCAATCCTATCGGCAGGAGCCGCAGCAGCTTAGTAGCCATGGCTCTGAAAGTCGAGGGTGGTGCTAGACTAAAGCAGCCTGAAGAAGAGGTCTCCTGCTGCAAGAGAGAAAAAAGGAGGTAAGACAAACTTAAAGGCAGCTGTTTGAAAATTACCGAAGGGCTGGGCAAAATTAGCCTGGCACCAAGGAGGTAGTAGAGCACAATAGAAAAGTGATTAATTTAAATGATGGGAAGTGCCTCGGCCTCCCTTTTGACAATCCTTTTCTCTGTCCAAGTTCAAGTTTATTACAGGAAAACTCCATTGAGCAAGCTCATTCACAAGGAGATACTGGGGAATGTTTACAAACAGGGGAATTTACATACATAAGGTCTTGGTATAATGTAAGGTACATGGTGCACTAAGTATAAACATAAACGATACAGACATATAATCATAATTTGTAGACATTTATCAGGGTAATAGCATTAGGTACATAGTGCTCAAACATAAAAGGTACAGATTTACGGTAATAAATTGCAAACATCATTCAGGTTAGAAAATGGAGACAGACTGGTTAGTTAGGAAAGAGAATAGGAAGCATAGAGTGATGGAGAAGTAGAAATTGTAAGCAAGAAGAAAGTGGAGCAGAGAGGGTGGATAATAGAGTGGCAGTAGTAGGGGAAGGGATAGGAATAATAAATTGTTGAGAGGAGGATGATGGTAAAAGGAGTGGGGAGAGAGTGAAGGAGAGGTGATTCGGATAAGGAGATAGAAGGAGTCAGGCAGAAGTGAATTATAGATTCAAGGACAGGAGTAAGAGAAGGGCTAGGAGCAGCTACATAGATTTTATAGTTTAGTCGTGACCAGAGTTTGAAAAATTGATGACGACAGTACTAGTGAGTTTCAGCATAGACTGGAGCTTGTTCCAGATAGCTGGAATAGCGTGGGAGAGCACACTTGCCAAAGGTGGTGCGAGTCCTAGGTACATCTAATAGAAGAAAGTCGGACTTCCTGAGAGAATATGAACTAGGGGAGATATGAAATAGGGATGTTAAGTAATTGGGTAATTTATTCAGAAGGATTTTGAGGCCCAAGTGCTAGAGTGAATCAGTCTCCTACTTGTGAGAGATGGCCAACCAACAGCTGCATAAAGTTCACAGTGGTGGGTTTGAATAGGGAATTAGAGATAAATCATAGGGGCACAATGGTAGAGGACATCCAATTTGTTCAGGTTTGAGGCAGAGACTGAATTGTGAGACTATATCACCATAGTCAAGTAGAGGGAGGGAGGAAGGTGGCATGAACAAGCCTGGATCTAATTCCAAGAGGAAACGGGGGCCTGTTTCTAAAGAAAAAGCTTGTTCTGATTTTAGCCTGCTAGCCAAATTAGCAATGTGGTCAGATACAGATTGGTCAATACCAGCAGGAACATCTTCCAGAATTAGACACATGGTGGCCTCCAAACAACTGGCACAACAACCCACAAGAGACAGGGCTATCCTAGATCTAATACTGACTAACAGGGAAAGGATCACAGATCTCCAGGTAGAAGGTCACCTGAGGGCCAGTGACCATCACATGGCATGGTTCAATTTGGCCATTAGAACTAAATCATCCAATTTCAACGGACTTCAGAGGAGCTGACTTTGATAAGATGGTCAACAGAGTTAAGCTAGCCCTGGCAAAGAAAATACAGGTGAGGGTACAGGCAAAGTGGGCAAGCATTAAGGATGCAATACTTGAAGCAACATCCCATTGTGTTAGAAAAGGAAGTGCAAAGAAGAAGGAAACCACTTTGGTTCTCAAAAACAGTAGCAGAAAGGTCAGAGCCAAAGGCTGGCCTTCAGGAAATATAAGGGAATGCAGCGGGATGAAGATAGGGAGGCATACCAAACTTCCCTAAGGGAAGCAGGAGAGAGGCAGTAAGGCAGGCAAGGCCCAAACCGAGGAAACACTAGCACAAATAGTAAAAGAAGGTGACAAACTTTGTATAGATACATTAGTGAAAGAAGAAAGTCCAAGGGTTATTCCTAAGATCAAAGGAAATGTCAGGGTGTGTGAGGAGGAGGACCATGTAAAAGCATCTATCCTAAATAGATACTTCTGCTCAGTATTTACTAAAGAAAGGTAGGGCAGGGCCACAGCTCAGCACCATGGACACGGTGGGGGAGGAGGTGTGCATTAGTCCCTTCACAAAGAAAGGGTCCTACAAGAGCTCGAGAAGCTCAGGGTTTACAAGGCAATGGGACCTGATGGCATACATCCCAGGGTACTGAAGGGGCTAAGGGTGGAACTAGCAGAGCCATTATCAAAACTGTCTAGTGAGTCTCTGAGCACAGGAGAGGTTTCAGAAGACTGGAGAAGGGTTCATGTGATCCGATTCCACAAGAGTGGTAGCAGGAGGAGGCAGGGAACTACAGACCACTCAGTCTTCACCTCAGTAGTGGGCAAGATTATGGAGGCACTCCTTAAGGAAAGGATAGTGCAATACCTGGAGTCCATAGGTGCACAGGATCCAAGACAGCATGGGTTTACAAAGGAAGGTCATGTCAAACTAATCTCATAGATTTCTTTGACTGGGTAACTGGACTGGTGGACCAAGGGGGAGCAGTTGATGTCACCTTCCTTGACTTCAGCAAAGCTTTCGATATTATTCCACATAGATTGATTAATAAGCTGGGTAGGCTCAGGGTGGGCCAAAGTTGGTCAACTGGATGGCAAATTGGTTGATGGGCAGAAAACAGAGAGTGGTGGTAAACAGTATACAGTTAGAAGAGATGCAAGTCACAAGTGGGGTACCTCAGGGATCAGTCCTGGGGCCAGTCCTCTTCAATATCTTCATCAGTGACATTGCAGATGGACTGGAGGGTAAGGTTTGTCGGTTTGCAGATGACACCAAGATCTGCAACAGAGTAGATGATCCAGATGGGGTGGGCAGAATGAGAAGAGATCTAGATAAACTAGCAAAATAATCAGAAGAGTGGCAACTGGGGTTTAACACAAAGAAGTACAAGATCATGCACATAGGGAAGAGAACCTAAAGCCACCAACAGGCTGGGAGGGGAGTTGCTGTCAGTCACAAGGGAAGAAAGAGACTTGGGCATCATCATCACTGATGACCTGAAATCATCAAGCAGACCACTCAAGCAGCAGGTAAGGCTAGGGGATGTTGGGGTGTATTGGTAGGGGTATCACAAGTCATAAAGGGAGGTAATAATCCCTCTTTACAAGACACTGGTTAGGCCTATCTGGAGTACTGCGTGCAGTACTGGAGGCCACCCTTCACAAAGATATTAACCAAATTGAGGCAGTCCAGAGAAGGGCAGCAAAATGGTGCAGGGACTGTATCAGAAAACATATGAGGACAGATTAACAGAGCTCAATATGTATAACCTAGAGCAAAGGAGGGAGAGAGGTGATATGATTTAAACATTCAAACACCTTAAGGGTGAAAGAGTCTAACATGTTTCAATATAAGAAAATAGCAGGACAAGAGGACACAGCATGAGATAAGAGGAGGCTGATTAAGGGGTAATGTGAGGAAGTTCTTTTCACAGAAAGGGTGGTGGATGCATGGAATGGCCTACCTCAGGAAGTGGGGATATGAATACAGTGCAGGGCTTCAAACAGGCATGGGATAGGCATAAGGGAGCAATACAGATGAGTATGAACAGATAGACCATTGACAGAGCAAAGGCCGATGGCACATTTATAAGGTAGAAAAAAAATGTGAAGAGTGGATGGGTCCTTGCGTTCCTTATCTGCCATCAGCTTCTATCTTTCTATGTTTCTATGTAAAGGTGAGCTTATTCTCTAGCCATATGACTAGATATTTAAATTTAGAGGTGATTTCCAAGGGTTCACCTAAGGAGATGAGAATGAAGTTAGAGGGTTTGGCAAAACGGTGGAAGTTGCGTTAAGAGTAAAAATCATGTCCTTTGTTTTTTGGCATTCAGGAGAAGTTTGGTGTTAATAAGGTTCTGTTCAAGTTGTGCAAAGTCAGCTTGAAGCACATCTCTTACTTTGGACAGAGTTGAGCCGAGCAGTACAGGACAGTATTATCAGCAAAGAAATGTAAGTTGGAATTGGTTATGTTGGAATCAAGGTTAATGATGTAGAGAGGAATAGAATGAGACCTAAAATGGAGCCTTGTGGGACTCCCTAGTGATCAGGGTGAGGGCTGAGAGCAGGCCGTTAGTCTAACTTTTGAGACCTTCCTGATAGGTAGCTGGAAAACCACTGTCTGCACCTTTGCTCCCCTCACTGCCTTGCCTGCTTTCTTCAGCATTGCTAGGTGTATCTTCCTGTCATCCTCCTCTGTGTTTCCTTATACCATCTCCCAGGCTATTTTCAATCTCTGAATCTAATTTTAAAGGCAGCCCAACAATTCTAAGGTTCCAGTATCACATCTGTTTTTGAGCATCTCAGTTTTTATTAATACAGTATCATAATTATTTTTTACCAGACCTTGTGTTTTTGCTTCCAAGCCTGCTGTCTTGTTGGTTAAAGTAGCCAATGTCTCAGAGTTTGATTTTACTTGCTGGGTAAGTGATTTCAAGTTCTCTCTGCTTGTTTTGGCTTACTGCTGCAGAAAATCAACGGGCATTTAGTGCATCAAATCTTCTATCAAAACGTTCAATCCAACCCTAAATTTGGTCCATCAATCTTCCCAATGTTTCCAACAAGTATTTCACATGGCTTGATTTCTTCTCAAGAGGTAAAGTCAACCTTTTCTCTAACGGACTGTCTGCCATTGCACCTTCTTCTCCCAATGTCCAAGGAATGGTAATAGCAGTGGCAGTCTGGTCGGATATTATTTCGGTGTTGTTTCTTCCGATACAGCTCACTATTGTGACTAAACTCTTTCTAGCAGTTGAATTCTCTGAGATGGTAGGCTGTAAAGGCTTCTGAGATATTCGGGACTTTGTGTTCCATGTCTGGGCCCCCAAACTATTGACAGATTCACTGGCAAAATGCTTTCCAAAGGACGAATTCCAGGGGAGTATAGTCATCCAATGATCAGCTGAACATATTCTTTCTTTTTCATTCATTTAGACTGTTTTAGTGCTGATTTTAAGAAAAACTCTCCTAGCATCAGGAGTTGCTTAAAAAGCAACCGTCCTAGTTAGCCATATTGCTCCCGAAGAAAAAAAAAACTTACTACACTGTTCCCAGTTGTCCCTACATTTAATGTACTTCCAAAAGTATAAATGTTTAGTGAACCCAAGGATGTCCATTTGTCGCTAGCATAGGTTGTTTCACTGAGAAACTTTCCAAATTTTTGGATTTTTTCATAATGAAATTGCCAGTAAGTCGCCAACCTATGGCACAGACACTGTGAACATCCTGGGAAGTTAAATAATTTGAAATAGCAATCAAGTTATGTATGGCTTATAATTGATATTGAAGCTCTAGACATTGCTAAATCAGAATTTTGGTCAATAGACAGTGGAAAAAATGTTAAACTTTGACCTTGAGGGAGTCATTCATCCTGAATTTCTGCTTCTTGGGTTTGAATGTGTCCTAAATAAGAATTATTTTGTATTTAATAGGAAATGTTATTATCAGTGTAGTGGTACTACAAGGGATATGGCGCTTGTGCCATCTTATGCAAATATTGTGCTTCCATGAATAGAGCAGGAATTCATAATGAACCACGTAACCCCTGTCAGAACCAGATTTCAGTTTGGTTCTGTTATATAGGTATAGTCTTAGTATGGAAAGAAAGTTATACAGTGGCATTAGAATTTGTAGAATGGCTGTATGATAATGCCTGGGACCTAAAGTTTAATTTCACCATAGATCCGGTTACAGTGAATTTATTTGGATCACTTTTGCTTGGTTGGTTCCCATTATGGGAGTACAGAGACACAAAGCTTTAGGAAGCCTGCAGCAGGAAACTCCCTTTGTTAGTAAGTAGTGATCAGCCTAGAAAAATTTTACTAAATATTCCATATAGTTAATTTTATGACTAAGACAGAATTGTTCTGAGTTAGAAAGATTCAGAGAAAGGGCTAGTGACCTAATCAGTCGAGTTCAGGGTAGGGGTACAAACTGAAACAATTAATGAGGGTATTTACTGACGAGAACAAATTGATAGATTAGAACTATTGGTACCAAAATGCAAGACAAAATCAAGTGCAAATTATATTGAATTTGTATTATAGATTGAGGTAGTGCTCCCAACCAATCAGCACGCTCCTTTCCTTTAGCGTGAGGCACTCTTATTCTGTGAAGAGTGTCTCACATGCAGATGTCCTGGAAATGGACACGTTCTGGGAATTTTTTTTTAAATATATTATTGATCGCTCTCGATCAATAATATGTCCCATCCCCATCACCACTGAAATAAGTGGTTTAATTTGCCTTCAGTTTGAGCCAGAAAAGCTCAGCTCATTCGCTGTTCTCGCTCAGCTGAAGGCGCATGAAACCACTCGGCCAGCAACAAGTGGCTCTGGGGATATATTAACACATAACTGAGTACAACAGACTATCAAGTCAAGTAACTCGAGTTATATGTTCAAATTGGAAAATCCTGCACACCGACCCAGTATTAAAAACACGTGGGTGACAAACCTTTAATAGCTTACAGTCAATCAAAGAATTTGATGGTTCTGTTAACTACAAGTTATTTTATGGACAAAGACAATTAATCGGTGAAACTCAAAGGATTTCACAGTTGTGGGAATTGTGGGTGTGTAAATCGTTGTGCATGGAATGAACTTTGTTTATCCAAAAAGCAATCATACTATTAATATTAATTGTTTCCACAGCTGCAGAAGAACATTTGTAATATGCTATAAGGTGCAGCCGTCAAAAGTCTGTATTGGAAAATGGAGAGGCAAGAACACATGTCTTGAGCATTTCCGGGCAATACATACAGATAAAAGTGATAATGCCATGGGTGAGCACTTTAAAAAGTGCATAACAGAGATTTGTCCCCATTTAGATTTATAGCTTGTGATGGTGTACCCCACTACCTCAGGAGGTTATAAAGACAAAATGTTTGAACAACTAGAACTCCATTTGACACCGAATGGTCTGATTAATGAAATCAATTTTGTTCCTTTCTTGTAAGAGCCTCCCTGGTAATGGAAATGATGAATAATATGTATACTGGTGCCTGTTAGTTTCTTCAGAGGAAATGCTGCTCTCCTGTGTAGCAGTACTATAAAGTTAACAACTTATGTATTCCTGTGAATTGTGTTTCTCTGTTACATCCACTTTAATATATCTTGTAACATGAGTTTTTTCATGTACAGTACGTCCTTATAAAACTGTTTGTATGACAATGTGGCAAGATAAACCTAAGTAATCAACAATGAGCCATGACAGTAATGACATTTATAGCATTGTAGGTTAAACTGGAGATGTGATTGGCTGTCAACTGTTCTCAGAGATTACATTAATCTCTAATTAATATGCATATACAGTCTAATTACATGCAGCAGGATTTGCACAAGTCCTGATGGAATGCTCAGGAGTCATGGAATCTCTCTTAACTGTGCAAATGGTTTGCCAAACTCAACCCCTGCATTTACAATGTATCATAATAAAATTTATGGGGAGGCACCTGGTGTCTGACCAATCAAAATGAAGCAGTTAAGGTACCAGCACCCCTCCTTTTGCTGGGGTTCTTAGCCTCATCATCCAACTATATCATGATCAAGCCTGACCACCAAAACAAGTTAACCACCTCCATTGGTCAGAAAAAGCATCAGTTTTTATCTTGCCATTATGGCTGAGGTCCCCTTGCTTTTGGCAGTCATTTTTATGTTAGCTCTGTCATATGCAGCCAACTCTTGCACTAGTAGCAGATTTGGGCATCGGTCACTGTTGGGCGAATGCAGGGCACACATCAGTAGTGCATCCCTCATTCCCCAATAAGCAGCATGCAGGTGCCACACCAGGAGTATATAATGTGAAGAGCACATCTAAGGAAAGGTCCGCTGCAATAAGAGCAAAGCTCATCATGCAGCAGCACCTCCGACGTGCCTTCCCTGGTGAAACATTACAGTAAACATAGCGGCGGTGACTGCCACCACTGCCTGCCGCCCGATGCCGATTTGGGGTGCCCAATCCCCTGTCGGCATGCCTGACCCAGTTATGAGCATAATGTACCCCTGCATTTAGTATGAAGCGAGGGGGGTGCCCAATCCCCTCTGCTCTTGCCCCCTTCAGTATGCCAATGGGGTGCCTAATCCCCCATTGGTTAGCCCCCTAAACACTTCAGGTGACACGCTGGGAGCCCACCCCAGCATGCCAAATGCCCTGTAAAAAAAAGTCCTGCGATGTTTTTTTTTTTTTATCTGAAAAGAAAAAATGATCTCTGAGGTCTGTCCTGGTTCTCCCCCAATCCACACCCACCCTCTGCGCAACTTCTTACCTCCCCACACACTCTTAATTTGCTACTTACCTCTGGAGTCCAGCATGACGATCTTCGTGGACCAGGAACACATTTGCACTCTTCAAAGCCGACCCATAACTGAAGAAATGCCAGTAAGCTGTATAATGGCACAAATAGGGTTTTTCAACTTTGGTGCATATCTCGGGCAGTTAGGGAATTTTGGCACCAAATTTTGTCATGGGGTTATTGGGATCCCTCCTCATGAATGCAGTCACTGTCATGGCGTTATTCTGTCCAAGGTGATTTCCACGGTCACTGCGGCGAGTCACCTTTCAGGACCGATTAATGAAACAACAGTGCCACTGTTCATGAGTGGGCTCTCAAAAAGCCTATGTTGCAAATTGGGGAAAATAAATCAAAAAATGGCTGTTTTACAAGCGTCGTTGCGCAGTTTCCACACACTCGTAACTTCATAAATTTGTAATATTTTCCTCCAGATTTTAAAATTGTCATTTTTCCATACCTCCTTATGAGCGGTATAGCTGTCATTTTACATATCCTGGCGAAATGTGTTTTCGCATGTCAGGCGAGAATTGTGATTGCTGTACGCGAAATCAGTTTTAGGACAGTTTGAGAAAATGACGATGACAATCTTCATGAATAGAGGTCCTAAAATGCCTATGTTAAAAATTTGGTGATGAAAGTCCATAAATGACTGTGTTACAAGCATGCGCTGCGCAGTTTCCACGCACCCTTGTAACTTGTCAAATTTGCATGCCAGATTTTCAACACACTGCCATTTTTATACCTCCTTATGAACAGTACAGCTGTCATTTTTCATAGCCTGCCCAAAATGTGTTTCCGTACCTGTGGCACACAATGGCATGGTCGCTGTGGGAAATCAACTTTTGGGACAGATTAACAAAATCACAGTGCAGCTGTTCATGAGGGAGGTCCCAAAATGCCTATGTTCTAAATGTAGCTAACAAAATATCAAAAATAATTAGGTTACAGACATGTGTTGCGAGTTTCTATCCATGCTCATGACTTCACCAATTTGTCATATTTTCACCTAGATTTTCAATGTTGCCATTTTTTTACACCTCCTCATGAACAATACAGTTGTCATTTTTCACATCCTGCCCAAAATGTGTTTTCGTCCCTGCCGCTAAATGGCATAGCCGCTGTACAAAACCACCTTTCAGCTAACAAACTGATTGTGCCACTCTTCATGACGCTGGGTCACAAAAGCCTAAGTTGAAAATTTGGAGGAAAATACCAATAAACACCTATGACGTTAGGGTTTTCCAACTGTAACACCCCACCTCTGTAGAGACTGCCAGGTGTCAGGGGTGTGACTTAGATCATTGGTTGTACGACATGCCATTCCACCCCACCCGCACCCTGCAGCCAGTGATAGGCATTGAGGTGTGCCTTGGAGTGTTCAGCCCTAAAGTTCACCCCATTCTCCTATACTCGCCCATCTCAGCGTATTTCCTTATGGAATGGGGTAAGTATAAGGCCCAAAGACCCAAAGCACACCATGGCAATTGTCAGTGTCTACAAGGTAGGGTGAGGTAAAATGGCATGAGCGTTATAGCTGATGACCTGAAAGGCACACCCCAACGCCTCTCAGTCTCTGCAGGGTGGTGGTTGGTGTCAGTTCAGTACTTCACTGCCATTCCTATTATGCATCTCTGACTCTGCACTACCAATCCCAATGCCAAGCGAGACAACGTTTGGCATTGACAAATGCTTGTTTAAAATAATATTTCACTTAGCTTTTTCTACAGTGTTCTGTATGCATTTTTATTGTAACATAGGATGACATCTATATATTAACTAACAAACAAGATCTGTAGAGTTAAAAACGAAAAACTCCCATAGTTTGTTTTAAGCCTTCAGGCTGTGGAGGCTTAATATTTTCAACGGCAACCTTATTAATTAATTCAAGTATTCAGACTTATGCAAACAGACCTGTGTCACCACAGATGAACTGATGTAAAATCACAAAGTGGAGGTTGGAGTGTCTGCGCTCCTGCACCCTGCCAGCAATTTTTGTTTGAAATTATCACCATTAGGACAAGATGTTCTTTAAGCATGCCAGTTCTTTGTCAGCATTCAAAGAAAAAAGACTAACAGTAAGCCAGGTTGCCAGTAAGCCTGTGCACACTGTGTTGCGTTAAACTGTTAAAGGACTTTAAGTTTGTATCTAATGCAGTCATCACTGCTGCATGTTGAGCAATATCAAGTTTGGCACTGTAATTGTCATTTTGCACACAGATTTTACAATGGACATATGAACTCTTCTTTCACTATGAACAGCCTTTCCAATATATTTGTGCAAAAATTGTCTCAACACTATATCTGGGTCTGTATCAATCTATAGAGGTGTGGTATTGTGCTTTCCATTGTGTGAGACTGAGAGTACTGCACCATCACACTGAGTTATGGGGATCAGGTGGGGACATGGAGCTTGAGTTCTGGTGCCGTCACCCTGTGCTATGGGATCAGGTGGGGACATGGAGCTTGAGTTCTGGTGCTATCACCCTGAGTTATGGAGATCAGGTGGGGACATGGAGCTTGAGTTCTGGTGCCATCACTTATGGGGATCAGCTGGGGACATGGAGCTTGAGTTCTGGTGCCGTCACCCTGTGCTATGGGGATCAGGTGGGGACATGGAGCTTGAGTTCTGGTGCTATCACCCTGAGTTATGGAGATCAGGTGGGGACATGGAGCTTGAGTTCTGGTGCCATCACTTTAGGGGATCAGCTGGGGACATGGAGCTTGAGTTCTGGTGCTGTCACCCTGTGCTATGGGGATCAGGTGGGGACATGGAGCTTGAGTTCTGGTGCCGTCACCCTGTGCTATGGGGATCAGCTGGGGACATGGAGCTTGAGTTCTGGTACCATCACCCTGAGTTACAGGGATCAGGTGGGGATGTGGAACTTGAGTATTGGTGCTATCACCCTGAATTATGATGATCAGCTGGGTACATAGAGCCTGAGAACTGTTGCCATTACCCTGTGATATAGAGATAAAGTGGGAGATACAGCTTGAGCACTGGTGCCATCACCCTACACAATGGGGATTAGGTGGGGACATGGAGCCAGAGTATTGGTGCCATCACCCTGAGTTATGAGCATCAGGTGGGGACATGGAGCTTGAGTACTGGTGCTATCACCCAGAGTTATGAGGATCAGGTGGGGACATAGAGCCTGGTACAGGTGCCATCACCCTGAGTTATGGGGGGTCAGGTGCGGACAAGGAGCATGATTGTACGACTGGGTTGGAGGAGGCAGTAGCGGCCTACAATGGGGCGGTTGGTGCGGCCTTTGACTCAATCTCGACTTTGTGTGTCTGTCCTCTGTCTACCCATTGAGATCTCCTTGGTATGATGAGAATCTCCAAGGTTTAAAGACTAGGGGTCAGAGGTTAGAGAGATGTTGGAGGAGATCTGGTCTGGTGGAGGACAAATTGGCCGAGGTCTCATTATATGGACTATCAGGGGCAATCTCCCATAAAAAGGCAGAGTTTCTGTCTAGGAGATTGCTACAGTGAGAAACAGACCAATTCAGCTCTTCTGCACGGTGGATAGGCTTTTACATCCAGACTGTCTACATGCTGGAGGGCAGGTTTGAGCACAAGGGCGAGGAGCTGGCTTTATTTTTGCTGACAAGGTGTCCTCAATCAGAACTGAGGTTTCATTGAATGCCTCTCAAAAGGGCTGTAGGGTCTGGTCTGAGTCGAGTCAGAGCACTTCTCCTGTCTGGGATGAGTTTGAACTGATTAGGATCGGGAGGCAGTGAGATAATCTCTAAGCTGAGGCCAACACATTGTGATTTAGATCCAGGCCCAACTCGCCTTTTGGCTGAATGTTTGGACCTGATTGGTCAGGTGGTTACTGAGGTAGTGTGGAGTTCATTAAGGAGTGGGATGTTTCCTTTAGCCTTGAAAGAGGCTTTGGTTAGACCACTCCTGAAAAAACATCTTTGGACCCGGACTGCCTAGCAGCTACAGACCTGTTTCTAACCTCCCATTTTAGGGAAGGTTATAGAAAAGGTGGTGGCCTTTCAGCTGGTGAGACATCTTGCTGCCTTCTCTGCCTATGAGCCATTCCAGTCTGGATTCCATCGGGGCATAGTACAGAGATGGCCCTGATGAGGGTGCTTAGGAGGCAGTATAGCGCAGTGGTCTAAGGCTCTGAGCTGCAAATCTGGTGACATCCAGCAGACCAGACCTGGGTTTGAATCCACAGCTTCCACTTGCATACTGTGTGACCCTGAGCAAGTCACTTAACCTCCTTGTGCTCCCAGGTTGCTCCTGTAAAAAGCTTTCAGCTTAGTGTGCTATACCTGGTTAAACAACTAAATAAAAAAAAAATAATAATGACCTCCTGATGGCAAGGGATAGAAAGGACCGTACCATCTTGGTTCTTCTAGACCTCTGCGGTTTGACACTGTGGATCATGAGGTGTTACTTGACCGCCTGCGGTTTTGGTGTAGCCTGTCTGGAAATGTCATCAACTGGTTCAGGTCATACCTCACAGACAGAAGTGCAGAGGTGACCATGGGAATTTTCTCATCAAATCTGAAGTCTCTGTGCTGTGGTGTTCGCAGGAGGTCAGTCTTGTCGCCTCTGTTTTCACAGTGTATATGCTGCCACTGGGACAGTATCTGGAAGTACGGACTGGGCTTTCACTAGCTATGCAGATGATACCCAGCTGTACCTGTCCTGTGCACCCAATAGCCAGGTGTCAGACTCTGTATTTAATAGCTGCCTTGAGGAGATCCAGATGTGGATGACTCACAATTGGCTTAAACGTAACTCCAAACAAGACTGAGGTACTGGTGGTGGAGCTGGGTCATCAGGCAGAGAGGTGTATGGGACATTGCACCCCGACTTGTGCTGGGAGGTGTGCCTCTAGCCCCCTCTAGGCAGGTGAAGAGTTTTGGAGTAATCCTGGATGGTGGTCTGACCCTTGATGCTCAGGTGTCGCGTGGTGAGAAGTGGTTCTATCATCTCAGAAATATTTCCGAATTCGAGCCCTGATCCCTCCCAAGGACCTGCCCACACTGGTACATGCTTTTTCATGTCCAGATTGGACTATTGCAATGCCCTATACCTAGGGTTATCTGGAGGCAACCTCCATGAGGTACAGCTGGTGCAGAACGTGGCAGCAAGATTACTGATGGGGATGAAAAGATGAGAGCACATCACCCCAGCACTCTGCTGACTTCACTGGCTGCTGGTTCAGTGGAGAGCTGTCTTCAAGATAGGGCTTTTGACCTATAAGACCCTTCATGGAAGGGGCCCAGTCTTTCTGCAAGCTCCTTGTGCCTTACCGTCCTGCCGGGCCCTCCGTTCTGCTGAGGTGGCCTTCTTGGAGTTCCCAGGGTTAGGCTGCGGCACTCAGGTGAAGGGCATTTGCAGTGCAGCGCTTACCCTGAGGAACTCCTTGCCTGGCCATTTGAGGGAGGCCCCCTTAGTAGAAGCCTTTAGGAAGGGCCTCAAATCATATTTATTTTACAAGCCTTTAACTGAGTGAGTGTTAAAGTGGTTAGCATGCTCAGTAGAGTGGATAAGTTTATGCTAAAAGTCCAGTGGTATTTTATTGCTGTTTTAAATTTGTGTTTTGCATTTTTATTTTTTTTTGCTTAAAATTTTTATTAAGATTTTGCATATAAAACATTTACAAACACTGTCATGACAGACATACTACATACAGCTATAACCTTATCAACTGTTTACAAAGGTCCACATATACCACATAATTCATTTTTCTTCATTCTATCACTCTACTTCTTTCACCTATTCAGAGATTTATATGCCTCTTGATATCCTCCCCTTTTTTTTTTTGTTATTGATCCCTCTATCTGAGCCTCAGCTCCCAGCCTATAAAACCATGCTTCCTCCATGGTCAATGTTGCCAAAAAGGGTCTCCAGATGGAAAGATAGGCTTCTAGTTTATCCTTTAGCTGGTAAGGTCTCCTTTCCATTACCAAGCCCTATGATCAAAGAGCGCCATTGCCCAATGGTAGGATTCTCTGCATGCCCAAGTGTTCAATATGGCCTGCCTGGCCTGTAGAAGCAGCACTCTGAGCCATTTTGCATGTGGGGACCACTCCTCTCCTTCTCCCGCATCCATGCCAAACAGTAGACCAATTGGAGTGAAAGGCACCTCTGATCCCAGCATGCCACTCAAGCTCTGTGCTATCATTTTGCAAAACACTTGTACGCTTGGGCAGGCCCAGAAACAGTGGAAATATGTACCTCTCTGCTCCTTACACCAACTAAAAATCTCAGACATCTCTGGCTGATACCGATGCAGAACCACCGGGTGGGGCAGTACAACCTATGTACAAATTTATAAGCTGATTCCTTATGTTTGTTTGAAAGGAGTAGGCCCATGTGTATTTCTAATATAAGATCCCAATTGTAATCGGAGATTGGTAACCCCAAGTCCTTTTCCCATAGTTCTTCTGGTATTGTGCGTCAGATCTTAGATGTTATCTCGTATTATATGCCATAGCCCCCACCATGCCCTTAGGGTCCCTCCTAGCCTTGTAGATCAGGGCCTCTGCCTTTTCCAGTAGTACTACCTGGCCCCCACTGTTTCCTTATCCGTTTACAATAGTCCCTGGCCTGAAAAATGAAACAAGTGGTTACTGGCAACCCTCTGGTCTCCCTAAGCTCCTGGAAAGAGCATATATCCTTCCCCTGAGCAGGTCTCCCATACATTGCACCCCCTGATATCCCACTCCCCAAACCCTGGGTCCTTCAGTCCCAGCCTAAAGAAAGGGTTCCCTGAGATCGTGAGGAGTAACATCTCTACCTCCTGTCCACCAAGTGCCTTCTTACTCTGTATCCAGCTATCGAGTACCAGTCGGCACCAGCGGATTGAATCGGTCCTGGGAAACATATGCCCTCCTCCCTCCTTTAGCCATATCGCTGAGAGCCTGGCCTGGGCCTCCATTTCTTCCAAATTTATACAGCTAGCAGCCTCAGATCTAGCAATCCAATCCTTTATAATTCTCATTTGTGCAGCCAGATAATAACTCTTCATGTCAGGAAATTTAGCCTCCACCCCTTGAACTTGCCTTTAACCTGCCCAAACTGATTCTGGCCCTTCCCCCGCACACAAAATTCAGAGAAACCCTCTCAACTTTTAATACCCTCTTGTTAAGGCCATTGGAAGCATCTGGAGTAGGTAGAGGATCCTTGGCAAAATATTCATTTTGATCAGATTCATCCGTCCTATCCAAGATAGTGGTAATGCTCTCCACCTTCTCATTTTAGCCACCACGGTTTTGACCAGGGGTATAGTTCAGACAGTAAGGTCTGGTATACTCCTCCCAATATTTAACCCCAAATATCTAAAGGAGGAGTAGACCTCTTTAAGCCCCTTATCCTTCCCGTGTCACCCCTTCCCCAGATACATTATCTCCGACTTGTCCAGGTTTATCTTGTATCCAGAAGGTGGCAAACCTTTAGTAAGTTCCAGTAAGGGAGGTATGGAGTTTTCTGGTTCTCTTAAATACAGGATCATGTCATCCGCATATAGTGACATTTTACGTTGTTTGTCTCCCTTCCCCCAACTCCCTTGACATTTGTGTTCTGCCTAATGGCCATGGCCAGGGTTCAATGCCAAATCAAAGAGTAGTGGGAGAGCGGACACCCCTGTCTCGCACTCTAAACAGGGAAACCTCTCTGGAAGCACCCATTGGTCAGTATCAGAGCCCAAGGAGAGCTATATAAAGCCCTCACCATACCAATGAATCTCTCTCCAAACCAAATCTATCCAAAACCTTGAATAGGTATCCCCATTCAATTAGTCAAAGTCTCTCAGCGTCCAGGGACAAAACTCTGTCATACCTGGGCACCGAGAAGAGCAGTGCACACCACATTCAGAGCCTTCCTCACATTATGGTAGGAGTGCCTTCCTGAATAAAGCCTGTTTGGTCTGGGTGTATTAACTTTGGGAGCAGCACATCCAGTCGGGCAGCCAGGACCTTGGCGTGAATCTTGGCGTCCACATTCAACAAGGATATAGGCCTATAAGAGGCACATTCCTGGGGGTCCTTTCGGGTTCGTGATAATACATATCGTCGCTACCTCCATAATGGGTGGCAGTGGGTTCCCTCCTTGACTTCCTGGAATAATTCCACAGCATATCCACCACCCCTGTCCCATTCCTTTATAAAATTCAGCTTGAGACCATCTGGGCCAGACGCCTACCCAGCTTCATGTACTGTATGGCCACTCTGATTTCTCCTTGGAGATTTCCCTATTTAACTCTGCCCGCTATGCCTCAGTGATTCCCGGAATTTTGACCTTGTCCAAAAATTCCTTTGCCCTGTCCATTGTACCTTCACATTCTGCCTTATATAGGGCCTGATAAAACCTCTTAAACCTATCCCCAATAGCTTGGGGTTCTCTGACCAGGCCCCCTTCCCTCATATCTCCTGAATTCTCTCATTCCCTCTTCTGCCCTTATGAGGTTCACCAGCATGGGTCTTGGTTTGTTACCCCATTCGTAAGAATTTATGTTTTAGCAACAATAACTGGGTTCTTGATTGCCCACAGCATATTATTTAGGGTCCCCCTTGCCATCGCTAACACATATGCACCTCCTCTCCCCTCCCTGGCTGCCCTATGCTCCAGTTCCCTAACCTTGAGGTGTAACTCCTCCTGTTCCTTTAGCTGTTCTTTTTGTGCCTCGCCACATGCCCTATGATTAGCCCCTCTTAATACCCTTCCCGCATCCCAGAACACCTGTTTAGATGGTGCTGTGTCTTTATTAAGCTCACATACCTCACTAGCTGCTCCTTCAAAAGATGTTAAACTCCTCCTTCCCTATCAGGTACAGTGGGAATCTCCATGAAGCAGTTTTCAGCCCTTTTGCATCAAATTCTATTGCCAATATTACCATGGTATGGTCTGATATGTGTATGGGACCGTGCTTAATCTCTGCCAGCTTATGATACCACCCCTCTATGTAAATATGGTCCAACCTGGACCACGTCTTATGAGGATTGGAGAAGAGGTGTACTCCTGAGCGTGGGGTTGGCCATTCTCCAGGCATCCAGAATATCCAATTCCACTAAGTCTTCCTCCACTTCTTCATGCAGCTTCCTCCCGGCCCTGCCCTCAGAATGATCCAACTTTGGATCTGGGGTACAGTTGAAGTCCTCCATTATCAGCCCCTGAAATTGCTCCCTTACAAGCAAGTCCATAATATAGTGATAAAACGAGGGCTCAAAAACAGCAGGTGCATATACACTCCAAATGTAACCCGTGACCCATGCAGCGTTCCTTCTACAAACACATATCTCCCTTCGCTGCTATCTTGCACCACTGTCATTACCTTGAAGGGAAGGTGCCTATGTGCATAGCACCCACCCCTTCTTATCTTGAGGAAAAGGGCAGCATAGCGTCCCTACCCAATTCCGTACCAGCTTTTGATGCTCCGTAGGCGTCAAGTGTGTTTCCTGTAGTAAGGCAACTTGGGCACGCACCCTCCTAAGAGCCGTCAAAGACCGGTACATTTAACTGGAGAGGAAAATCCTTACATTCCATGAGACAATATTCACCTTCTCCTTATGAGCCATAATGGTATAGGTATATTCATATCCCCTTTGCACCAAGGTTCCAGGCTGTGACAGCCAAGGTGGCACCATTTTGTCTTCTACCTTATAATGCAATGTGGACCTAACAAACGAATCTAAATCTAAACACAAACACATAACATTTGAACAGTAACTCCCCCCTCAAACAATGTACAGTACAACCTCCTCTCCCCTCCCAAGAAACATACAACATTCCCTGATCAGGTATGTTCTCTCCCTGATAGTATTGCAAAGGGTTTGATTCAAAAAATGATCAACCTTCGCCCCCCAGATTAATGTATTCTCTTTCTTTTCCACCAATCTCTCTCTCTCTCCATCTCGCTCCAGTTACAGTCATATGATAGGACCGCTGGGTTCCCTTCCTCTTCATTCAAGACAGGTCACTTATCATTTTCATATCCCTTCATACCATCAACCCCCCTCCCGTTACACTTGCCCTTCTTTCCCTTTTGCCCCCACCCCTACATAAACATTCAGATGTTTACTCGTATCCCCGCCCAAATGAGCTGCATACCTGATCTCCCACGAGGCTAGCCCACGAATCAATTTCAACGCATGCCCTCCTCATGAAGCAGGTCACAGCACTCTTTCTCATTTCGCTGGTGCAGGGTTGAAAGGATGTGAACCACACACGTCAATCCTCCATTGGGGCCTTAACCATCTGCCTCATGCTCAACACTCTCCCTCATCAGGTCTCAGTCCAACATTCCACAAGAGCAGTGCAGGAGAGGAATGTGCACCCCAGGCCAGGCTCTTTCAAAGGGAGTTAACCAGTCTCTATCATTCCTCAGAGATAATGATGGAATCAGGGAAAGCGCCCATCAGTAGTCCCATCCAAATGCTGCAACAGGTTTTGACTTTCATAACTTCAAACATTAAGAACTGAACTGGACGTCTCCTCCTCCTCCCGGCTAGAGTGAATCTCTCCCCTCTGGGACAATCATCCTATCTTTTTCTTCAACTCCGACACAAACTTAGCTGCTTTGTTTATGTCCCAGAAGCTATATGTGGCTCCTTCATGACAGATTTTCATTGTGGCTGGAAAATCATGTACCATTCTATTTTAAGCGTTGGCATTGGAGATCACTTCATTAAACTCCTGCCTCTTTTTCCCCGATTCTTATAGAGTGATCTTGTGAAATAAACAAGTGGACACCTTCATACTTTAACTCAGCAGCATTTTATAGGCTTTCCACATCTCTTGCCTATCTTGAAAATTATGAAAGCAAAATATTATCTACCTTGGCGGCTGCTCCGCCCGATGCACTCGTTCCATCTTTGGCTGGCCCCCTTTCGGGTTCAATCCCAGTAAATCCTGGCAGTTTCCGTCCACAGGAATTCTAGAATGTCAGAGCCTTCCTTACCTTCAGGGAGGCCCGGAGATGCAGATTAGGCGTGCAATGGTAATTCTCCTGGTAGTCCAGGGCCTCTCGAGGTCCTGCACTTATTTCTCCAAGTCATCCAGGCACTTTGGTATCGGAGTCGGAGTATCCTTGGCTGCCGAATGCTGCCCTCCGCTTCCTCCAGCCGCCCTGCTGCTGTTCTAGCTGTGAGTCTATCATAGCCAGCCTGTGGTCGATTTTCCTTCCAGCCTTTTTGAGCTGGGGGCAGAGCATCCATCAGCTGTTCCTTCAGTTCTAGCCCTATCGCAGCCATTTCTGCAGCCGAGATAGAAAAGGACCCACAGCGCCTGTCTGTCCCATGGCTGATATTTTTTAGCTATGTTTCCCCCGCCTGCTGTGATTTGCTTCCCGTCGGCACAACATTTATCATCCATGCTGTAAGTACTTAGTTTTGGGCTCCTTTATTGCTGCCTCAAATAAGAGATTTCGTGGATTATTTAATTTTGTCAACCCAGGGAGACAGCTGGCAAAGACACATCCTCACGCCATTAAATGGTCATGTGACCCCGTGTTTTGCATTTTAAATGTTTTGTATTGTTGTTTTGTGCAGCACCCAGAGTCCAATTGAGATGGGTGCTATATAAATAAAGTATTGATTGACTGACTGATTGATGGGAATTGGTGCCATCACCCAGCGTTATCGGCATCAGGTTGGGACATGGACATTGAATACTGGTGCCATCACCCTGAGTTTCGGCATCAGTTTGGGACATGGACATTGAATACTGGTGCCATCACCCTGAGTTATGGGGATCAGGTAGGGACATGAAGCCTGAGTACTGATGCCATCACCCTGAGTTATGGGGATCAGGTGAGGATATGGAGCCCAAGTATTGGTGCCATTACCCTTAATTATGGGGATCAGGTGGGACATGGAGCCTAGGTTCTGGTGCCATCACCCTGAGTTATGGGGTCAGGTGGAGATATGGAACCTGAGTACTGGTGCCATCACTTTGAGTTGTAGAGATCAGGTGGGGGACATGAAGCTTGAGTATTGGTGCCATCACCCTGAATTATGGGGACCACCTGGGGACATGGAGCTCAGTACTGGTGCCATCACCCTGGGTTATGGGGATCAAGTAGGGACATGAAGCTTGAGTACTGATGCCATCATCCTGAGTTATGGGGATCAGGTGGAGACATGGAGCTTGAGTAGCATATCTCTGGTAGAGGGGAGGAGGAAAAATCAAATCTGCTGAACAACTACTTCGCCTCCGTCTTCACGGTTGAGGAAGAGGAGGAGGGGCAGAGCTAAGAAGCAGGGAAGGGCGGGCAGGGAGATGGACATATGCCCTTACAGATGGTAGGGCATTAGAGGAATTAGGTGAACTGCTGATGGACAAAGCAATGGGCCCCAATGCAATCCACCCCAGGGTACTCAAAGAGTTAAAGGAAGAACTGGCGGCACCACTCACAAGGTTATTTAATCTGTCTCTAGATTAGGGAGGGTCCCGGGGATTGAAGAAGGGCTGATGTGGTGCCATTACACAAGAAGGGGAAGAAGAGATGAGCCAGGCAACTACCACCTGGTTACCCTTACCTCCGTGGTGGGACAACTGATGGAGTCATTCATAAAAGAAAGGTTGGTACAATTCTTAGAGGAGGAAGGCCTCATAGATGACAACCACCATGGGTTCACAGGTGGAAGGTCATGCCAGACCAACCTGATTGAATTATTTGAGGGAGAAACAGAGATATGTGATCAAGGAGGGGTGGTAGACATGGCCTATCTGGACTTCAGGAAGGCCTTCAACACCGTGCCCCACAGAAGGCTAATAAGCAAGTTGGGAGCTTAGGGATGGGGAGCAAACTAACAAACTGGGTAGAAAATTGGCTGGGGAGAGCTCAGTAGGTGGTGGTAAATGGGGTGCACTCAAGGGAAGGAGGGTGATGAGCGGGGTCCCTCAGGAGTTAGTGTTGGGACCCATACTGTTCCACATATACACTGGGGACATTTCTGAGGGCCTGAATGGGAAAGTGTGCCTGTTTGCAGATGACACAAAGGTTTGTAACAGGGTGGACACCAGGGCAGGTGGAAAAATGAGGGAGGATCTGGCAAGGCTAGAGGAGTGGTCAGGAAAGTGGCAACCACACTTCAACGCAAAACAAAATGTAAAATTATGCACATAGGACAAGAACCCAAGGACAAAATACTGGCTTGGGAGGAAGGAACTCGAGGTTACAGAGCAGGAACAGGACCTGGGGATCATTGTTTGTATAATCTGAAGGTCAGCAATCAGTGTGATAGGGCAGTGGAAGAGGCAACTAGAATGTGGCTTGCATAGGAAGGGCTTACAAGCAAGAAAAGGAGGTGATCATGCCACTGTACAAAACTATGGTCAGACCACAACTAGAATACAGGGTCCAGTTCTGGATGCCACACTTACCGGGTGACAGGGACAGGTTGGAGAGGGTCCAGAGAAGAGCAACCAGGATAGTTCAAGGGCTGCGTGGGAGGTCTACAAGGGCAGGCTGGAGGGAACTGAACTTGTACACACTGGAGATGAGGAGGTAAAGAGGGGCTATGGTAGACACCTTCAAATATCTGAAAGGAATAAACAGAGTCAGGAAGGTAGCATCTTCAGGATGAGTGAGAACAACTCTATTGGGGGCATGCATTCAAACCAGAGGGTGGTAGATTTAGAGGAGATGTAGAGGGCAGTTCTTCACAGAGAAGGTTGTGGGTCCATGGAATAGGCTGTCAGAATGGGTGGTGGGGTAGATTCAGTGGGCAAATTCAAACAGACTTGGGACAAATACATGAGGCTAAATAAAAGTTGAAGGGTATGGAACAAGTGTAAGATGAACTAGACAGGAGGGTGTTTCGGGCAGACTGGTTGGGCCAAGGGTCCTTTTCTGCTGACAAATTTTCAATGTTTCTATGAGTACTGGTGCCATCACTCTGAGTTATGGGGATCGTAGAAACATAGACACATAGGAAAACAGAAACATAGAATTTGATGGCAGATAAAGACCACTTGGCCCACCTAGTCTGCCCATTTCTCCCTAATAGATAAGCTGCAGATCCTAGTTAACCAACAGCCTACTTCCTCCTATCCCGCCCCCCATTAGAATTGCCTTTGTCTGTCCCATGCATTCTTGAATTCCCTCTGTTTTGACTCCAGAACCTCCTCAGGAAGGCTGTTCTATGCATCCACAACCCTCTCCATGAAAAATACTTCCTCACATTACCTCTGAGCCGTCCCCCTCTATCTTCAAATTGTGCCCCTTGTTCTTGCACATCTTTTTCTGAAAGATGCTACCCTCTTGGACTTTGTTGATTCCCTTAAGGTACTTGAAAGTTTCTATCATGTCCCTCCCCTTCCTCAAGGGTATACATGTTAAGCTCCTTAAGCCTCTCTTCAGATGTCTTCTGGTGCAGACCCTGCACCATTTTAGTTACCCTCCTCTGGACAGCTCCAACTCTGTCTATATCTTTCAGGAGATGGGGTGTCCAGAACTGCATGCAGTACTCAGATGTAGTCTCACCAATTGTTTGTACAGAGGGATAACAACTTCCTGTTTATTTATTTATTTTTATTTTATTTATTTGTGTCTAGGATGACAAAGTACCTTTGAGCCAAGGCTGTTTTACAAGGTTCCACGTCATGCTGGTTACAGGGTAACAGACACTAAAACATAAAACAGTTACAGGTACATGGTTTTAGACAGTAACTTTGCTTGACAAAATCAGACTGAGCAATGAGTAACTCAAGAAACAATAGGAGGAAGAGGGCAAGAAGGGGAGGGGCTGAGGGTAGGGAAGGCATAGGTGTAGAGGGTCAGGGTGAGGCAGCCAAGGGCCTTGTCAGGACAGACACAGGGCAAGTGCATTAGTTTTCTACTGGTGATGCCTCTCCCATGCAATGCAGTACCCCCAGCCCTCCTTACTGCCTTCTCACATTGCTTTCCCACTTTTAGGTCATCTGATATAACTACCCCAGTTCCCTTCCATTTTTGTTGTTGTTGTCAGTATCTCACATGGAGCTTGAGTACTGGTGCCATCGCCCTGAGTTATGGGGGATCAGGTGGGGACATGGAGGTTGAGTACTGGTGCCATCACCCGAGTTATGGGGATCAGGTAGGGACATGGAACTTCAGTACTGGTGCCATGCCCCTAGTTATGGGGATCTAGTTCTGACGTGGAACTCTAGTACTGGTGCCACCACCCTAAGTTATGGGAATCAAGTAGGGACATGGAGCTTGAGTACTGGTGCCATCGCCCTGAGTTATGGGGATCAGGTGGGGACATGGGGCTTGAGCATTGGTGCCATGACCCTAGCTATGGGGATCTAGTTCTGACGTGGAACTCTAGTACTGGTGCCATCATCCTGAGTTATGGGTTCAAGTACAGACATGGAGCTCAAGTACTGGTGCCATGACCCTGAGTATTGGGATCAGGTGGGGACATGGAGCTCGAATACTGGTGTCATGACCCCGAGTTATTGGGATCAGGTGGGAACATGGAGCTCAAGTACTGGTGCCATGACCCTGAGTTATTGGGATCAGGTGGAGATATGGAGCTCAGTACTGGTGCCATCAGCCTGGTGACTGCCAGTTTCCTTCTCAGGTTGTCTTCCTTGGCACCTTCCTATCCCCAACACCCACTGATGCTACGACTGTGCAATATAGCCTTGCACCAACTCAGCATGCCCCTGTAGAGTAGCATGTTCCCCAGCCTGCTGCAGGGGTGGTTATTGTGATGGAACATGGTGCCACTCTCCCTAGGCTGGTAATTTCCCACCATCAGCAGTGCTTCCCCAGCCTTGCTGCCTGAGAATTAGTGACTTAGGCTCACTCTCAGACTTATGGTGAAGGAATAAACTGCTTTGTTTTTTAAATCAAAGATTCAGTGTTAGGCACCAAAGCTGAGGAAAACACAGTGCTGCAAGGCTTACTCACATCTTTGAGTTCTATTCACAGGCAGGGTGGCTCCAGCTAAAGAGCAGAGTTAAGTACCATACCTGTCTACTGGACAAAAAAATCACACTAAATCTGATGCCATCAGGAGTCCAGAATCTGCTCACGTGACATGTAAGTGTTAGGCTGACCAGAAGCACCCACAGCCAAATTTCTCATCTAACCTAGATGCCGCACTGCACAGGGTGAACATGCATTCTACTACTGTGCACCACACTGGACCAACAGCCTTCCGTCAGACATCACTGATACCACAACCGTTGGTGCTTTCAAGCAAAAGCTCAGACAGCACCTTGCCACAGATGACAATTGTGACTCCGTTGGCCATTCATGATGACCAAAACAACTCTTCTACATTTGGGCCACCATAAAGCAGTAGCACTTAGTGTTCCACCTAATCCTAGGGCACCTACCTCTACAGCACTTCTTTGTCCCACCCCCACCCCACCCCATCTACCCCTCCCTCTCCACTGGGCACCCATTCCCTCTCTGTCCCCACCTTCATGCCCCCTCCCTTGTCTGCTGCTCTCCTAGCCCCACTGTCTTCAACCTTCCTTAAATCTGTTCTTAACCCGTACACAGGCATACACTTCACTGTGCAGCAGCTGTGCCTGTTCTCCACTCTATTTCTCCCCACAAGTAGGCTTAACTCTCTGACACAGGCACCTTCTCACCAGTGATGAAGCAATGTCTATATGTTATACCTTAAGCTACATGCTATCCCAATCTTGTAATCCACACCAATTTATTGTCTACCTAGCTTGTAATGTATTGTTTTGTACCAATGCAATTTTGTACTTGCTTGTAATGTAATGCCTTGTATGTAATGCCATGCATGTTCACTTTCTTCTTGTAACTGACATGGAACTACAAATGAGCACCCACTCACAGGTGTTCACCAAGATATCATTAAATAAAAATAAACAAACAACAAATGATGGAATGTTGTAGCGGTGAGGATTAAGGAGGAGACAGCAGTGAGAAAAGCACAATACATTGGTCAAATTCAACATTTATTTTGTTACAAATTGGTCAAATTCAACAGTTTTTTTACAAATATATCTAAAACACCTTCTAAACATGAAAACAGAACAAAATGCATTTGTGCTATAAGTTTTTTTAATTAAAACAAAATATTATTA
This sequence comes from Neoceratodus forsteri, assembly GCA_016271365.2. Classification (NCBI taxonomy): domain Eukaryota; kingdom Metazoa; phylum Chordata; order Ceratodontiformes; family Ceratodontidae; genus Neoceratodus; species Neoceratodus forsteri. Next base: position 80,205,992 of record JADMNL010000034.1, read on the forward strand.
GTATAGCCTAGAACTTAGAGTAACAAACTGTTAATGAGCTTGGTACATCCAACAGATGAGGGTTTGATTCCCACAACCTCCACTTGCATACTGTGTGATTCTGAGCATGTCACTTACCCTCCCAATGCTCCTGGTCCCCTGAAAACATGCATTGTGCCTAGTGGGCCCTGCTTGGTTAACAAAGAATACAAAAAAGGACCTAAGTAAACTTGCTCCAGAGGGGCCTTCTGACATCATGGCTGCTTACTGGTATCATCTCCTGGCTTTCAAATGCATCAATCACTCCAATTGCTTGATTTCCAATAGTTTTGCCACTCATATTAACCATTTCTTTATAAGCATTTAATAAACACTGTGTTATTTTTGTCTCTCATATTAACTTTTTATAAGCATTTAATAAACACTATATAATAAGTAGCTATAATTCAGTGGGTTTAAGTTAATTTATGCATATTTGTTCCAAACTCATTACATAGAGAATGATGCACAGGTAATTGTATGTTATGAGGTTGTTTTACACACCTGAGGTGTGTGATGACCCATATACCTCATGGGCTCAATTTTCCAAATGAAAACTTTGACACAAGGTGCTTGCAGCAAACAGGTATGACACAAGTGGCATCTTGGGTCAAAGTTTGCACCTATCCCAATTTTTGAATACAGGTTGCGTTGAATTCAGGATGCCATGCACCAAAGCCACACTGCACAACTCTTGCATCAGAAGCACCCATGTGCCAGGTCACAAGGGTGGTTGCACCATGGTGAGGCTACACCATCCCCTTTGCAATTCCAGAAGCCCTGCCTTGGTCGCAAGAGGGGCTCAGGTTAGACCAGCCAGGAGCTTGTCTAAGGACCCTACACCACTGCCTGGCATGGTGGTGATTGAGTGTGGGACCTGGAAGGGGGACGGAGGCTGCTGGAGCAGTGGGGGTGCCATAGGGTATGATGGGAGGCACAGCAGCAGTGAGAGGGAACTGAATCGGCACCTGGTGGAAGCACCATATGGAGTAGCACACAGTCGCTCAGACCAGGTATGGGGCATTGGCAGACCACATCATCATGACCTAGACCCAAGGTGAAAGCAGTCCACACCTGCCCCACAGAACCAACAGTCCCAGCAGTGTAGTCGGCATCTGCTGGCTGCCATGCAGTGAGCTGTGTACCAAGGAATACATGGTGCCTAGAGGCATGTATCCATCCACTGCATTCACCCTGCGACCCTACACTCACTGCCACCCACCCCATGTATGGGACTGTGGATCCCATGGGCCAGGTGCCAGAGTTGCTTCCACCTGGGGTCCAGGTCATGATGGTGTTGCCATACCAACCCCCTATCCAGTCTGTTCAACTGTGTGCTCCTCCTATGGCACCTCCACCAAATGCCTCCTCTGCTCTCTCACTGCTGCAGTGCCCTGTCATACCCTAAGGCACCCACTACTCCAGTGACCCTCAGTCGCCAACTTCCAGCCACATTACCCCCCACCTCTGCAGTTCATCTAGGCATGTGCCAGGAGGGGAGGGAGGGGGTTGAGGATCCCTTCATCAAATTCTGCAGGTGCACCACATGTTTTTGCAAACTTGCAGCTATGGCAACTCTCTCAGGTCCTTGGCACAGGACCCCTATTTTTATAAAATAGGGTGCAGGGTCCCTGACACACCCTAAGTTTGCCACAGCCCTAGGTCACCAGAAGTTGCTGTGATCTAAGGACTCTCTGAACACCGAGCCCCATGAGTGAAGTGCACAAGGTTTATGAGGTCATAACACACCAAGGCTGTGTAAAGCAAAAAACTCCCACTCACAGTTACTTATGTTTTCCAGTTAGTACTGTAGTTGGCTTTCTTATGCTGTGCACAAGGTGTTTGGGATTCAAACGTCTGCTAGAGGCTGGGCTAGGATTAGTTAATTCTACTTGCTGTAGGGAGAGTTAGTGTGGAGAGGCTGTATGGGTAGTGTGGACCATGGGTAGGATTGTAGGGTGCAATGGTTGTGGGGCAGCAATGCGGATGAACATACTGTGGAGGCTAGGAGGGTGCCCAATGTGCCACAGGCTAAGGAGGCTTGAGGAAGAGGTTCAGTGGCTTGGCAGGGAGCTGGGGAGGTTGAGGATGAGGGAGGATTGTGTCGGTAAGAGGGCTGAATCTGAGAGTATTGTGGGGCACCACAGAGAAGGAAACAGTGGTCAAGGGAGGGGGCAGGGAGGGAAAAGTAGACAGGATGCCAGCTGATGAAGGGTGGACTCTAGCAGGACCTAGAAAAAGAAGCAGCAGTAGGCAGGAGAGGAGAAAACACATAGTAAGGCAAAGGGATAGGGAACATGTTTGCTGTACTAGCAACACATGGGAAGAGGAGGCAGGAGGAGATTGCACAGAGGATAGTACTCACAAAGAGAAGGGAGGGGTGAGGGAATTACTAGTGGAGAGATTGAGCATGGTGTGGCAGGAGGGATAATACTCGGAGAGGTGAGGAGGGAGAGAAGTTGGCAGTCAAACAGGAGAAGGGAGGATCGCAACTGAGAGGGGCGGGGGAGACACTGGGACACATGGTAAAAGCACCATCTTGAGTGGCCCCAGAAATGAGAACCTGGGTGGGAGGTGGCGACACTCACAAGGAAAAGGAGGAGGTGTGCTGGTGTTGGAGGACTCCATACTCAAGGGGATCAGATGGGGCAGCAAGGGAGAGGCACAGTCAGATATGGGTGGAGCCCATACCAGGATTAAAGGCAGACAAGGCAGGACATGCAATCCTAAGGTGTGTAAGGAGGATAGTAGGAAGCCACATATCATGGTACATGTGGGGACAAATGACCTAGCAGGGAAACAGTGGTGGTAACAAGGGAGAGGAGTAAGGAAGTGGGAAGGTTGTGTGAGGAGACTGGGGAGTCTGAGGTCTTCTCAAGGTGCTCCCAGTACCCTCTGTAAACACAGTGAGGAAGGAGAGGATTGGGGAGTTGAACACATGATTGGTAGAATGGTATCGAACTAAGGAATATGGGGTTGTGGGTGTCTGGGGCAGTACCTGGGATAATAACAATCTGTTTGCAAGGGATAGGCTGCACCTGAGTGGGAGGGAAGGAAGTATTAAAGCAAAGACTGGGGAGGTATATTGCGACAAAGGTGGATTTAAACCAGATTGGAGAGGTGGCAAGTGGACAGCACAGACAGCACAGATCCGGCAGGGATCTGATAGATTGAGCCACAGCCTATCCCCATGCTAGCAGGGAAGGACTCAGGGTGGCTGAAAAGGATGGAGTAGAAGAAAGGAAATGGAGGCCAGTGAAGGGAAGGGGGGCAGGATGGAGAGTGGTCTTGCTGAATGCAAGAAGCTTAGTCAACAAATCAGCTAAGCTACAGGCACTCTTAGCAGTGTGGAGGGTGGATATTGCAGCTGTCACAGAAACATGGGCAACTGAGCACGGGACTGGGATCTGGCAATCCCAGGATACAAACTGTACAGGAAGGACCATGAAGAGGGAAGGGGCGGTGGGGTGGCAGTCTATGTGAGGGACAGGATCAAATGCACAAGGGATGAAGGGAAGAAAGGAGAACAGGGGCAATCTGGCTACAGCTCCTAGACTCAGGGGTGGGAGGTTTGGGGTGGTATACAGGCCGCCCTCCCAGTCTGAGAAATTGACAGAGAAGTAGTGGGACAAATCAGAAAGATATGTAGAAAGGGAAGGTGGTCATTGTGGGGATTTCAACTTGCTGGGGGTTGACTGGAGCATTCCAGTTACCTCCAGTGTTAGAGGGCAAGTGCTCCTGGACACGATCAGGAGGGTCTCCTGACACAGCTGGTTACTGTACCTACTAGGCTAAAGAACACTTTAGATCTGGTGTTGTCAAATAGGGAGGCAGTGAGGAAATAAAGGTGGAGGACCCACTATCCGACAGTAATTACCAAGCGGTGTGGTTTAACATCACGATCGTGGGAAGCCAAGAGAAATCAATTACTCAATTGGTAAACTTCAGGGGGTGGACTTTGGGAGGATGCAGGAAGTACAGAAAGGGAAACTGGAGGGCATAAGGCAGGCGATGGACATGGGCAGAAATGGGATATTATTAAATGGGAGGTTACAGAGGCAACAGAAGCCTGCACCAAGGCACAGAGTAAGAGGAGCAGAGCAGAAAACCATGCTGGTTGGACAGCGAGGTAGTGGAGGTGGTGAGAGCAAAGCGAGGCGTACCAAAGGTATAGGAGGACGGGAAGGAAGTGGACAGGGAGGAGAATGCAAGATGGTCCAGGAAGATGACCAGAAAAATGAGAGAAACCAAGGCCCACAGGAGCTGAGATTAGGCAGGAATTAACGGGGAGACTTTTTCAGATACATCAGGGAGAAAAGGAAGTGCAAGGAGACAATAGTGAGGATAAAAAGGGTGGGGATTGGACGGAAAGGGTGAGGAGCAGGCAGAAGCACTGAATGAATACTTTTGCTCAGTGTTCACAGAAGAAAAGGGGGACCGCTACCACCATGGGCTGGGAGGGTGGGGACAGGGGAGAGGAGGCGACAGATGGAAGAGTTAAGGAGTAGAGAGTCCTAGAGGGACTGAGGGCAATTGAAGGTAGACAAGGCACCAGGGCTGGATCAGTATCCACCCAGGATTCAAGTTCAAGTTTCAAGTTTATTGCAAGAAAAAGAACTTCATTGAGCAAGCTCATTCACAAGGAGATCCTGTAAAACATATACTAGAAGACTAACAGAAGGATACAGTAATAGCACAGAATGAGATTACAAGTGCTGATAAGGTACATGAGTAGCAGTTGTACAGGCATTACTCTGTATCTCGTAGGGTGAAGTTCATCACACTCATACACAAAGTGCAGATGCAGTCCATAGACCTTATCACTAACAGTAGGCTATACAGTCACAGAGAAAACAATTTTAATGACAACTACAGACATCTTTTATTTTTTCTGTAATTAACTTTTTGAAGAGTCTAACAGAGACTAATTTAGATAGTTTCAGTGAAGACTGTAGCGATTCCAGATTACCAGGAGGAAATGGAGAAAGCGCACTTGCCGAAGGATGTTCGAGTCTTGGGGATATCCAGAAGATAAAATCCATTTCCTGAGTGCATATGTACTGTGGCAGGTATGGATGATGGAAGTTAGGTAGCTTGGAAGCTTGTTAAGGAGAAACTTTAGAGTCCATGTGCTGGCATGGAGAATGCATGTAGTGGTAGGGATGTCCAACTTACCGCTGAGTACAGGTCACAATGATGTGTCCAGTAAGGGAATTCATAATGAAGTGCAGAGCACGGTGATAGAGAATGTCAGTTTATTAAGTTTTGAGGTTGCAGAAGAGTTATATATTATGTCCCCCATAGTCTAGTAACAGGAGGAATGTGGCTGGACAAGCCTAGTTCTGATCTCAGCTGGAAAAGAGTGGCCTGTTTAGGTAGAGGAAGCCATAGCTTATTTTTAGTCTTTTGTTAAGTCATCAAGGTGTTCAGGAAATGCAAGCTTGCTGTCTAACCAAAATCCAAGGTATTTGATTTTGGGGTGACTTCCAAAGGCTCACCTAGAGAGGTTACTATAAAATCACTCTGCAAAGTGGCAAGTACAGAGGAGATAGGGAGGGGTGAGATCATAGCTTTGGTTTTCTTAAGCGTTTAGGAGGAGTTTAGCATTTATGAGATTGGATTCAAGCTGGGCAAAGTCAGCTTGGAGGGCGTTCTGACCTGTAGTAGAGAGGCATCGGAGTATAGAGGACTGTATCATCACGTAAGAAATGCAACTTGGAGTTGGATATGTGGTGGTCGAGGTCGTTAATGTATGCGAGAATAAGATGGGACCTAAGATGGAGCCTTGTGGGACTCCCTAGTAATTGGTGAGGAGGGAGTACAGGCCACCTGCTTTGATTTTTCAATCCTTCCGAAGGGTAACTATTGAACTACTGGATGGTTGGCAGAGTGGCACCTATTTTAGCAAGGCTGAGTTAGATAAGGTTATGGTCTATGGTTGAAAAGCTTTGCTGAGATCTAAGAAGATGGCTCCTGTAAACTTCTTGGAGTCCATAGCAGAGATCCAGTCAGTCAGTTATTTTGGCCAAAGCAGTGACTGTACTGTGGTTGGAGCAGAAGCCAGATTGGGTTGGGTTCAGGAGTGAATAGGTTTCTAAGTGATGCTTTAATTGTGCATAGATCAGCTTTTCAAAACTTTAGAGAAGATAGGTAAGATGGAAATGGGTCTGTAATTGTTTAACTCACATGGGTCCCCAGATTTAAATAGGGGAGGATGTGGACTGATTTCAAACATGACGGTACAGTAGAAGAAGAAATAGAGAGGTTGAAAATATGTAAGATTGAGGGCGTAGGTAGGTGAACCGAGTTTTAGGAAAAAGGTTCAATTCAAAATCCCTGCACTTTCTTTAGTATCTAGGTTCTTGAGGGAGTCTTGACTTCTTCAAAAGTTAATGGGGAGCAGCTGAAGGGGTGGCTCATTTCTGAGGTGTTGGAATTTGTGCTGCCCTGGCTAATAACGTGAGGCATACAGGGATCGTCAAGCGCTAGTCCAGCGGTGGCAAAGTAGAGTTGAATTCTTCAAAGTTTGGTAGCTGTTTTCCACAGCCATATCATTTTGATGATCTTGGTTGGTAGGGAGGGAGACACCGGCTGCCCTTCAATAGATTTGAGGTCTTCCAGAATTTTGGGGTCCCTTTGGCCTGCTCGAGTGGAAACATAGAAGTTGGCTTTGGCAGCACAAATTCGTTTCATGCAGACATTCCTGGCAGTTCTAAAAGCCTGCCAATCCACGGGCTTTTGGTATGTCTAGCCAACCCATAATTTATCACGGGCAGAGAGGCGTTCTTCAACTTGGTAGAGAACCAAGGGTGTGAGATGTTCGTGTCCTGACCTTGATAAATGGTGTATGTTGTTTGCTAAGGTATTGAGATTGTCATTTAGGACTGCCTCATCGGAGTTTGGAAGATACAGGTTTTGCCATCTAACCTGGCTAAGGTCATAGAGGTAGTTCGACACACTAAAGTTCGGAATGAGCGTTTAATTATGATCTTAGGCTGGTGGCGAATTTTGGTTTGTAGTCTTGTACAGACTATAATACAATGGTCACTCATATCATTGTGAAATACTGCCGAGTTAAGGATTTTGTGGGGATGGGAAGATAATATAATATCAAGAATCAAGCTATTAGCTAAGTTTATCTTGTTGACCCTGGTAGGTTTTGATACTATTTGGGTAAGACCAAGTTCATCACAGAGGGATTTCAGTCTGTGCGATTTGTGTGATAGCCAGTCCATATTGAAGTCCCAAGGATTAATACTTTGGTGTTGGCAGCAGCTGTTAGCGATTTGAGGATATTGAGGAGGTCAGTTCCGCCACTAGCGGGCCTATAGCAACCAATAATAGTAATGCATTCCATGGAGGGAAGATGTAGCTTTAAGGAGACAATTTCGTATTCCTTTTGTTTCAATTACACTGAATGTCGGTGTAACCCCTCTACAAATGGGGTTCCTGAAAGCCTTCCAGACTTGCTTGGATGCTCCATGCCTGGCTGGTGTTCGCAAAAGGCAGCTAAATGTGGCGTTGTGAGGTGCTTTTAAAGCTTCCACGTACTGTCTCTTTAAGAGCCATCTGCTTGCAGGCAAAATCATTGTTTGTGAGGGGGACTGTGTGTTTCCTTGCTCGAGTCCCGCTCGAGCTGTACTGTAATTGCCCCTCTTGGTGGTTGCTGAAAAAGTGCCAGGGAGCCCCTCGACAGATGTAACTATTTGCCTGAAATTATTTAGAGTGATAGTGAAAATGCAGTTTTGTTTAACCTGTTTTGTTGCAGATGGGACTCTGTGTGCTGTTCCCTCCATCTTGAACCAGGACAGTTTGAGGGGTCCAATAGGAGTGAGGGGGTATCTAATCTAAAGTAAAAGCAGCCAACCCGGAACCAGGACTCTAGATGGAGCGGCTGACAAATGGGGACACAGCTTATAATCCCTGGTGATGGCATTATGGGTCATGGCGCCTTTTCGCACCACTGAGGGCCAAATGAAGTGACTGGCAGTTGTAACCGCCAATGGAATCGGGTAGGCCGAGCTGTAAGGATTGCCCCATGCTGTTAGGGACAGATGCACTGTGACCATAGAGGAGAAGGGAGCTCTGAGCTTCTGCGCCATTGAGTGTTCGCGCTGGAAGCGAGGAAGGGCCTGAGTCAGACGCTTTTCTTGCCAGCACTGCCTCGACCAAATCCGCTGCATGCGGTCAGAGGAAGCTGTGTATAAACACAGCTACCTACCAGGCTTCACCTGAAGAGGACTGAGAATCTGCTGAATCAACCGGTCTGTCAGGACGCTTGAAGCTGCAGAGTAATGCCCGGAATTGCTGTGAGTCTGCTCAGGTCCTGGAAGCAGCTGCCTGGTATGGCACCCCTCTGTTGTTTTCCATATGAATGTGTGAAGAGGCCCTTGAAGCTCAGGCTCAGCCCTGCAGTGGTGAAAGAGTGGTTCTCTGTTGAAGTTGTGAGTACTGCATCAGGGTAGCTCCTGCTAAAAGTTACAAGCAAAAGCAAAAATCATCTTGTTATGGTGCTGACTGTACAAATTGAGCTTTTGGCTCCAGTTGATCTTCTCAGGAATTAAATGCTCGCTTGTGCCAGGGCCCCAACCAGCTGCATCGGGAACCAGCCATTAGGGCTTGGTACCCATAGACAGTAATTTATAGGTTAGGCCTGTGCACAGAGCCATAGGTAGATTTTCATATTCTGAAGTGGTAAGCTAACCAACCTGATTTCCCCGGACCTTGTTATCTCCTTAAATAAATCAGATTGCTTATTCTGTAAAAGTACACTGGCTAGTCTGTGTATTAATGGTGAAGTATTGCCCAGTGAATGTGGTGTAACTGTACCTTACTTTCCAGGGGTCCCGGAGTGAGCTGACTGGTTCGAGCCGGGGGTAAGTGTATATGGTAAGGACCACTGAAATTGAACTGCGTGGACCACTAGTGGAAGAAAGGGGTTGCAGCAACCAGAGGGCTGTGACCGAGTCAACTTCGACTGTTCTAACCCCAACCTCTGGGTGGAGGCACCCACCAACGGATCTGGACCCCTCACCCTCTACAGCTAGGGCAGGCAGGGGTAGTAGCCCTTAGGGTAGCACCCTGGGGTTACAAATTGGAGGCACCGTTGGGATTAGTGTCCCCTAGTGGGTAAAGTGCATAAAGATGGAAAAGCTGACGGGAAACTGGAAGGGATATTATGGCAAAAATTAAGTTGGATCCTATTAAGACAATGGTACACAAACTGATGGGGTGGGGCAAGCGAAGAGCTGGACTTCCAGAGAATTGTGTCACTACTAGGCGTGCCTCTGGAGACACCGACTAGCTGACATTATTTCTACAGCGGGCGTGTTAAGTGTTGGGTAAGGTAGAGGTGAAGGGCGTATGGCTGACCTGCTTGATCAGACCCTGCAGGTGCTACTTTTGTGCAGTGTGGCCATCGACCCGAGAGGGTACCTCCAGTGATTTACCCAGAGGGTGCCCACAGGGTGGAGGCTTGTTCACATTCTGAGTGGGTCAGTCACTCCTGGGGCTCCCCAGACTAACAGTTTAAAAGATAAACTGCTTAAATTGCTGGCTGTGGAAGGGAGGACTACCCAGGAGTTGCTGCAAGCACTGGACCTCTCTAGTGATGCCACCCCAGGTTTCCCCAGGCCTCTCTCTGTCCCCACAAGAGTTCTATTTTGGCTCCCTGCCCTTAGTGGTTCCCCTATACAGCTCGATTCTTACGAAGGCTGAAACTTTTCTGGCACAGTGCGGTGCCTTCAGGGGAGGATTACTTGGTGGCGTGGATGGATTACGCCACCCCTTAGTTCAGGAGTGGCAATGCTCTGAGGGGTAGAAAGAAAGCGATTGATGGAGAGTCTGCGGGCCCCGCTTTAGAGGCCACTAGGTTCCTGCGGCCACTAACCTGAAGCTACCGCAGCAGAGTATCTTTCTGCTTTGGAGGAGTGTTCAGGAATACAGAGACTGGGGAAAACTTATTGAAATTCAAGCCTGCCGAGCAATGGAGAAATGAGAACCTGTCCACCTTTGTTACTAGGGTGAAGCGGGCCTTGCAAAAGGCCTATCGAAAAGGGGGATTACAGCCACGGCCTTGAACCAGGTCAGGTTGGAACATGTTTTGAAGTCTGCTAGATTTTCTAGTGTGATATTGTTAAAACTTAAGTTACATGATAGACGGGCTGCCCGCCTGAATACTGTCAATTGATGAGGGAAATTAGAGAAGTGGAGACTGATGAGGAGGGTGGGAACCCTATGTGGGAGCTGTGAACCCAAGCCGAACCCCTGAGTCTAGTGCCCCCAAGGAGATCCACCTTTCAGGAATAAAAGAGGGTGCACCTGGCAAGTGTACAATGTGCAGATACTGCAGTGCTGCCCAATAGCAAGGGTTCAAGGAAAGATAACAGAGTAACTCCCGACTTGTTTGATTTTGGTGACTCCCGTTGCCTGCCGAATGGAGAGTGAGGATCAGTGAGAAGCTAGCCACCAGAGACCAGATATTTTCCCTAAAAGAATGGGATGTGGGGTGTTTGCAGGGCTGAGCACCACATTCAAGTGCCCAGCTACTTTTCAGCGCCTGATGGAGCGTGCTGTGGGGACATGAATTTGCTCGAGTGTTTGGTCTACTTGGATGATGTCATAGTGTTTGACCGCTCGTTGGAAGAGCATGAACGCCGATTGTTCAAGGTCCTGGATCAGCTGGAGGACTTTGGTCTCAAGCTATCTATAGACAAGTGCAATTCTTCCAAACTTTGGTGAAGTATGTGGGCCATAGTATCCACTGAAGGCATAGAGACTGACCCCAGCAAAGTGGAGGCTTTGACTACTTGGCCTCAGCCAAAGAATTTGAAAGAGTTGCAACAGTTCCTGGGGTTTTGTGGATATTATAGGTGGTTTGTCAAAGATTATTCTCAATTGATCCACCCTCCTCAACCTTACTCGAGGTTACCCTCCCACGCACAAAAGTATAAGAAAGTTGTGCACTCTAAGACAGAGAAGAAGTATTTTCAGCTGAATGATGTGTTTGGAAACCGCTGGATACTGAGTGTGAGGAAGCTTTTATGACATCATATATCAACTCACCCATGCCCCAGTGAAGCCTATGCTGACCGAAGCGACGTTCTCCATACTGATGCCAGTCTACAAGGATTGGGGGCTTTATTATATCAGGAGCACTCAAATGGGCTGAGACCTTTTAGCTTTTGCCAGCAGGAGTCTGACTCCTTCAGAAAAAATTATCCAGTATAAACTAGAGTTCCTGGCTCTGAAGTGGGCCATTGTTGATCAATTTCATGACTATTTGTATGGTGCCAAGATATTAGTAAAGACTGATAACAATCCTCTGACCTATGTGCAGACCTCAGCCAAGTTGGATGCCACTGGCCATAGGTGTCTCTCTGCATTGGCCACCCACGACTATGTTGTTGAGTACAGAGCAGACCTAAACCATATAGATGCGGATGCTCTCTCTTGAAGGCCTATGCCACAAACTGACTGGGTCAGGTTGTCAGAACCTGACATAAGAGCCCTTTGCCAAAATTTGACAAGGAGGAACAGGTGTCTCCTGATACTGTAGACTGCTTGGTGGATTGCTTGGGACCATCCGAGAACTGCATACCTGCTGCCTACTGTCATTTTTCTGCATTAGACACTAGTTCGCTGCCCCAATTCGACAATGATAGTCTCCAACGGCTCAATCCCGAGACTCCATGATAAAACGGCTGCGGAGGCTTTGCAGGCCGGAGGGACGTGTCAGTTAGTGCTCCACTGACCTGAGAACTGCCTTGTTATACAAAGAAGGGCCAAAGGTAAAGCTGATTAACCAACTACTATACAGAGAGACGGTAGATAAGGAGGGCTGGGTAGACAAACAACAACTGGTGTTGCCCGCTGCTTTTAGAGAACTGGTTTTGAAGTCCCTGCATAATCACATGGGGCATCTGGGCATAGACCGAACTCTTGACCTGATACGGACCCGATTCTATTGGCCAAAAATGAGTGCAGATGTGGAGCAATATGTCAAGACCTGTGGCCGCTGCTTGCAAAGAAAAGCCTTACCTCAGAGAGCCGCCCCCATGGTCAATATCACTACCAGTGCCCCTATGGAACTCGTCTGCATTGATTTTCTGAGTTTAGAACCAGATCTAAAAACATCAGTAACATATTGGTAGTCACTGATCATTTTACCTGGTATGCACAGGCCTTTCCTACTAAAGATCAGAAAGCAACCACGGTGGCTAAAGTGCTTGAGAACTTCTTGTCCACTATGGGCCCCCAGAGGATCCATTCTGACCAGGGAGGAACTTTGAGAGCCGCCTGATTAAAGAAATGTTATCTTTGTGGGGAGTATGAAAATCAAGAATCACCCTATACCATCCCCAGGAGATCCCCAACCTGAAAGATTTAACGCACATTGCTTGATATGTTGGGCACACTGCAACCCAAAGACAAGCCTAGATAGAGCCAGCAGATTAGCACCTTGGTTCATGCTTTAACTGCACCAAAAGTGATGCCACTGGATTTTCCCTGTACAGGCTGATGTTTGGGAGAGAGGTTAGACTGCCAGTGGATGTGTGTTTGGGGTTTCCTGATGGGGTGCAAGCAGAAAATCATCTACAGTATGTACAGAAGTTGAAGGCCCAATTGAACCATGCCTACCAACTGGCCCAGACTATGGCTGCTAAACGAAACCTGGCCAACAAGGAGAGGTATGATAAGAAAGTGAAAACAATGGAACTGAGAGAAGGGATAGAGTGCTATTGAGGAATTTGGGACTGCATGGCAAACAAGATTGCTCACAGATGGCATCACCTCCCTCATATTGTTGTGGGAAAACTGGCAGATTTACCTGTATATAAAGTGCGGCACGAACAATTCAAAAGATGTGAAAACTATACACAGAAATCATCTGCTGCCAATCGGGCAGATCTTGATTGAAGCTGAACCTCCCAATGCCGCCCCCCAGGCCTATGACTAGATCTGCTGCCAAGAAAAACCCCAGACCACTTGATTCTTCAGCAAGCCAAATAAGAGGGCCTTGTCCAAACCCTATGATGAAGATGATCACCAATCTGTGTCTGAAGACAATGAAAATAATATTGAATACTATCCCTCTTACGAACTGAGCCAACTGTTTGGGGCAATCCTCGTTAACTCTGGAGATGAGGTTGGGCTTTCTGGACTGTCTGAGCCCCAGCTTTGTCTCGGAACCAATGCTTCTAGAAGATGAATTGGGTAGCAGCAAAGCCAAGGGTGGGGGTCCTTGAGCCTGGCTGATCTCTCTGGCCTGGCTGAACTATCTGACTTTTCCAAGAAGGAAGTGATGTGGGGAACAAGCCAGTGATATGCGGAACCTGAAGAATATTTTGAATGCCCTGATGGTTCCTTACTAGTGCCTGAACAGTCCCCAGCTGAGCCAAGTAGTGTGGGTCCTGATATAGAGGTCATGCCCCGAAAGTACTATGAGCACTGGGCCCCCTTCCCTGTGGAGGTTCCCCTGCTAATCTCAATGAGGCTGAAACAGAATTGGGGAATGTAGCAGGGTTTTCCGAGACCCCAGGACGCTCCAGCGAGAAGTATGGCCTGTAGTAAAGTTGAGTTATGAGTCTCTGGGTCAGCCTGTGGACTTGCCCTAAATGTGGTCCATAATGGGGTGTATGTGTCCCCGAGCTCCTTGCCTAAGCTAGCCTTGGGGATAACTCCAGCCTGTTAGTATTGCCCTTCGAGTGTGGTGCCCCTGCTTTAGGGAACCCACAAGTAGCTGATAGGGAGGGGTCCCCTCTTTCCAGGTGTCATGGGCAGAGAATCATGACCTGATTCAAAAGAGACAAAGGGTTATCTGTGTGTGTAATGTTGTATAAACAGTACTAAACTGTGAATACAGTATCCATGCATGTAATTTAAAGTGTGACATAATGTTAATTAAACTGTTTGCCTTAAAGTGATTTAAGGGTAGCTCCTTTACGTGGGGCGCCAAGTTTTTCCAGGCCAGGAAGGGTGTAACCCCTCTACAAATGGGGATTCCTGAAAGCCTTCCCAGAGCTTGCTTGGATGCTCCATGCCTGGCTGGTGTTCAGCAAAAGGCCGCTTAAATGTGGGGTTGTGAGTGCTTTTAAAGCCTCCACGAACTGTCTCTTTAAGAGCCATCTGCTTGCAGGCAAAATCATTGTTTGTGAGGGGAACTGTGTGTTTCCTTGCTCAAGTCCTGCTCGAGCTGTACTGTAATTGCCCCTCTTGGTGGTTGCTGAAAAAAGTGCCAGGAGCCCCTCGACAGATGTAACTATTTGCCTGAAATTATTTAGAGTGATAGTGAAAATGCAGTTTTGTTTAACCTGTTTTGTTGCAGATGGGACTCTGTGTGCTGTTCCCTCCATCTTGAACCAGGACAGTTTGAGGGGTCCAATAGGAGTGAGGGGTATCTAATCTAAAGTAAAAAGCAGCCAACCCAGAACCAGAACTCTAGATGGAGCCGGCTGACAAATGGGGACACAGCATAATCCCTGGTGATGGCATTATGGGTCATGGCGCCTTTACGCACCACTGAGGCCAGATTAAGTGACTGGCAGTTGTAACTGCCAATGGAGTCGGGTAGCCCGAGCTATAAGGATTGCCCCATGCTGTTAGGGACAGATGCACTGTGACCGTAGAGGAGAAGGGAGCTCTGAGCTTCTGCGCCATTGAGTGTTAGCGGGAAGGCGTGAAGGGCCTGAGTCAGACGCTTTCTTTGCCAGCGCCCCTGGACCAATCCGCCAGCATGCAGTCAGAGGAGACTGTGTATAAACACAGCTACCTACCAGGCTTCACCTGAAGAGGACTGGAGAATCTGCTGAATCGTGCTCGGTCTGTCAGGACGTTTGAAGCTGCAGTGTAATGCCCGCAATTGCTGTGAGTTCGTTCGGGTCCTGGAAGCAGCTGCCTGGTATGGTACCCTCTGTTGTTTTCCATATGAATGTGTGAAGAGGCCCTTGAAGCTCAGGCTCAGCCCTGTAAGTGGTGAAAGAGTGGTTCTCTGTTGAAGTTGTGAGTACTGCATCAGGGTAGCTCCCTGCTAAAAGTTACAAGCAAAAGCAAAAATCATCTTGTTATGCTGCTGACTGTACAAATTGAGCTTTTGGCTCCAGTTGATCTTCTCAGGAATTAAATGCTCGTTTGTGCCAGGGCCCCAACCAGCTGCATCGAGGAACTAGCCATTAGGGCTTGGATACCCATAGACAGTAATTTATAGGTTAGGCCTGTGCACAGAGCTATAGGTAGATTTTCATATTCTGAAGTGGTAAGCTAATCAACCTGATTTCCCTGGACCTTGTTATCTCCCTTAAATAAATCAGATTGTTTGTTCTGTAAAGTACACTGGCTAGTCTGTGTATTAATGGTGAAGTATTGCCCAGTGAGTGTGGTGTAACTGTCCTTACTTTCCAGTGTGTCCCTGGAGTGAGCTGACTGGTTCGAGCCGGGGGTAAGTGTATATGGTAAGGATCACTGAAATTGAACTGCGTGGGCCACTAGTGGGAAGAAAGGGGTTGCAGCAACCCAGAGGGCTGTGACAGAGTCAATTTCAACTGTTTCTAACTCGACCTCTGGGTGGAGGCACCCGCCAGCGGATCTGGGCCCTCACCCTGCACAGCTAGGGCAGGCAGGGGTAGTAGACCTTGGGTAAGCGCCCCTGGGGGTTACATCACTAACTGTGAACTTGGATTCGTGTAAATAACTACTCCCGCCCTAGTCCCCATGTCAGCCTTAAACAACTTGTAGCCCAAAAGGGTAACTTGTCGGTCCGAGTTAGATTTTTTAGCCATATTTCTCAAATAATAACAAGATCAGGCTCGGTATGTAGAGCTCATGCTTGTAGCTGGTCAATGGATATTAACCAATATTAATTTAAGACCTGAAGCTGTTGCGAATTCAGTAGGTGAGGTGAACAAAATTGGGCAGACCTGGGTTTAATTCCACGTTTCCTGAGCATAGAAGGAGCAGGAATAATATTTTCTTTACTGAACTCAAGAGGGACCTGAGAACTTTGTTCCTTTTCACCATTTTTGGTGGTAGACAGAGGAGGCTTAAACCTACTGGTGTGTGTACGGGCAGAGTGAAATTTTACGGTTATAAGAGAGCGCTCTGAGAGACAGAGGAGAAGGGAGCAGGAGGTATTGGTGGGAAAATAATTGGGTGTAAACTAGCGGAGAGGAAACTGCCAGATTAAACAAGGTACACGATAGGGGCTGGGACTAGCTGAGACTGAAGGGATGAAGAATAGGCTGGAGCCATAAGCATTGTTCATCGCGAAGGACAATGGTGTATGAACAAAAGAATAATACAATACTGAGAGCGCAATATGCCATAGTGACAAGGGAGGTGCTGTATAAAGGTAGATAGAGGGCGATTGTGAAAGCGATGTGACAGCTCGGGCTAAGGGAGAGATAAACAGAGAACAAGGGAGTAAGGATTAGAGTGAGGAAAATAACTCAGGGGACAGGTAGGAGGAAGAGGGACAACTCTGCCCTTTCGGGCTCTCCTCTCAAACAAACTGTATTCTGCAGTTTGGTAAGCAGAACAAAGAAGCTGCCCGACGCTCACCCTCAAGCAAGGTACGGGTTGGAACCCTGAATTTTGCATCTATCCCTGGAGGAATATCACTTGCCCTCTTTGCCAGTGTTTCTCACACTTTGTGCAGCAATCCAGAAGTCTTCTAGGAACTGCTGCCAAGAAATTAATGCTAGGACTGACCTCTGCTTGACATGTTCTTGATTTCTCACTTTAAGTAATGTTTAGTCTGATGTAGAGATTTCTTAAGAGTTGATTTAAGTTTTGAGAGAGGTCTTAAGGTACTGTGATTTATGAGGGTTTTAAATAATTGATTAGCAATTTTTTCTTGGGACAATGCTAACTGTACAGAAAGTATTTATATAGGTTTTCTAGAAGTGTTATGTTTGCTAAACACAGTGGAGGCAAGTGCTATGCATTTTCACAATGTTTAGCACTTTCTTAAACAAAACTAATCAATTTTGGAGTTAAATAAACCCCTGTTTAGCTATCTGCCCTGGCGCTGTGCCCCTTCTCTTAGAGCTGTAAGTCTGTGGGCTGTACCCTTGACCTCGGTGTCCCATTGAGGCTGCTGCAGTGCCCCCCAAAAAACTTGCTTCAGAACCTCCCTGCCTGTTCTTTTTTTCTTTTTTTTTGCTGACTTTTCCATTAGCAGATTATATCCTTTAGCCACTAGAGGCCCAGTTATAAGCACACTTACCCAATCCAACACAATACAGTTCCTGTCTCATTTTACTTATTGTGTGGTCAGTCTAAAACTATTCATCTGTCTTTGCCCCCTGCCTCTTCTACTGATTGATACTGATTTTTCCCATTTGCAGCTTATAGACTTTTGCCCACTAGGGGTTTCCCCAACCATTCCAAAGCTGCTCTACATCTCCTTACTCTCTACTACTCCTGGCACTCTTCCTTTACTGCTCAGCTGCTATGGGTACCTACACTCCATTACTAAGTCTGCTCTCCTTCACCCTCTTGGTACAGACCTCACACAGACTGGAGCACCTTTCCTCCACACTAGGCACCTCATCCCCAGACTACCCCACAGTGACTCAGCCCTCCCGACCCTCGACACACCTGTGACCCCCCAACAACCCCACCCTGCCAACACCCCACTCCTCCACCTCCAAGCCCTGACCTGGACCCAGCTCTCCCCTGCCATTCCCACCCTTCGCACTTTATCTATCCCATGCACCCTGATTCTAAAGTACTCAGCTGGTTGCTCGACCAAGGGTCTCCATTGCCACGACCCTAACCAAAATAATTACACTGCTATTATTATTATCTGGTAATGTACACCAAACCCAAGACCTATTGCTTCCAGCCCTTCTAAACCCTGTACTGCAACTAGCCTCCGCTTTGCATCCTTAAACATTCACGGTCTCCTAAAAGAATCTGCTGCCTTCCAGTGCTAGGTCGTTCAACATCAACCTGACATAAGTGCACTAGTAGAGACTTGGCTCTCCAAATCCCTCCTGACTCACTATCCTCTCCCTGAATATACCATCTACAGGGAAGACCGAGGTAGGCAAGCGGTGGTGGCTGTGCACTCACGTATGGGACTCCCTTATAGGTCAGGCACTCCCAGCTCCTAAACTTGACTATGGGCCCAAGCCCTCACCTTAAAATCACACCTGACCCGCCCAAGGTCCTCTCTTTCTCACGGTCTCCTATGTATCCCGAGGAATCAAAACCAAGCAGTCCAGTCCCTCATTGACTATCTCACATCTCTCCCTCACAAAGTGGAGCAAGTCATCCTAGGTGATTTCAATGTTAACTGGCTTGCCTCCACTGCCTCCATATAAGGGACTCCTTTGCTGCCCTGGATATGTCCCAGTTAGTCACCCAGCCCACCAGATTCAACCACTCTACTGGCACCAGCACTCTCCTAGATGTTGTTATATCTAACTGCCCCTACAAAATCTGGGATGTCACTGTCCTCCTAACTCTCTTAGTGATCACTCCCCAGTCCTCTGTCTCTGGTCATCCTCCACTCTGAAGCCAGTGTCCCAGGTCCTCTAAGCTCCGTATACACCCAGCAGCCTCAGAAAATTAAAACAATATCTAGCCCAGCTAGACTGGTCCCCTATCCAGTGCACCCCTGACATTGACTCAGCTCTTGGCCACTTCACAAATGCCTTCTGTAAGGCTTGTGACCTTTTCACCCCCTCACCAGGATCCGCTCAAAAAATGCAATGTCCCATGAATCACCCCATCCCTCCTCCAGAGACTCAAAACAAAGATAATCTCTACATTGCTGTAGAATCTGGAAGGCATCTGATAGACAGGCCTACAACGCAGCACGCAGTAAGTGCACTTGGGCCATTAGGCGGGCCAAGGCAGAGCACTATCAGACCACCTCACTTCCACTTGGGGTTCAGCCCAGACCTTCTGGGATAATATGAAAGAGCTAAATGGGAAGTCCCTCCCCCACCATCTCAGCTCTCCATCAACGGCACCCCATCACAGATCCACTCCTCATAGCCGATTGCCTTAACACTGCCTTCTCTGACCTAAGCTCGGTCCTCCCCAGCAGCTTCTTTGACCCAATCCCACCTCTATCCCTCCGGTCCTGCATCGCCCACCATTCTACCTAGCATCCTATCCCAATCCAATCTCCATCATCCCCCACTCTCTAAAGCCCTTGAGGAGTGGTGCTGATCCAGCTTTTTGAATACCTAACCAAGTATGACATCATGTGCCCAGAGCAGCACGGTTTCTGCCCAGGACACAGTACAACCACGGCTCTCCTGGAATTCTCCCAACACCTGCATGCTGCTATCGACTCTGGCAGCCTTGCAGGAGCAGTGTTCTTAGATCTCTCAAGGCCTTTGACACTGTCTGTCATCCCCTTCTACTCGACTCTCTCCACCAACTTGGCTTCTCTGGTGGTCCCATTTCCTGGTTCTCTAGCTACCTCTCTGCTACATCCCAGCGTGTCAAGATCCAGCTCCCTCTCCAGCACTCTTCCATTCACTCCGGTGTCCCTCAGGGCTCCATCCTGGGTCCAATACTTTTAGTCTCTACCTCAACACCCTCCCTAGCTCATGTACTGGTAAAATGCTCCTCACGCCGAAAATGCAGTCCTGGTTGCCTCACATCCCAATCCCACCTCCCTCCAAATATCCTCCATCAAGCTTATGACCAAGGCGAAGGTGGTTTGGAGATCATGAACTGGTCATTAACCTAAAGAAAACCAAATCAGTGCTCTTCTCCCACCACCAAAATAAAGCTAAAAATACCCCCTCTTGATTATCCCCAGCACTCTGCACCTGCTAGAACAAGTGACCACATACAAGTACCTAGGCATCACGTTCGATACTGCCTCTCCTTCACACCCATATTAATGCCCTGTCAGCCGTTAACTCTCAGATTGGCCTGCTATACCAGCACAAGGACTGCCTGCCTCAGGTTGCCCTCAGGCTGGCCATCACCTCCTCCGTCTTGTCCCTCGTGGACTATAGGCTTGCCATCTATGCTGCAGCTGACAACACTGCCCTCTCCAAAATCCAACTCTCCATCAATAAGGCCTGTAGGCTCCTGACCGGTGCCCCAGCCAAACTCACACCTGCCTTCTCTATACTACCACCGATCTTCTCAAGTTTGAGGTGTGACTGCTCTACCAGACCTGCCTTCTCACTAAGAAATCACTGCTAGGACTCTCCCCCAGGGTCTCCCCTCCCTACACCAGCCATCTTCTTCCGTCACTGCCCATAGCTCTGTTAGAGGCCATTTTAAGGTGCCCAGAACCAAGACCTCTCTTGCCCAGAGATCCTTCCTCTACCGAGCCCCCACCTGGTTCAACTCCCTCCTAGCTGCATCTCCAAACTTGCCAAAATTGGCTCCTTCAAAACAACCCTTGAACCATATCTTTAATACCCACTGTTGTAGGTTAACTTCTAACCCCTGTTGTAACCTGTGGTTCCCGCCTGCCTTGCCCTGGCTTGACAACATCCACTGGACAGCCTCTCCCTCCACCAGACCTACCCCTTCCCTACCTAGGTCCAAACAGGGATGTAACCCACTGTCTTCTCTGAGGACCTACTATATCCATGAGTGTAACTCACAATTTTGTAACATTATGAACCTAAGTAACATATAAACTACTACATTATGTAACCTAAGTGTAACTATGTTAAATGTTCCTTTTACTGCACTTGTAATGTTATCCTCTGTTTTAATCTGCACTGTAATAACTGTCTTGATGTCTGCCCCCCAGCGACAAAGGTGCCTTTGTAAATGAGTGTCTGACTCAAAGGTTGTAAACCCGATTTGTAATGAATAAATGAATAAGAGTAAGGCACAAGGGAAAGACAGAGTAGAAAATGGGTGTTTACTCACCTGGTAAAGGTGATTGTGTTGGTTGACATCCATGGCACTCCAGACATTACCTCATGGGTTTTAGCCCACCTGATAGGCTAGTTGATGCACATGACTCTAGGATCAAATTTCTAGTATATCCAGGTCCCAGAAACCCCTGCTCTCCGGTTCAAATCTTCCCAAGCTGAAAGTAAGGTTAGTAACACAGCCACTACTAGCAACAAAAACAGTAACCATCCTGTATAAATAATGCAGAGTGAGGTGACATGTAGCAGCGGGCGGCTGCCCTCCTTTTATTTTCCTATTCAGTACAATCTAAAATTAGACCCATAAGTGGTCGTGGTCCGACTATCTGATGTCCATTTGGTAAGCGGAATCAGTTAATTTCAGATAATTTTACCCTATAACCTATTATTTCTAGAGCACTGTGTTGGGAGGATCTTGGAGTGCCATGGATGTCAACCAACACAATCACCTTTACCAGGTGAGTAAACACCCATTGTGATTGGTTGACCATCCATGGCACTCAGACATTACCTCATGGGTAGATGAAGCAGTACTGTACCCACGGGAGACAGAGTGTTCTAGGAGTGAGAGGAGGAGCTGTGACTGAGAGAACCTGTGTTGCAAAGTAGGCTATAGCATGTACAGGTGCTCTAGTCTGTAATGCCTGGCAAGCGTGTGGATGGAAGTCCAAGTTGCCGCTTTGCAGATGTCTTCTGCAGAAGCGTTGGCCTTTCTGCCCAGGAGTAGCTACTACCCTAATGGAATGGGTCTTTAAACCCTGGGGGCGTCATTTGTTTTGCTTTGTAGGCCTCCTGAATGGTTCTCTTGAGCCAGCCAGCAATGGTGGTCTGGGCTGCCTTCCCTTGTCTTTGTCCCCTTGTGACAATGAACAACCTCTAGTCTTGCGTAGGGGTTGAGTTCTGGATATGTGGGTGGATGGGTGATTCCTCGTCTAGGTGGTGTGGGACAGGGTTGTCTCCAAGATGAGTGTTTCCGGTAATGTTGGTAACTCAATGGGTTGCTCCCTGTGAAAGTTGGAGGAGACCTTTGGTTGGAAGGAGGAACAATACGGAGGTGGACCCCTTGCGGGGTGAACACCATGTAGGATTCTTTGCAGGACAAGCCCCTAGTTCCCTGATCCCCGGGCAGAGCATGTCGCGATGAGGAAGCAGGTCTTCAGACTGGCCCAGAATAGGTCTACCTCCCATAAGCGGTTCGAAGGGGTAGTACTGAGAGAATCTAGTACCAGGGGAGATCCCATGGGCGATGGATGGTCTGACTCTGATCTCAGTATCTCGACTGCCTTTAGGAAATGCAGCTGCGTCGGGTGAGCCCCTGGGTAGTGTCCCCTATGGGGCCAATGGCTGCCTGATGGCTGAGAGCTGTACTCTAAGGGACAGAGTGGGCCAGCCCTTTTCTACCCTTGTTGAAGAAACAGGAGAATGGTGGACATGTCTGCCAGCTTGGGATCCTTGCCTGATCTTGACACCACCTCACGAACACACTGACCATTGTTTATCATAGGTAGAAGTGGTTGAGGATCATCTGGATTGCAGTATAGTGGAGACAACTGAGTCATGATACCCTGCATTCATCAGTCTCTTCCTCTCAGGAGCCAGGCTGTGAGCTTTGAGTGTCCGTGGGGCGGGTGCAGTACGGTCCTGGGTCAACATGTTGAGTAGGTATGGTAACGGAGACTGGATAATGTCGTGATAGCACTGTTGCGAACCATGCTCTCCATGGCCAGTAAGGTGCCACTAGAATGATGGTCTGCCGTGAAGATCGGATCTTGGCTAGTACTTGGGGTAACATGGGAATGGGTGGGAAGACGTACGCCGATCTCGTGACCAGTTGTGAGAGAGTCGGTCCCCTGTGACCGATGTTCCTGTATTTTGAGTAATATTTCTTGACCTGTGCATTTCCGCTGTGGCCATGAGGTCCATGGATATCGGTCCCCAAGTATCCTGGATCAGATGGAAGAAGGTTTGGGTGTAGATGCCATTCCCTGGGTGGACCTGTTGTCGACTGAGCCAGTCTCGCAAATTTTGAGCTTGCCGGTGAGATGAACCGCTGAGATGGGAGAGGTGGGACTGTGCCTAGTTGAGGACCGTTGCCGCCTCTCTCAGCATAGCTCTGCTTCTGGTGCCTCCTTGCTTGGCGATGTCCGCCACCGTGACTCGGTTGTCGGAGCGTATCAGGACCAACTGACCGGCAATGGAGGTCTGGAAGGCTCTGAGGCGTGGTATACCGCCCGCATTTCTAGGACATTGATTGACAACTGGGCCTCTGAGGGTTGTACATCGGCCCTGTGCTGTCCTGCTGCCTATGCAGGCACCCCATCCCAGAAGGCTCGCATCCGTTTCTATGGATGCCTGGTAGGACTACCTCCAGTGGAACCCCAAGGTCAGATTAGTGCGCACAAGTCAGTGACTGTCTCATTGGTGGTGGCAATGGGACCATGACCTGTAAATTGTATTCATTTGGTGACCCCCATGTGAGGGCGTAGGTCTGTAGGGGTCACATGTGCCCTGGCCCAAGGGACCAGGTCGATACAAGATGCCATGTAACCTAGTAGCTGGGCTAGGCATCCCATGGTGGAGTGATGGCATTGTCGCAGTCAGCGTGACAACCTGATGAGGTTGTTCACCCTTGTCTGGGATGGTTTGCCCAGCCCTGTAGCATGTTGATGTGTGCCCCAGGTGTTCTGTTGCGTGGGCACCAGATGACTCTTGGATTGGTTTACCACCCATCCGTGCTCTCGAGAGCCCTCAGGGCAAGCTCGGTGTGGTAGGGGAGCATTCTCTGGGCGTGCCGGATCAGCCAGTCATCTAGATAGGGATGATGTTGAGACCTCGTTCTCAGAGTCTGGCCACTAGCAGGACTGACACCTTGGTGAATACTCTTGGTGCCGAGGTAAGGCCGAAGGGAAGGGCCTGATACTGAAAGTGCTGGCCTAGGATGTGGAATCTGAGGTATTGTCTGTGTTTTCTCTGATGGGGATATGGAGTATGCATCCTTTAGGTCTATGGACGTCAGGAAATCTCTTAAGCGGATACTCAAGTGGCGTGGACTTTAAGGTGTCCATTTTGAACCTCTGGGAGATAACATGTTTGTTGAGGTGCTTGAGGTCCAAGATTGGGTGGAGTTAGCCTGATTTCTTTGGAGCGAGGAAGAAGATGGAGAATACTCTAGCTAATGTTCATGTGGGGGGACGGGCTGTATGGCTCTGTTCTAGATCAGGTCCCACAGGATTTGTTGTACCTGGTGGGCTGTAGCCTTCCTTCTGGCAATCGGGAGGTGATGAACCTGTGTGTAATGGGGATCTGATAACTCTATCAAGTATTCTCTGGAGGCCACCTCTTGAACCCATTTGTCTGTGGTTGTATGGAACCACTGGTGGCTGAAGCGACAGCCATTGTCCCATGGGTGGACACCGATCCTGCCCGAGGAGATCTGACCGAGTAGTCATTGTCTTCCTTGCTGTCCTCTACCTCTCCTCTGAACCGTGATCGGGGTCTGAAGGAGGAGGCTGGTAAGAGTGGGTGAAGGGGTGCGGTGTGGGGTGTGGGTACCTCTGCCTCGAAATGTAGTGGTGGGTATAGGTATCTTTTCATGAGTGGTAAGATTTGTTTCCCCGAAACCTCCACCTAGCGGAGGTAGGTAAGATGTCTACTCTTGTTTTGAGGAGTTCTTCCTTCCTCTTTCTGTTTCAGGTACTCCTGCAGGCCTTCCCCAAACACATGTTTCCCCTTCATGGGCAAGTTTTGTAATAGTGTCTTGGATTCATTGTCAGCCTCCCATAGTTTAAGCCACAATGCCCTTCAAGCCTGGTTGGTGATGGCTGTGGCCCTTGCTTAAATTTTAGTGAGTCCACTGCCATATCAGCTAGGGTATTTTGCAGCATCAAGAGTGCATTCCAGCAGTTCCGCCTCTCTAGACTTGGGGTTGGACTGCTCAAGAAGTTCTTCTAGCCAAGCGTATCTGGGCCCGTGCCGTGTAAATGGCGGTTGTAGATGCTCATGCTGCCATTCCTTGGTCTCGACGCTTTCTTCAGCATGTCTTCCACCTTCTTGTTTGTGGGGTCCTTTAGTGATATGGTCCCATGGCAGGATGGTCCTTCTACTGAGTGCCACCACCTGAGGGTCAATGGTCGGGCGGTGCACCAGTTACTAGCCTTGTCCTCTTGAACTGGGTACATGCGGTCCAAGTTTCTTTTGTTGGACATCCTGCTGGGTTCCGTGGATTGCCACTCCTTATTGACAATATCCTCGATAGCCGGGCATACCGGGAATGTGTCATAACGGTTGCCTTCTGCTGAATCATGGGGTCCAATTTTGACTCCAATTTGCTTTGTCACCGTCGAAACCCATAGTAGCCTTTACTATTTTCATGAGGCCTGGAACCATATCAAAAGAGCATAGTTTGGATGTGAGGGATGGAGTGGATTGCGGCTCCATGTCCTCGTCATCACTGTGAGCTCGTCCTCCTCGTCTGGCATGTCCTTGTCCTCTGCTGAGTCCAGTTTGTGGTTGTCTGGTACTGGCTCCACATCATCCAGATGGTCCTCATTGGGCCCTCCCCATGATGTCGGGCTCTGGAGGTGGCACAGTCGGTGTTCTGTGCTGAGTGAGGGATTCTAACTTCTCCATCACCTTCAACATGAAATTCTGTTGGCTCTCCATCATCACGGTGGCCTGTTGGTTCTGGAGTAGGAATGTGCCTGGATCCATCCATGTGGAACCACTGGAGCCTGGAATATTGGGATCCATGCCAGCAGATTGTTCCAGTGATATGTTGTCTCGTCGTCATGTAGGCAAGTGGCACATAGGGGCCCGGGGCATGGGGCAGGAGGTTAGCACTGCAGGCAGTGCATTTCTTAGCCTTGACCATCTAGTGAGAGGAAGACAAAAGAGGGATACATTTTGTTAGGCTTGCGTAACAATGGGCCTCAATATATGGGTGCCCCATATCTGCTACCTAATTGTTTTGTGCAGTGATGTGGGCTAGCTCCGCATGGGAGTCGCTGTGGAGAGGGACCGCATGGGAACAAGCAGAGTGGAGGTCGCTATGGAGAGAGACCACCAGTACAGCAGAACATGACATATGGGTTGCTATAGAGAGGAACCCATATGGCCCAGAGTAGGGTAACCTCAGTGTATAAGGTCGCTGGTGTAGGGACCCAATAAGGAGGTAGGAGCTGGGCTGCAGCTTGTTAATGTGGCCCCTTAGATAGCATCCTGTAAGTTGTGGGGCATGTATGCAGAGATACGACATGGGGCTGTATTTCCAGGAAGGTGGCCCTTCGAGACCTCGTAGACATTCGCCTTTATCCTGTAGGGCTGATGCGAGATCGAGAAAAATAATAATAATAAGGGCTTATTTGTTGCGCAATGCAGGCGTGATTTCTATTGGGAATGTGGAAGAAAACCCCTGCATCGCGATCCTGGCATGCGTGGATGCGTGGTCATCTGGAACCCCCTTCTGCTCTTTGCAAGCTAGGCCTTGGGCCTAGGTGGCCAGGGGCCTGCAAGGTGAGGGAGGGAGGGAGGGAGGCGAGGCATGGGCGATGTGCCCGTAATCGCCTGGAGGACTTTGAGGCCTAAATTATTTGTCACCCACATGGTATAGTTGACTGGGTGGGGATGCAGCTTGCAGGCGTTAGTCTGGCGGCCATGCTGCTGGGGGAGGAGAAGCATCCAGCTGTGTTGGGGTGGTGTGGCCAAGGTCGCTAAATGGCACCCTGCCGAAGCCCACGAAGGAAGAACTATGTCCTTGTGCCTGGGGCTGCGATGTAGCTCCAGGTGCCCTGTACCCCTCGAGAAGTGCTCAGAGCGCTCGCAAATGCAAGCGATGCAGGGGTGGGGCACCATGCTGGTAGGCCATAGGCCTATGACTCCTGGCGTGCTTCTCCACGTGGTGTGGATGCGGCATAAGGCCATAGAAGCCTGGGGCTCACCAGAGGAGGTGAGCAAGGTAACAGGAGTGGGTCTCCGCTGATGATGCAGGGAGACTGAAGCGCTAGAGAGAACGCGAACCTCTGGTTCAACTTCTAGGCCGAAGCTAGTAGGCCTTCTAATGGCTGCTTGCACAGCAAGAAGCTTAGGCAGATACCAACAAAAACGAGGCAATCTTTGTGAAATGCAGCTTTTTTCATTACCATAGCCAATTAATCGAACATGGAGTTAACAGCAAGCAATAACAAGGCTGGATAGTCATAACAGCAGTGTCGTGGAAAAGACAAAATATTTTCTTTTTTACAAGGTACAATTAGCGCTATTCTTTGGAAGTGGAGCACAATGCTAGCATACAAAGATAAAAGGCTGATCTTTTGGTAGGAGGGGCACAAGAGTTAATGTCCCTTGCTCCAGAGCTAAGTCTTTTGTCCCTGATCTCAGGGTTAGCTTAAAAGAACAGTAAAATAAATAAGTGCAGCAGCATAAGCAAGAGTCTTGCAGGTTAAAAAGGCTGCAGTCACAATTTTAGCAATATCAGTTATAGAAACGACTGCATAGAGTGATAGGATGCATTCTCTTAGACAATTAGAGCAATTAGCTGAATATGAAGAGGCCTACCTTTGTAACACAGAAGCAGCAGGGAATTCTGGTGTGCTTGTAGCCTGATCAGATGCACAATTTGAACTGGAGAGCAGGGGTTTCTGGGACCTGGATATACTAGAAATTTGATCCTAGAGTCATGTGCATCAACTAGCCTATCAGGTGGGCTAAAACCCATGAGGTAATGTCTAGAGTGCCATGGATGGTCAATCAATCACAATCAGCAACAAATCAGACAGCTGTGAAGGGCTTTGAAATTGCCTCGGCACTAGTAATAGGACAGATGAGGCAGTATATCTAGAGAGAGATAGAGAGAGACAGAGAGAGACAGAGGTCCTACTTGTTGAAAACCTGTCAGTTTGTTTCAGAAGAGGAAGGTTTGTAGCCAATAGTTTTTAGGAGATAGTTGGTGGGCGGGGTGAGAGGCATATTTAATAGAGGTAAATTCGGGTTAGCGATTGGGAAAAATTACACAGCTTAAACGTAGCTGCGAGAACTGCTGGGGAATTGAAAAACAGCCGCACTCAGTCCAACACTGCCACAGCCAATAGCAGGCCAGGAGCACACAAATAGCCAATGGTAGAGGAGGCACAAGCAGCAGGGACCAATCCTATTTCAGGCTTCTAATCCTTCAGGGAGCCATACCTGTGCCGAACAAGTTTGGCAGCCATGTAGATGAGGAGAGCAGGCGGGCAGCCGATGGAGCTTCGCTCACGCGCAGCAAGTTGGAAGCAGTGAGGATCCCTCGATGGCTCAGTCCTGAAAGAGGGAAGACAGGGACAAGGTTAGCAATAGATGAGGCTGCCCACTGGGCCAGCGCCGAGGGTAATCGCTGGCTGTGGCAGACAGAGGCCTTCAGTAAGACAAAAGAGGTAAGAGGGACAGTGATTTAGTGAGCTGGAGGGTGATTTAGGTATTGGGGGTGGGAGGAGTCTGGTGCCTGGCAACTGAAGGTCACAGAGATACAGAGGGGTAGGTGTTCAGCTAAGAGTAAAAGGTGAGGAGAAATATGGAGGAGAGATGGGGAGTCTGGGAGAGGTTACAGAGTACAGGCAAAATTAATTACAAAGAATGGCTGTAGCACAGTAGGAATGGAAGGCAAATAGGAGGGTGATACAATCAGGGGCAGAGATAGAAACAGTGTAAGGATTTAGTTGGTTTCTATATTAGCATAGTAAAGATGATGAACTAAAATAAAATAATCAACAGCAGGTTATATTAAAATCAGAATCGACAGAATATAATACATGGTAATTTTGGAGAATCAAACTGGCATACACACAGATAAAAGCAGTATGAGTGTGATCACCAAAATTTTAAGCTGGCAGACTGTACGCTAATTTGAGAAATGAAATACTCCTGCTTCTCTTACAAAAATAAACTAATAAAGCTGGAGGGTAAGTGTTACAATACATTAGTCTACCCTTAAAATTAAATGACAAATAGCAAGTTCCTCTGGTTAAAATTTAAAATTTTACAGCTACTCTAAATTACACAGCTTAAGCGTGGCGAGAACTGCTGGGGAACTGAAAACAGCAGCGCTCAGTCCAACACTACCACAGCCAATAAGCGGCCAGGAGCTCTTTTTTTTTAACTTTATCCAGTTTATTGTACTCCATGTTGATAACACATCCAGTTACACATCACATCTTAATAAGCTCTTCAATACAATAGTTGCATTCTATTCTTACCCTCTATTCTTATTCATTCTTTCCTAAGTCTTATTCTACTACTTATTTAAACAAACTATTATTTAACCATTCTCAGTCTCTTATCTCATCAGACTCTAAAGTGGAATTGTGGGTCCACATTATCAGGCCATTGGCCCATTAGTTAGTATGTCCAGTTTGTTATAACGTGGCCCAATGTACAGTCCCAGATTTGATTATCCTCTTCTTTGTTTCTTCTATCTTGGCATCTCCTTTTCTCTTCTGAAAGTTCCATAACCACCTTTTGATTCCATATCTCATCTTTTACTCTCTACTTTTATCTTTCCTTTTAGCAAACTTTATAACTATAACAACTCATATCTATCTAAGTCAATGCACTTTAACTTATATATCCATTCTATCATCAGGTTCTATGTATATTCAAGTAAGTACTTATGTGTGTCTGCGAGTCTATGTGCGTCTATGTGTGTCCCCATACCTCTGACCTAAAAGGAAGACCATCTTTTCTTAGGCACTCTTCACCTTCCATTATCGATTCCTCCTTTTACCTTTTACCCACCTCGATCCCTTCTTGTATGTCATTTTATCCTTCCTCCTCTTCCACTTCAATATCCGCATCCGTTACCTCCGAACACCCATCCGCCCTCTTTCCATCTATACCAGGGTCCCCAAATTTCTAGGAATCTATCCTTTCTTAGCTGAATCGAGTATGTATGTTTTCTAATCTCTCGATTTCCTCCACTTTGGAGGACCATTGTCGAAAGGTTGGTGGATCTTGTTTTAACCAGTTGATGGTAATACATTTTAGGGCTGCAATCCTCAATATCTGATATAGCTCCACAGTTTTCCTCTTTTGAGAGGATAGGGTTGGCATTCCTAAGACAAGATCCTGAAATGTATAGGGTACATTCAACCCCCATTGGGTCATAGCTTCTTGGATTTGAGTCCAAAATCCTTGCAGCTTTACACACCCCAGAATATGTGATAATGTGTGCTTCGTGGTTCCCCACAATTCGCCAGCAGGCCGATGATACCTGGGATTAAAATGTTTGGTAATCATAGGGAGCGAAAGAAATGTGTCAGTATTTTCCAGTTAAATTCGTGCCATGTCACTGCTGGGGTTACCTGCCACCTCCTCTGTATGACGTTCCCAATCTCCCCTATGGATTCTCTCCCAGATTCTGTCTCCCACCTTTCCTGATTTCCTCCAACACCAGGGTGCCCCCTTGTCTATAAGTATTTTATACAAAATTGAAAGGTATGGAGTTTGTCTTTTATTCTGCTAGAGTCCCACCAGAATTCTTCCAGGGGTGATAGGGCCTTATTGATTCTTTGGAGGTTATCCCTGTGTTAATAAAATGCCTAGTTTGAAGGAACCTATAAAATCTTCTCTATGTAATGTGAACTGCTCTTGAAGAGTGGCATCATAAGGCAGGACCCTCTGTCTATCATTTGTTTTAAGGTTGTTAGACCCTTCTGTTCCCAGAACGCATACCCTTGCTCACATCCTGGGGGAACAAAATTTGTTGTGTGTCTGATTAACGATAGGGGTCCAAGGTATTGGGGTATTTGTTTTTCTAAGTCTGAGAATGATCTTCAAGGTTGTTTTACCAAGGTTTGTGATTGATACGCAAATTATGTAGGTCAATATGACATGTTGGGTATGTCCATATTTTGCCTTCACGGGTTGAATCATTTTCAATAAGATACCACCCGACTCGATCGTTGTTTTGCCACGTGACTATTTGGCTCCCTGTGCAGCTAAATAGTAATGGTATATATGTGGTAGCCCCAAACCTCCCATCTCCTAGATTTCCTCAGAGTGCCTAAAGCTATCCGTGGACATGCCCGCTCAGATGAAATTAGAAATTTATTTTGTAATTTGGTTCCAGAATTGAGGTGGTATGGAAATAGGCAGTGTCTGAAATAAAAACAATAATCTGGGTAAGGCGTTAATTTTTATAATTTGGATCTTACCATAAAGAGAGTGTGTAGAAGTTTCCATCTGGCAAATCTGATCGTAAATCCAGTAATAATTTAAACAGGTTATTGCGGTATAGCTTGGATGTATCCACCAAAACTTGTATTCCCAAGTACTTAAACATGTTTCTCTTTGCCCATGAAAATGGGAAGTCTTCCTTTAGCTGTCTGTTAAGGGTGCCACTCAGCACCACCCTCTGATTTAGATAGATTTATCTTATATCCTGCTAACGTCCCATTTATCTAAAGTTTCTAGGAGGTGCCGGAGAGAGCTCTGAGGGTCCTGCAAAGAAAAAAGAGTCGTCCGCATAAAGCGCTGTTTTATGTTCCACCCCTGCCCAAATACCTTTGATGTGTGGGTTGCCCCGTATCCAGACCACCAGTGGCTCCAGAGAGAGGCAAATATTAGTAGGACAAGGCGTCCTTGCCTAGTGCCTCTGGTGAGAGGCAGACGGTTTGATAGGATGCACTCACCTTAACTCTGCTTCAGGCCTGTGGTACAGCGCTGCTAATGCCGAGATAAAATTCTCCCCAAGCCCAAACTTTGACAGGGTGGATGACATAAATTTTCAGTCCACCCTGTCAAAGGCCTTTCAGTGTCCATGCTAATTGCTACCTGCAGTGCCACTGAGCCTCTCTGAGCTTTTGTAATATTCAGGAAGCGCCTTATATTATCTTGCAGGTATCTTCCTGAAATAAATCCCGTCTGATCAGGATGGACCAGAGTTGAGATGCAGCCCTGTAACCTATCCGCCAATATACCTGTGAAAATTTTAGGTTCACCGTCAGCAGGGATATCATGTCGACGAGCTACACAGTTCTGGGTTCTTACCCTGTTTTGGAATCACTGTTATCTGGGCCAAGTTCCAAGATGGTGGGACCAGTTCCCTCCCACCAATATCTCATTGCAGGTGTCTTGTAGCATTCCCACTACTTGTGGACAAATCCTTTGAAGAATTGACTCCAAACCCGTCTGCCGGTGACTTACCATTTTAAGTTTTTAAATTTTTCCCATAATTTCTTGAACTACAATAGGGGCATTCAACTCCTTCTTCATCTGCTCTGGTAATGAGGGTAACTTAAGACCCTCTAAAAAGTTTTCACTGCTTCTTTATGCCCTGGGAAAGTGTCCGCTCTGTATAATTCTGTGTAGTATTTTCAAATCTCTGAGCTATTTCTACTGGAGAGGTGGTTGCCTGTTCTATGTCATCTCCTGCAGGCGCATCACAGTCCTATTGCCCTTTCCTGTCTGAGCTGCCATGCTAAAAGTTTTCCTGCCCTGTTGTCCTGTTCATAATACTTTTGCCTGGAGTACCACGTTGCCCTTGATGTGAACATCTACAATCTGGTTAAGCTCCTGTCCAACCTTCTCCGGCTCCTGGCTTACTTGATGTGGATTCTAATGTAGAATCTTTTGTTGAGTTGCACCCTCGTTGAATTCTCTCTCTTTTGATTTTGGCAGAGTATTTTATAATTTCCCCTTAAACTACATTTAAGGGTGTCCCATCTTATTCCCTCTCTCATTTCTCCCTTTGGGTTTTCAAGTTCAAATTGTCGAATTTCATTCTCAATTAGTCCTTTAAAGTCTTCCCTATTCAGGAGGCTCACATTGAGTCTCCAGCAAGACTGCCTTATCAACTGAAGCCATAGATACACTGAGAATTGGCGCGGGTCCGAAATAACTATGGGGCCTATACAACGTTGTTCCACTCTTTGTACCCAATTAGTGGAAATCAGTAAATAATCTATCCTGCAGTAGACTCCATGTCGCGGGAGTAGTATGAGTAATCTCGCCCTCTAGGGTGCATGAACCTCCAGCATTCCATTAGCCCCAGTTCCTGACCCAGTCTAAGAACAAGTTTCCCGTTCGTGTTACCCTCCCCTGAAGTTTTCCCGATCTGTCCACTCCTGGGTTTATGACTTCATTGAAGTCTCCCCTATAACCACCATACTTTGTGCATCTGAAACTGCTTCTTTATTACTGTCTCCAGAAATGCCAGCCTGGGAGCTTCTTCATTTGGTGCATAAATGTTGACTAGGTGCAATCCTGGTCCCTATATCTCCCTGAATTTGTACAAATCTACCCTGTGGATCTGTTTTGACTTGCAGAATTGTTAGGGGACATCTTTCCTTACAGGATTGCAACCCCTCTCGATGAGGGTTTTCCGTGTAATGTAAGGCATATACACTTCCTACCCAGGCTCTTTTTAATTTCAAGTGCTACTGAGCAGTCAAATGTGTTTCCTGAAGGAAGGCCACCGTGGCTCCTCGTCTCTTTAAGTCCTGTAATATTTTAGCTCTTTTCACCGGTTGTTAATACCCTCACATTCAGGAAACAATCTTTAGGTCACCCATTCTCAATCTTTTGAGTTACCTTTATCTTCTTGATGGTCTTCCAAGGATGGGGACACACACTCACAACACACCCAAGATATATTCTGTGCATTGTTACTAACATACATTTTGTTCTACTAAACACTATTATTAATTATTTAACTTAACTAATAACCACTATAACCTTGTTCAACTTTTCTGACTTCAAGATGAAATTGCCCTTTACCACCTTCCGCAAATCCCTGTTGCTGGAGGCGAGACTGGATGACCCCCACTGTGGGTTTCCATCTGGTTTTAGGCCAATTTTGGCCTTATCCCCAACAGGGCAGATCTAAAGCACCATAGCTGCACGTCCCGGTGTCAAGCGCAAAATCCCTTTCAGGAAATAATACTGCACCTGGTCTCACCTAGAGGCATCTCATCCCCCGCCTTTACTTCTTATTGGTTCTTTATGATTCCCCTGCTGTTCCCTCATCAGCTGCAAGTCTTTCTACTTTTCCAAAATCTCATCACCCTCATCCCCTTTTACCCATCCATATCTATGTCCCCTTACCCCCTGCCCTACCCCTCCTATCCCCCATCTTTCCCGTTCCTTCTTTTAACATGTCAAAATTCAATGTTGTCCATGTTCTGATCCTGCTTATATCTCTATCTCTATCCCTCCATGAATGTGCTCTCATAGTTTAATGATATTTGCCCTTCATCTTAGCAACGACCTATTCATTATGATCCATTACATATCTATCTGTAATTATTTTAGGTCTTTGTCTTATGCTCCCCTCCTTCCCCTTTCCTTTCCCTTTCTCTTAGCAGCCTCTCCTTCCAATTTCCGGTGATGTTTGCGCTCGCTTTCCTCCTATGTCCCTCCCTACCTTACCCCAACTCATTTCAATCCCTATACCTTCTCTCTTCAAATTGGACTAGAGCTTCACAGTCCACAACAGGTCCTTATATGTCCACCTTTTAAAATTGGAAAGGAAGGGTGAGAACCCCCTTTGCAGATAGGTATTTCATTCAGAATCCTTCCACCTTTCTGCCCACCGCACTGGAAACCACTGCTACAATCGACATCGCTTCCACCTCTTCTCTCCAAAGTCACTTACACCTCAGCATTTTCTTTCAGGTTGCAGATTCCGTTGCCGGTTTACAGCTTCTCCTGTTTCTCCAATCTGTTCAACGACTCGTCCGGATTTGGCCATGTTCGCATCCCTCGTGTAATGAGGGAGTCCACATCACGGAAGTTCCCACTCGATCATGTCGGTCCTTTCTTTGGTTCCGCCTTGATGCCAAGCCCTTTCAATTAGGCAATCCTTCTGCAGCGATGCATCTGTGGCGACGTCAATCCCTATGAAGTCAGATACCCTTGGGCGCTTGCAAGTCTGGAAATCTTTTGATATTATTCTTTGTGTTTACTCTGAGTCGTGCAGGGTATTCTATCACTGCTTTGATTTCCTTCTGTTGCAGTTGGTGCACCACTGGCAATAATTTTCTGCGCTGCTAAAAGCTGTGGGAATAGCCCTGTTCGAAATATAGCCGAGGTCCCCGAATAGTATCTCTTTTGGACCATGTTCTCCTTAATATCTCTTCTTTGATCAGGAAGTCCAGAAACGCAACACCAAGGATCTAGGCCATGCTTTCAGGTCTCTTGGCTTGGGTATTAGTGAGCGATGGGCATGAATAATGTTGAGGGGTTTGTCCGTTGACAGCTTAAAATCTCTTGTAGAAAGGACTCCATAAATTGTGGCACGGGCCTGTCTCTGTCCCTTCTGGTAGTCCATGAATGTGGATATTATTTCTTCTGTTCCGATTTTCTAGTTAGTCCAGTCTGGCTTCCATTTCTTGTCCTCTCCTATGTAAGTCTAGCAATGCCGCGTTATGCACATCTTTAGTAATTGTGTAGTCGGTCAGCATCCTTCATCAGCTCTACCTTCTGGGCAGTAAGTTCAATTTTTCTCTGTCCTCATGGGCTTTAGCTTCTAATCTTTTAGTGTTGCATTCATCTTCTTGAGGTGTCGCATAATTGTTTGGATGTTATGGTATATTGCTGTTCTCCTTCCTCCCTCCTCCATGCTAGGGCCCTGTTTTGGTGAATTAGGTGGAGCATAGGCCCAGCTTGCTGCTCAAAGTCGTCAAAGTTTTATGCTGTTTCACTTGCTGTTGATTCATTTTTCTTTATTCTTGTGCCTAGAGGTCATTATCTCTTCTTTTCTGCAGCTTTGATTCTCGGATGTTATCGATTACGCGCTGATTAAGGAGGTTGAAATGGCGTCAGGCTGGGGTGTCTGAATTAGGCAGCCATTCCATCGTGCGCTCACCAGAAGTCTGGCCAGAAGCTCTTTGAGAGAGAGCGAAATACACCTCCAAGCCTTCAGACATTGGAACACTGCACAGCACAATTTTTTAAATCCCCATCTTGCAGGCTGGCACTTGTTTTTTACAGCTGATTTTAGTTGGAAAAAGTAAACTCAACAACACTTTTCTAAGTTAAGAAGGAGTGATGGGAGCCAGGGATAGAGAGAGAGAGAGACAGACACTGCACTTTCACGGTAAGTTTCAGCTCTCTCTCTCTCTCTCTCACTATGGAGGGTACAGCAGCTTCTCTAATTAATTTTGAATTTTTAGCCTGCAAACCAGGCGGACATCAAAGAACTTTTCCCTGTATGACTATGCTGCTGATTTTCTTTCTTAGAGAGATCAAAACAAAGGGATCCGTATGATTGCCCGCAGCTTAAAATCCCGACAGCTGAATGACCAACTCTGAAATACTGACGATTTAAATTATCGATGCATGTATTCCTGACTGTTAAAATCCATGTCCCAAAATACCTACAGAAATAAAGATAGTTGCTACATGATGAAATAAAAAGCAATACTAAATCTCCATTGTCTGCTGAAATACTCCCTCAAACCTGCAACCTTAACACATTACTTTTCCTCCATGTGTACAAGTTACTGCATGTTTTGTAACTGAAACAAAACTCAGTTTTTGATTGAAATACTCCCTCAAACCTGCAAGCTTGCTACCTGTAGAAATCAGCTTAAACTGCTGCAGCCATCTGGCATCATGCACACAAAACAGTTCAACAATTCAATAAATGCCCCCACCACCACCAATTAACATCATGATGTGCACACTGAACTTCTAGCTGGAGACACCATCTGCCATGACGCTCTCCTCTGTCTTCCAGTAACAGCAACCCGGAACAGCAAACATATCCGGTAAGACAAGATAAT
Organism: Neoceratodus forsteri; assembly: GCA_016271365.2. NCBI lineage: Eukaryota > Metazoa > Chordata > Ceratodontiformes > Ceratodontidae > Neoceratodus > Neoceratodus forsteri. The sequence continues at coordinate 80,242,626 of JADMNL010000034.1, forward strand.
GTAAATGTAACATGTTCACTGTTAACTGTTTTAGATAATGGGTAAAGTCAAACTTGCTTCCTGATTGGCTGAAACAGCCTGCCACCGGCTGTTATTTCTCAACAACGCCCGCTCAATAACAAGTTCCCCTAGCAGCACCCCTCACATCATAATATCCCTGTGCCCGTGCTCTGCTAGCCGCTAATTTTCACAATACTGTTACGACAGGATGACCTAAAAGCACCCACACACGCAACCAATCCTCAATGCAGTGAACAGTAAAAAAAAAAAAACTCTTCTTTTTTTCTCCTAGTAAGTTAGTCCTCACTCCAATGCTGGCAAGGCTCAGAACCTCGCATCCTTTCCCAACTGCCACTACACGGCACCGTGGCTCCATTGTGACTAAAAATTTAAATTAAACTCTCGCCCTCCATAAATAAAAACAAAGTACCTCCTTGATTTCTCGCCCCAGACATCATCAGCCGAGTTCCGAATGCTGTCACACAACACCACATGATTCCCGCTCTACAGCTCATCCTTTTGCTCCCCATCGACAACCGAACGATATATTTCAGCGAAAGATAACTGACAACGATGAAAAATTTAAAACAACAATTCCGGGACATTGCTGTCAAAAGATGGCACTGCAAAACACTTCCAAAACACATACAAACAGCAGCACCCTCTAGTGGCACTAAACGGACTATTTTACAGAACCCAACATTTTACTAACTTTTACTAATATTTTACTCTTTTTAATAAAATCATTATTTTAAAAAGCTAATAATATAAACCCATCATCTAAGTATAATAATACCCTCAGGGTAGGGCGTATGGATATAGCGGACCTTCCAGGGCTATAAGGCCCTCCGCCTGCGGCGTCGGGCCTCATTAAGCCCTGGGCAGTCCGCTTATATTCAATAACGCCCACCCCGCATATTATTACTTACATAAAACATTGCTGGAGGCTGGATATGCAGGAAGTGGAGCCAGATTAGTGAATCCTTTCTTTTTCCAGCAACTATCGGAATGCCTCCGGTTCTCCCCCACCTCACTACTGTCTCTCAGAGCTGGCTCAGTCTGACAGCAGCTGTGTGCTGAGTGCTGAAATACTCCCTCAAACATGCAAACTATCACCGACCCGTGGCACGGTGCAGCGAGTAAATAAACCAGCATTTGTCATTATCGAATGTTGCTTGCTTATATGTACTGTTTGGGTATTTGGAAGTGATAGTACCATGCCTAAGAACTGTCATGTTCCCCCAGACATACACTGTGTCTTTCTGTTCAGTATTCACAGAAGAGGGAGGGGCAATACACAGCAGTATAGCAGTTGTGAAGGCGTGAAGAGGTAGACAATAGTCCATTCACAGGCAGAAGAATCCTGCAGGAGTGACTAAATTGAAGGTGGACAAAGCAAAGGGACCAGATGGCATACATCCAAGGATATTAAGAGAACTGTGAAGGGAATAGCAGTACCTCTGGCAGCCATGTTGACTGAGTCATTCAATGCAGGGGTAGTACCAGAGATTGGAGGAGGGCACATGTGGGTCCCTTATACAAATCCAGTAGTAAGGAGGAGGCGGGGAACTATAGGCTGGTCAGCCTCACTTCAGTAGTGGGGAAGATCATGGAGACATTGCTTAAAGAAAGGATGGTGGGGCATCTAGAAGCCATCGGAGCCCAGGACCATAGGCAACATGGATTCACAGTGGGAGTTCACGCCAGGCAAATCTGGTTGATGTCTTTGACTGGGTGACAAAGGAAGTAAATCAGGGTGGGGCAGTGGACAATGCTTACCTTGATTAAGCAAAGCCTTGACACTGTCCTACATAGGAGGCTGATAAACTAGCTGAGTAGGCTGGGCATGGGGAAAGGGTGGTAAACTGGTTTAGAAACTGGCTAACAGACAGAAGGCAGAGAGTGGTGGTAAATGGGGTGCAGTCTCGGGAGAGGGGTGATCAGTGGGGTGCCACAGGGATTGGTCCTGGGGCAGTCCTGTTAAATGTCTTCATTAGTGACATTGCAGAAGGGCTGAAGGGAAAGGTCTGCCTGTTTGCAGATGACACCAAGATCTGTAAGACAGTGGATACCCCAGAGGGTGGAGAAAATGAGGAGGGGCTGGGAAGCTTGAAAAATGGTCTGAGGACTGGCAACTGAAGTTTAATTCAAAAGTGCAAAATGATGCACCTGGGACACAGAAACCCTGGGAAAGCTAAAGGATGGGGGAGTTGCTGACAGTCACAAAGAAGGAAAGGACCTAGGCGGTTGTTATTTCAGATGACCTGAATATGTTAAAGTGGTAAGGCAGCTGGGAGGGCCAGTGACATGCTGGGGTGCATAGGCAGGAGTATCACCAGCATAAGGAGGAGGTAGTGATGCCATTATATAAAGCCATGGTCAGGCTTCACATGGAGTACTGTGTGCAGTTCTGGAGGTCGCATCTTCGTAAGGATATTAACAGGCTGGAGATGGTCCAGAGAAGGGTGAAAGGAGAAGATACAGAGCTTGCAACACAAGACTTATGAGGAGAAATTAACGGACCTCAATATGTACTCACTGGAAGAGAGGAGGAAAGTGGAATATGATACAAACATTCAACTACCTCAAGGTATAACTACTGAGAAGCAGGAGGCAGCTGCTATAGACACATGTGCCAGCTTCTGTGTGATATTCTTTTGTTCTTATCAATCTGTAATCTCCAGTATTTCAGTAATCACATGACCACACTGCCTACTTTAGGCAATTTTATGTTGGTTGATCCCTGGTGTTAGTGACAGACAGAGGGCTCACCAGATTGTGTTGCCATTTGAAAACTTCATAGAGTGTTCTTTTTACTGGTAAGCGTTTTGGAAAGCTGGTGAAGGGCTCACAATTTTATTATGATTTTATCTCCTTATGTCTGTCCCTTTGGTCCCCCATCCCACACCAAACAGTCATCAGTGGCCACAGCTGCAGCCTTCTTCTGCCAAGATGGTGGGTGAGCAGCTGCCTTCACAGTCTGTGAAATCTGACGTTTTCAGTGTTCGGGCAACTCCACTATTGCCTGCTCTGCAGTCTTTCGGGTTGTTGCAGGTGTATCCTATTTGTTCATGTGACCTCAGATGCAGAATATAGAAATAAGTATGATCACTAAGGTGTTGCCTCATATGACCTGTTAGAGAAATGTAGTTAAGCAGACTTGGGATTTTACCAGCTCTGTAGAATTGGAAATGCTGCTCCAAGTGGGGGTGTTAACTGGAGGACAGTGAGTGGAGGGGGCACTTGTAATACATGTGTTATTTCCTTTGGCAGCATCTGATTTGGGATTACAGTGCCAAAAATATCAGATTAGAAACGTGCTTGTTCTACCTAATTAGAATTGCTGGGTGCTGTTCCTTTGTCTGTACTGAAGTGGTATGATGTTAACTTGAGGCTGTGACATAAGCATTATCAAAATTGCTGGAGTTGCTCCAGTATCTGTATCGGTGTCCCCTCCCAGAAATGTTCCGTTTCACTCTTGGCTGTCATTTGTGGTTGTGTAACAATTCTCAGGTTCTTGAACTCTTCTGGGTGGGTAGGGTTCAATGTTGTTACATTATTCTGTACAAACCATATTATGTCTACATCCCTACAGAACCAAACTGTTTCCATAACACAGTGAGATAACATCATACACTCCAGAGCAGAGCAGGAGCAGTCTCTGATGTCCTCTCACCCAGTGATGGAAATGTCAGCCTTGTGTGTGATTGTCCAGACATTCTTTTGTATAGTATGTGTTTCAATTTACTTTCTGTATCTTTTTAATCTGTTTTTACCTCTCTCTGCAACGTGGAGGAACTTCTTCAGAAGCCCTAGGCTGGTATTCCACTCCCGGTACCTCTCGAGTGTCACTTGGACCCACTTCCATCGTGCCTCAGCCTACCCCCTGGGCAGACAGAAGGGGTCCCCAATTCCTCTCCAGTCCATTACTGAGCGTCAGGAGGTCCGCTGTGGCATCTACCGAGAGCCTGGTTATGAGTTATCTGGAGCAGCCAGGTCCCATTTATGTCCATAGCGATGGGGTATTTTCCTTGTTTCTGGCCCACCCCTCAGGATGTCGGGCATGTCAGGGAGAGCCAAGGGTGAAGCACATCTATATGCAAATGCTCCAGCTGGGCTGATGTCCCTCCTTCTTTCAGCTGTCCCACTGCACTTCCACCCAGCCTCTGGGTGCTCAATCCTCCCTTCCGGCTGAACCTCCAGTCGCCCAGGTCCGTTCCCAAACCGGGTCACTGGCACCATGAGCAGTAATCCTACCGCTGCCGGCGCCAGACACATGTTTTCTCTGTCTTCAACTGTAGTCCATTAATGGGGACAAACAGGTTAGGATTAAAAGAGGTAGCGTGATTTAAAGCAACAGTGCAACAAAACGGGCAAAAATTGGACCCCACCTTTTTCAATGCAAAAGATACCAGCCATTTTCCAGTTTAATTCAGTACAATTTTCTAATTCTACCATTTGATTTTTATAAATGTTTTAATTTATTTTTCCTTAAAAAAGATGGCCACCACATTTTCCATAGAAATAACATTGCAGACTTGGCAAGGGTCATGTACGAAGTAAATAAACAATGTTCCATGGTACACAGCATAGGAGGTACCTAGACAAGTACATTTGACAGGTATGCTAATATTGTTCTTCATTGTAGCTGAAACTAGCTCTTAAAAAATCATTTTCATTGTTCTGCTGCTTTTATGTAATAGCTCAGTGAGCTGGCAATATTTTATTTGTCAATCATTTAATAAATCAGTTTACTGGGTGCTTGGTCTTGCTGACCTTCCTTAGGAGGGACTTGCAGTGGCAACACGATGCATCTTAATAGACATTAGATGCTGTGTTCTTGTACCATAGTAGTGACAGCTGCTGTGGTTCAACAGCATTCTGCCATCACTACTGTGGTTCAACAGCATCTTGAAGTTTATAGAATTCCATACAAAACACTAGAACGTATATTATAGTGTCAGATGATGTTGTACTACAGCAGTGATGTCCGCATGTCACTATTGTCACTAGTTATGTCTCTACTGTGATGCAGGAGCATCAAATCTAATGTTTATTGAGCTGCCTCATGCTACACTGCAAGCCAGCTCAGAAGGAAGTCATCAGCTGGACTGAAAACCCAAACTGAACTCCTTTGTGAAAAGATGAACTACTAGAAATGTTGCCAGCTCATGTAGCTATTAATTTAATCTTTGCTGTTTTCTGTTTATTTGACCACCGTCAAGACACAGTTAAACAGAAGGTACATACGATCTATAACAATGCATGGCAACCACATGCAATTGGGATGTTTCCATCTCAAGGAGAACTTGCATCATACCTCTAGAGCATTAGTTCTCACATTTTTGATAGTGAGCCTCCCCAAGCCATGGAAAAGCTGTTGAGCCTCCCTCAAATTTGGAAAAAAAATTTCATATTTTGCATAGTACAACAGGAATAAAGTGAGACTAATAAAGTTGACTGCGTATATTCCCATTTCATTCAACTTACTGTTCTCCACCCCAACCCCCACACCCAATTTATCCTTCACTTTTCTGACTCTTGTGCCTTGTTACTTACTTCCTCTCAAACTGAAACTAACCTAGCCCACTTCATCTCTCCCTCTTAGCCTGTTGTCAAGCCACTTCCTGTACCCTTACCCAGGTCACACCTGAAAACCATCTCTTCCCCTTACCCTGCTGTCAGCCACTTCCTGTACCCTTACCCAGGTCACACCTGAAAACAAGCCCTGACTCCATGTGCCTTTCCCAGTCACTAATTTCCATATAAACAGAGTACAAACAAGCTTTGCCTCAGTATGCCTTCTAGTCACAAATTTACTTATTTCTACACACATAGAAACACGCTTTGGTTCATTGGGCCTTTCCTGGTCTTCAGTTTGTGCATAAGTAAAGAAATTCAGCTGCCTTTATTCATATTTAGTTTGTTTCATCCCATTACACAAAACATCCAAAACTTAAAATTTAAATACTGTACATTCTCAGACTTGACTGGCCTCCCTAGAACAGTTTGGGTCCTCCTTGGGAGGCTGGCTGCACCCATTTGTGAACCACTGATCTAGAGCATTGCTCTTGGTCTATGATGTCTCACTTCTCAATGAAAACACAACTTTGTATGTGTGGTTGTCCGTACAGAACTCTGTGTAAGTTATGAAAATATCAGCTGACTGGGTAGTCCTAGCAGCTATACTATAGCTGCAGGAAAGTTTCAAGACTGTGTGCAGATATGATATGTGATCTTAGTTGGCAGACTGGGTTGCTTTTTCAGGGACAGCTGGGGATCTAAAAAACCAGTTGGGCAGGGGCTTACTGCTAAGAATAGCTAAAACAAATTCAGCACTAACTGCACCCCACCCCTCGGAAGTCCACATATATGATCGAGGGGTGGAGTCATTATTGGGAGGGGTTAAACTCTTGAGGAACAAGTACATGTTGTACAGTGGAGTAGTTTTATGTTGATTGTGCACAGCGCAAGAAACATATTGTGTAGCTTTCTCAGTAGCAGGCTGTGGAGGCACTGTTGTGGCCAATGCCCCACAGCTTGCAAAGGCTTGTTCCAGCGTCCCCAATGGCGTGCAGGCTGTTGGTGACAGTAGTTTGGAACGTTTGCACCAACTTCAGACAAATCAGCCACTGCAATCAAGGGCCACCTCATCATTGCAGCATCAGTTATCCACTGCAATGAGGAGCAACCCTCATTGCAGGGTGGGATGTAAAAACCCTGATATTGTTTGTGAACATGGCGGCATGTTGCCTTCATGTTCACAAACAATATAACCCCCCACCAAGTTTATTTGTCGATGGGGCCCCAATCCCGTTGGCCTCGGTGCCCCATTGTTTCTGGTGCTGATGAGGGAACCCACTCCGTCGGCATTCTGTAACACCCCTGCTTTTATTCCTGCCGACGGGTGCCCAATCCCTGTCGGCATAATGAACTCCCTTTGTGTGCCAACGGGTGCCCAATCCCCATTGGCTTCTGCTGCCCCCAAGAAAGCCATTGGTGGAACGCTGGGAGACCACCCCAGTGTGTCACTTGCCCTGTAAAGGAAAAATGGTCCGTGAAGTCTTTCCTTTTTTGTTTACCTGCAAAAAGAAACAGCCTCCGTAGTCTCCTGGCCCCCACCGCAACCCACACCCACCCACTGCACACCCTGCCTCCCACACCCCCTCACCACATACTTACTGTACCTCCGGAGCTTGGCACAATGATCAATGGTGGACCAGGGACACATCTGCACTCTTCAAAGCCGACCGCAAACTGAGGAAATGCGTAAACTGTATAACGTAATAAATAGGGTTTTTCAACTTTAGTGCATATCTCGGGCATTTTGGGATTTTTTCACCAAATTTTCAACATGGAGTTTTGGGACCCCTTCTCATGAATTCTTGAACTGTCATGGCGTTAATCGCCCCAAAGGTGATTTCGCAGTCACTGCTCGGAATCACCTTCGGGCAGATTAATGAAACGACAGTGCCAGTATTCATGAGGTGGGCTCTCAAGCCTATGTTGTAAATTTGGTGGAAAACTAAAAATGATTGCTTTACGAAGCATGCACTCGCGCAGTTGCTAAGCACGCCGTAACTTCATGAATTTGCAATATTTTCATGCCAGATTTTCAACATTGGCATTTTCACACCTCCTTGTGAACAGTATAGCTGTCATTGTTCACATCCTGGTGGAAATGTGTTTTCGCACTTCCAGCGCAGAATAGCACGGTTACTGTGGGAAATCATGTAATCGGGACAGATTAAGAAAATGACAGTGACACTGTTCATGAGTAGAGTCCTGAAATGGCTGTGTTGAAAATTTAGTAACGATACTCCATAAAATGACTGCTATGAGCGTTTGTTGCGCAGTTTTCACGCGACGCCAGAATCTCGAATTTATAATATTTTCACCCAGATTTTCAATATTGCCATTTTCCCACACCCACTTATGAACAGTGCAGCTGTCATTTTCCCATCCTGGATGAAATGTGTTTTCGCACTTCGGTAGCAGAATAGAGTGGTCGCTGTGGAAATCACTGTCGGGACAGATGAAGAAAATGCCAGTGATACTATTCATGAGCAGAGGTCTTAAAATGCCTATGTTGAAAATTTGGTGACAAAACTCCATAACATGACTGTGTTACAAGTGTGCATTGCACACTTTCCACACACCCTGTAACCTTCGCAGATTTGTAATATTGTCATGCCAGATTTTCAACAGTGGCATTTTTACACCTTCTTATGAGCAGTACAGCTGTCATTTTCACATCCTGACTGAAATGTGGTTTCACAGTCACGGCACAGAATAACACGGTCGCTGTGAAATCAGTGTTCGGGACAGATTAAGAAAATGACAGTGGCACGGTTCATGAGCAGAGGTCCTAAAAGCCCTATGTTGAAAATTTGGTGACGAAACTCCATAACATGACTGTGTCACAAGTACGCGTTGAACTGTTTCCACGCACCCTTGTAACTCCAAATTTGAAATATTTTCACGCCACATTTTCAACAATTGCACTTTTCACACCTCCTTATGAATAGTACAGCTGTCATTTTCACATCCTGTCTAAAATATGTTTTTGCACTCCTGCGGAGAATAGCATGGTCGCTGTGGGAAATCAGTGTTTAGGACAGATAAAGATCGAGCGAGTGAAAGGGGGTGACAGGACCTCAACTGAGCTCTGTCAGGACTGCTGGGGATTTGTTTGTGGGCAGAAAAAAGGCCTAGAACGCAAGAGCCCAGTACAAAAGGGCAACCTGCAGCACTGGGAGAAACAGAACGAGAGAGCGAGTGAGGGAGGGGAGTGAGCAAACTCACCAGAGCACTGTCAGGACTGCTGCAGATTTCTGTGTGGGCAGAAAAAGGCGCCAAAGCAGGCAGGAGCCCGATAAAAAGCGGCTTGCAGCGCCATGACAAACAGAATGAGTGCGTGACAGAGGAGACTGAGCGACCTCAAAGGAGCTCTGTCGGACAGCTGCTGATTTCTTTGTGGACAGACAAAGGTGCCAACGCAGCCAGGAGTCCTGTACACAAGCTTAGCCTGCAGCACCAAGAGAAACAGAATGAGTGAGTGACAGCGTGGTAGTGAGTGAGCTCAACAGAGCTGTATTGTGCCTGCTGTGGGTTTCTTTGTGGGCAGAAAATGCAGCAACGCAGGCAGGAGCCCAGTACAAAAGGCCAGCTTGCAGCCGCGGCAGAAATGGAATGAGTGAGTGAGAGAGGGGAGTGAGCGAGCTCAATGGAGCTGTGTCAGGACTGCTTCAGATTTCTTTCTGGCCAGAACAAGCCGCCAATGCAGACAGGAGCCCAGTACAAAGGGCAGCCTCAGCAGCAGGAGATACAGAACGAGTGAGTGAGGGAGGGGAGGAGTGAGTTCAACGGAGCTCTGTTGGGACTGCTGCAGATTTGTTTGTGGGCAGAAAAAGGCAGCAATGCACAGGGGCCCAGTACAAAAGAGCAGCCTGCAGTGGAGGGAAAACCAGAATGAGCGAGTGAGAGGGAGTGGGTGAGCTCAACGGAGCTCTATTGTAACTGCTGAAAATTTCTTTGTAGGTTTTAAGGCAGGCAACGCAGGCCGGAGCTCAACAGAAAGGGCAGCCTGCAGTGCCGGCAAGAAATGGAATGAGCGAGCAAGAGAGGGGAGTCAGCCGGCTCAACAGACCTGTGTTGGGACTGCGCAAATTTCTTTGTGGGCAGAAAAAAGCCACCAACAGAGGCAGGAGCCCAGTACAAAAGGCAGCAGCCTGCAGTGCCAAGAGAACCAGAATGAGCGAGTGAGAGAGGGGAGGAACAACCTCAACGGAGCTCTGTCGGGACAGCTGTGGATTTTTAGTGGGCAGAACAAGGTGCCAATGCAGGCAGGAGCCCAGTACAAAACAGCAGCCTGCAGCACGGGAGACACAGACTGAGCAAGTGACAGAGGGCAGTGAGTGAGCTCAACACACCAACGTAATCAACATTCGGCATTGACACATGCTTGCTTGTTATAGGATAATGAAAGATGGTTAACTAGTTAGGATGTGGGGTTAGGTTATTAATATTATAGTATATGGTTAGGGCTTATTGTAGATTAAAATCGGTGGCTTTCTAAATCTTGTAGGACAGTTCAAAGGTCAAAAAGTTGTTGTACTATCGCTCTGACGTCACATTGATAGTACAACAACTTTCATTGCTGTCCTACCTCCTGATTGGCTGACTCCACTGGCTGTAACTGCGAAAATAAATTAAAACATGGCAGCGGGATTAGGCGGTCACGGAGAGGTGGATCTTCCGGGAATCTTGCTTCTACCACACGGCTTTTTGGTGCAAAAGCATTTTTTATTTAAAAAAAACTGCTGCTGAAAGAGTGCGAGCGGTGTGGGTAGAAGCAGCCAACGGCGGAGTGCAGTGAAGTCGAAACGAGCTACAAGGGTGCGTGGAACCGCGCAATGCACGCTTGGCAACACAGTCATTGTATGGAGTTTCGGCACCAAATTTTCAACATAGGCATTTTAGGACCTCTGCTCATGAACAGTGTCACCATCATTTCTTCAAACTGTCCCGAAAACTGATTTCGCACAGCGGCCTTGCAATTCTGTGCGGACATGCGAAAACACATTTCAGGCAGCTACAGTGTTCATAAGGAGGTATGGAAAAATGCCAATGATGAACAGCTGGAGTGAAAGTATTACAGATTCACAAAGTCATGAGCGCAGGCCCAAACTGTGCAACGACGCTCATAAAACTCTCATTTGATTGACTTTTGTTCCCAAATTTTCAACATAGGTATTTTAGGGCATCTGCTAATGAACAGTGTCACTGTCATTTTCATCATGTGTCTCGAACACGGATTTTCCACAGCGACCACGCTATTCTGCGCTGGAACTGCGAAAACAGATTTTGGTCAGGATGTGGAAAATGACAGCTGTACTATTCATTAGGGCGTGCAGAACAATGGCACTGTTGAAAATCTGGAGTGAAAATATTAGAGTTTATGAACGAGCGCAGCGTGCAAACTGCGCAACGCATGCTTCATAACACACTCACTTTATGGAGTATTGTCACCAAATTTTCAACACAGGTATTTAGGACCTCTGCTCTGAACAGTGTCACTGTCATTTTCATAATGTCTCAAACACTGATTTCGCGACAGGAATCCGCTTATTCTGCTAAAACCACATTTCTGCAAGGATGTGTAAAATGACAGCTGCACGGTTCAAAAGAAGGTGAGAAAAATACCAATGTTGAGAATCTGGCATGAAAATATTGTGAATTCGCTAACGATGAGAGTGCATTGTGCAGTTGTTACGCAAGCTCGTGAAACAGTCATTTTAATGGAGTATTGTCACCAAATTTCAACACACACTTGTAGGACCTCTGCTCATGAACAATATCACTGTCATTTTTGTAATATGTCCCAAACACTGATTTCGCACTCTGTAACCGCGCTATTCTGTGCCGGAGTGAAAAGCATTTCAGCCAGGATGTGAAAATGACAGCTGCACAGTTTACAAGAAGTGTAGTAAAATGCCAATGTTGAGAATCTGGCATGAAAATAATGCAAATGCGCTAACTTATGAGCGTGTGTTGTGCAGTGGCTATGCACGCTCGTAAAACAGTCATTTTAGGAATATTGTCACCAAATTTTCAACATAGGCATTTTCGGACCTCTGCTCTTTGAACAGTGTCACTGTCATTTTCATAATGAGTCCTGAACACTGATTTCACACCATGACTGTGCTATGCTGTGCCAGAAGTGCGAAAACACATTTCGCCAGGATGTGAAAAATGAAAGCTATATAGTTCACAAGAAGGTGTGGTAAAATGCCAATGTTGAGAATCTGGCTTGAAAATATTACCAAATTAGCTAACTTACGAATGTGTGTTGCGCAGCTACTTCCTTTTCTCGTCAAAACAGTCATGTTTTTGGATTTTTCCACAAATTTGCAACATAGGGTTTTGAGAGCCCCCTCATGAACAGTGGCACTGTCATTTCATTATGCATTCCCAAAAGGTGACACCTTTCGGGACCAAATAATGCCATGACAGTGCAAGAATTCATGAGAAGGGGTCCCCAAACCCCATGTTGAAATTGGGGCCAAATTCATAAAAATGCCTGAGATATGCAGCAAAGTTGAAAAACCCTATTTATTACATTATACAGCTTACGGCATTTACTCAGTTGGTAGTCGGCTTTGGCGAGTGCAGGCATGTTCCCAGTCCACCAAAGATCATCGCATCGGACTCCAGAGGTAAGTGTGGGGTGAGGGGTTGTGGGGAGGCAGGGTCGCCGTGGGTGGGTGCGGTGGGGAGGGGCACATGGAGACTACGAGGACTGTTTTCGTTTTACAGGTTCAAAATGGAAAAAAAACATCGCGGACAGTTTTTTGCAGGGATTTGGCATGCTGGGGTGGGCTCCCAGCGTGCCACATAACTGTTCGGGGGTCTGTAGCTGACAGAGGATTGGGCACCCTCATCAGCAAACAACATGGGGGTTATTGGTTATTTCTGCTGGCGGGGAGTGGGCTCCCAGTCGGCACCTGAACAGGGGTGGGGTAAAAGCCATGGGGATTGGGCACCCCCTCAACCTGCACAAATGGGGGATGCTTTATGCCGGCAGAAGTGGGCTCCACCGTCGGCACATTCTGAGGGGTGGGCAGCCGACAGAAGTTGGGCATTCCCAAAGTGGAGCAGTTCAGCAGCCAGTGTGCTGCCATGCACATAATGGCGGCGACATGGCAAGAAAAGGACCGCTGCATCTGAGCTTTGCTCGGGACTGCAGCCGGACCTTTTTCTCTTAGACCTCACCATTATGTATGCATGGTGTGGCGCCGCATAATAGGCTGTTTGGGAATGCGGACGCACCTACTGGTGCGTGCCCTGCATCGCCGAACAGCGACCGCGTCTCAAAGCTGCACTTTCCCAAGATGGCTGCGCCAACGTGCCAACATAAAATGAGAAACAGTCTATGTCTGCCAGGTCCTCGATGTGTGGGATAATCGCTGCCATGTTTCTGATTGCATTTAGCCCGCTCAACAATAGTGAAGAGCCAATCAGGATGCGGCTCTTATTTGAGTGACATGGCATGTGTTTGACGTTATAACCCGTGGGTTATAACGGTAAATTATAACTCAGTCAGCCCATTGAAAAATTGCTGAGTAAGCCTGCCCAGTGGTGCTGAAGGTTAAGGTGCCGCATGCCACACGTCGCTCCATGCCGGCGACCCGAGTTCGGGAATGAGCCTGGGTCATTGGGGGTTGGCAGGAGAGGAGAGAGATTGAGCATCCGATGGACTGCTGTCTTTCTCTGGGATGCAGTGTGCAGCTGCGGTGCATTGGTGGCCTCTAGCGGAGGCCGGGGTGATCAGCAGCATGAGGCAATATAAGGGGCGTGATGGGGCACGGCACCAGGTGGGCGATGGTGGAAGCATGCACAAAATCACTGCGTCATTGCACCCCCACCCACGAGGGGACCAGAACAGGGAAAACAGTGGCTTGATGACCATCTGTGGGGGCACCTGGCTCCGAGGGCACCATGGTGCATTACTGAATCTGGTCCTGGTGAACGAGCATGGGGGCTTCCACCACCCCACTGTGGGGGCAAGTCACGGGGTAGAAGCTGCAGGCCCAAATAGGAGATGAGGTCCTCAGGACGGCAACCAGAGAACCTAGGATGCCAGGATGCAGGTAGGCAGACTGGGACCAAGGAGAAAAAGGACTAACCAAAAAAAAAAAAAATTGCTGACCAGTTATTATATAATGATAACTGCAACTCTATCATGAAGAAGAGTGCAGTAATCTTCAAAGTTCTTTGCTTGACATCCAAATTTCACAAGAGCAGCGAAGAATGAGGAAGATTACCCATTAGTGCTGCCTTGGATGCAGGACTTCCGATGGATGTGGTTTTTCTGGACTTCGAAAAGGCATTTGATTCTGTCTCACATAAAATTTTGATAGAATGCCTATACAACATAGGCTTGCACAAAAACATAGTTGTTGGATTTCAGCTTGGCTGTCAAACAGAAGGTAACAAGTAAGCATTAGAGATTATACCTCTACCTGGTTTCAGGTGACCAGTGGAGTACCCGGGTCGGTGTTGGGCCCAATTTTGTTCAACATTCTTATCTCTAGCATGAAAACCAAAATGGAGTCTGGGTAAATAATACGCAGACGATGCTAAATTAGGGTGTATTGTCAATGATTATATTTCTGCCTCTGTGTTACAGGATAATCTAAATGAACTATCCAAATGGGCTAGAGAACATAAATTAATATTTAATACTACAAAATGCAAAGTAATGCATTTTGGTAAAATAATAGACTAGTCTCTTACTTTTTGATAATATTTTATTGGACAAAGTAATCTCTGAAAAGGATTTAGGTGTTCTAATTAACAACAATTTAAAATTCTTTGATCATATGAACAAAACTACTCAAAATGTCAGCGACTTATTACCTGTATGTTGAAGAACATTAAATCTAGAGAACCTGAAGTATTAGTCCCAATATACTGTAGTGTTATCAGGTCAAATATTGATTATTGCTCTTTATTTAGTGCTCCAACCTAATTAAGGATAAAATACTGGCTGAAAAGGTGCAGCGATGATTTACTAGACAGGTCCTTGATTATAACAAATTTTCATATAGTACAAGGCTGAAGAAACTGAATCTTTATTCCTTTGAATATCGATCCCTTAAAGCGATCTTTGTCTAATATATAAAGCCATGAGGGATCAAACATTATGCAAAACTATATGTCTAGAATGACAGACAAACACAAATTTTACTAGGTCACATAAACTCAAATTAAAATTATCTATTAATAAAACTACAAATAGGAATCTTTTTCACTCAGAGAGTGGTACCTACCTGGAATGCATTGCCTGTAGAAGTGGTAAATAGTAGTACTCTACAAATATTCAAAACAAAACTAGATCTCTTTATGGGTAACAGCAAATATGATTTCCATCCAGGATAGGACGGCGAGTTCATTATGGGCTTGTCCCTTGAGCTCGTATACACCTATGAACCTATGAACCACTACCTGTTTGTCATGATAGAGCAGCAGTTGTTATGTATGTATGTGTGTATGTAGTACCTACCCTGTCAGCAGAAGGCAATAATGCAACTTTTTGTCCTGCCCCAGCATGTATGCCTCAGTGATGGAACTGGGAGGCCAATCCACAACATGATGTATCCAGGCATGCACTACAGCCTGGTGATACATTCTGGAGTGTGAATACAGTGCTAGAATCTAAAAATACTAACCCATGTTTTTGAGTGACATTACACAAATTCCCAAGCGTGGGAAACAAACTGGAGTAGTGGTTTCAAGTTTCTGTTACTTTACCTTTGAACACGTGGCACAGAAGTTGTTTCCTTGCACAGAACAGTATTAGTAGTTTGGTATGTAAAAAATAAAAGTAAAAACTGACACCTGGATTTTACACTGATTTCTTCACTTATAGCCCATCTTAATTCTTGAAGTCTTAACAATATGTAGAGGAAAAAAGATTACCTATAATGTATTTACATTAACGATGGTACTTTTTTGAGGGGGTAGTAGTCCCCAAGTGCTTCCTTGTTCTGTGGAACTAGATCCCCATGTGCCCTCTAGCTCCTTCCCATATTTCTATAGTGTTTTACATTGTGATTGGTTGACCATCCATGGCACTCCAGACATTACATCATGGGTTTTAGCCCACCTGATAGGCTAGTGATGCACATGACTCTAGGATCAAATTTCTAGTATATCCAGGTCCCAGAAACCCCTGTTCTCCAGTTCAAATTGTGCATCTGACAAGGCAACTAGCACAGCAGGATCCCTGTTGTTCCACACAGAAAGGTAGGCCTTGATTCTAATTACTATAAGAGAAGAGAGAGATATCTATGGTTTAGTAGCAGCAAATGTAGGTGCTGCAATGGTGCTTCAGGATGTAACGCAGCACACTGTACTTCATGTATAAAAGCCACTTGTGTGGCTTTAAGATTAATTAAGATGATTTTTATCGTGAAATAATAGGAGCTTTCCAGGCTGCTGCTAGAAGCTGGAAGCCAGCAGTGGTATCGCGATCTTGTTTGTATGGAGCACGTATTAATTTTATAAAGAAACTTCTTTCCTCTGTTTTTGCTGCCCTGCTTTCATTATTTGTATTTACACAGTCTTGTTGCAGTCACTAGTAGGGTTCCTTGCTTAGAGGAGCTCCAAAGTGTTTTGCTTTGAGGGAGAAAGAGAGAACTTGGGAAAACAAGGGTTTAAATATTCAGAATTGCTGTTTTTCAATGCGCCACACTATTCACGCGCGTCCTGCCTCCTGACCCTTTCACAGCATCGCGCTGCAGCACAAAATGAAGGCATACTCCTATGCCCTGCACTACGCCTCTCCTCCCCGAGTCTCTCCACAGGTGTTACACGAGCACTCTGCCTCTGCAGAGACTCGTGGAAAGAAAAATGCAGTTTTACAAGGAGAGCACACTCACCACTAGGCCTTTGGCCTACCCTGAAGTTTCTATAGCACCACGCTCTTCCCACCACCATGTGGTCGAGGCCCTAGCATCCCCATTAGCCCGAGAAGTGCAAGGGGCTAGATATCCGAGTGAAGCTTCTAAGAGATGCGATGCAGCGCCTTTTGCCCTACGACTACCCTCCGCACTCCTCGAGGGATTGAAAACTGCCCCAGCGCCCTCCCCGTGACCACATGGTCCCGCGGCCACTCTAGGAGGAAACGCCTACTGTCGGGTTCCTCTCTGCCCCTGCACCACTGCACCAGATCACTTGGTCTCTCATGGTGCTACACCACCGAGTGGGGCATTTTTACAGGAATACAAGAGAGGGGAGGGGAGGGGAAGAGGCGACCGATTGTTGGCTCCACGCATTTTCCGACCGCATGGTCGAGAGCCCCAGCATACCGTGAGGAGAGAGAGACAGAGAGGGGGTGACTCCATCCTCCCTTCAACCCATCCACTCCTCTAAGGGACACCAAATTCCTTTCAGATTCTGTGAACTCCTGTATCTGGACAAGGAGCATTTTACGGTGAATTTTGGCTTACAGGTGAGCAACGAGCAGACAAAGGGGAACAAGCCCACTATAGGAACCCAATGTTCCCTCTCACGTATATATGGGGTCCCTCCCATAGCGACCTCTTATGTACAGACTACGATTACAGAACCTCTCCAATTTTCATATGGGTCCCTCTCCATAGCGACCTCTTATGTACAGACTACGATTACAGAATCTCCCCAATTCTCATACGGGTCCCTCTCCATAGCGACCCAATATGTATCTCACTACTTTACTGGAGTCTCTCCCTACAGCGACAGTCAGGTGGTGTGTCTATCCATGAGGGTTCCTCCCATAGTGACCCCCATGCTGTTCTTACCTCCAAAATCAACACATGCCCCCAACGCCAATTCTGTCCAACAGCACCTATGGTTTATTCAACATGGTGATAGACTGCACAGATTGTGCTAAGTAACTATGGGGCAAAAATCTGTCCGCAGGCCCCTTGCAACCAGCCTAACAATACGCTTGCCTTCTTTCTTCACCAGATGGTCAAGGCCAAGAAGTGCTCCTCTTGCAACGCTACTCTCCCTGCCCATGCTCCAGGCCCCTTTGCTCTGCCTGTTTTCATGACGACGATGACTTATCAATGGAGCAAACTCCTGTCATAGGTCCCAGCAATCCAGGGCCCAGCGGCCTACTTGGATGGATCCTGGAACCCTCAGATTCAGAACCAACAGGCCACAGTTGCGATGATGGAGAGCCAACAGAATTTCATGCTGAAGATAATGGAAACTCGAATCTCATAGCAGCATAGAACAGCAGCACCGCTTCGAGCCAGACAATGCGGGGGACCCTCTGAGAAATGTCCAGACACTGCAGACCCAGTACCAGACAATCTTCGCGGATTCGGAGAGGACAAGGATACACCAGACGAAGAGGATGGAACTGAGACCGACGAGGAGGACATGGAACCGCAAGCCATACCGTCCCTCACTTCTAAATTGTGTTCCTTCAACACGATCCCAGGCCTCATGAAAATTGTCAAGGCCACTATGGGGTTCGAGTGAGGAAGGAAAACCAGAGTCAAAATTAGATCCCATGATCCAACAAAAGGCGACCACCACGGAGACCTTCCCGTATGCCCAGCAATCGAGGATGTCTTCAACAGAGAGTGGCAATCCACAGAACCTAGCAGAATGTCAAATAAAAGAAACTTGGACAGGATGTATCCAGTCCAAGAGGACAAAGCCAGTAACTGGTGCAAAGCCCCAACCACTGACCCTCAGGTGGTGGCACTCAGTAAGAAAACCATTCTGCCCTGCGGACCATAGCATTAAAGGATCCAACGGACACAAGGGTGGAGGACATGTTAAAGAGGGCCTTCGAAATCAAGAGAACTGCCGCCAAAGCTTCCACAATGGCCATTTACACAGCACGCACACAAATCTGCTGGCTTGAGGAGCTTCTAGAGCAGGCAAACCCCAAGTCCAGAGAGGCAGAACTTTAGAGTGCACTTGATGCTGCAAAATACCTGGTGAACATGGTCAGTGGACACCCTTAGACTGCACGCCAGGGCCACGCCATCACCAACCATGCAGGAGAGCATTGTGGCTAAAGTTATGGGACGCTGACAATGAATCCAAACACTACTACAAAATTTATCCATGAAGGAAAGCATGTTTTTGGAGAGGGCCTACAGGAATGCCTAAAACAAAAGAGAGAGGGCAAAGACCTACTTAAGAATAAGACTAGGTACACCTACCTCCCTTCAGCAAGGCGGAGATTTCGGGGGAATAAGTCATACCAACCTTGGAGGACACGCACTCCCAGAACAGTTCCTTTCGAGGCAGAGGAACATCCAACGGTTACCGCAGTTCCTTCTCCCACTCTTACCAACTGTCCTCCTTTAGAGCCCATGGCTCCAAATTTGGGGAAGAGGTAGATGTTACAAGGGAAACAACAATGACTATGCACCCAGAACACTGCAAGGACAGGGTCTACCCACCAGTGGGACAAAGACTGTCACTGTTCAGGCGCCAGTGGTTCAACACAACCTCAGACAGGTGGGTCCAAGAAGTGGTGTCAAGAGGGTGCTCTATAGAGCTGTCCCAATCTCCCGTCACACACAGGTTCCTAAGTTCCCCATTGCCAAAAGGAAGGCAACACCTCATCAAGTCCAACATATCCTGTTGGAGTTGCTACGAAACAGAGCTATCCAGCTATCTTGCACGAACAGAAACTAGGGGTGTATTCCATTTTTCTTCCTTGTGCCCAAGAAATCAGGAGAACTTCACCCCATCTTGGACCTGAAACACCTCAACCAACATGTGGTGTGCCACAGGTTCAAAATGGAAACCATAAGGTCAACCCTATGCAGCGTCCGGGTAGGCAATTACCTCATGTCCATAGACTTGAAGGACGCATACCTCTACATTCCTATATACCAAACACCGACAATACCTCAGGTTCCACATCTTAGGCCACCACTACCAGTATCAGGCCTTGCCTTGGACTTACTCAGCACCAAGGGTGTTCACCAAGGTGTCAATAGTCTTAGTAGCCAGACTTCAGGAGCAAGGTCTGGATATCATACCCTACCTGGACGACTGGCTCATTCGAGCACGCCCAAGGAGCAATCGCACGAGACACCTTGACCGCCTAAAAGCACTCGAGGAACATGGCTGGGTAGTGAACCATGCCAAGAGTCATCTGATGCCCACACAACAGATCGAACATCTGGGGTGCTAATCAGCATGTCACAGGGATGGGCAAAACCCTCCCAGACAAGGGTGCTCAATCTGATAACATTGGCTCGTCACCTGAGATCTCGCCATCAGACAACCATGGGACGATAGCCCAGTTGTAAGGTTGCATGGCATCTTGTATAGACCTCATACCCTGGGTCAGATGGCACATGCGACCACTTCAGACTTACATACTCACTCGGGATCACCAAATGAGTACAACCTACAAGTCATAGTCCCACTACCACCATCATCGGTGAGACACTTCCTAACATGGTGGACAGTGAAGTCCAACCTCACAAGAGGGTCCCACTAGAGGCATCTTACACCGCCACAATAGAAAAAGACGCAAGCCTGTCAGGCTGGGGAGCGTGTTAGGCGACTTGATGGCACAAGGCCTATGGACATCAACAGAAGCCAAATTATACATCAACGTCCTAGAAATGAGGGCGGTAGCCCATGCCCTCAAGGCTTTCAGATCATTCATCTACAGTCAGTCGGTTCTTATACGCTCTGACAACAAGGTCACGGTGGCGTATATAGCAAAACAAGGGGCACCAGGAGCAGAGCCATGCTGAGGGAGGCAACGTCAGTCCTCAATTGGGCACAGACAAACCTCACCCATCTCAGCGCAGTGCATCTCGCAGGCAGGCTCAACGCATGAACAGACTGGCTCAGCTGGCAACAAGTTCACCCAGGGAGTGGTGTCTCCATCCCGGTCTCTTTCAGATGATCCAGGAAACCTGGGGACCAGTATCCATGGATCTCATGGCTACAATGGAAAACACACAAGTTCAGGCATTCTATTCAAGATTCAGGAAAGCCGGTCCCAAGGAACCGATGCCCTGTCACAACCATGGTCCCGGAGCATGCTTACATATTCCCACCCTCCCCTGCTTCCCCAGGTGCTAACCAAGATCTGAGCATCTCGATGTACCATCATCCTAGTGGCACCCTACTGGCCATGGAGAACATGGTTTGCCACGGTACTGGACATGACATTAGACAGCCTCAGGTTGCCCTACCGATCGGATATGCTGACACAGGGCCAGTAATTCACCTGGCCCCGCAGACTCTGAAACTCACGGCCTGGCTCTGAGAGGAAGAGACTGATGAGAGCAGGCTACCACGAGTCAGTCATATCAACGATGCTACAATCTAGACGGTCCTCGACCACATCCACCTATGGTAGACAATGGTCTCTATTCGTGAGGTGGTGTCAAGAACATGGAAAGGACCCAGAGCATCCGGACATGTTGACCATTCTCTTATTTCTCCAACAGGGAGTAGATAAGGGACTGGCTCACTCATCCCTCAGAGTACAGCTCTCGGCCATTGGAGCGGCCACTGGTTCCATCGGGATACAGCCCGGAGCACACCCAGATGCCCTGCGCTTCCTAAGAGCAGTGGAAGTGCTCCAACCCAGGGTCCGACCTTCCATCACCCCATGGGATTTCCACTAGTACTGGATTCCCTCAGTACAGCTCCCTTGAACCGCTACATGAGGTGGACCTGTTCTGGTCGGCCTCAAGGCCTGCTTCCTCATCGCCATCTGCTCAGCTCGATGGATCGGAGAGCTAGGAGCACTGTCGTATAAGGAACCTTGCAGTGTTCACCCTCAGGGAGTCCGCTGCAGACGGTTCCAGCCTTCCAACCGAAGGTATCCACAACATTCTATAGGGAACAACCCATTGAGTTGCCCACCTTTCTGGAGACACCTAACTGGCGTTAAGCCGATCCCACATCATCTGGATGTCGGGATCACCCTCTCCATTTACATATCAAGGACTCTGCCCCTACATAAGACAGAGAGATTATTCATTGTCACAAGGGACAAAGACAAGGTAAGCGCCTCTAAGACCACGATCGCTGGCTGGCTCAGAAGAACCACCCAGGAAGCATACATAGCCAAGTGTATGACACCCCTGCAGGTATCAAGGCCCATTTCACGAGATCAGTAGCCACCTCCTGGGAAGAGGGCAATTGTGTCTTCAGAAGACATATGCAAAGCAGCAACAGGGACTTCCATCCATACGTTTGCCAGACACTATATGCTTGAGCACCTGTACAACATACAGCCCACTTTTGCCACACAGATCCTCCTAACAGCCACCTCTGCCTCTCACTCATAGACTACTCTGTCTCCCTCCATACAATACTGCTACTTATCTACCCATGATGTAATGTCTGAGTGCCATGGATGGTCAACCAATCACAATGGGTGTTTACTCACCTGGTAAAGGTGATTGTGTTGGTTGACATCCATGGCACTCAAGACCCTCCGACAGAGTACTCAGAGTGACCAGGAATGGAGCATTCACAAGCATATCTAAGGAGGGATTCGGATATATGCCACGAGGCACACACAAGGGTGGAGGTACTGACTGTCGACCTAATAGGGTAGAGATTAGATTGTAATAATAGGAAAATAAAACCAAGCCCATTGGCCACACGAGCTTACCACCTCAGTCTGCATCATTGTATATAATGATTGTATTGTTTTCTTTGAATTTTGTACTTGCGCTTTACTAACCTTGATTTGAGCTATGGAAGATTCGAACTGGAGAACAGATGTTCTGGGACCTGGATATACTAGAAATTTGATCCTAGAGTCATGTGCATCACTAGCCTATCAGGTGGGCTAAAACCCATGATGTAATGTCTGGAGTGCCATGGATGTCAACCAACACAATCACCTTTACCAGGTGAGTAAACACCCATTACTGTTTGCTTGCTCACATGCACAAGAAACATTATATGGCAGCATAGGAGAGAAGCGGGTTTTTGAGGTGCAGCACTGTGGTGGCCAATGCCCTCACTGCATCTTGGGGCTTGGCCTCTTTTCCCAATGCTGTGGCATGCTGTGCTGCTGACATAGTTCAGCAAGCATGCCACCAACTTAAAATAAATTTGCAGCTGCAATGAGGAGCAACCCATCATTGCAGGGGCGGTGCCCTAACCTGGTGTAACTTTTCAATGCACATGGTGGCGGCTGTCGCTGTTGCCTCATAGTCCCATGAAAGCCAATGGGGGACCCAGTCCCCCTGTCAGCATGCCCCTCCCAGTTCATTTGCCAATGGGGAGCCCACTCCCCATCCGGCATTGTCCCCACATATTTTGTTTGCGAGGGGTGCCCAATCCCCTCGCCATCATGTCTCCCCAAAACACAGACCGTTTGTATTTGCCAAAGGGTGCCCAATCCCTGTTGGCTCCAGTCCCCCAAAAAAAAACATGCAGGTATCTCCTGTAAAATAATAAAACCTTCCCATGATGTTTTTATTTATTTACTTTACCGAAAAGTACAAAATGGTCCTTGCTGTTGGCGGCCCTCCCCAAGCCACACCCCCTCTGCACACCCCACCTCCCGCACCCCTCACCCCATTACTTACTTCCAGAACTGGTGCACGATCTTCGTGGACTGGGAACACGCCTGCACTCTTCGAAGCGGACAGCTAACTGAAGAAATGCCAGTAAGCTGTATAATGACATAAATGAGTTTTTCAACATAGGTGGATATCTCTGTCATTTCTACGAATTTTAGCACCAAATTTTCAACATGGGGTTCTTGGGACCCCACCTCATGAATTCAGACACTTATGTCGTTATTCATTCCCAAAGGTGATTTTGTAGTCACTGTGCAGAATGACCTTTTGGGACTGAGTAATGAAAGACAGTGTTACTGTTCATGAGGTGGGTTCCCAAAAGCCTATGTTGCAAATTTGGTGAAAAATTCCAAAATGATTGTTACGAGCATGCTTTTATGCAGTTTCTATGCACGCCGTAACTTTGAGAATTTTAACATTTTCATTCCAGATTTTCAGCATTGCCTTTTTTTCACACCTCCTTATGAATGGTACAGCTGTTATTTTCACATCCTGCCCAAAATGTGTTTTACACATTGATGCACAATAGGCGTGGTCGCAGTGGGAAATCAGCGTTCAGAACAGATTAAGAAAATAACAGTGATATTGTTCATGAGCAGAGGACCCAAAATGCCTATGTTGAAAATTTGGAAGAACATTTCTAAAATGACTGTGTTACTAGCGCATGCTATGCAGTTTCCACATACACTCGTGAACTTCGAGAATTTTTTATATTTTTACTCCAGATTTTCAACATTGGCATTTTCCCACACCTCCTTATGAACAGTACAGCTGTCATTTTCACATCCTGGCTGAAATGTGTTTTCGCACATCCGCTAAAATGGTACAGTCACTGTGGGAAATCAATGTTGGACAAATTAAACAAGCATTTGTCAATGCCGAATGTTGCTTGCTTGTATGTGCTGTTTAGGTATTTGGAAGTGATAGTTCCATGCCTTCCTCCCAAGACATCCACTGTGTCTTTCCGCACAGTATTCACAGGAGAGTGGGAGGGGCAAGGGCCACAGCAGTACAGCAGTTGCCAAGGGGTGAAGAGGTGGACAGTAGTCCATTCAAAGGTAAAAGAGTCCTGCAGGTGCTCACTAAATTGAAGGTGGACAAAGCGATGGAATCAGATGGAATACACCCAAGGATATTAGGAGAACTGCGAAGGAGAGTGCAGTACCTCTGGCAGCCATGTTCACGGAGTTATTCAACACGAGTGAATTGGAGGAGGGCACATGTGGTCCCTCTACACAAGTCCGGGAGCAGGGAGGAGGAGGCGGGGAAAATAGGCCATTCAGCCTCACCTCAGTAGTGGGGAAGATCATGAGACATTGCTTAAAGAAAGGATAGTGGGGCATCTAGAAGCCATCGGAGCCCAGGACCATAGACAACATGGATTCACAGTGGGGACATCATGTCAGACAAATCTGGCTGATTTCTTTGACTGGGTGACAAAGGAAGTGAATCAGGGTGGGGCAGTGGACAACGCTACCTTGATTTCAGCAAAGCCTTTGACACCATCCCACATAGGAGGCTGATAAACTAGCTGGGTAGGCTGGGCATGGGGAAAGGTGTAAACTGGGTTAGAAACTGGCTAACAAACAGGAGGCAGAGAGTGGTGGTAAATGGGGTGCAGTCTAGGAGAGGGGTGACCAGTGGGTGCTGCAGGGATCGGTCATGGGGCCAGTCCTATTCATACATATATATTTGTCTAATCATGGAAAATCCTGTTTTAGTAATTATGTGTAAATGGTTTATTGATAGTAAACACTGCACATGTATGGAGACCAGTCGATAAACATTTGCTTAATTGCATCTAAATATTTCTTGACTGCAAATGTTTACTAAAGATTTTACTCTAAAGCACTTGTATGGTGGAAGGCTTTTTGGTGCAGTGGCCACCTGTAATGTATTTTGCAAGAAGGAAAGGGGTAGGTAGGGTACTTGTATAGTCTAAAATGAGGTTTTCTGTCATGTTAACATAAGAATGGCGGCCAACACCGTAAGGGAGAGGAACGTCTTGGTATAGTTGCTTTATGTGAGGCCATTATCTAATGCAAACACAAATAAACAGTCAGACTGGAAATCAGCTAACAGAAGGGATTAGAGTGAGCAGCTCTTAGAGAAGGACTTGATTTCTAGCAGTCCTGTCTCATCAGACGGTGATGAGATACAGGCAGAAAAGCAAGGAGGAGCTCTCCAGATGGCTAGAGAAAGTGTTTGTCTTAGGTTACTGCAGGGCAGTCTGGACTCCTAAAACACAGGCAGGCTTGAGAAAAAGCATAATCAGGAGCTACAAGCCTGTACGTCCAGAGAGAGAAAGACAAAAGAGGAAAGGGGTGGCAGGCTGCTTGCCCACGAGGGACTGGGCCTGCCCATTGCTAACATATACTTGACCTCCTGACCTCCTCCTGACACAGCTATCACCCTTCCTCCATCCCCACCTCAACCCAGGCCCCTCACACCTGGCAGCACCTGGGTAGCAGCGGCAGTGGTGAACCAGCTGCAGGCAGTCAGAGCGCCAGTTGACGGTGAGCCCGCAGCAGCCAGTGTGGAGGCAGCAAAGGAGGAGGAGAAGAGAGAGAGTGAGAACTCGTTTCTGCCTCAGATGGCACGCCAGTCTGTCTGCAGCACACGAGCCCTGGAGTTTGTACTAGTAGCACGGGGCTGCCTCAGTTGGTCTACAGCCAAGACGGCGCCTTGTTCTCACTGATTGCAGGCGCTAGCTATTCTCTCCCGTGCGGACCGATGGATGGTGCCCTTTAGCCACAGACCTGGGCAGCTCGTCCCAGCTCACCCTCACCCAGCCAATAAGCTCTGGCTGCAGTCATTGAAGGGGCGATCCGCTTTGCTAGTTTGATTTGGGAGACTTTTTGGGTGAGACCCACAAGTCATCGCATCCTGCTGCTCAGCATCTGGAATCCCTCCATCAGATAAATTTGCGTTGTTGGACGTGTACCATCTGGACTGGCACTTCCGTTCTTTTCGCCCAGTTTTTTTTTGCCTCTGACTGTATCGCAGACTGGAACTTTATTTGGAGCTCTCTCACCCAGTAGCGAATGGTGGGACTCTCTGGCCCCTTTCGTGTAAGTACAGCTGTGTGTTCTCTTATAATAACCGAGTGCTGGAGTTAATGAAGGGGACATGTTGTTGCCTGCATCTTGAGCTGTCTGAGCAACCGCCATTTCCAAACTCGTTTGTGACATCTTGCACTCGCTGTAGCAGCATGCATATACTGCATTTACTATAGTTTGTATTTGGGTATATTAAAGGTGATAGGAAACGATTTTCTGCTGAGAAAACTGTTAATTAAATGAATTATATATAAAAAGCAGTGACCTGTGTATTTTTTGTATTGTACATGTGTAGAATGCACATTTATTTATTCATTCCTTGTGTTGAAACGACCATCGGCTTGACACGCGAGTTTTAGTATCGGGAGTCAGTCGGAGTTTAGTATCAGTGGTAAGCTTTGAAATGCCACGCCACAGACTCCTGCAACATTCAGTTAACTGCAGCGTTCATACCAAATTCATCAGCTGCTTCAACTGTAAAGGTTAATGCCCCATTGCACTCCTAAACAACATAAAATGACACCCTATTCAAATTCGACTTACGTTGTGGCGTCCCCCAACAAACACACACACACACACGTATACACAACCTTGGCCAATCAATGTTGATCGTGAAAAACTAAGCCCGTAATTATTTAAACAGTTTGCGATGGGAAAAAGTGTTATTTATTCCTCTATGGTGCTGTATTGCTCCTGGCGTATCCTGTCAGCTTTATGTAACCCTGCCATGGCTTGCCGCCCCCTCTCTTCCTATAAAGCTCCTCCATACCTTACCCTTCAAACAATGTGGGGCACAGCAGCACCTGAAGCCACAGAAGTGTCGAAATCCTTTCTGTTGCGGCTGGTGGGGGATCTACCTGCGCTCAGTAGTGCCCAGAGCAAGTTTGCTGTCCTGTTTTGTTGTGTTTCCAGTCCCCCTGGGCTATCGGTGAGGGTGATCTTGAATTCCTGCAGATCCTCAGGCGTTGATGCTCTGGAAGAGCTGGCGGTGTGCTGCATGCTCTCTGCCCTACGGCTGAAATGTCTGTGGGAGTAGGGGTGGTGGAGAATGGACTCTTGAGCTACTCATAGCCATAGCCAACATTTAGCACATTCTTCCGTACTCCTGCACCAGCTACAGTTCACAAGAGGCCAGAATAGCAGAGACACTATCCACTTCCAGCCGCAACAGAAAGGATTTCGGCACTTCCGTGGCTTGGATGCTGCTGTGCCACATCGCTTGAAGGGTAAGGTATGGATGAGCTTCATAGGAAGAGAGGGCGGCAAGCCACAGCAGGGTTACATAAAAGCAAACTGTTTAATAATTACGGGCTTAGTTTTTCACGATCAACATTGATGATTTGCGTGCAATGGGGCATTAGCCTTACAGTTGAAGCAGCTGATGAGTTTGGTATGAGCAGCTGCAGTTAACTGAATGTTGTACGAGTCTGTGACGTGGCATTTCAAAGCTTACCACGACTGACTCCTGATACTAAACTTGCAGTGTCAAGCCAATGGTGATTTCAACACAAGGAATGAATAAATAAATGTGCATTCTACAATGTACAATACAAAAATACACAACAGTCACTGCTTTTTATGTAGAATTTATTTAATAGTTTTTCTCAGCAGAAAATCATTTCCTATCACCATTTAACGGAAGCATATGAGGACCCTGCTTCCCCAGCTTTGAGACTGCAGTTGCAGAGAGTTGTAGCTGGACTGCATGCACATTGCCTTCCTGGAATGGACTAAAGTTGCGTTGTAGGATGATGATATTTATGTATATTTGTGTGTTTATTTTTATAGGTTGTGTCTCATTGTGGCGGGTGTCTGTTAGAAGAATTGGGCGTGCGTGTGTGTGGGGAGCGCGCATGAGCATGCGATCTTATCGCTGCTCACTGAAGCATAGCTCTCCCTTTCAACTGTATGCCACTGCATTTTCAACTGCTGTCATAGACAGCTGCAGCTTTGATTGCAGAACTGTAGCCACGCCTGCAAACACACTGACTGAATTGGAAGAGGGCTGCCACCTCCTAAAACTTGGATAATGGCATATGTTTCTTGCACAAGCGCAAGCAACATAAAATGTAGCATTTAAAGGGCGATGGACGTCCTAAAAGTATAAAATTTGTAGGAGCATATCCCTGATCGAGAAGTTCCTTACACACTGTTGCTCCAAAATGTCTTGACCCATTTTATTTTAATCTACCCAGAATAGCCCAGCTCAGATGCAATATCTCATTTTAGTGCGGACCTGCATTTAGCCATTTAAAACCATGTAAACTGAATAGGGTAACTTGGAGGGTAAGACACGTAGGTGCTCGGGATCAGTGTTACCTGGTCAAGTATGACCTGAACACGGTTACCAAGCCTGCTATTCTAGCCAGTAAACCAGCATTTTTTATTATCATGGACTACAAAACTCGATTAGCAGACTAACAAAATGCAGAACAATAAAACAAACTTGTGAGTGAACTTTTTAATGGGGGCATTTTTTCAGCCATGCTCCCTCTGTTATGAAAGTGGACAGATGTATTTACAACTTTAGTTTGCTACATCTGCATTTAAACAGGCCACACTAACCAAAACATAATAGGAACTAAAGATATTTTCACTCAGTATTGACAATTGTGTGCATCAGATTCACTTCCTGCTAACTGATTATTAGTAGTAACGTTGGTGGGACGCTGACGCTACCTGAAAATGACACTTGAGTTGCTGAGGGAATACAACAGGCGTCAGTAGGTTCTTTGTTATACAGACTCACAATTTAATGAAAAACAGAACTGATTTGCATACCTCTGAAAAAGAGTGTGCCTAGTGAGTAGGACACAAAGATTAATCCATCATGTTCTTGCTATTTAGTTAGCCGGCATATCTAGATATTGTAGCAATTACTCTTCAACACACCTCGATACCTAAATAACAGGGTAAAAAATCACTGCATGAAGGGAACCTGGCATTACTTACCCAAATAAAGATTAAATCATCATCCCATTTTTTTTAAATAGCAATTAACGCATATATGGAATACATTACAAAAGAACCCCAGAGCAAATGCCCTGTGGCATGGGTTATCCTGGAGGATATTGGCCTTATACTCAAACTAAAGGTGCTCACTTTACAGTCATTGTTGCCCAAACCATACATTAGCAAGGGCTAATTCTGAAACAGTGTAACAGTTAGTAAACATTAATTTCATTCAGATCATTTAGGGAGCTGACAGAGGTACGAAGTCGGGGAATGGGCTTTCGTGTACCTGTGACTTCAGTTATTCCGTACAATTCCACCTCTTTCTTAACACCAAGCATATTTTTAATACGTGTCCATATATTGATATGCATAGTATCAGTACTTTTAAGTCGACCATTTTATTCATCTCGGTCTACATTTAAAGTTCTAAAATGTATGCTCCCCAAAAAAAAAAAAAAAACAACACAAAAACAACTGTCTTGTTAAATGGCTGGTGCTTTCTAAATTGCAAGTGTGCTTTGGTTGGTTAGAGGGTCTTAGAAACGCTAGTCAGTACTTCTCGTGTGAATAAATTGTATCTTACTTTGGCAGAGAACGCCTTGCATCTACAAAATAGTTTTGGAGTGGATTGTAGTAAGTCTGACAGGGCTTGTGAGGAGAGACATCTGAAGGGTCCTTCGACCTTTATTTCTGACCAAGACAATAGGTTAGTCTCGCACTTGCTGGCGTCAGATTGACTTTGGCAGATGAGGCTTAAGGCCTCTCTGTATGAAGGTGCTCAGAAGGTCATGTCTTGTCCACCAACAGCCCTTTGTCCTTGCACCAATGCCAACATTTCCAGCCACAGGATCCTCTCACCTCCTCCCAAATGTCAATACTTTCATTGGAGAATAACTAAAACAGGCAATAATTAGTTTGTCAGATTTTTTTAAATCAGGTAGTTAGTAATGGAGGTAATATCTGTGTGTGGGTGGGGTGGGTTGGGGTAGGATAAACTATGCAAAAGGTTTATATAGTACATTTACTTTTTAAAATTTGTTTAGCAAGAAACAGCATTGTTACTGTTGGTCTCTGTAGCAGACCAGTTCCTATTACGATCCTAGTCAGGAAGTGTTTTGCCACTCATGCACTGGGGCTAAGAGACGAGCGACAAACTGAAAGGATGAGCAATGCTTTCATTTGCTACTGCTGTCCTTAACTTAGTGCAGTGCTACAGCTGGACGGGCCAGTAACTGTGGTCCAGTCCGTCAAATGAGAAAGTGGCAAAGCTCTCCAGAACACAACAGCGTAGGTGTTTAGAAGGTGCCCTTCAGCGGTTGTAGCAGCTACAGTACAGACAGCCAGAGCATGCACTTCACCAGCCCAGCTAATACATTGGGAGTGTTGGCTATGGACGGGCTGATGCAAAGGCAACGCTTAACTTATTTCATCAAGTGCATACTTTAAGGACTGCTGCTAGTCACACTGTTCAGTTCAGATCTGTAACCTGGTTCAGCCCTCACTATTACATTCAGCTGGTAACTTTTAATTCATTCCACCAAGTGCATACGTATAAGGACTTTTGCAAGTTACTTTGTTCATCTCAGCACTTTGAAGCTGCAGCCTGTTTCAGCCTACTTGTTTATTTGTGTGTTTATTTTAATAGGTTGTGTCTCATTGCGGCGGGGTGTCTGTTAGAGAATTGGGCGGCGTGTGTGTGTGGGGGAAGCGGCATGAGCATGCGATCTTATCGCTGCTCACTGAAGCGTAGCTTTCCCTTCAATTGTATGCCACTGCATTTTCAACTGCTGTCATAGACAGCTGCAGCTTTGATTGGAGAACTGCTGGCTACGCCTGCAAACACACTGACTGAATTGGAAGAGGGCTGCCACACCTCCGAAAACTCGGATGATGGCACTATGTCTCTTGCACATGCGTGCAAGCAACATACAAATGACAGTGACACTGTTCATGAGTGGAGGTCCCAAAATGCCTTATGTTGAAAATTGGGTGACAAAGTCCACAAATCATTTACGTGTGCGTGGCAGAGTTCCACACACACTCATAACTTCAGAATTTGTAATATTTTCACTCCAGATTTTCAACATTGCCATGTCTTCACACCTCCCTATGAATGCTACAGCTGTCATTTTTCACATCCTTCCCGATCATGCTTTCACACATCTGGCTAGAATGGCACGGTCACTGTGGGAAATCAACATTCGAGACAGATTAGCAAAACACAGTGCCACTGTTTATGAGCAGAGGTCCCAAATGCTTTAATGAGGTGGGGTCACAAAAGGCCATGCTGAAAATTTGTAGTGCAATACCAACAAACGCCAGGGTCACTAGGGTTTCTAACAAAACATCCCACCCTGTACAGACTGACAAGCATCAGGATTGTGCCTTTGGATTGCTGGCTGTAATGATCATGCCATTTCACCCCCACCCTGCAGCTAGTGACAGGGCATTGAGGAGTGCCTTGCACTCTTCGGCCCCAGAGTTCACCCATTCTCCATACTGCAACCATTTCAGCATATGTACTTATGGACTTTGGTGACTGTAAAGTCAAACACTCCAAAGCACACCTCAACACTTGTCAGTGTCTGCAGAATAGGGTGAGGTGAAATGGCATGAACATTATGCACGATGACCCAAAGGCGTTCTCCAAAGCCTGTCCATCTCTGCAGAGTGGAGGTGGGGTTGGCATTAAGTTCAATACTTCAATGCCATTCCTATTCTGCATCTGTCTAACTCCTGCATTCCAATGCAAATGCCAGCAAGCAAACATTCGGCATTGACAAATGCTTATTTATAACAAGTGGTGCAGGGTGTTATTTAAGACACATATGAAAGAGAAGGAGTAGTACATCGCAGAGGTAGGACTGAGACAGATTAAAATCTTGCATTAACAGAAAGGGGTGGTTGGCACTTTAGAGGGTTGCACCTCAGATCCAAGAGGGGAATCAGGGGTTACATCAATGCACTGCTTGTATATCAGAATGTATGATCCTGTATCCTGATTTTTGTATACCCTTTCTGCCTATTCATGCGATGTGCACTGCATCTGCAATTATATATATATTTAAAAGCAGTTCTTTATAAAATCTATTTTAAAATGCATAACCTATGTGACAACTCCATTATAGCAGGCAGTGATGGAGCTATTGCTGCAGCAGTACTAAGCAATAACCCACGACAGGGTGTAGGTTTATTGAGATTAATCAACACCCGGGTGTGTTGTGAGGCACGAGGCTGCAGGCCGAGTTGTTAATCCCCAATAAACACACACCCTGGAGTGGGTTACTACGCTTATAACATGGGCCAAATTTGGGGACAAACAGACAAAAGCTGTTGGTATAACACAGAAAACATGTGGGAACTACTTAGTGTTCTTCCACTAATTTTGGCCCTGGAACCACAGTTTTCTGTATTCTGCCACAGTAAATATATTTCAGGCGACAGAAGTTTGTGGTGAAGATGGCACACAGTGTTGAATCAAGAAGCAGCTGGAACTTGTTATTATGCTGTCAAATGTATGCATGGTGCTGTCTTTTCTACTGTTTTGTCTATTGCTACTGTCTGGTAAGAGAGCTTTATTCTTCTTCTGCTAGACTGCACTGTGTGATTTCTATGATGCACTCTCAACCCTAACGCATTTATACTGGTGTTTGACAGTCCTGACTATGTGCACATTATCGCCATTAACTGACACCAGCATGATTTGTTCCCATTTCAGAAACCCATTTCAGCCATTATGCTGCACATCGACTGCCGCATCTGCTCCACGACTACAGTCAGGTTTCCATTCTAACATATTACTAGGAACTTCAGAGATTATGGTGCAGGACTGCATTTTATGCATTTACATCACGAACATCCAGGAGTGTCATTGGTGTTACAGAATGCCAGATATGTGCGAACTTCATAGCGCTATTATGATGTTACACTGTCTGTGCATATCGGCGAATTTTAGCTTCCTTGCACTTATTGCTCTATGAATAGGATACTTTCATGTGGCAAGGTTGCTTGCACTTTGCAGTTCATTGGCACAATACTGTCTCTTAACGGGTACATGGCTGGAAAGACAATATCTATTTCGCCCAGAAACACCACTCAGTCTCCTTCTGTGCTACAGAGATCCATTTCTCTGCACAATGCATTTACAGGGGAACGGGTTTCTGTTACTCAGCAGCACATACCACACAATATGCTTTCCTGTGTAACGTTATGTTTCACTCTGGAATTGCGCCTGATACTACTGTGTCCACCAGGTGGGTAGGTAGCACAATATGTGCTTTCTGGGAAAAAAACACATTTTATTTTCATGACAGCGGTACAAACTTTTGACTGCAAATGTCCTTATGTGGTAACCTATGTGGCATGCTCGCTGGGGAGATGATTTAATGGCTACCAGTGAGTACTGAAAATCTTGACCAATAACAAGAGCGGCTCTTGCATTTCTATGCTATAGACTGCTCACCACAAACACATGCTGTTCATGTATTAGGAATTATACAATGGCAATAAAAATCCTGGACTCTGATTGGCTGTCTGCTCCTTTGCAACCGTAAGGTTATCTGAGCACAACCTCACTGTACTGATTTGTTGGATTTGTTTCTCCATTGTTAGCATCTTCTCTTAAGAAACAAAGATATATTGCCACACTAAAAATCTACTAAAAACATTTTAAAATTTATTTTATTTTGTATAACAACGAGCCATGTACACAGCAATAGTGCACCCAGGGTGTGGGTTGTGCTGGGATACCTCCTCTGGGTAATGCTAGACACACACTCAGCCTGCGCCTCATGCCCAACCACCCAGGCATGAGGTTATCCCAGCACAACCCACACCCTGTCATGCATTATTGCTTAATTAATCAATGGTCACCTGCTGCGCCTGCACCAATCAACTCACACAGAACCAGGTGCCCATGTTATAAGATGCCGCTATGTATACGCTTCCTCTGTCTGCTTGTTGTTGTATCACCTTACTACATCTAGAAGCAAATAATTCTGCTGAGGTGGAGCTTTCCCTAGAAATGGACCTGGAGATCAGCCAGCCTGTGCACTTATGATTGAACTGTAGCTGTGATCAGCTAGTGAGATATACGGAAAGGCTATCAGAAACAGTGTGAAGAACAGTAGTGAAATACGGTGACAACCTCCCTTTGTGTAACCAAGGGCCATAAAAATAACCATTATCAGGAGAATTTGCAAGCAATGTTCGTGCAGGGAGATAAGGCAGGTGCTACAGTATCATTCTTGTATGCTGGCAACACAGGTGCAAGTCAGATGTTAGGTGATTCTAAAGGGTGACAGAAAACCATCTTCCTTATTATTGTGTTGACCCCATCTGGTGAGAGACTTACAAGAGGCCTTCAATTGTATTAAAGATGTGTTTTTTTCCAATGTAGCCCATTTAAGATGCCAGCTGGTAGCCAACATAATAGCACAGGAGCTAGTGGAGTCACTTACCATGCCGATGCTCTTGAGTTTTCCCCATTCTGTGAATGTTACCACAGACCAGCAGGAAGAAGAATGAGCATTCCATATGATACTTTCTGCCTTCAGGGCATCGAGGTGTGTGTGGGTGGAAACCAGACCACTGGAACTGGACTGCCCCAGACTACAAAGATATATGGGCCAGTCCAGCTAGGCCTAGCTGGACTGGGTGCAAATTGCACAAAGTATGGTGGTGCAGTCTGCCTTTACCAGTCTCATTCAGTCTGATTCTTCTCCTCCCTACCCTAACATTTCTCTTTGCAGTCCAGGAAGACAAGATGTGGACTGGTGTGCATCCAGCCATGTCTGGCCCTTGTGGGTGTGCATCCAAGGGGGACGAGGTCTGCCTCGCCATCTCTACCTACCCCCACCCTCCTATTCCTCCTACCTTCACTCTCTCCTCAGCCTCCCTGCACCTATTTCTTATCTTGAAAACTGTCTCCACACCAATACTCTGTTCCATCTTCTCACACATTTGCTCTACTATATCTTTAGGTTCCTCTGCACTTCTCGCTGCTCCATAATTGCTATGGCCCAAGACGCTCCTATGCTCATTTTGTATTACCTGCTTGTAGCAAATGGTGTATATTGTAGTGACTGTATGCATATTAGTTTGAATCTTTGTTGTGTAATATAAACTGTACTCCCTTCCTCTCTCCCCTGGGCACATCTGGAAATGAGCTATCTCAGCTCAGTATGCCTTTCCTGGTTAAACTTTTCAAATATATAAATTCTCGGAGACCACATTTCAGAAAGGACACAGACAGGGAAGAGGCAGTCAGAGGAGGGCAACAAAGATGGTGCAAGGGTTACATCAAAAGCCTTCTGAGGAGAAACTGAGGGTTCTCAATATGTACAACTTGGAAGAGATACCTCATGGGGTAAGCAAGGTCCAGAAAGGGAGTATTTTGCATAGGAGGGAGGAGTGTTTTGCAGAGGAGGAGTGCATGAGAACAAGGGGCATGCAGTGGAGCAAAAAAGAGGAATTTAGAGGGATGTGATGATGTACTTCTTCACTGAAGAGTGGCGAATGCCTGGAGCAGTCTTCCAGCAGAGGGGCTTGGGGCAAAACAGTGATGGGCTTCATGCATGGGATAGGCACAAAGGAATCTTAGTAAAAAGTGTGTGAGGGGCAGGGAGTGGCCAGAGAACAGGTAGGGTCTGCCATGTCAATATAGCCAAGAAAACACGGCCAAAATGGAATTTGTAATTTTGAGGAGGAAAGGCACATTAAGCTATTATAGCTTGTTTTCCAGTGTGTCCTGGGGGTGGGTTGCATGGACCTGTTTTATTGACTGGGAAATGTTGGTTATGATACCGCTCTTCTTCAATAAGTGCCATGAGATGTTTTGCTTCCACCCTGGGCAGGGGCCAGAGATGGGCAGAAGAGACCTGAATCTAATGTCTCATCCCAAGGATGGCACCTCACTGTCACAAATGCACTCCACAGATCAGGCCCTGCTCCCACAGTGCCAACCTCAGAGCGCAATAGTGGGAACAGGTAACAGACAGGGTAACCTCCTGTCTGCTTTTGGGTCTGAATCACCTTTAGTTTCAAGTTCTGGGAGGATTCAAACTGTGAACCTTATGCTAGCATACCCAAATGTACAGGTTCTGATAATATTTTCTTCGGGGATGCAGCTAACCAGGTATCCAAAATGAACCCCTAAAACTGTATAAGAGACCTTAGGCATATTCTTACCTTTTTCCAAGCTTAGTAACACCATCAAGCTGTTGAACAGTTTTGTCAGACTTAACCACCTATACACCACATGCAAAAGAACTGACAGACACCAAGGCAGTCTTTCAAAGAAAAGGTTCTTTACTAAAAGATGATAAAATATGAAAATGTAAACACAGAACAATATATCAAAGAGCTCACAATCACATAAAAGAACAAGGAAAACACAAAGCAAAACTCCTACCACAATACAGTTAGATTTTTGCTATCTAAGGTATTACCTCTGGAAGTGCTTTAGTTAGATCAGGGGCGCTGTTTCTCCAGGAGTTCCAAAATAATATGACATACATTTCAGACACAAGTATCAGTTTAAACTCTGTGTCTCCATACCCTTCTGTGAGTCATCTAGCTCCTCCTTTTTTAGAATATAAAATTACAAAAATGATTTCCTACCAGGAGGTATGTTAATAATGTGACATCAGGAAAATCCCATTTCCCAAATGATGAGTCTTTGATCAACCAGTTCCTTCGAGGTTTACAATCCTGCAGTCCGTCACCCAGGTGTGAGAAAGCCAACAGGAATGAGCTAAATGATGTCCTTTCCTACATACGAACATAAGAAATTTGCCAGCAGATAAAGGCCTAGAGGTCTATCAAGTCTGCTCGAATGTGCAGCTAGCACCCTTATTCTGCAGCTGCCCTCCCTTCCACCCTTCCCTTCATTAACCCTCCCCTGTCCTGTCCCATCCTCGCTTGAAGCAGTCCACTGTTCTACTGCATACCACTTCAGGAGGTAACGATTCCACCCAGCCACCACCCTCTCTGTAAAAAGTGTCTCCTCATCTCCCTCCTGAACCTTCCTCGCCTCCAGTCTCATATCATGGCCCCTGGTGGCCTCCCTCCCTTACTTTGAACAGCCCCTCTGTACTTGTCTTGTTTATTCCTTTCATGTATTTAAAGGTTTCAATCATGTCACCCCTGTCTCTCCTCTCCTCCAGTGAGTACATGTTCAACTCTTCAACCTCCTCTTGTATGATAAGT
The DNA here is from genome assembly GCA_016271365.2 of Neoceratodus forsteri. NCBI lineage: Eukaryota > Metazoa > Chordata > Ceratodontiformes > Ceratodontidae > Neoceratodus > Neoceratodus forsteri. The sequence goes on from JADMNL010000034.1 coordinate 80,279,944, forward strand.
CCCCAGCCCCTTGATCATCTTTGTCGCTCTGCACTACACCCCTCCAGTAACTTAATGTCCCTCTTCAGATACGGACGCCAGTACTGCATGCAGTACTCCAGGTGTGGTCTAACTAATGACCTATACAGTGGCAGAATCACCTCCTCCTCCTCGAGGATATACCCTTGCAATACAACCCAGCATTTTGTTGGCCCTTGCAGCTGCCTTCCTACATTGTGCCGAGTTGTTCATTGACCCTGTAATGAGCACACCCAGATCCTTCTCCTCCTCTGTCTGGGCTAGCTGCACTCCTAGCTGGTAACTCCTCCTTGGGTTCTTCATCCCAAAATGCAGCATCTTGCACTTTTGGCATTAAAGCCCAGTTTCCAGGTGTCTGACCAGGTTTCAAGCTTTGCCAGATCATCCTGCAACCCCTGCCATCCCCTAGGTCATCCACCACCGCGCCTACCTTGGTATCATCAGCAAACAGACTGATCTTGCTCTTGATGTCCCATGATATGTCTGCAATGAATATCCCAAACACTGGTCCCAACACCGAGCCCTGTGGAACACCACTGTCACTGCCCTTGGGTGTGAGAGCTCCCCACCCATCACCACCCTCTGTTGCCTTCCTGCAGCTAGTTTCCTACCCATCTCACCAGCTTTGCACCCGCCCCTGTGCCTACTAACTTCCTTCCCAGCCTTCCATGTGGCACTGAGTCGAATGCCTTACTGAAGTCCAGATACAGGACATCCACTGCATGGCCCCTGTCCAGTTGCCTAGTTACCCAGTCATAGAACTCAACCAGGTTGGTTTGGCAGGATCTGCCATGTATGAAGCCATGCTGTCTGCTGTCCTGAAGTCCTTTGGCCTCTAGGGAGGGCCACCAGCTCTCCTTCAGGATAGTCTCCATTAGCTTACCCACTGATGGATGTGAGGCTCACTGGTCTGTAGTTTCCGTTCATCCTTGGAGCCACTCTTGTGGAGGGTTCCTGATTCCTGATGTAATAAAATATATATTTAGTTTTCAACTTCAAAACATGAGGTCATAAAAGACCATAAAATGCAATTTCTCAAGAAGTTAATTACATTACAGAGATCTCCTGGTCAGTGTGATACATCCTGTGAGTTCAGCTGCTGACACCTTGTAATTTAAAAAGGCCAAATCACAGACTGACATTTCATACACTGACCATTTATTTATAATACCAATATCATACAATAATCATAACCAGCTGGCCAGCGTCACAATCAGCGCAACATCCTCGTCATACTGTATTACAGTGTCAGTTATGAATAGCACCACATGTACATGGTATGGGGCTAGAACACATGACCTTCTGACCTTCCAGCCCCAGAGGCAAGTGTGCTTGCTACTGACATTAAAAACTGACCACTGGACCGGACCAGGTTAGTAAAAGTCTGACTGGCCAGACCAGCTAAATTTGTATGACAATGGGTGATGGTGCAGAGATGGGAACTGTGGCAGAAAGGAGACACATATGGGGTATGCCTGGCTAGTCAACACCTAACATTTCTGTGCCTCTGTAGGGGTATAAAAGAAAACAGGAAAGTAGAGTTCCTGGTTGGGCTGATGCTGCCCTGCTTACCTCTGTCCATTAAAGGCTCTACCCCCATATTCTGACAATACAGTCAGGCTCCTCCGCCCTTCATTGTGGAAAACAGGCATCTGGAGGGTTTGCTACCTAGGCACTAATAAGCACAACCCACCATGGCTGGCAAGCTGGCATTGGGTATCAACAGGTTGGTCAAACAGTATCCTGGCAGGGTTGAGCTGATTTTTGGGACAGGTGTTTTGCATGTGAGAATAGTCAGCCTCTACAAAGTGATGATGAGTAATTGTTACACCATAAAAGTCATCTACAGACCTTTAGTGGTGGTCAATGGGATAGCTAGAATGACAGTCAAAGCAGCTCTCTAACCTCCCAACTAGTGAGAATTTCCTTTAGCTAAATGGTTAGAGTTACTGCCTTTAGAACACTGGATCTCAGGTTTGATTCCCAGTCAGGGCTATAGGTGTATCTGTCCAGAAATAACAGGGCCACACGGCAACTGTATGAAGCTGAAGGAGAGCCAAATTGGCAAGGGCCACAAGTGCAAAAATAAGAGGTTAAAATGAAAGACGAGAGTCAGTTCTGGACACACTTTCTATTTTACAATTTGTTTTACCCAAGCTAGCCCAGCCAAGATGCAGTCTCTTATATTTAGTGGGATCCTGCTTCTCCCCATTGCCATCAGTGGACTGGAGAACAAGGAGGTAAACTGAACTTGCTCAAGTTCATGTAGTGACTATTTGGCTCTGGTGGGGTTGAACCTATGACCCCCACCCCAGGTTCCTAGTCGGTTCTCCTTTTTTACCTGAGCTATTACAGTTAAATTTATCATCCAAAATAAGGATATTAAACTGTACAACACATAACTACATCAAAATAACATGTTATAACACTTGAAAACATATGTTAGATATAGATACAGATAAAACACGTCATTTATTTTTCATATTAGAAACAGAGGGGGCTATCCTAGTGGTGTGGAAGTCTGAGCCATTGGTGCCTTATCTCCTGCCACACTGGCAACCTGTGTTCGATGACAAGTGTGGGTTGCTGGCGGTAGGCTGAGAAGGGAGAGGATTGAGCATCCATAGGACTGCTCCTCGCCTCCTGAGGAGAGTGGATTGATGTTCCCGCCAAATGACTGCCACTGTGTCGAGGCCCTAGGGTAGTGCAGGTCCAAGGACACCAAAGATGGGAGTATGCTGTGGGACTCACAGCGTGTGCACATCTCCACAAATGCACTTTACCCCAGTAATGGGGAAGGGAAAACAGAAAACGGTTCACCAGCAGGCTACATGAAGCCCTGGCCATGCTCCCAACACGCGATCCACCAGGAATCTGAATTATTCCTGGGGGAATGGCTTCCCTCCTGGCCCCACCATAGAGGAAATTCCTTGGGGACTTGCCTGGGTCAGGTCCAGAGTCCAGTGAGTTGCACTCATGGGTTGTACTGAGCATCTCACTGAGCGAGCCAAAACTTTGCCTGCCAGCCACCCTGTGGGAGAATAGTCAATATGGAAAAAGAGACAGGGGTATCCTGTCCCTAGTAAATCTATGACACCTAGTAAAGCTATCACTCACCAGCAGTGTAGTAACTATATTCTGTTAGTTAAAATCTCAATAGAGATTAAGCTTTTGGTCAACTGCATACTTTAGCCTGGCTTTTACGGATTAACTGTTCCAGCCCAGCCATCTAAATTATCTGAAGTTTACTTTAAAGCTGTAATTCTGAATTTTATTTATTTTATTTTGTTGATTTATTGTTTTATTTTCTAATTTGTTCTATTGTTAGGTGCCCAGAGCCTCCGGAAATGGGCACCCTATCAATAAAATTGCCTTGCCTTGTCTGGTACTGTAGGCAGAATCATTCAGTCCCTTGGTGCTTTACACAGGATAAGGAAGGAGAGGTAACAATGACATATTCTCTCAACCCTCTCCAGATTTTCCATTTACTACAGATGGCCCACAGCACAAGGGTGTAATTAAACAATGAGGTTCCTGTATTACAGTTCCAAAGGTTGTGAACAGCAAACTGTTGTTACTACACTGAAAGGTAACCTTGAGGGGTGACATATCTGGAAGGTTGTTATGTATTTGAAATGGTAATGCATTGCATTACTTCTGCCACTTGAGGGCAGCATCTGATATGTGTAAGCTAGAAAGAGAGCAGACAGAGAGTGTTGTTGTTGAGAGAGAGGCTCCTGAATAAAATGAAAGCTGCTGTATTCCTGTTGCAGTGTGAGTTTGTTGAACAAGACCAGATTAAATGTTAGAACATAACATAATTGGCGCAGGTGTTTAGTTACTCTTCTGTACCGTACCAGAACAAACTACAGCTGTGAGGGTTTTTCCAGAGACGAACTTTTGGACCCACGAGGAACCTCATGAAACACAAAAGATGGCTGCACTATAGGACATATTGATGCCTTTGATGAAAATGTGGAACAATGGACAACTTATATTGAGAGATTTGGACATTTTGTCACAGCAAATGATATAAGTGATGAAAACAAGTGGCTGTGTTACTGAGTGTCATGGGCAGCACAACGTACAGTTTGCTGAGAAGTCTCATAAGCGCCAGAAAAGCCGGGAGAAAACTTTTGCCAGTATTGTGGAGGTCTTACAGACACATTTCTCTCTAAGCCTCTGGTGATTGCTGAGAGATTTCGCTTTCTAAGCGAAATCAAGCAGAGGTGATCCGTTATACCTGCAGTGTGTGGCTGTTCTAAGAAATTAACCGAGCATTGCAAGTTTGGCACACATTTAGATGATGCCCTCAGAGACAGATTTGTGTGCAGTTTGAAAAGTGAAGCGACACAGAAGCATCTCTAACGGAGGCGGGACTGTCATACAAGAAAGCGATAGAGATCGCTGTATCGATGGTAACAGCTGCACGGGAGGCTCAGCACCAAGTGATTCCCTGAAAGTAAATGCTTTATCCTTCTCTTCTCCCAGGAAGCCTAATAAATGTGGTCATTGTGGCAAGGCTAATCACAGTGATAAGGACTGCTGGTTTAAAGAACAGACATGTCATAACTGTGGGAAGAAAGGCCACATTGGGCGAGTGTGAGAGGAAAAAGAAAGGAGGAAAACAATGGAAGCAAAGGGAAGCAATTTAAGAAATGTAGAAAGAGAGAAGTACATCGTGTGGAAACACAGGAACATGCAGTGATGACACCGATACTGAATTAGCATTGCACGCGTTGACTCTTAAAGGGAAATGGCAACCATCTGTGTAATACCTGAAATTGAAGGAAACCACTGAAAATGGAATTGGACACAGGGCTGCAGTTTCATTGATTTCTACAGACAAGAATGAAACTATGCTGAGACATCTACCCCTGCAAACGACTGACGTTATACTGAGGACATACACTGGTGAGGCAATTTCACCTGAAAGTGTCATCAAGGTGCAGGTGAAAATGAATGGGCAAATGGCACTACTGCCTTTGTGCGTGGTTAAAGGTAACTACCCTTCACTCTTAGGTAGGAATGGCTGAAGAAAATACGCCTCAACTGGCAGGAGATAAAGACTGTTAGTACAGGACCACAACACTCTAGAAGCAGTGTTGCAAAAACATGCTCCTTTATTCAAAGGGGAGCTATGCACGATGAAGGGCATTGAGGCAAGAGAGTTTTGAAGCCACAGCACAAACCAAAGTTTTGTCAACCTCGTCCAGTACCTTATGCACTCAGACCAAAAGTGGAGGCCAATTAACTCCGCCTAATCAAGCAGGAGTCTTGTCACCTGTACAGTGTAGTGACTGGGCAACGCCAGTAGTGCCAGCAGTAAAGAAAGACGGGTCCGCATTAATATGTGGAGACTTTAAAGTAACCATAAATCCAGTTCTGTGTGGAGCAGTATCCGATTCCATGCATCAAAGACTTGTTTGCATCGCTGGCACAGGGCCAACGCTTCAGTAAGCTGGATCTGTCACATGCTTATCTACAAATGAGAGTAGATGAAAACTCAGAAATATCTCATAATAACCACCCAAAAGGGTCTCTTCTGCTATAATCACTTACCTTTTGGCATTGCATCAGTTCCAGCCATATTTCAGCGAGCTATGGACCAGGTTTTACGAGGTCTTCCAAATGTTCGCTGTTACCTGGATGATATACTGGTGACGGAAGGAATGATGCAGAGCACCTGAAGAACCTGGATGCTGTTCTGCAGTGGTTGAAAGGTTTTGGCTTCGTGTCCAGAAGGAGAAGTGTGAATTTTCAAGACTTCATTGGAGTACTTGGCATACCATAGATGCAGCAGGCTTACACAAATCGTCTGAGAAAGAAAAGCGATTGTGGATGCCCTGCACCGGAAAATGTGAGCCAGTTATGGTCATTCTTGGGCCTGTTGAATTATTATTATGGGAGGTTTATTTCCAATCTGGCTATGATTCTCAACCCACTAAATGGCTTGCTGTGCAAGGGGAAGTCCTGGTGTTGGACAAAGGACTGCGAGGCGTATTTAAGAAGGCTAAAAAGTAGCTTGTTTCTCAAGATGTGCACATTCACAATAATCCACAGCTGAGCATCAGACTGGCGTGTGATGCCTCACCTTTGGGGTGGGAGCAGTTCTTTCTCATGTTCTACTGAATGGGGATGAAAAGCCAATTGCCTTTGCATCCAGAACTCTCAGCAAAGCTGAACAAAACTATGCCCAAATTGAGAGAAGCTTTGGCAATAGTGTTCGAGTTCGCAAATTCCACCAATACCTCTATGGTCGGGAATTCACACCCTCACTGATCACCGTCCCTCACGACCATTTTCAGCCCCCACAAAGGTATTCCTTCCATGGCAGCAGCAGAATGCAACATTGGGCTCTCTTGTTATCAGCTCACAACTATCGCATTGAATACAAGAAGGCGCTCTTCATGGCAATGCTGATGGGCTCTCAAGATTGCCTCTGCAGGTAGCCCACAGTGACAAAGTGGACACTGTCGATGTCTTTTACATTAGTCAGCTTGAGAAACTACCCATCACAAGTTCTGAAATTAAAAGGAGACAAAAGTTGACCCTGTGTTGTCTCAAGTCTTGGACTTAGTATCAAAGGAATTTTACTGTGGACCAGGACATTCACGGTGAGTTATCACCATTCTCGCCAGCGTAATGAGCTTTCAGTACAGCAAGGTTGCTTGATGTGGGGTGTCCGGGTGATTGTCCCTTCAAAACTACGCACCCGTGTTTTGGAAGAGCTACATGTGGGACACCGGGCGTGCAGGAGAATGAAGGCTTTAGCTAGAAGCTATATTTGGTGGCCAGGATTGATTTGCAAATTGAGCAACAAGCAAAAACATGCACTACCTGTCAGCATGTTCAGAAAATGCCGTGTCCCTCACCTCTACATCCCTGGATGTGGCCAGGTGCACCGTGACAGCGCATTCATGTAGACTTTTGGGGCCATGGGAGGGACACATGTACTTAATCATTGTAGATGCCCACCAAAGTGGCCCGAAATTCAAGTCATGGACACCACTACTACCAGTAAGACCATTCAAGTGCTGCAAGGACTATTTAGCCGCTACAGGATTCCTGAACAGCTGGTCAGTGACAATGGACCACAATTTATTTCTAGTGACTTTGCAGCATTTTTGAAGGCCAATGGTGTGAGGCATATTATAGTGCCCCATATCACCCTCGACTAATGGTCTAGCGGAGCGTTTATGCAAACCATGAAGAATGCTCTGAAATCAGTTGTGGGGGTCTTTGACCTTACAACACAAGTCGGATAACTTTTTGCTGGCATACCGAAATACACCCCATGCTACAACAAAAGAATCTCCAGCAATGTTGTTTTTTTGGTAAGCTTCATTCCTGTCTTGATTTGTTTAAGCCAGATGTGGCATCAGAGGTTTTGAAGAACCAAGAATCTCAAATACTGCGCCGCAAGCTGCTCAAAGGACAGGCAGTTCATTGTTGGTCAAGAGGTGCTTGTTCGAGATTACCGGAAGGGGAGAAGTGGACTCCTGGTGTGGTGACATCTCAGACAGGTCCAGTGCCATATACAGTAGATGTTGAATCTGGAGGAAATGGAAACAGCATGCTGAACAGCTCCTAGATCTTCAGCAGCGCACAGATGGGGACACTTCAAGGAAGAAAACCCACGGGAAATGTGGATTCCATCTGTCAGAAGCTACAGAAGCCCCACTATGGAAGTCTCAACACCTTCTGAAGATGCTAAGGAGGAGGTGGAGAGGAGCAATGGTGAGGCTGTACAACCACCAACCGAGGATCGGAGGGAGGTACCAGTCAGGGCAGCTATGCCAAGGGCATTGCTCACGAGAAACGTTATCCATCCCGAATTATAAAACCTCCAGATCGTTTGAACCTGTGAGACATTTAAAAGGAACAATGTTTCGTGGAGTTAGAGAGCCAGATCAGATTATTGGGGCAGAATAATCCCTTGATTGGTTCGGAGGCCTGGGGCAGTTCTACCCCCTACCTCTAGCATAGTATGAACCATCTTAATAATAGCGAATAATGCTAGTACTTGTTCATTTGGTAACAATATAATTTAGTGGGGAGGAAATGTTATGTATGTGAAATGGTAATGCATTACTCTGCCACTTGAGGCCAGCATTCGAAATATGTAGGCTAGAAAGAGAGCAAAGAGATAGTGTTGTGGCTGAGACCAGAGAGGCACCTGAATAAAAATGAAAGCTGCTATACTCCTGTTGCAGTATGAGTTTGTTGACAAGACCAGAATAAATGTTAGAACATAACACCTACACCTGTTACTTTTTGCCAGTTACTGCAGTTTCTCACTGCCTGCTCCTTGTGCATTGCAAGTTTCATGTATGTATTCTGTATAGTATTCCATTACAACCCTGTGTCTGTTACTGGTCATATTTGTAAAATGATGTAATAAGTATCTTAAATTTATGCTGTTCATTTTGGTTTCCTCTGAACTACACAAGCAATAATACCCGACAGGGTGGGTGATACTAGACAGTACCAGGCTGCCTAGGGGGTAATGAGGCCCAACGCGGCAGAGGGCTTTATAGCCCTGGAAGGTGGCAGCGATTTCCAAATTCAGGGGCATGTTTTGGCCAATGTGTAAACAATGTGGGTACAAGGATACTGTAGGTTAAGTGGTGACGGGTTCATTGACTGGCACTTTTTAATTGCTGGGCATCTATTGTGTTAATGTAGCCTCCCAGCAGGGGCACTAGCCAATCAGAACCCAGCAAATAAAAAGCCCATTTTCTAATATGTACTACCTCCTGTTCTGTGCTATTGCACCCAGGCCGTGCCTGAAAAGGCACTCGTTACCAGTGTGCTCACCCAGTCAACAAAGTTATATAAATAAAGTACAGTAGCAATACAAGCAAGCTGAAACAACCAGAAAATAAAAAACATGCAGACTAAACTCTCCTAACTTATCTCCCCTTACCCTCTTCCCAATGCAGGCCATCAGAAAATACATCTGTAAAAGCACCGCAGGAGTCTCCCATTGATAAGGTGGGTGCTTGAAAGCTAGAGAAGCGATGCTAGCTCACACAGCCCCTACCATCTAAACACAGATGTATCTGTACTCTGAACAGTATCGCCCCTGTAAATGGTAGGCATTACTGTAGTGCTAATAGAAACATTTGCAGAGATCCCCAACTGGTGGAAAAGATTCCACACAGTGAGTAAGACTAGGTACAGTTATCTCAATGTTCAAAGCATTTAACATGTATTTTAACCATTCTGTTAGGAACAGTACCACTGCATCTTCCAGTGCTGAAGAATAATTTCATTTCAGTTTTACTGGTTATACTGGACAGGCATGCAAGCATTGCCGCCCATTTATACAAGCGTCCAGTACATACAACAATCACAGAGACATGATATATGCAAAAAAAATAAATGGACTTTCAGCGAGGGTTACCACAACAGTACAATAAACTCAGGACAATACAGACTGTAGGGCAGACCAAGAACTAACCTGGGTGAAATCACAAATACAGTTGGTGACAATAAACATTCCGTGAGGGTTAAACTAAGATGCAATATAAGAGTGGGGAACAAAAGTTTAAATGCAGACTAAAGTAGCATAGGATAAAATACCACACACGCTAGAACAAGAGGGAGGGGAAGTGCCAGGGTTGATAACAGAGGATGATGGGAAAAGAGAGCGGGGAGCCAGCTCAGGGCTGCAAGCAGGTGCAGGAGTAGGTGAGGGAGAAATGTCTCCTGATATTGTGTTAAAAGGCATTTGTGGAGGGACAGTGTTTGAGTTCCACAGGAGAGAGAGTTGAAGAGCTTGGGACCCATATTGAAGAGTGTTTTCTGGCCTTGCATTGTCCGGCAGAAAGGAACCGTGAGGAGAGAGAGGACAGTCTAGTGGTCCTGGTGATGGTGGCTGTCTGGAAGAGGGAGGTGAGGCAATCAGGGAGCAGCCCTCTGGAGAGTTTGAAGAAGAAGGTGGCCATCTTGCAGTTGAGGTGGGCATCAAGGCAGGCCGGCCGTGTGTTATTAAGGTCACAGTGGCGTGTGAGTTGAGGTAGACCAGAGGCAAAGTGAATAGCATTGTGATAGGAGCTTCTAGTCTGGAGACATTTTGATGGAGAGGTAGGGGAGGATACAAGGGACCATAGTCGAAGACAGGAAGGGGGAAGCTGGGTACTAGGAGAGTTTTGGAACACCAGGCTAGCTGTCACCCCTGCTGCTGCACCACTGAGCCAAGCAATACTGGACCTCTTGAAACATTGTAAGTGTAGCATCTTGTCCTGCATTTGCCATTTCCTTCTGATACACTATTCTGTATGAGACACCAGGAGCTGTATTGCTGAATAGTACGGCACTGTTTGCTGTGTCTGTTCATCAGAGCATGCAAGCACATAGATATGCAGGGGTGGGTGTGCAAAACCATGGAGGAAAGAGTCCTTGAACATCAGTAACAGCCTCAGGTCTACTGCCCAATGCAACAAGGTGTTTGAGAAAGCCAACAAAATGGTGGGGGTGTATATTTGGAAGGGATTTTTCTAGCAAAGGAGAAGGTGCTATTGCCCTTTACAGGTCCCTAGCAAGGTCACCCCTGTACAGGTCCCTGGAAAGCCACCCTGGAAAACTGCTTGCAGTTCTGGGAGTCCACACCTAAAAAAGGATAGGGACTTGTTGGTGACCGCCTAATGGAGGGCCCAAAATGATCTAGTGACAATGAGGGAAATCGTGATAAGGAGAGGCTGGACAGCCCAACAAGTTCTCACTGGCAACGATGAGAGAGTGAAGAGACATGACAAAGACATACAAGTTCCTGTAGGGAATAAATAAGGGGGCTGTAAGGGTGAGAGGAATAGGGTGGTAAGAAGGTGCAGGAGGAGCAACTAAGGGGACCCAGGAGTTGATCAACTGGTGGCACCAGCAGTAGGCCAGGTGGGAGAGTACAGTAGGTAGATATTATGGGCAGATTGGATGACCTGCTGGCCTTTTGTGCTATCACTATTAATGTTTCCATGAACTGGTCACTGATGGAAGCTGGAGGGAGGGGAGATTCAACAAGAGCACAAGAAAATTCTTCTTCATGAAATGGGTAGTTGACAAGTGAAACAAATTACCCAAGCTGCTTCACCCATTCCTAGTTGTTTTTTTTTTAAAGGAAAGTTGTCTCTCTGCACCCTCCCTCCTCCTCAGAAGTGAGATTGTGGGCCCAATTTTCCAAAGGTTGACGAGGACTTGGATCAAGCACTACATCATCCCCGATGTTTGGCGAATTGCACCAAACTTCTTTGATGCAACTGCACCCAATTTTAGTACATTGGGTACAATTGTGACAGTTTCCACACTTTACGGCAGCTTGTGCCAAAGATTTGATGCAAGCCCTGTAGAAAGGGTCCCCAAATGGCACAGGTTAGACCGGGGTAGTTAGTCTAACTTGTGGCTTTTGGCACATGGTGATGAAAATCCTAATCAGCACCAAGAGAATGTCACAAGCCCCTGCGCTGTGTATGTTTGGTGCACCAGCTTGTGACATACCAGGGCCCCATGTATCTTTACACACGCATCAACTGTTAACCTCAAGCTTCTGTATTAATATATCTTACACACATACCAACTGTTCACCTCAAACTTCGGTATTAATGTATCTTACGACGTACTAACTGTTCACCTCAGATTTCGGTATTAACATATCTTCACGTGACGCATTCAACTGTTCACCCCAGACTTGCATTAATGTATCTTACGACGCATTCAACCGTTCACCTTCAGACTTCGCATTAATGTATCTTACGACGTATTCAACTGTTCACCCCAGACTTCGCATTAATGTATCTTACGCAGACGCATTCAACTGTTCACCTCAGACTTCGGCATTAATGTATCTTACGACGTACTCAACTGTTCACCTCAGACTTCGCATTAATGTATCTTACGCATCGTACCAACCGTTCACCCCAGACTTCGCATTAATGTATCTTACGTGATGTACCAACTGTTCACCCTCAGACTTCGCATTAATGTATCTTACGACGCATTCAACTGTTCACCCAGACTTCGCATTAATGTATCTTACTCACGTATCAACTGTTCACCTCAGACTTCGCATTAATGTATCTTACGCACGTACCAACTGTTCACCTCAGACTTCAGCATTAATGTATCTTACGCGCGTACCAACTGTTCACCTCAGACTTGGCATTAATGTATCTTACGCGCGTACCAACTGTTACCTCAGACTTGGCATTAATGTATCTTACTCGCACCAACTGTTCACCTCAGTTCGCAGTAATGTATCTTGCGTCGTACCAACTGTTCACCCTCAGACTCGCATTAATGTATCTCACGGACGTACCAACTGTTCACCTCAGACTTCGCATTAATGTATCTTACGACGCATCAACCGTTCACCCCAGACTTCGCATTAATGTATCTTACGCGACGCACTCAACCGTTCACCTCAGACTTCGCATTAATGTATCTTACATCGACGCAACTGTTCACCTCAGACTTACGGCATTAATGTATCTTACGCGCGTACCAACTAATGCACCTCAGACTTGGCATTAATGTATTCTTCACGCCGTACCAACTGTTCACCTCAGACTTCGCATTAATGTATCTTACACACGCATCAACTGTTAACCCTAGTTCGGCAGTAATGTATCTTACACACGTACTAACTGCTAACCTCAAACTTGTATTAGTGTATCTTGGACCAGAAACAAACACCAGCACAACAATAAAGAATGCCAGAGATGAAGTTAAACTGGGACTGGATGAATAGTCTATGGACCCTTCCCACACTGCAGGGTTTTTCTAAAAAATATTTTTATTCTATTTTACTGTATTCCTATTCATTCTTCATGGTCTTACATTTTTCTTACAGTTACTTTACCCTTTATAGCCAGCAAAGAGGTAATTATACTTTATTTTCAGTGAGGCCCAGCTTTTCCCATCTGTACAGCTATGTAGACTGAAGCATTCACAGGCTATGTGACATGCTTAGAGTCACACAGTATGTCTCTGGTGTGACTTGAACCCAGGTCTCCTCATTCCCAATCCTGTGTTCTAGCCACTAGACAAAGCTTCTTCTTCTGACCTCAGTAATTACCTGTTGTAAATTGTTTACTGTAAACCATATGATAGACTCTGGGGAGATTGCATTTATTTACAACCCTTGGCAAGTAGCAAACTTCCCACAATACACAGTTTCTGCTTACTAAGGGAATCACAGGGTGCCCTGGATAGTGAAGTGGTGTGGATTCCTTATAAAAGAGCATATGTTCGCAAAGCAGAGTCATCTCTCACTGGGAGCAACATACATCCCACTGATCAGTAGAGCAGTGTGACTGCAGACAAACATAAAGGAAACCTATCTGCACACAATAATTCGTACACCCAAATTAATCTCCCTAATACCAGTGTTCACCACAACCCACATAAAGGCAGCTAGCAATGAAGATTGTAAATGCCTTGAGGAGAGCTTCGCTGAACCGTGAGTCATTTTACCTTCAGAGGCTATTTTTAGATGTTGGTTTCAGTTTTGCTGCTGTTGCATCTCTACGGGCTTTTTGTTGTTGAAATGGGTGTTTCTGATTTACACATGTAACCCCTTGTTCCCAGGGGTTACTAGAATCCCACTTAGAATCAGTGGCAGGCAGGGAGAGGAAGTTTGTGAAATGCCAGTTAAATGGATCTCACACTGTTACACTCTGTTTTCAGTCTCAGCTGAGCTAGAGTGATGATGTCACTTTAGAATTGTCGCAGCAGCATAAGCCACAATGGAATGCTAGCTGCAGGGAGTTGGGCGGAACATAGAGCTAGAGTTCAGCAGTCTGTAGAGGGAGAGTGAGAAGGAGGCTGCTGCCTGGGCAACTCCTGAGTTTTTAGCCTGACAGAGAGCTACCTTCATAGTTTGGGTAGTTTGTTCTCACCCTAGAAGAACATAGAAGACCAGAGAGTGAAGTGGTAGAGATTGTATCCTAGTGGGTTTTCCAGTGACCCATCCTGGAGTGATGGGGAGGCGAGATTTCAGGATTCAGGGGCAATCCCTGGTCCAGCCTGGACTACGTTACAGCTGCCTGAAATTCATCTGTCTCTGCGTCGTGAGACTTTGGTGTGGAAAAGCCCTGGGGCACCTGCATTACTGTGGTGAGTTTTTTCTGACAAAGGGACTCTGTCACCAAGACTGTTTCTGTTTAAAAGTGTCTGCCTACTATGGGGTCCAGAGAGAGACTTGCCAAGTACAGAACTTTTAGTTTGTGTCTGATTTAAAAGTGTCTGCTGAAGTGGGGGGTCTAGTGAAGAGACATTTCCAGTTACAGAACTTTTAACTTCAGGACACCTCAGAGGTGTGAGAAAGTAGTACGTTAAATGTGAAAGACATTTCAAGATAGTATCTATAGGAGTTTTGAGACGGATGTTATTAACCAGATGAATGGCTGAGTCTAAATTTGGAAGCAAAAGGCAGACCTTCCAACTGTACCAGTTTTGCCAGTACAATGCCGTGTTTTTAAACAATGGTCCTGAGTCACTGGTACCATGTCGAATTGCAGCAAAAGCCTCAAGCTCCCCTTACTTGACTTTCTAAAAGTAAAAAAATCAAGTAAAGGGAACTTGGAGGCTTTTGCTGCAAATTGCTTTTTTTATATAATCTGAGCCAAGCACTGACTGCCGCTAACAGCACAGTCGCAGTCGTGGAGCATCCTCACTCGTCATCCCCATGGTAACCACCGGACAAATGTCTGAGTGGTTTGCTGGCGCAATACTAGGTGCGTTGCAGAGGCGCCCGTAATCGCAGGACAGTTCCTGACCGGACCAAAGTCCAGTGCCGATTGAGATTATCTCTCAACTCGCTGCTGACCACGTTACTGCTGCTGCTGATGACAGAGTCACTGGCAGGAGAATGAGCAGCCCCAGTTACTTGCCTTGCATGAAGCCCGTGGCATGCAGCCCTGAGGTACCAGTGACAGGATCAGCTCACAGAGTAGGCAAGTGGTGGTAAAGTCGGACCTGCAGATCTGTCAGTAAAGTTTTGCAGGCTAGTGAGAGATGCAGCGACCAGTCGGATCCGCTTGAAATTCAATGTCCAGTCCTTTGCTCATCACTGATCCATTCTGTCCATCCATTGTGGTGCCGTAGTGTGTTGTGTCCGTCAATCTCGCCCCCACATCTGGGCCAAATCTCAGAGCTGTCATCAGAAGCCTTCAAGCAGAGCTGTGATTAAGCTGACTGTTTAATTAATTTCAGTCCGAGTGTGACAGAAACTAAAGCACAGTAAGTACAGCCTAAACTAAGCAAATAATAACATCTGAAACGGCTTCCTGTGTGCTCTCACTGTCCTGACTCATCCCAGCACATCCAGGACACGCAACAACATTCTTGGGGTGAGGTGAACTAGAGATGGTCACAGCACTGCTGGTCACTGTTGCTTAGTGGGGGCACTGCAGACAGGACAGGCACTCCTCCTGCAGAATGCTGGATGGGGCTAGTGCTGTTTGCAGGTGATGTATGGGACTTCCTGGCCCATGTGTAGTCCTTCCTGTTATAAAATTAGCTCCTTGGGGCCCTAACATTAGCTGTGGTACTATGGCCCCTTGGGAGCCAACTGACACCCTCCTTGTTACTTCCTGCCTGCCTTCTGCAGGTTTTATATTTTAGCAATATATCCCAACAGGGTGTGAGTATACTGGTGGATTTACCACGGGCTGGTGTGGTTCGTCATGAGACGACCGAGTGACTTAACCACACCAGGAGTGGTAAACCCACCAGTATACCCACACCTTGTCAGGGTATATCGCTATTATACAATAGTTCCATTTTTTATACTGAAAAAATAGTAAAGAAAGTTTCTTTTATATTTTTATGCAATTTTGGGTGATTTTATTGCCAAGGTTAGCCAGAGAGACACAGACATTCCTAACTCCAGTGGAAACAATTTTCCTTCTGGAGTCATGAGTAGTGAACACATAAAAATAGCATTTTGTATCTTCAATAAAATAGCCATACAACACCACAGATCAGACGAAAACCTAGCACTTCAAAAGTGTGTTTTACCTTCAGTAAAAGCCCCCAAACTCACCACAGAGCATCTTGGCCCCCAGACCCTGGCTTTAATATGCCCCCAACTCACTAAAACATAGACGGTACCTATTTTGACTAATGAAGCGTTGGAGGGTCTGAAAAGGTAGGAGACCCCCATCTGCAGTAACCATGTTTACCTTGCGGGTTCAGTTTGGGTACCTTTGTTTTTCTCAGTGCATTTGGCCAGTACTTGAAGAAAATACCCAGACGTGGATTTTGGATTTTCTGTGAGCCTGAGTGTGCTCTTTGGTGGTCGAGGGTGCCACCAGTAATTCCTCATGAAATATGGGAAAGTCTCCTAGCACTGGCTGAGGGTGCCGAGTTAAGGGAAGTATACCAGTTCTGACCATGTGTGCAATCTCCATTCAGAACCAGAGAGTGTTCACTGTTTCCATTTCATTCAGAACCTGAGGGTTCACTGAGTGTGTACTTTGTGTGACGCTGGCCAGCTGGTTATGATTGTTCTATGATATTTGTGTAACCCCAGGTGGCGCTATCCCAAGGGCTACTGCCCCCCGCCTGCATAACTGCTAACAGGTTAAGGGGCCTAGGTCAATGGCGGGTGCCTCCACCCAGAGGTCAGGGTTAAGACAGTCTGGTATGACTTGGTCACAGCCCTCTGGGTCCTGCAACCCCCTTCTTACCACTAGTGGCCTCACAATATATCAGAAGTACCTTCACAGTATACACTTACCCCAGGACTGGTTCGATCAGCTCGACTCTGGGGACCCCTGTAAAACAAGATGATACAATGCAAAAGCCACAGTGCAATACTTTAACATAAGTGAATACCTCAGACAGTGTAACTTTGCTGAAACAAACAGATCTGATTTATTTAGGGAATATAACAAGGACAGGGAAAATCAGGTTAATTAGTTTAGACACCTTAATAATCACAGTACTGCGCGCATGTTCAGAGTCCCAAATTGTCACTTTCACTGGGTACCCAGGATGGGGGCTAGCCAGGATCGGTGCAGCTGGATGGGACCCTGTGAGGGAAAAACATTTGCACAATACCCAATTGTAATCCAGAACCAGATGGCTCAGTTCATGAAGAAATGAAACAGCAACAAATAGATGACAAACTTGCAATTTGATAAGATGGCAGGAGCTACCCTGCTTTGTACTCACAGACTCAATGCTGGGAACTGGATGGAAGGCAGATTGCCTGGATTGCCAGGAGGAGCAGAACATGTGGAAAAGGTCCTTGTGACTGGAACCCACTGCAGTTTAGAGCAAATAGATGTAGTCTGGATTAAACTGGGGTTTACTTCCAGCTTGATGCACTCAATTCATTGTACAAGGGATTTGAAACGCACTCCTACAAGCACAACACACATTTATATGTAAAAGAAAAGTACTATACCAGGCAGACTGCTCCTCGATCCCGATCGCAATTACTGCACAATACCGGAGAACACACAGCAGCTTCCAGTTCCTGACAGGCGAAGATATTCAGCAATTCCTCCAGTCTGCTACAGGGTGAGCGGGTTTCTACACTTCAGATCTCCTTGATCCTCTTCACAGGTCGGATTGAGTCCGAACAAGCGCTTGCACAAGCTTCAGACCAAACTCAGGGACTTACTCGCTCACTGTGTGGAACTACACACTCAAGAAGCACACAGTTCCCTATCTCTTCACTGCCCAAACTGATCTGATCTTTCCAGTAGACAGAGCCGGGCATTTCCTTTGAGTTCCTTCCAGTTCAGTTGGCTGGTTTGGCTGTCACCACAGTAAACTCCCCTGTTAGTGGAAAAAGGCTCAAGTCCAAACTACAATTCCCAGAGGCGCACATACAGTACATAGGTGGCTGGCTCCACAATGAGAGTCCAAGTTCTGATTTGCCAGCAGCAGGCTCCATTTCAAAGGTCTCCCCACACTGATTGGTCCAGTTCATCAGTTCAAAACCAGAATGGGGGCTAGGCAAACACAGTTCTGACTGCAAAGAAAAGCAGGTTAGACAAACTGTACTTTCGTCATTACTCTAAATGATTTTGGCAGTTACATCTTTGAAAAGTGCTCACTCTGCCCACTTAGTGACCCGCAGAAACGGAGCAATTTGGCAGCAGCTCGAGTGGGACTTAAGCAGGAAACACACAGACCCCATCCAAATGAATTATGTCTACAGGCAGACAGCTCTTAAAGAGACAGTACCAGAGGCTCTAAAAGCACTCACAGATAAACGGCTTAGACGCCGAACACCATCCAGGCTTGGAGCATTCAAGCAAGCTCCTGGAAGACTTTTGGGAACCCCATTTGCTGGGGGTTACATTTGTAATATAGACTATAGTAGGTGATTTGTCTCACATAAGGCAGCTGTGCTATGGGTGCTCTCCCCACCGTTTAAAAAGCTACAGGATATATTAACCTGAAACCAGGAGGTAATTAAAAGACTAGATAGACTGAATTAAGGGTCTCCTGATTCTGACTTAATTAGAACTGACCCAGCTACTGGGATAGAAGGCTCATAAACTTTTATGATGTTTTAGAGAAAAATATGTTCCCTCTCCTAAGCTGGTCTCCGGGCTCATCACTTCTGAGATGTCCTTCCTGGAACCACGTGACAAGCAGGAGGTAAGCTGATCTTTGCAGTGAAGAAGGCAACCTCTCACCCACTTCCTCTAGACACCAGTTTACTTCCTGCCTGTCTGGTGGCAGGAGCTTTTAGGACCTCTGTCACAGAAGTGACAGACCAGGAGACCAGAGAGAGAACTGTGAGTTTTTTCTTCTTGATTCCTCAGATTGGATTTTGATTTTTGAGCACTTCATAGCATTAATCCAGGGATCCCAGTCTCAGTCTTGCAAGCTGGACAGACGGGCTCCTCTCTCTCTCATTTCCGCGTGTTTCAGCGCCAGAGCTCCCTAGCAACAAAATGAAACTGGGGCTTCCATTGTGCTTCCCAAGCCAGAAGCGCACTCGACCACAACCCAGCGCCGACGCAGCTGAAGGAGTAAAGTTAGCCTCTTGCCGACTGGCACTTGAGGCTTAGTTTTCATTGACGGCCCAGATCAAGCAGGCCATTGATGCGCTCCCACTGGAGAGCTGTTTGACTTCCAGGCTCTCCAACGTCACAGATCTGGCACGCAAACAGAGTGGTGTAGCAGTTCATGATAGGCATAGAGGAGCAGGCAGTCCCTTGTCTTGTCGGTGACCCTAGCGGCAGATCCAAGAGGCAGAAAGGCAAACATTCAGGAGATTGCCCCAATTTATTAACAGGGATTGCTTCCATCTGCCTAATTTGGGGCTTCAACAGCACCACAATCACAGCACGTCAAGCTAGTCAGCAGGCTTTTAAAGGAACAGGCTTACGACAAGCCTAAGAAGCCTCATGTTATCAACCCCTCTTCAAGCCCAGATGGCCAAGCATTTTTAACCACCCCTCTTCAAGTTGTGTTACCAGGGTTATGGCTTCCACCAAGAACAGGCCCCCAGGGTCCAGAAATGCCACAAATGTAGAACACCCATGCTGGCCACATTCGCAGGGTCGCTGTGTGTAAATGCGACAGCGCAGTCTCGCCTGCTCGGGAGGAGGTGGACGGGGCTTCGCCTCAGAATATCTGGATCCACGAGAACATCCCAGGGCTTGGGCCAGTCCCCAACCCTAGAGGGACAGCGCCACTTGGCTGAGGCTCTAGCTCCAGATCTGATAGACAAACTGAATCAAGCCTTGCCATCAACCCTCATATTTCGATGTCCTTCAGCAGTTGAGGGAATCTAGGTCTCATAGGAAGGCCACTCATAAGCTCACCCCTTCCCCATCCTCCCCAACGGCATGACAGGAGGAGGAAGCGATCTAGGCCCAGGTCCAGGAGTTCTTCCAGACACTGGGACATAGCCCATGGAAGCACAAGTGGGACAAGTCCCCTCAGGGTCAGACTATACCTCCTTAGAAGAAGGAGAACTCCCCATCTCGGATTCTGACTCAGAGGCCTCACCAGCCAGAAACTTTGACCTAGAAGATCTAGACTTTTCATTGAAAGGGTGTCCGAAGAGATCCACCTCAGCTCCCCCACTTCTTCAGAGCCCAAGTGAGCAAAGCTGGCATTCCAGCTAGTGTCAGCCTCGAAGCTTGTGACGGCCTTCCCTAAACGTCAGGCTATAGAGGACTTCTTAAAGAAAGAATGGCAGGGACCTGAATAGTCCTTCCCGGTCCCTCGACGCTAACCAGACTCCTAAAGTTCGACAAGAAGCTCATGGAAAATGGCTCTACTGCCCCAAGATAAACCTCTTATATTGAACCTCATGAAAAATAAGCATTGTCAATGCCGAATGTTTGCTTGCTGGCATTGGCAGTGGTAGGTAGCAGTTACAGAGCTGCATAATAGGAATGGCAGTGAAGTATTGAACTGAAGCCAACCCCACCACCACCCTGCAGAGAATGACAGGCATTGGGTGTGCCTTGGCTCAGGCACAACGCCCATTTCACCACACACCCCACCCTGCAGACACTGACAGGTATCACGGTGTGCCTTGGGGTCTTTGATTCCTTATGCCCATTCCATCAGGAACACGGTGAAATGGGTGCTGTATAGGAGAATGGGGTGAACTTTGGGGCCAAAGAGTCCAAGGCATACCTCAATGCCTCTCACTGGCTGCAGGGTATGGAATGGTATGAGCATGACAGGCATGAATCCCAAGTCACATCCCTGATGCCTCTCATTCTCTGAGGGTTGGGCGTTTTGGTTGGAAACCCTAATACCTCAGGCATACGTTGGTATTTTCACTCCAAATTTTCAACATTTTTTTTGTGACCCACTTCATGAACAGTGGCAATATCAGTTTGTTAGCAAAGCTGCTTATGCACAGCGACTACGGCATTTAGCACCACAGGTGCAATCACATTCTGAACAGGATGTAAAAATGACAGCTGTACTGTTCATGGGGAGGTGTAAAAATGGCAATATTGCAAATCTGTAGTAAAAATATTAAATAAAAGTGAAGTCACGAAGCATGAGAAACTGTGCAACGACACCCGTAATGTAATTAGGTTGGGATTTACAGCAGATTGTCAACAGAGGCATTTTGGGACTTCTGATCATGAACAGTGTCACTGTGATTTTCTTTATCTGTCCCGAACAATGATTTCCCACAGTGAACACGCATCTCTGCGCTGAAAGTGTGAAAACACATTTGCCATGTTGTGAAAAATGACAGCTGTACTGTTCATAAGGAAGTGTGGAAAATGCCACTGGTGAAAATCTGACTGAAAATATTACAAAGTCATGAAATTACGAGGTGCGGAAACTGCGAATGCTCACTCATAACACAGTCACTTTATGGACTTTTTCACCAAATTTTCAACATAGCCATTTTAAGACCTTTGTTCATGAACAGTGTCACTGTGATTTTCTTACTGTGTCCCATACATTGATTTTGCACGCCGACTGCACCATTGTGCGCTATATGGCGGAAACATGTTTTGGGTAAGATGTGACAAATGACAGCTATGCTGCTCATAAGGAAGTGTAATAAAATGGCAGTGTTGAAAATCTGGAGTGAAAATATTGAAAATTCACAAACTTATGAGCTCATGAGGGACCTGCAGTAATGCACACCGTGTCATTGTTTGAGAGTCCAAATTTCAAATAGGCTCTTGAGAGCTCACCTCATGAATGCTGGCAGTGTCGTTGCTAATTAGGCCTGAAACGTGATTTCGCGCAGTGAATGCAAAATCACCCTTGGGCTGAATAACGCCATGACAATGACATCATTCATGAGAAGGGTCCCAAAACCCATGTTGAAAATTTGGTAAAATTCCAAAATGCCTGAGATATGCAACAAAGTTGAAAAACCCTATCTATCCCATTATACAGCTTACCGGCATTTCCTCAGTTCACGGTCGGCTTTGAAGAGTGCAGACATGTTCCAAGTCCACCGATGATCACGCCAAGCTCCAGAGGTAAGTATGGGATGGAGGGTGGAGAGGCAGGGTGCGAGTGGTGGGTGCGGGTTGTGGAGGGCCGGAGACCGCGTGGAACCGCTTTTAATTTACAGGTTGTTTTTTTTTAAATTGACGATGGACGCTTGCCACGCTGGGTGGGCTCCCAGCGGCACAAGGGACGGCTGGTTTGGGCATGGTTGACGGGGATTGGGCACCCTTGTCATTATAGTATCAGTTGCCACGCTGGGGTGGGCTCCAGTGTGGCACCCAGTACGGGGCAGGGAGCCAATGGGGATTGGGCACCACTGTCAACTATACTGATGACTTGCCACACTGGGGTGGGCACCCAGCATGGCATGTGGAAGGCTTTTGGGGCGGCAGCACAGTCGGCGAGGATTGGGCACCCCGTGCCTACAGTGTGCGTGGGGCATCACGCGAGTATGTGTTGTGTGTGTGTGTGGGGGGCTGCGAGCAGCAGGTGATATCTTGTCGCTGCTCACGGAGCGTAGCTCCCCTTCAACTGTGTGCCACTGCATTTTGAGCTGCTCATAGACAGCTCCAGCATGCATTGGCCGACTGGGCGCGCCTGCCAACACACTGACTGAATTGGAAGAGGGGTGACACACCTCCAAAAACTCAGATGATGGCACTATGTTTCTTGCACACGCATGCAAGCAAACATAAAATGGTCATTCCAGCAGAAGGTGGGGCATCCTGCAGACCCGTGACAGAAAAGTGGACACCTCTCTAAAGAAGGCCTTTCAGTCCACTGCAACTGCCCTTAAAGTAACTGCTCAACCTCTACTCCGCAAGAGCCAGCTCTCCTGGGCCACTGATCTAGCATTCCAGCTTGCTGATGAGCCAGACAAGAACCAGCCCATCTTGCAGCAGTTACAGCTCATGGGTCTAGCTCGCATACTCGGCTGACATATCAGAAGAGGCAGTCAGATGTGCAGCTTGGGCTATGTCCTACCAGACCTCCGCTCGATGTAGCTTATGGCTTCGGCTTGCAGGCAGATGCCTCCTCAAAAATGCATTTGGTCAACGGCCCTTATGATGGAGGCCTTCTGTTCGCCTCAGCGTTAAAGGAGGCGGTCAAGGAATCCAGAGAAACAGCAAAAGTGCGAATGCCACAAGCCGAGGAAGGAATAGGCCCTCAAACTCAGGTTCAAGACAGAATTTTCGTGTCCAAGGTTATTCCAGGGGAAGAACAAGGTGACCACTGGCAGACTCTCCTGGTTCAACTTATGTAACCAACACAGTTTCCAAGGCAGCAGAGGAGGTACTGGATGTCGAGGGCGACTCCCAAAGAATCACAATGAGGACTCACGGTCCCATTCTTGTGTCAGGGTAGACTTTCCAATTTTCTCAAGAATGGGTCCACACCACTAGGGACAAGTGGGTATTGCACATAATCTGCAAGGGTTACTTCATAGAGTTCAATTCTTGGCCCCTCTGTCCACATAGTGCCCTCACCAATCTAGGGCAATCCTGTAAAGCGAGCGGCGCACCTGGCAAGCCATTACAGATCCTTATTCAATCAGCAGCGATGGAACAAGTCCCCACGCTGGAAAGGAAGAGAGGTGTACTGCTATTCTTGATAGTACCAAACACTTAGGGGCTTCTGGCCTGTGTTAGATCTCAACTTTCTAAATGGCTATGTTCATCACAGAACTTTCAAGATAGAGACCTTGTCCTCCATCATCCGAGAAGTCCATCAGTGGGACTTTTTAGCCTCAGTAGATTTACAAGACACCTATCTACACATTCCCATCAGGAAGGCTCATTGTCAGTTTCTGAGATTCAAGGTACAAGGTCACCACTTTCAGTTCAAGATGCTGCCTTCAGCCTATCTACAGCCCCCAGAGTTTTTCCAAAGTCTTTGTGACCGTGGCCCGCCCGCATGCAAGGGATCCAGCTCTTCCCACACTTGGACGACATTCTTATCAAAGCCCCATGCTACAACCAAGCAGTTCGGGCAGTGACAGAGGTCACATGGTGCTTCTCCTCCTGGGGTTTGTGATCAACCATGGGAAGAGTTCTCTACATCCGTCCCAGTCTCTCTCCCATCTGGGTGTGAACTTCAACATGGTCCACAACAAAGTTTTCCCACAGAAAGGAAATTCAGAGAACTGAGGGCCCTCAACCTCAAATTACAGATAGCCCATTTTCTGCCAGCCCACCCTTCATGCAACTCATAGGGATGATGGTCTCCTTGGCAGACTTGGTCCCTGGGCACTGATCCACATGAGACCTCTCCAGTCTGCTCTCCAAAGAGCACACTGGATCAGAGGATTCAAATATCCCACAAGGTGAAGGAATCCCTAAAATGGTGGACCAGCAGGACAAAATCATGAAGGGTCTCACTCTGGGCACTCTCACCAGATCAGAGTGACCACCGATGCCAGTCTCCAAGGCTGAGGAGCAAATTTGGATCAGCTCTCAGCACAGGGCAAGTGGTCTCGGTGGAATCCTCTACAGCATCAATGTATTGAGATGGGCAGTCCACCTATCACTACAATGTTTCAGGTCACAACTCTCCCATCAGCACGCCTCATCCTCACGGACAATCAGACAACAATGGCATAAATCAACCACCAGGGCGACACAAAGAGCTCCCGGATGCTGCAAGAGACTCTTCTCCCTTCCAGTGGGCGGAAGTCAACCTGACAAGTCTACGGGCAGCATATATTCCAGGCCAAGAAAATATCATGGCAGATTGGCTAAGTCAAAAGGACATCCTACCAGGAGAATGGGAGCTCAAGAACAGCGCCTTCCAACTCACCACAGAGGGTGGGGCTACCCGCAAGTAGATCTTTTCGCCTGCAAAGAAATTTCAAAGTTCCATGCTTCTGCTTCCTCAGTAGGATGACGCTGCCATGGCACAGGATGCATTCTCCCTCAACTGGGGTCAGTTCGATCTCCTGACGCCTTCCTGCCAACTCAGATCATATCAAGGGTGCTGCACAAGACTGCCAAAGACCAAGCACAGGTGGTTCTGGTCTGCCCGCACTGCCCCACAGACTGTGGTTTCCACGATTAGTCCAAATGGCTCTTCAGTCTCCCTAATGTTCCAGGCGAGCCCAGACCTTCTACACCAGGGACCGTGCAGCACCCAAGTCCTCACAAGCTGTCCCTCTCAGCATGGAGATTGAACAGGAAACTTTCAGGGAGTTTGGTTTCTCGGAGCCCGTCATAGAAACATGTGTAACCCTCCTACAAATGGGGTTCCTAAAACCTTCCCAGAGATTGCTCTAAATGCTCCCTGCCCAACTGGTGTTCAGCATAATGCCACCAGATGCAGGTGTTGTGAGTGCTTTAAAGCCTCCAGTACTGTCTCTTTAAGAGCTGCCTGCTTGCAGGCTCCAGTGACTTGTACAAGGGGACTGGGGTTTCTGCTCGAATCCCGCCTGAGCTGTGGTGAAATTGCTCCACTTTGTAGTCGCTGTAAGCTTAAAGGGGCCTTTCTGATAGATGTAACTGTTTGGCTATAATCATTTAGAGTATTAGTGAAATTACAGTTTGTCTAACCTGCTTTCATTGCAGCTGGAACTTTGTGTGCTTGGCCCTCCATTTTGGACCTGGACTGTTAAACTGAGCCAATGGGGTAGAGAGGGTAACTAAAATGGAGACTGCTTGAGCCAACCAGATCAGGACTCTCTATGGAGCCAGCTGGCCATAGGGGATACAGCCAGTAATTCTGGGAAATGAAGTTCTGGACTGTGGCACCTCTTTGCACCAATGAGGGCAGAATTAAGTGATTGGCATCTGCAACCCACAATGGGATCGGGTGGCACCGAACTAAGATACTTCTGCCCAAACTGCCAAGGGGCAGAGTTGTTGTGGCTGTGAGTGAGGAGGAACCTGGGCTCCTGGGCGTCATTGAGTTTCTTACTGGAAGCACGGTGGGAAAGTCAGATTCAGGCAGCACGATCACCGGCAAGTGTCGGTCTAAATCAGCCAGGCAGCGGGGTCAGAGGCTGTGCAAAAGCGCAGCTACCTACCAGGCTCACCCTGTAGAGGACTGGAGAATCTGTTGAATCACGCCTCGGGTCTGTCAGGAAAAAGTGAAGCTGCATTGTGACTCCCCAATTAGCTGTGAGTTCGGTCGGGCCGTAGAGCAGCTGCCTGGTATGGTACCCTCTGTTGCTACCTATAAATGTGTCGAGTGTCCTACTACAGGCTGTGTCCTGAAAGAGAGAGGAGAGAACTGTGCTGTTTCCAGAGTCGCAAGTAAAATATCAGGGTAGCTCCCTGTGACTTGATTTATTGATTGCAAGTTTGGGCTGTTTCCTCACTGGCTACACGAACTGAGCCGGCTGTCTCTCAACTACAAAAGTGGTATTTTACAGGTATTTGTTCTTCAGGGCCCCATCCAGCTGCACTGGACTTGACTAGCCCTTTATTGTCAGGGTACCCAGTGACAGTGACTGTTAGGACTTTAGCCCATGCACAGAGCTCTGATATAGTAGTGATTAAGCTAATTAACTTGATTTCCCTGTCCTTGTTATTCCCCTGAATAAATCAGATTGGTTGTTTTGCAAATATACACTGGCTGAACTGTGTGTTTATGGTAAAATACTGTATCTGTGCAACTGTGTTTTGCATCTTATTCCACAGGGGGTCCCTAGAGTCCAGAGGATTACACCTATCCAGAGGTAAGTGTATATTGCTGGGTACAGTTAATAACATGTGTGGGCCACTAGTGGGAAGAAAGGGTTGCATTAACCCAGAGGGCTGTGACCAAGTCAGTTTCTGACTGTCTGAACCCTGACCTCTGGGTGGAGGTACTGCCATTGGATCCAGGCCCCTCAACCTGTTGTTGGCTGAGCAGGCAGGGGTAGTAGCCCTCGAGATAGCACCCCTAATTGGTTACACATTGATTCAGTCTAGACAAGCTCCTCCTAGGGTCTGTTACAGGATTTGGAGAAAATTCCTATTCTGGTTACGTAGACTCCACTCACCGGATGATTTTGTGTCTTTCCTACTATACTTCAATTCCTTCAGAAGGGTTTCAACAAGAGCCTCCAACCAACTACCTTACAAGTCCAGGTGTCTGCTTTGGGGCATGCTATTAGCAGACTCGTGACTCTTAGGGATGCTTCCACATGTTTGAAGATTTCTGAGGGCAGCAACCTTGAAACGCTCCACCAATAAACTGGTAGTTCCTCCCTGGAGGCTCAACCTGGTTCTCAAAGCCTCACCAAACCACTGTTTGAACCTTAAAGGAGGCATCCTTACTTCATCTCACTATGAAGGCCGTCTTTCTCATTGCAATCATCTCAGACAGATGCATCAGTGAGATAAGAGCACTATCATCCAAGGAACCATATACAATTTTTCATCCAGACTCTGTAGTCATGTGGACGGATACAGCATTCTTACCTAAAGTTTTGTCTCACTTTCACTGTAACCAAGTCTTGAACATTCCTCTTTCTGTCCTCACCCCAAGAATGACAAAGAGCGAGAATTCGCACGCTTGACCTCGGAGGACCCTAAAATTTTACATCAAGCGATTGACTCAATCCACAAGACTTCAAGCCTATTCATCCTTACCTCAGGCCCGAACGCGGATAAGAAGGCATCAAGGACTCCATTGCTAGGTGGATTCATTCCACCATAATCTTGGCCTACCAGAAGGCTGGAATTGGTCTGCCGGACCGTACAAGCACACCAACTCGAGCAATGGCCTGGCATGGGCGGACTTCAGAGAAGCTTCCTGGTGGGTTTATGTAGAGCAGCCACATGGTCATCCATCCACACGCTTGCAAAGTTTTCCAAATTGGATGTTGCAGCCTCGACGGAGGAGTCATTTGGCCGCAGCATTCTCCAGGCTGTGGTGGACCCCTAGAGGTTTATGGAACTTTATTCCCACCCAGGGAAGGATGAACAGCTTTAGTATATCCCAGAAGTGATGAGCCTGGAGACCAGCTGAGAGAGAGAGAATAGAAATTTAAATACTTGTAATTTTCTTTCTCCAACTGCTGGTCTCTGGGCTCTGTCCTCCCAGATTGTTGAAAGTCGGCCTCTGGCCGCAAGTGACACTAACCTTTTTGAGTTTGTTTCTGCCACGTGTTTCCTCTAAAGACAAAGACTATAGGAGTATTGGTGTCTAGAGGAAGTGGTGGGAGTTGCCTCCTTCCCTGCAAAGATCAGCTTACCTCCTGCCTGTCACGTGTTTCCAGGAAGAACCTCCCAGAAGTGATGAGCCCGAGACCAGCAGTCGGAGAAAGAAAATTTACAGGTATTTAAATTTCTATTTCCCACCATGGTGCTAAAGTTATGAAAATCCTTTCATATGCCTTGGGAACAGGAGCTGCTCAAGATTGTAGAAATGTTAATTAAGGAGTCATATTTGGGAACTGAGTTTTGCTGATGTCACCTTATTTAATATACCTCCTGATAGGACATCCTGTTTGTATATTTTTATATTCTTAAAGGAGGAGCTAGATGACACACAAAAGGGTGGGAGAGAGACACAGTTTATCTAAGACTTGTGCCTGATCTTTGTGACATTTCTTTTGGGCTCTTAAGAAACAAGATCTAACGTAAGCACTATAAAGAGGTAATACATTAGATAGAAAAAGTCTAACTGTATGTTGGTAAGAGATTGTGTGTAGTTTCTTTGTTTTCTTTTATGATTGTATGCTTTGTGATATAGTGTTCTGTGTTTGCATTTAACATATTTGTATCCATTTTAAGTAACCCTTTCATTTGAAAGATACTGCCTGGTCTTCCAAGTTCTTTCTTTTGCATGTGACATATGGAGGGTTAAGACTGACAAAACTGTTTAGAAGTTTGATAGTGTTACCAAACTGGGAAAAGGTAACAATATACCTAAGGTCTTTATAGAGTTTTAAGGGTTCATTTTGGATACCTGGTTAGGTGCCCTTAGGCTAAGATATCTGGCATCTGAGAGCAGATTATCAGGCTGCATTTGGATACCTTAGCATAAGGTTCACGGTTTGAATCCCCCAGAACTTGAGACTAAAGGTGATTCAGGACTCACAAGCAGACAGGAGGGTTACCCTGTCTGTTACCTGTCTCAATACTGCGCCGGAGGTTGGCACTGTGGGAGCAGAGGGCCTGACCTGCTGAGTGCATTTGTGACACTCTGTACCTCAGTAATCTGCATACCAGTGGAGTAGCTCTGTGAGGGTCCATCTTTGCTTTGTATTATTCTCTGTGTATGTAAATAAAGCCACACTCTAGAATCCCAACCTGGTTTGGACAGTAATGTTATTGCTTCCACTGTGTCTGGATTTACTTTAGGTGCCCCTGACCAGAAGTACAAACCCAGCATAATGCTAAGCAAACGCTTCTCCCAGGGACCCAGGTTGATGGTCATGATAAATGGTCCCCCAGGTGTGAGCCAGGTAGTTGCCACACTTGGTTTGCCTGTCTGAGGATGGCAGACTCAAGTAGAAGTATTGGTAAACAGAACTGTTGCAGTGACAACCCCATCCTCTCATTGGCGCTATGTATGAGAGGAGCAACCCCAAGAAGTTGAACAAGGGGACCAGTGGGGGAGGTTACACACGGGTGGTGGGCGCCGGTTTGAGCTGTGGATGTAATTTATGCCCTGCTCAGCTCTTTTGTTGTTGGCGAAACCTCCATGTTCTACTATGTGCCTGAGAGGGCGGAGGCTGCATAGCGCAATTCTGGAATAGCATTTGGTGCCAGGTGTAGGTCATAGACAACCGCTTAGGTTACTGGGTGGGAAGGTATAAATGGAACAGTGGCAGAGTTGAAGCCAGCATTTAAAAAGGGTGGGTTCTACTGGGAGGTGGCTTGTGGTTCAAGTGAAGGTCGCCCTAACTTTTGCATTATTTATTCAAAAATCAACATTTCTGACCTACGGTATTCTGTTTTATTGGACTACAGTTGGTTGCAGTTCTGCAGTATGGCAGCCATGCTGGAGCTAGCTGTTAGCAAGCAAATCTGCAGCGCTAGTGTATCTATTCGCTTTGAGCTCTGTTCATTTTATATTTTGTTGTAGTCAGCTAGAGTATTAGTTTGAGTGAATGCGAGAATAAATATTTGCCAGGATCTGGTAAATGCTTATTGTTTTGTTATACAGCTGACGCTAGACCACTGCTATTGATTTGCCTTCATCTGTAACAAGTGGATCAACGATTTTGCAGCCCAGTAGCCAATATTTTATGCTATTTGAAGTTTCCTGGGATTAAATTATTTGGGTAGCAGCCCTTTGGCTTGCATTGGATAAGTGACTGTTTTGTTGTGGGAATGTCCTTTCAGTGGAGCTTCACTGGGCCCTGAATACCTGTCGATGTGGACTGTGACTGGATTGAATTCGGAGCGAAGAGTTTGCTGAAGATTGAACTGCTGGAGAGTCGGGAGAAAGGAGGTTAAACCTGTCATTTCTCTAAAGGACTTTGTGTCCATCTTTGGAACCGTGTCAGATTATTTGAACTGTGACTTGGACTTGGATCCATTTGAGGTAATGTGAATATTGGGGTGAAGCTCGGAGGTGGCCACTGTCATTCGCAGAGTTTGGGGCAGGTGGCGCGGTCTTGGAGACCGCTGAAGGGCAGGCACAAGTTACCAGTGTTTCCTAGGTCTACCGGGGATTTGCTGTTGAGTGGATACTGGGCCAGGGCTGCTATGGACCTGACCAGGGGCAATGACCACTTGGAGATGGTTATTTTCCTTCATGTTGCTGGCCTTTGAACTCATGGTGTTCCCGGATATGGAGTCATTAGCTGGCATTAATGTATCGCATTTTAGGGCGTCATCTACACCTTGCTGGTTTGAATGTTCTCTTTACTGTATTCTTCTCTCAGACTCTTAGTGAGAGCAGAGTCTGAGAGTGAGATCCTGGTTTGTTGGCTGAGTGAAGTGAGCGATTGCTTGGCCCTTCATCAAACATTTAGAGCTGCCTGCCTAGACTTATTATTGAGGAGTGCTGACTGCTGTTATTGAACTGAAAGTGAAGTTAAGCAATTCACAATTGGGAACTGTGAGATGATTTATGGACTGAATATGATCTGAAACGTTTCTAGGATTTAATTTTAAATTGGTGCTTTAAATAATTTGTTATCTAGCTGGCTGTTGGGGTTATATTGATGTTTGGGATTAGTATTTTGTGTTGTTTGCAATAGATGATTGTGGTGAATGTAATGTTTGATTGGACCTCTGGTGGGGCTGTGTGAGAGACACCTCGCTGTAGGTGGTGCGTGTATGTGTGTTGGTGGAAATTGTAGTGTGGATTTATTGTGATTGGAACATTTTTGCTTTTATTTATTAATGATTAATTTAAGATGTGTTGGGAAGATGTAGGGATGGTCAGGCATTATTCTCCCATTATGCTGAGGATCTACACCCTTTAACTGTCTCCCATTACCAGCTGAAGTTTATAAGAGATGTCAAGCTCTGGGGATAGTGAGGCGACGGTTGAGGGGACGAGGCCTGGGCATGGTGGAGAATGGAGAGGGGTGGTGACTAGAGGTCATGGGGACTAGGAGATGCAAATGGGTTCAGGAAAGGAGTCCTCCCTGTCTGACTCCCATACCCAAGGGCTCCACAAATAATGGGCGGGTCCTGGGATCTTCCTTGATGACCCATCCAACTAGGGCAGTGTTGTGTAATGCCAGATTGATTAGGAACAAGACGGCTATTATAGTTGATCTTGTTGGAACATCCGATCTGACGTGCATCACTGAGACCTGGCTGATGAGAATGCAGGCTCTATTTTGGCATCTGCTGTTCCAGCCGGGTTCTCGTGATACACGCCAAGATTGGATCATAGGGTGGGGTATAGCCATTATGTTTAAAACAGAGCTGAGCCTTGTGGATGTGCCAGTGGGGTGCACTTGATCCTTTGGGTGTATTCTAGGAGCAGGTGTAGGGTTCAGGATACCCTCATCTACCGTCCACCCAGTGATGGTGGAGATTTTCTGAAGGAGTTTGCAGACTTCATTGTCGGCGTGGTTTGGAATCACCCAGATGGTTAATTCTGGGTGACTTCAATGCCTGGATCGACGATGATCTCTCGCAATTGGAAATAATCTCCTACAGCTTATGACAACACTACATAGATACATAGATACATAGACAGTGTCGGCAGATAAGGGCCTATGGCCCACCCAGTCTGCCTGTTTTGAGCTAGTAAGTTCAGTTTATGTTTTCCTAGAAGTCTGTTGCCCTCACCCCTGACCTCCAGAATTTTATGTTCATCCTATGCATTCTAAATACTGTGATTATTTCAGCCCCCACCACTTCCTCTGGCAGGGTGTTCCACTTATCCACTATCCGTTCTGTGAAGAAATTCTTCCTCATGTTTCCTCTGAATCGTCCCTCCTCCAACTTCATCCCATGCCCTCTAGTCCTGGAACATCTTTTTCGCTTAAAATAGTGTATTCCTGCACCCTGTTCCTCCGTGAGATACTTGTATGTCTCTATCATATCCCTCTCTCTCTCTCCTCCAGGGAGTACATGTTCAGTTCCTTCAACCTGTCTTCATAGGACTTGTGATGCAATCCATGCACCATCTTTGTTGCCTCCTCTGAACCTTCTCTACCCTGTCTATGTCCTTACATAGGTATGGTCTCCAGAACTGTACACTGTACTCCAGGTGGGGTGTCACTAGTGTCTTGTATAGAGGAATTATGACCTCCTTTTCCTGCTGGTGATGCCCCTGCCTATACATCCCAGCATCCTATTTGCTTTACCTGCTGCCTTGTCACACTGTTTCCTACCTTGAGATCATCAGAGATGATAACCCCAAGATCCCTTTCCTGCTTGGTACATGCTATGTCCTCACCCCCAACTGATATATTGTGCCAGGGTTTTGTGCCCATATGCATTATCTTGCACTTCTTTGCATTGAATTTCAACTGCCAAACCCTGACCATTCTTCAAGTTTCTGCAGGTCCCTTCTCATTCTGTCTACACCCTCCGTGTGTCTACTCTGTTACAGAGCTTTGTGTCATCAGCGAACAGTGAAATTCTGCCTTCTAGGTCCTGTGCAATGTCACTGATGAAGATGTTGAATAGGACCGGTCCCAGCACTGATCCCTGTGGTACCCCACTGGTCACTCTTCCTCTGTGGAGTGACAGCCATTTACCACCACCCTGTGTCCTGCCACCCAGCCAGTTACTTACCCACCACACTACTGTCCTGCCCACACCCATATTCCCCAGTTTGTGTAATAGTCTTCTATGTGCACAGTGTCAAAGGCCTTGCTGAAGTCCAGATAGGCCAGGTCCACTGCCCTCCCCTGATCCACCTGCCTAGTCACCCAGCCAAAAATTCAACGAGGTTGGTCTGACATAACCTCCCCTGGTGAAACCAAGCTGCCTTGGGTCCTGTAGTCCATTGACAACCAGATGTTCCACTAATCTCTCCTTCAGTAGTGTTTCCATGATCTTCTACTACCGAGGTGAGGCTGACTGGTCTGTAGTTCCCTGCTTCCTCTTGTTCGCTTTCATAAGGGACCTTCATCTGCTGTCCTCCAGTCTTTGGGTACCTCCCTGTATCCAGTGATCGCCTAAACAGGATAGCCAGAGGTTCAGCCACCACCTCTCTTAGTTCTTTAAGGACCCTGGGTGCATCCCATCTGGCCCCATTGCTTTATCAACCTTAGTACTTCCAGTTCCTTCAGGATCCTTTCTCGTGTAAAGGGACTTGTGTCCATTTCTGCACCATTCTCACCCCTTGTACTCCCTTCAGACCCATTACCCTCCTCTTCCTCAGTAAAGACTGAGCAGAAATACCTGTTCAATATGTGAGCTTTACTGCTGCCATCCTCCACGCGCTCCCATCCTCCTCCTTCAGTCTCACTATCCCTCCCTTTGTCTTTCTTTTTCACTTATGTACCTGTAAAAGGTTAAGTCCCTCTACCCACTGATTTTGCAATATGTTCTTCTGTCTGAGCTTTGGCTTCCCTTACTGACCTCCTGCCTCCCTTTGCTTCTCCTGGTACTTCTCCCTATCCCCTTCTGCCTGTGTCTTTTTGTATTGCCTGAATGCAATCTTTTGGCTTTCACTTTCTTTGCTACCTCTTTGAAAACCATAATGGTCTCTCTCTTCCTTTTCCTTTGCTAACCTGCTTAATGCATAATTATGTTGTTCTTGTAATCTCTCATTTTAAATACTGCCCACTGTTCCTCAACCCCTGATTCCTGTCCCATTCCCCTAATGCCTCTTTCAAGTATCTCCCATTTTCCCAAAGTCTGCCCCCTAAAATCCAGGATACGTGTTTTGTGTGTGTTGGTTCTGCTCTTTCTGTGATTTCAAACCACAATGACTGGTGGTCACTGTTCCCCAGGTGCTCCCCCACTAGCTACCCCCATCACACTGTCCCTGTTTGTGAGCACAAGGTCCAGTATTGCCTTCTGCCGAGTTGATTCCATGACCAGTTGCTTGAGGAAGGCACCCTGAAGGGAGTCCAGGATAAATCTGCTCCTAGTTGATGCTGCTGCTGGGATGCTCCAGTCCACGCCTGAATATTGAAGTCTCCAACCAGTACTACTCACTTTGTCTGCCATCCTTGGATGGCTAGCATCAGCTCCCTATCTGTTTCTTCCTGTTGGGCTGGTGGTCTATAGACCACACCTATGTGATGGCTGTTCCCATTTTCCTTTCCAGCTTAACCCACAATATCTCTCCCCATTTTGTTCCTCCTGGATGTCTGTGGCCCTTATGTCATTTTTCACATACAGTGCCCTCCTCCTCCCTTCCTGTCTGCTCTGTCTCTTCTGAATATGTTGTAGCCAGGTATGGCCATCTCCCAGTCATGGTTATCATTACACCAGGTTTCAGTGATGGCCACAATGTCCAGGTCTGACTGCACCATGACAGCCTCCAGATCTTCCATCTTGTTGCTAAGGCTCCTGGCATTTGCACACATGGCTTTCCATGATTTGACCTCCCTAGACTGTTCCGCTGTTCTACTCCAGCCCCTTCCTTGGTTGTCCTTATCCCTGGTTCTCCTTGCTGTCTGCCCTTCTGCTGAATTTTACCCTTTCTGCCATCCAACACTTGGGCACTAATCTCCATCTTTGCACACTGCTTTGCAGAGATAGCCACTCCTCTGGTTCACTGGTTCCACTGCTAGCGTGTGGGGTGAGCAAGTAGGTACCCACCTAGCTGGCCTCACACCATTCTTTCTAGTTTAAATGCTAGTCAATGTAGCATTTAAACTTATCATTGAGTGCTTGATTCCTCCAGGATGGATGCAGACCATCAGGCTTGAACAAACCTCCATCCCTCCAGGTGGGTCCCCAGTCACCAATGAATTCAAACCCTTCCTCACAGCACCAGTTCTTCAACCATGAGTTAAAGTTCCTGGTGCATATATGCTCTCCTTGCCTCATAGGTAGTACTTCTGAGAAAGTGACAGAAGTAGCTACTTGCTTGAGACCCCTCCCCACTTCCTAAACTCTTCCTGAACTTCCTTTGGCTCCCCATTTGCCAGGTCATTAGTACCTAGGTGGATAATGACATCCAGCTCACCCTCCGTCTTGCCTTCCCAGTGACCCCAGGATCTTCCTTCCGTCCCTCCATGCCGCTGACGTGGTAGGCACCTCACCTCCTGTCCTCCCCTCCTGTGTTCCTAGCTGGATCCCTCTTATGATGGAGTCCCACCAGGATTCGCTTCCTCCTCCTCTGGGGTCCACTGCTTTCCCACTGAGGTCACCTCCTTGGCTAACCTCCACATCCTTTCCTTCCACTTCTCTGGTACTCTATTTGGTTGTCCTCATTTGCCAGTGTGGCATATGAGTTCTTGAGTGGAATAGGATCTGGGATGTGCCTCTGCCTGACTGCTCTAACCCTCCCTGAGCCCACTGTCATCCAAGTGCTCCTCATTCTCGGCATCCTTGGAGGCAGTTGCATTGGACTGGGTGGTCTCTGGATAGGGGTGATGGTACTCCTGACCCAGTTTACTTCCGCTCTGAGTCTGGCTACCTCATCCCACAGTCCAGAGAGATGCATGCAGATAGGGCAGCACCTCAGTGTCCAGAAGGTCTGCCTGAATATGGCTGCCCCACAGCCACTGCATTGCACCACTCCCCACATTATACTGCAATTCCACTACTTGTCTACTGCTGAAGCTCTCCTAGTTCTCTTTATTAATTTACTGTCCCAAAAATCCTGCCACTGATCCTCAGATGATTTTCTTAAAAAAAAAAAAGCAATAAATAAATAAATGAGTCAAAACACTTGTCGTGCTGAGGGTGGGCTTCTTCCCCTTATGCCTCCTACTTCCACACCCTTACTATACCCTGTGTTTAGCTCCTGTCAATCAGATTTAACAGGGCATATAATTAAGAGTTGGGGAAGGGAGGGGGAAATTGCAACAATTAAAGACAGCACAGAATTACACCACCACTATGTTTTAAATTTTAACAGCCCAAAAACAGTTATAAGTAAAGACAGCAAAGAAAGTACAGTGTCACTAAAAGCCCACAATCTAAGTTTAAAAGAAAATAGCAATTGCCAGTTACTCTAAAGCACTGAATTGAATATGTTTCCTCCTTCCTTCTGGCTTTTCGCTGGGCCTTACACAGGTGGCTACCTCTGTTACGATAGGGGGTCACCCCTGGATCTTGTGTTCCTCCTGGGGATGGAGGTTTCAGAATTGGGGATGGAACCAGTCAGTTGGTCAGACCATCACACCATGTTGCTGGCCTGTCGGCGCAGTGGTGGATTTCCGCTTGTGATGCCAGGCGACCCGGTTTGGGAACGGACTCAGGTTGCTAGAGGGCCAGCCGGGGAGAAGGATGGAGCATTCCGTGGACTGCTCCTTCTCCAGGGGAGGGTTGACTTGGGACTCCGTCCAGTGCTTGATGGACCCTGGCGAGGTTGGGGGCACGCAGCTGCCAGCGCATAACAGAACTCCAGGGGCGGGGCAGATGTAGGCTGTCATTGCACATCCCCACCCCCCAGAAACCAGGAAAATGGGGAGCTTCCAGCCACCCAGATGACGCCACTGCATGCTTCAATTAGCCTCCCAGGCCAGCCTTCTGACCAATCCTGAGTCTGTGGTGCTAAGCCGGGTACCGCAGCCAAGTCCCGGGCAATCTGGGGATATCAGAGGGTCGCGCCATTGTGGGGTAGCCCCAAGAGTCCATGACCGAGCTGAGGTAACGGGCAGCTTGGGGAGAGAAATACAAAATAAAATGGAAAAAGACCACCACACCGTAGAGTCTCGCTTCTGGGCACCCTCAAATAGGCCTGCTCCTATGGAGATGGCCCAATATTGCCCTTTGAGAGGAGTTACTCCAGAGGGCCTATCGGGCGGTGCTGGACCTATTGGGTCTATCAAGTGAATGCATGAGTCCAGGGATCTCATACTTGCCTATATTAAGGCCGTGGGTGATGCCCTTGACTTAATTGCTCCTGTGCCTGAGGACCCCTGGTTTGATGGGTCCTTGAAGGAGCTGAGGAGAGGGGCGAAGACTAGAGAGAGCTCTGGTGGAAATCTGGCCTGGTTGCTGACAGGCTTAGGTTGATGGACCATTGTAAGCCCTATCAATCAGCAATCACCCATAAGAAGGCAAGATTCCTGTCCGGGAGATTGTGCGCGCAGAATCAACTGGTTCAGCTTTTCCAGACTGTTGACAGACTGTGCAATCCAGTCTGTCTTCAGTCTCAAGAGATTTTTCACAAATGAAGTGTGATGAGCTTACGCGATCTCTTCGCAGATAGGAGTGCCAGCATCAGGTTGGTATCAGCCCACCTCTCTATAAGGGATTGCAGAGATTGGCGGAGGTGCGAGCGCCTGTGCTACCTGGTTTGACTTTAGTTGGCCAGAATTCACGGTCACTGTGAGGATTGTCCAGAATTTGCGACCAACCAGCTGTAGTTCGGATCCGGGCCCTACACCACTATTGGTAGGTTGTGTAGATGTTATCTGCCCGATCATTGCTGAAATTGTCTGGAGTTCCTTGGAGCAGGGGTCTTTCCTGATCCCCTCAAGGAGGTAGTCGTTCGACCACTCCTTAAAAAAAATCCTCCTTGGATTCAGACTGTCTAGCTAACTACAGACCTGTCTCTAATCTACCCTTTGTGGGTAAGGTTATTAAGAAGGTGGTTGCATTGCAGCTGGATGACCACCTTACAACCCACAGTGTCTATGATGTTCTCCAATCTGGGTTTAGGAAAAGACATAGCACCGAGACCGCCCTGGTCTGGGTTTTAAATGATCTCCTAATTGTGAGAGATCGAAAGGCCCGTATTATTCTAGTCCTTCTCGATCTTTCGGCTGCATTTGACAATGTGGACCATGGTTTGCTCTTGGAGTGCTCTGCGGACTCTCTGTGGATGGTCTGGTACAGTCTTAAGTTGGTTTCAAGCTTTCCTTATTGGCAGGACACAGAAGGTTGTCACTGGTATTTATTCCTCTGATACACTCTCCCTGTCCTGTGGGTGCCGTAGGGCTCCATTCTGGCACCCATGTTGTTCGCAGTGTATATGCTGCCATTAGAGATATCATCGGGTGATACAGCTTTTTCACTGCTATGCAGATGATGCCTCAACTGTATCTGTCCTTTACTCCCGGACAGGATGATGTGATCTCTGTGCTTAACAACTGTCTAGCTAATGGCTCCAGATTCCTTTAGGTAATGACCAAGTCATAGAGGTTGGCTTAGGATTTGCTGCAGCTCTGAAACAGTCATCGTGGATGTTGGTAAGAGCCCTCGCTCGAAGGGCCGATCTGAGAGTAATTATGCCCAGCCACACCTTAGATATTGAATTATTGGGGATAAGGTAGACAAAGAACCTCAGATAGTTGGGCTACTGTATTCAAGTGGTAAGTGGAGGCAGAGATTTGAAGGTGGTGATCGTAGGGGCCCGTAGGGGCGGGACAAAGATGCTTGAAGGTGATCCTGGGAGCTCCCTCAGGAAAGTAACGGCAGGCGCCTGTCTATATAGCATGCTGGGGGCCTGTTCATGTGGCGGATGGGGCAGGTAAGTCCCGATCTGGTAATCCAAGTACATAACGCTGAGGGCCGCCATTTTGGGAGGGAAGGTGCTGAGTGGGACAATCCATAAACTGAGTCTATCATGGAGTACCTGCCCAGGACGCCTGGGAATCAGGAAACAGACTTACTGGAGGGGGGGAGAGTTAGAGAGGCTTAAACGCATGTTGCCCCAGGGATGGGTGCGAATTTGATGGACCCTCAATCTAATTTGCTGAGTTAAAAAGCCCTCTTATCAATGGCGGAAGGGACATTTGGGGGCAGGCGGATATTGTGGTTAAAATAATTCACATACCACTCATCGTTACAGTACACTAGATGAAGTAGCTGGATTCGACTCTTCAAAATCTGGTGTCACCACCTCCTCTCATTTCACTCTCAGAACAGACACTTTAGGTGTCAGGGGCATCACGCCAGTGATGAAGCCTCATAGCGCAAGTAATTCCATGCAGGGAATCTGTTTCAGTTTCCCACTGTTGGAAGTACCGGTTTTCTATTTCAGGTTAACTGTTTGTTTGTTTGTATGTTCCAATTCCACATGTTGGTGTGATTGTAATCAGTTAGAAATGACAGGTATTGAGCTGATAGATACTGATGGGATTCAGAATGAAGAAAAGGGAGAATCTTTCTGACCAGCGGACCACCTATAGGTGACAATGACCAATGCACGGGTCAAGTTATTGTCCCTGAACATTAATGGGATTACCTCACCGATAAAGAGGTCACGAGTCTTGACATATCTCCGTAGGAGTCAGGCGGACTTGATATACCTCCAGGAAATGCATCTGAGTTCCGGGAACATCTCAAGCTCGCCAGGCTCAGCAGGGGTACCCTATATAGCTCCTCAAATAGATCAGGCAGGCGGGGGTTGCAATAATCGTTCCAGCAGGCACCCTATTTCAACACCACACCATAAGGGACACAGAGGACGGTTGATAATAGTCCAAGGGTCCCTGAACGGGTGTT
Organism: Neoceratodus forsteri; assembly: GCA_016271365.2. NCBI lineage: Eukaryota > Metazoa > Chordata > Ceratodontiformes > Ceratodontidae > Neoceratodus > Neoceratodus forsteri. The sequence continues at coordinate 80,319,801 of JADMNL010000034.1, forward strand.
AGTTACTCTGGCTAACGCTTATTTTCCTCCTGCTACCCCTGTCCCGCAACTGAAAACACTGATGGATAAACTCACAAAATACAAAGGGCATGCTCTTGCTAGCGGGACTTTAACCTGACACAGAATGCTTCACTGGATTCCTCCAATCCTAAGGTATCTAAGCAAACGCCAGGGCAAAAGTTCTTTAGGAGATATGTTAAGGAGGTAGGATGGATGGACATCTGGAGGCATCTGCACCTCTCGAACCAGGGACTACACACATTATTCAGCAGTACATAGGACTTACTCACGAATAGACCAAACATACACACAGGCTGAATTTTTGGACCGTGTGCGAGGCTCAAATAGGTGATATCTCCCTTTCAGACCACGCCCCTGTGTGCACAACCTGGGAGATGGGGCTACAGCCAAAGAACTCCGATGGAGACTCAACCCCTATTACCTATGCTCTGAAAAGTTTAGGGAGTTTTAGCGGATAAATTAGCCGAGATACTAGAGCTCAATCCCCTGCAGACACGGCTCCGCAATACACTGGGACACTATCAAAGCTGTCTTAAGAGGCCATATTACACAACATACTGCAGAACTAAACCGACAGAGAAAGACATAGGGCTACCCTAGAGGAGAACTTACACTTTCTCCAATATGCACATAAGTGTGGGGACACCTCCGTGCTGCCACAGCTCAGGAGGTTAGGGCAGAACTGGATCGTCTGGTCCTTCAACAGACTGAGCTAGCATTGACTTTCCTGAGGCAGAGATATTATGAGGTGGGACCCCGTGCCACTAGACTGCTGGCATATCAGGCCTGAAGGCAAAGGAAAGCCTCAACAATCACTTCCTTAAACACCCGGTGGGGGCCAGTCCCTAACTAAGATAAATGATTTGGCAGAGGCATTTGCAAAGTATTATTCAGATCTTTATACCCCAGAACAGTCTCCCACAGCGTCACAAATTACGGAGTACCTTGAAAAATAACTTTGCCTCGACTTGATCAAGTCCAAGCAGAATCCCTTACCTCAAGCATAACAGAGCAAGAGATAGCTGAAGCGATCTCCTCAGCTGAAAACTTTAAAATTTCCAGGGCCCGATGGCTACGGGAGTGAGTTCTATGGGGCTATGAGGCAACAAGTATCTACTCAACTCCTTACTCTGTTCAATTCCACACTGCGGGTGAGCTCCTCCCCATCGTGGGCTCTCACAACGATCTCTGTGATTCCAGGCCGGGAAGAATCCTCAGCACTGCAGCTCATATAGACCTATCTCGGTCCTAAACTCAGATTATAAGATGTTCATGTATATATTAGCACGCCGGCTAGACAGGATTATGCCCATGTTAATAGACCAGGATCAGACAGGCTTTGTTAGAATGCATTCTACAACAGATAACATCAAGCGACGATGCATATTGTGCATAGTATGCAATCCGACAACGTTCAGCGGTCCTCATTAGCCTTGATGCTGAAAAAGCATTCAACAGAGTAAGCGTGGCCCTTTATACAAAGTTCTGGAGAAACTTGGCATTCCCAGCAGTATTGTGGGGTTTTACGAAACATTACGCTGAGCCCTCAGGCCCTGCGTTGGAGAGGTCATCACTCTGAGTACTTCCCACTTAGAAGGGGAACCAGACAAGGGTGTCCATTATCACCCCTTTATTTGCGGCCTTTATAGAGCCCCTAGCCCAGTACATTAGAGAATCACCGGATGTCACCGTGTGAATATGGGCAGAGAGCATCGAGTAGCGCTGTACGCAGATGATGTCTTGTTATACCTTTCAAACCCAGAACAATCCCTACCAACTATAAGGACACTCCTGGACCAGTATAGTCAAGTTTCCGTTATAAGTTGAACTTATTAAAAGCGGAAATTCTGTCATTCCACTACCTTCCTCACCACATATAAACTCCATTTTCCCATGCAACTGGAATCTAACAAAATTAAAATATTTGGGGCATTTATCACTAAAAATTTCGCTGAATCCTTCCAAAATAACTATGACCCCTTTACTGCTCAGCTCAGGGCGGACCTGGGGGCCTGGACACGTTGCTTCTCACATTAAGCCATAGAATAGACCTAATAAGGATGGTAACTTTACCTAAGGCCCTGTATCTGTTCCAGAATGTCCCACTTTGCATAGAAAAAAACATTTGTGGAATGGAGCCGCCTTATCTCTAAGTTTATCTGGGGGCAGAAAGCCTTGTGTCCGAATGAGGATACTTAGCCTTCCGCGGGGAGGGAGGCTTAGCGTTGCCAGATCTGCAACTGTATTATAGGGCTGCTATGATGACCCATATTATGGCAAGACAGAACGAGGTAGGGGAGCCACATTGGTTACAAATAGAACAGGCCCTTATGCCAGATAAAGACTACTATCAGAACTTATACGCTCCAGCCCCAGGCTTGATCCTCGGCTCCCTTCTGATCCGTGGCTCAGAGCACGAAGTAAGACATGGCAATGAATTAAAAAGGTCAATCCTGTCTCCTTTCTTGACTCTGATCTGCCCAATTTCAGGCTGAGAGATTTCCTCCTAACCGACTTGACCATGGCTTCCAGATCTGGGAGAGGTATGGGCTAAGATATCTTACAAGATAATGTCCCAGGGAGAAATATGGCCCTTTAACAGAGTACAAAGTAAGTTTAATATTCGAATCGGGACTTTTACAGATTCCTACAGTTAAGGCACTTTTGCCGAGGGCTCCCAAGGCTGCTCATAGTCCGGAGAGTTACCTGCTTTGGTAGTAGTCCAGTCTCTATTAAATACAGGGGCAGATAGGCTTCCTTAATTTCCCGTTACTACAAGGCCCTCAATTCTCAGGAGTGGTTCACACTGGGACCATCTGAGCTCAATGGCAGGAAGAACTTGGTTCTCCTCTCACACAAGAGGACTGGCGAAGAGCATCTGAATACTCTTCTAGGGTCATAGCTCCCATCAATGGCGGGAATTTGCGTGGAAGAATCTAATTAGATACTTCAAAGCGCCAGAATGACTAGTCACTCTACTTGCAGTCAGCTCGACGGGGTGCTGGAGACTATGTGGTGAGAGCAGAGCTACACACACCCACATTATGTGGTCCTGCCCGAACCTCAAGCCCTTCATGGATCAATTGCAGGGTCACTTGAGAGAGATATTTGACCCTCAGCTACAACTCACAGGGAGGTGTATCTTTTCTTGACACCCAAGGGGTACAAAACCGAATATTAGATACCTCTTGCATTTGTTGCTTACGGCGCCAAAAGTGGTTACTAAGCTTTGGCTGACAGACAACCGCCCACGATCCAACAGTGGTGAGAGGTCACTAAGCAGATTTACCAGATGGAGCAGATTACCCATGGGCTAAATCAATTAAAAGAGTTCACTGATAGGTGGTCCCACTGGTTAGTATATTATATGAGGTATGATGACACCTTTATACCTTGAGGTGGTTGAATAGGCCTGAAAGCGAATTTGCACCACGTGGCAGAAGTGGCCACTACCCTTGGAGTGAGAGGCGATAGATGGACTACCTGAAATCAATTCCTGTCCGGTACAGTCCTCACGGGCTGACGACTCTGGAGAGAGTGGGGAGGGCTGATTGATTCTGGTAGGCCTCACTTGGGCGTGATGCCCGCAGGTTTAGGTGGTCCCGGAAAGGGATAGCTCGGAGGATGTTAGGGTAATAATGATTCGATATCCCCATATGAATTAATGGAAATTAGTGATATCAGATATCTATTTATAAATCTCAAATCAATTTATTGTAAACCAACAATCCTGTCACTGTTTTTGTCTATGTATGTTTGTCGTAAAATGAAAAATCTAAATAAAATGAGATTTAAAAAAAAAAACAACTGTCTAGCTGAAATCAGAGATTGGATGAGCACTAGCAGGTGAGGTTAAATCTGGATAAGACCGAGGTGTTGGTTGCAGACCCGGTCACCCTGAGGCGGGTCTTAGGGCTGGGCTTCCCTCAGGTCTGTGGCGGTGGTGTCCAGCTCATGACCTCAGACCAGGTGCGTAACCTGGGTGTTATTTTTGATGATGGCTTGACCCTGAAATCGCAGGTGTCTGCCGTTGTCAAATCTTCCTTTATCATCTTAGGAATATCACATGGGTGAAACACCTGATTCCTCTGGCTGACCTTCCTACATTGGTCCACGCCTCGTAACCACCGCCTTGATTACTGCAATTCCTTTACCTAGGGCTTCCGAGGGTTGATACCGTCCACTTGCAGCTAGTGCAGAATGCAATGGCCAGGCTTCTGACTGGGACATCTAGGACTAGTCACATTACGCCTGTGCTGCCTGAACTGCACTGGCTGCCAGTACAGTGGCAGATCACCTTTAAGGTCGGGTTACTGACCTATAAAGCCCTACATGAACAGGGACCGGTATCTACAAGATCTCCTTACTCCCTACTGCCCTCCTGCTCCTCCGATCTGCCGATGAAGGATTGCTGAAGATTTCCTAGGTTCAATTTAAAACACATCTGGGGCACGTGCTTTTCTTATGCTGCCTTACCCTGTGGAATTCTCTACCTCGTCGGATAAGAGAATGCCTGACCGTCGTGAGTTTTAAATCTGAGCTCAAGGCTTATTTGTTTTATAAGGCTTTTCTGAAGGTTTTAAAATGTTAACTGTATGTTTATTTGATTATTTATCTGGTTTATTTTATTGTACAGCACCTTGGTATTTGAAAGGTGCTTAAAAATAAAGTTTACTTACTTAAGTTTAAAATATTGTTGTTTACATAGTTTACATCTGCCACAGGCAGAAGCAGGAAGGGTCACCTGGGGAAGGGGTTGACAATCGACCGTAAGGCTATCATAACTCTAAATCCAGCCCGCAATAGGCCAAGTATGGAGTGAGTCAGGAAATGGGCAGACAGGATGGACCTAATGTAGAAACATAGACTCTAATGGCAGATAAGAACCACTTGACCCATCCAGTCTGCCCATTCCTCCTTACCTACACTATTACTGCAGACAGTGCCTGATCTAAAGCTCTTCTCCCTCCCTTCCCTTCCATTGAGTCTTTTCTGTTGACACAGTCTATGTTTCTGTGTCCTTCTTGGATCACTGCAACATTTGTACAGTAACTGCGGTTTTCTAGAAAGCTGATGCACTACTCGGCTGGTGCAAGAGTCACAGTGTGGCTGAGATCTTCACCACAAGTAAAAGTCATGACAGCGTGTATTAAATTATCTTAATGCACCTCCAGGGGTATAGTGATGTGCAAGGCCAAAGGCTGAGTGTCCTTATGTACCTGAGAAGTGCATTAAGTAAGCAATAATTCAAGACAGAGTATGAGGCTATTGGAGATTAATCCACACCCTGGGTGCATTGGGAGGCATGAGGCCACAGACCGAGTGGTCCTCACAACACCTGGGGGTGGATTAACCCCCAACAACCCCATACTTAGGAGTGGGTTATTAGCTTATAACATGTGTTATGTTGGCAAAAAAAACTTAAAAGAAATGGTTCTATTCCATTTCAAATACTAGAAATGGTACTGTATCCTGCTGAGTTAAGAAACAGTCCCTATCAAGTAATGCATATTATTGTGAATTATGTTATGAGCACACAAATGCAAGAAATATATTACAGTAATGTCTGCCATTTGCTGTCCATAACACACTGTACATTGCAATACATACAAAATAAAGGCTTTTTTTTTATGAGCCCTCCTACCTCCCCCCACACACACATACACATGCTCCTTGAGCACATCCCAAAACTGTCACTGGTTATACTGCATGCCGACTGTTCACCTCTCTCTCTCTCTCTCTCCATCTCCCCGCAGCATGGTGCGCTGCTCACCACTGTCTCTCTCTGTCTGTCTCCCCACAGCACTACTCGCCACTCTATCTCTCTCTCTCTATCCGCTCTCCCCACAGCTCAGTGTGCTGCTAGCCACACTATCTCCATCTCCACAATGCGTGTGCTGCTAACCACTCTCGCTCCATCTCCCGCAGTCTGGTGCGCTGCTTGCCACTCTCTCTCGCTATCCGTCTCCCCACAGCGCAGTGTGCTGCTCACTGTATGTGTCTATGTGTCTCTGTATCTTGCTGCTGCTGTTGTAGGCTGGGGCGGGGGGCCCGAAGTGGATGCGGGACAGCCAGCCGCACTCTTGGTGTGTCTCTTCTTACGTGAGTGGGCAGCCAGAAACCAGAGGGGGAGAGGAGACACCACAGAAACCGGAGTGCAGACAGGGAACAGTCTCTGTGAATGATTGCATGACTGACACACAGAGACTGGATGAATTCTGGACTGCACATCCTGCTCTCTCCCTTGCTGTCAGTGCCCTCTCTCTCTCTCTCTCACACACTGTTCTAGGAGTGTAAGGCTGTGTGCAAGCAGTCAGCAATGTTGACTAACTCCTGGGCTCCCAGTCTCTCCTGACTCCCAGCAGTGCCTCCTGCTTTCACCTGTGGCGCACACTCTCCCCATGTCGCCTCCTGCTAGTTCAGCTCACTTCATGCATTTTAAATGGCTGCTCTGTATATTTGCTTTCTCTGGGAGGAGCAGTCCCAGCGACACTTTCCTTATGCCCACAGATACTGCTGTATGGTAATTCACAGCAAGTGTAGATTAAATGCTCAGGTGATGCTGTTTAACCAGTTGGATTCCTGTTTTTGCAACCCATGTTATAAAGGAGCTCAGAGAACCCATGACCAGCCGTGGGTCTTCTGGCATTAATGTATGCCTCAGGTGTGATGTGAGGCACAAGGGTGTAGCCGTGACTCCGCAGCCACCTTAGGTATGCATTAATGCCTAGTATCACACAGATGGTCATGGGTTAAGCTACTTATAAAATAACAGCCCAGAAAAGTGAAAAAAAAGCACCAAAGTCTTACAAATTGGTTTAAATTTGATGATTTCTACCGGTCTCATTCTGACATAGAAAGTAGTTCCTTACATCCAGAACTAAAATGCATAAGTGGAACCGAATGAAATTTCCTTAGGAAGTGAACACATTGCAACATTTTGTTTCAGTGGCATCCCTTTATTTACCTTCGCATATCTTGGTTAATTTTCTCTTGTGATAAACCGATCGGTGGTTTGTTCCTCACTGTTACTTACTTTATTTTGCTTTTACTGGTGCCAACTAATGAAGAAATCAATTGACAACCACTTTAGGGAGTACAGCATGAATGAGTTAAAGGGCCCATTAAGGAAAACTACACCCAAAACTTGAAAAAATATATGTTGTGCAGGTGTTTTAATTTGAATGTGAAGTTCTTGTGTTTCCTTCCCTCTGACTGGTATTAGGAGTTTTTCCTAAATTAGCCTGATAGCTTTAGGGTAGTTTTGACGATTCTGAGATCACTATATCAAATAGGTTTATTGCATTTCTTTGTCCTACAATGCACCTTGTTTCATGTAATGGTGATGTAGTAGAGCCCATAAATCCAGCAGAAAGCATTGCATTACAATCAGTTCACAACAACAGAGATGGCTATATTTTAAAATCTGTAGAATTCAGCTTGGTGACAACCCTCATCCTAAAGGTTTTACTGTCCTGAAAACTTTGCTGCTGGTAATTTTTGTGCAGCTTGTAAAGCTTCAAGATATTTAGTTTGTTTGGCGTGTGTGTGCTGAATATTGGGTCTCTCTTACATCAGTCACATGAGACAAGATGCACTGTGGGAACAAGAAATACAATTAAGCTATCAGGTATGAAGATCACTAGGGTCGAAAACTAGCACAAAGCTAGCAGGCTAATTTGGGAAAAACTCCTAATACCAGTCAGAGGGAAGGAAGCACTAGAACTTACATACAAATTAAAACACTCTGCACAACATATATTTTTCAAGTTTTGGGTGTAATTTTCCTTTAACTTTTTCTTGCTATACTTGCTAAAGTGGATGTCAGCTGATTTCTTCATTAGTTGGCACCAGCTGCTACCCACCGAACTGTTTATTTGAACTTTTTTAATGAATGCTAAGTTGCAATGGTCCCATCCACCCCACAGAACTCGGCACTGCCACAGTGAACATGTCTGAAGTATGTTTGCCTTGCAGGTTTGGCTGTACCCACCCACCTGCTCCCACAGACCTCTGTGCCCCAAGCGCACAGAGACTTTGTCCTGCAACACAACATAAGGAAGCTCCAGCCACCAACCCCATGCACAGTATTACCCCGAGGTGCATTATCTCACAGCCAGAATATCCCCCCAGTGATCCACATTATTCCCTGTTGACTGTCCACATGGGCCTGTCTGTGGTTCTCAATGGCACACTGGTCCCAGTAATGAGCAGTGGAACTGTGGAGAGCGAGTGACAGAGAGCACGTTGCACCCGGGCGCATGACAGCAGCTGAAGAGAATCACGGCAGTGTGTCTTCTCTCTATTTCTGTCACACTGTTAGTGTGGAGTAGAGTATCGGGCAAGGCTGGTATGTCTGGTGGGGACTTGCAGTCCCTGTTGGTTGTGGTGGCTTCACCCTTAGTTGTTGTGCATTTTCAGTTGGCCCAGTGGGAGCGGAGCACCGGGGAGAGAGAGAGACAGGCGAAGAGAGATTGTATAGTTGTGCAAGCCGGCTTGTCTGGTATGTGTCCTGCAACAAAAAGCACCAGTAGTCACAAAGGCATAGATAGCTGCAATCCACAACTCATAGGGTAAGAGTGTGTGCAAGTGGTGCTGTGAGGGACTGGTGGAAAAACAGTACTGGGATAATAACAAGATGGGGAGAGAGTGAGAGACCTGCTAGAGTGAAGAGACAAGCAAGCTACGGGCAGGCTGGAGTTCCGCTTAGCGGGTGGTAGGAAATACAAGTCACAAAACTCAACCTCGCTTCCTCTGTTGGGGGGCACATGGCATGGCAATCACCAATGGGGACTGTGTTTCCCAATTACTATATGCCTGACACACTTGTTTACACACAAAATATGGAACACACTTAACAACAGCAGCCAATGGGGATCTTTCGCTTCCTCAAAATTACAAATGGCTGCTTTTCACTTTGGGATGTGAGGAATGTAATGAGCGCTGTTATGCCCACGGATACTGCTGGCTACCCCAACACAGCAACTGTGTGTATATTAGGCATTAATCAAAGGTTACGTGAGGGATACAAACCAATGGGAGCTGATGTTTTACTAACCCATTTTATAAACTTCTTTAATGCATGCACTGGAGTGGCTTATCACATTTATAACAATGGCCTGTTGCCCATCTTAGTAAATGAAAAATAAACCACTGTATTTCTAAGTAAATTAAGTAAATATAAAAGAAAAACATTTAATTTTTTATGTTGCGCTTACATATGAACGCTTTTGGGAGAGTAGCACACTTTGGAGGTGTGCCTCTCCTGTTCAATCCACTGCTCCGTTGAGCAGGCATGGCGATCCTGCACCAATGAGTGTGGGAGCTGTGTATGACAGCGGTGGTCTTCTCTCAAGAAAACCACCACTGTCTCCCTGAAGCACCATCCCACGCCCGCCCCAAGCTTTGGTGCCACGCTCGGAGCCCACCCAGCGCGGAAAACATCCTATGCTGTTTGCTGACTGGGGTGCCCAATCCCCATCCGGCTCCACAGTCCCCAAGCCATCCTTCTGCCACATGGAGCCCACCCCAGCGTGGCAAATGTCCCACGTTTGACGATGGGGTGCCCAATCCCCGTCGGCTCGGGGCCCCAGCCATCCTTCTGCTATGCTGGGAGCTGTGTATGACAGCGTGGTCTTCGCTTCAAAGAAAACCACCGCTGTCATACAGCGCCTGGTAGGCCTCACGCCCACCCCAAAAGCTTTGTGCCATGTTGGGAGCCCACCCCAGCATGGCAAATCGCCCCTGCTTCTCTGCTGACAGGGTGCCCAACCTCATTGGCTCCACATCCCTCCAAAGGCTCCCCAAAGATTTGGTGCCACGCTGGGAGCCCACCCACTGTGGCAAATGTCCCGCTGCATCTGCCGATGGGGGGTGCCCAATCCCCGCTGGCTCCACGCCCCCAAATGCCCCCCCCCAGCTTTTGCGTCACGCTGGGAGCCCACCTCAGCATGGCAAACGCCCCACACATTCTTTTTTTTTAACCTAAAAGCAAAGACGGTCCCACATAGTCTCCCAGCCCTCCCCAACCCGCACCCACCCACTGCACACCCCGCCCCCACACCCCTCACTCCAAACTTACCTCCGAGCTCAGCGCAATAATCACCGCTGGACCGGGAACACGCCTGCACTCTTCAAAGCCGACCGCAAACTGAGGAAATGCCGTAAGCTGTATAATGGGCTAGTAGGGATTTTCAACTTTGACTGATATCTCAGGTATTTTTTGATTTTGCACTACCAATATGGGGTTTTTTGGGATCTCTTTCACGAATGATGTAACTGTCATGGTGTTATTCAGGCCCGAGGGGTGATTTCACAGTCACTACGCAAAATCACCCCTTCAGGCCTGAATTACGCGCATGACAGTGACATCATTCATGAGAAGGGGACCTAAAACCCCATGTTGAAAATTTGGTGAAAAAATTCCTAAAATGACTGTTTTATTTAGCAGCGGTTGCGCAGTTCCTACGCAGGCTCGTAAGTTTGCGAATTTTCAATATTTTCTACCCAGATTTTCAACATTGCCATTTTATCACACCTTCTTATGAGCAGTACAGCTGTCATTTTTCACATCCTGCCCAAAACGCAGCTTCCGCTTACATGTAGCGCATAAATGGTGCAGTCGGTAAAGCAAATCAATGTATGGGACACATTAAGAAAATCATCATGACACTGTTCATTAGCAGAGGTCTAAAAATGGCTATGTTGGAAAATTTGTCAGAAAAAATTCTAAAATGACTGTTTTACGCGCTTATGTTGTGCAGTTCCTACGCACGCCGTAGGTTTGTGAATTTTCAATATTTCCATGCCAGATTTTCAACATTGCCATTTTACCACACCTTCTTATGAGTAGTACTGTTGTCATTTTTCACATCTCACCTAAAATGTGTTTCCGCTTCATGAAGCGCATACAATGGCGCAGTCGGTGTGCAAAATCAATGTATAGGACACTTTAAGAAAATCACAGTGACAATGTTCATGAGCAGAGGTCTTAAAATTACTATATTAAAATTTGGTGAAAAATTCCTAAAATGACTGTTTTACTTAGCGCATTGGCAGTTCCTACGCACACTGTACGCTTCGTAATTTTCAATATTTGCACTCCAGATTTTCAACATTGCCATTTTACCACACCTCCTCATGAGCAATACAGCTGTCATTTTTCACATCCTGCCCAAAACGTTTTTCCACCCATGTAGCATAAATGGGGTAACAAAAGGTCATGATGAAAATTTATTGTGCAAATACCAGCAATCACACAGGGCATTAGGGAAAAGCACCATACATGCCAAACACCACTGCAAACACCTGCAAGCTTAATGTTCAGCATTGACAAATGCTTGTTGAATTTATGAAGTCATTGTTCTTATGAAGTGACTAGTGTGGATGAGCCTGAGCCAGCAAGTGGCACTGTGAGGGTTTATTTGCTGAGTTTTACAGGTGAGCTCTTTTGCTCTTGTTTCTGTTTAGTGTTTTACCTCTTGTGTTGTAGACTTTTTTCTATTTATTGCAGGACATGGTCCCCACGCTGCACTGTTCATATGGCAGAGGTATTTAAAGATTCAGCACCTCCCACCCCTGTTGAGCAGGGACCAGCTCAGTGAAAAGAGCTCTGCAGAGAGAGGAGTCCAGTATTCTCCGGAGCAGCAGACTGAGTTTGAGCGTGAGCCCGCGTGACTGCTGCATCAGGATCGGTGTGGTGCTAATATCTGTGATGTGAGCTCTGTTAGTGAGAAATGATGTGACTGGCAGGTATGCTGTGAGGGCTGTGAACAGATGGCCACCGACAGGAGATCTAGACCAGATAAAAAAAAGATTCTACAAGGCAACCTGTGCATTCACCGCTTTGTTCGTGTCCATCTAGCTTCAGCAGTGAGGATTTTTAAAATGTATAGTCAGTTTGTATTTTTCTTTACGGCATCAGTGCTGCAGTTTGAAGTGAGATTTATGCTACAGTTAAAGGAAGACGGCAGTTGATGAAAGGTGGATGGGGAATGAATATGTCAGGCTGGTTCATTTTATTAGTAACTGAAGGCACTCGCTTCAGAGTGGAGTACAGAAGTGAAGTTCTTCATTTGAAAATGCACAAAGTGGTACCCTTAGTGAAAGTGATTCCTCGAAACTGCATATTGTAGTTCTGTGCCCAGTGGGGAACTAGTAAAATGGTGTTTTATGGCGCAGGCCACAGACTTCAAATTATCTCTGAGAGTTTGCATTTTTATTTAACCTGCAGGGAAAGGCTGTTTAAGGTGCTATGATGCTGGCAGTGTGGTTTGTTTGGAAAAAGGTTGTTGGTACTGTACTTTGGACGATGTTAGTTTGAAATATTGTGGTAGTAAAGGCTAGTATTTTCAATATAGTGGCTACTGTTTTTTTGGTGTTGTTGCTTTCTGCATCCGAATATTCCATGTGAACCCCTTGTTCTCAGTGGTTACTAGAATCCCATTAGAATCAGTGGCAGGCAGGAGAGGAGCTGGTGAAATGCCAGTTAAATGGTTTCAAACTGTCATTCTCTGGTGTCAGTCTCAGCTGAGCTGGAGGTGATGCAATCATGGAACTGTCGCAGCAGCATAAGCCACATTGGAATGCTAGCTGCAGGGGAGTTAGCTGTAGAATGCTGAGTTAGAGTTCAGCAGTCTGTAGGGTGGAGAGTGAGGAGTGCTGCAGCTAGGCAGCTCCTCAGTTTTAGCTCTGACAGAGAGCTACCACACTGGTTTGGGTAGTTTGTTCTCACCCTAAAGAAGAACATAGAAGACAGTGAGTGAAGTGGTGGAAACCGTATCCTAGTGGGTTTTCCAGTGCCCCATCCCGGATGGATGGGGGGTCCAGGATTCAGGGCAATCCCTGGTCCAGCCTGGACTGCGTTGAAGCTGCCTGAGATTCATCTGCTCTCATGCAGTACGTGAGACTTTGGTGTGGAAAAGCCCTGGGGCACCTGCATTCCTGTGGTAAGTTTTTCTCTGACAAAGGGACTCTGTCACCAAGACTGTTTCTGTTTAAAAGTGTCAGCCTACTATGGGTCCGGAGAGACTTGCCAAGTACAGAACTTTTAGTTTGTGTCTGATTTAAAAGTGTCTGCTGAAGTGGGGGTCTAGTGAAGAGACATTGCCAGTTACACAACTTTTAACTTCAGGACACCTCAGAGGTGTGAGAAAGTAGTATGTTAAATGTGAAAGACATTTCAAGATAGCATCTATAAGAGTTTCTGAGAAGGCGTTATTAACTAGATGAATGGCAGAGTATAAATTTGAAGCAAAGGTGGAGACCCCCATCTGGAGTAACCATGTTTACCTCTCCGGGTTCAGTTTGGGCACCTTTGTTTTCTCTCCGCATTTGGCCAGTGCCTGAAGAAAATACCCAGACGTGGATTTTGGATTTTCTGTGAGCCTGTATGTGCTCTTTGGTGGTTGAGGGTGCACAAGTAATTTCTCATGAAATATGGGAAAGTCTCCTAGTACTGGCCGAGGTGCCAAGTCAAGGGAAGTGTACCAGTTCTGACCACGTGCCGATCTCCATTCAGAACCAGAGAGTGTTCACTGTTTCCATTTCATTCAGAACCTGAGGGTTCACTGTGTGTGTGTTTGTGTGACGCTTGGCCAGCTGGTTATGATTGTTCTATGATATTTCTATTATAGAATATAGTAGGTGATTTGTCTCACATAAGACAGCTGTGCTATGGGTGCCCCCAGGTTTCAGAAAGCTACAGGATATATTAACCTGAAACCAGGAGGTAATTAAAAGACTAGATAGACTGAATTAAGGGTCTCCTGTTTCTGACTTAATTAGAACTGACCCAGCTACCAGGATATAGGGCTCAGAACTTTTATGACATCTTAGAGGAAAAACATGTTCTCTGGCCAGTTCCTGAAGAAAATAGTTTACCCAGACGTGGGTTTGGATTTTCTGTGAGCCTGTATGTGCTCTTTGGTGGTTGAGAGTGCCACCAGTAATTCCTCATGAAATATGGGAAAGTCTCCTAGTACTGGCCCAGGGTGCCTAATCAAGGAAGTGTACCAGTTCTGGCCGTGTGTGCCAGTTTCCATTCAGAACCAGAGTGTTCACTGTTTCCATTTCAGAACCTGAGGGTTCATTGTGTGTGTGTGTGTGTGTGTGTGTTCTCTGTACCTCAGTAATCTACATTACCAGTGGGAGTAGCCCTGTGGGGGCCATCTTCACTTTGTGATTATTCCTGTGTATGTAAATAAAAGCCACACTCTAGAATCCCAACCTGGTTTGGATGGTACTGTTATTGCTTCCACTGTGTCTGGATTTACTTGTGTGCCCTGTCCAGAAGTACAAACCTAGCATAACTGTGAGCAAACGCTTTCTCCCAGGGACCCGGGTTGATGGCCATGGTAAATGGTACCCCCAGGTGTGAGCCAGTAGTTGCCACACTTGGGTTGCCTGTCTGAGGATGGCAGGCTCAGGTGTACTAGTAAACTGAACTGTAGTGACAACCCCCATCCCTCTCGTTGGTGCCATGTGAGAGCAGCAGCCCTGCTAGTTGAACAAGGGGTGGTGTGTGGTTACATGCTTAGTGATATTGTTCAGTAAGGAGTTTTTGGGGAGGAAAATTAAATTCAGCAGCAGTGACCGTGCGTTTCAAGAGAATGCACAATTATGTGACATCTCTTGACCAATTAAATTGCTACTTTTTTTGCCATTTTATGTTTGCTTGCATGCATGTGCAAGAAACATAGTGCCATCATCCGAGTTTTTGAGGTGTGGCAGCCCTCTTCCAATTCAGTCAGTGTGTTTGCAGGCGCGGCGTAGTTCTCCAATGCCTGCTGGAGCTGTCTATGGCAGCTCCAAAATGCAGTGGAGAGTTGAAAGGGGAGCTACGCTCCAGTGAGCATCGATCAGATATCGCTGCTCCGCGCGCGCCTCCCCTCACACACACACACACACACACACACACACACACACACAGAGGCAGGCACCCGTGTGCTCAGCCCCCCATGCGCACACTGTGTAGCCGGCAGGGTGCCCAATCCCGCCTGCTGTGCACCCCAGCAGAGTTATATATGCCACGCTGGGTGCCCACCCAGCATGGCCAAACATTTACACGCTGTGTGCTCGGCCCCACCACGTGCACACTGTGTAGCCGACGGTGCCCACTCCCCGTCGGCTGTGCTGCACCCCCAGCAGAGTTATATATGCCAGCCGCCAGCCCACCCCAGCGTACGCACATTGGTAGCCGACCAGGGTGCCCAACCCGCCGGCTCCACTGTTCCCCCCAGTACAGGATGCCACGC
The DNA here is from genome assembly GCA_016271365.2 of Neoceratodus forsteri. Taxonomy (NCBI): domain Eukaryota; kingdom Metazoa; phylum Chordata; order Ceratodontiformes; family Ceratodontidae; genus Neoceratodus; species Neoceratodus forsteri. Next base: position 80,335,076 of record JADMNL010000034.1, read on the forward strand.
TAGGAGCCCACCCCAGCGTGGCAACAGATGCTGTTGCCGATGAGGGTGCCCAATCCCCATCAGCTCCATGCCCCCACCAGCCGCCCTTGTGCCATGCTGGGAGCCCACCCAGCGTGGCAAACGTCCCCGCCATCACCTAAAGAAAAAATCCTGCAAATCAAAAACTGTCCTCGGCGCTTCTCCTGCCCCTCCCACAACCCGCACCCACCCACTGCGCACCCTGCCTCCCCACACCCCCCTCACCCCATACTTACCTCCGGACTCTGGCGCGACGATCTTTGGTGGACCGGGAACACGCCTGCACTTTCAAAGTCGACCGCGAACTAAGGAAATGCTGGTAAGCTGTATAATGTAATGAATAGGGTTTTTCAACTTTGCTGCATATCTCAGCCATTTTGGAATTTTTGGGACCCCTTCTCATGAATGCTGTCACTGTCATGGCGTTCATCTGGTTCGGCGGTGATTGCGAGTCACTGCACAAAATCACCTTTCGGGGACTGAATAATCAAAACGACACTGCCACTGTTCATAAGGTGGGCTCTCAAAAAGTCAATGTTGAAAATTTGTGGAAAATTCCTAAAATGACTGTTTTACAAGTGTGCTATGTAGTTCTATGCATGATCGTAAGTTCGCGAATTTTCAATATTTTCACTCCAGACTTTCAACATTGCCATCTTACCATACCTCCTTATGAGCAATACCACTGTCATTTTTCACATCTTGCCCAAAAGCGTGTTTCCGCCCATGTAGCACACAATGGTGCAGTGGTCCTAAATCAATGTATGGGACACATTAAGAAAATCACAGTGACACTGTTCATTAGCAGAGGTCTTAAATGGCTATGTTGAAAATTTGGTGAAGAAATTCTAAAATGACCGCTTTTACGTTGTTATGCAGTTCCTACGCGACCGTAGTTTACGAATTTTCAATATTTTCACCCAGATTTTCAACATTGCCATTTTACCACACCTTCTTATGAGTAGTACAGCTGTCATTTTTCACATCTTGCCCAAAATGTGTTTCCGCCATGTAGCGCACAATGGCGCAGTCGGTGTCTGAAATCAATGTATGGGACAAATTAGGAAAATCACAGTAACACCGTTCATGAGCAGAGGTCTTAAAATGGCTATGTTGAAAATTTGGTGAAAAAATTCATAAAATTACTGTTTCGCAGTGTGCGTTGTGCAGTTCCTACATGCGGCTCGTGAAGTTCTTAATTTCAATATTTTCACTCCAGATTTTCAACATTGCTATTTTACCACACCTCCTCATGAGCAGTACAGCTGTCATTTTCACATCCTGCCCAAAACATGTTTCCGCCATGTAGCGCACAATGGTGCAGTCCGTAAAGTAACTCAATGTATGACACATTAAGAAAATCACAGTGACACTGTTCATGAGCAGAGGTCTTAAAATGGCTGTGTTGAAAATTTGGTGAAAAATTCCTAAAAATGACTGTTTCACAGTGTGCATTAGCGCAGTTCCTACACACGCTCGTAAGTTTGCGAATTTTCAATATTTTCACTCCAGATTTTCAACATTGCTATTTTACCACACCTCCTCATGAGCTGTACAGCTGTCATTTTTCACATCCTGCCCAAAACATGTTTCCGCCTATGTAGTGCACAATGGTGCAGTCCGTGTGCAAACTCAATGTATGACACATTAAGAAAATCACAGTGACACTATTCATGAGCAGAGGTCTTAAAATGGCTGTGTTGAAAATTTGGTGAAAAAATTCTAAAATGACTGTTTTACGTGTGCGCTTATGCAGTTCCTACGCACGCTTGTAAGTTTGCGAATTTTCAATATTTTCACTCCAGATTTTCAACATTGCTATTTACACACCTCCTCATGAGCAGTACAGCTGTCATTTTTCACATCCTGCCCAAAACATGTTTCCGCTAATAGCGCACAATGGTGCAGTCCGTGCTTAACTCAATGTATGGGACACATTAAGAAAATCACAGTGACACTGTTCATGAGCAGAGGTCTTAAAATGGCTGTGTTGAAAATTTGGTGACAAAATTCCTAGAAATGACTGTATTACGAGTGTTCATTGCGCAGTTCTATACACACCGTAAGTTTGCGAATTTTCAATATTTCACTCCACATTTTCAACATTGCCATTTTACCACACCTCCTTATGAGCACTGCAGCTGTCATTTTCACATCTTGCCCAAACGTGTTTCCGCCCATGTAGTGCACAATGGCACAGTCGCTGTGGAACTCAGTGTATGGGACATATTAAGAAAATCAGTGTCACTGTTCATGAGCAGAGATCTTAAATGGCTATGTTGAAAATTTGGTGAACAAATTCTAAAATAACTGTTTTTACTGAGTGCGTTGTGCAGTTCCACGCACGTAAGTTTGCGAATTTTCAATATTTTCACTCCAGATTTTCAACATTGCCATTTTACCACACCTCCTTATGAGCAGTACAGCTGTCATTTTCACATCCTGCCCAAAGCGAGTTTCCGCCCATGTAGTGCACAATGGCGCAGTCGTTGTGCAAAATCAATGTGTGGCACACAGTAAGACAATCACAGTGACACTGTTCATTAGCAGAGGTTTTAAAATGCCAATGTTGACAATTTGGTGAAAAATCCCTAACAATGACTGTTTTACAAGCGTGCATTGCACAGTTCCCATACGCTCCTAGGTTTGGCGATTTCAATATTTCCACTCCAGATTTTCAACATTGCCATTTTACCACACTTCCTTATGAGCAGTACAGCTGTCATTTTCACATCCTGCCCAAAACGTGTTTCCGCCTATGTAGCGCATAATGGGGCTAACAAAAGGTCATGCTGACAATTTATTGTCCAAATACCAGCAATCGCACAGGGCATTAGGGTAAGCATCATACATGCCAAACACCACTGCAAATACCTGCAAGTGAACGTTCGGCATTGACAAATGCTTGTTTAGCTATATTAGTGAGACAAAGGATAAAAAGGATGGAACAGTGTGGCTCAGAAGGGGGTAGGGTGAGAGCGAATGGGGAGAAGGCAAAATACTGAATAAGTACTTCTGTTCAGTCTTCACTAAGGAGAGAGACGAACTGGTGCTGCAGGGGAAGGAGGGAGGAGGAGGAGGGGGCAGGAAGTACTGAGGTACTGATTGAAGTGGATAGGGTAAGGAAAGGGTTGTTAGCCCTGAGAGTGAACAAATCCTAGGCCCTGATGACATCCATCCAAGGGTGTGAACGAGCTGGCAGAGGAACTTTCAGGCCTTCTGTCTAACTTGTTGAACAGCTCGCTGGAGTCAGGGTCCTACCGCAGGACTGGTGTGAACACCACATGTAGTGCCACTCCATAACAGCGGTCTCATGGTCAAGATCTTGCGGGACCCTATTTATTTGTCAGATCACGCTATGGTGGGTCTCAGGCTGATGGGGAAGAGGAACAGGCAGGTCTGCCCCTGGAAATTCCATACCTACTTATTGCCGAGACAGGATTTTGGGATTACCTACAGGAGCATTGGCGGTTGTATAAGGAGGCAAATTATGGTTCAGTAGGGAACCATAGAGTCTACTGGGATGCAGGTAAGGCCTATGTGAGGGGCTATTATAAACTTTGTTTCTAAGTACAAATAAGAAAAACAGGTTAAGAGCTGCCTGGAAAAACAGTTAAAGATGCAGGAGCGTTAGGATGGCTGTAGGACACAGAGGAAGCCCGACAGGAGCTAAATGATGTCCTGAAGGCACTTAATCTGCTGTTGGTGGGGAGGCCAGGGTATCCTGTTTTTTGCCTGGAGGAACTTTTTCAATGGGGCAATAAACTGGGGCTGTTTCTTGTTAATTTGATTTGGGAGGGGTACATATCCCGTGATTAAGAATAAAGAGAGGAACCTGGTACAGGATAGGAGCGACCCAAGGGCGCTTCGTGATTTTTATCAGCAGCTGTATACTTAGACTATGGAGTCTGCCTGCATGGATATTCCTTTTATGCAGCACTGCCTCAGGAGGTGGAGCAGCACACATGCGTATGACCACCTGACCCCCCATCACCTTAGAAGGGACCACTCGTGAAGTGCAGGCATTCCTACAGTAGGGCAACCTGGAAGATGGACGATGTCCAGTTTCTCAGCAGCCAGTAGGAAACTGCTCCTTGCACACCGTGGCTTTTGTACGGTGTGACAAGGAGGTGAAGACAAGGTATACTGGAGGTGCATGCAGGACCACAAATACGGGTGTCCTGCATTCGGCACACAGTGGCCAACACTGTTGTCTACACTGGCTGGCCACACAATCACTCCCCTGATGTGGGCGAGGTGGGGGTGCGTGGTGATGGCACAGGTGTGAATGGGCACGCACAAGTGTGGAGAGCACCTCCAAGTGCTTGTCCACTGCACCACCGGTGTGGCCTATGCAGTGGCTGGCAGGCTGCCAGCACTGCCCTTGATGAGACGTGCGTGCAGTGTGTGGCAGGCTACAAGGGGTTCCCTACCACACCAACCAACCTGAGCATACCCCTAGAGTACACCATTACGGGGAGACACCTTCCTGCAGCATGACAGTGGGCCTGCAGAGGACCGTGCCCTGCTATTTGCTACCCAGTGGTCCCTATAGTACCTGGGCCAGTTGCAGGATTGGTTCCTCAATGGGACCTTCCGCTGCTCACTGCCACTTTCAGGCAGCTCTATACCATACACGGGATGCATGCGGGTGTGGTAGTGCCAGTGCCAGCTGTGTACATTCTGATGTTGGCACGCAAAAATGGGCATACTCACTGGTCTTTGGTGAGGTGTGGTGTCTTGTGGGTGGGGTGCAACCAAAGACAGCACTCCTCGATTTCGAGCAGGCAGCCTGGGTGCCCTCAGCTCCATCTTTGACACAGCTGCCCTCAGGGGTTGTTTCTTCCATTTCTGCCAGGCAGTCTGGCATAACGTCCAGCAGACCCCTGAGGTGCACACGAGGTCGCCAGGGACGAGGAGGTTGCCCTTCAGGTCCAAATGCTCCTCGCTCTCGCATTCGTGCCCGTGGGCACTGTAGAGGGGTGCGACAGTGAACTCCTGGACCAGCCCTTCTACAGGACACATGAGGAGCTATTGAGGCCCATTCTGGAATACATGGAGGTGGCGTGGGTCGGGTGGGCTGTTGGCAGAATGGCTCACAGATGGCCAATGTTCCCCATACCAACATGGAACATGTATGAGCCAATGCTTGTGGGCCTGGCAAGGACCAACAGTGTGGTGGAGGGCTGCCACCAAGGATTCAGCACCTGGCGTGGTGCCAGCCACCCCAGCATCTGGCAGTTCTCGACTGCCTCAAGGAGGAACAACGTATGAGCAACCTCTGAGTGGGCAGCTGCTCTCAGGTCTGTGGCTGCACAGCAAAGAAGACCTACCGTGACCTCACCAAGCACATAGAGGCCATCCTTGGGCCAGCAAGCCCAGAACACCCGACTACCTCGTGGGCTGGCATATAACTTTCAGCTGCAGGTGTTGTTAGGCGTGTGCCACCGGCCTGCTGACAGCCGTGCTCTGCGGTGCGTTGTGCAGCTCAGTCCAGTCTGCTCCTGCACCCCTCTGCTGCCAGCCTGCATGGGGTGCTGAGCTCCCCCACATCCCGTTTGCCTCTGCACACCCTGGTGCCCCCATCCCTGGTGCGCCCTGCTGTGGCCCTCCCACACATCCCTGTCCTCTGTGTCCAGCCATGCACTGTATACTGGGCGTCATTGTCAATCATGCTCGGTCATCCATCTGTTCCTATTATGTTCCAGTGTCTATGTGTGTCCCCATCCTCCTCACGCGGTGCTCCCCGCCCCCATTGTGCGCCTTCTATCAGGTCTCCTGCATTATATGGTGGTAGCAGCAGCGTTTCATTTTTTAATCCATCCCATTCGCTGTTTTGATGGTCGTGCCTGTGCCAGTCCGGCATTCTGGATTTTGCCTGCGCCCTTTCGGCAATTGCCCATCCGCGATTGCCCTTCAAACTATGGAGTTCTCCACTGAGGGACATTCACTTTTGGTGACAAAACAGAGGCATACATGAAAAAGTGGATGAATACAAAACCAATTACAGAGTAACAATGAGACAGAAAAGGCATCTACCAGCCTAGAACTCACCTTGCAGATCGGGGTGGACATTCAGGTATTCCACTCTTGTCTGTCCACCTGATATTTCTTTCAATCTTTTATCAATGGCTGCAGCTGAAGTTGGTGCAGACAGGTGTTTTGATATAAATTCATAGATTCATAGATAGGTGTCGGCAGAAAAGGATCTTCTTGACCCATCGAGTCGGCCCATTCCCTCCTCCTTACTTGCCCCCATAGATTCCATGCTTCTTCCCTTGACAACTCCTTGTGTTTGTCCCATGCTCTCTTGAATCTCTCCACTGTTCTGGCCTCCACCACCTCTGACAGACTGTTCCAGGGTGCCACCACACTCTCAGTGAAGTAATGACCCTCATGTTTCCCTTAAACCTACCCTTGTCCACCCTCAGTCCATGCCCTTTAGTTCTTGTGAACACCTTGCCTGTGAACAAGCTCCCCCACTTTATTGATCCCCTTCACATACTTGAATGTTTCTATCATGTCCCTCTCTCCTTCTGGTCTCCAGTGGGTACAAGTCCAACACCCTCAACATCTCTTGTATGTCTTCTCACTTAGCCCGCACCATCATCTTTTTTTTTTTTTTTTTTGACTTTATTTCCTCCGGTCACGGCCCATAGAACTCTTTCAGGCATCTGAGTCCTTGTCCTGCCCACCAGAGGTCCCTCGAGCTGTACCTCCCTATATCCCTTCCTCCCTGCGGCCGGTACCCTGGTCTAACCCTTCCAGGGTGGTCGCCCTACTCCTCCTGGGCGCGCTTACAGACAGACTGCGGCTGCAGGGTAGGACCAGCGTGGAGGACCTGGAAGGTCAGTAAGGGGTTGGCCCAGCGATGGGCATGGGGGAACTGGTGCCATCGCCTATCCATGGTGCCGTTGTTTTCCCTGTTCTTGTGTGTCTCTGGAGCTCGAGCGTTGTGGCGTCCAGCTCGGCTGGTGCAGCTCCAGCGCACCCCTGATTGATGTCCGCCGCAACTCCAATCCCCAGTTACTTGCAGCCGTGCACTGTAGTGCCTCCAGGCTCTGCTAGGGTCACCAGTGCATTGGCAGGTGGATCCCTCTCCCCAGGAAGGAGAGCAATCCTGAGAGGGGCAGCGCAGTCATTCCCTCACTGCCAACCCCACCATGACCCGGGCTCGTTTCCGAGCAGTCGCCAGTGGCATGAGGTGGCGCCCAGCGCCTCAACCCTCAGCGCCACTGGGCCGGCTCCATGCACCATCTTAATGGCCCTTCTCTGTACCCTTTCCATGCCATCTATGTCCTTGCATAGGTGGGGTCTCCAGAACTGAACCCGTACTCCAGGTGGGGCCTCACCGTGGACTTGCAGAGTGGCATCAGCACCTCCCGTCTTCTACTAGTTCTCTCCTCCTATGCACACCAGCATTCTGTTCGGTTGCCCACCGCCTTGCTGCATTGGGTTCCTACCTTAAGGTTGTCTGTATTTATGATTTCTAAATCCTTCTCCTGCTCGGTTGCAATCATGGCCTTCTAAAAGATTCTACGATGGGGACAAGCAACCTCCTTGAAGGTGTGATACCTATCATGTCCATAAACTCAGCATCTTCTTCACCCTCCTCATTTCCTTAGGGTGGATGTTGTGAGTATCAAACATATGTCTAACAAAGGTATCTAGTGATTAGGGCTACTGAGGAGGGCTACTAGAAGAAGAGCGAATGTATTTTAGCAATATCAAGTAGGGCTATCGTCCCATAATGGTGAACGCTCACAATCACGACTAGGCAACAGCACGAATGTGCAGTGGACGACTGTTGAAAAGGGCGACCGCCAAAATGGTGATTCCTGAATTCGCACACATACCAACACACGGGCAACATGCATGGGATCATGGCATCGCACAGAAACTTAAAGCAGACCCCTGGATGGGAAACCATGTACCCCTTGGCAGCTCACAGGACCCCCCGGACCATCCCCCATATGGACCACCAACCCGTGCCCCCACAACACTAATGCTAAGGTGCATGACCAGCATGAGGCTGACAAGCCGGCCGTGGCATATACCGTAGGACGCCTGCCTCCATCGCAGTAGTGGTGCTGCTATGGTTTGTGCTGGGGGTTGAAACCCACACACTGCAACCTGCGCCTCCACACCACCACCCCAACAAAATACACCACGCCGCAGAGTCAAACAAGACATGCCCTGTACCGCTGGAAACACCGCTGGTTGCGACAATGCTCACAGTGTGCTGGACACCAGGAACCACAGCTCACCTGGCAATCTTGAGTCAACCCGCCCAGCAGAACGCCTCTGCACGCTGTAGCCCATCTTGCAGCATAGTCCCTACACTATGGTGTCCGCGCCACACATAGATATTCCTTTATGCAGCACTGCCTCAGGGGTGGGCAGCACATACGCACTGCCACACACAGGTGCGCAACCACCTGACCCCCGCACCTTAAAGGGACCACTCACGGAAGTGCAGGGATTCCTACTGTAGGGTGACCTGAAAGATGGACAACATCCAGTTTCTTAGCAGCCAGAAGGAAACCACCCTTGCACACCGTGGCTTTCTGTACCAGTGTGACAAGGAGGCAAAGACAAAGGTATACTGCAGTGCGTGCAGGACCACAACACGGGTTTCCTGCATGCGGCACACAGTGGCTGACCATGTTGTCTACACTGGCCGGCCACACACTATGTCCCCTGGCGTGGGTGAGGTGGAGTGCGTGGTGTGATATCACAGGTGCTTGAACAGGCACACACAAATGTGGAGAGCACCTCCCAAGTGCTCGTCCACTGTACCACCAGTGTGCCCGATTCAGTGGCTGACAGGCTGCCAGCACTGCCCTTGATGAAACGCACCATGCAGCAGGTGCGGCAGGCTACAAGGGGTTCCCTGCCACACCAGCCTCATTAACCAACCTGAGGATACCCCCAAAGTACACCGTCACGGGGAGTGGGGAGACACCTTTCTGCAACATGACAGCGGGCCTGCGGAGGACCGTGTCCTGCTATTGCTGCCAGCAGGTCCCGTACCTGGCCGGTTGCGAGGATTGGTTTCCTCGATGGGACCTTCCGCTGCTCACTGCCACTTTTTGGGCAGCTTTATACCATACACAGGATGTGTGCGGTGTGGTAGTGCCGCTGTCGTACATTCTGATGTTGGCACGAAGAACGGGTATACTCGCAGGTCTTTGGTGAGGTGCGGCAGATTGTGAGTTGGGGTGCAACCAAAGACAGCGGTCCTCACTTCAAGCAGGCAGCCTGAGCGCCTCAGCTCCATCTTTGACGCAGCTGCCTTCAGGTGTTGTTTCTTCCATTTGTATCAGGCAGTCAGGCATAAGTCCAGCAGACCCTGAGGTGCACACGAGTCGCCAGAGGTGAGGAGTTTGCCTTTGGGTCTGAATGCTCCTCGCCGTAGCATTCATGCCCGTGGCCACTGTAGAGGGGGTGTACAGTGAACTCCTGGACCAGCCCTTCTACAGAACACATGAGGAGCTATTGAGGCCCATTCTGGAGTACATGCATGTGACCGTGGGTTGGGCGGGCCATCGGCAGGACAGCTCACGATGGCCAGTGTTCCCCAGACCAACATGGAACATGTACAAGCCAATGCTCATGGGCCTGGCGAGACCAACAATGTTGTGGAGGGCTGGCACCAAGGATTCAGCATCAGGCTTGGTGCCAGCCACCCCAGCATCTGACAGTTTCTCACCTGCCTCAAGGAGGAACAACGATGAGTGACTTCCACACGGAGCAGCTGCTCTTCAGGTCTGTGGCTGCACGGCAGAAGAAGACCTGCCAGGACCTCACTAAGCACATTGAGGCCATCGTGCGTAGTACAGCAAGCGCACACACCACCAACTACCTGCATGGGCTGGCATATAACTTTCAGCTGCAGGTGTAGATACTGCTCTTAAACAGGAGGAGACAGAACTTTCTGATGCACTAGAGTGTAACCATTAAGTAAGGGATGCACGGGATCACGTGATGCAACCTGCAGGTATAGCTGCTCTTTCTGTGTGCTGCCGCTACCCTCCCTCCTTGAGCTTCTAAAATCAAGTTGTTTTATCTCAGAGGGTGCAACAAAGTTCCTAAAAATTAGCATAAGCGTATTGTGCATCTGCTGTGTACTTTTATGTAGTTTCACCACTATGGAAGTGGAGATGCGGTCGGCTGTCCCACGCCACACACCGCCATCCACGCCTGAGAAGGCCAGCAAGAAATCGAAGGCTCAGTCGGGGCCAGCTGTGTGAAAGGCTGTAAGTCAACAAGAACAAACCCTGTTGACCCTCGAGCGGTTCCTGGAACAGTTTCACCTGTTCAGGGATGACTCATGCATCCCTGACTCGGAGTTAAAATCGCTTGTGGGAGCACTAGAGGATCTCTCCCAGCATACGGAAGACAGTGAGTCCTGTATTATATCCCTGGGAAGAAGATGGAGATGATTGACTCTGCCTTGGCTGCCTCTAGACAGCGATCTCAAAACTGGAAGTCAAAGTCGAGGATTTAGAAGGTAGGAGTCACCGCAACAATGCAGTTCTTATCAGGCTCCTGAGAGAGAGAGAGGAAGGAGCTGACCCACTGCAGTTTGCACAGAAGTTTGTGATGAAGCTGGTAGGTCCTTCACCTTTCATGTCTACATATGTAATCGAAAGGGCACATCAAGCTTTGTGGCCTATGCCTCCCCTGGTGCTCCTCCAAGAACATTCATCTTTAAGTTTCTCAATTATCAGGAGAGGCAACACTTTATGGCCAATCTTAAAGAAATAAAAGAAGTGCAGTGGGAGGGGTTCCCGATTCGTGTGGCGAGGACTTACCCTCTCGGTTCAGCAGTGCAGAGCGGTATTCCACAGTATTGTCACGAAGCTCCTGGCAGTGAACATCAAGTTTCGGATGGGGTACCTGGCAAAATTTCAAGTCCTGCTGGCTGCTAATTGGACCACTTTTGAGGATCTCAAAGGAGCCGAGGATTCTCCTAAGGCTGCTCTGGCCGACCTGTTCTGGGATCGCTGACTGCACCACGGAGGCCCCGCTGTAATCAGCTTGTTTCTAAAGAGTGGATGTGCTTTGTTTGCTGTTATCCCTGTAAGGTTTGACTGTGTCTTTGTGGGTCAGAAGAGGACTTGATTTTTTTGGGAGTGTTACTCTGTGGGACCCTGGACTTTGCTGGTGAAAGGGGGGGTTTCTTCCCTCCTCTTCGGATTTTCTTTGGACTTGGGCTAGTGCTTACTTAAAACAGTGCCAGACCTTCCCCAGCCTTTTGTTTGTATTCTTATTTACTGAAGCATGGAGCAGGGGCTGGACATTAGGTAGCCTTTTTTTCCACAATTTGGGACATTATGGCTTTGAACTCATGTTTTGCTAATTTTACCTTGTTCTTCTCGTTTGCTTATTACTGGTATATGTACTTGGGAGGGCTGTTGTTTACAGTGATGACTAGCAGTCACCAGTACATTATGGTGATGGAGGAGAACTCCCACAAGTTCGGTGCACTCCGAGCTTCTCAGAGAGCGTGTTGGCGGGTGTATTTACTCACTTTGGGCGTTGTCTTGCTCACCCATCACTTCCTGCCTGTGGGCCCTTTAGGGCGTTCGATGACTTTCCATGAGATTCCCTGGAACAGCAGTTGAGGAATGCTGAGATGCCGCCCTGGCACTCATTTGTGTCATGGTAGTGGGGCCATGGAATTAAGCTTGTGTGGTGCTTAGGGCTCTTCGGCTTGGCCAAGGGTGCTTGGGGCATATTAATGTTGGGCCTCACTGCCCGCATTTCACGTCGATGAGCCGAGTGGCTTGCACTCTGGAGATGGACTCTGGGAGATCGAGGGGGTGAGCAACGACAGGGGTCTGCAGGGGTACTCCCCGCCTTTTGATACTGGGGTGTTATAGGATGTATATAGTGTATGCGCCTTTTGTGCATTGGTCGGGGGTCCAAGAGGGTGGTTATGGGGAAGGTACATCACGTACTGTAAAGCTGTCTGGGAGGGGAGGGAGGGGACTCTTATGCTCATTTTATGTAAATCATCCCGCCATGTTCCAAGGGGAGAGGGATGTTATTCTGTCTGGGTATATCTTTAGTGGAGGAATTTGTGGGGGTGGGGGTTGGCTTGGGGTTGGCTTGGCTTTTAGAGTTCACCAATCAATCAATCAATCAAACTTTATTTAACCAGGCAGTTACATTTTTGGCGATCTGAGTTGTGGGTGTTACATGCTTCTTTTGATACACACACCCTTGGGATTGCAAATGGCAGGCTATAAGTGGGTACTTTCATGGAATGTGCAGGGAGTCCGAAACAAAGTCTGGTGATACAAAGTCCTTAAGCATGTGCGCCATCTTAAAGGGACATTATCATGCTGCAAGAAACTCACCTTTGGAGCAGGAAGAGGTTTTATTACGAAGGCAATTTGTGGGTCAAGTGTTTGCTGCTGGAGTACTGTTTGCTACGCAGATACATAGATACATAGACAGTGTCGGCAGATAAGGCCTATGGCCCATCCAGTCTGCCCATTTGAGCTTGTAAATTCAGCTTGTTTTCCTAGAAGTCTGTTTCCTTACCCTGACCTCTAGAATTCCATGTCTATCCCATGTATTCTTAAATCCTGTGATTGTTTCAGCCCCACCACTTCCTCTGCAGGGTGTTCCACTTGTCCACCACCTGCTCTGTGAAGAAATTCTTTCTCATGTTTCCTCTGAATCGCCCTCCCTCCAACTTCATCCCATGCCTCTAGTCCTGGAACATCTTTTTCGCTTAAAAATAGTGTTTTCCTGCACCCTGTTTCTCCCTGTAAGATACTTGTATGTCTCTATCATATCCCTCTCCTCCTCTCCTCCAGGGAGTACATGTTCAGTTCCTTCAACCTGTCTTCATAGGACTTGTGATGCAATCCATGCACCATCTTTGTTGCCCTCCTCTGAACCTTCTCTACCCTGTCTATGTCCTTACGTAGGTATGGTCTCCAGAACTGTACACTGTACTCCAGGTGGGGCCTCACTAGTGTCTTGTATAGCGGAATTATGACCTCCTTTCCTGCTGGTGATGCCCTGCCTATACATCCCAGCATCCTATTTGCTTTACCTGATGCCCTGTCACACTGTTTCCTACCTTGAGGTCATCAGAGATGACAACCCAAGATCCCTTTCCTGCTTGGTGCATACTATATCCTCACCCCAACTGATATATTGTGCCAGGGTTTTGTGCCCCATATGCATTATCTTGCACTTCTTTGCATTGAATTTCAACTGCCAAACCCTTGACCATTCTTCAAGTTTCTGCAGGTCCTTCTCATTCTGTCTGCACCCTCTGGTGTGTCTACTCTGTTACAGAGCTTGTGTCATCAGCGAACAGTGAAATTCTGCCTTCTAGATCCTGCTAATGTCACTGATGAAGATGTTGAATAGGACCGGTCCCAGCACTGATCCCTGTGGTACCCCACTGGTCACTCTTCCCTCTGTGGAGTGACAGCCATTTACCACCACCCTCTGTGTCCTGCCACCCAGCCAGTTACCTACCCACCACACTACTGTCCTGCCCACACCCATATTCCCCAGTTTGTGTAATAGTCTTCTATGTGGCACAGTGTCAAAGGCCTTGCTGAAGTCCAGATAGGCCATGTCCACTGCCCTCCCGATCCACCTCCCTAGTCACCCAGTCAAAAATTCAATGAGGTTGGTCTGACATGACCTCCCCTGGTGAAACCATGCTGCCTTGGGTCCTGTAGTCCATTGACAACCAGATGTTCCACCAATCTCTCCTTCAGTAGTGCTTCCATGATCTTTCCCTACCCGAGGTGAGGCTGACTGGTCTGTAGTTCCCTGCTTCCTCTTTGTTCCCACTTTTGTATAAGGGGAATACATCTGATGTCCTCCAGTCTTTGGGTACCTCTGTTTCCAGTGATTGGCTAAACAGGATAGCCAGAGGTTCAGCCACCACTCTCTTAGTTCTGAGTCGTGAGGTGGCTATTTTGGTAATGAGGGCACCTCCTTCGGGGATCGAGTGGTATCTGATCCGAAGGATGGTATACATTTGTCAAGGGGCTTTTAGATAGATCTGAGGTGGTATTGGGTTCTGTTTATGGCCCCAACGCTGATACCCCAGCATTTTCACAGGACTTCTTAATGTGCTGGCACCTTTATCGGCCTCCTCTTTGTTGGAAGGGGACTGGAACCTTCCTTTAATCTGGATGTGGACAAATCTGTCAGAAGAAGCAAGGGCCTCTACCCAGCTCAGAGGGCCATCCGAGTTTGTAGACCACCTGGGAATATGTGACCGTGGCAGGTCTTGCACCCAGATGGGAGGGAATATACTTTAGATCGAGGTCCATGGGACTTCCTTTAGGATTGATTACTTTTATCAGGCAGGGGTTGTTGCCGGGTGTGGTGAGGATTGACACTGAGCCAGGAGTTATTTCCACCATTCAGTGGTTGGATGCTCTTGTCATTCATTCTAACTTTCCCAAAGGAAACGATCTGGAAGCTGAATAATCAGCTACTCAAGGAATCACATTTGGTAGAAGCCATTGCCCAGGAGATAGAGTATTTCACAACCACCAACTTAAACTCCACTAGGTAGACTTTGAGTGGGTGGCACTGAAGTGAGTACTGCAGGACTGTTTTATTAAGCTGGCCTCCCAGAAGAAGAAGAAGGAAAGGGATAAGACTTCCAGCCTCTTCTTATAGAGATTCGCAAGCTGGAGGCCCTCTGTCCTGTAACTCCACAGATGTCTATAGGAACAAGCTGTTAGGCCAGTAAGACCAATACGCCGCTTTCCAAGAAAAAGTGAGTACGTGATTTTGAAAACTGGCACCAAGTACATTGATCAAGGGAGAAAGTCGTTACTACTGGCTCTCCTCCTCAAAAAGTAGAATCTGTTAGGTGTATCAAATGTAAGGATATCACCAGTGAGTTTCCAGTACTACAAGACTCTCTATAGCCCGATGGGCACCCCTGAACCCCATCACGTCAGGGACTATCTTGACAATACCACTCTCCTTCTCTGGATAGGGCGTAAGAGAGGCTTATACGACCTTTACCTGATGGGAGATCCAGCTTGCTATTGCAGCCGCTGGATTTGGACAAGGCCCCGCCCCAATGGGTTCACCCTCAATTTCTGTAAAGTCTTCAAGAAGCAGATTACCCCTGGCTTGACCGGTTGTTCAAGTGGATATTACACTTAATCCCATCAATAGCTCCCTATTTGAAGCTCTTATAATTGTATTGCACAAGACTAATAAGGACCCAAAACAGGTTACTAGTTACAGACCTGTTTCATTAAACTGTGATGTTAAAATATTGGCTGACTTTTGTCCAGCAGACTGAGTGAGGCGTTACCTCCCTCATCCATCCAGATCAAATAGGATTCATGAAGAGGAGAGTTTCCTCAGATCACCTGTGGAAGCTTGTGCATGTCTCTCCGCGTCCAGGGACTCTGGAGTTCCGACAGGCTTGCTCTCCTGGGTGCGAGTAGGCTGGATAGAGTATATTGGCAATTTTTATTTGGAGCGATGCGAGCATGGGTATTCCTCCCAAATTTGTCAACTGGATTGCCTCTATAGGAACCCCACCGCACGCATATACTGCAACAAGGTTTTTATTTGGCACGTTCTCTCCATTCTGGTACCAGGCAGGGTTGCCCTTGTCCCTCTCCTTTTAATATTTATCTTGAACCTCTGCTAGCCTGCCTGTGGGATAATGCAGCGGTCCAAGATATCCCTGTGGGCTCTCAAGTTTTTAAATTATCAGCGATACCGATGATATTTTGTTGCACCTCCTACATCCCAAGTAGTCTTTCCTCATGCTCTATCCACTATTGCTGAATATAGTTCCCTATCTAACTATAAATGAATTTAGGTAAGACCTGGTATTCCCCTAAATCACCGTTGTCCAAACTAGATATTGAACACTTAGGATTGCAATGGAGTCCCATACCCTAAAATATCTGGGATTGTATCTTGCCAGGAGCAAGGGTTTAATGCGACAACTTAATCTAGAGAGCGTCCTGGGAGGATTCAGCAGTATCATAGAACAGGTGGCAAACCCTTCCGATTTCACTGTGGGACGGTTAATTTAGTAAAGATGAACATACTGCCTAGGCTCTTTACTCCATTAGCATGCTCAATCTCTGGGTTACTCTAGGATGGTTCAAAAGACCCACTCTATTATCTCTTCATTCCTATGGCTGGGAAGCCTCCCAGATGAGCATATAACAAGTTAGCGGCGTCACGGGAGTGTGGAGACTTGCAGCTCCACAATTTGTCCTTTATTTTTGGTGAATCATGCCACCAAATACCTCAGATGGCTCTCGCTCCAGGAAGAGTTGGACTCATTGCCTTATGTTCCTCTTGGTTAATTCTGGAGAGGGAATTACTGTCTGAGGCTGGCATTTCTCCACAAGCATTATTACGCACTCCCTAAGGCCCTCCCTTACAACCTGTCCCTTACTCCACTAGCGACTTCGCTTAGGACCCACATTCAACTTTGTGTATTCCACATTACCGTTATAGCAGAGATTGTATTCAACCTGTTGTAGGAACCCTTGTCTCAAAATTAGTGGGCCGATGATACCAGTGGATGGGTACCTCAAATTCAGGACTCCAGAGGGGAGATTTTCTTGGTGATGGCAGATGTAAACCTGCTAGACGTGATCATGAACCAATTCCAGCTCACCCTGAACAGGTGTTCAAAATTTTCAGTTACAGCACCTCTTATCTTCTGTGGCACCCTCCTCTCGGAAGGAGATGACACAGGAGTGGTTTCATTCTCTTATCCTGCTGGTTAATAGGTAGCACGCTATTTCCTTCTCTACTCGGCCCTACTTAAGAGGTCCCTGGATGCCCAGTATAAGGATCCCAGATACTGGACTGACCAATTCCTTCAGCTCAAGGGCTATGGGGAGCTATATGGAGAGACACATACAACACGCCTCATGACAGATTGAGGCTAACCTAGTTTCAAATCTTAAACAATATGTACTGGACCCCAGCCAACTGGCCAAACTGGGGCAGATATCTTCCCTTTGTGTTTTAGGTGTCAACAGCAGGAAGGGACTCTCTGACATATCTTTTGGGATTGCCCCCATTAAATAATTGTGGGATGCTGTGAAAAGTAAAGCAGACCCTCTGCTGGGACTAGTGGACCTCTTTACCCCTGAAATCTGCCTCTTGGGACTATACAGGTCCCATTCCATATAAGGAGATATCATATAGCGATGATCTCCATGTCACTAAAGAAAGTAGTCCCATGGCACTGACCATAAAGTAGTCCTTCTGAGTGACCATAAAGCCTCGTACACGGAGGGTGCAGGAACTACTATTTAATCTTTGGTCTAAGCAACTTAAGGCTAGCATGTGGGGTCCTTGAACCATTACAAGCGTACTTGGGAGAGCCTCATACCTTATACTTGCTCCAATCAGGGGCCACTCCACCTTCCAGCTCCGGTAAATTCCAAGTCTGCCCTTATGGATGAGGAGTGTATGGAAGTTCATGATGTCCGCCATTGAAGTATGGCTCAAGTCCAATGGCCAAGCCTCAGGAGTGGAGGGGGACGTAGATGATAAGTTCATAAAGTGGGGGTGGGATGAGGGGAGGGATTAAACGGGAGGAGGAGGGCAAGGGGAAGGAGGATGGGAGGGAGGCAACGGGGGACTGGGCATGTGGATATATGTACTCTTGATGTTTTTCTATGTTATATTGTCACATGTCCAGTTGTGTATTTTGTGAAAATTTAATAAAGTTTCAAATAAAAAAGTGTGAAGGGACGATGCTTTTATGCAGTCATTCAGTGTGTTCTGCCACAGAAGGATTCTTATTCACGCCGCTGTCGAGGCGATGGGATTCAGGAACCTGAGGTGGCAGAATACACTGGTTGTGCATAACATTGTGCAGCCTGAGGTTTGCTTATGCTCAGAATGAAACTGACTTGTGCAGACTCTAGAGGGCTTAGAATGCTGTTGTACCACACAAGGGTACAGCACATTCTCCGTGACCTTTGAACTGTGGTACAACAGCATTTTCAAAGGGATGGAATTCTATGCAGAATGATGTTCTACTACACACTATAAGCAAGCATTTGTCAATGCCGAATGTTGCTTGCTTGTATGTGCTGTTTAGGTATTTGAAGTGACAGTTTCATGCCTTCCTCCCAAGATATCCACTGTGTCTTTCCATTCAGTATTCACAGAAGAGTGGAGGGCAAGAGCCACAGCAGTACAGCAGTTGCCAAGGGGTGAAGAGGTGGACAAAAAGAGTCCTGCAGGATCACTAAATTGAAGGTAGACAAAGCGATGGAACCAGATGGCATACGCCCAAGGATATTAACAGAACTGCGAAGGAGATAGCAGTACCTCTGGCAGCCATGTTCACTGAGTCATTCAACATAAGTGAATTGGAGGAGGGCACATGTGGTCCCTCTACACAAGTCCGCAGCAGGGAGGAGGCAGGGAACAATAGGCCATTCAGCCTCACCTCAGTAGTGGGGAAGATCATGGAGACATTGCTTAAAGAAAGGATAGTGGGGCATCTAGATGCCATCGGAACCCAGGACCATAGACAACATGGATTCACAGTGGGGACATCATGTCAGATAAATCTGGTTGATTTATTTGACTGGGTGACAAAGGAAGTGAATCAGGGTGGGCAGCGGACAACGCTACCTTGATTTCAGCAAAGCCTTTGACACCATCCCATATAGGAGGCTGATAAACTAGCTGGTAGGCTGGACATGGGGGAAAGGGTGGTAAACTGGGTTAGAAACTGGCTAACAGTCAGGAGGCAGAGAGTGGTGGTAAATGGTATGCAGTCTAGGAGAGGGGCCACCAGTGGGTGCTGCAGGGATCGGTCCTGGGGCCAGTTCTGTTCAATGTCTTCATTAGTAATATTGCAGAACATCTGAAGGAATTTTTCACCAAATTTTCAACATAGCCATTTTAAGACCTCTGTTCATGAGCAGTGTCACTGTGATTTTCTTAATTTGTCCCGATGATTGATTTCAAGACACCGACTTCGCCATTGTGCGCTATATGGGCGAAAACACGCTTTAGGGTGAGATGTGAAAATGGCAGCTGTACTACTCATAAGAAGGTGTGATAAAATGGCAATGTTGGAAATCTGGAGTGAAAATATTGAAAATTACGACCACGAAATGAGTAAGAGAACTGCCACAACGACGTCAGAAAACAGTCATTTTAGAATTTTTTCACCAAATTTTCAACATAGCAATTTTAAGACCTCTGCTCATGAACAGTGTCACTGTGATTTTCTTAATTTGTCCCAGACATTGATTTCAGACACCGACTGTGCCATTCTGCGCTACATGGGCGGAAGCACATTTTGGGTGAGATGTGAAAAATGACAGCTGTACTACTCATAAGAAGGTGTGGTAAAATGGCAATGTTGAAAATCTGGAGTGAAAATATTGACATTTCACAACTTACGAGCTCTGTGAGGAACTGTGCAACGACGCCAGAAACAAACATTTTTTTGGAATTTGCACAAATTTTCAACATGGGTTTGGGACCCTTCTCATGAATGATGTCACTGTCATGGCGGTATTCAGGCCCGAGGGTGATTTTGCAGTCACTATGCGAAATCACCTTCGGGCCCGAATAACGCCATGACAGTGACATCATTCATGAAAAGGGGTCCCAAAACCCCATGTTGAAAATTGTGCAAAATTCCCAAAATGCCTGAGATATGCAACAAGTTGAAACCCCCCTATCTAGCCCATTATACAGCTTACCGGCATTTCCTCAGTTCAGGTCGGCTTTGAAGAGTGCAGACGTGTTCCCGTCCACCAAGATCGTCAGCTACCAGAGTCCGGAGGTAGTATGGGGTGAGGGGGTGGGGAGGCTGGGCTGCAGGTGGGGTGCAGGTTGTGGGAGGGGGTTGGGAGACGCGCCGGGACCAATTTTGTTTTACAGGTTTAAAAAAAAGATGTTGGGACGCTTGCCACACTGGGGTGGGCCTCAGCGTGGCACAAGGACGCTGGGGGTTCAGCTGATGGGGATTGGGCACCCCGTCGCTGGCAGACGGTTGCCAAGCTGGGGTGGGATCCCAGCTGGCACAAGGATGGGAGGGCCAGCCGACGGGATTGGACACCCCGCCAGCCAAAGATTGCTTGCCACGCTGGGGTGGGCCTCAGCTGGCACCTACTACTGGGGATACAGCTCAGCCGACGGGATTGGGCACCCCATCGGCCATACAGTGCGTGCAGGGCGCCGCAGACGCCTGCAGTGTCTGTGGGGAGCTGCGCGTGAGCAGCCGATATCTTATCAGTGCTCACTGGAAGTGTAGCTCCCTTTCACTGTGGTACACTGCATTTTGAAGCGGTCATAGACAGCTCCAAAATGCATTGGCTTACAGGACCGCGCCTGCCAGTACACTGACTGAATTGGAGGAGGAGGTGACACCTCAAATCTCCGATGATGGCACTATGTTTCTTGCACATGCGCAAGCAACATAAAAATGACTTGCCTTAGTAATGTTATTTCTTCTCAGGGGTCCTTCACTATGGTTACATTCTAAGCACTACAGGAACTTCAGTAAAAGAGGTGACAAGAAAAAGACAACCGCTCAGCCACCTGAAAGGCACAGTAAAGATGGATCAGCTACCAGGGTGTCTGAAAGGGGGAATCCTGAATCCAGTGTTGGAAAATTATAAAGAAATGAGCCTCAGAACAGACGCTGGAAATGGTGCCTGCTGAAAAGAAACTAAAAGAAAAAATGTCACCACTGCTCCATCTAAACAGAGAAAGTAGCAGACAGATGACACAGAAATAATCCCTTCATCTGAGGTATATCACTTTTGACTGGTCCATGTATGTAACTAGAACGCTTCTCAAATCAAGGCTGTGCAGTTTTTGCTCACCTGGGGCCCAATGTGGGAATATGGGCAAAACCAAGGTGTAAAGGTTTGTGCTCTGCCTGCCCTGCCCACGACCCTGAGGATGCTGTATTCAGTCAGTAGTGCACTGGTGCTTTCTGACTGAATACAGGGGCATGTGGGCAGCACGACATCGAGTAGTGCTTCCCAGACAGGGATCCTGGGCTGTATGCAGCCAATAGGGATGGGCAGAGAACAACACCCCAGGCCTGGATAGCACCAGGAGTCCCTGGCACGGTATTCAGCTGGCAATGAGAAAATGAGCCCACTGGACATGCACGGCACTAAGGGCCATATGCCTGCCACTTATGGGCTCATCTGCATGTGAAGTGGCTGAAGGTTAAGCCTCTACAGAGGCCACCCACCACATTATTCAGGGTGAGAGTGCCCCACTCCCCAAATGCCTGCTCCTGCAAGTTACTCAGCCTCCTTTGTGTCTACTTTCACCCTCTGCCCCATCCCTGTACTATATTAATTATTCCTGGCATCTAGTGGCACCCGACCCCCTACCCTATAGTTATTCCATGATGTCTATTGGCACCCCCGCCCTCTGATCCCTGTACCTGTAAGAGTAGCGGTATTCCTTGGTGTCTAGTGGCACCCCCGCCCTCTGATCCCTGTACCTGTAAGAGTAGCGTATTCTTGGTGTCTAGTGGCACCCCCGCCTCTGATCCCTGTACCTGTAAGAGTAGCGGTATTCCTTGGTGTCTAGTGGCACCCCCGCCTCTGATCCCCTGTACCTGTAAGAGTAGCGGTATTCTTTGGTGTCTAGTGGCACCCTCACCCTCTGATCCTCATGCCCATAAGAGTGGAGGTATTCCTGATGTCTAGTGGCACCCCCGCCCTCTGATCCCTGTACCTGTAGAGTGGCGGTATTCCTTGGTGTCTAGTGGCACCCCCGCCTCTGATCCCTGTACCTGTAAGAGTAGCGGTATTCCTTGGTGTCTAGTGGCACCCCTCACCCTCTGATCCTCATGCCCATAAGAGTGGAGGTATCTCCTGATGTCTAGTGGCACCCCCTCCCTCTGATCCCTGTACCTGTAAGAGTAGCGGTATTCCTGATGTCTAGTGGCACCCCCACCCTGCCATCCCCATCACTCTATCCTTATTCTCTGGTGTCTGGGCATCCCCACCTCCGATGGCCTGCTGTAACATTAAAGAATTCCCGGTTCCATTGGACCCCCTACCCTCCGATCGGGCTGCTGTACCTCCACAAGGTGTTCCCTGGTGTCCAGTGCAACTCCCACACCTGAGCATCCGTTCCAGAAGAAAGCCCATATACCCTGGGTTCTAGCACACACACACCCGCACTAGGCACACCAGTCTGCTACCCTTCTATACTGTAGTCCCTGGGGCCATGCAGCTCCAATATAGTGACCATCACAGCCTCCACTTGCCACCTTGGCTGGCTGCCATAGGCAATGACAGAAGCAAGTGTGCTATCTACAGTATAAGAAGCACATGCCCTAAGCTCAGCACTAAAGGTACTCTTAGAAGCGGTGTCAGCCTCATATCAGCACGCAAGGGAAAGTCACTGTTCTCCAACGGGCTTTTTTAAAGGCCTCAGCCATTTGCATCCACCGGTAAGGGACCCAGTCCTCCATGGGATCTCAGTGTCTGCCTTGCCCAGCTCACTGAGGCTCCATTCAAGCCAATGAACACTGGTAACCTGAAGTACATCACATGGAAAACAATATTCCTGATTGCCCTCACCTCTGCTAGGAAGGTGAGTGAACTGCACGCCTCTGCTTGGAGTCAAACAGCATAATCTTCCACAGGAACAAGACAATCTTTTACGACTAACTTTGTGCCCTTGTGCCCCTACCTGAATAGTATTCCTGTGCGGTTGATACTTATAAGGGGCATATAGGGTATAAACCATTGGTAGTAACCCCACTTCTGCCTCCCTTCCATAGGACCTATAGGAGGTAGCGGCAGTGGAGAAATGGTACTTAGTGGTGTCCAGAGCTGATCTTGCTGTGGCAATCAAGTCCTGTGCCAGATCACCGCCTGCTCTATCAGCAAGTAGCAGAATCGCTCAACAAAGCTTTCTGGTACTGTGTTATATATACCCAACACCAAACACACTACAGAAGTAGCGCAGCTACAGTACAGCACAGCAAGCACGCAACGCTGTATTCACTAAAGCTTTAGGCTGTGCTAAACTTACTTCCTCAAAGAGTTCTGAGCCTTCTGTCACCCCCTATACATGCCAGGCACACCAGGAGCCTAGACTGCACCAGTATTCCACGTGCCCAGGTGCAGCACAACTGTGGCCCAGCGATCCTTTGGTTCACTGGCCTCTATGGACAAGTGGTTCACCATCTGACATAGCCGGAGCCACAACCCTTGGTTCCTTTGCTTAAACTCCATCAGCACCTGTAGGTGCCCCGCTAGTCTGTGCCCGCAGCTTTAGTCTGCCTCAGCACTTCCAACTCCTGATCCACCAAGTTAAGTCTTTGCCCAAGCACTTGCCTCCCACCCCTACCCCTTGGCTCTTTCTTTCCCTCTGCCCTACCTATCCCAGCTCCCACTACCCCTCCCTCACCTCACCCTAACAGTCTGCTCTGCCCTTTCTTCTTCCGCAGGATGCTGGCATACCATGTACTATGTCAGAGCACAATTTGTGTAACTGTTTGTCATTGCAACCCATGCACTGTTGAATTTTTGTACTCTGTATGTATAATTTACTGTAACTACATATTGTGTCTTCTTCTGTTAATGTGTCTGACATGGAACCTCTCAACGAGCATCCGCTCACATGTGTCTTCCAAGATTTCGATAATAAATAAATAAATACCCAGTTACGTGTTCCAGTGTTCTCCATCATCGCTGAATAAGATGCCTGCCTAATGAGCAGAGAAGCTGTAGTATAAACGTTCTTAGTTGTAGCAGCCAGATTTTGGGAATCCTTTTCTGGAGGCTGTGCAGAGAGTGTGACTGCATGAGGACTTAGTCATTTGGCAGTTCATGGCCCTTTCAAAATTGTGCCCTGTATCTGCCAATGGACTGAATCACATATCACATCCCTTATGTGGCTACTTCCTTACTTAACCCTCCAGTTCCCAGATGCACACACACACAAGAACAAATTAATGCTACATATGATGGACACAAGTAAAGACCTGGAGGCTCAAGAAATAATATTTTGAAGCCTAAAATTTGTGTTCTGTTACCACTGTTTGTCTTACACCTAGCTCTCCAAAGAGACACAATGAACAGTAATGTTTTTCTTTCCCCAACCAGATACATGTCTCATGGAAATACCCCACTGCAGATGACTACCACCCAGACTGCGAGTTGCGAGAACTGTCAGTGCCAGTGCAGTCAGGTAGGTGAGGGAACAAGACATTACCAGATAGGAATGTAACCCCCTTACAGATGGGGTTCGAAATAACCTCTATAGAGCCTACCTAAGTGTTTCCCTGCCTGTTGGCATTCGGCATTTAAGCCGTTAAATGTAGTTCCAAGTGAGTGCTGTGTGAGCCTCCCGTATTGTCTCTTTAAGAGCTGTCTGCTTGCAGACAATCAGTTTGTATGGGGGACTGTGTATTTAATGCTCGAACCCGCCTGAGCTGCTGTCAAATTGCTCCATTCTGCAGTTGCTAAGAGCGCAGAGGAGCCTAACTGAAAGGTGTAACTGTTTGCCTGAAACAAGTTAGAGTATTAAGTAAAATGCAGTTTGTCTAACCTGCCTTTCTTGCAGCTAGGACTCTGTGTGTTATGCCCTCCATTTTGGATCTGAACTGCTGAATGGGTCCAATCAGTGAGAGGGGGGCCTCTAAATGGAGTTTGTTCGGACAACCAGGATTCGGACTCTCTTGGGAGCCGGCTTACTATGAGGAGATATAGCTAGTAATTCTGGGAAGTGAAGTTCTGGACCTTGGCCTATTTGCACCAACGGGAGAGTTCTGAGTGACTGACAGCTGAGTCCACCATTGGACCGGTGGCACCCAAAGAGAATGCTCTGCCTTGCATTGGACAGATCAGATCCATTGTGACCATGAGGAGAGAGGCGCCCAAGCTTCTGCGCTTGTATAGCTCGCGGGAAGCACGTGGAAGGCCTAAAGTCAGGCTGTTGCGCTGGTATTCTAATTCAGACTGAATCCAAGACTCTGGAGAGGAAGGAGGCTGAAAGAGTGGAAACCAGGCTTACCCTGTAGAAGACTGGAGAAATTGTTGAATCGCGCCGGTCTGTCAGGAATTGAAGCTGCAGTGTGAAATCCCGGGTGTTAGCAATCGCTTGATCGGGACCTGAAAGCAGCTGCCTGGTATAGTAATTTCCTTTACATAAAATTGTGGAATGCTTGTGAGGAATAGCTAAACGGGTTCTCTTGTCACCGTGCTGTGTGTAGACTGAAAGCCGCTGAATGTATGCGGACTGAATCCATTTGCTGATCAAAGCTGTGTGCCCGGCTTGTAGAATCTCATCTCCCTGCTGTATGTGTCTGGCAATCCAGAACCACCATCTGCGCCAGGTTTTCAGTGTGGGGTATTGTGAGTGCCAATCAGGGCATCCCCTGTGACCTATTAATCATCAACAATGTTTCATCTGATTTTCTTTATTCATTTCTTCAAAGACTGAGCCATCCGGCCGGATTACAATTGGGTGTTGCATATTTTTTCTACAGGGCCCCATAACCCACACCTGCCAGCCAACCTTGGGCAACGAACCTGGATAGCTCCTCCCATCCTGGGTACCCAGAGTGTGACTTTTAGACCCTGTAATGTGCACAGTACTGTGATTTAATTCTACCAATTAACCTGATTTCCTCTTCTGTTTTAGTCCCCCAAATAAACAAGATTTGATGTTGTTAAACTTTAAACTGTCTGAAGTGTCAGTACTTACATATCAAGCATTATATTGGTTGTTGTATGCTGATTAATCTTATTTTACAGGGGTCTCAGAGACAAACCTCAGAATCAGTCTCGAGGGTAAGTGGTATTCTATGATTGAACAGTGTATACATGTGGGGTGTGGGGACTGTAACTCTGTGCATTGTGTGAGCCATTAGAGGGAAGGGGGTCTCAGTGTCCCAGAGGGCTGTGACCAAGCTAGTCTAACCACTACAAACCCTGACCTCTGGGTGGAGGCACCCACCATAGAAACTAGGCCCCTTAATCTGCCAGTAGTCAAGCAGGCAGGGGTAGTAGCCTGGGATAGCGCCACCTGGGGGTACAGGAATAACTGGTAGGAACTGCTTTAATGCCACACAGACTGGTGCCTATGCTGGGTGGAAAGTTGATCACAGCTGGGAGGTAGGGAAATTAGGGGCATCAACAACTCATGGGGAAACACAAGTGTCCGGTCAGCTACAGTTGAAATAAAGGTGGGACAGAGAGATAGGCTTGGAACCTGCCAAAGCCAAACATGTTTAGGGGTTACGATGGTGGCGTGCAGGCTGGTGGATCCAGAGTGGGTTCAGTATTTGTCATGACAAACAGGAATCTGTAATGTGGGAGGAGCCATTGAACATTATAAAACAATGGCTGGAAATGAAGCATTCTGGTTTGCTGACATGCATACTAAAGGGTTCCATTACAAGATGGCTCTTGTGTACTATGAAACAATTAGACTTAAAAAATATATATTTTACAGAATAAAAAACAGTTTAATAATAACATTAAAGCAAGCAAGGAGTTGGGTTACCTTTATTAAAACCCATTTTCTCCAATGACAGTTTCAGAAGTCCGAACATTTCCTTGCTTAACCCTAATACAAAATGGTGCCTCAGAGGGACTGAGTGCAAATACACTAAGAGATAGGGCACTTGCCTGCGCCTTGTGCCACATAACCACCTTTGGGTTAGATTAACTATTGGAAACCCAACCCATGGGTCATGTCTTAAGTAAGCAATAAGACATGACCAAGGGTTAAATTGACAGTCTGTAATCGCCTCAGGGGGCATAATGTGGCACGAGACACAGTCACGGAACCTTCAGGTGTTCCTCATGTTGCCTCTGTTGCTCCCACGAGACTCACTTATCCTTCTCCAGAAGTTAGAAAACGTGCTTTTCTTGTCTTCCACGCACTGATATAAACTGCAGAACCCCTTTGTCAGTCAGCTCAGCATTTGTTGATGAACCACTGCAACAGCCACCCCAGAACTACTGCGAATGTTGACGTTGGGACTATTGTTGTTGCTGGGGTTGCCTCAGTTACCATCACTGGGACTACCACTATTGCAGTCGCTGAAATCACCTTGGGGTGACTGAAATCAACACCAG
Organism: Neoceratodus forsteri; assembly: GCA_016271365.2. Lineage (NCBI taxonomy): Eukaryota > Metazoa > Chordata > Ceratodontiformes > Ceratodontidae > Neoceratodus > Neoceratodus forsteri. The sequence continues at coordinate 80,362,198 of JADMNL010000034.1, forward strand.
CCACTCCACTCTTATGAAGCAGGGAGCACGCCAGCCCATCTGCCTGCAACTCCCCAACAGCATGAAGTACTGTGTTTAAGTATTGTCATGGAAATATGTATAAAAAGTACATTGTGATAATCAGGAGCATCCAGTAGACAGAAAACTAAATATTGACATTAGAAGGCAAGTTAGGGAACTGGTAAGATCGGATGGCACCACAAATGTGTGAGCCCTGATGGTCTTAACCCCAAACTCCATCTCTCTCTGCCTCTGTCATTACCTCCTTCTCAAACACTCCATCTCCTTAACCTCTGCCCCAGACACATGGAAACAGGCCACAGTCATCCCACTTCACAAGGGGTTCTCTCCAACTCTCCTGGCAACTACGTCCCTTCTTTCCTTGCTTCACACTCTGGCTAAGATCCAGGAAAGCTTTTGCTATCTCAGATCAACACCCTTCCTTAATTCATCATCCTTAGTCACACTTTCCAGTCTGGCTTTCAGTAGTCCCACTCCACCTGCACCTCTCCTTCGGCTTACTGACTCTGGGCTATCAGGCATGGATTATGGCTTGGTCACTTCCACCTTTTTAACTTACTTTCTTTTTCCACCTTCCATTCCCTGCCTCCCCACTCAACCAGATCCCCTGCCACCCATACACTGTTAGTGCCTCGAGTCTGCTCCTGGAGTGCCAACTGCTGTACCCTTGATGCCCAGATTACCCCTGTGGGATGAGGAAAGGTGGGCACTTACCTTCCTCAACCTTAACATATGGTGCACAGCAGAGTCTGCCCCTTGTCGGCTGTAGGATGTACTGTCTGCTTTGGAGGGGTCATCACCTGAGGAGTGACAGAGGCCATTTTTCCCTGCTTTCTCCGCCCCCAGATGCTGACATGCAATGAGGGCCAATGAGCCAGGAGACGGCCGAGATATGCCTCCTGCACCAGCCCTCTGCCGGTGTCTGACCCTTGTTGCTGCTGCTTCCACCGATACCACACCTACCACCCAAGCTCCCCCAGGTGAAGGTATTGTGCTGGGAGCTTGCAGGTCCCCTCCCCAGATAAGGAGGCAGCCGTCAGGTCGCCATCCTTCTCCACCCTGCTGACCCCGGAGGCCATGCTCATTCCTGAACACAGGTCAGCGGCATGGAGCGAGGTAAGGCATCCAGCTCCTCAGCCTCAGCGCCAACGGGCCGCCTACTTCCACCATTTTTGTTGACGGTCAAGCCCTTGACATTGTTTCCACCCTGCTCCTACTAGATATGCTTAAGGCTGCAGAGCTGTCTGGCTTCTCAGCTGGTTGGTTCCCATCCTACCTGGAGGGAATGTTTCAGACTGTCTGTAATGGAGAATCCTTACACACACACACCCACACCCTATCTTCTCAGACATCCCACACGGTCTGTCCATGGCACAATATTTTCTCCACCTTCATGAATTACCTTCCACCTGCCTGCACATCCTAGTATTATGACTGAGTAATGATGTTACTGAATAAGGGCACTATTATGCATTTATTCTACTTCAGTTTCTGCCAGGCATTTGGCTTGGTGCCTCAGAGAAGGTTGCTGAAGCTAGAGGATCTGGGGCAGAATGACATGCTAGTTAGGCGGGTTGAAAAGTGGTTGGAACAGAGACAGCAGAGGGTTGTGGTTAACAGAGTCAAATCAGAAGAGGGAGGTCACCATTGGGGTGCCACTGGAATCAGTCCTTAATCCAATACTTTCCAATATGTTAATCAGCGACAAGACAGGAGGATTTCAAGCCAGGATGTATCTTTCACAGATGTAATGAAGCTCTGTGTCAGGGTAGACAGCAAGGAGAGTGTTAGGAGATGTAGAGACACTGCATAGGCTAGAGGGTAGAAAAATTTGAAAATTAAAATCAGTGCTAAAAAGTGCAAGGTGATAAACATAAGGAACGTGAACTCCAGTCCAGAGTACTGATGAGTGAGATGAGGTATGGTCGGCATGACCTCTGAGGAAAGTGACCATGGAGTCACTGTCAGTGATTCCCTAAAACATTCAATCCAGTGCAAAAGGCCTACATAAGACTGTCAGCATGTTGGGGTACAGAGAAAAGTCTACTGACATCAGAAAGAAGGAGCTAGTTCTACCTCGCTTATAGTTCACTGTTGAAGCTCCACCCGAGTACTGTACCTAGTTCTGGGGTCCTCACCTAAAGAAAGATTTGGACAGGCTGGAGACAGTGCACATGGAGTGACCAAAATGATTCAGGACTAGCAGGACATATCTTAAGAGGATGAATGCAAAGCACTGAACATCTGTTCGTTGGAGGCCACACGGAGGTAAGATATGATAGAGACCTAGTTCCAGAAAGAAATGAACAAGATGAATGGTGAGGAACTATTTAGAATATGTAGTGAATCAAGAGCATGGAGGCAGTGGAAATTTAATGGAGTGTCCTGAAGGAAGTGAGAAAGTGTTATTTCTCACAAAGGGTGGTGGAGCAGAGGAACAACCTGCAAGCTCATTTTGTGGGCACCAAAACCATCAATTGTTTCCATCAAGGTTGGAACAGAGTTAAAGTTTAGTAGCTTTTCAGGTTGATTGCAGTAGGGCAGGGAGCTTGGGGTGGACTGTGTGAGTTAGAACCCTGTATGGGCAGTAAGTACTGGGATTGTTAGGGTTTCATGGGCAGACTGGATGGACCAGTGTTCTTTTCTGTCATCATTGTCTGTGTTTCTATATTTAGACAACTGGCACACCTGGAACCATGTATACAAGAAAATCAAAGAGCTGCCCAGGAAAACATAAACATGCCATCGAGGCACAGGTCAGGAAGCAAGGAAAACCAGGAGCAGTAGAATTCACCAAAATATTTATTTACAGTATCAGTAACATAATAAATAAACTTATTCAGAATAACTATGTACAGAGGAGAAATTAATTAGTTATTTATTTCAGTATATGTGTCCTTTTTCTTCTAATGAACATTCTTCCAGTTGCAGATGAGCTCTTTTATAAGTCTTTTCAACTCCATCCTTAGCAAAATCCTGTCCTTGTAAGTTTCAGGAGCTGCTAGAATACAGGGTGCTTTCTGGAGGCCCCTACAGCTTTTGTAAAAGGTTGAAGATTTGCACTCAAGTAACCTCTGGAGTTCATAATCATCTCAAATTATGAATATATGTATTTCAGCAGTAATACTATATATTTTCCAAACAGAAATAATCCTATTGTTGGTTACATTTTCATACAATGATTTGTACATATTTTGATATTAGCAGATTTTCAAGGGAGGAAAAAGACAGCAAGAGAATACTGAGTAACAGCGAGAGGCAAAAGAATTGCTAGATTGTCGGGGTGATCAAATCCAAAGTCTCATAGGAAAATGTGGTTGTGCAACCAGACAGAGAAGAGAAGAGACAGGAAAGGAAAGCTCCTTCCATTTAAACACTTTCTCCATAAAAATGGACGGGTCCTATTCCACCCTGTCACAAAACATGAAAAACGACCTCAGCAGCTGACCAGAGAAGACTCAACCCAACAGGTAAGTCAAAATGACACACAAGTACTCTGGAAAGTAGTATAACTGTCTGCCACTGACTGAGTCCACAAAATGAAATGTTAGAATGCAACAGTAAGAACATACTTGAACTACTGTGTTTAAGTATTGTCGCGGCAATTTACAAAGTATATTGAGATAATCAAGAGCATCCAGTACAGAAAAATAAAATACTGAAAATAGAAGATAAGTTAGGGGAATGGTAAGATGGGATAGCACCCACAAAGGTGTGAGCCCTGATGGTCTTAACCCCAAACCCTCCATCTCTCTCTGCCCCTGCCATTACCCCCTTCTCAAATTCCTCCTTAACCTCTGTCCCAGACACTTGGAAGCAGACCACAGTCATCTCCTTCCCAAAGATGTTGCTCCAACTCTCCAGGCAGTTACCTCCTTCTTCCTTGCTTCATACTCTGGCTAAGATCCAGGAAAGCCTTTTGCTATCTCAGATCAACACCCTTCCATAATTATCCTCCTTATTCACACTTTCAGTCCGGCTTTCAAGTCCCTCCACCTCTCTCCTTGACTTATTGACTGTGGGCTACCTGGCATGGATCATGGCTTGGTCACTTCCACTATTTTTGGTGATTTGGCCAAAGCCCTTGATATTGTTTCCACTGCCCCTCCTCCTGGACATGCTTAAGGCTGCAGGGCTCTCTGGCTCCTCAGTTGGTTGGTTCCCCTACTACCTGGAATGTTTCAAGCTGTTTGCAATGGAGAATCCTTACCCTCCCATACACACACACACTCCTGTCATCTCAGACATCCCTCACAGGTCTGTCCATGGTGCAGTATTCTTCTCTACCTTCATAAATGACCTCCCCACTGCCTGCTCATCCTAGTATTATGACTAGGTAATGAGGTTAATGAATAAAGGCCATATTATGCATTTATTCTACTTCAGTTCTGCAGGGCATTTGACTCGATTCTTCACAGAAGGTTGCTGAAGAAGCTAGAGAGGATCTGAGTGCAGAGGAGAAATGAATTTGTTTTCTCTTTCCGTCTCTGTGTCCTTTTTCTTCTAATAAACATTCTTTCAGTTGCAGATGAGCTCTTTTATAAATCTTTTCAATCCCTATCCTTAGTGAAACATCCTGTCCTTGTAAGTTTCTAGAGCTGCTCAGAACAAAGGTGCTTTCTGAGGCTCCTACAGCTTTTGCAAAAGGTTGAAGATTTGCACTCAAGTAACCTCTGGAGTTTACAATAATCTCAAATTATAAATATATGTATTTCAGCAGTGATATACATATTCCAAACAAAAGTGATCCCATTGTCGGTTACATTTTCATACAAGGGTTTGCATATTTTTATATTAGCAGACATGCAAGAGAGGAAAACAGACAGCAAGTAAAAACTGAGAGACAATGTGAGGCAAAGAATTGTGAGATTGTCAGGGTGATCAAATCAGTCTACAGAAAAATGTCAGTTGCACAACCAGACAGAGGAGAGACAGAAAAGAAAGCTCCTTCCATTTAAACACTTTCTCTATGAAAAGTGGACAGGGTCCTATTCCACCCTGTCACAGAACATGAAAAACGACCTCAGCAGCTGTCCAGAGAAAACTCCAGAACCTGACAGGTAAGTCAAAATGACACATAGGTACTCTGAAAGTAGTATAACTGTCTGCCACTGACTGAGTCCACAAAGTAAAATGTTAGAATGCAACAGTAAGAACATACTTGAACTACTGTGTTTAAGTATTGCCATGGCAATATACAAAGTATATTGAGATAATCTAGAGCATCCAGTACAGAAAATAAAATATTGAAAATAGAAGATAAGTTAGGGGAATGGTAAGATGGGATGGCACCCACAAAGGTGTGAGCCCTGATGGTCTTAACCCCAAACTCCTCCATCTCTCTCTGCCCCTGGCATTACTCCCCCAAAACTCTCCTTCTCCTTAACCTCTGTTCCGGACACTTGGAAGCAGGCCATAGTCATCCCTTCCCAAGGGTGTTGCCTCCAACTCTCCTAGCAGCTACCTCCCTTCTTTCCTTGCTTCCATACTCTGGCTAAGATCCAGGAAAGCCTTTGCTATCTCAGATCAACACCCTTCCTTAATTATCCTCCTTATTTACACTTTCCAGTCCGGTTTTCAGAAGTCCCACTCCACCTCCACCTCCTCCACTGGCTTATTGACTGTGGGCTGTCTAGCATGGATCATGGCTTGGTCACTTCCACCATTTTTGGTGACTTGGCCAAAGCCAGTACCACTGTTCCCCCTCCTCATGGATTACTTAAGACTGCAGGGCTCTCTGGCTCCTCAGTTGGTTGGTTCCTCCTACCTGGAGGGAATGTTTCATGCTGTTTACAATGGAGAATCCGAACCCCCCACGCCACAGACACACACACACCCCCTATCATCCCAGACATTCCTCACGGGTCTGTTCATGGCACAATACTCTTCAAACAAATGAAGTCTTGCTGTATTCTGACGATATGCAGTTAGCCCCAGCACTTGAACTGCTCCGGGAGGAAAGAGTTAACTGTGCAGAAGCATAGAACGTTGAGCTCGAGTCGGTTTTCCAACTTCTCTCCTGGTACATTCTAACGTAACCATCAGATTCTTTACTCCACCTAACTGTGAAGATGCTCAAGAGAGTTTCTTCTCACTGCTTCAATTCGTATAGTTATTCAATTGGTTACATTAACCAATTTCTTATTTTTCAGTCATCAAATCTGTGTCTATGGTACAGGTAGTGTGATAGTGGTAGATAGTGATAGAAATGTTTTTCTTCAGTTCCTTATTGGTTGGTCCAGTTGGAAACCAAAATATTGTTCTAAATCTTGTTTTTTCTGTGATAAAAGTGTTGTCCGTACTTTTCGGTCTAAAAAAAATGACAATATTTTCCATTTTTTTAAACAACCCTTGAACTGAAAAGTTTTGTATTACCAGGCGTAAAAGCTGTTAAGGGTAATTTTTGTGAGAAAAGGCAATGTCTGAGAAACCCAAGAAGAAAACCAGTCCCACTGGGTTTCAACACTGTACTGAGTGTGGGGAGGCTTGCCAAACTGATCCCCACCTCGCCTGTGTTTATTGTCTGGGGTCTGACCACCCCAAAACAAACTGTCAAAGATGTGCTAATTTCCTAAAGCCACTTTTAAAAAGATTAGCTCAGCTTAGGAAAGGGAGGTCGAGAAATCTTCTGACCCATATCGCCAGCCTAGTCAGTTCCGACTCGAACCTGAGGAGGTGCCTTCTAACCAGGGCGATACCTCCTCGGACAAAAGGAAATCAGATTCTGAGGGTCAGTTCCGGCAAAAGGAAAAAGAAATCAACCAGTTTGAGATCCTGCTCTCAGATTACACGGAAGAGATTACAAGAGAATAAATATAGTGAGTCGCTCCGCCCAGTTCCGACTGAACCGACACCGCCTGGCAGACGATGTGGGTTTGGTCCATTCCAACTCCTGCAGAATATGAACCGGAGGAATACTATGAGTTGGACTGGGACAGGGATCCCGAGGCTGAGGATGATTATGAAGTCCTAAATGAGCCAGTAGAGCCTGACATCTCCCAGACAGGCCTACCAATGTTTCTCCTCCCAGACTTTCTGAGTCCCTTCACACTTTTTATTTTATAAAAAGGTGGCAGAGACTCTTCAGCTACCAGCAGTAGCAGTTGTTGAGGCGACAGAAGAACCTGACTATGTGGAGATGATGGATGTCCCAAGACAAAGAGACTGTCTATTCCCTGCATAAATCTTGGGGAAGCAGACCAAAAATTGCTGCAGATGCCATCTTCCATACCTCCTGTGGATAAGAGAATGGACAAGAGGTATATGTTGTCAGGTTCTAGGATAGAATTTCTTTATTCCCACTGCAGTCATGTTGGGGTAGTGCAGACTGTAGCCTGTGACAAGGCTAATATCCCTTGGCTTCACACACCCCAAATAAAGATTCCAGGGAAGGTGGATCCCATGGCAAAGAAACAGTACTTGGTATCTTCCATGGGACTCAGACAGGCTTCTTATGTGGCTTATGCTGCTAGGTACCAGAAATCTAGGCGGGATACAGTTCTGGAACTAGCTAAAATGCTCTTCCCAGCTGGCTAAGGAGCTGGAGGTGGTGGCTGCAGATGGTATGGAGGCATCCAAGGTACATTTCCATGCTGCTGTGGACTCCAGTGATGTGGCATCAAGAGTCATGGCTACATCTGTCTCCTTAATGAGGTTTGCTTGGCTCAGATGTACTAGTCTATCACAGGATACCCAGGCTAAGGCCATGGGTTTCCTGTCACAGACAACTCTCTGTTTGGGGAGCAAATAGAGACATACATGAAGAAAATGGACACATACATGACCACTTACAGGAGTGCAGTAGCCAAGGAGAAGCAGGCTACTCCTCAAAGGCAGCAGTCTAGACTGGCAGGACAGGCCTTTTCAGAGGCCTTTTACCAAGCCCAGGCTTACTCTTCTTTCCAGCAGAGGGTTTCTTCAGAGGGAGAGGAGGTAGGAGGGGATGAGTAGGACTGCATCCTCTTTTCAGCCTAGGACCCCTGCCAAACAGACACCCTGATGTGTCAGACCAGGTCGCCTCCTCACTTCCAGTGGGGAGCAGTTTAACTTGTTTCTTCCAGGCTTGGAAGTCTCATTTCGGATAGGTGGGTTCTGGAAATGTAAGTCAAGGACTTGCTCTCAGCTTCAAAAGATTCCCAAAATCAGGGCAAGGTCCTTCAAACCTGTCTCCCCATTGGAAACACTTGCTTAGAGGCAGCTCAGTTGTTGCTCCTAAAGGCTGTGGAGCTAGTACCTCTGCCACACAGAGGGGAAAGGCTTGTATTCAAGATTCTTCCTTACCCAAAAAGACAGGGAGTGACCCATCCTAGACCTAAGATACCTGAACAAACATATCACAAAATCAAGATTCAAAATGGTGACTCTGGGAATCATTCTTCCCTTTCTGAAGCCAGGAGACTGGCTAGCTCCCTGGACCTCAAGGATGCCTATTTCACATCCCCATCAGGTGCTCCCACAGAAAGTACCTCAGGTCTGAGTTGCCTTCAGGTCACTACCAGTTTAGAGCAACACTCTTTGGCCTGACATCTGCACCCAGGGTGTTCACAAATGTCTGGCAGTTGTGGTAGCCTTCCTCAAAGGCAGGGCATCTCAGTGTTTCCTTACCTAGATGACTGGCTCATTGTAGGTCAGTCACCACCAAGTCAAGTCAGCTCTGGCTGTTACCCAGAGGCTTATGGGTTCTCTAGGATTTCTCCTCAGTCTGGCCAAATCAGTTATGGAACCTGTTCAGCTTCACACTTTTATAGGGGTAGAGCTGGATTACCATTCAGGCAAAGGCTTTTCTGCCTCACTCAAGAGTAAAGGTTTACAAATCTGGCTTCCTCTTTCAAACCTTTGGTTTTTCATCCAGCCAGACACTTTCTTCAACTTCTAGGCCACATGGCAGCTTCCTCTGCAGTGGTCCCAGGAGCCAGGTTTCAGATGAGGGACATTCAGTTTCACTTCAGGTCCTTCTGGTCTCAGAGGAAGGATCCTCTCACACAGCAAGTTCCAGTGTTTCAGACTCTTGTCCAGGCTCTGCAGTGGTGATTAGAGGACAAGCTCAGACAGGGTGTTCCTTTCTGCACCAGACACCCTTAGTAGTTCTCACCAGAGATGCTTCTCTCTTAGGTTGGGGAGCCCATCTGGGAGACCTTACTGCACAGGGCACTTGGTCTCAACAGGAGTCTCTTCTTCATGTCAGTCTTCTGGAGCTCAGAACTGTGTTCCTAGCTCTTCAGGCATTTTCAGAGTCAGTTCAGGGAAAGTGGTCCAAGTCAGGACAGACACCAGCACCATGTGGTACATAAACAAGCAAGGGGGCACTCGGTCTACGGCCTTGTGCACAGAAGCCATGAAGGTATGGTCATTGGCTTACTCTCTCCAGGCTTCCCTGATAGCAGTGCATCTTCCAGGGAGGGACAATGTGCTGGCAGATGCCTTAAGCAGGATTTTACATGGTCACCACGAGTGGTCTCTGAATCATCATGTTCTTTAGATCATTTTCAACAGATGGGGCACTTCAGAAATAGATCTCTTTGCAGCCCCAGACAATCACCAACTTCCCTGTTCTGTTGCAGACCTACAGTCCTGGGGTCTGTTCCCCTAGATGCTCTCCTGTTAAACTGGACAGGCAGGTTCCTTTATGCCTTCCTCTGATTTTCAGAGTTCTGATCAAAATCAGGTCTCAGTCCTGCACAGTGATTCCAGTGGCCTCGGACTGGGACCCGACAACCACGTATCCACTATTGTTGTCTCTTTCAGTAACACCTCTGTTTTCTTCCCAGGAGGCACAGCCTCCTGACCTCCCTCTGGGGAGGATTTGTACCCCAATCTCCAGTCCCTCAGACTTAAAGCTTGGCTCCTGAAGAGTTAGAATATGCAAGGTTACACCTTTCTCAGGGTGTTATGGATACTCTCAATGTTTCTAGGAAACTTCCTACTAGAAAGACTTACAACTCCACATGGAAAAGATTCACTATTTGGTGTTCTCAGAGGATATTCAGCCAGACAGTGCAAGCATTGCTACAGCCCTGGACTATCTGGTTAATTTGCATAGCTTGGGCCTCAGGCCTGCTACTCTTAAAGTTCATTTGGCAGCTGCATCTGCTTTTCTTTCAGCAGGAAAGATTCCATCCCTGGCTTCTCACCCTGTGTTCAGTAAATTTTCAAAGGTCTGGTTCATCTCAACCTCCTTTTAGGGAGCCTACTCTGCTTGGGACCTGAATATCTGCATTGCACAGCTTATGCAGCCCCCTTCGAACCTTTATCTTCAGCTGAGCTAAAGTACTTGACTTGAAGACTGTGTTCCTGGTCGCCATTACTTCTGCCAGAAGGATTAGTGCATTACAGGCCTTGTCAGTGGAACCTGACTGTATTTCCTTCACAAGGATAAGGTGGTCCTTAGAACAAATAGAACATTTCTTCCAAAAGGGGTTTCAGATTTTTATCTTAACCATTCTATGTCTCTACCTGTGTTTTTCACTGACCAGTCTTCTTCAGGTGAATGAAGACTGCATAGTCTGATGTGAAAAGGGTACTTAGCTATTATATAGAGCATACTAAGGCCCACAGGAAGGAGTGTACTCAGTTGATCTGTCTTCAGGGTGGAGCTCTTGCAGCAGGTAATACCATTAGGACTGAAGCCGGCAGGCATCAGAACCCACGGAAAACTTGTAGCTAGCAGTCTGAGGCAGGGGACCATCCTCGACATTCGGCTCCACGTGATGTCCTATGTGGTATAAAGGGGCGGTCTCTGCGCCACCCCAGTTCTTTTCCCGCCTGCCGACCCACGTAGTTCGGATCCATGGATGCCCTTCAGGGACCACAGGACCCGGGTCCTGGTCTGTCACAGAACGCTTCTGCATATCAATGGTCTGAAATGATGGTGGTACTGAATGCAATTTTGCATTCAGAGACCAGCTTCAGCTGGTCTCTTCTTCCAGACAGACAACACACCTGTGGTCTTCTACATCAACAAACAAGGGGGAACTTGCTTGTACCCCTTTGCAGAGAAGCCATGAGAGTTTGGGGCTGGGCAGTAGAACGCAGTCTTGACCTCACCGCAGTTCATCTGCCGGGGGTCCAGAATGTTCGCCGACAGTCTTAGTCACTCTTCCTCTCAGAATCATGAGTGGAATTGCTCCAAGATGTCGTGAGACAACCTCTTCGACAAATGGGACCAGCCAGAGCTCGACCTCTTTGTATCCCCATATAATGCCAAACTGCACAATTTTTGCTCGCTCGCCCAGGGCCTGGTGTTTTCTGGAGAGACACACTGTCGCTCTCCTGACAGGGAAGTTCCTTTACGCCTTCCCTCCTTTTCCACTCATTCAGAGAGTACTGCTCAAATTGCAGTCAGAGGCAGCCAGAATGATCCTTGTGGCTCCTCTATGGCCTTGTCAAATGTGGTATCCCTGCTCTAGCAACTGTCGCTGGAACCCCAGTTCAGTTGCCTGTTTCCACTCACTCTCTCTCTCAAGAACAGGGACCCTCATCCATCCTGCTCTTTGCTCTCTTCACTTGCATGCTTGGCTCCTGCTGTCTTAGCGAAGAGCGGTTAGGAGTGTCAAGCAGAGTGACTGAGATTATGGTAGCAGACAGGAAGCTCTCTATCAGAGCCACATACGCTTTGAAGTGGAAACACTTCTGTGAATGGGCTACTGCTCATTCCCAAACCCTTGGGTTGCCCAGTCAGGCATGTGTTAGAATATCTCTGACACCTCTTGGATTTGGGATTGAGTTATTCCTCAATCAAGGTGCATATGTGTGTGTCCCTGCATATCATAGTTCTATCGGAGACAAAACTCTAGCCCAATTGAATTGTAAGACCTTCCTGTGAGGGGTATTACATATCAGACCTCCCAAAAGGGACATCATCCCTTCCTTGGGACCACTTCTTTGTTCTGAAGAAGCTCACGCCCACCATTCGAACTGACAGCTTCTGTAGCTAGCCCTCTCTTGGAAGATTCTCCTCCTCGTGCCCATCACCTCCGCTCAAAGGGTTTCAGAACTCAGGCTCTGATGTGTAAAGAACCTTATATTGTCTTTCTTGGGGACAGGGTGAATTTGTGCACAAACCCCAAATTCATGCCAAAGGTGATATCCGTACTGACTCTGAACCACAATATCAACCTTCCTGTATATTATCCACATTCCTCCAACCAGGGCGAAGCACTGTTGGCGCACCTGGATGTTCATCACATTTTGTCATACCATCTTCACAGGACCCAGTCCTCAAGGAAATCAGACCAGTTGTTTGTCCTGTCTCAAACAGACACTAACCCGCTGGTTAGTGCACTGCATCACGTTCTGTTATCAGCACCATGACAGGCCTCTACTGGGTGCTGTTAAGGTCATTCCACCAGAGCGGTGGCATCTTCATTTGTGGCCCTGAAGAACGTCTCTTCAGCCGATATCTATGCGGCTGCCACGTGGTCCTCGGTCCACACCTTCATCAGGCATTTTAGCCTGGACATCGCTGCTAGAAGGAGAACAGGTTTCAGACTAGCAGTCCTGCAGGGCCTTCTCTCAGATGTCTGCTCCACTGTTTATCTACATCCCTTCCACCCTATCAGACTTGGGTCTATCTTTTGGTACTGTTGGGACTCAGTCCTAATAATATTCCTGCTGCAAGAGCTCCACCTCGAAGACAGATAGTACAGTTACATAAGAACTCACCGTAACAGTAACAGTAGATCTTCTAGAGGAGCTCTTGCAGCAGGTGGCTTTCCCACCCTTCTTCCCCAGGATAGCTTAGGGATTATTGTTATTATCATTTTTGTTGTTTCCATCCAACTAGGATGCAAATCTTTTGCTACCTGGTTCTCCAAACTCTATCTAGTCAGCAGAAGAACTTGGTGGTGCCAGGACCAGCCTTTGCCTACGTAGGGCGTCAGGCAAACCTGGCGTCGGGGTGATCCCTGCCTCAGACTGCTAGCTAAAAGTCTTCCATGGGGTCCTGATGTTCTGCCGGCTTCAGTCCTAATGGTTTTACCTGCTGCAAGGCTCCTCTCGAAGATCTACTGTTCTGGTGAGATTCTGCATGGCTAATGTACTTTCTCACTTATGGTGACATGGGAAAAGGTAAACCTGCCACTAAAAGATCTATTGCCAGGTGGATTGTTTTGCATTCAGTTTTGTTACACAAAACTGGAGAAGAGCTCTCAGGCCTGAGGCACACTCGACCAGGGATACAGCTCCCTCCCGCAGCTGCTAGGATATTCCTCTGTCAGAAATCTGCAAAGCAGCCACCTGGAAAACTGTTTACACATTCACCAAGCATTACTGTCTGGACACCCAGTCTAGAAGTGATGCTAGGTTTTAACACAACAGTACTGCAGAGACTGTTCCCAAAGTAGGTTCTGTATCCCTCCTCTGGAGGGAGGACTGCTCATAGTCTGCATATAGTTAGAATACAGCAAGACTTCATGTTGTTTGAAGAAAAATTACTCACCATAGTAATGTTGTTTCTTCTAATGGATTCTTGCTGTATTCTGAACTCCCTCCCTCCCTGTCTCCCCACTCAGAACCTATTTTTGGGAATGTGGGTTGGCAGATACAATGTTGCACCCTCGAGGTGTACCCTTTTTTCACCCATCCTGGCTAGGTTGGGTATTTTTTATTTTTGTTTCGAATTCTGTTTTTCACCCCTACCTCTGAACTCTCTCCAGCGACCTTTGGAACCACAGTCTCTACCTCCCTACGTGGCTCGGCTTGACCCATTAGCTCCTCTTCCAGCACCAGGCATCCCCTGGGTCTACCCTCCAGGAAAGAGCCACCCCCCAGGGCTCTTTCTTTATAGTGTTGAGACATCGGTCCTGGGGAGGAGCAGCCTAGGAGCCAAGTCCATATCTGGGAGTGTGGGCTACGGAGGGAGGCGCCTCGCCATCAGCGGTGAGGGTTTTTTTAATATATTTATGCCACTGTGGAGCCCGGGTTGCTAAGGCAATGCACTGCCACAGCTCCAAGCCCTGGCATTGCTCTAGTCCTCCTGGGAAAGAAAGCAGTACTCTGGCCACTCAATCTCTTCCCCAGCTGACCCCGCCGCCCTAGGTCCATTCCTGAACCAGGGTCACCTGCGTGGCACAAGGTGTGGCATCCAGTGCCTCAACCCTCTGCACCACCGGGCCAGCTAGGTTGGGTATTTTTTGAGTTGTTTATTGTTGTGGTTAGTAGCACTATCTACATAAGGTTCTTCTTGGGTTCTCGACTTAAGTCTTTCTGGACCCATGTATTTTGTGGCCTAAGGCAAAATTTTAAAACAAATTTTAAAGTTATTAGTTAGTATAGTGCTCGTGAGAATCTGATGGTTACATTATAATGTAACAGGGATAGAGGTTTGAAAAAGTACAGTTACATAAGAACTTGCAGAACAGTAGATCTTACTTTTGAGAGGGCTCTTGCGGTAGGTAATTACATATAGGACTGGCGTCAGCAGGCAGGAGGACCCCGCGAACTTCTAGCTAGCGGTCCTGGCGAGGACCGCCCCACGTCCAGGTGACTGGCATCAGATGATGTCGGTATAAAGGGGTGGTCCTCGACGCCGCCTTCCAGTTCTTTCCTGCCGTCAGCTCAGCGCAGCGCCTGCGGTAAGTTCGTGTCAGCCCTGTTCTTTCGTAGGTTTTTACCGAAAATTATTAGTACTTTATTACTGTATCGTCAGGTGAACGCCGGTTTGCGTCCTTCCAAAATAAGGCGCTGGCGGCGCGCCTAACTGCCTCACAAAGACGGTCACTCTCTCTGCCTTTTTGCCTAGGGCTCCACCACTGCAGTCAACAAGTGCCCGCGATTGCCTGCATTTCAACACAGTTACCCACAGACGACACCAACAGTCCTAGGGAAGCCCATCTCCTTAAAAGAAGATGTCTGCAATGGAGAAAGAGTTGAAGAAGCTTAGGCAGGTGTCGACCTCTCCAGAAGGACACAAGAAGCGGACAAAGAAAGACACAGGGAGAAGGTCTTTCATCCGCAACTCCAGCCGGAGTCGGTTCAGGTAACGCCCCTCCGGGGATCACCACGCAGCCTCCAAGGTTTTGGAGGAGGCGCTGGCTCATGCCTCGGCCCCTGGCGGCACCTCTGGGCTAAAGGAGGCCCTGCTTCCAGTACTGCCGCAGGCTTGTGCTCACTGGCGGCACCTCCCATAAGCCAGACTTCAGCCTCCGACACCCGCCAGGAGAAGACCGCTAAGACGCCTACTCTTCGGGTGGCGACAGTCACGCCCCTCAGACTGGGCCGCTTCCACCTCGGCCTGCCTCTGATGAGGGACCCTTGCCGGACGCTGGCCTCTGGCGCTCACTGACTGCCCATAAGTCGCATGTCGGCCCGACACGCTGGTGTTGGAGCCACAGACCCTTCTTCGCCTGTCGCCCCAGGTTCCCTGCAGCTTTACTGCCATCCGGGAACCCGAGTCACCCCTGCCTGACCCCGGGACTTTTCCCTCCGTCCCCAGGCAATGCACGGATGCTTTCCCCGCAGACCCTCTTCCTACAGAACTGGATCTGACGCGGGTCCCTGGACGCCGACCCTGCCGCTGGTCCCACTGACGCTGGCTCCGCACCGCCCCGCTGACGCCGCTCCAACGCCGCCCCACCAACGCCAGCGGATATCCCTCTCCATCGGGCCCAACCCCCATGGGCCTATCACTGTTGATCCACCCGTGGGCTCCCTACTGGGCCGTCCTGCTCTGGCAGCTCCTCCAGTACCTGGGTATCCGCTGTCCTATCCGACGCGGCTTACCCGGGTCCACAGTATCCTGCACCGCAGTACCCAACGCCAGCTCCACCGACGCCGCAATACCCGGGTTCTGGTATTCTGCACGAGTTATGGATACTCGCCTCACGGATATAATCAGTATAATTATCCTCCTCCTCCTCCACTGTCCCCCAGCCCACCGGGTGGATCTTCAGGAGACTTGGCTTCCTGGTGGGCTAAGGCCAAGGCTCAGCTCACCAAGGAAGTCGAGAGCTGCCTTACGCAACGGTGCCACCTTCGCCCCGACGCCCGAGACGGCACACTCCTCTCCGCCCGGATTCCCAAGCTCTTCCTCTGATCCAGAGAGGGCAGGACATGTGTCCTGAATCCCTAAGGCACCCGCTCCACCCCTAGATGAGTCAGGAGTCTTACTCTGCTTCTAATTCTTCTTCTTCACTCTCAGATTCCTCCGAAGGATGCTCCGAGAAAGACGACGAGCCTCGCCTCCCGCCCAAGCCCGGCCAAGGACTCCTCCAGTCTCTCCGAGGATCCTTCCTTCATGGAGTTGCTCAGGAAGATCCAGGAAGTACATCAGTGGTGTTCTTTGGAACCAGATCCTCAGCAGGTTAAACTCAGCCAACATCTGACCTGCCTCCTTATGGCCTCTACTCTAGTGCCACCCTGGATCGAGCCTCACGCCCACCTTGTTTCCACTATTTGAAACAACCGCCTGCTTTAGCCCCACTTCCCAGGAAGTCAACAGGCTATACCAGGCTCCAGAGGGTGTAGATTTATTGATTCTCACCCCAGTCTGATTAGTGCCACTCACGGCCGGTCAGCACACCCCAAACATTTAAGCTTGTCTCCCAGATAAGGAATCTCACCTTCTGATCAGTATGGAAGAAAAATATATGCTTCTTCCACACTGGGAATTAGGCCCTGAATTATGTAGCACATATGGGGATTACCAGAAGCTATCCTTACCCAGGTGGAATCTAAGATTGACCTCTTACCTGACTCCCAAGTCAAGCAGGAGTTAGCTGACCTAGTCCGCTCTGCTTGTTCAGCCAGTCAGTCATATCTGAGGACGACTCTACAATGCAGTGGACACTGCAGGGCGGAGCCCACGGTCGCCGTAAGTCTTCGTGTCACACCTGGCTCAGTGTGTCAGGTTTTGTCCCAGAGGTAGTCAGCAATCCAGGAAGGACCTTTCAGGGTTCAGTGCTTTGGAGGTGATGTCAAGGACATCATCACCAATTTGTAGGAGAGAGGGACGGCTCTGAAATCTGTGGATTCCATGTCCGTCCTCATCCCCTGCAGTGCTGTTCTTTTGCAGACGAGCTGGCTCAAGCAAAACCCCAAGGAAGGTGGCCACCAAACGCCGGGCACCCCAGCTGTGCACTGCCCCTCACCACCTGACTCCTCCCTCTCCCACCGCCTCCGCACTCCCAGAGGAACCGGTAGGAGGGAGATTCTCCTCCACCTTCCGGGTTGGGAGAGGATAACATCAGATTCATGAGTGCTTCAGATTATCGTGGAGGGCACCTAGTCTTTCTACAGAAACCTCCACACCACCCCCTCTGAAGTCTTCTTACACAAGGGACCATCTTTCTTTGGTCAGGGTAAGAAATATCTGCCCTTCTCGGAGTAGGCCATAGAACCTGCTCCTCCTCACCTTCAAGGGACGGTGACTTATTCTCATTTCCTCCTAGTACCAAACAAGAAGGGAGATCTCAGACCCATTCTCGATCTCAGCTCCTGAACTTCTACGTGGAATACAAAAGTTCAGGATGCTCTCCCTTCAAACCCTTCTGCCCCTTCTTCGACCGGGTCAATGCATTAGCGCTGGATATGCAGGATGCATACCTGCACATCCCCATTCGCCCTCGCATCACAACTACCTCCGGTTTGCTTTCCAGGGGACCATTACCACTTTGGGCCCTTCCATTTGGTCTTTCCTCAGCTCCCAAGTTTTTACCAAATGCCTGGTTGTGGTAGAGGCCCACCTGCGTACTTTGGGAGTTCAAGTGTTTCTACCTGGACGAATGGCTTCTGGTGGCCTCATCCAGGGAGAAGCTCCTGCTTTTTCTCTCCTCACCCAGCAGGTTTTCACTTCCTGGGTATCACCATCAACCATTCCAAGTCTGATCTGGACCCTCCCAGAGACTTCAGTTCATCGGGGCCATCCTCGATATGACAGTGTGCAAGGTCTTCCTTCCTCCAGACAGGGCGGCCTCCTCCAGTCACAGATTTCCTGCTATCAGAACGCAGGAAGGTTCTGGCGAGGTCGGTTCTCCGTCTCTTGGGGCTCATGGTGGTCGCCATCCCGTGGTTTCACATACACGCCGCTCCATATGAGGATTTCTCAGTGGACCTCCGCCTCCCAATGGGATCAACTTAGACAACCTAGATCATCTGGTGCTGATCTCCTCACCGGCTGACAAGAGACTTGCAATGGTGGATGGTTCAGAGAACCTGTTTTGGGGGTCCCCTCTGTCATCCTCCCTCCCAGACTCTGACCACGGACGATTAGGCAAAGGTTGGGGAGCCCATCTGGGCCATCACCGAACCCAGGGTTTATGGTCCAAATTGAGCTGGCTCTCCACATCAATGTGCTAGAACAACGAGCAGTTCTATATGCTCTTCAAGCCCTTCACCAATACATTCTTCCTGGTCACCTAGCTGTCCAAACGGACAACATGTGCGTGGTGTGGTACATCAACAAGCAGGGATGGACTTGTTCCTACCCGCTGTGCAGGGAAGTGATGAGGGTTTGGGACTGGGCAACACTTCAAAACCTTCACCCTCACGGCGATCCATGTTCCAGGAGTCGACAATACCCTGGCAGACAAGCTAAGTCACCTCGGCTCTGCCACATGAGTGGGAACTGGATCAAAAGGTTCTAGACAACATCTTCCAGCTTTGGGGACTCACAGGTAGACCTGTTTGCCTCTTCCCAAAATGCAAAACTTCCAACCTTTTGCTCGCTGCTCCAGAGCGAGGCACTTTCTGGAGCGACGCCTGTCTCTAAACTAGAAGGGCAGATTCGTCATGTTTTTCCCCACCTCTGGTCCTCATGTACTGCAGAAACTTGCAATGGAAGGAGCGAGAATGATTCTGATTGCTCTTTTTGGCCCAGGCAAATCTGGTTCTCTTCTACAACAATACTCAGAGGTTCCTCCTCTTCCTCTTCCTTTATCTCGAGGATTGCTGACCCAGGATCAGGGGATCTGGTCCATCTGGGACTCAAGTCCTTACAACTTCATGCATGGCTCCTGCAGACCTAGCACAATCTCGCTTTGCCTCTCCAAAGGTGGCCAAGATTCTGTGGAAGCCAGAAAACCCTCCACTAGGTCTACTTCCGCCATGAAATGGAAGAGGTTTTCTATTTGGGCTGCCTCCAGGAAGGTAGAGCCTTTTCCGTCCTGTAGCCATTCTGCTTGAATATTTACGTCACCTCTTCGACCTGGGTCTCAGTCATTCTCTTTGAAAGTTCATGGCTGCTATTTCAGCCTACCATGTTCCTTTCACTTATAAAGCCTTTGCCCAATTAGGAGGTATCCAAGACTTTTCTCAGAGGGGTCCTTCATCTTAGGCCCCCTGTCCGAACTCCTGTTCCCCTTGGGATCTGAACTTTGTTCTCGAGAAATGTACCCTTCCTCCCTCTCGAGCCTGCGGCCTCTGCAGCCTTAAAGTTTCTGTCATGGAAGGCTCTTCTAGTGGCCATTACCTCTGCTCGAAAATTCCAGCCAGGCCCTTAGTGTAAATCCTCATCTGATTTTTCACAAGAAACGAGTGGTTCTTCAGAACAAACCCCAAGTTTCTACCGAAAGTGGTAGCGGAGTCTACCTTAAATCAGTCTATAGAGTTACCTGCCTTTTCACGCAGTACTCCAACCAGAGAGAATACTTGCTCCATACCATGGATGTTTACAGGATCCTGAGATACTACACCGATAGGACGAAGGATCTCAGAAAGACTGATCAGTTGTTCATTTCTTTTGCTCACAAAGGAAGGCAATGCTGTTTCCAAGCAATGCCTATCAAGTGGTTGGCTCATTGCATTACTTTCTGTTATAGGCTGCAACAAGACCCTTCCAGGTCAAGTCAGAGGTCACTCCACCTGTGGAGTAGCAGCCTCTGTGGCTCTTTTCAAGAATGTGTCTGCGGCAGACATTTGCGCTGCCACCACCTGGACTTCCATCCATACCTTTCTAAACTTTACAGTTTGGACATTGCTTCTCACCGTAGAGCAGGCTTTGGTTAGCGGTCTTGCAAGGCCTCCTGTCTTGAGGTTTGCAAGGCTTTTACTTCTTCTTGAGTAGTTTCTCCTCCTGGTGCCTTTCATTTGTTCCAGACTGCTTGGGATTCTGTCCCACATGTATATTTATCGCAAGAGCCCTCTCAAGTAAGATAGTACAGTTATGTAAGAACTCACCGTAACAGTAGATCTTCAGAGAGGCTCTTGCAGGTATTTACTTCTGCTCCTCCATCCTCTAGGCTTTTCAGCTCTTTTCCATTGAGGAAATATCTGCTCTCTCTTCCGCGCCTTTCTGGCCTGTGGTGGAAAGAAACTGGAAGGTGGGTGTCGGACTGCCCTGTCGATGTTGCCTGACGCCGGTCACCTGATGGGGGTGGTCTCATTAGGGACTGTTAGCTAGAAGCTTGTTGTCCTCTGTTACTTGTCCAGTCCTATATGTAATTAGTTTACTGCAAGAGCCTCTTTCAAGATCTACTGTTACTGTAAGTTCTACATAACTGTACTATCTTCAAGAGAGGCTCTGCAATAGGTATTCACATATAGGACTGACCTGCCAGGCATCAGGACCCCACGGAAAAATTTATAGCTAGCAGTCTCTGGCAGGACTGCCCTCATGTCAGGTGACTGGCGCCATACGACATCGGGTATAAAGGGAGGTTCCCACACCTGCTCTACAGTTCTTTCCTGCCAAGGACCAAAAGAGGCAAAGCGAGAGAGAAGAGGCTATTTCCATTGGAAATGGAGCCAAAAGCTTAGGGGATGGAGGGTGAGACATTTATTGTAAGAGCCTCTCTCAAGATCTACTGTTGGTGTAAGTTCTTGCGCCATTGTACTATCTTACTTTGAGGGCTCTTGCAGTAGGTATTCACATATAGGACTGAGTCCCAAGCAGTCTGGAACAAGGAAAAGCACTGGCAGGAGGATAGTCATCCATAGCATGGAACCTCAGGGCTGAACAAGTCTCATGAAAGGAGACCTTGTAGGACAGCCAACCAGTAGCCTGCTCTACAGCGAGAGGCGTATGTCCAAATTGTAGAGTTTGTGAAGGTATGGACAGAAGTCCAAGTAGCGGCTGCACAGATGTGTGCCACTGACACATTTTTGAAATGAGCCGCAGATGTGTCTACTCCTCTGGTGGAATGACTCTGACTTGACCCGCAGGGTCTTGTACTTGTCATAACAGAAAGTGATACAATGAGTCAACCATTTCGATAGGCATTGCTTAGAGACAGCATTGCCTTCCCTTTGTAAGCAAAAGAGACAGAAAGCTGATCAGCGCTCCTGAGATCCTTAGTCCGAGTGGTAGTATCTCAGTATTCTGTGAACTTGCAAAGTATGCAAGATGTATTCCCTCGATTGGAGTGTTGTGTAAAGAAAGCAGGTAGCTCAATGCATTGATTCAGCTTAGATTCAGATCCACACCTTAGGGAGAAACTTAGGGTTGTTGTGCAGAGCTACACGCCCTTGAAAACCAAGTATGGGATTTTACATCAAGGCCTGAAGCTCGGAAATGCACCAAACAGAAGTAATGGCCACTAGGAAGAGTGTCTTCCAAGAATAGAACTTTAAATCTGCTGTAGCTGCTGGCTCGAAGGGAGGCAGGGTAAGCTTCTCCAGAATGAAATTCAAGTCCCAAGGAGGTAGAATGTGGATTGGGGATCTCAAATGGAGAACCCTCTGAGGAAGGTCTTGGAGACTTCCAACTGAGCAAAGTCCTGTCCCGAAAGGAATATGGTTGGCTGAAATAGGCCCATATGGACTTTTAATGAGGAATGGCTGAGATCCAGGTCAAGAGGTGACACATGTAGTCCAGGACTTTATTGGCTGGGCAAGAGAAATGTTTGAAGTCTTTCAAGAGGCCTAAATTGAAAACCGCTTCCATTTCATGGCATAGGTGGACCTGGTGGAAGGCTTTCTGGCCTCTACCAAGATGTCTGCTACAAGTGGAGAAACTCTGAGGGCTTGTGCTATGTCTGCAGGAGCCACGCATGTAGATGAAGGGATTTGAGACCTGGATGAACAAGGGCCCCCTGATCCTGGGTCAACAATTGCGGCGACAGAGGAAGTGGAGGTTCCTGGCCAGAAGGGAGCAATGAGAATAATTCGAGCTCCCTCCGACATGATGAGTTTGTTCAGGACCTCAGAATTAGAGGAAATGGGGAAGGATAACGAATCTGTCCCTCCAAGGGGGAGACAGAGATCCCACCCAAAATGTCTCATCCTGGAGCAAGCGAGCAGAAGGCGGAAGTTTTGCGCTTTGGGGAGAAGTGAAGAGGTCTATCTGAGTGTGCCCCATCGCTGAAAGATGTCAATTACGACTTCTTGATCCAATTCCCATTCATGGGCCTGGCTGAGGACTGACTGAATCGATCCGCCAGCAAGTCTTCCACTCCCAGAACGTGAATCGTGGTCAAGTGAAGGTGATGTTGGGTTGCCCAAAGCTAGACCCTCACTGCTTCCTCGCACAGGGTAGAAACATGTTCCTCCTGCTTGTTGAGATACCAGACTACACATGTTGTCTGTTTGTACAAGGAGGTGACCGAATAATAATAGAGTGAAGAGCCTGAAGGGCATAAAGGACTGTTCTCAGTTCGAGCACATTTATGTGCAGGTTTTGTTCGAACTTGGACCATCTGCCTTAAGTCCTGTGAGACCCAGGTGGGCTCCCGGCCTTCTCCTGACGCATCTGTCATCAACATCTGGGAGGGGTTTGATACTGAAGTGAACTCCCAGGCATAGGTTCTCCTGCACCATCCACCACTACAAGTCCCAGATCATGGGATCGGAAACTAGCACCTCTTGGTCTAGATTGTCCAGGGTTTGGTCCCATTGAGACCAAAGCGCCCATTGAGAGATTCTCATATGGAGCCGAGCGCGTGGGACTGTTGGAATGGCAGTCGGCATTAGTCTGAGGAGGTGAAGGACTGACCTGGCTCTGACCCTCCTGCAACTGGACAAAAGACTGGCCTGAGTCTGAAGGGTGTTCACCCTGTCCAGAGGCAAAAAGGCTTTGCCTATGGTCATGTCCAGAATCGCCCCATAAACTGGAGGCATTGGCAAGGGACCAAATGGGACTTTGCCTGGTTGATTGTGATACCCAGGCTGGTGAAACCTGCAGTGTAAGGGAAAGAGAGTGCAGAGTTCTTCCCTGGATGGGGCCACCAGGAGCCAATCATCCAGGTACAGAAATGCCTGAACTCCCTGGGTACGCAGGTGGGCGCTACCACAGACAGACATTTGGAAATACTCAGGGGGCCGAGGAAAGACCAAATGGGAGGGCCTTGAATCGGTAGTGGTCCCCTGAAAATGAAGGAATTTATGTGGAAGGGTATATGGGATCTGCAGGTAGGCACCCTGCATGTCCAGAGCACATAGCCACTATCCCTGCTGAAGAAGTGGTAGAACGCTCTGCAAAGAGAGCATTCTGAAGCATTTGTACTCCACGACTCATGTTCAGGGAGCTGAGGTCTAGATAGGCCTCACATCTCCCATCTCCCATCTTCTTTGGAAATAGGAAGAAATGGGAATAGTAACCCGTCCCCAAAGATGGTTGGGGACTGGCTCTATCACCACCTTCGAGAAGGGAGGTAATTTCTCTAGGACCAGAAGAAGATGTTGCGGGCAAGATGACTGGGGTGGAGGTCTTTGGGGCAGTTTCTGTAGAAACTCTATTGAGTGTCCTGCTGCTGTTAGCTGGGAGACCCAAGCATCCGACATTATCCTCTCCCAACCCGCAGATGGAAGGAGAATCTCCTCCCACCGGTTCCTCTGGAACCTCCAGAGGCAGTGGGAGAGTGGGGAGTCAGAAGGTGTTGGGCAGCACAGCAGCCGAGGCTCCCATGGCTTTTTTGCTAGGGGAGTCTTGGTTGCTGGAGGACCCCGATGCTTGTTGGCCCATTTGCCCTGTGGTTTTGGTTTTTGTCGGTTCCATCTACTAAAAGGATCGCTGCCTTGAGGGGCTTGAAGCATAGAGTCGACAGACTTGGAGGCAGTGCCCTTCTCCTGTAGGTCAGTAATGATGTCCTTGACATCACTCTAACAGTACCAAACCCCTGAAGGAGCATCTTGGATAGCAGATTGCACTTCAGGGACCAATCCTGACACGCGGAGCCAGGCATGACACCATAAGCCTATGGCAAAGCCAAGCCCTTCCAGCTGTGTCCACTGGGGCACAGAGAAACGGTACAGACATCAGAAAGAAGGAGATAGTTCTACTTCACCATAGTTCACTGCTGAAGCTCCATCTGGAGTACTGTGCCTAGTTCTGGGGCCTCACACAAAGAAGGATTGGGACATGCTGGAGAGAGGCACCATGGAGGACCAAAATGATTCAGGACTAGCAACACATATCTTAAGAGGATGAATGCAAAGCACTGAACATGTATTCATTGGAGGCCACGCAAAAGGAACATATGATATAGACCTTCAAGTTCCTGAAAGAAATGAACAAGATGAACGGTGAGGAACCATTTAGAATAAGTAGTAGATCAAGAACATGGAGGCAGTGAAAACTTAATGGAGGGTCCTGAAGGAAGTGGAAAAGTTTTATTTCTCATAAATGGCGGTGGAGCCAAGGAACAACCTGCAAGCTCATTTTGGGGCACCCAAACTATCATTTGTTTCCAACAAAGCTGGGACAGAGTTTAGGACTTAGTAGTTTTTCAGATTGATTGCAGTACAGCAGGGAGCAAAGGTGGACTGTGTAGGTGAGGACCCTGTATGGACAGTAAGTATTGGGATTGATAGGGTTTTATGGGCAGACTGGATGGACCAGTGTTCTTTTCTGTAATCATTGTCTATGTTTCTATATTTAGGCAATTGGTACTCCTTGAACCATGTGTACCAGAGAACCTAGGAGCAGCCCAGGAAAACATATGGATGAATAAGGACTCCAGCAGCTGTCCAGAAAAGACCCCAAACTGGACAGGTAAGTCAAAATGACACATGAGTTCTCCGAAAGTAGTATAACTGTCTGCCACTGATTGAGTCCACAAAATAAAATTTTAGAAGGCTCCAGTAAGAACATACTTGAAGTACTGTATTTAATTATTATCATGGCAATATAAAAGTATATTGTGATAACCAGGAGCATCCGTAGACAGAAAATAAAATATTGAAAATGGATGATAAGTTAGGAAAATGGTAAGATGGAAATGACACCCCAAAGGTGTGAGCCCTGATGGTCTTGACCCTAAACTCCTTCATCTCAACTCTGCCAATACTCTATCATGCCTCCCTTCTCAACCTCTCTTTCTTCTTAGCCTCATCACAGACACTTGGAAACAGGCCACTATCATCTCCCTTCCCAAAAGGAGTGACTCCACTCTCCTGGTAACTACCTACCCTCATCTTCCTGCTTCCACTCTGGCTAAGTTCCAAGAACACCTAGTGCTAGCTTAACTCTACCCCTTCCTTAAATCATCCTCCTTCTTCACTCTTTTCCAGTCTGGCTTTGGAGGTCCCTCTCCTCCTCCCTCTGGCACACTGATTCCATTCTATCTGGCATGGATCATGGCTTGGTCACCACCACTATTTTTGTCGACTTGGGCAAAGCCTTCAACATTGTTGCCCATCCCTTCCCCCTGCACAGCTCAAGGCTGCAGGGCTCTCTGATGTCTCAGTCAGTTGGCTCCTTCCCACCTTCGGGCAGGTCTCAAGCTGTCCGCATTGGTGATTATAAGTCTGACTAATTATTAATGAGCTGAACTAGCTCACTAATTGGCTGCTGTGCCAGTCTGAAATCTCTCAAGCTGTCCGATTGGTGATTATAAGTCTGACTAATTATTAATGAGCTGAACTAGCTCACTAATTGGCTACTGTGCCAGTCTGAAATCTCTTAGAAATGACCAGCATGGCAGCGGCACTTGGCTTACGACTGAACGTCCGACAGCAACAGCCCATAGACAAAACTGTTTTCAGTGCTCAAATGCTGAAAAAAAGGATCATTATTACGATTAGACTTTTAATCGCAGTATTGACCTCAGAGCCAGTCATTTCCTTCCGATTAATGACCAGCTGGGTGGTGGCCCCATATGCTTCCTCCCCAGCCGGATGTTAATCTTAGGAAAATGACTGCCTCTTCGGTCATTATTGGTAAATCCATATCAACCCTATTCCCTTATAAGCGCAGGTATCCCCAATGATCCATCCTTGATGAAATACTCTTCTCCATCTTCCTGAATTACCTGCTCACTGTATGCCTCCTAGTTTTATTTTATGACTGGGTAATGAGGATAGTGGATAGGACCATGCTATGGGTTTAGTCTGATTTGAGAAAGGCTTTCAACTTGGTGCCTCACAGAAAGTTGTGGCAAAAGCTAGAGGATGTGGGTGCAGTGAAGAAGATGAAGGTATGGGTGAGAATCTGGTTGAAAGGCAGACAGTCGAGGGTTATGGTTAACGGAGTCAAGTCAGACGAGGGAGGTCACCTGTGGGGTGCCACAAGGATCAGTTCTGGGTCCAGTCCTTTTAAATGTTAATCAGGGACATGGGAAAGGAATTAGGAAAGATGCATCTCCTCACAGATGACACTAAGTTCTTGGCAGGTTAGTCAGCTAGACAGGGGTTAGCAAGATGCAGAGAGACTTGCATAGGCTGGATAGGTGATCAAAATTTGTTTTTGAAATTCATTGCCACATATTGCAAGGTGATGCACATAAGGAACAAGAACCCCAGGAAAAGTACTTCCTGGGGGTCAACTGTATTTAAGCCCCACCGGCTGTCTAGGGGTATTCCAGGTGGTAAAGTGGAAGAGGCACTGTACAGCCATGAAACACAGTCCAGAAAAGTTGCTCATTTACCTGGGTTCACACCAGATGGACTAGAGGTGCTGGCAGTCTCTTATGGGAGCAGCGCTGGGTTGCAAACCTTGGTTAAGATAATTACAAGCATAGTAAAGATTAAATCCATTGTCCATAACTGATCAGAGGATCCAAACTGGTTCAAGTTCAAGTTTATTGGCAGGAAAAAAACTCCATTGAGCAGGCTCATTTACAAGGAGGTCCTGATTAACAACAGGGAAATTACACAAGCATATACAAAGTAATATGCACTAAACGCATAAATAAACCATGAAAAGAAAATGGACAATAATATTTGCATCATATATACCTAGGCACACTAAAGCTAGGAGTTAAATAAATGGTTAGCTCTGGGTAATATGACAGCACCTTGTGAGGGAAGTAGAAGTACAAGGCCAGCAAGGAAAGTAAAGATAGCTTCTAAAAAGGAAGAGGAAGGGAGTCAACAGGCAGGGTGGGATAAGGTCAGAAGGAAGGGGGACATAGAGGATGATAGGATCGGAGGTAGGAGGTGGCACACAACAAGGTGGAGGGGTGGAAAGTGAATATAACAGGGGTGGCTATGTTGGCTGGGGCAAGGCACTAAGGAGGTGGCGGGAAGAGGAGGTAGAGACAGAAGGTAAAGAAAGGATAGCAGTAGATACGGGCAGGGACTGCTGAGTAACAGTAGTGTGGGATACAGGCTGGGGTAGATTGTGTGTGATGGTAGTGTAATATGGAGAGAGGAGGGAGAGAGAGGTAGAAACACAGAATGAGATGGCAGATAAGGACCACTTGACCTACCTAGTATGCCCATTTTCCTACCTAACAGATAAGTTGCAGATCTTAGTTAACCAACAGCTTACTTCCTCCTACTCCCCACTAGGATTGCCTTATGTCTGTCCCATGCATTCTTGAATTCCCCTGTTCTTGACTCCATGACCTCCTCAGGGAGGCTGTTCCATGCATCCACAACCTCTCTGTGAAAAAATACTTCCTCACATTACCTCTGAGCTGTCCCCCATCTTCAAATTGTGCCCCTTGTTCTTGCACATCTCTTTTTCTGAAAGATGCCACCCTCTTGGACTTTGTTGATTCCCTTGAGGTACTTGAAAGTTTCTATCATGGCCCTCTCTCCTTCTTTCCTCAAAGGTATACATATTACGCTCCTTTAGTCTTTCTTCATATGTCTTCTGGTGCAGACTCTGCACCATTTTGGTTACCCTCCTCTGGACAGCTTCCACTCTGTCTGTGTCTTTGCAGAGATGGGGTCTCCAGAACTGCACACAATACTCCAGATGGGGTCTAACCAACTGTCTGTACAGACGGATAACAACTTCCTGTTTTCTACTATTGATGCCTCTCTCTATGCATCCCAGTATCCCCCAGCCTTCCTTACTGCCTTCTCACATTGCTTGCCCACCTTTAGGTCATCTGATATAATTACCCCAGGTCCCTTTCTAGTTTACTGTTATCAGTATCTCACCCCCATTGTGTACTCTTCCCTGGGTTTATGCTTCCCAGGTGCATTACCGAGCACTTCTTTGCATTGAATCTGAGCTGCCATACATCTGACCATTCCTCCAACCTTGCCAAGTCCCTTTTCATCCTTTTCACTCCATCTTGTGTATCAACCCTGTTGCAGATCTTTGTGTCGTCTGCAAAGAAACATACTTTTTCTTCCAGTTCTCTGCAATGTCACTTATAAAGACATTAAAAAGGACCGGTCCTAGTACTGAACCTCATGGTACCTCGCTAGTAACTCCCTCTTTCTTCACCGAGTACTCCATTTACTACTACCCTATGCCTCTGTTGTCTAGCTAATTTTTATCCAGGCTACCACCTTGGGACCCACTCCAAGACTGGCTAACTTGTGTATTAATCTTTGTGTGGGACTGTAGCAAATGCCTTACTAAAATCCTAGGTAGGCTATGTCCACAGCCCCTCCCTGGTCTACCACTTTGGTCACCCAGTCAAAAAACTCTATTAGCTTAGGTCTGACACGACTTCCCATTGTGAATCCATGCTGCCTTGGGTCCTGTGCCCCACTGGCCTCTAGGTACCAACAATTCTTTCCTTCAGAAGTGATTCCATCATTTTCCTACCACTGAGGTCAAACTAACTGGTCTATAGTTTCCTGCCTCTGTCCTGCTCCCACTTTTGTGAAGAGGAATCACATCTGCCCTCCTCCAGTCCTCAGGTGCCACCCCATCCTCCAGGCAGAGACAGAAGGTAAAGAAAGGATAGCTGTAGAGAAGGGCAGGGACTGCTGAGTGATGATAGTGTGGGATACAGGCTAGGGTAGATTGTGTGGATGGTAGTATAATATGGAGAGGGAGGGAGGAGGAGGGAAGAAGGGGAATGAAAGTATAATGGAATGTCACTTGAGGTGAAGGGGTGGACCAGAGGATAGAGCAGTCACTGCACTAGACCAGGCAAGGAGAAGGCGCTCATCAACCGCAGTCACCAAGTCCCATAGGTTGTCATAAACAAGTCTTTTGAAGCTATTCAGGGGATCAGGGTTTGCAGTTTGAGCCTGGTTTGGGCTTTATTCCAGGCAGCTGTGGAATATGTGAGAGCACCGGGGACAGAGAGGCAGCTTTGGAGGAGTTGAACGTGAGACCTCCAGTAGAGAAGTGCTCATTAAAGCAGAGTAGAATATTAGATTTATCAGAGAGAGCAGTGTCCTTGTAGGAGATCATCCCGGTAATGAGGATGACTGTTTATAGCCTTCAACAGACTTAATGATACACTGGAGTTACTCCTTAGCAGTACCAAAGGCTGACAGGTAAAAGTTTGCCTTGTGTCCCTTATTCTTTGGTGCAATTGTTATGACAGGCTGTAAAAGCTATCCAGTCAGAAGGGAGGTTGGTCCACCTGGCTGTAGCCCAGAGGCGATCCCTCTATTTAGCAAGGCCCTTAGCTCGGCTGTGAACCAGGGGCAGGAGAAAGTACAGTTGCGTAAGAACTTGCTGTAACAGTAGATCTTGAGAGAGGCTCTTGCAGTGAGTAATTACATATTGGACTGGCGCCGGTGGCAGGACCCCTGAGAAAATATTCTAGTTAGCAGTTCCTGGCGAGGGACCGCTCCCACATCAGGTGACCAGCATCATACGATGTCGGTATAAAGGGGCGGTCCCGGATGCCTGCCTTCCAGTTCTTTTCTCACAGGCCTGGAAGGCCCAGATGAGAGAGAAGCAGATGTTTCCATTCCTGGAAAAGGAGCTGAAAAGCCTAGGGGATGGAGGGTGGAAGGAGTAGTTATTGCAAGAGCCTCTCTCGAAGATCTACTGTTACAGTAAGTTGTTACGTAACTGTACTGTCTTACTTTGAGAGGGCTCTTGCAGTAGGTAATTACATATAGGATCAAATCCCAAGCAGTCTGGAACAAATTAAAGGCACCAGGAGGAGGAAACTGCTCCAGAAAGTAGCACTAGCATTGCAAGCTACAAGACAGGAGGCCTTGCAAAACAGCCAGCCCAAAGCTTGCTCTACAGCGAGAGCAATGTCCAAACTGTAGTGTTTAAGTAAAGGTATGAGCGGAAGTCCAGGTGGCAGCAGCGCGTGCCTGCAGACACATTCTTGAAACAAGCCGCAGAGGCCGCTACTCCTCGTGGAGTGGCCTCTAACCTGACCCTGAAGGGTCTTCTTGTACTTGTCACAACAGAAAGTGATGCACTGAGCTAACCACTTCGACAGGCATTGCTTGGAAACAGCATTGCCTTCCTTTTGTGAGCACAAGAGACGAACAACTGATTAGTCTTTCTGAGATCCTTCATCCTGTTGGTGTAGTATCTCAGAATCCGTGAACATCCATAGTATGGAGTAAATATTCCCTTGGTTAGAGTACTGCGTAAAAAGCAGGTAGCTCTATGGACTGATTTAAGGTAGACTGCTACTACTTTAGGTAGAAACTTAGGATTCGTGCAAAGAGTGACTCATTCTTTGTGAAAAATCAAATAGGGGATTTTACACATAAGGGCCTGGAGCTCGGAAATTCTTCGAGCCAAAGTAATGGCCACCAAGAAGAGCATCTTCCACGAAAGAAACTTCAGATCTGCAGAAGCTGCAGGTTCGAAGGGAGGAGAGTAAGTTTCTTGAGAACAAAATTCAAGTCCCAAGGGGAGCAGGGGTACGGATGTGGGGCCTCAGATGAAGGACCCTCTGAGAAAGGTCTTAGAGACCTCCAGTTGAGCAAAGCTTTATTCTGAAGGGAACATGGTAGACTGAGATAGCTGCCATGTGCACTTTCAAGGAGGAATGGCTGAGACCCAGGTCAAGAGATGATGCAAGTACTCCAGCAGAAAAGCCACTGAACAGGAGAAAGGCTCCACATTCTTGGAGGCTGCCCAAATAGAGAACCTCTTCCATTTCATGGCATAAGTGGACCTGGTGGAGGTTTTCTAGACTCCACTAAAATCCCCGCCACTTTTGGAGAGACGCCAAACGGGATTGGGCTACGCCTGCAGGAGCCATGCATGAGTTGAAGGGATCTGAGGCCTGGGTGACCAGGGTCCCCTGATCCTGGGTCAGCAAGCCTCGAGATAAAGGAAGAGAAAGAGGAGAAGCCTCTGAGTATTGTAGAAGAGAGAACCAGATTTGCCTGGGCCAGAAAGAAGCGATCAGAATCATTCTCGCTCCTTCTGTGGTTAGTTTCTGCAATACTCGTGGGATCAGAGGAATTGGGGAAAAGCATAGATGAATCTGTCCTTCCAGTCTAGAGACAGAGCATCACTCCAGAAAGCGCTCGCTTTGGAACGAGCGAGCAAAAGGTGGGACGTTTTGCATTTTGGGAGGCAACAGGTCTACCCTGGAGTTCCCCAAAGCTGAAAGATATCATCTAGCACCCTTGGTCCAATTCCCACCGTGTGCCAGGGCAGAGGAGCAGCTCAGCTTGTCTGCCAGAGTGTTGTAGACTCCTGAACATGAATCGCTGTACGGTGAAGGTCATGTTGAGTTGCCCAATCCCAAACCCTCATTGCTTCCTGCATAAAGGGTAGGAGCAAGTTCCTCCCTGTTTGTTGACGTACTCACACCACGCACATGTTGTCCATCTGGACGGCTAGGTGTCCGGTAGAATGTATTGGTGAAGGTCTTGGAGAGCATATGGCACAGCTTGAAGCTCAAGCACGTTGCTGTGGAGAGCTAGTTCCAGTCTGGACCATAAGCCCTGGGTCCGATGAGGGCCCAGATGGCTCCCCAACCTTCACCTGATGCGCCTGTGGTCAGAGTCTGGAGAGGGGAGGAAGGAAGAAAAAGGGCCCCCGAAAAAGTTCTCTCGAACCATCCACCATTGCAAGTCTCATACCATCAGCGGCGAGATCAGAACTAATTGATCTAGGTCGTCCACAAGTTGATCCCACTGGGAGCGAAGAATCCACTGAGAGATCCTCATGTGGAGTCAAGCTCGGGGACCGTCGGAATAGCAGCCACCATGAGCCCTAGAAGACGGAGGATCGACCACTGAACCCTCCTGCATTCTGAAAGCAGGGAAATCTGGGATTGAAGAGAGGCTGCCCTGTCTGAGGCAGGAAGGCCTTGCTCACCGTCAGTACGAGGATAGCCCGATGAACTGTAGCCTGGGAAGGGTCCAGATGAGACTTGGAATGGTTGATGGTAATACCAGGCAAGTGAAAACCTGCTGAGTGAGGGAGAAAATGCAGGAGTTCCACCCTGGACAAGGCCACCAGGAGCCAGTCGTCCAGGTAAGGGAACACCTGTACTCCCATTGTACGCAGGTGGGCCGCTACTACAGCCAGGCATTTGGTAAATACCAGGGCACCCAGGAAAGACCAAAGGGGAGCACCTTGAATTGGTAGTGGTCCCTGTGAAGTGCAAAACGAAGATACTTGCAGTGAGAAAGGCGAATGGGAATGTGCAGAAAGGCATCCTGCATATCCAGCACAAAGCCATTGACCCGGCCAAAGGAGGAGCAGAGGGCTCTGCAGAGAGAGCATCCTGAACCTTTGTATTCCATAAAGATTCAAGGAACTGAGATCTAGAATGGGTCTGAGATCTCCCATCTTCTTTGGGACCAGGAAGAAATAAGAATAGTAACCCATTTCTTGAAGATGAAGGGGACGGGTTCTATCACCTGTTTCGTGAGAAGGGCTGAGATTTCTTCCGGACCAAAGGAAGATGTTTCCTTGAATAGGACGACTTCAGGGGTGGGTGGTGGGTGGTTTCTGAAGAAACTCTATGGAGTGCCCTTCCGCTATAAGCTGGAGCACCCAAGAATCTGTGGTTATCCTCTCCCACCCGGAAGGTGGAGGGAAAATCTCCTCCTACTGGTTCCTCCTGAGGGGTCTGGAGCGCTGGGAGAGGAAAGGAGTCAGGTGGTGGGCAGCGCTGCAGCTGAGGCACCCGCTGCTTTTTGGGTGGATGGGGCTTGGCAGCTGTGGGGGCCCAACGCTTAGTGGCCCACCTTCCTTGTGGTTTCACTTTGTGCCCGATTCGTCTGGCAAAAGGACGGTGCTGCTGATGTTGTGGATGGTACATGGAATCCATAGATTTTAGAGCTGTTCCTTTCTTCGTAAGTCGGTGATGATGTCTTTGACATCACCGCCGAAAGCACCAACCCTGAAAGGTGCCTCCTGAATAGCGGATTGCACCTCCAGGACCAAACCTGACATGGGAAGCCAGGCATGACACCGTAGACTCACGGCAAAAGCGGAGCGCTGCCCTGCAGTGTCCACTGATAGTACATAACCCACAAAATGTGGTGACTGGCTGAACGAGCAGAATGGATGAGGTCTGCTAACGCCTGTTTGACTTGGGAGTCAGATAATGAGTCCAGCTTGGATTCCACCTGGGTAAGGATGGCCTTCTGGTAATCCCCATATAGGGTGACATAATTCAGGCCTGAATTCCCAGTGTGGAGGAGGCATAGATCTTTCTTCCATACTGGTCCAGGAGGTGAGATTCCTCATCCGGAGGAGATGAGCCTAGATATATGGATGTGCCGACCGCCGTGAGCAGTGCTAATCACGACTGAGTCGGCACAAGGGTGAGAGTCAAGATAGTCTACACCCTTGGGAGCCTGGTATAGCCTGTTAGACTTCCTGGGAAGTGGGGCTACGTGACAGTTGTTTCCAAATCATGGAAACAAGGTGGGCATGAGGCTCGATCCTGGGTGGCACTAAAGTTGGAGCTGTCACGGCAGGTCCAGATGTTCGTGAGTTTAAGTCGCTGAGGATCTGGTTCCAAAGAGCGCCACTGGTGAACTTCCTGAATTTTTCTAAGCAACTCCGTGAAAGATGGATCCTCCAGAGGAGACTGAGGGGTCCTCTGACGGGTTAGATGGAGAGCGGGCTCGCCATCTCTCTCGAGCAGCCCTCGAAGAGTCCAAGGAATCCAAGAGGAAGAAGAAGAAGAAGAATAAGACTCCTTACACAACTAGGGGAGGAACGGGTTCCTTGGGTGGTACCCAGAATGCGTGTTCCTACCCCTCTCGGGATCCAGAGGGAAGAGCCCTGGAGTCTGGTGGCGGTGAGGGAGTGTGCCGCCTGACGACAGGAGTCGGTGGCAGCACCACATCATAAGGCAGCTCTCACCTCCTGTGGTGAGTTGAGCCTTGGCCTCGGCCCACCAAGAGGCCAGAGTCTCCTGCAGATCCGGCAGGAGAGGTGGAGAAGGAGAGGGAAGGTGTACGGGTTGTACCCGTAAGGTGAGTATCTGAAACCTGGCTGCGGAAACCTAGCATTGGGTATTGTGGCGCCAGATACTGCGCGCCGGAAGGACTGGCATCGGGTACTGCGGCACTGGATACTGCGGCCCCAGGTACGACAGTGTCGGATAAGACGGCGGGGAGCCGGGGAGCTGCCGAGCAGACAGCCTGGTCGGCGGCCTCATGGGCAGGTCTACATTAAGGGGACTTGAGGGCCCGATGAAGGGGGGATATCGCCTGTCGGCTTAGGAGGCACTGGCATCAGGCCAGCGCCCAGGGGCCGGACATCAGATCTGGTTCTGATGGAGGAGGAAGATCCCGCATCGCCCTGGGATGAAGGAGAAAACTCCCGGGTCAGGCTCCCCAGACGGCAGTGAAGGCTGCAGGGAACCAGGTTCCAGGACGTGGGGGTCCATCGTCGGTTCCATTGCCCGGCGAGCGCCGGAGGAGCCGACGGCGCTTAGGGGCGAGTTCCAGCGGGCGCCGGAGGAGCCGCATCCGCTTACGGGAGCCCTCACCGAGGCGGGCTGAGGGAAGGGATGGCCCAGTCCGAGGGGGAAGTGGTCTTGCACTGCCCTCAAGGGTCGGGCGCCATATCGACTTTCCACGCTGGACGCCAGAGGAGCCGACGTCCGACTTAGAGGAGTCGCCTGACGCCAGACGTACCAGAAGCCCGCGGCCGAACTCAGCGGAGGCCTTCATTCGCCCAGAGGCGCCTGCAAGGCCCGAGAGACCCAGATGAGCGGGCCAACGCCTCCAAACCCTTGAGGCTGCCGAACGGTCCCCAGGGCACATTATTTGGGCCGCATCTCCGCAGGAGATGCGGTAGAGGAGGACTTCTCCGTGCCTTTCCTTGTCCTTCTTTTCCCGATGTCCTTCAGGGGAAGTGGACGCCTGCCTCAACTTTTTCAACTCTTTTCCATAGAAGACATCTTTTTCTTGAGGAGATGGGCTTCAGGGACTGTTGGCGCCATTATGGATAGCCGCATTGAAGTTGAGGCAATGCTGGCACTTATCGACCGGGTAATCGGGCCTAGGCGGAAAAGGCACAGGAATGGCCGCCTTGTGTGGCAGTTACCGCATGAGTCGGACTTGTTTTTGTGTTCGAGGGTGTAGGGATGACATACACCGATGATATACCTGATGATTGAAAAAGAATAACTATTTTTCTGTAAGAACCGATGAAAGATAGGGCTGATGAAGTACGAACTTTACCGCAAGGTGCTGCATGAGCTAACAACAGGAAATAACTGGAAGGCAGGTGCCTGGGACTTCCCTTTATACCGACCGTCAGATAATGCCGGTCACCTGATGTGGGAGCGGTCCGACCAGGGACTTCTAGCTAGAAATTTTTCTCTTGTCCTGCCGGGTTGGCGCTAGTCCTATATGTAATTACTACGGCAAGAGCCCTCTAGAAGTAAGATCTTCCGTCACTGCATTTTACTATAGGGGCATGTCTGTTGATGATGGCGGTTAGCATGTTGTTGAAGAATGAAACCACATCATTGATGTAGGAAGCCAGGTAGAAATCAGTCCAATTAATGAACCTGAGGTCTGACAGGTAGTTAGAAAGACTGAACTTACGAAGACTCCTTCTCCAAGAAAACCTATTGGCTGACTTGAGTGTGGGTCGCCCTGGTAATACAGGCCACGCGCACGATCGCTAGCACCGCTATGAAAACAGTAGTGTAAGTGATTTTATGGGGCCTGTTAAGATTAGATCAATAATTTTATGGGACCTGTTAGGATTAGATCAATCAGTGACCCATGGAGAATTTATGAAGCAGTCGAGTGATATCAGTTACCAGTTGAGTAAAGCCGCATTGTCACAGAATTCTTTAAGTTGAGAGCTTTTGTTGCAAGTTTTTGCTAGTCAAGATTTAAATCACCAGATTCGATAATCTCATTCTGCCTTTTATTAGGCAACATTTGTAAGTAACTTGAGCTGAAGGCCCAGAGAGGGGCCTGTAGCAACTTATTATTGTCAGGGTTTCAGTGGGTGATAGAGAAAACTGATTTAATTAAGAATAGCAGCTGCCCGCTGAGCGATTAAGATGGTGCTATAATGGTGGGCAATCCTCAGATTTTCATGGTCAAAACCGAGGTACAGACACGCTGGTGCAGAGATCTGTTGGGCACCCGAGGGTCTGAATGAGGCCCTGTCCACATGACGACTGCAAGATTTACTCGCAGGGCTGAACAGGCCTTCAACCACTAAGCTTCTCCCATCTCCTCCAGCACCGATTCATTGGAACCAGAAAGTGGCTGGGAACTTGGTCATTTTGATTTTTTCTCAGGCCTCCCCCAACTATGTCCCGATCTCTTCACACTGCACGAGCACCCCAGGGATTCCATCTCCGGCGTCCTGAGCCCTCAGTGCTGGGATTCAGGGGCATGCAAACAGCTCTTAGGCAGACACAGAGTTCCTAGCAGAGACGGGATACAGGCTGCCACCACTGTACCCCTAATGGGCCAAGCTGCCACCACTGACCAGTGTACCAAGGACTTCATGGCAACCACCAGGCCTAATCACGCAGGGACCTACTACACTGCCCTGCCCTTTGCCAGGGGTCACATTGCAGGCTCCTCCACCCCTGAGCCCTGGCTCCCAATGTGGCATAGTGGTGCCCACACCAGCCGAATCCAGCAGTCCTTGATGCTCCACAATGACTCTAGGTGCACATTTCTTCGAGGGTGGTGAGTCGGGTGGCAGTCTCCCATCCAGGCCCAGAACCTCAGCCCTCGCCAAACGCTGGTCAACTTCTGACTCCTTCCTCCCCCACCAAACTCGACTGTCCCTCAAAAAAAATATATATAGCCCCTGGCCTTGTATCCTCCAACCAGCAGAGCCTCCGAGACCGGGTGAGCTAACGAGGGACAAGGTTAAAGAGCTGGTTTCTAGAGTTCATTAATTTAATTATGTCTCCGTAAATATTTGTTTTACTGTGCAAGTGTGTGAATTTGATTTATTACCTTTTGCTTCTTTCTTTGTTTTTGTAACCTCATTTTCACTGGCTCATAGAGTACTTCCGAAGTGCTGTATGAGCAGTTCGTGAAACCAGAAGTGATGCAAGTTCAGGAAATCGTGTCTACTTCCATTTCATGGTACTGTATGGGAGTGCGATTTGAAAGGTGTATGTTTCAGCCTGCAGGTCGCATACAGCAATAAGTATATTCAATATATTTATGAAATATTGTATTTCTGTCACTCGATTACTGCCTTGTGTGTCTGTGTCTGCAGTGTTCGGTTGTCATTTCTGGGCACCACTTCATATGTTCCAATCACCGTTATGCCTATATTCGTATCTCGTGCTGGAACTTAGATACTAAAAAGAAATTGTCCGCTGCCTATGTAATTAAAAATAATTATTTTCAGAAGACAGTCTTCACAATACTGTTTTAAATCAAGAATACCACAGCCTGGAATTGTCAGCTGCATGCAGTGTGCACTGCTTGAGTAAATTGCGTGCCATAGTTAGCGATTCACAAAGATGCATTGCTTAGTGTAAAGTCCAATACTGGAATTTGTCAGTCTTTGCAGGCTTCAAGGGCCCTTTGCCTCTTGTCTATTAAAAGAGAACTGGGCTCACTGATAAAAGCAGAGCCCCAGTCTGCTGCTGAAGAGACTTGCTAAAGTGCAGGACTGATCGACAGCCGTAAGCATGGGGAATGTAAATCGGTGGCTGCAGCCGCAAGTGAAGAGAGTGGAGGTTGCAGCAAACAGTGGCTCTTTGAGGCCAGTCAGACCACTGTAACAGAAGGCGAAAATTCAAACCACGGCTCAGTGATAAAGGCAGAGCCCTGGTCTGCTGCTGGAGAGACTTACAATTTTCCCACCTCCCCTAGGTATAAGTATACATTTACCAGTAGATAGCAGTTATGAGTGGGGGCATGGGAGTACTGCTCATAAGTACAAAAGATCATATAAAGGGGCTAAGGGCAAACTGATAAAATGGCAAGTAGATTTTAAGTTGTGCAAAAGTGCAATATGTAGCAGCAAAAAGTGTGGTGGGCAAACATCTCAAAAGGACCTGCATGACCTCCGCAGGGGAGCTGCGCCATGAGCTCTCTCAGTTGTGTGAGATAATGGGCACCACCCTTGCCGTGCCAAGCAGTAGGCGAAAGAGCGGATGACCCGCATCCTTGCCATTCTTGAACATGGCTTTGGGGACTCACTACCACTGTGCAGGCCGTGCAGAGGTGATGTAGGGGGCACTCACGGTGGCCCCATAGGGTGCACCCAGAGCCCACGTGGCTGCACTTACACATGTGTACCAGCGTGACACAAGTGCACGAGGGTGGGTGGCACCCTTCCACACCTGCGCACTGTCTTCCACAGGCCTTCTCCGACATCGTGGGCACCTCCCTCCACACCTGTGCATGCCTCTCGGCGTGGCTGCAGGCGTACTGCACTTGCTACTCACCTCAGTCCACCCTGACCATGTCCTTGGCACAGAGCACGCCTAGCTCTGTGACATGCACACAGGGTGCATCGTGCTGGGTGGCAGGCACCAGTGATGGGCATCACCCCATGCATGGTGTGGCCATGTCTCACTCACATGCACGCCCAGGCACACTATACATCCCTGGTCCCCTGCACGCACACATACCTCCACAGGCCTTGTTCCCTCCCATGTCACCCCACATGCCAACACATGTATACAACATAGCTGGTCACTCTGCACACCCACCTGACATACACTTCACAGCACACACTGCACTACATCACTATGTTAGCATGTACATCACCAGAGTGGTTCACTGTTTACACTGTACTGGGTATTCACTACTATTAAATGCACTGTTCATTTGATATTTGTTGATCTTACTTCAAGAGGGCTCTGCAGTAGGTATTCACATATAGGACTGATCCGCTTAGGCATCAGGACCCCACGGAAAAATTTCTAGCTAGATGTCTCTGGCGGGGACCACTCACGTCCAGTGCTGGCACTTCTCCACAGGGTGGTCTGGGCCCAGAAAGAAGAGGCACAAGGAGTGGCCGTCCTTGTGTGGAAGTTGGGAACCCACAGGTTGCACTTGTTTTCATGCGATTCGGAGGGCATCAGGACGACATACACAGCGAATTGTTGACAAAATCAAAATTAGAGAAAATGGGTCAAAAGTTTGACAACTTAGAGACTGACGAAAGACTAACGAGCACTGTTCTACCGCGAGGAACTTTCACAAACCAACAGCAGGAAAAAACTGGAAGGTGGGCGTGGGGACCATCCCTTATACCAACATCGTATGATGACTGTCACCTGACATGGGGGCAGTCCCCATCAGAGACTGCTAGCTAGAAATTTTTCTGTGGGGTCCTGACGCCTGGTGGCTTAGTCCTATGTGAATACCTACTGCAAGAGCCTCTCTTAAAGATCTACTGTTACGGAAAGTTCTTACTAACTGTACTTCAAACAACATGAAGTCTTGCTATATTATAGACATTAGCAGTTTGATCCAGCTCTAGAACTGCCCCGGAGTGAAATGGTTAAAACCATTCCAAAATAGAATTTTGGCACGAGAGCAGCTCTATCTGTGTCATTTCAAACTTGAACTGTCAGATTCTTTACTCTGCTCAGTGAACAGTCGCCCGGAGATTTCTCCTTCTGCTCGGTTCATTTCTCGGTTTAAAAGTGTTTTCTCGGTTGGATTTAACCGAGAATAGTTTTATTTTAACCGCAAAACCGCTCGTTCAAGCTCTATCTGTGGTAACATAGGTAAATGAAGGTTTTGTCTGTGTGGAACTTGTAGTTATCGGTTCGGTTTTGAACCGATCAGTGGGTTTAAAACTCATTTAAAACTAAAAGTTACTATTTTAGAGTGCGGTTCCGTTCTTATCGGTTCAAAAAACGGATTTATTACGGTTTTTCCAATACCCTGACACGGTTAGGAACCGATAAGGGTGTCTTGCCTACACTGTCGTTAGAAAGGGCAAGTTTTTGGTTAGGCTGGCATTATGTCTGAGAAACCCAAAAGAAAAACCGGCCCACTGGGTTTCAACACTGTGATGTTTGTGGGAAGTTCTCGCCAAGGCTGACCCACACACCACATGTGTTTATTGTCTGGGGTTTGACCACCTCCAGTCAGACTGCCAGGTATGTAAGAATTTCCTGCAGCCACCCTGGAAAAAGATTGGGCAGGCTCAGGGAACGAGAGGCCAAAAGTCCACTGACCCGATGGACAGCCCGGTTCGGTGCCAACCGAACCAGAGGGAGTGCCTCTGACCAGGCCAGACTTCCTCAGGCAAAGAAAAGCTGGTTCTGAGGAACCAATTCCAGTAAAGAAAACAAGAAAATCAGTAGGTCTGAGTCCAAAATTCTTCTCCAACTGGTGCAAAGATAGCAAAAGCCATACAAATTGTCCAGTCACTGTCTCAGGGTCCGTCTGAACCACCACTATCTGGTAAAAGGTCGGTTCGTCGCGTCTCAGTGGTTCAGGATTATGATATTGAGGAATTTTATGAACCAGAGGAGGGGAGGAGGATTATGAACAGTATGAATGTGGCTGGAAGGTCTGGTGTGCCCATTGAACCGACATCTCCCCAGACAGACCTTTAGAATCTCCCCTATGCTGTCTGAGTCCCCATCTCATTTTATGTTTTATAAAAAGTTGCTGAGACCTCCAGCTTCCTTTAGAAGAGGCTGTGGATGAGCAAGAGGAGCCTGATTTTGTAGAAATGATGGATATTCCAGAGTCTAGGAGATTGTCTGTTCCTTTACATAAGTCTTTAGGAAACAAACAATTAAAATTTTAAAAGCTCCTAATTCTGTGCCTCCTGTAGATAAAAGATGGACAGAAGGTATACATTGTCAGGCCCTGATACAGAATTCCTTTCTCAGCAATGCAGTCATGTAGGTAGTTCAGGCTGCTGCCTGTGATAAAGCTAATATTCCTTGGCTTCACATCCTCCTGACAAGGATTCCAGGAAGATTGATGCCATGGCAAAAACAGTATATGGCAGCCTCTCTGGGATGCAGGCAAGCAAATTATATGGCTTATGTAGCTAGGTATCAGAAATCTAGATGGGATACTGTTATGCACTGGCCAAGCAGGCCCATGGCCAGCTGGCTAGTGAGCTAGAACAGGTGGCTGCTGATGGCATTGAAGCCTCTAAGGTTCAGTTTCATGCTGCTGTGGATGTTAATGATGTTCCTCTAGGGTCATGGCCACATCTGTAGCTTTTAAATGGTTGGCCTGGCTCAGGTGTACAAGTTTGTCATGGGATACCCAGACTAAGGCTATGGATTTTCCTGTGGTGGAAATTCTCTGTTTGGAGAGCAGACAGAGAATTACATGAAGAAGATGGATGAATATAGGACTACTTACAAGAGTGCCCAGGCTAAGGAGCAAGCCATCCTCAAAGGCATGCCCCCAGGGTGAGGGGTAGGCCTTTCACAGGCCTTCTACTACAGACTCAGGCCTCCTCTGCCTATGCTCAGAGGGGCTTTCAGAGGCAGGGCAGATGAGGGTGGCAGACCTGCTCCCACCCCCAGCCTAAAGCTCCTATGCAAACAGGCACCTTGATGGGGTGCCCAGGGCCGATTCTCCTGTACCAGTGGGGGCAGGCTGGCTTACTTCAGTCAGAATTGGGCTTCTTTAACCTCAGACAAGTGGGTTCTGGAAGTAGTGTCAGGGTCTGGTTCTCAGCTTCAAAAGTTTCCCAAGTTGAGAAGCAGACTTTTCTACCTGCAAGTGCTTCAGAGACCCTCGCCTGGAAACAGAGGTCTCATCCCTGTTAGCTCTCAGAGCAGTACAAAGGGTTCCTCTCCTGCATCAGGGCAGGGTCTGTATTCCAGATACTTCCTTACCCCAAAAGACAGGAGAATGGCACCCATTTTAGATCTCAGATATCTGAACAATCAGCATCTTCTGAAACCAAAGTTCAAAATGGTAACTCTGGCAATGATTTTACTCTTCCTAAGGCCAGGGACTGGCTAGCCTCCCTGGACCTCAAGGATGCCTATTTCCATGTCCTAATCAGAAGATCCCATCGAAAGTACCTCAGATTCGAACTGCCCTCAGGTCATTACATGTTCAGAGCAATGCCCTTCGGCCTACCTCTGCTCCAAGGGTATTCACAAAGTGTCTAGCAGTGGCAGTGGCCCACTTAAGGAGGCAGAGGATTGCTGTTTTCCCTATCTAGACGACTGGCTCATTGTAGGCCAGTCCCCAGAACAGGTAAAATCTCACCTGCAGGTCACCCAGCAGCTTCTCACCTCCCTGGGTTTTCTGCTAAACCTACCAAAGTCGGTTCTGGAACCAGTCCAGGTACTCACCTTTATAGGGGCAGAATTGGACACAAAGCTAGCCAGAGCCTTTCTTCCCCAGAAAGGGTAAGGAATTTAGTGGCTCTGGCCTCTTCCGTCACTCTGCAGGTCTCTCGACCAGCAAGACACTTTCTGCAGCTCCTGGCACATGGCTGCATCCACAGCTGTTGTGCAGGGAGCCAGATTTCAGATGAGAGACATTCAGTTTCACTTGAGAACCTTTTGGTCTCAGAGAAGAGACCCCTTTCCAAGTTGGTCCCAGTGACTCGAACCTTGATCCTAGCTCTCCAGTGGTGGCAGGATCAGAGCAATTTAAGAGCGGGGTCCCCTTCATTTTCCTTCTCATGACTTGACTCTCACTACAGATGCTTCCCTTCTGGGTTTGGGGAGCCCACATGGGCGACCTTTCCACTCAGGGAGTTTGGTCCCCAGGAATCTCTGCTCCACATCAATTTGCTGGAACTCAGAGCTGTCTTTTTAGCTCTTCAAGCTTTTCTGCATCTGTCCACGACAAGGTGATACAAATCAGAACAGACAACACCACAACAATGTGGTACAGCAACAAACAGGGGGCACCCGGTCTTCGGCCTTGTGCACCGAGGCAATGAAGTTGTGGTCTCTGGCCTATTCCCTGAACACTTCCCTCACAGCAGTTCATCTTCCAGGGAAGGACAATGTCCTAGCGGATTCCCTCAGCAGGATTTCCCAGGCCATCACGAATGGTCCCTGGATCCTCAAGTGCTGGGGATAGTTTTTGCCAGGTGGGGCATCCCTCAGATAGATCTTTTGCAGCCCCAGACAATCACAAACTTCCTCTGTTCTGTTGCAGGCCTCCAATGCTGGGCTCAGTTCCCCTGGAGGCCCTTCTTCTGGATTGGGAGGGAAGTTCCTCTATGCTTTCCCCTTCCTCTCCTATTCAAAGTACTAGTCAAAATCAGATCTCAGCCTTGCAGGGTGATTCTGGTTGCCCCGGATTGGGCCAGGCAGCCCTGGTACCCACTCCTTCTGTCTCTGACAGTCCATCTTCCCTGTGCCTCCCGGGAATCACAATCTGTTGACTTGTGCC
Organism: Neoceratodus forsteri; assembly: GCA_016271365.2. Classification (NCBI taxonomy): domain Eukaryota; kingdom Metazoa; phylum Chordata; order Ceratodontiformes; family Ceratodontidae; genus Neoceratodus; species Neoceratodus forsteri. Next base: position 80,405,929 of record JADMNL010000034.1, read on the forward strand.
CAGGGAAGGGTTTGGTATCCGGACCTCAATCCCTCAACCTCAAGGCCTGGCTCTTGAGGAGTTAGAGTTGCTGATTTACACCTCTCTCAGGGTGTTCTTGAGATCCTAAAGGCTTCAGAAAGCCTTCCACTAGGGCTACTTATAGTTCTAAATGGAAAGGTTTTCCATTTGGTGTGCTGGGAAAAATATTTCCCAGAATCTGCTGAATTGCCCATTTTGTTAGATTACATGGTACATCTTAATTCCTTGGGTCTCAGACCAGCTACCCTGAGAGTTCATTTGGCAGCTGTGTCTGCTTTTATGTCAGCAGGAGAGTCATCCCTCTTTCCTCTCATCCTGTGTTTTCCAAGTTTTAGGGATTACTCCATACTAATCCTCCCTTTTGGGAACCGCCCCTGCTTGGGACCTTAATGTTTGCATTGCCCAGTTAATGCAATCCCTTGAACCTCTGTCTTCTGCAAGCTTAAGTACCTAACTTGGAAAACTGTTTTCTAGTGGCTATCACTTCTGCCAGACGATAAGTGAATTGCAAGCCTTGTCAGTGGAGACTGACTTTATTTCTTTCCACAGGGATAAGGTAGTCCTTAGGACTAATAGGAAGTTTTGCCTAAGGTGGTTTCAGATTTCCATCTTAATCAATCTATCTCCTTCCAGTATTTTTCACTGATCACTCCTCTTCGGGTGAGAGGAGGTTGCACAGTCTGGATGTTAAGAGAGCTCTTAGTTATTATATAGAGCGTACCAAAGGTCACAGGTTCGAATCCCTCCAACTTTCCTTACCTATGGTGAAGTTGGGAAAGGCAAACCTGCCACTAAGAGATCAATAGCCAGGTGGATTGTCTCTTGTATCCAATTTTGTTATCAGAAAGTGGGCAGAGCCCCAGTTTGAGGGCTCATTCTACCAGGGTACAGCCAGGCCCTCTAGCTGCTGCCAGAGATATCCCTTTATTAGAGATTTGCCAGGCTGCTACTTGAAAACGGTATACTTTTACCAAGCATTACTCCCTGGATGTCCAGGCCAGGAGAGATGCTTGGTTTAGCCAACTGTTCTTCAGAGCCTATTCCCTAAGTAGGTTCTGCCCCTCCATGGAGGTACTGCTGTGTATTCTGCTAATGTCTATAATATAGCAAGACTTCATGTTGTTTGAAGAAAAATTACTCACCTTAGTAATGTTGTTTCTTCTAATGGAGTGCTATATTATAGACCTCCCCAACCTGCCCCTCTCAGAACCTCTACTTGGTGGGGTGCGGGCAACTTAGTGTGGGCACTACTTATGTCCTGTTAGCATTTTGTCCCTTTGGGACTTTGGGGTGTGTGTGTACGCAGTATGTGTGTTTTATTATACTTATGTTCCATTTTCATATTATTAGAATGGTGTTAGTATTTCGATCCCCTGACTTGAGTCTTGGGTGTTGGGACCATCAATGGTTGTTATTATTTAGGTAGCCATTTGGCTAGTGTAGGCTACAGCTTCCACACAGACCTTAGTGACTTTGGCTCGTAAAGATCTGACAGTTCAAGTTTGAAATGACACAGATAGAGCTGCTCTCGTGCCAAAATTCTATTTGGAATGGTTTTAACCATTTCACTCCGGGCAGTTCTAGAGCTGGATCAAACTGCTAATGTCTATAATATAGCAAGACTCCATTAGAAGAAACAACATTACTAAGGTGAGTAATTTTTCTTTTGTGTTGTGTTTGCTCACCCTGCCTTCTGGGATAGTGTCTCAATGATGATGCTCCTGTGCTCAGTCGCCCCATGGCCATGCGAGGATCCCGCCTCAAGTTTCTCTACTATCGCCCTAACCTCTGGCTCTGTATCACTGTCAGACTGTTCCTCAGGTTCAGGTGCACGTATCCATAGTTGAGTGCCATATTGTGTAGCATACAACAGGCTAGGATGATACAGCATACCTTCTGAGGCCAGTACTGTAAGACACCACCTGAGTGGTCTATTCTATGGAACCACATCTATAGCATCCCAAAGACCTTCTCTATAATGTTTCTGGTTGCAGCGTGAGCCTCATTGTAGTGATGTTACTTCGAGAAACAGCTCTTGCAGCAGGTTACACCATTAGGACTGAAGCCGGCAGGCGCTAGGACCCCACTGAAATTTTCTAGCTCGCAGTCTTCAGCAGGGACCGCCTCCGACGTTGGTCCCAATGTCGGGTGTAGTACATAAGGAGGCGGTCCCCATAATCCCCAGTTCTTTTCCCGCCGCCGACTGCCAGTATCGCCTCTCGGTCCCCTTTCTAGCGTACAATGACTACAGAACTACAAATATTTTCGTCCTTGTTTGGCTCTGCTCAACTGATGTCCCTCTCAATTCCATTTCTAAGGGTCACCATTCAGAGACGTCTGATGGCAACAGATCCCCTTCAAGGATCCCCATTTGTCCTGCGCTGGCTGCCTAGGCCCAGACACCGGCACACCAAGGCCTGCTCCTTTGCCAGGGTTTTAACAGTTTCACCAGGATCCGCAGTCAGAAGGCACTTCAATCATTTCTCTTAGAAGAAAGGTGAAAAGCATGGACCAGGAGCCTTCTTCCGGGAGAATCTTCAAGCAAATCCCATAAACACGGGACAAGCACCAGGAAAAGGCGAGGTCCAGGTCTCCTACACGGGCCTCAGACTCCGAAGCTCCGCTCTAAATCGGACTGCTCTCCTCCAGGGCTCGGTCGCAACCTCCCCGTCCAGGTCAGGTCCTCCAGCGGTTCTTCATCGCCCAGATTCTGAAGACTTTGAGGCCCTCGGCTTCTTCAACACCTTCCAAGGCCTCTTCAAAGTAAGTTGAGCGCCACAAATCTTCTTCCTCCCGCCACCGGATACAGACTCCAGGTCAGTCTCCCAACCACCCTGAGGTCCTGATCCGCACCCAGGAAAACTAAGGACCTGACGCCCTCAAACGGACGCCGGACCCTGCCAGCCCACCACCCAACATTGGCCAAGCACCGGCACTCACAGGAGCCGACAACACCAAGACACCTGCCGCCGCCAGGCATTCACCAGGTCTGAAGACATTGGCCAGGGGACCGACGTCAGCTACCCAAAGCAGAAGACCACACCCCCCGCTGGCGGACGCCGGTCGGAGGGACTCTACAGAGGAGGATGAGACACAGCCTGAAGACCAGGCGGGCAACATCGAGGATGCCAGGCTCCCCACGAACCCTTCCCGGAGCGGGAGACCCCGGGACCAGACGCCCGACCCCAGTGACAGGCCACCAGCGCCAGGCCAGTCGTCGGGTATGAATTTTGTGAGGTAAAGGAGTCTTTACCTTTGGTGGGACACCATCAAGAAGGATGTGGTCCCGCACGTCCTCCTCCTACTACCTCTTCCTCCTACTCCTTCACCGACTATGCCCCTCCTTCTCCTAAGGGCCAGTAGGATGACCTCCATCCCCAAGGAGCAACTCCACCTCCTAGGGGTAGATCTACCAACAGGAGAAGGCCTCCTCCAGATCCCCCTCAGGGTCACCCAGCCCCAAAAGACCCAGACGACGCTGGTACACTCCGTCGTGGAGGATTCTAGGTCTGATACGCCAGAGTATTCCAGATCACCTCTTCTTCCTCAGCATTCCTCTCCTGACCCACACGACCTACCTAGGTCTCCTCCAGATGATCCCTCCTTCGCCGAGATCATGAGGCACATCCAGGAAAACATGGGTGGGATGCTGAGGCGCTTGACCCCGAGTGACAACGCCTGCCCGCTACCTTGGCAAAAGACCAAGCCTGTGGTAGTGCCGCCTTGGTGGATACCTTCATGGACATCACCAGGCTGCGTGGAAGCATCCAATTCCACTCCCGCGGTGCTGAAGAAGGCTGACCGCCTATACAAGGCCCCTAGGGAGGACCAGTATTTGCAAACCACCCTCTGGCTGATTCCTGGTCATCACTGCTTCACATGACTGGTCTCAGAGACCACAGCATATGAGCGCTCAGCCACGGACCAGGAATCCAAGCAATTGGATGCTCTGGGGAGGCATATGTACGTGGCTGCTACTTGTGCCATCAGGTCACTGGCTTACCCCTTACCCATATGGTTCAGTTCCAGAAGCGCCCTGTGGGAACAGGGCCAGGACCTGTTGAAAAGCTTCCGATGGCGACCAGAAAGCGGAGCTCTTAAACCTCCTCCGCACTGGGTCAGATGTGGGGACCCAAGTGCTCAGAGCCACATATGATTCTACGGACTCTTGCCAGAGCTGCAGCCTCAGGCATTTGTCTCTGGAGACACTCTTGGCTCTGTGTCCTGGATTTACCCCAGACATTCAGAAAAACATTCTAGACGTCCCATATAATGGCAAGGTGCTGTTTGGTGAAGTCTCTGAGAGGTTATCACCAAACTCCAAGATGCAGGAAAGCAGTCTGATCTGTACAGGCTATGTACAGATCTAGGCCCAGTTCCTTCGTAGGAACCAGAGCCGTTTCGCAGCTGGCTACAAAGGCAACAGCAATGTTCCGGCCAGCAACAGAGGGGCACGTTCTCATGCAAGGCACAGGCCAAGTCGTCCCCAGGCAGAGGCCAACGATTTTCAAAGTCGGCCCAGCCCGCAGGGACAAATGCTGTCACAGAATGACTCCTTCCCGCCCCCACCCCTCCTCAGGATCAACGGGCAAAGAAAGTCAGGGGTCCATTGCACACCACCTTTCAGGGTGGCAATTGATCACCACCGACAGGTGGGTTCTACAGTTGGTCAAAATGGCCATTACATAGAGTTTGTAGGCAGCCCACCTACAAGACCTCCCTGCTTTCCCGTAATTTGGGTCAGCATGCCCTGCTCATACAGCAGGAAGTGCTCGCACTTCTGGAAAGGAAGCCTTAGAGCACGTACCAGGAACCAGAGAGGACTAGGGTACTATTCTCACTTCTTCCTGGTTCCAAAGAAAACAGGGGACCTCCATCCCATACAGGACTTCAGCGATCTCAATCTTTCAGTCGCTATAAGCGCTTCCGCATGGTGACCCTCCCAGGCCTGATTCCCATGCTGAAGCAGGGCATTTCTTGCATCCCTGGACATGCAGGACGCCTATCTGCATATTCCTATCGCTCAGGCACACAGGAGGTTCCTGTGCTTTGAGTTTCAGGACCGCCATTATCAGTTCAGAGCTCTTCCCTTGGGCTCGCCGGCACCTTGGGTATTTATGATGCATGGTGGTCGCCGCTGCCTCTGAGGAGACAGGGCCACTAAGTGTTCCCCTACCTGGACGATTGGCTTCTCATGGCACCCTCCGGAGGCCTTGATGTCTGCCATTCACTGCACCCAGTCTCTGTTCAAGACTCTGGGCATTCTCATCAGTTATGAGAAGTCAAGCCTGGTTCCATCCCAGACGCTGCAGTTCATCGGAGCAGTTCTGGGCACCATCAGAGGAAAGCTTTCTTCCCACGGACAGAGCGGAACACATCAGATCCTCATCAGGAGTTATCGGCAAAGAAGACCGCCCCAGCCAGACTGGTTCTTTGCCTGCTCGGACACATGGCTGCCACTGCAACAGTCCCGCTAGCCTGTCTCCACATGCGGGTAACCCAGTGGATGTTACGGTACAATGGGACCAAAGGCAAGACTATCTGCAGCACCCAATCTGAATCACAAGACCGTAATTCGAGATTGGCAGTGGTGGGTTCATCCAGGGAAACCTTGGAGGAAGTACCCTTCACAGCGCCATCCTGACTGTGACACTTCCACAGATGCCTCAGGGCTCGGGTGGGAGCACACCTCAATGGTGTTCGATCTCAGGGCCTGTGGACAGCCCAGAGTCTCATCTCCACATAAATATACTGGAAATGAGGGCAGTTCTTTACGCTCTGCAGGCCTTCCAGTCGGAGATTCCACTGGGTACACTTCTGTTACAAACAGATAATTCCAGTGATGTGTTACCTCAACAAACAAGGAGGCACCCACTCCTACCCGCTTTGCAGGAGGCCATGAGAGTGTGGGATTGGGTCTTGCAACAGGCGCAAATCTTATTGTAGTTCATGTTCCGGGAGTGGACATCATTGCAGACGGCCTGAGCCGCACTCAGGCCAGAGTCCACGAATGGGAACTACCCAGGAGGTGGCAGAAGATCTGTTTCAGCAGATGGGGTACTCCAGAGTTAGACCTCTTCGCATCCCATACAATGCAAAACTGCCCAGTTTTTGCTGGCTAGATCCAGGGCCTGGTGTTTTCTGGTGAGACGTGTGGTCCCTCTCCTGGGTGGGCAGATTCCTCTATGCCTTCCTCCTTTCCCATTGATCCAGAGAGTTCTTTTTAAAACTTCGCAGGGAGCAAGCGACGCTCATTCTGATCGCACCCTTCTGGCCCAGACAGTCTGGTTCCTCTCTTGCATCAGCTATCTCAGGAACCTCCAGTGCCTTGCCAATCAGCTCCCATTTACTGTCTCAGGAGGCGAGTTCCTTAGTCCATCCGGACCTATGTTCCCTGAACCTGCACGCTTGGCTCCTAGAGTCATAGCCATGATGTGATACGGGGTCTCGCAAGAAGTGGCAGATGTGCTTTCTCGCTAGAAAACCGGCTACCCACGCAACCTACGCCATGAAATGATGCAGGTTCTGCTTGTGGGCTTAAGCACGCGGGCTCCGCTTTGGACTGTCCAGAGAAGCTGGTGCTGGACTACCTGCCATCCCTTGTCCACTCCCGGCCTGGCTTACTCCTTGATTAAAGTGCACCCTTGTGCCATTTCAGCCTACCATGCCCTCTGCAGGCCAACGACTGTGGCCCAGCTGGACACGACACGTGCCTTTTGAGGGGCGCCCTCCACCTTAGGCCTCCACTAAGGATCCAGTCCCTTCATGGGACTTACCTTTGTCTTGGAGCAGCTCACACTGCCACCTTTGAACCAGCGCGATTGCAAGCTACGTTTTCTGTCTTGGAAAACGTTGGTTTTAGTTGCAGTTACTTCTGCCAGAAGAACTTGAAATGCAAGCACTTATGTGCAAAGAACCTTATTTGGTTTTCCACCAGGACAGGGTATCCCTAAGGACTAACCCAAAATTTCTGCCTAAGGTGGTCTCAGCTCTCACCCTTAATCAGGATATTGATCTACCAGTGTATTTTCCGAAATACTCTAATCGAGGAGAAGCCCTTCTGCACACCCTTGATGTGCACAGGTGCCTCAGATACTACCTGACCAGAACCAAACAACACTGAAAGTCGGACCAACTTTTCATCTCCTTTGCCCATAGGATGAAGGGAGCTCCTGTCTCAAAGCAGTCACTGTCTAGGTGGCTCATCCAGTGCATTACTTTCTGTTATCAGAGCGCAATAAACCCTTACCAGGCACGGGTAGGGTCATTCCATAGAGGGGTGGCTACTTCGCTGCGGCGTTGAAGAGCGTTTCCACCTCAGCTATTTGCGGTGCAGCTACTTGGAGCTCTTTGCATACCTTTATCAGGCATTACAGCCTGGCCATTGCATGAGGCGAAGAGGCGGGGTTCAGTCTAGCTTCTTCAGGACTTCTGTCCTAGGCTCGAGGTACCTCGAGGTCTCTACCTTTCCTCCTCCCGATGGTGCATGATTGCCATTACTGCTTGGAAATCAGTCCTAGGTGGAACCCTGCTGCAAGAGCTGTTTCTCAAAGTAAGATAGTACAGTTACACAAGAACTTACTGCAACAGTAGATCTTCGAGAACGGCTCTTGCAGCAGTACATTCCTCCCACCATCCCCACTGGAGGTAGGTCGAGTCGCATCCATCTCATAGGATGGGACATTCACCATTGCCTTGTTTTGCCATCTGATGGCGGATCCTCGGTCTCCCTTCTGATGTCATCCAGCGCCGTGAGTCTCCGGCGGAGAACTGAGGATTACGGGGACCGCCTCTATGTACTACGCCCAATGTCGGGGCAGGACCGACGCCAGAGGGCGGTCCCGCTGAAGACTGCTAGCTAGAAAATTTCCTTGGGTCCTGGCGCTGCCGCTTCAGTCCTAATGGTGTAACCTGCTGCAGAGCTGTTCTCGAAGATCTACTGTTACAGTAAGTTCTTACGTAGCTGTACTTTCCTCGGCCACTGTGGCTAGCGAGGTACCGTGTCAGCAGCCAGGGTCGAGGGATAGGCACTGTTCCTTGTGAAGAGATGCCAGCTGTTAGTTTGCTGTCCTGCTGTGTGCCCATTGGTGCTATGTCTCACTGCCCCCGCCTGTCCCTTCCTGGTTACCCTTGCCCATCCCCTTCTCCCTGTGTTCTTACCCTGTCGTGGCTGCCCATACTCACCGACTAGGTGCCCACTGGTTATCCTGCCCTACTTGAATGCCTGGCACAGCTGGGACTGGTGCCAGATGAAGGCATCATGGGCACTGCCTGGGTACTGTGCAAATATATTGCAGATGTGCCCGTCGCATCACACACCACCTGGCAATTGATGGGTGGTAGCCTTCCTGTTTACATATAGATCACTGGCATCACCAGGTGGTGCACAGATGGGGACATGGGTGCAGTCAGCGGTACCAAGTACGGCATGGAGGCACGCTAACTCGATAGAATTGCTGCATGGTCACTCTGCGCCCTGCTGCTGTGCTGGGGAATATAATGAACTCACCAGCATGTGGCAGGAGAGCAACAAGGAACTGGGTCAAGAGGCGCGGTGGCGGACTGAGATACCCGGTGGTGTCCTCCGTTGGCGCTGGAATGTCCGGTGGCTAGGAAGCATATCACTGCCGTCCACCTTTTCCTCAGCTGACATGGCAGGGCTGCGCCTGGTGTTTGGCTGCAGTTGATCATGCAGGAGTTCGCAAAACTGCCTCAACGTTCTCCGTCCATCCTGTACCGCCAATGATGTACTCATCAGGCAGGGTCTCAAAGGAGACTCTGGGCCGGTACCACCTGTGTGCAGCATATGTCCTCCTTGGCCTGTGCTGTGATCCTTGTTGTGCCTGCTCCTCTCCTCCTCCTCCTCCACAACCTCCTCCATGAGGTGCAACACTACACCATTGCTGAATATCGCCATGCTAGCTAGCTCCTGGTGTGGCCACTCCCTCTTCTGTGGATTGTTCTGGGATAAGACCTGCCTTTTATGGCGGTAACTAACGCCGCACTATGTGCCACACAGTGGAGTCTTGCGCAGTGCTATCCCTCTGAATATCCCACAGCCCATATGCCCATTCGCCCCCTCACTTTGCCCCTTGTACATTATAGGTTTGTTCTTGGCGCATGCATTTTGCGTGGTGCTATTTCCTCCTTTGAATATGGTGGCCTCTGGCTAAAACCAGTGCTAATCCTGCACAATTGGTTTGTGCACTGCACTAAGTTTTGAATATCTGGGCCCACAAGTCATGACTTCTGACTCGGATTCTGACTGAGAGGCAAGTAAAAAGGAAAATACCTGTAGAAAACAAGGAATACGCCTGAAGATGCATAAAGAAAGTACTCAACTCCTACTTCTAGTTCATTAACACAGTTCCTCAGACTTTATTAACTTTTCTCAAGTTCAAGCTTCAGAATAATAAATGGCTTTGGTTGCACTAACAATGAGTATATAGAAAGGATAGAAAGAAATATGTTTAACAGTTACCCCGGATATAACTGTGTACATGTGTGAATGTTAATGTGTTACATTAAATAAATGATTCCTAAGGTGTGTTGCCCAATGAATCCTTAGAGTCCAAGTAGCAAAGTGAGAAAAAGCAGATGCGACGCTTTACAGTTGCAACCACGTAGTTTTAACTCAACATGGTACAGGAAACACCCATAAAAACAGAACCCCCAAAAATAGAAACATTATCCAAATTATGTCCAAACGTTGAGACTATTCAATGTCATAATTCCCAAATAAATCTATGACAACGAAGGTAAAAAAAGTAATCTGACAGGAAAGCATGACCCAAAACTCATCTCAAGCAAAAGTAGAAGACGCCTTCCAGATGCCCGCTGAAGATTACATGCCGCCCAGGGTTACTCCATAAGCCAGATCCTTCACGATGTATCAGGTCCTCGAATCCAGGAGAAGGCCGCTCCGATGTCCTCCAGCGCTAGATGCGCGTGCCCAATGTTCACTCCACGGTGACTCCCCATTAACTGTTAAAGAAACTGCACCATCAGCATAAGTCACACCCATGGCCAGGAAGCAGCCAATGAGAGCTGACAGTGGTGGTAACAGCCAATAGGAGCACACAGGCACACAGCCAATCACTGTGATGCTACAGACCCCAGCAACCAATCAGACCTTACAACTACCAACCCATTTACACAATTAAAAAAAAAATTAAAAGATGGAAGAACAACGGTAATTGACAAAGAGTACCACCTAAATAATATTTTCTTCCACAAAACCACGGGACAATATAATATATCAAAAAACTGCATGTTGTGTCCTATTGCATAAATCGAATACTTGCTGGTCTGGCCGTTGAATACTCTATTTATCTTACTCACCCAGATTTACCTCGGGGACTGTTACTCATGGCATCGCTGCACTCTACCACTTGTGAGGTCACCCGAGGTCAGTCAGCACTCATCAAGATAAATATTCAACAGCAGACCTGCATGTATCCCTTTATTTATATACAGGGAAGAATATGAGTTATTTCATTTCCATTTATATACTTTTTTTCCACACTGTTATCAATTCTTACAGTAAAATCAGATATTTTTTCTAACAGCAAGTTCTTTCTAAACTTATGTAACCATTCATTGTGAATCCAATCTCCTAATTCTGACGAATTCCATTTTCCTAGAATGTGTCTTTTAAGGGTTATGGATGCTAGCACACATATTTGTTTTCTTCTTTTGAAAGTTATAGCTCACATAATCATTAAGTATAAAAAACAGGTGCAAAAGTCATTTTGTTTCAAATTATTTCTAACTCTGCATGTCGTTTCTGCCACCAAGTAATTAGTTTTGGACTGCTCCAAAACATGTGACCCTAGTTACCTATACTACCACAAAGATGCCATCAAGACTTTCCTTCTCTTCTTTAAAGATGCCATTGTGGAGGGTGTTAGGTATGCCCTGTCTATTATTTTAAACTGAATACTTTTTCCTTGACATATGAGTAAAGTTTATTAGCATCCATTCTCATATTAAGCCATGTTTTAAATGTAGTAATTTGTTCCAATTCTTGATCCCATTTCTGCTGGGTATTCCAAATTTTATGCATTACACTTTTCCTATCCATATCTGAAAATGAATTGCATACTTGTGTAATAATACTGGAATTTATATTTAATCCCTTATTTAAATATATGTTGGAATTACAAAGTGTCATGTTCTTACCCACTGTCTTTTTAGTGCCATTCATTTAGCTTTCAATACATAATATAACAACCAGTTATCTTTTAGTTTATTCATTTGGGCTATTTTCCTTAAATTTCTCACAAGATAAAGTCAATTTTGTTCAATTAAGGCTTCCTCCATTCTTGTTTTAAAGTTATTTTATTATCAAACACAATACTACTTTGGAAAAATATTTTTCAATTTATTTTTCTTTACCCATTCTTTACAAGCCAATGCTATTCCTTTAATAATAGGGTTAATCTCTACTCCTAGAAAAGATTTATAATTCCCAATAACATCCTGTATACAAAGTGAAGAATTATTTTCATTAAGAATTTCTTGTATATATGATATGTGTTTACCTTTATGATCTATGCTGTATAATGACTTATCCACCCATTAGGAAGCCGCTTTCATCTTTTGGGCAACATAGTATAACAAGCATTTGTCAATGCCGAATTTGATTCTGTGGTCCACTGAGCTCTCTCACTGGCCCTGTGTCACTCATTCGTTCTGTTTCTCCCAGTGAGCAGCAGGCTGCTCTTTTGTACTGGGATCCTGCTCGTGCTGGCACGCCTATCTGCCCACAAAATCTGCAGCTGTCCCGACAGAGCTCTGTTGAGGTGGGTCACTCCTTCTCTCACTCGCTCATTCTGTTTCTGCTGGTGCTTCGTGGGTTGCCCTTTTGTTATGGGCTCCGCCTCTGTTGGTGACTTCTTCTGCCACGAAGAAATTTGCAACAGTCCTGACACAGGTCCGTTGAGCTAGCTCACTCCCCCTCTCTCACTCGTTCTGTTTCTGCTGGTGCTGCAGGCTGGCCTTTGTACGGGCTCCTGCCTGCATTGCCACCTTTTCTGCCCACAAAGCAATGTGCAGCAGTCACGACAGAGGTCTGTTGAGCTCGCTCACCCCTCTCTCAATCGCTGTTGTGTTTCTCCTGGTGCTGCTGGCTGCCCTTTAGTACTGGGCTTCTGCCTGCATTGTCACCTTTTTCTGCCCACAAAGAAATCTGCAGCTGTCTCGACAGAGCTCCATTGAGGTCGTTGACTTTCCCTGTCTCACTCGCTCATTCTGTTTCTCCTGGTGCTGCAGGCTGCTCTTTTGTACTGGGCTTCTGCCTGCACTGGCACGTTTTGCTGCCCACAAAGAAATCTGCAGCTGTTCCGACAGACCTCCGTTGAGGTGGGTCATCCCTTCTCTCACTCGCTCATTCTGTTTCTGGTGGCGTGCAGGCTGCCCTTTGTACTGGGCTCCTGCCTCTGTTGGTGGCTTTTTCTGTCCACAAAGAAATCTGCAGCAGTCCTGACAGAGGTCCGTTGGGGCAGCTCTGCCCCCTCTCTCACTCGCTCATTCTGTTTCTGGTGGTGCTGCAGACTGTCAGATTGTACTGGGCTCCTGCCTCTGTTGGTGACTTGTTCTGTCCACAAAGAAATCTGCAGCAGTCCTGACACAGGTCCGTTGAGGTAGCTCACTCCCTCTCTCTCACTCATTCCGCTTGCCAGCGCTGCAGGCTGGCATTTTGTACTGGGCTTCTGCCTGCATTGCCGCCTTTTTCTGCCCACAAAGAAATCCACAGCAGTCACGCTAGAGCCGCTGAGCCTCTCCTCCCCTCTTTCACTGCTTGTTGTGTTTCGCCAGGCACTGCAGGCTACCCTTTGTACTGGGCTTCTGCCTGTGTTGGCACCTTTTCTGCCCACAAAGAAATCCGCAGCTGTCCCGACAGAGCTCTGGTGAGGTCGCTCATTCTGTTTCTCCTGGTGCTGCAGGCTGCCATTTTGTAGTGGTCTCCTGCCTCTGTTGGCACCTATTTCTGCTCAGAAAGAAATCTGCAGCAGTCCCGACAGAGCTCCGCTGAGCTCGCTCACTCCCCTTTCACTCGCTCATTCCATTTCTGTCGGCACCGCAGGCTGCCCTTTGATCTGGGCTCCTGCCTGTGTTGCCGCCTTCTTCTGGCCACAAAGAAATCTACAGCAGTCACGATAGAGCTCCATTGAGCTCAATAACTTACTCCCCTCTCACTCATTTGTTCTGTTTCTTCCACTCGCTGCAAGCTGCACTTTGTACTGGGCCTCGTGCATTGCTGCCTTTTTCTGCCCATTAAAGAAATCTGCGCAGTCCCAACAGAACCTGAGCCTACCTACCCCCTCCCTCACTCTCGCTTGTTCTGCATCTCCGCTGCTGCAGGTTGGCCTTTGTACTGGGCTCCTGCCTCCGCTGCCAGCTTTGTCTGCCCACAAAGACATGTGCAGCAGTCCTGACACAGCTCTGTTGAGGTCGCCACTCCCCCTTTCTCTCTCGCTTGTTCCGCTTCTGCCAGGCCTGCAGGCTGGCCTTTTATCTGGGCTCCTGCCTACATTGTCGACTTTACCTGCCCACTAAGAAATCCATAGCAGTCACGATAGATTTCCGTGAGCTCACTCACTCCCACTCGCTCATTCCATTTCTCCTGGCACTGCAGGCTGCCCTTTGTACTGGGCTCCTGCCTGTGTTGGCACCTTTTCTGCCCACAAAGAAATCTGCAGTTGTCCCGACAGAGCTCTGTTGAGTTTGCTCACTCCCCGTCTCACTCGCTTCATTCTGTTTCTCCTGGCACTGCAGGCTGCCATTTTGTACTGGGCTTCTGCCTCTGTTGGCATTTTTTTCTGCCCACAAAGAAATCTGCAGCAGTCCCAACAGATCTGCTTGGCTCTCACTCACTCCCCTGTCCCACTCACTCATTCCGCTTCTGCCAGCGTGCAGGCTGTCTTTTGTACTGGGCCTCTGCATTGCTGCCCTTGCTGCCACAAAGAAATCTGCAGCAGTCACGATACAGTTCCGCTGAGCTCGCCTCACTCACTCCCCTCTCTCACTCATTCATTCTGTTTCTCCGCTGCTGAAGGTTGCCCTTTGTACTGGGCCCCTGTGTGCATTGCTGCCTTTTCTGCCCACAAAGAAATCCGCAGCAGTCCCAACAAGCTCCATTTAGCTCACCCACTCCCTTCGCTCATTCTGTGTCTCCTGCTGCTGCAGGATGCCCTTTGTACTGGGTTCTGGCCTGCGTTGGTGGCTTTTTCTGCCCACAAAGACATCTGCAGCACTCCTGACACAGCTCCATTGAGCTCGCTCACTCCCCTCTCTCACTCGCTCATTCTGTTTCTGCCGGCGCTGCAGGCTGGCCGCTTTTGTACTGGGCTCCTGCCTGCATTGCCGCTTTTCCTTCCCACAAAGATCCTGCAGCAGTCACAATAGACCTCCGCTGAGTTTGCTCCTCCCCTCTCTCACTAACTCATTCTGTGTCTCCTGCCTGCAGGCTGCCCTTTGTACTGGGCTCCTGCCTGCGTTGGCACCTTTCCTGCCCACAAAGAATCCGCAGCTGTCCTGACAGAGCTCCGTTGAGGTCGCTCACCCCCTGTCTCACTCACTCATTCTGTTTCTCCTGGCGTTGCAGGCTGCCCTTTATACGGGCTCCTGCTCTGTCAGCATCTTTGTCTGCCCACAAAGAAATCTGCAGCAGTCCCGACACAGCTCCGTTGGCCTCACTCACGCCCCCTGTCTCACTTGCTGTCCTGCTTGCTGGCGCTGCAGGCTGGCCTTCTGTACTGGGCTCCTGCCAGCATAGCCACCCTTATCTGCCCACAAAGAAATCCACAGTAGTCATGATAGAGCTCCATTGAGCTCGCTCACCCCCTCTCGCTCGCCATTCTGTTTCTCCCACCGCTGCAGGCTGCCCTTTGTACTCAGCCCCTTGCAAGCATTGCTGCCTTTTCCTGCCCACAAAGAAATCCGCCTAAGTCCCGACAGAGCTCAGTTGAGCTCAGTCACTCCCCCAGTCGCTCAATCCTAATCTAATTTAGGAGGCAGTATAGCGCAGTGGTCTAAGGCTCTGAGCTGCAAATTTGGTGACATCCAGCAGACCAGACCTGGGTTTGAATCCCACAGCTTCCACTTGCATACTGTGTGACCCTGAGCAAGAGTCACTTAACCTCCTTGTGCTCCCAGGTCGCTCCTGTAAAAAGCTTTCAGCTTAGTGTGCTATACCTGGTTAAACAATTAAATAAAAATAAATAAATAAATAATCTGTCCCAAACACTGATTTCCGACAGCGACTGCGGTATTCTGCGCGGAAATGCAGAAACACATTTGCCAGGATGTAAAAATGACAACTGTACTGTTCATAAGAGGTGTGAACAAACGCCAGTGTTGAAAATCTGGCATGAAAATATTACTAATTTGCAAACTTATAAGGGTGCTTGGAACCTGCACAACACACACTCATAACACAGTCATTTTATGGAGTTTCATCACAAAATTTTCAACATAGGCATTTTAGCACCTCTGCTCATGAACAGTGTCAGTGTGATTTTCTTAATGTGTCCCGAACACTGATTTCCCACAGCGACCACGCTATTATGCGCCAGAAGAGCGAAAACACATTTCGACCAGGATGTGAAAAATGACAACTGCACTGTTCATAAGGAGGTGGGAAAATGGCAATGCTAAAATCTGGAGTCAAAATATTGCAAAGTTATGAGCGTATGTGGAAACTGTGCAATGCTCATTCATAACACACTCATTTTATGGACTTTCGTCACCAAATTTTCAACATAGGCATTTTAGGACCTCTGCTAATGAACAGTGTCTCTGTCATTTCCATAATGTGCCGAACACGGATTTCCTACAGCGACCATGCTATTCTGCTCGTAACTGCTAAAAAAAAATTTTGGCCAGGATGTGAAAATGACAGCTGTACTGTTCATAAGGAGGTGCAGAACAATGGCAATGTTGAAGATCTGGAAATGAAATATTATAAATTCATGATCTTGATGAGCAGCGTGTAAACCGCGCAATGCACGCCGTAACACAGTCATTTTATGGAGTATCATCACTAAATTTTCAACATAGGAATTTTATGACTTCTGCTCATCAACAGAGTCACTGTAATTTTCGTAATCTGTCCCGAACACTGATTTCCTACAGCAGCAACCGTGCTATTCTACGCGGGAAGTGTGAAAACACATTTCGCCAGGGGTCTGAAAAATGACAGCTATACTGTTCACAAGGAGGTGTGAAAAAATGCCAATGTTGAAAATCTGGAGTGAAAGTATTGCAAATTCCCAAAATTCTGAGCGTGCGTAGCAACTGCATAGCATACGCTCATAAAACAGTCATTTTTGGATTTTTCCACTGAATTTGCAACATAGACTTTTTGAGCCCACCTCATGAACACTGGCACTGTCGTTTTGTTAATCCGTCCCGAAGGTGATTCTGCACAGTGACCGCAAAATCACCTTTCAGGGCCGATTAACGCCACGACAGTGATAGAATTCATGAGGAGGGGTCCCAAAACCCCATGTTGAAAATTTGGTGTCAAAATTCAAAAAATGCCTGAGGTATGCATCAAAGTTGAAAAACCCTATTTATTCCATTATACAGCTTACCAGCATTTCCTCAGTTCACGGTCGGCTTGAAGAGTGCAGACATACCCGGTCCATCAAGATCGTCGAGGACTTCGAGGGGTGGCATGGGGTGAGGTGGTGTGGGGAGGCAGGGTGCGCAGTGGTGGTGCGGGTCGTGGGAGGGCAGGGAGACCACTGAGGGACCATTTTCTTCTTTACAGGGTAAAAAGACATTGCGGACCATTTTTTCTTTTACAGGGGCATGTGGCACACTGGGGTGGGCTCCCCAGCGTGCCAATGGAGTCTTGCTTTTTCGGGGGCAGCTGTAGCCAGGCGGGGATTAGGCACCCCATCGGCACACAAGAAAGGGGGAGGCGCCTGGGGGTTGTTGCATTATGACGATGGGGATTGGGCACCCGTCAGGAGACAACAAAAAGTGGGGGTTTACATAATGCTGACAGGGTAGGGCTCCCCATCAGCAACATAATAAGTGTGGGGCACTGAAACTGACGGGATTGGGGCCCTGTCGGCAAATAAACACCGGTGGGGGCACATGCTGCGGGGAGTTAATATTGATTGTGAACACGGTGGCAAGCGCCACCGTGTTCTAAACAATATCAATGGTTCAAGGTCCACCCTGCAATAACGGTCGCTCCCTCATGATACTTACGCTGCAATGATGAGGGGCCCCTGATTGCAGCAGCTAATTTTTACAAGTTGGTGGCATGCTGGCTGAACTAGTGTCAGCAGCAGTGTGCCACGGCATTGGGGAAGCAGGACAAGCTTTACAGGCTCTGGGGCATTGGCCACAACAGTGTGTGCCTCCATAACCTGCTTGTGGAGAAAGGTGCATGCAGTATGTTTCTTGTGCATGCCACAATCAACATAAAAATGGATCAGGGCACCCCATGCCAGCTTTATTCCTTGGAATGATCAGTTTATACCAAGCAATTCGGGTGAAGCCCACGCCATCTGAACTTAACAAATATACATTTTATCCTAGAGAGCCATAATTCTGTATCTCTCCCTGTAAGTTGAAATAAAAACATAAGATGCAGCATAATAGCCATTTTAAAGTTTCAGTTTTCCCCCATAGTGAAAAGGCATGGTTTCCCATCCCTCAATACATTTTTGCTTTTGTATACATAACATTAGGGTTATTCTTAATAGTTTCATCAGTATTATTGGTTAATATCATCCCTAAATATTTCATATTACCAACAATGCTGATTGGGGACAACATGTTTCTTGTTTCTAAACTTAAATTTGTAATAGGCAAAGCTAAGATTTGTTTTGATTTAGTTCATAGGATGAAAAGGACCATATTGATGTATTTGTTGTAGTGCTATGGGCCATGATACCAAAGGGTTGTTAACATCAATAACATATCATCTGCATAAACATTCATTTTAATAATTCCAATTTGTGTAAAAATGCCCCATATTCCTTCATTGCTGTGAATCTTCTGTAATAAAGGTTCCAAACATAATATAAACAGCAATAGTAAAGAGGAGCAGTCTTGCCTTACCCCAATAGAAATTTTAATAGAACTGGATAGAAAAGAGTTTATTTTAATTTTGCCGTGACAAGGAGATACATTTTTGTTATAACTGTAGTATTATCAGTATTGTCAGTGTCAGTGGCTCAGTAGGTAGCACACTCGCCTCTGAGGCCGGAGATCAGAGGCTGTGGGTTCAGTTCCACATCTGGCACTTGGGTTAATATCCCAGTACTGACACTGTAATGCAGCATGAGAGGGTGCTGCATTTCTGAGGTGCATCTTTCAGATGAGACGTTAAACCGAGGTCCCATCTGCCTGGATTGGTGGATGTTAAAGATCCCATGGCACTTATCGAAAAGAGTAGGGAATTTTTATTAAATGGAGACTCAAACAAAGTACAAACACAAGTCATGATGCAAAGAGAAAAACAAAAAGAAACATTAAGTCAACCAATGATAACAATTCACCCATAAGGCAGAGCATTCAGGTTGTCCAAAGGATTTGACATCAGAGTTATAAACAGTATGAAGAGTCTGCAATATATTATGGAAAAGTTCTTCAAACTTAACAGTACGTTGTTGGGTAGACCAAAAGTTCTAGACTGCCAGATATAAAATCTAATAACAAAAAAACAAAAGTAAAGTATCTGCAGGATACCTAGACCATTCACCCTTATGTGAACCATGCATTAATGTCGCATAAGAAATAGATGTAAACAAAGGTTCCTTCCATTTATCTGCTAACCAAACCCAAAAGGTACAATGTATGAGCATTCTAAAAGAGATGTTCCTGAGTTTCCAACTCAGAATGACAGAGGTCACGAGTACACCATCGTTCTTTTAACTGTTTATGTTTATGCGTGTTACCTACGGGCAATCTACCATACGACCCCAACCAAACACTGTCCCAAATAAAGGCCGGTATCCGTCCATGGGAAAGTAATTTCAAAATCCTGTCTTGGGACTGAGGGAGACAATCAGGAAAGGTTAAAGGTTCAGAAAATCTGCAGAAATCATAATGTTATATAACTGTTTTCTATGCAAGGTTTCTAAATACGATATAAGCAGGTTCCATTTTTAATTAAAGAAAAAGCCCCTTTACCATACAGGGGATAAGGGTAACTTAGACAGAGAAGTCCAAGTAGCTGATCTCCAATACGATAAACATTTCAAGAACCACAAATTAACATAAGAAAACCAGGGCTTGAATCCAGGTCGTAACAAAGGACAAAAATTACTTGACAAAAATATACTAAGAAAAAGGCTATAGGATGTACCATACCTACTCCACCTTGATTAATAGGCCTATATGTAAAACCCCGTTTAATGGGGTTTAGCCTACTCCCAAAAAGCTTGAAAAAAACACTAGATAAAGGCGTAAAAACTGAAGATGGGGAGGAAACACATAACTCAAATATAAAAAATGGGCAAAAGCAGAGTTTTAATTAATAAAACTCTTTTACATTTGCTATCTGTTTCCTTTCAACGAGACACCACAGATTGAGCAATAGCAATCTTTTGAGACCAATTGGCATGCATCATATCAAGATCACCAAACTCAATTCCTAATATGGTTATAGGAGCTTTAGAAATAGGGATTCCTGCCAAGGTACCAGATTCAGGAATGGGTGAGAGACCAAAGGAAACCCTTTACACTTACCATGAT
Organism: Neoceratodus forsteri; assembly: GCA_016271365.2. Classification (NCBI taxonomy): domain Eukaryota; kingdom Metazoa; phylum Chordata; order Ceratodontiformes; family Ceratodontidae; genus Neoceratodus; species Neoceratodus forsteri. Next base: position 80,425,672 of record JADMNL010000034.1, read on the forward strand.
TAATTTTAGATCCGAAATTTTAGAAAATAACTCTAAAATTGCAACAAACTGAGGTTCATCATGAAGCGAATGTAAACAGACCACCAAATCATCAGCATATGCTAAGATTTTAATCGGTAAAACAGTATCAGCCAGCCGCACACCTGTGAAAACACTATTAGTGAGAACCATACGGATAAAAATATCAATATAAAAACATATAATAAAGGACTCAACGGACAGCCTTGCCGAACACCTCTCCGAACTGAAATAGGAGGACCACACCAACCATTAACATTAGGAATCAGGGAAGCGGAATGGTAAAGCAGCGAATCCAATCAATGAAAGAGTGGGTAAACCATAAGCTCTTAAAACAGAGAATAAAAACTTGTTTGAAACATAATGAATGCCTTCTCTTGATCCAAACTTAGTAAATAACCTTGCAGGGTACCAGTTTGGGACACTGAAAAAGTTCAGGATAATTAATAGATTATCATACTGTGAACGGCCAGGTACAGAACAGGTTTGAGATGAACTTAGCAAGGAATCTACTATCGGGTTAAGCCGACGCAATAAGATTTTACTTAAAATCTTTAAATCAGTGTTCAGTAAACTAAGTGTCCTCCAATTTCGTAAATCGGTTTTAAACCTTTTTATAAAGTAAAATTACAATAGCATGATACATAGAAGGAGCCAGACTAGCAGAGGATAACATTGCATTAAACAAAGATGTCAAAAGTGGGACCAAAGTAGCGTGAAATGTCCTATAAAAGGCTGCCCCAAAACCATCTGTACCAGGAGCAGAGTCCAATTTCAAGGAAAAATAGAATCCTTCACTTCTGACTCAGTAATGTCACGCAACAAAGAATACCATCAGCAGAGTTTAAGCAGGGCAAATTTAGGTCCGCTAGATCCAATAAATCGGTTGAGCGTGCTCATCATCACTATATAAGTTAGTTAAATAACTAGTCACCACTCTAATAAAGCTGCTGGAGATGTGTACTAAATCCCCAGAATCGAGTTTAATTCCATAATAACACGATTCTCAACTCTGTTTTACAATCAGTGAATGGATCCAAAGCACCTTTATGTAATTTTAAACCAAAGCGATGTTAGAAATCAAGAGATTTGGCCTATCATATCGGTATTGAAACATAAGATGTTTCACTTGACCAATCTGGGCACTATAATCAAGACCGTTAGTTTCAGTTAAAGAAATTAGTTTCTGCAATCATAGCAAATCTCAGATATTCCAAGTATTGAGAATTACATTTCCTCTTGGAACATTTTTGAAAAAATTCTTCCAAACAGATTTAGAATCTTCCCACCAAGAGGCAACATCATCATAGACATCCAATACAGATAATCTAGCAGCAAACTCTTGCTGCCAAGCTTTCTGAACAGACTCATCCAATAGCAAGGAGTCATTCATCCTCCAAATATTCTTTTTACAATGGGAGCTCCATCCCATGACATTCGTACTATCAAGGATTTATGATCTGAAAATTCCCAAATATTCAATAACACCGTAGTGATTTGTAAAGACAATGAAAGAAATACAAAATCTATACGGGTAGATAACTGATTTTGAAAAAGTCCTACCCCATCAGAATAAATACTTGATAAGCATCTCTAAGCTGTGCCGTGTCTAGAATCTGATTCAGCTTTGGAATCACAAAACAATTTGGATGTCTTCATCCCTCTGTCTTTAATATCAAGCACACAATTGAAATCACCCCCAAATAACAAAACGTGAGGTATGCAAATATGGGTGTATGTCATTCAGAAGAGCTACACGTAATGCTTTGGTCTGTGGGGCATATATATTAATCAAACGGAATCTTTCGCACCAAAATTTATATCTAATAAAAGAGCACGCCCTGGAAAATATCCACCATTTTGGACACCCGTAAGGATGGATTTGTAAACAAACCCCACCCCAGAACAAAGATCTTAGCCATTAGACCAAAAGGACATTCCTAATGACCAAAGATTACGGCTTGCTGAACTTCATAACAGGTCTTCAATCTGGTATCCTGAGACACACAATGTCAGCTTTCAAAGTTTGTAAACAAGTCAAAGCCGTAACCAGTTTCTTATGACTTTTGATGCTATTAACATTAAGCGAAGTCACAGTTAAAGCAGTCATCAGAAAAGGAAAAAGGATGAAACACTAGAAAAACCATCCACTCAAATTATCAAGAAACTTTCGACACTCTTCGTCTCTGAGAACGTCTGGAAATGTTTCACATTTCTCTGTATCACCGTCCTCCCTGTCTGAAAGATTATCATTAATCACAGAGGCTCTAGAAGGCGATCAGACTCATCTCCTTCAGACTCATCCTTGAATCCAAAACAGCAAAGCTGTTTCCTGCTTTCAAGACTCTGAAGGGCAGTGCTCATAGGTACTTTAGACCCTTGTTGGGGCGGAACCATTTTACCCGACCTATGGCCTTTTTTACGGCAACCTTCTTAAAGGGATACCTTGGGATAAAGGAGAGGCATATCTGAAATCTCACCTTGAACCAAGGGAGTGGGATCAGAAGACGAGACTGGGGTTTCCAAATTACCTCTGTCAATGGGGGTGAGGACACCAAATGGGAATCTACTGGCAGAACTGCACTATTCAACCCAGTGTCTGTCACTAGAGCAGAGTCAAACTGTGTAGGAAGGGGACACGACGGAGGAATAGAAGCATCAGAGGATTTAGTAGTAACAGAAAAACCATGCTGGGCTCCTGTAATTAGGTCTTCATGGGAAGGGCAATGATCTCGATTGTGCGAAGCCCAAGGGCATTTGGCATAACCATGTCCGGACTGCTCACACAAATTACATTTAAATAAATTCGAACAACGTGCAGCTAAATGGCCAAATTCAAAGCAATGGGAGCAGCGTGGAGTATCACAGGCCGTATTCAAATGGGATCTAGAGCCGCATTTAAAACAGGCCTTGGGTTGTCCAACATAAAACAGGCTACCTCTATCACGTCCCAAAAAAACTATTTGGAAGGTGTTGTGGACCAGCGGGAGAGGAAAACAATTTAACCCTCAATTTCCAACCCCATTCCAAATCTGTTACGCTATCCAAGATAGGAACAGGTTTATCTAAAATCTCACACCGTCGTTGAAGCCAAAAGGATGTCTTCAATATGCACACCTTCATTGCGGAATAAAACAGTGATTAGTTTTATCAAAGGCTTAAATCAAAGGGACTGCAAAAAAGGTCAAAGGGAGTCCTTAACCTTCTGAAATGTGGACCAAAAAACGCTCCAAACCCCCAGAGGTTTTAAAGCTAATGTCATAATTGGCATTCCCTAAATGTATCAGGGCATAAATGTCTGAAGACATAAATTTCATTGAACTTTTTAGTAACACTTTAGAAATATACAGCCTGTCCGGGATCTCTAATCCTCCCTTGTATAACAAACGCACAGCATTCCTATGAGGAGCAGGTTCCCCAGTATTAGTAAATAAATCCAGAAAGCTTAAATGGAGGAGGAGGGACAGAACCATTAATGCCAGAATTGGAAGAAGAAGCCTTGGCAACCCGACAGGGAATGGGCCTGACCAACAGAAAGAGTTACATTACTAGCTGTAGCTGTAGGGGAAACAGTATCAGACAGAATAGGTCCAGAAACTACAGTTTTAAATGGGCTATGGTCCAGAGAACACCCAGGCTGTTATATGATTGTACATTAGAGTCATTAGGATCTGGTATCCATTCCCTGTGGGTGTTTGTACCCAACCAGCCTCAGAAATTGCTCGTTCGAGGGACCAATGGTGCAAATCAGAGAGGACAAATTAACAGTCTTTAGTGGAGCCATAATATCAGTTGCATTAATAGGGGACATCGGAGGATCCGCAAAGGCTTAGTACTATTTGTCGTAATAGTAACCACATCCTCTCCCCTATGCTGTTCATCAGTGTCAACCATATCAGTAGGAGGGACAGCCTTACTCAAAGAACAGCTGCAGTCATCCCTAATCGCCTACCTGCTGTCCTGCAAGTCAAACGATGAACCCTTAACCGTGATTCAGAGGAAGAAAGCTGTGTTAAAGTAAAGTCTGAAGGAGTTAAGGACTTACATGCAGCAGCCTATACAAACCATCCCATTATCAGGAACATCCACAAGACGGCGGTCGGCTCAACTGCGAGAGCGGCGTTAAGCATGAGGCAACCCGGAAGTACGGGGCTGTTCGTGACAATCTCAAGGCATCAGACCGCAAGTCCCTCAGTTCACTCAATAGGCGTTGTTTTTGCCGCTGGCAACTATCAGCATCCGCAAGGACATCTCGTAACAATCGCCTTTTGTTCAATAATAGCCGCATAATCCACCAGCATGCTATCAGGGTCAGAAGCAGATACCTCATCGGAGACCTTAGGAACGTGAAAAACTCCTCAGGAATAGACGCATCTTGCTGACCAAATCCATAATCTGACTCTTCCTGTGCAGGGTAAGAAGCCCACTCTCTCTGCTCAGACACCTCCATCGACTCCGTGAGGTTGGGACACAGTGGCCATCTTGCGTCCGTCCACCAAAGGTTCCCCTCCAAAGAGTAGGGAATTTCCCGGTGTCCTGGCCAAATTCCTCATTCGCTAAAAATACCACCAACAGCTTAATCTGGTTCAAGGTCAATTGGCATTCATCTGTATCCCCTCCCGGGTCGTGCCTGAAAATAGGCAGGATTTGTCTAGTGCATTTACCTGGTCAACAAAAGCTAAATAAATAAAATTATAATTGGAAAATCCATTGTTCTAGTGTACAAAACATAAAATCTCTTGACAATGAATCGAATGCTTTTGTCGCATCTAATGCAATCATAACTTTTTCTTCCTCCTTGTATTCTTTATTAAATTTTGCTTGTATAGATATAATTTCTTGTGTTTGTTCCAACCCTGAAAAATAGTTCTCTTCTTTACAAACCCTCTCTGTTCTTCCCCTATGAATTTAACAACTTGTTCTTGAATACGGTTGACTGTTAATTTCATAATTATCTTGTAATCAAGATTTAGTAATGATATTAGTGCATAATTTTCTACTCTTTTAGGATCTTTGTTTTCTTTTAACAATAATATAATGTTGCAGCCATTAATAGACTGTGGCATGTTACAATAGTATTTCCTCACCTCTATATAACCCTCTTACTGCCTCAGCCTGTCCTGGCTCCTTTCCCTGCCCATATACAATCTTGCACTGCAGGCATCTCCCTTACACTTACACACACTCATATAATCTAATTTCATGGCTTGATCCCTCTTCCTCACTTACTGACCTTTTCTTAATGACACCCCTGCTCTCAGTGGTTATTTCTTCCCTTTGTATTACCTGTTTTTGTTTTTGTGTACCTTGTTCTGTTCATATGATATGTCACCTGATAATTTATTGTCTAAGGTCCTCTCTATTCATTGCATAGGTAGGCACCTATGAACTTATGAATGGTCTACTCTATATGTCTCTGATATATTGTATCCACTTTAGCTCATTGTATGTAAAGCGCTTTACTTTGTATGTTCTGACATATTGTATCCTCTTTAACTCATTGTATGTAAAGCACTTATACTTTGTTACCCTGTTAAGTTTCTGCATGTCTGTACTGTCCCAGATTAGTGCCTGAAAATAGTCATTTTATGACTAATTGCACTTACCGGTTAACAAAAGCTAAATAAATAAATAAAATAAATGTTATCTGTCTGGAGACAGCTCTTGTATAGGTATTAAATGATCTCCTGATGGCAAGAGATCGAAGAGTTCGTTCCATCTTGGTTCTCCTTGATCTCTCAGCAGCATTTGACACCGTAGATCATGGAGTGTTGCTCGGCGCCTGTGTTTTTTCTGTGGACTAAGAGGGGTGGTGTGCAGTTGGTTTCAATCTTTCCTTGAGGCAGGACTCAGAGAGCAGTGTCAGGATTTATTCCTCGGCCTCTCACTGCCTGCCTTGTGGGGTGCCACAGGGTTTGGTGTTGTCCCCAATGTTATTTGTGGTGTATATGCTCCCGTTAGGGACATTTATAAGATGGTATGGGCTGAGTTTTCATTGCTATGCTGATGATTCTCAGCTCTACATGTCTTTTGTGCCCGGCAGGAGTCTGATTCAATCACAGTGTTTAACAACTACCTGCTGGAGATACAGAACTGGATGAGTACCAGTTGGCTTAGGTTGGACTCAAGTAAAACAGAGGTATTGGTAGTGGATCCAGGGGTGAGGATGTTAGGTTCATGTGGGGAGCCCGCTTATGGCCTCTGGCCAGGTCGTAACCTTGGTGTTATGCTTGATGAGGGCCTGACCCTGAGGGCACAGGTGTCAGCTGTAGTCAAATCTTCTTTCTTCCATCTAAGGAATATAGCACGGGTGAAACACTGGTCCCACTTGAAGATCTTCCTATCCTGGTCCACGCCTTAGTTACCAGTCATCTTGATTACTGCATTGCCCTCTATCTAGGGCTGCTGGGGGTGGATATCCGCCGCTTGCAGCTGCTGCAGAATCATGGCGCCAGGTTGTTGACTGGAAGCCCTAGATCCAGTCATATGACACCTGTGCTGCGCGAACTGCTCTGGCTGCCTGTACAGTGGCGGATCACCTTCAAGGTCACGTTACTGACCTATAAGGCCCTACGGGTTAGGACCCCACTACCTGAAAGAACTCCTGTTTTCTTACTGTCCCTCCCGCTCCTCCAATCCTCTGACGAGGGATTGCTAGAGATTCCCAGGGTAATCCTGAAAACATCTGATGGAAGAACTTTGCCTTTATGGCACCTACTCTGTGGAATTCTCTGTCTCGTCAGATACATGATAGCCTGACTATAGAAGGGTTCAAAAAGCCTTGAAAACTTTTTATTTGAACAAGCATTTCTGGAAACTTAATGTCTGTGATGTTTAAATGTGTTTTAATTATTATGGATTTTAAAATTGTTATGTTGAAATTTTGTAAAGGTGCCCTGAGCTCAGGAAGGGCACCTTATGTAAACAAATTTTACCTTACCTCTATTATTTCATCTATAAGTAACTTAAACCATGGACTAAGCTAATCCTTAAACATGAAATACAATTCACATGTATATCCATTAGGACCTGGGGAGGAACCTTTTTTTATCTAATATTGTTATTTCTATTTCTCTTAAAGAAAAATATTCCTGATTAATATTTAATTTAGAGTTTATTGCTTCTTTAATGTATCTACTCATATATTTAATATTATGATTATAGTCTTTATTGTAAATAGTTTGAAAATATGTGACAAATTCTTTGGCAATAAGTTTGCCCAGTATACACTTCTTCTTGTCCATTATATATGATAGTTATGATATTACTATCTTTTGTTTTTTAAGTGCATAAGCAAGGAGTTTTCCTGTCATCTCCCAGAAATAGAGTTTGTTTTAATTTTCCAAATATCTTTTTCCATAGATTGAATACTGTAATTATCTCATTCTTTTATGTTTACATTCTGCTAAACTATCTATTATGGTTTTATCAAATTTTGAATCTATTACTCTCTTTTCTAAATTCTTGATGTCTTCTTCTATTTTCTGGAGTTGCTTTCTGTTTTGTTTTTGTTTGATTTGAAATGAAATAATGTGGCTCCTTATGGTCAACTTCCATGCATCCCATTTAACGGCCATTGAGAGGCCGGAGCATTATTCAACCTCCAATATTCTTCTAATTGACATTTTATCAATGCAACAAACTCTAAATTATTCAACAAGGAGTTATCAAAGCACCATTGTTTAACAAAAGTCCTATCCCAATTCAGAGTTAGTTGCAGGGACACCATCCAGCGTGGTCAGAGACCAGTATGCTCTGAATATATAGTGTGTTAATTTTGTTTGTGATATTTTTATTAATAAGGAAGAAGTCCAGTGTACTGTACATTTTAAATATGAAGACTTGTAACTATATTCCATTTTTAGGATTCCTTTCTCTCCAAATGTCTATTAAATAGTTCCTGTTAATAAACTCTTTTAGTTCTGCCTTCACGACATTACATTTATTTATACCTTATCACACATTTGTTTAACTTGTGTGCCTTTCCTGATGTAACACTGCTGTACCTGCTGTAAGTTTTATGGCCTATAACAGGAATAACATTGCTTGCAGCAGTCTGCCATGCCCTTTCACGGTCTTGCTAGATGCCCTTCCTCAACCTTTGCATTTTGATGTGCTCATGTTATAAGTGTTTGTGAAGTGGGCATTAGATAAGGTGGTGACTTGTCGTCATCTAAGGAATGTGGTTACACAACCAAAATCTTTTCTAAGCAGACATAATACTTCATAGAAAGGGCTGTATGGTTACTTAAGAAACATGTCTCATCAGGGTGTGGGTTTTGATGGGATCTACTCACATCTGTTGGTGTTCACCGACGAGGCCACTGACAGTGTGACTGAACCACCCAAGAAGTGGGTAAATGCCATCAAAACTCACACCTTGAGTGCTTTTATTGTGACTATGCCATGCGCACATTTTGTTTTGACATGAAAAAAATTATTCTTTAATTTTTGCAGTGCTATACAAAAATACACATGCGCTTCAACAGTCCGCTTTACCTGTTGGTGTGCACTGATGTGCCATTATTCCCGGCCTCTGATGATTTCTCTGCGGCTGAGAAACCTTTTTTTTGCTCGTACTCTTGTTACTACCTCCTCGACTGAAGTGGCCCCACGATCTCCAGCCGTGACCCCTGCACACCGACCCGGTCGTGCATACGGCCACACAACCCGCCTCCCCCAGTAGGCCAGCTCTTCATCGCCTCTCACACCCACTGGGTATGCGGCCCTCTCAGGTCTCTCGGGGTGCATGAGCATAAGCCGCGAAAACGCCTCCGCATTTTCCACATTTCGCCCCTTATGGAGAGCCAGATGCAATGTTGTCCAAGCACATAGTGCTGACGCTCACCGCCTCCCACTTTTGCATGCCACTGTAGTGCGGTTGGCTCGCTCATTCGCCGCCACAGGGCGATGCAAGCCCCACTACCCACCCCAGACAGAGGACAGCAGTGGTCGGATGCTCCAATCCTCCTCTCCCTTGCCAGCCCTTGGCGCCAAGTCCTTCCTGCACCCGGTCGCTGGCGGCACAAGGTGTGACATCCAGCACCTCAATCTCAGCGCCACTAGGCCGGCCTCGGCTGAGAAACCTGAACCAAGTTCCTGATGTTGCTAGTTCACTTTTCTGGGTTCTTTCCTTTATTTTCTTTTTTTCCCAGTAGTCAGGGCAGCATTCTTAAATTACAGAGACGGTCCGCTTTGAAGTACATATAGCTGTTCCTTTCATTGCACATTTTGCACATGCACTGTAGCATACTTATCTGCCACACTTCATAAGACTTGCTCCTGCCCCTCTTCCACTCAAGGGACAAGTAATCATAGTAGGCTAATGGCAGCCCCTCCCACACTCTTGTAATTTTGGTGGATGGATTGAGATCCAGCGCTACCTTTATGGATGTGGGAGGGAAACCCGCTGGCTCCTCTGACTGCTTTCTAATTCAGCTCTCTGTTCTAGTAATGACCGCGACCAGTGACAGTCATTCCCTCCAGCTTCCCTTGCGGTGTACACTGCCTCCGATCCATTAAGCTTTATAAAGAAACGTGAAAGATGAGATGGGCCTCCATTATGCTAATTTTTCCCCAGCCAAACACTGCTGCTCATTGTGTATATGCACAGAAAACGGATTGAGTGCTCCATAGTTAAAAGTTAAACGTACAGCAAGTCCAGAATGCTATCCTGCTCCTACAACAAAAACTGAGCCAGGACACAGTGAATGGCGAATATGTGGCACAGTGACAAAGCATTGTAGCAGGAGTGGGGAAGCACTGCTGTGAATGTACAGGAAACCACAGCCCTAGCAACCAAGATCTTTTTTTCTTTGTTTGTTTTATAGCAGCAACTACACTATCTATAATAGAAAATATAAGAAATTTTCTGTCTTCAATTTATGTGTGCTCAAATGAAGGGGGTGACACTCATGAGCAAACCGCAGGCGTGTGTGAATCTCAGTATCACTCACACCCTGTGCTGTTGTATTGCTTAATTATACCATGGTCTCAGTAATGTCGAAACCAGATTGTGTGGATTGGCACATATCGCCGTGGTAAAACTTGGCATTACCCATGGAAAACGTGGCAGACTTCCCTGTCTGGCATCCCCATATTAACAAAATCACTCTGCATCAAAGTCGAGGATCCGTCATGTTGGGTCGCTGCCACTCTCCGATGGTAAGATGCCAAATTCAAAACAGACTGCTCACTTTAAGTGTCACACACTAATCTCTCAAAATAACCAGTGAAGATCTGGAAGCGATCTTGCTTCCAACCCGCAAAGTGATATAGGAGTCCTTAAAAAGGATAGCCACAGAAAAGAGTGATTTAGCTGCCAGATTTTGAAACTAGTGGCCAGACTGACCACCTGCTGCAAACTGATTTGTCCCAGCCTGATTACAGTGTACGGATTGCAGTTATGGATTCACTTGATTCCGGTTGGTATGTCTTATAGACACATAGAAACGTAGACATTGTCAGCAGATAAGGTCCTTGGCCCACCTAGTCCACTAGTAATTGCACTCATGTGTATGCAGATTGCATTCTTCAGAATTTTGAAGTCCTGTATACCATGTTACCATTCCATGCATGTGTGGGTGTGTTGGGGTGAAGGTTGTAGTATGGGACTCTGTAGATCTTATACTGAGAAACAGCTCTTGCAGCAGGTTACACCACTGGGACTGAAGGGCAGGCGCCAGGACCCCACGGAAATTTTCTAGCTAGCAGAGTTTCAGCGGGACCGCCTGACGTCGGTCCCACCCCCGACATCAGGTGTGGTACATAAGGAGGCGGTCCCCAGAATCTGCAATTCTTTTCCCGCCATCGACTCGCCAGCATCGGCCTCCTCGGTCTCTATCTAGCGACCCACTACTACAGAACTTACTGTGTTTCTTCAAACTGATGTCCTCTCCAAATCCTTCGCTTGAGGGACACCTTTCCAAGTGTGCTCATGAAAACAGATCCCTTTCAAGGATCCTCACTCCTCCTGCATGCGTGCCTAGGCCCGGACCATGATACTAAGGCCTGCACCTTTTGCCAAGGGTTCAATAGCCGCACCAGGATCCACCGTCAGAAGGCACTTCAGGCGATCTTCTGGAAGAAAAGCTGAAAAGGATGGACCAAGAACCTTCCTCCAGGGGAGAATCTTCCCGAGGGCCCATAAGCACCGGGACAAGCACAGGAAGAAAGTAAGGTCCAGATCCCAGACCGGGCCTCGACTCCCGTAGCTCAGGTCTTCTAGATCGGACCTCACTCTCCTCCAGGGCTCGGCCCCAGCCCCCAGTGTTAAGGTCCGGCTCAGGTGGCTCTCCACTCTGCAGCCTATCAAGACTTCGAGGCCCTCGGCTTCCTTCATTCCCTCCAAGGCCTCTTCCAAGTCTTCTGAGCGCCTAAGTCTTCCTCATCCACCCGGCGCGGGACACCGACCCTAGATCGGTCTCCCAACCTCCCAGAGGTCCTGAACCACCTCCAAGGAAGGCCAAGGACCTGACGCCTCTGAAGCGGACGCCGGACCTGATGTCAGCCAAGCATCAAGTCGGCCAGGCATTCGCTGATCCGAGGCCACCAGCCAGACACCAGTCACCAGCCGGGTGTTCGCTGATCTGAAGACGCCGGCCAAAGACCGACGCCGGCCTCGCATTCTCCAGGCCAAGACCGCCCCTCCCCATCACTGGCGGATGCGGTCACAGGAAGTCCGCGGAGGACACTACCACACTGCCCGAAGACCAGGCGGGCGACACCGAGGATGCCGGGCTCCTCACGAGAGCCTTCTCCGAACCCAGAGAAACCGTGAGAACCCGATGCCTGACCTCGGGCGACAGACCACCGTGCCAGGCCCATCGTCAGGCATGAATTTGCAAGAAGTAAAGGTTCTTTACTTGGTGGACACCATCCGAAAGGAGGTGACCCCTGAATCCTCCTCCTCCTCCTCCTCCTCTCCTCCCCTTCACCTCCTACACCCCTCCCCACCTAAGGGGCCAGCAGGACGACCACCAACCCCTAAGGAGAAGACTCCACCTCCAGGGGCAGATCTAGGACAGAGAAGGCCTCCCTCAAGGTCCCCATCAGGGTCCCCCAGCCCCAAGCGACCCAGACGCTGTCGGTACACTCCGCCGGGGAGGACTCCAGATCGGACACCTCGGACTACTCCAGATCTCCTTCTCGCTCAGCATCTCCTCGCTTGACCCACTATGACCTCCCCAGGTCTCCTCCGGATGATCCTCTTTCACTGAGATCATGAGGCACATCCAGGACAACATGGGGTGGGATGCTGAAGACCCTGACCCTGAATGACAACGCCTTGCCCGTTATCTTGGCAGAAAGACCCAAAGCCTGTGGTAATTGCCACCCTTGGTAGACACTTTTGCGGACATCACCAAGGCTGCATGGAGCGTCCGCACTCCACTCCCGCAGTGCCAAGGAAGGCTGACTACCTGTACAAGGCCCTGAGAGAGGACCAGTACTTAGCTCAACAACCTCTGGCAGACTTCCTGGTCATCATGGCCTCACATGACCGGTCTCAAAGACCACAACATATGAGCACACAGCCACCGGACCAGGAATCCAAACAACTGGATGCCCTGGGGAGATGCACGACGTGGCAGCTACGTGCACCATCAGGTCCCTGAACTACCTCACCCACATGGTACAGTTTCAGAATGCCCTGTGAGAACAGGGCCAGGACCTGGTCGACAAGCTTCCGGATGGCGATCAGAAGGCGGAGCTCCTCAATCCTCCGCACAGGGTCGTGATGTGGGTACCCAATGTGCTAAGAGCCGCATACGATTCTGTAGACTCATCTGCCAGAGCGGCAGCTTCAGATGTTTGTTTCAGAGACACTCTTGGCTTTGTGTCTCCGGCTTCACCGGACATACAAAAGAACATTCTTGACATCCCGTATAATGGCGAAGTGCTCTTTGGTGAACCATCGGAGAAGGTTATCACCAAACTCCAGGCCGGGGGAAGGCAGTCCGATCTGTACAGGCCATGAACAGATCCAGGCTGGGTTCCTTCAGGAACCAGAGCCGCCAGCAGCCAGCAACAAAGGCAGCAGCCACGTTCCGCCAGCAGCAAAGGGCACTTTTCAGCCGCAGTTCCAGCAAAAGTCATCCTGGCAGAGGCCAACATTATACCAAACCGGCCCAGCCCGCAGGGACCAGTGCTGCCACAGCATGACTCCTTCCTGGCCCGCCCCTCTCTGGATCACGGGCACAAAAGGTCGGAGGCTCGCCACTTTCAGGGTGGCAGTCGATCACCACCGACCGGTGGGTTCTTCAGCTGGTCAAGAAAGGCCATTTCATAGAGTTTCTCACCACCCACCGACAAGACCTCCCCTGCCTCCCAGCTACTCAGGTCAGCATGCCCTGCTCATACAGCAGGAGGTGCTCGCCTCTGGGAAAAGAAGCTATAGAGCACGCATCACGGAACCAGAGGGTCTAGGATATTATTCTCACTTCTTCCTGGTTCCAAAGAAAACAGGGACCTCCGTCCGATACTGGACCTCAGCGACCTCAACGAATTGGTCCTGTACAAATGCTTCCGCGTGGTGACCTCCCAAGTCTGATTCCCATGTTCAAGCAGGACGCCTTCTAGTGTCCCGGACATGCAGGACTCTTACCTGCACATACCCATCGCTCAAGTGCACAGGAAATGTCTGCACTTGAGTTTCAGGGTCCCCATTATCAGTTCCGAGCCCTTCCAGTCAGACCGTCATTGGCACCCGGGTTTTAATGGCGCATGGCGATTGTAGCGGCTCTGAGGAGACAAGGCACCACGTGTTCCCCTACCTGACGACTGGCTTCTCATGGCACCCTCGGAAGCCCTGATGTCCGCTATTCACTGTACTCAGTCTCTATTCGAGACATTGGACATCATCATCAATCACGAGAAGACACACTGGTTCCGTCTCAGATTCTGCAGTTCATAGGTGCAGTTCTGGACACCATCCGGGGAAAGCTTTCCTTCCCCAGGATAGAGCGGAACACATCAGATCCCTCATCAGGATAGTCGGCGTGAAGACCGTCCCTGCCAGACTGGTCCTTTGCCTGCTTGGACACATGGCTGCAGCCATTGCAACAGTCCCGCTAGCCCGTCTCCACATGCGGGTAACCCAGTGGATGTTAAGGGTCCAATGGGATCAAAGCAAGACTATTTGCAGCATCCAATCTGGATCACGGAGGCCGTAGTCCAAGATTGGCAATGGTGGCTAGATTCGAGGAATCTTTCGGCAGGAGTCCCTTCATTGCACTGTCTCCAACTGTGACACTCTCCACAGATGCCTCAGGACTGGATGGGAGCTCACCTCTACGGTGTTCAGTCTCAGGGCCTGTGGATGGCCCAAGAGTCTCATCTCCTCATAAACATCCTGGAAATGAGAGCAGTTCTTCACGCCCTGCAGGCCTCCCAGTCAGAAATTCCACTGGGTACTCTTCTGTTACAAACAGACAGTTCCACGTGATGTATTACCTCAACAAACAGGAGGCACCACTCCACCGCTTTGCAGGGAGGCCATGAGTGTGGGATTGGGCTCCTGCAACACGTACAAGAAACCTGCTGCTGTCCATGTCCCAGGGGTGGACAACGTTGTGGCAGATGGCCTAAGTCACTCTCAGGCCAAAGTTCACGAATGGGAACTACTCCAGGAGGTAGTAGAGGATCTGTTTCTCAGATGGGGCACACCAGAATTAGACCTTTGCGTCCCAATCCAACACAAACTGCCCAATTTTGCTCGCTAGATCCAGGACCTGGTGTTTTCTGGCGAGATGCATTGTCCCTCTCCTGGGCAGGCAGATTCCTCTATGCCTTCCCCCTTTTCCGTTGATCCAGAGGGTTCTTCTGAAACTCGCAGAGGCAGGCGACGCTCATCTTATCGTGCCGTTTGGCCCAGGCAGATCTGGTTCCCTATTCTGCATCAGCTGTCCGGGAACCTCCAGTGCCACTGCCAATCAGCTCCCGCTTGCTGTCTCAGGAGGCGGGCTCCTTGTCCACCGGACCTGCGTTCACTGAACCTGCACGCTTGCTCCTAGAGACATAGCCATGATGCAACACAGGGTCTCACAAGAGGTATCAGACAATCTTACTCAGAGGGCTCTTGCAGTAGGTAATTACATATAGGACTGATGTCGGCAGGCAGCAGGACCCCAAGAATTTCTAGCTAGCAGTTCCTGAGGACGCCCCCACGTCAGGTGACCGGCATCAGACAACGTTGGTATAAAGGGGCAGTCCCGATGCCCACCTTCCAGTTCTTTCCGCCCGTCAGCTCGTGCAGTGCCTCGCGGTAAAGTTCATTAAGCTCAGCCCTGTTACTTCGTAGTTTTGCGAAAGCTATCAGTATTTGGTATTTTTCATCAGGTGAGCGTCGGTTTGTCGCCAGTCCCCTTCTAAAATAAGTGCGACTAGATGTGGTAACTGCCTCACAGGACGGTCACTCCCTCTGCCTTTTTGTTTAGGCCCCACTACACGGGTCGAAAAGTGCCCATTGCTCTGCATTTCAATGCGGCCACCCGAGACGACGCCAGCAGTCCCTTGAAGCCCATCTCCTTAAAAATAAGATGTCTGCAATGGAGAAGGAGTTGAAGAAGCTTAGGAAGCGCTCGACCTCCCAGAAGGACACAAGAAGTGGGACAAAGAAAGCACCGGAGAGGCCTCCTCCTCCTCCTCCGTGACTCTGGCCGAACCAGCAGCTCAGATAATGTCCCTCGAGATAGCACGGCAGCCTCCAAGGCTTTGGAGGGTCGGAAACCTGCCCGTCAGGCTCGCGTTGCACGCCTTGGCGCCTCCAGGCAAAAGGCTTCTAACCCCAGTACTGCCGCGAGGCACCTCCCATAAGCGGACGTCGGCTCCTCCGGCGTCCGCCCGGAGAAAAGCCGCTAAGATGCCCGACCGCCCGGTGGCGCCCGGCAGTGTCCCTCCCGGACTGGGCGCTCCGCCCTCAGCCCGCCTCCGGCGAGGACCCTTAAGTCAGACGCCGGCTCCTCTGGCTTCCGCCGGATTCAGCCCCTAAGTCGCCCGCGTCGGCGCTTCGACAGGCGCCGGTGACGGATCCTAGCAGACCCTCCACCGTCTGTCGTCCCAGGTTCCCAGCCTTCGCTGCCGTCCGGGAGGCCAGAGTCCCCTGCCTGACCGGGGACTTTTCTCCTCCATCAGCGCGATGCTTAGGATGTCCTTCCGCCATCAGACCCTCCTCCCACAGAACGGATCTGATGCGGCCCCCAAACGCCCGGCGGCGCGACCCCGCCGTCGGCGGTTCTAACGCTGGCCCCTCCGGACGCGAATATTCCTCTTCCGCCGGGCCCTCCCCACTGGCCCTATCACTGTTGATCCGCCCGTGGGAGCTCCCTGCGGCCGTCTGCTCCGGCAGCTCCTCCGGTGCCTGAGTATCCGCCCGTCGTATCCGGCGGCGGCTTACCAGTCCAGAGTATCCTGTGCCGCGGTAACCGATGCTGCAGTACCTGGCTTCGCCCGCAATACCGGTCTGGTATTCCCGCAGCGAGGTTCACGGATACCCACCTTACGGATATAATCCGTGTAACTATCCCCTCCTCCTCCACCGCCCCTAGGCCGCTGGTGGATCTTCAGAAACTCTGGCCTCCTGGTGGGCTGAGGCCAAGGCTCAGCTCACCAAGAGAAGTCGAGCAGCCTGTGACGGCAGTGCCCTCCGGCCCTGTCAGTCCCAGATGGCACCTCCTCTCCGCCTCCGGATTCGAGCTCTTCCTTCTGGATCCAGAGAGGGCAGGACACGTGTCCAGGATTCCCCTAAGGAACCATTCCTCCCCTAGACAAGTCAGGAGTCTTACTCTGCTTCAATTCTTCTTCTTCTTCTTCTTCTTCTTCTCTCTCTCGGACTCCTCGGATTCCTCCGATGGATGCTCGAGAAAAGGCGACAAGCCTCGCTCTCCGTCCAAGCCCCAGCGAGGACTCCTCCGAAGCTCCTCCGGAGGATCCGTCTTTCACGGAGTTGCTCAGGAAGATCCAGGAAGTACATCAGTGGTGTTCCTTGAGAGCCAGATCCTCAGCGGGTTATACTACTCGAACATCTGGACCTGCCCTTATGGCCCCTACTCTAGTGCCACCCTGGATCGAGCCTCATGCCCACCTTGTTTCCACTATTTGGAAACAACCATCGCTTTAGCCCCGCCTCGGAAGTCCAACAGGCTATACCAGGCTCGGAGGTGTAGACTTTTGAGATTCTCACCCCATGCAGACTGGTTGTGATTAAGCTGCTCACGGCCGGTCAGCACCCTAAACATCTGAGCTCGTCTCTCCAGATAAGGAATCTCGCCTTCGGATCAGTATGGAAGGAAGATCATGTCTTCCTCACACTGGGGATGAAAGCCCTAAATTATGTAGCACATATGGGGGATTACCAGAAGGCTGTCCTTACCCAGGTGGAATCTAAGATTGACTCTTGCCTGACTCCCAAGTCAAGCAGGAGTTAGCCCGACCTTGTCCGTTCTGCTCATTCGGCCAGTCGTCACATTCTGAGGCGACCTACGATGCAGTGGACACTGCAGGGCGGGCTCCGTGTTCGCCGAAAGTCTTCGAGCTCACGCCTGGCTCCGAGTGTCAGAGGTTTGGTCCCGGAGGTGCAGTCAGCAATTCAGGAAGCACCTTCAGGGGTTCAGTGTTGCTGCAGTGATGTCAAGGACATCATCACCGATTTGTAAGTAGGGGATGGCCCTGAAATCTGTGGATTCCATGTACCGTCCCCATCCCCCCAGTAGGTCAACACCGCCCAGATGCAGCTGGCCTCAAGCGAAACCCCAAGGAAGGCAGGCCACCAAACGCTGGACCTCACAGCTGCCAGGCCTCGCCGCCCAAAAAGCAGCGGATGCCCACCACCTGACTCCTTCCTCTCCCACCTCCGGACTCCGGAGGAACCGGTGGAGAAGGTTCTCCCTCACCTTCCAGGTTGGGAGAGGATAACATCAGATTCATGGGTGCTCAGATTATCTCAGAGAGCACTCCATAGGTTTCTACAGAAACCTCCACTACCCTCCTCTGAAGTCCTCTTACTCAAGGACCATCTTCCTTTGGTCAGGAAGAAATATCTGCTTCTCCTCATGAAGCAAGCCAGAAACCCGTCCTCCTCACCTTCAGGAGACGGGCTACTATTCCCATTTCTTCCTTGTACCAAAGAAGGCAGGAGATCTCAGACCCATTCTCGATCTCAGCTCCCTGAACTTCTATGTAGAATACAGAGTTCAGGATGCTCCTTCAAACCCTTCTGCCTTCTTGGCCGGGCCAATGGTTTGTGCACTGGATATGCAGGATGCTTACCTGCACATCCCCATTCAGTCCCTCACACAAAGTACCTCGGTTTGCTTTCAGGGACCATACAAGTCTGGCGTTCCCTTTGCTCTTTCCTCAGCTCCTGGGTTTTGCAAAGGCCCACCTGCGTACTTTGGGGTTCAGGTGTTTCCCTACCTGGACGACTGGCTCCTGGCAGCCTCGTCCAGAGGAACTCCTGCTTTTCTCTCCCTCACCCAGCAGGTTTTCACTTGTCTGGGTATCACCATCAACCATTCCAAGTCTCATCTGGACCCTCCAGAGACTTCAGTTTATTGGGGCAATCCCTTGATATGACAGTGTGCAAGGCCTTCCTGCCTTCGGACAGGCGGCCTCCCTCCAGTCACAGAATTTCCTACTTGGAACACAGGAAGGTTCGGCGAGGTCAGTGCTCCGTCTTTTGGGGCTTATGGCGGCTGCCATCCCGGCGGTTCTGCGTGCGCGACTCCACATGAGGATCTCTCAGTGGACTCTCTGCTCTCAGTGGGATCAACTTGTAGACGACCTAGATCATCTGGTGCTGATCTCCTCACCGATGACAAGAGACTTGCAATGGTGGATGGCTCAAGAGAACCTGTTCCGGGGGTCCCTTCTTTCATCCCCCCCCCTCCCAGACTCTGACCATGGGCGCATCAGGTGAAGGTTGAGGAGCCCATCTGGGTCCTCACGAACCCAGGGTTTATGGTCCAGATTGGAATTAGCTCTCACATCAATGTGCTCGAGACTCCCCGAGCAGTTCTTATGCTCTCAGGACCTTCACCAATACTTTCTTCCGGTCACCTAGCCGTCCAAACGGACAACATGTAGTGGTGTGGTACATCAACAAGCAGGGAGGGACTCGGTCCTACCCGCTGTGCAGGGAAGCGATGAGGGTTTGGGAATAAGCAATAGCTTCACAACCTTCACCTCACGGCGATTCATGTTCCGAGTTGACAATATCCTGGCAGACAAGCTAAGTCATTCCTCGGCTCTGCCACCACGGTGGGAACTGGACCAAAAGGTGCTAAGCGGCATCTTCCAGCTTTGGGGACTCCACAGTTAGACCTGTTTGCCTCTTCCCAAAATGCAAAACTTCCCACCTTTTGCTCGCTCGCTCCAGAGTAAGGCGCTTTCTGGAGCAGCGCTCTGTCTCTAAGCTGGAAGGACAGATTCGTCTATGCTTTTCCCCAATTCCTCTGGTCCCTCGTGTGCTGCAGAAGCTTGCATTGGAAGGGCGAGAATGATTCTGATCACTCCTTTCTGGCCCAGGCAAATCTGGTTCTCTCTTCTACAACAATACTCAGAGGTTCCTCCTCTTCCTCTTCCTTTATCTTGAGGATTGCTGACCCAGGATCAGGGACCCTGGTCCATCCGGGACTCAAGTCCCTTCAACTTCATGCATGGCTCCTGCAGCCTAGCCCAATCTTGTTTGGCGTCTCTCCTGAGGTGGCCGAGATTCTGGTGGAGGCTAGAAAACCCTCCACTAGGTCCACCCACGCTATGAAATGGAAGCGATTTTCCATTTGGGCTGCCTCCAGGAACATGGAGCCTTTCTCCTGTCCTGTGGCTGTTCTGCTCGATTATTTGCATCACCTATTCGACCTGGGTCTCAGTCACTCCTCTTTGAAGGTTCACATGGCTGCTATTTCAGCGTACCATGTTCCTTTGCTGATAAAGCTTTTGCCCAATTAGAGGTATCCAAGACCTTTCTCAGAGGGGTCCTTCATCTCAGGTCCCTGTTGGACTCCTGCTCCCCTTGGGATTTGAACTTTGTTCTCAAGAAACTTACCCTTCCTCCTCTTGAGCCTACGGCTTCATGAACTTGAAGTTTTATCATGGAAGCCGCTATTCTTGGTGGCCATTACTTCTGCTCGCAAATTTCCGAGCTCAGGCCCTTATGTGTAGGTCCCTATCTGATTTTTCACAAAAAGAGGTAGCTCTTCACACGAACCCTAAGTTTCTTCCAAAGTGGTAGCAGAGTCTACCTTAAATCAGTCTATTGAGTTACCTGCCTTTTTCACGCAGTACTCCAACCAGGAGAACACTTGCTCCATACCATGGATGTCCACAGGATTCTGAGATACTACACCGATAGGACAAAGGATCTCAGAAAGACTGATCAGTTGTTCATCTCTTTGCTCACAAGGGAAGGCAATGCTGTCTCCAAGCAATGCCTGTCAAAGTGGTTGGCTCATTGCATCACTTTCTGTTATGACAAGTACAACAAGACCCTTCTGGGTCAAGTCAGAGGATCACTCCACTCATGGAGTAGCAGCCTCTGTGGCTTGTTCAAGAATGTGTCTCGGCGGACATCTGTGCTGCCGCCACTTGGACTTCCGTCCATACCTTTACAAAGCATTACAGTTTGGACATTGCCTCTTGCGTGAGAGCAGGCTTCGGCTTAGCGGTCTTCGAGGCCTCCTGTCTTGAGGTCTGCAAGGTTTTTGTCTACTTCTTGGAGTAGTTCCTCCTCCCGGTGCCTTTCATTTGTTCCAGACTGTTTGGGATTCTGTCCTATATGTAATTACCTACTGCAAGAGCCCTCTCAGTAAGATAGTACAGTTTAAGAACTTACCGTAACAGTAGATCTTCGAGAGGGCTCTTGCAGTAGGTAATACCTTCCCCTCCACCCCTAGGCTTTTTCAGCTCTTTTTCCAGGAATGGAAACATCCGCTTCTCTCTCATCCGGGACTTCTGGGCCTGTGGTGGAAAGAACTGGAAGGCAGGCGTCCGGGACCGTCCCTTTATTCCGGCGTTGTCTGGCGCGGGGTCACCTGACATGGGGGCGGTCCCTCGCCAGGGACTGCTAGCTAGGAAATGTTTCCATGGGGTCCTGCCACCTGCGACATCAGTCTTATATGTAATTACTACTGCAAGAGCCTCTCTCGAAGATCTACTGTTACGGTAGTTCTTACATAACTGTACTTCTCGCTGCTGCCAGAAACCGGCCACCATGCTACTTATGCCATGAAGTGCAGATTTTGTATATGGGTTCTAGCACACGGTTTTTCACCTATGGATTGTCCAGAGGTTGGTCTTGGACTACTTCCTGTCCCTTTTTGGACAGCAGCTTAGCTACTCGATTAAGGTACACCTCTGTGCCATCTCAGCCTATCACGTCCCTATAGGCCAATGCACTATATCTCAGTTGGATACGACACAAGCCTTCCTGAGGGTGTTCTCCACCTTAGACCCCTTTTAAGGATCCAATTCCTCCATGGGATCTACCCTTTGTCCTGGAGCAGCTTAAGCTGCTGCCCCTGAACCAGCCACAGATTGCGAGCTACGTCTTCTCACTTGAAGGCGTTGTTTTTAGTTGCCGTCCACCTCAGCCAGGAAGATTTTCTGAACTCCATGCACTTGAAAAGCACTTATTTGGTTTTCCACCAAGACAGGGTATCCTCATGGACTAATCCTAAATTTCTGCCTAAGGTGGTCTCAGCTCTCACCCTTAACCAGGAAATCGATCTACCAGTGTATTTCCTAAGTACTCTAATCGAGGAGAAGCCCTCTTGCACACTTTAGATGTGCATAGTGTCTCAGATACTACCTGACCAGAACCAAACACCACCAAAAATTGGACCAGCTTTTTGTCTCCTTTGCCCACAGGATGATGGGAGCTCCTGTTTCAAAACAGTCGCTGTCAGGTGGCTCATTCAGTGTATTACGTTCTGTTACCAGAAGCGCAATAAACCCTTACAGACACGGTCAGGATCATTCCACCAGAAGGGTGGCTACCTCCTTGCAGCTCTAAAGAATGTGTCCACCTCAGCCATTTGTGCTGCAGCTACTGGAGCTCCGTGCACACTTTAATCAGGTATTATAGCCTGGACATTGCATCGAGGTGAAGAGCAGGTTTCGTTGTAACAGTCCTTCAAGGACTTCTGTCCTAGGCTTGAGTTCGTTTAAGGATTTCTACGTCCCTCCTCCCACGAGTGTGGGATTTCCAGGATAACTTGGAATCAGTCCTAATGGTGTAACCTGCTGCAAGAGCTGTTTCCGGTAAGATAGTACAGTTACGTAGAACTTACCATAACAGTAGATCTTGAGAACAGCTCTATGACTCCCCCTCCCACCATCCCCGCTGGAGGTAGATTCTAGTTCCAACATCCTTCTCCTAGGATAGGGCATTCACAGCCTCTCTCTCTGATTGCCATTTGATGGCGGATCCTCAGTCTCCTCTTCTGATGTCATCCAGCAGCCGTGTGAGTCTCCGGTGGGAGAACTGGGATTCTGGGGACCGCCTCCTTATGTATCACGCCTGACATCAGGGGCGGGACCGTCGTCAGGAGGCGGGCCCGCTGAACACCGCTAGCTAGAACATTTCCATGGGGTCCTGGTGCCTGCTGGCTTCAGTCTAATGGTGTAACCTGCAGCAAGAGCTGTTCTCGAAGATCTACTGTTACAGTAAGTTCTTACGTAACTCTACTTTCATGTTGTTGGTCGGGTGGGTGGGTGGGTGGGAAGAGCAGCAGCTGAGGATGGTGCTTTCCCATAATGCTCTTTACATTATATCATGTGAGTATGTTAACAGTGGTGCCGTAGACTTCCGTTTTGTACTTATTTGTTTTGCTTTATGTTGTTTAGAAAATGACGAATACTGAATATGCAAGCGACAGTGATGCACTGTCAGTCAGTGACACCTCATATGTAAACACAACCACTGAAGAGGAAGGAAATGACCCTCAGTTGAAAATAATGCAGAAGACATAGGGAACATCACAATCACACTATACCACCTTGAACCCAAAGCAATGTAGTCATCCAGTGACAGAGATGATAAAGTACAGTTACGTAAGAACTTACCATAACAGTAGATCTTCGAGAGGAGCTCTTGCAGCAGGCTATAACAGTTAGGACTATGCACCATGAGCACTAGGACCCTCGGTGAAAACTTCAGCCAGCAGTACACAGCAGGGACCGCCCCGATGCCGGCCCCACCCTAGCCGTCGGTCCGGGTACAAAAGGCCGGACCCAGCTCCACCTCAGTTCTCCCCGCCAAGGCCCGCAACAAGGCCTGACAAAAGAAGGAGACAAAGCGACTGTAGAAGATGAAAATGAAGATAGATCTGCACACCTTGAGGGGAAGGCGGGTGGGACAGACTGCTGCAAGAGCTCCTCTGAAGATCTACTGTTATGGTAAGTTCTTACGTAACTGTACTATCTTACTTCAAGTGGAGCTCTGCAGCAGGCTATAACAGTTAGGACTGAATACCAAGCAGTCCCACACCAAAGAGGTAGACGACCCGGGAGGTGAAATATACTGACTCCAGAGGCCTCAGGACAGAAGCCCTTGCAAAACAGCTGCAGGCTCGAAGCCAGCTCAGCATCTGGAGATGATATCCAAGCTGTAATGCTTGACAAAGGTATGCACCGAGTTCCAGGTGGCGGCTGCACATATGTCCCTTATAGAGACATTTCTCAAGGCGGTGAATGAAGCAGACACTCTCTGGTGGAGTGACCCTGACCAGGCCCGGTAGGGCTTATGGTGTTCTCATAGCAGAAGGAGATGCAGCGAACTATAATAATAATAATAATAAAATTTATTTAATTAAGCGCCTTTCAAATTTCCAAGGCGCTGTACAAAAGCATAAAACACCAAGCATCAAAAATACAATAAAACAGAGCAACAATTATAACAAATAAAGAGCCGATTACAATATAGCAG
This sequence comes from Neoceratodus forsteri, assembly GCA_016271365.2. NCBI lineage: Eukaryota > Metazoa > Chordata > Ceratodontiformes > Ceratodontidae > Neoceratodus > Neoceratodus forsteri. The sequence continues at coordinate 80,449,610 of JADMNL010000034.1, forward strand.
GAAAAGCCTTATCCCATAAGAAGGACTTTAAGGCCTTTTAAAACTGTCCACCATTGTACTTTCTGGAGCGGACGGGTAGAGAATTCCAGAGGGAAGGAGCCACGAAACCAAAGGCACGGGCTCCAGAAGACTTCAAATTAACCTCGAATCTCCAGCAACCCCGCCAGCCGAGCGAAGCTGTCTCAAAGGTGTGGGCAACAGAAGCTCTTTCAAGTAGTCAGACCATACCCGTGTCGGACTTTGTAGGTCAAGACCCACTTTGAAGGTGATCCGCCACTGTATTGGCAGCCAGTGCAGAAAGCGCAACACTGGGGTAATATGAGATCTTCTTGAAACCCCAGTCAACAAACGTGCTGCTGCATTCTGCACTAGCTGCAAGCAGCGGATATCAACCCCAGCAAGCCCTAGGTACAGGGAGTTACAGTAATCCAGCGAGATGTCACAAAGGCGTGGACCAAACCGCAAATCACCAGGAGGAACCAGGTGCCTAATCCTGGCGATGTTTCTAAGATGGAAAAATGCAGTCTTGACAACCAGCAGACACCTGATAACGGAGGGTCAAATCAGTGTCAAGCTCTACACCCAGGTTACGCACCGGTTCAAGTAGGAATATGGACCCCCAGAATTATTCGGAGGGGACCCCACCCCAAACCCCCAACCCTCGCGGCCGGGTCCACCACCATAACCTCAGTCTTTCCGATTCAACTTTAAACTGCTGGTATTCATCCAGTCTTGGATATCTACGAGGCAATTATTCAGCACCGAGACAGCACTAACCTGGTCAGGTGCAAAGACAGGTAGAGCTGGTATCATCAGCATAGCAGTGAAACCTCAGCTCATACCGTCTTACAATGTCTCCGAGGGTAGCATGTATGCTGCAAATAACATGGGGAAAGCACCAAACCCTGTGGCCCCGCAGGAGCAGAGAAAAGCCCAGAAGAATGTAATCCGAGACCACTCTTTGCGTTCTCCCTCGAGGTAAGATGAAAACCATTTGAGGACCATACCTGAAAGTCCACAAATGGACCTCAGACTAAGAGCAAAACCCCATGATCCACAGTATCAAAGGCTGATGACAGATCAAGGAGAACCAGAATTGAACGGTGTCTCCGATCTCTCGCCATCAGGAGATCATTGAGCACCCAAACCAGAGCAGTCTCGGTGCTATGCCTTTACGAAAACCAGACTGGAGAGGTTTGTATAAACTATGGATGGTCAAATGGTTATCCAATTGGGCCGCACAACTTTTCAATAACCTTCCCCACAAAAGGGAGGTTAGAGATTGGCCTGTAGTTAGCTAGGTCATCCGGTCCAAGGAAGCTTTCTTCAGAAGGGAGTCACCATCCCTTCCTTCAGAGAGCTAGGGAAAACTCCCATCTCTAGAGAACACCGGATAATCAAGTAAGGACCGGCCGATAGACTCACTACATCCCATAATCAGGGAAGTAGGACCCGGATTCAAACTACAGCACATTGGGCCATCTCACGGACAATCCTCATAGTGTCTACGAAATCAGGCAGATCAAAGGAACTCCAGGAAATTCCAGGCTCTGTGACAAAACACTGATCAACTGCAACAATCTTAGAGTGGGGTGGGACACTGCTTCCGAATATCTTCCACCTTATTCACGAAGAATCGAGCGATTTTCTCACAGTCATTCTCGTAAAAACTCGACGGATCTGCCGACAGACTGGGTTGCACAGTCTGTTAACAGTTCTGAAGAGCTGAGTCGGTCGATTCTGAGTGACAGAAATTTCCCTGGACAGGAATTCTGCCTTCTTACGAAATTTCTGTTTGATAGAGCTTATAATGCTCTAGCAAAATTAGATGGTCGAGCCTCAGAGGCAGTCTTCCTCCAACGATGCTCCAACCTCGCCCCAACCTCAGCAGCCCCTCTCAATGCCTCGTCAAACCAAGGAGCAACGGGGACGGTCGCGGGAGGGGCGGCTAACAGGTTGGTGCTAACTATCCACTTCAAGACAGTCTGCTTGGTCACGGTCTACCCAAGCATTGTGGCGCAAAGGCCACAAAAGTTGCTCGATTGACGGTGCATAGCCTTTCTCTTGAGGTAATATCTCAAAGTCCTGTGGACATTCAGTGTGTGAAGGATCGTCCAGGAGCTATAAGGCCCTCCACCTGCGGCGTCAGGCCTCATTCGCCCCTGACCGGTCTGGTATTGCCCAATACCGCCCACCCTGTCGGGTATTATTGTCACGTAATGCACAGGCAGGGGTATAGTAAGGGAGGAGGCTGCAGGTCGAGTGCCTTCTGCCCATGGCTGTGCATTAGAAATGGCTAATGCACTTACCCAGAGTGTGTTATTGTGCTGATAAAATAATCCTGTTTTTTATGCAAACTAGTTCCTCGTGTGCATTTGCTTTCTGTTTTACATTCAGATTTTGATGTACTCTCGCCAACGCCAGTCAGCATGGCTCAATTGGTAGCACATCCCCCTGGACCAGAAGATTGTGGGTTCTCATCCCACACTGGGATTGGACTCGTACCTAAAAATGCCGCACCTGAGTGTAGTATTAGGGGTGCTGTACTGTTGGGGTGTGCCGTCCTTCGATGAGACGTTAAACCGAAGTTCCCTTTACCCAACCTGGTGTTGTCCTGGTGGGTGTCCAGGTGGAAGTAAAAGAACCTAAGGCATTCTTCGCAAAGAATAGAGACATTGCCGGTGTCTTGGCAATATTCCTTTCCTTAAAACTGGCTAATGCAATTGTCCAGGCTGTGTATGGGTGTTGATGTGCGATATGGCTGCCGCTACACATTCAGTCACTTCACTACCAGTCTAGCAATGCTTTTAAAGTGCTTTGAGATTCATTGTGTATGAAACACGCTATATAAATGCTGATTCTTATTCTTCTTCACCATAGCTTTGTCCAGTTGTCATTGAGTTTGCCTTTTATGTTGGCTCGCACATTCGCAGCCAACATATTGAAATAGTAACACATTTGAGTGCGGTCTGTTGGAGCAAATGCAGGGCACACATCAATGAGTCGTCCCTCATTCCCAATCAGCCTGCATGGCAGCGCCACACTATGCGGGCGAGAACATCTAGAAAAGGTCCACTGCAATGCGAGCAAAGCTCGTCACACGCAGCGGACCTCCGGCGTGTTTACCCTGCTGAGACAGAAAAAAAACATGGCAGCACACTGCCAGCCATAATGCGACTTGAGTGCCCAATCCCCTGTCGGCATGCCCTACCCAATGTATATTATGCGGCCAGGTGGGCCACTCCCCGTCAGCATAAAACACTCCCCCATTTGACCCCTGCCTGCGAGGGGTGCCCAATCCTCGGCTCTTGCCCCCTACTTTCCTTTGTGTGCCGACTGGGTGCCCACTCCCCCCATCGGCCAAAGCATCCCCCAAAAACACTTAGATGGCATGCTGGCAGCCCATCACAGCATGCAAAATCCCAAAAATAAAACAGTCCTGCAATGTTTTTTATACCTGTGAAAAAAAGAAACAGTCCCTCTCCGTCTCCCTGCCCCCCTCCCGCAACCCGCACCACCCTCTGTACACCTGCCTCCCCACCCCCCCACCCCATACTTACCTCCCGAGTCCGGTGCGACAATCTTCAGTGGACCGCGAACACGTCTGCACTCTTCAAAGCCGACCACAACTGAAGAAATGCCAGTAAGCTGTATAATGGCATAAATAGGGTTTTTTCAACTTTGGTGCATATCTCGGCATTTTTGGAATTTTGCACCAAATTTTCAACAGGATTATTGGGACCCTCCTCATGAATTCAGTCACTGTCATGGTGTTATTCAGTCCCAAAAGGTGATTTCATGGTCACTGTGTGGAATCACCTTTCGGGATAGTATGAAAATGACAGTGCCGCTCTTATGAGGGGCTCTCAAAAAGCCTATGTTGCAAATTTAGTGGAAAAATCCAAAAATAACTATTTTCAGTGCGCTGTGCTGTTTCCACCACGCTAGTAACTTCTTGCATTTGTAATATTTTCACTCCAGATTTTCATAATTGCCATTTTACACACCTCCTGATGAACAGTACAGCTGTCATTTTACATATCCTGGCTGAAATGTGTTTTGTACGCCCTGGCACAGAATAAGCGCGAGTCGCTGTGGGAAATCAGATCTTACTTGAGAGGGCTCTTGCAGTAGGTAATTACAATATATGACTGATGGCGGCAGGACCCCACGGAAAATTTCTAGCTAACAGTCCCTGGCGAGGACTGCCCCGCATCAGGTGACCAGCGTCGAGGCGCGTCGGTATAAGGAGCAGTCCCGGACGTCCGCTTCCAGTTCTTTCCGCCGTTAGCTCGTGCAGCGCCTCGCGTAAAGTTCATGTTCAGCACCCTTGTTCTTTCCATCGGTTTTTACCGAATTATCAGTATTTTCACTATCGTATCGTCAGGTTAACGTCAGTGTATATGCGTCCTTCCAAAAATAAGTGCAATTAAGTGCGGCCAACTGCCTCCTCACAAGGACGGCCACTCTCTGCCTCTTTTGTCTAGGCCCCACCACGCGGTCGACAAGTGCCCGGATTGCCTGCACTTCAACGCTGCCACCGCAGACAACGCCAAGAGTCCCTGGAAGCCCATCTGCTCAAAGAAGATGTCTTCAATGGAGAAGAATTGAAGAAACTTAGGCAGGCATCGACCTCTCCTGAAGGACACCACAAGCGGGACAAAGAAAGGCACAGGGAGAAGGCCTCCTCATCCGTGACTCTGTCCAGAGTCGCGGTTCAGGCTTATCCCCTCGGGTATCGTCTCGGCAGCAGCCTCCAAGGTTTTGGAGGAGGCGTTGGCCCACCCATCAGGCTCGCTCGGGTCCTGCAGGCACCTCCAGGCTAAAGAGGCCTCTGTCCCCAGTGCGCGCGAGCTTTGGCCCCTACTGGCTGTGAGCACCTCCCATAAGTCGGCCGTCGGCTCCTCCGATGTCCGCTGGGAGAAGACCGATAAGACGCCCGACCTGGGTGGTGCACAGTCGCATCCCCTCGGACCGGGCCGCCTTCCACCCTCGGCTCCTCCGACATGCGCCGGGCATTGGATCCTCGACAGACCCTCCATCGTCTGTCATCCCAGGTTCCGCAGCCTTCGCTGCCGTCTGGGGAGCCGAGTCATCCCGCCTGACCCGGGGACTTTCTCCTCCGTCCAGGCGATGTCGGGATATTCTTCTGCCGTCAGACACTCCTCCTACAGAACGCGGATCTGGCGCGGCCCTGCCGATGCGGTTCAACGCCCGGCCCCACCGGCGCCGGCGGGGATGCCCCTCCTCCATCGGCCCGACCCCCACGGGCCTATCAATGTCGACCACCGTGGGCCCCTACTGGGCCGTCTGCTCTGCCAGCTCTTCCGGTACCCGGTATCCGCCATCCTATCCGGCGCTGCCTTACCCGGTCCGCAGTATCCAGCGCCGCAGTAACCGACACTGCAGTACCCGACGCGCGCAATACCCAGCACCGGTGTTCCCGCAGCAGGGTTACGGATACTTGTCTTCATGGATATAATCCATATACTTATCCCCTCCTCCTCCTCCACTGCCCCAGGCCACTGGTGGATCTTCAGGAGACTCTGGCTTCCTGGTGGGCTGAGGCCAAGGCTCAGCTCACCAAGGAAGTCGAGAAACCACACCAACAGCAGTGCCACCCCAGCCCCACGTCGCCCAAGATGGCACACTCCTCTCCGCCTCCGGATTCTGAGCTCTTCCCTCTGGATCCAGAGAGGGGTAGACACGCGCCAGGGATTCCCCTATGAACCTGTTCCTCCCTAGACGGGTCAGGGAGTCTTACTCTGCTTCTAATTCTTCTTCTTCCTCCTCTGGATTCTTCAGATTCCTCCGATGGATGCTCCGAGAGAGCAGCGAGCCTCGCTCTCCGTCCAAGCCCGGCCGAGGACTCTTCAGTCTCCTCGGAGGACCCTTCCTTCACGGAGTTGCTCAGGAAGATCCAGGAATTACATCAGTGGGTTCTCTGGAACAGATCCTCAGTGGGTTAAACTCGCTGAACATCTGGACCTGCCCCTACGGCTCCTACTTTAGTGCCACCCTGGATCGAGCCTCACGCCCACCTTGTTTCCACTATTTGGAAACAACCGTGGCTTTAGCCCGCTTCTTAGGAAGTCCAACAGGCTATACCAGGCTCCGGAGGGTGTAGATTTTGATTCTCACCCCCGTGCAGACTCGGTCGTGATTAGTGCCACTCACGGCCGGTCAGCATATCCCAAACATTTAGTTCGTCTCCCCAGATAGGAATCTCGCCTTCTGGACCAGTATGGAAAAAAATATCGCTTCTTCCACACTGGAAATTCGGGCCCTGAATTATGTCGCACATATAGGGGATACATGAGGCTATCCTACCCAGGCGGAATCTAAGATTAACTCCTTACCTGACTCCCAAGTCAAGCAAGAGTTAGCTGACCTAGTCCGTTCTGCTTGTTCGGCCAGTCGTCACATCCTGAGGCGACCTACGATGCAGTGGACACTGCCGGGTGGAGCTCGCGTTAGCCATAAGTCTTCAGTGTCACGCCTGGCTCCGGCGTGTCAGGTTTGGTCCCAGAGGTGCAGTCAGCAATTCAGGAAGCACCTTTCAGGGGTTCAGTGCTTTTCAGCGGTGATGTCAAGGACATCATCACCGATTTGCAAGAGAAGGGGCGGCTCTGAAATCTGTGGATTCCATGTACCGTCCCCATCCCCTGCAGCGCCTAGCCCTTTAGCAGCAGCAGCTGGCCTCAAGCGAAACCCCAAGGAAGGTGGGCCACCAAATGCCAGGCCCCTGCAGCTGCTAGGCCCCGCCACCCAAAAAGCAGTGGGTGCCCCAGCTGTGCCGCTGCCCCACCCTGACTCCTCCCTGTCCCACCACCTCCGGACTCCCGGAGGAACCGGTAGGAGGAGATTCTCCCTCCACCTTCCGGGTTGGGAGAGGACAACAATGGATTCATGGGTGCTTCAGATTATCGTGGAGGGCACTCCATAGAGTTTCTACAGAAACCTCCGCCACCCCTCTGAAGTCCTCTTCGCAAGGGACCATCTTCCTTTGGTCAGGAAGAAATATCTGCCCTTCTATGAAGCAGGCCATAGAACCGTTCCTCCTCACCTTCAGGGGCGGGTTACTATTCCCATTTCTTCCTGGTACCAAAGAAGATGGGAGATTTCAGACCCATTCTCGATCTCAGCTCCTGAACTTCCACATGGAATACAAAAGTTCAGGATGCTCTCTACAAACCCTTCTGCCCTTCTTGGCTGAGTCAATGGCTTTGTGCGCTGGATATGCAGGATGCATACCTGCACATCCACATTCATCCCTCGCATCATAAGTACCTCCGGTTTGCTTTCCAGGGGACCATTACCAATTCGGGCACTACTGTTTGGTCTTTCCTCGGCTCCCGAGTTTTACCAAATGCCTGGCGGTGGTAGCAGATCACCTGCGTGCTTTGGGAGTTCAGGTGTTTCCCTACCTGGATGACTGGCTCCTAGTGGCCTCGTCCAGGAGGAGCTCCTGCAATTTCTCTCCCTCGCCCAGCAGGTTTTACTTGCCTGGGTATCACCATCAACCATTCCAAGTCTCATCTTGACCCCTCCCAGAGAATTCAGTTCATCGGGCTATCCTCGACACGACAGTGAGCAAGGTCTTCCTTCCTCCGGACAGGGCGGCCACCCGCCAGTCACAGATTTCCCTGCTATCAGAATGCAGGAAAGGTTCAGCGAGGTCAGTTCTCCGTCTCTTGGGTTTATGGCGGCCGCCATCCCAGTTCCTCAGCATACCGGCTTCACATGAGGATTTCTCAGTGGACTCTCCCGCTCTCAGTGGGATCAACTCGTGAGATGACCTAGATCATCTGGTGCTGATCTCCCCGCCGATGACAAGAGACTTGCAATGGTGGATGGTTGAGAGAACCTGTTCGGGGGTCCCCTTCTGTCATCCTCCCTCTCCCAGACTCTGACCATGGACGCATCAGGCGAAGGGTTGGGGGAGCCCATCTGGGTCCTCACAGAACCCAGGGTTTATGGTCCAGTTGGAGCCTAGCTCTCACATCAATGTGCTCGACTACGAGCAGTGCCTTATGGTCTCCAAGCCCTTCACCAATACATCCTTCCCCGTCACCTAGCTGTCCAGGCGGACAACATGTGCGTGGTGTGGTAAATCAACAAACGAGGAGGGGTCGGACCTACCCACTGTGCAGGAAGCAATGAGGGTTTGGGAATGGGCAACTCACAACCTTCACCTCACGGCGATCCATGTTCCAGGAGTAGACAATACCCTGGCAGACAAGCTAAGTCCTCCTCGGCTCTGCCACAGTGGGAACTGGACCAGGTTCTAGATGACATCTTCCAGCTTTGGGGGACTCCACAGGTAGACCTGTTAGCCTCTTCCCAAAGCATAACTTCCACCTTTGCTCTCGCTCCAGGCGGGCGCTTTGGGAGTGACGCTTTGTCTCTAAACTGGAAGGGCAGATTGGTCTATGCTTTTCCCCCACCCTCTGGTCCTCGTGTACTGCAGAAACTTGCAACGAAGGAGCGAGAATGATTCTGATTGCTCCTTTCTGGCCCAGGCAAATCTGGTTCTCTCTTCTACAACAATACTCAGAGGTTCCTCCTCTTCCTCTTCCTTTATCTCGAGATTGCTGAACCCAGGATCAGGGACCCTGGTCCATCGGGACTCAAGTCCACAACTTCATGCATGGCTCCTGCAGACCTAGCCCAATCTCGGTTGGCATCTCTCCAAAGGTGGCCGAGATTCTGGTGGAGGCTAGAAAACCCTCCACTAGGTCCACTACGCCATGAAATGGAAGATTTTCTATTTGGGCTGCCTCCAGGAAGGTGGAGCCTTTCTCCTGTCCTGTGGCCATTCTGCTTGATTATTCACGTCACCTCTTTGACCTGGGTCTCAGTCATTCCTCTGAAAGTTACATGGCAGCTATTTCAGCCTACCATGTTCCTTTACGCTGATAAAGCCTTTGCCCAATTAGAGGTATCTAAGACTTTTCTCAGAGGGGTCCTTCATCTCAGGCCCCTGTCCGGACTCCTGCTCACCCTTGGGATTTGAACTTCGTTCTCGAGAAACTTACCCTTCCTCCCTTCGAGCCTCGGCCTCCACAGATTTGAAGTTTCTGTCATGGAAGATGCTCTTCTTAGTGGCCATTACTTCTGGTCAAAGAATTTCAGAGCTCAGGCCCTTATGTGTAAATCCCTATCTGATTTTCACAAGAGGCAGTAGCTCTTCGCATTGAACCCTAAGTTTCTACTAAAAGTGGTAGCGGAGTCTACCTTAAATCAGTCTAAAGAGTTACCTGCCTTTTTCACGCAGTACTCCAACCAGGGAGAATATTTGCTTCATACCATGGATGTTCACAGGATTCTGAGATACTACACCGATAGGACAAAGGATCTCAGAAAGACTGATCAGTTGTTCGTCTCTTTTTGCTCACAAAGGGAAGGCAATGCTGTTTCAAAGCAATGCCTGTCAAAGTGGTTAGCTCATTGCATCACTTTCTGTTATGACAAGTACAACAAGACCCTTCGGGTCAAGTCAGAGATCCTCCACCCGTGGAATAGCAGCCTCTGTGGCTTGTTTTAAGAATGTCCGTGGCAGACATCTGTGCTGCCGCCACTTAGACTTCGTCCATAACTTTATAAGCATTACAGTTTGGACATTGCCTCGCCGTGAAACAGGCTTGAGTTAAGCGGTCTTGCAAGGCCTCCTGTCTTGAGGTTTGCAAGGTTTTCTGCTACTTCTTGGAGTAGTTCCTCCTCCCGGTGCCTTTCATTTGTTCCAGACTGCTTGAGATTCTGTTCTATGTGTAACTACCTACTACAAGAGCCCTCTGTAAGATAGTACAGTTATGTAAGAACTTACCATAACAGTAGATCTTGAGAGAGGCTTTCTGATAAGTAATACCTTCCGCCCTCCATCCCCTAGGCTTTTTCAGCTTCTTTTCCATTGAAGGAAATATCTCTGCTTCTCTCGTCCGGGCCTGTGGCGGAGAAAAGAACTGGAAGCGGTGTCCGGGACCGCCCCTTTATACCGGCGTCGTCTGACACCAGTCACCTGGCGTGGGGGTGGTCCTCGCCAGGGACTGCTAGCTAGAATTTTCCGTGGGGTCCTGCTGCCTGCCGGCGTCAGTCCCTATATGTAATTACCTACTACAAGCCTCTCTAGAAGATCTACTGTTACGGTGAAGTTCTTACATAACTGTACTTTTCAGGACAGTTTGAGGAAATGACAGTGATACTGTTCATGAGCAGAGGTCAAAACTGCCTATGTTGAAAATTTGGTGCGAAAGTCCATAAAATGACTGTGTGATAAGCGTGTGTTGCGCAGTTTCAAGCACCTTTGTAACCATAAATTTGCAATATTTCAATGCCAGATTTTCAACACTGCCATTTTACACCTCCTTATGAACAGTACAGCTGTCATTTTTGACATCCTGCCCAAAATGTGTTTCTGCATCTGTGGTGCACAATGGCGTGGTTGCTGTGGGAAATCAACTTTTGGGGCAGATTAACAAAATCACAGTGCCACTGTTCATGAGGAATCCCAAAATGCCTATGTTAAAAATGTACCTAACAAACTCCCAAAATAATTGGGTCAGGAGTGTGTTGCGCAGTTTCTATGCATGCTCATGACTTCACAATTATTCATATTTTCCTCCAGATTTTCAACGTTGCCATTTTTTACACCTTCTCATGAACAATACAGTTGTCATTTTCCACATCTTGCCCAAAATGTGTTTTCGTCCTGTGTCGCCAAATGGCATAGCCACTGTGCAAAACCACCTTTCAGCTAACAAACTGATTGTGCCACATTTCATAAGGTGGGCTCACAAAAAGCCCATGTTGGAAATTTGGGTGAAAATACCAACACTATGGTGTTAGGGTTCCCAACTGTAGCACCCACCCTGTAGAGACTGACAGGCATCAGGGAGTGACTTGGGATCATCGGCTGTAATGCTCATGCCATTCCAACCCCACCCTCACCCTGCAGCCAGTGACAGGCATCGTGGTGTGCCTTGCACTGTTTGACCACAAGTTCACCCCATTCTCCTATACTGCACCCACCTCAGTGGATTTCCTTATGCAATGAGGTAAGTATAATGCCCAGTGACCCCAAAGCACACCACTACACTTGTCAGCGTCTAGAGGGTAGGGTGAGATACAATGGCATGAGCATTATAGCTGACGACCAAAGGCACACCCCAATGCCTGTTGGTCTCTACAGAGTGAGGGTGGGGTCACTTCAATACTTCACTGCCATTCCTATTATCGTCTCTAACTCCGGCACTACCAATGCCAATGCCAGCGAGACAACATTTAGCATTGACAAATGCTTGTTTAACTAGTTGTCATGGCACCCCAGGCCTGCCCACACACACACACACTAAAGCAACTGCAGTTTGCGCTACCATTTAATTTTGATGCATTTATCTTTTTTTAATTGAGTTTTATCTTCTTCTGACAGTGATTTCCAAATACTGTAACCACCTGTGGTTCTCATTGTTGTATTTGTAATGTAACTGTGTATATGTAATTTTCCTTATAGTAACCTGCTGATAATGAAAACATGTTGTTCTTATGCATAACAAGGTTGCTGAGCAATTAATGCAAAGTCTTTCCCCACATTATGTTTTTTACATGCTTAACTTTTGAAACCTATTTCTTTGCAGGTGCACGTGTGAAGGCTGTTCTGTTATTGAGGATGTCGCCAACTGTAGATATTGTAAAGAAATTGATAAAATTCAACAACTCATGCAGACTTACCATGACAGATCTGGTGATGAACTTGTGAAATGCGTAACTGAACACCCTGGATTGAAGGAGTTTGCTTGAATGAGTGGGTACTGGAGACAGCATATTACCAATTTCGTCTAGAGTCTGAAGATGAAGCTGAAGGAATTTAATACACACAAGTAAGTATTACATTCGCCAACTCAATGCATTTGGGACTTGCATTATACTGTACTACATTTATTTCACAGTCTGTGATCGGTAAGCAGTTAGACACAGCGTTCTGTACATTGAGTAGCTATAATCCACTACAGTCCATAGGGTGTATGTGTGCATTAATGCACACCCAGGAGTACGTTGTGAGGCATGAGACAGAAGTTTGAGTGCCCTCCAACCAGTTCCACGTGCTGCAGTGACATGGAGAACAGCAACCATCACTACAGTGATGGCACAACACCCCAATTGGTGTGGCGTCGCCTGGACAAAACTGTGTTTTCTGTGGGGGCTCTTCCCCTGCACCCCTGGACTTTAAATAACCAACTCCGAGTCAGAGTTGGTTCAATGAGAACAGCAAACACCCCAGAGCAGCAGTGTCAGGAATACAGCAGACCATCACAGCGAACTGTTGGTAATGTCGCTGTGATGGTCTTGGCTATATTCACTGTCATCTTCGACGTGCTTCACCTCCAACCACCCTGGAGTACATTAATGGCCCATACACATTTGCCCTATAGTGGGTTATTGCACTTACAAAATGGCACGTTTTCTGTTAAAAAATACCCGTAACTTATTATTATAATAAAATGTCTTTAATTGTAACAGTGTATGTCTGTGGAAGAAAGGGTTTCATTTCTAAAGAAATTATTGTTCAAACAACATGAAGTCTTGCTGTATTCTGACTACTGCAGTTAGGTCCTGCCTTTCAACTGCCCAGAGAACAAAGAGTTAACTTTCCATGGCCAGCATGGAGCGTTCATGTGACTCAGTTGAAGCCCTGTCTGCTGCTGTTTTAAACTCAACCGTCAGATTCTTTACTCCGCCTCACTGAACAGTCGCTCTGGAGGCTTCTCCTTTGCTCGGTTCAAAAAGTCGGTTAAAAGTGTTGTTTTTCGCTCGGTTTCTACCTAATTTCTGCTATCAAATCTGTCGGTTTAAGTCTCTGTCTGTGGTACCATGAGTACTAGATAGGTTTACATTTAGTTTCTGTGTGGAACTTGTAAATTTTGGATCGGATCGATCGAACTGATCAGTTTAGTCTTAAAAGTTTTGAATTTGTTTAGAGTGTGTAACCGGTCCGTATCGGTTCTAAAAAAAGCAGTTTAATTACATTTTCCCAAGACCCGTAACACGGTCAGGAACCGATAGGGAGTCTTGCCTGGCAGATTACCGAAAAAGGGTAAGTTTTGGATAGGATTGGCCGTGTCTGAGAAACCCAAGAAAAAAACAGGCCCACTGGGTTTCAACACTGCAGTGTGTGTGGAGAAACCTTTGCTAAGGCTGATCCCCACACCACCTGTGTTTTATTGTCTGGGGTCTGACCACCTTGATTCAGACTGCAAATTTGTAAGAATTTTCCCAAAGCTACCCTAGATAAGAGAGTAGGTAGACTGAGGAAGGAAGGCCGAGAAGTCCACTGACCGGATGGCCAGCCCGTTCAGTTCCAACGAACCAGAAGAGTGCCCTCTGACCAAGCGAAACTTCTTTCGGAAAAGAGCCGATTCTGAGGAGTCGGTTCTGGTTAAAAGGAAGAAGAAGAGAAGAAAAATCATCCGGTTCGGATCAGAAATTCATACTCCGACCGCTGATGAGATAGTAAGCGATAAGGATAGTGCAATCGCTAACCCGGTTCCGACGAACCGGCACCATCTGGCAGGGGCTCGGTTCGGTCGGTTCCCAGTTCCAGATTACACTTCAGAAGAATTTTATGAACCGGAGGAGGAGGAGAGTATGAGGATGATGATGGTGATTATGAAAGTCTGGATGTGCCTTTTGACCGGACATCTCTCCAGACAGACCTTCAGGTGTTTCTCCTCCTAGGCTTTCTGGGTCCCCTTCCCATTTATGTTTTACAAAAAGTGGCTAAAGCCCTCCAGCTTCCAATGGAAGAAGCAGTAGAGGATCAGGAGGAGCCTGATTTTGTTGAAATGATGGACATCCCAGAGTCAGGAGACTGTCTATTCCCTCCATAAATCTTTTGGGAAACAGACAATTAAAATTCTAAAGACTCCTAACTCCATACCTCCTGTGGACAGATGAATGGACAAGAGTACACCCTTTCAGGCTCAGACATGGAGTTCCTTTCTCAGCAATGCAGCCATGTTGGGGTAGTGCAGTCTGCTGCCTGTGATAAGGCAAATATTCCCTTGGCATCACACACCCCAGATAAGGACTCCAGGAGGATTGATGCCATGGCAAAGAAGCAGTACATGGCAGCATCTTTGGGACTCAGGCAGGCTAACTATATAGCCTACACAGCTAGATACCAGAAGTCCAGATGGGACACTGTTCTGGCTCTGGCTAAACAGGCCCCTGACCAGCTTGCCAAGGAGCTGGAGCAGGTGGCTGCAGATGGGATTGAGGCATCAAGGTGCAATTTCATGCTGCTGTGGACTCCAATGACGTTTCATCTAGAGTCATGGCTACATCTGTGGCCCTTCGGAGGATGGCTTGGCTCAGATGTACTAGCCTATCACAGGATACCCAGGCTAAGGCCATGGATTACCCTGTCATTGGTAATTCTCTGTTTGGGGAGCAGACAGAGAACTACATGAAAAAAGATGGACAAGTACAGGACCACCTACAGGAGTGCTCAGGCCAAAGAAAGGCAAACCTTCCTCAAGGCAGCAGTCCAGGGGCAGGATCAGGCCTTTTCAAAGGCCTTTTACCAAGCCATGCCTCCTCTTCTTCCTATGCTCAGGGGGGTTCTTCAGAGGGAGAGGCAGATGGGAATGAGCAGGCCTGCTTCCACCCCTCAGCCTAAAGCTCCTGCCAACCAGACACCTGATGGGTCTGCCGGGCCAATTCTCCAATACCTGTAGAGGGCAGGCTGGCTTGCTTTGTCCAGGACTGAAGTCTCTGACATCAGACAAGTGGGTCCTGGAAGTAGTAAGCAAGGGACTGGTTCTCAGCTTCAAAAATTTCCCAAGATGAGAACCAGATTCTTTCCACCTGCAAATCCATCACAGACCCTTGCCCTAAAGGCAGAGGTTTCTTCCCTCCTGGCTCTCAGAGCAATAGAGAGGGTCCTACCCTACACAAGGGCAAAGGATTGTACTCCAGGTACTTCCTAACCCCCAAAAACAGGAGAATGGCGGCCCATCCTGGATCTAAGATATCTGAACAAGCACCTTTTAAAACCAAAGTTCAAAATGGTGACTCTGGGAATAATTCTGCCCTCTCTAAGGCCAGGGACTGGCTAGCCTTCCTGGACCTCAAAGATGCCTATTTTCACATTCCCATCAGGTGCTCTCACAGAAAGTACCTCAGGTTGAGTTGCCCTCAGGCCACTATCAATTCAAACAATGCCCTTTGGCTAACATCAGCCCCAAGGGTGTTCACAAAGTGCCTGGCAGTAGTGGTTGCTTTCCTAAGGAGAAAAAAGATCTCCATCTTTCCATACTTGGACGACTGGCTCATAGTGGGTCAGTCTCAGACCAAGTCAAGTCACATCTGCAAATAACTCAGCAAGTGCTCACTTCCTTAGGATTCCTCCTCAACCTTCCAAAGTCAGTTCTCGAGCCAGTACAGCTGCTCACCTTCATAGGGGCAGAGCTGGATACAATAAGAGGCAAGAACCTTCCTTCCCTGGACAGGGTAAGGACCCTTATGGAACTAGCCTCTTCATTCACCCTTCAGGTGTCTCGACCAACAAGGCATTTCCTGCAGCTTCTGGGCCACATGGCAGCCTCTACAGCAGTGGTCCAGGGAGCAAGATTTCAGATGAGGGACATTCAGTTCCACTTAAGAGCCTTCTGGTCTCAAAGAAAGGATTCCCTTACCAAGCTAGTACCAGTGACTCGAACCTTGATCCAGGCTTTGCAATGGTGGCAGGATCAGGACAATTTGAGGCAAGGAGTTCCTTTTGTCACTCAGTCTCATTCAGTGATACTCACCACAGATGCCTTCCTGCTGGGCTGGGGAGCCCACCTGGGGGTCTTATCACCCAAGGGCTGTGGTCACCTCAAGAATCTGTGCTTCACATCAATCTCTTGGAACTCAGAGCAGTGTTTCTGGCACTGCAAGCCTTTTCAAATCTGTACAAAACAAGGTGGTTCAGGTCAGAACAGACAATACCACCACAATGTGAGTACATCAACAAGCAAGGAGGCACTTTCGGTCTACGGCTTGTGCACAGAAGCAATGAAGATGTGGTCCCGGCCTATTCCTGCAAACCTCTCTGATAGCAGTTCATCTCCCAGGAAGGACAATGTCCTAGCAGATGCTCTCAGTAGGATATCCCAGGGCCATCACGAATGGACCCTAGATCCCCTAGTTTTGAAAGTGATTTTTCTTGAGATGGGGCACTCCACAGATAGATCTTTGCAGCCCCAGACAATCACCAACTTCTTCTCTTTTGTTGCAGACCCCCAGTCTTGGGCTCAGTCCCCTGGATGCTTTAATTCTGGATTGGGAAGAGAATTTCTGTATGCTTTCCCCTCCCTCTCCTGTTCAAAGTGTTAGTCAAGATCAGGTCACAACCATGCAAAGTGATTCTGATTGCTCCAGACTGGGCCAGACAGCCCTGGTACCTCTGTTGCTGTCCTTAGCAGTCCACCTTCCTCGTCTCTCTTCCAGGAATTACAACCTGTTGACATCCTCTCAGGGAGGATTTGATATCTGTAACTCAAGTCTCTCAATCTCAAGGCATGGCTCTTGAAGAGTTAGAGTTTACTGATCTGCACCTTTCTCAAGGGGTTCTGGATATCCTTAAGGCCTCTAAAAGCCTTCCACCAGAAGACTTACAACTCCAAATGGAAAGGTTCACTATTTGGTGATCTAATAAGCATATTTCTCCAGAATCTGCCGGGTTGCCTACAGTTCTGGACTATATAGTACATCTTAATGGCTTAGGACTTAGGCCTACTACACTTAAAGTGCATTTGGCGGCTGTTTCTGCCTTCTTGTCAGTAGGCAAGCCCTCTCCTCTGTCAGCTCATCCTGTGTTTTGTAAGTTCTTCAAGGGATTGCTGCACACAATCCCCTCTGTAGGGACCCTGCTCCTGCTTGGGACCGTAATGTTTGCATTGCTCAGCTTATGCAACCTCCCTTTGAGCCTTTGTCCTCTGCAGAGCTTAAGTACTTGACTTGGAAAACTGTGTTTTGGTAGCCATTACCTCTGCCAGGCATATCAGTGAATTGCAAGCCCTGTCAGTGGAGCCTGATTTCATCTCTTTCCTCAGAGATAAAGTGGTCCTAAGAACTAACAGGAAGTTTTTGCCTAAGGTGGTTTCAGATTTCCACCTTAATCAGTCTATGTCTCTCCTGTTTTCTTCACTGATCATTCCTCCTCTGGAGAGAGGAGGCTGCATAACTTGGATGTTAAAGGGCCCTCAGCTACTACATACAGCGCACCAAGGGTCACAGGTTTGAGTCCCTTCAGTTGTTCCTCACATATGGAGAGATCAATAAGGGCACACCTGCCACTAAGAGATCTATTGCCAGGTGGATTGTCTCTTGTATACAATTCTGCTATGAAAAACTGGGTAGAACCCCACCCTCAGGCCTGAGGGCTCACTCTACTAGAGGTACAGCTGCTTCCCTGCCCTGCCAGGGATATTCTATCTTAGAGATCTGTCAAGCAGCCACCTGGAAAACAGTCCATACATTCACCAAAGCATTACTCTCTGGATATCCAGGCTAGGGTGATGCTCGGTTTAACACAGCAGTACTTCAGAGCCTATTCCCAAAGTAGGTTCTGTCCCTCCTCCATAGAGGTATTGCTTGGTAGTCTGCAATAGTCAGAATACAGCAAGACTTCATGTTGTTTGAAGAAAAATTACCTTAGTAATGTTGTTTCTTCTAATGGAGTCTTGCTGTATTCTGACCTCCCCCCTCCCTCTCAGAACCTGTTTTTTGGGATGTGGGTGGGCAGGAGCAGTGTTGGCACCTAGGGGTGCCCAACCCTTTTCACCCTCCTTTACTTTGGGTGTGTATTTGTGTTTTGTTTTGGGTTTCCTGACTGGAGTCTTTGCTTTGAAACCAAAAACCCTTTTAATAAATTTAGTTGCCAGTTGGCTAGTGTGAGTTTTACAGTTTCCACACAGAACTTCTAGTGAGTATTGCTCATAAAGATCTGACGGCTGGAGTTTAAACAACAGCAGACAGGAGCTTCAACTGAGCTCGCTGAACGTTCCATGCTGGCCATGGAAAGTTAACTCTTTGTTCTCCGTGGCAGTTGAAGGCAGGACCTAACTGCAATAGTCAGAATACAGCAAGACTCCATTAGAAGAAACAACATTACTAAGGTGAATAATTTTTCTTTTCATTTGTTATTTGTAATAAAGTACTGTTGTTTGTAATTTGAACTTTTCCTTCTTCTGTAGTCCTATCTTTAGTAGTAGTATCTTAGTTTTCTATTTTAACAAATAGTGACGTGAAGGTTCCATGTCAAGGCAATAAGAACAATAAGCTACGTAACATAACACGATAATTACAATGGAACTTACAAAAAAAAAAAAGACGAGTAAGGGTACAATAATAGCAGCCACAGGCATTGTCAAGGAATTGTGTTGCGTTAATTATACAGTACAAGTCTCCGGCTCAGCTGAAACTTTGCTAGAGTGGGTTAGTGGGAAAAGAGAAAGAAGAGTGGTGGTGGAGGGTGGTATGGGGGAGGGAGAGAGAGGAGGGAGGAGGGAGAAATGGGGAGGGCATTGCATTGGGTATGTGTAGATGGAAACAGCAAGGAAGGAAAGGGGGAATGAAAAGAAAAGGAGACAGATGCATCCTATACCCAGTAATGGGGGTAGGAGAGGAGGAGGAGGAGCTGAGGCAGTGAGAAGGGATGCTTGAGGTAGTATGCCTGGAGGAGATTATAAGAAGCATAGTTGGCTTCATAGTCAGCTAAAAATACTTTTCTGATGTCCCATTGCAGGTCTCAAACCCTGTACGCTTGACACCAAGTCAGCAGCTCTACCTCTAGGCCAACAAGCCAAGATAAATTTCTCTTGGTTTTAAAGCTCTTAAAGCTTTTGGCTCCATAGTCGACTAAAAATACTTTCGCTGTCTCACCACAGGTCTCAAACCCTGTACACTTGACACCAAAGTCAGCAGCTCTACCACCAAGCCAACAAGCCAAGATAATCTTCTCTTGGTTCTTAAAGCTTTAGCTCCCCCCACTTTGCTCTGCCTCCAAGGCTACTAGGCACCATGAATGCTCACCTCCACCTTATGTCTCATCTTCATAAGCATCCTGGGGCTCATCTTCCACCAGCCAGACCTTACCCTTGTCCTTTGTCAACTGCACCTCACCTCCCGTGTAATCCACTCACCCCTACCATGTCAATGCACCCTAACCTCTGCAGCCACCCCTAGCTGCCCCCCAACCCACCACCCACCTTGGCTCCACCGCCTTTGTGTCTTCCAGACCCTCAAACCCTGCCCACCCATTGCTCCCCTACTGCCTGCCCTGCCTCTCAACTACTCCCAAAAGTTAACAAACTGCCACCCCAGGGCTAGAACCTTGGTCATTCTATTACTCCTCTCTGGTAATATCCACCTAACCAGGTCCTGCCCCCACCAGTCCTCCAACTAGGTCCAATGGACTCCACATTGCCTCCATGAACATATGCAGCCTGCTGAAAAAATTGCTGCCATTCAGTGCTGTGTCATACTACACCAATCAGACAGCATAGCCCTAGTAGAAACCTAGCTAACTAAGTCCACCCCAGACTCCTTTATCTCCCTTCCAGGCTACACCCTATATCACAAGGATCAAGCAGGTAAACGTGGAGGTGGTTGTCGTTTCGCTCGTGACACCATCATTGGCCCACACTTCCTGCCCCAAGCTTGTAGATGGTGCCCAGGCCCTTACCTCAAACTTACCCCAGACCCATCCAAGAGCCCGCTCTATCTCACAGTCTCCTATGTACCCCCAAGGAATCAGGCCCCAGCGACATCGCCTCTCACTGAACATCTCTCCCTCCCCATAAAGCACAACAAGTCCTAGTCGGAAACCTCAACGTGAACTGGCTCAGTCCCTCTGCATCACCAATAAGAGACACCTTCGCTGCATTAGACTTGACCCAACTCGTCTCCCAACCCACTAGACATAACCAAACTAAAGGGACTTGCACCCTCCTTAACGTCATTGTCTCCAACCACCCCAAAGATTCAGGATATTCAAGTCCTCCTGGACTCCTTAGCGACCAATCCCCTCCTATTCCTCTGGTCTGCCCCACCCTAAAACATGTGGCCCAAGCCACATGCTGCGCGTCTCCATGGCGGACTGAAAAAACTCAAACAATTCCTCACTCAGATTGATTGGTCTCCCATCCACCATGTAACCAACATTGATGCTGCCCTCGACCTCTTCTCATAAGCCTTTAACAAGGACTGTGATCTTTTGCATCCTTCACCATGATCCACTCCAAAGGCAAAACGTACCTTTGGTCACCTCTGCCCTACTCCAAATGCTCAGGGATAGGGATAACCTCCTGGCACATAGCCACTGAGACCGGCTGGACGGCTGACAGACAGGCATATACGCCGCACGTAACAGGTGCACGTGGGCCATCTGAAAAGCCAAGGCAGACCACTACCAGGCCACCCTCACTTCTCATGGGTGTGTGCCTGGAATTCTGGACAATATAAAAGAAATAAATGGAAATCACGCTCCCCCAGCCCAGCTTATGGTCAATGGCTCCACCTTTACTGACCCCACTGACATTGCCAACTGCCTTAACTCCTCCTTTACAGATCTTAGCCCTGTCCTCTCAAGTAACTTTTTCTGACCCAACCCCGACCCACGCCCTCAGATCCTCAGTGTCCCTGGTTCTATCTACTCAAAGTATCAGCCCAGGAAGCCAGACCACTCCTGCTTAAAGCACTAAACAGCAATAGTCCTAGCAGCAACTCCCTGGATCCAAAAATACTCCAGCTGCTCCTGGATGATGTCCTGGTCCCACTCACTGGCCTACTAAACCAGTTCCTCTGCCTGGGGCAATTCCCACAGCATGGAAAACAGCTATAGTCACACCTATTCACAAAAGAGGTGGCAGGTCCACCCCAGCAACTACCGTCCAATCTCCATCCTTTCCCTCTCCAAAGCCTTAGAAAGTTGGTGGCCACTCAACTCACTGAATATCTAGCAAATTACAACATTCTATGCCCAGAACAGCATGGGTTCCGCACTGGTCATGGTACAAGTACAGCATTAATGGAGTTCTCCAACTTCCTGCACGCCTTCCTGGACCCTGGTTCCCTAGCTGGAGCAGTGTTCATTGACCTCTCTAAGGCCTTTGACACTGTCTCCACCCCCTCCTACTAAATGCCCTCTACCATACAGGTTTCTCTGCTGGCCCCCTCGCCTGGTGCACGAGTTACCTATCAGCCCGCTTCCACCGTGTCAAAACAATGGGATACTCTCAGAAATCTGTCCCATCCACTCAGGGGTTCCCAGGACTCTATCTTGGGCCCACTACTCTTTAGTCTCTACTAAACACCCTGCCCAGTGCCTGTTCTGGCAATAGTCTCCTGTATGCCAACAACGCCATTATTATTGCCGCCCACAGAAATCCCACCTCCTCCAAGACTCCCTCCAGCACTCCTTCAATGATGCAGAGAACTGGTTTAAGGAGAGCAGACTAGTCATTAACCTCAAAAACCAAGGCAATCCTCTTTGCCCACCACCGAACAAAGCCAGCAACAACCCTCCAAATCTTCCCCAGCACTCATCAACCACTTGAACAAGTTTACTCTTACAAATACCTTGGGATCACCTTTGACTCATCTCTCACCTTTCATGCCCATATTACAGCCCTCGCATCCACCGCTAATGCTTGTCTTGGCATCCTCTACTGTCACAAGGTCTGCCTCCTACCTGATGCCCTCAGGCTTGCCATTATGTTCTCAGTAATGTCCCTGTGGATTATGACCTTCCGGTCTATGGTGCTGCTGACTCCACAGCCCTCAACAAGATTGGACTCACCCTAAACAAGGCTTGCAGACTAGTGTTCAGTGCCCCTAGGCTCACCCACACATGTCAGCTTTATGACATGGCCAAACTCCTTAGCCTCGATGAACGCCTCCACTACCAAACTTGCCTACTAAGAAGATTCTACTCGGGCTCTCCCCTGGAGTTTCTGCCTCCATCCAACTACACCTTCCAGAGTCACTACCAGAACCACTGACAAGGTCACCCTACTATTACCCAAAACTAGGACCACCCAGGCACAGAGGTCGTTCAGCTACAGAGCCTTGTCTGGGTTCAGCCTCCCCACAGCCATTTCCAACACCACCAAAATTGCCCCTTCAAAACTGGGTTCATTGAACCTATTGTTTAACACCCGCTGCTGCACCTGTCGCTAACTGATGCACTGCTGCTGTCAAACACTACTGACATAGCTCTCTGGGTTGAACTCCCTCACCCACTTCCCCATGGCCTCCTTTCCATTGCCAGTACCTGCTGGTACTAAACCTGTCAATTCAGAAAAGTTTTTTAATTACTCTTTTGTTCAAGCAACTATGTAAAACTATACAAAATCACACATGCCCACACAATGCAAAGCATCATGGGCTGCATATGCAAATCACCACAGAATGTTATACTGGTTTAACTTTAAGCAAAATTGCATGGTGCCAAAAGGCCTCTCACACAGTTTGCAAAGGTGCTAACAGATGACATAGAACGTGTTCCGTCCTACCAGGACTCATCAGTATGCCTCGTCTGTTTGACACCCCAGTGGAATGAACCAGCTACCCTAAGACAGTGTGTCTTGGTTATGTTGTGGTGAACCCATTAAAATAAAAACTGTTTAAAAGACAAAGAACCTCTGTGCGCAAACACTGAGGCAAGGGTTACCCAAAGGGCATTTAGCTGGAAGCCAAGTTTCAAGAAAATACAAAATCACACATGCCCACACAATGCAAAGCATCATGGGCTGCATATATAAAACTATGTTATTCTGTATGATTGTATTCTGTAAGGATGTTGACTCTGTATATCCTCTCTGCACGAGGTACCTTTTGTAAAAGAGCCTCTGGCTCAAAGGTTATAAATCCGATTATACAATAAAAAATAAATATAGGAGATATAGTGGATGATAAAACAGAACACTGCTCTCATTTACTGAGATTAGGAAAAATATGGATTGAACAGATTTCAACTTTGCTAAGTTTCTACAAATTAGAAGGGCTCTGCAAGACTCCATTCTATCCCCAGAGTTTATGCTACCAGAGCACTCGTAGTGGGTTCAATTATACAGAATAGTAACATCAAAAAAGGGTGAGTATATGTTACAAATTGTTAACCCATACTGATAATATTATTTCACCTTTACAAGCATCCAGATAGAAATGGGAAGCTAAATTAGGTGAGACCCTGACAGAGGAGGAATGAACTGGAACGTGGAGAAATGCTTGCATGAGCTACAGGAGGTCCAAGGTTGGACAATCCAATTTAAGATTCTTCATTACTATTACTATTCTCCAAAACAGCTGGAAGAAATGGGATACGTACAAGAAGGACCCTGTTGGAGGTGTTTAGCTAAGCATGCCAACCTTATACATATGCTATGGGAGCGTCCAGTCATTAGAAAGGTATGGCTTGAGGTTGATAAGGTGTGTGAAGAAGTAACGAATTCCAGGCTATCTTTTCAGGCAAGCTTTTTATTCTAGGAATAGACTCTGAGGCCCCACCCCCTTGAAAAAGTCACAAATATTCTGGGTGATATCAGCAACTCATGCCCTGAAGAGACTGCTGCTTTGCTACTGGGAATCTCATGTTTTCTCCCTCAGTGAAAGAACAGCTAAATAATCTCAGTCTGTTAGCTAGTAATGAAAGGGTTGCTGCAATTGCAGCCAAAAAGCTGGATGTTTTCTAAAGAACCTGGTCTCCTTTCCTCTCTTTGATGGAAGGTGTCACCTGAATAGATAAATGTACCTGATGTTTTCACCAATGTCATCTAATGCATTATTAACGAGTATACTGCTGTATCCCAAGCTGTGCGATAAGGCCCTCTGTAGCTTCTAATATATTTTACTAGTTGGTTTGTCTTCATGTATATGAATTGAAGGAATGTTGTTTCAGAATGTGTTAACCATAGTCAACAGTATTAGTCTGTTACTGCTTTATGTATACTGATGTACCGCTTTTTCCCCTTTGTTTGCTTCTTTTAAAAATAAAAATGTTGGGGTCATTTTTATTTATTTAGTTTTTGATGACCGGTAGGTGCACTAGCCATAACAATGACTATTTTCAGGCACAACCGGGAGGGTACAAAACAAAACATTTACAATAACAGGTTACAATATATAAGGTCACAACTAGTCAAGGTAGGAACTACAGAGCAGGCTGGTGAATTACAATACAAACAACAGTGGAATAAAATTACAAGGCAGAACAAAATTAAGGTAAAAGAGTTTACATTTCGTTATACAAATAGACAATATTGGTTTGGTCATAAGTGCTAAAATTATCACGGATAACTAGGAAAGGTTATGCCTGGGCGACAGAAGCGTTTTTAGGAATAAGATATAGGATGATGTAGAGAGGTAAAAGTAAAAGGAGGAAGTGAGGATTTGAGAGATGGAGGTAGTGTAGGATAGGATAGGAAAGATAGGGTCAGTCTGACTTTGATTTGTCTGTTGGAAGCTGAGAACCTTGCTATACTGCAAAGAACAAACTATAACTCCATTTAGGACCTGGAAACCTGGTAAGACATAATACTTGTGAAGAAGGAGCTACGCTTTCTACAAAAGTTTCATTTTTTTTTTCCCTTATTGGCATTAAGCAGAGAATTGCAGGATTCCATTAAGAGTGTAGTAAGTTTATAACCAGAGGGATGAGATACAACTGAATTTGCTTGATTGTTGGGGTTGAGACCTAGGATTTGGAAGGATATTTTTGCAACATTTTAAAAGTGTCCTGCTGGCTGAGGAGTGAGTTAATTTTTATCCCTGGACTCCGTAGAGTGTTTTGTGCAGGAACCGTGTGTAGTAAATTGTGGTGTTAGTTGAATTACTATAAAGGGCAATACTCACCAGGGTGGTGGAGCAGTTGTGTATTTGATTGTTTCTAACAGTCACCAGTGGCTGTGGACTACCCCCACCCTACCCCACCACCCCGTCCCCAGGCGTGGCATTTCCTTTATAGCCACAGTTCTGACATCACTTCAGTAGGTCTTGGGGCAGAACTGTCATATCCTTAATAACCCAGCACAGTGCAAAAAGGGTAGGTACACACCACAAATAATAATAATAAATATATATATTATATATATGTATATATATATATATATATAAACATATTGTATATTATAAGGAGAGGGACATGTGGGGAGTGGTGCAATGCACTGGCTGTGGGGCAGCAGTTTCCAGGAGACATTCTGGAAACTGCGTTGCTGTCTATTTGCAGGCAACTGTCAGCTCTGAGGAGGAGGTTGCCCACCTCCAGGCTGAACTAGCAAGGATTAAGGAGGCCTCCCCTTCCAAAGAGCACCACTGCCACAACCACTGCCTCAGAGGTTGCCAAGTATGAAGAGCAGTTGGACCACAGTGGGTTCTGGGAGGGTGTGGTGGTGGACCAGGGCGAAGCCCCTAGTTGTACCTCTACACAAATCATATGCCATTCTGGCAGAGCAAGGTTCCTCTATGATGGCACCCTCAGTGGAGACCCAGAAGAATGCTGAGGACATCCACAAGGAGACCCACAAAAGGGTGGCAAGGGACACCACAGGGAAGGAAACAGCTTCTGATAGGGACTCTATTGTTAGGGGTAAAACTGGGAAGGGAGAGGAGAAGAAAGTAAGGTGCCTGCCTGGTGCCATGGCTTGAGGGACAGGAAGCAAATCCTCAGGATTGCAGAAGCAGCATCACAGAAGAGGGAACTAGATATCATAGTCCACCTTGGGACAAATGACCTAGCTAGGCATGGGATCAGTGCAGTGCAGAATGAATTTGTGGAGTTGGGGAGGGCCTCAGATGGGTAGCAAGCACGTAACCTTCTCAGAGGTGCTACCAGTCCATGGCAGGTGTGAGGCTAGGTACTGCACACCATGCAGTTTAATGAATGGTTGCAAAATTGGTGCAGAACACAGGGCTTTGGCTTCATTGGGGACTGGGGGCCACCTGGAGAGATAAAGGTCTATACTGGTATGATGGTCTGCATCTGTCCACGAGGGAATCAAGCTCCTAGGTGATAGGTTTGAATGTTTCCTTGGCAAGCTTTTAAACTAGCCAAGGGGAGGCGCTGATAAAGGTAGGAAATGTCAAGCCTCCCCACAAAACATGGCAGGTAGTAAGGTAAACACTGAGGTACAGAGCTCAACACAGGGCAGGACAGGGTAAATGGAAAAATAGACAAGGACAATAAGAGCAGGGATGGAGAAAAAGGATAAAGCCAACATTAAATGGAGGGCAATGAGTACCAATGCCTTAGTCTGGGAAACAAGCTTCCTGAGCTAGTAGCCCTGATGGAAGATGAACAATTGGATATTGTGGCAGTCATGGAAACATGGTACACTGAGAACCATGACTGGGATGTCAACATACCAGGGTACACAATCTATAGAAGGGACAGGAAGGTAAAGAGGAGGTGGAGTAGCTCTATACATAAGGAAGGGATCAAAGCTACAGAAATAAAAAGTAAGGGGGAGGACAAGAGGCACTCTGGGTCACCTTGGAGACAGGGAATGGCATCACAATCCGCAGAGGGTTGTATACAGACCCCTGTCTCAAGGAAGAAATGGACAACAAAATGATAGAGGACATTCTCAAAATGGCTGAAAAGGGAGATATTGTTGATGGGGGCCTGAATATGCCAGATGTTAACTGGATAACAGGTACTGCAGCCACATCCAAGAGCAGGGTCATTCTCGATGCCCTGCAGGCGGAAGGCCTTAGGCAGCTAGTGTTGGAACCCACTGGGAGAGGGCAATACTAGACCTGGTACTCTCAAATGGGAGAGGATCCAAATTTAGAGTCAGTAGACATCTTGGAACAAGCGACCACTGTACAGTGTGCTTCACAATGAGCACAACCATGGAGATAAGCCATACAAAAACAAGGATACTGGACTTTAGAAGGGTTGACTTTGGAAAATGGGTGAATACCTGAAAAATGCACTAGCAAATGACCAAAAAGGAGGGTGGAAGAACAATGGAGAAAATCAAAACTGCCATCATAGAGGCAACAAGCCTTTGTGTAAACAAATAAAGAAAACAAAGCGGAGTAAAAACCACTATGGTTCTCAAAAGAGGTGTCAGGGAAGGTCAAGGAGAAAAAGGCTGCATTCAAAAACTATAAGGAATCACAGAAGGAGCACGACAGGGAACTGTATCAATTAAAGCAGAAAGAAGTGGGGAAGACAGTCAGACTAGCAAAGGCCCAAACCGAGGAAAAATAGCCAACTCAGTTAAGAAGGATAAAACCTTTATAGGTACATTAGGGAGCATGGAAAGGTTAAGGGAGGGATAGTGAAGATTAATAAAGGAGACGGGAGGTGGGCAGAGGGAGACAGTGAAAAGGCAGAGATACTGAATGAATACTTTTGCTCAGTATTCACAAAAGAAGATGAGGAGGAGTTACCTAAACCAGACAATAGAAGCACTCTGGGTAGGGGGTTGACACCAGTCCATTCACAGAAGAAAGAGTCCTGAAAGAACTCCTAAAACTCAAGGTGGACAAAGCAATGGGGCCTGATGGGATTCACCCCAGAATCCTAAAAGAACTAAGGGAGGAACTAGTGACACCACTGACCACGCTTTTAACAGATCATGGCAGGATGGGGCGGTACCTGAGGACTGGAGGAGGGCAGATGTGATTCCCTTCACAAAAGTGGGAGCAAGGCAGAAGCAGGAAACTACAGACCTGTAAGTTTGACCTCAGTGGTAGGGAAAATGATGGAATCACTTCTGAAAGAAAGAATTGTTGAGTACCTGAGGCCAGTGGGGCTGGGACCCAAAGCAGCATGGATTTACAGCAGGAAGGTCATGTCAGACGAATCTAATTGATTTCTTTGCTGGGTGACCAAAGTAATAGACCAGGGAGGGGCTGTGGATATGGCCTACCTAGACTTTAGTAAAGCATTTGATACAGTCCGCAAAAAGATTAATAATCAAGTTAGCCAGCCTGGGAATGGGTCCCAGGGTGGTAGCCTGGGTAGCAAACTGGCTGCACAACAGGACACAGAAGGTAATAGTGAATGGAACACATTCCAAGAAAGGGAGTTACAAGTGAGTACCTCAGGGCTCAGTACTGGGTCCAGTCCTCTTTAACATCTTTATAGGTGACATTGCAGAAGGTCTGGAGGGAAAGGTATGCCTCTTTGCAGATGACACAAAGATCTGTAACAGAGTTGATACACAAGGGGGTAGAAAAGATGAGAAGGACTTGGCAAGGTTGGAGGAATGGTCAGACATATGGCAACTTAGATTCAATGCAAAGAAGTGCAAGTAATGCACCTGGGAAACAAAACCCAGGAGAAGAGTACACAATAGCAGGGAGGTACTAACAACAACAAAAATGGAAAGGGACATGGGGGTAGTCATATCAGATGACCTAAAGGTGGGTAAGCAATGTGAAAAGTCGGTAAGGAGAGCCAGGGGGATACTGGGATGCATAGGAAGGGCATCACAAGTAAAAAAGGAAGTGGTTATCCCTCTGTACAGACAGTTGGTGAGACCCCATCTGGAGTACTGTGTGCAGTTTTGGAGACCTCATCTACGCAAGGACATAGAATGGAAGCAGTCCAGAGGAGGGCAACTAAAATGGTGCAGGGTCTGCATCAGAAACCATATGAAGAGAGACAGAGAGCTTATATGTATACTCTTGATGAAAGGAGGACGGGGGACATGATAGAAACGTTCAAGTACCTCAAGGAATCAACAAAGTCCAGGAGGGTAGCATCTTTCAGAAAAGAGATGTGTAAGAACAAGGGGCACAATTTAAAGATAGAGGGGACAGCTCAAGGGTAATGTGAGGAAATTTTTTTCACGGAGAGAGTGGTGGATACATGGAACAGCCTTCCTGAGGAGGCCATTGGGTCTAAAACAGTGGGGAATTCAAACATGCATGGGACAGACACAAGGCAATTATAGTGAGGGGTTGCAGGAAGTAGACTGTTGGTTAACTAGATTCTGCAGCTTATCCAGTAGGTAGGGAAATGGGCAGACTGGGTGGCCAAGTGGTCCTTCAAACAACATGAAGTCTTGCTGTATTCTGACATATTACAGTGATGTCCAACCTTTGAACTGCCCTGAGATGAAAGAGTTAACTTTCCATGCCAGGCATGGAACGCTGAGCTCGAGCTCGGTTGAGACTCTGTCTGTTGCTGTTTGAAGTCAAACCATCAGATTCTTTACTCCGCCTCACTGAACAGTCGCTCCGGAGATTTCTCCTTTGCTCAGTTCAAGTTTGTCGGTTAAAGTACCGTTTTCTCGTTTTTGACCGAATTTAATCCGTTAACCTGTCGGTTCAGTCTCTGTCTGTGGTATCGTGAGTACTAGATAGGTTTATTTTCTTGTTCTTCTGTGTGGAACTTGTAAACGAGGATCGGTTTGGTTTGAACCTATCAGGTTGTTCAAAAAGTTTATTTTTTTGAGAGTGTGGTAACCGGTCCTTATTGGTTCTAAAAAGGATTTCATTACGTTTTTCCACGACCCGTAACACGGTCAGGAACCGATAAGGGTGTCTTGCTGGCGGAGTGCTGAAAAAAGGGTAAGTTTTGTTAGGACTGGCGTGTCTGAGAAACCCAAAAGAAAACCGGGCTCACTGGGTTTCAACACTGTAGTGTGTGTGGTTGCCTTTGCTAAGGCTGATCCCCACACCACCTGTGTTTATTGTCTGGGGTTTGACCACCTCGATTCAGACTGCCAGATTTGCAAGAATTTTCCTGCAGCTACCCTGGAAAAGAGAGTTGGTAGGCTCAGGAAAGGGAGGCCAAGAAGTCCACTGACCTGGATGGCCAGCCGGTTCGGTTCCAACTGAACCAGAAGGAGTGCCCTCTGACCAGGGCGAAACTACTTTGGGCAAAAGAAAAGAAGGGATAAATCAGCCGGTGCGGATCCACAAATTCTTTCTCCGACCGCTGATGAAATAGCCAAGCGATAGGGATTGTTCAGTCCATCATCTGAAGTCCGACCGAACCGGCACCATCAGGAAGGGGCTCGGTTCGGTCGGTTCCCCGGTCCCAGATTATAATTTAGAAGATTTTTTATGAACCGGGGAGGAGGAAAGAGAGTATGAGGATAGTGATGGTGATTATGAAAGTCTGGATGTGCCTATTGACCGGACATCTTCCCAGACAGACCTTCAGGTGTTTCTCCTCCTAGGCTTTCTGAGTCCCTTCCCATTTTATGTTCTACAAAAAGTGGCTGAAACTCTTCAGCTTCCTATGGAAGAAGCTGTGGACGACCAGGAGGAGCCTGACTATGTTGAAATGATGGATATCCCAGAGTCCAGGAGGCTGTCTATTCCCTTCATAAGTCCTTTGGGAAACAGACAATGAAAATTTTAAAGACTCCTAATTCTTACCTCCTGTGGACAAGAGAATGGACAAGAGGTATACTCTCTCAGGCTCAGATATGGAGTTCCTTACCAGCAATGCAGCCATGTTGGGTAGTGCAGGCTGCTGCCTGTGATAAGGCAAATATACCCTTGGCTTCACACCCCAGATAAGGACTCCAGGAGGATTGATGCCATGGCAAAGAAACAGTACATGGCAGCATCCTGGGACTCAGGCAGGCTAATTATATGGCCTATACAGCTAGATATCAGAAATCTAGATGGGACACTGTAATGGCTTTAGCTAAACAGGTCCCTGGCCAGCTTGCCAAGGAGCTGGAGCAGGTGGCTGCGGATGGTATTGAGGCATCCAAGGTGCAATACCATGCTGCAGTGGACTCCAATGATGTTTCCTCTAGAGTCATGGCTACATCTGTGGCCCTTCGTAGGATGGCTTGGCTCAGATGTACTAGCCTGTCTCAGGATACCCAGACTAAGGCCATGGATTTTCCTGTTGGGTAATTCTCTGTTTGGGGAGCAAACAGAGAACTATGAAGAAAATGGATGAATACAGGACCACCTATAGGAGTGCTCAGGCCAAGGAAAGGCAAGCCACTCCCAGAGCAGCATTCCAGGGGTAGGGGCAGGCCTTTTCATAGGCCTTTCTACCAAGCCCAGGCCTCCTTTTCTGCTTATGCTCATAGGGGGTTCTTCAGAGGGAGGCAGGCAGGGGTACAAGCAGGCCTGCTTCCACCCTCAGCCTAAAGCCCCTGCCAAACAGGCACACTGATGGGTTTGCCAGGGCTGATTCTCCACCACCGGTAGGGGGCAGGCTGTCTTACTTTGTCCAGGACTGGATGTCTTTAACATCAGACAAGTGGGTCCTGGAAGTAGTAAGCCAGGGACTGGTTCTCAGCTTCAAAAATTTCCAAAGATGAGAACCAGATCCTTCCACCTGCAAATCCTTCAGAGGCACTTGCCCTAGAGGCAGAGGTCTCTTCCTCTTGGCTCTCAGAGCCATAGAGAGGTCCCACCCTACACAAAGGGAAAGGATTGTACTCCAGGTACTTCCTAACCCCCAAAAAGACAGGAGAATGGCAGCCCATCCTGGATGTCAGATATTTAAACAAGCACTTTTAAAGCCAAAGTTCAAAATGGTGACTCTGGGAATAATTCTACCCTCTCTAAGGCCAGGGGACTGGCTAGTCTCCCTGGACCTCAAGGATGCCTATTTCCATATTCTCATCAGAAGCTCCCACCCAAAGTACCTCAGGTTTGAGCTGCCCTCAGGCCATTACCAGTTCAGAGCAATGCCCTTTGGCCTAACTTCTGCTCCAAGGGTGTTCACAAAATGCCTGGCAGTAGTAGTTGCCTTCCTAAGGAGAAAAAGGATCTCCATCTTTCCATACCTGGACGACTGGCTCATAGTGGCCAGTCTCCAGACAAAGTCAAGTTACACCTACAGATAACTCAGCAACTGCTCACTTCTATAGGTTTCCTTCTGAATCTTTCAAAGTCAGTTCTGAGCCTGTGCAGCTCCTCACCTTCATAGGGGCAGAGCTGGATACAGTAAAAGAAGAGCCTTCCTTCCCTGGACAGGCAAGGACCCTTATCTCATTGGCCTCTTTATTCACCCTCCAGGTGTCTCGACCAGCAAGGCATTTTCTGCAGCTCCTGGGACACATGGCTGCCCTCTACAGCAGTGGTGCAGGGAGCAAGATTTCAAATGAGGATATTCAGTTCCACTTGAGAGCCTTCTGGTCTCAGAAAGGGACCTCTGATCAAACTAATTCCAGCGACTGAACCCTGATCCAGGCGTTACAGTGGTGGCTGGATCAGGACAATCTAAGACAGGAGTTCCTTTTGTCACTCAGTCTCATTCTCTAATCCTTACTACAGATGCCTCCCTCTTGGGTTGGAGAGCCCACTTGGGAGACCGGACCACCCAAGGGTTGTGGTCTCCTCAGGAATCTCTGCTTCACATCAATCTATTAGAACTCAGAGCAGTGTTTCTAGCACTTCAAGCTTTTTCCAAGTCTGTTCAGAACAAAGTAGTTCAGATCAGGACAGACAATACCACCACAATGTGGTATATCAACAAGCAAGGGGCACTCGGTCTACGGCCTTGTGCACAGAGGCAATGAAGCTATGGTCTCTGGCCTATTCCCTGAACACCACTCTTACAGCAGTACACCTCCCAGGCAAGGACAATGTTCTGGTAGATGCTCTCAGCAGGATATCTCAGGGCCATCACGAATGGTCCTTAGATCCCCTAGTATTGAAGATGATCTTCTCCAGATGGGGCACCCACAGAAAGATCATTTTGCAGCCCAGACAATCACCAACTTCCTCTCTTTGCTGCAGGCCCCAGTGTTGGGCTCAGTCCCCTGGACGCCTAGTTCTCAATTGGGAAGGGAAGTTCCTGTATGCCTTTCCCCCTTCCCTCTCCTGTTCAAGGTGCTAGTCAAAATCAGGTCTCAAGCCTGCAAGGTGATTCTGATTGTTCCAGACTGGGCCAGACAGCCCTGGTACCTCTCTCTTGTTGTCCCTTAGCAGTCCACCTTCCCTGTCTCTTCCCAGGAATTACAACCTGTTAACATGTGCTCAGGGAGGGTTTGGTATCCAAATCTCAAATCTCTCAATCTCAAGGCCTGGCTCTTGAAGAGTTAGAGTTTGCTGATTTGCACCTCTCTCAAGGTGTTCTGGATATCCTAAAGCCTTCTCGGAAGCCTTCCACCAGAAACACTTATAACTCCAAGTGGAAAAGATTTTCTATATGGTGCTCTGGGAAGCATATTTCTCCAGAGTCTGCTGGCCTGCCCACAGTCCTTGACTATATGGTTCATCTTAATAGCTTGGGACTCAGACCAGCTACACTAAGAATGCATCTGGCAGCTGTCTCTGCCTTCCTTTCAGCAGGCAAGCACTCTTCCCTTTCAGCTCATCCTGTATTTTCTAAATTTTTCAAGGGATTGCTTCATACCAATCCTCCATTCAGGGACCCTGCCCTGCTTGGGACCTTAATGTTTGCATTGCTCAGCTTATGCAACCCCTTTTGAGCCTTTGTCCTCAGCAGAGCTTAAGTACTTGACTTGGAAAACTGTTTTCTTGGTGGCCATCAATTCTGCCAGACGCATAAGTGAGTTACAGGCCCTGTCAGTGGAGCCTGATTTTATCTCTTTCCATAGAGATAAGGTGGTCCTCAGGACTAATAGGAAGTTTTTGCCTAAGGTGGTTTCAGATTTCCACCTTAACCAGTCTATGTGTCTTCCTGTTTTCTTCACTGACCATTCCTCCTCTGGGGAGAGGAGGCTGCACAGTTTGATGTGAGAAGGGCCCTTAGCTACTACATAGAGCGCACTAAGGGTCACAGGTTTGACTCCTCCAACTGTTCCTCACTTATGGTGAGGTCGTGAAGGGAAAACCTGCCACTAAGAGATCTATTGCCAGGTGGATTGTCTCTTGCATTCAATTTTGCTATGAAAAACTAGGTAGGACTCCACCCCTCAGGCCTGAGGGCTCACTGTACCAGAGGTACAGCTGCTTTCCTGGCTGCTGCCAGGGATATTCCTATCTTAGAGATTTGTCAAGCAGCCACCTGGAAAACAGTACACACTTTTACCAAGCATTCAGAGCCTATTTCCTAAGTAGGTTCTGTCCCTCCTCCATGGAGGTACTGCTTGTAGTCTGCAATATGTCAGAATACAGCAAGACTTCATGTTGTTTGAAGAAAAAATGACTCACCTTAGTAATGTTGTTTCTTCTAATGGAGTCTTTCTGTATTCTGACCTCCCCTGCCTCCTCTCATAACCTTGGTTTTGGGATGTGGGTGGGCAGTAGCAGTGTTGGCACTTGGAGGGTGCCCCCACCCTTGTTTTCTCACCCCTTTAGTGTGGGTGGGTGGGTGTTGTGTTTTGTTTTATTTTTGGGTTTCCTGACTTGAGTCTTTGTTTTGGGACCAAAAATCTGTTTATTATATTTAGTAGCCAGTTGGCTAGTGTAAGTTTACAGTTTCCACACAGGACACCCAGTGAGTATAGCTCATAAAGATCTGACGGTTTGACTTCAAACAGCAACAGAGTCTCAACCAAGCTTGAGTTCAGCGTTCCATGCCTGGCATGGAAAGTTAACTCTTTCATCTCCGGGCAGTTCAAAGGTTGGACATCACTGCAATATGTCAGAATACAGCAAGACTCCATTAGAAGAAACAACATTACTAAGGTGAGTAATTTTTTCTTATCTGCCGCAAAGTCTATGTTTCTATGTATATGGAGAGGTTTAGATCCTAGGTAGTGAGAAGGTAATAAAACAGGAGGTTGGAAGAAGAAAAACTAAGCATCAGTAGAGGTCAAAGACCAAGAAGTGGTAAGAAGCATAGGGAGAGGATATGGGAGCTAGGGTGGTTTAAAGCAGGTGCAGCAGGAGGAGTCAACAAGATAGAGTCAAGCAGTTTCTTAAAAGAGACATGGGATGATGCTAGTCGAGTGCTTAGAGGGAGGGAGTTCCAGAAATGGGGGCATTACAGGCAAAAGCACTAGCACCTTTGGACATTCTGTATCTGGGAATGTGGACAGAGCATTATTTGCTGAACGAAGACCATAGCTGGAAGAATGGTTAATAAATAGTCCTGCCAGTGGTTTGGGAATTTGGTCTCTGATAACGTTATCTATGAGAGATCCGTAAGCATGAGACCTGGCTGCTGAGGGGAAGCCATCCAAGGTCAGAGTAGAGGAGACAGTGGTGTTTCAGCCTAGGCGAGGAGAAAGCATAGCGACAGATGTTGTAAGTAACATCCATTTTGAAAGCTAGATTTACAGGCGGAGGCATAGGTTGCTAGACCATAGGAGAGACATGGCAGGAGTATTTCTGAGCTATAGCGAGCCTAGCAGATGGTGTGAGCACACAGCTAGTCTGGTAGGCAATACTAAGTTTCATATTAACTAGCATGCAAGTCTGCAGAATATGGAGATCGAAGTTGAGAGTTGGGTCAAGGGTGATTCTGAGATATTTAAACGAGTTTACTGCCCCAACAGATGAGCCATTTGCAATGAAAACTTTGAAATTTGCTTGGAAAGGTTTGAATTTAGTGTTGGACCCAAATACCATGGCCTGGGTCTTACCTTCATTCAGGGTAAGCTTGTTTGTTATCAGCCAGTGTTGAAATGATTTGGAGGTCTTGGGAGTCGAATGGTGTAGCCTGCTGCAAGAGCTGTTCTCGAAGATCTAGTTACGGTAAGTTCTTGCGTAACTGTACTTTCTCCAGCTTTGGTCAGTGCATAGTGCCATCCTACAGTTTCATTACACTGGAGTCGGCAGTCATCAACCTGGATAATAATTTTATACAGTTAAGAAGAATGAATC
Organism: Neoceratodus forsteri; assembly: GCA_016271365.2. NCBI lineage: Eukaryota > Metazoa > Chordata > Ceratodontiformes > Ceratodontidae > Neoceratodus > Neoceratodus forsteri. The sequence goes on from JADMNL010000034.1 coordinate 80,485,325, forward strand.
CATATGTAGTAGAGGTGTCACACAACAATGCAATCCTTTCAACAGTACATCCTTTTATTTTTAAATGAAGTTATGTAGTAATTAGAAAATGGCTTACAAATTCACACTCTGACTGGCTGATCCTCTGTCAAGGTGGGCATGTATCAGACAACAGTGCCTGGGTGCAAAAGTGCCAGTTCCAACTGACCTGATCACTGAAATCATGGAGTCAGAACTTTCAAATTAGACCTGCGGTCATTTTTTTCTCACAGAAAAGTTAGAGGACTCCCACCCCACCCCAGCTGTCTTAATTTGCTAGGTTACCATTACATGTAATTATAAAATATTGCAGTGAGGGCAGAACACACTTATCCATGTACACCCCACATTCCTCAGATCCTTATCTGTTGACTTGTTGATTGGTACCATTGGGAACCCTGCTGCCTTGCTCACCCAGCCCTGCTCCAGCCACCTCACCACTCTCGTAGGTGCAACCTCGGGTCCTCAGAAGCCAACAGCAGCTGTGGTATGCTTCCCCTAGGCATGCTAGGAGCTCCCATGACAGCCACGACATGTTTCCAGAGAGAACCAGAGCTGTGTCGCCATGTCAGACAGAACGAGGGGAGAGAGTTCATGCACTGATTACGGCCATCAAGAGCAGACTGGCAGTGTGAAACTTATGAGCATTCTCCTGCCGCTTCCCTCTCAGGGGAAGGGGAAGGACGGTCCTGGACTGCTTGTTTGGAGACTTCTGTTTGGAGTTTGTGATTGGTGTTCTGATGGCGTGAGGCCTACGTACATAGCCAAGGCCACCCCCAGGTGTCACTGCAGCTACACCACTATCTGGGTGGTGGGTGGGGTGGGGTGGGAGAAAATGGAAACAGGCAGCTGCTCATCTGTCCGTATGATGGCACCTGACACCAGCTGCCATGATGCCTGGAGTAGGCCATGCAGAGCCCTCACCATGCACACAGTGTGAGCAAAGCCCAGTGGCAAGTATACTGCCACAGATCTCGTGGCATGGGAGAGGAACCACCGGAGAATGGCTACATCAGGGCCGCAGCAGAATGAGGACAGCCGGATGGCAAATGGGGAGTGGCGGTAGGGCCATAGACCACACAAAATAGTGGTTGGTTGCGTGCTAGTGGGCAAAAAAAAAAGTAAAACTGACCATAGAGAAAAGGGTTAGAGAAATTTAAATTGTAAGAGAGAAAGATGAGGGAACCAGTAAATGGTGTTATGTTGGGTGAAATGTAGGGGTTATGAGGTAATTATAAATACATTTAAGTTGCTGTGCATAATATTTGACACTGAGATGGTATGTCAGTGATGGGATGTGCTGGCACTATTAAGAGGCGGATGATGCAAGTTTATTTAAAAAAGTCATAAATTGATCTCTTTTGGATTTTATTGCTTCTCTTCACACCACCCAAAAAGAAATATAAAATAGGGATCCAGTTAATAATCATTGTAAGACACCCCGGTGTGTGTTGTGATAATGCTTGGCACCTCTCGAGTGGAGTGTAGGCACTGGACCATACCTCATGCCACACAACTCACAGAGGTGCCGTTATCACACCACAATGCTTGTGCAATGTCTTGTCTTGTGTATCCCACCTCCAGATACACAGCCAGTCCCATGACAACAAGCGTGAATGTATTGAGCAGTGCCCTGTGCAGTCAACACATTCATCCAGTTACAAGCAGAACGTCTATAACCATGTTATGAATTGAGTATTTACCGACTCCATATCCCCAGCTTCAAGAAGGCAGTATGCTTAGGGCAAAGTAGATTATCAAGCTGTGGAACACCTCCAGTGGTGATGTCTGAAAGTCAGTTGACAGGAGCACGTGCAAGCACTGAAAAGTATGGCTGCCTGACCGTGCTGCTGTCAGTCTGCTTTTCTTTTATTTAAAAATAGTCACAATCGATTGAGATTGAGTCCATTTGCTTTATTCAATAAAGAGAGTGGTACAGAAACAAATTCTCCTCAGGTTTCAGCATTTCAAACCTTGCTGTGTTTTGTTTTTTCAAATAATGTAAACCACAGCATTAGTGATGGCTCCAACGGTTGTCAGATCTACTGACGGGAATAAGAATCTGCTGGATACTTCTACATCACCTAGCCTGCCAAACAGTAAGCCAGATTTCATTCAGATTAAAGAAATGATTGCGAACATTCAACTTGACATATGTGATCTAAAGCCTGATCTAGGCGCACGCACAGAGATTCAGAAAACATGCACGCTTAGGGTCAAGGAAACCGAGTAGTGTCTGGTTTAGAAAATACCATTAAGGCCATAGAAGGCACACAGGAATTACAGTCGAACAAATACATTATATTCTTAAAAGCCTGATGGAAAACTTGGAAAAAAGGGACTCAGAAATAACATTTGGATGGTGGGTGTTCCTGAGGGACTGGAGGCGAACAACACTATTAATTTCTTTAGCAATTTCTGCTGGAACTTTTAAGCTATCAGTGGCTGTGGGCACTAGAAATGAGAGAGCCCATCGCACTTTGGCCCCAGACCACAGCCTGAGGTTTTCCATTAAGGAAGAGGTCATGAGGGTGGCTAAAGAAAAAAACGTTTAAGCTGGAATGGTGAGAGAATTTTCTTATTTCAAGATTTTTCTTCAGAGGTCATTGAGAAAAGGAAGTGTTTGATACTGCAGAAAAGGGAACCTCAGAGACAGGGTTTCTCCTACTGTTTCAAATACCCAGCCACCCTTGTAGTTGTCGATCACAACAATCAGTCATACTTCTGTGATAACCCAGGAAGGTATGGGATATTATTGGTAACTCAGACATTGTTCATCACCCACAAACTGTCTGCACAGCATTCAAACTTGTCTCAACATTCCAGCACATCATGCAGAGAAACTATGTAATCGCCGCTCCCACGAGCCTATCCACGAACTTACCCTCTCACTCTGCTCACTCAAAGGAGCCACTGGCCAAAGTTATAGTAAGACAGAACCTGCTCCCGCATCTCAACTCCTTTCCACTAGTCATCCATGATTACGAGCGAGATCACCCCAAGACAGCGATGTGCTCATCTGTAAGCTGCAAATCTAAGCCAGCAACAAAAACATCCCTGTCTCCTTGACAGATGCAGCAAGGAATAACTCAGGAAAAAAGAGAGAGCAGACAATTTTCGTGACTCCTGCACTTCTGGGGCATCTCTGGTAACGTAACTCCCAATCAGCACTCTCTTGCAGGACAGCTCAATTGAAAATCCCTCATTCGGATCATACTTCCTGATTTCTTTTTAAGCATTCCAGGTTGAAGAAATGCTTGGTAGCTAAAGAATCATTGAACTCGCCCCAGAGTTAGCTGGGGTAGTCACACTGACGGCTATTCTACTGATTGTGCCACCCAGAGTACTCACAAGCTACTCATTAAAAATGTACTTCCTTTCTTCTCAGTTACCATTTCTGATAAAGGGTGCTCCTACGTTCTAACCTACTAACTGAGCAGGTAATTTCCTGCAAGTTATGCGCATGCCCAAGAGAAGGCTGGGGCGGGGAGACAAGGAGGATCACGCATCCCATGGGATGCTCTCCTTCTCATGGCAGGTAGGTCAGAGTGCTTGCTGTAACACCGCCTGGGTGAATACAGGGAGTGTTGCAGTTTGGGCCATTGTGGGAAAGAAGAAAACCATTTAAGCAATGACACGTATGGCCACACATTGCTTGTGCTTGCACATCATGCACCTGTGTTCAGCTTCTATGAGGGGTTGGAAAATAAAGATAACACCCAACAGGCAGAGGAAGCCGCCAACACTCAGTCTGCAGCATACTGAACAGGCAAGGCAAGGTAAATGTTATTTCTGTCACACCCTGTCCAGGGCCTTGGGCGCTTAACAAACATAAGAAATAAAGGCAATAAAACATCCCAGAAATACATATCATAAAAGATTAAAACTTTTCAAATAAATATGTTTTAAACGAGGCTTTAAAGGCCTCCACCATGCTGGCTGCAAGCAATAAGAGCACACAATGCTTACCACAACGAAGGGTGTGTGTAAAACATATTTACAAGCCGGCCGGGCGTAGTAAGGCACGAGGCCGAAGGCAGAGTGACTTCAGCCACTGGAAGTGCTTTAAAATATGTTTTACTCACATCCCTGAGTGCCTTATTACGCTTATAAAATTGGCTCCTTTTTTCTTCTTTTTTACTGTTTGGGAAAGCATGTTTATACATAGAAACAATAGATTCTCTTGTGTGCATTTGTGATAAAATAGTCCTTCCGCCCACTGTAAGTGATGTAATTGATGATGGCATTACATTATTGCCTACTTTCTTCTTCCTGTTTTTTTTTCTTTGTTTTTCTTCCACATTCAAGATATGAAATGTTTGTCATGGAATGTTTACCATGGAATACACAGATTCAGAATTCTGTTCAGTTCCACTGACAGAATGTTTCTCTCTAACACACTGTACACACAGACAACAGAGGCCTTTGTTATAGCCAGATACTCAATTATCTCACTGTCAGGGCAAGAAGAAGAGAGTTCCCTGATGAGCAGGTAAAGATAGAAGGGGATTTTTCACTGTCAGCAAAGAAACAGTTGTAGTGAAAACTCAAAACAATACTTATTTTTTCTAATTTGTTTATGTACTGTATGTAAGGAGGGTGTGATAATCAGGAAACAACATTTAATTATTTTTTATTTTTTCATTTAAGGTAGTTTTATTTCTAGGGACATGGATATGTTGTTCATCCACACTCATTGGCAGGTATCCTTGCCGCTTTAAATCTTGCGGAAGGTCTTCAAGCTTGCTCCTCCCACCCACCGGGTGGTATAACTCGGCTCCGCCCCATGGCGCCAGATCTTCCTTACGCTTGGGCGCTCAGGTTCCTCCTTAACGCTCTGCGTTTGAGACTAGTTCCTATTTCTCCGTTTGGATTTAAAATAAATTTTGCGAAAAGACTTCAGTCTTGATCCCTCAGCGGCTGCGATGGACAAATCGACTCCCGGTTCGGAGATGCCCATGCGCGGGCAGAAGATGTCTCGGACGGATCCACACTCCACGTGTGTCTACTGCTTAGGCCTTGAAACGCGACCCGCGGGCTTGCGACCTGTGCTCATCTTCTCGGCCTACGCCCTCGGCACTGCAGTTGCTCCCGATTGCAACTGGGTCAGTCTCGAGAAGCGCTTTCTCCGGTGAAGTCCAAGGAGGCCGGTTGGCGGTGTCCGTGGCGGGGGCTCGGCGGATCAGCTCGGCGGATGATCGCCCTCGAGAAGAGGAGGTAGGCCGGGCCGTATCTTCCTCGGCCGCGCATTTATCCCGCTCTCTCTGGGTTCTTCCTACACGGCTTCTTTTAAGGAGCTTTGTCTGTCCCTCTCCACTAAGGAGAAGGCCTACGTCTGCTGGACCTTATTCTCGGTCCAAAAGAAGGACAGGGGTAAGTCCCTCCGTCGGCGCTCTTGGGAATGGGGAAGGTCCCTCTCCCGAGTCATCGACCGTCAGCTTGATGGCCGCTCGGCTTGACCACTGGCCTCACGGTGTCCCGTCAGGTCAGTTGACCGAGACTCCACCCAGCAAGTCGAGATTTTCTCGACCTGTTGACGGGCTGTCGCCTTTAGCAGCCGAGATTCCCTCTCCCCGGTTCCCCGGGAGAGTTAGGATCCCGTGGGCTCGCCTGTGCCTCCGGTTCCGGAGCCCTCGGATGGACCATCCGAGCCGAAGGAGTGCCGGTTCCGGCCGACACCTCCCGCACCGACCTCGGAAATTCCGGGACTCTCGGTCTCCGGACCTCTTATGGTCCAGCCGATCCCACCGTCATGGCGGTCTCGGTCTCGGCGCCTTGACTGGTGGCGTCGCCGCTCGTCCTCGTCCTCCTCCTCGCGGACGAGGGAAGCCGGCGTAAGTCGTCGGCAGTGCGAGGACCTTATGTTGCAACAGCTCCTCCTGGCGGGAGTAAGCCGACCCGTCGCCTTCCCGCCATTAAGTGGCTGTCACCGGGCGGCCGACACAACCCCTCGACTTATCCGAGGCCTATACAGGCGGTTGTTCGGCCAAAACCAGCTGCTCCACCAATTCGGTGGAACCTCCACCTCCACAGCCACCAATTGGGGCTCCGACCCAGGATTCTCAGTCGGCTAAGGGTCTACCCCATCGGCTGTCAGTTACCCTCCTCCCGACCGACCTCGGCAGGTGAAGGGTGGCTCAGGCCAGAGGCAGCTCTTGAGGACTCTTCCGAGTCCGAAGATGATTCCTCCTTTGTTCCAAGCGACTGGACTTGGAATCTTCAGGAGGTCAGTCAATGGACGATAGCCGTCATCCTTCCTAGGACTGCTTGGCTCATCTCGAGTCCACGGGATGGAGCTCGAACCCGTTCCAAAGCGGGCCAGGTATCCCCTCACGGAGATTCTGGACCGAGGGATTCTCGGCGGAGGTCTTTCCGGTGGCGAGGCCATAGTGGGTCCGGCACTGGAGCTTTGGCAGCGCCCTGCTTCCTGCCCTGCGCCTTGGCCAGGATGGCCAAGAAGTCTTGGTCCCTACGGTTCCTTGTCCAGTTTTGAACACCCATCTGCTGAGGGTTGGTTGCCGACAGCGTTTTCCGCGCCGGCTGCGCCAGGGATATGGACAAACCTCTTGACAAGGTCAAGAAGTTGGACTATGTCGGGCGAAAAGTCTCGCTCGTCCTCTCTCGGCCTTCGTCAGGCCAGTTCGGCCGTCCTCTTGGCACATTTTCTCATGCCCTGTTGGGCTCCCTGGATGAGGTCATCCCTCATCTTCCCGCCGATCTGCAGACTACGGTTAAGCAGGTGCGGGACCAGGGCAGGGCAGTGGCCAAACAGCAGCTCAGACTGCTTTGGATATAGGGGACTCATGTGCCAGATCGGTGGCGCCGCGGTGGCTATCGTCGGCGGGCTTGGCTGAGGATATCCACCTTTACTTGGATACCCAGCACAAGTTGGCGGATGTTCCTTTTGAGGACTGACCTCTTGAGCCCTGGGGTGGAAGGTCACCTGCAGAGGATCAGAAGTCCAATGCTACTTGGACTCGGTCTCTTCCACTCAGAAGGACAAGGCAGCAACCCGCCTCAAGCCTTCGTCCTTCTGTGCCCCGTGCCCGCCCAGCGTCAGGGCCAGCAGGCTCGACCTTGGCATCCCAAACCCAAGCCGCCGGCTTCCTCTAACAGGAGGCAGGGAGGAAAAGGCCAGGAGGTCTCTCGGCGGTCCCTCCTCCAAGCCTGCCCAGTGGCGGGCTGAGGGGTGTCGCCCCATCCCGTCACCTTACCCTGGGTCCCCGTGGGGGCAGCTCCGCACTTCCGTTCCACCTGGTCCGCTGTTACCACGGACAGGTGGGTCTTAAGTGGTGGGAAGAGGCCTGCCTCTGGAATTCGAGCAGGCACCACCCTTCAGGCCGTCGCCCCTCCGAGAGCTTGGTCCCCAGCCTCACTGGCGGCTCGTCGAGCCGACATCGCTCTCCTCCTCCAGAAGGAGGTGATAAGAGGGTGGCGGACCCTCCTTCAGACCCAGGGTTTGTGTCCAGGTACTTCCTGGTTCGAAGCGGACGGGGGCTGGCGCCCCATTCTCGACCTACCACGACCTAAACAAGTTCCTAAGGTCTCGAACCTTCAGGATGGTCACTCTGGCTCAGATAATACCATCCTTGGAGCAGCGTGTGGTTCTGCTCTCTGGACTTGCAGGGCCAGCGTTTTTCACGTCCCTATCCGTCCATCTCACCAGAGATTCCTTCGCTTCAGCGGAAGGATCCTTTCGAGTTCAAGCCATGCCCTCGGCTTGTCTCCAGCTCCAGGGTCTTCACCAAATGCATGGCAGTGGTGACAGCATTCCTCTGCGCCGAGGGTCAGGTGTACCCTTACCTGGGCGACTGGCTGATAGCAGCTCCCTCCAGGAAGGAGGCGGGTGGTCAGAGATCTGGCCCTCAGGTCTGCTCAACTGGGCCTCCTTATCAACGAGGCCAAGTCGGAACTCAAGCCAAAGCAGGTGATTCTATTCATCCAGGCGCAGCTCGACTCTCTTGAGCCAGAGCGGCTCCCGGCGGACAGGGCGGGGTTCTTTCCTCCTTGCCCGATCATTTCTGGTTGGGCAATTCGCCCTACCGGGACTTCCCTCGCCTCCTGGGTCTCATGGCGGCCTGCACCAGCGTGGTCCGTTGGGCCCGCTGGAACATCGTCCCCTTCAATGGGGACTGGCCAGCCAGTGGTCACAAGCGCTGCAATCCTTTGGACCAGCTTGTGTCGGTGACACAGGGATGTGGAGCAGCTCTCCAGTGGTGGACCGTTCCAGATCATTTGCAGGAGGGCATCCGTTCGTCCGCCCCGAGCCGACGGTCTCTCTATTGACCGATGCCTCTCTGATGGGTTGGGGTGCCCATCTGGGGAACACCGGGCTCATGGCCTCTGGTCCCCACGGGAGTCCCGATGCCACATCAACCTGCTGGAGCTCCGAGCGGTCCGCCTAGCTCTCACCGCCTTTGCTCCGTTCCTCCAGGGTCAAGTGGTCCGAGTCCAGGCGGACAATACCACGACCATGTGTTCTATCTAAACCGCCAGGGCGGGACGCGCCTCCATGCTTCTATGCAAGGAAGCTCTCGCATTTGGTCACTCTGCGCAGCCTGGAGGCGGATCTCCTGGCCATTCATGTGGCAGGGCCTCCAACACCCTGGCCGATGCCCTGAGCCGGATAGGGGCTGCATCCCACAGTGGTCTCTCCTGCGGAGGTAGTACAGCATCTGTTCTCCCATTGGGGCACACCTCAGGTGGACCTGTTCGCCTCCAGGAGAGCAGGCTGAGACTGTTCCATGCCGCCCCCCTCAGCAGAGCTCGCTGCAGGGGATGCCTTCTCGAGGCAGTGGACCCGGGCCTCTTTACGCCTTTCTCCCATTTCCTTGATCCACAAGGTGCTTCTCAAGGCGAGGAGGACAAGGCGCAGGTGATTCTGATAGCCCCAGACTGGCCTCGCCAGTTCTGGTACCAGATCTCCTCAGTCTCAGCTCCAGGACTCCGTGCAGCTTCCAGCTCGCCCGGACCTGCTCTCAGTCAATCGAAGGTGTTCCATCTGGACCTTCAATCCCTGCACCTGACGGCCTGGTTCCTGAGCGGCTAGAGTTCCAGGCCTTGGGTCTTTCCGACGAGGTCCTCAATGTAGTTGAGGCGTCCGTGAAGTCGACCAGAAAATGCTATGCCTTCAAATGGAAAGGTTTTCCATTTGGTGTCAGAACAAGGGCTTGGACCCTTCCTCCTGTTCCTTGGCAAGCATCTTGGACTATTTATGGTCCTTTCTAATCAAGGGCTTAGGTCGACGACCCTAAAGGGTGCACCTGGCAGCCATCTCTGCTTGCAGCGGGCCGGGAAGCAGTCGTGGCGCAGGAGAAGGTGGTCTGGTGCTTTTCAAAGACCTTGGTCACATTTCCCTCAGTCAGGAACCCCCACCTCCGTGTGATCTACTGCTCTGGTACTGACAAAGCTCATGAGCAAGCCATTGAACCTATGCACAGGTGCTCTCTCTCACCTGTCGTGGAAGACCGCCTTCTTGGTGGCTATCACGTCAGCCAGAAGGATGGGAGAGCTCCAGGCGCTTTCCATCGAGTCTCTTACCTGGTCTTCCACAGGGACAAGGTTGTCCTGCCCCACCGAAATCCTTCCGAAGGTGGTGTCAAGTTTCACCTTAACCAGGTGTTGACTCTGCGAGTGTTCTACCCAATCACCTCGGAGGCGAATACAGGCTCCATACTTTGGACCCTAGAAGGGCGCTCGCTTATTATAAGGAGCGCACGGCTGAAATTAGGGAGAGGTTCGCCAGCTGTTTGTCACCTACGCTGAAGCCGCACCTGGCAGACCTGCAGCCAAGCGGACGATAAGCAGGTGGGTCACTTCCTGCATAGATCTCTGCTATAGTTGGCGGGCATGGAGGCCTCCCAGAGGATAAGAGCTCATTCTACCCGCCATACTGCTGCTAGGTGGCTGCTTCCAGGGACGTCCCTATCCAGGAAATCTGCAGGGCTGCTACCTGGAAGTCAGCAAACACCTTCATTACCCATTACCACATCGACCTTGAGTCACGCCCAGGATGCTGGTTTTGGGGCCTCGGTTCTCAGTCTCTCTTTCCCAAGTAAGTATTGGAGGTGTCGTCTTGCCTCCCTCCTCCCGGAGAACTGCTAGGAGTCTGCCAATGAGTGTGGATGAACAACATATCCATGTCCCTAGAAATACAGGTTACTCACCTGTAACAGGAGTTCTAGGAATGGTATATGTTGTTCATCCTACGACCCACGACCTCCGGCTTGAGCTCACAACCTGAGCTTCAGCGGGCAGATCTGGCATCATGGGGCGGGCCGAGTTATACCACCCGGGTGGGTGGGAGGAGCAAGCTTGAAGACCTTCCAGCAAGATTTAAAGCGGCAAGGATACCTGCCAATGAGTGTGGATGAACAACATATACCATTCTAGAACTCCTGTTACAGGTGAGTAACCTGTATTTTAGGCCCAGTTGAAGTTTTTACAGTGTAAAGGTAGCAGCCATGTCTGTGGTGGAAGATCAGTTCTGGCTGTGGGGGATAACTGAAATGCCTGTGTTCCTAAATGCCCATTGATCTGGGTTCCAGACTCTTCCCTGCTAGAAGTCCTTTTTTTTAACAATGTGAAAACCATATTTTACACATAAATAAGAGCCAGTCAGATTACTGGGTTTTACCCTGCCATTTTATAAGTTCTAATATGGTGGAAGGAATTCCACAACAACAGAGTGGCCACCCCAAACCACTCCTATCTACTGATCTCTTTAGATGGGAGGGTGATGCCACAACAAACCAGCTTTGGTGGAACATTAGGGGTGGATAGGAGAGTATGGAATCAGGAGCTCTTTTAGGTAGTCAGGTCCCAGGCGACATAGAGTCCCTGGTAACCCGAGTAGTTTGGGGAGGGGAGCCTGGCCACCTCCCCACAGATCCACTGCAGAGGGACAGTCTGGAGCACTGCACACACAGTAAGTAGCAAGGAAGGTATGGGCAGCTGGGAGAGTAACTGGAAGGGCGCCACAGTGGAGAGAAGGCACAAAAAAGAATGGTCCTTTGTCAAACAAAATGATGTTAATAAACTCAGACCTTCTGTATAGCAGACCTGTACGTCTGAAATTCAGTTAAAAAAATAAATCTGACAGCCATCACCATTTGCATGCTGTCTGCTTTGTGAACCCTGAACAAGTCAGTCAGCTCTCCTCCCTGTGCTCCGTGGGGCACACCTACAACTTTGGCACAGTGGGCCTTCTGTGGACCATAATTAAAAAATAATCCTTACTTTGGATGGACTGTCTAATAGATGGTTAGGCCAGGTTTTGTGACCCCTGATTTCAATTTGAACTCTAGCATTGTCTGTCAGTAGCACCTGCCCTTATAATTTAGAGGTCCAGTGTGAACCAGAAGAATACAGCAGACCTGTGTCTGAAATTCCATTAAAATCTGACTGCCACAGCAGGCCCAGTGGCATAGAGGGCTGAGACATTGCTCCTTCCCTCTTGTCACTCCGTGATCCATGTTCAGTGGTGAACGCAGGTTGCTGGGGATCAGCTGGGGAGAAGATCGAGCATCTGAAGGACAGCTGTCCTCTCCTAGAGTGGGTGGCTTGGCATTCGTGCTGAATGAGTGCCCCCAGGTGGAGGCCTGAGGTAGAACGGTCCGGGACACTTATGACAGGAGGGTGCTGCAGGATTCTGCAGCGTGGCATGACTCACACGTGCCCATTGACATGTGTGCCCCATCAATGGGGGAGGAGAGACATAAGGAAAAGGGAATGCTAGCAGGCTTCATGAAGCTCTGACCGCACTCCCAACCCATGGACTCTACCACTGGCATCTGGATTTGCTCACCTGAGAAGAAGACAGCCCTCCCTCCCTGGCCCCACCAGGAGGGAATCCGTGGGGGACTCACAGGGGTCTGAGCTTGGATTGGGAGAGAGTAATGCGGCTCACAGGCAGATGAGGAGCCCTCTTGAGAAAGAGCCAAAACCATGCCTGCCAAATGCCCCGAAAGGAGATATAGTTCTATGGAGAAAAAGTCCGACAGCCACCATCACTTGGACACTGTCTTTGTGACCTTGAACAAGTCAAGTCAGCTCTCCTCCTGTGCTCCATGGGGCACACCTACGCTTTGGCTCAGTGAGCCTTCAGTGGACTATAATTAAAAATTAAACACCTTGCTTTGGAAGGACTGTGTAATCGAGGGTTAGGCCAGGTTTGTGACCCCTGATTTCAATTTGAACTCTAGCACTGTCTGTGGGTAGCACCAGCCCTTATAGTTTAGGGTCCGTGTGAACCAGAAGAATACAGCAGACCTGTGTCTGAAATTCAGTTAAAATCTGACCCGCCACCACCACTTGCATATTGTCTGTATGACCCCAAATAAGTCAGTCATCTCTCCTCCTGTGCTCCGTGGGGCACACCTACAAGCTTTGGCTCAGTGGGTCTTCCGTGGACTATAAAGTGTTGGAGTACCTAATAGACCTTTCAGATGCAGGACTTCAATACTCATCTGTAAAGTTATCATCCAGTAAAGGGAGCCTGTACTCCCTGGGATTTAAACATGTGTATTGTCCAGTTGCTGGAGGCTCCTTTTGAGCCCATGGCCACTACTGCAGAATAATTTTCCTGGTGGCAGTGACATCTGCCAGAAGGTGTGCGAGCTACAGGCCCTCTGCACAGATCCTAACTACATACTTTTCCATAGAGACAAGGTAGTCCTAAGGACAAACAGGAAATTCCTCCAGAAAAGTGGTGTCTGTGTATCCACTCCCCACCCTGCTACTTTACAGCTACCCGGACACCCATGACTGGGCACAGAGTTCAGGAACATTTAGAACCAATTGGTACCACGCCTAGCTTTGGGAATGTATACCTGGCTCATTACTCTAGAGATCAAGGGTGGGGTGTACAAAAGCAATATGACCAATTAGGTATTTACAGAAACCAGGTCCTGGGGGAGAACTCTTTGCTAGGGCTATGATAGACCTAATTTCTGGAGCGGTACCCAGTAACTCCATACAGGAAGCAATAATGTAAATGTCCAAACCATAGTTGGGGTTCTAGAGTGTGACTTTATTCCAAAAATGTTCTATAAAGCACAGGTGGACCACAAGGTTTATACATCGTGGCACTAGGAACTTGCAGAACAACAAAACTACTGTATCTGACAGAATACTGTCTTCGTATTCCCACACTGTAGGACATAGAACATCTTGCACTTGTAGTCCCATATAGCATAGGACATTGGACATTTCTTCCAGTGGCACTGGCCACAACTGAAAACACATTTACTGACAGGACACTCGTAATTTGTTTCCCACATATCATAGAACCTTGAACATTTCTTCTAGTGGCACTGGCCACAACTGAACATACATTTTGCTAATAACTAGCACAACCTATTTCAGGGGGTAAAATCCTCTTCAGACATTGGTCGTATGTATGGAAGTAACCAGGCGCCTTACTGAACCTGTAGTCCTGAACTGGTTACTCCAGATGGGGAACTGTTCACCCTTGCTCCCAAATCCATACTCAGCCATTCTTTCAGAGTTGCACCTTAAACAGTCGGAAATACACTTTGGAAAATGCTTAACTGAATGAAACTTTGGCATCCGGCATTTGAATCACTACACTGGTAGTAGAAGAACTAAAGTCCAGAACAATGTGATATAGTCATACCTCTGGACATCACATACTTCAGACAACTTTAAATTAGAACAGTCTCAAACTTCTGAATTTCACGGAAAAGTTGTGCATTTCCTTTTCAGCCAGAGAACACAACAGACAGCCTTGCTTTCTGCAGCAAAAGTCAGATCCTACTCACTGTTAGACATTTTGGGTAGCTTCAAACATCCAGGATCAAAGGATTGCCCATTGGATCCATCCACTAGCAGTCTTTTCACCCTCCAGGGATGAAAATCAGGAGATCCTGCTGTAGGCAACAGTTTCCACCACTTCTCTTGGCAAACTGGAGAATATCAGGACTAGGGTGAGAATGCAGCTCCTACTCAGAGCCTTCAGCTGAGCAGTTCTCACTCCTCTCACTTCCAACTACAGACTCGCACTGACTACCATCTCAAGATTCTTAACTCCTTCTCACAGCTGGCAAAGGCTTATGCTGCTGCAAGAGTTCCAAATGAGCTCATCCCTTCCATCTCAGCTGAAGCCTGAAGAGTGAGCAGGTGAAACCCCCATTTAACTAGTCACCGGCTGCTCCCCGCCCCTGCCTAGCACTGATACTGAGGGACTTAGTAACCCCAGGGACTGAGTGGTTACATCTGAATTCCATCTGACTCAGCTAATTGCCCTTCCAATTTTCTTCACAGAAAAATCCAACACAGATGAGCAAACATTCCACAGTCCAGATGTGAAAAGGGTACTGAGTTACTACTTGGACCACACAAAGAACATAAGGTCAACTAGCACTCAACTGTTTGTTACCTGTGGTGAAGTGGAAAAGGCAAACCAGCATACAAGAGAACCATTTCCCATTGGATAATCTCCTGTATACAGTTCTGTCATGACAAAGTTGGTAAACTTCCACCCAAAGGGCTCAGGACACACTCTAAAAGAGATACCTTTGCCTCAGTGGCAGCATTAAGGAGTATTCCCTGCAAGACATTTGTAAAGCAGCTACCTAGCAAACGGTGCACACTTTCATAAAACACTACTGTCTGGACAAACAGTCCAGAAGGGATACCAGTTTGGCACTGCTGTCTTGCAGAACTATTTCCCTAAATAGGTTATGTACCCAGCCTTCAAAGGTGTTGTTGTGGAGTCTGCAGTTGCTAATCATAAGTTAGGGATTCCTGGGGTTTGAAGAAAAATTACTCACTGTAATAATGTTGTTTCTTCTAGAAGGATCCACACTAAATTTAAAATCCCTAATCCCTTCCAGAACCTGGAAAAAAGTTAAAAGAAGAATCACTTTCTTTTCAACTACTGGAGCATTACTTGTTACAGTGCCTTTACAATTGTTGCTCAGTGGTCTAAGAGACTATTTTTTTTATAAAAAAAGTCATTTGTTCTGCCTTGTTTTAACAAATAAATAACTTGGATACCATTTTAGATTTTTTGGTAGCCATTTAGCTAGTTTTGTGCTCACAGCCCACTCTAGCTTTAGAAATAAATCTGACATTAGAGTACAGGGTGAGCCTGACCACACAGCAGTTTGAAGTTCATTCTAAATTCCATAATTTTCACTGAGTTCTAAAAGCTCTAAGGCTGCTCATTCCAGGGAACAATTGCTCTTGTTAAACTTAGTGAGGAATCCCATGGAAGAAACAACATTACTACAGTGAGTAATTTGCCCATCAGAGTTCGGTAACCCTAATACAAGATTGTTTTATTACTGTGGTGCTTATTTACCACCTTTTACAGATTATTCCTTTCTGACAAACTTGCTAGAAAAACAACAAATTGATGGAATCCTGCTCTCAAAGGTTTTCTGATGTTTGATTGACAGTAAGAACAATTTTATTTAACTGTTTACGTGCCTTTTTAAATATTGAGCGATTTTTATGTTTGATGTGCATGCACACAAACATTTTGTTAAATAAAGGGGATTAGGGGGCACTGCTGAGCCCATTGCAGTTCAAAATAGCAGGGGCTCGGCAGTCTCTAGACAAATGACCACGCAAAAGAGGGTTTAGTCCTTTGATTTGTGTGAAGCTGGTCAGCAAGCGCGATCAGCTTTAAACATCAGGAGCCTGTCAACCCTGGAAAAAGAAACCGTCGACAATATCTGTTGCAGCCGCTGCTGTTAACTGCCACCACCCCAAGCCCAACCCATGTTATTATTATGGCACAGGGTACCCAAACCCCTGGGCCGGCTGCTACCCCCATCTCACCCATTTAAGTTATACAACACCAGGAGCCCACCCTGGTGCTGCCAGATGTAACACTAACACTGGGGCACCCAGTCCACCAGTGTTGTCACCTATAATAAAGAAAACTGTCCCTTGTTGTTGTTTTTTAAACCTGTGGAAAAAAAAGTCTATCCATGTCTACAACCTTCCCAGCCCAAAAGAAGATTTTTGGTCACTGTGCAAAATCAGCTTTGGGGCAGGACTTGAAAATTTTCTCCACCCTTGTTCATGAGGTGGGGTCATAAGTAGGCTATGTTGACAATGTGGCATAAAAATTATTAAAAACAACAAAGTTATGAGCTTATGTTGAAATTTGTGAATGCAGGCTCATAACGTGGGTCAATTTTCAATATTTTGACCCCAAATTTTTGACACAGCCATTTCTTCACAGCACTTTATGAATGTGACAGCTGTCACTTTACAAATTCTGGCCAAAATGTGTTTTCATACCTGTGGCATGGAATGACGTTTCGGTGATGTGGAATGACATTTTGGCAGGGATTTGAACATTTTCACCTACTGGGTTCTTTAGGTGGGGTAATAAGAAAGCTATGCTAAAAATTTAGTGTACAAATACAGTAAAATGTCCAAGTTATAACCGAACATTACAGTATTGTAGCATTTACTCATAACTTTGCTAACTTTCAGTATTTTGACTCCAAACTTTCAACATAGCCATTTTACACCACCTCATAAACATGACATGTGTCATAATTCCTGGACAAGAAGTGTTTTGCAAGCCCACCCAGTGGCGCAGAGGGTTGAGAGCACTGGACGCCACATCTCATGCCGCCAGTGACCCAGGTTTGGGAACAAGCCTGGGTCATTGAAGGTCAGTGGGGAGGGAGAGGATCGAGAAGGATGCCAGCTGGCAGCTCTCCGCCTCGAGAGGAGTTCCTCATTCCCTCAGGCTTGGCAGCCCCCTGGTGGGCAGATGAGGCATCGTCTGAGGCAGCTGGCGCCAGGGCTGAGGGGAGGGCAGAAGAGACCAGCACTGGAGCTGCGGTGCGCACGCAGTATTTCCACGCATGTGCCACCACTTCCAGGGTTTCTGGAATAGGGCACTTGGGGAGAAAACAGAGGATAATGTGGGGCCACCCAAGGATGAAGCCTCGGGCTGGGCACTGGTCTTCTGCTGGGGTGCACATGGTGTCACAAGTCCTCAAAAGACCCTCGAGTTTCGTGGGTTGGCAGATGTACAGGACACCTGTCATAGGAGGATAAAATAGTTGTAAAAAAAAAAAAAAAAAGATGTGTTTTGTACCTCTAATGTGAAATTACATTTTGGCTAATATACTATAAATGGTGCATGTCATCTTTATAAGGTGAGTCCTAAAACAAGTATCTTCAAAAGTTAGGTGTCAACATTGAAAAAAAATTGTTTAACAAGCCTCAAATGTTCGGCATTAACAAATGCTTATTAAATGTTATTGTAACAATCTTATGAATAATTTACTTAAGAATGGGAGGTGCAACATGTTTTATGTACTCTCACGAAAACTACCTCTCACTCACATAGATGAAAATGGAGCTTAATGTTAATATACACGTTTGTCTCTGCTCACATGTTTCCTTTACTATAAAATTTTCACTGTGGAGGTTTTCTACTCTATAATATAGATATTAACCAATTTCCATATAAAAATTATACAGCGGAGTTTCTCTAAAAAAATATTTATAACCAGGAAGTCATGATTCGGTGGTTTAGTTGTCAATGAATTATATAATTTTCTGTTATTTATGTGTGGTATGGTTATTACAATTAATTCTGTCATCTGGAATTTAATTACAATAGTTAATTGATAATTGGTGATACTTGTTGAACCTTTTAACCACTCTAGGTGAGCACATAATTATTGGGGTGGTCTGTTCATTCTCTAGTGTTATAGCTGTTCAAGGCTGTGCAGGGGTTAGATTCTTTGGCACTGCTGTAATTCTCTTTACCCACATTATGGAACGGTTTACAAAGGAACTTGAAGCTGAGCTGCCCTGTTAGCCTGAATATCTTCAAAGCGCCACGATCACTACATGAAAGCACCTTGCAAATGTTTTCCTTATCGCTAGCCCACTAATTCCGCAACTCCCCTTCCCATCCTGACGCCGCCATGTTTCTACCCCTGGCTCTCACTCTTTCCTATTAACTCTTCCTGCTGCACCCACCCTTCCCTGTCCGCTCCAGCCTGGCTAAAATCCCACCCCATCCATAGCAGTGTCCCAATTATCTACCCCTCCTCCGTCATTATCATAATAAACAAGTACAGGACAGCCATGTCACTTTCTGTGGTTTTAGCCCAATTTTTCCCCAGTTGTCGGTAATATATCCTCCTCTTCTTTACCTCTCTAACCTGCCACCCCATAGATGGCCTCTTTTCCCCTATAGGTGTAGTTGCTGGCTGCCTCACTCAAAAGATCTCTGCTTATAACCCTGTATGCCTATGGTTGATTGTACATCTGCTGACTTCTTCAATTGTAAAATAATGCTGTTTTTTATTATTATTTATTTCAACCTTGTACTGTACTGTATACAGTATATACTTTTCTTCCTTGTATATTATTGCTTTTTGTATACCTGCTTCTGTACTGTACTTTGATGTATTCATGACCAGGTCCACCTTGCAAATGAGCTTGCTCAATGGTGCCTGCCTGGATAAATAAAGATTTTGATTGATTGATTGATTGATTGAATTCACTTCTTATTTTGAATGTTATTCAGCTTTTATGAGGATATTCCAGAATCATATGATAGCATTGATAGTAATGGGAGTGTAGCTAGTGGTCCCTTTGGCTCTTTCTTTCCCTCTCTTCTTTGTTACTAAATATGCTCTCTGTGACAGGGCTGAATAAGGCCCTGCCCCATTTGTTATGCAGAAAGAGTTTAAACGCAAGAGTCTGTTCTATCCTCTCCTTTTCTGTCTCTTCTCTGTCTGGTTGTGCAACCAAATTGTCTGGTGAGGTCTAGGAACTGATCACTTTGACGGTTTTGCAGTTCTCTGCCTCTCATTATCTCTTTGCCTTCCCTTGCTATTTCTGTCTTTTCTTTCCCTTGCATATCTGGGTAAAAAAATATATGTGAATCTCTGTGTAAAACTGTATGTGATACTGGGATCCCTTTGTTTGAAACTGTATATAGTTTTACTGTTGAAATGATTGCAAAAGCAGTTTGGAACTCAAGGGTTAACCAAAGATGCAGCTTTTAAGCCTTTGCCTCACCACACTGTGAGGTTAAACTTTGCATCCCCCTTCATAGGCCTGCCCCTGTGGAGATGGTCAGTTATCGCCCTTTGGGGATGTGAGCCCTGATGGCTAGCAGCGGTGATTGACCTCTCAGAGTTTCCTGAGCCTAGCTCGGGCCCAGAGACCTTAGTCTTAGCCTATAATAAGGCTGGCTCTACAGCTCTGGACTTGATTGTTCCCATCCATTAGTTCTCTCCCACCTCACCCCTCGGGCCTGCTTGTTTGATGGGTCTTTGAGGGAGTTGCAGCGATTAGGACGAGGTTAGAGGGGTGTTGGTGGAAATCTGCCCTAGATGCCGACCGTCTTAGATTGGTAAAGCATTATCAGGCCTACTCAATCAGTGATCTCCGTAGAAGGCAGAGTTCCTGTCCAGGGAGATTGCTGCCACTCAGAATTGACCAGCTCACCTCTTCAAACTGTGGACAGGTTGTGCAACCCAGCCTGTCTGCTTTGAAGAACTTTTTCGCATTGGAGTGTGACGAGCTTGCCCAATCTCTCATGTATAAGGTGGCTGGACATCAGGTCAGCCATCCTCCTGACCTGCTGTGTGGGGGATGCTGTTGGTCAGTGCACGGTCACTACACCTCATGCTTCCTGGAGTACCTTTGACCTGCGGAGTTCGCTGATGTCATGCAGATTGTCCGGGTATCGCCCTACATGCTGTAGTTTGGACCTAGCCCAACCTCCTGATTATGGGTTGTTATGGTATCGTTGGCCGGTCCTGGCTCAGATAGTCTAGTGCGCCTTGACTCAGGTGAATTCCCAAGCACCCTGAAGGAGGTGGTAACACCCCTCCTGAAGAAAGCTTCCTTGGACCCCGACATCTTAGCTAACTATAGACCAATCTTGAACCTTCCTTTTATAGGAAGGTTACTGAGAAAGTAGTGGCGGTACAGCTGGAGAACCACCTGACCATCCATAATATCTACGAACCTCTCAAAGTCCGGTTTTCAAAAGAGGCATAGTACCAAGACTGCGCTTGGTTCAGGTGCTCAACGATCTGATGGCAAGAGATCAGAGAGACTGCTCCATTCTAGTGCTCCATGATCTCTTCAGCCTCTGACACTGTGGACCATGGGTGCTGCTTGAGCACCTGAGGTTCATCTGTGGCCTGACATGTATGGTCCTCAGGTGGTTTACATCTTTCCTCACTGCAGAATGCAGAGAGTTGTGTCTGGAATTTTTTCCTCAGACTCGTTCCTCTGCCATGTGGAGTCCCTCCGGCTTGGTATTGTCCCCATGTTGTTTGCAGTGTATATGCTGCCCTTCAGAGACATTGTAAGATGGTATGGGCTGAGGTTTCACTGCAATGCTGATGATAGCCAGCTCTACCTGTCTTTTGCGCCCAACCAGGATAGTGCTTTCTCAGTATTTAACAACTGCCTTGCTGAAATCCAGAATTGGATGAATTCAAGCTGGCTAAAGTTGAAGCGGAAAGACTGAGGTGATGGTTGTGGATCCAGGTCACCAGATAGAGGGGTTGAGGGCTGGTCAACCCTCTGGACTTTATCTGGGGGTTCCAGATTCTTATCTCTGAATGGGTGCGAGACCTGGGGTGGTGCTTGACAACAGATTGACTCTTCAATATCAGGTGTCTGCAGTCATCAAGTTTGCCTTTTATCATCTTAGGAACATCGCCAGGATCAAGCATCTTGTTCCATCCAGGGATCTGTCTACACTGGTCCACGCCTTTGTGACCTCGCACCTAGACTATTGCAACTCCCTATACCTAGGGCTTTCTGGGGTTGATATCTGCCACTTGCAGCTAGTGTAGAATGCAGCAGCTCGATTGTTGATGGGGACGCCTCATTCCTCCCATATTACCCCAGTGCTGTGCGATCTGCCCTGACTGCCAATTCAGTGGTGGATCACCTTTAAAGTAGGTGACTTGTAAAGCCCTACATGGACTTGGTCCTGATTACTTAAAAGAGCTTGTTCCTACTGCCCTGTGTGACAGCTCCACTCAGCTGACGAGGAGTTGATGGAGATTCGAGGTAACTCGACATTTTCTGGGGCCGGCATTCATGTTTATGGCCCCTACTTCGAATTCTACCCTGCCAGCATTCAAGAGTACAACTGTGGCGGATTTAAACAGGCACTTAAAACGTTTTGTATCATCAAGCTTTTCTGTGATGCATAGTTGCTTGGATTTGTTATTCTGGTTAACTGCTGTCTGTGTTTTATATGATTATGTGTTTGATTTTGTACACACCTTGATAATTTTGAAAGGCACTTAAAAATAAAGTTTATTATTATTATTATTATTTGCAGAGCTGTGAACAAGAGGTCAGTTCTGGGTCACTGTGTACTGATTTGCTGCACCGACAAGGAATGAAACTAACAAAACATTCTGTAAACTTACAAGAACATTCTGTAAGAAGCAGGTTCTCTTAATGAGTTCCCAGACAAAGACTTATAAAAAGAATAGTAATGCTTTTGCTAGAGAGACAAGGTGAGTGGAGACTGAGAGACTGAAACTTGGAATTAAGAGATACCCTCAGAAGAAGGACTTAGTTTCTCTGTTTGTACTGCCTTGTAAATAGTTATACTAATTTTATTTTGCCATTATTGAGAAAAATAAAATTTGCGAATTTTGAAACTGCTCCTGGTTTTCCTATGCTTCCTGACCTGTGCCTTGATGACACTCTCTCGGCTTTTATTGGCCAAGTGATGTTAAATTTGTTACAAATACTGTGGTGGACTTTTTACAAAATAAATCATTGTGGGGATAATCTGTGAGGCACTCCACCTCTTTACACCTGGGTACTGTGTTCACCTGATAGGTTGCTGATGCACATGTGACTTCAAAAGAAGTCCGTCCCTCTTCCTGTGATGCTGCTTCCTCTGTATCAGTTCAAATTGTGCATCCGATCAGGTTATGTGCATAAAAACAGCTCCCAGCAGTTTTTGAATTTTCATAGAATTCAAGTAAGCTCAGTACTTTCTTAATCTCTACTGTATGGTAACATGTTAAGTAGACCAGGATAAATTATAGCATCTAGTTCTCTACATCACGTAAATATCTTAGACCAGATGGAACGGTATTTTAAATGAGTAGAGGAACTGCTAAATGTTGTGTAAATTGCTGATCCAGTACTAAAGGGCAGCCTGCAGCTGCAGGAGACACAGAACGTAGGAGTGAGGGAGGGGAACTGAGTGAGCCACTGAGCTCTGTTGGGACTGCTGTGGATTTCTGTGGGCAGAAAAGACAGCAATGCATGCAGGAGTCCAGTACAAAAGGGCAGCCTGCAGCAGTGGAAGAAACAGAATGAACAAGTGAGAGGGGAGTGAGCGAGCACAATGGAGCTGTTTCGTGACTGCTGCAGATTTCTTTTGTGGGCAGAAAAAGGTGCTCAGAGGCAGGAGCCCAGTACAAAAGGGCCAGCCTGCAGTGCCAGGAGAAACACAATGAGCGCAGTAAGGGGGTGAGTGAGCTCAATCCGAGCTGTGTCGCACTCGATTTCTTTGTGGCAGAAAAGCCTCAACGCAAGCAGGCTCAGTACAAAAGGGCAAGCTGCAGCAGTGGGAGACACAGAACGAGTGAGGGAGGGAGTGAATGAGCTCAACGGAGTCCATTGGGACTGCTGCAGATTTCTTTGTGGGTAGAAAAGCAGCAATGCACACAGGGGCCCAGTACAAAAAGGCAGCCTGCAGCGTAGTGTAGAAACAGAATGAGCCAATGAGTGAGGGGGAGTGAGTGAGCTTAATGGAGCTCTGTCAGTACTGCTTCAGATTTCTTTGTGGGCAGAAAAAGGTGCAACAGAGGCAGGAGCCCAGTACAAAGGGCAGCCTGCAGTGCCAGGAGAAACAGAATGAGTGCATGAGATGGGGGTAAGCAACCTCAATGGAGCTCTGTCGGGACAGCTGCGGTTTCTTTGTGGGCAGAAAAAGTGCCAGTGCAGGCAGGAACCCAGTACAAAAGGCCAGCCTGCACCGCCAGAAGAAACACAATGAGCGAAAGAAAGGAGACAGGGGAGTGAGTGAGCTCAATGGAGCTGTGTCGGCCTGCTGCAGATTTCTTTTATGGGCAGAAAAGTCCCCAATGCAAACAGGAGTGTAGTACAAAAGGGCAGGCTACAGCAGCGTGAGATGTGCCCAGTACAAAAGGGCTGGCTGCAGCAGCGGGAGACACAGAATGAATGAGGGAGTGAGTGAGCTCAACGGAGCTCCATTGGGACTGCTGCAGATTTCTTTTGTGGCAGAAAGGGCAGCAAGGCAGGAGCCCCGCATAAAAGGGCAGGCTGCAGTGCCGGCAGAAACGGGATGAGTGAGTGAGAGAGGGGAGTGAGCAAACTCAACAGAGGTTCATCGTGACTGCTGCAGATTTCTTTGTGGGCAGAAAGGGCAGCAGTGCATGCAGGGGCCCAGTACAAAGGCCAGCCTGCAGCAGTGGGAGAAACAGAATGAGCAAGTGAGAGAGGGGAGTGAGCGAGCTCAATGGAGCTGTATTGGTGACTGCTGCAGATTTCTTTGTGGGCAGAAGAAGACGGGCAACGCAGGCAGGAGCCCAGGACAAAGGCCAGACTGCAGTGCTGGCAGAAACGGAATGAGCGAGAGGAGAGAGGGGAATGACAAGCTCAATGGAGGTGTGTCAGACTGCTGCAGATTTCTTTGTGGGCAGAACAGGAAGAAATGCACAGGGGCCCAGTACAAAGGGCAGCCTGCAACAGCAGGAGAAACAGAACGACCGAGTGAGAGAAAGGAGCTCTATCATGATTGCTGCAGATTTCTTTGTGTGCAGAAGAAGACGGCAATGCAGACAGGAGCCCAGTACAAAAGGACAGCCTGCAGCACCAGAACAAACAGAATGAGCGAGTGACACAGGGGAGTCAGCAACCTTAATGGGTGGCTGCAGCAGCGGGAGACTCCAGCCCAGGCCAAAAGGGCAGGTTGCAGCAGCGTGGAGACACAGAACGAGCGAATGAGGGAGGGGATTGAGGAGCTCAACAGAGCTCTGTTGGGACTGCTGCAGATTTCTTTGTGGGTAGAAAAGGCAGCAATGCACTCAGGGGCCCAGTACAAAGGTCAGCCTGCAGCGCGGAGAAACAGAATGAACGACTGAGAGAGAGGGGGAGCAAGCAAGCTCAATGGAGCTCTATCGGACTGCTGCTGATTTCTTTGTGGCAGAACAGGGCAGCAACACAGGCAGGAGCCCCGACAAACGACAGGCTGCAGCACCAGCAGAAACAGGATGAGCGAGAGAGAGAGGGTAGTGAGCAAACTCAACGGAGGTCTATTGTGACTGCTGCAAATTTCCTTTGTGGGCAGAAAAGGCAGCTGTGCATGCAGGTGCCCAGTTCAAAAGGCCAGCCTGCAGCGCCAGCAGAAATGAAACGAGCGAGAGAGAGAGGGGAGGAGAAACTCAACAAAGCTGTGTCGGGACTGCTGCAGATATCTGTATGGGCAGAAAGGAAGCAATGCACACAGGGCCCAGTACAAAAGGGCAGCCTGCAACAGCGGGAGAAACAGAATGACCGAGTGAGAGAAGGGGAGGAGCGAGCTCAACTGAGCTCTATCATGACTGCTGCAGATTTCTTTGTGGGCAGAAAAGCCACCAACACAGGCAGGAGCCCAGTACAAAGGCCAGCCTGCAGCGCCAGGAGAAACAGAATGAGCGGAAGTGGCCAGAAGGGAGTAAGCCACCTCAACGGACCTCTGTTGGGACAGCTGCGATTTCTTTCTGGACAGAAAATGGTGCCAATGCAGGCAGGAGCCCAGTACAAAACAGCAGCCTGCAGCACCGGAGAAACAGAACAAGCGTGACAGAGGGGCAGTGAGTGAATTCAACGGACCAACGCAATCAACATTCGGCATTGACAAATGCTTGTTTCTTTTCTGTCTTGCTACGCCCCCTTCCCAGCACTGACATAGTATAGCATTTCTAGGTAGGGTGCTGGGCACTATTCACTAAGAATGGACTGAGAGAAAAGCCAGTACTACTCCTTTTCAGTAGCAAATTATCATAGTTACCCCTCTTTTCAACAGAGATTTAGTGCTTAAAAATGTCATGGAGAAAAGAAGTTCAGTGAACTTTTGAGTGATAGTACCACAGATGTTTCAGGTCCCCAAATGCTAGACAAGCCTTCACTCAATTCAAGAAAACAGCATTTAGACTCACATGTCACCAGTAGGAAGATATTTCATTAAAAGCATACCAAGAGGTGGATTGGGTCCCGAGTGGTTTAAAAATCCTGAAAAAAACAAAATACAAGTGGTTAGAACTGTGAAGGATTTCTGAAGAAATGGAGGGACATTAGCCAACATGTCAGCAAGGAATACATTGCACTTATTCTATCTGAAAATTTGGCTATACAGAAGGAGGTAGCCATGGAGTTAGTAAAAAAAGAAGCTACTGTAAATGAATACAGTAACACCCACCCAATTTATAACTGCACAACACTTTTTCAGAAAACGTAAAAGCGATATGAAGACAAAATAAAGGCAGCTAAAAAAATCTGAGAGGGACACCACAGATTTTGGAGACAACAAGATCTTCAATTGGAATACACCTCTGGCCAGTAATGATGTCACTTAGAACCTAAACCGATTCTGAAAAACTACAGAGACTTTTAGTTACGGTACAGAAGCTAGCAGTAACGAAAGTGGGGAATTGGATGGGGACCTTTAGGTGAGGAGGAAATTGAAGAAATCTCTCCCACACACCACCTGCCCCATGGAGGAGCCAAAGACCAAACAGGTACAGTTCCAGATTCGAACAAGGACACGCGAGGTGGCACGAGGAGGGGTGGAAGAGGAAGAACAACCAGAACAGGACAATTGGGGGTTGAAAGGAGGAAGCCACACCTCAATTAAATATCATTAATCTGTCCCAATATGAACTGAAGGAGATGGAAATTGCAGTATTGAACCAAGGACTGTGCTTCACCCCTACCAGAAAATTTGACACTTTTGGCACCATAATAGATCTGAACAAAATGGTATGTAACCTCAGCCTCAAATCCTTCTCCAGGAAAGAAATTCGGAAGATCAAGAAAACATACCAGGGACAGGTGAGACTGCTAATTATAATGCTGACGGTTTAGAAAAATGTTAACCTAAGTCCACATTTTGCCCCTCTATCCCCTGCATTACAGGTGTTTTTGAAATGCTGTGAGAATGACATCTGCAAACTGAATAAAGGTGACTATGGTAAGTTGTTTCACAACCTGAGTAAAACCAAGCAAATGGCACTTCAGGGCTTTGGTAGTATACAGACATAACTATTAAGCCAGCAGATTGGGGGTATTGTTATCATGCATAGTTCCAAACATGAAGCAGAAGTGATGAGACAATTGAATGACATTGCATAATATAAAAAACTTAATGCTGATAAAGCAAATGAGTTAAAAAAATGATTGTTGATTTTCTTACACTTGCCAAAGAAAAGCTGGTTGCCCCCACAAGTGGTGGATTTTTCTAACAGTTACTTACCCAGTGAGAGCAGCTGTCTGCTCGCCCAAGGTCTGTAAAGACCCTTAATCCCCAGGGAGACCTAATGTCTCGGGATCAACTCTCTGACTGAGTCACTTGCCCAATGTGTTGATTTCTTTATTGCTGATTTAGCTCAGACACTGACGTCCTATATAAAAAATAGTGGGGAGATTTTATGCCTACTGGAGGATGTGGCTGTTGAGGATGATAGTTGGTTTGTGACCCTTGATGTGGCTTCGTTATATTCCAATATACCACACAATGGCCTTTCGGTTATGGAATATTTTTGAATTTACGCCTATCCCTGGAACCCCAAACAGAGGTACTTGTGCAACTTGCTAAATCTGTGTTGGAATGTAACACTTTCTTTTATAAGAATGATTTTTACCTACAGGAAAAGGGGACAGTGATGGGGTCAGCTTTGCCCCAATCTTTGCTTGGCCACCTCTCCATGTAGGGTGCCCAGAGGTCGGATGGCCTGTGTTGCAGTCCAAAGCCCTTACTGTCGTGACAGTAAGGTTCATCTGTTGGCGGTGAGTGTAACCACCTAGTCCCTTGGGGTTACTAGAATACCATTAGTATTAGACCAGGTAGGTTTCTGGGCAGCTAGTAGGAGTTTATTGAAGCCTCTGCACACACCTCATTGACTACTTAGCTAGGCTAGGTGGAAAATGAGTGATGTCATTTAGAACTGTTGCAGCTGCATAAGCCTTTTAGCTCAGCTGCAGGGGAAGCAGTTTAGAATCTTGGGAGTTCAGTGTGTGAGTGTAGTGGAGCTGAAGGAAGAGGAGCTCTGTCCAGCAGAGGGCAAGAGGTGTCTGCCAGCCTCCATAGGCTGGGTGAAGGACCTCTGGTAATCATTCTTCTGACCCTAGTGTGTGGAACAATTGTGTGCCTAAAAGAAGTGGTGGAGATCTGTGTCAGTGGGACCCCAGTGAGTTCATTTTTTTAAATGTGAACATGGACTGAGAAATCAGTGGTCCCAAGGGCAACCCCTGATGGACTAAAGATTATCACAGCTTCCCAGAGAAAGACACTAAAAGAGTTTCTGGTAAAAGCTATGGATTTCAAGGAGGAAATGTTTCTTCAAATAGTGTCAGATGCCTGTAACAAAGGGATTACCAAACCATGAGTACAGTAGCATTTGGTAAAGACTTTTGGGGTTGTCTGGTGGTGTATGTGCCCTACGCTGGCTAGATTACACTTCATTCAGGACCATGTTCACCACAGATATGTGCTGAAGTAATTTATCAAAGTAAAGGATATATCTAATAATCCAGGAGAGGTTGAGGAATCCAGAGTAAAGGATGCCTTTAGCAGTACAGGAAGGGTTGAAGGATCCAGTTTGTGTCCCCAAAAGGAATGGCAAAGGCTGGCTGGGGCCAGGATGGGCAGAATCTCATTTGGAGTCTCAGTCAGGGCTAACTGGTTACCAGATAGGCACAGTTGCCTGCAGGTGTTAAAGTCCAACTCTTCAGATGTTTTAAAGTAAATTGTGTGGCAATCCCCACTATACAGATACTTGGTCAGAGATCTCTAAGAAAAGGGGTAGATTGTTCATTTGCAAGAATGGAATGTACAATACTGCTTGTGTTCTGTGAGAGAAAACAAAATGTTCTTCTACTGTAAGTGTTGCCATCTGTTTGACAGTGCAGACTTGGGGACCTACCTAGTTTCTGCTTAACATCTTATCAGAAAATAAAGCCATACAATACAGTCCCAATTGTTTGGTTGTGGACAATCCATCTATGAGTCCGATGAAATGTTATGGGGCCCTCTCAGATAGGAGACACAGCATAGCCTGGCACCTCTTTCCCGGACTCGGTAAAATAATAAATGTTATTTTGTGCCCTAATCCTCCGACCTCTTAGATGCCCAAGCCAAGTATTTACCCTAATGCCAGGGTGATACTTATTTTTCTGCCAACTTGTGGTTTGTTGCCTTGTCTGTGTAACAAGTTAGGGGTCCTGGTTGCAAGATGCCGCCTTGACCGGGGAAAGGGTTGTACAAATCTTAGGCATTCCAGAGGGGTTAGAGGGCTTAGACTGAGTAGCTTTCTTAGTAAACCTCCTTACCATCACACTGTCTCTCACTCTCTCAATGGGCTGCTTTTAAGGTCTATAGCATTACCACGGTTCCAACCTACAAATGCAGAGCTTCCCAGGACAATGCTGGTCATAACAGGAGGACTGTACATCATGGACCACGTCCTATCTGCCTCTAAATGCAAGGGACAACTTCTGCTACCTGATGAAACTAGGTTCTTATTTTCCGGATTTAGCGACTCTCCTGGCAATGTGGAAAGACTTTTGATGTGGTATGAGCTAGCCTGAAAGAACTCAGTATATCACACACCCTACAGCTACCTGCAAAACTCCAGGTAGTGTATGCTGGAAAAACTTTATTTTAATGATCCAGAGGAGGCAGGTAAAAAATTAAATAAAATAAAAGATGACTTTGCAAGCCAGACCCTGCATGTGACTCTGATAGTACAGATTGAATTTGGGACTAACAGTGTTTTTACACTTCATATTTCCTAAGAGTGTTTTTCCAGTTTATTGGTCATTACATGGATAATTCAGCTGCTCAGTATGTTTTACACTGTTAAAGGAAGCTAGTTGTACAGCTATGTAGACAAGTTTCATTATCTTATGACTTTGAGTGGGGGCTTGAAAGTTGATTTGATTATGGTGCAGAATGCATGCATGCAGTGGAGGGATTGCTATTAATTTCACAGACTTTAATGTTCTCTTATCTGGTTTAGTCTTCCAAAAGCATTTGGGACACTCCTGATGACAGTCAGAGGAGACAAGATGGCGAAGCCGCATGGCCTGGAACCTCATTAGGCATGAAATGCACCAGAGCAACCCAACACAGCACGTATCAATTTAACAGAACACCTTCCACTTAGTTTTAAATGCCACATCTGTAGTGATTATGGTATTACTTTAATTTCCCTTATACAGAAGCAGTTTTATTTCCTAACAGTTCTGCTATAAGATGCAGTAGTGGTACACCAACAGTAGAGTTCTGTTCTCTAATTGCCTCTGCATTATTTCTATGGGGACACAAGTATGGTACTCTACTGAGGTCAGTAAAAGTTTGCTTACTCTTCATTTGTTTGATCTACCAGTGTAAGATTAGTGTGTTCAATATATGGAGCTTGTATGCAGCAAGTGAAAGGCTTGGGACATTTGGTTAACTTTGTTTAGGTATTCATGGACCCACACAAGTCACTGGCTTGACTTCAAGAGTCTGACTCTGTGACATTATTGGAACATACAGTATATTACTGCAAAGTGTCCACAGTCTTGCTGCATTACAGCTACTTTCTGATCAATTGAGGTAAACTATTTAATATTTCTCCCTATTTGATAACAATGTGTGACAGGAATTGTACCCTGTGATGAGAATTTTATTGAAGTTTTCCATGCCCGGAAATAAGATGTTCTAAGTATGTATGTTGCTGTATATGAATAAAAATAAGTTAAAAACAAACTCAATAATGAGATATTTTGGGCTGGCCTGTCAGTGCACCAGTAGCATTACCACTTGCGACGTTGGCAACCCGTGTTCGGAACGAGCTCAGGCTGCTGCAGAACAGCCAAGGGGAGGAGGATTCAGCGCCCTGGGATGCACTCCTCCAGGGAGGGAGGGTCACCATCCCTACTGCAATACTGCCACCTGGGTGACCATAGGTGATAGTGCAGCTTGGGGAGAATGTGGGAGGGTGGGATATCAGCCACAGTCCGGACTGGCAGCACCCACCTTGTGTGCACACACACTTGGACCTTCATGAATGCCAACATCCTCAGGAATGGGAGGAATAATGGAAAAGACCATGCAGCTGGTCCAATGACAGCCTCTGGTACTGCTACAAAGGACCGAACCCAGAAACACATGGACACTGCCTGATGAAAGCTTGTGCAGGTGGGGGAGTAAAAGAAGGCTCTCTCTCCCCACCGGGACAATCCAAGGCAGCAAGGAGACAGAGTACCAAGGGCTAGTATGGTAGTATGCCTAGCCACACGTACCTTTGGAGGACACTGAGGGAGTGGCTCAGCTGCAGCATAGAAGGGGTATGATAAGAAAAATTACTTACCATAGTAATATTGTTTCTTACAAGGGATCTCCCAGTAGGATTAGACACCTGCAGTCAGTCCAGAGCCACTAACTGCCCTCGAACTCTGAGTTTGGAATGTATGCAAATTAGAGAATTTGAAATGCTACATTCAAAAATGCTGCTTTTTCTACCTAACTGCCAGATTCAATTTTTCGATTCAGACAGCAGGACATTCCCCTAGACTGCACAGCAACCTCACTGCAAGAAGACTGTTTATTTTGTTGAAAAGTGGTATTTTTTCAATAATTTATTCATACTCTGCCTCTAGTAGCTTTCTATTAAAGTTTAACTTACTTGGGTATTTTCACTCATTTTATGTTTGCTTGCGCATGTGCAAGAAACATTATGTGACAACTTAGGAAGAAGGGTTGTGGGAGTGGCACTGTTACAGCCAAAGGAGGCACTGCATTTGGGAGTTTGGCACTGGTGTGGACCAATGAAGGCACACAGTGTGCCGATGACACTGGTCTTCCAAAAGTGCACCAAGTTGTAACGTTTTCACCGCTGCAATCAGGGTTTGCCTCATCATTGCAGTGTCAGTCATTCTGCTGCAATGAGGAGGCGACCCGTCATTGCAGGGTGGAATGTTAGCCCAACCTAATACTGTTTGTGAACATGGCGGGCAGCTTGCTGTTGTGTTCACAAACATTATTAGGAGCCAGCCCCTGCCGGTGCCAATCCCCTCAGCAGCGTGTGCCCCCAAACAGTCTTTGTTTGCTGGCAGGGGCCTCAATCCCCGCCAGCTGCAGTGACCCAGGATTTTGCTGACGGGAGCCCACCCGTCGGCATGATGTAACCCCACCTGTTTTCCTTGTCTGCGGCAGGTGCCCAATCCCGTCAACATAAATCCCCTTTTGCTGTGTGCCAATGGGTGCCCAATCCTATCGGCATAATGGCCCCGCTTTAGTTGTGTGCCGGCAAGTGCCCAATCCCTGTCGGCATGATGTCACCCCTTTTTGTTGTGTGCCGGCCAGGGGTGCCCAATCCCCATCGGCTACAGTTGGACCTCCCCAACAAAGACTCCTTGCATGCTGGGAGCCCACCCAGTGTGCCAAATGCCCTGTGAAGTTAAAACCGCCCCTGATGTCTGTTTTTTCCCTGTAAACAAGAAAATGGTCCCTCGCGGTCTCTGGGGCCCCTGCCACAACCTGCGCCCCACCGCCATGCACCTCTTCTTCCCTCACACACCCCACCCCATACTTACCTCCTGAGTCCAGCACGATTTATCTTCGGTGGACCGAATACGCTTGCACTCTTCAAAAGCCGACCGTGAACTGAGGAAATGCCGTAAGCTGTATAATGGGATAGATAGGGTTTTTTCAACTTTGTGCATATCTCAGGCATTTTGGGAATTTTGGCACCAAATTTTCAAAATGGGGTTTTGGGACCCTCCTCATGATTCTGTCACTGTCATGGTGTTAATCGGGCCCGAAGGGTGATTTACGTGGTCACTGCATAGAATCACCTTTCAGGACCGATTAACGAAACAACAGTGCCAGTGTTCATGAGGTGGGCTCTCAAAAGCCTATGTTGCAAATCTGGTGAAAAATGGCACAGTTGGTGTGTGAAATCAATGTTTGGGACAGATTAAGAAAATCACAGTGACACTGTTAATGAGCAGAGGTCTTAAAATGGCTATGTTGAAAATTTGGTGAAAAATTCCTAAAATGACTGTGTTACAAGCGTGTTGCGTAGTTCCTACACACGCTTGTAAGTTCATGAATTTTAATATTTGCACTCCAGATTTTCAACAGTGCCATTTTACCACACCTCCTTATGAGCAAGCTGTCATTTTCACATCTCACCCAAAATGTGTTTCCGCCATGTAGCGCAATAATGGCACAGTCAGTGTGAAAATCAATGTTTGGGACAGATTAAGAAAAGCACAGTGACACTGTTCATTTGCAGAGGTCCTAAAATGCCTATGTTGAAAATTTGGTGAGAAAAGTCCATAAAATGACTGCGTGTATGAGCCGCATTGCGTAGTTTCCACTCACGTCAGATCATTACACATTTGCAATACTTTCACTCCAGATTGTCAACACTGCCATTTGTTCTGCACCTCCTTATGAACAGTGCAGCTGTCATGTTTCACATCCCGCCGAAATGTGATTTTACACTTGCGTTTCAGAATAGCGCTGTCGCTGTGGGAAATCCATGTTCGAACACATTACAAAAATTACACTGACACTTTTCAGTAGCAGAGGTCCTAAAATGCCTATGTTGAAAATTTGGTGAGAAAAGTCCATGAAATGACTGTGTTACAAGCGTCGGCGCTAGCAGGTCCCACGACGCTTAGAATGCACATTGTAATATTTTCACCCAGATTTTCAACATTGCCATTTTTCCAAATCTCCTTATGTAATGTACAGCTCAACACGTGCAGATGTCATTTTTTCATCCTGGTCGAAATATTGTTTTTGCCATTCAGGCGCAGAATAGCGGTCTTTGTGGGAACCGTGTTTGGGACACATTAGAAAATCATATTGACACTGCCATTAGCAGAGGTCCTAAAATGGCTATGTTGAAAATTTGGTGATAAAGGTCCATAAAATGACTGTTACAAGCGCAAGGCTATGCACTTTCCACGCATCAGAATCAACACACATTTGCAATATATTCACACCATATTTTCAACGTGCTGCCATTTTTCTGCACCTCCTTATGAACACCAAACAGCTGTCATTTTTCATATCCTGGCCAAATGTGTTTTCGCACTTCCAAGGCAGAATAGCATGGTCACTGTGGGAAATCACTGTTTGGGACACATTACAAACTGACAGTGATACCGTTCATTAGCAGAGGTGCTAAATGCCTATGTTGAAAATTTGGTGATGAAAGTCTATAAAATGACTGTGTTAAGAGCGTGCATTGCGCAGTTTCCACGCACGCTTAGAACTTGCACATTTGTAATATTTTCACTCCAGATTTTCAACATTGCCATTTTTCCGCATCTCCTTATGTAACGTACAGCTCAACACGCGCAGATGTCATTTTCACATCCTGGTCGAATGTGTTTTGCTGTTCCGCGCACAGGATACCATGGTTGCTGTGGGAAATCAGTGTTCAGGACACATTAACAAAATCACAGTGACACTGTTCATGAGCACAGGTCGTATAATACCTATGTGTAAATCTGGTGACAAAACTCCATAAAATGACTGTGTTATTGCACGCTGTCAGCGGTTTCCATGTATGCTCGGAACTGCGAGCATTTTATATTCCCACTACACATTTTCAACATTACCATCTCTTCATACTGCCCTATGGATGGTACAGCTGTCATTCTTCACATCCTGCCCGATCTGTTTTTTCGTACATGTGGCACAGAATGGCACTGTCGCTGTTGGAAGTCAGTTTTCGGATACAATGACAAAATCACATTGCCACTGTTCATGACAAGAGGTCCCAAATGCTTTCATGAGGTAGGGTCACAAAAGGCCATGTTCAAAATTTGTACTGTAAATACCAAGAAACGCCTGAGGCATTACAGTTTCTAACCATAACATCCTACCCTGTACAGACAGACAGGCATCGGGTGTGCCTTTGGATTGCTGCCTGTACTGCTCGTGCCATCCTACCCCACCCTCCCACCCACTGACAGGCATCGAGCTGTACCTTGGACTCTTCGCCCAAGACTTCACCCCATTCTCCTATGCTGCACCCATTTCACCATATGTCCTTATGGAATGGGGTTACTGTAAACCAAACACCCTAACATACAGCTCAACATGTAACCGGTCTCTGCAGAATAGGGTGGTGACGTAACCGACTGTCATGGGTGGCTTGACCCAAACACTTACCCCAAATCCTGTCCATCTCTACAGGATGGAGGTGGGGTTCATGTGAACTTCAGCACTTCACTGCCATTCCTATTCTGTATCTGTCTAACTCCTGCATTTCTAACGCTCATACCAGCAAGCAAACATTCGGCATTGGCAAATGCTTGTTAGCAGTCCCATCGTGATTCCCAGGAACCTATTTACTCAGTTTAAACTATTGTTATTTGCGGTTCTGACTGCTAGAGTTTTAGTTTAAAGTCTTACTTAGCTTAGTTATTTAAAATAACTTTGTTTTAATCGCAATCAGTTCCCGTTTTCTCCTAGGAACCGATCACGTTTTTGAAAGTAAACATACTTTGAATGTTTATTTCTGGTAGCAGTCGGCTCACGCTTCATTCTAGGAACCGATTGCTTTTGAATAAAAAACAAAGAAGTCTATTTTAAATCGTGGTTCCTGTTGAACATAAGGAACCAACCGCGATTGTTCTAAATTTTGTTCTGGGACATTTTTTCACAGTTTTCTGACAGTTTGGCATGTCAGAGACCTAAAAGAGGATGGAACCCACAGGTTTTAAAACTGTATAAAGTGCTTTCAGATCTTTGCTCAGGCTGATCGCCACGTTTGTGCACACAGTGCTTGGGTACCAGCCAAATTTTCTTTAATTGTGAAGTGTGTAGTACTTTTGAACAAACTATCAAAAGACGCCAAAAATTAGAACAAATGGCTTCTAGTCCCATATCAGTGTCACCAAAGCAAAGTGAAGAGGGCCCTTCTTCATCCCACTCCCAAGACAAAGTAGAGACCCTCTAAGGACACCTTTGACCCCAAATTTCTAAAAGGGTCTGAGCATACTAACAATAGAACAAGTGAGCAGACACCTGAGACTCTGCCTGTCAAAAAGAAATATAAAGAGAAAAATGTTGTTGTGCCTCCTGCTGAAAAGCAAAGGAGCTCCCAGCAGACAAAAATAAAATACCTCTGTGAAGGAAATATTGCTAGATCCTGCAAGTCCTCCGGCTCTACAAATGCAGGTTCCATACTGGGTTCACTAGTTCAAACCCAGCACTGGTTCCCAGTGACCAAGGGCTTGCAGTTTACATTGAGGAGGAAGAGGAGGAACCGGATCTAGGGGAACCCATTGAACCAGAGGTATCTCCAGACCAGGAGTTAGGTGTCCCCCGACGTGGGCATGTTGACTTTTCATCCCACTTCTCTTTGTCAGGCAAATAGCTGACACCTGGGCCTCACCTAACAAGAATCCATGGATGATGAGGAAGAGGTACATTTTGTGGATATGATTCTCACCCCCACAAGAAAGGTGGTCCTTCCTAACCATAATTCCCTTAAGGAGGCTACTTTAAAATATGCATACACCTTCTTCTGTCCCCAGAGTGGACCAGAAGGTGGAAAAGAAATACCAACTGGATAGGGCTTCTGATTATTTGTATTCCATCCAGATCATGAGGGTGTTATACAGGCTGCAGCCTGTAATAAAGCAAAATTCCCCTTGGCTTTTCACCTGCTGGACAAGGATTCCAGAAAAATTGACACAATGGGGCAGGAAGGTTTTTGGATCTTCCTTCACTCCAACAGGCAGCCTACATGGCTTATGCTGCACAGTACCGGAAAGCCCTGTGGAGTTCTGTGATGGCTTTAAGTGACCATAGGTGGTAGTGCAGCTCGGGGCGATGTGGGAAGGAGGACATCAGCCACAATCTGAATGGCAGCGTCCACCTTGTGTGCACACGCTCCTTGGACCTTCATGCATGCCAATATCCTCAGGAATGGGAGAAATGATGAGAAAGACCTTGCAGCTGGTCCAATGACAGCCTCTGGTACCATGACAAAAGACTGAACCCAGAAACATATGGACATCGCCTGATGAAAGTTGTGCAGGTGGGGGGCAGAAAGGGGTTCTCTCTTCTCACCCAGGGGACAATCTGAGGCAGCGAGGAGGCAGAGTACCAAGGAGTAGTATGGTAGCACGCCTAGCCACAGATACCTTGGAGGACCCTGAGTGGCTCAGCTGCAATGTAGGGGGTGTGATAAATGGTTTACCATGGCGCATTGACAGCGCTTAGCACCAACATCCCTACAGTGAACACTACTATGCCGACTGTCGGCACTGGAGCCTTGAGGATGTTTGTGCATACAATCAGGGGCTGTGTGAAACACCAGCGAGGCTGTCCTGGTCAATGCACAAACCATCACAGCGATGTGCAGGTTTTGCCCAATTCCTGTCGCTGTGATGGTCTTCATGTGCCAAAGTCGCTGCAGTGACAGTATACCATGATAAACAGAGATGTAAAAAAATAAATAGTGAGCTATTTCATTGTAGTCCTACTGTATCTGTCTTACAAGTAAAGGACCAAACATGCAAGACTGCTGTTCATAACATTTATGTTTTTTTGTTTTTCATTTTCATTTTCAAAACCTTCACGCTTGTGATGATATCTAATGAACCGTAAAAGTTTCAGGTTTCAAATCTTTACTGTTTTCCATGTTTCCTTCCTAAAATTGATGTCTAAAATCATCATTTTTTCTATGTTGTAGTATTATGAGTATTTAAGTAAATTCCACCTCCAAGATCCTGCCACAAAGGGCATGCAAATTTCTAGGTTCCAAACTCAAAGGCCAGCCACAAAATCATAATTCAGCATGGAAGTGTCTACTCCACATTAACTACAGTGGTGTTACTGCACCAGTGTAAACAAAATACAGCTCATCTGTAGCTCGCGAGGCTCATACCTGAATATCTGCATTCCAGTATATAAGGATAGGCATACCTCCACTGAAAATATATGTTATTTTCCCCAGGTACAGTGTGGTGACCTTATGACATCAAGCGTGCATAAGTCATGCATGATGTTAAAGGTCAAACAGCTCAAGGAAAATAGCATGGATATTTCAATGGGACATGGCATTATTCATTTATGCAACACCCCAAGTTTGTATTCATCATTTTTATTTAGTTAAGTAAATTCATAGACATGTGACAGCAGAAAAGGGCCTTCCTGGCCCATCGAGTCTGCCCATTCCCTCCTCTACCTGTCATCCCCCCGCCAAGATACCCTTGACAACCCTCTGTGTTTGTCCCAGGCCCTCTTGAATCCCTCCACTGTACTGGCACTCACCACCTCCTCCAGCAGTCTGTTCCAGGGCTCAACCACTCTGTCTGTGAAGTAGTACTTCCCAATATTTACCCTAAACCTTCCCCTCACCTTCAGTCCATGCCCCCTAGTTCTTGTATTTACCTTCCTGTAAATAAGCTCGTCCCCACTTTATTGTGAAGTATACTTACTTTTGTGTTAGCATGTTTTCAAATGGCCAAGCATTGTTTTCAGGATGACTGAGTTGGTTGTGTTTTTTGTAGACATGTTGCATCAGCACATCTTGATGTTGATACACAGCTGAAAAGGAGGGGAGGGGTTAGTGGAGATTGAGCATCAGAGAATGTGGCCCTGTGAGACAGTGGTGCAACTTGTGGGCTCTGACCACACTGGTGTGCAGGGTTAGAGCAGTCAGATTAATGGAGTGCAGGTCCAAACTACCGACATTAGTACTGGCTGCCACAGAGGAGGTAAAGTGCTGCGGTGAGGAATATGTACTCTGCAAACATTGCAAGGAAAAGCAGGTGTTATAGAAAACTTGCTCTGCAGAAATGTGTCAGCAAATGGCATAAAACTGTTTATTGGGAATGAAGAAGAACCAGAAGTGCTGGCACAGGAGTTGGTGAGTGAGTGAGCAGTTCAGTTAAAAATAGAACTCCACTGCCCGTGCTACCAGCTCCAGCTAATTGCTACTCTACAGTGAGAATATTTTTCCTCCAGGGACCTATAGTGAGAATATATTTTGACTATTGACCCAGGGTAGGAAAATATCACTGATATTTACCCTTTAATTTACTCACGGGTGCTTCATAACATTTTTTTGTATGTTAATTCCAACACCGCAGCATCATCACGCTTTGCAGGCATGTCACCTTGTGGTCAGCTCCACCACTTGCAGCTGGCCCAGAATATGGCAGCGAGGCTACTGACCTGACTTCAGAGTAGAGCATACCAACCTTTGCTATGCACTCTGGGCTGGTTGCCTGTCAAGTGGTGGGTTGATTTTAAAGTTCTTTAACTTTAAAGCCCTCAAGAACCAGAGACCCTAATATCTTTGTGAGCACCTAGCCTCCTCTCGGACCTGTTAACATAAGAGTTTCAAACAGGGCTTACTTGGGATACCTGCATCCCACCTTAAATTGGTGGTGGAGGCTGTGCAGGGCCTTTGTGGTTTGTTCCTCTTTATGGCTGCATGGGCAGAGCCATGCTGATATTTTGCTATTACATAACAAAAGAAGGGACTTTGGAAGCATGTGACAGGATACTTAGACTGTGTCCTTTCACAGTGGAATTGAAGCATAAGTATACATGGCCCTCTCCATTCATTACAATGCTGTTCTTTTGTCTGTTCCTCCCTCCACCTGCACTATTTTTTGCTGTGTGCTTACTTCCAGTTCACATTATTGCTGGCACTCACTGGTTGATAATATGAAAGAATGTCCTTTTCTGTTAATCTCTGTGTCTGTTTTTTTTTTTTCCTATGGCAACCCATACCTCTTTGGCTTTTATCTGACCACTGATAGTGACTTTGATGTCAGCAGGGGCAGAGCTTGCTGCTGAACACTCAACACAGCCAAAGGCTTGTGGAGAATCTGGAAGACGCTGGAGTCAGTGGAGTAGTCATCTCTGCCAGTGCTGCTGCCCTCTGCCTCCTCCACCACTGTTTCTCAAGACCAGCTGCTGCAGTGTGGAGTATTAAAGATTTTCCTCTTCTTGTGTGAGGTAAACAAATGGATGTTTGTTCTGTGCTGTAGATTCACACAAATTCTAAAGGCTATAAGCCTACAAATACCTCAGTTGGGTGCAAAGTGTGAAAACAATTACTTTATAAACGTTCCCTTACAGCATGCAAACAGAGCCCACAAAATGTATCATTTTTTCATGTGTCAGACTGAAAAGAATTACTTTATAAATGTTCCCTAACAGCATACAGTCCCTTTCTATTAATCTCTGTGTGATTTCTTTTCTAACACAGCATCCAGAATGGTATTGACTCGCCTGGTAAAGGTGATTATACCTGCAATCTTTCTACTGCTCAAATATTCCACACAAGTGGGTTATCCAGCGTCATCCTATTGGCTTGTGCATGATTGTAAATTTTGGCTGCCAGAGGCCAGCTCCAGCCAAGGTAACACTGTCTGTCACAGCATGCAGGAATAAACTTCAGACTGGCAAATTTACAAGTTTAGAACACACTTAGTGTGATATTTATTTTCAAAAGTTAGAAAAATAAATGAAAAAAATTGCAAAGAAAATCACTACTTAATATC
Source organism: Neoceratodus forsteri (assembly GCA_016271365.2). Classification (NCBI taxonomy): domain Eukaryota; kingdom Metazoa; phylum Chordata; order Ceratodontiformes; family Ceratodontidae; genus Neoceratodus; species Neoceratodus forsteri. The sequence goes on from JADMNL010000034.1 coordinate 80,525,120, forward strand.
AGTAGTTTCTCCCATAATACAGTCCTGGATCTTACAGCTCCTAAGACCCTTCTCACCTGCATTCAACAGCTTGTCTACAGTAGCTGTAGAACCTCTCTCCTCTCTCTCTCTCTCTCTATCTATCTCTATCTCTCTCAGGGCTGAGCCCCACTGAGCTGAACTGAAGTGAACTTAGTGAAGAGGTATTTATATATTTTGGTGGGGGTCACCTGACTAAGCCCTTTCTATTTACAAGTCTGGACATCCTGTTTTAAAACCAAGGGGATTGTGTCAGGGATTTCCTGGTCCAGTTAAAGGTACAGTGTACTGTACAGTAGTAAATATTAGCGTTCCGTTTATTTTCGCTATTTTAGCTGAAATGGGAAAAGCGCTAAAATAAACCGAACGCTAATAATTTAAGGAGCAAAATTAGAAACTGATGGAGCGCGATTTAATTTCATCATGTAAGTATTTTATTTCTGAGTGCACATCATCTTAAATAAAACAAAGAAAAAGACTGCCTGTTCCAAAATACTGCACTTTTAATAGGCACTGTCCGTTGTAAATAAAAAAAAACTTTTGTTCTGTTCCTGAAAAGAAAAGACTCAGTAGTTTTCATAAAGTGCTATTCATTCGTTGTGTCGCTCGTTGGTTAGTCATCCCACACAAATCTCCTTTAGGGCTACACCTGCAAAAATAAAACATTGCTCAGGACCGGGACCAAGAACTAAACCAGCATTACCCGAGTACATTAATGCAAAAGTGACTTACCAATGTTATGTTCAGGCTCGGTATGGGCATCAAGAATTCCTGCTTCAGAAAAACCACGTAACACATCATCTTTTCTGTCACAGAGTTCCTGGAAACTGGTGTGAAGCCACTGTGCGTGCCGTTCTTTGAGTGTTAGCATGCCCAAGTCAGGTTTAATTCCTTGCCTGTCTCCAGCTGCTGTGATACAAGGTCAGCGTACAAGCTGTGAATTTCTGCTTCATCAGATCTTTTAGGATTTTATTAACAGAAATATCTAACTCAGGCGGTATTAGCTCCTGTGCTGTTGCAGTGCTGATTCTCTTTAAAAGCAGCTTTTAATGTCGGAAAATCAGTAGGAACTTTTCGTGCTGCTTGGTGCCTCACGCTGCTGTACCCCATAATGATGGAGGAATGACCAGGCCCACTTAGTGCTGAGATTCACATAGCCACCATTTTCAACCAATATTTGTGGTGATTTGGCTTTAGTAGCCAAGGGCTACTGCGTGAACAACTCAGGCATTTACTACAGCCCCTTGTTCCTGAAGCAGCAAATGACTTTCCAAAGTTGCTCCTCCAGCTCAGTACATTAGAAGGGCAGGACGCCCATGCTGTTTTCTGGGCAATGAAGGGATGAGATAGGTGGGGTCAGGTGTTTCCACAGCTGCTTCATGTAGTCCGATTTAAACCCTCTTACTGTGCTCTCGTTTATGTGCTTGCGACTTTTGCAGTGTAAAATGCACTGCTGCCATCACGCCATTCTCCACAGCATGCTTGCCTATCTCAAAGCGTATCTCAGGGCAATAGTTGGCGTATGCAGCAGGACATACTTTTTGGGAGAAGGTGAAGTGGGTCCTATAAGTTCACGGAGCATTGCCTTAGCAACACCTGGCTCAACACCAGCTTGTTCAGCAAGATCCTCTGGCTCCATTCCTTCACTCTCGAAGGATACTTTCTTTTGCCAGCCTGTGACTGTGACTGTGAAATCCACCTAAGAATAGACGCCGTTCTTCAGTAATCGCAACAGAGTGCTAATGATCGCGATCACCATTAAGTGCCCTTAGATACCTCAATTCGCGGGTAATTCTTGAATGTGCTGTAGCTTCATGCAAGGTGCTCTGGATTCGATTCGGGCTCTATTGTACGTACAGCCAAGTAGCTAAATAAAGATGGCGCCGGATATAAACTACTGTACAGTATATATCCACAGATATTGACTCTCTATATCTCTGAGCCACAGTGACTAAGATCTTTACACATAGAACCTTGTACAGTAACAGGTTTATAGTGTGGATAGAAACATAGAATTTGACGGCAGATAAGGACCACTTGGCCCACCCAGTCTGCCCATTTCCTACCTAATGGATAAGCTGCAGATCCTAGTTAACCAGCAGCCTACTTTTCTACCCCACCCCTAGAATTGCCTTATGGCTGTCCCATGCATGCTTGAATTCAATCACTGTTGTTGACTCCACAGCCTCCTCTAGAAGGCGTTCCATGCATCCACAACCCTCTCTGTGAAAAAATATTTCCTTACATTACCTCTGAGCCACCCCATCTTCAAATTGTGCCCCTTGTTCTTGAACACCTCTTTTTTGAAAGATGCTACTCTCTTGGGCTTTGTTGATTCCCTTGAGGTACTTGAGCGTTTCTATCATGTCCCTCCTCTCCCTCCTTTCCTTGAGGCTATACATATTAAGCTCCTTTAGTCTCTCTTCATACGTCTTCGGTGCAGACCCTACACCATTTTAGTTGCCCTCCTCTGGACAGATTCCATCTTGTCTATGTCCTTGTGGAGATTGGGTCTCCAGAACTGCACACAGTACTCCAGATGGGGTTTCACCAGCTGTCTGTACAGAGGGATAACAACTTCCTGTTTTCTACTGGTGATGCCTCTCTCATGCATCCCAGTATCCTCCCAGCCCTCCTTACTGCCCTCTCACATTGCTTGCCCACCTTAAGTCATCTGATATGACTACCCCCAGGTCCCTATCCATTTTGTTGTCGTTAGTATCTCACCCCCATTGTGTACTCTTCCCTGGTTTTGTTTCCCAGGTGCATTACCTTGCACTTCTTAGCATTAAATCTAAGCTGCCATATATTTGACCATTCCTCTAACCTTGCCAAGTCCTTCTCATCCTTTCCACCCGCCTTGTGCATCGGCTCTGTTGCAGGTCTTTGTGTCATCTGCAAAGAGACATACTTTTCCTTCCAGTCCCTCTGCAATGTAGCTACAAAGACATTGAAGAGGACCGGTCCTACTCTGAACCCTCGGCACCCCACTAGTAACCTCCCTTTCTTCAGAGTGGACTCCATTTACTATTACCCTCTGTGTCCTATTCTCCAGCCAATTTTTACCCAGACTATCATCTTGGGACCCACTCCCAGGCTGGCTAACTTGTATATTAATCTTTGTGTGGGACTGAGTCAAATGCCTTGCTAAAGTCTAGGTAGGCCATGTCCACAGCCCTCCTGATCTACTACTTTGGTCACCCAGTCAAAAAATCTATTAGATTCGTCTGGCATGACCTTCCTGCTGTGAATCCATGCTGCCTTGGATCCTGTGCCCTCTGGCCTCTAGGTACTCGTCAATTCTTTCCTTCAGAAGTGATTCCATCATTTTCTCTATCACTGAGGTTAAACTAACTGGTCTGTAGTTTCCCACTTCTGCCCTGCTCCCACTTTTGTGAAGGGGAATCACATTGGCCCTCCTCCAGTCCTCAGGTACCACCCCATCCTCCCATGATTTGTTAAAGAGGGTAGTCAGTGGTGTCACTAGTTCTCCCTTTAGTTCTTTTAGAATTCTGGGATGAATCCCATCAGGCCCCATTGCTTTGTCCACCTTCAGTTTTAAGAGTTCTTTCAGAACCCTTTCTTCTGTAAATGGGCTGGTATCAACTTCTGTATCCAGAGTGTTTCTATTGTTTGTTTTAGGTACCTCCCTCTTCATTTGTAAATACTGAGCAAAAATATTTGTTTAGTATCTCTGCCTTTTCACAGTCACCCTCTGCCCACCCCTCCTCTTTATTAAGCCTCACTATCCTCCCTTAGTCTTCCTTCACACCCTGATGTACCTAAAAAGGTTTTATCCCCTTCTTAACTGAGTTGGCTATCTTTTCCTCAGTTCAGGCCTTTGCTGTTCTGACTGCCTTCCCAGCTTCCTTTGCTTTAACTGATACAATTCTCTGTCCTGCTCCTTCTGTGATTCCTTGTACTTTCTGAATGCTTTCTTTTTCTCTTGAACCTTCACTGCCACCTCCTTTGAGAACCATAGTGGTTTCTTACATCATTTTGTTTTGTTTATTTGCTTCACACAAAGGCTTGTTACCTCTGTGATGGCAGTTTTATTATTCTTCATTGTTCTTCCACCCTCCTTCCTGCCCATTTGCTAGTGCATTCCTTAGGCACTCACCCATTCTGGCAAAGTCAGCCCTCCTGAAGTCCAGTACTTTTTGCCTTTGTATGGCTTGACTCTATTGTGAACCATACTGTTCGATGGCTAGTTCCCAGATGGCTACCGACTTCTACATCTGTGATCCTCTCCATCTCCATGTGAGAGGACCAGGTCTAAGATTGCTCCCTCTTGAGTGGGTTCCAATACTAGCTGTCTAAGGTATGCCCCTGTAGGGCATCTAGAATAACCCACTCTTAGAAGTGGCTGCTGCAACTGCACTCCAGTTAACATCTGGCATATTCAGATCACCCATCAGCAATATCTCCCTTTATCTGCCATTCTAAGTATACTTTCTATCATTTCCTTGTCCATTTCGTCACCCTGAGGGGGTTCTGTATACAACCCTGTGCGGATTGTGGTGCCATTGCCTGCCTCCAAATTGACCCACAGTGCTTCTTCTCCTCCCTGTTTACCCTTGTGTTCTGTTGCTTTGATTCCTTCTCTTATGTAGAGAGCTAATCCTCCTCCTCTTTACCCTCCCTGTCCCTCCTGTAGATAGTCTATCCTGGTATGTTTACATCCCAGTCATGGTTCTGTGTGTACCATGTTTCTGTGACTGCCACGATATCCAGATGTTCCTCCTCCATTTATGAAAATACCTTAAGGATTTCTTATAATTGTATTAATCATGAAATTATTATTGTTTTATGTGGCTTTGAGTCCTTTTTCTTTAAAAGGTTTTATTAATTGTATTCATTCCTGCTGTCTCAATAGCCTTCATGTTTATTTTACACAAAATGCACTTATGCACTTTACACAACACCTCTCCGGTGTTTGGCATCATTCCAGGGACTGGATGGATGGAAATGGAAAAGAATGAAAACAGCGAACTAGTAGGAAGCTTAGTAGGGATAGTAAGAGCTACGCTAGGTGGCCAACCTAGGATGGGAGGAAAGAGAAGAAAAGCAAAGAGAGAGTGGTAGCTGTTGCTAGGAGATAAGGAAATAGAAAAGTGGTCCATCAGTCACAGCCGAGGTGTAGCCTAACTCAGCCACAGTGTCCAGTGAGAAACTTCTCTAGCAGAGAAAATGCTAAAATAAACACAAAAATCACAAACAGAAACAACAAATGACCAACAGACAACTCAACTGCACTGTAAAGGTTATTTACTGGAAGACAGCAGAAAAAACCTTGCCGTAAAAAAGGTATATATCATAGTAAAAACATTGCCATCAAGAATAATGCTGCTAACATTGATTATATCGAGAATGACATTCAGGAATATACGTAGTAGATAACATAATGCAATTCCATGCACTAACTCTACCTAAATATACTGGGAATATCCCCACATGGTTTAGCTGCTCTGGATCCTTGTTCGTCCGTAATCAGGAGGACTCTGAGCACTATACAGGTTGCAGGTATAATCACCTTTACCAGGTGAGTAAATATCATTATCCTCTGCAACCTTTCCAGTGCTCAGCCAGTCCTTACCAATAAGACTTTGTAGCAGTACCAGGAAAAAATGGTTGGAGAGACCAACATTATGTTACACTGAACCGAAGCAGCCTAAGTACAGCCCTTCCAAATGTAGCTCTGCCTACTGATGCTACGTCCAGCCTGTAAAGGCGACAAAAATGTGCAGAAGATCAGGTAGCCACAGCACAGATATCCTGTGCTGAGGCTCCCCTCTCCCAAGATGCTGACATTCCCTGGTGGGATGTGCCCTAATGCCCACAGGGGTCCAGGCATGCCCCTCTGTAGGCTGCCACTATGGCTGCCTTTATTCACCTAGCAATTACCTCTTTAGAGGCAGTCTGACCCACCTTCTTTCCTGAAAAGTAAATCAGCAACCTGTCTGATTGACAGAAATTTTCAGACATAGTCAGATAATCCTTTATCAGGGAAGCCATGTTGCACGAAGTAAACTGGACACTGTTAGCATGGCTGGAGGCAGTCCAAAATTCGATTGCGCATCATCCAGTAGGATGGATGGATGGAGGATATCCCACTTGTGAGGAATGTCTGAGCGCTAGAAAGGTTGCAGGGGATAATGACAGTTTCAAATGTCCAAGTAAAAGAAGTACTTTATAAATGTTCCTGTACAGCATAGAGACAGACTCCACAAAATGTATTATTTCATCATGTGCCCAAGAACAGACAGCATGTTCATCAAGCCTGGCTACCTAATGTTTAACCTTTGTAACAGGGTGTTTGCGAAGGAAAAGATTCCCAACAGAGTACTGAATGGATTTGAAAACAAAATAACTGCAACAGGAAAACTACTCGTCCAAGCTGTAGATGGGAGGTTTATTTTCCACTAATCCACTCCACTCATGTCATGATGGTAGTTTCAGTGAGAATAATGCCTCCTGTTTTGGTTTCTTTGCCCTGTTGACTTCACATTCAGGGCTATGATTCCCCTGGTTCTTACTGCATAGCTTTTCACTGGCTTATAGAAGTCAGAAGTGACAGGCTTATGCCTTTTAACATACCTCTCAGAATTTTGTTCTCAGCCTTCCCAAAGAAGCTTGCTTTTCTTGTAGGACAGAGATTTTGCCCCATCCCAATACTGAAGATCGAGATCTTCATTAAAATATGTACTGTGCATGTCTGCAATAAACTGTCAAGTTGAAATGGGTGTTTGTGAGTGTGTCTGCATGCGTGTGTGTGTGTGTGTGTGTGTGTGTGTGTGTGTGTTTCATTTTCCTTAACTACAAAAAACTCAGCTTTAAAGTCTAACCTAGAACTGGTCAGCAGGTCTTTTTGTTAAGCTTGGCATCGCAAGGGACGTTTTGGAGGATAGCACACTTTGGAGGTGTGCCTCTCGCCACGCAATCAGTGCTCCGTTGAGCAGGCGTGGCGGTCCTGCATCAATGGGTGCGGGAGCTCTGTGTGACAGCGGTGGTCCTCTGCTTCAAGAAAACCACCTCTGTCATAGCAGAAACACCGTGTCACGCTGCCCCCCCTCGCGTCCGTGTCCCCGGCGTCCGCCCGCCCCAAAGCTTTGGGCTTGCGCTGGGCCACCCCAGCGTGGCAAATGTTGTTTGCCGACAGGTGCCCACCTCGTCGGCTCCACGGCCCCTTGCTCATCCTTCTGCCATGCTGGGAGCCCACCCCAGCGTGGCAAACGTCTCACGAGTCCTTTTTAAACCTGTAAAAAAAAACGGTCCCACGTAGTCTCCCAGTCCCCCTCCACAACCTGCACCCACCCACTGCGCACCCAGCCTCCCCCATCCCATACTTACCTCCAGAGCTCGTATCGACGATCTTCAGTGGACGGGAACACGTCTGCACTCTTCAAAGCCGACCGCCGAACTGAGGAAATGCCGGTAAGCTGTATAATGGGCTAGATAGGAGGTTTCAACTTTTTGCATATCTCAGGCATTTTGGAATTTTTGCACCAAATTTTCAACATGGGGTTTTGGGACCTTCTCATGAATGATATCACTGTCATGGCATTATTGGGGCCCGAAGGGTGATTTCACAGGCACTGTGTGAAATCACCCTTCAGGCCTGAATAACACCATGACAGTGACATCATTCATGAGAATCCCATAAACCCCATGTTGAAATCATCACATTGTTTCAGCGTACGTTAGCGCAGTTCCTACGCAGGCTCGTAAGTTCCGAATTTTCAATATTTTCACTCCAGATTTTCAACATTGCCATTTTACCACACCTCCTCATGAGCAGTATAGCTGTCATTTTCACATCCTGCCCAAAACATGTTTCCGCCATGTAGCGCACAATGGCGAGTTGGTGTGTGAACTCAATGTATGGGACACATTAAGAAAATCACAGTGACACTGTTCATGAGCAGAGGTCTTGAAATGGCTGTGTTAAAATTTAGTGACAAAATTCCTAAAGATGACTGTTTCTGAGTGTTCATTGTGCAGTTCCTATGCACCTCGTAAATTAATGAATTTTCAATATTTTCACTCCAGATTTTCAACATTGCCATTTTACCACACCTCCTTATGAGCAGTACAGCTGTCATTGTTCACATCCTGCCCAAAACATGTTTCTGCCCATGTAGTGCACAATGGCGCAGTCGGTGTGCAAAATCAATGTATGGCACACTAGTAAGACAATCACAGTGACACTGTTCATTAGCAGAGGTTTTAAAATGCCAATGTTGACAATTTGGTGAAAAAATCCCTAACAATGACTGTTTTAAGCGTGCATTGCACAGTTCCCACCTCGCTCATAGGTTTGCAATTTTCAATAGTTCACTCCAGATTTTCAACATTGCCATTTTACCACACTTCCTTATGAGCAGTACAGCTGTCATTTTTCACATCCTGCCCAAAACGTGTTTCCGCCTATGTAGCGCACAATGGGGTAACAAAAGGTCATGCTGAAAATTTATTGTGCAAATACCAGCAATCGCACAGGGCATTAGGGTAAAAGCACCATACATGCCAACACCACTGCAAATACCTGAGCGAACATTCGGCATTGACAAATGCTTGTTTAAATTGAAATAAATACAGTACATGGAAGTGTATTCTTTATGTCCAAATGCATTATCTGTAATGGAAAGCTCTTTGTTAACTGCAGCTGGTGCCATGTTCTTGTAGGTTTAGAATATTAAATGCCTGAGCTGACTTGCATGGTAGGAATAGTATAGTGTTTCCCTGTTTATAGGGGCACATACATTATAAGTGGTCTGTTTATGGATTCTGTAAGATGCTCAAGTTCTATGTATTTTCCTGTGTGTGTGGGGGGTCATCATGAAGCCCAGCCCTTTTCCCTCCTCACAGGGCTCCCATCTCTGGCTATGGAGCAGAGACTCTGGTGTCTAAAGGGACTTTGCATCTGGAACTCCACTGCAACTCAGCCTGTTCATTCAGCACAGAGCTGTGCTGACTACTTAAGTACTACCCTACTCTCCGCCACGTCAATGGAGTCATTACATACGTCATTCATAGTAGATCTACTCACACATGCACAGAGAAGCAAAGAGCAGTGGAGAGATAAAGGAAAGGGTTGGCGACAGCATGCATCTAACAGGAAGGCATGGCTGTGCCAGAGAGGTGAGACTTCACTGGCCCCTTCCTGAAGCACCCTAAAAATCAGCACAAGAAACCATGCTTTTGAGAGGAAGGAGACAGTGGGCAATTCACAGGTGTTAGGAACAGACCAGCTTTGTGGATGATATGGGTATGCGTGCCTTTGTCAAAATTCATTGTCCCTCTCTATAGCGTTAAAATTGTATCCACAAAAGCTGTGCCAGCAAGACAGCTGGGAGCATTAAACTCAGGTAAGTATGGGACCATTTGTTATCTTTTCTTTTCATTTGTTGAGGACTGTTTCACTTTAAGGAGTTTTTATCATTTGCTGTAAACAGAATTTTGTTTCCTGCAGGTTTGACTTTCTTTGCATATTACACTCCTTCAAAATATGACAGAGTTTGTTTGTTTGGGGGTCATGTGGCACTTCTTATCTTCTCATCAGTTATACAAGTGGCACTGTTTCTCAAAATGTGGACAAAGTGATAAAATGTGGAACACACTGTCAAGTCTTAGAACATGTTCCTGAAGTTCACTGGTAACTGGAGCAGCCTAGATTAGTGCGTAGTTCTGCTTTAACATTGCAGCATGCAAGGTGACACAGCAACATCTCTAGGTGAGACAGAGATGTTCCCAGTGCTGAAAAAGGTCTGCCCTTCTGGTTGAGAGTCATGGACAGAGGGGTTCTGATGGATAAAATGAGGGCATCCCTCCTAATATGGGACAGTTGGGAGGTATGGACAGAGGGGTTCTGAGAGGTGAAATCATAGAATCACAGAAATCTGGCAACAGAAAAGGACCCTTTTGGCCCATTGAGTCTGTCCCTGGATGTCCCTCCAAATGTGTGGACAGCTGAGAGGTACCCTCCTGATGTGGGACAGGTGAGAGGTATGGATGGAGGATTCTGAGAAGTAAAATGAGGACTGTCCCTCCTAATGTGGGACATTTGAGAGGTATGGACAGAGAGAGGTTCTAAGGGTAAATGATGAGCATCCCTCCTAATGTGGGATAGTCGAGAGGTATGAACAGAGGGTTCTGAGGGGTAAAATGAGGCATGTCCTCTAATGTGGGACAGTGAGAGGTATGGACAGAGGGGTTCTGAGGGTAAACTGAGGGGATGTCCTCCAAATGTTAAACAGCTGAGAGCTATGGACAGAGGGGTTCTGAGGGGTAAATGAGGCACATCTCTCCTAATGTGAACAGTCAAGAGGTATGAACAGAGGGATTCTGAGAGACAAAATAAGGAATGTCTTTCCTGATGTGGAACACTTAAAGGTATTGATGGGTTCTGAGGGAAAATAAAGACATATCTTTCAATTGTCCACATTAGAACAGCCCTCATTTTACCAGAAAGAGCCACATCATCGTACCACTCAAGCTGTCCAACATTAAGAAGGATATCCTTATTACTGTTCAAACCCCTCTGTCCATACTCAACTGTTTCACATTTAAAAGGATGTCCCACATTTTACCCTCAAAACCACTCTGTCCGTTCCTCTCAACTGTCCCACAGTAAGAGGGAAGTAAGAGGATGCCTTCATTTGATGCGAGGGAACAGCAAAGTTTACACCAGCACTCACCACCTCTTTCAAATAATACAGGTCCAGTCGAATAATGAATCAAATTGATTTTAATCCACAGCAGACCAGAGGTCACAGAAGAAAGAACTGCTTGCCCCAGCGCTTTGACTCAGACACAAGTCTTCATCAGGGTAGCAGTTCTTCTTCTGTTACCTCTGGTCTGGTTGTGGATTAAAATCAATTTTGATTCATTATTTGACTGGACCTGTATTATTGAAAGAGGTGGTGAGTGCTGGTGTAAACTTTGCTGTTCTGTCGTATGTGGGTTTACTACTTTCATCACCAGCACCCCCAGGTTACTGCTGATCGCGGCACTCCATAGTTTGTTCTGTCATTTGGGATATGAGGGACTGCTTGGGTGTGTCCCAAAGGCTGTCTTGGGCCAGTGGGTGTAGTGCCTATGGGCACCCAGGGTCTGCAGTCATGCATGCAGTGTGTCTGCTTGTGATGCGATGCAAACAACATCCTCTCCCTTCCTAGGTGTTAGTAGCAATGTGGATTATAACCATTCTCCTTCCCAGAGTAGGAGCAGAGCATCCTCTGAGATGAATGTAAGACAGACAGCAGAGGTAGTAGCAGAGGAACTGTCATCTCCGAGCTGGGATGAGTGGGGTGCTGCAGGGATCGTTGTTGGGGCCAGTATTGTTTGGGATTTTCATTGCAGACATCTCGCATGGTGTCAAGAATAAGATCAGTCTGTTTGTGGATGACACCAAGTTGGGGGCAGGGGCTGGATGATATAGAAAGTTGGCAGGGGTTGCTGGATGATCTGACTAAGCTGGTGGAGTGGTCAGAGGTATGCAGTTGTAGTTTAATGTGAAAAGTGCAAAGTATTACACTTTAGTACAAAGAATCCTAGAAAGGGTTTCCAACTGGGGGTGCAGTTATGTACCACTGAAGAGGAACAGGATCTAGGGGTGGTGGTAATGGCGAATATGAACAACTTAGAGCAGTGCAGGAGGGAGGCAGTGAAGGCCAACAGGATGCTGGGTTGTATAGCAAGGGCATCCCCTCCAGAAGCAGGGTGTCATTCTGACACTCTACAAGTCACTCATCAGACCACACCTGGAATACTGTGTGCAATTCTGGTGCCCTTATCTGAAGAGAGATGTGAGATTGTTGGAGGGGTACAACAAAGGGTGACAGAGTTGATTCAGGGATTACAGGATATGCCCTATGAGGAGAGATTAAGGGACTTAAGCATGTATTCACTGGAGAGAGAAGGAATCATGGGGATATGATTGAGACCTTTAAGTACTTAAAGGAATAAATAAGTCTGGTACAGAAGAGATATTCAAGCCCTGAAGGGGACAGACCGAGAGGGCATAGAATAAGATTGGGAGGAGGTAGGTATAAGAGGAAATGAGGAGGCATTTTTCACAGAGTGTAGTGGCAGTTTGGAACACTTTGCGGAGGAGGTGGTATCCTGTAGGGTGGTGGGTAGTTTCAAGAAAGGATGGGACAGGTTGAGAGGGAGTATTTGGGAAGCTGGAGGAGTAGGAGGGGCAGCTGCAAGCAGGGTGTTAGCTGCACACTCGAGCAGATTAGATAGACCTAGAAGCCTAATTCCTGCTGGCAATTTTCATATGTTTGTATACTATATCCTCCCCTCCCAGCCAGCCCCAACAATCCGGGTGCATTCCTTAGCCCAGGAGGTCAGCACACTGAGCAGTAGCACTGCTGCCATGGCACTGCAGGCAGCGATTTACATTGTTTCTAATTTACTGTGCTTATCTCCCACACTTGACCAGCCCCATCAGTCACACTCCCCAGCCTGCCACCCTCTGTCCGGGAACTTAACATCCACGACGACAGAGCCACACAGACCCTGCATGGAAGAGCCTCCTGAGTTCCCCAGGCTCAGGAGGAGTTTAGCTCAGATATTTGGTTGGCAGCCCAGTGAACGGTACGGAGCCTAAGAGGAGAAAGGTGGCATCATCCTGCAGTCGAGGGCTCCATATTCCTGTTTTCTTCCCTCCCCGGCTGTCTCACGGGTGAGGACTGAAGTGCACGTCACACACAGGCATGCTAACGTCTTTCATTTTGAGGTGTCTGTCCACTCCATCGTGGCTTCGCTTGCACTGTGGTCACCCAGATGGCAGTATTGCAATGGAACTCACAGACCCCTCCTTCCCCCAGAAAAGGACAGTGTCCTCTGGGATGCTCAGTCCTTCTTTCTCTGGCTGGCCCATGACCCAAGGGCTTGCTTCCAAACCCAGGTCACGGCATCGGCAGTGGTAGCACAATCTCTGTGCCAATAGCCTGGCTAATTTCCATCATTTTAAAAAAATATTTAATGTGACTCAGGGACAGAAAATAAAAAAGGAATCGAGGCCACAGAAGTACAGGGCACCTGGAAGGAAAATCCATGCATGCAGTGCATCACCCATGCATGCAGTGCACTGCTTGTGCTGCACTGGTGAACAATATCCTCCTGTTAGGGAGTGAGAGGGCACCCAAAGGGAAAAAAGGCTGGAGTGCGGTGGGTCACCCTGGAGACAGGTACTGGGTCCACTTTCCAAACAAGGGTAGTATACAGACCTTCAGCACAGGAGGGGTTGGATAAAGCACTTGGGAAGCTGTCACAAGAATGGTAAGTATGGGTAGGTGCTGCTAGTTGGGGACTTCATCTGCCAGAGTGGAGTGGAACCTTCCGGCTGCAACTTCAGCAAGGATCAGGGTCATCCTTGGCTCCCTACCAGGAGCTTTTCACAGGCAGCTAGTCAAGGAACCTACTAGGGAGAGGGCAGTGCTGGACCTTGTGTTTAAGACAGGGACAGCATTGCAGACATCACAGTGGGCAGTCCCTAAGTAACAGTGATCACCGTTCAGTGTGGTTTAACATTAAGTTGGGACCAGAGGCAGGACTTCCGGTGACGTCAGTGAACTAATGGCTGCCTAGCATTAGTGCTCCGGCTCCCCAGCCGGCAGTAATCCGATTGAATCACTAATTCCAGGATGTCTTCACCTGCAAAACAGAAGAGAAACAAACTGGGAAACTCCTGTCTACTCCGACACAAAAATTAAAAGATCTGATCCAGAATGAGAGGGTGGAAGGCTTGGAAGCCTAGGAAGCATCCGACGCCCTATTGCAGCCTGGCCCACATGGCGAAGAAACCCACTCCGACCTCACTACAACAATCCGGCAAATGGCACACAGTTTCTAAGATCGACCAGACTTTGACCGACCTCAAATCTGATATTAACAACATCAGCCATAAAACTGAGCAATTAGAGCTGTGTGCATCTCAAATCTCCGAGCAGTCAGGCAAGACAGGTTGCTCTTATACCTCCTTGCTAGAGATCGCGAGCTCATTCACCATCTGGATGACCTGGAAGGTAGAAGCAGGAGGCAGAACATAAGGATCTATGGGGTTCCCAAGGGTTGGAAGACAAGTATCCGAGCGTCATCGGTTTCCTACAAAAATTTCTTTGTGACCTCCTTGATCTGCCCTCGGAGTTCGATCTGACTATGGACGTGCGCATCAGGTCCCTTGGACCCAAGCCCTGAAATGCGGATGCAAGACCCCGTTCCATCATCGTCAAACTAACCTTGTTAGAAGAGCTATTACAGAAAGCCTGGCAACGAGGTACCCTTAACATTTTCCGTCATCGACTCACCATCGACAATGACCACACTGCAGCAGTGCAGGACTCCAGGAGAACTCTGTGGCCAATTCTAAAACAGCTCCGGTGAAAAACCTCAAAGCCCAAATTCTCCACCCCCTGAGGCTAAGGTCTTCACAGAGAATGGGCCCAAAATCTTTTAAGATTTGTTAGCAGCTTCCTCATACCTTGAGACCTTAGGAATTACACACACCTCCCTCTTCAAAGAGAGTAGAAAGAGACTTACTCATCTGCCTGGTCTATTGCTCGGAAGGAACCTCTCGACCTGGATCCTCCCAGAAGACTTCTCAGGCGAACCTACGTGCGGATGTCTCAACTTTACTCCGACGTTCAAGGTCCAGGATGGAAACCTGATTAAAGTTGCTGTGAAGCCCATCCTTTATAGGACCTATTTGCTCATTTGGGAGCTCCCTCCCTTCACCTCCTGTTTCCTCCTCAATGAGGCCCGTACTCTTTTCTGGTCAGTGCGTTCGGGTCTGCAGGGTAGCCCTGCCAGCTTATTCCAACAATGACGATCAGCAGTCTCCCTATCGGTGCCCTGTGAGTACAACTTTGATCCGCCTTATTTTGAACAGCCTGACCTATATTGGAGTATCACTCCACGGGGAGGAGAAAATCAGACCTCCTCCAGTTAGTGCCACACTGTGAGGAGGTGTTCATTACAGATTTACTATTGATTTCTCTGCTGCCTCCCTCTTCTGCTGGCGAACGTTCCTGGCCTAGCATGGTGGTGAAAATCATCTGGGCCACTTTGCAGTACACTAGGCTTGACGCCCATTAATAACATAACTACAGGTTCCTTCTAGGTACAAGTAGGCACTTATCTGCCTCCACTCGCTCCCTACAGGGAAAGTGTCAGACCTCTTACTTCTATCCGTGCGTTCACACTTTCCCCAGGACGCGAGGTCCTTTGGAAGGTGGACTACTCCCGAGATAACAATCAGGGTTCCTCAGATGAATGTTAAGGTCTCCTTTGTTATTTGCTACGAACTCCTGTTGCTCTTCTGTTCGTTCTATTTGAGAAGAGAGCTCAATCTAAAGTTACCACGTCACTAATTCTGTGGCTTAATTCTTTTCCTTCTCCACAGGTGGACTAAAATATAAGGACTAGGCGATTATTTTTGGCTAAGTTAGCTACTATTGTCTGACTTCATTAGTGCCATCCACTTACTTAGATGGGGGACGCTGTTTACATGACCACTATAGCTTGTGCATATTACTGATCAGGATGTGCCTCTAGGTGGTCATCAAAGGTGTTTGCTTTCACATAAGGCATTTGCTCCTTGGGCATCTTTCAGTGTTTGCAGTCAACTAAACTGTTTTCTGGTGATTTTCTATATAGATACATAGACAGTGTCGGTAGATAAGGGCATATGGGCCACCCAGTCTGCCCATTTGAGCTTGTAAGTTCAGTTTGTTTTCCTAGAAGTCTGTTGCCCCTTACCCTGACCTCCAGAATTCCTTTATGCCTATCCATGCATTCTTAAATCCGTGATTGTTTCAGCCCCACCACTTCCTCTGGCAGGGTGTTCCACTTGTCCACCACCCGCTCTGTGAAGAAATTCTTTCTCATGTTTCCTCTGAATCGTCCTCCTTCAACTTCATCCCATGCCCTCTAGTCCTGGAACATCTTTTTCGCTTAAAATAGTGTTTTCCTGCACCCTGTTCCTCCTGGATATATTTGAATTTCAGATGGGTCGGTTTGGTGGGGGATCAGCACAAAATATAGTTCTGACTGACAAAGGGCAAGCTCACATGGGATTTTCCCAAGAGCTTGAAGGCTATCCCTTTGTTTTGGGGTCTCCTCCTCTTTTGCATAATTGCAGTTGCCCTACAGCTGGATAATATCCACCAGCAGCCCTGGAAGTCTATCCACACTCACCGGAGGAGGAGGAGGCACCAGGGTCTAATAACCCTGTATTCCCCACCTCTTTTATACTTCTGGCCCCATTATGGATCTGGCCAGTGTACAAAGTTTTTGCCCTTCACGGGCTTTCCTGGTTTTGTTACAAATATCTTTTGTTTCCAGTTGTTGTTTTATGGGTTATTCCTGACATATGGGTACATATATAATGAAAATGACCAGTCTGTTGGAAGCTGCACAGTTTCTTGGTGGCTTAGGCTAATGTTGATAGCTCAGTTGGCCCAAGAGTTCCCTTTGAGCCACCGAGACCTAGGGGATACACATTCCTAAAGTTAATCATTCTGCTAGAACCAGTTATAGTTTTCGATAGAAAAGTTATTTGTTTAAGCCCGTTTTTGTTATGGGCTATTGGTTAGATAAAATAATTTCAAAATCCCCGAGAGGGAAGTATTTTGGAAAGTAGTAAACAGTCACAAGGCTTTAACAAACCAGACAGAGGTTACAGTGCAGTTGCTATGTGTTAAATGGCTTAATATACCAGATACATATCTGTTTGACAAATGGCGGACAAACACCTGAAAGTATACTCGTTGAATGTGAATGGTCTGAGTAGTCCGATAAAGAGGTCTAGAATTATTTCGCTAGTGAAAAATCCACTGCTGAAATTGTTTATATGCAGGAAACCCATTTGACTTCTGTGGAGCACAAGAAACTCCAGGGACAGGGCTACACACAGTTTTCCTTCATCGACAAGGCCAGTGGCAGGAGAAGGGGTACGCCATACTAATCTAGGCACACAGTCCCTTCCGGAAAGAGAGGAATGGGCAGATCCGGCTGGTCAGTTAATAATAGTCAAGGGACCTTGCAAGAGCAAGAGTGACCTTAGCCAATATCTATCTCCACCAGCCTCAAACACACCCACAATCCGTATTTTGCTGGACAAGGTAATTGAGATGAGCAGGGCACTCTAATTCTGGCAGGGTTTTAATATTGCCCCAAGCCCCTCCTTAGACACCACCAGGATCCAGGCGGCAGGCAACTGACCTGACATAAATTTTAAACAATTCGTGGGGAGGTGGGTGGCTAGATGTATGGCGATCCCTACATCCCAAGGACAGGGGTATTCCTACTACTCTGCAGTTCATGGGACCTATATAAGAACAGATCATTGCTACACACAGAGGAAAACCTCAGCTCAAGGTTAGTGCTACATTGGGCACTATAGCACATAGACCATGCACCATTAATCACCACATGGAATCTGCGTTTGAGAAAGCGTAATACCAGGTGGAGAGTTAATCAACCCATGAAAAGTGAACAGTTCAGAGATTTTCTCAGTGAGAAAATCACGGAAATACTCAGGACAACTCCTCCCAAGAAATACCATCAACCATTCAATGGGACACCTTGAAGGCAGTCCTGAGGTCACCTGATAAAATATAAAGCCACATTAGTGAAGAAATGAAAAGAAAGACAAACACAGCTTGAACAGACACTACAGTTCCTACAGCTAGCACATCAGCAAGGAGACCACTGGTTCTCGCTCAGATTAAGCAGACTAAGAAGGATTTAGATGCTTTATGCCTCCAACAAATGGAAGTGGCACTGGCATACCTGCGTGCAGAGATATGCCGAGATTGGCCCTGGTTTCTCGCCTTTTGGCATACCGCCTGCGCCAACAACGTAAATGGCCACCATCACAGCAATAATGGACCCCAATACAGGAATACACACACCAAGCTCAAAATATATCTCAAGCTTTTGTCAATATTTTAGAGCCCTCTACACTACAGACCACATGACAGACCCCACACTCACCAACACCTTTTATCAACCCTAGATTTACCTAAACTAGCCTTGAACAGCAAAATAGCTTAATGGTGCCGATTTCCCGAAGAGCTGATGCTGGCCATCTCCATCAAAACTCAAAAGCCCCTGGCCCAGATGGATACAGGGCAGAGTTCTGCAACGGCACAACACAGTTAACTAACAAACTCCTCCTGGGCACCTTTAACGAGGTCCTGTCAGGAAGCCCCTCCCCAGCTGGGCATATGTAACAATTTCACTCATGCCCAAACGGACAAGGACCTTTACAGTGTCTCATATAGACCAATCTCGGTGCTTAACATGGACTATAAGTACTTTATGTCTATTTTGGCCTGAAGGGTGGATATGATCCTACCTACTCTGATAGGGCTGGATCAAACAGGCTTTAAGCTCTAGATCAACCTCGACAACACCCGAGAGCCCTTCATCTGGTGCATGAAATGCAATCCCAGGATGATCCATCAGTCCTTATCAGCCTAGATGCTGAGAAGGCCTTGACCAGTGTCATGGCCCTTTCTTTTCACCACTATGGCGGCGATGGGGTTTCCGGCCCCTTTGTGGCCATCTCGGAAATACTCCTCCCACGGGTCTGCGTAAAATTTCAGGTCATCATTCTGAGTACTTCCCTGTTTGGGGAACACGACAGGGCTGTCCCTTGTCCCTGGTCTTTTCGCTATTTTTATAGAGCCCTTGCCCAGGCAATTAGGTTAGCACCTGGGATTTTGGGCGTAAGTATAGACAAAACAGAACACCATAGAGCCCTCATGCGGATGATGTCCTACTATTCCTCCAAAGTCCATCCCTACGGTCTTCCAAATCCTGGAGGAATTTGGAACTCACTCAGGCTATAGGCTTAACACTAGCAAGACTGATGCTCTTACCTTTCATTACACACCCTGGAGTCACTAAAGGAGAATTACCCATTCCGTTGGGGGCTCTCCAAGATGAAATACTTAGAAATACACCTTTCCACAGAGCAGAAGATGCCCTGAGTAACAATGATCTTCCCTTCATGTCACAGATGAAGCAAGATCTCGGAAGATAGAATGTCCTCCCACTAAATATGATTCAGAGTCGATGTGGTGAGGATGGTGATTCTCCAAGGGCCCTCTACCTTTTCAGAACGTCCCACTTAATCTACTGAATAATCTATTCTGTATCTGGAATAAGGCCATTTCTGAGTTTGTCTGGGCAGGAAGACGTCCCAGAATTAAATTGAAAACTCTCTTTCTCCCCAAAATGCAAGGAGGACTAGCACCCCAAACCTTAAACTGTACCACTGGGCCTCACATCTGTCCTTCATAATCCAGCGCCTGGTCGGAGCATCCCCGCCCAACGGAGAGAGATTGAGGAGAGTAATACCCCAGCGGAATATCAAAGGCTTATTATTTATAAAACCCACCTCACTAAGCCAACTGACTCAAAATCCCTGGATCATACACCAAATCTGGGCCTGGTATCCAGCGCGTAAATCCTAGGGATTACCACTTTTCTAGTGTTGTTTTGCCCAATAGATTTATTGAAAATTTCCCAGTTGTAACTGACCACACATTTCATAATTGGAGACATACTCACCTTACAAAACTCTTACAGCTCCAGATGGGACCCTTTCTTAAGGAATTTGGGAGATCAGGCGAGAATTTCATCTCCGTCAATCAGATTTTTCCGCTACCTACAATTACGACACTATTTTGAGGCTCTCCCCTGACTGTCCGCACTCGGAGAACACCCACATATGGTTCATCTATTCCAACAAACATTAAAATCCCAGAAGTTACCACATCCCATCTCAACCCTGTATAAATCCTTGATGGAAACAACAGAAGGAAATACAATGGCACTAAGGAAGAAATGGAGTGATGAACTGGGTACCCAAATAACACCACAGCAGTAGGGCACAATATGCCACACAACATCGAGAATCACCTTCTCACACACGTGCAGACTGTTCTCGTGGCAACTGCTAGTAAGATTTTTCCGCACTCCAGCAATAGCCTCACACTACTGCGATACAGGCTCCACAGCCTGCAGGCGCCAATGTGGAGAGGCTAATGCCCATCATTCCCATATCCTATGGCCATGCTCAAAGCTACAGCCCTTCTTACAGGGCTTACTTGAGAATTTGAGAACTCTTGGGCTTAGGCCTCCTCACCAGTGAATTCTTCATCCTGCATGTCTTTCCTCATGAGTTACGAGACCCCACTGCCAGTATCTACTGGGAATTTGCCTCTAGCAGCGAAGAAGGCCATCACCAAGTTGGCTAACAACATCGATACCCACACTCTCAGCCTGGAGGAGATACTTAACCTTATATATAGATCTGAGAGAATTACATATAACTTAAAATGACAAAGCAGATCTTTGTTCTCTAAAGTGGAGAAGATGGATAGTGCATATTATGACCAAAGACCACACTTTATACCTAGTAGCTCTTAAATACCTACTAGTAAGGTCAGACCCACCATACCAGGCATAGGGTCCAATTCTCAAGATATGAGGATATTACCATAATATGGTACACGCTCACAATTAGAGGGCAGGGAGTGTTGCTGAAACCAAACACCAGGGAGATGGAGTCAGAGAGGGACGAGAGGAAGGGCTTGAGGAGGAGGGATCCCAGAGATAGATAAAGGGTGTCAATTGGGAAGAGCAGACTAGCCCTGGAAAGAGGGTTGAACACCTCAGGTAAACTACGTCACACTATTAATGTATGATATAATAAATTCATATGAACTGTAACCCTGCATAAACAATGATTTATAATGATGTGCAATGTGACTGTAAAAATGATAAAATCTTCAATAAAGATTATATTTGCAAAAAAAGATTGGGAACAGAGGTGTAACTCTAGGGGCGCTGTCCCAAGGGCTACTACGCCTGCCTGCTTTACCACCAACAGGTTGAGGGGCCTGGATCCAATGGCGGGTGCCTCACCCAGAGGTCGGAGTTGGAACAGTTGAGAATGACTCGGTCACAGCCCTCGGGTCACTGCAACCCCTTTCCTTCCACCAGTGGCCCATAAATGCTTCCCACATTACCGTTATGACTTACTCTTGCCCCCAGATTGGAGTGGCCAACTTGGTACCGAGGATCCCTTGTAAAATAAGATGCAGTAATACAGTAGCCCATACACAAGAGGGTAGCACAAACACGCAGTTCAGACAGTATACCTTGCAAACAACAAATCTGATTTATTGAAGAGGAAGTAACAGAGGCGGGAAAATCAGGTTGATTAGCTTAACACTCTACTATATCAGGGCACTGTGCACAGGCCAGACCTGTAAGTCACTGTCTCTGGTACCCAGGCAATAAGAGGCTAGCCTATTCAGTGCAGCTGGTTGGGGCCCTGATGAAGAAAACAAGTATTCAACACCCAAATTGATTAAACAGAGCCAGCAGGCTCAGTTCATGCAACCAGTGAAGCAGCCAGACAAATCTTGCCTCAAAGGAACATCTGACAGGGAGCTACCCTGATTTAGTACTCACGACTCCTGCAGAAGGATCCTCTCTCACACCACTGGCAGGACACTGTGATCCAAACACTTCTCCACACATTTATATGTAGGACAGAGGGAGTACCATACCAGGCAGCTGCTTTAGGCTCCCGCACGCTTCCTTGCTCAAACCAGGTGACGACGCAGCTTCACTTGTCCTGACAGAACGGCGCAATTGAAGCAGATTCTCCAGTCCTCTACAGGGTGAGCCTGGTAGGTAGCTGTACATGTACAGCCTCCTCTGCCTGCACACCGCAACAGATTATGTCCGCTCCTTCTGGCGATACTGTCGGCCGACTTCTTGGCCTTGCACACGTGCTTCCCTGTGCGAAGACTTTTACAGCGCAGGAGCCAGAGCTCCTTCTCCCTTCACGATCACAATGACTCTGCCCCTCCAGAACAGTTCAGGCAGTTTCCTTTCGGCTCCACAAGCTCCAATTGGATGCTTCGTCTGTCAGTCACAGCATACCCCTCTATTGGTGCAAAAAGGTGCCAGGGTCCAAAC
Organism: Neoceratodus forsteri; assembly: GCA_016271365.2. Lineage (NCBI taxonomy): Eukaryota > Metazoa > Chordata > Ceratodontiformes > Ceratodontidae > Neoceratodus > Neoceratodus forsteri. The sequence goes on from JADMNL010000034.1 coordinate 80,547,152, forward strand.
TACACTTCCCAGAAGTACCTACCATATATTAACCCTTTGGCAGGCTCCCAGTGGGAATCCAAGTTCTGGTTGGCTCAAGCGGTCTCCATTTTAAGGTCCCCTTCCTAATTGGCCCATCTCAGCAGTTCAGGTCCAAAATGGAGGGCAAACACTGAGAGTCCCAGCTGCAATAAAGGCAGGTTAAACTAACTGCATTTTCACTGTTACTCCAAATATTTTTGAACAAACAGTTACATCCTTCAATTAGGCTCCTCTGCTCTCTTAGCGACTACAGAAATGGAGCGATTAAACAGCAGCTCGGGTGGGATTCAAGCATTAAACCCACAGTCCCCTTTTGCAATCTATTCAAGCCTGCGAGCAGGCAGCTCTTAAAGAGACAGTACCAGAGGCTCTAAAAGCACTCACAGCACCCACATTTAAGCAGCATTACACGAACACCAGTCAGGCAGGGAGCACTTAGGCAAGCTCCGGGAATGCTTTTAGGAACCCCCATTCATAGGGGTTACAACCTTCCTGGCCTGGAAAGAACTTGGCGTCTGCATCAGGTAGTTACCCTTAAATCACTTTAAGGCAAAACAGTTAAATTTGCATTCCTTTCATACAAAGACAGCACATCAACCCTTTGTTATATACACTGTACTGTATTGCACAGTTTACTATTGGTCATGCAACATTACACATACAGACAATCTTTTCTGTTTTTAAATCTACCTCCTGCCCATGAAACCTAGATAGAGGGCCCTTCCTGTCAGCTACCTGGGTGCTAAATGGGGCAGGGGCACCATACTCAGAGGGCAATACCAGCAGTCTGGAATTATTCCCAGGCTTCGTTTGGGCATGAGCTTGGGACACATACACTCCCTTAGACCACATTCAAAGGCAGATCCACAGGCTGCCCCAGGACTCATAACTCAGCCTTATTACAGGCCGTACTTCTCGGCCAGTCCATCTAGGAGTCTCAAGTAAAATTTCTGAAGGCTCAGAGTCCCTCCAGCCCTACTTGGGGTGGCCAGGAAACCTCTATGGGGAGCAGGGGACCCACGGTCCTTGGTACCTTCGGTGTCAGGGCCCCCTATTTCTGAACTCCCACTACCTGGCTCAGCTGGGACCTTTCTGGTACTGGCGGGGAACTATCAGGGCACTCAAAATATTCTTCTTGCTCTGGCATATCACCAGTTGCCTCCCCATGTCACTTCCTTCTTCTGAAAAATCAGACAGTTCAGCCAGTCCCAATGAACTCACATCTTGGATTTAATACCTCTTACTTCTCCTCCGGGAGCATCAGCTCCAAAGACAAATCTGGGCGCAGACAGTCCAGGAAGCCCAGCTTTATCCCATGGGTTGATTAGGGATTGTCCCTAAACAACTGACTCAATTCATGAGAGGGTAATACTCCGGATTACACTCACTGACCTCGGACACAGATTGACAATCAGCTTCAACGGAGGGGGTGGAGAGGCCCTCTTTAGTTTGATTTTGGGGAATCAATCGGTCTTGGTTTCTCTTGGCAGTGGCTCTTGTCATGGGCCCTGGGGTATTTGGTTCTTCAGTCTCTATCAGGATCTGTCCGATTGGCAGCAGATGATTTCTGTGTATAGTTTTCACATCTTCGAGTTGTTTTCAGGTGCACTTTGTATACAGGTAAATCTTCCAGCTTTCCTACAACAATATGAGGAAGTGATGCCATCTGCCAGCAATCTTATGCCTGCCATGCAGCTCCAGATTCCTCAATAGCACTCTATCCTTCTCTAAGCTCCATCTCTTTCACTTTTTGTCATACCTTTCTTTACTGGCTAGATTTCGTTTAGCAGCCATGGTCTGGGCTAGTTGGTAGGCATGGTTTAGTTGGGCCTTCAGCTTCTGCACATACTGTAGATGATTAGCTGTTTGAACCCTATCAGTGGAAACTCCAAAACAGACATCTACCGGCAGTCTAGCCTCTCTCCCAAACATCAGTCTATACAGGGAAAATCCAGTGGCATCACTTTTGGTGCAGTTGTGGCGAGTACCAGAGTGCTAATCTGCTGGCTCTATCTAGGCTTATCTTTAGGTTGCAGGGTGCCCAACATGTCAAGCAATGTGTGGTTAAACCTTTCAGGCTGGGATCTCCTGGGATGATAAGGAGTAGTTCTTGACTTTCGTTACCCCACAAGGATAACATTTCTTTAATCAAGCGGCTCTTAAAATCTCTCCCTTGATCAGAATGGATTCATTGAGGGCCCCATAATGGACAAAGAAATTCTCAACAAGGACTTTAGCCACCATGGTTGCTTTCTGGTCTTTAGTGGGAAAGCTTGTGCATACCGGGTGAAGTGATCGGTAACTACCAAAATATTGCTGATGTTTCTCTGATCTGGTTCGAGACTCAGGAAATCAATGCAGACCAGTTCCATATGGGCACTAGCAGTGATGTTAACCGGGAGGCCGCCATCTGAGGCAGGGTCTTTCTTTGCAAACATCAGCTACAAGTCCTGATATGCTGTTCCACATCAGCACCCATTTTGGGCCAATAAAACCAGGACCTCACCAAGTCAAGGATTCTGTCTATGCCGAGGTGTCCCATGTGATTATGCAGGGACCTCAACACCAGTTCTCTGAAAGCAGTGGGCAGCACCAGTTGTTGCTTGTCTACTCACCCCCTTTATCTACTGTCTCTCTGTATAATAATTTATTAATCAGTTTCAGCTTGGGACCTTCTTTGTACAACAGGGCAGATCTTACTTAGAGGGCTCTTGCAGTAAGTAATTACATATAGGACTGGACGCTGACGAGGCGGCAGGATCCCACGAAAAATTTCTAGCTAGCAGTCCCTGGCGAGGGACCACCCCCATGTCAGGTGACCGGCATCAGGAGACGTTGATTCTTTCCCGCTGTTAGCTCGTGCACTGCCTCGCGGAAAAGTTTGTGCTTCGTCAGTCCTACCTTCGTCATTTTTTGCGAAAATCTTATTTTTCAGACAACGTCAGTATTAACGTCGTGTATGTCATCCCTACACCCTCCGAGCACAAGAACAAGTCTGCATTTCGTGCGGCTCCCAACTACCGCTGGGCGGCCCTCCCTGTGCCTGTTCTGCCTAGGCCCGGATCATCAAGTCGAGAAGTGCCAGCATTGCCTTAGCTTTTAACCCGCCACCGAAAAAGATGGCAGCAATGCCTGGAGGCCCATATCCTTAAAAAGAAAATAGCTCTATGGAGAAGGAGCTTAAAAAGCTAAGGCAGGTGTCCACTTCCCTGAAGGCCTTCAAAGAAGAAGGACAAGGACAGGCACGGGACAAAGGCTCCTCCGATGCGTCTCCTCAGTCGCGGGCATACAGGTAACATCCCCTCTGGGGAATCGCTCCTCGATGGCTGCTTGGAGGTTTCTGAGGCGTTGGCCACCGTCTAGCTCACGCTCAGGCCTTGTGGGCGTCTCTGGGCTGTTGGAGGCCTCTGCCCTGGTTCAGCTGCAGACTTGCGGCCTACCATCACGAGCAACTCTGGTAAGCTGGTGTCGGCTCCTCTGGCGTCTTCGGAGAGGGCTGCTAAGGCGTCTGACCGCTCAAGGCGGCGCATGGCTCCTTCCCCACCAGACCAGGCCAACCTTCCTCTCGACCTGCCTCCGGTGAAGGCTCTCATAAGTCATCCGCCGAGAGCTCACCTCTATGCCTCACATCGGCTCATCCGATGTCGCCGGCGAGAGAACTGACAATGAACCCCCAACGCCCATCGTCTTCGGTTCACCGCAGCTTTCGCTGCTGTCTGGGAACAAAAGTCCCCCATGCTGACCCTGGGACTTTTCCTCCGTCCCCTGGTGCAGTTGGGGATCTTTCCTCTGTCTGGGTAGCGGACCTGACATCGGCTCCCCGGACGCCAGCTCCGGCGTCAGTACCTCCAGCGTCAGGGCCTCCACCGTCGGCCTTACCGACTCAGGAGAGCTCCTGCTCCCATCAGGCCTCCCTCCAGGCTCTCTGCTACAGACCCACCTCGAGGTTTCTAGCTGGGCCATCTCATGAGCCCCCACAGCTTCAGGTACCCGGCATCTTATTCGACACCAGTGTGCCCGGAACACTGTACTAATGCCGCATGACCCGACGCTGGGCTTTCTGCGCCTGCAGTACTCAACGCTCAATACCCAATGCCGGCTACCTGCAGCCAGGTTTTGGATATGCTCCATATGGGTATAGCCCAAATTCTTATCCGCCTCCTCCTCCTCCGCCCTCGCAGGCGCGGTGGACCTGCAGAAGACTCTGGCCTCCTGGTGGGCTGAGGCCTAGGCTCAGCTCACCAAGGAGGTCGAGAGATGCCTCGGTGACAGTGCTGTCCCAGGCTCCTGTCGCCCCAGGTGGCACACTCCTCACCACCTCCGGACTCCAGGGTTCTTCCATCTGGATCCAGAGAGGCAGGACACACATCCTCGGGGACTACCCAAGGGACCTGTGCCTCTCCGGGTCGGAAAGGAGTCTACTCTTCTTCTTCTTCCTCCTCTTCCTCTCAGACTCCTTGGACTCTTCCGATGGCTGCTCCGAGAGATACAGAGCCCGCTCTCCGTCTAAGCCCGATGAGGACTCCTCCAGAGGATCCTTCTTTACGGAGTTGCTTAGAAAAATCCAGGAGGTCCATCAGTGGGCTCTTTGGAACCAGATCCTCAGCATTTGAAACTCGCTGAACATCTGGATCTGCCCGTGACAGCTCCTACACTAGTGCCACCCTGGATAGAGCCTGACGCGGACCTTGTCACCGATATGGAAACAGCCGTGAAGCCTTAGCCCCACTTCCAAGGAAGTCAAACAGGCTATATCAGGCTCAGAGGGTGTTGATTTCCTGGATTCTCACCCTCATGCCTACTCGGTCGTGATTAGCGCCGCTCAGGGCGATCGGCAAACCCAAAGCATCTTAGCTCATCACCTCCTGATAAGGAATCTAGCCTTCTGGACCAGTACAGAAGAAAGATTTACGCTTCCTCCACACTGGGTATTCGGCCCTGAACTACGTCGGCCACATATGGGACTACCAGAAGGCTATCCTTACTCAGATGGAAGCTAAGCTGGACTCCTCGCCTGACTCCCAAGTCAAACAGGAGTTGGCTGATCTTGTCCACTCTGCTCGTTCAGCCAGTTGCCACATGCTCGTACGACATACAACGAGTGGACACTGCCAGGCGGAGCCCGCTTTGCTGTAGGCCCACGGTGTCATGCTTGGCTCGCGTGTCAGGTCTGGTCCCAGAGGTGCAACCATATTCAGGAGGCACCTTCCGGGGTCGGTGATGTTGGGGTGATGTCAAGGACATCATCAACGATTTGCAAGAGAAGGGGACAGCTCTGAAATCAGTTGATTCCATGTACTGTCCGATCAGCGCACTGCTTCCTTTCACAGAGCAGAATCAGTGAAAGCGAAACTCCAGGAAGCGGGCCACTAAACATCGGGCCTCGGCTGCCTAACCTCCTCCACCTAAAAAGCAGGCGGGTGCTTCAGCTGCGCGCGCTGCCCCACACCACCTGACTCTTCCTTTCCCACTGCCTCCAGATCCTCGGAGGAACCGGTAGGAGGAGGTTTTCCTCCACCTTCCGGGATGGGAGAGGATAACCACTGATTCTTGGGTGCTCCAGCTTATAGCAGAAGGACACTCAAAGAGTTTCTTCAGAAACCACCCGCCACCCCTCTGAAGTCGTTGTATTCAAGGGAACACCTTCCTTTGGTCCAGGAGGAAATCTCGGCCTTCTCATGAAGCAAGCAATACAGCCCATCCCCTTCATCTTCAGGGATGGGTTACTATTCCATTTCTTCCTGGTCCCAAAAAGACGGAAATCTCAGACCGATTTTAGATCTCAGTTCCCTGAATCTTTATGTAGAATACAAAAGGTTCAGGATGCTCTCTCTGCAGAGCCTTCTGCCCTCTCTGGCCGGGTCAATGGCTTTGTGCCCTGGATGTGCAGGATGCCTATCTGCACATTCCCATTTGCCTCCCATCAAATACCTTCGTTTTGCATTTCAGAGGGACCACTACCAGTTCAAAGTGCTCCGTTTGGTCTATCCTCATGCCCCAGTATTTACCAAATGCCTGGCAGTGGTGGCAGCCCACCTGTGTACCAAGGAGTACAGGTTCCCTTACCTGGACAACTGGCTCCTGGCGGCCTTCATCCAGGAGGAACTCCTCGCTTCCTCTCCCTCGCCCTAGCAGGTTTTTGCTTGCCTGGGTATTACCATCAACCATTCCAAGTCTCATCTGGACCCCTTCTCCAGAGGCTACAGTTCATCGGGGCAATCCTCGATATGACCATGGGCAAGGCCTTCCTGCCTCCAGACAGGGCAGCCTCCTTCAGGCCCAGATATGTCTGTTATCCAACCGCAGGAGGGTCTTGGCGAGGTCAGTCCTTTGCCTTCTCGGGCTCATGGCGGCCGCTATACCGCCGGTCCCCGCACTCAACTCCACATGAGGATCTCTCAGTGAACTCTACGCTCTCAGTGGGATCAACTAGTGGACGACCCTAGATCACTCAGTTCTGATCTCATCACGATGATGCGAGACTTGCAATGGTGGATGGTTCAGAGAACCTGTTTTGGGGGTCCTTTCTTTCATCCTCCCCTCCAAAACTCTAACCACAGACACCTCAGGCGAGGTTGGGGAGCCTATCTAGGCCCCTCATAGGACCCAGGGCTCTTGGTCCAGGCTAGAACAAGCTCTTCACATCAACGTGCTCGAGCTCGGGCAGTATTATCGCTCTCAAGCCCTTCACCAATACATCCTTCCCAGCCACCTAGCCGTCCAGACAAACAACATGTGTGTGTGGTGGGCACATCAACAAACAGGGAGAGCTCAGTTCTACCCTCTATGCAGGAGGCAATGAGGGTTTGGGATTGGGCAACACAACACGACCTTCACCTCATGGTGATTCACGTCCAGGAGTCGAACAACACCCTGGCAGACAGGCTAAGTCACTGTTCTGCTCTGACTCACAGTGGAAACTGGACCAAGGGATCCTAGAGCGATATCTTCCAACTTTGGGGAACTCCACAGGTCAACCTCTTAGCAGCCCCCAAAGCACAAAACTTCCCACCTTCTGCTCGCTCATTCCAGGAGCGAGGCACTTTCTGAGTGACGCCTGTCTCTAGACTGGAAGGGACAAATCGCCTATGCTTTTCCCCAATTCCTCTGATCCCACGAGTGTTGCAGAAACTAGCCACAGAAGAAGGAGAATTATTCTGATTGTCCCTTTCTGGCCCAGGCAAATCTGGTTCTCTCTTCTAAAACAATATTCAGAGGATCCTCCTCTCCTCTTCCTCTATCTCGAGGTTTGTTGACCCAGGATCAGGAGACCCTGGTCCATCCAGGCCTCAAATCCCTTCAACTGCATGCATGGCTCCTGCAGACCTAGCCCAGTCTTGTTTTGGTGTGTCTCCAAAGTGGCGGAGATTTTAGTGGAGGCCAGAAAACCCTCCACCAGATCCACCTATACCATGAAGTGGAAGAGATTCTCTATTTGGGCAGCCTCAAGAATGTGGTGCCTTTCTCCTGTTCAGCGGGCTTCTGCTGGAGTATTTACATCATCTGTTGACCTGGGTCTCAGCCATTCCTCTCTGAAGGTACACACATGGCAGCCATCTCGGCCTATCATGTTCCCTTCACAGACAAAGCGCTCAACTGGCGGTCTCTAAGACCTTTCTCAGAGGGTCCTCCATCTGAGGCCCCCATCCATACTCCTGCCCTCCCTTGGGACTTGAATTTTGTTCTCGAAACTTACCCTTCCTCCCTTGAACCTGCAGCTTCTGCAGATTTGAAGTTTCTTTCATGGAAGACACTCTTCTTGGTGGCCATTACTTGGCTCAAAAATCTCCGAGCTTCAGGCCTGATGTGTAAAATCCTCTACTTGATTTTTCACAAGGAGCAAGTTACTCTTTGCCACGAATCCTAAGTTTCTACCTAAAGTAGCAGAAGTCTACCTTAAATCAGTCCATAGAGTTACCTACTTTTTACACAGTACTCTAACCAAAGGGAATATTTACTCCATACTATGGATGTTCACCGATTCTGAGATACTACACCAACAGGACAAAGGATCTCAGAAAGAATGATCAACTGTTTGTCTCTTTTGCTCCCAAAAGGGAAGGCAATGCTGTTTCAAGCAATGCCTATCTAAATGGTTGGCTCATTGCATCACTTTCTGTTATGACAAGTACCACAAGACCCTCCCGGGTCAAGTAAGAGACCACTCCACAAGAGGAGTAGCGGCCTCTGCAGCTTGTTTCAAGAATGTGTCTGCGGCAGACATATGCGCTGCCGCCACCTGGACTTCGGCCATACCTTTCTGAAACACTACAGTTTGGATATTGCCTCTCACTGTAGAGCAGGCTTCAGGCTAGCTGTTTTGCAAGGCCTCCTGTCTTGAGGCTTGCACAGCTAGAATTTTTCTTGGAGTAGTTCCTCCTCCCAGTGCCTTTCTTTATTCCAAACTGCTTGGGATTCAGTTCTATATGTAATTACCTACTGCAAGAGCCCTCTCGGTAAGATAGGTACAGTTACGTGAAACTTACCGTAACAGTAGATCTTTGAGAGAGGCTCTTGCAGTAGATATCTATCTCCGCCCTCCATCCCCTAGGCTTTTCAGCTCCTTTTCCATATACAGAAATATCCGCTCCTCTCTTGTTTGGCCTCTTTCGGCTTGTGGCGGGAAAGAACTAGAAGCGGGCGTCGGACCACCCTTCCCGACTTCTCCTGACGCGGTAACCTGACATGGGGGCAGTCCTCACCGGGACTACTAGCAGAAATTTTACGTGGGGTCCCTGCCTGCCCAGCGTCAGTCCCATAAGCAATTAACCTACCAAGAAGAGCCTCTCAAGATCTACTGTTACAGTAAGTTCTTACGTAACTCATACTTCTCAAGTCAGTGGGAACGAGTTTATACACATCTTTCCCCATGTGCAGAGCCTCCAGAACAGTTTTTATCATGTGGTCTAGGACTGAGCCAGCCGGAGACTATCATTACTGAATTGGGGCAATGCACTAGTATCTAATAGCAAGAAATGACAGTAAGCAGCAGGTATGCAGTTCTCAGATGGCCCAAACAATCCACCAGGCAATCCACAGCATCAGGGGATACCTGTTCCTCCTGTCAAATTTTTGGCAAAGTGCTCTAATGCAGGTTCGGACAACCTGACCCAGTTGTCTTGGGACACAGGCCTCTAGGGAGAGCATCAGCATCTATGTGGTTCAGGCCTGCTCTGTATTCAACAGCATAGTTGTAGGTAGATAATGCAGAATGCCACCTATGGCCAGTGGCATCCAACTTAGCGGAGGTCTGCACATAGGTTAGAGGATTGTTATCAGTCTTCACCAATATCTTAGCACTGTACAAGCAGTCATGAAATTGATCAACAATGGCCCACTTCAAGGCCAGGAACTCTAACTTCTGTACTGGATAGTTTTTTTCTGAAGGGTCAGGCTCCACTGGCAAAGGCTAAGGTTCTTAGCCCATTTGTGTGTTCTTGATATAACACAGCCCCCAATCCTTGTAGACTGGCATCAGTATGAAGAATGTACGGCCTGGCAGGATCAGCATAGGCCAGCACTGGGGCATGGGTAAGTTGATATAATATCATGGAAAGCTACCTCACAATCAGCAGTCCACTGGGTCCCAAACATGTCATTTGGATGGAAATATTTTTCTCAGTCTCAGGAGCACAGCCTTCATATACTTTTGTGGGTTGGGGATACCCTGAGTAAGGTTGAGTAGAGGGTGGATCACTCGAGAATAGTCTTTGATAAATCACCTATAATAACCACAAAACCCTGGAACCTTGCAGCTCTTTCAAATTCTTTGGCTGAGGCCAAGTAGTCAAAGCTTCCACTTTGCTGGGGTCACTCTCCATGCCTTCAGTGGATACTATGTGCCCCACATATTTCACAGATGTTTGAAGAATTGACACTTATCTATAGACAATTTGAGACCAAAGTCTTCCAGTCGATCCAGGACTTTGAACAACCTGCTTTCATGTTCCTCCAAGGAGCTGATAAACACTATGACATCATCCAGGTAGACCAAACACTAATAAATTCATATCCCCACTGCATGCTCCTTCAGGCACTGGAAAGTAGCAGGGTGCCTGAAATCCCGAGACATCCTCATAAACTCGTAAAAACCTAGTGGGCAAATAAAAGCAGTTTTTCGCAGTCCTCCGAAGCCATCGGGATCTGGTAGTACCCACTGCGAAGGTCTAATACTGAGAACCATTTACTATCATTTAGACAATCCAGGGCATCCTGAATGCGTGGTATGGTATATTGCTCTGGTATAGTTCACCTGTTTAAAGTACGATAATCCACACACATCCAGAAAGTTCCATTCTTTTTCCTCACTACTACAATAGGGGAAGCATAGGGCTTCTGGATTCTTGTATCCCCAGCTGTGAGCATCTCCTGCAGGTGTCGTCTCACATCGTCTATATCAGCAGGAGCCAGGCGCGAGATCGCTCACGGAAGGGTCACTCATCCTGTAGCGAATATGGTGCTCAGCTCCCTGCACACATCCTACATCCCACTCCTTTAGGGAAACACTTTCGCTCTGGGCAAGCCTTTCACTAATCCTTTTCTTCCACTCTGCTGGCAGCGGAGTCACCAAATCAAACAGATCAGAGGTCACTCCTCCCGGAGCTCTTGTTGCTGGGCAGAAAGCAGTATCCACACAGTGCACCGTGGCAGAGTGCAACCTCCTTCACTCAAATTTCTCAATCAGATACATTGTGCACTTGAACCATTACTCTTCTGGCAAACACATGGGCTCGAGCAGGCAGAATACTGGGTTTAACCAGCAGCCCCTCTGGCAATTTTCCATCGCCTGGTGCATCCAGCATCAATATTTTATTCTTAACATTTTTGTTAATCTGGACCTCTCCTTGTAGAACACACTGGGCATTTGGGGCTAGCAGCAAAGACTCTGGATCCTTCTTCCAGACAGCGCCCACTGGCCTCCGGGTTCCACCTGGCTAGCCTTTCTCTGGGTCTCATAGGCCTTCTGAGTCAAGGCTGGAATTCTGAGAGCTCACCCAGTCCTGGGCCTCTGTTTTTCAGAACACAGCTGTGCTAAATGACCAAACATATGAGCATTGGTTCCAATCAACAAGGGCACCCCATCATACAACCCAGTGGGGGACACACTAACGCTAGGTTCTCCACTTGTCAGCCACCCCAGCCACAGAAGTAGGAAAAGATAACCAGATACAGATATATGCAGAATAGGGTAGGCCTTATCGCTCAGTCCCCAAACATGTAGTCCATCTTAAAGCTGCATGGGCACCTCAGGCAAATGCTTCTGATACCAGTCCTGAAACATGATGGTCATTTGGGAACCACTGTCTAACACAGCCCGGTGGGTACTCCATTCACTCTCACTGTAGTTTCCATTGAAGGACCCACCACGTCAGACCATTCAGGAGCATGGTTTGGAGGTTGCTTGGGCATTGGCCGGGTGGCAAAACTCTTTCGAGGAGGCCCTCTTTGGGGCCTGGCATAAGCTGCTGTGATGCCAGGCTACTAGCTTGCTGGTGACCCTCCTTAGATTCTCAGGCGACCGCACTAGTCTGAAAGTGTCCATCCTCCCACAGTGGTAACAGAACTTAGTATCTCAGGGTCTTTGGTGGGAGGAGATATCTAGCCTGCGAGAGGCTTTGGGAGTTCTGAAGGCTCCTCTTGACCAGGTCATTTGCTCCAAGATAATTCAGGCTCCCCAAATTTGGAAGGGTTGGCTGCAGTTTGTTTCAATTCTCTCAATATTTCCTGCAAATCTCTAATCTCAGCCCTCAAATCACTCTTCACGCAGGAATCAGAGGAAACAGTATCACCCCACTCCACCGTGGGTCTCCGGAGACACAGAGAATGCATCACTCCGGTAAGTCTCTGTCGGCCCTTGATCAATCCTCTCGATGGATGGGTCTCATCTGGTTCACTGGGCTCAGGGTCGGGCACAGATTCACAACCCCCATAGGGTTCCCACCCTCTTCGTTGGTCTCAACTTCCAATTTCTCTCATCAATTGGCAGTATTCGGGAGGGCAGCCGTCAGTCATGTAATTGAGTTTCAATAATATCACACTGGAAAACCTGTTGGATTTCAAGATATGGTCTAGGCGGACCTGATTCAATGCTGGGGCAGTTACCCCCTTTCGATAAGCTTTTGCAGCGCCCTTTCCATTCTGGTAACAAAGGCTGACAGTTTCTCATTCCTCCACTGTTTAGCAGACTTGAACTTCCACAACAGGTCTTCCTAGTTTCTGTACTCCCAAACACCCCTCTAAATCAGAGAGGTATTCTACTGCAGTGGCTTCGGGACTAGTAGCCTGCAAGAACCGAATGCTTCAAAGCTGGGCCCTCAGGCTCTCCATCAGTCTCTTTCATTTCTCCCCTCAGAGCACTGCCACCCTTGGACTAGGGGTAGCATAGTCCATCAAATCTCCAAATCATCTTCCCGAGTGCAGGCACAGTGCCCTAAAAGAGTTTCAATCTCCGATAGGAGTCCAGCTGTATGGGGAACAACTATGGGGGTGAAGCCAGAATGGAGCTCTTGGATGACCGGAGATGTACCTGGGGACGTTTGGGGGATCACTGGAAAGGTCTAACACCTGTAGTAATTCCTGAGTAGTCCTCCTTCTGCAGCCAACAGTTTAAGCAATTTATCTTTAAAGCTATTAGTCTTTGGGGATCCCCTGGGGTGACCAAAACACTTCGACATGAATGACCTCCATCCCTTTTGAGCACCTTCCAGGTAAATCACTGGGGCACCTTCAGGTCTATGATAATACTGCATAAAAGCAGCACCTGCAAAGTTTGGTCGAGTAGGTCGGCCATTCGCCCTTCACCTCTACCTTACCTAAACATTTAACATGCTCAACTGCAGAAACAAGGTCAGTTCTTTATCCCCAGAGGTACATCTAGTAGTAACACAATTTTCTGAGAATCCAGTTCTTCAGCTTCACCCCACCCCATCAGTTTATGCACCATCATCTTAACAGGGTCTAGTTTGATTTTGGACGTGATATCCCCTCAGTTTTTCCTTTAGTTCGGCCATGGTGGGGTACTTCATCTACTTTTCCACTAGAGGATGCTAATCCCAGCGGTGCCTCAAAATGTAACCCCCAGGGGGCACTGTCCCAAGGGCTACTACCCCTGCCTGCTTTACCACTAACAGGTTGAGGGGCCTGGCTCCAATGGTGGATGCCTCCACCCAGAGGTCGAGTTGGAACAGTTGAGAAAGACTCGGTCACAGCCCTCTGGGTCACTGCAACCCCCTTTCCTTCAACCAGTGGCCCCAAACACTTCCACACCGTTATGACTTACACTTGCCCCAGATTGGAGTGGCCAACTTGGTGCTGAGGATCCCTTGTAAAATAAGATGCAGTAATACAATAACCCATACACACAAAGGTAGCACAAACAAGCAGTTCAGACAGTATACTGTGCAAACAACAAATCTAATTTATTGAAGGGGAAGTAACAGGGCGGGAAAATTAGGTTGATTAGCAACACTCAACTATATCAGGGCACAGTGCACAGGCCAAACCTATAAGTCACTGTCACTGGGTACCCAGGCAATAAGAGGCTAGCCTATTAGGTGCAGCTGGTTGGGGTCCTGATGAAGAAAACAAGTATTCAACACCCCAGTTGATTAAACAGAGCCAACAGGCTCAGTTCATGCAGCCAATGAAGCAGCCAGGCAAATCTTGCCCTCAAAGGAACATCTGAGTGGGAGCTACCCTGATTTAATACGCACAACTCCTGCAGAAGGATCCCTCTCACACCACTGGCAGGACACAGCCTGTGATCCAAACACTTCTCCACACATTTATATGTAGGACAGAGGGTACCAAACCAGGCAGCTGCTTTAGGCTCCCGCATGCTTTCCTTCATCAAACCGGGTGGCGCATGCAGCTTCACTTGTCCTGACAGACCGAGCACAATTGAAGCAGATTCTCCAGTCCTCTACAGGTGAGCCTGGTAGGTAGCTGTACATGTACAGCCTCCTCTGCCTGCACAGCACAACAGATTGTGTCCGGCTCCTTCTGGCGATACTGCCGCCCAACTTCTAGCCTTGCATGCAGCTTCCAGCGTGAAGACTTTAACAGCGCGGAGCCAGAGCTCCTTCTTCCTTCATGATCACAACGACTCTGCCCCCTAGAACAGTTCAGGGCAGTTTCCTTTCGGCTCCACAGGCTCGGTTGGCTGCTTCCATCTGTCAGTCAGAGCATAAGCCCTCTATTGGTGCAAAAGGTGCCAGGGTCCAAACTACACTTCCCAGAAGTACCTACCATATATTAACCCTTTGGCAGGCTCCCAGTGGGAATCCAAGTTCTGGTTGGCTCAGCGGTCTCCATTTTAAGGTCCCCTTCCCTAATTGGCCCATCTCAGCAGTTCAGGTCCAAAATGAAGGGCCAAACAGACAGAGTCCCAGCTGCAATAAAGGCAGGTTAAACAAACTGCATTTTACTGTTACTCCAAATATTTTTGAACAGTTACATCCTTCAATTAGGCTCCCTCTGTTCTCTTAGCAACTGCAGAATGGGCGATTAAACAGCAGCTGGTGGGATTGAGCATTAAACCCTGATGATCCCCCTTTTTGCAAGCTATTCAAGCCTGCGGAGTAGGCAGCTCTTAAAGAGACAGTACCAGAGGGTCTAAAAGCACTCACAGTGCCCATATTTAAGAGGCATTACACGAACACCAGTCAGGCAGGGAGCACTTAGGCAAGCTCCAGGAAGGCTTTTAGGAACCCCCATTCATGGGGGGTTACAGAGGCAAACCACACAAGGTTGAGGGTCCTGGAATTTAGGAGGGTGGATTTTAAAGAAATGAGAGACTAGCTCAGAAGTGTCATAACTGGGGATTGCCAGGGAGGGGTAGAGGCAGTGGGCTAAATAAGGGAGAGTATAACTCATTTATATTAATTTTAAGTTAGCCTACCTGTGTGAAGGAAGTGAGCAAAAGTAGAATGAAAAGAGACAGTTATGGTTTTCTAGGTAAGTGGCCAAGGTGGTGAGAGGAAAATGGTGGCATTCAGGAGGTATAAGGAAATGCAGAGGGAGGAACAGAGGAAGCAGGAAAGACAGTGAGGAGCAAAGGTGCAGACTGAGGAAAGGATAACCAAAGGGTAGCCAAACAGGATAAGACTTCCTTCAGGTGCATAAGTGAGAAGAGGAAAGCAAGGGAGGGATAGCGAGGATAATGAGGTTGGCGGGGAGACTGCAATTGACGAGGACCAACAGAAAGCAGATATCCTGAACAGGTACTTCTGCGCAGTCGTCTACAGTGGAAGGCTGGAGGACAGACCACCAGGGAGCATCAGGAACAAAGGGGCAGTGAGTACAAGTCCATTTTCAAAGGAAAGAATCCTGAAGGGACTTGCAGCTCTGAAAGTGGACAAGGCTATGGACTGGACAGGATACACCCAAGGGTACTAGAGGAACTCAGGAAGGTGTTAACTGCCCCACTGATGGCCTTATTCAACAGCTCACTGGAAATAAGTGGGTTTTGGGGACTGGAAGAGAGCAGGATGTGGCCCCTCTCCGTAAGCTCAGCAGCAGGAGGAAGCTAGCAAACCTAAGGCTGGTCTTGTCTTATATCAGTGGTGGAGAAATTAGCCTGTTAAATGAAAGGTTGTTAGAGTAGCTTGAATCAAATGGACTATGAGACCAAAGCCAGCATAGATTCACGGTGGGGGTGGCAAGCGTGTCATGCCAAATGAATCTGACTGTTGTTTTTCAACTGAGTGACCAGGGAAATACATCAGAGGTGGGCAGTGAACATGGCCTATTGGGACTTTAGCAAAGCATTCAACACTGTGCCACACAAGAGACTGATAAAGAAACTGAGCTGCCTAGGGTGGGATCCAAAGTGGTGAGTTGGGTAAGGAACTGGTTAATAGCTAGGCAACAGAGATTGTTGGTAAATGGCACTCACTCCAGTGAGTGGAGTGTCCAGTGGGTACCACAGGACTTAGTACTGGGACCAGTCCTCTTCATTATCTTCATAAGTGACAATGCAGAAGAACTGGAAGGGAAGATATGTCTTTTGCAGATGACACCAAAATCTGTAATAGGGTGGACACTCAGGAAAGGGTGAAGAGAATGTGTAGGGACCTTGGGAAACCCAAGGAGTGATTAAGAGCATGGCGTTGGGGTTCAATGACAAAAGTGCAAAATCATGCACCTAGGGCATAGGAACTCAGGAGTATAGAATGGGGAGTACTGACAGTCACTAAGCAGGAAAAGAACCTTGGGGTTATCACATCTGTTGACCTCAAAGTGGCAGGGCAGTGTGACACAGCAGTGGGTAGGCCAGTGGGATGCTGAGATGTATAGGGTGCAGTATCTCCAGAAAGGAGGTGGGTGGTGGTGTTGCCACTGTATTGCCCACTTGTGAGATCCCACCTAACATATACAGTGGAGGCAGTCCAGAGGAGGGCAACTAAAATGGTGCAAGGGTTGCATAAAGCCCTACTAGGAAAGACTGAGGGATCTCAAATGTACACCCTGGAACAGAGGAGAGCGAGAGGGACATGATACCTACAAGTACCTCACAGCAGTAAACAGGTTGCAGGAGATGAGTCTCTTTCAAATGAGAAAGGGCACCAGGACCAGGTGGCATGCAGTGAAGCTGAAGGGGGCTGGGGGAAGAGTTTGAGAGGGATGTGAGGAAGTGCTACTTCACTGAAAGAGTGGTAGTTGCCTGGAACAGACTACTACAAGAAGTAGTGGAGGCAAAAACTGTAGGGGGATTTAAGAATGCATGGGATAGACATAGGAGTATTAGTAAATAGGCAGGGAAGAGGAATGTGCGGAGACCAGTTAGGGTCTGCAGAGACAGACTAGTCAGGGACCATCTGGGCAGACGGGTGTGCCAGTGGTCCTTTTCTGCAGACAAATTCTATGTTTCTATGGATATTTAATAACAAATGCACTGAATTTGTATTGACAGTATTTGTGCCAAGCAGTCCAGGTTATCTAATGGTAATCCCACAATTACCCTGCCGCCATGCCAAGCAGTCTCTAAGGTCCAGTGGCATTCGTCTACCTGACCTTGCTCCAAACTAAGAAGTCCCTGAAGTCAGCTGGAACACTCTTCCTTACCCTGCCCAGATTAAGTAGATCTTCCTTGTCAATCTTCACCATTCATTACTGCTTGGGTAGTGCCAGAGTGCGCACCGCTATGGGAGATTTTTTGTTTTGGAGTCGGCTCTAATGGCGGTGCCCCGAGAGTGGCGCAGGCGATGCACCACATCATGCAGGGGCGCCATTAGGTGCCACAGACTCCTCCTCCATCTCAGTTATGTTTCTCCCGCCGCTGAGGCTGCACCTACTGTGTGGAGAGTGTAGTTACTACATCACAAGGCCTATCTGTCATTCATTGGCCTCGTCTTCATAGACTTCTCCTTCATCCCGCTTTTCTCAATGTTGTCAACTTGTAAGACAGTTCTGTTTTCTATTATATCCGACTATGCCAAGAACTGTTCCGTTTTTCCTAATTGTTTCACATCATGTCAGGTTCGGGGCAAAGCATAAGTCTAAGGCAGGCTGTGCCCCTATGCGTCCGGTGTTCCTGTGGCGGCATTTTTCCGCCAAGGACCGGCATGATGTTTGCCTTCGCTGCCAGGGACCCAACCATAATATGGATGCATCGCGATGCCTGTTTCTTGATGGACCGTCGCATCTGGAAGTCCGCACGTTCAAGATTGGCAAGGCTCCGCTGACTTCGGGGATGGCGCCCAGGGATTCCCAGGTAAGGTCTCTAGGCCCTTCCTCCAGGTCCCCTCCCAGGCCTATACAGTCTGGAGAGGAGGAGCCTCCTCATCTTCTTTGCCAAGGAGAAGGCCTCTTTTGCGGTATCGGAGGAACGCCCGAGGTCCCTCCCGGGACCGCAGTAGAGACACCGCCTCAGCAGTCACCTCTTCAGAGGTGCAGACTCCCCAGTGTCGAGGCCCAGGTCTGCTGGTCCCGGCATCGGGTGGACCCTCAATGCCAACTTCCAGCGCCGCCTGGATCCTGGTGCCATTCATGGTGCCAGTGATCGAGGTGGCACCGTTGTGGCACTGTGTTGGCTCTCGGTGGTGCCGTGGGCCTGGTCGGATCTTCTAGTGGCATCGAGTCGGGTCCCAGCACTGAGGGCAGTGCCGCGGGTCTGACCAGCGCCTGCTGGGGAGTCAGGGCCAGGTTTGGGCATTACTGGGTGGTCCGGAGGTCGTCTGGCACCGCCTCTGGCACTGGCGCTGTTCGCAGTGCCATTTCTCTGGAGACCCCTGGGGTGGCCAGTACTGAGGTCCAGCTGGTCTCTTCCTCCTCGGAGGAGGATGATTCAGATGTGGACCTCGTGGCACCCTGACTCTTCGGAGTCAGGGTCTCCAGTGAGACGAGGTGCTAGGTGGCCCAGCAGGCCTATTCCTCTGTCTCCTCTGCAGTCCTCCTGAGGCCTCTCAGGCTGGGGTGGTCTGGGGTCCCTGGAGGATGGCGTGGAGGCAGGGGAAGGGCTCATCCTCCTGAGGGGGTTGCGGTAGCTGCCAATCCTGGTGCTGCTGCACCTGCTCGGGATGGGGTGTCACTGGGGTCGAGGAGGAGGCATTCTCAGAGTCCGGGGGTTGAGAGGCCAGGTTGAGGCACCTGTTTTCACCTGCCACCCTTGGGGTGCAGGTAGGAGCCGTAACGCTGGGCCCCATCTTTCCTTCTCGAGCTCCAGGGACGCCTCTGGTGGCATTGCTGTGGGCTGCCCTTCTGGACCCATGCAGCCCCAGGTTCATCACAGGGATGATCCCTACTAGGCTCTTCCAGGCTTTGCATCCCCAGGGTTCCGTTCTGCAACCTGGTGTGTTGTTCGGGATCCACCAGCTTGGGCTCCGTTTTCAAGATATCAGAGCCTCAGCAGAGGACAGTTGCCTCATCATAGGTGTCCCTCTCCCATTCCTCTGCACAGCCACCCCCTCTCTCCCTGGCCATGTCAGTCCCTAAGGGCACATTATCCTGGGAGGCGTTCAGAGGTTCTCGGCAGCCTTCTCCTCATCGTTAGATATATGCATGAGTGGGTGTTTCACCTGTCCCCACTGTCACAGGAGTCCTCTAGGCACTCAAGCTCTCCATCATCCTCGTCTCCTCCTCGGAGGAGAGGAACCCTGCTCATCTCTCCTCCAATACTAGTTTCACTGAATATCAGCGATTCCTTTCGAGGATGGTGGGGATCTTACGTATCTCCTTTGTTAGGCGAGACAATATACTGAGCGGGAGCGCATGAGTTCCTCAGTGAATTCAGTGTTCAGCATTTGGTGGCACTGTCCTGCCAATTCCTTCCAGCAAGCATCTATCCAGGCATTACAGGACCTCCTTAGAATGAGCTTGCTCAATGGAGTTTTCCTGCAATAAACTTGAACTTGAACTTGAACTATCCGTTCTGGCAGTTACCATCCTCTCTCTGTTCCAGCCCGGCTTACTGCAGAAGAAGGTATGTGCCCTATTGGAGTCTCTAGGTTCTCGTCCCAGCCCACCTATGGGATTGGCATGCCTAGAAAACTCCCTCTGGGTCTCTGCCGCCTGGTGCATGACTGCCCACGGACTCAGATTCCCTACAATTTGACCAGTGGGGTGAAGAGTGTTCTCTTCCTCTCGTGCGATGTTATGCATTGCATCACATCAGGCTCACCATGCTGCCTACAGTGAGGCATTTATGGTCGATGCTCTCCCAAGTCCTAGCATCAATGCCTGATACAGAGCAATCCAGACAAGCCATTGCCTCTCTGCTATAGGCCTGGAGCTGGCAAGACACCAAGCAAGGGCATCTTATGACACCCAGTGAGGTGGCTTCAGGGACAGTGATCTGTATGGGCAGATGGCATGGCTTCATCTATCAAGGTTATCACCCTGGTCTGGCACAGAGTGATCGCTCTGCTTTCCGGGACCTGTCTTTTTCCTCCAGGGCTAGGGAGGCTTGCAGGGCTTCCTCCATCTCCTCTGGCCCCGGGGACACCTCCCAGCTCTCTCCACCATAGGCTTCTCGTCTGGTTAGCCCAGGGTCTTCCCCTCCTGTTTCCCACCAGCTGGAGCGGAGGGTCTTGTTCCCTCAGGGTTTCTATTATCCCTCCCTTGGGAGGGAGAAGTTTAGTACTCACCCAAGCAGTAATGAATAGTGGAAGATTGACAAGGAAGATATGAAAATTATGTCCCTACCATAATTCTTGATCTTCTCTGTATCTTCACCATTCATTACTGATACCCACCCACCTTCCCTCAGTGGCCTCCTACTGTGGCGTCTTCACTCCTTACTCATTCCTCTCCCTCCTTGTTGGCCTTTATGCCAAAAAACAAACAAAACAAAAAAAAAACTATCTTGATTTTCCGTTCTTCTCTGGGACGGATCCTTTTCTCAAGATAAAGGGGAATGAGAGATTTATTCTACACTGAGGGAACTCTGTCTGATTGCCCTTGTGGCAACCTCTTGGCTTCTTAGCCATGTTGTTCAGTTCACAGCTGAAGAGGCCGTCCCTCTATGGCTCAGCCCCAATTTTCAGGTTCCTCGCAGTTATTTATTAATTAATATTGTCAGCTTCTTCTGGTTGGTGCTCTGGTACCTCATTAACCTGGAACTGTTGTTCTTGCCTTGCCTTCAGGGAGTCCAATCGAGTTCTCACTCTATCCTTTCATACAAAGCTGCCTTCTGTGGGCTTAACCCTCTCCACACACTTTGGTGTTAGCATAACAAGGTGCTAAGGGGCTTATTGCCCCTCCTAGTCGAGCTCTCTTTCTGAAACAGATTTTCTGCCTGGGCAGTCTGTGAGCCCTCAGCTAGAGTGTAGGGGTTGGGATGATGGAAGGTTAGAGAATCTGCCATTTTGTGTCCAATCTGTACAAGCGGTTCAGTTGAACCTTCTCTCAGTCCTATCTGGAGGATTCTTGCTCCTTGTTTGGTTCCAAGCTTATAAGCTTCTCAACCAATGTATCTAAGGGCAGTGTTCTCCCTCTCAGCAGCAGCAGCATCTTCTCCTTCTCCTTCCTTTTCTCTTTCTCTTTATCTGTTCCTCCCTTGAAGCCACCCTGGAGAGAGGCCCTGTGGTCCCTTAGGGTAGACATTCTCTCTCTTCTTTCTGTCCTCTACCGGCTTATTCCTTTTTCAGTTTATATCCTTTCCTTTTCTGTCCTTGGCTCTCTTGCCTCACTCTCTTTTCCTTACCCTTGTTTCCTCCTCTCTGGCTACAGAACTGAGATAGAGGTCTCGCGGCACTAACGGCCGCCCCTCACATATGGCGTGGTGCGTCGCTCTCGGCGGTGCCATTGGATCCCACTCAAAAAAAAATCTCCTATAGCGGGTGTGCACCTCTTGGCACTACCCAAGCAGTAATGAATGGTGAAGATACAAGAGAAGATCAAGAATTATGGTAGGTACGCAATTTTCATTTTCTGCCATCCTCCATCCCAGTGACACCCCCAGCCCTGTCACCAACCCATCTCATGGACTTACACAGAGCTGTATCAGTGAGTGGCCTGCCACATAGGGTTGTGCTGTGCCTGCAGGGGATGATGAGCAAGCCAGGGCTGTATCCTCTGTATTCTCCCTGAGGCATCTGCATGTGATGCATGCATGCATGTGTGTGTGTGTGTTAATGAACATGCATACTAAATCAACACCCTCCCCATGTCTACTGGCCCCACTGGTGCTTCTGCCTTGCAGTTCCTGGTATAAAGTGCATCCCTCCCTCACCCTTCCCCAAGTCAAGCAGCCACTGGTGTCCAGTGGTACCCCATCCCACACCCTATCCCCAAGCAGTCCCTGGCATCCAGCAGCACCCTCTCCTTCACTCTGTCCCTGGTGCCCAGCAGCACCCAACTCCCTCACCCTGCCCCATCAAGAAGTCCCTGGTGTCCATCAGTACTCTTCCTCATATAGCCCCAGGTCAAGCTGTCCCTGGTGTCCAAGAGCCACCCCATCCTCACCCTGTCCCAAGTCAGCAGTCCCTGGTGTCCAGTGGCACCCCTTCCTCACCCTGTCCCAAGCCAAGCAGTCCCTGGTGTCCAGTGGCACCCTTCCTCAACCTGTCCCAAGCCATCCCTGGTGTCCAGTGGCACCTCTACCTCACCCCTGTCCTAAGCTAAGCAGTCCCTGGTGTCCAGTGGCACCCCTTCCTCACCTTGTCCCAAGCCAAGCAGTCCCTGATGTCCAGTGACACCCCCCTTCTTCACCCTGTCCTAAGCCAAGCAATCCCTGGTGTCCAGTGACACCCCCTCTTCACCCTGGTCCCAAGCCAGCAGTCCCTGGTGTCCAGTGACACCCCCTTCCTCACCCTGTCCCAAGCCAAGCAGTCCCTGATGTCCAGTGGCACCCCTTCCTCACCCTGTCCCAAGTCAGCAGTCCCTGGTGTCCAGTGGCACCCTTCCTCACCCTGTCCCAAGCCAAGCAGTCCCTGGTGTCCAGTGGCACCCCTTCCTCAACCTGTCCCAAGCCAAGCCATCCCTGGTGTCCAGTGGCACCTCTACCTCACCCTGTCCAAGCCAAGCAGTCCCTGGTGTCCAGTGGCACCCTTCCTCACCTTGTCCCAAGCCAAGCAGTCCCTGATGTCCAGTGACACCCTTCTTCACCCTGTCCCAAGCCAGCAATCCCTGGTGTCCAGTGACACCCCTTCTTCACCCTGTCCCAAGCCAGCAGTCCCTGGTGTCCAGTGACACCCCTTCCTCACCCTGTCCCAAGCCAAGTAGTCCCTGATGTCCAGTGGCACCCCTTCCCTCACCCTGTCCCAAGTCAAGCAGTTCCTGTGTCCAGTGGCAACCCTTCCTCACCCTGTCCCAAGCCAAGCAGTCCCTGGTGTCCAGTGGCACCCCTTCCTCACCCTGTCCCAAGCCAAGCAGTCCCTGGTGTCCAGTGGCACCCCTTCCTCACCCTGTCCCAAGCCAAGCAGTCCCTGGTGTCTTGTGGCACCTCTTCCCTCACCTCCCCAAGTCAGCCGTCCCTGGGTACCATGTGATAACAACAATTGCATAATAGCAATCAGTCCATAGGAAGGCAACTAAAATGGTGCAGGGCCTGCGTCAGAAACCATATGAGAGAGACTGAGAGAACTTAATATGTATACCCTTGATGAAAGGAGGGACAGGGGGACATGATAGAAACATTTAAGTATCTCAAGGGAATCAATAAAGTTCAAGAGGGTAGCGTCTTTCAGAAAAAGAGATGTGTAAGAACAAGGGGCACAATCTGAAGATTGAGAGGGACGGCTCAGGGGCAATATAAGAAAGTATTTTTCACAGAGAGGGTAGTGGATGCATGGAACAGCTTTCCTGAGAAGGTTATAGGATCAAAACAGTGGGGAATTCAAGAATGCATGGGACAGAAATAAAGCAATTCTTGTAGGGGTAGAAGTAGACTGTTGGTTAACAAGGATCTGCAGCTTATCCAGTAGGTATGGAAATGGGCAGACTGGGTGGGCCAAGCGGTCCTTATCTGTCGACAAAGTCTATGTTTCATTATCAGTGGTGCACATCGCCAAATTCAATAGCGTGATCATCTCACCAAAAGCAATAACGCGACCCATCACAACACCGCCTAAGCAGCCAAAATACACTGAATTGTACAAGCACGTGCTCATTCATTGATAGCTCAGTAGGGTGGCTGGCACAGTGGAGAGGAGGGCTGTGCCAGTCGTCTGCTTGGGGTCAGGGCACTACCTGCCGGGGTGTGGGGATGGGGAAACCACTAGACACCAGGGAATTTAATTGTTCATTGGGCTGGCAATTGGTGGCAAGGGAGACCACTAGAAACTAGGGAATTTAATACAATGGGCCGACTATCAGCGGAGGGCACTTGTTTGCCCTGAAAAAGGTAACCCTGGTTCTACCAGTTCTACCTGGTAGAACAATGTAAGTTAGTACCTTTTTCGGGTTCAAATATCAAAGTTAGCTGGCAGAACATTTAGAGGTTTGCACAGCCCTACTGAGAAGGTGTGTGGAGGGTTTATGTGGCTACCCTCGGGGCCAGTTGGTTTTAGGAGTCCTTAGTGGCACTGGGGAAGAGGTCCCGGAACTGCAAAAAGTTGTAAGACAGGAGAGAATGATGAAATAATCCTTTTTACTATAATAAATGTTATTTATTGCAGAAAGAATTTGGACATTGTCCAATACCATATAATACATTTCTAACATGCAACAATAAGGTAGCAGTAAACTTGAAAATGGAAGCATTGATAAATGAATTTACAAGTGATTTCTGGGAAAAACAATAAGCAAGTCATAGATCTTACTTGAGAGGGCTCTTGCAGTAGGTAGGTAATTACATATAGGACTGGCCGACCAGCAGCAGGACCCACGGAAACATTTCTAGCTAGCAGTCCCTGGTGAGGGACCGCCCCACGTCAGGTGACCGGCATCATGCGATGTCGGTATAAAGGATAGTCCCAGATGCCCACCTTCCGGTTCTTTCCGCCATTAGCTCATACAGCACCTGTGATAAAGTTCATGCTTAGCAAAGCCCTGTTCTTTCGTCAGTTTTACGAAATCTTTCAGTATTCTTTACTTCATCAGGTTAATAGTCGGTGTATGTCGTCCCCTTCAAAAATAAGTGAGACTCGTTACGCGCCAAACTGCCACCTGAAGGCGGCCATTCTCTCTGCCTTTTTGTCTAGGCCCGACCACGTGGTCGACAAGTGCCGCATTGCCTGCACTTCAACGCGGCTACCATGAGCAGCGTAACAGTCTCTGGAAGCCCATCTGCTCAAAAGATGTCTTCAATGGAGAAGGATTGAAGAAGCTCAGGCAGGTGTCTACCTCTCCGAAGGACACCACAAGATGTGGGACAAAGAAAGGCACAGGGAGAAGGCCTCCCGTCCGCGACTCCAGCGGAGTCGCGGTTCAACGCGAACGTCCCTCGAGAGATGCGTCCGGCGGCAGCCTCAAGGTTTTGGAGGCGTCGGCCCACCCGATGAGCTCGCGCTCGGGTCCCTGGGCACCTCCGGTTAAAGAAGGCCTCAGCCCCCAGTACCACCAAGAGGCTTGGAGGCCTACTGGCACGGGCACCTCCCATAAGCTTAGACATCGGCTCCTCCGCCGTCTGCCAGGAAAGACCGATAAGATGCCCGACCCTGCGAGGTGGCACATGGTTGCATCCCCCTCCGGACGGGCCACATTCCTCCCTCGGCCTGCCTCTGGCGAGGGACCCCATAAGCAGGATGCGGCTCCTCTGGCATCGCCGGGATCCAGCCTAAAGTCGCACATCGGCTCCTCCGACGCTGCGCGGTGTCGGAACCTCGACAGACCCTCCATCTTCTGTCGTCCCAGGTTCCCCGCAGCCTTTGCTGCCATCCGGGAGCCAGAGTCGCCCCAGCCTGACCGGGACTTTTCCCTCTGTCCCTGGGTGAGGCTGGGCATATTCCTCCACCGTCAGACCCTCCTCCTACAGAACCGGATCTGACATCAGCTCCCCGGATGCGGCTCCGCGCCGGCCTGGCACCGGCCCTACTGATGCCAGTGGGACTTCCCCCTCTGTCAGGCCCGACCCCCACGGGCCTCTCAATGTCGACCCGCCCATGGGGCCTCCCCACAGGCCGTCTGCTCTGGCAGCTCCTCCGGTACCCGGGTATCCGCTCTCCTATCCGACTCCGTCCTACCTGGGTCCACAGTATCCAGCGCCGCGCAGTACCTGGCCCGACTCCACCCGGCCGCCACAGTACCGATGCATAATACCCGGCACGGTTTTCCCAGCCGGGTTATGGATACTCACCCACGGATATAATCTGTATAGTTATCCCCCCCTTCTCCTCCTCCACTGCCCCCAAGGCCACCAGTGGATCTTCAGCAGACTCTGACTTCCTAGTGGGCTGATACCAAGGCTCAGCTCATCAAGGGAAATTGAGAACCCACCCACAGCAACTGTGCCCTCCGGCCCCGTACACCTGAGACAGCACTCTCTCTCTCCCCTCCAGTTCCAGAGCTCTTCCCTCTGGACCCAGAGAGGCAGGACACACGTTCAGGGATCCCCTAAGGAACCCGTTCCTCCCCTAGGCAGGTGAGGAGACTTACTCTGCTTCAATTCTTCTTCCTTGCTCCCGGATTCGCCAGTTCCTCCGACAGATGCTCCGGAGAGAGCGAGACCGCCTCCGTCCAAGCCCCGACCAAGGACTCCTTCAAAGTCTCCTCTGGAGGATCCTTCCTTCAGGAGTTGCTCAGGAAGATCCAGGAAGTACATCAGTGGTGTTCTTTGGAACCAGATCCTCACGGGTCAACATAGAAACATAGATTTTGCGCAGATAAGGACCACTTGGCCCACCCAGTCTGCCCATTTCCCTACCTAATGGATAAGCTGCAGATCCTAGTAAACCGGCAGCCTACTTCTTCCTCCCCCACTCCTAGAATTGCCTTATGACTGTCCCATGCATGCTTAGATTCCACCACTGTTTTTGACTCCACAACCTCCTCCGGAAGGTCGTTCCATGCATCCATAACCCTCTCTGTGAAAAATACTTCCTTAAATTACCTCTGAGCCGCCCCTTCTATCTTCAAATTGTGCCCCTTGTTCTTGCACACCCTTTTTTTGAAAGATGCTACCCTCTTGGACTTTGTTGATTCCCTTGAGGTACTTGAAAGTTTCTATCATGTCCCCCTCTCTCTCCTTTCCTCGAGGCTATACATATTCAGCTCCTTAAGTCTCTCTTCATATGTCTTCCAGTGCAGACTCTGCACCATTTAGTGCCCTCCTCTGGACAGCTTCCATCCTATCTATGTCTTTACGTAGATTGGGTCTCCAGAACTACCGCAGTACTCCAGATGGAGTCTCACCAACTGTCTGTACAGAAGGATAATAACTTCCTGTTTTCTACTGGTGATGCCTCTCTATGCATCCCAGTATCCCCAACCCTCCTTGCTGCCCTCTCACATTGCTTGCCCACCTTTAGGTCATCTGATATGACTACCCCAGGTCCCTTTCCATTTCTGTTGTTGTTAGTATCTCACCTCCCATTGTGTACTCTTCCCTGGGTTTTGTTTCCCAGGTGCATTACCTTGCACTTCTTTTTTTTAAATGACCATTTTTTCTCCTTCCAGCCTGCCATCCCCGACCCTTCAGGGCCTCAAAGGTAGACATCCCTCTGCCTTTCACCTGCCCATATGACCCCAGGACCCCACTGGCTACGGTTTACCCCCAGTGGGATGGGGCAGAGCTCTCCCCCAAACAATCAACCTTCGTCGGTCAGGGGCCATCAGGCAGGAGGCACATCGAGAACACGTCTCCAGGGCTCCATCTTCCCAGCGATGTGGGCGTTTTCTGCTTTTCCTCACACCCTACAGTGTGGGACCCTGACGTCAAGGCACAGGCGCCCGACCTCACACTGTATGTGGCAGCCCCTTCCCTAAACATTGGGGGCTTGCAGTGCCTCCAGGGCCTCTGCTGAGGAGTCAGACAAGTGCTTTCGGGCTATAGCCTCAACCCTCCTCGGAGCAGGCAACCTGTCGTGGGGCGCTCAAGCCTACTCCCCCGGCCCGGCCCACCAGTGACCGAGTCCGCTCCAGACCCCGGGTGGCGGCGTGGAGGCGAGGTGGTGTCCAGGGCCTCAACCTCAGCGCCACCGGCCGGCTCTATTACCTTGCACTTCTTAGCATTGAATCTAAGCTGCCATACATTTGACCGTTCCTCTAACCTTGCCAAGTCCCTTCTCATCCTTTCCACCCACCTTGTGCATCAACTCTGTTGCAGATCTTTGTGTCATCTGCAAAGAGACATATTTTTCCTTCCAGTCCCTCTGCAATGTAAACATAAAGACATTGAAGGAGGACAGTCCTAATACTGAACCCTGAGGTACCCCACTAGTAACCCCCTTTCTTCAGAGTGGACTCCATTACCATTACTCTCTGTGTCCTATTCTCCAGCCAGTTCTTTACCCAGGCTGTCATCTTGGGACCCACTCCTATGCTGGCTAACTTGTATATTAATCTTTTGTGTGGGACTGTGTCAAATGCCTTGCTAAAGTCTAGGTAGGCCATGTCCACAGCCCTCCCTGATCTACTACTTTGGTCACCCAGTCAAAGAAATCTATCATATTTGTCTGGCATGACCTTCCGCTGTGACTCCATGCTGCCTTGGGTCCTGAGCCCCTCTGGCCTCTAGATACTCAACAATTTTTCCTTCAGAAGTGATTCCATCATTTTCCCTACCACTGAGGTTAAACTAACAGGTCTGTAGTTTCCTGCTTCTGCCTTGCCCCACTTTTGTGAAAGGGAATCACATCTGCCCTTCTCCAGTCCTCAGGTACCACCCCATCCTCCCATGATTTGTTAAAGAGGGTTGCCAGTGGTGTCACTAGTTCTACCCTTAGTTCTTTAGAATTCTGGGATGAATCCCATCAGGCCCCATTGCTTTGTTCACCTTCAGTTTTAAGAGTTCTTTTAGAACCCTTTCTTCTGTAAATGGGCTGGTATCAACTTCTGTATCCACAGTGTTTCTACTGTTTGTTTTAGGTACCTCCCCACTTGCTTTGTAAATACTGAACAAAAATATTTGTTTAGTATATCTGCCTTTCACAGTCACCCCTGCCCACCCTCCTCCTCTTTATTAAGCCTCACTAACCCTCCCTTGGTCTTTCTTCACTCCCTGATGTACCTATAAAAGGTTTTATCCCCTTCTTAACTGAGTTGGCTATCTTTTCCTCGGTTAGGGCCTTTGCTTTCTGACTGCCTTCCCAGCTTCCTTTGCTTCAACTATACAGTTCTCTGTCCTGCTCCTTCTGTGATTCCTTGTTCTTCCTGAATGCTTTCTTTTTCTCTTGAACCTTCGCTGCCACTTCCTTGGAGAACCATAGTGGTTTCTTACATAGTTTCATTTTGTTTTTGCTTCACACAAAGGCTTGTTACCTCTGTGATGGCAGTTTTATTATTCCCCATTGTTCTTCCACCCTCCTTCCTGCCCATTTGCTAGTGCATTCCTTAGGCACTCACCCATTTTAGCAAAGTCAGCCCTCCTAAAGTCCAGTACTTTTGCCTTTGTATGGCTTGACTCTATTGCTGTGTTTATTGTGAACCATACTGTTCGGGTCGCTGGATTTAGATGGCTACCAACTTCTACATCTGTGATCCTCTCTTCATCTCCATTTCAGAGAACCAGGTCTAAGATTGCTCCTCTCGAGTGGGCTCAATACTAGTTGTCTAAGGCATGCCCCTATAGGACATCTAGAATAACCCACTCTTTGAAGTGGCTGCTGCAACTGCACTCCAGTTAACATCTGGCATATTCAGATCACCCATCAGCAGTATCTCCCATTTGTCTGCCATTCTAAGTATTCTTTCTATCATTTACTTGTCCATTTCCTCCCCTGAGAAGGGGGTCTGTATCAACCCTGTGCGGATTGTGGTGCCATTGCCGGTCTCCAAATTTACCCACAGTGCTTCTTCTCCTCCCTGTTTTCCCTTTTGTTCTGTTGCTTTGATTCCTTCTCTTATGTAAAGAGCTACTCCTCCTCCTCCTCTTTTACCCTCCCTGTCCCTCCTGTAGATAGTGTATCCTGGTATGTTTATGTCCCAGTCATGGTTTTGTGTACCATGTTTCTGGGACTGCCACGATATCCAGATTTCCTCCTCTATCAAGGCTACTAATTCAGGAAGCTTTGTTACTCAGACTATGGGCATTGGTACTCATTGCTCTCCATTTTTGATGGCTTTACCTTCTTTTGCAGCATCCCCCACTGACCTTTCTACCTCTGTCTTTTTCTCATTTAGTACCCTGTTTTGTAGGGAGAGGCTGGGATTTTCTGCTGCTTATCAGTGCCTCCCCTTGACTAGTTTAAAAGCTTGCCAATGAAGCATTTAAACTGATTGCTCAAAAGGCGTGTTCCTTCCTGGACAGATGCAGACCATCCTGCCAGTATAGGCTGGTGTCCCTCCAGGTGGAACCCCAGTCCCCAGTGAAGCCAAACCCTGTGCTCCACACCATTTTTCAACCATTCATTAAACTGCATGGTGCAAAGTACCCCGCCTCACTCATGCCATTGACAGGCAGCACCTCAGAGAAGGATATTGTGTGTGCTACTTGTCTTGGGCTCCTCCCAATTCTACAAAGTCCTTCTGCACTGCTCTAATCTCATGATTAGCCAAGTCATTTGTCCCTAGGTGGACAATGACGTCCAGTTCAACTCCCATGCAGCTGTTCTCATGATCCTGAGGATGCGCCTCCTGTCTCTCCAAGCCATGGCACCAGGCAGGCACCTTACTTCAGTTTTCCTGCTCCCCCAGTTCTATCCCTAATAATTGGGTCCCCCACCAGAAGCTGCTTCCTTTCCTTGTGGTGTCCTCTGCCTCCTTCCTGTGGGCCTCCCTTGTGACAGTTGTCCTCAGCCTCCTTAGTCTCCTCTCTCGGGTGCATCCATGGGGAGCTATGCTCCCCAGAATGTGTATGGATTGTAGTGTGGAACAACTGACTGGGTGTGCCTCTGTTTCACCATCCTCACCCTCCAAGTCCACTGTGGTCCAACTGCTGTGCTTTCTTCGCAACCTCTGAGGTAGTGGTGGTGGCTCTGGTGCTCCCTGGATGGGGAGGTTCCTTCCTACCGTCCAGTGTGGCCTGGGAAGGTTCCCTTACTACTGTCCAGTGTGGCCTGAAGATGGGCAACTTTCTCCCTCAGGGCAGAGAGTTGTCTGCAAATAAGGCAGCCTCTCAGCCTCCAGAAAGACTCCCGGAAGACTGCTGCCCCACAGCCATTACATTGCACTACTCCCCACAATTTGTGTGTGTGTGTGTGTGTGTGTGTGTGTGATTGGTTTGTTACATAGAAATATATATATATATATATATATATATATATATATATATATATTATACAATGTGTATGCTTATATTGTCAGTGCAGTGTGCTAGAGAGGATATGACAGTGATATGCACCTTGCACTCTTGAGAAATGATGTCAGAACCCCAGGTATAAAGGAACTATTTCCAGGGTGGGAAGGGTTAGGCCTAAACTGTGCCCTCACAAAACAATCAACTAAAGCTCTGACCCACCACTGCGATGAGTGCCTTCCTGTCAGCAAGATGCCCTACACAACAATTTGACAGAGAAAATACCCTGCTAATCAAACAGAGAAAATCTACACATCCAAGTCAGACACAGGTAAACCTCCCAGCCCCAAAAACAGGCCTGGTGGTTCGTGCTCTGAAAGCTGTCAGCCCCAAAATAAGTCAGCTGTGCTTTAAACTCTTTCTGCACTGAAAATCTTAAGAATTGTAACAAAGAAATGTAAACCTAGATCCACCTCCTCTGTTGCTTGAAAGACTGTCTTCTCCTGTTTCACAGGTCTGCAGGTTTTGCTATGACAACTCCTTAACCACAGTAACTTATTTAAACATATTTTAACTATCACAAACTCCTACGCAACAGTAAATTATTTAAAAATAGTTTCTGTCCCAAAATCCTAGTAGTCAATCTAGCTACCCCAAGGGACAACCAAAATGCAGTAGTCAAACACTTATGAAGTTACTTCCAAGATAAGCAGAGTTTGCAAGCTCCTTTTCAACTCCTCAGCCACCTGTAATTTATTTAAAAATAGTTTAACTGTCAGAAAATCCTAGTAGACAATCTAGCTACCTTCAAGGATCTACCCAAATGCAGTATTTAAATCCTTCTGAAGTTACTAACAAGATAAACAGAGTTTGCAAGCACCTTCTTGGTTAAACACTAAATAAATACGTGAATAAAATGCAATTACCAAGGTAGTTAGTTTCACCTCCACAGAATTAAGCAAAGTGCACGTTTGTTGCACTAGTACTCAGATGGGGTCTCACCAACTCGCGAACATCTGGACCTGCCCCTGGCGTCTCCTGCTTGAGTGCCACCCTGGATCGAGCCTCACGCCCACCTTGTTTCCACTATTTGGAAACAACCATCACTTTAGCCCTGCTTCCTCGGAAGTCCAACAGGCTATACCAGGCTCGGAGGTTGTAGATTTTTGGATTCTCACCCCATGCAGACTCGGTCATGATTAGCGCCGCTCACGGCTGGTCAGCACACCCCAAACATTAAAGCTCATCTCCTCCGGACAAGGAATCTCACCTTTTGGACCAGTACAGAGGAAAAATATGCGCTTCTTCCACACTGGGATTCGGGCCCTGAATTATGTAGCACATATGGGGATTACCAGAAGGCTATCCTTACCCAGGCAGAATCTAAGATTGACTCCTTACCTGACTCTCAAGTCAAGCAGGAGTTAGCTGACCAAGTCCATTCTGCTCGTTCGCAGTCGTCACATCCTGAGGATGACTATGGCCGCAGTGGACACTGCGGAAAGAGCTCCGCGTTTGTCGTAAGTCTTCAGCGTCATGCCTGGCTCCACCTGTCAGGTTTGGTCCCGGAGGTGCAGTCAGCAATCCAGGAAGCACCTTTCAGGGTTCCGTGCTTTTCAGTGGTGATGTCAAGGACATCATCACCGTTTACAGGAGTAGGGACAGCTCTGAAATCTGTGGATTCCATGTACCGTCCCCATCCAGCGCGCGTCCCTTCATGAGCGCGGCTGGCCTCAAGCGAAACCCCAAGGAAGGTGGGCCAGCAAACGCCAAGCCCTGCAGCTGCCAGGCCCCTGCCACCCAAAAAGCAGCAGGTGCCCCAGCTGCAGCGCTGCCCACCACCTGACTCCTCCCCTCTCCCACTGCCTCCGGACTCCCCAGAGGAACTGGTAGGCACCTTCCGGGTTGGGAGAGGATAACAATGGATTCATGGGTGCTTCAGATTATTGCAGAGGGCACTCCATAGAGTTTCTACAGAAACCTCCACGCCACCCCCCTCTGAAGTCCTCTTATGCAAGGGACCATCTTCCTTGGGTCAAGGAAGAAATATCTGCCCTTCTCATGAAGCAGGCCATAGAACCCATTCCTCCTCACCTTCAGGGACGGGTTACTATTCCCATTTCTTCCTGGTCCCAAAGAGATGGGAGATCTCAGACCCATTCTCGATCTCAGCTCCCTGAACTTCTACATCGAATACAAAAGTTCAGGATGCTTTCCCTTCAAACCCTTCTGCCTTCTTTGGCGGGTCAATGGCCTTTGCGCTAGATATGCAGGATCGTATCTGCACATCCCCATCCATCCCTCGCATCACAAATACCTCCAGTTTGCTTTTCAGTGGACCATTACCAATTCCAGGCACTTCCGTTTGGTCTTTCCTCAGCTCCATTAGTTTTACCAAATGCCTGGCGGTGGTAGCGCCCACCTGCGCACTATGGGAGTTCAGGTGTTTTCCTACCTGGACAACTGGCTCCTGGGGTCTCGTCCAGGGAGGAGCTCTGCATTTTCTCTCCTCACCCAGCAGGTTTTCACTTGCCTGGGTATTACCATCAACCATTCCAAGTCTCATCTGGACCCTCCAGAGACTTCAGTTCATCGAGGCTATCTCGATACGACAGTGGGCAAGGCCTTCCTTCCCTCCGGACAGGCGGCCTCCCTCCAGTCACAGATTTCAAACAACATGAAGTCTTGCTGTATTCTGACAATAGCAGTGAGTCCCAACCTTTGAACTGCCCCAGATGAAAGAGTTAACTTTCCATGATAGGCATGGAACGCTGAGCTTGAGCAGGTTGAGACTCTGTCTGTTGCTGCTTGAAATCAAACCGTCAGATTCTTTACTCCGCCTCACTGAACAGTAGCTCCAGAGATTTCTCCTTTGCTCAGTTCATTTTGTCGGTTAAAGTCCGTTTTCTCGGTTTAAACCAAATTTAAAACCACAACCTGTCGGTTCAGTCTCTTGTCTGTGGTATTAAGTACTAGATTTATTTATTTTGTTTTCTATTCTGTGTGGAACTTGTAAGCGGTTTATCGGTTCAGTTTGAACCGATCAAGTTATTTAAAAATCTTTATTTCTACTGTTACAGTGTGGTTACAGTTCTTATCGGTTCTAAAAAACAGATTTTACCATGTTTTTCCACGACCCGTGACACGGTCAGGAACCGATAAAGTATCATGCCTGGTGGATTGCCATTAAAAGGGTAAGTTTGGTTAGGACTGGCACCATGTCTGAGAAACCCAAAAGAAAAACCAGGACCACTGGGTTTCAACACTGTAGTGTGTGGGAAGTCTTTGCTAAGGCTGATCCCCACACCACCTGTGTTGTTGTCTCGGGTTTGACCACCTTGATTCAGACTGCCAGATTTGTAAAATTTTCCTGCAGCTACCCTAGAAAAGAGTTGGTAGGCTCAGGAAAGGGAGGCAAAAGTCCAGCTGACCCAGATGGCCAGCCGGTTTGGTTCAAACTGAACCAGAAGAAGTGCCCTCTGACCAGGGCAAGACTTCTTCGGGCAAAGGAGAATCGATTCCGAGTCGGTTCCGTTAAGAGAACAAGAAGGAAAAATCAACTGATGTGGATCCAAAAGTTTCTTTTCCAACTGTTGATGAAATAGCCAAAGCGATAAAGATTGTGCAGTTGCTTCCCTGGTTCTGACGAACCGGCACCATCAGGAAGGCACTCGGTTCGGCCGGTTCCACGTTCCGGATTATGAGTTGGAAGAATATCATGAACCAGAGGAGGAGGAGGAAGGAGAGTATGAGGAAAGTAAATGTGGTTATGAAAGTCTGGATGTGCCCATTGACCGGACATCTCCCCAGACAGACCTTCGGAGTGTCTCCTCCTAGGCTTTCTGAGTCCCCTCCCATTTCATGTTTTATAAGAAGTGGCGAAACCCTTCAGCTTCCTATGGAAGAAGCTGTGGACAACCAGGAGGAGCCTGACTGTGGAAATGATGGATATCCCAGAGTCCAGGAGGCTGTCTATTCCTTACACAAGTCTTTGGAAACAGACATTTAAAATTTTAAAGACTCCTAATTCTATACCTCTTGTGGATAAAAGAATGGACAGGAGGTATACTCTGTCGAGCTCAGATATGGAGTTCCTTACCAGCAATGCAGCCATGTTGGGGTAGTGCAGGCTGCAGCCTGTGATAAGGCTAATATCCCTTGGCTTCCACACACACCCCAGATAAGGACTCCTGGAGAATTGATGCCATGGCAAAGAAACAGTACATGGCAGCATCCTTGGGACTCAGGCAGGCCAATTATATGGCCTATACAGCTAGATATCAGAAATCCAGATGGGACACTGTCATGACAAGGGAAGTCAGAGTTTGGAATTCTGATTTTGAAAGCAGCACAAGGGAAGTCACAGAGTTTGGAATTCTGATTTTGAAAGCAGCACAAGGGAAATCACAGAGTTTGGAACTATTTGATTTTGAAAGCAGCACATGGGAAGTCAAAGAGTTTGGAACTCTGATTCTGAAAAGCAACAAGGAAATCACAGAGTTTGGAACTGTCTGATTTTGAAAGCAGCACAAGGGAAATCACAGAGTTTGGAACTCAGTGCTTTGGCTTCTCAGAAGGAACTAGAAGGGACAGGATCAGATCTATAGTACAGTAGCTTATTGTTGTTTTACATTGTTTCTTGTGGATCCTACTTGGTAGAAGGTTATTTCTTTTCTTTCTTACTACTAAGGGGCTAGCAGGGTATTGTTTGGGGCTGTTGGAATTTTGAAACCTGTTTTGGTAGCTATAAGTTGGCTCATTTGTTTGATTCACTGTGGCAGGCTGCATTTGTAGAGGCCTATTTCTTCTGTTTTAAAACATAATTTGGTGTGATTTAACTGGGTCTGTTTCTTTGAATAGGAGACATATATCTTCTAATTCCAAGCCTATTTTGATGTGTTGGTGAAGCTGTTTGAATTGGAGTCCTGTTTCTTTGGGTAGCAAACCTATTTTGGGGCTTTGAGTAGAATTGTGATTCATTGTTGCTGGCTTCACTAGCTGCAAAGTTTGAGTGCAGAGTGGGGGAAGGTGCTAATGGTCTCAGCTACCTGATTGTTTCTGGAAGACTTGGGCTGGTCCACCCTTGGTCCATTATTTCCTTTATACCAGGGGTTCTGACATCACTTCCTCAAACAGGCAGAAGAATATGCACCTGTCATAGCAAAAGCAGACATCCAGGAAAGGAACAGCAGCAAGTGAAGAGGTGACTGCTCTCTCAGTGGAAGGAAGTAAATGCAAATCTAGGAGCTTTCATTATTACTTCTTAGCATTGATATTGCATTGGGGAAAGGAGGAGTAGGAGTTTGAGGAAGGTTGTGCAATGGCTACTTAAAGTCTGTTTTGAGTGTGGATAGGAAGGATAGGAATATAAAAAGTAGTTGTTCAATATATCTAAGCGTGTGCAACAAGGAGGTAAGGAAATAAAGAAAATGTTTTGCACTGATAGAGGAGGGAGAGGGAGACTTGGGGAGTGTTTGGTATCCTGCATCTGGAAGGGTGGGGGTCACTGGTGGGCAACGACAACAATGGGTAGGGTGGTGAGGCTGCAACAACTGTGGTGCACCAATCTTTCTAAAATTGCCTGGAGTGTGGGAGGATGTTTAGTGTGCAACCACATAGAAAAACTTAGAAAGGAGATTGAGGGTCTGCAGGAGGAACTAAGACAGGCAAGGCAGATTGGGGTGGGTTTAGCCCAATACTGGAGGGAGGAAGAAGGGGAGATGAGGGAGGGTGATTTAAGCCAACAGTGGTGAGAGAGGGGTCAGAAGAAGGGAAGCAGAGATAAAGGGCCCAGGCCAGTGTAAGAGGTCTGAACCTCACTTTCAGGTTCTTGTCAATATTGGGAATGCAAATAATCACAAACAGGTTGCATTCGAGTAATAAACAAGTTTATTACTACAAAGGGATAAATCACAGTTGCCCTAAGCAGTTCTTACCAATACAAACTGGGAGCCAGTGCTAAGCGTTCCCTATACCTCAAGGTTTCTCTGTAGTCTCTTGGGATCTCTTGGGTCTCCGAGGTGTAAAGCCTGTGCATGACATTATATACCTGTGATAATTACTATGGTTTCTAAAAGATAGAACATTTCTAGTTACAGAGATGAGCCCTATTGGCTAATTTAGAGGTGGCTCCATGGTCCAAGATAACATTATATAATTCTGTAAAGTCATCAGTTTTAGAACAAAGACGTTCTTATACAGAGTCTTACATAACAGGGTGAAGTGGTGCACATCACCAAAGGATGGCAATGTTGCCTTACATATTACAATTACTTCAAGGACAGGTGTCTTGGCATCTGACAAGTAAGAAATAGACAGAAAATACATGGTATAATATCGTGCATTAGCAAGCAAAGTGGTTACAATAATATGCATTCATATCCTGACATCTACTCTTGTACGGTAGATGCCTTTAGCCTATGTATTAGTATAGCCTATGCCTTACCATTAGCTGTGTACGGTGTACCCTGAGGGTATCAATTAGGGTGCAGGGACCCGTGTAACAATTCCCCTTGTTGCCTCCAAGGGCAACACAGGCAGATCCAGGGAATGGACAGGAGCAGTGGGCGTTACAAGCCTGATCTCGAGCCTTGTAAAGGAACTCAAGCTGCTCACGGTGTTGGCGTAGTGTCGTCGTAGGCAGCAGAGCATAATAATCAAAGTGAATATTAAAAATGCTTGTATTATAACAAAACCTTTAAAAGTGATTTCTAACCAGGTGTTAGTCAATACATTATTCAAATCTCCAACGTTGATGAGGTCAAGGACAGTTTCATTGGCTTTGGTTATATTAGTGCTGATGTGGATGAGGTGTGTGTCCTTTCTATCTAAAGGGATTTCAGTGTAAGTGTAAGTGGATCTATGTATGCGTTAAAGTATGGTAGGTATTCTGAGGTGTGAGTAAGTAATCTGGGTTACCATCAATAATGTCTGCATCCATAAGGGGCAGGGGTTATTACAGTATGTCCAATAACAGTTTTCTGATGGGAACAAAACAAAAGTTGGGGTAATCAATTGAACAAGTAACAGAACCATATGTATAGGACTTAACATTAGTAACTATACAGTACTCTCCGTCAGAGTTATACTGTGAACGTACAGTAGGTAGTCTCCATTTTGCAACTGGACAGAGCATGTGTAGGTTGTCTTCGAGAGCCGTGTTGACAGGCGATGAGCTTCCTCACGATAGGACTGGTAGAGTTGGTCTGGTGACAGAGTAGAGTCAAAAGAGTTGGTGCCATTCTCAGTGATGTCATCATCCATAGTGAAAGTCCAATCAATGCTGTCTGG
This sequence comes from Neoceratodus forsteri, assembly GCA_016271365.2. Lineage (NCBI taxonomy): Eukaryota > Metazoa > Chordata > Ceratodontiformes > Ceratodontidae > Neoceratodus > Neoceratodus forsteri. The sequence goes on from JADMNL010000034.1 coordinate 80,585,175, forward strand.
AGAATAGCCACAAACAGGGCGTATAACATCAAACACATCACATCGGCACAAGTAGATATATTGCTTTTTTGCACAGCAGTCCGTGTGCGGTGCCACCCAGGCATCCAGGAAGGAATGGTAGACCAGTAGAGGTGGGAGATCCAGGCATTCTCTGTAGATGTCGTCATCCAAATGCCTAATCGAATGTGCCAGTGCAAGCTTAGTCGAACAAGGCTGTGGTGGGATCAAAACGTGGTAAGGAGACAGTAAAAGAGACAAACATGGTATCTGTTATGGAACATTTCTTGGTAGAAAAACAAGGACCAGTATTAGGGTGTCTGGTCACAAACCCCAAATTTCGCTGTGGAGAGAGAAATAGACAAAGTCTGTTGCATACATAAGGAAACACAAGTTGAAAGTTTACATTTAGGACAATACCACTTAGAGATGTGTCTATCATGTATTATGTCAGGGATTCTTCTAGTTTCTAAGTCACGGAAAAGGTTGTTGATGGTAGTGAGAATGTATGAACCATATGCAGAACAAATTATTTGTCTACCAATGTATTGTTTTCAGCTTCTCTTTGTTCTGTTGTATGAGTGTGTTAATCTTATCTTTCAAATCAGTGAAGGCTTTTGCAATGTCATGCATGTTGTATACAGTGTATCTTTCTTCCTGATTATGGCCATTCTCACCATGCAATAATGGTGGTAGAACATTATTAACCAAACCAGTGGAGAACTTGGCAGAATGACTCTTGATAGCAGCAATGTCTGCTTTGTTCCAAATGGACATAGCAGTACCAAAAGACCTGTGACAGTACCTGTAGCACCTGTAACATCAGAACTGTCAACTTCACGCTTACTACGTTTATGATTAAGAGTACCAGGAGGGTTTTCCTCCTGAAATTACCTCTATGTTCAGTAGAATAAACCCCAGTGAAGGATCCTTAGTACGACTTTGAAATGCAGCTAAACTGTCAAGCAATAATGCACTATAAAATGCAGATGTATTGGTATTGTGACACATACCAAATTCTTTCATATTCAGTAAGTAAGGTTAAATAAAACAGGTATATGCATAAACTGTAAATTATTAATCAAAGAACCTGGGAGGGCAGTGGCTGTGAGACCACTACGGGGACCAGGGTTATGTTTGGACATTCCAAAAGCTGTTTTCAGTGGTGGTAACACAGAGAGATATATGGCTGCAGAGGCCATGTGGTGTACAGAACAGAATCTGCAGGCAGAATCCTGGGAGAGAGAGTTACAATAGGAAGGATCAATCAGAGCAGTAATGTTGTACAAACCAGAGTGTCTTAATGCAGTTTGTAACAAGGACAGTGAACCATTGGGGATAATTTAGCGTTGGGCCAACCCTAAAAGTTCCCTTGGAGTTTGGCCACAGGGAGAATTTGTCCTTGTGATGTGGTTTGCCACTCAATTTGAAGGGTAGATTTGTCAGGAGCAACGACCGAGGCAGTGAGGTATGCATTGGAACCTTCCTGGACAGTAATCATAGTGTCTGATATTTTGATGGAAACTCTCTGTAGGAGGTGCTGGAGGATCAAGTGTCGACGGAGGTCCGGTACCGTGCCTTGGGCAAAGGATCACTCCTGCAAGGAGGAGATAGGCACAAGATAGCCATCTCGTCAATGTATCTGAAAAGAAAGATCAAAGATTAGTACATTAGTACAATTCCACCCAGTGGGGTTAGGAAAAGTAAGTTTAAGTTCCTTTGTACAGTTTCAATTGGTTTGCATGTAACCATTTGTCAGTCAATTTATTGTTGTGGAGGTCTAACTTGATAGAACTGCTGGACTGAGCTTGTTGACAATGGGGTAAGGGCCTTCCACTTATTGGAGAAGAAGTGGGTGGGATGTGCAAGTCAGTACCATTACCTGGTCTCAACCTGCCAATCCACTTCTTGTGCATGTTTGTCAAATTGTATTTTGGACTGTTGCTGGGCTTTGCCCATGCAGTTTACAGTGTACAAGTATATGTGTGTATGAGGTCTTTTCTGAGCTTTTCACATACTGATCCACAGACACGGTCTGCAGTGGGGTGTGTGGGTCAAAGAGCAAGTGTTCAGGCAATCTCATTTGTCTTCCAGTCATTACCTCGAAGGGTGTAAACTGGGTGGTGGCTGAGGTGTACCCTAATTGCCATAAGGAGTAAAGGCAATAGGGAATCCCAGGTCTTGGGATTGTCCTCAATGAATTTGGAAGCATTTGCTTAATCCGTCCGTTGGCTCTTTCTACTTGACCTGAGGATTGAGGGTGATAAGGTATGTGGAACTTTGCTGAACCCCAAGGAGTTCAAGGGACTCTTTCATTAACTCACCTGTAAAACTGGTTCCTTTGTCAGAGTCTACCTTGAGAGGCAGGCCCCACCTGGAGAAGATCTGTTCTACCAGGATTTTGGCAGTTGTTTTTACGGTGCATGTCTTAGTGGGGAAAGCTTCAACCCACTTGGAGAATAAATCAGTTACCACAAGGGTATACTTGTTGTTTCTGCTGGTATTGGTCAAAGGACCAATGAAATCTATTTGAATGGCATGCCAAGGCTAGTGTGTCTTTGTGGTAAAAGTTTGGCATTTCGTTTTGTAGGTATGGGATTGTTTTGTGCACAAACAAGGCAATTATCAATATATTGTTTAATATCTTTGGTAATACCAAGCCACCAGGCAGTGGTCTTGAGGCGTTGGAGGGTATTTTCTGCCCTGGTGTCCACCAGTAGGAGTGTCATGTACCAGGTGCAAAATTCAGATCTCAAATGTCTGGGGACTACCCACAATTTGGTGGTAGTATCCTCTGGTTGGAACCAAATGAGTTTATTGTCAGGAGATAAGTGTAACTTACCTTCATGCCTGCGATATGGGTTATGTGTAGGAGTCTTTCTTCAGTACCCTTGTCCAGAAATCTGAACACTTCTTTGAGTTCAGTGTCCAAATGCTGGGATGCTGAGAGGTCCAGGGGAAAAGATTCAGATTTATTTTTGAGAGATGCTACATGTACAGCTGCATTGGCTTCTGGATGATCCATCATCAGACGTCCCCCTCAGGCCCCTTCCTTAGCAAGGGTATATGCTGTGTCATTGAATGCATGATAGGGATCATGTAGGGAGTGAGCTTTAACCTTGTGCACATAAAGTTTGTGTGGGTGTTTCTGTGCCAATGCGTGTATGTAGATTACCAATTCTTTGTATTTCACTGGACTTCCATCAGAGGAGAGAAAGGAGTTCTTCTGCCAGAAAGGGAGAAATTCTGTAAGGAACAACAGACCCAATTAGAATCTGTGAAGATGATGGTATCCTGAGTTCCATGTTGAATAAACTCAAGTGCACAGGCCACCGCTGCCATCTCTGCATACTGTGATGAAGCTACATTACAGTGTTTAGATATCCTAACAGTGTTCCATAAGGATACACCACCAAGATACCCATCCTGCAATCTGTTCTCCCTGATAGTACGATGCTGAACCATCAGTGAAAACACGGCACAAAGAGGCACTTTCCAGTATCTCAGGGGTGGCAGGGAGGAATGGACCCGGATCTGGGAGGTCAGGTGACTGCAGCGTACAGTCATGGGGTTCCCCTGAAAAAGGAGACCATGAGCTAGCAAAGATGGAACTTTGGTCTGGTGGACCTGGATATCCCTATCCTGGAGGAGAAGTGACCAATGTGTCAGCCTGGTGTTGGAGACTGACCCATCCTTCACTCTATCTGAGAGCAGAAAGGTAGTGGGCGTATGATTAGTGTTAAGAATCAGTGGTGAGTACCCAATGATATACAGGAAGTGCTTGACAGCCCAGCAGGTGGCCAGAAGGTTCCTTTCACAAAGGCCGTACTTCTGTTCCATTGGGTCAAGAGCTGTGGTGCATATGCAATAGGTCTCAAGGTGACATGCACCTTCTGGGCCAGCACTGCTGGCGTGGCAATGTCAGAGGTGGCACACTCGAGATGGAATGAGTAGTGCTGGATTGGGGTTCACCAGTGCTGGGGTGGAGGCCAAAGCCTGCTTCAGTGACATCACAGCCTGGTATGGACAGGGCCCCAATTCCATGGAGCGTCCTTTCTGAGTAGATCATACAGAGGAGGCGGCTTTCTAGAGCAAAATCACAAATAAAATCTCTGGAACAGTTTACCATACCTAGAAACCTTGAAGAGTTGCCACACTGGTGGGTAATGGCAAGTCTTGTAATCCCTGAATCTTTTTTTCAAGTAGGGCTCCGGCCTTGGTCAGTTATTTTCAAACCCAGAAAGAGTACTTCTTTCTGACATAATTATGCTTTTGCTTGGTTGCACTTCAGACCTGCTCTCTGAATGAGAGTCAGTAGTTTGTCCAAGAGATCCAGATGTTGTTCCTGAGTGGCAGTGGCCAACAACAGGTCATCTATGTACTATAAGAGACATTGGGGGCTGAGAAACTTTGTAGGGCATCCATCATGTGGAGATGGAAGAGGATGGGCTATTATGGAATCCCTGTGGCAAGCAAGTCACGTGTACTGTCGTCCTTCAAAGATGAAGGCAAACTTATATTGACTCTTGAGGACAATGGTAATGACCAAAACAATTGGAGATGTCAGGGCACTGAACCATTTCTGATCTGGTGTTAAAGTCGAACACATCTAGTGCAGCGCCACAGTTGAGGAACAACTGGGAGTAACCCGATTCAGTTTTCTGTAGTCAATAGTAAGTCTCCAGGTACCTGTGGGTTTCTTCACAGGCCAGACAGGAGAGTTGGCAGTGGAGACACATGTTCTGATTACTCCTTGTTTAAGGAGTGACTTGATCATTTCTCGGAGAGAGGGTAAGGCTTCAGTGGGAAAGCGGATATGCCTTTTTCTCTCATGTGCGGGCCTAGCACCTCGATAATAGTATGCATTCTGCCACAATCGTGCTTATTAACTGCAAACACTTCCAAATGTTGTTGCAGAATAGGTAGGAGTTTTAGGAAAAGTTCATGGTTCTTGAACAAATCTATGACGTCATACTCTTTGTTGTTGATAGATATTGTTGCCACAGCATGTGAGTCAGGAATTAAGACAGTATGGTATTGACCCTGGATCTGAATCAGCAACATGTTTGCTAGATCCACCACACAGCTGCAAGGAAGTCAATTCCAGTAATACTAGGATGATCATGCAGCACCATCAGTTGGAAAGCATGTGAGGCCTTCAAATGCCTAGCTCTACGGTAAGGTAGAGAAGCGGTATGCAGGTAACTTAGTACCATCAACTCCTGACATATTGGTCTTCCATCCAGTAGACCAAGGAGATGTGTCGGGTGTTCATCATGTAACACAGATACAGCTGCACCTCTATCTAACAAGACAATTAGTTGGCGGCCCCTGACCTCGAGCCTCGGTGCAGGGCCTTCGTTTGTATCAAGACCAGCTTGTTTACAATGTGGACTGGGGCCTGTAATTGTCAATCCGTGATGCTGGAGGCATGCAGAGGTTGGGCTTGACTTGCATGAATGCCTTCACAGTATTGCACTGATGCAATATAGGGAGAAGCTTCGGGTTCAGGCTTGTGTGGGCCTGAGGCTCGTACTTCCTGTGTCTCCATGACCAGTGGTGGCATGGGTCACCAGTTGTACCTCTGCAAGGGTCTGTGCGGAACAGCATCCGCTACAGAGCACACTTGCCCAGGAGCTCCAAATTTTTGATTTTCTTCAGCTATCTCCTTGTATGAAGGACCCGATCTTTGTAATGGTTTCCCTCTGCCCTTGTGCCTTCTTTTTTAGGCCAATTCGGGTTCCCACCCATTGTTGTTGTTGAGCCTGTTGGGGTTTTGCTGGGTGCTAGCTGGAGGGGCGATGGATGTTTAGGCTGCTGTTGCTGGGCCTGCCCTTCCAGCAGTGTAATGTCGTGGTCCCAGAAGCAGGTTCCACGGCGGCAACCTTTTGGAACGGAACCCAAATCACGGATGTACAGTTGATACACCCTCTCGGTTTTCAGAAGAATATAGGCAAACCTATCCGTTTTGGGTGTGGTTGGCTCTACCTTCTCTCTTACAGCTGGGATCATGTTCCTAGGAACAAGGTCTTATATTCAATAAGATCTACATCCGCAGCTTCTTGTGCCAGATGCTTCCCTGCTCAGTAGGCCATCCAGAGTCTCTGGTGGTAGGTCGCTGGACTTTCTTTAGCATTTTGCTTCAGGTATGCCAGCATCCTCCAACTACACCAGGGCTGTGAGCGGAGATGAGTTCAGCTACAACTTCATCAAAGGTAGGCGTTCCCATCCTGGCGAATGTGTTTCAGGAGTTTGGCCCATAAACCAGGATCGATGGTCTGGCGTAGTATTTGGACCTGATATTCTCGCGTGAGGGCTAAGCATCTCGCATTTGGAAAGCACCTTTCTAAATGGCAGCTGAGGTTGTCGTCTGGACCATCCAACCAATGCTGTCAGCAATTTGCTGAACAGAGTAGGCCATTTGTAGGGGATTAGTTGGTGGTCAATCAGGCAGAGGTAATGCATCTCACGCGCCATCCAATGCTGCGCGAGCTGCAGCTTCTGCTGCAGTATGAACAACACCTTCCTGAGTGCCAGCTTCTTGAAAAATTTGTCAGATCTGACTTTTAATGGCTTTCATACTTCTTTCAGGAAGAGGAACATTTCCTAATGCTCTATTAATCATGGTTTCAATCTCTTGTTTCAAATCTCGTCTTAGGCCTGTATTCGTCTATGCCAGCTGTGGCACAGAAATCTAAAAATAAGTGTAGGTGATTCAGTCGTGAAAAATGCTGTGCCCTTGAGGTACCGTTGTTGCCTACAGCTCTTGATGAGTTGCACAAGCTCACTAGAGTGTTCCGACACAAATGTGGCTTGCTACAAGCACATCAAGCCTACTTGACAATACCATTTTGAGTTTTTTAAATGAAGCTGCATCTGATGAAGTATTTTTATGAAGTCTGCCACGTGAGGCAGATAGTCAACCAGATAATCGACTGCCTTTACCCAGGAGCACCATGGTCAGCACAGCATATACAGGCATCTTTGGAACAATGCCATCCTTTGACTCTAGAAATTCTAAATATTGATGGTACTTTAGGGGCTCTGACAGAAAACCTTTGATCACGCTGACCATAGTATTAAGTCTTCAATACTGTGGACCAGAATTCCAGAACCAATTTAGCAAATGTGCAATACAAGTTGCATGCACAGTGTTCAGGAATATGCGGAAGAAAAAATTACTCACCTTAGTAATGTTGTTTCTTCTAATGGAGTCTTACTATATTATGACAATTGCAGTTTGTCCCACCATTAGAACTGCTCCGGAGGTGAAAGAGTTAACTACCATTCTAAGAATGGAGTTTAGCCTGAGCTCGGTTAGAAAGCTCTGTCTGGATAATTTCAAACCTAAACTGTCAGATCTTTACGAGCAAAAACTCACTAAGGTTCTGTGTGAAGCTGTAACCTACACTAGCCAACTGGCTACCTAAATATAAACACATATTCCTGGTCCCAACACAAGACTCAAGTCAGGGAACCAAAAAATAATAAAGTAAGGTCAAATAAAACACCACCCCAAAACCCCAAGAAGGGTGAAAAACATAAAATGGGCATAACGGTGCCCACACTGGATGCCCACCCATACCCAAGTAGGAGTTCTGAGAGGGGCAGGCTGGGGAGGTCATAATATAGCAAGGCTCCATTAGAAGAAACAACAATACTAAGGTGAGTAATTTTTCTTCAAACAACATGAAGTCTTGCTATATTATGACAATAGCAGAATACACAGCAGTACCTCCATGGAGGAGGACAGAACCTACTTAGGGAATAGGCTCTGAAGCACGGCTGTGCCAAATCTAGCATCCGTCCTGGCCTGGATATCCAGGAGTAATGCTTGGTGAAAGTGTACCGTTTTCCAGGTAGCTGCTTGACATATCTCTAAAATAGGGATGTCTCTGGCAGCAGCTATAGACACAGCTGTACCTCTGGTAGAGTGAGCCCTCAGGCCTGAAGGGGAATCTTTCCCAGTTTTTGATAACAAAATTGGATACAAGAGACAATCCACCTGGCAATGGATCTCTTAGTGGCAGGTTTACCTTCCAACCTCACCATAAGTGAGAAAAGTTGGAGGATTGAACCTATGACCCTTGTGCGCTCTATATAGTAACTAAGGGCCCTCTTAACATCTAGCTGTGCAGCCTCCTCTCACAGAGGAGGAGGAATGGTCAGTAAAGAACACTGGAAGGAGATAGATTGGTTAAGATGGAAGTCTGAAACCACCTTAGGCAAAAACTTCCTGTTAGTCCTAAGGACTACTTTATCCCTGTGAAAATAAAGTCAGTCTCCACTGACAAAGCTTGTAACTCACTTATGCACCTGGCAGAAGTGATGGCTACTAGAAAACAGTTTTCCAAGTCAAATACTTGAGCTCCGAAGACAGAGGTTCAAAGGGGTTGCATCAACTGAGCAATGCAAACATTAAGATCCCAGGCAGGGCGGGACCCTGAAAGGTGGATTAGTATGAAGTAATCCCTTGAAAAACTTGGAAAATACACGGTGAGTGGAAAGGAAGAGGCTTTCCTGCTGAAATAAAAGCAGAGACAGCTGCCAAATGTACTTTCAGGGTAGCTGGTCTCAGGCCCAAAAATTAAGATGGACCATATAGTCCAAAACAATGGGCAAATCAGCAGATGCAGGAAATATGTTTCCCGAGCACCAGATAAGAAAACCTTTTCCATTTAAAATTATAAGTAGCCCTAGTGGAAGGCTTCCTAGAAGCCTTCAGGATGTCGAGAACACCTTGAGAAAGGTGTAGGTCAGCAACTCTAACTCCTCAAGAGCCAGGCCTTGAGGTTGAGGATTTGAGATTCGGATACCAAACTCTCCCCTGGGCACAAGATAACAGATTGTGCCTCCTGGAAAGCACAGGAAGATGGACTGCTAAGGACAGAAGGAGTGGGTACCAGGGCTGCCTGGCCCAATCTGGAGCAATCAGAATCATCCTGCAAGTCTGGGATCTGATTTTGACCAGCACCTTGAATAGGAGAGGAAGGGAGGAAAAGCATATAGAAACTTCCCTTCCCAATCTGGAGAAAAGGCATCCAGAGGACTGAGCCCATCACTGGAGGCCTGCAACAAAACAGTGGAAGTTGGTGATTGTCTGGGGCTGCGAAAAGGTCTATCTGAGGGTGCCCATCTGGCAAAAACTATCCCAAGTACTTGGGGATCCAGTGACCATTCGTGATGGCCCTGGAAATCCTGCTGAGAGCATCTGCCAGGACATTGTCCTTTCCTGGGAGGTGAACTACTATGAGGAAGTGTTCAGGGAATAAGCCAGAGACCACAACTTCATTGCTTGATGCACAAGGCCGAAGACTGAGTGCCCCCTGTTTGTTGATGTACCACATTGTGGTGGTGTTGTCTGTTCTGACTTGTACCACTTTGTTCTGAACAGATGCAGAAAACACTTGAAGTGCTAGAAAGACAGCTCTGAGTTCCAGCAAATTGATGTGGAGCAGAGATTCCTGAGGGACCACACTCCCTGGGTGGAGAGGTCGCCCATGTGAGCTCCCCATCCCAGAAGGGCCGCATCTGTAGTAAGGGTCAAGGAGTGAGATAGAGGATGAAGGGACCCCTAGTCTTAAATTGCTCTGATCCAGCCACCACTGAAGGGTCTGGATCAGGGTTCGAATCACTGGGATCAACTTGGAAAGGGATCTTTCTTTGAGACCAAAAGGCTCTCAAGTGAAACTGAATGTCCCTCATCTGAATCTTGCTCCTTGCACTACAGCTGTGGAGGCAGCCATGTGTCCTAGGAGCTGTAAGAAGTGCCTTGCTGGTCGAGAGACCTGCAGAGTGAAGGAGGAGGCCAGGGCCACCAGGTTCCTTACCCTCTCTGTAGGGCAGGAAGGCTCTGGCCTGCTTTGTGTCCAATCTGCACCTATGAAGGTGAGTACCTGAACAGGTTCCAGAACTGACTTTGGAAGATTGAGCAGGAAGCCCAGAGGGTGAGCAGCTGCTGGGTAACTTGCAGGTGTGATTTGACCTGTTCAGAGACTGGCCTACAATGAGCCAGTCGTCTAGATAGGGAAAGACAACAATCCTTTGCCTTCTTAAATGAGCAACTGCTACTGCCAGACATTTTGTGAATACCCTTGGGGCAGAGGTGAGGCTGAAGGGCATTGCTCTGAACTGGTAATGACCTGAGGGCAGTTCGAATCTGAGGTACTTTCAGTGGGAGCTTCTGATTAGAACATGGAAATAGGCATCCTTGAGGTCCAGGAAGCTAGCCAGTCCCTGGCCTTGGGAAGGTAAAATCATTGCCAGAGTCACCATTTTGAACTTTGTTTCAAAAGGTGCTTGTTCAGATATCTTAGGTCTAAAATGGGCCGCCATTCTCCTGTCTTTTGGGGTAAGGAAGTACCTGGAGTACAGACCCTTGCCCTGGTGTGAGGGGAACCCTTTCTACAGCTCTGAGGCTAGGAGGTTGAGACTTCTGATTCTAAGGCAAAGGTCTCTAGAGGGTTTGCAGGTGGAAAAAATCTGGCTCTCATCTTTGGAAATGTTTTGAAGCTGAGAACCAGACCTGACTTACTACTTCCAGGACCCATTTGTCTGATGTTAGAGACTCCCAGTCCTGAGACGAAGTAAGCCAGCCTGCCCCCACAGGTAGTGGAGAACCGGCCCTGGGCACCCCATCAGGGTGCCTGTTTGGCAGGGACTTTGGGCTGAGGGTGGAAGCAGACCTACTTGCACCCCGTCTGCCTCTGCCTCTGAAGAACCCCTCTGAACATAAGCAGAAGAAGCCTGGGTTTGGTAAAAGGCCTGTGAAAGGCCTACCTCTACCCCTGGGGTCTGCTTCTGAGGAGTGGCTTGCCGCTCCTTGGCCATGCACTCCTATAAGTTGTTTCTGTATTCATCCATCTTCTTCATGTAATTCTCTGTCTGCTCCCAAAAGAGAATTCCCCACCACAGGAAAATCCATAGCCTTAGTCTGGGTATCCTGTGACAAATTAGTACACCTGAGCCAGGCTAACCTAGGAAAAGCCACAGATGTAGCCATGATTCTAGAGGATACATCATTAGAATCCACAGCAGCATGAAATTGCACTTTGGATGCCTCAATACCATCAGCAGCCACCTGCTCCAGCTCCTTGGCAAGCTGGCCAGGGGCCTGTTGGCCAAAGCCATGACAGTGTCCCATCTAGATTTTGGTATCTTGCCACATAAGCCATGTAATTTGCTTGTCTGAGTCCCAAGGACGCTGCCATGTATTGTTTTTAGCCATAGCATCAATCTTCCTGGAGTCCTTGTCAGGAGGATGTGAAGCCAGGGAATGTTAGCTTTGTCACAGGCTGCAGCCTGAACTACTAACATGACTGCATTGCTGTGAAAGAAAGTCTGTATCAGGACCTGACAAAGTGTACCTCCTGTCCATCTTTTGTCAACAGGAGGAACAGAATTAGGGCTTTTAGAATCTTTATTGTTTGCTTCCTAAAAGATTTATGTAAGGGATAGATAATCTCCTAGACTCTGGGATATCCATCATTTCCACAAAATCAGGTTCCTCTTGCTCATCCACAGCTTCCTCTAATGGGAGCTGGAGGGTTTCAACAACCTTTTATAAAACAAAAATGAGAAGGGGACTCAGAAAGCATGGGGATTCTAAAGGTCTGTATGGGGAGATGTCCGGTTCAATGGGCACATCAGACTCTCAAAGTCACATTCACACTGTTCATAATCCTCCTCCCCTCCTCTGGTTCATAAAATCTCAATATCATATTCCTGAACGGTGGAACCGGCTGAACGACCTTTTACCAGAACAGAGGCGGTTCGACGGAACGGAGAAAGTGACTACAATTTGTATAGCTTTGCTATTTCTGCAGCAGTTGGAGAAGAATTTTGGACTCATACCTGCTGATTTTCTAGTTTTCTTTGCTGGAACTGCTTTACGTTTGCCGAGGAAGTTTCACCTGGTCAGAGGCACTCTCTCCGGATTCGGTTGGCACCAAACCGGGCTGGCCATCGAGTCAGCGGACTTTAGCCTCTAGTTGCTCCTGAGCCTGCCCACTCTCTTATCCAAGGTGGCTGCAGGAAATTTTTACAAATCTGGCAGTCTGAATTGAGGTGGTCAAACCCCAGACAATAAACACATGTAGTGTGTGGGTCAGCCTTGGCAAAGCTTCCCCACAGACACTACAGTGTTGAAACCAGTGGGCCCGGTTTTTCTTTGGGTTTCTCAGACATGATGCCAGCCAACCAAGAAACTTGCCCTTTTAACGGCAGTGCAGGCAAGACATCCTTATCGGTTCCCAATCGTGTCACGGGTCGTGGAAAAAGCTTAATGAAGTCCGGTTTTTAGAACCGATAAGAACCGAACCGCACTCTAAAAGCTTTAAATGCTTATTTCTTTAAAGTTTTAAACAACCTGATCGGTTCGAACCAAACCGATAAACATTTACAAGTTCCACAGAAATAAAACCTGTCTATTACTTACAATACCACAGACAGAGCTTGAACACGATCGGTTTCGGTTAAAATAATAATACTGGCGGTTGAATTTAACCGAGAAAATACTGTTTAAACCGAGAAATGAACCGAGCAGAAGGAGAAATCTCCGGAGCAACTGTTCAGTGAGGCGGAGTAAAGAATCTGACAGTTTAGGTTTGAAATTATCCAGACAGAGCTTCTCTAACCAAGCTCGCTCTAAACTCCATTCTTAGAATGGCAGTTAACTCTTTCACCTCGGAGCAGTTCTAATGGTGGGACAAACTGCAATTGTCATAATATAGCAAGACTTCATGTTGTTTGAAAGAATAGTTTTAAATGCTTTCTGCATATAGCTGGCACTGTCTGTGACAATTGCAAACACCTTGTCAAAATTTATGCCATTCTCATTTAAAATATGAAGCACAGCTTGGGAGACAGTGGTGTGATTCACACGATCCAAAAACTCAAGTCCTATCAACACGGCTGTTCATTGACCCTTGTCAGAGGCTGTGCCAGAACTCCAAAATGCTACGTCCACAGGCATCTGTAGTTTCATTCAATATTAAGTAGAGGTCAGTATCTTCAACCAGCTTTCTTACATAGTCCTCATGCTTTGGCGAAGCTCCTGAAGGTATGTAAAGCGTATGTGTGGACCCAGGAAGACTTCCACCATGTTTTATGTATTTGCAGAGGAACTGTTCGAAGGCTGGAGCTTTTTCAGAGGAATGTCTGCATGTGTCAGGCATCTTACGAAGTCAGGACAAATTCTTTCACGATCCTCAGCGGCTGATGTTGCTCTCGATAAACAAGGCGCCAGTGACTGCTGTCATTGTATGGTACTGCCTGTAAAGTGGGAGAAAGAAAAAGGTAATGTAAAAGTGATAGACCCAACACCCACCCACCCACACTCTCACCCCACCCTCATCCACACACTCACTCCCATCCTCACCCACCCTCACCCACCCACACTCACCACCCACACACTCACCCACCCACACACTCACCCATGCACAGAAAGATAAATGTGACACTTGTGTATAAATACTGTATACATACCGTCTTGTTTTCTTTTCATTGCTGCAGCTTTCCGATCCACATGTTTTGTGTTCTCATGTGCAGGTCGATTGTATGCTTACGAAGATAATCCAAGCTTGACAGCAGAACTTGCAGAACAGCTGGCCCCATCCTCATACAGATCTTGGGATACAGAGCGACCCGATCAATGGCGCACAGTGTAGGAAAGATGGAGCTGTTTGTATCCTCATGAGAAAGAGCGGACGCTTGGCATTTGGCTGAGACATATTGATGTTGATTGATTCTTGCAAGCACTGTTACAATTAAATAAAATTGATGATTGATTCTTGATTTCTTAAAGCATTGTTACATTAAATAAAATTGATGATTGATTCTTGATTTCTTAAAGCACTGTTACATTAAATAAAATTGATGATTGATTCTTGATTCATGCAAGCACTGTTACAATTAAATCAAACTGACGATCGATTCTTGATTTCTTTAAGCATTGTTACACGTCCTTCATGCCCACCATCACCGAGGCCAGAACAATTTTTTTCTGCATGTGGGCCAGTCCGCCAGGCCCGACCCTCCACCGACCATCAACAACAAGCAACTGGAGCTTGGCACCGGACCTGCGGACTGGCACACATGCAGAAAAAATTGTTCTGGACCAGCCTGCTTGTCCGCCCCAGGAAATGAGCCCTCCAGCCCCTTGTAAAAAAAAAAAAAATACATAATTTCACTACCATACCATCCCCAAACTCCACATGCCAAACAAAACAACAGTGTTTCTTACCTTATGTTTTACCACTCCAGGCTCAGTCAGGCACTCTGGGCAGTCCATCAGTTGCAGGAAGGGCAATTTACAGGCTCAAGCAACACAAAAAAAAAGCGATGCACAGCTCTTTTGGAAGTTTTTTCTTGCTTCTTGCATCCACTACTCCTACTCCTCACTCGCTTGTTCTCCTCACTCGTCGGAGGGTGTCTGTTGCTCTGGTGGTCTGGGTCGCTCACTCTGACGTCCCTCCTCGTCTCAAAATGCTGCGGTACTTACTGGCTTGCTCCCCTCACTCCTCGGTGGTGGTCTGGGTCCTCGATGGTGGTCTGAGTCACCTGCTGCGGTGAAATACCTGCTCCCCCCTCTAAGCAAGCCGCATTTCAAGGGCTTGCTGAACCTGAGTGGGGACAGGAAAAAAAAGGCACAAAGTTTCTATCTGCATCGAGGTGTTCCACCCCTTTGTGGCGTCAATGGGCAGGGGCGGAACAACCTCGGGGGTGGAACAGGCACAAAGGAGAGGAGCCAGTAGCCTCTCAAGTGCCAACGAAATGACAGAGCCATGCTGCAGCTGGGAGCAGGGATAAGAGAGAGCCTGCCTCCCACTACCAAATCATCCGCAATATCATGCTGAAGTGGCGGGGGCCCTGAATTAGGAAATAAGCGAAAATCGCACCCGAAATTTTCCAGTGCCCATGGTCATCAGTTTTAGAACAAAGGCGTTCTTATGCAGAGTCTTACATAACAGGGTGAAGTGGTGCACATCACCAAAGGATGGCAATGTTGCCTTACATATTACAATTACTTCAAGGACAGGTGTCTTGGCATCTGACAAGTAAGAAATAGACAGAAAATACATGGTATAATATGCATACATTAGCAAGGAAAGTGGGTTACAATAATATGCATTCATATCCTGACATCTACTCTTGTCGGTAGATGCCTTTAGCTCCTATATATTAGTATAGCCTATGCCTAACCATTAGCTGTCTATGTGTACCCCTGAGGGTATCAATTAGGGTGCAGGGACCTCGTGTAACACCAGGAAGAACAATTGCCGGAAACCAGGTCAGGAGACAAAAGGCAAATGGAAGGAGGAGATAGGGACTTGTGAGGGGAGGCAGAAGTGGCAAAAGTCACGGAGTGGAAAGGAGAGAACAGGTTACTATGAAGAGAGAGGAGCGGCATTTGTGAAGGGCCTTCAGAAAACAGTTGTGCACTGCTAGAGAGGAAGAAGGTGAGGAGGAAATGATGAAATTAGAGGGTAATTGATAAATGCCTGGACCAAACTGGAGCGGGGAAGTTCTGCTGGGAGAATTGCAACAGGGGCAAAGAGGAAATAATGTGCAGGAGGAAGAAGAGGAGCTGGAAATGAGAGAGGAGATGAAGCAAGCAGGGAGTAAGAGGGTGGAATCTTAGTGCTGGGGACTCAATACTAAGAGGAGTTAGGTGGGGTAGCAAGGGAGAGGCATAGTCGCATTTGGGTGGAGACCATGCCAGGAATGACAGCGGAAAGGGTGGGACAATCTGTTCTGAAATATGCTAGAAGGGGTGGGGACAAGCCTCATTTAATTATACATCTTGGGACAAATGACCTGGCTGACAAGACAGTAGATACAGTCCAGAGGAGGTTTGAGGAACTAGCACAATTATGTGAGGGGGGGAAGATCAGTAACTTTTCAGAGATACTTGGTGCCAAAGGCAAGCAACAAGAAAGCTGAGAATAGAGGAATTTAACAGATGGCTAAGAACCTGGTGTTGTGCTAAAGGGTATGGGCTGTTGGGGGGTGAGGGAGGGACCTGGGAGGACAGTAGTCTCTATGCCAAGTACTCCAGGTGTGGTCTAACTAATGACCTATACAGTGGCAGAATCACCTCCTCCTCCTCGAGGATATACCCTTGCAATACAACCCAGCATTTTGTGGCAAGTACTGTTGGTGATGCTAGGAAAGGAGGGCAGGATGGGAGGGGGTAAGGGTGGAAGGTGGTTACCCTTAATGCTAAGAGCCTTGGGAGGAAAACTGCAGACTTACAGGTTCTCATGGCAGAGAGAGGTGGACATTGCAGCCATCATGGAAACATGGGCCACCCAATACAATGACCGGGACCTGTCTGTGCCAGGGTACAGGTTATTTCGTAGGGACAGGGTGATCGGGAAAGGAGGGGTGGCACTATATGTGAAAGAAGGACTGAAGTGTGTAAAGGGAGGAAGGGAGGAGGGTATACGGGTCACTTTGGATGCAAATCCAGGATTCCAAGAATAGGATTCTTAGAATGGGAGTGGTGTACAGGCCACCATCTCAAACAGAGGAGTTAGACAGGGAACTAGCGGGACAGATCAGGAGGACCTGCGAGAAGGGTAGGTGGTGACTGTGGGGACTTCAACATGCCAGCAGTGGACTGGAGCACCCCAACAACCAGGAACAGAAGGGAGCAGGTACTGGATGCCTTCAAGACAGCTTCCTGCTGCAAATGGTCAGTGAACCAACCAGGTTAGGAAATACCCTTGACCTTGTGCTGGCAAATGGGGACTTTGTGAGAGAACAGCAGAGGAACCACTGTCAGGTAGTGACCACCGCTCAGTATGGCTCACAGTGGATATGGGCAAGGAAGGTGGAATCTAGCACAATAGTGCTGGACTTCAGAAGGGCTGACTTTGGGAGGATGGGGAAGTGGTAAAGGGTACCTGGCCAGAATTCAATTTATTATGGACACTAACCAGAGGTGGGAGCTCATAAAGCTGGGGATAGTGGAGCAACCAAGACCTGCTGCAAAGCCCAGAGCAAGAAGGCTGGGGCTAGAAACCGATCTGGTTGAGCAAGGAGGTCATGGAAAAGGTGAGGAGGAAAAGACTGCCTTTAGGAAGTACAAGTGTAACCCCTGCAAATGGGGTTCCCAAAAAGACTTCCAGGAGCTTGCTTGAATGCTCCAAGCCTGAATGGTGTTTGGCGGTTAAGCCATTTATCTGTGAGTGTTTTTAGAGCCTCTGGTACTGTCTTTAAGA
The DNA here is from genome assembly GCA_016271365.2 of Neoceratodus forsteri. NCBI lineage: Eukaryota > Metazoa > Chordata > Ceratodontiformes > Ceratodontidae > Neoceratodus > Neoceratodus forsteri. Next base: position 80,602,397 of record JADMNL010000034.1, read on the forward strand.
GCTGTCTGCTTGCAGACATAATTAGTTATATGGGGGACTGTGTGTTTCTCTGTGAGTACCACTCAAGCTGCTGCCAGTTCATTCCATTTTGCAGTCACTAGAGTGCAAAGGAACCTATCTGAAAGATGTAACTGTTTGCCAGAAATCATTTAGAGTAATAATGAAAATACAGTTTGTCTAACCTGCTTTCTTTGCAGTCAGAACTGTGTTTGCCGAGTTCCCCATTCTAGTTTTGAACTGCTGAACTGGACCAATCAGTGTGGATAAGGTAGCTCTAAAATGGTGCCTTGGACGAATCAGAACTTGGACTCGTAATCTGAGCCAGCCACAAAAGGATTGTATGGGCAGTGACTCTGGGAGATGTAGTTTGGACTTGATTGCCTTTTTGGACCAACAGGGACAGTCTATTGTGAGTGACAGCCAATCCAGCCAAGAACTGGGAGGAACTCAAGGAAGTGCCCAGTTTTGTCTGCTGGAGTTTCAGTTGAGCTCTGGCAGTGAAGAGGAAGGAACCCTGTGCTTTTCGGTGAGCAGTTTTAGTCGGGAAACGTCGTGGGCCCTGAGTTCTGGTCTGCAGCTTGTGTAACTGCTTGTTAAGACTGAATCCGTCCTGTGAAGAGAATCAAAAGATATCTGAAGAGTAAAAACCAGGCTCACCCTGTAGAAGACTGGAGAAATTGCTGAATTGCACTCGGTCTGTCAGGAACTGAATCTGCTGTGTGTTCTCCCGGTATTGTGCAGTAATTGCGATCGGGATAGAGAAGCAGCCTCCTGGTATAGTACTTTCTGTTTACCATATAAATGTGTGAAGAGGCTTGTGTACCTCAAGTGAATCCTGCTGCCATTAAAGGACTTTTGCCTGTTACTGTTTACCATATAAATGTGTGAAGTCTCGTGGAGCTCAAGAGTAGCCCTGCTGACGTTGAAGGACCCTATCTTGTTTGGAGGTCGTGAGTACTAATTCAGGGTCGCCTCCCTGTTGAATTGCCACATTAAATCCAAATGGAATCACTGTACTGCTGACTGTTTAAACTAATTTTTCTTTTCTCTGTGAAAGGGCCCTACCAGCTGCCACGGTTTGGACTAGCCACCGGGCTTGGGTACCCAGGACAGTAACTGGTAGGGATAGGCCTGTACACAGAGCCACAGGTAGATGAGTAAAGTGATAAGCAAATTAACCTGATTTCCCTGTCCTTGTTATATTCCCCTAAATAAATCAGAGCTGCTTGTTTCAGCAAAGTTATACTGCCTGGAGGTATTTGTCATGTTAAAGTATTGTACTGTGATTGTTGCACTGTATCTTATTTTACAGGAGGTCCCAGTGCCTGAACCAGTCCTGGGGGTAGTGTATACTGTGAAGGTAATTCTGATATATTGTGGGGCCACTAGTGGGAAGAAAGGGGTTGCAGTGTCCCAGAGGGCTGTGACCAAGTTAGTTTAACTATTGCAAACCCTGACCTCCGGGTGGAGGCACCCGCCATCGATCCAGGCCCTCAACCTGTTAGTGGCAAATCAGGCAGGGGTAGTAGCCCCTGGGATAGCGCCATCTAGGGGTTACACAAGAAACAGGGAGGGGAGGACGGGAGGAGTACTTGACAGAATCAAGGAGGTGACAAGGGCAGTAAGGGGAGCCAAAGCATCTACGGAACTCAGGCTGGCACAAGGCATTAAGACGGGGAGAAGGACTTTTTAAGTACATCAGGGAGAAAAGGAGCTGTAAGGACCACATAGTAAGGATTAGGAAGGAGGAAGGTTGGGTGGAAGCAGGATGTGATAAGGCGAAGCACTAAATGAGTACTTCTGCTCAGTATTTACTAAAGAGAAGAGGTGGGTGACACCCAAGGTGGGAGAAATGGCATAAGCGGGGCGGAAGTGTGACAGATGGGGAAATCATGGAGAGCAGAGTTTGTGAGGGTTTGAAGGCACTGAGGGTGGACAAGGCGCCAGGCCCAGATGGCATCCACCCAGGGTACTGAAGGTGCTGGCAGAGGTCCTTGCAGGACCTTTGGCAGACCTATTTAATGCCTCACTGCATTCAGGGTGTGTACCTCAGGACTGGAGGATGGCTCATGTGGTGCCCCTCCACAAGAGTGGCCCCAAGGATGAACCGGAAACTACAGACCAGTGAGCCTCACATTCATCATGGGTAAGCTAATGGAGACTATCCTGAAGGAGAGGCTGGTGGCCCTCCTAGAGGCCAAAGGACTACAGGACAGCAGACAGCATGGCTTCATCACGTGGCAGATCCTGTCAAACCAACCTGGTCAAGTTCTATGACTGGGTAACTAGGCAACTAGACAGGGGCCATGCAGTGGATGTCCTGTATCTGGACTTCAGTAAAGCATTTGACTCCAGTGCCACATGGAAGGCTGGGAAGGAAGTTAGTAGGCACAGGGTGGGTGTAAAGCTGGTGAGATGGGTAGGAAACTGGCTGCAGGAAAGCAACAGAGGGTGGTGGTGGTGGGAGCTCTCACCCAAGGGCAGTGACGAGTGGTGTTCCACAGGGCTCAGTGTTGGGACCAGTGTTGTTTGGGATATTCATTGCAGACATATCATGGGACATCAAGAGCAAGATCAGTCTGTTTGCCGATGATACCAAGGTAGGCATGGTGGTGGATCACCTAGGGGATGGCAGGGGTTGCAGGATGATTTGGCAAAGCTTGAAACCTGGTCAGACACCTGGCAACTGGGCTTAATGCCAAAAGTGCAAGGTGCTGCATTTTGGGATGAAGAACCCAAGGAGGAGTTACCAGCTAGGGGGTGCAGCTAGCCCAGACAGAGGAGGAGGAGAAGGATCTGGGTGTGCTCATTACAGGGTCAATGAACAACTCAACACAATGTGGGAAGGCAGCTGCAAAGGTCAACAAAATGCTGGGTTGTATTGCAAGGGTATATCCTTAAGGAGGAGGAGGTGATTCTGCCACTGTATAGGTCATTAGTTAGACCACACCTGGAGTACTGCGTGCAGTACTGGTGTTTGTATCTGAAGAGGGACATTAAGTTACTGGAGGGGTGCAGCGCAGAGCGACAAAGATGATCAAGGGGCTGGGGACTTATCATATGAGAGGAGGTTGAAGGAGTTGAACATGTACTCACTGGAGGAGAGGAGAGACAGGGGTGACATGATTGAAACCTTTAAATACATGAAAGGAATAAACAAGACAGGTACAGAAGGGCTGTTTAAAGTAAGGAGGGAGGGCCACTAGGGGCCATGATATGAGACTGGAGCAAGGAAGGTTCAGGAGGGAGATGAGGAGACACTTTTTACAGAGAGGGTGGTGGCTGGGTGGAATGCATTACCTGTTGAAGTGGTATGCAGTAGAACAGTGGACTGCTTCAAACAAGGATGGGACAAGGGAAGGGTTAAAGAGGGAAGGGTGGAAGGGGGCAGCTGCAGAATAAGGGGTGCTAGCTGCACATTCAGAGCAGACTTGATAGACCTCTAGGCCTTTATCTGCTGGCAAATTTCGTATGTTCATATGTACACCCTGGAAGAGAGGGGGGGGCATGACAGAAACCAATAAATACCTCATGGGCATGAATAAGGTACTGGAAGGAGAGAGCATCGTTCAGAAAAGAGGTGTACAAGAACTGAGGGGCATGCAATGAAGCTGGAGGGGAGTTTAGGAGGGATGTGAGTAAGTATTTCTTCACTGAGGGTAGTGGGTGCCTGGAACCATCTTCCAGTGGGCTGGTAGGGCAAAACAGTGGTGGGCCTCAAGCATGCATGCACAGAATAGGTATAAAGGAAAACTGGCATCAAAGCGAGGTGGAAGAGGTGTCTGGACACCAGGTAAGGTCTGTGGTAGCAGAATAGACAAGGAAAAGAGAAGCAGACTAGGTGGGCCAAGCAGACCTTGTCTGCAACAAATTCTATGTATGTTTCTACCCCATTAGATCTTCCTGGACATAAAGTCTCCACCACTCATTCACACTAATGGGAGTCTGCCGGAGGTGCTAGGACCCAGGAGGAGCAAACTTTTTCAAGAGGGTGGGTGCCTGAGATGGAGCCGTGAGGAAGCAGCACCGCGTGCCCTGGCTCATGTGGTAATGACTATCTTGGCGTCGACCCTCCAGCCGCCTCAGTTCCTTTTTTCCACCGCCGAGTGCGCTCAGTGACTACGTCCGGTTGCCCACTGGGAGTTAAACTTCAAACTAGTAGCTTTGTTTTCAGGTTTTGTTTTGTAGTTTTCTAATAAGTACTGATTATTTTAATTCTACTTATAACAAGAAAGAAGTCTTCAGCCCTCCACTGACGGAGTCGACCATGAGTGGGTCAGGCGATGGTAGGGAGACTCAGTGAAAGCTGTTCAGTCAGCCGGCCAGGTCCATTCCGCCACCCTCTCTGGGGTCTGACAATGGACAGTCCAGTGCTCACAGAGATGGGCAGTCCCCTGAAAGCCAAAGGAAACATTCCACTCACAGCACCATTCGGCCTTGAGTTCTTTTTCGCACACTGGTCAAAAAGTAGCTGCATCACTCAAAGTTGACCTCAGTACGTCTGCACATAGACGGTCAGTTATAGGGTCAGGCGCCAGTCTCCACCTCTGTCAGAGTCACTGGTTTCAGTCTCTGGTGACCAACCTCCTGACACCAAACCCTTCTCTGCCTATCAGAGGAGCTTCGATGAGCAGTTTCACCAGTGGGCTGCTCTTATGGGCAGTAGGCGGAGGTTGGTTCAGTTGCATGAACTGGTCCTCTGAGCCTTTGGGCCGTTAGAAGGAACAGGTAGGGTGGTTGGGCCTTACTAGTCATGTGGCACCTTCTTCTGTGCCGTCGACTCGCTCTCGGTGTTTATCCCCTTGCATGGCTGCTGCAGCGAGGGGTCCACACCAATGCCTCTATCTCTTGCCAGTTTTCCTACTTTTCTTCAAATCACAGTTTTCAGACCCTTGGAACTTTCTCAGCATTGTCTGTAGCACCAGGGACACTCTCAGTGCTGTCCGTGGTGCCGGGGAGTCTGTTGGCACCAACTGCAGTGCTGAGAAGTCTGTCAGCGCCATCCGTGGTGCCACGGGCTCTGGCCAGCACCGCCCCGCAGTGCCGGGGCTCTACTGGCACTGTGGCCTCTGTCACACCAGGTTCTGGGCCATTTCAATGACGCCACCCTCCTTGTGCTCAGCGCCATTTTATTCTCAGCGCCAAGGCTTGGTGCGGCAGCATCCAGCTTCCAGGAGTTCTCGACTCTGATTCTTTCCTCTTCTGTTCTTCCTCCTGATTTTCATTCCTTTCCTGTCCATTCAGTCCCTTCTGGACTGTCAGGAGATGATTTTGACCCTGACCCAGATCTTCGACTGGTAATGATGTTGATGACACTGCCTTGGGAGCTGGGATCAATCCTTCTGCAGAGCCTGTGGTCAAAGACCTTTCCTTTAATTCTCTGCTTAAAAATTTAAATTCTACTCTTTCTCTCCAGACTACAGAAATCAATCCTGGGAAGTTTTAAGACTTCAATATCTCCATGTCCCAGAGATCCCTATGGATTTAACACCTCCGGTACAGCCCTCTTTCAAGACCCTCTCTCAGATGGTGTGGAAGAATCCGTCTCTCATTCCTTCCGTGGCTAATTCCACAGATGAAGTATGCCCCTTCAAGGATCCTTATATTGGCCTCACAAGCCTTTGCTGATCCATTTAGTCTTGGAAAGAATGATAAGACCATCCTTCCTCAGGCATCTGTAGCCTGGCCTATAAATAAAGAATCTCTCAAGACAGACACCTTAGGTAAGAGAGTCTTTGCTGCCTCAACCCTGGGTATGCACATTGCCAGCTACCAGGGCTATTTTTCTCAATATGAGTATGTCCTTTGGTATTCACACAAACAAATGGTAGAAACTCTGCCTGAATCGGAAGTTAATTCAGAGCTACTTCAGACCATTACCAGGGTCTCGAGTCCAATAACCAACAGGTTCAAGCTGCAGTGGACGCTGATACCACTTCCCAAGTGGCGGCAGCTGGCACCTGCACCCGTTGCAACTCTTGGCTACATACTCTGGCTTCACAATTGCTGCCCAGCAACAGGTCATGGCCTTGCCTTTCACGTGTATATCTCTTGGCCCCATGTGGAGCAAGCTCTGGAGACCACTCAGAAGACTAGATCTGCCATTAAGATGGCTAGACCTGCACCCACCTCCCAGGGGTTGCGAACAACAATTTCACAACTATCAGTCTTTTTTGTGGCAGAGGAGGTTTTAACAAAACCACAAGCCTCAGCCACAAAGAAAGTGCATCAGAAGACACAAGGGCCCAAAGCACCCAGTGCCACCTTCTGAGTTTCTGGCCCAGGTCCCACCTCACAAGGCCTTCTGACAACAGGGCAGTAGAAGTAGTTCTGCTGGATCAACGAAACACAGGTTTCTATTCCCATTACTTCCTGGTCCTGAAGAAAACCAGTGGTATACGCCCCATTTTGGATCTTAGAAAGTTAAACAAGTTCCTTCACAAGGAGAAGTTCAAGATGATATCACTAGGTACCCTGCTACCTTTGTTTTATCAACACAATTGGCTAGCCTCTCTGGACATGCAGGATGCTTACCAACACATCCCTATACACCCAAAGCACCACAAATACTTAAGGTTCATGGCGTTGGGTCAACACTATCAGTTCAGAGTCCTACCTTTGGGCTATCCTCGGCTCCTTGAGTTTTACAAAGTGCTGTGCAGTTCTCATGGCGCATCTCAGGAAAATTGAAATCAAGTGTTCCATATCTGGATGACTGGCTCTAGTAAGTCCCTCCAGACAAGAGACTCTGAACACCTTAGCCACGACCTCAGATTTCCTCCGTCCATAGGAGTTCTGCTAAATCTCAACAAGTCGCAGTTGCAACCCTCCAGAGCTCCTTTTTATAGGAACTCTTCTGGACACCTCCTGTGTAAAAGGCTTTTCTCCCAGAGGACAGAAGGAGTGGTATCTTACGGATGGCCCGATACATCAGAGAAAACAGCTCAGTTCTAGCTATCCCGATGCTGGGTCTCATGGCATCCTCGGTGTTCACTGTACCCTGAACTCATCTCCACATGAGAACCTCTCAGTGAATGCTCGGTAGTCAGTGGTCCCCAACCACTCACCCTCAGTCCTTTCCCATTAAGGTGACAGAACCTCTGAAGATGTGGGACTTCCGTTCCAGTATGCCTCCGTGAAGTACTCTCTGTGGTGAGCTCCTGTCTTCACAATATAACTAAATGAGCAATTCATCAAAATACCAACAAAACCTGAAAAAACAGCTTGCGATTGCTCCTTGAGAACAACCTAGCATGGCAAAGCATCGCTGAATCGATTCCAGCCGATTGCAGAAAGCATAGAAACAGACGACAGGCAATCCAACGAGGGAGAGGCCTGCTCTAAACTCACCCAGGGCTCAGAGAAAAACTACACAACCCAAGGCATCTAAAAGTTCACGGAGTCTACCGCTGACACCATATTGCAAGCCATTTCAGAATTTAGAGGAGAAGTCCCGTGATTCCTCAAAGATTTACTGAAAAGACCTCACTCACCTTGAAGCTAGAATCTCGAAGCAGACCACCAGATCTCCACAAACTCCACGCGGTTGGATGCTATAGAGGAGGCAGTCAAATCCATCCTTACGGAGCAGATCGCTATCTTGGTGCGATAAGAACAGAGGCAGCGGGCGCAACATCAGGGTGTTTGGAGTCCCGGAGGAGGAGAAACTATCAGTGAGCCTTCTCGGACTACCTGCTCCACACAGTCTTATCCTTTGACTTTGAATACCAAATTTATATTGAGGAGGCGCGCAGCATACAGGTCCAAGCCCATGCACCCAGACACCAGGCCACACTCCTTCCTCATCAGGTTCCTCAGCTTCCAGGTAAAGGAATCCCTCCTAATTAAAGCGTGGCAAAAGGAAAGATAAAATGGGTTAAATCCCGACTCCTGTTTGATTATGATTCTGCTCCTCTGACCCAGCGACAACGGAGATACGCCCCTTTCCCAGTCCTCAGAGTCAAGCAAATCTGGTTTAAGACTCCCTACCCTGCAAAGCTCATGGTCCACCTTCCTACTGGAACACAGGTCTATTCCTCAGCCAGCAAGCAGTCTTGGACCTTCAATCAAGAGGTATCATCACTGAACAGATAAGAGAGTCAATGACCCAGCGTCCTGTGAGAGCACCAAGACAGCAGAAGCAGCAAGACCCATTATCCAGAACAAAGATCCTGAACTGATTTTACATCTCCAGCAATATCATAACCTGAATAACTGAATTTGAGGCAGTGGTGAGGTAACGGTTTTCTCTGGGGAGTGTGGTAGTTCGGGAGAGGCTTGGTAGGGGTGGGAGTGGGGGGCCCTGGGACTGGCCTGTGGTTGCCCTGGGGAGCTGTGAGGGAAAACAAGTCATTGCTCTCACTGACAGAATTTCCTCGGCATCATTGGGTGTTCATCTTAAAGGACTCGGAGCGATCTCCTGGATTGTGGGGAGCCTTCCTAACTCAGGATCTTCGCATCTTTGCTACAGCTCTGTATAGGTAGCTGGGTCGGGCCCCCCAGTAGTCCCCATTGTCTGAGCTCTGTTTCTGGATTTCACCCTTCCTGGAGCTGTTCTCACACCCTGCCCTCACCTGCAATACAAAGCCTGATTTGTGCTGTAACTTGACTGCTCCAGAGCCATATCTCTCAACAGGATCTCCGAAGGTCTCCCACAGTCAGTCCATGGGAGGGGGTTGGCAGGGTGGAGGACGGGAGGTAAGGAGTCTGGAGGAGATCTTTCTGGGGTTGTGGTGGGGGGCTGGAAAATTAATCTCATCACGGATGCTGGGTTACCCTTTGGTTTGTCCCTTCCTGACATCTGGTGACCCGTTCCTATATGATTACTGTTGCCGGCTGGGTGGACCTTGGGAATGCCGGGGAGTGCTTCTGTTCAAGATGTCCTTGGAGATATGGTGGAGGCCCACTGGAGAAAGGGAAGCTGATGCAGAGATTCTTCTCCCCATGGTGTGGGTGTTACATTATAGCTCTCTCCGTCTGCCCGACCACATATTCACGGTGCTCTGTCTCCCCTCAGTTCAGCCCCTGCACCACTATGTGGTGACTTTACCACCACGTGTTAGACTGGATTCTCCGTCGATTCAGCTGGGCCCAGCCTGCTTGCTCTGGCCCCCTCTGGGGAACCCCTCTCCAACTATCTCCCAAACCTAGCTCCAGTGTGGTCCTGGCCTTTTATTTCATGGAGTGCTCTAGCAGGAAGATGGGCTTGTAGCAAGCAGGGGACTCAGCTTTTCTCTGTGCTGCCAATACATGGGACCGTTCCTGGGTGGGCCATAGGGGCTCCTCTCAGTCCAAAGTTCCTCCTCCCTTTTTCTAGGACCCTCGGGTCTCCCAACCCTATACTCAGGCAGGTAAGCTTACCCCAGGCCCCATTTTATTAAATCTCTGTACTCGGAGGGTGTGAGTAGGAATTGGCACATTGTAATCAGGGTCCCGAGATACAGCCTCGCACCCGTGAGTGACCGGGGGTGGGGGGCTTTCCCACCGTTCCTCCTCCCTCCCTCCCCCATCTTCCATCTCTCAGTGACCCTCTGGGATGGGGGAGGGTAGAATCTATTTTATTTTATCCAATTACTGTCAATATAAGCTCAAGAGGGGTGCGACTACATGGGGGCCAGCTGACGGGTGACCACCCAGCCATGCAGACACGATAAGGGGGGAGGAGGACCACCCTTTCAATGGGCCCTGGGGTGGTAGCCTGGCCTGTCTTTGTGAATTCTAGGGTGTGTGGTCATGGAGGAGGGTTTGCCCCCCGCTTCCTCTGGACCCCCTTTTTTCTTCCCATCATGTATTGTTGGGGTTAGTGTTCCCCTACTTAGAGATCCTTGTAATAACAGGGCCCGAGTTTGCACCCTAGATGAGGTATCATCACCGACGGTACCCCCGGTACCCACTGGAGGGGTTGACAGGCTGAGGGATCTGTCTATCCAGGCCCGGATCACCCACCTTTCTGTGGATCCCTCTGCCTAACTTTCAGATGGATTCGAGTCAGATCGTCACCTTGAGATTTGTCTGCCCCCCACCCTCGGTGAATCCTGCCTGGGGGCTGGCAAGGTGAACCCTGACTACCTATGCCTACTGATGGAGGGCTGGGAGAGGTCGTGGGGTGTGAGTTCTCTCTCCCTTTCTTTCCTCTCTCCTATGGGGGTGGGGAGGGTGGGACGGGAGGAGATGGGAAGAGCTTTTACCTTTCTCTTCCCTTCACAAGAGACTCATGATCAACCAGCTTTCTTATGAATAACCATTCAGCGTACTGCGCCGACTAAGGCAGAGAATACGTACTGCACCTCGACTAAGGGGTAGAGAGATACGTACTCACCAACTAAGGCAGAGAGATACGCACTGCACCTGACTAAGGCAGAGAGATACGACTGCACCCGACCAAGGCAGCAGAGAGATACATACTGCACCCGACTAAGGCAGAGAATCACGTGCACTCGACAAAGGCAGAGAATCGTACTGCACTCGACATAGGCAGAGAATCGTACTGCACCGACATAGGCAGGAGATAATCGTACTGCACTCGACTAAGGCAGAGAGAGATACACACTGCACCTCGACATAGGCAGAGAGATACGTACTGCACCTCGACTTCAGGCAGAGAGATACGCATCGCACTCAACTAAGGCAGAGAGATACGCACTGCACCTGACTAAGGCAGAGAGATCGTGCTGCACCCGACTAAAGGCAGAGAGATACGTGCACCACCGACTAAGGCAGAGAGATACGTACTGCACTTGACTAAGGCAGAGAGCTTACCTGCAGCACTACTCTTTCTTTCCATCAAAAGGAAGATACTGAACCAGTCTAGGAGTGATCCTGATATCACCCCTTTGGGGGCTCTGTTCCTGTACCTGAAGGCTATTTATTCGGTCCAGTTAAGAACCCTTCTCCACTGGGGTCTATTTAGACCTCCTGGTAAGAAGAACGATGAGTAGCTCAAGATGAGCTCCTCCCATTTGGAGGTCAAAATGTATATAGGTTTATTCCTGAAGCTACTCTAAACAAATGCCTCTTACCTCTGATTGAAGTTTCGGGAAAAGTTGTTGGTTTTTTTCAACGCTGTTCTTCGCTTTACTAAGTAGATTATTACTTTGTTACTTGTTTTGGCACCTAAAGAGATGCCAAGTTGGGGGTGGAGGAGGAGACAAATAACTACACAATGGATCAGTTTTATTGTACACATATTTCATTGAAAAATGAACGTCATAATGCTGAGACTCTGTTGGTGAAACTTAGGGTCAGCCCTGGAAGGGTAGCATGGTCCGGATCTTCCTCTCCATCTTCTCCTGGAGGAAAAGAAAGAAATTCAAAATTAATATCTTTACTTGTAAAAATACCTATGCTTAACCCTGTTAAGATATTTTCCCACAATATAAATGGGATACATGACCCAATCAAATGTGCTAGACTGATGTAATACTTATCTAAACAGTCCTTGGATTTAATTTTCCTACAAGAAACTCACCTCTGGAGGCAGAACACCTTAAGCTGAAATAGGAGGAAGATACAGGCGGTTGCCTCATCCCACCACAGGGGAGGAAAAGAGGAGCAGTAATCCTTATTCCTAGAAATACGCACCTGAAATCCAACAAATACATGTTGATGCCAGTGGACGTTACGTAATAGTGCAGGGACTGCTGTTCGGCAAACAAGTAACCCTAGCCAGCGTATACTCCCCCAACCACTCTTCCTGTATACAGACGCTTTATCACCGTCCTACTGTCCCTACGTGAAAGGCCAGCTGATCTTGGGTGGTGACCTTAATTTGACCCTATCCCCCATTTGGACTGCTCAAAACCCTTAACCATAGAAACAACAAAACCGCCAGACAATTTAAATTGTCCATTGAACACCTGGGCCTGATTAATGTATGGTGTAGGATATTCCCTCAGATCCAGGAGTCACCTATTAGTCCCTAGATTTAAAACCTACTCAAGATTAGACTATTTCCTGACGACCTGTGAACATTTATCACTTGTCCAGGACATTAGTATAGGCCCTAAACTATTATCGGACCATCATCCATTAATAATTTCCCTCAACCTGGGAAGGGAGGGAAGGATCACTCTGGAGACTTAACCAGCTATTTTGTCGGATCAAGAACTTGTTGACTCCTGTCATCCAAAATTTCCAGATTCTTTGCAGAAAATTCCGACCCTCCATATCTCAAGCTATGCTTTGGGACGCAATGAAAGCAACTATCTGGGGTGAACTGATAGTCTACTCCTCCAGAAAAAACAAGGAAAGATACCTAGAATATCACAGATTATTGAACCAAGTTAAAATTACCAATTGCAGTATAGGAAGGAGCACAGAACTCCAACTTTTGATTAGAAACACAAAAGCAGATCTACAGAAGATAATCGACAGTAAAGTCCGACAGTCCTTGTACTACCTGTGTCAAACTATACACCTAGGGTGGTCCCAGGAGTGTTAAATACCTAACATGTAGATTAAGGAACAACAAGGCATCATCTAATTCTCCGCCTTAGAAACCCTCTGTCGGGCAAACCCATCATACATTGGCCCTCATTCAGAAGGCTTTTAATGGGTTACTTTACTAAACTTTATTCCCCAAAACACCAAATTACCCAGAAATAACACAATTTTTGACCCAAGCCAATCTACCAACCCTCACCCCTTCAAATTAATTCCCTAAAGGCTCAGATTTCTTTGCTAGAGATAGAAGAGGCAATTAATAATATCAAATCAGGAAAATGCTCTGGTCCAGATGGATACATCCCAGAGTGGTATAAAAGTTTAAAAAGATCTAGTCCCCAAACTACACTCACTTTTTAATGATATATCACAGGAGGTACACCTCTCAGTGGGATTATGCTACAATAGCCCCAATATTAAAACCTAACAAGGACCCGATGGACCCTAAATCTTATAGACCAATCTCAATCCTAAATGTTGATTACAAAATTTATATGGCCATACTTTCAACAAGACTAGAAAATATAATCCCTAATATAATATATACTGACCAAACTGGATTCATTAAAAGCAGGAACACAGCCAATAGTATTCAGTAGAGTCTTGTTATTACAAGAATTTGTACAATCCAGGCAAATACCAGCAGTCTTTATTAGTCTAGACATGGAAAAGGTGGTTGATCATGTCTCATGGCCCTTCCTATGAGAAACTCTTAAAATGTTTAATTTTCTTTCTCAATTTATAGCCTGTTTAGAAAAAATATACAGTTCTCCTAAAGCATATCTCAGAGTTAATGGTTCCTTTCCCACCCTTTCCCTCTGGCCAGAGGACTAGGCAGGTTTCCCTTTATCCCCTATCTTTTCGCCTTGTTTATTGAACCTCTGTGGCTTACCTAAATACCCTTCAGTGGAAGGTATTCCGATAGCCCAAAAAGAATATAAAATAAGGCTATTTGCCGACGATATTATGCTAACTCTACTGTCTCCTTCACAATCAGTCCGTCAACATGGAAAATACTCATGCAGTTTGAGAAACTATCGGACTTCAAACTGAACATAAATAAAACTGAGATATTATCCTTCAACTATTTTCCTCTCCCCAGATAAAAAGACCTTTCCTTCAAATGGCGGACAACTAAAATAAAATACTTGGGCATCAACCTCCTTTTGACCCTGGGGTTATCGAGTTATCTAACTACGAACCTCTTACAGTCCAGATACAGGCTGACCTGAACAGATGGTCCCCATTTTGTATCTCCCTACACCAAAATATTAATAATCCTACCAATATTCTCCCACCGATTCTTTATCTGCTCCAGATTATCCCTATTTCCCTCTAAGTTTTATTTTACATCCTGGAATAAAATTATTCAAAACTTTATTTGGGAAAAACCATCTAGAGTTAGACTGCCCATTTTTAAATTATCTCTTAATCAAGGAGGCTGAATCTCCTAGACTTCGCCTATATGCCCAAGCGGCATTCCTAAGAATTCTAATACTATGGCTCATTGAGTCTATAATTCCCTTGAAAACTATAGAATTCCAACTCAACGACTTACATGACAAAGAAGATCCTGTTCTCCGCTGACAGTAAATCCCTTAGCCCCTCAACCTTAACTGAAATAACGGCTCAAACTTATAAACTCTGGAAACAATTAAGAAAAGCAGGCCCCATTCAAAAATATTCGAATACTGTAAGTTAATATCACAAGATGAAAAGTTTATCCCCAATTATATGGACCAATCCTTTTCCAGATGGCATGCAAAGGGCTTATCACATATATCAGTTCTTATCTCCTGAAGGTATTATCCCCTTTGATAGGCTCCAGTCCTTATTTTCTCTTGGATTTCTGATCACTTTTGATACTTTCAGGTTCGTAATCATATCCTCCATAACAACATAATACCTCCTAGAATGCCTACCCCTATCCTGGATTTGCTTAAACTGTTCATTGAAGTGAGTAAGGGAAAAATAGGAACTCATTTAATTGGCCTAATAAATACAGAATTCGTTCAGGTCTAATACTACAATCCCTACTTTGTCCTCCTGGAATAAAGACTTGCAATTACAAATCACCCCAGATTCGTGGTTAAAAACATCTTTAATTGAGATAAAGTCTACCTCATCTCCTTACTAGACAGAGTTTGCATGGAAATGCTGCTCCAGATACTTCAGAGCTCCCTCAGTTTTAATTAAATATCTCCCGGACATATATGGGAGGTGCTGAGAAACTGTGGGTGTCGTGGCTACTCTTGGTCACGTGTTCTGGTCCTGCCCATCCTCATGCCTTTTGGCTAACTTTTCAAAATGAGCCAACTATCCTTTCTCTGAACCAGTCAAACTAACCACTGAACAATTCCTTATGAGAGTTTATCTGGACCATGCTCCCCTGGGAAAAATCCATACTCCAGATATGCTTTATTGCTGCTAAGAAAGCAATCATGAGATGTTGGATGAGGCCATGAATTCCTTCTGTCCAAAACTGGAGACAAATAATGCCTGAAATTTATAAAACTGAGACCTTTAATGTTGAGCTACAGGCGGATCTATTTCACAAATACAAAAGTGGAATCAGTGGATCCAATATGTAACCTCACAACATTTGGATTTCAGTTTATGAAACCTACATGGGTGAATAATTTAGGGAACAATCATAAAGTCATGTTTCTCAGTTCACCTTTAAATCTGTGGTTTCGCCTATAAGATATCCCAATTTGTTTACTTATATGAGATTTAATAGGATAAGTCCATTTTATATGTTAAATACTGTACTACATACTGAAAGATGGCACTGGAACTCTGATTTGTCCATTATGTAACTTGGTAGAAAATACTTAATAAAAAGAAATAAAAAAAGGAATTGGGTATCTCCACTGTCAGTGTTATGTTTGTGGGGAGGATGGGGTGGAGGGTGCTTACAGGGAGGATCGGGTGGGTGGGACAGTTACAGGAGCAGCAGCAACAGAGAGTGACAGTGACACAGAGGGATTGAGCACCCCACTGTCAGTGTTATGTTTGGGGAGGGGTGCTGAGAGGAGGGTCAGGTGGGCGGGACAGTTACTGGGGTGGAAGCAACAGAGGTGACAGCGACACAGGAGGATTGAGTACCCCACTCTCAGTGTTATGTTTGTGGGGTGGGCGTGGTGGGCACTGAGAGGGAGGATTGGGTGGCGGGACAGTTACAGGTGCAGCAGCAACAGAGATTGATGGATGGCTAATGAAACAAGGGATGGAAATCTGGGTATTTTAACTCAAGCCACGATACCAGGCATGCGCAAATGCATATTTAACCTCTGTTCCCGGGATTACTAGAATCCCAGTTAGAATCAGTGGCAGGCAGGGAAGGCAGCAGCGAAATGCCAGGTAAATGGGTTTCACCTGGCAATCTCTAGTAGATCTTTATTCCATTCGGTTATTACTGATGTTGTTGTTTCCGTACCCTCTCCCTAAGGACTTTGTGCAAGTTTCCAATCAGATGGCCCTCAAGTGTCCCTTGTAAGGCTGTTATAAAATTTTAATAATTCTGGTGCGGAGTCAATAGGATAGGTTGTATATGTGTGTTTCTTAAGATATGGTTCGAACTTGAAAATAGAGGAACTGATTTGAATGTCTAAGACTAAATTTTGTCTTCAGTCTCAGCTGAGCTGGAGTGATGATGTAATCATAGAACTCTCACAGCAACATAAGCCATAGTCTCAGCTGGCTTTGGAGTGAATTGGAATGTTCAATGAGTAGAGTGAGTAGTAGAGTGGAGTTCAAGGAGGAGGTTGCAGCTGCTGGGCAGCTCCTCAGATTAGCTCTGCCAAAGAGCTACCCCTTTTTGTTTGTGGTAGTTTGTTCTCACCCTAGAAGAAGAACAAAGAGACCGTTTTCGAAGTGGTGGAGACCTGTGCCAGAAGGTTTTCCTTGCCCTATCCCAGGAGGATGGGGCAAACTCGAGGATTCAGGGACAATCCCGTAATCCACTTGTTTGGTGAAGCTACCTTGTACATCTTTTTTTTATTTATTTTATTATTAGGTTTTGCACACATTTAATTATGCTGTTCATATGTATACTTTGGATGTCCACTGACATACAGTTTTACTTGTTTTACATTACATTTCAAGAGAGTGAGTATATTTTATTCTGATACATATTTCTTACCCCAACTGAGTCAAAAAGTACTTTTTATAATCAATCAAGTTATTACCATTACCTTTACTATTTGAAGTTTTTAACTCCATGAATCCCATTCCAGAAATCCTATTATAATTTTCTTTTCCTGATTGTTGTTTTGACCCTCCCACCTCCTTCAATCCACATAACAAATGGGGGTGATAAATTTCCTCCCCTGTCAAATCCACTGTTCTCTTTTGGTACTTCCATAATTTAGGGGAGAAATCCGGGTCAATTGGGGCCTGATATAATATCCAGATTTGTCATTTTCTCATATGGTTTGGTCCCCTGTGTTGGATTTTGGAGTTGATAGTTTCTGTACAATATATTTGTTTCATAATTAGTCTCAGTCTATAATAGATGGTATTACATTAGTCATCCAACACCTGGTGATAGCGTTCTTGGCTGCTAGGTAAAACACTGGAATAAGGTATGTTTCTGGGGTGGAGAATGATCGGTGTAAACATCCAATAATATCTGTTCTGCTGTTAATTCGATAGTTTCAGTTAGACACCTCAAGAGTTCAGTCTGAAGTGCCACAAAATGGCATCAAATATAGGCAAGACCAGAAGATATGACCCAGTGGGCGCATAGACAGCCAGAATTATGCCAATACCTACCAAACCTCTCCAGTAAATATTTACTGAGGACATGGGAGAACAGAAATACCTAATCCTGCACTTCCACGCAAACACCCACCACATAGGGATGACGTGATCTTAACTGTTATCAAGTTTGTTTCAACCTAGATTCCCATGGAATTTCTAAATCGAGATCTTTATTCCATTCGGTTATTACTGATGTTGTTGTTTCCGGTACCCACTCCTAAGGACTTTGTACAAGTTTCCAATCAGATGGCCCTCAAGTGTCCCTTGTAAGGCTGTTATAAAATTTTAATAATCCAGTTGCCAGAGTCAATAGGATAGGTTGCATATGTGTGTTTCTTAAGATATGGTTCCAACTTGAAAATAGAGGAACTGATTTGAATGTCTAAGACTAAATTTTGACTTCAGTACATCAAATGGACTTATGCCCTGTGGTGATAGAAACTGGAAGTAGTGAGATAAACCCAATCACCTCCATCCTCTAAAGAAGAGGTCCGATGTTGCTGGAAGAAAAGATTTGTCTTCTGATATTAGCTTACAATTCTTGTATTCTATACAGATATTCTGTTTTCTCAACTTCTTCCATGTTTGATACGTGTTGCCCATGACTCATAGGAAGTCCCTGGAGGAAGGGATCATCTGCCAGAAGAGAATAGCATTTTGGTTATATCAAATAAATAATTTATATTAAATTCTAACAGTTTCAGGGTGATTTATAATCAGCAGCCCACCATCATTATTATATCGATGGGATGTTGCTCTTGCATATAAAGCGAGGTCCACTAGGCTGACCCCCATGCTAAAGATAATTTCAGTAATGATAGTCTTATTCTCGGATGCCCATGATCCCAAATGAAAGATGAAATAATCTTGTCCCAGGATTTAAAATAAAATGTTGAGGAAAGTTAGGTGTGTTTTGGATTAGATAAAGAAGTCTGGGTAGTATGTTCATTTTAATAGTATCTATTCTTTGATGTATGGTAGAAAGCAATGGCGACCATTTAACTAGGTCTGATTGGATTTTGACTGTCAATGGTTCATAGTTCACTAATTCCAAAACATCTGGACTCGTGGGATATTAATACCTAGATATTTTATTTTGTTGTGAGCCATCTGAATGGAAAATTCTTTCAAAGTTTTGGAGGGGCAAAGTTACAGATTAGAATTTCTGTTTTGAGTAATTTAGCTTAAAACCAGTTATTCCCTCATATTGTTTTAGAATCCTACAGGCCTCGGGTATGGATGTTTCTGGTGAAGTCAGGGATAAAGTACATCATCTGCAAATAGACTTGTTTTGTACTCATGTTGGGCTATTGGTATGCCCTCTACTTCCCTTGCCCTACGTAAAGCCTGGGCCAATGGCTCCATGTACAGTGCAAATAAGCTTGGAGAGAGGGCAGCCCTGACGAGTGCCTCGCTTTATTTGTATTGGAGATGAAATTCCCATTAGTTTGTATATAGGCCTGTGGAGAAGTATATAGATTCTGAAGGCATTTTATGAATGAGGTTGGCAATTGAAAAGTTTGAAGAATTTCCCATAAAACAACCAGGACACCCTGTCAAATGCCTTTTCAGCATCTAGGCTGATGAAGACTGTTGGAATTTGTCGTTTTAGTGCATACTCCTGGAAGATTAATGTTTTCGATATTATCCGAGGTGGTCCTCCTAGGATAAATCCCAATTGATCTGGGTTTATAATTTTGGAAGGAATTTTTAATTCTAGCAGCCCAGATACTAGTGAAGATCTTGTAGTCATTGTTTAGAATGGAAATGGGGTGGTAGGTTGTAGGTATCATCAGGTTTTGTGTGGTTTAAGTATTGGGGTCAATGTAGCTAAGCTCCATAAAGGGAGAGGGAATGTCCCGTTGCTATTCGTTATACAAAGGCTGTAGGCTCAGGAGAAGAATTTGTGAAACTTTTCTGTACCATTTGGATGTATATCCATTGGGGCCTGAGCATCGGCCAGTCTTGAGAGTTTTAATCGCCTCCATGATTTCATTGCTAGAATTGGTTCCTCAAAGATTTTATCAACGATTCTTCCAGATTGGGGACCCCAAACAGGACAGAAAGGTCCTTCTTTCTGATTCAGTAGTTTCTACCTCTGAGAACAACTCTTTAAAACATTTGGAAAAAGTTTGGGTCATATGAGAATCGTATGCCCCATCTGCCCTGTAGTTGAGTCCTTGATTTTTACAATTGTGGAGGTCTGTTTTCTTGAGCATAATTTGTATGCCAATTTCTTTGCTCCTTGGGGTCCCCTTCATGGATGTCGGAGGTAGGTCAGTGCCTGTTGTGTCTTGTTGTCTAAAATTTTTGTAGGGATGCCTTTGTGTCCCTAATTTTACTATTGAGCTCCTGGTCACCATCCCTGTATAGCATTTGGTAGTTCAGGAGTTCTTCCATAAGTTGGTTATATCTAGCTTCCTTTCTCTTTTTCCTGGAGGTCTATTATTATTTATCCCTTATTGTGGCTTTAATGCATCCCATAAAATTGCTTCTGTTACTGTGGGGCTAGTGTTTTCTTCTAGAAATTGTGGAATTCTTTTTGTAATAATTTCCTAGAATTCTTTGTCTTTAGCAATATTAGGTACATTCTCCAAAGTGTTCTCTTGACACCGTCCCACATCCAATTTTAAGATTAAGGGATGATGGTCTGCCATTAGTTTGGGGTCTATAGATAGGTCCTGCACTTTGGAAAAGTGTTCACATGTTGTAAAAATAATCTAGGTGGGAGTAAGTGTGGTATCTAGGGAGTGATATGTATACCCCAGGGTTGATGGAAAAGTGCTGACGCCATATATCTATGATGCCTAGATGATCCAAAGTGGTTTTAAAATGTTTAACCATTTTATTGTACCAATGTTGATGTGGGCGTGAACAATCCTGATGTGGGAGAGGGTCATATTTAGGTCACCTCCATTATAAGCTGCCCTGTGGATGATTTAGAAGGAGGAGGTAAACCTCTTTAATGTCGGAAGTGGCATTTGTGGGGAAAATAAACATTTGCTATTGTGACTTGTTGGCCATATTATATGCCTTGTAATATAAATCTTCCCTGTGTGTCTATCCAGGTTTTATTAATTTCTAAGGGTGTGTCATTAGGAGCCAAGATGGCTACTCCTCTCTTTTTACAGGGGTATGATGAAGTGTAACCCCAGAATCACTATCTGAGCTACTACCCCTGCCTGCCCCTAACTGTTGACAGGGTGAGGCCTAGATCCATGGCGGGTGCCTCCGCCCAGAGGTCGAGGTTAGAGCGGGTCGAGGATGACCTTTCTTCCCACTAGTAGCCCACGAATTCAATTACAGTGTCCTTACCATATACACTTAACTCCCAGCTCGAACCAATCAGCTCTCCGGGACCCCTGAAAAGTAAGGTGCAGTTACACAATATTCACTGTGCAGTAATTCACCATTAACTCGCAAACTAGCCAGTGTACCTTTGCAAAATAAGCAATCTGATTTATTTAAATTAGTAATTTAATTTAATTTATTAATAATTAGTTACTCTCTATGGGTACCCAAGCCCTAAAGGCTAGTTCCTCGTTGCAGCTGGTTGGGGCCCTGACACAACGAAGCATTTAATTCCTATGAAGATTAAATAGAGCCAGCAGGCCCAGATAGTGTCACCAGTACAGAACCCAAACTGTCCTGCCCTCACTAGGACCATTGGCCAGGATATACCCTGATTTAGTACTCATGACTCCAGCAGACAGGCTCTTTCACCTCTCTCAGGACCGAGCCTGTACTTCAAGCACTTCTCACGCATTTATATGCAAGGCAGTGGGAGTACCATACCAGGCAGCTGCTGTCCTTCTACCGATCACCGCCCGCCATACACTAGGCCCAACTGGCGCAGTTTCACTGTTCCTGACAGACCGAGCATGATTCAAGCAGATTCTCCAGTCTTCTACAGGGTGAGCCTGGTAGGTAGCTGTGCTCCTGCACAGCCTCCTCTAACCGCTTCCCAAGCAGTTTAGTCTGAAAATTACTGGCGTTCCCCTGGCGCCCGATGCCTGGTCTTACATACGGTTCCCTGCAACCTCAACGCACCGAGCCCAAGCTCCTTACTTGCTCACAGCCACAACGCCTCTGCCCCTTGGACAGTGTGGGGCAAACTCTCCATTCAGGCGCCTCCCGATCCCATTGGTGGGCTGCTGAAGCCAGCCACTAAGTGCGCCTCATTGGTGCAAAAGGCACCATGGTCCAGAACTTCACTTCCCAGAACCTCCAGCTGTATCCCCATTGGTCAGCAGGCTCATTTGAGAGTCCCAATCCTGGTTGGTCACCAGTTACTCCATTTTAGATACCCTTTTGCCCCTATTGGACCCGTCAGACAGTCGCGTCCAAAATGGAGGACACAGCACTACAAAGTCCAGCTGCAAGAAAGGCAGGTTAAACAGTTTATATTCCCCGAACACATCTAAATGATACGGGGCAACAATTACACTCTCAGGAAAGTACTCACTCTACCCCTTGGCTGACAGCGAAATAAATGATAGCCAGCGGCCCGAGGTGGAACTCGAGCAGGAGAACACAACCCCTTATAAGCAATGAAATTGCCTGCAAGCAGAGCAGCTCTTAAAGAGACAGTGCGTGGAGGCTCCACAAGCACTCACAGAGCCATTGAAACTGCTGTAGCGCCGAGCGCCGACCACCAGGGGACACTTAGACAGCTCCTAGATGGCTGTTAGAAACCCCATTTGCAGTGGGGTTACAGAAGCAAATACCCTATATCTTTTCCTCCCAACACAACTTCTGATGCTCTGAATCAGAAAGGAGAGTTCCTGTAGGAAGTAAAGGCATGCTTTTTGTTTTTAATCTGTTGCATAACTCAGTATCTTTATTGGGCCGTGGAGTCCATTTATATTTTGAAAATAGATTTGTATTGGATTAGTTGCCATAATTAGTTTTTTAACTAATATTATTCTTCTTTTTTTATCCTTAGATGTCTGGAGCGTGGATTCCACCCGATCACTCTCCACCTCCAAAAGGGTAAGCAGCCAGGATGAAGATTCTTCTTCTTATGCTTATCGTGCAGAAGTCAATAAACTTAGATAATGAAGCTTTGAGTGCATTTATATTTCCCATGTTCCCAACATTCCTATTGTAACCAATAAACATGACAAGCTCAAAAATTTATTTTCCTTCCCTCCCATTTTTTAAACTTATAAACCTTTCCCTTACAACCCCTGAACCTATATACAGATCCCATGATGGACTGCTTCAGAACATACAGTGGCCATCACTCCAAAGGATCAAACTGCAACTTATATACATATAGACACCCAACAGGGAGGTGCTTAGAAAAAGCATTCTCGAATAGCTCCTGTCTGGAACCTCCAGAAGAGTAGGAGAAGAGGTGAGGGTCATCTGTCTATCTCAGAAGGAGAAAAGCCTCTGGGACAGAGATAATACCCCTATAAGGGAGAGAGGAACACTACTTCACCCAGTATTGGGTCCAGCATGACCAAAAGAAAAAAAAGAAAAAGGAAAGGAGAGACTAGAAACCCATACTGCAGGGCCCTCTGTTCCATCTTCTTAAAAGATCAATTGCATAGCTTGATAATTTCTGGATCTAAAAGACATCTCAAGTTTATAAATCCTAGTATCTGTCGCCTCTCTAAGATTCTAAGTGCTACTTCTCATGAGACCAGGCAATTTACCACCATGGTGTGTCCAGCTCCCCACTGACAGGGAGGGAGGGAACACCACCGGCCAAGCGAACCCGTTCCATGGCCCCACTGGAATGGTTTGTTGTTAGGGTCATTCCTTCATTTAGTTTAACTGGGATGTATCACCATCCTTAGGATCCTCCATTTGTTTATGAAGGCCCCATGCCCCCATCGCCAAGGTCTGATCTCTTGGTCACCAAACCATTGGGTACTGAAGGAGAGACTAGGCCCTGTCCCATAATACAAAGGTGGGGTAATAATGTGATGATTCAATAGTGGTTGTCCCTTACTAGTAAAGTAATAGAGTTCCTATGAAATCTTTCATTCGGCGATCAGCTTGACCCCTCCGCCCCCATAACTCCCCAGTCCCCAGAGAAATGAGGAGGGTCCGTCCACCTCACCAAGATCTGAGTTCACATCCGTTGTACCCCATCTTTTGGGTCAGTATTGGACTCAGTTTCCCCATAGCACCGTCACTCTTCAGACTCAGAACTGAGAGCCAGGCAGGCTGGAAAATGCTTGTATAATAATTCTGTGTTCCGTCATGCAAACCCAGTCTTTCAGCCCCATGCCCAATCAAGTCAGAATAAGAAGGTTTAATCCCAAAATTTTGTTTGGCTGTAATGATAAGTCTGAGTCTTCTACTTGTTGATCGCGGGAGGCTTTACGCTATACAGATGGCAAAACATTGTCAATATTCTCCTACATGACCCCCAAAGGCTAGGGGAGTCAGCACCAGCCAGGGTCTCAGCAAAAGTCTCGATGTTTCTCAAACTTAAGTCCAACATTGTGGCTCCAGGTATTGCCCATATTTCAGGTTATAATAATAATAATAAAATGTATTTGATTAAGTGCCTTTCAAAGTTTTCAAAGCACTGTACATCAAGAAAACACAGACATATTCAATACATACAATAAAACAATTCTAAACAAATATTACACAATTATAATATACAGTTACAACAAAGCAGGAAATGCCTTCTCCCATAAAAACATCTTTGGTGCCTGTTTGAAGCTCCCCACCTTCCTGCTCTCCCAGAGCTGTGACGGGCAGAGAATTCCAGAGGGTAGGTGCAGCAAATCCAAAAGCGCGAACCCGAAGACTTCAAATTTACCCTCAGAATCTCCAGCAACCCCTCGTCAGCTGGCGGAGCTGTCTCAGAGGGGTGTAGGGCATCAGGAGCTCTTTCAAATAGTTGGGACCTAGACCGCGTAGGGCTTTGTAGGTCAAAAGACCCACTTTGAAGGTGATCCGCCACTGTATTGGCAGCCAGTGCAGAGTGCAGCACTTGGGGTAATAAGAGAACTTCTGGATGTCCCAGTCAACAAACGTGCTGCCGCATTCTGCACTAGCTGCAAGCGGCGGATATCAACCCCAGGAAGTCCTAGGTAAAGGGAGTTACAGTAATCAAGAGAGATGTCACAAAGGCGTGACCAAAACCGACAGGTTGCTAGGTGGAACAAGGTGCCTAATCCCAGCAATGTTCCTAAGATGAAAAATGCAGTCTTGACAACTGCAGATACCTGATAACGGAGGGTCAGACCAGTGTCAAGCTCCACTCCCAGGTTACGCACCCGTTCAGAAGTGAGGATCTGGTCCACCCCAGGATTAATCCAGAGGGGCCCAGTTCTCAAACCCTCTACCCTGACCCGGTCCACCACCATAACCTCAGTCTTCCCGGGTTCAACTTTAGACCGCTGGTGTTCATCCAGTCTTGGATATCAGCAAGGCAGTTGTTCAGTACCGAGATGGCACTAACCTGGTCGGTGCAAAAGACAGGTAGAGCTGGGTATCATCAGCATAGCAGTGAAACCTCAGCTCATACAGTCTTACAATCTCCGAGAGGTAGCATATATACCGCAATAACATGGGGAAAGCACCAAGCCCTGAGGTACCCCACAAGGCAGAGAGAAGGCCCCGGATGAATACAAACCTGAGACCACTCTCTGCATTCTCCTTTTCAAGGAAAGATGAAACCATCTGAGGATCATACTCAATAGTCCACAAACGGACCTCAGGCGTTCGAGCAAAACCCATGATCCACAGTATCAAAAGCTGATGACAGATCAAGGAGAACCAAAATGGAATGGTGTCTCCAATCTCTCACCATCAGGAGATCATTGAGAACCCGAACCAGAGCAGTCTCAGTACTATGCCTCTTATGAAAACCAGACTGGAGAGGTTTGTATAAACTATGGATGGTCAAATGGTTATCCAGTTGGACCATACAACTTTCTCAATAACCTTCCCACAAAGGGAGGTTAGATTGGTCTGTAGTTTGCTAGGTCATCCAGGTCTAAAAGCTTTCTTCAGAAGGGGTCACTACCCTTCCTTCAGAAGTTAGGAAAACTCCCGTATCTAAAGAACACCGGATAATCTGAGCTAAGGCCGGGCGATGATCTCACTACAACCCATAATCAGGGAAGTAGGACTGGGATCCAAACTACAGCATGTTGGGCGCATCTCATGGACAATCCTCATAGTGTCTACAATCCAGCAGGTCAAAGGTACTCCAGGAAATTCCGGGCTCTACGACAAGACACTGATCAACTGCAACAACCTTGGAGTGAGGTTGGAGGCACTGCCTCCTGGTGTCTTCAACCTTATTCACAAAGGATCGAGCAATCTCCTGCATATCAGTTTGCGTAAAGCTCAAGCGGATCTGCTGACAGGCTGGGTTGCACAGTCTGTCAACAGTTCTGAAGAGCTGAGCTGGTCGATTCCGGCGACAGAAATTTCCTGGACAGGAATTCTGCCTTCTTATGGGAAATTGCTGTTTGGTAGAGTTTATAATGCTCTAGCAAAATAAGATGGACGGCATCAGAGGCAGTCTTCCTCCACGACGCTCCAACCTATGTCCCAACCTCCGCAGCCCTCTCAAAGCCCCATCAAACCATGGGGCAATGGGACAACGCGGGAGGGCGAACACGGACTGGTGCAATCTGATCAAGTGCCACTGATATGGCCCTGTTATAGGCCACTACCAGCTGCTCAGGATCAGTGCAAAACTTGTCAAACAACGAGAGGTCAATAACCGCCATCAGGTCTTCAGGGACAACATCCCGCAATGGGCGGTACCTGACCAACTCCACAGGGGCTGACCTACCCAGGGGGCCCCAAAATGGAACCCAACTAAGTAGTGATCGGACTAACCGACTGGTTCCAGCACCAAATCGAAGCCTCGATCCCCAAGAGGAAGACCAGGTCAAGAGAGTGGCCTCTTGTGTGTAATCATGGAAACAACCTGTGTAAAGCCCAGAGATGTCATCACCTGGAGGAAATGTTGACCAAAAGTGAAGATTCGTCGCTGACCTAGCACTGAAGTCACCCAGAACCATCAATCTGGGTGACTCTAAGGCCATGTCGGCAGCAAAATCTGCTATTTCCTGCAGGAAAGCTTCTCATCCTCTGGTGGATGATAAATGAGAGCAATCCTGCACCCTACACCAGCTACCACAGTGCACTTAAATGACCTGGCCTCCTCAGCTGGTACACCAGTTAGGTCCAATCGTCTTGAAACAGACCACCCCCACCGCTGTCCAATCTCAGGTGGTGTATAACAGAGTACTGGTGGGAACAGCGGCCTCTAAAAAGGGGGTCGCATTCCCATCCAACCAGGTCGGTAATGCAAGCCAGATCTGCCCTTGCAACACAATCTGCAATAAGACCAGTCTTGTTGCAGACAGATCTGGCATTGCACAACAACGCCCGTGAGGGACGAGGTTGGCGAGTTGTCCCAACCACTTGCCCTCCAAAACTGGAGGTGCCCTTGGGTATGGGAACCAGAATGGGACTACCATGCTCCAGAAGCCATTTAAGCCAGGCGTCTTCTAGCATAACCACCCCATGGGAAAGCACCTCACTCTGTTGTCCACAGCCCCCACCCCCAGTTCCCCTCCCCTTCGAACAATCCCTAGCGCCCGACACCGATGGTAGATATGAGCGGCAGGGGCGGCAAAGAGAAGGGTGGAGGGCATGGAGAGTGGAGGCCGAATAACACAAGACAGGCGGGCAGGCAGGCACATCTAGCTTCACAAAATTAAAACAATAAATATAATAAAACAACCCGCAATCTTCCTACAACTAAAACTAACTAAAATAAAAATTTAACTTAACTGTCACTCTAACACAAAACCTAATTAATTATTTTATCCCACAAGCCCTCTCACGGCCTGGGGATAACAAAACAACCAACACAATTCTAAATTATTATTCCCAGGTCCTCTCACTACCTGGTACTTAAAACAAAAAACAGTAATAATTAAATCGTAAAACTAGTAATAAAATAATAAATAGAGGAATAATTTGAAACCACCTCCGGGACTCTCTCACGCATTGGATACAGGTGGAATAAAAGATGTAATAAAGCACTCTCACTGCTTAAATTGTTTCTCAAATGAAATAACTGCAAACAATAAACATCCTATCTATATACAACAAAATATAAATATAATGTAACCCACCCAACATCAACAAGTATAGTTCAGTTTCCGAAAATCCAGGGTTTCAAGATCCACATCAGTTTGGCTCGAATAAAAAAGCCCCAGCGGGCCACAGGATCCGACCAGCCCAAAAGATCAGTGGCCCACTACTTCACTCAAGAGAGGACATCCCGTCCGGCTGCCCCAGGAGTGTAGAGGAAGGGAGATCAAGGACAGGCCCTCCAGCCTACCCCTGGCCCCTCCTGTGTGTAACACCCACCCTGGCCCACCAGAACACTGCAAGCGCAGCTAATAGGCCAAATAAAGTCCATTTCTCAGAATAACATTTAAACAGTCAGAAATGTCATTAAAAGTTTCAAAGTCACTTATCTTGCAGGCTCTTCAGGACAGCTCTGTCAAATCACTAATCTCCACGATCCAACTGACCAGGAATAGGTCTAGAAATAGACAGGGAACACAGCCACATAGATAAAATCCATAAATCCAGGTTATTAATTTGGAGCAGAGCTTAAAATGAGCCAAATAGCCACAAATCAAACAGTCATCTCCTAGAACAAATAAATAGTTCAGACCACACAGGAGGACACGATCCAAATCCTTCAAAGAAAAAATGAACGACGACTCCAGGACATTTGCTGAGTAATACCAGGATTCATTCAGAACTCCCGAAACACACCACAAGACTCTCCAGGTCTTCACCGGAGCATCAAGCCTTTTCCCAGATGCCAAAAGTCAATTTCATTAAAATAAGACTTGACTCGTGTTGTTCAGCATTAAAGCTCTGAACACACCAGGTCTCACTAAGTCTCACTAAATCCTCGGTAGCCAAAACACCACGGCTCGTCGGGTTTCACAATCCAACCCAGAACAAGGTCATGACCAGTAGATGAAACACAAAATGGGCCAAACCAAAACGGAGGAAAACGTGTAAACAGACCAAGTCTGTTAGCGGAACAAGACCGCAAACAAAATGGTAAAAACAAAGATAAAATAACACCAGCAAAATTTAAAAGAGCAGCAAAATTACAAACAAATAAAATAGAGTAGGCAAAGCAAAATAAACAAAACAAAGCAGAGCAGTTCAAAAGTGGCTAGCCCAGCGTGGCAGCATCTTGCCTCCAAAGACACAAGCCAAAGTTAGATCCTGGTCATTATCCTCGGTACCCTTGCTGTAAGTCAAGGAGTCAGGGCATTTTTGACTCTTGATTTTAGTGCCGATCATATGGTGGAGGCTTTTAATGTTTTCTTATCCGTGGATCAGCTCCTCGCCCAATTACCGCCAGCTCTGCTATCTAGTGAGGCAGTGGAGGGTGGAAGGACAGCCAATAGAGAAAAGTCATATCAGGCCCAGTCAGGAAAGAGGACAATGGCCTCCTAGTTCATTACTCCCTAGCCTGGTAAAACCCCGCCATCCTGGAGCAGACGTTTTCCTTATGACAACCTTGGCCAAATTTATCCATTTTTATTCATTGTTTGGACCATTTAGAAGCGCCCCCTCCATCGAGACCCGACCGCTCCCTGCCTCCCTCCGTTCCCCCCACCCTGACCCACAAAAGGGAGAGGATCGCTTCATCTGCAATAAGGAAAGCCTAGTCTCTGTAACCATACCTCTTGTACCCAAAGATGGGTTACAATACTGATTCAGGCGCTAAGGTTTCTGCTAACTGCATGCTTTGTTGTGCATCCGGGATTGTCATGAAGGCTGTTTGAGATGTGATTTCACCATCTTGAGGATTTTGTTGGGAATGATTCCCTGTTGCCATATGTTCTGCTGCCTCGAGCACTGTGGAATATGTATGTATGCTGACCAGAAGGTAAGTGGACCGTGAGTTTGGCTGGAGTAATGGGTTCAGAATTGGATTTTCTGAGAACAAAGTGCTGGAAACAACGGGCATAGTCTCTTCTTTGGCGTTGAGTGTATGGCACATAAACATTGTCGAACAGTAGATGCTGTTGATCCAGCATCACCCTACCTTTCTGTCAGGCTTTCCTCAATATGAGCTCCTTGGTTTGGTAACTGAGCATTCTGATTACAAACAAGCATGGCCTGGCATCAGGGTGAGTGGGCTTGGGGCCTAAGGCTCTTTAGCTCGCTCTATGTCCAACTGTAGACTGGGGTCAAGCTCCAGCACCAGCCTGAGAAGGTAATCTGCAAATGCAAGGTGTCATTGTCTTCCTCATTTTCTGGAATGCCAAATATCTGGATGTTTGGCGCCTGCCCGATTCTCTGTCTGCATCCTCCTGTCGAGATGCCATAGTCAGCTGTTCTGTCGCCAGTATTTTATGCTGCCTTGTACATCTTCATTTGTTGTGAGTACAACCCTTTTTCTGTGTCAGCCCAGAGGCATCTGCAATATCGTGGGTAAATTTCTGTCAATGGGACCAGTCACCCAGTACTAAGTAAAGTTTCTGCCTATGTTGAAGTCCAAGATTGTGACTGTCCAAGTACAGAACTTTTAACTTTGACACCCAGGGTGTGTCCATAGTTTGTTAAGTGTGGTAAACATTTAAGACAACAACTGCACGTTTTCTTCTGTGTGGATGTTATTAATCAGATGAATGGCCGAGTATAAATTTGGAAGCAAAAGGTGGGAGACCCCCATCTGGAGTAACCAGTTTACCTCTCCAGGTTCAGTTTGGGCACCAGTAGATTTTCATTTAGTGCATTTGGCCAGTGCCTAATGGAAGTAATTACCCTGAGATGTGGGTTTGGAATTTCTGTTTCTTCAGTTTACCCCAGTATAGTGGGTGCTGGAAGATTTGAGCCTGGATGTGCTCAGTGTGGTCATGGGTACAGCTTTCATCCCTGTGGGAAATGGGAACAGTACTTGTCTGGCCGTAAGTGCCAATCTTCAGTTTCAGAACCAGAGTATTCACTGTTTTGTGTTTCTTCACCCTATGCTAAATGGGAATTCAGGAACTTCTGTACCCTTGAGAATCTGCAAACGAGTATGTGTAGCCCCATGGGGTCCATCTTCGCTTTGTATTATTCCAACTTTGTTACGTGAATAAAAGCCACACTCTAGAATCCCAGCCTGGTTTGGGAAGATTACCTTCTACAAAGCCCTATATGGACTTGGTACTGACTACTTGAAAGAGCTTCTGATTCCCTTACCTCCATCTGACAGCTCATCGGCACAGTGAAGGGTTGCTGGAGATTCGAGGTTAGTTTAAATTCATCCAGGGCTCGCACTTTTTATGTTTGTTGCCCAACCCTCTGGAATTCCCTGCCACACCAGCTACAGGAGTGCAGGACAGTGGGGAGCTTTAAGCAGGCACAGAAGACTTTTTATGGAGCAAACCTTATCCTGATTTTCTATGATTTTATCGATATTTGTTGTATTTATTGAATTTTGTATGTATCTGTGAAGCGCTGCAATATTATGAAAGGTGCTCTACCAAATAAAGTTATTATTATTAGTAGTATTGTTATTGGTTCCATGTGTCTGGATTTACTTGGGTGCCCCAGTCCAGAAGTGCAAACCTAGCATAACTGTGGAGCAAACATTTTCTCCAGGGACCTGGGTTGCTGGCCATGGTGAATGGTCCCACCAGGTGTGTGCCAGGTAGTTGCCACACTTGATCGACTGTTTTATGTTTGCTTGCACTGTGCAAGAAACATAGTGCCATCATACAAGTTTTCTAGAGGTGTGTCAGCCTCTTCCAATTCAGTCAGTGTGTTTGCAGGTGCGGTTGCAGTGCGCCAATCACTGCTGCAGCTGCTCTATGACAGCAGGAAAATGCAGTGGTATACAGTTGAAAGGAGAGCTCCGCTTCAATGAGCAGAGTCTCTCACACACACATATTGCGTGCTGATGCCCCCCCACGCACACACTGTGTGGCCGACAGGGTGCTCAATCCCCGTCGGCTCCGCCTCCCCACCCCCAACAACAGCTGTCCAGGTGCCACGCTGGGAGCCCACCCCAGCATGGCAAGAACTGTCATAGCCAACAGGGGTGCCCAATCCTCCTTCGGCTCCCGGCTGCATGCCCCCAAAAGTTTCTATGTGCCACGCTGGGAGCCCACCCCAGCGTGGCAAAGCATGTTATGGGCGACGGGTGCCCAATTCCCCGCCGGCTCCAGCCCCCAAACAGCTCTTCCAGCTGTCATGCTGGGAGCCCAACCCAGTGTGGCAAATGTCCTGCGTCGTCTAAAAATCTGTGAAGAAAAACCTTCCTCGCAGTCTCCCCACCCACCCACAACCCGCACCCACCCACTGCACACCCTGCCTCCCACACACCCCCACCCCATACTTACCTCCAGAGCTCGGCGCGATGATCATCGTGGACCGGGAACACATCTGCACTCTTCAAAGTCGACCTGCCATGGAAATGCTGGTAAGCTGTATAATGGAATAAATAGAGTTTTTCAACTTTGTTGCATATCTCAGGCATTTTGGGAATTTTGGGCCCAGATTTTCAACATGGGTTATTTGGGACCCCTCCTCGGAATTCTTGCACTGTCATGGCGTTAATGGGGCAAAAGGGTGATTTCACAGTCACTGTCGCGAAATCACCTTCGGGACCATTAACAAAGACACTGCCAGTGTTCATAAGGTGGCTCAAAAGCCTATGTTGACAATTTAGTGAAAAATTCTAACAATGACTGTTTTACGAGCGTTACGCAGTTCCACGCACGTCAGAAGTTCTATGACTTTTCAATATTTTCACCCAGATTTTCAACATTGCCATTTTACCACACCTCCTTATGACCAGTACAGCTGTCATTTTACATCTTACCCAAAGCGTGTTTCCCACCCATGTAGGCGCTTAATGGGCGCAGTCGATTATCACAGTAAATCATATGGGACACATTGAGAAAATCACAGTGACACTGTTCATGAGCAGATGTCTTACAATGGCTATGTTGAAAATTTGGTGAAAAATTCTAAAATGACTGTTTTACAAGCGTCGTTGCAGAGTTCTCACGCACACTCGTAAGTTCGAAATTTTCAATATTTTCACTCCAGATTTTCAACATTGCCATTTAGCACACCTCCTTATGAGCAGTACAGCTGTCATTTTCTCACCTAAGCCCACAACGTGTTTCCGCCCATGTAGCGCACAATGGCGCAGTCGGTGTCTCGAAATCAATGTATGGGACACATTAAGAAAATCACAGTGACACTGGTCATGAGCAGAGGTGTTAAAATGGCTATGTTGAAAATTTGGTGTAAAACCTCCAAAATGACTGTTTTAGGAGCGACGCTATGCAGT
Source organism: Neoceratodus forsteri (assembly GCA_016271365.2). NCBI lineage: Eukaryota > Metazoa > Chordata > Ceratodontiformes > Ceratodontidae > Neoceratodus > Neoceratodus forsteri. Next base: position 80,634,933 of record JADMNL010000034.1, read on the forward strand.
TCCTTGTAAGATTTGCACACCACATTTTCAACAGTGCCATTTTACCGCACTTCCTTATGAGCAGTACAGCTACCATTTTTCACATCTCGCTCAAAATGTGTTTCCGCATGTAGCGCACAATGGTACAGTCGGTGTGCAAAACAATGTTTGGGATAGATTAAGAAAATCACAGTGACACTGGTCATGAGCAGAGGTCTTCAAATGGCTATGTTGAAATTTGGTGACAGAACTCCATAAAATGACTGTGTTACGAGTGAGTATGCGCAGTTTCCACGCACCCTCGTAAGTTCATGAATTTGTAATATTTCCAGTCCAGATTTTCACCAGTGGCATGTTTCCACCTCCTTAGGAACAGTACAGCTGTCATTTTCCACAACGCGGCGAAATGTGTTTTCACACTTTCAGCACAGAAATGCGTGGTCGCTGTTGGAAATCATTGTTCGGGACAGATAAAGAAAATCACAGTGACACTGTTCATGATCGGAGGTTCCAAAATGCCTGTGTTGACAATCTGCTGTAAAAATCCCCAACCTAATTACATTACGTGGTGTCGTTGCACAGTTTCTATACTGCACGTCGTGACTTCACAAGTTTTTAAGATTTTACAGCAGATTTTCAACATTGCCATTTTACACCTCCCCATGAACAGTACCGCTGTCATTTTTCACATCCTGTTCAGAATGTGTTTTTGCACCTGTGGTGCCAAATGCCGTAGTCGCTGTGCAAAAGCAGTTTTATCTAACAAACTGATATTGCCACTGTTCATGAGGTGGGGGTCACAAAAAAAATGTTGAAAATTTGGAGTGAAAATACCAACGAATGCCTGAGGTGTGAGGGTTTCCGACCATAACGCCCCACCCTGTGAGAATGACAGGCATCAGGGGGTGTGACTTGCGATTCTTGCCTGTAATGCTCATACCATTCCACCCCACCACACCCCGCAGCCAGTGAGAGGCATCAAGGTGTGCCTCGGACTCTTGGGCCCAAACTTCACGCCATTCTCCTATACCACACCCATCTCACCGTATTTCCTGATGGAATAGGTGCGCATAATGGCCAAACCCAAGGCACAGTGACACTTGTCAGTGTCTGCAGGGTAGGGTGTGGTGAAATGGCATGGTTGTTATGTCTGAGGACCCAAGGCACACCCCAATGCCTGTCACTCTCTGCAAGGTGGTGGTGGGGTTGGCTTGTTCAATATAGCTGCCATTCCTATTATGCAGCTCTGTAACTTCTATACTACCAATGCCAGCACAAACATTCGCATTAACAAATGCTTGTTGTATAACAGTCTGGTCCACCTAGTCTAATGGTGGCAACCGTCATCTGTTTTCTCTATGTCTTATGGTATGTAACCCCCACCCTCTCTTGCCCCAGACATTTGTGGTGAGAGGAAGCCATGCTGGTTAAACAAGGGGGCCAGTGGGAGGATTAAAAATGGAGCTTGCCGACAATGTGTTTTGAATTTGGGAGAAAACAGATTTGGTTTGCTCAGACTGTGGCTAGCGTTTTGCCTGTCTGGCAGTTTGGCACCCAAAACTGGAAGCTTTGCAGAAGGATTTTGCCCAGAGTAGTGCCATCCGTATGTTCTGCTATGTGCTTGCAATTCATGAGCTGCTGTGTGTTGTGCCATCATTTACCAAGGAGCTGTAAAGCCAAATTGTGTGTGCTGCTTGTCCTGCATTAAAAGAGGCGTTTACAGTGCTTATTTTCTAAAGTTTGTGACAGAAAAGTATTGTGGACTTTAGAAAATAACAAAACAATTGTGTCCTAAAGTTTCAAATGCTTGCTGTGTGAACTGGGGAGTCTCTAAAGAAACAGCCAAGTTCTGACAAGAAATGGTCAGAAACAGCGCTCCACTCCCACCAAGAAAAAGTTCAGCCGAGGAAAAAGTTGTTTTGCAGTTTAAATTTTGCCTGCTTAGCGATCGCCGTGGAGGATGAGCACAAAAGAGAGAGGAGAGGCTCATTTGCATGGTGTCAAGTGACTGATGAGACTGCAATCAGTCCCGCTCCTAGCCAGCTTCAGAGTGCAGCCCAGTGTTCAAGAGGAGACAGCGAGTGGTGTGCAAGCTGGTAGCCAAGAGAATCATGCGGAGACAGTAAACGTTTTAAGTACTGTGAAATGTAGACTTTTGTATCCCACCAACTGGGAAGCAAGCATGGTGTTCGTAGTGACAATCAGCGGGATCGCCAGCCCGTATCAGCCAGAGGCCTTCCAGGACCAACTTTAGGCCAAGATTTTCCAACAGAGCAAGCCAGCTACTGATTCAGTGAGTACCATTCAGCAAAACTGAGCTCAAACTGTGTTGTGATTTTGACAAAGCCAGCTGGATCTGTGTGTATACAGTGAGATTGTTTTTGCAAAGAAGGACTGTAAAGTAAAATCAAAACAAACAAGAATTCTGAGCAATAGACTCTGAGCATGTATTATGGATTCAGCAACAGTATAATTTTGTGAGCATTCGCAATGTATAGTGTCAGTGGCTCAGTAGGTAGCACACTCACCTCTGAGGCCGGGAGATCAGAGGGCTGTGGGTTCAGTTCCCACATCTGGCACTTGGGTTAATATCCCAGTACTGACACTGTAATGCAGCATGAGAGGGTGCTGCATTTCTGAGGTGCCGTCTTTTGGATGAGATGTTAAACCGAGGTCCCATCTGCCTGGATTGGTGGTAGTTCAGGTGGATGTTAAAGATCCCATGGCACTTATCAAAAGAGTAGGGTAATTTCCCGGTGTCTGGCCAAATTTCCCTCATTCACTAAAAATACCACCAACAGCTTAATCTGGTTCAAGGTCAGTTGGAATTCATCTGTATCCCCTCCCGGGTTGTGCCTGAAAATAGGCAGGATTTGTCTAGTGCACTTACCCGGTCAACAAAAGCTAAATAAACAAAACTGCGAGTTGTATGAGAGGCTGCAACAAGCAGGCAATCCTGTTCCTAGAAATACTCTAGCTTTTAGTGACTTTGAGTAAGTAAAATTGATTGGAAGCTAATTGTAAAGTCAAAAATCATACGAATGTGCTAAGAAAGGTGAAAGCAGTGCAATCGTAACAGTTTGAGTAAATTATCAGTCGCAGAAGATCAGGTACATAGTAGTTTGAGCCAGAGACAAAGTTTGATGCAACAGGAGGCTGCCGCCTCCATTACAGGGTGGGGCAGTAACAAACACAGCAGCAGGGAGCCATTTTGAGAGATTGTTCCAAGTATAGTGAACTCAGTAGTAACAATGAACTTTTATGTGCTTATTTACAGACATGGCTTTGGGACCATCCCACTACCGGACCATGCCCGAGCAATGATAGCTGAGGAGGTTGCCAAGCTTAAAGAAACTAAGCAATGTTTCTATGGTGGAAGTTTGCTTCCTCATGTTGCGATTCCCAACTACCCTGTTGTTGTATTATGGCAGGAATGCTACAAAGTGTTATAAGTGTAAAATGGGTTTTAACTAAAATGTTAAGGCCAGGTAAAATGGTGTATTAAAGGCAGAATGGGGTGAAGGAGTATGTGTTGCATCCAAAGCAGATGTTCTAATTAAGGCAAATTTGCTGTACTCAATAGGAATATTTTGTACAAAGCACATTATTCTTTTGGTGCAAAATAAAGGTCATGGCTAAACTTAAATTTAGCCAGCCCTAGACTAACTGGCAAGCAGAATAAGAGAATGCGTGCAGAGTTGCCGGTCCACTTCCTATTTTATGTTGTTTATGTCTAAAATGTATAATATAAAGCAATAGTCAGTGACTATCCACTATGTGCTTGTCTTGAGACATTGGCTTTTCTGCCTTCCTAGACAGGATATTTATAATAATGTAACTTTCCCTTATGACCTGTGACAAATAATGTTTTCTATCTAAATCAAATGTCAAATGAAACTTTTTATGTAGCAACTGCTGACAGGCGTATCTTGTCATAAGTGTATCCTGGGCCCTATCTCATGACTTATTGTTTTTGCCTTTTTGGCTAAAAGGTTTTAATAACTTGAATTCCCTTCTCTGCATTTTTTTCTGTAAACAACCAGTTTATAAATAAGACTTAAACCGTAGGTCCTGTGTGTCAAGAGGAATAGCCAGAATGGCTGCCATAGATACTTAGGACACCCAGAGAAAGAGGACAATATTGCTTTGTTTTCCCTATATGCCTGTAGCCTCGGTGATAAAAAACCTTCAGCTATTTAGACTTAATCATGTTAGTGGGAAATTTGTTATGGCTTATTTGGGCATTAATAAATTGCAACTAATTTAAAACAACATCTGGTGTAAGGTGGTTTTATTGGATTACCAGGGACCACTAACCATGAACCTTGTACATTTACTACCTCACTGTCATCAGTGTGGTATAGTTGTTTATTTACACTGTGAGAGTATGCATAATGTGCCTCAAGGCTGGAAGGGATGTATTCTTGATTCCTCAGTGTTCAGGGTGTTTAGAGAAGCAAGGTCTTTCTAGAACATCACAAATTCATTTGGCTCCCACTTAGACAAAGTAGAAAGTCCTGCATGTAGCAGCACACAGCACCAGGTTGAACCTGTTGGAGGAGGCCCAGCAGAGTGTGGCACAAAGTAAGAGAGTGTAGATTTACTGCCAGAGCAGATTCCTCATGATGTCTCACGCCTGCGTCACAAATTGACAGTGCGGAGGGGTGTCAGTGGATCCATGGAGTGAGGGTCCTAGCCCTAGCCTCATTGGAGAGATGAGGTTCAAGAGACTCTAGAATGGGAGGTGTCTACACCTCCATGCCCAGTGAAGAGTGGACTGTCTCAGAAGTGAGGACAACTGCTCACTCCTGGGTCCAAATTCTAACTGATGGAGAGAGGAGGAAGATATGTATCTTTCTTTTGAGGTCTCAGTCTGCAGCCTCAAGCTTTTGCCTCAGAGGAACCAGAAGAAGAAGTTGGTGACTCCACAGCCCTGCCCTCAGAAGTGGTCAGGGACAAGTTTTACATTGCTTTGAGTATGCAACTCTGGCTGAACCAGGACTGGCTGCCCCAAGCCAGGCCGAGGGTTATACACTGATGAAGTGCTGTGAGGAGGAAAGACTGGTTCACAGGAAGGCCAATGATATCTATGGGTGGTTCTTTCCTACCTTCCCTTGGAAAGTCTGGGAGGAAATTCAGCAAAACAGGAGAGTCTGGCTAGTGGAGAAAGCAAGCAAGAATATGCATCCAGGTGCAACCCGTTATGTCAGAAACAAAGTCATAAGAGATAGACTGCAGTTTGTGAAACTGGGCAGGACATTGTTCATAGATACAGGTGCGGATTATGGACAACACAGGAAAGAAGGCACGCACTTAACATGGTAGTCGGGTAAGCGTCAGCTCCTGCCCGCCTGTTTTTATTTATATTTACAATACAGTTTTTTCATGGGAGTTTGTTAAAAATCACCAGCACTACTTAAGAAGGCACAGTAACATTGTTTAAGTACTAAAATTTGGCGTGTCACTTGTTATATTTAATATAATCTGTCACTTCAGTAGTTCTTGCATCAGCTGTTTGAAGATGTCACTGCCAACTGCCAGAGCCGCCTTGGACAACAAGGAGCAATCTACTACATACCAGGGCTCTTTCAATGATGACCAAAGTAAATCGGACATTCATTTCATAAAAGAAGTACTCGCTAAGATGCAGTTAGATATTACAGATACAAAAATACTGTTCGTCCCTCTGTGCTGACACAAATACATACATACATAGACAGTGTCAGCAGATAAGGCCTACGGCCCACCTAGTCTGCCCATTTGAGTTGTAACTTCAGTTTATGTTTCCCTAGAACTTGTTGCCCTTACCCTGACCTCCAGAATTCCTTTATGTCTATCCCATGCATTCTTAAATCCCGTGATTGTTTCTGCCCCACCACTTCCTCAGGCAGGGTGTTCCACTTGTCCACCACCCGTTCTGTGAAGAAATTCTCCCTCACATTTCCTCTGAATCGTCCTCCCTCCAACTTCATCCCATGCCTTCAAGTCCTGGAACATCTTTTTCGCTTAAAAATAGTGTATTCTTGCACCTGCTCCTCCCTGTAAGATACTTATATGTCTCTATTATCCCCCTCTCTCCTCCAGGAGTACATATTCAATTCCTTCAACCTGTCCTCATAGGACTTGTGATGCAATCCATGCACCGTCTTTGTTGCCCTCCTCTGAACCTTCTCTACCCTGTCTATGTCCTTCACGTGGTATGGTCTCCAGAACTGTACACTGTACTCCAGGTGGGGTCTCACTAGTGTCTTGTATAGTGGAATTATGACCTCCTTTTCCTGCTGGTGATGTTCTTGCCTATTTATTTATTTATTTATGAGTTTTACCAGGAAGGCATACTGAGCAACAATGCTCGATTCCAGATGCAACCTGGGGCCAGGACCCAATACAAAACAAATCACAGTATCAAACTGAGACATTTCAAACAATGAGAGGTATGGCTAACTGCTTACAGACAACGGCAGAATAGCTACAAGTAGACAGTTTCATACAGCAGGGGAAAGATAGAGACATACATGATTCAACCTAGAAAAATATCCTTATTACATAAGCAGTATGGTACATTGGTGTTAGGAATAGTTAGAAGCAGGTGCAGCTAGAAGCGTGTGCAGCTGGAGGAGAAATGCGTGCCGAGTAGCTGGTTGCGATGACTAAGATAAGATGCATTTCTTATGGTAGGTGGTAGGGCATTCCAGATCTGGGGAATACAGTAGGAATAAGTGGCCTGACCTTTAGTTATGCATATGTAAGGGACGTGGAAAGCCTTGGGTCTGTCCGTCTTAGGGCGTAGGGCCGGGGAGGTTGTTGGGCTAGGGTGGATGCCGGGTAAGGTGGTACGGAGAGGGACCAGAATTTTGCAGCGAACCTGGCGCAATGTATTAGTCTGCAATCTTGGAGGGATGGCAGGGCTAGGGAACTGTAAAGTGAGCAGTGGTGGGTAGATTGAGGGCAGTTGAGGATGAAACAACAGAATGAGTGGAACAGGGTGTCGAGGCTGGCCAAAGCAGATGAGAGAGCGATGGAGTACACTATGTCACTGTAATCGAGTACAGGTAGTATCATTTTTGGACCATGGCCTGCCTTGTAGGAGAGGGGAGGCAGCTTTTGTTATGGTATAATGTACCAAGTTTGAGGAGAAGCCTCTATGCGGGAGTCGATATGAATGGCAAAATCAAGGTGCTGGTCAAGCCAGACACCTAGATATCTAAAGCTGGTGCAATTATCCAGGGGTCCCATCCAACGTTTTGAAAGGGGGGCAGGAGGCTTGATGGGAGAGTCTTTGATGGGAACCAGAAGTTAACGACACAGTTTTCTTGGGGTTTAGAAATAACTGGTGGACGAAACCATTCCCAGATGGCGATGGCCTATGCATCCCAGCACCCTATTTGCTTTACCTGTTGCCTTGTCACACTGTTTCCCTACCTTGAGGTCATCAGAGATGATAACCCCAAGATCCTTTTCCTGCTTGGTGCATGCTATATCCTCACCCCCAAACTGATATATTGTGCCAGGGTTTTTGTGCCCGTATGCATTATCTTGCACTTCTTTGCATTGAACTTCAACTGCCAAACCCCTGATCATTCTTTAAGTTTCTGCAGGTCCCTTCTCATTCTGTCTACACCCTCTGGTGTGTCTACTCTGTTACAGAGCTGTGTGTCATCAGTGAATAGTGAAATTCTGCCTTCTAGGTCCTGCGCAATGTCACTGATGAAGATGTTGAATAGGACGGGTCCCAGCACTGATCCCTGTGGTACCCCACTGGTCACTCTTCCCTCTGTGGAGTGACAGCCATTTACCACCACCCTCTGTGTCCTGCCACCCAGCCAGTTACCTACCCACCACACTACTGTCCTGCCCACACCCATATTCCCTAGTTTGTGTAATAGTCTTCTATGTGGCACAGTGTCAAAGGCCTTGCTGAAGTCCAGATAGGCCATGTCCACTGCCCTCCCCTGATTCACCTCCCTAGTCACCCAATCAAAAATTCAACGAAGTTGGTCTGACATGACCTCCCCTGGTGAAACCATGCTGCCTTGGATCCTGCAGTCCATTGACAACCAGATGTTCACCAATCTCTCCTTCAGTAGTGCTTCCACAATCTTCCCCACTACAGAGGTGAGGCTGACTGGTCTGTAGTTCCCCACTTCCTCTTTGTTCCCACTTTTGTATAAGGGGACTAATCTGCTGTCCTCCAGTCTTTGGGTACCTCCCTGTTTCCAATGATCGGCTAAACAGAATAGCCAGAGGTTCAGCCACCAACTCTCTGAGTTCTTTAAGGACCCTGGGGTGCACCCCATCTGGCCCCATTGCTTTATCAACTCTTATTGTACCAATAGCCAAAAGTTAGTGCTGCATGAAAAGAAATTAGCAGATCTATCAAATGCTGTTAATTTTCTTGAAGATAAGGTAGAACAACAGACTGAACAAATACAATATTTGCTACGAAAGTTGATGACTTAGAAGACAGGGGTAGGAGGAATAATTTGCGTATCATGGGCTTACCAGAGGGGCTGAGGGAATGATTTAATAACTTTTCTTTGACATCTTATCCTGGAGTTACTATAAACCCAATGGCCTTGCCCCTCGAAATAGAAAAGGGCCCACAGAGCGCTTGGAGCTAAGCCTGCCCGAATAGACCAAAATCTATAATTAGTAACCTTCTCAGATATTCTATAAAAGAGGAGATTCTAAGGAGAGAAGGGAACTAAGAAAATTACACTGGCGAGGTGAGAGAATTTATTTTTCCAGGACTTTTCATGGAAATTATTGAAAAAGAAACAGCTGTTTGAGGGAAAAAGCAGCTTCAGAAATTGGGTTGGTCTTTTATTGCAAATACACAGCTATCTTAGTTGTACTGATACCAGGTAGCAAGCCATTTCAGTGTGAATATGCAGATAAACTGTGGGAACTTTTAAATAGTAATACTGGTGACTCTAGCACTCAAATGGCCATCTCTCATTCAAATAGTTTTGACAACACAGCAAACACACTACTTGGCTCGCCCAAGCTACTGAGAGTTCTATCATGAGAGCCACAATCTAAGCACACCCACAGCCTAGCCCTGGGAATGTACCATTGCCTGAGAATGCTGCCAAGACTGCACTCCTATAGCTTACGCTTTAGTTGTTAAAAAGCAGGGTTGACTTCCGTTCCCGTCTCAAAGTTAATGGCTGCCTGAGGACCTCGCTCTGCCCTCTTCACTGGTAATTCCTCCTCTATAATTTAACTTTCTTTAAAAATACTGAGCAAAACAATGAATAAGAGGGAATAAAGAAGCGAGCGATGAAACCCAGAAAAACAGCGGACAGCGTGGAAGATGATGTCCGATCCGACTGGAGGCTTCTGAGTCAGACACCGTTCTTCTACAATCTACAACATTGCCAACTAAAATATCTCTCAGCCTATCGCACACCTAAAAACAAAAACAAAAAGTCAGACTAGATACCATTTATCATGAATTGTGCACTTTTAGGGCAGACATCAAACAGCTCTCACGAAATCCATAAAGATGTTACTCTCCCTGAACAACGCTCAGACAACACAGAGAGCCAGGTCTCAGCCACAGAAAATAGGGTCAATGATTTAGATACTCTTGTTCAACAGTTACAAGAACAACAGGAAGTATTAGCGGCCTGTCAAGAAGGCCATAAAATCGATGTAACGTAAAAATATAAGGTTATATTGCATTCCGAAGAGAGCAGAGGGTCCCAAAATAAAATAATTTATCTCAAACCTCCTACAGACAGCCGTGGATCTCCTGGAGGCCTATCCTCAGATCTTGAAAGGGTACACAGGGCCGGCGAAGCCCTCCTCCCCAACAGCAGCCACGCTCATTCATAGCACGTTTAATAACTATGTGCTCAAAGAACAAATACTGCTGACTGCATGGTGTAAACAAAAATCTTTGTGGGCAAACCAGATTCTATATAGATCATGAATATGCACCACAGATGATGAGACAGCGAGGGCCTATCTTTCACTCCTCCCTACGCGCACAAAGCCAAGGGCATTAAGTACAACACACCTTATCCAGTGAAGTTGGCTGTCTGTATGCTGAGGGGAAGCTGGAGTTCAGCAACGCGACGGAGGCTCGTGGAGGCTTTGGTAGCTAAAGGCATAGACTTTACGAACAGAGCCTCAACCGAATGCATCACAGGCTCTACAACCACCGGGTTGGCAGACGGTGAATTCTCAGACACGCACGGTGATAAGAAAGGGACCTCCACAAACACCTGGATCCCAAGGAGCGGCTGGCACAATTCAGCAGACACATTCCTACACCTAAAGTATCCTGAACTATGGAAGCAGCACTATTTATATATACTCTTCCGACTTGCAACACGAGGTACCTGTAATCGGGTTATGGGGTCATCATAAAGTGTGGGGAAGGAGGCGATGAGGTAGGAGTAAAATCCTTTTGTTCCTGGCCTGGGCCTTGAAGCAGCTCCTTGACTCTGGATCAGACAGCTGATCCCTCTGTACCTGGGAGGCACATGGTCTCTTGTCGAGGCGAGTTCCATCGGCCCTATCTCTCCTTATGATCCCCCCACCATGAATGTCTCGAGACCTAATGTTAGGTTGCTAATATGGGGCCCACTCTTTATCGCTGACTAAGGAATCTGCCACTGGGACATGGATTGTCTCTTACATTTTTCTTTATTATTTTATATAGATTTAGTAATATAGAGAACAGACTTTAACGTCAGGACTTTGTTTTTGACCACAAATATTTACTGAACAGACCACTCATTTATAATAAGGCTGCGATGCTGGTATATTATTTGAGGCTCAACAATAATTATTATTTTGGGTTCTTACCCTTCCAGGGAGAGGGCTGGAGAGAGGTGTTTGGGTATTTCATTGGGATAGTCACTAGACTAATGTTTATGGGGCTTTACCCTCCCAACCTTTTTTTTACACATCTTTTTTACTTATTTTTGGGCCTTATAAGCCCAAGGAGGGCCAGGGCAAGATTTGCCATGACTCTAACCCTCCATGCTGGGTAGAACCTCTACTTCATCACAGCTTCACCAGTATCAAAAGGAAACAAAAGTGATTTCCCTACCATGGAAGCATTCCATATTATGATTTTTTCACTGTTATTATAGTTTGATTAGTGTTTGGACTATTAGAGCTAAACCAGTTATGGCAAAAATTCTGCTGTTGGAAATATTGTTCAGAGGTAGCCAGAGAAGGCTACCTACAGTTTGATTGCTAAATCTTTATAAGTTTAATTATGCTCTGTTGGCATATCATTTACTGTTGGAAGAATGTTTATATGCAATGCTATTTAATCCACCAGAAGCACAAGGAAGGTTTTTCTAAAAAGGCTACTAGGGACAGCATCATTTGACTTAAGACCCGTTACCAATATTTACCAGATGCTCTGTTATGGTATGCAGTACCATGAGGGAGATCTGGGCTTGAGGATCCCAATGTTGGTGGGGAGGGGAAGAAGTTGATTACATAAAGGGAGATACTTATCAATGTGCATTAAAGATGGCTGATCGTCCTTAAATATGTCATTTAATGTCAAAGGATTCATAATCCTAATAAAGAAAAGGTTTATTGCACTTTTTAAACAGACTAGGCCGATGTAATTCTCCTACAGGAGACTCATCTATCCCAAACTGAGCATTCTAAATTGAAATCGTGGGGATTTCAAGCAGTAGTAGCATCATCCCATCCCTCAGGACAGAGGAGAGGTACAGCAGTTTTGATCCCATGAGGGGTACAATTCCACTTGCAGAAACAAATCCAGGATCAGGAGGAATTATGCAATAGCTATAGGTCAACTTTACTGCAGCAGGTCACTTTGGCCTTGATCTATCTCCTCCTGGAAGCAAGGCTCAAGTAGCTCAGAGATTCCTGGATATACAGTATTACTACCTCAGGTTCAAGGAATCTGTACAATAGGAGGACCTGAACATAACTTTGAATGTCAACCTAGATTCCTCTAAACCCTCCAAACACAGGACCTCGGCCCTTCAAAATTTCTGAGGCATGCCCTTCCTATATTTGGCCTGACAGACGTTTGGAGACATTTTTCCTACTGCCAGGACTTACACACACACTCACCCAAAACCAATACTTCGCCTCGACTAGACTATTTCCTATTAACTGTCGAGCATTTGGAATCTATAAAGGATATGTATGTGGGGCTTCTATACTGTCTGATCATGCTCCACTATTTTTAAAACTGCAAATCACTAAACCTAAAACAAACCTTTGGCGACTTAATCTCACCTACCTACAAGATCCAGAGTTTATACAAGGTTAAAAATATATACCAATAATTCAGGTAATAATGGCGCCCTGAAATCTCCCCAACTTTGAAATGGACATTCTCAAAACAGTGTTGAGAGGTGAAATTATTAGATACTCCACCCATAAAAGAGACTGAGGAAACCCTGGAGAAGGACTTAAAAACCTTTTCTGAGTTACAGGAAAAATGTATCAGGAGATGACTCAGTTAAATCAGAATTTCTGGTTATTAAACAGAAACTTCAGAGAATAACGATCAAAAATTCAGCAACAACTGCTATATTTGAAACTTAAGTCATATGAGGGGGCCCAAAAGGGGCTAGAAATCTGGCCAGATGCTTACGAGGCTTTAAACAACAAACTATGGTTACAAAGCTAAGAAACCCTGAGACTAACCAGCTACTATCCCGCCCACAGCCATTAGACAAACGATGACTGAGTTTCATAAGAATTTATATACTGATGATGTGCACCCTACTCCTCAGCAGCTGGCTACAGTACTTATTTAGAAAACACCCTTTACCCCATTTATCCTCACAACAGGCGGAGGGGCTATTACGTCCCATAACTTCAGAGGAAATCAAAACAACCCTTAAACGGACTAAAGCTCAAAAGCCCTGGGCACAGATGGCTACCCGAGTGAATTTTATAAAAAATTTCAGAATCTACTAACGCCTATGCTACTATCCACCTTTTTAGATATACAGAAGGGTAATCCCCCGCCCTCCTGGCGGTATGCTGAAATAGCAGCTAATCCTAAACCAGGAAGAGGCCCCACCCTAGTGGACTCATACCGCCCTATTTCAAAACTAAATTGTGACTATAAAATTTTTATGTCTATTATGGCCCATAGAATTGATATGCCTTTACCCCAGCTAATTGACAAGGACCAAGTGGGCTTTGTAATGAAACGTCAAGCACATGACGCAGTCCATCGGGTTCTGCTACTCTTAGAACATGCTACTCAAAGGCAAATACCCGTAATTCTCCTTGAACTAGATGCTGAGAAAGCCTTTGATAGGGTGTCATGGCCCTTTCTATGGGCTGTTCTAAAGAGATTTGCTTTTCCAGAAAAATTCATTAACCAGATCCAGGTTATGTACCAATCTCCTATAGCCTACCTCAGGTTAGATGGATCTTTGTCCCCCATTCCCATTATCTAGGGCGCTAGACAAGGTTGCCACTATCCCCATTGTTACTTGCCCTTTGGCTGCTAATATAAGAGAACACATCAGAATAGAGGGATTCCACTGGGGACAGATCACACAAACTTACCTTATTTATGGATGATATTCTCTTGACCCTCACCTCCTGAAACTTCTGTGCCGATGGTTTGGGACCAATTGAATACCTTTGGAGAACTCTACAGGTACAAAATAAACTGTTCTAAAACTGAAGTTCTCAATTTTCATTTATACCCTCCTGACAGCTGAAAATTAAATTTTCTTTCTGCTGGCACAAGGTGGAGATGAGATATCTGGGAGTTAAGATTCCTTTAAAATTGATACACCTGGAGCTGGTAAACTTAGAACCAATTACTCAACAAATCACTACAGATGTATCCAAATGGACACAGATGTTTCTGAGAATAGTTAATCGAGTGGAGGCCATACAGCAAAATGTTCTACCCAGCATATTATTTTATTTACAAACAGTACCTGGGCTCCCTCTGAATTTTATTTCCGATCCTGGGACAAACTGATATCTCGGTTTATTTGGGAGGAGAACACCTAGAGTGAAATATAGGTTATTGCAACTGCCCAGGACACAAGGCGGACTTAGCCTACCACACTTGAAAGACTATGCTAGAGCAACGCAAACTCGCAGCGCCATCTTGCTCATGAATACAGCATATAAAGCATATTGGAAAAATACAAGAGCTAGCATTGAATGGTTTGGATTACCCCCACACACACACACACACACACACACACACACACACACACACCTTTTAGGAGACCCTCAAAGAAGTCTTCCCCTGTCTTGTTTTATGAAAACTTTGGAAGGTTTCTCAAGAACTGGTTCCATGTGATTAAATATAACCCTAATCACAGGTGAGAGACTTTGTCATGGCATTATCCTATGCTCGAATTTTTGTACCATGTCCTGGCACAGTCACTACGAGGGTGGGAACGCTACTCAATCAATTTTACTTTTCAACTAGTGGGTCTGTCAGGCATCTACTCCTTCTCTTACCTGCAATCCATATACAAAATACCCCCAAATGAATACAAACTTACCTGGCCCTTAAAGCCACATTGCTCCCTTTTGAAGACATGTTAATTAAGATAACAGAATCTCCTTCAGATTTAAATTAAATTGATCACACACAACTTAAAAGGGGAAACCCAAGAACACATTATTGGCAAGCTTTTATCAGGCTTCACCCTAAAGGAGCAGCAGATTTCGATAGGGTTAGGAAAAGATGGGCTGAGGGTTTGAATATGGACCCTGAGGGGACTCTTGGCTAAAATCTGCATATTTCTATTCTAAGGTCTGCCGACTACCTATTGGAGGAATTTGCTTGGAAAATGAGGGTTCAATTTTTAGAACCACAGACACTTTAGCTAACTTTGGGTAGGGAGGGAAGTCAGTGCTGGAGGGGCTGTAGTCACTCTAGGGCAGCATGAGCATATATTCTGGTCATGCCCTTTCCAACTTGGTATTGGAGAGACATTCTGGAGGAGCTCAACACTATGTTTAATATTCCTGACTGGATTACTCCGACATTTATCCTGATGGTGACACCCCTATGGGCAAGCACATGAACTGGATGCAATATAAAATGATAGCTTTGCTAATTTTGATAGCCAAGAAAGTCATAACCCAACTTTGGCTCACAAATGCAATCCCGATAAAAGAGGCCTGGAGAAACCTTACTTATGAAGTATACAATTTGGAACATATCTCCTCCAAACTGAATAATAGACAAAGTGCTTTAATAATAGATGGGGAGATGGGTCTCCTACCAACTGGATCACTATCCAGATTTTGTTCCATAATGCAGGCTAATATCTGGCGGTCTAAGTTATTGATATTGAAAATTCAGAAAGTAATTTCTTCAGTTGTGTGGCTTGTTCCGGGAGGCGCCTGGGGACCAACCTGACCTAATGCTGATGAACCTAATAAATGGTAGCAACGGACATCGTTGCTACAGGATATAAAAGCTGGGCTATAATTGATAATTATTTGCCATTTGAATCTGATGTTTGCTTTTTTTATTTTTTATTTATTTGTTCTAGGATTACAAATACCTTTGAGCTGAGGCTCTTTTACAAAGGTTCCACGTCATTGGTACAATTGAGACAATCATAAGCAAAGATAACAGTTTATAAAATTAAAAAAAAAGACACAGTCTTGTAGATAAAAAAGAACAATAAGGTGAAACTTTGGGAGGGGAAAGGAGGAGGGTGAAATCAGGAGACTAAGTGGATGGGAGTGAACAGGAGGTAGGTTGTGGGGGGACAGAGAGAGGAGAGGTGGAAGGCGGATAAGAAGATAAGAATAGAGGTAGTGCAGCCAGGTGGCATTTGTCACGGGCCAGCAGGGGAGGTGAAGATAGAAGGGGGATGCTGGCAAAGTGCAGGAGTAGATATGTGGATCCAAAGGGCATCTTCAGCTATGGAACAAAAGACATGTTTAGCCACAACAGTCACAGAGGTTGGAGGCAGTCAGTGTTAGGTGGAGACGAGTCTTAAAAGTGCTGAGCGATAGTGAAGATGAGATGTCGCTGGGAAGACCGTTGTACCAACTAGTGGCCCGGTAAGCAAAGGATCTTTGGCCTTGTGTTGTGCGGCTGAAGAGTAGGGGCCCAGTATTGAACCCTGGGGACTCCAGAGAGGACAGGTTTGGAATCAGAGTGCACATCTCCAATTTTACATGCCGAGTGCAGTTTTCAAGATAGCTTTGAACCAAGAGATTGAATCATTGGAGAGACCAGCATTTTTAGTTGGCTCAGCAGGAGGGAGTGGTGGACAGTATCTAAGGCTTTGGTCAGGTCAATGAAAATAGCACCAGTTAGTTGTCCATTGTCAAGGGAGCTGTGAATGGAGCTGGTGAATTCGAGTAAGGCAGAGGATGTACTATGACCTTTTCTAAAGCCATGTTGCTGTTTACAGAGAATATTATAATTGTCGAGATGCTCGGTAAGTTGGTCCGCTACTACTCGTTCCAGTGCCTTCGACAGGGAGGCAGAATGGAAATAGGGCGGAAGTTCGCATGGTCAGCCTTATCACCACTTTTGTGAATCGGGTAACAGTGGCCATTTTCCATTTGTCTGGGAATTGGCTAGAGGAAGAGAGAGATTAAAGATCTTGGTGAGGGGCCCAAGTACCTCATCAAGCGTTAGGGCCAGTAGCTTGAGGTCAAGTGCGTCATTGCTTGTTCTGGATTTGCTGATGGCTTTGGCAATGTAGTTTCGGACTTGATGTTTCTTTAGTGCTTTAAAGTAGAAAGGTGGGTGACAGGAGTGGGTGGAGGAGTTGGGGGATGGGAGTTGACGTATCTTGGAAGAAGTCGGAGTGGAGAACACTGCTAAGGTCTGTGAAAGCGATGTTAAAAGTGTTCTGAATAGTTTTAGAGTCAAGTGTAGTGTGCCCATTTATGTTGAGTATGTTCAAGAATTTCACTGTTTCCCAGTGACATCTTTAATGTTTTTCAGAAATCCTCCCATTTCCCCAGGAGTCAGTGAGGGCATTTTTATAGTAGTCAGATTTCCGTTGCTGAATGGATTTGGTGCAGTCGTTCCATGCCCGTTTATAATTCTGGATGTCGGCTGCCTACCAGAGTTTCTAGCCAGTTCCCAGAGGTGGTCCCTGGATTTAAGTTTTTAGGAGGTCTCCTGACAGCCAAGGGTTACTGGAGCGATTTAACTTTACGCTTTTTGAGGTGGGCAAATTTATTACAGGCTTCATTGAAAATGTGAATAAATTGCTCCAGTGCAGTATTAGTAACTGTTGCCTTGAAGATGAGAGACCAGTCCTGCAGACTGAGGTGTGATTTGAGGTGGGGTAGTTGACCATGGGGTAGGACTCTGCAGGTGATGATTTTGGAGGGGCTTATAGAATTTGTTTGACCAGGTACAGCTGATGGGAGAGTGGTCACTGAGTGGGTCAGGAGGACTGAGGTTTTCGTGATCCGAGAGGGGTGGTTGGTTAGGATCCAGTCAGTAGGGTGCAAGTCCCAGTTCTGTAGTTCTTTCTGGTTGCATAGTCAACCATTTGAGTTAGGTTAGCTGATATAACGGAGTCCTTAAATGACCCACCTTCAGCTGAGAGCCAATTAATGTTAAAGACACCAAGAAGGATGATTTGAGTCTGATGGGTGGGATTTGACAAAGTCAAGGACAGCGGTTAGACCAGGTCCCTGTTCTTTAGGAGGTATGTAAACAGTGACAACTGTAAGGGCCTTATTGTGGGCGCCTAATAGGAGTCTGATGGGAAGAATCTGAGCAGGTGTTGCTGGAAGATTGGAATCAATGGGTGTCCTCAGAAAGTGTCTTTCACATATAAGGCACACCCTCCACCTCTTTTGGACTTACGATCAACCTGGAAGACATTGTAGCCAGGAAGGGTAATTGCCTGGTCAGGAATCTTTAGGGTGAGCCAAGTTTCAACTACTGACAGAATATCCGGGTTGTGTTGGGTGGTAAAGGCTTGCAGTGCATCAAGCTTAGGAAGTAAACTGCAGATGTTCAGGCACATGATTGAGAGAGTGCCTGCTGGTTTGTTTTGGTTGGAGGTGTTTGGTCCGGGGTTAGGGTGAACAGTCCTGATAGCAGCAGGAGGAGGAGGAGGAGGAGCACAAGTTTCAGGGTGCATAGGTGGAGTTCAGTCAGAGAGAGGTTGCGTTTCTTTTTGAACAGTAGTATGCCAGGTGGTAACGTCAAAAATGCAACATTGGAATAGTTGTATACAATGTGGCTAGATGTGCCCAAGGCTCACACATGAGCAGGGACAGATCAATTTCAGTGGTATGCCGCCAGAGGAGGATTTGCCCCATTGCCAAATGATGTAAAATAATCAAATCCACAGGAAAGTGACCAGTAAACTGTTTGATCTATGGTAACAAGACAAAGGATGTGTTAAATTCCTGGAACACTGGCCTGGGGCATATGCAGGAAGTTAAAACCCTTTGTCACTGTCTTCCCTTGTTTAAATAGTTGTGAATGGTTCTCAAAGACATGCAGTTCCCTTTAGCAACAAGGCAGACAAAAATTGGATTCAGTTTGCACTCCCCAGGTCAGAGCTTATAGAATTTCTTAGCCATACTTACTTTGATTGTGATGGCTTCCAAAAAGTTGATTTATAATGAGAATCCCAACATCTGCTGGTGATGTTTTCTAGTTTCTTAGTCCAGGAAACTTTCATAGATCACATATCCAAGAATGGTCTAGTTCCTCCAAGCCAAAACACATGAAAATCCACAAAACTAAACTACTGGCAGAGACAAACTCAAACACCCAGCCACACAGCCCAAATAACAGAAAACTTTTAGGGTCTATAAATAAGTCTTGGATACTAAAACTAAATTACCTGTGGTGCTGTACAAAATTATCAATTGAATGTAAGCATTGCATAGAATAGGAGTATGGATGTAATATTTTTATGAAAATAAAATAAAAATTCCTATTTAAAAAAAAAAAAGCAGGGTTTACCTCCAGAATTCCGTCCTACTCATCCATCACCAGACGTTTCAAACCCTCCACTAGCACTTCTTATTCGCATAGATTTACACAACCCAACTTTTTGTATAACAAAAATGACAGAGAAGCAGAAGCAGAGACTCCCCAAGATCAGTGGGTAATACCTTTGCAAGAAATGTTCCAAGTAATCCTGCTCGTTCGCCGGCTAAATCACAACAAGATCTAGCAGAGGATACAGTTTGCTTAGTGGAAATGTGCCCAGCATGATTTTCCGCCTCCTTAGGACTGTGTCTCTGCAGCCACGAAATAGATCTCAATTCCTTTCCTGCTTCTTAAGAGACAACGTCCTATGTTTTGTGTGATTGTTGCAGAAAAGTGGAAGTTAGCATTGATGGAATAAGAAGTTTGAGTCACTTGAGGAACTCCATATTCTACTTCTGCATGGATATTGCATAGTACAACTAGCAATAAACTATTAGATCTGTAGCGCATATGTTGTTCAGCCTAATTGTTAATCATTTGCAAAATTAAGTTGTTAAATCTATCAACTACAATCCCTCATTTTCACTGGCTGAATAATTTCTCTAGCATGGTTGCAACTACCTTCAGCTCAAATGCAAATGTTGTTTTTATTTCTGTCATTTTACAGTGTATGGTTGCTTATTTGCCCCACAGGTTTTCGCAAATCTATTCAACTATGATGACTAGGTGCATTTTGCAGATGATGCTGCCATCTAGTGGAGGTATCCATCTTCGAACTGTAAGTTTTATTTCTTTATTTTCTTTTCCCACAGCTAGCATTTATTTCAAATAGAATAAAACTTCTGAGTGCATTTCATTGCACAGGAGAGTTTTGTCAGTTAGCAGTTTCTGTTTAACTTTTATTATCAAAATTAACTTGATCTTCTGACCATGGACTGTGATGTGTTGGCACAGCTCTCAATAATCACTATTAGATGTAATTTAAATATTGCACCAATTATGGTAGGTGGACACAAGTTTGCTTCATCATGTATGAATAAATGATTTCCTTGTTGAGTGCTTCTGATTAATGTAGTCTAATTACTTGCATGTTTTAGTGAGGTTTCATCTGGATCATAACTATAGTAATAGAGTTGGTATAATTTGGCTAATTGGTATTCATTCTTTAACTAGCTGCTATGGTGTTTCTGAGTAGAACACACAGCTATTTTGCATTGATTCTCAAATTGCTTTTTAGCGGACATGTGATAATGATCTGAAGTGTGACATATATAGCATTCTACTGAGCTGCGGTCATGTAAGATGATCAGCCCCTATTTTGTGCATGGTTAATATTTATATACCTTAAGTTTATCGTCACCTAATAAATATTAATTTGGAGCAAATGGGTCCCTGCTCGTATCTTGATGTTAACCCATGAGGTGTATTGCTTACAGGTATGTGTTTGCAGGAGCTCTTTACACATCACTGTCCAATTAGATTGCTTTTAATAATTATGAGCAAGATACTTTAATCTCCTCAGACTCTCTGTTGCTGAACAAGTTCACCCTTTGTACAATGTTATGCACAAGAACTTTATACTATAAGCAAGTATTGTAAGATATCTATTCAGTCTCAAACAGGCGTGGTATCATGGTCTAGGTGACTACATATACCACCAGTGGTAACTTACTAGGTAGTTTTTTTCTTGCACCTATTTTTGCTACTATTTTATCCATTTGTAACTTGTTCAAAAGGTGTGTGTTAATAGGTGTGGCAGATTTTCACCTTTCCTTTATATTTACGATCCACTGAGTTACAGAATATAGGTAGAAACAAGTTTAAGATAACCTAAGAGATACTACTAATTCACATTCTAATAATTTGGTTTATTCAAAGGATATTTATAATGTTAGACTTTAACTCTAGCTAAACTTCAGAGGTGTTCTCTTAGAGTGTTAAATAACACTAGTACTCTTACAACTGCAGCTACTGGTTGAGTAAATTTTGCACAAATGTCTAATCTAAATCAGTCTATTAAGATAGTCTCCTGGAACATACATGGTTGTAATAATTATATTAAAAGGTCTAAAGTTCTAGCTTATTTAAAAACATTGGAAGCAGATATTGCCTTCTTACAAGAAATGCATTTATTACCAGAAGAAACTGTCAAGCTTAAGAGGGCTTGGGTTGGCTCAGTTTATAGGAGCTCATCTAATTCAAAAGTAAAGGGGTTTGTATTTTATTTCATAAGAATTTAAATGTCATGGTACAGTCTACTATTCTTGACCCGATGGTAGACTTATCATTGCAAACATTAAAGTGGAAGACAGATTACTAACCTTTGTTAATTTTATGCTCCTAATACTAATCAAGCTGAGTTATTTGCCACCTTAGCTGATAACATCTCAAAAATATAAATGGTGACTTAATAATTACTGGAGATATGAACACGGTTATGGATGTGTTAGTCGATAAGTACATATTCACATTCGAATAGTCACTCGGTTTCCTCAAGGCCTTAAAAGTTTTTGTGATGAGTTTGGGGTGATTGATTCTGGAGAATCATAAATCCTAAAGGAGAGATTTCACCTTTGCTTCTAATCATCATGGCTCGCATAGCAGATTAGATTACATTCTTATTGCCAAGTCATTGCTACAGAGCCTTTCTACAAGGCACATCGGTAATATTGTCTTGTCTGACCATGCTCCCAGTTCTAGTAATCTCTCTATTGGGAACATTTTGCCATCTGAAAGAAGCTGGAAATTTAATTGTAGCTTACTTAATTCTCCAGACTTTCTAGGGTGGTTACAGGAAGAAATCAAGATGTGTTTCCAACTAAACGACAATGGGAGGTTTCCACTTCTATATTATGGGATTCTTTCAAGACTTATATCAGAGGCCGCATAATTTCCTATTCTTAGATAAAAGAAATTGAGGAAGAAAAACTTAAACTAGAAAAGGATTTAAAAGATAAGGAAAGGGCATTTGTCTCCTCATGTTCCAAAACCTCATCTTATACAAAGAAGTTGTTGATACTAAATATGACATTAATACAATATATAATCAAAAAGCAGAATATGCTTTATTCAGGCTCAAACAAACTTACTGGGAAGCAGGTGAGGTGCAAGGAAAACTACTTGCTCATAAGCTAAGAAATTATCTGAAGCTAATAAGGTTCCCTCAATTAAAAATAAAAATGGCACACATATACATAGAACTGAACCAATTTTAGAAGCCTGTACAAATTTTTATGCTAGTCTATATAACCGAAGGCCAAACTAATCAGATCGCATTAGAACAATTTCTAACTGATATTAATTTACCTAAGATTTCTGAACAAAATAAAGTGAAACTGGATAAACCCTTCACTGTAGTAGAGATTCACAGAGCGATCCAATCCTTCCCTGGGGCTAAAACTACTGGACTGGATAGCCTTTCAAATGAATTTTATAAAACTACAACACATTTGGTAGCTCCAGTTTTACACAAAGTGTTTTGGGATGCTGTAGAAATGGAATCCTTACCTCCTTCTGTGAGAGAAGCATCTACTGTAGTTCTCCCAAGAAAAACAGGGACCCTACCCACTGCCGAAGGAAGGCATTTTGGTGCCCTGGGCAAGAGGCTAATTTTGCATCCCCACCAAAAGAAAAAAAGAGCCAGTTTCATCCCCCAGAAGCTCTGAGAGGTTTACATGCTTTGTGGTGAGATTTGGGGCTTTGTTGAAGAAAAACATACTTTTGTTACATGTTCCCACCCCTGACTTCAGGGAATATTTTGGGCAGCACACCCCAATCTTGCCCTTTAGTTATGCACTCCCAGTCAGTCCCTGGTGTCCAGTGATACTCCCTTTACCATGCCCCAATTCAAATTCAAGTAGTTCTGGCATCTAGCAGTACCTCTCCCCTCACCCTGCCTCAGTCAAGTCAAGCAGTTCCTGGTGCCTGTGTTACCCCTCCTCTCCTCCGCCCCACAGGTCATGCTATTCCTGGTGTCCACATGTATTTTACCACCCCTTCACCTTACCCCAGAAGATGCCCCCCTACCTGACATCTGATTCCAGTGCCCCCAACAACAGCTGGTAAAAACTTTCCTATCTTCTTCTTGGATGACACTACACTGCTTGTTATCTCATCATCTGGAGAAACTTTCTTATAAATAATTAAATGCTCTATAGGAATGGAAATACACACAGTGAGCATGTCCTTCATATTTTAAATACCAATTTGCAATGTTTTGTTTTTCAGATGGTGACAGGTGGCTGAATGAGCTTTGGCTCAGAGCTATTGGAGAAGAGTGGTCACAGTGTCTGGGCTGGCTACAGTATGATCTTGTCGCCTTCCCACTCCACAATCCACCCCACACACCCAGAGGCAGCAGCAGTGTGAGCCTGGGCCTGTCTCTATCTAGCCTCTCTGCACCTAGCACCTGTGAAGAGGGTGACTGAGTGAGTGAGCACCCTGAGAACGGTGACTCAGGAGGTGGGAATCATTCAAATGAATGAATCTGGACGAGACTCGGATCACTGGAGGTCCCAGCACAGCCTGCAGGGATGGGTGGGCCACAGCACAGGGAGTTACTCAGGGTGGGACTCAGGCAAGTGAAATAATGACGAGCTGATGAGGGGATGCATTGCTACCTGCCACTGCCAGCCAGCCCAGACCCAGTAAGACAGAGTAAATAGTCGGAGTTCAATGGTCACACGACAAAACTTCGGCAGCCCCTTGAAAAATTGGATTACTGTCTGGGGCAGGTGAGCCTGGCTGCCTGGAGGGACCAGATTAAATCAATCAAATTTCATTTTAATTTTTCCAATCCGTCGATGGGATGAGCGATGTCGACTAGAGCACCCATCCCATCACAAAAAGCGAACTAAGGAAGTAGGAGGACATCAGGAATCATCAGAATTGATCAGGCAATCACACAAAAAAACAAAAAAACATACCCCCCTCCACAGCGAGTCATCATCAGTCTACTCTCTGAGTGTGCTACTGTCACTAAGCCATTTTAATCAATTTTTTCATCAGTATGAAGACGAGTGTTGTTCAGTTGCTGCCTTGCAAAATAATGCCTTTTTTATTTGCTTAATTGTTTGTATGTTTGCTTACACTGTATCCAGTCTTTCTTCTCGAGTGCCTCCTCACTCTGCTATCTATCCTTCAGGCTCCTCCGCTCAGCTGCCCAGCTAAGTATTTAATTCCACTTCAGTTGTTTATTTTTCCTCTCCGTCTCTACTACTCTCTCAGCCACCTGCACTCTACAACCCACGCACTCAGCGTGACCATATGACCCCCTTGCTGGTCCTTCCGCAGTGATACGCCCCTGCTGGTCAGACATAATTCTAGTAAAAATAATAAACTTAAAGCTATGGCACAGCTGCTGTGTAAGTGAATCAGCCAGGGGAGCAAGAGCTTGACTTGAAAAATGCGCCTCTAGGCATGCCCGGCTGGGTGCACCACCAATCCTAATTCTTCCTACGGTATCACCCCTACGCTTGCAGCAACTACAGGCCAATATCTCTAATTAATGTAGATTGTAAAATTATTGCAAAATTATGGCAAATAGTTTAAACTCAGTTATTCAGAATGAATTCATCCAGATCAAGTGGGATTTGTATGTAGGCGCAGTTCAGATGTTTTCCATAAAATTATTCATATCATAAATGAAGTGCAATGCAACCCATATTCTCAACTTTACTATCTTTGGATGCTGATAAAGCATTTGATAGGATAGAATGGAGCTATCTAATGGAAATATTGGTAAGATATAGTTTAGGGCACCACTTTTGCAAATGGGTTCAGATTCTCTATTCTGAGGTACATGCAAGGGTTAAAGTTAATGGCATATCATGTAATAAGTTCCAGATATATAGAGGTACATGCCAAGGCTGCCCTCTATCCCCATTTTATTTCTATTAGCCTTAGAACCTCTACTCATTAAATTCAGAGCGCCCCTGGATCAACTGGTATTACAGTAGGAAGGAAAAAAATTTCAGCCTATGGATGACAATCTGATTTCAATAACTAACCAACAGACTACTATTCCTCAAATATTAAATATTGTTCAGAAATGTACTACTTTCTCAGGTTTCAAGATCGACTTTGAGAAATCGGAGGCTCTTCTGCTAACAAAAATCTATAACAAACCTATTTTTGATCTGTATAATATTAAGACTACGACTCAAAACATTAAATTTCTGGGTATACTTATTTCTCTTTCTATATCCCAAATTATTCCAACTAATTTCAAAATTATTCTAGAAAGAATGACAACAGATTGTACTAGGTGGGAAATATATGTTTGTCTTACGGGGAAATTCAAGCTTTTAATATGATGTTAGCTCCAGTGATTTATTACTTTCTTCAACATCTACCATTAAGATTCCTAGAATTTACTTTAACAAGGTGTACACCTTGATCAGTAAATTCTTGTGGGAGGACAAACCACCAAGGATTTCCTTAAGTAAGCTCCAACAACAGAAATTGAAAGGCAGCTTTGGCCTACCAGATTTGAAACTGATGCATTATGCTTTATTGCGGCATGATATAGTAAATCACTCTGGTTAAATAAAAACCATGACATCCCAGGGTGGGCATCTATAGAAAATGAATATACTAAAGGATAGACATCCAAGAACTGTTCTTTTTCCAGTACCTCCAAAATGTTTGCTTCTAATCCTGTACTGAGTCTGGTATATAGTTCCTGGAACTCAGTGGCCTCCTTGCTAGATTGGTCTCAAAAACATCACCTCATTGTCCATTATAGGGGAACCCCTTAATTAAATTAGAAGGCAATTGCATAATGTGGCCATGTTGAAGAGTGCAGGTATTTCATTATTAGAGGACATTTTGGATCCCAGTAATTTAACAATAATGCCTTTGCTCAGATTTCTTGAAATTTAAACTGCCCAGAACTGAATTCTATAATTATTTACAACTTAGAGAAGTTCTAAACTCGATGGGTGCACCTCTTCCCAACTTCATCACTTAGATAAAATCTGCTCTACTAATAGTGGCCATAAAAAATATATTCTCTAATGTTAGATTCACGCCCTGATCCAGTCTTAACACTTTTGGACAGCAGGCAACAGGAATTAAATTCTTCAATTTCACCTGAAGAATGGCAAACAATATGGGAAATTATTTTAAAGGCTTGCAGAGAGGCTAAGGGCAGACTTGCACATTACAAGATAACACACAGATGGTAGTATACACCCAGCAAGATGGCTAAGCTTGGTATAGTCACTGCAGATATATGTTGGAAATGCTTACAGGAAAAGGCACGCTTTGCCATATTCTATGGTTATGCTCTAGTATCTGTCCATTTTGAGATGATGTGCTAGCATTATGCAGTAAGGTCCTTGGTTATACCATTAAATGTGCAGCTAAGTTTGCAATACTTGGTACCTGCTCTGAATTCACTGATCTAACTGAATGTGAGCAGCTATGGCTGATCGTGGCTTTTATCACAGCAAAAATCCAATCCTCAGACATTGTAACGGTCAAACAATTCCAGCAATCAAAGAATGGATGCAAGACTTATCTACTAGAGCCAATTACGAAAGGGTTGCCTATGTAAATATAAATTGTTTAGATAAATTCATAGATATTTGGGAACCTTGTATGAATCTGTTGGCAACCTAGTTTACTTGTCTATTTATTATTTATATAAATGCTTAAAAAGGGAACACTGATTTTAATTTAAAAGTCTTGTTGTAGCAAAATACATTATTACAAATAATCTAAATTTTAAAGGTTTTATAGAAATGATTTTTCAACTTATTTCGTATTTTACTAAGAATCAGCTGATTTTATTGAATAACTGTTGTTTATGTATTTGACAACGTTATATATGTAAATAGCTTGTATTTTAATCTTCAATAAAATTTGAATTATAGAAAACACGGGAAAGAGACTTTCCATTTCATCGATTATGTAGCCCAGCTGGGGTCATAATTTATGCACCTGACTCAGAGTGGCACTACCCTCAAGTGTACCATCCTCCTGAGAATATGCCCATGCCTACCCAGAGGGAAGCAGAGCAGTGGTAGCAAGTGTCTGCCATCCAGCCATTGCCATACCCATGTTGTTCTGCCAGACTGGTGTTCCAGGATCTAGGTGTGCCCAGATTCATCAACCTTGCAGTTTGCCTTTCCAATTTCATTGCCTGGTCTACCAGATAGCTGAGATGACATCAACCCAGCTGGTCTCCTGATTCATTGAATGGAATTTTGGATGACATTATCCAAGCTGTTCCTTACTGTTCCAAGGTTCCATCTCTACATGACATCAGTCCAGCAGTTTCCAGTTCACCATCTGTTTTGCAGAAGATTCCGCCCAGCTGTATCTGGAAAATGCTGCCAGGAGAGTCTTTGGCTGGAGAAGTAGGTGATGTCCATTTTTTCGCTCTTCATGGGACTGGTAAGTCCAGACTTTTCTTACTGTATTGACATTGCAATACACATCCTACACCTGGCAGACTTCAAATTGTTGAATTGTCCACAAAGACTCTCCCTTTGGACTACGGGTTCCAAGAACTATGCTTCAGCAGGCTCCAGTCCAGGAGAGACTCTTTGATGGACCCTGCCTTCAGGCACCATTGCTGTCACTAGTTTGGACATTTAGGGCATTCTACCCCACCAAAAGGTGTATTTTACATAAAGTTAGAGATTTTCTGCCATTTTCTACTTTTCTAAAAACATATTTTGTGGATTTTCCAGTGTTTTGATGGAGGGATTATTGTGGTAATACTGTGTGTTTTGCAAATTTGGGGTGTGTTTTGTCTCTTTTTCTTTCAGGTGGTTCCTGGTAAGAAAAAAAGAATAGAGGAAGAAGAGGATGTGGGAACTGAGACGAGTTCGCCAGCTTTTGTAGAGTGTTTAGTAGAATTGTATGGTTAACAGGTGTAAGCAGTTTTCCTTCCAAAGGTGTTAGTGCATGGGGATAGTGGGAGTGTAATGCTTAGGTAAAGTGTTAGCTTCTGGTTTGTTTTGCTGGTGTCCTGGATTCGTGGGAGGTTCCCCTTTGGGGAGGTTTTTGGTTAGATAGGGTTTCCCTAGAAGGCTAGTGGAATAGACAGGTTATCATCCTGGTCTGCAGTAGGGGTCATGGCTCTGGTCTGTTAGGGCCATGTCTAGCCAGCTCTTCCAGAGCCATTGATTAACCATAGTAAGGTCATAGTGTAGAGGCTGAGCATCAGCCAAAGGTCTCTGGGCCCTTAGTGCTGCCTGCACTTGACACGTGGTAGAAAAAGGCCTGATCACCCCCTCTCCGTAGGTAGCACATAGGTTAGGATGGTCCAGTGCCAGGTGGTAATGACTGGGAACAGTAATTTTCCTGGTTAAGGGTGGATGTAACCCCTTGTTCTCGGGGTTACTAGAATCCCAGTTAGAATCAGTGGCAGGCAGGGAAGGCAGCTTGTGAAATGCCAGGTAAATGGGTTTCACACTGTCACACTCTGTTCAGTCTCAGCTGAGCTGGAGTGCTGATGTAATCATAGAACTGTCGCAGCAGCATAAGCCACGGTGTCAGCTGGCTTTGGAGTGGATTGAATTGTTCAGTGAGTTAGTGGTAGAGCAGGTTCAAGGAGGAGGCTGCAGCTGCTGGGCAGCTCCTCAGATTATCTCTCTACCAAATAGCTACTCCTTTTGTTTTGTGGTAGTTTGTTCTCACCCTAGACAAAGAAGACCGTTTTCTGAAGTGGTGGAGACCTGTGCCAGAAGAGGCTTTCTTGCCCCATTCCAGGAGGGATGAGGCTGAACTCCAGGATTCAGGGGCAATCCCGTAATCCACTTGTTTGGTGAAGCTGCCTTGGACATCTTCATTTGTTGTGAGCACAACCCTTTTCTGTGTCAGCCCAGGGGCATCAGCAATACCTTAGGGTGAATTTATCTGTCAATGGGACCAGTCACCAGTACTAAGTAAAGTTTCTGCCTATATTGGAGTCCATGAATGTGACTATCCAAGTACAGAACTTTTAATTCTGACACCAGGGTGTGTCCTTAGTTTGTTGAGTGTGGTAAATATTTAAGACAACAACTACAAGTTTTCTTTTGTGTGGGGTGTTTATTTTTTTGTATCATCTATTTTAGCACCAACCTGCGAGGAACTCTCTTGGGCATCTTCCACTGCCCCCCAGCTGTACCTCCATGCCTGAGAGACCTCCATCTTTTGGCACCAATCCGCGATCTCTTCTGGCTCTGAGCCCCGAGTGGGGCTGCCCTATACACCCAGGGCACTCTATCTAGAATTAGGCAGGTCGGGCTGGGCTTGGCCCGGGAGAGGAGGTGACCGGCGGTGGAGTGTGGCTGAGTGGGTGGAGGTGCTGTCGCCTATCCCATGGTAGGGTTTTCTACTTATAGGTTCCCCTGGGAGTCACGATGTGCAATGACATCCGCACATGGCTGCCTGCTGATGTCTGCCACCTCCCGCCCCCAATGTTCTGGCTGGTGATTCTGCAGCACCCGATCTCCAGCGGTGGTCGCGAGGACACTGAGCAGTCCTAGGATCTCTCCCAGGCAGAGGAGAGCAGTCCTCTGGATGCTCAATACTCTCCCTCCCTGCCAACCCCAGCTCACCGAGTCTGTCTCCAAACCTGAGTTGCCAGCATGGCACAGGTGCAGCATCCAGCACCTCAACCCTCAGTGCAACTGGGCGGCCTCTGTGTGGGTGTTATTAACCAGATGAATGACCAAGTATAAATTTGGGAACAAAAGGTGGGAGACCCCATTTGGAGTAACCAGTTTACCTCTCTGGGTTCTGTTTGGGCACCAGTACATTTTCATTTAGTGCATCTGGCCAATGCCTAATGGAAGTAATTACCCCGAGATGTGGGTTTGGAATTTCTTTTTTCAGTTTACCCCAGTATAGTGGGTTCTGGAAGACTCAATCAATCGATCAAATTTTATTTGTAGTGTGCTTTTCAACATATCAAAGCACAAATACATATCAAAAATGACATCAACCATAATAAATAACAACATAAAAACAATAAAAGCAGCAATAGACCTATTCAAATGCTAATTCAATTAGATAACTTTTCAGAGCGCCTTTAATGATTCTGCAGACAGGCACTCTCTAATCTGATGAGGTAGACAATTCCACAGGGTTTGGGCCATGAAAGAAAAAGCCCTGGCCCAGATGATTGAAGATGAACCCTGGGAATCTCTAGCAGTCCCTAAGTCAGTGGAGGGAAGCGTAGGGACGAAGGAGATCTTGAAGTAGCCGGTCCCTGACCACGAGGGTCTTATCAATCAATCAATCAATCAAATCTTTATTTATTCAGGCGATCATCATTGAGCAAGGCTCATTTACAAGATGGACCTGATAAGGTCAAGGTTCGAGTTGGTGCACAGCAATTACATCACATACTTATGAGACAGTTATACATACAGAAACAAGAAAATGCTATTTATAACACAATAATATACAGAGAATTCACATGTTAAAGCTTGGCAAGAGAAAGTTAAACTAACATCTACAATATGTACAATACATATATATCACTTATAGGACAACAGCGACCTTGAAGGTGATTCTCACCACATTGGCAGCCAGTGCAGTTCACGCAGCACAGGTGTGATATGGCAAGTTCTTGGTAACCCAGTCAACAACCTGGCTGCTGTGTTCTGCACCAGCTGCAGGTGATGGAGATCCACCCCGCAACCCTAGATATAGAGCATTACAGTAATCAAGATGCGAGGAAACAAAAGCGTGGACCAACACAGGGAGGTCATTGTGCTGGAACAAGGTGTTTTATCCAGGCGATATTCCTCAGATGGTAAAGGAAGACTTGACAGCGGCCGATACCTGTGTCTTCAGCGTCAGCTCGCTGTCAAAACTACGCCCAGATTCTGCACCTGTTCAGAAGCTCTCAACTGGTTACCCCTAATACAAGACCAGAGGGAAACCCAGGAGTCAACTTTCTACACGATGACCTGGGTCCACAACCAACACCTCAGCCTTATCCGGATTCAGTTTCAACCAGTTCGCACTCATCCAATCCTGAATCTCAGTGAGGCAGTTGTTAAAGACTGATAAAGCGTCATTCTGTTCAGGTACAAAGGGCATATAGAGCTGAGTATCATCTGCATAGCAGTGAAAACTCAGCCCATAATGCCTATAATGTCTCCTGACAGCAGAATACACCATGAACAACATGTGGGAAGCACAAAGCCTTGCGGCACCCCACAGGACAGAGCAAAGGGAGCAGAGGAAAAGTCCCTGAAACTACCCTCTGACTTCTGCCTGTAAGGAAAGAGTGGAACCATCTGAAGACTGTCCCCAACAGTCCACAAAGTAGCCGCAGGTGATCCAGCAACATCCCATGGTCCACAGTGTCAAATGCTGCAGAGATCAAGGAGAACCAAGATCGAACAGCTCCTCCGATCTCTCGCTATTAAGAGATCATTAAGTACCCAAACTAACGGCGTCTCAGTACTATGTCTCTTCCTGAAACCGGACTGGAGAGGATCATAGACCTCATGGGTGGTAAGAAAGTCATTGAGCTGCAAAACGACTACTTTCGACTTAACCTTTGCCCAGAAAGGGCAGGTTGAGATCAGTCTGTAGTTAGCGAGACAGTCAGGGTCAAGGAAGATTTCTTCAAAAGGGTGTCACGACAGCCTCTTTTAAAGAACTCTGGAAACACTCCTTGGTACAAAGGGCCCCAGACTATCTTCACAAGGAGCACTGCCCTATCGCATCTATGCACCCCACAAGGAGGCGCATGGGACCAGGATCCAAACTACAGCAAGTCAGTCAAAGCCCTGGACAATCTTCATGATATCCATGATCGCTGGCTGGTCAAAATCTGTCCAGGTAGACCAAGGGCCTGTAACCCCACATTGATCGCTGCAATGCTTATTTGAACATGTACTGCAGATCTCCGACCTGATTGATGACACCTTATCCTTAAGAACCGAGCAAACTCGTCACACTGTATTTGTGAAAAACCCTCTGACCCATGAGACAGGCTGGATTGCACAGTCTGTCCACAGTCTGTAAAAACTGAGCTGGTTGATTTCTTGATGCAGCTATCTCCCTGGACAGGAATGTCACCTTCTTATGGGGATTACTGATTGATAGTCACATAATGGGCCATCAGTCTATGTCTGTCACCTTCCAGGCTGGATTCCACCAACTACGTTCCAATCTTTGCACCACTGTCCTCAACTCCCTCAATGTCCCATCAAACCAAGAGGTCCAAGGGCGAAGAGAGGGGCGAACATGGACAGGCGCTATGGGTCCAGTGCTCTCAGCACCATATTATTATAGTGCACTACTAAGGCATCTGGTTCCATGCACTCCATAGGCCAACTCAATAGGTTCAGCACCACCATCAGACCCTCAGGGTAACTCCCTCAAAGGGCGGTACTGGACCATCTCAAAGGGGTAGGTCTCACAAGGGGGACATGAAATTGAACCTTATGGAGTGATGGTCAGACCACACAACTGGTTCCACCACCAATTCCATGATCTCCATCCCCAGGGTGAACACCAGATCCAGAGAGTGACCCTGAATACGGGTAGCAGCGGTAACAACCTGTGTTAAGCCCAAAAATCATTAATGGAGGAAGTATTGACCAAAATGCGAGAGTTCATCGTTGACCCAGGCATTGAAGTCCCCAGGACCAACCACCTGGAGGCTACAACACCAGGTCAACAATGAAGTCTCGACTTCCTGCAAAAACTTTCTCATCACCGGGTGGGCCGGTAGATGAGTAAGATTCTGCGCCTACACCTGCTCCCATGATACACTCAAAGGATCTAGGGGACACCACTGGAACCTCCACAAGGCTCAATTCGATTTAAAACAAATAACGACCCCCCTTGATCCAACCTCAGGCAATGTATTGCAGTACCCAGCTGGAACAGCTGACTCCAATATGGGACCAGCATTTTCATCCAGCCAGGTCTCTGTGATGCAAGCCAGGTCAGATGACTCAACAAGACCAGCAATAATTGCTGTCTTGTTCTTTAAGACCTGGCATTGCATAATGCCGGGTTGGATGAGAGGCCATGGAAGCAGACTACTTGCCCCCTCAGTGGAGCCCTTGGGTATGGGAACCAGGCATCGCACTCTCCTATCCTGGGCCCATTTTGCCCCAGGGCATCTCCCAACCCTACCACCCTTATTTGTCCCTCCACTCCCCCTCACAGCCAGGGAGACCCCTCCCTCTCTGCCTCCTCCATGCAATCCCCAAGGCACAGCAATGCCTATATACCTCAGGTTGCAAGGGGGCTATCAAAAGGGCGAGGTCCCTCAGCCTAGAGGAATAGCATGCCCATGAAGCCCAGTCCCAGCACATGCTGCCAAATATTTAAAAACAATTGTTAATCAATCAATTTGAATAAATACTGTCAAAACCATAGGCTGATTTAAATATCTTAAACAGCAGCCTGCTCCCATTTCTAACATAATGATAAAAGAAAACATTTATCAAAGTGGCAAGCCATCTGGGCAGACAGCTCCACGAAGGCAGGACTCTAATCCACAGCTACACATTTATATGATTCACTAAGCCCAGCATCTTGCTGCATCTGCAACTTAGCCATTTGGGCCACAGACAAGATGCATCCATTACTTGAACTAGGCAGTCTCTTATGGGGTTAGTAGCCCAGACTGATGACTTTAATACTTCACACTCAACAGCACACATCTTACTGGGGTTTGGGGCCCCAAGATTACTTGCTTAGCTTCTCCCCTCGCACCTGGGGGTATGAGGGTACACCAGATCCTCCACGGGTCTCATCGCAATCGAAGGCATCCTGAAGACTTCATCAGCTCTCTCACTGCTGAGGTGACTTGGTCAGCGCTCACCACTGCATGATGTCATCTGTGTCGTGTGAGCATTCTCACCGCTGCTGGACATCTGATTCTTGGGTCCACATCTTTCCCCGACGTGGGGGAAGGCTAGCCTCTGGAGGACAGTACTGGCAACCTCCAGACTAGCTGTTGCAGAAAGCTCAATTATTGTAACTAGTTAACTGTTAACTGAAGAAAATAACAAATGCCCTCTGAAGACTGAAAGGGCTGAATTAAGTGGCCCAGGCCTGATGGCATGGCTGAGCCTGAGCCCTCCCCATGGGGCTCCCAGCAGGCTGGAGCCTGCTCTGCTGATCTCTCTCCAAATCTCTCTGAAACTCCAGACAAACTGGCAACATTGTCTCTTTATAGAGCTCTAGCTCTACTCCTGACTGGTAGCAGGGATGGGGTGACATGTCTCCAAGTTGCTGAAGGACCTGTCAATCAGAACACTCTAGGCACAATTGGGTTGTGGAATTTGCACCTAAAATAATGTCCCTGTATGCCCCATAAGCACTTGGTGCTTACCCATAAGATGACAGTGACTGTCCCACAAGTCCTGGCTTTATTGCTGCAATTCCAATTGGCTGTACTGCTGGCAATGGCTGCTTAACCACTGTCCCTTATAGCAGATTAGATACAGTCCTGAATAATGTCCTGGTGCAGCCAGAAAGAAGTACTGTAATTATTTGTCTCAAATGCCCCACAGTTCTATAACTTAAAGTCTGTACTTGCAGTCGCTGCACAGATGAAAAACATGGCTTTTTACTTTTCCTGTCGCTACTGTACTTATGCAAGCTCCTCTTGCAGCAGCGACAGGTCGACACAAGAGTCCCAGATACTGGAATTGCCAGGAAATACTACTCATTTTAACTTTAAGCACTTACCCACATGCACAGTATATTCCCAACAAGCAGCAACAGTTCCATTATGTAAAACATTTTAATTCTTTACTTTTCAGCTGGAGCTGAACATGGCTACCCTGGAGACAGCCAGACACACTGTTATGCATTATTCAGATGACCGGGGCCCTGCACAGACATACTCAATTGAACCTCGGTCATAACTCCTTTTATTCCCATCTAAGCGGTCCCCAGCAGGCTGTCCATGGTCACGGGTCCCAAATAGGTGGAAGGGATCCTGGGACCTGGCACAGATCACGAGGTGACCACAAAGCAAGTGGCTCCACATCAAAGGCGCTCACGCCAACGCAACTCCCGCTGCTCTGGAGGCAGCACTTTTGCAGCAGGAGCTTACGGTCAGCAGTTTAGCCCCGAGGGGCTGGATTTTCACTTCACTGCAAGCTGGGGCACACATGAGGGCAAACAGGCCCTGGGAAGCCAGAAAAATTAGAAGCCAAGTCAGGAGAAGCCCTGAGACAGCGAGAAGGACAGAACAAAACGGGTTAAGGTAAACCCAGACTGGCATTTCTAGAAACCTCCATTTGCAAGGGGTTACAATAGCAATTATCCATTCCTCTTCAGGCAAATCCTCAGAGAAAGTCTTAAGCAGTCTGGGCAGGTTTTAACTCCTCATGAAAAGTTAATAAGAGTTTGGACACAAAGTCACAGTTTCTTCCCGCTTATACTCCACTGAGAACAAGAAAAATTACTTACCATAGTCATCTTCTTTCTTCCCAGTGATGCTCAGATATTCATAATTTTGTGCAGTCAGCCTGGTGGGTTGGACTGCCGCGGAGATTGAACATGTGCAAATGATGAAATTCTTTGCGTGAGCATCTTTCAAATACTGCCTCTACCAACTGTAGTATTCTAAGCCTTTCAGATTTGTAAGAAGCCTGGAAGTCAGGCAACATGAAAAAAAATCTGACAACTAATTAACTAAAACATTTTTTTAGGATTAGCCCAATAAAACAATTTACTTCAAAAAACCTCCAAGGGAGGGACTATATATATATATAATAATGGTGTTCACCAGACAGTGAGAAAATCTATTAGAGAGACAGAAATCTCTGTTAAAATCTGTCTAGCATAGAGAAGTGTACCCAGAAGGGTTTGACTATGTGGCACTAGAATGCGGAATGCAGAGGCTGAAGTTCTGGAAGGGGGATGGGAGGCAGTTATGAATATCAGAGCATCACTGGGAAGAAGAGAATATTACTATGGTGAGTATATTTTTCTTCAACCCCAGTAATGCTGAGAATATTCATAACTTTGTGCGAACTACCAAGCAGTACCCTGGAGGTGGGCACATAACTTATTTGAAACAGACTTTGCAGGACTGCTGTGCAAACCTGGCATCACTTCTGGACAAAACATCCAAGTTATAATGCTTTGTAAAGGTGTGTACTGATTTCAAGTAGCTGCTTTACAAATGTCCAATAATGGTTTCTCCTAGCAGCTGAGATGGCAGCTGTTCCTTTTATTGAGTGAGCCCTCAGCCAGCTGGGGACTCCTACCTGCTTTAGTGTAGCAGAATTGAATACACTGGACAATCCACCAGAAATGGATCTTTTTGAGGCTGGTTTGCCCATTCCGATTCCCCATTTGTAAGGAAAAGATGTTTCTTGTCTTGCCACGGCCTTTAGTAGCTGTCATGTAGTAGCTGGAGAGCTCTTTTCACATCCAGACTGTGGAGCCTTCTTTCACCAGAGCTTGTATGGTCTGTGAAGAAGACAGGCAGAGTGATTGATTGGTTTAGATGGAAATCTGAAACAACCTTGGGAAGGAATTGTCTGTTTGTTCTGAGTGACTACCTTGTCCCTGTGGAAGGAAATGTGTCCTGCTCAACACAGAGAGCCTAAAGCTTACTGATTCTTCTTGCTGAGGTAATTGTTACCAGGAAAACTGTTTTCCAGGTAACATACTTTAAATAGGCTGTAGCCATGGACTCAAAGGAGCCCGCATCAATCTGGCTATACATACATTAAGATCCCAAGTGGGCACTGGTGCCTGAGGAGGGTACAAATGCAACAGGCCTTTAAAAATCTTTTGAAAATGGGATCTGATGCTACAGACACCTCTGTCCTAGCAGAAAGGTATGCAGATACTGCTGAAGGTGAACTCTTAAAGAACTGTGTTGTAGTCCTTGTGAATGTGAGTCAGATAATCCAACACCACTGAGACCCCTGCATCATTCGGGGTGAAGTTTCTACAGAGCACCAGAAGAAGAATCTTTTCCACTTAGCAGAATAAGTTTTCTTAGTGGAAGGCTTCCTATATCCTTTCAAGATGTTTAATACAGCTTCAGAAAGGTTCTAGCCTGCATTACCTAATTCCTCAAGAGCCATGCCTTGAGGTGGAGGGATTTGAGATTTGGGAACAGCAATGTTCCCTGATTGGAGGTCAGAAGATTGTGCCTGAGAGACAAGCTTATTGGCTTGCTCACTGACATGGAGAGCAGAAAAGAGTACCATGGCTGCCTGGGCCAATCTGGAGCTATCAAGATCAGAGAAGTTGAGAGGGATCTGAGCTTCAGCAGTACCCTGAGAAACCAGAGGAAAGGGAAAGGCACAGAGAAACTTGCCTGACCAATCCAGTACCAGGGCGTCCAGAGGAATTGTGCCCTGGGCTGGTGGCCTACAACAATATTGAGGCAACTGGTGGTTCTGGTGGGATGCAAACAAGTCTATCTCTGGAACACCCAGTGCTGAAAATTACCTGAACCACCTGCTTATTCAGTGTCCATTACGTGATGGGACTGATTGATCCAACTCAGTGTGTCTGCCAAGATATTGTCCTTTCCTGGCAGATGGATGGCTTTCAGGGACACCTTTAGAGAATATGCCAGGGTCCAAATTTTCATGGCTTCTGTGCATAGGGGACCTGATCTGGTGCCACCCTGCTTGTTTATGTAATACATAGTGGTGGTATTGTCTGTTCTGACTTGTACCACCTTGCCCATTACCAGTGTAGAGAAAACTTTAGTGCCAGCTGCACTGCTCTGAGTTCCGGCAAATTTATATGCTGGAGGGACTCTGCCCCTGACCAGGTACCCTGAGTTGTGTGCTCCCTAGATGGGCACCCAGCCCAGAAGGGATGCATCTGTTGTGAGGACTAGTGAAGGATCCTCCTTCTAGAGGGACTCCCTGCCTTAGGTTGGATTCCTCTTTCCACCACAAGAGGGCTTGTAACAGAGGCCTTGTCACTGGAATGAGTTTGGAGAAGGGATCTTTTCTGACTCAATTATTCCTGAGGTGAAACTGGATGTCTCTCATGTGAAACCTGGAACCCTGCACTGTGCCCGTGGATGCAGCCATATGACCTAGAGCTGCAGGAATTGCCTGGCTGTTTTTGACTGTGCAACTTGAAGGAGTTTGCTATGGCCTGAAGGCTTTGCACCCTGTCTAGTGGTAAAAGGCCCCGGCCTGTAGAGTACTGATCTCTGCCTCATGAACTGTAAAGTCTGTGTAGGGTTAAGATAGATTTTTTCTGGTTTACTATGAAACCCAAGGACTCCAAAAGATCCTGTGTGAGCTTTAGAGAGGTTGTGACTTGTTCTGGTGATTTGCCCACCACCAGCCCAGTCGTCCAGGTATGGGAAAACAGTCACTCCCTGTCTTCGAAGAAATGCCACCACAGCTGCTAGGCATTTGTAAACACTCTTGGTGCGAGGAAAGGCCAAGAGCAGGGTTGCAAACTGATAATGACCTGATGGGAGTCTGAATCTGAAATTTCCTGAAGGATTCTTTTTATGGGGATGTGGAAATAAGCGTCCTGTAAGTCCAGAGATGTCAGCCAGTCCCCTTTTGGATTGTTGGCAGAATCCGAGCCAAAGTTACCATTTTGAACTTTGGCTTTTCAGGTGCTTGTTTAAAGCTCCGAGATCCAAAATTGGCCAGAGGGGAGGAAATGGGACAGTCTGCCTCCAACAGGTAGGGAGGAGGTGGCCTGCATCTCAGGGGTTCAGTTGAGGTTGTGCCTGAGCCCCTCGCCTAGAGCCCCTTCTGCCCTTACCCTTGAGTAGCCCTGTGGGGTACTGCTGGTATTGGGGCATGGCTACTGGCTGGAAAAGGGTCTTGACAAGAAAGAACAACCCCTAGCCCCCTTTTCATAAGGCCTGGTGGATGAAGAAGCTCTGTCTCTAGCAGAGTTACTTCTATAGTAGCCTTATATTCATCCACCTTTTCATATAGGCCACTGTGGACTCCCCAAAGAGCTTTTCCTTCAAATGGGAAATCCAGGCCTTTGACTGGGTATCCTGAGTGAGATTTGAAGCCCTAAGCCAAGCAAACCTCCTCTGAGCCACTGTATTAGCCATCCATCTGGTTGCAGTGTCATTTAGATCAACAGCCATTTGGAATT
Organism: Neoceratodus forsteri; assembly: GCA_016271365.2. Lineage (NCBI taxonomy): Eukaryota > Metazoa > Chordata > Ceratodontiformes > Ceratodontidae > Neoceratodus > Neoceratodus forsteri. Next base: position 80,673,850 of record JADMNL010000034.1, read on the forward strand.
GGTAATTTGGCTCTAGCCCAAACCTGGCAGTTTCAGCCAGGTCATCTGACAAAGGTGAGGTGGTCTTCATGGACACTGCCAGTACAGACTGCCACAGGGTTTCTGATACTGGGCAGCATAAGCTTAAAAAGTAGCCTGTCTCATGGGCCAATGAGGCTGACAAATAGCCCTTTTGGCCATACTGTCCAATTTTCTGGATTCCTTGTCCGTGGTGTGAGGACAGAGGGACTTTAGCTTTATCACAGGCAGCTTGCTGTATTACCCCTTGATGGTCAGGATGGGAGAAGGGAAGTCAGCTCCCTCCTGTCCAGCTGGTATTTTTATCTATTCTCTTGTCAATTGGAGGAATAGAATTTGGGGTCTGCAAGAGCTTCATAGCATCCTTCTTGAAAATGTATATACTGGAGGAGGAGGGCCTTTGTGGGTGTTAGACCCATCGTTATTAAGGTACTCAATCTCCTCCTCATCTTCCACTTGTTCTGTTGTGGCAATATCTAAAGCATCTGCCACTTTCCTTACGAAGGAATAATGGGAGGAAAATCCTCAGACACCCTGGGAGGCGAGCAAATTCCTGCTCAGGGACACCTCTGGAGGATAGGTTCATCCTCCTCACAAGGCTCCTCATCCTCTTCAAAATAGTGTTGCTCTGGAGCAGGGGGCAACACAGTAGCAGCAACCTGGGGACCCTGAGAAGGGGCAGGAGGCTGAGGATGATGCCCTGCAAAGCCTGAATAATGTTAAATGCCTGAGCTATCTCCTGAGCTGAAGGCATTACAGGCAGCTCTGCAGAAGTCCCTGGTTTAGCAGAGGAGGATTCTGCATGCTTGAGTTCCTTAATTTCTTTGAGGGAACCAGAGAGTCAGCCGGTTCTTTCCTCTTTTTGCCCGTTTCACCCATATCAGGGGCAGGGTGTACGCACTTGTTGCTTCAACTACAACAGACTGAGGTGTCAGCTGGTCAGAGCCTGAGACCCTAGAAAACTTTTTATTAAGCCTTTCAAAGCGCTTTTCAACAGTTTTTCTGGGAAAGTTTTACATATTTCACATTCCTGGTCAAAATGTTCAAAGCCCAGACAAGCTACACATAAAGTGTGCTTGTCTGCCTTGGCAAACACATCTCCACACTTTAAACAGTTTTAAACTCAGGCTCCCGGTTCTCTTCTTAGGTTTCTCAGTCATGGTGAAAAGCAAGATGAAAAACCCCAACAGCTAAATGCTGCCAGTTTACTTAAACAGCTTAAAAGGGTTTTTTTTTTTTTGCGATCGGTTCGGAACCGATGGAACCGAGAGAGGAGATGAAATGTGAACCAGTTCAGCGGTTCTGTAACCAATAAAACGCAGTTACAACTTAAGTTTTAAAGGACCAAAATTAGCGATAATGAATAGGGTTCTTTAGTTAGAAAACCGAATAAAGTTAAACTATCTTGATCCTCACGGTTATGCTGAACCGCGAGGAACCGAAAAACAACTATTCAAACAATAATAAACTAAATGTAAACTAACAATTAATAGAGGCAGTAAAAGAAACTAAATATACTTATGGTTTTGTGATTTTTTTATCTTCTTCACGAGAAAGAGGCGACAGAGACTCCGAGCGACCAGACTTTCAGGCAGAGAGAAAATCTGAAGGGCTTAGAACACTACAGTTGGTAGAGGCAGTATTTGAAAGATGCTCACTTGCAAAGAATTCCATCATTTGCATGTGTTCCATCTCTCCGGGAAGTCCAACCCACCAGGCTGACTGCACAAAGTTATGAATATTCTGAGCATTACTGCGGTTAGAACAGTGAAAAACCCCAGAGCTGTCACCCTGAGGAGTCTGTCCCAAAGCCTATCTCTCCGTAGGCAGAATAAACAGTCATACAATCAGGTCTTGAATAAAAACAAAGCCCTCTCACTGCTTCACAAATATATAACAGGGAGGAAAAGAAACAATCTAACCTGGGTAGTACTCGAATGAAGACTGAATTTCTAGCTGTTCTATCAGCTCCATGTAGATAAAGCAAACCTTTGCTGCAGCTAAAGGATCACCTTCCAGTCCTCAGGATTTATTCCAGCCGCTTAAGGGAGAGCTCAATCTACCAGCCAAAAGAAAGAGATTCTCCCTTGGGTCATCCCCAAGATGTCACTAAGGAAGTCAGCCAGTGACTGACCTACGCAGTAGGCTCTCCAGCCTGCCCCTCCCCGCAAAACCCAGAAACCATGGGCACACCGAGGCCTGTCCTAGACAGTACACCTCTGATCTCCCGAGCGGCTAACTGCCCTAGTAGACCACCCTGGGTTCAGACCAGTATTTAATAGGCTCAAAATCGCTAAATGAGTACTTCCAACCAAAAGAGAGAATCTCCCTGGTCATCCCCAAGATGCCGCTGAGGAAATCAGCCAGTAACTGGAATCCACGAGCAGGCTCTCCAGCCTGCCCACCGTAAAGCCAGCAACAACGGGCACACTGGGGCCTGTCCTCCGACAGCACCACCCCAGTCTGCCCAGCCAACCACCCTGGGTTCAGATCAAAATCCCGCAGGCTCACCCACTCCAAAAAGATGGCACAGAAGATGCAGCAGTCTGCAGAGCCCAAAAATGAAAAACGCCAAGTCTCCAAGGAAAACCCAGTCTCAAAGAACCAGTCTCCGACTCCGGGTCACATCCCCAGATACTCCAACAAGATCTGCAAGCAGTCCCAGGGCAGCGCAAGGCCGATGACCAGCCTACAGTCCCAGTGCACAAACTATCGGCTCCTGGCAAAGCCTCCCAGACTTTAGTCGGAACTCCCAACAAGGTTCTCAAATCTTGCTCCGAGGATAACGCTCCAGTCCTGAAGGGAACACAACAGCAACGCCACACACTGTCGCTATCTCTGCCGACAACTATCACCAGGTATTTCCAAAAATAAAAGAATCAATAAATCAATAAACTAGAACATAAAAATAACAAAATTAACATTTAAAACAAGTAAAAGGAACATAAACTACAGCTGTTGTAACGTGGTTAGCTCGCAGCTAGGTGGCAGTGAGCCTGGATGTGCTCAGTGTGGTCATGGTACCGCTTTCATCCCTGTGGGAAATGGAACAGTACTAGTCCAGCCGCATGTGCCAATCTTCAGTTTCAGAACCAGAGTGTTCACTGTTTTGTGTTTCTTCACCCTATGCTAAATGGGAATTCAGGAACCTCTGTACCTGGAGAATCTGCAATACCAGTATGTGCAGCCCCATGGGGGTCCATCTTCGCTTTCTGTATCTATTCCTACTTTGTTACTCCATTCTCCTCGAACAATTATCCCTCCTTGGTCTTTCAAGTGAAACTACCCTCTGGTTTCAAAGCTACCTCAGTAACTGGACCTAACAGGTCAGGATTGGTGAATTCCTCTCGTCATCCCTACCAATCCACTCTGGAGTAACCCAAGGTTCTATCCTGGGTCCCTTGTTATTCAGCATATTCCTGAACAATCGCCCTGCCTCCTGACATGACAGACTGTTACTGTATGCAGATGATGCAGTAATCATCACTTGCCACACTGACCCCACCTCCCTTCAGTCTCAACTACAGAAAAGTTTCACAGAAGTGGAAGACTGGTTTTGCTCACATAAACTCATCCTTAACCGCAAAAAACTAAAACAATGTTGTTCCATGGAACCCACAACAAGTACAAGGACCATGAGCTCATAATTAACAACCATGAAGGCGTCGCTCTTGAGCAGGTGGATGTGTTTAAATATCTGGGCCTGACCCTTGACTGCTCCCTCTTGTATAACAAACACATTGACAATATCGCTAAAACTATGAACTCCCGTATAGGGCTACTATACAAGCATAAACATTGCCTAATGGTTGAAGCCTTGAACCTTGCTATCCAGAGCTCTGTTATCTCAACTATTGACTACAGGCTCATTATCTATGGATCCGCTACGATACTGCACTCCAGCACATTGCTGTAGCCCTTAATAAGGCATGTAGACTCCTTATTTCAGCTGCCCACCTTTCTCACACGTGTGACATTTATGAGCAGACTAACTGGCTCCAGCTATCCAGCAGGCTAAAGTACCAGACCTGCATCCTAGCTAAGAAGACCTCACTGGGCCTTATGCCCCTGAAATCCAATCAATACTGACCCCAGGCGTGTTTGCCCCTAACTAGAAGACTGGACAGTCTAACCTTTACAATACCTCACTGTCAGACCTCTCAAGCTCAGCATTCTTACCTTGTCAGAGCCTCCACCTGGTTCAACTTGCTACCTACAGAAATCTCCAACATTGCCACGATTGGTGCTTTTAAACGTAAACTTCGTCAACACCTCATGGCTAGTGTCTTCTGTGATTGCTTCTTATAATCCTCCAGGCATACTACCTCAAGCATCCCTCCTCACTGCCTCAGCTCCTCCTGTCCCACGCCCCATTACTGGGTATAGAATGAATCTGCCTCCTTTCCTTTTCATCCCCCTTTCCTCCTCCCTTGCTGTTTCCCATCTACCACATACCCAATGCAATGCCCTCCCCATTTCTCCCCTCCTCCTCTCTCTGTCTCCCATACCACCCCTCACCACCACCACCACTCATCTTTCTGTTTTCCCACTAACCCATTCCTAACAAAGCTTCACTGAGCCGCCTATGACTTGTACTGTATAATTAACGCCAACACAATTCCTTGACAATGCCTTTGGCAGCTATTATTGTAACTTTAGTTATCTTGTTGTTTTTTGTAAGTTCCATTGTAATGACATGTTATGTTTTGTACCTTATTGCCTTGATGTGGAACCTTTGTAAAAGAGCCCTCGGCTCAAAGGTGTCATCCAAATACAAATAAATAAAATAAATAAATAAATAAAAGTTACATGAATAAAAGGCACGCTGCAGAATCCCAACCTGGTTTGGACAGTATTGTTATTGCTTCCATGTGTCTGGATTTACTTGGGTGCCCTGTCCAGAAGTGCACACTCTAGCATAATTGTGAGTAAATGCTTTCTCCCAGGGACCTGGGTTGTTGGCCATGATAAATGGTCCCACCAGGTGTGTGCCAGGTAGTTGCCACACTTGGTCGGCTGTTTTGTATAACAGTCTGGTCCACCTAGCCTAATGGTGGCCACCTTCATCCGTTTTCTTTATGTCTTATGGTATGTGAACACCCACGCTATCTGTTGCCCTAGACATTTGTGGTGAGAGGAGAAGCCCTGCTGGTTAAACAAGAGGGGGACGGTGGGGTTACACTATATATACATATTCCCAGAATATGCATATGCATTAATGCACATGCCCGTGCAGCGGCTTAATTTAATACCCCAATCTCTATAAGAGGCAGTATAGCGCAGTGGTCTAAGGCTCTGAGCTGAAAATCTGGTGACATCCAGCAGACCAGATCTGGGTTTGAATCTCACAGCTTCCACTTGCATACTGTGTGGCCCTGGGCAAGTCACTTAACCTCCTTGCGCTCCCAGGTGCTCCTGTAAAAAGCTTCCAGCTTAGTGTGCTATACCTGGTTAAACAACTAAATAAATAAATAACTTTAAGCCCTCCTTTCATGTTGGCTTGCACTTTCCCAGAGTTCAGCTTTCTTAATACTTTTAAAAATCTGTTCTGCTGAACTTGGGTGTGCTGAGCTGCAGGCGAGTCTTCTGGCACTTCAGCGCCATTAGAAGTGTGACCATGCACTGGAGTGGCGCAATAGCAGCAGGGGTTCATGTGGAGGTGGCAACACTGGGGATTAGGTACCCCCAGTGTCAGTTTTATGTTTGTGGTGGGGTGTGGGGTGGTGGGTGCGAGAGGAGGGTCGGATGAGGGGGCAGTTACAGGGGCGCCAGCAACAGACATCGTTGGATGGTTTTCCTTATTACAGCTGGAGTCTGCAATAGCAGGGCTATTCCTGAATGCTTCAAACTCCTCAGAAAGTTGTCATGACAGATCAGCTTGCTGGGCAGCGTAGATCAAAGAGAACCAAACCATGATTGGGTCGGCTTTTTCTTTCAAGTACAGGACGTCTCCGCCCAGCAAGCCAAAACTCTGTCATGATCAGCCTAGCTGATGACTGGTGTGGCACAGACTCACCCCTTAAACACTGCTCTGCATTGGAAGGCCAGTGTTACACCCCTCAAAAGGCATTATCATAGCAATATGTTCCCTGCATGCACACTTGCATGGTGAACATAATAAGACCACAACACTACGTAGCAGCAGGAAGGCATCTCAAACTTCATGGCAGTACCAGGCAAAGAGAGTCAATGACTGCTGGTGCCCACTGGGTTTGAGACTTAGTTTAGACAGAGATGGGGATCTGAGACTGATCTGCAGATGGAATTACTACCATTTATATGAAAATACTGCCATGTTGAAAAAGCTAGTAGTAAATACTTCCCAGTCCTAAAACTTCCCTGGACCCTGGGTACAGAATCCCAAGTCTGCAGAGCACTGAGGTAGCAGATCTATTTCAGGTCAGAACACATTGGGACGGAATGCTCCTTAATTTAGAGCCTTTGCTATGATAACAGGGTTGGCAATATAGTCTAGAAGTTAGTGTAATGAGCTGTGAATGAGGTTGGTAGATCCAGCAAACAGACCTGGGTTTGATTCCCACAGCCTCCTTTTTGCATACTGTGTGACTCTGAGCAAGTCACTTAACTTCCCAGTGCTCCCAGGTCACCCTAGAAAACAGGCACCAGTACCTAGTGAGCCTTACCCAGTTACCAAAGAATAAATTAAAAAAATGATAACAGATGATGAACTGTTAGTGAGGCTTCATTAATAATGGTCATTATGGCCAGCTCGCCAGCGCAGTGGTAGTGGGTACCAGTGACCCGGGTTCAGGAATGAGCCGGGTCATTGGAAGGTCTGCTGGGGAGGATGGCTGAATGTCCCATTTATTTATTTAGTTTTGTTTATCAGGTAGGTGCCATAACCACAGAAGTAACTATTTTCAGACACAACCTGAGGTAATAAACAATTAAGCAGTAAACAATTTACAGGTGAAGTATACAGATTCAAAAGCATTGAGAAGCAATAATACAGAAGGCACAGAAATTATTAGAACTGATTAAACAGCAGCATACATACACAAGTAATTTAGAGAGAAAAGGAGAGATACATTCCATCAAAGTAAATTAGCATGATTTGCAACAATAATACGAATTGTGCAATAACACAAAGCAACAATAGGTGCATTTATTACACAAAGGTCAAGTTCATTGAAAGCATGGTCTATAGGAGATGGATGCTCACCTTCTCCGAGGGTGGGAGGGAGTTGGACTGTGCTGCGTTATCACCACCTGGTGATACAGCTAGAGCCATGGCTTGAAGGAGGGAACGCCGATAGCATGACACATTGCATCGGCCTGGTCTTCCCGATGTCAATGGGCAGGGACAGTAATGGGAAGGAAAGCCCAGACTGTGCAGGATGCTGTCCTCCACCAGCCACAGGTCCCACACCACCGACTAGGTGCTCTGCTCCGAGGACCAAGCTTCAACTCCACCCAGGGGTAAGGGTCCAGCTCCCTGGCAGCCCTTCCCATGGGGGGTTATCCATGGGGACATTAAGGAGTGGAGGTAAGTCCCAGAGAAGGCTGACGACATGGCTTGGCAGGAGGCGGAGACTGGTGGGGACTGATCAGGAATGGAGGAACAGAAAGTGTAGTAAATTAAAAATAACGGTCATTATACACGTACACAGCCCCATACCAGGGTTATATCATCAGGCTGTGATCACTTGCCTTTTGTGAACGAGCATATTGTCATTACTGGAACAGCTGCCCATTGTGAATATGGGGACTGCTTGTTACGGTCACAAAAAGCCTCAGAACAATAGGCCTCCAGGTTAGCCTGCAGGCTGCATAAAAGCCAATTTGTTTCATTCTATATCGAATCATAGCAGAGGAAAAGAAGATTCGGAAATAATTAAGTGTTGCATGACACATTTCATCTCGCCATTCTCTTCCCTTCTCTGTCTCTCCTTTAGTTCATTTTTCAAACATGCTGACCCAGGAAAATCTATTTTTCCCTTAGTTCAGCTGTAGTCTGGTCTCCATAATTAAACAGAGTTCCATTTGCTTTCTGCCATGAACTCATTTAACAGCTTAAACAGCCCCTGGCATCTCGGTGAAAACTTAGAAAGCACAATTGTAAGAAACAGTTTAGTTTATATTTCATAAACTGTATAAAATTAGCTTCCACTTTTACTTTACATTAAAAGGGAAAAGAATTACTGTCACCTTTAACCCTTTCACTACCTGATTTGTGTATGGTTGCTAGCGGTGTCATTCAAGGATCAGTCCAGGGACCATCACTAGTCCTCTCCTACCTCCAAGATCTAGAACGAAACATCAGAAACTGGGCTGATCAAGTTGCTGATGACACAGAGTTGGGGGGAATGGTTGAAACAACGGATGGTAGCAGAAGGTTAAGAAAAGATCTCCAGGAGTTAGAGAACTGGACAAGGGATAATACTGATGAAATTTAACACTGAAAAGTGTGTTATTATGCACCTGGAGGCATTAAATAGGTATCAAACAAAATGACAAACCTTAAATGTGGTTAAGCTAGAAAGAGACCTGGGAGTTATTATTCAACATTATCTGAAAACTCAATCCACTGTAAACAGGTAGCATTTAAGGTAACAAGACTAATAAATTGTGATCTGATGTGCAGGTTATTCTTTTTTATTCGTCTTCTTTCTTTTCTTTTTTTCTCCATATTGCTTTTACCTCACTGGTTGTCATGGGCGGGGCTCTCAGCCCTGTCCGCACCCCCCTCTGACCCAGTGCCTGTCCCCACAGTCCACAAAGCCCGAGATCCCCACGGATGGACAAAGGCAGGTGGGTAGGGCTTCACAAGCCCACACCAACCTGTTTTGTTTTTCTCCCACTGTCCCCTGCCGCAGTGACGCTGCGTGCGTGTGCGCACATGGAGCTTGCATACTCTGCTGAACCACAGACCCTCCCTTCATGTTGCTCAAGCTGCCGATGCTATCCCCAGGCCTCCACCAGAGGGCAGCCAAGGCCAAGTCGGCAAGCATCCCACCCAGGAGAAGAGAGTTGTCTATCATTCTGGGACCATCGGACAGTTTGGAAAGCACTCTGTTTTTAGATTTTAGTGGGTTTATGTACATTTTATGTATTGTATGATGACTGTCCTATACTGCTGTCTCTGTATATTTGAATATCTTTGCTGTAAGAGCACCCTGAGCCCTCAGGGAAGGGTGCCCAAAATAAATAACCTACTGCTACTACTACTATCAGGGCTCAATCCTCTCTCCCCCCAGCTGACCCCTGTAACCTAAGCGCAGTTTCCCAAACCCGGGTCTCAACCGCATGGTGAAAGGTAGGCACATAGTGCCTCAGCCTCTATGCCCCTGAGCCAGCTAGCAGATTGTTATTCTAATGTACAGGCCCTATATATATATATATATATATATATATATATATATGTATTTCCTCACTTGGATTTCTGCTCCCAGGTATGGAGCCAATATCATAAGAAAGATATAAAACTACTGGATGGACCACAGTGGAAGGTTGTCTTTTTTTTATTATATTTTACTAGTTTTTAAAATAAAACTTTTACATTTGATCCACTGTGAGGGGCGTAAAATGATCAGGCCTACAATATGTTACAGTAGGACAGGCACATCTCACCCAGGTTGGTACATCACAGAGGGCTTTGATATTCAAAAATGAAATTACGACTCCCTGTAATTCTTGATCTTCTCTTGTATCTTCACCATTCATTACTTCCTGGGTGTAAGCGGGCGCGACCTTGCCATGGGAGCTTTTTTTTTTTTTTTTTTTAAAGTTTGCTGTACCTGGCCTTCCGAGAGTGACGCTACGCGGCATGCGAGGGGCGCTGTAGTGACCACTCCTCCTCCAACTCAGTTCTGTGAGCCGGAGAGGCAAAAGTGAAAGCATAGAGATGAGATAGCGAGGCAAGATAGCCAAGGATAGCAAAGTAAGGAAGAATGAACTGAAAAGGAATAAGCCGATGGAGGAAGGAAAGAGGAGATAAGAGTATCCTAACCTAGGGACCTCAGGGCCTCCTTACCTGGGCGACTTAGGAGAGAGAGAAGGAAGATAATAAGGAAGGAAGAAGAAGAAGAGAAGAGAAAGATGGGATGTTGAAGGGATCCAGAATGCCTAATCGAGCATAGTTAGCTTGACAGCTTAAGGCTCAATTAACAGGGAAGCAAGAATCCCGGTGATAGAGCTGAAGAGAAGGTTCACCGAACCGCTAGACAGACTCAGGAGGCATAGTCCTCATCTTCAACATCCATGGTCCTGATCCACTCTCTGGCTCCTGGCCGAGGAAAGGCCTTTAACTGGAGGACACCAGGAGGAAGGATAAACCCAGGCAGCATGTGAGAGCTGCTCAAGGGTTTAGAAATGGAAAATCTAGGCCTTTCAGGCGGTTTATAGGTATAGAAATGGAACTCAGCCAGACTTGCCAAGGCAGGCCAGAGGCTAGCTGCTAAAGATTGGTCATAGTCAGCACTGCTTCTGTAAAACTGTCCAGGAGGACACTAGAAGGAAAAACGAATCATCAAAATATTACAAGAAGGATTTTCTTCTTTTGTTTTTCCATTTTTTCTTTTTTTTTACAGAGCATAGCCTGTCAGCTTAGGAGCATGACCTTAAATTAGAGATTGCCTTATAGCAGTCGGAGAGAGTTCCTCAGTTTTTTTTTTTTTTTTTTTTAAAGAAAAATAGTCGTACTCATTCCTCTGCTCTGCAAGGCAAGAATAAAAGGGTGGGGGTTGAGATTCTAGGGCTTAACAGCTGGTAGCAGGGAATTGCAGGATCAAAACTGTATAGCCAGAGTCAGGCTAAAAACCCCAGAAGTATCTGCCAGAAGGTATGGCAAGAGATAGTTGTGCAGCCTGATCACCATATCGCAATTCCAGGAAAAAGGCCCAAGAATCTTAGAGTAAATAATTTTTCTGGAGAAATAAGGATCCCCTTTAAGGATATAGATATAAAATTTTTTTTTGGGTGGGGAACTGGAGTAATTTTCCCTCCTTTTTTTTTTTTCTTTATATATTTTTTTTTTTTTTTTTTGCAGAGAGAGGAAGGAGACGGAGGTGGAGAAGCGCTACAGAGGAGGCCACTGAGGGATGGAGGGAGGATAATGAATGGTGAAGATACAAGAAAAGATCAAGAATTACGGTAGGCAATGTAATTTTCATATCTTCCTTGTCAATCTTCATTCATTACCCTGGGTGAGTATTAAGCTCTCTCCCCGGGGAAGAGGTAAAATACCCTGAGGGAACAAGACCCCAGCCTCCTGTTGGTGAGAAATAGAAGGAGAAGACCCTGGCTTATTCATAAAGCCTGTGGGAGAAGAGCTAGGAGGTGCCTCCCGAGGACGAGGAGACGGAGGAGCCCCTGCAAAAGTCTCCTAGCTCTAGAAGAGAAAAGACGGTCCCCAGAAGGCGGAGCGAATCACCCTATGCCGGGCCAGGGGTGACAACCTAGAGAGACGAAGCCATGCCGCCTGCCTGATGTAGATCGCTGTCCCTCAGCCTGGAAGCCACCTCATTGGCGCTAAGATGCCCTTGCTTGCGTCTTGCCAGCTCCAGGCCTCATCATGAGAGGGCAACGCTTGTCTGGTTTGCTCCATGTCAGGCATTGATGCCAACAGCTGGGACATCATCGACTACAAATGCCGGTTGTAGGCACCGTGGTGAGCCTGATGAGATGCAATACAGGCAACCGTCATGAGAAGAAGAGAACACTCTTTCCTCCCAACGGTCGAACTGAGAGAGTCCGGATCCGTGGCGGTGTGGCCAGGCAGCGGCGCCCGGAAGGAGTGTCTAGGTAGACCAAACCAGAGGGGTTGGAAGGGTACCTAGAGACTCTGAGGGAGCACAATACCTACGCTGACAGTCAGCCGGGCTGGAGAAGAAGCGGCTGGGGACTGCAGGACCGGATAGATGCCTCCTGGAAGGGGACAGGCCAGGAAGGTACCACCAAATGCTGGGCACTGAATTCACCAAGAATTCTCGATCTCCCATTCGGTATTGTCTCTCCGAACATAGGAAATCTGAAGATCCTCACCATCCTCGAAGGAAACGCTTGATATTCCTTGAAATCAGCATCGGAGGAAAGATGAGTAGGGGTCTCCCTCCCGAGGAGGAGACGAGGATGATGGGGAGCTGGAATGTCCAGAGGACTCTTCGGTGGTGGGAGAGTCGAAGACCCGCTCATGCATGTATCTAACTTATGAGGGGAAGGCCGCCGAGAACCCCTGAACTGCTCCCAGGATAACGGACCCGTAAGACCGACACGGCCTGAGAGCCGGGGTGGTAGGCAGAGAGATAGGAGAGGGGCACCTCCGAGGGAGGCAACAGCTCTCTGCCAGGGCTCTGGAATCCGGGGAACGGAGCCCTAGCTGGAGGGATCCTGACAACAGGCCAGGCCGCAGAACGGAACTCTGGGAAGCGGAGCCTGGAAGAGCCCAGGGGAGAACTCCCTGTGACGACACCGGGACTGCATGGATCCAGAAGGCAGTCTGCAAGAATGCCGCCAGAGGGCACCCTAGGAGCCCCGGAGGGAGGGCGGGTTCCGACTCGGCTCCTGGCCACCCCCTGAGGTGGCCAAGGAAGCCCCAGAGCCAGACCCTCTGCCCCTCAACCCTTCGGACTCCAAGAGGGCCCTCCTCCGTCGGCAGCGGTTCCCTGTCCCCAGAGGGGCAACAGCACCCGGGGTAGCTGTCAGCAGCCCTCCAGAGGGGAGCCCTCCGCCGCCTCACGCCTGGCCACCCCCAGTCGGGAGCCCTCAGGAGACGATGGAAGGGGGGACAGAGGGAGGGGTCCGCCGGCTCGCCTGGTACCTCTAGCCACAGGGGACCCAGACCTCAAGAGTGGGGGTGCCAGGATGGTCCACGCCTGAGTCATCGCCCTCCGAGGAAGACGGTGACCAGCTGATCTCAATGTTGGCCACCCAGGGGTCCCAGAGGCCACGGCGCCACGATGGCCCCGTACCAATGGCGGCACCGCCACTCCCCAACGCTGGCAGCAGCTAGGCCTGACTCTCAACCCCACAGTGCCGGAAGGACAAACGCACCACTCCCGTGCTGGAAACCACCCGCGCCACGAGGAGGTAAGATTAGTTTTACGCCGCCGCAGCGGCGCTGGAGACGTGGCGGCGCCGCTGACGGCGCCGCACAAGCACGGTGCACTGCGAACGGCACCGCAGGCCACAAGCAGCACTGCCAACGGCCGCTTCGATCACCAGCGCCCGCGAACAGCGCCGATCCAACGCTGCACCGCTTTTGATCACCGGCACCGCTGAATGGTGCCGGGTTAATCACCGCACCCGACGCACCGGTTCTGAAACAGCGCCAAGGCGGCGGCTGAGGTCCACTCCAAGCTAGGGCCCACAAGACGAGGGCCTTGCCACGGGGAGCCTGCACCTCGAAGAGGTGACTGCCGAGGCGGTGTCGGCCGCGCCCCGAAGGGACCACGACGCCCCCAACACCGCGAAGGGCCTCCTCCGGCAAGAAAAGACGAGGAGACCTCCTCGGACCATATAGGCCTGGGAGGGGACCCAGGGAAGGCCAAGAGACCTTACCTGGGAATCCCGAGAATGACGCCGCCCTCAAGGTCGGCGGGTTTTGCCGAGCTTGAACGCGCGAATCTCGAGGACATGGCGGTCCATCGAGAAACAGGCGTCGCACGATCCATGTCATGGCTGGGTCCCAGGCAACGAAGACAAACGCTATGCCGGTCCGAGACGGAGAAATGCCGCCGCAGGAGCACCATGCATAGGCTGGCCTGTCTTCAAGAAACGCCGCTCCAGAACCGGACGTAACGCGAAACAAACAAGGTCAAAATACAGTAAGAAAACACCCGCACTGCATAAAAAAAAGGAACAGTCTTACCGAGTATGGCTCCGAGTGTGAGAAAATCGAGTCGGTCTTACTACGCAGTTGAAATGACGCCCACGCGAACAGGTGCTGCCTCGACGGCGGGAGAAACAGAACTGAGTTGGAGGAGGAGTCGGTCGCTACTAACGGCCGCCTCGCGATGACGCTACTCGAGGGGGGCCGTTAGAGCAAACTTTAAAAAAAAAAAGCTCTTATGGCGGAAGCGCACTCGCTTACACCCAGGAAGTAATGAATGGTGAAGATTGACAAGGGAAGATCAAACACCTAACGAGGCATTTTGAATTGTGCTAGAAGACCAGTAAAGTACCATTAGGTTAGGGACCTGCTTGTAAAATCTTAGTTTCTGAATGTGTATAAAGGAGTCCAGTCGGCTGTTAAAGGTCCCCAGCCAACATGCAAAAAACTTAGAATGCACTTCTGTGAGATAACTAACGTTTGAACACAGCGTTTGGCAAAATGACCAAGGTTAACCTACAAGAGTACAAATGAACATCCAGAATGGTATTTTCCAAGCAACACGTCTGTTTTTGGATGCAGGTGCAAAATCTGCCAGGAAGTTAGACCAAAAAGTTGGTCCAACTTCCCAGATAGAGCTCCACACTTTCATCGGAAAACATAGCTAAGTCATGCAGTTGTGGCAAAATTGCCCTAAACTTAGAGAAATGTTACAAATGTGTCCAGATGCCTGTGAATAGGACGGAAACATCTGGATGCATCTTCACACCTGAAATACAGACACAAGGGATGCGCCCACAGTTTTAAAACCCCACCCTTAATATTTATCTGCACTGTGCAGAGATTTAAGAGTTTTACAGAACTACCATGCCCCACAATGGAAGGTTACTAAATGAATACCTGCTTTAAGTAAATCACCATAAATTGTCATGTAACATGAGGCTATCTAAATAGGGTTATTTACACTTGACTGTAGGAGACTAAGGAGAGACCTCCTGCTTCTATATATAAAATACTAAGAGATGAATACTTAATGCAGGCCAGGATGTACATACAAAGTACAATCTCATAACCTAAGCGGGGCATACGTTTCGAGTTAGCAACAAGGACAGCAAAGAGATTTACACTGCAAGGCCTGAATATTCAGATTGCACTTATCAGTGGCACAAGCGTGAAGGCGCAGCACAACTGGAATGCGCCGGGGCCAGGACTATGGCGCAGCACCATTGAATATGGCACAGACAGCGCACAGTGCAGTGGCACTAAACTGGCACAAACCACAGATAGGGAGCACAGGGATGCACCAGCGCAAATGCAGTTGCACTGGGCGCGTACCCATGATATTTAGCAGAGGGCATGCAAATGAGGCCATAATATATGCAAAGCACAAATGGGGCATGTAGCATTTCATTATGTGCATTGCATGCCTTTGCGCAGGGCAGCCCAGTTTAATTGCACCTGGTGCCCTGCACAGAATGACATGTGTACAGTGGGGTCCTGGGGCATCCCTGGCCCATAGCTGCGATTGCGTAAATCACCATAGAACAAATCCCTGGTAGTCTAGCAGTACCCCTCCCTTCCGTGCTCCTCGATCACCAGTAAATGTAGGTTAAAACATTCCTGGTAGTTCTAATGGTACTCCTCCCGCTTTCCCGATCACCAGTATATATAGGTAACATCATTACCTGATAGTCTAGTGGTACTCCCTCCCCTCCCTCTCATTTCCTGATCACGGTATATGTTGGAAAAACTATTATTCCCTGGTAGTCTAGTGGTACCCTCCACCCTAGCCCCGATTGCAGTAAATTGCCATAAAATACTTCCTGGTGGTGGCACCCCACCCTCCCATCCACACAGAACCTTGCCCACCCCGCCCCCATCATCAGCGGTGGCTGCAACCTGCCCACATACAGCCCGGGCTGGCCGCCACTGACAGAAGTTCAGTATGGGCTTGCAGGCATACTGTACCAGATAGTTCAGATATGTGAATGAAGTCATCTCATATTTGGGATCGCCTAGCACAGTATGCTCTGCAAGTCCACACTGTGGACCAATGAACTTACAGCCCATACTGTACCTGTCATTCGGCGGCAGCCAGGTGGCATGTGGAGGGTTGCAGCTGCCCGCCCGATGACGGAGGGGAGCGGTGAGGGCACCACTGGATCACCAGGGAAGTATTTTACGGTGATTTACCACAATTGGGACTAGGGGGTACCACTAGACTATCAAGGAATGGTTTTACCTACATGTACCGTGATTGGAGAAACGGGAAGGAGGGGGTACCACTAGTCTACCAGGGAATGAGTTTACCTACATTTACCAGTGAACGGGGACATGGGAGGGAGGGGGTACCACTAGACTACCAGGGAGCTATGGGTGCTTGTGGACGGTGTTCTGGGTGGGCGGTGGCCACTCATGGCTGGCAGCTGCTGTGTTGCTCCTGCAATACAGCAGCCACCTAATGGTGGCAGGAGTTATTCTCTTCAGGGGCTCAACTCTGAGCCCCTCTATGTGGCATGGGGTTGTTGCCAGCATATACGCTGCACATCCTGGGCTGAATATCAGGATATGCCATATATATGGGCACGCCTGCATCTGCGCTCCGCATACATTAACATTGCACCCCAGGCATCGGATTTGGCGCCATGCCTGGCAGCCTTTTCTATATCCCACCTGGCACAGTGTGGGTTGCCGGGCCATGCGAAACCCTTTGAATATCCGGGCCTAGAGTATATAGCCACATGGAATTTGTTGCCATCTACTGTGGTACACTCAGAGAACTTTGAAAATGAGACTGATATGTTTTTATTGGACAGAAACATCACAAGCATACCTCTCTAGTGTCCCTCATTACGAGGGACAGCCCTCATTTACCCTTAAAATTGTTGTTTCCTCATCAGTCTGTCATGGGAAAGGTGCTGCCCACAAAAGAATGTGATGTAAATTCAGATTTTAAAGAAGAAATTCACAGTATTCTAAAATGCTAAATCCAAAATAAACTTTGTACAAGTAAACACTATGGTTTTCACAGTGTTCTGAGCTTCTATCTCCATGTTTGAGGATGTGTCCTTCATTCTGGGGTCTGTGTCCCTCATCGTCCCTCATTTTGAGTGTCCAGAAATGTCCATGTCCCTCATTTCAGTGACAAAGGTTCAGAGGTATGCTCACAAGTTACTGTTGCTGAGCAATGAGGACAGTCTGGGTGGCTTTGCCTTCTACTGTCCTGCAGCCTAGAATGAAACCTGAATGGTAGTTCACTGTTTCTGTAAGTTTTTTAAACATTCCAGAGCTCTGGAACCAGCTTTTAAACTTATTTTTATTATTTTGCATATAAAATGCCAAAACAGCACTATAATATGTGAATATACATATGGATACTATAATGACCTTCTCTGACTGTCATAATTATCCAATATTGTAAAGACTAAGCAGTAATAAAGTTCTGACTTTATGTTAACAATTCCTCTATATATTAGCATCACAAAGTTAATAACCATACTAACTGTAGCAACTATGATAACAAAAGACCAGACACATTGACCCATTCCTCCAATCAGACAGTTCATGCCCCATCTATTTCTACTTAATCTTTTTGCCTTGATTTGAAAAAAGGGGGTCAATCTTGTTAAGTTCATGTTGGACTGCTAGAAATCCCCACATCATTCGAGTATACCACCAGTTCCATTACGTGTGCTTGTCTCCTAGGATGCCACCCTATCTCACTATTCATACCATAGCTGCTTCTATCGGTGACAGGGTAGCCAAGTATGGACTCCACTGTCATTTAAGCATCTCCTATCCTCTTATCTCATACATCATATGTTCCGGGAGTACACTCATCAGTTGCTCTTTCAGCATTGTCTTGGTGGGAGGGCATATGACACCCAGGTAATCTGAATATATTTTCTTGTTATAAGCAACATAATTCTCACCACTCTTGGTAAAGATCCCAATTCTACCTTTCTCTGACCTCCACCCCAATATTAGTGATGTGGCTTCATCCTTAACTGCTATCCCTGAATCACTGTGATTCTTGCTGTCACTGTCCAGAACCCCTCAAATGGGGAGAATCTCAAAATAATAAATGTACATCCCTGAAGCTCCTGCACATCGCCGACACCAGTGTTGGAATTACACTTAGGAGCTGGGGGCCCATAAGGAGCTTTATTTTAAATGAGCCCCCCTCCATCATAAGTCAATGGCAGTGATACATGAGCTACCAGGGCTCACTTCAGAGCTGGGTGCCCCGAGTCTTGGCATGCCCCTGCGATTCAACACTGACCCACACATCAGTGAAATTCCTCGTGATATTGTCTGTGGTGCCGCAGGGCGTAACCACCCTACCCTTCTATTAGCACAACCACTCGCAGTGGTGCTGCCTAATGGATATAGGTTGGTGCCTGGTTTCATGGTTATAATTGGCTTTGTAAATGGCGTGGTGCCTTCACCTATGGGAATCCTTATAGCAGCATACTGCCAGGGTGCTTCCCACAGGATGAATACAGCCCTCCTCAGGACAGGTAGACTAGTAATACAATCACCCTCCAACTTATCACTCTAAACATGCAAATATTACACTACACAATAATGGCAAATACTTCAGAAATTGCAGGAAAATAAACAAAGGGGTTGATTTTGGGGTCTGGAAAATAAGGTAGGGAACAAGAGAAGCAAAGGAGTAAAACATTCAAAATCAGCTTAGAATAAACACTGTAATCAAGCGGATAAAAGATAACATAGTACAAATTACAGTCCAGTATTCCTCTGTGCAGTCCTCTCCCCCACTGGTGCACCAGTTAACACCAAGTCCTCTGGAAGCTCCAAAACACCTTGTATGCACACGCCTACTGATCCCCACTGGCAACATCTGAAGCAGGTAGAGTACTCCAGGTGGGATGTTCATCCTGATAAGTCAATACAGCCCAGCCATGAAATAGGGAGGCCCTGCCATCACCTCAAATCACTTC
The DNA here is from genome assembly GCA_016271365.2 of Neoceratodus forsteri. Classification (NCBI taxonomy): domain Eukaryota; kingdom Metazoa; phylum Chordata; order Ceratodontiformes; family Ceratodontidae; genus Neoceratodus; species Neoceratodus forsteri. Next base: position 80,692,624 of record JADMNL010000034.1, read on the forward strand.
TGATCCTCGCCAACGGAAGTGATAATCAGGGCATACAGCATCTGGAGCATGGGCCCGACCTTAATCATGGTATCCGATATCTGTAGTGACCTTTTGTATCTGTGTCCACTTTATTCCACTGGAATCATCTTAATGGGACCATAATATATATTCCTCAGCTAACAAACACACACATTTATTTATTTAGTTAGTTTACAAGTTTTGACTGAGAAAGGCACACTGAGCCAACACTCCTTTCCAGGTTTGTGCCGAGCACGGAAGTTAAGCAACTTGCTCAGAGTCACACAGTATGCAAGAAGAAGTTGTAGGAATCAAACCCAAGCTCATTCAACCCTCTTTGGGACAAATGACCTGGCAAAGGGAGAAGGTAGGAGTAGTGCAGGAAAACTTCAGGAATCTGGGAGGGTCTCAAGCAAAGAGAATGCACGGTGGGTTTTTCCAAGGTGCTACCAGAAGGGCCAGGGAGAAGGAAGGCCGCGCGCCACACCAGGGTATATAAGGACTGGTTGAAGGCATGGCGCAGGGAGCAGGGCTTTGTCTACACTGGGGACTGGGGACCAACCTGGGAAGATATGGGCATCTATAGGGGAGATGGCCTGCATCCTTCTAGGAAGGGATCACAGTCCTTAGGGAGGTTTAAATGCTACTTGGATGTGCATTTAAACTAGCCAGGTGAGGCAATAAAAACCAAGGGACGTGGATTTAACTCAGACAGGGAGGATGGAGGATTGAAGGAGACCAAGAGCGATGAAAGTAAAAAGGAAGAGGTAAGTCAAGGGGCATTAGGTAGCAAAACATGCTTGAATGGGAGGGAGAAGCAGGGCAGCAGGCAAGGGGAAGAAGGTGTGGAGAGCCTTGTGCACTAATGCAAAGAGCCTTGTAGACAAAATTCCAGACCTGAAGCCATCATGGTGGTGGATAACCTGGATTTAGTGGACATGATGGAGTCGCGTGTTGCACTAAGCACCACAACTGAGATATGGCTATACCAGGCTACTCTCTGTTCAGGAGAGACAGGATGGGGAGAAGGGGTTGCATTATGTGCAGTAGTAGTAGTAACATGTTTATTCATAAATCACTTTGTGAACTGGATACACTCAACTGAGCATTGCTCATTTACAATGAGGTTCATATTGCACAACAATTTACAGTAAATTCACAATACAGGTACAAAATATAAAATAAATATAATATTCATTTAATAAAGATCACAACCCATGTAACAATACTTATTTATTTATTAAAATGTTTCACCAGGAGGGCACACTGAACAACAAGTTGCTCGTCTCACGCAGTGCGAGCGGAGGGCAGGGGTTGCATAGTGTCAGTGGCTCAGTAGGTAGCACACTCAGCTCTGAGGCCGGAGATCAGAGGGCTGGGGTTCAGTTCTCATCTGGCACTTGGGTTAATATCCCAATACTGACACTGTAGTGCAGCATGAGAAGGTGTACTGCACTTCTGAGATGCCGCCTTTGGATGAGATGTTAAACCGCGATCCCATCTGCCTGGATTGGTGGTAGTTCAAATGGATGTTAAAGATCCCATGGCACTTCTTGAAAAGAGCAGGAATTTCCCGGTGTTCTGGCCAAATTTCCTCATTCATTAAAAATACCACCAACAGCTTAATCTGGTTCAATTTCAGTTGCTTACCATCTGTCTCCCCTCCACCCCCGGTCGCCCCTGAAAAAGGGACTTATAGGCCCAGTGGGCTTACCGGGTCAACAAAATTCAACAAACAAACATAGGGTTGTAAAGGATGATCAGTTACAACAGTATGTGGTAGTACAAACAATACAACATTGTAAGATTGTGCAACAGTTGGAACACAAGGTATTGTACAATAAACAGTAGTGGACGTTGGGTAAATTACAAAATACATGTCCAAATCATACAAAAGAACATACAAATGTACAAAACAGTAATAATGCGATAGAACCATTTATAGTGCATGAGTGTACCAGGAGCAGGCTTGAGGTAGTACTGCAAGTACTGTTGGAGTAAAAAAGATGGAGAAGGTTGCACTCTGGTGACCCAGAAGGGCAGGTGGAGAAGAGAGGGAGAGGCAAGAACTGAATATGAGGAGAAGGATAGCTATTTTCTGATTTCCTTCAGGATGTTGAGAACCCTGCTTGGGGGGTCATGGAGAAAGGGAGAAACTGGGGATAGGTATGAAGGAGGGTTAAAGCAGGAACAGCTGAGGAAAAGGTAATTTTGCAGAGCAGAGGTAAGGAAGTAGTTGGAGGAGTGTCGATTTCAGGAGGAGGGAATTCCAGATTTTAGGAAACAATGGACAAAACCAGTCTGACCGGAGGAGGGTGGAGTGGTGAGGGACCGCAAGGTGCAGGTGTCATTTGATCTGAGAGAGTGGTGGGGCAGGTGGAGGAGAGAGAGGATGAGAGATAGGAGGAGCCCTCAACCAAAATTTGAGGTTAGTTTGACACAGAGAGATGTGTCTGTGAGATAGTGGAAGGAAGGTTAGAGAGCGATAGAGTTCACAGTGGTGGAAGGGGAGTCAATAGCAAAATGGCAGAAGGAGTTAAAGAGAGTGTCCAACTTGGTCAGGGAAGATTTGGGAGAAGCACCATAGACTACGCCACAGTAGTCAAAGATGGGAGCATCATCTTCTGACAATTTCACACCTGCAGTCAGCAGGATCCAACTATTATTCCTGTACAGAGCACCAAGCTTGAGGTGCAGTTTCTTCAGGATAGCATCGATATGCACAGAGAAGTTGAGGTGCTGGTCCAGCCAAACCCCAGATATCTAAATGAGGAGGTGTCCTCCAAGATGGTCCCATCAAGGGTGTGGAAGATGGGTAGGGCTGGAACCCAGAGAGTCTCTGCCTGGTGTCAAAGGTCATTGAGACAGTCTTCTTGGCGCTTAGAAAGAGCTGGTGAGAAGCAAACCAGAGGTGAACTCGGCTGAAGTAATGCTGTAAGCTGATTTCCACAACAGCAGAGTTTTTGCCAGAACTGTACAAAACAGTATCATCAGCATACATGTGGATAGAACAGGATGAGCAGGCTGTGGGAAGATCATTAAGGTAAGTGGAGAAGAGTGAGGACCAAGCACTGAGCCCTGAGGGACGCAGTGTTGATGGGGAGTGGAGGGAGATGGAATCAAGGATTCTCACCGGCTGGGTCCTGCCAATGAGGTAGGATTTAAACCAGTTGGTGGCTGATGGAGCAAGGCCAGCTGGGGAGAGTGAATCAAGAAGCAGGGGACGGGAAATGGTGTCAAAAACTTTGGCTAGGTCAACAAAGATGGTCAAGGTAATCAGGCTACCGCCCATCCCTGAAAGGATGGAGTCAGTAAGCCTGAGGAGGATGTGGTTGTTGAGTGGTTCTTCTGAAACCAGATTGGAAAGGGTGAAGAAGGAGGAATCAGAGAGGAAGGGTGATAGCTGAGAGAAACTAAATGTTCTTGAAGTTTGGCAGGTAGGAAGAAGGAAATGGGCGATAGTTGCCAGGAGTGGATGTGTCACCACCCTTGGGGAGAGGAAGGACTACAGCGTGTTTCCAGGATGAGGGTACTTGGGCAGAAATAAAGGACAGGTTAAGGAGTAGGGAGAAAGGATAAGCAATTGCAGGAGCAGAAAGGCAGAGACGTTTAGGATCGAGCTCATCTGTTGAGGAGCCTTTAGAGGGTTGAGGGATAGTAGAGCACTAAGAGCTTTGTCAGAGGAGATAGTAGAAAAGGAAAAAGGGAGAGGGTAGGCACTGGCTGAGGTGAAGGGTTGAAGTTAGTAGGTGGCAATGGGAAGAGGGAAATTTAGAAGAGATCTTGGACTCTGTTACTTTTCTGATTCAGTGATTGGATGCAGATGATCATCCCTTCAATAAGGGTGTTTTCATTGGTTACCCTTAACCAGTGTTTTACATCACCCCATTTTATATTATTTCCCACAATTCTTAATGTTTTGGGCAGGCCATATTCCACAGTTGTGGTCCTCTAACAAGTACTGGTTGTCTCCCTGTTTCCATATTATATCTAGGTATAATAAGATCCAGTGTACCTGTGCATCTTAAGGAATCAATTTTATCCCTAGGAACCAGTTTTTCCAAAATATAGTTGGGTAGTTTACCCAACAACCCTCTATAAACAAAAGCTAGAAGGTGTTCACTTACTATCGTGCTTCTGATATAAAACAGGCCAGCCTACCAAGGCAGACATCCAGCTTATGTAAGTCTTTTTGATCCTGTGAAATATAGAAGGAGAGGATTAAGGTCATAGAGATGCAGGGGCACAAGGAGGAAAAGGACAATACTCCGACTGACTCTATGTTAGAAAATTAGCTTGATATGTAATTTTGAAAGAAAGAGAGAGAGAAAGAAAATACAGAATTAATCATGGCTAAAACCCCTTTTGAGGGGTAAGTGAAATTCTTTTGACGGCATTCACTCGCTGCCCTCACAACTGAAAACACAAATTATAGATCTGAATTTCCATCTTGGGGTGGGGCGTGGCAAAATAAGAATATTGGCAGTAATATAGATTTCACATGAAACACTCGTTTTTTTTGGATCATTTCACATTTTCTATGCTGCCGCCTTCTGCTCTCCTTCCTGGATTTTGTGTTATGATGAAAAGTAGGGGAGTTTCTTCGTGCCATGGCCAACAGTCCCCCGCAATACAACAGGTCCATGCAACGCCCGGATGCACATGAATGTAAACTAACATAGCTTAGAGTACCTTTCCTGGTCAAACATTACAAATCAATTTAAAGAAAAGATTAAAAACTTCTAGAGCCATGCTTGTTATTAACTACACCCAATTACAACTGACCTCTGAATTACACTGTGTGTTTTGCCAAGTTACTTTGGTCCCAGTAATATAGAAATGTGCAGGCAGAAAAACTGAGACTGCCATGTGAGGGGTTGCATGACCTCAGAGATTCATGCCCACCCCCAGTGGCTTACTGATCACCAATAAAATTTTGGGGTGATTTGTGGGCCTACTCAATCCCCAGTAGTCATGGTGTATTTGTATTTTATTTATTTATTGAAAAGTTTCGCCAGAAAAGGCCCACTGAGTAAACATAATTGCATCGTCTCATGGAGCCTCCTGGGGAGGGACACAGAGGAGTACTAATCCAACCACATATATTTGTAATTTATTTTTATAGGCAAGACATGAATCAAAATCTACACAGCATGGATATTCATGGGACAGACAAAGATATAAAACTAAAACTACACGAGATCAAATACAAAAAACAGGAATAAGTGTATACAGTCAATTTACCCAGCACAGAGGGTAAAATACATGGATTACAACTTACAAAAAAAATTGTTGTACAAAAGTTGGTTTAGTAAGTGCATATGTGCAGTACGTCATTCGAGAATAACCTAAACAGAATAAGAAAACAATAGGAAGGGGAGGAAGGATTGTTTTGAGTGTCTGGATCAATTGTTGACTGTCATAGATACAAACAGGGAAATATGGATAACTGGGGATTTTTTTTAATTATTATGCTTATGTTGTTTGTCTGTTTTACCTGCCCTCTCCGAGGCCCCAGCACACAACCGTGCATGCATGTGGAGGCACGCACACACACCGTGGTGCCAACTCAGCCCTTCCGCCTCCCATCCTTGCCGCCTCCTCCACCTACACTTTCCCACCAGACCTCCACCCGGTGGGAGCGGAACTACTGGAAGGCGACAACTCACCCCACCACCCTCAGGAGAGGAGAGCAGCCTACCGGCTCTGCTCGATCCTGCTCCTCCCCAGCACCCAGACAACCCAAGTCATTCCCGAACCCGGTCACTGATGTAGTGCGAGGTAAAACATCCAGCCCTCAACCCTCAGCGCCACTAGGCCAGCGCCGATAACTGGAGACTTTACCTATGATATGGCTGGTGCTTCAGCTGATTGAGCTGAAGCAAATATTTGAGTCTTACAACTACACCTGCTTCATCTTCGACGCCCCTGGTTGACGATCATTGTTTACTATACAAAACTTTGACTGGATAAATCTTGAACAATGTAGACAACTGTATATTTTACATTTTACACACCAGAACTTGCTGCAAAAGACCCCACCCTACTTAAATAACTTGTTCCATTTTGCACATTGCGGTGACCTGAGAACAGCACAAAATCCGGAACTCAAAACACCAGTGCTAAGAACAGTAAAAGGGAGCTCTACCATTAACCTTGGGCCTAGAGTTTGGAATGGTCTGCCAGCTAAATTAAAATCTAAGGCAGTGGTACCCTGGAGTTTGGTTAAAAGAATGGATGCTAAATGAATTCTCATACTCTAAAGGTAGTTAACTCCATGCTATGCATTATAACATGCTATGTACTGAAATATGTCAAATTGTATTTTAGATGACTTTGTAAGATGTTTTGACTATTTATACGATGTATGAAATGCTAGACCCAACTGTAAATGAGTTCGCTCAATTGTGCTATCCTTTTCCTGAAAAATTCAAGAATAAACTTTTACAAACAAACACCCAACATAAGGTAACCCTGCTAGACTGATGAGTAATTCAGAAATAATACTGGATCTGATTTTCATAAACCATTTTCATATATTCTGTTGGTCTGGAATCATTTACAGTTCCATTATTGATTGCAGCCTTACTGTGGTGTATAGAAGGAAAACAAAGGAACTGGAACTGTGGGGACTGAGCAAGCCGAAACGCATGCCATTTCTATACATATTCCTGGGGGCTTGCCTGCTGGGATGTAGGCTCTTTACATCACTGGCTTATCTTTATACCTTCCTCATTTCACACAGCAGTACCGTGACACAAATGTTGTGTGTTGATGTTGCTCTATGTCCATGCAGAGTACACTTCATAAATGTTTATAAAATGAGTAGGTAAATCTATTTATCCTAATTGACCAGGACCCATGCATGGTAACAGTACTACTAATGGGTAAACAGCTGTATTTTAAATATCTTGATTTGTGTTTGAAAGGATCCTCACAAACCTATTCTAAAAGTGCATTATAAAATGTCTAGAAAAAATCTAGAAATTTCATTGGCTAAGAGATGTCACCTGACCATGCATTAAATCAGTAAAATGCATGGGAGGTGCCAAATCTCATTCCCCAAAAAACTATTTAGAGTAATTTTATTAGCATAATAAGCACTTCCAGGTTGTGCATTATAGCACTGCAATGCACTTCCCAAGGTGTAAGGACACTCGCCTTCAGCCTCGTGCCATACTACACCCCTGGGGCATGCATTAAAATCCTATAATGTACACCCTGTCATGGCTCATTACTCACTTATAAAATAGGTTAGGAAATCCTGCATTCTGATTGGCTAAAACCTGTTCGCACCCACTGGATTGGGAGATCACAACCAATAGGTATGAACGAGTCCCAGTCCCAGCCTTACTCAGTATCAAAAATATCAATGCACCTCAGAACCTTCTAAAAGCTCCTGCTCAACATCGCTCTTGCAGCACCTCTACTGGTAGCTTGCTAATATTGCCAATTTAACATGCTGGAGAGGAATTATTTTACAATTTTTACATAATTTTCTTCCTTTTTCACATATGTTTAGCAACTTTAAAATGCCCTTTCAATGTATTTATCAAAATAGCCATTTTATAAGCACAATAAGACACTCCAGGGTACTGGTTGTGGTGCCACAGCAGAACTTCCAGGGACTGAAGGCACTCTACCTGTGACCTTTTGCCTTACTACGCCCGGTCATGTAACTGGCACAGTGCTAGCAATGCCCTGTCAAGTCCTATTGCTTAAATATATTAAACCCATGCTGGGGCCAATCATGTGAGCAAGAATGAACTGGTTTATGCCCCCATAAAAAACACACACACAAAATTTGGAACTCAAATATGTGGGAGGCAACTAAATTAATTGTTTTACTTGCCCATGGGCAAATCTTAATCCTAGTTTACAGGACTTCACATAAATTCCACAATGTTGGGAGTTGTACTGGACAAGAATCGATCGCAAGACCCGTGATATAGCATTCAGAATAAAAGAAAGTTCAATTATTCAGTTGGCATTTATTTGTATCGTTGCTTTATTACTCATTAAAGAAAAAATATTTTTTGTTGTTTTCTGTTTCATTGTTATTTTCATTGACTGCCTGAGCCCTGAGATAGGCATTCTATAAATAAACCTTGCCTTGCCTAGAAACGTAGAAATATAGAATTTGTCAGCAGATAAGGGTTGCTTGGCCCACTCAGTCTGCCCATTTTATCCCTGCCTATAATGTCACCGCAGACCTTCCTGATCTCCAGCCCTCTGTCCCCTGCTTTCCTACCAAGATTAATTTGTGCTTATCCCATGTACGCCTGAAGCCCACCAATGTTTTCTACCCTAACCACCTCAGCTGGAAGACTGTTCCAGGTGTCCACTGCTCTTTCAGTGAAGAAGTACTTCCTCACATCCTCCTAAATTCTCCTTCCAGCTTAATTGAATGACCCTTTGTTCTCCTGCACCATCTCTTCTGAACAATACTCCCTCTTCTACCTTATTCACCCCTGTAAGGTACTTATAGGCCTCTGTCATGTCCCCTATTTTCCAATGGTAACACCTCTCTCCCTATCTGCTGGTGATTCCTCCCATGCACCGCAACATCCCACTGGCTTTGCCTACTGCCTTGTTGCACTGTCTCACTACCTTGAGGTCATCAGATATGATAACTCCAAGGTCCCTTTCCTGTTTAATGCCCATCAATACCTCTTCCCCATTGTATGCTGTCTCAGGGTTTCTATGCCCTAGGTGCATGATTTCACACTTTTTGCATTGAAATCCACCTGCCATGCCCTCAACCAATCTTACAGTTTTCCCAAGTTTCTACTCATTCTAACGAAAAAACAACCTTGTTCGCTGCTCACTTCTGCTCTGTAAAGCTAACTAGTACCAGCTATGCAAAAGGCTAGAAACTGCCAATGGACCCCTGCAGCAGTAAAAGTATGGCAGTATATCAGAAACAACATGGAGGATAATGTATGGTCCTCTATCGGTAACCGGTCTGTTAACCATCGAGGTTGCCAGGGCGACGTGTAAACCTCGAGAGCTTAAGCTCGAGAGGTTTCATCTCGCCATGGCAACCTCGGACAGTTAACAGTAACCGCCGTTATAGAAGGACCATACATTATTTTTATAGTGTATGGTCCTACAAAAAGGAAAATGGCTCTTACTTTTGAAATATAGTCAACGCTGCGGGCTGTTCTGTCCTTCCGTAACTACCGCATGCATCTGTTGGTTCCTGAGTGTTAAAAAAAAAAGGCACACACACGCAGACCATCCTCGGAGTTAACCTATTGATGTGACGAGCATCAATAGGTTAACAACATTTCTACATCACATCGATAGGTTAACAACCTTAGAAATGATGATTTCTAAGGTTAACAGCATTCTACCATACATTATAACGTAGTTGTGCAGGGTCCAATGAAAATATGCAAACCTACTTTATTGAAAATAACAAATGCAGTAAACCAGCACAAACAGTATTCAGCACAAGCACTGTGCTTCAGTGCTTCGAACACACTGCCTCCTTTTCAGGAAGCTGCTATTAGAGAGCCCAGTGTTCTGCGCCATTTAAATACCCTCCAAACATATAATGTGACATTAAATCGATCATAAACAACCAACACTGAAGAAAGTTATTAGTCCTACTGTATATAATAACAAGACGAGGAAGGCAATTTTCCTTTATAAAGTGTCCTTTCCCAAGGGCTCAGAGTACTGGGCAAATTAAAAACAATAGGGGCAAGCTAAAACAAGCGGAGCATAACAGCAAGTACAGGGTTAAATAAGGCTCTCTAAGGCTAGCTAACTAAGGAAGGCTGGCTCGAATAAGTACGTTTCAGTAGGCTTTTAAAAATCTCCACAGTGCCTGCCGAGCAAATACTACCTAATGCTGCACCTGGTATGGCATGCAAGCTAAATTATTATGCATAAGGAACACTGAAATATGAAAATGCTTATTTTTTGTCAGGAGAATGATCTGACTGATGAGGTGAACTTGCCAGAAGTGACTAGTGTGGCTACCACACAGGAAAGTATGCCCAATTTCAGACCAAAGTTCCAAATTCTGCCCTAGGACCCAGAGTGCAGTCATATATACATTTCAAAATGAAGTATTAACTGACATGCATAAATAATGAAAAGTGACTGGCACCTGGGCACGCATATTTCAGACATGGACGAAAGAAAAGCACTAGAAGAAATTAAAAGCAGGAGCTGGATGCTCAAAGAGAGGAAAAATTGCGCATGTGTGAAAAACAAAAGCCAGCAGACTGTTGAGACACATGGGCAAAAGACAAGGCACAGCACCCACTACCACAAAAGACACACAGAAAATGGAATTAATGTTCACCGTTTAATGAATACAAAATGTGCAGTACATAACCAGGTGTGATAGTGGCAGTTAAACCACCATTAAAAACTGATACTTCAAGCCAGCTCGGTGGAGTCAAGTGAAGGGGTTCACTTGGCACGCTGGTGACCTGGGTGCACACCCCGAGCCCGGTGTCAGTAGCAGAAACCGCAGGAGGGAGGCCAGAGTGTCCACTGGATGCTTCCTCCTGGGAGTGGGTGGAATTAGGCACCTGAGGTGGATTTGGTGATGTGCCAGGTGGCGAACGCCGACACACCACCGCACGTCCCCCACCTCAGGTTGCTGTCACAATCAGGCCCAATCAGGGTAAAGGGAGTGGAGGGCAAAAATGGAAAAGCGCCCCTGATCAACGGATGATGGCCTCCAGTCCCCATCACCACAAAGCCCCGGAAAGTGTCTGGACCAACCCCACAGCACCCAGGATACATAGTTGTGCCTAAGGCGCTTCCCCAGAAGGGAGGGACCCAACCCACCCAGCGAAGGGATACATCGGGTTATCCGGGGGCTGCTAATAGGGTGGTGGATGGCGGCATGGGTTGGAGGTGGTGGGTGTACCTTGAGGCCCCAAGGAGTGGCCAGTCGAGAGTGCCCAAGAAAGTGCAAAAAAGTGACCATAACAGCAGAGCTGTCTCCACAGAAAGATGCACAGGCTAGATATTTTCAGTTGAATACTCCACATGTGTGGAAAATGCAAAACAAGGTGAGTTATGCAATGCCGCATGTGCAGATTTTGTGCAAGTGCAGATCCGCAGCTGCTCAAATAATATAAAGAAAGGTTCAGCAAAAGAACATGTACCGCAGCAGCAGCATGCACGGCCTGACCCTGCACAACAGCAGCAGATGGAACAGTATGTTATGGAGGGCAACTACAACCAGGCAAGACCAGCACACATGTGACAGCAACAGTACAGGCAGGTACAACAACACCACCCACCAGTGTACCCCAGTCACACCACATCAGTGCAGAAATACAGTATGCCCCACCAGCCAGTGAGCAGACAGCAACAGACCAGCAATGTACAACATTCACGTGTGTATGTGTACCCCCAGGGGCGCTATCCCAAGGGCTACTACCCCTGCCTGCTTTGCCACTAACAGGTTGAGGGGCCTGGATCCAATGGCGGGTGCCTCCACCCAGAGGTCGGGGTTGGAACAGTCAAACACGACTTGGTCACAGCCCTCTGGGTCACTGCAACCCCCTTCCTTCCGCTAGTGGCCCACGAACACTTCTCACCCAATTGTTATGACTTACACTTAACCCCCAAAGTGGAATGACCAACTTGGTGCTGAGGACCCCTGTAAAATAAGATACAGTGACACAATAACCCATGCACAACAGGAGAGCACAAACATACAGTTCAGACAGCGTACCTTGCAAACAACAAATCTGATTTATTGAAGGGAAGCAACAAGGGTGGGGAAATCAGGTTGATTAGCTTAACACTCTACTATATCAGGGCACTGTGCACAGGCCAGACCTATAAGTCACTGTCTCTAGGTACCCAGACAATAAGAGGCTAGCCTATTCGGTTGCAGCTGGTTGGGGCCCTGAAAACAAGTATTCGAATACCCACATTGGTTAATCAGAGCCAGCAGGCTCAGTTCATGCCGCCTGTGAGCAGCCAGACAGATCTTGCCCTCAAGGACCATCTGACAGGGAGCTACCCTGACTTAATACTCACGACTCCTGCAGAAGGATCCCTCTCACACCACCTGCAGGACACAGCCTGTGATCCAAACACTTCTCCACATTTATATGTAGGACAGAGGGTACCATACCAGGCAGCTGCTTTAGACTCCCGATCAATTTCACTGCACAAACCGGTGATGCAATGCAGCTTCACTTGTCCTGACAGACCGAGTCGATTGAAGCCGATTTCCAGTCCTCTACAGGGTGAGCCTGGTAGGTAGCTGTAATTGCTACAGCCTCCTCTGTCTACACTCCTTGGCCTGCACCGCAGCCTTCCCATGCGAAGCCTTGCACGCGCAGGAGCCAGAGCTCCTTCTCCCTTCACGATCACCAACGACTCTGCCTCCAGGACAGTTGCAGGGCAGTTTCCTCTCGCTCCACAGGACTCTGTTGGCTGCTTTGTTCTGTCAGTCACCTCATACGCTCTATTGGTGCAAAAGGCTTAGGGTCCAAACTACACTCCCAGGAGCACCTGCCATATATTCCCTTAAGGCAGGCTCCCAGTGGAGTCCAAGTTCTGTTGGCTCAAGCGGTTCCATTTTAAAGTCCCTCTCCAATTGGCCCATCTCAGCAGTTTAGATCCAAAATGGAGGGCCAAATGCACAGAGTCCCAGCTGCAACAAAGGCAAGTTACACAAACTGCTTTTCCCCTATTACGCTCATATTTCCCAGCAAACAGTTACATCCTTAAATTAGGCTCCTCTGCTCTCTTAGCGATGGCAGAAACGGAGCAATTTAAACAGCAGCTCGGATGGGATTCAAGCATTAAACCCACAGCCCCCTTATACAAGCTTAATGAAACCTCGCGAGCAGGCAGTTCTTAAAGAGACAGTACCAGAGGCTCTAAAACACTCACAGCGCCTACATTTAAGCGGCATTCAAACACAGTCAAGCAGGGAGCACTTAGGCAAGCTCCGGAAGGCTTTTAGGAACCCCCATTTGTAGGGGTTACATATGGACTGCAGAAGCCACACCACTCAGTGGCATGTTGCAGATGTGGGTTGTGTCTCTGTCTGATGTATTCCGTTTGTCTGCTTCTGTTGCCCCCACTTCCGTCTGTTACTGTCTCTGCCTCTACTGCCTGTGGAGCTCCTACATAGACGCCAGTGGAGCTACATGTGTGGTGTGGCCCGTTACATTTCAACAGTACCGTGTGCTATTCGTGGTCCGACATCTGGCACTACTATAAGGCCCCTGGTTGGTGTTGCCTGGTGCTTCAACCCCACTATAACAGGTTCTCATTAATAGTACACTGCCTTCTGCTCAGGATGTGAGTTACTCTCTCTTTGGTGCAGCATGTGCGACATTTTTTCTGCAGCTAAGGTGCAGCAGTGGCTAAGAATAGCTATTAAGAGAATGGTGCATACTTTTCAATGACTTTTTTTCTCCTCAAGTAATTCTACAGCTGTGTTTTTCTGCAATCCATAGAATACTTTTCCTGCAGCTGCAGACATTTTGAGAATATCCATGAGCGTAACTGGCCTTTTTTTTCCACACCTGCACCATTTTTGGAGACTTGTGCAGTTTTTTCATCTTCAAAATCTTTGAGAATCCAGCCCATGAAGGATTTTTTTTAGGAATTCAGATAAGGGTGGAAATGTGCTTAATAGCACAGCTTCCTGAAGAAGGGCAGTACACCCAAGCTCTGAAGCATAGTGCTGCTTTTGTTATTTTCAATTAAATAGGTTTTGCATATTCTCATTGCACCTGTTGCAGTTTCTTCTTTTCCGCTTACATTCTCTCCACCTTATCTGGAATAGCAACCCTATTACAGATTTTAGTGTCATCTACAGAGGGGCATACCTTCCTTCCAGCTCCTTTGCAGTGCCACCTATAAAGACACTGAAGAGGAGTGGTCCAAGCACTGAGCCCTGAGGTACCCTGCTGGTTACTCTCCCTCAGTAGCGTGAGTGCCATTTACCACCACCCTCTGTCACCTATCCATCAATCAGCTGTATTGCCTAATACAGGCAGATAAAGATAGCTTATAAAATGAATGGAAATAATGCTGGCTGCGGATTGGCTGACACAGGCTAGCACCTGCACTTTACCTCAGCCTAAGTCACAGGGAAAAGTACCAGTGCCAGCCTGCCCACCTAAGTACCAGTGCCAGCCTGCCTGCCCAAGCACCACTGCCAGCCTTCCTATCTAAATACCACTGCCAGCCTGCCTGCCTATGTCATAGTGCCAGCCTGCCTACCTAAGCACCACTGCCAGCCTACCCATTTCCAGTGCCAGCCTGCCTGCCTTTGTACCAGTGCTAGCCTGCCTACCTAAGTACCACTGCCAGCCTGCCTACCTAGGTACCAGTGCCAGCCTTCCTGCCTAAGTACCAGTGCCAGCCTTCCTACATATGTACCACTGCCAGCCTGCCTACCTAAGTTCCAGTGTCAACCTGCCTGCCTTAGTACCACTGCCAGCCTGCCTAAGTACCACTGCCAGCCTGCCTACCTAAGTGCCACTGCCAGCCTGCCTAAGTACCAGTGCCAGCCTGCCTGCCAAAGTACCAGTGCTAGCCTAAGTGCCAGTGGCAACCTGCCTGCCTATGTACCAGTGCCAGCCTGCCTGCCCTAAGTACCAGTGCCAGCCTGCCTGCCTAAGTACCAGTGCCAACCTGCCTAAGTATCAGTACCAGCCTACCTAAGTACCACTGCTAGCCTGCCTGCCTACATATCAGTGCCAGTCTGCCTATCCAGTTACCACACATTAGTGGGTACACCTGTGCATTGTTGCTTTCACATTTGCAAATATTGGGACTATCCTGAACATTAATAAAGTAACATTACACTTAAAACACTGAATTAACTGTTATTCAGAAGCCATTTTATAAGTAGAGTAAGTCACCCCAAGGCTGAGACAATCACACTTCTAGGGGTAGTAAGGTCCTCGGCCTGTGGCATTGGGCTGCATTACACCCTGGGCATGCAATTTATCTCAGCCTTGCACTCACCCTCTTGGGTCTCATTCTTACATATTGGCAGTTGGCAAGTAATTAAGCAATAGTCTCTTTAAATACAACAGTACCAGTACTCTCTCATTAGAAGCCCATTATATTGGTGACAGTCTCTTTCCTCTCTGGTGGGGGTATTGGACAGATAGACTCTTTGAATGGTCCCTTTTAGTTGATATCCTCAATATGGAAGTTCTTATTCCAACTTGGTATATACTCAGTTCTGGTGATAGTTTAAGCAGTTTCTAGCACAATTAATTATATGCACACACACACACACACACACATGCACGCACGCACGCACGCATCATCACGCACACACACACACACACACACACACACACACACACACACACACGTCCCTCATTGTACTCTTGGCTCCATCCCAGATAAAATCTCACTCCCAGTCCTTTGGTTCACTTGCTAAAGATGCAATGTTTGTTATGGAGTTTTGTCCGATATGGGCTTGCAGCCATTTGTAAACAGCTGTTTTGCCTGGTTTATGGGGGTGCTTCCTGGCATTTTTTTCAGTGGTAGATGTTTGGCATTGCTCTGGTGTCTGGCATCATAAGTTTGAGGCATGGCAGGTGATAAAGCAGACTGCATGTTGGTTTCTTCTGTCCTGTAGACTCACAGGTTTGAGGTTGTTGCTTGCTGCTGACATCATACATGGCACCTTGGATGTTGAAAGGTGCAACTCTGTAAGGAGAATGTGCAATGCAGTTCGAAATAGGAGCGCTGCTACAGGGTTTGCCAGGCTCTTAATGCTGCACTGTCCCGGAAAGTGGCTGTACTCACCATGCCTCTGTGAAAACTGCATGGACACAGTTTTGTCAAGTGCATCAGTTTATTAAATGGTATCAAACAAAAGTACAACATGCAGCATAGAGGACAACAGCACTACCACAGCAAAAATGGACAAAAGTGCCAGTGCTTTGCTCAACAGAGCCCCCTGACAATGTTCTATTAATCGAAGCACCAGGCGTTTGGCCTTTTAGCTACAGCAGTGCTGCTGTCTTGAGTGTTGCATGTTACACTTTGGTTTGGTACTATTTAATAAATTGATGTACTTTTAGGCAAAAGCCATATGGCGGGCAGTGTTTACAGAGGCACTGTGAGTGCATCTACTTTCTGGGACTGGATGTTGAAAGGTACCTTAGTAATGCTGCTCGGAACCCAAATTTCAAAAGATACCACACACACCTTGAGGATGCTGAAAGATACCACATTCCTATCCAGAAATGGTCCTATTTTTATACTCTACATTATATGGAGCAAACATTTACCATCCCGTATCTTTAGACTAAGAGCTATCTGTGCAGAAGTGATAAAATAAATAATGTTCTGTTTACAAGCAGTTTTCAGTGTCTCTCTTATCGAGTTGGTGTTCTTAAAGTTTGTGATGACATTGCAACTGAACACAGACTTTAGAAAACAAGCAATTTAGCAAAATGCATGTCCCTGTATAAACAATGACCTTAAATCAACTGTACAATATAAGCAAGTATTTGTCAATGCCAGATGTTTAGCACTGGTATAGAAGTCCTGGGGTACTAGATGCTTTGCATGACTGTGCCATGTGAATGGTGGTGAAGGGCGTGCTGGCAGAAGTTTAAAATAAGGCATCTTCATGTTAACAAAGTATGTAAACTGCCTTTTTAATGTAAGATTATTTAGATATCTGTAAACATAAAAAGGCAAATCCAAGTTTCAGATTTGGCCTGAAAATAGTGACCTTATTGTTGCCCACAGAATGCACTCAGAGCTGGGTTTGCATTTGACGTTGTTTGGTTCTGAATTGTTTTAGATGAAAAGCACACAACTTCCTCGGTCTGGAAACTACGGAGTCTTCCTAAAGGCAGATATTGACCTACCAAGGCACCATTGGGGTCCCTCTGAACTCCATGCAACCCCTCTGGAGCTTTGCATACTTTCTTGTCTTCACTGAGGGACACATTACATTGCTTGTTCTTGCTTGAAATGTCCGATTTTTCTTCCATATTGTGCTGTGGGAAAAATCAGTAAAAACATTTTAAAACAAAAGTAAAGAAATTGTGGTTCCTACACAGGTACAAAAACCAAAACATTACATTTAGTAACTTGATCAACTGAATCCAGAAGTAGCAACTATGGAGTTTGAGAAGATTCATTGATCTTGGCTCTATTAACCCTTTACTCTGCATTAGATCTGGAAGTTTGTTGAGGAAGCTATCAAAATAGTGCTCGATTAGTATACACCCAAAAAAAAGCAAAAAGAAAATAAAAGTTGGGTGACCTCTTCTAGGCCATGGCTATTAGATGTTTTTATTTATTTTTATATCATATTATGAAAATGTTTCACCAGGAAAAAACACAGGAGTTAAATGGGATTATAGAATGTGTTATGTATGAAAATCCATACACTCAAACCCCCAGCTGTACCATACTTCAATATTATCATAGCCAGTATAGTGTTATGCTTGTGCAAGTGTTTTAGTTTGGTTTTGGCCGTTCGCACACTCTATTACAGAGGAATTACTACCCTGTAGGGGTACCAAAGGCAAGGAACCCTCGGAGAGGGTTCCACCCTAGAGGTGCCACCAGACAATTCCCGCGGCCAAAAATACTTTAGGAAGGATCCTAAGGAGAGAAGTGCTGCCGCAGGATGAGGGAGGGGAGGATGGTGGGCAAAGAAAAAGTGCTTCACAATGAGGCTGAGAGGAACTGCTTATGTAGCTCAGGAAGTGGGAGTGGCTGGTGCTTGGCCATTGAACTCCAGGCAAAACCTTTCCAGTTCAATGTCCTACACAGCCAGTAGAGTGTTATGCTTGTGCAGCTGTGTTAGTTTGGTTTTGGCTGCACGTACTCTCTATTCCAGAGGAATTACCACCCTGTAGGGTAGCAAAGGCAAGGAACCCTCAGAAAGGGTTCCACCTCTAGAGGTGCCACGTGACAATTCCGTGGCCAAAGGTAATTTAGGAAGGATCCCCAAAAGAATGAAATATGAAGCATATGAGCAAGCAGCAACTGTGACATAGTGGAAGATAAGCATAAACAGGTAGATAACAATGAGATGCTCAAGTTGATAACATAATGAAATGCCCAGGTTTGTGTAACATGATACTGATGGATTGCGTTGAGAATGAGAGGATCATCTAAGGAGAGAAGGAACAGCAGGACATCCTACACCTCCATCCAACAGCGGAACCTACCTAAAGAAACTAGGGGACACTACTATGCTAACTAACATGACCTGAGGCAACGGAAGAGAAAAAACCCTATAAGGAGGAAATCTCTGGTGATCCAAGGCCTAAGTCGCTTCCTCCAGGCTTGGGATAGTTTATTTAGTGACGGCTCTGCAGCTGCAATTTGGAAACCCAATTAAAGGGAGGTGGAAAATATTCCAATTTGAAGAAGGCTCTCACCAATCTCTGTAACAGGAACGCCGTGAAGGGTTGTGAAAAACTGCAACAATACGTAACCAAGGCAGGAGGAGGAGAGCAACGACTGCTGAGGCACTCACCTAGCCTACTCACCCTAAACTCAAACCAGGTGAACCAGAGGCAGTCATAGGGAGAATGCGGTGAAGGTGCCTTGCTAGAAACCACTAAATCCAATGGAGAACCGTTATAGCAGAACACTAGAGCCAAAGGAGATTGGAGTAACCACCCTTCACTGCTAGTTTTAAATTTATACTAGGAGCTGCTGTCACATAGCAAACAGCTAAAGACAAGTCCGGGAGAGGACATCCCAGCTATGGGCCAGGTGAGAAGGATCCCGCCCCAAGTCGGGCACACTCAAGATGCAGACTAAATGCAGAGCGAGACCATCAGCTGCAGGAAACCCTGTGCCAGAATGGAATGGCTGGATGACTGGCATGCCCCAAAACTGATGAGAGCTAAAAGCTGGTGAGCAGCTGAATGAGCACTGATATGCTAAATTATAATGAGCGTGGAGTGCTAAGACCTTGCAGGGTCGAAAGCAGATCAAGTGCAGCAGACATCCCAGAGGCTGAAGTTGAGAGGATGCAGTAGGCATGAGTTGACTGGGTGACCAAAGTAGAGATCAGGGAGGGCTGTGGACATGGCCTACCTAGACTTTAGCAAGGCATTTGACTCAGTCCCACACAAAAGATTAGCATCAAGTTAGCCAGCCTGGGAGTGGGTTCCAAGATGATAGCCTGGGTAAAGAATTGGCTAGAGAATAGGACACAGAGAGTAATAGTAAATGGAGTCCACTCTGAAGAAAGGGGGTTACTAGTGGGTCTACAGGGTTCAGTATTAGAACTGGTCCTCTTCAATGTCTTTGTAAGTGACATTGCAGAGGGACTGGAAAGAAAAGTATGTCTCTTTGCAGATGACAAAGATCTGCAACAGAGTTGATGCACAAGTGGGGTGGAAAGGATGAGAAGGACTTGGCAAGGTTAGAGAAATGGTCAAATGTATGGCAGCTTACATTTAATGCTAAGAAGTGCAAGGTAATGCACCTGGGAAACAAAACCAGGGAAGAGTACACAATGGGGGTGAGATACTAACAACAACAAAAATGGAAAGGGACCTGGGGGTAGTCATAGCAGATGATTTAAAGGTGGGCAAGCAATGTGATATAGCAGTAAGGAGGGCTGGGGGATACTGGGATGCATAGGAGAGGCATCACCAATAGAAAACAGGAAGTTGTTATCCTCTGTACAGACAGCTGGTGAGACCCCATCTGGAGTACTGTGTGTAGTTCTGAGACCCAATCTCCCAAGGACATAGACAAGATGGAAGCTGTCCAGAGGAGGGCAACTAAATGGTGCAGGGTCTGCACCAGAAGACATATGAAGAGAGACTAAAGGAGCTTAATATGTATAGCCTTGAGGAGAGAGGAGGGAGGGGGACATGATAGAAACTTTCAAGTACTCAAGGGAATCAACAAAGTCCAAGAGGGTAGCATCTTTCAAAAAAGAGGTGTGCAAGAACAAGGGGCACAATTTGAAGATGGGGTGGCTCAGAGGTAATGTAAGGAAGTATTTTTTCACAGAGAGGGTTGTGGATGCATGGAACGGCCTTCTGAAGGAAGTTGTGGAGTCAAAACAGTGGTTGAATTCAAGCATGCATGGGACAGCCATAAGGCAATTCTAGGGGTGGGGTAGAAAAAGTAGGCTGCTGATTAACTAGGATCTGCAGCTTATCCATTAGATAGGAAATGGGCAGACTGGGTGGGCCAAGTGGTCCTTATCTGCCGTCAAATTCTATTTTCTATGTAACCAATTCAGTAAGCGCGTGGACCTGCACATAGGTCAGTAAACAGAGTAATAATAAGGACCTGCACGTAGGTCTGCAATAATGTAGTAGCAATGAAACAGCGCTGAATAGTGGGGCAAGCCAGCCAGACATTTAAAGCCAAATTAAGGTGACAAATACTCAGAGGATTTTAGCAAGGCATGATTTAGAACAGAAATAATTAGCCACATTAGGGCCACGACTCCCAAACAGTTCCCAGTCCTTAATGTAGGACAAACAAGAAAGTGATGGAAGGGCCGAGAACCACATGCAGATATAAAGCTAGTTTAACAGCCTCAGCAGGAACTTTAGCTGACCTCAGAGTGAAACAGCAGTGTATGAACAGGGAACAGCATGCCTGAACTGCAAAACAAGGCTCAGCGCTTGAACCAGGTGAAAACAATCAGACTTGATAGCATGGGGAGCAGTAATTTGGGGAAGCAGTGTGAAAACAATTGAGTATGCAACATGGAGCAGCTATGGTTGAGCTGAAACACACAGATAACGATTGCATTTGCACTGCAGTAGTTTAAGAGTTGGAGCAACAGTGCAAGTAGTAGGAGCTCAGGAGCAATATACTAGGAACTTGGAAATAAAAGTCCCCAGAAAAACAAAACCAAAGACACACATACACTTAAAACAGGAAACAAAGACAGAAGAAGCACACACAGCTGAAGGCAAAATAGAAACCCGAAGCAGGAAAGAAACAGAATCCAGCAGATAAGCAGGAGCAGCAAGGTGGGGAAGAGGTAGGCCCCAACCAGCTCAGAGGACGCCAGACAGAGCCTTCAGCTGCAAAAGGAGTGCTTCACAATGAAGCTGAGAGGAACCGCTTATGTAGCTCAGGAAATGGGAGCGGTTGGTGCTTGACCATTGAACTCCAGGCAAAGCCTTTCCAATTGTGATGTCAGTACTGTGGTACAACTTATAAAAGTCATTGTACCATAGTTCTGATGTCACAACTGTGGTACAGTGAACTTAAATTGTTAGAATCCTTGTGATAAATGTACTCAGCTATAAACATTAGGAGATACAGGTTCAAGCTCTGAGCCCAGGATGTCAGAAATGGAGGCCAGCAATGAGGAATTTAGAGAATCCCTGAGCACAGTCCTCTTGAGGGGTGGGGTGGGGTTTCATGCTACACTGCTCTGTAGTTGCTCCTGGTGGAGGTGCCAGTGATAGCGTGGGTAACCACGCACTGTTGGGTACACCCCAGACCAGCCACAGAGTGTACATGGAGTGTGGAATGGGCAGTATTAGAATAGGTGAAAATTCCACATGATGGCCTCCCTGTCCCACCCCATGCCACAAACCCTCTGAAACACCTGATGCAGGACCCCTCCAGCCAACTTCCAAGGAACGTGCAATCCTCCTCTAGGCTATGGAGTTGCCTCAGCAGGGTTAAGTTGGCAAAAGGGATGGATGAGGAGCATCTAGGAGAAAACCACTATGACTGCTAGAGGGGACCCTGACAGGGATATGCTGGCCCTAGGAGATGGTTGTAGGTCAGGATTGGATCTTGGCTGATAGAGATGCAAGCAGTGAGTCCGGCAGGTAGAGGGTTTCTAGGGACCAGAAAGAGTGGAGTGCCAGTGGACACAGCAGGAGTGTAAATAGAAGGGGAACAAATCCACCCACCACCCATTTGCTCAGTACCCATCCATATCATGGCACAGACAATATTTGTCCATTCACAGCCCCATAAAAATAAACATTTGAAATATTCAGCAGTGGGTCATGATCCCCATAAGCGCCCGCTTTGAATGAGCGTTTTACCAGAAAACTTCCCTGCTCCAGAAGCACTGTCACTGGCATCGCTCTTGACCATAGGTTCCATCTCTGTGCTTTTTTTGTAGTTGTTAAACTGTGATATTGTATCTCTGTTTATATAGCTACTAAAAATAAAACACATAAATAAAATGTCAGTGTTCCATACAGCTCCCCATACAACCTGGTAGCACAGAGTACTCAGCCTCAACAGATAATCTTCAGTTCTCTGCTGTGGTTCCTGCTTTTGAATAATAACTGAGAACACTCGTTTCCTTTGTCTTTTTGGTCTGTCAGTGCTATTTCTGGAGAACAAATGTGCTTTCATCATCCAAAGGCTCTGTCAAGGATTTATGCAAGGAAAGCCTGAACCCTCATTTGCAAGCTGTTCTGGTGATTTGATCCATTTTGGCGTGGGAGCCATTTTTCATTCCAGCAGCCATATTCTGTTCCTTGATCACACTGACTTGTGGCATTCTGGAAAAAATAATACAGGCTCTGGGTTTAATAGCCTTAAAGTGCACTGTTTCACATTCATGGAAATGACTGCTCTTTTATAAAAAAAAAGAAAAACAATGCACACGCTCTAGGTCTTGACTGGGCATAAATCCTATTGACAGTAAAGCCACACTTTCGAGAAAGCAAACAATTATATCTGCTTGATGCAATAGGATCATGGGTAATCTATGCAAATAATTATGCGTTAACAGAAGAGGGTTAGTAAATGCACACCACACCAAAACATGCAGAAAATGGCTGTCTCTAAACACTTCGTGGATTGGTTTGGCCTCTGTGTGGTGAGCTAGCCACTGCCAGTCATTATTTGTAGATATATTTCTATTATATATTTTTATATAATTGTGTGCATCTTAAATGCCACAAGAAAATGCCAATGTTAAGAAAAGGGTCATATAGGAAGAGAAATGGATTTTAAAAATTTCCAATATCTTCTGTGACCTAGGAATCAGCTACTTGCCAGAAAGCTAAATTATACTCCAAAAGGAATGGAAATGCTTTGTAAACTTAATTTAGGAAGCAGAGATAATAACAAGTTTCAGGAGATAAACCTTGCACTTCAAAGGCAGGATGCTTGGGAACCAGGATCTGGGAAATAGCCATTCCTGACAGGTTGGTGTGAATTGTCTTACAGTGGGACATCAAAGAAACCAATTCTAAAATGTTATTAATGTGCCAGGAAGTGGTGATATAAGAGCCTAAATAAAAATAATGATTCCCTAAAATTTTGAGAAAGCACAAGAGTGACATCTACTGGCTTAAAAGTTAGGACCAGACCAGGATTTTGGCAGACTCTTTAAGGCACTTTGAATCAGAAGCAAACTCTCTTTTCCTGGAGCATTTCAAAGGACACCCTTCCTGACAAGACAGAGAACAAACTGACAGAAGACACTGAAAGTCAGTGGCTGAAAAAAAGGAAAGGATTTTCAGACTTCACTTATTCTTCTGGACTTCAATTCACTACGAACATAAGGTAGATAGATAAAAGTCATACTGTGTTTTTCTTGTACGTGCCCACTTTTACTTGTGTTATTTTGTGACCGAATTTCTAAATCTTTTAGTTGTAACTGTATGATAATTATTTATTAGCTGGCCTGATGGCGCAGAGGGTTGAGGTGCTAGATGCCACACCTCATGCCATGCTGGTGACCTGGGTTCAGGATTGAGCTTGGGTGGTCAGAAGTCGGGAGGGGAGAAGAAGCAGTGGCTGCTAGCTGTGACCCTCCACCTCAGGAGGGAGATCTAGGTCTCCTCGGAGCTTGGCCACCCCTGGTGGAGGTCAGAGGGCTGTGCCACTCTGAGGAGTGCTGGCGTTAAGCTGAGGGAGGGCAGAAGAGACTGGTACTGGAGCTGGTGTGCTGCATGTGCGCCCCCACGACATGCGCCACCACTTCCAGGGCCTCGTGAGTAGGGACAGTTCATGGGGAGAAATGGAGGAAAATTGGGGTCACCAAGGATGAAGCCTCGGCTGGCTCAGGGATTCCGCTGGTGCAAAAGGCACTACAAGTCCCCAAGTCCGGTAGGTTGGCAGATGACCGGGTAGCCCGCTGAAGGAGATAAATACAGTTGGAAAAAAACATTATTTAGTAAAAACATTTGTTTTTAAGAAACCTGCCTGAGGGAGATTTTTATATTGCGATGATTGTGGGGCATTTAGTAATAATCTGTGACCAAACTGTTATTGCTAAGGGTACCACCATAAGCTACCAATCCAACAAGGATCTGTACAGGAAATCTGGGTAATGATAGGAGAATACCAAGTCTCAGAGAAGAGTCTGTGGGGATTTGAACCAAGTTATTGCATGCCCTGTGGGAGAAGACAAAATCAGGGCACAAGACCACCCTGAAGATTGTAATGCCTGGATCTTCCCCTTAGTGCAACAACAAAGAAGGGTTCTCATTTGGCTACAAGACTCGAGACTGGTATTGCACCCTTATCCAGAGTAAAAGGAGCCCTGGAACCTCATGGCAGGTGTTCAGTTGTGAACTCAGTGAGCACTCTGGGAGGACATGAGGAGGGTATTCCTGTTTTCCCTCCCTGTCATGGATTGCACTTAGGGGTGGGCACTGTGAGCTCAGTGTACCTGACCCCAGGAGTGGGTTTGTGACAGATCTGGTGCATAGTGGTGAGATCCGAGAGATTTGGTGGCATAGTGTTTGAGAAGGCAGTAAGGAGGGCTGGGGGTATACTGGGATGTATAGGGAGAGGCATCAACAGTAGAAAACAGGAAGTTGTTATTCCTCTGTACAGACAGTTGGTGAGACCCCATCTGGAGTACTGCGTGCAGTTCTGGAGACCCGATCTCTGCAAAGACATAGACAAACTGGAGGTTGTCCAGAGGAGGGCACCAAATGGTGCAGAGTCTGCACCAGAAGACATATGAAGAGAGACTAAAGGAGCTTATTATATATACCCTCGAGGAAAGGAGGGAGAGGGGAACATGACAGAAACTTTAAATACCTCAAGGAATCAACAAAGTCCAAGAGGGTAGCATCTTTCAGAAAAAGAGATGTGCAAGAACAAGTGGGCACAATTTGAAGATAGAGGTGGACGGCCCAGAGGTAATGTGAGGAAATATTTTTCACAGAGAGGGTTGTGGATGCATGGAACAGCCTTCCTGAGGAGGTCATGGAGTCAAGAACAGTGGGGAATTCAAGAATGCACGGACAGACATAAGGCAATTCTAGTGGGGTAGGAAGAAGTATGCTGTTAGTTAACTAGAATCTGCAGTTTATCCATCAGGTAGGGAAATGGGCAGACTAGGTGGGCCAACCGGTCCTTATCTTCCATCAAATTCCATGTTTCCATGTTTCTATCCAAGAGATATTGGTGGCACAGGCATAGCGGTTGAATTCAAGGTCAGTATATCAGATTGATAAACCGAAAACATACACACACAAACAGGGCAAGATTTGGGAAAAAATAATTTGGTTACAGTATAAAGTTCCCTACCCTGTTTTTTTTTTTTTCCTTTGGTGTAAGTGTAGCAACAGTTAGGGAAGAAGATGGCTTCCAACTGCAGGAATACACTGCAGACCACCTACAGGTAGTTGTGTCAGGGAAGAGGGTCCAGTACAAGGAACCAAAAAGAACCCTCATGGAGGCCTCGTGGCAGCCAATGAGCAAGTCGTATGTGGAAATACAAGGCAACTAAACAGTGGAAGGGAAAATCCTTGTCAGCCTATTTAACTTGCCTGGAGAGGGCACTTCAAAAGATGTTAGGAAAGGGGCATGGCTCAAATAAGCTGAACCGAATCAGGCTGGATTAAGTTCTCAGGTTTGCATGGTACTCCAGTTTGTTACTGCTCAAATTGCAGTTGCAAGAGGGAAGGGCTAATCTCCTCCTACAGTATGCTGATGAAGGAAGTCTGAAAGCAGATGAAGAAGAATTTGGGGACCCCTGTACTGGCACAGTAGCTGCAACCCCATTGGTGAGAGAGGGACTGCCAGTGATAAGGGTTGTACCAGACATACAGCTGGCCCACTGTATTTGTACTCTGGGAGGAGGTACTGTACTAATTAATTATACCTGGGAAAGAACCCCTTTCTATCTGAAACAGAGACCAATGCCAGTCAACCTTGTTGAGCCGCAAAGTAGGGGTAGTAATCAAAAGTTACACAGCGATCCAGTTACACTGCTATAAACGTTGCCACAGTGCAGTTAAAAATAAGGGTGTTAATGTTTCAGAGGTAGTGTTTTGGCTAAAGAAAGGTGCGATGTCTCACAAAATCCCATTCCAATTATAGATTCAGAAAACATCTAGATAAGAGGGTGGAGGATAAAAGCAGATTACGTCTGGGAATGGGCGGGTCTGTGTGTGATAACAGCGAGCGCCCAAGGTGATCATCATTATCGCTCAGTCAGAGTGCGAACACACTTTGGCACTCTGACAACCTGGCGCACCAGCACAATGGTGTTAGGATCTAATTTCACTATCAGCCCCCTCACACACACCTGCACCCGCTACTTAAGGAATCTCAACTCCAGGAGGGTGCATGTCGGGGTGAGTAGTAAAATAAAAGGTTCAGGCCGGCGCAATAAAATCGCACCAGCGCTCGGACCCAACTCAGTACCTCAGCCACCCCAGCCATTGCCCAATCCCCACCACCACGCCGCAGCTCGACCGACAACCGCAGCACCACCCCCACAGCCTCTCCACCCCCAGCCCACGCCGTCGTGCTCGCCTCCCACCCCTCCCCGTGACGTAGTATAATGGCATCCTGTCACCTAGTTCGCCCACCTCCTCATCCGTCACCCTACCCGTCGCCGTGGAGTGGATTGCGCGAGGAAGGTGTCATCAGAATAGACGGCGCTCTTCCTCATGCGCCACTTCACGGGTTACCAGAATGGGCTGTTCGGGTGGCTGGTTGCGTAACTGGGGTTTTGCTCCTGGTATCAGAATATTGACAGGTGGGCTGTTCAGTGGCACTGGGGTGGTGCGCCCTGTGGGAAGAGACTGGTGGGTTGCGACCTGATGTGGAAATACTGGTTGGCAGCACACGGTTGTGCTCCTGGTGATAGAACAGTACCGGGGCTTTGTCAGTGGCAGCAGGGTTGGGGTTCCAGTGTTCAAATAATGACCAGTGGGCACTAGTCCGCAGGACAGTGGTTGTGCTCCTACTGTTGGATAGTGACAGATGGTGGATGGTCAGTGTCACTAGGGTTTGGCTTCCAGTGTCAGAATAGTGACAGGTGGGGGCTGGTCACTGACACTGAGGTTAAGCTCCTAGTATTGGAATAGTGACAGATGTGGTGATGCCCAGTAATGAGGCCCTTTTTGTCTTCTGTAGCATGAGCTCTCTGAACTGTATTGTAGGTCAGTTGAGCTCACAACAGAATTAAATTTCCTGGTACAATTTCCTCGGGATTCCGGGACCCACATACAAGTTACTTTCTGGGAATTGCACTAACAGCGGCTAAGAAGGTGATGACAAGAGCGTGGCTCACTCCTTGCCAACCAGACATTCAGTCCTGGGCATCAACAGGCAACCAGATTTATAAAATGGAAAAAATCAATATTCACTAAATGATCAGTCTGAGCTGTGCTCATCGTGGTGGACAGGCTAGCCCCTGCATGTGATGGGCAAGGATAAGAACTTCATTCCTTAGTTGGGTGCATTGGGGTAGATACCCTTTCCATTAGCCAAGAATTTTGAACCCAATGGCTCCTTCTCACCAAGAATTTTTTTTTTTTTTAACAATCCTATTGTCGCCCATCTGTGGGTGGGCATGCCTCCTCCCACTGTCTTGGCCCCTGCTATTGGTGAGTGAGGATAAGAAGATAGGCCCATGGCTGCTGGCACAGTGGTAGTTGCTCCTTCCCTTCAACCCAGAAGCTGGTTCCCGCATCTCCCCACACCTAAGAAAGCTGTCGCAACCTCATTGCTGCTCATTGGGTGGTGGGTTGTGCTCATCCTCTGCACTGGCACATTTGGTTCGGGACTCCAGGCCCTACATGTTCCACCTCCGCTGCACTAATAAGTCGTTATGATATTAAGCAAAACTGTATTAGGTTTTAAAATGAATTAGTGATAACAGTGAAGCAACTCAACTACCCTTGCCTCTGCTGTCCCAAAGGGGTGAAGGTTTATTTGTCTGAAACCTATCTCTTATCTTGTGATGTATTGTTTTATTTATTTATTTATTTATTAAACTCTAGGACCCAGATATTCAAAGGGTTGTGCATGGCGCAACAGTGTTACGCCATGCACAACCCACTGGTACGTCGGCGCGATACTAGAAAAGGGAAAAGTGTGCCGCTACCGTCCCATTGCGCGGGAGCGCATCAGTAATGTACGAGCACAGGTGGGGGTGCATAACCTGCACAGCCGATATTCAGCCAGGATGTGTAGAGCCATGCATGCGCAACCCTACTTGCGCCTGCACAAAGTTAAGCCAAAAAAAAGGAACAAATGATGGCCACCCACAGGTGAGCTGCCGCATTGCAGGGTGAAACATGGCAGCTGCCACCTGTGGGTGGCCACCTGAGTTCCTACCGCGCCTTAAGCACCCCCATGCTCCATCGCGGGCATCTGTGTAAATAAACCCACCTCCTATCTCTCTGGTGGTTCAGTGGACGCTATGTCCGATCACGGCATTGGTATATCACTTCTCCATTCCCTGTGGTTCAGTGGACCGATTATGCTCGATCGCTGGCATCTGTGGGAACACTTCACCAATATCCCTGGTCCAGTGGATCGACTGGAGCTGATTGCGGCATTCAAAATATAATGACGACACCCTTGTTTATGTTCTTCATCGCTTTAGCTCGCTGCTTCGCTTCGGTCAGCGTCGGGCGGTATATTTCACCTGGCTTCTGCGCACCACCTGCCAGCTGACAGCTCGGTAGGGCTGCATGCCCGATGGTCTTGCGTGAGCTAGTGGTCCAATACTGTACTGGCTACAGTTCAGGTAGTACGGTATGAGCTTGGTATGCCCATTGGCTCATGCTGTGAGCCAGTGGGCGGCAGCCCTACCGAGCCGTCAGTTGGTGGGTGGCAGGGCGAAGACGGTGGGTACTGTCACCCGACGGCTGACCGGGGAGCGGGTGGTGGGGCTCAGTGGCGGTGGGAGGGGGTATACCAGACCACCAGGTAATAGGTCATTTTTTATGTTTTACAGATGCCCGCGATCGGGCAGAGTGTGGTCTACTGGACCACCAGGGATATTGAGGGGGTGATTTACACAGATGCCCATGATTGGGCCAATCGGTTCACTTGGACCACCAGGGATATTGGACGGGGTTTATTATAATCGATGCCCGCGATCGGCACATAGCGTCCACTGGACCACCAGGGATATTGGACGAGGCTTTTTTGTAGACAAATGCCCGTGATCGGGAACATAGCGTCCACTGGACCACCAGGGATATAGGCCGGAGGTTATTTAACCAGATGCCCGCGATCGGGCAGCACTCGTCCACTGGATGACCAGGGATATTAGACGAGGATTTTTTAAAACAAATGCCCACAATCGGGCTGCAGGGGCGTCAGTCCCTGACGGTTGCTGCTTGGCAGGGCGCCAGGCGCAAGTCGTTGGGGATTGGCGCACCTGCATGCTAATGGATGCAATGGGGTTATACGATGCAATGGCCCCATGTGCTTTGCACAAATTGGTGGCCCCATTTGCATGTCCCGCTTTGAATATCGCAGGTGTTGTGCATGGCGCAATGGCACTTGGCGATAGCGCATCTCCATGCTCCACTCTGGCCACTTGCGCTGGCGCAGTGCCACGCATACTGGGTGGTAGGTGCGATATTCAAAGCTGCTGAACCATGGCGCAGCTCTGAATATCGCCCAGTCCACACCCCCTTGCAACCAAGTTGAGCTGCACTCCAGGCTTGCGCCACAGCCTGGCGCAGTTTGAATATCCATGCCACGGATTACAAGTACCTTTGAGCAAGGACTGCTCATTTACAAAGGTTCCATGTCAGAGGAGGTGGGTAACATACATAGAAAGGTAGACAAAGGTTTACAGTCTTAACACATTTTACAGCTACAGACATAAATTGTTGCTAGAATTCAGAGGGCAGCTTAAATAAAGTTTCCGAGTAGCAAAGCCAAAAAGAAATGATAGAAAGGACAGTTTGGGTGTGCAGGGTAGTGGGGAACCGGAAGAGGTAGGCAGGCGGAGGTGCCTCTGTCAGAGTGATGGGTGGCTGGAAGTAGTGTAAGCGGGATTATGGAAGAAGGGCAGATGCCTGTAGGGTGCAGTAGTGGAGGGAGGTGGTGTGAATAAATGGGAAGGCAGGAGTGAGGCGGTGGGGGGGATGGTAGGGCAGGTGCCATGAGGCACTTATCTGTTAAAGGTTACTGGTCGCAGTTAAGAAACAACCAGGGGACGGAGAGCCAGTTATTTAGGAAAAGCAGTCACATTGGAGGTTGAGGTGAGATAGTGTCGGAGATTCCTTTTGAAGGGTCCAAGCAAAGCAGAAGCTGAAGAAAGTGCTTCCTTGTTGAGGGTGTTGTACCACTGCGGTGCCCTGTGTGTAACTGCCCACTGGCCCATTGTGGTCCTGCCTGGGAACCTGGAAGATTGTCTGTTGGGTGCTACGTGTATGCTGAGTACTGTTATGGGCGGTAAGGAGCTTTTCAACCCTGGAGGCATGAGTCCGAGGAGTACCTTTTGGATAACAGGCAGGTCTGGTATTGTATTCGACTGTGTAAGGAAGCCAACCCACCTGGGCATACAGGTCACAGGTGTGTGTTTGACATGCAGCGCCATTAGTAGTCTGCAGGCTTTGTTGCACAATACTGAGATCCTGCAGAGGGCAGTTGTAGAGGCAGACCCATAGATGGCAAGACTGTAGTCTATGATGGCAGTGACAGAGCTGTGAATAGCCGTTTCTACAGGCATCTGTAGTCATACAGTGCTTGTGCAGTATGCCAGTTCGTATGTTGGCAGCCTTTGCTACATTGTCTAAACATAGAAACATATAAGTTGGCGGCAGATAAAGACCGCAAGGCCCATCCAGTCTGCCCATTTCCTTTTCTACCTTATAAATGTGTCATCGGCTTTGCTCTGTCAGTGGCCTATCTATTCATACTCATCTGTATTGCTCCCTTATGCCTATCCCATGCCTGTTTGAAGCCCTGCACTGTGTTCATAGCCACCACTTCTTGTGGTAAGCCATTCCATGCATCCACACCCTTTCTGTGAAAAATAATTTCTCATATTCTCTAATCGGACCCCTCTAATCTCATGCTGTGTCCTCTTGTTCTGCTATTTTTCTTATATTTAAACATGTTAGACTCTTTCACCTTGTTAATGCCCTTAAGGTGTTTGAATGCCTCGATCATATCACCTCTCTCCTCCTTTGCTCAAGGGTATACATATTGAGCTCTGTTAATCTGTCCTCATATGTCTTCTGATGCAGTCCCTGCACCATTTTGGTGCCCTTCTCCGGACTGCCTCAATTTGGTTAATGTCCTTGTGAAGGTGTGGCCTCTAATACTGCACGAGTACTCCAGATGGGGGCCTAACCAGTGTCTTGTAAAGAGGGATTATTACCTCCTACGACTTGTGATACCTCTACTAATACACCCTAACACCCCCTAGCCTTACCTACTGCTTTAGAGGTCTGCTTGGATGATTTCAGGTCATCAGTGATGATGATGATGCCTAAGTCTCTTTCTTCCTTTGTGACTGCTAGCAACTCCCTCCCAGCCTATAGGTGGCTTCAGGGTTTCTCTTCCCTATGTGCATGATTTTGCACTTCTTTTAATAAATCCAGTTGCCACTCTTCTGACCATTTTGCTAGTTTATCCAGATCTCTTCTCATTCTGCCCACCCATCTGGATCATCTACTCTGTTGCAGATCTTGGTGTCATCTGCAAACAGACAAACCTTACCTCTAGTCCATCTGCAAGGTCACTAATGAAGATGTTGAAGAGGACTGGCCCCAGGACTGATCCCTGAGGTACCCCACTTGTGACTTGCATCTCTTCTGACTGTATACCATTTACAACCACTTCTGTTTTCTGCCCATCAACCAGTTTGCCACCCAGTTGATCAACTTCTGACCCAAGCCGAGTCTACCCAGCTTATTTATCAATCTTCTATGTGGAACAGTGTCAAAACTTTGCTGAAGTCAAGGTAGGCACATCAACTGCTTCCCCTTGGTCCACCACTCTGGTTACCCAGTCAAAGAAATCTATGAGATTAGTTTGACAGGACCTTCCTTTTGTAAACCCATGCTGTCGGATCTTGTGCCCCTATGGATTCCAGGTGTTGCACTATCCTGTCCTTAAGGAGTGCCTCCATAATCTGCCCACTACTGAGGTAAGACTGACTGGTCTGTAGTTCCCTGCCTCCTCCCTGCTACCACTCTGTGGAGCGGATCACATGAGCCCTTCTCAAGTCTTCTGGGACCTCTCCTGTGCTCAGAGACTCATTGGACAGTTCTGCTAATGGCTCTGCTAGTTCCACCTTTAGCTTCTTTAGTACGCTGGGATGTATGCCATCAGGTCCCATTGCCTTGTCCACCCTGAGCTTAGCAAGCTCTGTAGGACCCTTTCTTTGTGAAGGGAGTAGTGCTCACCTCCTCCCCTGCGTCCATGATGCTGAGCTGTGGGCCCTGCCCTACCTTCTCTTCTCTTCAGTAAATACTGAGCAAAAGTATCTATTTAGGATAGATGCCTTTACAGGGTCCTCCTCCTCACATGCTCCTTTTCTCCATTAAACTTAGCAATAACCCTCTGGACTTTCTCCTTTCACTAATGTATCTATAGAAAGTCTTGTCACCTTCTTTTGCTGTTCGTGCTAGTGTTTCCTCAGTTTGGGACTTTGACTGCCTTACTGCCTTCCCTGCTTCCCTTAGGCAGTTTGGTATGCCTCCTATCTTCATCCCGCTGTGTTCTCTTATATTTCCTGAAGGCCAGCCTTTGGCTCTGACCTTTTCTGCTACTGTATTTGAGAACCAAAGTGGTTTCCTTCTTCTTTGCACTTCCTTTTTGTCTAACACAATGGGATGTTGCTTCAAGTATTGCATCCTTAATGTTTGCCCATCTTGCCTGTATCCCCACCTGTGTTTCTTTTGCCAGGGCTAGCTTTAACTCTGTTGGCCATCTTATCAAAGTCAGCTCCTCTGAAGTCCCATATTTTTGCCTTGGAATGGGATGATTTAGATGTAGTAGCCAAATTGAACCATACCATGTGATGGTCACTGGCCCCAGGTGACCTTCTCTACCTGGAGATCTGTGATCCCTTCCCTGTTAGTCAGTACTAGATCTAGGATAGCCCTGTCTCTTGTGGGTTGCTGTACCAGTTGTTTGAGGCCTCCCCTGCAGGGAATCCACTATGTGTCTAGTTCTGGCAGATGTTCCTGCTGGTATTGACCAATCTGTATCCGGCATGTTGAAGTCTCCCATTATGAGAACCTCCCTTTAGCTGTCATGTTTTGTATATCTTCTAACAGTAATGAGTCTATGTCCTCCCCTGGTCTGGGGTCTGTAGACAACCCCAGTTCTTATGGCTGTCCCATTTCTGTTTCCAGGGTGACCCACAGTTCTTCTGGCTCCTTATGTGTATTCTGAATTTCTGTAGCTTTGATATTTTCATTGACATACAGGCCACCTCCCCCCTTTTTGCACCTCGGTCTCTTCTGAACAATACATAGCCAGGTACTGAAGTCTCCCAAGTGTGGTTACTGGTAAACCACGTCTCATTAATTGCTACTATGTCCAGTTTAGCCTCTGACATTATTGCCTGCAGGTCTGGGATCTTATTTCCCAGGCTGTGAGCATTTTGTACAAGATTTTCCATTGGCCAGATTTTGGTGTGTTAGTTGTTGGGTGAGGTTTGGCATTACCCCCTGTGCGTGTTGGAGAGACAAACCTTTTCTTACTTTGTGATGCAAATGAACTGCAAACATGCTGAATCCTGTTTGACCACTAGCTGAGGAGGGAGGGGTTCTTCCCATTCAACGATGGGGTGCTGCACCTCTCCCCATTTGCTAGTTTAAATATTCTATGTGTTGAGCATAGGAGAGGGTACTGCCCAGAGTGATGCTAAGGTACTTGAACTCAGAGACATGTTCGAGTGAAGTCCCCGAGTGGTTCTTGATGGAAAGGGCAGAGATTTAAACTTGCTCCTTGCATGTGTGAATGTCATGACTTTAGTTTTGCTGTGGTTCAGGGTGAGTTTATGTGAACTCAGCCAATCTTCACCATGCTTAAAGTCTAGCTGCAGCTGGTCTGCCAGGAGTTTGGCATCATGGTGGCTTGCAACAGGACTGCATCATCCTCATAGAGTAGTATTTTTGCTGGCAGATGCTAGGGAGGTTGTTCAGAAACAGGGAGAGGAGTAGAGGTCCCAGTATTGACCTCTGCAGGACTCAGAGAGGACTGGCTTTTCATCTGAGGTGACACCAGCAATCCTAACGCTGGACCCTACACCATGTAGCTAGCAAAACCACTGCAGTGCGTCATTGGAGAGCCCGATAGTAGACAGTTGCCCAAGTAGGAGTGGATGATTTATGGTGTCAAATGCCTTTGTTAGGTCAATAAATACTGCCCCCACACAGTTCCTTTGGTCAAGCGAGGCATGGATGAAACTTGTAAATTCCAGCAGAGCCGTGGTGGTACTATGCCCTTTCTGAAGCCATGCTGCTCTGGGCATTGAACTTCATACTTATCTAGGAATTCACTAACTGGTCCGAGACAATACATTCCAGGGCTTTAGATGAGGGGGGAGTGAAATGGGCCTGTAGTTGGTTGTGAAGGACCCTATCTCCGCTTTTATATACAGGTGGATGGTGGCCAATTTCCAAAGTGAGGGAATTGCCCAGTCTAAGGGAGAGGTTGAAGATCTTTGTCAGGGTTCAAGGATTTTTTCTAGAATCAGCAAGATCAGTTTCAGGTCCAAGGAGTCACCACTGTACCCAGTTTTGCTGGTGGCCTTGCTGATATAGGTTATGGTTACTTGAGTTGTTATCTCTTTAAAGAAGAACTGCAGAGTTGTGTAACTGCGCTTGTGGTATTTTGGGGTGTGGTGGGAGAAGGGCATCAAAGAAGTTTGGTGGAAGAACACTGCCAAGGTTGGAGAATGCATTGTTGAAAGTGTTGGAAATAGTGCCAAGGTCAAGTGGTGGTATTCCATCGATGTTCAGCAGAGTGGGTGGTGCCTTTGGATCCTTGCCTTTGAGTTCTTTCACATTATTCCAGAAGTTTTCACTGTTACCCCAAGAGTTGGTTAGTGACTCCTTGAAATATTTGCTTTTAGCATTCTGAATCGTCACAGGCAGTCGCTTCTGGCAGCTTATATTTTGTATGCTCCTTGTGTAGGTGTTGGTTGCTCGAGCACAGTACCAGAGGTAATGTTCTTGACTCATGTTCACACATTGTGTTTAACCCTTTACTGTACTCTGAAGGATCTGCAGACACTGAAAACTTTTAATAAAAAATTTATTTCCAGAGTAATAGTGACAGGTGGGGCTGGTCATTGGCACCAGCTGGGGCCCTCAGTGTTGGAACAGTGCCAGGTGGAGCTGACTGGTGACACCGGTTGGGCTCCCAGTGTCAGAATAGTGACAGGTGGGACTGATCAGTGGCACTGTCGTCAGCACCCGGTATTGGAATAGTGACAGGTGGGGGCTGACAAGAGGCACCAGGGTTGTGCTCCAGTGTCGGAATAGTGACAGGTGGGGGTGGTCAGTGGCACTGGGGTTGTGCTTTTCCGGTCATTGGAACAGTGGCAAGTGGGGGTTAGTTGGTGGCACTGGGTTTGGGACCCCAGTGTTGGAAAAGTGACAGGTGGGAGTTGATTGGTGACACTAGGGTTGTGCTCCCACTGTCAGAATAGTGACAGGTGGGGACTGGTTCATGGCACCAGGGTTGTCCACCCAGTATGGGAATAGTGACAGGTGGGGACTGACAAGTGGCACCAGGAATGTGCCCAGCATCGGAATAGTGACAGGTGGGGGGCTTGGTCAGTGGCACCAGGGTTGTGCTTCTGGTAATTGGAATAGTGTCAGGTGGGGGTTGGTTGGTGGCTTTGGGGTTGGGACCCCAGTGTTGGAAAACTGACAAGTGGGAGCTGATCGGTGACACTGGGCTGTGCTCCCACTGTCAGAATAGTGACAGGTGGGAGCTGGTCAGTGGTTGTGCTGCTGGTGTTGAAATAGTGACAGGTGGGGCTGGTCAGTAGGTTGTGCTCCTGATGTCAGAATAGTGACAGGAGCGAGCTGGTCAGTGGATTGTGCTCTTGGTGTCAGAATAGTGACAGGTGAGGGCTGGTTGGTAGCATCTTGTTGGGTTCCGGTGTTGGGAGTAGTGATAGGTGGATGCTAGTCGGTTGCACTGTGGTTGGGATCCTGTGTCAGAACAGTGACAGGTGGGGATGGTCAGGGTACCAGGGTTGGGCTCCCAGTGTTAGAACAGTGACAAGTGAGGGCTGGTTGGTGGTACCAGGTTGAGCTCCCAGTGTTGGAACACTGACAGGTGGGAGTTGATCAATGACACCAGGACTACGCTCCCAGTGTCAGAACAGTGACAGGTAGAGGTTGTTGGTGGTACCAGGTTGGACTTCAGTATCGGAATAGTGACACAATGGGGCAGGTCAATGGTTGTTCTCCGGTGAGGGAATAGTGACAGGTGGGAGCTGTTCAGTAGCACCAAGGTTGTGCTGTTGGTGCCAGAATAGTGACAAGTTATGGCTGGTTGGTGGCAATGGGGTTGTGCACCCAGGGTCAACTTGGAATAGTGACAGGTGGGGCTGGTCAGTGGCACCAGGGTTATAATCCAATGTCAGATTAATGACAGGTGAGGACTGGTTGGTGGCACTGGGGTTGGACAGGTATGTCGGAATAGTGACAGGTGGGGGCTGGTTGGCGACACCATGATTGTGCACCAGTGTTGGAATAGTGACAGGTGGGGGCTGGTTGGCGACACCATGATTGTGCACCCAGTGTTGGAATAGTGACAGGTGGGGGCTGGTCAGTGGCACCAGAGCTGTGCCTCTGATGGTGGAATAGTGACAGGTGGGGGCTGGTTGGCAGCATGGAGGTTGTGCCTGGTGTCAGAATAGTGATGGGCGGCTGGTCGGTGGCACCTGGATTGGGTGCCCAGTGTTGGAATAGTGACAGGTGGGGGGCTGGTCGGTGGCACCAGGGTTGTGTTCCTGGTAACTGCTTCATTTTTTTTTTTGAGTAACAGTGGCTTCAAGGTTTGACCCAGAGGCCAGATTTCTGCACCCATCACTGCTCTGCACATGTTAGAGGCAGTGACCAAAATCCTCTTCAAGATGCTCATTTTCCAGTAGTGATTTTATGTTAAACAAACACTCTATTGAAGCAATATTGACTGAATTAAAATATGTGACTTCCCAAAAGATAATTAAGTTAAAAAAATGAATAAAGGAGACTTCACATCAGATTAGTAGTACTCTTTCTGTATAGGCAGCCCAGCTGTTAGAGTTGCTGACCACTAGAGGGCCCCCATACCTGGCATTTCTCATTGTCTGTTTGCTCTACACAGCATATATCGAATAATAAGGCACCATCAGTAACAAGATTGTAATTCCATCGAGGTTTACTGGCGACATCAAAACCAAGAGAGTCAAGCTTGAGTGGTTTATAATGTCAACGGAATCCCAAGATGGAATGACTGCCTGATTACTGAGGGTTTTCTAGCTGTTATTTTTTGTAATATATGCACTTTGAATGTTCATAGAACATAAATGGTGTTGGCAGAAAAAGAGCCAAAGTCCCATCTAGTCTACCCATTTCACTGCCTAGCTCCATGCTCAGCCTAATTCTGGGCTGGATTTAGAGATCCGAAGCTCCAGCGACTGATCGCCATCGCTTCTCCAGGTATCCTTTCGGCTCTTCTGCCTGTGGGTGCCACTATTCCCATATCATTCCCCATCAGTGTTGGCTTCAACCACCTCTGGTCGGTCTATTCTATTCATCCACAACCAGCTCCATGAAGCACTTCCCCACATCCTTCCTGAATCCCCTGTCCCACCAGTCTCTACTCAGGTCATCTAGTCACTGTGCTCCTGTTCCTCATAAAGGAGTCCTGATACTCCGTATGTCCCAATAACAGCCCCTTTCTCTCCTAGGTTCTAGTGCATACATGTGAAGGTCTGGCAACCTTTCCCCAGAACCTCCCCTGCTGCTCCTGGGCTCATTATGTCTTCTTTGTATGGTCTCTACGTGGTTCCCGAGCTGTGGACTCCAGAACTGCATACAGTATTCCAGATGCAGTCTTCCCAGGGACCTGTACTGGGGTAGCATCACCCTTCCTCCTACTTTCAAATCCCTATCTTACACATCCCAGCATCCTGTTTGCCTTCCTGTACACTATGCAACACTGTGAAGAATGTCACTTATGATGACCCCTGTTCTATCTTATAACACCATTGATCTGACATCAGAACGATGGTATTATGACTTCTGGATGTAAAAATAATGATATTTGATGTGTCAGGTGGCAGAAGAATGGTATTATGAGCTGTTTTTTTCCCATGTAGCTGTTTCTTTCCATGGCACCACCGATGGCAACCCCAGCCCCTTCATCACCATCTCATAGACTTACAGGTTATTCAGGTCCATTTGTTGGTGAGTAGCCTGCCATGCCAGTCCTCCAACAGCCTGTGGGCGAGGGGGTTGGTGTGGAGCAGACCAGAGGCCAGATATTCAAAAGAATGCAATGTGGAGTGAAAAGCATGCAGTGTGCCTTGTGACTGCCTGGGAGCCCGAGGATGTTATATTCAGTTGAACAGCATACCAGCACTATTCAACTAAATACAGGCAATGGCAGCACAGTGCTAAGTCAAGTAGCGCTGCCCAACATGGATCCCAAATTACGCTGCCAGAGTGGATAGTCGAGAGTCCTAGCTGCAATATTTAAAGGACCCCATGCAAATTAGCCCATTGGGAATGCAAGGTGCTAAGGGTCTATTTGTATGGCCATTATGGGCTCATTTGCATGGATAGCAAGGCATGTTAGTGCGGCGCCACCACCCCAATTGCCTGATCCCAGCCATGTGTAGATGTGCCTAGTGGTAGTGGTCCCCCTCCCATCGCCAATCTGTAATGTAATAAAATAACTCCCTGGTGGCAGTGGGTCCCTCCACTGCCAGTCCATAATGTAATAAACAATAATCCCTGGTTCTAGTGGTCCCCTCCCCTCTCTCTCTCTGATCATCAGCCCATAGTAAAACGGAAAACTCTCCATGGCATCCAGTGGTCCCTCCTGGGCACCAATCCACGTACTGCCACTTGCAATGCCATAAGTAAACTTAAGCCAGGAATGTCTAATTCTGTATTATTACATTGTTACTGTATATATTTTTTTTTCTTGAATTTTACTCTGTTCTCTTACTTTCATTGTACCTTTACTTTTATCTGATCGGAGCCTTTGCAAAAGAGTCTATGACTCAAAGGATTGTAATTCTGATTCTATTCAATACAATAAACATAATCCTAGGGTTCTGGCCCCCCACTCGACACCAAACACCCACCCCAGTCACCTTACTAGTACCCTCAGTGCCACAGGTGCTATGGCAACTGGCACATCCCTCCTCACACCTCCTTGGCCAGTGCTGTCACGTCCAGGCAGGAGCGCACATTTATAGGACAAGGCACGCACCTTGTCCTATAAATAAGAGGCATGCTCTCTGCCTGGACACATGGCAGCCAGCTGAGGAGGTGTGAAGAGGGCTGCGCTTGGTTGCTATATGCACCTGTGGCACTGAGGGTACTAGTAAGGCGACTGGTGGTGGGTATTGGTGCTGCAGTGGGGAGCACTGGACACTAGGGATTATGGTATTGCAAGTGGCAGTACCATGGATTGATGTCAGAGGGGGGATCCATTTGATGCCAGGAGGATTTTTCATTTTACTATGGGTGTTATTGAGGATGGCGGAGGTGGGATCACTAGCATCAGGGAGTTATTTTATTACATTACGGGCTGGTGATTGGGGGACCCAAATGGGCTAGCTGTTTATGAGTCTTTGATCCCACTGATACTCGAATGGAAAGAGTAAGCTGTTATATATTAGGCTCCAGTACCTTGCCTCGTACCTACAACCGCTTAGGTGTATGGATGTATTAGTAACAATCTAGCCTGAAATGTTCTATTTTGGTATAAAATGGCTCATCTGAGTAACCTGTTGTTGGAAAGGGGACACTATGATTTTTTTTTAATGCTGTTCTGGTAAGTGGAGACAGCTGATGCGGCAGCTGCTATGCTGATTATACACACAGGTTGAACGAGAACCCATCAATCAGAATTGCATTCCTTCCATTTCATAATTACATTTATTGTACATTTGAATTCATCCTTTTTGAGCAGCCTGCCTAATATAACCCTGTGCTTGCAAGGCTCTGTGTTGTTCACTTATTGAATATCATATCTGATGGCCATGCCTTCACATCTGCTGCTAAAACTGAAGAGAATCTGACTGGATTTCAGCACAAAACCACAAGAATAGTCTGTTCTTTGAAATCTCCTTTCATTTCATTTTTTCATTTTATTTTTTATCCTTGTAAGCAGGATGAGCAAAACTATCCGTTTTCACCAGCGATAGCGACAAAACACAAAAACACATAAATAAAATATATAACACATGTAAAAAACAACTATTTAACATAACATGCACAAGTGTCATTATCCATCAGCCAGTATTTCAATCTGGGTTTAAAATACCACAGTCCTGCATTCAATAACAGTGGCAGGTAAAGAATTAAAAAATAAGGGAGCCTTAATAAAGGTACTCTCTGTCCAAAGACAGTTCGAACAGCGGAATTTCATAAGTAAATTTAGTCTGGGACTTAGTACCATTAGAATTAGAAAATCTAGGAAACATACTTGAAACTACTGGTGATGTAAGACAATTCTTCAACTTAAATGCTACTGTATTAGACGTACTGCTGTATTCATTAGTATCATGTACCTCCTGTTCTCTTCCACAAAACTGTAAAATTGTATACTGTCCTTGTAATCCTGTACAATATGTCTGATACTGTACTACCTGACTGTACTGCTCAAAATTATATGTAACAAATTCCAGGTCGCCCTGAAAAAGGGAACTCCAGGGCCCAGTGGCTTACCCGTTAACAAAATTTAATAAATTAATAAATAACAGGATATCCAGTTTATGCAAAATCCTATTTTAAGGGCTAGACTATGAGTATGTCTAGCAAAAGACAATGGCTGCTCGATGAGGCACATTGAGCATAAATCAGTAAAATAGAGTTATAGGTTACCATAAGTCTACTGAAAAGGTGACCAGAAAAGGAAGAGTAAATAATGATGCCATAATCCAGGACACTTGGAAGAAAACTATGAGCAAGCAAAATCTGGATTCTTTTGTCAAGGACTGTTTAACTCTGGAAAGGGATCCTAATCTCTGGTGGAGCTTTTCCTTATTTTATTCAAATGAAGTTCATTATCCCCAAATACTTAAAGTTATCCACCAACTCAGTCAACTTTCCATCCTGTGTAACTATATGTTGAAGACTAATACACTCAATGGTCTTATTTGAAAACAGCATAACCTTTGTTTTACTAGGATTAAGCACCATGTAATTTGAATACAGCCATTTCTGAAGAGAGTCAAAATCAGACTGAACCCAGCCAGTGCTACAGTAGGAGATATGCCAGTACTGTAGATAACTGCATCATCAGCATATAATATTAATGATGAATGAGAACACACCAATGGGACAGAATTCATATAAAGTGAGAAAATCAAGGGCCAGAATGGACCTTGAGGGACCCACATTTTATAGTACTGGGTAAAGAAATACTATCTCCTATTTGAGTGCAATGTGACCTATTAGTGAGGTAATTATGATACCATGAAATAACATAATCAGAAAAATGAAAACTTGATAAAATACTGTTTAATAAATTATATTCAACAGGTGAAAGGCCTGTGAGGTCCAAAAGCACTGCAACAGTCTCGTCTTTATCAAGGGCACCTTGAATGGCACCTATGAACCCAATTCAAGGTCAGCTCAGTATTATACATTGGCCTGAACCATAATAATTTGTTCTAGAATTTTAGATAGGGGAGACAAAAGAAACTGGGTGATAATTAGACAGTATAGTAGGATCACTAGATTTTAAAATAAGAGTAACTATGGGCTATGGCCATTTTTCCACAGACTGGGAAACACTCCAGTGGACATAGAAAAATTTAACAAACTAGAAAGGGGATAGGAAAAGAATTAATTCCCAATTTTATAATGTAAAATCCAACACATCATGAAAAGTATACAGCTGAGGATCCATTTTAAGACACAATCCCTGACCAAGTCGGGGATATATGTTCAAAAAGAATTTAGGGGAGCAAGACATTTTCCAACTTTATAGGGCCATTATGATCATTCAAAAGAGAATTTCCATGGGGGAATTCTATAACTGTCTAAATGTCCAAGAACTTATTAAAGCTTCAGAAACAAGTAAGGTGTTACTAATTAAATGGGCTCTAGATTGGACAGAAATGTCAGAAGCTATTTTTTCACCCTCCCCATCAGACTATTCAATAAATCCCAGGTTTTTTCTAGGATTTCCAAATGCTTTGTTCTGCTCAGAGAGAAGGAACGCTATTTTAGCCTACAATTTCAGATTTACATAAATTCCTTAAAGATTTATACTTCAATAGAAGAGAAAGGTCTAAACTACGCTTATATAATTTCCAGCTTTTATCCCGTAGTCTCTTAAGATGTAACAAATCAGGGAAATCCATTTATGTTTGGTGGCCTTGACTCTCAGTCTCCTAAAGGGTGCAAGCTTATTAATTACCCTAAGTTAATGAGAGAGAAAGACATCTAACATCACATCTTGATCCAAGATAGACTCAAATTCAGTCCAACCAATCTCAGAACAAGCAGCATCTACCAACTCAGGTGTGAAAGACCCTATTTTTTAAATGTTATGTATTTAGGATGTTGTTTAATGAGCTTAACAGACTATTGACAAAACACAGGGCAATGGTCACTCAAAACATCGGCATCACACCCGAGTTGGTAATCCAATCGGATGGGAGTTCGCAACCCAATCTAGCGATATTCCCTGACCAGATTTATAATTAAATCTGGTAACCTCGCTAATCAGTTGGGATAGGCCCATATCAACAATAAATCTTTAGCAGAGCTACAAGCTCTGCTGCC
Source organism: Neoceratodus forsteri (assembly GCA_016271365.2). Lineage (NCBI taxonomy): Eukaryota > Metazoa > Chordata > Ceratodontiformes > Ceratodontidae > Neoceratodus > Neoceratodus forsteri. The sequence goes on from JADMNL010000034.1 coordinate 80,735,751, forward strand.
CAGTTGCACCAAAAGTCACCAAGAAGTATCCATTCTCGTGAACTGGAAGTTCATGTTTAACTTGAAATGAGGTTCAGTCCAAACACAATCTTTGCTGGAGGAACATAACTACAACTGATGGTAAGATGTTTGTTATACCCTAGTAACAAATCAACAGAAATCAAGTCACAGTCAGAATCTCCTAAAGAACAGGAAGCTAATCGAAATCCTTGCAACCCTGACTGTATACAACCATTTGTTTTGGTCAACATGGTTTATTCTTCTTCTGGGGCCACTGATTACAAAGAACATAGAATTTGACGGCAGATAAGGACCGCTTGGCCCACCCAGTCTGCCCATTTCCTACCTAATGGATAAGCTGCCGATCCTAGTTAACCAGCAGCCTACTTCTTTCTACCCCTACCCCTAGAATTGCCTTTAAGACTGTCCCATGCATGCTTGAATTCAACCACTATTTTGACTGCACAACCTCCGAAGGCCGTTCCATGCATCCACAACCCTCTCTGTGAAAAAAATACTTCCTTAAATACCTCATGAGCCACCCCCATCTTCAAACTGTGCCCCTTGTTCTTGCACACTTTTTGAAAGATGCTACCCTCTTGTACTTTGTTGATTCCTTGAGGTACTTGAAAGTTTCTATCATGTCCCCCTTTCTCGAGGCTATACATATTAAGCTCCTTTAGTCTCTCTTCATATGTCTTCTGGTGCAGATCCTGCACCATTTTAGTTGTCCTCCTCTGGACAGCTTCCATCTTGTCTATGCCCTTGCAGAGATTGGGTCTCCAGAACTGCACACAGTACTCCAGATGGGGTCTCACCAGCTGTCTGTACAGAGGGATAACAACTTCTTGTTTTCTACTGGTGATGCTTCTCCTATGCATCCCAGTATCCCCAGTCCTCCTTACTGCCATCTGATATGACTACCCCAGGCTTCTTTTCCATTTCTGTTGTTGTTAGTATATCACCCCCATTGTGTACTCTTCCCTGGGACAGTTTATTTATTTCAAAACTGTTACCAGGAAGGTCAAACTAAGCTGGTATCAGCTCATTTCAGATGAATCCTGGGGGAAGGGAAAGAGAAAAGAACAGAACAGATACAAACTACAACGCACAAAAAAAATGCAGCAATATGGAAATAAAGATAAGTATAATAAAACACACAATTAAAAGAATGTGTAGGAATAAAATTGCCATACAATAAATTGGAACAGGCAAAAGAACATTAATTAAAAAAATAATAAAATGAGCGGAGAGAAGTAATGAATTGGGGAAAAGGGCAGTGCTAGTGACTGTGTGGTGGAAGGCAGGTTACAGGAGCTGTGCATGAGATGACAGTCTGGGCACAGTATTGCCATCTGGTGGTGAAACCTCAGAATGATGACAAGTCCTCTAATTGTGCAATATGGCCTGATCAGTGGTTATGTTAAATAAAAATGGTACACGTGGCCAATTTATATCCCTAGCATGTAGAAGCCACCAGATTAGGGTTCCAGAATAAAATATATTTTTACTTATCTGGAAAATGTATTTTCAGGCATTTTATGCATATTGTCGAATCTTCCGGTTCAGCCAGATGATCGTGGGTTATCTTGCACACAGAAGTTAAGTTTTCCTGTGCACTGAATATGTGCTACTTGGTACTGCCAACTAATGCCAGAGGTTGGCAGCATGAAATAACATGTCTAGTGTACAGGAAGTCACTTCTGTGTGTGAGATATTATGGGAATCTGGCTGAATCGGCAGTATCGGGTGCTATTAATAAAATAACTAAGAATACATTTCCCAGGTAAATAAAAATTCCATTTATTTCTAGAACCCTAATTGAACAATTCTATATGCCAGGAGAACATAACAGGTACGTGAGCTTTTCACTTAATGGTCTGTTAATAACCTTCTGGGGTGTAATGTGGGTTGAGCCATAGCACAGCGCCGGCCGCATGACCCCAGAAGATGTATTAACTGACCATTAGTATAACCTCTGGAATGCCTTATAATGATTATAAAAGATTTTGAATAGTACTGACATAGTTCAGCATGTGACGAACAATAAGACATTATATGGCACTAATAGTCCTGTGACATCCGTACTCCTGGGTGTGTAAATCACAAGACCACAGACAGAGAGCCTTCAGCACCTGGACGCAGTTGTTCACAGTACTACCAATGTCCTGCAGTGTCTTTTGCACTTATAAATAGGTGTGTGAGGAACATTAAAACAAAACACAAAAACTTTCAAAATCAAAAGTGTTACCCAGCCGGCCCGGGTGGCGCTGAGAGTTGAGGTGCTGACGCCACACCTCGCACTCATGCCAGTACCCAGATTCAGGAGCAGACTCAGGCTGCCGGGGTCAGCAGGGGAGGAGAGGATTGAACATCCAGAGGACTGCTCTCCTCTCCTGGGGTGGGTTCTGGGGATTCCCTGTATGGTGGTGGCTCCTAGTGGGACTAGGGGCACCTCACACCATATTGGGGGCAGCCAATGGGGATGGTGGCAGCGGGTGGCTGCGGGAGGGGGGAGTGCGTCCTCCGCACTGTCTCCATTGCACGATCGCACCATAGGGGAGTAAACCAAGTGAAAACCCTGCTTGCCAGTAGGCGAAGGGAGGGGACCAGTGGCTGGCCCCACGGCCCAATGCCGGGCTTCCCAGCCCCGTCCCAGTTCACTCCTCCAAGTCCCTGTCATCTCTACTGGATTGTAGATAGAGGACCAGGAGGGAGTTTGGCAGTTCTGCCCTGGGGAACTCCAGAGCCTGGGGGCTCATGTGGCCAGGAGAGGTGAGAGGAGAAGGCCCAGCTGGAGAGACGGGAGCTGGAGGCTCAGGAGGCAGGAGAGCCATGCAGAGTGTCCACATCGGACAGAGTCCAATAATATAGGTGAATAAACAGAACGGACAAAAAAAAAGTGTTACCCATTGGTACTATTGTCACCAAGCATGAGTCCTGGACAGTTAGGATGCAGGGATCTTACTCATTAGATTGGTAAACTGCAATAGCTGTGGGGCAGCAGTCTTCTGGGGTGATGTGGAGTAAAGGGGATGTCCTGTGTGTAAGAGCCTGGGCAGCTAAGGGACGAAATAAAGGTGCTCAAATAGGAGCTGGGAAGGATGGTGGGAAGTCAGAGGAGCAGAGCAGTGGAGGAAAGGCAGAGGAGTGATGCCCAGGGAGTGGCGGCATCAGGCAGGGGTGGGAGTGGGAGGAGCACTTAATATACAGGAGTATGTCTTTCTCAAAGGAATAGGGAGCCCAGGGTGGAGGAATGGCAAGTGGTAAGGGAAGGTGGGAATGTGAAGTAGCATCAGGGATGGGAAATTCTAAAGGGGTGCCTTTACTTGAACAGATTTGCACCACTCTCTGGAAGGAGGAGGGGCATCAGAATGTGAGGTAGAAGGTCAGGTTGAGCCATGGTTGAGAGTAGGAGTACAGGGAGGGTAGGGAACTAATCAAGGTGAGCAGGAAGAGGAGGCAGGCAAAACGGAGTGAAGGATGGGGAGGGAGAGAAAGGAAGGAAGAGGAAAACTGAAAGCAGATACAGATAGTCAGAAGGGAGGGCAGAGTGGGAGATGGAGAAACAGTTAATGGGATAAATTGTGGATGTGGAGATAAGTTCACCAGGATGCAGAGAGCAGTTAGGTGGGGAAAGCAGCTAGTACCAAGGTGAAAGAATGAGACAGGGAACACGGATGCAGGGGATGGAAGGGTGGCAATCATAGGGGACTCCATAATTAGGGTTATTCACTGGGAAAGGAAAGGGGACCCAAGATGGTGGCCACGCTGGGCTAGCTACTTGCCTGTTCTGTTTTGTTTCTACTTTTGCCCATTTTATTTTATCTTCTCTATTTATTTTTGCTGCTTTCTGTAATTTTGTAGAGGGTTTTATGTTCTATTGTCATCGCTACCCATTTTATTGTCATCGTTACCACCTTTATTCTGCGCTAGTATACTAAGCTCCACTTATGCTTTGTTTTCTGTTTCGGTTTGGCCTGCTTTTTGTTTTGTTCCCACGGGCCAGGACCTAGTGTGCTGTCTGAATACCTGAAGATCTGTGAAGAGCAGTGGTGTTCTAATGGAGAAGACCTGGTGATATTTTGAGAAGCTTTTGAGTCTCCGTTTACTCGATCTCAGTGCCTGGATCAAGTTCTTGTGTCACGGACTGATTTGTCGTCCAGGAGTGGACTGGCAGGTTTTATGGCTTGGCAATTTAAGCAAGTTACTGTTTGAACTGTCACCCTGTTACCCTGTATGTGGATTTGAACCAGTGGCTGTGTTCTTTGAATATCCCTGGATTTATTTATGTTTGGCCAGTGGATCGTGGGGAGCAGTGATCTGGTGGAGTCGCTTTGAAGAGCCTTTAAGATAAGTGGATATGAAGTCTTAAGTGACATTTTCGATGGACTAAACGCTATTTTTTGAGATTGACATTCTGAGCTTAATAGTTGGCTTGCAGAGTTCCTGGGGCCCCGGGTCAGTGTCACACACAAGGTGGGGAGTGGAGTAGGCTGGAGGGCTTGTCCTTAACTCCCCTTCCTCTAGACTCCTGGGGTAGCCAGCGGGAGGCCGACTCCTCTTGGAGTGGAAGTAGTGGGCCACTGACTTTCTGGGCTGGTTGGAACCTGTGGCCTGCTAGTGGCCTTTCTACGATTCAAATCGGAGTGGATTTTGAAGTCCTGTGTTTTTGAAGACTGACCTATATTGTTTGCTGCTCCTACTGGACGTTTGGGCGTGTTATTTGATATTTGTATCCTGTTGCATATAGACAGGATCCTTGTTGTCTGCAATTATATTTTGTTTAGTGGAAATAATATGAGCAGTGAGAGTGCTATATCATATCTTTTATCCTACCTGTTTCGGTATTGTGAGAGAATCCCTGAGGTGACTTTTAAATTATTTCCTCTGTTTATTTTATTATTATTATGATTTAATTATCATTATTTGTTTATTTTTGTGAGAGTGTTTAATTTGTTTTAAGTACCAGGTAGTGAGAGGACCTGGGAATAATTTAAAATTGTTTTGGTTAATTTTGGTTGACCCCAGACTGTGACAGGACCTGTGGCTTAAATCAATTAACTAGGTTTTGTGTTAGAGAGTTGGTTTAGTTTTATTTTATTTCAGTCGGTTTTATAATTTGTAGTTGTATAATTTTAGTTGCAAGAAGTTTGTGGTAGTTTAGGATTGGTGGTGTTCGTGTTTTCATTATATTTATTGTTTTAAACTGAGCAGCTAGATGTGCCTGCCTGTCCCTCCTGTCTTATGCTATTAAACTCCACTCTCCATGCCCTCCTTCTCTTCACCCCCGCCTGCTTATATTTATCATCGTTGTCGGGCGCTGGGGATTGCTCTGAAGGAGGGGAGGAATTGGGGTGGTGGGGTTGTTTCATCCGGGGCCTTCTCTCCCTTGCAGGGTGCCTCAGGGCTCAGTGCTTCCCCATGTTATCTTCGCAGTATATATGCTACCGGAGACATTGTAAGACTGTTTGAGCTGAGGTTTTACTGCTATGCTGATGATACCCAGCTCTACCTGCCTTGCACCTGACCAGGTTAGTGCTATCCTCGGTACGGAACAACTGCCTTGCAGACATCCAAGACTGGGACGCATTCCAGTGGTTTAACGCTGAACCAGGAAAGACTGAGGTTATGGTTGTGGACCCGGGTTGCAGGGTAGAGGGATTGAGGACTGGTCTCCTCTGGATTAATCCTGGGGTGGACCAGATCCTCACCTCTGAACGGGTGCGAATCCTGGGAGTGGAGCTTGACGCTGGTTTGACCCTCCGCCATCAGGTGTCCCAGCTGTCAAGCTGGCCTTTTTCCATCTTAGGAACACTGCCAGGATTAGACATCTTGTTCCACCCAGTGACCTGCCAGTCTTGGTCCACGCCTTTGTGACATCTCGCTTGATTACTGTAACCCTTTACCTAGGACTTCCTGGGTTGATATCCGCCGCTTGCAGCTAGTGCAGAACGCCAGCACGCTTTGTTGACTGGGGCCTAGTTCTTATTACCTCCTGTGCTGCGCACTCTGCACTGGCTGCCAATACAGTGGTGGATCACCTTTAAAGTGGGTCTTTGACCTACAAAGTCCTACACGGTCTGGGTCCCGACTACTTGAAAGAACTCCTGGTGCCTTACACCCTCTGCGACAGCCCGGCCTGACGTAGCTGTTGAGATTCCGAGGGTAAATCTGAAGTCATCTGCGCCCGCATTTGGATTTGCTGCACCCTATCCTCTGAATTCTCTGCCCCTGCCAGCTCGGGAGGTAGGACGGTGGGGAGTTTTAAGCAGGCACTAAAGACCTTTTTATGGGAAAAGGCGTTTCCTTCTTTGTTCTGATTTTATACTGTTGTATTGGAATATATGTTCATATTTGATTTTACTGAATGTATTGAATATGTTTTAAGTTTGTTCTTGCTGTACAGCGCCTTGAAATCTTGAAAGGCGCCCAATTAAATACATTTTATTATTATTAAATGCAAGCAGGAGGGTGGTTTGTATGCCAGGAATGACAGCAGGAAGGTGGGGCCCAAGAATAAGGGAAATAGTAAGGAGGTTGGAGGAAAACCTAATTTAGTTATACATTTGGGAACAAACGACCAAGCTGGGGAGAGACTGAGGTAGTACAAAGTAGGTTCAGAGAGTTAGGAAGATCTGAAGGAGGAAGGAAGTTCGCTAGCTTTCTCAGAGGTGATTCAACACCAAGGGCCAGCACAGCCAGGAAAAGAAGAATAGAGGATTTAATGACTGGCTGAGGAAATGATGCAGGAGGAGATGTTCATCTGTATTGGGGACTGGGAGGAGACCTGGTCAAACAAAGCACTCTTTTCACCAGACAGGCTACACCTCAGTAGGGAGGGTTTGAGGTACTCTGGGACAAACTGGGGTAATATATAACCACTACACTTAATTTAAACTACTGAGGCGGGGCAGCTGGTGTGCAGGCCCACAGACTCCGAGGGAGGAGGAGGAGTGACCCCCCAACAGTGATGGAACAGACCTGAAGGGAGGAGGTGGAATGGGCAAGAACACAGTTAGCAAAGGGTGGAGGGGTTGAGAAACACATAACAAGGGTACGTGGAGGGTGCACAGTGGAACAAATGTGAATAAAAGAATAGAGAGAAGAGAAGAGAAGAGAAGAGAAGAGAAGAGAAGAGAAGAGAAGAGAGACAGATTCTAGGTGGAGGGTGGTGTCTCTGAATGCGTAGAGTCTTGGAAACAAGATAGACAACCTACAAGCACTATTAGCAGACAGGAGAGTGGATATAGCTGCAGTAACTGAGACTTGGGCAACATCACCATGACTGGGACCTTGCAGTCCCTGGATATAAACTATACAGGAGGGACAAGGTAGTGGAAGGGGGGGCGAGGTGGCAGTTTATATCAGGGAGAATAACTTGCACGAGGGAGGAGTTGGAGGAAGGGAGGTGGAGGCATTATGGGTGCAGTTAAGGTCCAATAGAAGGAGAAAGGTGAGGTTGGGGGTGGTTTACAGACCACCCAGTCAGGATGAGGAGAGGGACAGGAACTGAACTCACAAATATTGGAAGCTGCAGGAAAGGAGAGTGGCAATTGTGCGGACTTCAACCTGCCCAAAGTGGGCTGGAGCATACCATCCACAACATGTGCTAGGAGTCAGGTGATCCTGAAGGACTGCAGAGTGGGTTCCTGATTCAGGGCATCACTGAACCAACAAGAGCTGAGGCAATTCTTGATCTGGTGCTCACAAATGGTGAGCATGGCAGGAAGTAATGGTCAGAGCCACTGGGTGGAAGTGACCATTGCATAGTGTGGTTCCAGTTGGATATGGGCAGGGAAAGCATCCTAAGACCAAAATCTTGGACTTCAGGAGGGCGGACCTCAGGAAAATGGGTGAAGTGCTAAGGAGCCATCTGGTGGGCATCAGAGCAGATAAAGTGTGGACCAAAAGTGGTCCATCATTAAGGAAGGAATACTTGTTGACACAGATGAGTGCGTTAGGCTCAGGGGGAAGAACACAAGGCCAAGTGCCCAGCTGGTTCAGTTCTGGGGTTGCCCAGGCAGTAAGGGAAAAAGAGGTTGGCCTATAGAAAATTAAGGAAGAACAAGAAGAGGTGGCTAGGGAAAATTACCGAAGGTTGGCTACTGAGTCAAGTAAGGAAGTTGGAGAGCAAAGGCACAGAAGGAGCTGCAGATTGCTGAAGGAATTAAGAAGGGAGAAGGCTTCTTTCAATATATAAGTGAGAAAAGGACAAGAAGGAAGGGATTGTTAGGCTTAAGAAAGGTGGAGGGAGGAGGATATTGGGGAAAAGCAGAGATACTAAATGAATACTCTGCTCCATCTTCACCAGTGAGGATGGACCAGTGCCTTCAGGAGGGAAAGAGGAGCTGGGGGAGGGGAACAGAGATGTAGTGATAGAGGAGGATAGAGTGGAGGGGCTGCTGGCATTGAAGGTGGACAAATCACCAGGCCCGGACAAAGTATATCCAAACATACTAAAGGAACTAGCTGAGGAGCTGGCAGGGCACCTGCAGACCCATTTAATAGTTCACTAGAGTCAGGAGTGTGTTCCGCAGGACTGGAGAACAGCACATATAGTGCCCTCCACAAAAGCGGTCCCAAGGATAACCCAGGGAATTACAGACCAGTCAGTCTGACCTCCACTGTGGGCAAGCTCATGGAGACCATACTAAAGGAAAGGTTGGTGGAATATCTAGAGGAGCATGGCCTTCAGGATGCGAGGCAGCATGGGTTCATGGCGGGAGATCATGTCAAACAAATCTGATTGACTTCTTTGACTGTGTCACTAAGACAGTAGACAGGAACCAAGCAGTAGACATCCTCTATCTTGATTTCAGCAAGAACTTTGACTCTGTGTCCAACAAAGGTTGATCAGGAAGTTGGTGGATCTTGGGGTTGGGAAAAAGATGGGTGGAAAACTGGCTGAGGACAGAACTCAGAGGTTGTTTCAGGGGGAAGAGTTATCTGGCACTAGAGGTAACTAGTGTTAGGGTCCATGAAATTCGGTGCTGTTCAGTGTCTTCATCAATGACATTGGAGATGGCATAAGGGCAAAATATGCCTATTCACAGATAACATCAAGTTCTGTGGAGAGTGGACATAGCTGAAGGGATACAGGACCTACAGAAAGATCTGGAAAAGCTGGTGAAGTGGTCCAAGATCTGGCAGCTTGGCTCCAATGTCAAGAAATGCAAGTTATGTATATTGAGCCAAGAATCCCAGGACAGAGTACTACCTGGGTTGAGTCCATGTATCTGCATCAGAGGAGAAGGACCTCGGAGTGATGATCACTGGAGACCAAGTGCTCCATGCAGTGGAAGAAAGCAGCAGCAAAAGCAAAACAAGATGCTGGGATGCATGTCTAGAGGATCAGTAGTAGAAGAGGAGGTATACTGCATCTAGAGTATGGAGTTCAGTACCTCAAAGGACATTAACCTGCTGGAGATGATCCAGAAGAGGGCTACAAATATGATAGCTGGTCAGCAGGGTAAGGCATAAGAGGAGAGACTGAGGGCACTGAACATGTACTCCTGGAAGACAGGAGAAGAGGGGACATGATTGGGACCTTCAAGTACTTGAAAGGGATAAATAAGGTTGATAAGGAGAGTCTCTTTAAGCTGAGTGGCAACCATAACATGTAGGAGGCACAGTCTTAAGCTGGAGGGTGGGAAGTTAAGGAGGGAGGTCAAGAAGCACTTCTTCACAGAGAGGTGGTGGAAACTTGAATGCGCTGCTGGAAGAGGTCATCTCATTGAAGACAGCGGGCAGCTTTTAAGAGAGGCTGGGATAAGCATGGTGGAAGGTAAGGATCATGGATAGAGAGGATGGGAGGAGTGAGAAGGGAGGGCAGGACATTAGCTCAAGCTTGTGGACCCTGCAATGTAAGCAGACTTGATAGACAAATGGTCTTCTTCTGCTGGCTTCTTCATATGTTCGTATGTCTGTATTCCATAATCTCTCTCTCTATATATATATATATATATATATATATATATATATATATATATATACTATATACATATATATATACATATATACAATATATATATATACACATATACATATATACTGTGTATATATATATATATATAACAAAAGTGACATTAAAAGGCTGACCAAATTTTACGGTGAATTAGATATCATTAGATAATTCTTAAACCCTTTTATTTATTTATTTATTGGAATTGGAGTACCTTTGAGTCAAGGACTCATTTACAAAGGTTCCACGTCACAAGTATTACATACAAGGAGAGGGTTACATAGCAGTACAGTGGTACATAGTCAGGTATTACATATACAGTAGTTACAGATGCATTTGTGGGTCTCTCAGAGGAGACCTAGGTCAAGTTAGGGCAGACAGGCAACACATCATGGCATAACACTGCAGGGCAGCAAGCAACACAATGTGGTATAACAGAGCAGAGCTATAAAAGGGATACTGTAAGTGGCAGGGTTATGAGGAGGGGAGCCGGCCGTAGCTAGGGTCTGTCATTCGATGAGGTATTAGTCAAGGACAGGCACAAGGTTTGAGGCCTGTAGGTGAGATCTAAGAGTGGTTTTGAATGATCCTAATCTGTTATCATTTGCAATCGGTGGGGCAGACTATTCATCCAGGATAGGGCTCTGCAGCTGAAGGACCTCTGGTATAGGGAGATACAGCAGTGGGGGACAGACAGTAGGTGTTTACCATAACTCCGAGTGTGCTTAAGCTGATTAGGCCAGTCTTATTATTGGAGTGAGACCTGAAGGCAGAGACCAGAGGCAAATTTTTTGCCAAGAGGCATGTGTGGAACTTGAGTCTATTGTCAAGGCTAAGCCAGTTGGTTGCATTGTACAGTGTGCATGTATGAGATAGCTGGTCACGGCCTCAAAGTGAAGTGACAAGCTTTATTTAGGAGACACGTAGTCTGTTGAGTGCCGAGGAGTTAGCCGCCCATAGATGACTAGGCCATAATCTAGTAGGGAGAGGACTGAGGAGGAGACAGCTAGCCTTAAGGCATTAGGGGATAAAGCAGTGCTTGAGGCGATAGGGGCCTGGGCCCACGTTGAGGGAGTAGAAGGAGGTGGATATGCTGGTGGAATGTGAGTGCAGTGTCAAGTGTTAGACCCTAGATATTTGAAGGAGTCCACCTGGTCAAGGGTGGTGGTTGGCAGTCCTAAGTTGTGGGCATAGTGCCTTTTGAATTAGATGGATGGAAAAGTACATAACCTTAGTCTTGGAATAGTTCAGAACAAGGCGATGGGCCACAAGCCATAGCTCTGCGGTGCTGAAGGAGGACTGGAGGATAGGTGGAGCTGTAGAGGGTCAGTGTTGGACGTATAGAGGATGGCATCATCTGCATAGAGGAGAGGTTCTTGGGGCAGGTCTTAGGGAGGGAATTTAGAAAGAGGCTGAAAATAATGGTCCCAAGACGGACCCTGCGGGACACCTGAGAGGACAGGTAGACTGGAGACAGTGTCACCTATCCTAACCTGCTGGGAGCGGTTTGACAGGTAGTCGAGAACCATCCCAGGGCATCTGGGGAGAAACCCGTACTAGCCAGGTGGACAGTAGGGTGGATGATTGATGTGTCGAACACCTTGGTAAGATCTATGAAGACAACTCCTACGATATATCCTCTATCTAGGGCAGAGTGGATGTGTGAGGTGAGTTCCAGAAGGGCAGTGGTGGTGCTGTGGCCCTTCCGGAAGCCATGTTGTTCATGGGCTGAGCAGGTTGTATTTGTCTGGGTGGACCGTTAGTTGGTCAGAGACTATCCTCTCAAGGGCCTTGGATAGGGAGGAGAATGGAAATGGGCAGTGGTTGTTAGTGAGGGCATGGTCACCACTTTTGAAGATGGGCATGATATGGGCAGATTTCCAGCAGGAGGAGAATTTCCTTGGCATAAGGAGCGATTTAGAATATGGGTGAAGGGTCAAGCACCGGAGAGTGAGAGTCGAAGTAATTTCAGGTCTAGGGTGTCACTGCTATATCGGGAGTGACTTAGAGCCTCCTGAGGTAAGGCTTAGCATCCTGGGAGAGATGACACATAGGCGAAAGGGTGGGGCAGATGGGTGGGTGGGGGGTGTCAGGGTAGAGGTCAAGAAGTTGGGAGGGAGAACCCGACTAAGGTTGGAGAAAGCGCGTTAAAGGCATCGGCCATTCGGGCTGGGTCAGAGGTAGGCACCCATCAACCCTGAGCTGGCTGGGGCGGAGTTGGTAGCTTTGCCACGCAGGTCTTTGATGTTGTTCCAGAACTTTCGCCCTGAGCCCCAGGAGTTGGTGAGTGAGGTCTGGTAATGGTCCGCTTTGCTTGCGCAAGGACCATGTACACTTGTTCCTAGCTTCTCTATACTTCTGCCTGTCAGCTGGCAGGCCAGCCTTGTGGACAGGTGCCATAGGGAGTCTCTATTACGCATGAGATCCAGGAGGTGGTCGTGACCCATGGTACTGGGTTACCTTTGGCACTCTTTTGGTGATTGGGGCGACTGTCACAGATGTTGTTAAAGCAAGGATGAAGTGGGTTTAGGGCCAGGTCAGTGTCAAGGTATTCGTGACAATGGACCAGTCCATCGACCTGAGAATAGGTTTTAGTTGGGCAAGTTTTCCTGGGCCAAGTTTGCGCTTAGTAGATTAGTCTTGGGAGGGGTTAGGGTTTTTCCCATCCAATGGCAGAGTACCGGGAGTGGTCACTAATGGCATTTGGGAATACAGTTGTACTGACGATTTTCTTGGAGCAGTTGGTGAACACTAAGTCCAGTAGTGAAGAGGATCCGGTGCGCTGGTTTAGTCTGGTGGGGATGACGCAGCTGCGAAGGTCCTGGGCTAGCGGCGTCTATGAGTGGTGTGGCAGCTTTGTCTGTTCAGTTGATGTTAAAGTCCCCTAATACCGATTTTCTCAAGCAGAGGCGGAAGTGTAGCCAGGTAGGACAGAACAGAGTGGAAGGCCCACTGCCTGATCCCTGGGGAATATAGACTGTGGTGATGAGGAGTGAGGGAGGATTTTGTTGTGCCTAGTGTGACTTACAGTGATGGCCTGAGGGCCAGGATGGAGTGGGGGTGGGGAGTAGTTGTCCATGGAGGACCTCTCTAGTATATACAGCGCAGCCCCCAATTACCTTGTCGATCCGCCCGGAAAAGGTAGTAGTACCTGTGAGGATTATATATACAGTCAGGGTCAAGGGGAGAGCCAAGTTTCAGAGAGGCAGTACTATCCGGTTGGTGTTAGTAGACCCAGCCCTGGAAAGCGCCCCATTTTTTAGGAGGCCACAGCGTTAAGGGTGGCAATACATAGTCTGGTGGTTATGGGGAGGGTTGGTCGATCGCTGGGGCAGGGGCAGGGCCAGGGTTGGGTGAACATTACCTGATGTGAGCAGGAGGAGGAGCAGGAAGATCCTGCAAATAGGGTGCCATTTGGATGTCTTGGAGCACGAGCTACCACCCAAGAGCCCTGTATGGGTGGGGAGTGAGGGATGGGAGGTTGCAGAGGAAGGGTGAGGTCAATAATAGTGGACAAGGCAAAGAGGGCAGAAGAAGGGAGTTGGGGACATGAGGAGGGCTCAAGTGTTGATTTGGGAAGTGACTCCCAGTCGGGCTCCCATAGAGGGTAAAAGAGGTATGGGGCTTTGTAGAGTGGTGGGTACTGATGCCTGGCAAGGTATCTGGAAGTAGATCAGGAGTAGAGTTAACAAGGTGAGGCATAGCTAGATTCATTGCCATGTGAAACCTGCTGATGTAATGGTGAGAGCAGCTTATGTCCTAGTGGTGGAACAATATAAGCTGCAAATGAAGAAATGGGCTGATTGGTTGCTGAGCCCTATAAAAGAAGTGCTCACCAAAGGGTGGTAGCGGGGGAGTGGTAAGAGCCAACGCTTGCATCGGTGAGGGCCTCACAAGCTCTCCTGAGTCCAGCGTGTCAGGATCTGTGTCGGCGTGCCTGTAGTCAGCAATGGGGGCGTGGGGAGGGCAATCCAGGGACCCTCACGACCTCAGCGCAGCTCGTCTGTGCTGATTCAGAACCTGTAGTCAGCAATGGGTGGGGAGGGAAATCCAGGAACCTCACGATCTCCAGCCGCTCTTCTGTGCCGATTCAGAACCTATAGTCAGCAATGGGGTGAGGGAGGGCAATCCAGGGACCCTCACCACCTCCAGCGGCTCGCCTGTGCTGATTCAGAACCTGCAGTCAGCAATGGGGGTGGGGAGGGCAATCCAGGGACCTCCACGACCTCCAGCGAGCTCGCCTGTGCTGTAACAGCCAAGACCCTCTGGTGGCAGTCACTGAAACTGCTGAGTGAAGTCAATTAAGAACTATCTCCCTGTCAGAGAAAATTTCCTTTAGCTGAATGGTTTCAACTACTGCCTTTGGTACCGGGGCTCTGGGTTCGATTCCCAGCAAGGGCTGCAGCTCTGCCTGCCTGAGTAAAGAAGATATGCATAACAAGGACCTCTTCAAGTGATATCTGCAGTTATCCTGTCAGAGGAGCCCCCAGCCCCCTACCTGGCGTGCTGTGGTGTCACTCAAGCAACTCATCACTCGTTGTGCCCCCCATCAACCCTTGGTCTACCCTCCAGGGTGGGGTTCTGTGAGGTGAGCCTACCCCCAAATCTAGGCAGTTTGGTGAGAGGAGGCATATAGGAAGGCCCTAGAAATTCTGCTTTTCCACGGCTGCAGACTTTCACAGAGCTTGCACCATGTCATAGAATATAGAAACACTAAAACATGGAAACTGTTGGCAGAAAAAGGACCACTTGGTTCACCTGCTCTGCCCAGATGTTCCCTGCCTATTCTGTCTCCACAGACCGCACCTGGTCTCTGTCGAGTTGAACCCCCGCCTATTTATCAATATTCCTTATGCCTATTCCATGCATGTTTGAAGTCCCTGTTTTCATTCCACTACCTTTGCCAGCACTGTTCCAGGCATCCACCACTCTTTCAGTGAGTATTACTTCCTATATCCCTCTTAAACTCCCCACCCAGCTTTATTGCATGCCATCTTGTCCTAGTGCGTTTCTTATTTGTGATAGACTCCCAGCTGTACCGCTCTGCCACATGAGGATATATGTAGTGCTGCAGAATTCTCTTTGCTGTTGCTGATTTATCATTCAATACAGTTTTCCATAGTTCCTGTGTCCTTCCCCTGCTTGTTTATCCTGAAGCCCTCCTCTATGTTCATTATGTGATATAATCAGTGACATCATATTTTGACAAAGGCAAACTACATTCTATCACAAAAATGAATAGTTAATGCTGCAGGAATGAGCAAATGCTGCTGCAAGCCCAGGCTGAAGTGCAGCAGAAACCTAGAGGCCCTGCATACAGTGAACCAGAGTGGGGTCGGAGCACTGTATTGGCAGACAGTTTAGGTGTGTTTTTTTTGTTTATTTATTTTCCATCCTTTGCCTGGCATGCCCTTGAAGTCTGCCCCCAGGCCCATCATCTGATTCTTATTATTGAGTTGGATGTCTATCTTCAAATTGTGCCCCTTGTTCTTGCACATCTCTTTTGTGACAGATGCTACTACCCCTCTTGGACTTTGTTGATTCCCTTGAGGTACTTGAACATTTCTATCATGTCCCTCTCTCCCTTCTTTCCTCGAGGCTATACATATTAAGCTCCTTTAGTCTTTCTTCGTATGTCTTCTGGTGCAGACCCTGCACCATTTAGTGCCCTCCTCTGGACAGCCTCCACTCTGTCTATGTCTTTGTGGAGATGGGGTCTCCAGAATGTGCACAGTACTCCAGATGTGGTCTTACCAGTTGTCTGTACAGAGGGCCAACAACTTCCTGTTTTCTACTGGTGAAGCCTCTCCTATGCATCCCAACATCCCCCAGCCCTCCTTGCTGCCCTCTCACATTGCTTGCCCACCTTTAGGTCATCTGATATGACTACCCCAGGTCCCTTTCCATTTTTGTTGTTGGTAGTATCTCACCCCCATTGTGTACTCTTCCCTGGGTTTTTGTTTCCCAGGTGCATTACCTGCACTTCTTAGTATTGAATCTAAGCTGCCATACATTTGACCATTCCTCTAACCTTGCCAAGTCCCTTCTCATCCTTTCCACCCTACCTTGTGCATCAACTCTGTTGCAGATCTTTGTGTCATCTGCAAAGACATCATTTTCCTTCTAGTCCCTCTGCAATGCCAAACATAAAGACATTTGAGACAGAATCTAATACTGAACCCTGCAGTACCCACCTAGTAACCCCCTTTCTTCTGAGTGGACTCCATTTACTATTACTCTCTGTGTCCTATTCACCAGCCAATTCTTTACCCAGGTGTCATCTTGGGACCCTCCCAGGCTGGCTAACTTGTATATTATTCTTTTGTGTGGGACTGTGTTAAATGCCTTGCTAAAGTCTAGGTAGGCCATGTCCACAGCCCCTCCTGATCTACTACTTTGGTCACCCCAGCCAAAGAAATCTATCGGATTAAGTCTGGCATGACCTTCTTGCTGTGAATCCATGCTGCCTTGGGTCCTGTGCCTCTGGCCTCTAGGTACTCAACAGTTCTTTCCTTCAGAAGTGATTCCATCATTTTCCCTACCACTGAGGTTAAACTAACAGGTCTGTAGTTTCCTGCTTCTGCCTTGCTCCCACTTTTGTGAAGGGAATCCATCTATCCTCCTCCAGTCTCGGGTACCACCCCATCCTCCCATGATTTGTTTAAAGGGTAGTCAGTAGTGTCACTAGTTCTACTCATAGTTCTTTTAGAATTCTGGGATGAATCCCATCAGGCCCATTGCTTTGTCCACCTTCAGTTTTAAGAGTTCTTTCAGAACCCTTTCTTCTGTAAATGGGCTGGTATCAACTTCTGTATCCAGAGTGTTTCTACTGTTTGTTTTAGGTACCTCCCCTCTTCCTTTGTAAATACTGAGCAAAAATATTTGTTTAGTATCTCTGCCTTTTTCACAGTCACCTTCTGCCCACCCTCCTCCCTTTAGTAAGCCTCACTGCTCCCTCCCTTGGTCTTCCTTCGCTCCTGATGCACCTATAAAGGTTTATCCCCCTCTCTTAACTGAGTTGGCTACCTTTTTCCTCGGTTTGGGCCTTTGCTGTTCTGACTGCCTTCCCAGCTTCCTTTTGCTTTAAGTGATACAGTTCTCTGTCCTGCTCCTTCTGTGATTCCTTGTGCTTCCTGAATGCTTTCTTTTCTCTGGAACCTTCTGCCACTTCCTTTGAGAACCATAGTGGTTTCTTACATCGTTTCGTTTTGTTTATTTGCTTCACACAAAGGCTTGTTACCTCTGTGATGGCAGTTTTATTATTCCCCATTGTTCTTCCACCCTCCTTCCTGCCCATTTGCTAGTGCATTCCTTAGGCACTCACCCATTTAGCAAAGTCAGCCCTCCTAAAGTCCAGTACTTTTGCCTTTGTGAAGCTTGACTCTATTGCTGTGTTTATTGTGAACCATACTGTTCGATGGTTGCTAGTTCCCAGATGGCTACCCACTTCTACATCTGTGATCCTCTTCATCTCCATTTCAGAGAACCAGGTCTAAGATTGCTCCCTCTTGAGTGGGCTCCAATACTAGTTGTCTAAGGCATGCCCCTGTAGGGCATCTAGAATAACCCACTCTTTGAAGTGGCTGCTCCAACTGCACTCCAGTTAACATCTGGCATATTCAGATCACCATCAGCAATATCTCCCTTTTTTGCCATTCTAAGTATACTTTCTATCATTTCCTTGTCCATTTCCTCCCCTGAGAGAGAGGTCTGTCTAACCCAGTGCAGATTGTGGTGCCATTGCGGTCTCCAAATTTACCAACAGTGCTTCTTCTCCTCCCTGTTACCCTTTCATTCTGTTGCTTTGATTCCTCCCCTTATGTAAATAGCTACTCCTTCTCCTCCTCTTTTACCCTCCCTGTCCCTCCTGTAGATAGTGTATCCTGGTATGTTTACTTCCCAGTCATGGATTTGTGTGTACCATGTTTCTGTGACTGCCATGATATCTAGATGTTCCTCCTCCATCAAGGCCACTAATTCAAGAAGCTTGTTACCCAGACTACGGGCATTGGTACTCATTGCTCTCCATTTTTGATGGCTTTACCTTCTGTTGCAGCATTCACCACTGACCTTTCTACCTCGGTCTTTTCCTCATTTAGTACACTGTTTTGTAGGTAGAGGCTGGGATTTTCCTGCTGCTTATCAGTGCCTCCCCTTGACTAGTTTAAAAGCATGAAAGCATTTAAACCAATTGCTCAAAGACTTGTTCCTTCCTGGACAGATGCAGACCATCCTGCCAGTATAGGCTGGTGTCCCTCAGGTGGAACCCAGTCCCCAATGAAACCAAACCCCTGTGCTCCACAACATTTTTTCAACCATTCTATAAAAGGAGCTTCTAGGAGGGCCGCAACTGTGATTTCTTGAGATTTAGCAGGACTCCCATGGACTGAGAAAGTCTGAGGCCGTGGCTGTAGCTTGCTAGAAGCCAGTCATCCAGATATGGGAAGACTTGTATTCCGATCTTTCTGAGATGCAGTGCAAGAAGAATTGCACAACACTTTGCAAAAACTCATGGCTGAGGATAGCCCAAGGGCAGGACTCTGAACTGATAATGCTGGCCCAGTGCTACAAACCGTAGGTATTTGTGATGCTTTGGGTGTATAGGAATATGTTGGTAGCGTCCTACATGTCCGGGGAAGCTAGCCAATCGGTGTTGATGAAGCAAGGTAATAGGGTCCCGAGCAATATCATCTTGAACTTTTCCTTGAAAAGAAACTTGTTTAACTTTCTGAGGTCCAGAATGGGGTGCATGCCACGGTCTTTCGAGACCAGGAAGTAATGGGAGTAAAACCAGTGTTTTATTGATCCATCGGAACTATTTCTACTGCCCTGTTGTTCCAGAAGGCCTTGTATCTCGAAGGTCTGACTGTGTTGATGACAGCCTGGGCTGTCATTTGGGAAGGAACAATCGGAGGGTTTCTGAAAGGTTGAGGAGTACCCTCGCGGATTATCCAGAGGATCCATTTGTCCGATGTTATAGACTTCCACTAGTTGTAGAACTGAGTCAGATGTCCTCCCACTGCGGAGGAGGAGTCCTCCTCGGACAGCTGAGGGGGGACCTGGGACAGATACTCAGAAAGTGGCGCTGGGCCCGGGCCTGTGTCTTCTGCTGCACTTTCTTTTGTGGCTGAGGTTGTGTTTTTGTTAAAACCTCCACTGCCTCTGTATCGCGAAAGACTGATAGTTGTGAAATTGATGTATTCGCAGCCCGGGCGGCGGGTGCAGATCTAGCCATCTTAATGGCAGATCTAGCCTTCTTTTTTTTTATTTTCGTCTTTATCCTCCTTCCTGCCTCCGTGCCCTCCTTCCTTCTGCTCATGTCCCCGTAACCTACCTTGAGGATCTGCCCTAGAGTGCCCATCCTCCTCTCCTCACACAGTGGGGTCTGTCCTGTAGGTGGTCGGGTGGACTTAGGTTGGCCTTCATCTAGGAGCTGCGGAGGATTTTTCGGTTTTCTCCCTTCGTCCCCACTCCCCCAGGGCGCCTTGTGCTTCCAGGATGTCGTCCAGAGTAGTGGCGTGCTTACGCCGCAGACCTTCATGCATACGGTCCCCTCCTCGGCTCTGACAGCGAAGCCGCCTCCATCCCTTCCCAATGTCGGTGCTTCCACGGCTACAGAAGGATGCAGAGCACAATGAGCTCTTGGTAACCCGCCCCTGGGGAGGAGAGCATCCATTGGGATGCTCGATCCTCCTCTCCCCACCGACCCCGGCCGCCCGGCGAGCGGGTGGCAACCAGTGCCTCAACCCTCAGCACCACCGGGCGGCAGATCTAGCCTTCTGAGTGACCTCCAGAGCTTGCTCCACATGGGGCGAAGAGATACATACCGTCAATAGGCAGGCCATGACCTGTTGCTGGGCAGCATTCGTGAAGCCCGAGTATGCTAGCCAAGAGTGGCGATGGGTGCAGATGCCAGCCACCGCGCTCGGGAAGTGGTATCGAAAGCATCCATTGAAGCTTTAACCTGTTGGTTATTGGACCGACACCCTAGTAATGGTCTTGAAGTAGCTCTGAAGTAACTTCCAATTTGGGCAGAGCTTCCACCATTTATTTGAGCAAATGCCAAAGGACATACTCATACTAGAAAAATAGCCCTGGTAGCTGGCAATATGCATACCCAGGGTGGAGGCAAAAGACTCTCTTACCTAATGTGTCTATCTTGTGAGATTCTTTTTTATAGACCAGGCTGTAGATGTCTGAGGAAGGATGGCCTCATCATGCTCTGCCGAGAGTACAGTGGGATCAGCAAAGGCTTGTGAGGCCAATATGGGGAGGGAGAGCCTTGGGAGGCCTGCTACTATTTATGGACTTGGCCATGGAAGGAATGAGGCAAATTCTTCCACATTATCTGGAGAGGGTCTCGAAAGAGGCTGTACGGAGGTGTTAAATCCATGGGTATCTCCGTGACATGGAGGTATTGGAGTCTTAAAGGCTTCCAGGATCGATTTCTGTAGTCTGGAGAAAGAAAGAGTAGAATTTAAATTTTGAGCAGAGACTTAGAGGAGGTCTTTGACCACAGGCTCTGCAAGAAATAATCCTGCTCCCAAGGCAGTGTCATCAACATCATCACCCAGTCGAGGATCTGGGTCAGGGCTGAAATCATCTCCTGACAGTCCAGGAGGGACTGTATGGACATGAAAGGAGTGAAAATCAGGAGGAAGAACAGAAGAGGAAAGAATCGGTCAAGAACCCTGGAGGCTGGACAACATTGCAGCAAGCCTTAGCGCCAATGAAGAGAAAAATGGCGCTGAGCACAAGGAGAGTGTATCTGAAAATGACCCAGCACACGGTGCCGACAGAGCCCACTTGATGCCACGAATAGCACCGACAGAGCCTGCAGTGCCGCGGACAGCACCGACAGACTCCTCGGCTCCGTGGGCGGTGCCAACAGACCCGCCGCGAGAGTCTCTCTGGCGCTACGGACAGCGCCGACAGAGTTCAGGGTCTGAAAACTGTGATTTGAGGAAAAAGTAGGAAAATTGGCAGGAGATAGAGGCATCGGTGTGGACCCCTGCACCGTAGCCATGTGAGGGGATAAACACCAGGCGTGGGCTGATAGCACAGAAGGCGCTGCATGACTAGGAAGGCCCAACCGCTACCTGTTCCTCCGAACGGCCGAAGGCCTCGGATGACCAGTTCAGGCAACTGGACCAACCTCCGAGCCCACTGCTCCATAAGAGCAGTCCACTGGTGAAACTGCTCATCAGAAGCTCCTCCAATAGGCGGGAGGGGCTCTGGTATTGAGGTTGGTCACCAGAGACAGAAACCGGTGACTCTGACAGAGGTGGAGACCAGCACCTAGCCCCAACAGGCCGTCTACGCTGGAGGCGTGCAGAGGCGACCTCAAAGGATGCCGTTTCTTCTTGACTTGTGTGCTGAAGAAGAACTTGAGGCGAACAATACCGTGAGTGGGACAATTTCCTTTCTTGCTTTTGGGGACCACTCATCTTCCTGAGCACTGGACTGTCCATTGTCAGAAACCCCCGGAGGAGTGGTCGGATCGGACCCAGCCCGGCTGACTGAACAGCTTTCATCGAAGTCTCTCACCATCACCTGACCTACTTATGTCGACTCCGTCAATGGAGGGCTGAAGACTTCTTTCTTGTTATAAGTAGAATTTAATCTAATCGGTACTTATTCGAAGATAAACTACAAAACAAAAACTGAAAACTAAGCTGCTAGTTTGAAGTTTGACTCCGGCGGGTGAAACAACGTTGTCACTGAAGTGCACTCGAGGCGGGAAAAAAAAGAACTGAGGCGGTTGGAGGTCGATGCTGAGATAGTCATTACCACGAGCTGGGGCTTGTGGTGCCACTTCATGCGGCTGCATCTCAGGCGCTGACCCTCTGGAAAAAGTTTGCTCCACTGGGTCCTAGTGCCTCTGGCGAACTCCCATAGTGTGAATGAGTGGTGGAGATTTTATGTCCAAGAAGTTCAAAATATCCCAAGGAGGCATGGGATCCCTAATGGGAGGTTTAAGAGGAGAATTCCCCTCAAAAATGTTAGGGCTAGATCCGTCTGGGCAACATATTTGCCATCCACGGTGCATGATAGGCAGAGATTGCGAAAGGTGCACTTTGATGGAAGAATAGTGGAGGCCCGTGTCTGACAGGGAGAGGAGATACTCAAGGACAGCATTCAGAGGCACAGGAGAAGAGTCAAACCCAGATTGGAGGTCCACAGGAAAATCGTTTCCACTTCATGGCATAGGTAGCTCCAGTGGAAGGTTTCCTGGCTGCCACCAGATCTCTGCCACTCTGGAAGAAACTCCAGAATGGGAAGTGGCTATATCTGTGGGTGCCAGGCATGCAGATGTAAGGGATCAGAGATCTGGGTGAATCAGCCTGCCTGCCTCGCGACAGTAAGTAGGAGGACACAAGGAGGAAGTTGGAGGTTCCACTGTCAGTTGCTGCAGCATGCGGAACTATATCTGACGAGGCCAAAGTGGAGCTATGAGGATCATCTCACTCCTCCGCTTAGAGTTTGAGCCGAACTCTTTGCAGAAGAGGAAAGGGAGGAAGCATACGAATCTCCTGTCCAGCAGAGGGACAATGCATTTCACCAGAAAACACCAGGCTCGTGATCGAGCAAGCAGAAACTGGTCAGTTTTATGTTGCATGGAGACACAAAGAGGTCCAGCTCTGGAAAACACCATCTTTGGAACAGGTTGTTCATTACAGACTGCAGGACTTCCCATTCATGAGCCCTCAACTGAAACTGGCTTAAGGTGTCGGCTAAGGTGTTTTGGACTCCTCTAGAACCCAGAACCACCTCTCATTGCCTCCCAACAGAGGGGTAGGAGTGAGTTCCCCTTGCTTGCTGATTTAATAAACAACCGACATGTCTGTTTGCAGCAACAGGGGACCTGGGCGGAGGTCAGGAGAAAGCAGCTTATAAAGCGTACAGAAATGAAAATTAGCGTACCTACATAATTCTTGATCTTCCTGTGTATCTTCACCATTCATCACAGTTGGGTATGTGGCCAGAGGTCACAACCCGCGAGGAACTCTTTTTTTGGATGGGTGGAGTCGAACACTGTCAGTGCCACCCTCTGGGCGAAGCACTCTGTGGCGCTCAGTTGGCAGTCAGATATCGTCACTGCCCTCCCACCATTTCTGAGTCACCACAGAGTAAGAAGCAGGGTTGGGAGGGTGGGACAAGGAAGTTCAAGGGACAGACAAAGAAACCAAAAGGAGAAAAAATGACAGAGGACAGATGAGGGAGAGAGGAGAAAACTAAGGGAGTTGGGAGGGCCCCAATCTCTGGAAGAAAAGGAACGTTAAGTGGAAAAGGGGACAAACTGATGGCCCACGGTCATCTGGGCCCACCTTGAAGGACTTACTGCCCAGGGAGTTACAGGCCTGGACAGGCCACCAAAACCAAGGCACAGGGTTTGGCAAGCATACTCTGGCAGAGCGACGCAGTTAGAGCATAAGAAGGACCAGGAGCCAAAAGCTGTTCCTCCCTGACCAACCAAATAGGAAAAAGGAGAATTAGACATCAGATCAAGATTCAGAGGAGTAGAGGCAGCCTCACCATCCCACCCCAAAGGGGTGGAAGCAGCGATGAGGGTAGCCCCTCTCACTCCTCCCCTTCAAACAAAGGGAAGGAAAAAAAATCCTGTGTGGCCAGGTCACCCCACTCCTGACCAATGGAGAAGAACACCAGAGGAAGGGGACCAGAGACTGAGGCCCCAGGGGATGGAGGGTGAGATTTTGTGATGAATAGTGAAGATACACAGAAAGATCAAGAATTACAGTGAGGTATGTAATCTTCATATTTTATCTGTGTCAATCTTCACCATTCATCACAGTTGAATGATACCAAGCCCCTCGAAGGGGCTCGAGACCTAAAGACTAAGTCCCTTAGCTCTCAGTGGGGAGAGAACATAGGAGAACCCTATGGGGCTGGTGAGGCCCGAGACTGGGTAGAGTGAGGCAGGGAACCCCGAGGGGCAGGAGGTTGCCCAAAAGATGACGCCTCACTCTATGGGAGAAAAGGTGGGTTCTCCGGTAGGCAGAGAAATCACCACGCCGGGCCAAGGGTGACAACGGGAAAGATGCAGCCATGCTGTCCACCTAGTGCAGATTGCTGTCCCACGACCCTGGAAGCTACCTCGTTGGCGTCGTAAGATGCCCTCGCTTGGTGCCTTGCTAGCCCCAGGCCACGTGCAGAGAGTGCAATGGCTTGCCTGGTTACCTCAGAATCAGGCAAGGAGGCTGGAGATTGACCCAGCCTAAACTACAAAACCTATCATAGGACGCATAGTGGACCTGATGAGCAAAAATCAACAGCAGCAACCATGCCGAGTAAAGGTCCTCCTCCCCAGAAGTCAAAATCTGTGGAATCTTGATCTGGGGCCTATCACGGTGGGCGCCAATCCCATCGGGAGTGTCCAGCTGCATCAGTCCTGACTGAGGATGAGGCATACGACCTGGAGACTCCAGAGGGCACAATACCTCTGGCTCAGATCCCTAGGGCTGGGACTCTGGAACAGGGTTGCTGCCAGAACTGCAATGGCGCCTCCTGGAAAGAACAGGCCAGGCAGGCACCACAGCGTCCACACTGAAGTCGCCTAAAAAGGCCGTGTTGAATGCTCTGGATTTTGCTGAGGAGTGGGTGGTGTGATCATGGGTCTTCCATCATCCTCACGAGGAAGCTGATACTCCGTGAGATCAGCAGCAGGGGAGATGTGGACGGAAGGTTCTCTCCCCAGAAAGGAGGAGAGGAAGCAGAAGACATCGGAGATCCAGTTGTTGGCTGCTCAGGGAGGGTGGAACACCCGCTTGTCCATAGCCCTGACATAAGTAGGGAAGTGAGCAGCCACAGCCCTGAACTGTTTCAGGAGAGAGAGGTCCCATAGGACAATGAATGCCTGAGAGAGCAGGAGATGGTGACAGAGGAAAGGGGCCAGGTCAGCCCTCTGTCTGGGCAAGAAAGCGTACCGGAAGCCTCTAAGGAAGGAGGAGTTCCAGAGAGCCCAACAGCGACAGCTGATCAACCACCCTGGAACTGTCTAGACCGTGCCTGACGAATTCCCTTGGGAGGTGACCAGGACAGTGTGAGCCCAAAGGATGGTCCCTTCCTCCAAAGACCAGGGCCCTCTCAAGGAGACAGAGAGGGCAGGGTGGGGTCCATGCTGCGACTCCTCCCATACCGGTTGGGTCCCAGAGAAGGGCCACCTCCTCAAACCCTGGCCCCTCGACCCCTCAGAGTCCAAGAGGCCTCTGCCTCAAAAACACCAGTCTGGGCAGCTGGCAGCCTGGTCTGCCTGAGAAGACCACCCAGGGTAGCACCTCCCCTCCATTGGCGCCCTGGTCAGCCTTAAAGTTGGCGATCTAGGCACACCACATGAGGGGTATCCCAGCTGAGGGGAGAAAACCCTCCAGTCTAGGCTGCAGGGCAGTGGTGGCCTGGACCACTGCCTGTTGGTCAGCAACTCTAACCCCTGACTTTGGGGGCTACGCCGCTCTTCAGAGGAGGCTGGTTCTGGTCAGCCAAGTAGCTACCAAAGGTGTCCATGGGCTGCCAACTCCAAAGAGTCAGACAGCAGGTCTGAACCAGACCCACAGTCCACCTCTGGAGAGGTACAGACTGTAGTCCAGTGCCAGCCCATACGTGGATGCCTGCTCCTGTCGGACGAGGAGGTGCCAGTCTGGGTATCCACACAGAGTCGGCACCAAACTCCTCCAGGGCACCATGGCGGTGCCGAGGAAAGATAACAAATGCGGCAGCGGAAGCAGGTCTACGTCATGCAGGCACCGTCCTCCCCATGGTGTTATAAACAGCACTGGGGTCAGGACGGCACTGACGGTGATGTCAGAGAGCTACACCTCCCATGGTGCCGTGTGCTGCAAGCGTCACCATCCCAGCCTCGGTGCCCAAAACAGTCAAAGACTGCACTGTAGAACTTCCACGGCACCGCCAGCACTATCGATGCCATGAATGAGCGTTAACAGCAGGGTGGCGCATGCGGCGGACCACCACTGACCACGGTGTCATCAGGGCCCATGGCACCGTGAAAACGCCAAAGTCCAAGCGGCACGGACAGACTACACCGAGAACAGTGCCGACCAGGCTTTCCAGTCTGGGAAATGACACCAGGGGCCTTACGCCCGAAAGGATGAATGCCAGGTGGTGCCTCCTGCCCCCGGAAACAGACTGGGCCCCTGCACGCGGAAGGGGCTTCTGCCAGTGAGGCTACAAGAGGTGGAAGCCCTTCCTCCGCGGTCCATATAGAACCAGGAGGGACCCAGAGGAAAGGCTGAGAGAAGGCAGCTTGGCCCAACGAGCGCACCCGTCCCCGAAAATCGACGGTGCCTGTCCAACTTTCCATGCATACCGTTCCAGGACACAACGACCCATAGAGAAAGAGGCGCCGCATGAATCCATGTCATGAAGCGGGTCAAGACTCGCAAGATAACGTTCATGCTGGTCAGTAATGGAGTACTTGCGCCACATGGGCACAGTCGCATGGGAGGCCACCCGATTTGTTACTTTTTCCCTCTGACCTAGACATGATCAATGGTAAGCAAAGTGAAAAACACACTTGGCGTCGCTGAAAGTAATAAAGAACAATCTTACCAGGCAGGCATCGAATAGGCAAAGCGGACAGACAGGTAGATGAAGGTGTCGACAGGCAAAACTAGGTCAAATCGTGGTTGCTTGAAGAGCTCCTCACGGAGTGACCCTATGGCAGGAGATAACAACCATGAGGGCGGGTCGACAACACCTAATGGCCAACCCATGAGCACCGGCAGTGCTGACATCGCCCATCCAAAATACAACTCCTGCGTGGGTCGTGACAGCCTGCCACATACCCAACTGTAATGAATGGTGAAGACTGACACAGATAAGATATGCCCTCATCTCCAGAATATTGATATGGAGGTCAGTTCCAGAGAAGACAAAGTACCCAGTGTCCGACAATTTTGAAAATGAGCCCACACCCAGGCACGAGGCATTGGTTGTGAGAACCTGAGAAGAGGCTTCTCTCTGAAGGGGACTCTGGACTCAGATTCTGGTGGGAGAGCCAACGAGAGAAGTCTATACCACTGCTCTGGAGATCAAGACTGACTGGTCAAGATTATCCTCCTCTGATCCCATTGCACTCTGAGGGACCTTCATAAACAAAGCGTGCTGAGAGAATGGTCATGAAACTTTCAAACAACATGAAGTCTTGCTGTATTCTGACTATTGCAGTGATCTCCAACCTTTGAACTGCCCTGGAGAGGAAAGAGTTAACTTTCCATGCAAGGCATGGAACGCTGAGCTCGAGCTCGGTTGAAGCCTCTGCCTGCTGTTGTTTGAACCCCAACAGCAGATTCTTTACTCCGCCTCACTGAACAGTCGCTCGGAGATTTCTCCTTCGCTCGGTTCAAAAGAGTCGGTTAAAGCATTGTTTTTCTCTCAGTTACAACCAAATTTCTGCAATTTAACCTGTCAGTTAAGTCTCTGTCTGTGGTACCATGAGTACTAGATAGGTTTCCATATCAGTTTTCTGTGTGGAACTTGTAAACATTGGATCGGTTCGGTTTGAACTGATCAGGTTTGTGAAAAAGTTTTCTATTCTTATTAGTGTGTGGTAACCGGTCCGTATCGGTTCTAAAAACCGGATTTATTCGTTTTTCCAAGACCCATAACACAGCGGAACTGATAGGGGTGTCTTGCCTGGTGGATTGCCGAAAAAGAGTGCTTTTGGTTAGGATTGGCCATGTCTGAGAAACACAAAGAAAAAACTGGGCCCACTGGGTTTCAACACTGTAGTGTGTGTGTGGGAAGCCTTTGCTAAGGCTGATCCCACCACCTGTGTTGTGTCTGGGGTTTGACCACCTCGATTCAGACTGCCAAATTTGTAAAAGTTTTCCCAAAGCTACTGGATAAGAGTAGGTAGACTAAGGGAAAGGAGGCAGAAGTCCGCTGACCCGGATGGCCAGCCAGTTCAGTTCAACCAAACCAGAAGGGTGCCCTCTGACCAGAGGCGAAACTTCTTCAGGCAAAAGGAGAACTGATTCTGAGAGTCAGTTCCAGTTAAAAGAAAAGAAGGATAAGTCAGCGGTTTGGATCACAGGTTCTCTCTCTGACCACTGATGAAATAGCCAAAGCGATAAGGATAGTTCAGTCGCTACTTTGGTTCCGACCGAACCGGCACCATCGGTCAGGGGCCCGGTTCGGTCAGTTCCCTGGTTCCGGATTATACTTTAGAAAATTTTATGAACCGGAGGAGGAGGAGGAGAATATGATGATAGTGATGGTGATTATGAAAGTCTGGATGTGCCCATTGACCCGGACATCTCCCCAGACAGACCTTCAGGTGTTTCTCCTCCCTAGGCTTGAGTCCCTTCCCACTTTATGTTTTACAAAAAGTGGCTGAAACCTCCAGCTTCCTATGGAAGAAGCAGTAGAGGATCAGGAGGAGCCTGATTTCGTTGAAATGATGGACATCCCAGATCCCGAGAGATTGTCTATTCTCCTCCATAAGTCTTTTGGGAAACAGACATTTAAAATTTTAAAACTCCTAATTCCATACCTTCTGTGGACAGAAGAATGGACAAGAGGTATACTCTTTCAGGCTCAGACACGGAGTTCCTTTCCCAACAATGCAGCCATGTTGGGGTAGTGCAGGCTGCTGCCTGTGATAAGGCAAATATACCCTTGGCTTCCACACCGATAAGGACTCCAGGAGGATTGATGCCATGGCGAAGAAACAGTACATGGCAGCATTCCTGGGACTCAGGCAGGCTAATTATATGGCCTACACAGCTAGATACCAGAAGTCCAGATGGGACACCGTTATGGCTGTAGCTAAACAGGCCCGGTAACTTGCAAGGGCTGGAGGCGGGTGGCTGCAGATGGGACTGAGGCATCAAGGTGCAATTTCATGCTGCTGTGGACTCCAGTGATGTTTCATCTAGAATCATGGCTACATCTGTTGCCCTTTGGAGGATGGCTTGGCTCAGATGTACTAGCCTGTCACAGGATACCCAGGCTAAGGCCATGGATTTTCCTGTCATTGGTAACTCTCTGTTTGGGAGCAGACAGAGAACTGCATGAAAAAATGGGCAGTACAGGACCACCTACAGGAGTGCTCAGGCCAAATAAGGCAAGCCACTCCTCAGGGCAGCATTCCAGGGCAGGGGCAGGCCCCTTCATGAAGCCTTTTGCAAGCCCAGGCCTCCTCTTCTGCTTTTGCTCAGAGGGTTCTTTGAGGGAGAGGAGCAGGCGGGTATGGCAGGCTGCTTCCACCCCTCAGCCTAAAGCCCTGCCAAGCAGACACCCTGATGGGTCTGCCAGGCGATTCTCCACTACCTGTGAGGGGCAGGCTGGCTTACTTGGTCAGGACTGGAAGTCTAACATCAGACAAGTGGGTCCTGGAAGTAGTAAGCCAGGGACTGGTTCTCAACTAGAAAATTTCCAAAGATGAGAACCAGATCCTTTCACCTGCAAATCCTTCAGAGGCCCTTGCCCTAGAGGCATAGATCTCTTCCCTCTTGGCTCTCAGAGCCATAGAAAGGTTCCAGCCCTACACAGGGCAAGGTTTGTACTCCAGGTACTTCTAACCCCCAAAGACAGGAGGATGGCGGTCCAACCTGGATCTGAGATATTTAAACAAGCACCTCTTAAAGCCAAAATTCAAAATGGTGACTGGGAATAATTCTGCCCTCTCTAAGGCCAGGGACTGGCTAGCCTCCCTGGACCTCAAGGATGCCTATTTTCACATTCTCATCAGGTGCTCCCACAGAAAGTACTTCAGGTTCGATTGCCCTCAGGCCACTATCAATTAAAAGCAATGCCCTTTGGCCTAACATCAGCCCCAAGGGTGTTCACAAAGTGCCTGGCAGTAATTGTTGCTTCCCTAAGGAGAAAAAGATCTCCATTTCCCATACCTGGATGACTGGCTCATAGTGGGTCAGTCCCAGACCAGAATCAAGTCACATTTGCAGATAACTCAGCAACTGCTCACTTCTTTAGGATTCCTCCTAAATCTTCCAAAGTCAGTTCTGGAACCAGTGCAGCTCCTCACCTTTATGGGGTGGAGCTCATTACAATAAGAGCAAGGGCCTTTCTTCCCTGGACAGGGCAAGGACACTAGTAAAACTGGCCTCTTCTTTCACCCTTCAGGTGTCTCGACCAGCAAGGCACTTCTTGCAGCTCCTGGGCCACATGGCAGCCTCTACAGCAGTGGTCCAGGGCAAGATTTCAGATGAGGACATCCAGTTCCATTTGAGAACCTTCAGGTCCCAGAGAAAGTATCCCTGACCAAACTAGTCCCAGTAACTCGAACCCTGATCCAGGCTCTTCAGTGGTGGCAAGATCAGGACAATCTAAGAGCAAGGAGTTCCTTTTGTCACTCAACCTCATTCTCTAATCCTTACAACAGATGCCTCCCTCTTGGGCTGGGGAGCCCACTTGGGACCTGACTACCCAAGGGCTGTGGTCAACTCAAGAATCTCTGCTTCATCAATCTCTTGGAACTCAGAGCAGTGTTTCTGGCACTGCAAGTTTTTTCCAAGTCTGTTCAGAACAAAGTAGTCAGATCAGAACAGACAATACCACCACAATGTGGTACATCAGCAAGCAAGGGCACTCGGTCTACAGCCTTGTGCACAGACACAATGAAGTTGTGGTCTCTGGCAAATTCCCTACAAACTTCTCTTATAGCAGTGCACCTCCCAGGGAAGGACAATGTCCTGGCAGATGCTCTCAGCAGGATATCTCAGGGCCATCACAGATGGTCCCTAGATCCCCTAATTTTGAAGGTGATTTTCTCCAGATGGGGCACTCCACAGATAGATCTTTTGCAGCCCAGACAATCACCAACTTCCTTTTGCTGCAGACCCCAGTATTGGGCTCAGTCCACCTGGATGCTCTAGTTCTTAATTGGGAAGGAAGTTTTGTATGCTTCCCCCTTCCCTCTCCTCTTAGGTACTAGTCAAAATCAGGTCTCAACCCTGCAAAGTGATTCTGATTGCTCCAGACTAGGCCAGACAGCCCTGGTACCCACTGTTGCTGTCCTTAGCAGTCCACCTCCCCTGTCTCTTCCCAGGAATTACAACCTGTTGACATCCTCTCAGGGAGAGTTTGGTATCGAATCTCAAATCTCTCAATCTCAAGGCCTGGCTCTTGAAGAGTTAGAGTTGCTGATCTACACCTCTCTCAAGGTGTTTGGATATTCTAAAGGCTTAAAGCCTTCCACCAGAAAGACTTACAACTCCAAATGGAAAAGGTTCACTATTTGGTGCTCTGGTAAGCATATTTCTCCAGAGTCTGCTGGGTTGCCTACAGTCCTGGACTATATAGTTCATCTCAATAGCTTGGGACTCAGACCAGCTACATTCAAAAGTACATTTGGCAGCTTTTTCTGCTTTTTTGTCGGTAGGTAAGCCCTCTTCTCTTTCAGCTCATCCTGTATTTTGTAAATTCTTCAAGGGATTGTTGCACCAATCCTCCCTCAGGGACCCTGCTCCTGCTTGGGACCTAAATGTGTGCATTGCTCAGCTTATACAACCTTCCTGAGCCTTTGTCCTCTGCAGAACTTAAGTACTTGACTTGGAAAACTGTGTTTTGGTAGCCATTACCTCTGCCAGACACATCAGTGAGTTACAGGCCCTGTAAGTGGAGCCTGATTTTATCTCTTTTCATAGAGATAAGGGGTCCTAAATTAATAGGAAGTTTTTGCCTAAGGTGGTCTCAGATTTCCACCTTAACCAGTCTATGTCTCTTCCTGTTTTCTTCTCTGACCATTCCTCCTCTGGAGGGAGGCTGCACAGACTGGACATCAAAAGGGCCCTTAGCTACTACATAGAAGTGCACCAAGGGTCTGGGTTTGACTCCCTCCAATTGTTCCTCACTTATGGTGAGGTCGGTGGAAAACCTGCCACTAAAGATCTATTGCCAGGTGGATTGTCTCTTGTATACAATTCTGCTATGAAAAATTGGGTAGGACTCCACCCTCAGGCTGAGGCTCACTCTACTAGAGGTACAGCTGCTTTCCTGGCGCTGCCAGGATATTCTATCTTAGAGATATGTCAAGCAGTCACCTGGAAAACAGTCCATACTTTTACCAGGCATTACTCTCTGGATATCCAGGCTAGGAGTGATGCTCAGTTTGGCACAGCAGTACTTCAGAGCCTATTCCCAAAGTAGGTTCTGTCCCTCCTCCATGGAGGTACTGTTTGATGATCGGCAATAGTCAGAATACAGCAAAATGTCATGTTGTTTTAGAAAAATTACTCACCTTAGTAATGTTTCTTCTAATGGAGTCTTGCTGTATTCGACTCCCCACCTCCCTCTCAGAACCTGGTTTTGGGATGTGGGTGGGCAGGAGCAGTGTTGGCACCTAGAGGTGCCCCTTTTCACCCTCCTTTATTTTGGGTGTGTTGTGTTTTGTTTTTGGGTTTCCTGACTTGAGTCTTTGCTTTGAAACCAAAAACCCTTTTATCAAATTTAGTTGCCAGTTGGCTAGTGTGAGTTTACAGTTTCCACACAGAACTCCCAGTGTGTGTATAGCTCGTAAAGATCTGGCAGTTGGAGTTCAAACAACAGCAGACAGAGGCTTCAACCGAGCTTGAGCTCAGTGTTCCATGCCTTGCATGGAAAGTTAACACTTTCCTCTCTGGGGCAGTTCAAGGTTGGAGATCACTACAATAGTCAGAATACAGCAAGACTCCATTAGAAGAAACAACATTACTAAGGTGAGTAATTTTTCTTGTGGGCCAAAGAGCAAGGTGTACTGCCCTGTCGGTGGGAGGAGGCCTTCCCTTGCTCTATGTCCAGGATTGTCCTATGTATTGTAACCTCTGACATGGCTTGGGAATGACTTGCCACGTTTAGGGTGATCCCAGGAGCTAAACAGACTGAAGGTATCCTGTAGAGCAGCAGAAGTCGATCCTTCGTGGTGGCAGTCAGAAGCCAATCGTCGAGGTAGGATAAATTAAGTGTCTCTGCCTCCTTAGGGCTGCTGCCACTACCACTAGTTACTTCGTGGAATGGCGCGGTGCGGAGAAAGGCCAAAGGAAAGGCCCGAAACTGAAAGTAGACCCTCAGGAACCTCCTGTGAGCTGGAAGCACCAGAATATGGAGGTAGGCATCCTACATTTCTAGGGAGCAGAGCCAGTCCCATTGATGCAACATAGAAAGAATGCCCAGTAAAGTGACCATCCTGAACCTCTTGTACTCTATATAGTTGTTCAAGAGGCTCAGGTCAGAATCGGCGCAGGTCCCCTGTCTTCTTGGGAACCAAGAAGAACTGGGAAAAACCCTTTCCCCACTGAGGGGCTGGAGCAGGTTCTATGGCCTTCTTGTCTACTAGGGCTGTACCTCCTCCTGAATGAGCTCGGTATGGGAGGGAGTAAGTCATTTGGACCTGGGGATTGTCCAGGAAACTGCAGAAATTCCAGTGCGTGACCCTGCTATATCAACTGGAGAACCCACTCATCAGTAGTGATGGTGGCCCACCTGTCAGTAAGTGAGAACTGGCCCCCCTACTATCTCTCCCTGGACTCAGCAAGAGTGGGGAGTCGGGCAGGAGGAAGACGTTGGAGCCTGAGGTGGGCAGGGAGACCTGGGAGGGTTTGGTGTTCTAAGGTCCCTGTGCTCCACCGGTTGAGAGGGAGCTTTCTGGTGAAAGTTGCATCTTTGTTGCTGTCCTTTGGGATTCTGCCCCCAGCGATGCCTGCCTGGGGTCTGATCAGATCTGTACAACTGATGCACAGGCTGAATGGCCTTACCAGAGTCCTGGAGGTCCAAGATAATTTTTCAACGTCTGGACCAGAGCACGGACCCATTGAGCAGGGCATCTATGATGGCATCCTCAAGGTCCTGCCTAAATCCAGAAACTCTGAGCCAAAGTACCTCCACATACAAATCCTGTGGCGGCTGCCTGTCCACTGAATCATAGGAGGACCTTAAGACATGCTCCCCACATCCAAACCAGACTGGAGCACGTCCAGGAGCTCCATGTTGTTGTCAGAATCAGGCTTTTAGAGCTTCGATGGCCATGTTCCAGAGTACTGCGCCATGTCTTAAAGATGTTGAGCAACTGAATGGTGCAGGTGGCCAATGAATAGACCTTCCTGCCAAACTGATTCAGATGTTTGGATTCCTTGTCCAGTGGCTGGTAGCTCATTGTCTGGGGCTGTTTTGGTCTGCCGTGGAGCAGTCATTATACGACCAAGTCTGCCTTGGGCTGTTCACCAGAATGGCTCATTCGTCAGGATGCGATACAGTCTATCCGCTTTCTTTGGTATAGTGGAGGCTGTCGATGAGTGCCTCCAGGCTAGCCTGGTGGCATCCTGAAAGAAGTGCCACCAAGAGTGGTACAACTAATGGTTTAGGCTCATTGATATCCAAGAAATGAGCCAGCCTTTTCTCTCTGGATCTAGATCCAGTTTCCTACTAGTTCAAAAACTGGATGTGATGCATCATGTCCAGAATGTGGGATCATCTGGGAGGGTGGGCGAATCTCCCAGAGGTCAAGGTGATGGGAAGAGGAAAACTCCCTGAGGATCTGGAAGAGGCAGAATAGTACAAGTCAGATGACCTCGAGGAGGATCTGGGGCGAGAATGTCTGTGCCACCTCCTGTGATGCCTGGAAGCGATCTTGAGCGGTGTCCGTGTCATCCGGAGAGACCTGTCCGATGGAGTAGGAGATGTTTCCCTGGGGAGGTGATGACCGTGGAGGCTGCAGAGAGTCTACCAGGAGAGGCTGAGGTGTGGGAACCAGGGTTCCTTGAGGATAATGTCTTTCTTGACTGTGTCCCACCAAGAACAGAAAATGTCCTTGAGCTAGACTCGGCACCATCCCCAGCCTCAGTGCCATGAGAATCGGTCAGAAGACAGCACTGTAGAATCTCCCATGGCACTGTCAGCACCATCGCGCCCGTGAGCAGCATCGACAGCAGAGACGGCACCAAGTGGCAGACCGGCACTGACCACAGCACCATCAAGACCCACAGTGCTGCGAATGGCTCCAAGGCCCAAGATGGCACTGGCGACATCGAGGATGGTGCCGACCCAGATTTCCCAGCCCAAGGAAACACCACTGGGGGCCTTAGCCCCAAGGGTGACTGCCAAAGTGGTGCCTCCTGCCCGCCCCCAGGAGACAGACTGAACCTTCTGCACCATGGAAGGGGCTTCTGCAGTGGCGAGGCTACTAGGAGCAAAGCCCCCTCCTCCACGGTCAATATAGAACCGGAGAGGACCCAGAGCAAAGGTGAGACTGTGGCTTGGCCCAAGTGCATGCCCGTCCCTGAAAGTCGATGAAGCTCCCAACTTTCCAGACATGTTGCTCTGATACGACAGTCCATGGAGAAGCAGGCATCACACAAATCCATGTCATGAAGTGGGTTTAAGACACACGAGGCAACGATCATGCTGGTGGGTGACTGAGTACTAGCGACTGGCGAGCACCATCTCACAGGGCTGCCTCGTATTCACTTGATTTCTTGCCCCAACTGAGAAATGATCCACGGCAAAACAAGTTAAACAAAGACTCGATGTCGCTGACAAATAAAAAAGGAAGTGTCTTATCACAGCGGTGTCGAGTGGTGGAGAAAGCGGAATCAGCAGGAAAAGTATTTCTTGGTGTCAATGACATGGAGCAAAAATACTAGGCCTCTTGATAGCAACTCCTCTCCGGTCGTACCTCTGACGGAGACTAACTGGCAGGAAGGCGGAGTCGACAACACCTAATAGCCAACCCGTGAATGCCACACAGTAGTTGGCCTCGAGAGCCTGACAGTGCTCGACTCGCCCATCCCAAAAAAAAAAAGCTTCTGTGGGGTCGTGACCTCTGGCTACATGCCCAAGGTGATGAATGGTGAAGACTGCACAGATAAGACTGAAGAAACCTGCGGTGGGCAGGATGGATGGGGATATGTAGGTAGGCATCCTGTATATCTAGGGCACATAGCCAATCCCCTTGTTGCAGCATTAGCATGATGGAATTCAGGGTGACCATGCAGAACCTTTTATACTAGATGTATAGGTTCAATCGTTTGTGGTCTAGTATCGGTCTGAGATCTCCAGTTCTTTTTGGGCACCAGGAAGAAATGGAATAAAACCTCTTTTGGTGTTCTGGGGTACCAGATAAATGGCCTTCTTGGTCAGAAGAGCCTGTAGTTCTTCCTGGAGAACAGGAATGCAGTCGTGCGTGTAATGGACAGAATGGAGGGGATGAGGGAAGGCATGGAAAGGAGTTCCAGAGTGTGACCCCTCTGAATGATCTGAGTACCCACTTGTCTAATAAGATAGTTCACCAGGCCTCTAAATGGAGGCAAAATGACCATCCATGGCTTCTGAGGCCTGATTGAGGAAGCGTGGACAGAGCCCCAGTTGGTCACTGGGAGGTGGGCTGATCAGCCCCACCAGGAGGGTGGGAGGCGAGGCCCTTGGTAGCAGAGGTGTTGGTCCTAGAAGGCTGGGCGACCTCAGAATCCGCCTCTATATGAGCCTCTATATTTTCCTCCTCTTTTAGAATAAAGGATTGAGGATGACCACGATGGCTAGGGTATGGTACATGCCATGTACTGTACGTGAGTGTCCATCCTGAAGACTTGAGACCATCTATCAGTGTTTGGGTATCTGGGTCGAAAAGCTTTTATTTATTAAACTCCAGGATTAGAATTACCTTTGAGCAGAGACTGCTCGTTTACAAAGAGTTCCACGTCAAAGGATGGGGTAACATACAACAATGGTAAACATGGTTAACAGTCATAACTTACATAATAACTAGTACATAAAATAGTTCAATCAATGTATTGCAGAAGAACAACCACAAGCTAGTTTCTAACAGGATTCATGGTGAAGACAGTATACTTGGTAGGAAGAGTCAGTAGGAAGCTGGCCGAAAGGTGCCGTTGTCAGACAAGGATAAAAGACTGAGGGGACAGGGGCCAGCAGCCATACCAATGAGTGAGTCTGAAAAGAGGGATGGGAGGTGAGGGGGATGAAAGGGTGAGAGGGATAGGGCTGGAGCCAAGAAAGCAAGGCTTGCATGTCCTGTTATAGCTACTGCTAGGGTAGAGGCGGAGACCATTTTTAGGGAGGCAGACACAAATAGAGGGTGGGGACCATTGCTTAGGAGGCAGTCACAAGATGAGGTAGAGGAAGAATAGCCGCAGTTGCCTTTTAAAGTGGCTTAGCATTGTGGCAGCAAAAGTCTCTTTGTTAAGGATGTTGAACCACTGTGGAGCCCTGTGCATGAAGATCTCTGGCCCAATGAGTTCCGGTGCCTGGGGACATGGAAAGTCTGGTATTGAGAACTGCGAGTTGACTGGGTGCTGCTGTTGGCAGTAAGGAGACTTGCAACACCTGTTGTCATGAGTCCAGAAGAGCTTTTTGGCTATCAGACAGGTCTGGTATTGTATCCTGCTAATAGAGGTAGCCAACCAGTCTTGGCGTAAAGGTCACAGGTATGCATTAGGCAGTCAGCCCCATGAGAAGTCTACAGGCCTTAAGTGTCACTGATATTCTCCTAAGTGCAGTGGGGAGGCGGAGCCATAGATGACTAGTCCATAGTCGACAATGGAGGTAACAGAGCTGTGGATGGCCAGTCTTAGGGCTTCAGGGGTCATACAGTGTATATACTTGTGGAGCAGGCCAAGAATATGTTGGCAGACTTAGTAACCTTCCCAATGTGCTGATGGTAGGAAAGTGAGCTGTCAGGGTGATGCGAGGTATTTGAACTCATGAACCTGCTCAAGTGTGGTCCCCTTGATTATGGTGATGAGGGAAAGAGGTTTATACATACTACGAGCATTGCAGAAAGTCATGACTTTTGTCTTGCTATAATTCAAGACAAGTTTGTGGAGCAAACCATTTTCCACTAGCCTGAAATCATGTTGTAGTTGACTCTCAAGTAGCTTGAAGTGCTGGTTGCTAAAAAGTGGGCGATCATCTGCGTAGAGTAGTATCCTCTGTTGGCAGATGCCAGGAGGTGGTTTAGGAAGAGAAACTAGTAAAGGGCCCACTACAGACCCCTGAGGGACACCTGAGAGGACTGGTTTTCAACTGAGGTGACACCAGAAATTTTAACACTTTGAACTCTCTTCCCAAGGTAGCTGGCAAACCAGGGCATTGCATCCTTGGAGAGCCCAAGAGCTGTCAGTTGTCTGAGTAGGAGGGGTGATGAACTGTATCAAAGGCCTTTGTCAGGTCACTAAATAAGGCACCCCAAAGTCCTCGGTCAGGGCATCATGGATGTTAATAGTGAATTCCAACAGAGCTGTGGTGTTACTATGCCCGCTCGGAAACCGTGATGCTCAGGGCACTGAATGTTGTTTTTCAGGAATTCTACAAGCTGGTCAGAGACTATATGTTCAAGTGCTTTGGATAGCGGGGGAGGATGGAGATGGGCCTGTAATTGGTGCACAGTGACTTGTCACCACTTTTATACACAGGTGTGATGGAAGCCTTTTCCAGAGTGATGGGAACTGGCCATACCTTAGGGAGAGGTTGAAAATCTTGGTCAGGGTTCAATGATCTCATCTAGGACTAGTGAAAGCAGTTTCAAGTTGAGAGAGTCACCACTATATCCAGTTTTGCTGATAGTCTTACATAGAAACATAGACTTTGACGGCAGATAGGACCACTAGGCCCATCTAGTCTGCCCATTTCCCTACACGGATAGGCCGCAGATCCTAGTTAACCAATAGCCTATATCTTCCTGCCCCCCACAAGAATTGCCTTATGTCTGTCCCATGCATTCTTGAATTCTCCCACAGTTTTAGACCCCACAACTTCCTCAGGAAGGCTGTTCCATCATCCACTACCATCTCTGTGAAATAATACTTCCTCACATTGCCCTAGACATACCTCCTTCTATCTTTAAATTGTGTCCCCTTGTTCTTGCAAGTCTCTTTTTCTGAAAGATGCTACCCTCTCGGACTTTGTTGATTCCTTAAGGGTCTGAAAGTTTCTATCATGTCCCCCCCTCCCTTCTTTCCTCAAGGGTATACATATTAAGTTCCTTTAGTCTCTCCTCATATGGCTTCTCTTGCAGACCCTGCACCATTTTAGTTGCCCTCCTCTGGACTGCCTCTATCCTGTCTATGTCCTTGTGGAGATGGGGTCTCCAGAACTGGACACAGTATTCCAGATGGGGTCTCACCAACTGTCTGTACAGAGGGATAACAACTTCCTGTTTCTGCTGCTGATGCCTCTCCCTATACATCCCAGTATACCCCGGCCCTCCCTACTGCCTTCTCACATTGCTTGCTAACCTTAAGGTCATCTGATATGATTACCCCCAGGTCCCTCTCCTGTTTTGTTGTTGTTACCTCCCCACCCATTGTGTATCTTCCCTGGGTTCTTGTTTCCCAGGTGCATTATTTTGCACTTTTTGATATCCTAGCTGCCATATGTCTGACCATTCCTCCAACCTTGCCAAGTCCCTTCTCATCCTTTCCACACTCCTTGTGTATCAACCCTGTTGCAGATCTTTGTGTCATCTGCAAAAGGCATACTTTCCTTCAGTCCCTCTGCAATGTCACTGATGAAGACATTAAAAGGACTGGACCCAATATTGAACCCTGCGGTACCCACTAGTAACCGCCCTTTCTTCAAGTGGACTCCATTTACAATTACCTTCTGTGTCCTGTTGTGCAGCCAATGTTTTCAGGCTACCACCCTGGGACCCTCCCAGGCTGGTTAATTTGACTAATAATCTTTGTGTGGGACTGTGTCAAATGCCTTGCTAAAGTCTAGGTAGGCCATGTCCACAGCCCCTCCCTGGTCTACTACTTTGGTCACCCAGTCAAAGAAATCTATTAGATTAGTCTGACATGACCTTCCGCTGTGAACCCATGCTGCCTTGGATCCTGTGCTCCACTGACCTCTAGGTACTCAACTATTCTTTCCTTCAGTGACTCCATCACTTTCCCTACCACAGAGGTCAGACTGACAGGTCTGTAGTTTCCTGCCTCTGTCTTGGTCCCACTTTTGTGAAGAGAATCACATCCGCCTTCCTCCATGATTTATTAAAAGAGTAGCCAGTGGTTTCACTAGTTCCTTCCTTAATTCTTTTAGAATTCTGGGGTGAATTCCATCAGGACCCATTGCTTTGTCCACCTTCAGTTTTAGGAGTTCTTGCAGAACCCTTTCTTCTGTGAAAGGACTGGGATCGACCCCCTATCAAGAGTGCTTCTGTTAATTGGATTAGGCACTTCCCCTCCTCTTTTGTGAATACTGAGCAGAAATATTCATTCAGTATTCCTGCTTTTCACTGTCCCCTCTGCCCATCCACCGTTCATTCTATTCAGCCTCACTATCCTCCCTTTGTCTTTCTATGCTCGCTGATGTACCTATAAAAGGTTTTATCCCCTTCTTAACAGTTGGCTATCTTTTCCTCAGTTTGGGCCTTTGCTATTCTGACTTCCTCTCCCTGCTTCTTTCTGCCTTAACTGGTACAGCTCTCTGTCCTGCTCCTTCTGTGTTTCTTTATACTTCCGAATGCTATCTTTTCTTCCTGACTTTCACAGCCACCTCTCTTGAGAACCATAGTGGCTTTTCTTTCATTTTGATTTGTTTATTTGCTTCACACAAAGGCTTGTTGCCTCTGTGATGGCAGTTTTGATAATTCCCATTGTTGCTCCACATCTCCTTCTAGCCTGTTTGCTAGTGCTTTTCTGAGGCACTCTCCCATCTTGCCAAAGTCAGCCCTTCTAAAGTCCAGTACCCTCACTTTTTATGGCTGACTCTGTAGCTGAGTTTAATGTGAACCACACTGTTTGATGGTCACTTGTCCCCAGATGGCAACCTACTTCTAGATCTGAGATCCTCTCCTGCCCCGTTTGAAGTACGAGGTCTAAGATTGCTCCCTCACAGTGGGTTCCAAAACTAGCTGTCTAATGCCTGCCACCTGTAGGGCGTCAAGAATGGCCCTGCTCTTGGATATGGCTGCAGCAAATGTGCTCCAGTTAACATCTGGCATATTTGGGTCTCCCATCAACAGTATCTCCTTTCTCTGCCATTCTAGAATGCCTTCCATCATATCCTTGTCCATTCCTTCCCCCTGACATGGGGTCTGTACCTAACCCTGTGCGGATTGTGGTGCCCTTTCCAGTCTCAAGGTGACCCATAGTGCCTCCTCTCCTCCGTTTACTCTTTTGTTCAGTTGCTTTTATCCCTTCCTTTACATAGAAACTACTCCTCCCCTCTTCTCCCCTGCCTGTCTCTCCTGTAGGTTATGTACCCTGGTATGTTAACATCCCAGTCATGGTTCTCTGTGTACCATGTTTCTGTGACTGCTACGATATCCAGGCATCCCTCTTCCATTAAGGCCACCAGCTCAGGGCTTGTTACCCAGACTACGGCATTGGTACTCATTACCCTCCATTTCCTGATGGCCTTACCCACTTTTGCCCCATCCTGTCCTTCTTGCCTTTGTCACTTTCTCCATTTACCCTGCCCTTCTCCCTATCGACACCTCCATGTTGGTGTTTGCCAAACTTACTACCGTGATTGTTTGGGGGACTGGATTTTCCTGCTCCTTTCAGTGCCTCCCCTTAGCTAGTTTAAAAGCTTGCCAATGAAGCATTTACATAGAAACATAGAATGTGAATGACAGTAAGGACCGCTTGGCCCACCCAGTCTGCCCATTTCCTACCTACTGGATAAGCTGCAGATCCTAGTTAACCAGCAGCCTACTTCTTCCTACCCCACCCCCAGAATTGCCTTATGACTATCCCATGCATGCTTGAATTCCACCACTGATTTTTGACTCCACAACCTCCTCCGGAAGGCCATTCCACCTATCACCAGGATCCTGGTTCCCTCCCAGACAGATGCAGCCCATCATGCCAGTATAGGCTTGCATCACTCCAGGTGGACCCAGTCCCCAATGAAGCCAAATCCCTGGGCTCACACCAGTTTTCAACACTGATTGAATCCCTTAGTAGGAACACCTAGCCTCTCCTATACCATAGATGGGTAGCACCTCCGAGAAGGTTACCGTGCGTGCTACTTGACTAAGGCCCTCCCAATTTCACAAACTCTTCCTGCACTTCTCTAATCCCTTTCTTAGGGTCATTTGTCCCTAGGTGGACAATGACATCAACTCCCTCCCTGTGCAGCTGCTCAGGCAATCCTGAGGATTCGCTCCCTGTCCCTCAAGCCATGGTGCCAGGCAGGCACCTTACTCCCTCTCCCTTCCTTGCCCAGTTCTACCTTCCTAACAATGGAGTCCCCACCAGGAGTTGTTTCCTTCCCTGCAGGGTCCCCTGCCACCCTCCTGTGGGTCTCCTTTGTGGAGGTTCCCAGTATCCTCCTTGGTCTCCACTGTAGGTGCCTCCATAGAGGAACCACACTTTGCCAGAATGGCATAGGGATTGTGGAGAGTACAACTGGAGGGATGTGCCTCTGTTCCACCACCCTCACCCTCCCTGAGCCCACTGTGGTCCAACCGCTCCTCTTTCTTGGCAACCTCTGAGGCAACGGCAGTGGCACTGGTGGTCCCTGGATGGAAGAGGAGGTCCCACAAATCCTGGCCAACTCAGCCTGGAGATGAGCAACCTCCTCCCTCAGCCCAGAGAGTTGCCTGCAGATGGGACAACACCGCATCCTCCAGAATATCTCCCGGAAGACTGCTGCTCACAGCCACTGCACTGCACCACTCAATCATGTCTTATTTCTGACCCCTTAACTGTTTGCAATCCTTACTCTTTCCTCTGTTTTTTCTCTCTCTCTCCTTACTTTCTGCCTGTGTGCCCTTTAAGCTCCTGATTGTCCTGTTCTGAGACAAGAATATCCTATATTTCTCAGTAGACCACTTACTTGTTCAGAGGCAGACCTCCAGCAGCTAGAGGGGCGGAGGCTACTCTTGCCCTTCTAGGATGGTGGGTCCTTGGTGGTTCTGTGATCACTCACTTCCTGCCCCTAAACAGGAAGTTCCTGTTGTCAGTCAAATCCTGTGCCTATAAAAATAGAACTAGCTTTGGTTGGGGGGTGGAGAGAGGAAGGAGGACAATATAGTCCCAGTAGAGAAGTTCAGTCACACAGCAGTCCTTTCTTCTGGTGTCTTCTGCCAAGCTATTAGCAGAATCTTTCTAAGGCAGTCTTTAAATGTAACTTCCTTCTAGCTAAGCCACTCCCCCTACTTACAGATCTTTCTACAAGTAATTTAAACCTCACAGCAGTTAAGTCCTTTCAGTCACCTGAGATTTACACCTAGATGACTTGTCAGTTACCCATTCAGTTCAGTTAACCCAAACACACACTTTTTTTTTTTTTTGTTTTGTATGTTAGTTTTTTTACCCTAAATTAAAGGTCCAAATACAAAAGTTCTTCTACTTTAGTCCCAGCAGAGAAGTTCAGTCACACAGCAGTCCTTTCTCCTGGTGTCTTCTGCCAAGCTATATGTTCTGGCAGAGTGCATAGGGATCCTTTTGAAGAAGAACTGCAGGGATGGGTAAATTTGTGATGCAGCAGCAGGGAGGGTAAGTGGTAGGAGCGTCAAATCAGGTGGGATGACACTGCTTAGGTTGGAGAAAGCATTGATGAACATGTTGGTGATGATATCCAGGTCTGATGTTGGAGTACCATCAGTGTTGAGCATGGTAGGTGGAGACCTGATTTCTTTTCCAGAGGTCCTTACTGTTGTTCCAGAATTGTTTCCCATCCCTCATGAGTTTGAGAGCACTTCTTTATAGTATTTACTTTTAGCCATCCTTGTGGCATGGGTGCAGCGATTTCTTGCTTGCTTGTATTTTTGAATATCCGCTTGGGCAGCTGTGGCTCGAGACACAGTGCCAGAGGTGATCCTCTGTTTGAGATGTGTGATAAGCTCAGTGTCAATCCATGGGTTAGATCTACCTTTAACCTTCATTCTTTTTAGTGGAGCATGGATATCACATGCCTCAGTGAAACGACTGATAAACAGATCAAGAGCTTTGTTTACATCCTTGAGTGAGTCTACACATGACCAATCTATTCTCGTAGGGTGGGATTTTAGTAGGTGTAAGTGCCCGTTCTTGAGTACCCTGGTGTGTATTATTTTAGGTGGGGGCTTTATACAGTTATTAGCCCCAGTGCAGATAACGGGTGAATGGTCACTAGAGTCAGGAAGTACAGACACCATTGATATTCTTTCAGGGTGGTTGGCCAGTATCCAGTCTATAAGGGTGAAAGTCCCTGTCCTGTAGTTACACCTGGTCAGAGAAGGGACCAGCTGTGTGATGTTGTGCTGTAACTGCATCTTTGTAGAAGCAGGACTCGGTGCAAGCCAGTTGATGTAAAATCACCCAAGATGATGGACTGGAGTTATGGCACAGACCCTTGAGACATTCCATGACATTATTGAAGGCACTGGTCAGATCCTTTGGGGAATGTAAACAGAGACTATTGTAAGGTTTTTGTTGTGGGCACCAAGGAGTACTTTGAGGTGAGGACCTGAGATGGTGATCCTGGTCTAGGAAGAGGGATGACATGTCCCATGACAGTATCTCTCAGGTAGATGGCGCAGCCACCACCCCTTAGAGCCCTGTCCTGCTTAAAAATCGTGTAGCCGGGAATGGCAACTGCACTGTCAGGGATCTTTGGATTCAACCAGGTTTCAATGACAGAGAGGATGTCAGGATTGTACTGATGAATCCAGGTTTGGAGGGTGTCAAGTTTACTGAGGAGGCTGCATATATTGATGGACGCCAAGGTTAGTGACCCCAACTTCCAGTTCTGACGATGGGTGGTCGATCCAGGTGGGCCTGGGTAAGGGTGAATGTTACTGTAGTGACCCCAACTTCCGGTTCTGACGATAGGTGGTTGGTCCAGGTGGGAATGGGTTAGGGTGAATGTTACCGTAGTGACTCCAACATCTGGTTCTGACAATAGGTGGTCG
This sequence comes from Neoceratodus forsteri, assembly GCA_016271365.2. Lineage (NCBI taxonomy): Eukaryota > Metazoa > Chordata > Ceratodontiformes > Ceratodontidae > Neoceratodus > Neoceratodus forsteri. Next base: position 80,780,546 of record JADMNL010000034.1, read on the forward strand.
ATCCAGGTGGGCCTGGGTTAGGGTGAATGTTACCGTGGTGACCCCAACTTCGGGTCTGATGATGGGTGGTGATCAGGTGGGCCTGGGTGAGGTGAATGTTACGTGAGTGACCCCCAACGCCTGGTTCTGACGAGGGTGGTCGGTCCAGGTGGGCCTGGATTAGGGGGAATGTTCGGAGAGAAGCAGAAGCAGTAGGAGAAATGTCAAGAGGGAGGTGTGAAGAATTTAGGGCTTGCTTGTTTGATATCCATCTGCGTGCCGGATGTTGTGGTACTGGTACGAGCCTGGCTTATTACAGAGGGCTACAAGTACATAAATACCCCCATGCTATAACATTGGTGCTTCAGTGTGGCGCTAGTGTGCCACGAGTGGAGCTGAAAGGCACAGTGTTATAAAACTGAACCCCAGTAGTCATTCCCAGTGTGTAATGCAGAGCAGGTGCAGGTCTTAGCTGGCCTTGGGAATAAGAGGTAGTCATCATCGTTAGTTGGGGCAGTGCAGCACAGTCATCACTAAGAATAGCAGTGCTGGGTGCAGGTTATAGGCAGCCATATCGAGGAGAATGTGGGGAGACAGTTCGACTGAGAGGGCACTGATTTGAGAATGGAAGAAGCGATTACTAGAGCGCTGGGAAGTCAGCAGAGACTAGTAGGATAGGTGAGTTGTAGAGTGCTGCTCCTGATAGGTGGGGCAGTCCAGGTGGGAGGGCAACAGTGTATTTAAAGGAGGCCTGGGAGGGGTGGTGGGACGAAAAACCTGGTCAGAAAGGCGACCCAAAAGGAAGAATTTGGCAGTAGATTTTGGGCGCACCAATGGCTGAGAAGCTAGAGCTGTGCCGTCCAATCACAGACAAGTGGCAGCAGCGCCACGACCAATCTTAAGGCAGCCGCCAGTATGGAGCTTCCAAAAGAGTTAGGCACTAGTACCTGCTTGCGATCCATGCAGGAGTTCCAGGGAGGCAGGCAGATTCTGGTGGAGGAGTCGCAACAGCAGCCGTTGAGCACCGCTAATTGCGATGGCGCCGAGATCGGCCAGGGATCCTAGTGGGTCAGAAAAAAAGGCAGGTTAAGTTAGGTCAGAGGAAGTAGGGCGGGGCTGGCGGCAGTCCATCAGCATGGGCGGGATGCTAAAAACTTGAATAATAAAAGAAAAGTAGATGCTTGGGGAGGGGCAAGAAAGACAAAGGAGTAGAAGAAAGTTAGTTAATGGAAAGTGGCAGGGTATTCAGCGAGGGAGGAGAGAGGTGGCGAGTTCTCAGAGATGGGAAAGTAAAGACTGCAGGGGAGAGAGGGTCTGAGGTCACTGGGAGATCAGGCGGGTGTGTGGCAAAGTAGCTGCAGCTGTTCAGACTGCGGTAAAGTGCCAGAGAAATTTAGCAGTAGTGAAGGGAACTTAAAAATGGAGGGAGGCAGAGAGAGAGAGAGAGAGTGAAAGAGAAGCGACTAGGAAGAGATTCAGTGGATGCAGAACATAAGCGTTTCAGGCAAAACATCCGCTTTGCATACAGTTCATAAAAGAGGCTAGTACTAATTCAACACGATGCAGTTACAGCTTAAAACACAGGCTAGAAATTACAGTGACTGGTGAATACAGCTAAGTTATGACAAATTAACACAGTATTCTAGAAACCTGGTCAGAGAGCAGACCCAAAAGGAAGAATTTGGCAACAGATTTTGGGTGCACCAATGGCTGAGAAGCTAGAGCTGTGCCGTCCAGTCACAGACAAGTGGCAGCAGCACACGCACCAATTGTGAGGCAGCCACCAAGTATGGAGCTTCCAAAAGAGTTAGGGTGCTAGTACCTGCTTCGGTGATCCATGCAGGAGTTCAGGAAGGCGGGCAGATTCTGGTGGAGGAGTGACAGCAGCAGCTGTTGAGTGCAGCTAACAGCGATGGCACGAATTTGGCCAGGATCCTGCTTCAGCGATCCGATGCAGGAGTTCAGGGGCGGGCAGATTCTGGTGGAGGAGTCGGCAACAGCGGCCGTTGAGTGCCGCTAACGGCGATGGCACCAAGATTCGCCAGGGATCCTAGTGGACCTAGCTTAGACCCATTAAAGGGGCATTGACCACTCTATGCTGTACATCTGGTGTAAAGCCTGAGACGAAGCCAGGCATGGCGATGCAAGGTAATGGCAGTTGCTGACACGCTGGCCAAAGCATCGACCGTGTCATATCCCGAAGTAGGTGTTGGGAGATGGAATTGCCAGTAGATACTGTAGCCAGTAATTGTTCCCTTTCCTGCGAAGAAGGGAGTTTATTAACTAATTTTGTGGCAGAGGACCAGAGTGTACGGTGGCATTTGACTGTCCCCCATATAATTTAGGATTCTGAGATTCATGGTACCTGCTTGGAATACCTTCTTTCTGAGATAGTCTATCCTATGGGAATCTTTATCAGGAGGTAAGGAGCTCATGTTTTGGTCATTTAGTACGATCTTGAGCAGCAGTAATCACTATTGAATCTGCTTTAGGAGTAGTGGATAAAAAGATGATCCAGAGAAGCCTGGTAGAGGCAATCTGCCTTGTGGGAATAGCCGTAACAGTGGAAGGCTGATTCCATGCTGCAAGCATAGCATTTGGTAGGTTTGTATAATTGGGGTTTCACTAGGAAAGGTTCCTCTGGTAGCTCTAGATAGTCTGCCATATCCTTACGTTGTTTGTCATGTTCGGTGGAAAATTACATGACTTTCTGAATTTGAACCATCATCTCGTGGAAGGATGGGTCATCAGGAGGAGAGCAGCTGCCTGACGGGATAAATTCTCATTTAAGGCAGAAATATCCAAAAGAGGGGACTGGGCTGGAAATCCAAGTCCTGAAATTCATCAACCTCCAGATCTCCGTTAAAATCTGCTGGAAATTCAGCCTCGTCTGATAGGTAGTCATCCACATACGAGGGAGGTGACCAGGGTAGTGAGCGGTGTCTGTCACCTTAGAACGTTTAGGTGCAGGAGCAGGGAATGGGACGGGTGACTCTTCTCCCCTGGATCGGAGGTCAAGTATGCCGGATGGCATGCAAAACCTACTGAACTACTGAGGCAGTGTCTGGTGGGGGTGGGCTTCTGAGAAACCAAAGGGATTTTTGAGGGATTGGGCGTCTAGTCTGAGGTCTTGCACCTGGGTGGTAGAGCCCAGGTCCCAATCCCTGTCTGCCTGGTCCCTATGAGAATACACCTGTGAGGGTGGAGGCGGAATGCATGGCAGATGCAGTAGGTTTCCCCATTGGAATCGACCCCTTGTCAACAGGGCCGCTGGGCAAACATGAGTAGAATGCTGAAAAAGTCACCGTTGACAGGAGAGGAGCCCCGTTGATGAATTTCGATGGAACACACAAAGGGTTCATCACAGACCACCGTACGAGTGCTGGAAAGTGTCGAGAGGTAAAAAAAAAACAGGCGGAGGCAGTGTGTGAATTCACCAATGGTGGGGCACCTGTGACAGTGACGGTCGATGAGAATTTAGGCATAGAGGTTAAGGAGGGCTTCTCCTTCTCTTTTGTGCTGTTTATGAGAATTCGTGTGATGGGGGCTCTTGGGACAAGCCCTCTGATTCTCTAGTACAGAGTTATTGCTCCATTAAGTGGTTTTGATTTCCTGCAGCCATCGACAGGTTGCCTATTTAAAATCCTGGCAATGTACATAGGAGGTGGTGGTGGTGTGTGGGGGTCCCAGGCACCTTACACAAGTTGTGTGGTTGTCGAAATGGTTGATTTTCTTACTGCAATGACAAAATGAAATAGCACTGTCTTGCTTGTAGATTCTTTGGACATTCATCGATGTAAAAGTGAAACAGAAAAATCCGCTTCTAAGCTCAAATTCTCATCGATTACTGCTACTAAGTTGCTCTAGCTGCTGCGTGCAAGCTGAAAGGCAGCGGAAAATGAACCGAGGATACAGGGACCACCACACTTATAAAGAAACAGGAAGGTGATGTCATGTGTGGGTGGCCCTTGAAAAGACTGCTAGAAGAGCTGCCGTGCACCACAGCGACCTCTGGCAACGACCCAAGTGTATTACCTGCTGCATGAGATCACTCCGTGGAAGATCTAGTATCCCATTCAGACATTTCCTACACAGTTAGAAGTCACTTTAAGCTTGCATTATTTTTTTATTTTATTTTTATCCCTTATTGCCCGTCGTTCCACTCCGAGCTAGCTCATACTACCCACCCGACACAGTCTGCCCTAAGTGCCCATGGGTGACTCCTACTTTTCCTCCCGCTTCGTGGAGCACCTGGCACAGCAGGGTCTGCCTGGTTCCTGGACTGGGCAGCTGAGGCGGCCATCATCTGGGCCGCGAGGTTGGTTTCGTTTTCTGTGCTTCCGTCCCCCCTCCCCTGAGGGCGTCGGCTCGGGCAAGTGCGTGCTGGCCTTGCCTGCCAAGTGCCTAACAATGTCCTCCATCTCCGACTCCAGCACTTCAAGCTGCGGTGCTCCCACCGCCCCAGGGACGTTGGGTGCGTACAGCACCCCTGGTAGCCCACCCTGAAGGAGAGCATCCGTTGGGATGCTCAATCCTCCTTCCCCTGCCGACCAGAGTCTGTGCCAACCCGGGTCACCAGCGTGGTGTGCGGTGTGGCGTCCAGCGCCTCAACCCTCAGCGCCACTGGGCTGGAGCTTGCATTTTAATGTAAATTGTGTGCCATTGTATCAATCCCAGTTATCATCCAGCTCCCTTGTCAATACTGCTAGCTTTCCGCTTTTTAATTGCTCACTGCTCAGGCTACTCGTTATTATTCTAATCTTTGATTTCTTGTATTCCACTCATCGTATTCAAATGTAAATTTTGTTATCTTGTGTTACAGTACCAATTGCTGTATTCATTCTCTCCCCGGTCAGACTGGGAGCGAGCAGCTTGTTGTTCAGTGTGCCTTCCTGGTGAAAAATTTCAATAAATAAATAAGGAGAGCCCATCTAAGAGCTACTGTTGCAGTAAGTTTTACACAAGTTTCCTTTCAACAGTGACATAAAACATTAAGTAGTTTTAAAATAAAGTAGCAGCATTAGCAATACTTTGAGAGCTTGGCATTCTTCAGCAGCGGTGGACAGACAAGCAGTTGATGGTGGGAAAAGGAACTGAGATATGGGGCCACCGACGTTCCACAGGCAGTGACAATCCATGTAGATGTGGATGTCCCCAGCTGAAACGTTTGGGTAGTCCTGACACCAATTGCTTAGTTCCATGATGATGGCTCAATGGAGGAGATACCTTGAAGGAGATCACCATCATCCCAACACCCTTGAATCTTCCCTTCCTGGGCTGAATAATATTAATATATTCAAGTTAGTGGCCCAGTCATAGAAACATAGATTCTGACGGCAGATAAGGACCTAGCCCCATCTATTCTGCCCGCTTTCCTCACTCTACAGGATACAGGCCGAGATCCTAGTTAATCAACAGCCTATTTTCTTCCTACCCCCACAAGAATTGCCTTATGTCTCTCCCATGCATTCTTGAAATCTCCCACATTTTAGACCCCACAACCTCCTCAGGAAGGCTGTTCCATGCATCCACTACCTCTCTGTGAAATAATACTTCCTCACATTGCCCTGAACCACCCTATCTTTAAATTGTGTCCCTTGTTCTTGTAAGTCTCTTTTCTGAAAGATGCTACCCTCTTGGACTTTGTCGATTCCACTGAGGTACTTAAAGTTTCTATCATGTCCCCCTCTCCCTTTCCTCAAGGAATACATGTTAAGCTCCTTTAGTCTCTCCTCATATGGCTTCTCTTGCAGACCCTGCACCATTTTAGTTGCCCTCCTCTGTCCAGATCCTCTGTACCTCTATCCTGTCTATGTCCTTATGGAGATGAGGTCTCCAGAACTGGACATAGTACCTCAGATGGGGTCTCACCAACTGTCTGTACAGAGGGATAACAACTTCCTGTTTTCTGCTGCTGATGCCTCTCCTATACATCCCAGTATACCCCCAGCCCTCCTACTGCCTTCTCACATTGATTGCTAACCTTAAGGTCATCTGATATGATTACCCCAGGTCCCTTTCCTTTTTGTTGTTGTTACTACCTCCCCACCCATTGTGTAATCTTCCCTGGGTTCTTGTTTCCCAGGTGCATTATTTGCACTTCTTTGCATTGAATCCTAGCTGCCATACTTCTGACCATTCCTCCAACCTTGCCAAGTCCCTTTTCATCCTTTCCACCTCCTTGTGCATCAACCCTGTTGCAGATCTGTGTGTCATCTGCAAAAGGCATACTTTTCCTTCAGTCCCTCTGCAACGTCACTGATGAAGACATTAAAAGGACTGGACCCAAGACTGAACCTCTGGTACCCACTAGTAACCCCTCTTTCTTCAGAGTGGACTCCATTTACAATTACCTTCTGTGTCCTGTTGTGCAGCCAATGTTTTACCCAGGCTACCACCCTGGGACCCACTCCCAGGCTGGTTAATTTGACTATTAATCTTTGTGTGGGACTGTGTCAAATGCCTTGTTAAAATCTAGGTAGGCCATGTCCACAGCCCCTCCCTGGTCTACTACTTTGGTCACCCAGTCAAAGAAATCTATTAGATTCATCTGACATGACCTTCCGCTGTGAACCCATGCTGCCTTGGGTCCTGTGCTCCACTGGCCTCTAGGTACTCAATTATTCTTTCCTTCAGAGTGACTCCATCACTTTCCCTACCACAGAGGACAGAGTGACAGGTCTGTAGTTTCCTGCCTCTGTCTTGGTCCCACTTTGTGAAGGGGAATCACACTGCCTTCCTCCAGTCCTCGGTACCACACCATCCTCCCATGATTTATTAAAAGAGTAGCCAGTGGTTTCACTAGTTCCTCCCTTAATTTTTTTAGAATTCTGGGGTGAATTCCATCAGGACCCACTGCTTTGTCCACCTTCAGTTTTAGGAGTTCTTGCAGAACCCTTTCTTCTGTGAAAGGACTGGGATCGACCCCCTATCAAAAGTGCTTCTGTTAATTGGATTAGGCACTTCCCCTCCTCTTTTGTGAATACTGACCAGAAATATTAGTTTCAGTATCTCTGCTTTTCACTGTCCCCTCTGCCCACCCACCGTTCATTCTCACTATCCTCCCTTTGTCTTTCTACGCGCTGATGTACCTATAAAAGGTTTTATCCCCTTCTTAACTGAGTTGGCGATCTTTTCCTCAGTTTGGGCCTTTGCTATTCTGACTTCCCTCCCTGCTTCCTTCTGCCTTCACTGGTACAGTTCTCTGTCCTGCTCCTTCTGTGTTTCCTTATACTTCCGGAATGCTATCTTTTCTTCCTGACTTTCACAGCCACCTCTGTTGAGAACCATAGTGGCTTTTCTTTCATTTTGATTTATTTGCTTCACACAAAGGCTTGTTGCCTCTGTGATGGCAGTTTGATGATTCCCCATTGTTGCTCCACCTCCTTCTAGCCTGTTTGCTAGTGCTTTCTAGGGCACTCTCCCATCTTGCCAAAGTCAGTCCTCCTAAAGTCCAGTACCCTCACTTTTATGGCTTGACTCTGTAGCTGAGTTTAATGTGAACCACACTGTTTGATGGTCACTTGTCCCCAGATGGCAACCCACTTCTAGATCAGAGATCCTCTCACTGCCCCCATTTGAGAGTACGAGGTGTAAGATTGCTCCTCATGAGTGGGTTCTGAAACTAGCTAATGCCTGCCACCTGTAGGGCATCAAGAATGGCCCTGCTCTTGGATGTGGCTGCAGCAAATGTGCTCAGTTAACATCTGGCATATTCAGGTCTCCCATCAACAGTATCTCCCCTTTCTCTGCCATACTAAGAATGCCTTCTATCATATCCTTGTCCATTCCTCCCCTGACATGGGGTCTGCACACAACCCAAGTGCAGATTGTGATGCCCTTTCCAGTTTCCAAGGTGACCCACAGTGCCTCCTCTCCTCCGTTTACTCTTTTGTTCAGTTGCTTTTATCCCTTCCTTTACATGAGAGCTTCTCCTCCCCTCTTCTCCCTGCCTGTCTCTCCTGTAGGTTATGTACCCTGGTATGTTAACATCCCAGTCATGGTTATCTGTATACCATGTTTCTGTGACTGCTACGATATCCAGGCATCCCTCTTCCATCAAGGCCACCAGCTCAGGAGCTTGTTGCCCAGACTACGAGCATTGGTACTCATTACCCTCCACTTCCTGATGGCCTTACTCCCTTTTGCCCCATCCTGTCCTTCTTGCCTTTGTCACTTTTTCCATTTACCCTGCCCTTCTCCCTATCGACACCTCTATGTTGGTGTTTGCCACACTTACTACCGTGATTATTTGGGGCTAGGATTTCCTGCTCCTTTCCAGTGCCTCCTCCTTGGCTAGTTTAAAAGCTTGCCAATGAAGCATTTAAACCTATCACCTAGGATCCTGGTTCCCCTCCCGGACAGATGCAGCCCATCATGCCAATATAGGCTTGCATCACTCCAGGTGGACCCTCAGTTCCCAATGAAGCCAATCCTTGAGCTCCACACCAGTTTTCAACCACTGATTGAATCCCATGGTGTGGAACACCCTAACCTCTCCTATGCCATAGATGGGCAGCACCTCCGAGAAGGTTACCGTGCGTGCTACTTGACTAAGGCCTCCCCAATTCCATAAACTCTTCCTGCACTTCACTAATCCTCTCTTAGCCAGGTCATTTTGTCCCTAGGTGGTCAATGACATCCAGCTCCTTCCCTGTGCAGCTGCTTGGCAATCCTGAGATTCGCTCCTGTCCCTCAAGCCATGGTGCCAGGCAGGCACCTCCTCCCTCCCCTCTCCCCTTCCTCCCCAGTTCTACCTTCCTAACAATGGAGTCCCCCACCAGGAGTTGTTTCCTTCCCCTGCCACCCTCCTGTGGGTATCCTTTGGAGGTTCCCAGCATCCTCCTTGGACTCCACTGCGGGTGCCTCCATAGAGGAACCACACTTTGCCAGAATGGCATAGGAATTGTGAAGAGGTACAACTGGAGGGATGCGCCTCTGTTCCACCACCCTCACCCTCCCTGAGCCCACTGTGGTCCAACCGCTCCTCTTTCTTGGCAACGGCAGAGGCACTGGTGGTCCCTGGATGGAAGAGGAGGTCCCACAAATCCTGGCCAACTCAGCCTGTAGATGAGCAACCTCCTCCCTCAGTCCAGAGAGGTGCTTGCAGATGGGACAACACGATCCTCCAGAATGTCTCCCGGAAGACTGCTGCTCCACAGCCACTGCACTGCACCACTCCAATCATGTCTTATTTCTGGCCCCTTAACTGTTTGCAGTCTTACTCTTTCCTGTTTTTTTTTCTCTCTCCTTACTTTCTGCTTGCGTGCCCTTTAAGCTCCTGATTGTCCTGTTCTGAGACAAGAATATCCTATATTTCTCAGTAGACCAGTTACTTGCTCAGAGGCAGACCTCCAGCAGCTAGAGGCCAGAGAGCTACTCTTGCCCTTCTAGGATGGTGGGTCCTTGGTGGTTCTGTGATCACTCACTTCCTGCCCCTAAACAGGAAGTTCCTGTTGTCAGTCAAATCCTGTGCCTATAAAAATAGAACTAGCTTTTTTGTGGGGGACGGCAATATAGTCCCAACAGAGAAGTTCAGTCACACAGCAGTCCTTTCTCCTGGTGTCTTCTACCAAGCTATTAGCAGAATCTTTCTAAGGCAGTCTTTAAATGTAGCTTCCTTCTAGCTAGTCACACTGTAGCCTATCCCTCCCACCATTCTTTTGGACAGTTTGAGGTCATTTGCAAACTTAAACAGCCTTAACATAGAAACACAGAATTTGACAGCAGATAAGGACCACTTGGCCCACCTAGTCTGCCATTTCCCTACCTAACGGATAAGCTGCAGATCCTAGTTAACCAATAGCCTCACCTCCTCCTACCCCCACTAGAATTGCTTTATGTCTGTCCCATGCATTCTTGAATTCCCCGTTTTTGACTCTTACACCTCCTCAGGAAGGCTGTTCCATGCATCCACAACCCTCTCTGTGAAGAAATACCTCAGATTACTTCGAGCCATCCCCTATCTTCAAATTGTGCCCCTTGTTCTTGCACATCTCTTTTTCTGAAAGATGCTACCCTCTTGGACTTTGTTGATTCCTTGAGGTATTTGAAAGTTTCTATCATGTCCCCATCTCCCTCCTTGCCTCGAGGCATACATCTTAAGCTCCTTTAGTCTGTCTTCATATGTCTTCTGGTGCAGACCCTGCACCATTTGGATTTCCCTCCTCTGGACAGCCTCCACCCTATGTCTTTGCAGAGATGGGATCTCCAGAACTGTACTGTACACAGTACCAGAAGTGGTCTTACCAACTGCCTGTACAGAGGGCTAACAACTTCCTGTTTTCTGGTGATGCCTCTCCTATGCATCCCAGTATCCCCCAGCCCTTCTTATCTGTTCTCACATTGTTGTCCACTTTTAGGTCATCTGATATGACCACCCCAGGTCTCTTTCCATTTTTGTTGTTGTCAGTATCTCACCCCCATTGTATACTCTTCCCTGGGTTTTGTTTCCCAGGTGCATTACTTGCACTTCTTTTTGAATCTAAGCTGCCATACATTTGACCATTCCTCCAACCTTGCAAAGTCCCTTTTCATCCTTTCCACCCCACCTTGCGTATCAACCTTTTGCAGATCTTTGTGTCATCTGCAAAGAGACATACTTTTCCTTCCAGTACCTCTGCAATGTCACTTAAAAGACATTAAAAGGACCGGCCCCAGTATTGAACCCTGCGGTACCTCACTAGAAACCCTCCATTCTTCATTGTGGACTCCATTTACTATTACCCACTGTGTCCTGTTGACCAGCCAGTGTTTACAGGCTACTACCCTGGGACCCATTCCCAGGGTGGCTAATTTGTTTATTAATCTTTATGCTGGGACTGTGTCAAATGCCTTACTAAAGTCTAGGTAGGCCATGTCCACAGCCCCTCCCTGGTCTACTACTTTGGTCACCTAGTCAGATAAATCAACTAGATTTGTCTGACATGACCTTCCTGCTGTGAATCTATGCTGCCTTGGGTCCTGTGCCCCACTGGCCTCTAGGTACTCAACTGTTCTTTCCTTCAGAAGTGATTCCATCATTTTCCCTACCACTGAGGTCAAACTGACAGGTCAGTAGCTTCCTGCCTCTGTCTTGCTCCCACTTTTGTGAAGAGGAATCACATCCACCCTCCTCCAGTCCTCAGGTACCACCATCCTCCATGATTTATTAAAAGGGTAGTCAGTGGTGTTACTAGTTCTTCCTTAGTTCTTTTTAGAATTCTGGGTGAATCCATCAGGCCCCATTGCTTTATCTACCTTCAGTTTTAAGAGTTCTTTCAGAACCCTTTCTTCTGTGAAAGGACTAATATCAAAGCCCCATCCAGAGTACTTCTATTGACTGGATTAGTATCTCCCATGCTTTTCCATTGTGAATACTGAGCAGAAGTATTCGTTCAGTATCCCTGCTTTTCACTGTCGCTCTCTGCCCAACCACCTTCCTCTCTATTCAGCCTCAGTATCCCTGCCTTAGTCTTTCTTTACTCCCTAATGTACATATAAAAGGTTTATCCCTTCTTAACAGAGTTGGCTATCTTTTCCTTGGTTTGGGCCTTTGCTATTCTGACTGCCTTCCTGCTTCCTTCTGCTTTAACTGGTACAGTTCTCTGTCAGTGCTCCTTCTGTGTTTCCTTGTACTTCCTGAATTCTATCTTTCTCCCTTACCTTCCCTGCCACTTTGAGAACCACAGTGGTTTTTTCTTTCATTTTGATTTATCTGCTTCACACAAAGGCTTGTTGCCTCTGTGATGGCAGTTTGAGCGTTCCCATTGTTGCTCAACCCCACCTTCTTGCCTGTTTGCTAGTGCTTTTCTGAGGCGCTCTCCCATTTTGACAAAATCAGCCCTCCTGAAGTCTAGTACCTTTACTTTGCTGCTGCTGATTCTCCGCTCCAGGCCAGTGGTGGATATATTAAAAAGCAGTTGACCCTGAGAAGCTGCATTCAGTACATCCTCATTCTGAGATTGGTGATCATACATCACCACTCTATGTCAACCACTATCCATCTCCCTGGTCACCTCCACAAAGAAGGTAATCAGATTGGCTTAGTAGGATCTCCTTTTTGTGAAGTCATGCTGCGTGCAAGAGAGGAGCCCTTCCTATTCCACGTGTTTAATCACATCTCTCATGATTGCGCTGAACACCTTGCCACACACTGAGCTATGGGTCACAGTGCTGCAGTTATCCAGTTCTAACCTCATTCCCTTCTTGAAAGGGGACAGCACTGTTCTTGTTCTTTAGAAAGAACAGCTAGCACTTCCTGTAACAGATCATCTTCCAGAGACTCTCTTCCATTAGGCCGCACTTTGGAACTATACCTACATCAGTGGTAGAACCACATGGAAACTTCTGTTACCTGGGGGCCACCACGGCGACATGCATCAGCGTCTACATAAACATGGGCAGCCCGATCTCTCCTCCACTCCCCACCAGTGATTAGACTCGAGGACCTCTGTTTCTGGGGAATCAGGAGAACAAACCAGCACCAAGCACACCAGATGAGAAGTGGTGCTGGATAGAACAGCATGTATTAGACCAATTGAAATCTGTGATCCGACCCAGCCATGTATAAGCCAATACGAAATCTATGATGCCACCCTAGGGTGACAGCGGTGTGTGACATGGCCTAACAGAAGCGAGTCTGTCAAAGATATGAAAATTACGTACCTACCGTAATTCTTGATCTTTCTGTGTATCTTCACCATTCATCACAGTTGGGTATGTGGCCGGAGGTAACGACCCGCGGGCTTTTTATTTTAGGATGGGTGGAGTCGGCCTTGCCTGTCTGTAGTACCCTCGAGGCCGGCCCGCACTGCATGGCGGTGTGAGGGTTGGCCGTGCAATGTCGTCTACCCCCGCCAGTTCTGAGTCACTGTAGAGTAAGAAGCAGGGTTAGGGTGGGACAAGGAAGCCCAAGGACAGACAAAGGAAAAGATATAAAACCAAAAGGAGAAACAAACGACTGAGAGGACAGATGAGGAGAGAGAAAACTAAGAGAGTTGGGAGGCCCCAGCCTCTGGAAGGAAGGAAAGAAGAAAGAAACGGGGAGACAAACTGATGGCCCATGGTCTGGTCCCAATTTTGGAGGACTAGATTCTTAGAAGGACTTAGGCCCTGTCCACACTACATCGGAAAACACTGAAACGGTCGGAAAACGGTACAGAATGAATCCCGACAGTGTGTCCACACCTGCGTGCACACGGTGTCAAACCGCCAACCTGTCCACACTGCCAAAGGTACTGGAACCGTGTCCAACCTGTGTAGCGCTGGGCACATCCCAGCATGCAGTATCATGATGTGCACAAATCCCTGCTCCAGTATACCCCCAGCACAATGGCACCGCCATGTCCCACGCATGCCACAGTGCAATGCCGCGTGTCATGGTGCAGCCGCTGCGGGCCATATCCTGTGCAGCAGGACGTCCAGCATGTCCAGCCTTTAGGCAGCTATGGGCACTGTTCCCTGCATCACGCTCGCTGCCACAGACGCCTGGCATACCGTATGGTGGACCTAACAAGTGGTGGCTACGGCCGGCACCCTACAACTGACTGGGCGTGAGCTAAGACTGACTAAGCGATCAGCTGTGGACCCGCCCCATGTCCCCTGCACACTGCGGGTGCGTCGCCTACAGGCATTACTACCGTACCTGGTGTTGGGACCCATCGAGGGTGCCCCTACACGCTCTTGGAGAGCTGACGCTTCTGTTCCAGTGGCATGAAATGCACTGCCAGGATATACTGGACCCCTTGGCCATTGGAGTGTGGGGACCCACGGACTCGGAGTAGACATTCCAGGCCAGGCTGCAACCCGGTGTGTTCTGTGGCATGGCAGCTGGCAGTTGTCACAGGCATACGCGTGTGATGTGCTTCAGGCCTGGAGGACAGCTGTCCCAGCTGACGGTATGCCTGCGATGTGGTCTCCATGACTGTTCCCCAGGCCCTGCCTGTGATCCAGAGGAGTTGCTGTGGCTCGCTGCCTGGGTGGCTGCCACCGTGGAACCAGTGACTGGGGGCAGTTGGGATCATAGCTGTTCTCTATTGCGGATACCTGTCCAGTGCTCAAAGGTGTATGGGACCAATTGAGAGTATCCTGCGGACGGGTACCGTGACGGTGACTACGGGACAGTAGTGAAGGCTTGATGTCCGTGGGACGTAGGACAGGACAGCCATCTTCTTTCTACCCATTACATCCCCTTGGCATTGGCAGTGTGCATGCCCACGACAGGTAGCAGCTCAGGATAGTGGGGGCATCCTGGAGCTGGGTGGGGATGGTTGTGGGTCTGCGGAAGCCATGTATGGCAACAACTGTCAGTTGCCCTATGTGATGGGACCCCCCCGCCACATACCCTGCACTGGGTCGTGCTCCACACCGCTGGGGGCTGGGAGCTGATGGTGCGTGCCGCTGCACTGCATGCCGCTATACTAGCAGACTGGGGGACGGTGGCTCCGTGTGGTCCGCTTGTACGGTGCTCTGTAACGTTACAGCACTGCAACCGTTAAGTAACCGCTGATTGAAACTAACAGGTTTCAACAACAGTTACAGTAACAGTTACTGTAATGTTACCAGTGTAAAGGCATGCTGTTATGGTAACGCGTTAGGGCACTCCGAACGCTACAGGGTGCATTTTTCAGTGTAGTGTGGACAGGACAGGACCTTACTGCCCAGGAAGTTGCAAGCTTGAAGGCCACCAAAACCAAAGCACAGGGTTTGGCAAGCATACTCTGGCAGGCGACACAAAGTTAGAGCATAAGAAAGACTAGGAGCCAAAAGCTGTCCCTCCCTGACCAACCAAATAGGAAAATGGATTAGACATCATGTCAAGATTCAAAGGAGTAGAGAGGGCAGCCACCACCATCCCACCCCAAAGGAATGGAAGCCAAAGTGATGAGGGATAGCCCTCTCACTCCTCCCTCTTCCAAGGGAAGAAAAAATTCCCGTGTGGCCAAGGTCACCCCACTCCTGACCAACGGAGAGGAGGGAGGAGAAAAGGCACACAGAGGAAGGGACCCAGAGACTGAGGCCCCACGGGAATGGAGGGTGGGATTTTTGTGATAAGTGGTGAAGATACACAGAACGATCAAGAATTACAGTGGTGCACGTGAATTTTCATATCTTCTCTGTGTCAATCTTCACCATTCATCGAGTTGGTGATACCGAGCCCCAAGAAGCCTGAGACCCTAAAGGACTAAATCCCTTAGCTCCCAGTGGGGAGAAAACACTGAGAGGGAGAACCTCTATGGGCCCGGTGAGGCCCAAGACTGGGGAGAGTGAGAGGGGACCCCCGGAGGGCTGGGTGCCCGACAGACACCGCCCTCACTCTACAGGAGAAAAGGTGGTTCTTCGGTAGAGGAAATCACCCTACACCGGGCCAAGGGTGATAACTGGGAAAGACGAGCCATGCTGTCCGCCTAGTGCATATGACCCTGAAGCTACCTTGTTGGCATCGTAAGATGCCTCGCTATGCATTGTTAGTTCCAGGCCATGTGCAGAGAGTGCAATGGCTTGTCTGGTTACCTCCGAATCAGGCAAGGAGGCTAGAGTTGACCCAGCCTGGACCACAAGAACCTATCATAGGAAGCATAGTGGGCATGATGAGCAGAAATCGACAGCAACAACCATGCCGGAGAAGGTCCTCCTCCCCAGAAGTCAAAATCCATGGAATCTTGATCTGGGGGCGGTCACATGGATGGTGCGAAGCCCATCGGGAGACTCTGGGGGTCACAATACCTCTGGCTCAGATCTCTAGGGGCTGGGACTTGGAAAAGGGTCATTGCCAGAACGCAATGACACCTCCTGGAAAGGAGCAGGCCAGGTGGGCACCAAAAGGTGGCCTCATTGAAGTCGCCCAAAAAGGCACGCCTCCGAATGCTCCAGATTGTGCTGAGGAGTGGGAGGTGATATGCAGGTCTTCCATCATCCTCACGAGGAAACGCTGATACTCGGCGAGATCAGCAGAAGGGGACATGTGGATGGAAGGTTCCTCTCCCCACAAGAGGAAGATGAGGAAGCAGAAGACCTCAGAGATCCAGAGGTTGGCTGCTCATGGGAGGGTGGAACACAGCTCGTCCATGTTCCTGGCATAAGTAGGGAAGTGAGCAGCCGCTCCCTGAACTGTTCCCAGGGAGAGGTCCGTGAGGACCACGAATGCCTGGGAGAGCAGGAGATGGCGACAGAGGAATGGGGGCCAGGTCCACAACAGAAGAGGACTGTCTTCTGTCTGGGCAAGAAAGCGCACAGAAGTCTCTAGGGAAGGAGGAGTTCCAAGGAGCCCAACAGCCGACAGCTGATCAACCATGCTGAAACTGTCTAGACCGTGCCCCTGAAAAATCCCTGTGAGGTGACTGGGACCGTAAAATACAAAAAGGACGGTCCCTTCTCTCTAAAGACCAGGGCCCTCTTGAGACCGAGGAGGAAGGGTGGGGGTCCATGCTACGATTCCTCCCGAACCCGGTGGCTCCAGAAAGGGCACCTCACTGAACCCTGGCCCTCGATCCCTCACAGTCTGAGAGGCCCTCCACCTCGAAAACACCAGCCTGGGCAGCTAGCAACCCTGGTCTGTTTCCGAGGAGATCAAACAGGAGTAGCACCCCCCGTGGCACTCTGGTCGGCCCTAAAGTTGGGCCATCCAGGCACACCACATGAGGGGGTATCCCAGCTGAGGGGAAGAGAACCCTCCAAGCCTAGGCTGCAGGGTAATAGTGGCCTGGACCACCTGCTGGTCAGCACCCCTGACCCCAGACTCGAGGGTAGCTGCCGCCTGCTCCTCAGAGGGAGGCTGGTTCGGTCAGTCAAGTAGCTACCAAGGTTTCCATCGGGCTTCCAACTCCAAAGAGTTGGACAGCGGGTCCGAACTAGACTCAGAGTCCACCTCCAAGAGGTACAGACCATAGTCCGGTGCCAGATCATCACGAGGACGCCTGGCGTCAGTCCAGGTGTCCGCATCCAGAGTCGGCACTGAACTCCCCCACGGCACCGCGAATGGCGCCTGAGGAAGAGACTGCACAGAGAGCGCAGCAGAACTGGAGTCGATGTCCCCTCGGCGCCACGAACAGCACTGGGTCAAGGACAGCGGCAACGCCAATAGCCCCTCGGCGCCACCAGTGGTGCTGAGAGCAAAACCGACACCTCACCGGCGCTGTGGTCCCGCCAGTGCCAGAGCTAGACACGGTGCCATCCCTCGTGGTGCAGAGACCAGAAACAGTTGAAGATGGTGTCACAGAACTTCCCACGGCACCACCAGCGCTATCGGCAGAAGACGGCTGAGCTGTGGACCAGCGCCAACCATGGCGCCGCAGAATGGCACCGAGGTCCAAAACAGTGACGGACGGCATCGAGGACAGTACTGACCCAGGCTTTCCAGCCTGAGGAAACGACACTGGGAGCCTTCATCCCCAAAGGCGATTGCCGAGCGGTGCCTCCTCCCGCCCTGGGAATGGACTGGGCCTCCTGCACCACGGAAGGGGCTTCTGCCACAGCTAGGCTACAAGGCGGAGCCCCCTCCTCAGGTCCATATAGAACCAGGAGGGACCCAGAGGAAAGGCCGAGAGACTGAGGCTTGGCCCGTCCTAGTGCGCTGCCATCCCTAAAGTCGGCAGAGCTCGCCTAATTTTCCATGCACGCTGTTCCAGGACACAACGATCCATAGAGAAACAGGCTGCAGACGAATCCATGTTGTGATGTGGGCCAAGACACATAACACAACGATCATTCTGGTCGGTAACGAGTACTTGAGGCCGCACTGGCACCGACGCATGGGAGGCCGCCCGCTTCAGTGACTTTTGCCTCCAAGCTAGACATGATTGATGGTAAACAAAGTGAAAAACAGACTGCGCACTGAAAATAATAAAGGAATAATCTTACCAAGCAGCGCATCAAGTAGGGCGAAATGAAACAGATGGGATAGGCGTCGACAGATGAAACTAGGCCCTAAGTGCGTAATTGCTTGAAGCTCCTCACAGTGCGACCTCTACGGCGGGGAGACTAGAACTGGCGAGGCAGGGGTCGATGACACCTAACGGCCAACCCGCCGCGCCGCGCAGTGTAAATCGGCCTTCGAGGGTGGCACCGACGGTGTACCACTCACCATCCAAAAAAAGCTCCCGCTGGGTTGTGACCTCTGGCCACATAGCCAACTGTGATGAATGGTGAAGATTGACACTGATAAGATCTACTGTTACTGTACATAAATATAATATCTCTTCCACTAAGCCATACCTTTTGGAACGAGTCCTATGCAGTCCTGAAAGCTAACTGGGAGGCCATGTAGTACAGCCAGGCCAAAACCTGCTTGTCTCACATGATTAAAAGTCCAGACTAATGCTTAGTGAAGGTGTGGATAGTGTCCATGTGGCTGCAGCACAAATATTTCTGAGCCAGGCAACAGGAAAACTTAGTCTCTCAGGTTGCCTAGGCCTGGGCCAGTTGTCAGGGAACTGCCATTGAAGGACAGGGTTTCATCCCGGTTCTGCTACCTCTGGGAGTGCTCCCCTACTTTTTGGTCTTTCTCCTTCAGGAGTGCCCGGCACCGTCAACTATCCAGGTCTGCATCCTTTCCAGGCCCCATACTGACAGTGGTCTCTGTCACATTCTTTGCAGCTGAAGATTGGTTGCGGCCTCCGGGCTGCTGCTCCTCACGCCACCTCGGTGGCCTCACGGTCTTATCTGGTGGCGTCCGTGATGCAGTCAGAGCCTGGAGTCCCTCGCCGTCAGCCGGTGCTTTCTGCCTGTGACCCTTTCTGCCATCAGGTCTGTATGGTTTCCTAGGCCCTCCGGTGTTGGGTTCCTTGACACGCCCGGCGGCGTCCTAGACAGAGCTGAGCCCAGTGTCCCTCCATTGCTTCTTCATGACGGTGAGTTTCCTGCCTGTTGCTCCTTGCCCTGCTGCAACGTCCTATGGCTTCCCTAGGCCCTTTGGTGTCTGGTTCCTTGGACGGGTTCCCTCCAGGCTGCATATCTTGCTGATGGAGCTGGACCCAGTGCCCCCTCCTTGCTTCTTCATCATTGACAGGGCCTTTTCTCCCTATTGCTCCTTACCCTGTCGCAGTGGCCTAGCTTCCATTGGTCCTCGTGCTCACCTTCTGACTTAGTCATGTCATCAAGGTCAGGTTCTGTTCCTCCTCCTCTGCGGTCAACGATGGCCTCTCGACCGTTGACTTTTACCCTCAATGGCTTACTATTCTCCTAGGTCTTGAGGTGTTGGGACCCTCAGGCGCTTTTCTGCCACCGCCCATCAAGAGCTGGACCTAGCCCTTCTGCTGGCTTTTTTGTTTTATATGTACTTTTTATTGCTCCTCCAGAGAGCTCATGGGTAGCTCAGCTCTCTGAGGACTCATTCAGGTCATCATGGACCCTGTTGGCTACCGGCCTTTTCTGCCTTTCTCCCTGGGCACCGAACCATGCAGTGGTTGAGGCAGCTACCCCACCTCACGGAAGCAATATCGCCCTGGATGGGTGCCCTCCCTCTTTCTGGGCGGCGTGCCTGTGCCGACACCCAGCCGCTACTGGGTGTCAGTCTACAGCACACCACTGTCTTCCCCCTCCCAAGGAAGGAGGCTCTCTACAGATGTTCAATTCTTCCTCTCCCTGCCAGCCAGTGATCCAAACCTGGGTGCACAGTGTAGTGCATCCTGGCTTCTCTTTTAACAATGTTACCTTTCCTGTCTATCATCCCTTGCACCACCTCGACACCCTATGGCTCCCTAGGTCCTCAGGAGGTGGGTCCCTCATGAGCAAAGGCCGTCGATGGACTTAGGCCCTGCACCATCCCAGTCACCTCCTAGGCCAGTGGTGGTGTCCTTTTGTGCGTCAATTTTTTTTGCTGTTTCACCATGCCTTGGACCCGCGTTAATTTTTCAACTTTCTTGGGGCCGGGCCGCCGTCTTCTGTGCAGTCAGGAGTTTCCCTGACCTTAACACTGTAGGCCTCCATGCCCTCCTGATGTCGTTGGCTGTTCCATCGGCCCTTCATCAGTTGGGGACGACATTGAGAAGGTGTACCTCTCCGGGTGGCCTGGCATAGGCCTAGCTTGGTTCCAGCTACGTCCAGACAGGTCAGCAAGCTCGATCAGACACTGCAGGGGTTGCCTTTCTGTGCAGCTCAGCCTCAGATTTAGTGGTAATAAAGGCTGCCCTGGACAGCTCTAAGGTGCCCAAACACCTTGGCCCTCTCACTTCTGATAAGAGTCTTGGAGGCTAGACCTTTGTCTTTAGTGCAAGCAGACTTTGCTTCCGCCACCCTGGGCCTCAGTTTTGCCAACTATTTGTTCCAATGGTCAAATACAGATTACTCTCTGGAAGAAGGGCAAGGACACTGCACAGACCTTCCTGAGGATTCCCAAAGGCTAGAGTTTCTTATAGTACTTCAAGGTGCTTTAGATGTCAGTAGGTGCATCCTTAGAGCAATCTATGACATGGCAGACACTACTGCCCAGGCTGCCAGAGGCATCTGTCTTAGGCGCCATCCCTGGCTGAGGGTTTGAGCTTCTGCTGAAGTTCAGCAGAAAGTTCCCACTATGCCCTTTGTGGGCTTCAATCTTGACCATGATGTTTAGGATATCATTAATGCTCTCCGGCCTCAGGCAAATCCATTAGGTGTGTCCATTCTCTATATCATACTCAGCTAAGGAGCTGGCCTGCACTTTCTTATTATGAAGTCTTTAGCATGGCTTGCTCAAGTCTCTGACCCTGGGGTAAATGCTGGGCCAGTTCAGCCTTACTCCTTCCTCCTCCACTATGGGTGTCCCTCTAGAGCCCCAGTGATGATGGTAGCAGCCTGGACTGCAGGACTTTTTCAGCATGCCCTTTGCTGAACCTCCCACCTCCTGCCCCTGGCCAGGAGGTGTTGCTCTGGGGACAGTTCTCCTCCACATGAAGCAGAGGGAGACACTTCTGCAGTTGGTACAAGCACAGGCACACCTTAGAACTTGGGACAGCCTTCAGAGTTCCTTCCTGCTTTGACTAATTCCTCTCTAGTTAAGTTGCTGCTCTTGCCCTCTTTACCTGACAAAGGCCCAGTAGATGATTCCTTTCCACTACCTGTGGTTGGCTCCTCCTCCTTTCTTGTATATGCCTATTCTTCACTTTATCTTCCTGCTTCCCCTCATTTGATTGCTTATTGAATTAATGTGTTTCACCTAGTAATTACTTGTCCTTGCATTAATGTTTTTTTGATATTTGTTCAGTCTATGTGTATAGTATTCCACAATGTACCTTACTTGTGTCATTCATTGTAACCTTATTGCTTGTACCTTATTTGTGTGAACCTTTGTAAAGAGCCTTGGCTCAAAGGTATTAATTCCTAGTACTTAATAAACTCTTACCTTCGGACCATGTCCCAGTGCTTGGGAGTGGGGGCGCTTTGCTCACAACAAGGCCATAGAGCAGGTGCCCAAAAGGCAGAAGAACAGAGGGTTCTACTCTGGGTTCTTTCTGGTCCCCGAGCGAACCGGGAGCTTGGCTCATTCTAGTCAAGGACCTCAACCTTAACATCCAGTACTTAAGGTTCGGATGGTCACTCTGCAAGGTCCCCACTACTGTTGCAGCAGAGTTTGGTTGCACTCCTGGACATGCAAAATGCCTGTCTGCATATCAGGGTTTGCCTTCAGCAACCTCAAGTTCCAGTTCCAAGGTGAACACTACCAGTTCAGAGTCTTGCCCTTTGGCTTATCCTTTGTCACAGGTCTCTACCAAATGGTTAGCAGCGGTGGCAGTGGCCCTCAGGCAGTGGGGCTGGTATGGTCCCCACCACTGCTGCAGCAGAGGGTTTGGTTGCACTCCTGGACATGCAAAACTCCTATCTGCATATCAGGGTGTGCCCTCAGCAACCTCAAGTTCCAGTTCCAAGATGAACACTACCAGTTCAGAGTCTTGCAGTAGGGCTGGTATGTTTCCATTCCTGGATGACTGGCTATTGGAGGCCCAGTACTAGCTGTTGCATTCCTGGCTCAGTATCTTGCAGTTGTTTCCATCTCTGGGCGTATCAGTCAATATTGCCACGTTGATCCTGACTCTGTCTCAATGGTTTCAGTACTTAGGGACTGTTCTTGACTCTACTGAGGGTGAGGTCTTCCTGCCCCGGTCAAGCAGAAAGAGCTGGATGATTCAGGCCTGCCTCTCAGCTTAGAGCAGGTCCATCTCTGCCAGCACCTTCCTGAGCTTGCTGGACCTCCATGGCCATGGCCGTTGTTAGGGTTCCTTTTACCAGGCTGCATGTCTGGATTCCCCAGTGGACTCTGATGTTTCCAATGGGATCCGCACACAGAAGGCAGCAAGAAGCCCGATCCAGGATGGAGGTCTTCCTCCATGTGAGTGTCCTAGAATTGAGGCAGTTCTCTATGACTTGTCAGCCTTCCAGAACCTTCTTCTCCAGAGTCCCTGCTGGTGCAGTCGGGCAGCCTCAGTGGGGTTTACTATATCAACAAACATGGGGAACTCACTCCCACCCATGTCGGGAGGTGTTCAGAGTTTTGGCGCTGGGCTCAGAACACAGTCCAGCATTGTCTGCTTACATGTTCCAAGTGACTGAACCATCATGGCGGGCTGTCTCCACTGGTCACAGTCCAGAACCCATGTGTGGCACTGACTGCCTTAGTCACAGGGCACCGGTTTGATGGATCAGGTCATCCAGAGTTGGTCCTTTTGTGTCCCCACTCATTACACAACTGGTTACTGAAGCACCTTGCATTGGAATTCCAGTTCCTTTGCAGGGCTCTGTTGCCTCAGGTTTACGGATACTGATTCCTACGAGCCTCACATCCTCCACCTCCATGCCTGGCCCTGAAGGCAATCCTTTGCTTGGTTTGGGGTGTCTGAGAAAGTGGCTGATGTCCTTGTGGCTGCAGGAACCTTCCACTGAGGCCTCTACGCTACGTAAGTGGCAGTGTTGTGCCATCTGGGCCTCTCTCCTCCATCGGGCCCTTTACATGTTCGATGCACCAAGTTCCAGAGTAGTTTTGTCTTTGTCTGAAGCTGGCATGCAGTACTTCTCTGTTAAGGAGCTCCTGTCTGCTTCTTCCACTGTGGTGTTGCTTTTTGTTATAAGCAGTATGCCAAGGAACTTATGGTTGTGCATGGTTCTTCTTCCAGAGGCAGGGCCACTTCTCTTGCCTGTTTTTAGGAATGTATTGGCTGCTGCATCTTTGCAGCTGCGCTTGGAGTACTGTCCACATTTTACCCAGCACTGCAGTCTGAACATTGCCTATAGAAGGAGGGCAGGCTTTGGCCTTGCTGTGCTTCAGGGTCTTATCAGGCCTCAGCCTCCTGCCACCCAGACTGTCTGTCAGTACTGCTTGGGACTCATTTTAGGTGTGACCTGATGAAGAGATATCCCAAATAAGACAGAACAGTTACGTAAGAACTTACCATAACAGTAGATCTTGAGAGAATCTGTTTCATCAGGTCATGCCGTCCCACCCTCCATCCCCCTTGTGACTTTGTTTCTTTATTGTCTTTCTTGTTGCTCCAGCCTTTTTATTTGTTGCTGGGCATCCCTTCTCCTCCCTCAGCCCCTTAGGAGACTTAGCTCTTCAGTCTCCAGGGAAAAGAACTAAGGAGGGCCGCCCATGCATATATAGGGTATGTGACATTGACATAGGTGACCTCCAGTAGACTGCTATAGAAAAGCTTCTGTGGGATCCTAGTGTCTGATGGCTAAGTTCCACAGGTGTGACCTGATAAAGAGATTCCCTCAAAGTTCTACTGTTACAGTAAGTTCATACATAACTGTTCTTTTTTCCTGATTGTTGCACTGAAGATCATATTTACTGACAGCTGTGCCTCTAAGAATGATGCAAGTGTCAGGGCTGTGCATTGTTTCAGAGGTGAATGAGTTTTTTTGTTTTGTGTAAACCATGACCCGTGTAGCACTTATGATCCATCATATATGGACAAGCACAGCCCCTAGTGAAGTGAAAATACTACAGTAATAGTGAAATCTTTATAAAGAGTGAGAACATGTATGTAATGGAGTAAGTCTACATACATTGAAACATGTTGCATGGAAACATTTTATCCACCTTTCTAGGGCTGCAGTGGATGTAGCCCTGCAGACCTCTTGCTATCAAAAAGGACTCTGTGCATTCCTTCCACCCAAACATGTTGGACATGCACCACAGTCGCCTCTGCATCTGTGGAGCACTCGGCTCACTGTCTCCAGTCGCACTGCACTATTTTTACTCCAAACTCCGCGGCATCCTGATCCTGACACTGGGGATTGGGAACCCCAGTGTCCTCTATGTTCTGGGGTGCTGAGAGGAAGGGTCGGATGGGGGATATCTATAATTAAAAAAAAAAAAAAATTGGTGGTCACAGCTGAACACGACACACTCCGCTGTGTCCCAGATGGCCAGCGCACACTGTTGGGCACGAGCAACTACTAGCAGTGACCATCCTGGATACAGCAGAGTGTGCTGTGTTCTGTCATGATTGCCTTTTTTTATTATAGATATCCCCCACCCGACACTCTATCCAGCATCCACCACCTCACACTCCCCCAGAAACATGAATGACACTAGAGTGCATGATTCCCAGTGTTGCGATTCGAATGCTGCAGATTTTAAATTTAAATTATACATATCCCCCAAAACCCTCCCTCTTAGCACTCCCCAAAGAACCTCCCCAAAGAAAAGGACCCCGTGTGACGATCAGGACCCCTCTGGGGTTTTTTCATATTCCCCACCCGTCCTCTCAGCATCCACCACCCCAGAAACATGAGAGTGACACTGGGGTGCACAATCCTCCAGTGTCGCCATCGAGAATTTTATTTTTAATCCTGTACAAAGAAACTGTTCATCAATGTCTTTTGTGGCGTTCCTTACACCACATCTGACTATCCCCTCAGCACCCACCACCCCCACAAGTCCTTGAGTTACCCATCAGGGTCCAACACCGTAATCCTGTCTGGACCACAGACACAACTTCATTCTTCAAAACCGGCCTGTGAACTAAAGAAACAGGTATGCGGTTCAATTGTCTCAGTGGTATTTTGAACTTAGTGGCATAACTTGGCCATTTTGCTAATTTTGGACCAAATTTTCAACATGCCTTTGTTGGGACCCCACATCATCAACAGTTGCACTGACATTAGGAAATCTGTCCTGAGAGGTGATTTTTCAGTCCTGTGCGAAATCACCTTCGGACAGGAGTCAAATTTTTCTGCCCTTGTTCATGAGGTGGGGTCATAGGAAGGCTATGTTGAAAATTTGGTGTAAAATATTTAAAAACAAACAACAAAGTTGTGAGCCCATGTTGAATTTTGCGAATGCAGGCTCATAACTTTGGTAATTTTCAATATTTTACTCCAAATTTTCAACATAGCCATATCTTTATAGCACCTCAAGAATGTGACAGCTGTCATTTTCAAATCCTGGAAAAAATGTTTTACATCCCGAAAGGTGATTTTGCAGTCCCTGCGTGAAATCACCTTTCAGGCAGGAGTTGAACATTTTCTCTTCCTTGTTCATGAGATGGGGTCATAAGGCAGCTGTGCTGAAAATTTGGTGTAAAATGTAACAAAACAACAAAGTTAAGAGCCCACGTTGAATTTTGGGAGCGTAGGCTAAATGACTTGATAATTTTCAATATTTTTATCCCAAATTCCTTGGATGCAGCCCTATTGGCTCTGGCCAGAGTTTGTTTTATATTATGGCAGTTTCGTATGTGAGGTAACTTGATAGTGGAGTGAATGGAAGACACTGCTTGCTGGATGAGGCGTGTGATGCCGCTTATTATTCAAGGCTTTTCAAGCATATACCAATTATTTAACAATGTCCATGTTTTGTGAGTCAGACGTCCTGTTTATTTTGCTGTGCATCGGAACTGTAGAAGCATTACCCAATTCTGGGAAAAGAAATACTTTTTAATCTACTGTTCATGAAGAAAAGATTGTTTTTTTTTGGGGGTTAAAGATTAGATTCCATGCTCAGTTTTCCTGTTCATGCATGCTGTACTATCACAGTACTGTTTGTATCTGTGACAGAGGGACAGTGCAGCACCAAAGACAAAGTAATTCCTTGGGAACCGGCTAGCACCATGTAAGGATAACACCACTCCCAGACTTGTGAGCAACAAATACACTCTCCATGCTCTACCTCGGCTCCTCCCTCCACTGCAGACAGAACATACAAATGATTCTGATGTTAACGGCTTCCTATCAAGTACACACAGCTGTGACATCACCTCCCCAAAAAAAAAGACAATCTCTGTCACTCATGAAAACAGTTTGGTGTACACTTGTTATGCATCACATCTGTGAAAAAATGCACACGAACTGTTTTCACCAACTGTTCCCTTCAGTGAAGCCCAACTACATGTACCAAGCACAAAACCGAATGCTGTCAGAACCACCACATTATTACACTCAGTCTATCCGACAAAAGATGAACCATGTGATGGCAAACAAAACATGAACACATCTGCCATCACCGAAAAGTCTGAGAACAGCCTTATCCACCAAGCGAAACTATCTAGTAACCGAGGGACATCCTACTGTCCTATTACTGACACAAAAGACACTGTGGCATATAGGCACAATTTGGCATGCATGAACAGGAAAACTGAGCAGTGAGGACCTTAAATATTGCTATCTGTCATTAAAACCATACATTTAGATACACTTTTATTAAAACACTTACAGTCTTGGTGCAGTGACTTAAGAATTCTTTATTAAAAAAAAGGAGACAAACGAGTCCGTAATAATTGCTTGTTCACTGGGCCAACAAACTGATTTTCCCCACATTGAGAGATGACAGATTATTGCCCAAAAACACATACTGAATAGGGCAGTTTGATCTGAAGTAAGAAGATCTGCATGAGCCGAGAGGGCTTTGAATTGGCTGTGCTCTCCCTCAGTGTGTCACTTCTGGTCGGCAAGATTACCCTTAAGCTGCGATCCACTGGAGTAAGTTGCAACCCTTCTCTATGGCTACAGAACAGTTTCTGATATTACAGTAAGACGTGTGAACAAAAATTCTGCTCCGTTAGAAGGAAAAAGGGTACATGACAGTGTTCCTGTAAACCAGGCAATGGAAGACTGACAGTATCCACTAGCTCTTTAAGTGAGAAATACTGCAGCCCAGATTCTGACAGTGATAGCAAGTGTTCCAATACTGCATTTACGGACAGGTGAATGTGTCCATAGTCCTGGAAGCAGTCCACAAAGTGAATCGCTTCCATTTCAACTAACAGGTATATCTGGTAGAAAGCTTTCTGGCCACACTCAGCACATCAGTAACCTTAGGTGGTACACCAGAACATGCTATGATTATGTCTTCAGGAGCCATGCATACAGATGCAGGGATTTTGAGATCCAGATGAACCAGAGATCGAATGTCTTGTGACAACAGACTCCTGCTTAGAGGTGCAGGTACTGGGGCTCCACTGCCAGGTGTTGCAGAAGTGGAAACTATATCTGATCAGGGAGGTACTTTCCATCCCTCACTTTGAGCAGTACCCTCTGTATCAGTTAAACTAGAGAGAATATGTACACAAATGTCCCTAAGAGAGGGACAACGCTTCCTGCCAGAAAACTCCAGGCCTCGGAGCAGAAGCGTGGCAGTTTTGTGTCAAGTGGGACTACAAAAGGTCCATCTCTGGACTATCCCATCTTGCACAGAGGTTGTCTTCCACTGAGGTCAGCAGGTCCCATTCATGCATCTTGGACTGTGACCTGCATAGCTTGTCTGCCAAGACATTTTTAGAACCTGAGAGATGCATGGTTGGCGGTTCTAGGCCGTGTTCCAGAGCATTTTCGAGACCTGGGAGATGCATGGTTGACGGTTCTAGGCAGTGTTCCAGAGCCCAGGACCACACCTGCATTGCTTCCTGCAAAGGGATGGGAACTGAGTGCCCCATGTTTGCTGGATATAATGCATAACACTGATATTGTCCATCTGTATCAACAGAGGACCTGGAGTCAGATGCTCCTGAAATGCCTGGAGACTGTACAAGACAGCTCTCATCTCCATGACCTGTATATGCAACTTGACTTCCACCTGGGTTCCATGAACCTCATGTCTGATAGGGTCCCAGATCTTCTTCCCATATCTAGGGAGTAAATCCAACGCTGCTTGCAACAAGTGAATTGGAGCCTTCAAGGAGACCATGCAACACTTACTGTATTCTGTGTAGAAGATTAGGTCTCTCAAATCAAAACAGGCCTCAGACCTCCTGTCCATTTGGGAACCAGGAAGTATCTGGAGTAGAACTCTTTGTTCTTCAGACAAGGAGGAACTGGTTCTATAGCACATTTGTGTAGCAAAGCTGGTTTTCGGCCTGGTGGCACTGGTCGCCTTACCTTGTGCTACGCCCGGCGACCCATGTTGGGAATGAGCACAGGCTGCTGGGGGTTGGCAGGGAGGAGAAGGATAGAGCATCTGATGGACTGCTCTCTTTCTCCGGGGAGGGAGCACCTAGCAGTCAGTGCATGGCTAGCCCCTAAGCGGTGGCTGGGGGCTAGCACACATAACACTTCTGAGAGAGAGAGAGAGAGAGAGAGAGCAGGGCGAGGGGAGAAGGGCATGTGGACGTGTGTGCACTGTTTCCTGAGGCATCACTGCATGCCTCATCTCTGGGAGAAATACAAGGAGAAGGAGAAAAAAGAGGCAAGGCGCAGCATTAAGTGAAGCTGATCCCGCAGGTGCTGCCCTGTGAATGGCAGCAACCTTCAGCACGGATTCGTATGTTCGGCGGGTTGAGGGATCCCGCTGTCCCACCACTGGAGGTATGCAGCTGCGGGCAGCTGGAAGGTGAGCTGCGAGGGAGAATGGGGCTGGGGATTTGGCGAGATGTGCAGCTGCCCGTCCAGGGAGTGCAAACAAATTAACTGCAAAGCCTGTTTGATATATAGGGAGAGTCTGCTTACAGCCACCTAGGCCAACAGTGGTGTGGGAAACTGAATCGAGTCAGGCTGAACCAGTAGGGGCAGCTCAACTGGTTTAGGTTCTCTGGAATGGGCACCAGGGGTAGGGGCCTGGCAGGACCCACTACCCTTACTTCTGCATTGCTGACAGTAGCCTTGGTGCCACCTCTGGCAACAGGCCGGTGAAAGAATCACGTCATGACCCCTACCAGATGTGGAATACAGGTGTTTAGCAGACTTTAGTGTCATTTTGATGTCTTCACAGGACTTTCAATGCTTCTTCAACATCATAGACAAAGAGTTTGCTCCCTCTAAAGGGGCATTTAAAACTGCTTGCAGTACATCATTTGCAAATCCAGCAACCTCAGCCAAGAATAACATATCATGCAAACAAATGCCAGAGGCAGCCGCTAGCAGATGCATAAGACACATCATAGGCTGAGTTAAGTAAATGTTTCCCAACCTCAGCAGCAGAAGTCAAAGTTTAATCAGTTCATTCTTGGCAGAACCTTCTGGCAGAGTCTGGGCTGTAGCACTGGCAGCCTTCCACAGGGCTATTCTGATGTTGATCATAAGGACCTGGTAATCTAAGGCTTAGTGAGGCAGAGGTGTATGTGCACTTGCCCATCACATCCAGCCTCCTAGATTCGTAGTCAGGAGGCATAACTCATGTGTTTTGGTGCCTTGACTATAATGGGCAGCAATAATAACTGCGCAGTCTGTCTCTGGTTGATTGGCATAATAAGGCTTGGCAGAAGAAGCAGGATACTGCCAGTCAGCCTTTCTTGGTACATCTGGCAGTGAGTTAGGCCTGTATCTTGCAGTAAATGTGGCATCCACTGCAGGGTAAACTGGAGGAATAATAGTGAATGGAGTACAGGGTACCTCAAAAACTCCCATCAGATTTTTCTTTGTGGAGTCCTCCTCCTACACAGCAGTGCCCATGGCAGTTTGCATTTGCTGCAGCATAGACTGAAATGCAGGATCCTCTGGGGAGATCTGGGTGCAGATGTGACTGAATCCTCACTATGAGAAGGTAGATCCGGACGTGGTACACAGTTCTCCCTCATTACCGTTTTCTTCATAATCCTCCTCATAATAGGATTAGAATTAGATTCTACCTCATCACCAGTCCTCCTATCGATGATGGGAATGGAAGGCCATGCTGGCAGCATCGGTGGCACTTGGGAAGGAGGTATTTGCAGTGTACTGGAAGATGGCATCAATGGGGGCTGAGTACCAGTACCACCCATTAACGGTAACAGGTAAGCCTGGTAAAATACGTTGTATCATGTCAAAAATTACGCTAGTACTGCTTGAGTGTCAGTGATGCCCTGGCCGGGGCCATGACCACTGAAGCAGACAACAGGGCAGGACCTGTTGACAGCTACAACCTACCGTGATTTAGTGCACGTACAGTAGTGCCTGAGCCAAGCCCCAACCTTGGAGTCTCATTGACGCTTGGGATGGCATCACTGCTGCTGGAGCAGTTGATGACAAAGTTTGTTTAGTGTGTGAAGGACGCAGCATCAGATGGGACAGAAAATCTTTCTTTATCTCTGTACCTTGCTTATGACCCCATGACAAAGAGGGTTGGGACAACCAATCCCTCTCCGGTCCTAAGCTCGTCGGCAAATCTGTCGATGTAATAGGTGTTGTGTTTCTGGCTTAGTTTTCTGTTGCTGCCAAAGTTTTCTGCAGGAGACATTTTTCCAGCGCTTTCCTTCTCGTCACCTAGTAGCATGGTTAAAACTCTGGCAGATCACATAGGTTCAAATGCTATGAGAGAGGCCTAGGCAGCAGACGAATCCCTCGTGTGTGTTGTCTCTGAAAATGTTCTCTCCACACTCACAGTGCCAAAATAACTTTGTCGTATTTTGGTGGCATGCAAAGATGATGATGCAACACTTAATTTGTGAAAAGACAGTGGCTAATTGGTTGATGTTTCTGCAGTAGGTCAACAAGGATTACTGATGAGAAGAACCGACAAGAGAAGGGGCGCCCCATGTTTATGCAGACACTGCACACGTAATTGTGGGCAGCCCTGGCTAGCAGAAGTTTCCATGTGATCCTAGTACTGATGTGGGTATTGTTCCAAAGTGTGACCTAATGGAAGAGATATCGTCCAAGAAGATCTACCCTTGTCTGTAAGGTGTCAAACTCATTTTAATGCATTATTACACTAAAGCGAATTCCATCCAGATCCTGTGATTTTCCTTAACACCTTCCAGGAACTTGCCCATTAATTTTATCTGATCAGCAGTGGGTCCTACTCATCCTAATATTCTCCATCAACCTTCAGCCCTTGGTGGTCATGCCCTGACATGGCTGAATACTTGATACAACGTATCAGTACCCCTGCTCCCTGAGTACACGAACCCACCATCACAATTGTTGTTCTCTCTGTACTGGTGGAAGGATCCTGTATTCTACATTCTTGATCCTGTTCACAGAATTCTGTCACTGATCATAACCTACTTTTTTCACCCCTAACTTCTTCTGCAGCCTGTACAATCGGGAGTTCTGTTTCAGTACTTCCCACTTGACATCCACACTGCCACTCAGCTGCATAATGGCCATACTTACCTGAGGTAATACAGTGAAGCACAAGTTCAAGAAGGCGGGTAGCATGCAAGCAGGTATCTTACCAAGTTCTCCATTCTTTCCAGGGCAAATCAATTTTCCTTCACCAATTCACTGAAGAATAATTTATTTATTAAGAAACTGGTGACTGGGAAAGGCACACGGATCCAAGGCTCATTTCAGGTGCAACCAGGCAGGAAGGGTACAGGGAGAACACACAATTCAAGTAAAAACAAAATACCAGCATAAATACAGTACAAAGGAAGTGGAATAATCCTCATTTTAACTATCTCAGTATAAACAACTTTACATCAAATTCACAGGAATCAGACTATAAAAAAAGGGGATGTAATTAGTAACCCCAAATATTTTCAGATTGTGGGGGGTGTATAAGGACCCTACCACCAATGCACTGGGGATAAATGGTATGTCTGGATAAAGATGAAGTCAGGCTGCCAGAGTGGGGGACATTAGTGATCACAAATAGGGTTGTGTGGAGGGAATGGGGGCCCTCTGGTTGGGAAGCAGGGCAAGCAGCTGACTTCACAGCCAAGCTAATGTTGCCCTCCACCAGCTGCCCGTGGGAGGGGCACCCTACCTCCCTGAGATTCTAGCTCATACTGTACAACAGATGTAGACAGAAGTGCCACAGAATAAAACTGGTATTGTAGGACCCACTTTTTCACGATATATTGCATTTTGGGGTAGGTCACAGTGGATATATAGCAAAGCTAGGTACATGACAGTGTAATACTGACCCAGACAGCAGTTTTATCAAATGCTAATGGCATCACAATAGTCCTTTACAGCACTGAACCCAAAAGCTGAACTCTCAAGAGAAACAGTTAAACCACTGTGGCTAGTAAAAGGATGTTGTATAAAATGAATATGCAATAGTCTGACTCAAATACATAGTTTATCATCACTTGTGATGGAGCAGGGTTTTCAAAACTCACCTGTAGTCCTAACACTCATGAGATATAGTCCAATCCCTCACATGTGAAGATAAACTGCATATGTCGAGTCAGCATACTGCATATCTCCCTTCTACTCCCCCACCCCGGAAGCTGCCATGTACTGCTTCAGATCTTCCAAGTCAGCCCCAAGTAGCTTTCTACTCTCCTTGCATATCCACGCCAGGAGCCTGTGAGCAGAAAAAATAAAAACGCACACACAAAGAGCCTGTTTTAACCTGAATGGTTTTTGATGGTGTTGTGTTGTACATCTTGAGTTCACTGAAAAGGCGGAAGATTTATTTATACCACAAAAGATGTTGCTTTTTTCCATCTCTGATCATTGCATCACAATACAGTTTTAAAAAATGCAGCTCTGTTAAAGGTTGGAAGAAAACAACTAGGCTGATATTTACAGAAAACAGATATCACAAAAATATTTACACAAATACACAGGAGTCTCAGCATACACACAAGTTTACACCAAATTCACAGGAATCAGAATGTAAAACAGAACATAAATAAAAAGGGCAAACTGTGATTGGTAACCCGAATATTTTGAATGGGGATGGGCCACTTTTCACATGCAGATGTGAAGGACAGACACTGATTTTATTCCTTTCTTTCTGCTCGTAACAAAATTAAACTGCAAATCCCAATTTTGACACCCAAACCAAAAGGCAGCACTCACTAACTGGATTTGTGTGTACTGCACGGGACGGGGAGAAGGGCATTCAAGTACTGCAATGTTCACCATTTACTGAAGTCCACAAAACCAGCAGGTGTTGAGCGGGCCTCCCTAAACACTGCCTCCACATGTTTTGGCACTTCTCACCTTGAAGCTTGACATGTTAGAAAGAGCCCTGCCTCTGTTCCCCAGTTTGAGAGAATGTATACCAGGTCTCGTGGTGTGGGAAGGTCCTATGGTGCAGCAATGAATATTCAATGTGAACTGTATGTGGCTTTAAGTGCCTGTCTTCTTGTACACATATGAAGGGCCTGGAAGTGCCTCGAAGGTATGAAGGACTGAGCAAGCTATCACCTCTGAGAAACACTGTGGCCAAGGGATGTGGCCTATGTTGTTGTGAAATAAGGGCTATAAACAAACTGTGGAATTCTGGAAAATATGCCTAATTCTGCCAAATTGTCGGTAGCAGAATTCCAACATTTTGAAAGCAGTTTTTTTTTTAAAGATTAGTTATCAGTGGTTTGTATAGTACAGACAATGAGACCACTCTTATGGTTTGTAAGAGTGTTCTCGCGCATTTTAGGGAATGAGAACTATGAACCGAAGGTGCATGGTTCTAATCTATAATGTAAGCGAGACCACTCAACAACTGAGAGTGGTTTCATCACCCATATTAATATAATTAAGCAATAAGGCATGATGGGGTGTTATTGTGGGATTACGCACATTTCGGGAAGTGAAGCCTGAGATAAAGCTGAGGGCTTTACGCACCCTGGAAGTGCCATCATCCCTCAATTACGCACACCCTGGAATGCCTTACTGCACTATGAAATGGCTTCCTGATTTTTGTTATTTTAGGACCAAGTAAAGAGGTTCAGAAAGTTCAGTATTTCTGATCTGTGCTGTTGTGCTGGGATCACAGCACAGTCATGTGACTGGATTTCACCAATCACTGTACAGTATTTCTCTCACCCATTTTATAATACATTATTGATCGAGCTTGATCAATGATAGATTAAATATTTAAAAAACCTTACCAAATGTGCCCGTTTCCAGAGCAGCTATGCATGAGACACTTTTGCCAGAATAAGAGTGTCTCAAGCACGGAGGAAAGGAGCACACCGACTGCATGGCACTGCTCTCTTGATTTATAATATTAAAAGATGAGTTCCATTTCTGTAGCTTGCTGAAAATTACTCTGCAGTTTATGTAATCCTAATTTACATAGAAATGATTTTTGAAATTCTTCAGAATTCAGTAATAAATTCTAAAAGGCATTTCAGAAACGGAATTGCCATTCTGAACTAATTCCACCTATGGCATTCAGACGGCTCCAGTTTCCTTCCCCATTCCCCCTTTGTTCCTTCTGTCACCCAACCTCGATGAGGTCACCCTTGCCCTGGACTAGAGGACAGGCAAACAGCTGCCGCCACAGCCAGTATCACTCCTTGTCAGCTGGTAGGGGGTGTGCCAATGTCAGGCAGTCAGCACCATCCCTTTGCCAAAAGCCACGATTTTAATGACTGATTCAAAAATTGACAGCGGCACTCAGGTCAATGGACTAAGCCAGCCTTTAAAAGGCTTACTTGTCCAGCTCAGCCCCAGCTTCTCTGTAGCTGGATAAAGAAGCAGACAGTGTCTCAGTGAAACATGGTAAATACAGACCCCTCCATGCAGTCAAAATAGCTGTAATGGTAATCTTGGCTTAGAACTTGTTTTTCTAACAGTTTTCAGCTTCCCCAAAAGTGTCTGAAAAACAGGTTTCCATTCAGTCACCTTCAAGCTCATCAGCAAGCCCAAATACCCACTGACATGGCATTTCCCAGACTCGGTTCCTGACTCAGCATTCCAGTAATCTTTACAGATAACAGAGCATTTCCCCCTATAATGAGGTGCACCAGCCTCTAAAGTGCATTGAAACACGTTTAGAACAGAAGCTTTGGGTGGTAAACAACTTTCTGTGGCATGGTTAGAGTTTGTGAGAGGCGCCCAACAGTGTGGATGCCTGCTGTTTATGCAGTGGCCAGCTTTAAGTACAGACATGAACAGTACTGGTTTCTCCACACTGCTCCATCAACCCCTTTAGGGAAGGCCATGAGATTCCATCTCTGTGCTAACCAGATCGGTGCAGCCATCCTGGTTGCTTCTGTGCTAGAATCCTTATCTTCTGGGGATTCAGGTGAGAGACCATCAAACCCAATTTGTGACCCAAATTCATTTCCGAAGTGGCTAGATAACAGGAGGTAGTGGACCACTAAACTCTTTTTATACCGTTAGCAGCGTCCTGTCATTATAGGGTCAACTGAGCTTAAGCGCTAAAATCATGTATTTCTTTTGTTAATTTGGGTTCTATAGCGGCCATAGTACCACAACTTACAATATTATAATAATGTTGTATACCTTATAAAACCACAAAGGTTGTATTCATCTTTGCTGTGCAACCAAAGCAATACCTTCTCTGACACAGAATATCAAACAGAATGGGTTCAATACCATGTATTCTATGACTACAAGTGTAACTGATCAAATTAAACCCGTTTCAACAACAAAACTGAAGTACCATATTAATTAGCAGTATAAAGTATTAAATGGCGTTTACTTCCATGGCCTAGACTGGTGCGGCAGTAAGCGGGTAATCCTCACCTGCATGTAGGGACTTTTTTTTTGGGGGGGCAGTGTGGTAAGAAGTTCCTGTTATGCAAGGTCCAGTTCTGGGAGGCAGTAATATAAATCTGTTGGGCTACGAAGATGATGAGACCTATAAATCCAGTGGGAACTACGCCAATGGATACCTGTCGGATAATACTGAAGGAATTAAATCCTATGCACCAAAATGTGTGATTTTTAACACTTGGGAAAGCACCTCGGACTGTGGGGTGCCTTTAATCCAACACAAATACTCTGCGAAGATGTTGCAGGGCGCAAGCTTTATGGGCCCCACAGGTCAAGTCTCCAGTTGTTTGGCCCTGAAAGCTTGTTCTACTGCAACATCTTTTCACAGTACCTATGTTGGGCGAATGGTATTGTACAATCAGACCGGAGTTTTTCAAGGGCCAGTACAGCTATAAGCACCCTTTCTGACAAGGGGCCCATTAAAACATTTTTCACCTGCGATCATCCTGCACGCTACGGTAACGGTGGTTAAAGGTAACAGAAACAATGCAGTTTAATTTTTTACATGCCTGTAAATGTGGGCATGTGGTAAAGTCTGTTGTTCCATAACAGTACACTGTTTGGAGTTTTTGTTTAGAAATGCCCCCCTTTTTATTTAGGGCTCCATATTAATGCAGCCTTTTACCACCCAGTATTTATTGTTATAATTACATTGGGCAGTTCCAGAACCCAGTGACTTCACTCAGGCTGAAGAATACAGTGAATCACTACACAGTGATGTATGGGCAGCCAATGCCACTGTGATCTGCTTCACCACAACTGATGTCACTGCATTCTGGAACTGCAGAGTAATTAAAAATGAATACTGGGTGTTAGTTAAAAGGTTACACAAAACAGTGCACTGGGTGATAAAACAGACTTTACCCTGTCCAAATTTATAACTATCACAAAATGTAAACAACATTGTTTATAGTTCCTTTAAACTCTCTTGAAGGTCTCCAAGTCTGGAGGATCGGCTCAGTCACAGGTTGAGTGGGGGCAGAAACACACCCCTGCTGGCTGGCCAGCCAAGGAGGACAGTGGCACCAACTTTGCAAGGCCACTCAGTTGCCCTCTCCCCTTCCCTGCCACAGTAAAGGTGCAGATATGTGACCACCTTGTATTGGAAAGGAATGACGGGAGAGATGCACAAAGCCAAGTGATGGATTTGTTTTATTAATTCTTGTCTAAATTATTTTGGCTTACGAAGTGCGGGGAGAGATAAAATTCATAGCTATCCCACTGCAGCATTCAGTCTGTTAGTAGGAGCGAAATCATAACTGGCTTTATTAATTTAATTTTTTAAATGTTTTGAAGGTGACCTTTAATACCTATGTCTACCTTCCCAGGAAATACATTAATTGTCAGACCTTGCCAGAGTGGAAAGGGCCACAGTGCATTTCTGCACCAACCTAGCACCACATATACCTAGCAGCGCTTCAAGCTGAAGTGGCAAAGATTGCAGTTAAGATTGCAAAAAAAAAAAAAAAAAATAATTTCAACATTAAACCCCTCACAGTAGGGCTTGCACACACTTTCTAACACAGTCTTCTCATTCCTCTCCCAGTCAAACAGCCACTTTGTCTTTCCTGCACAAGAATTACCTGATCATTCAGAGCTGTTATTTTTTTTAGTGACACAATGGAAGAAATTTTACATTTTACTACCGTAAAAACAGTTTCTAGGTTTTTCTTGAAAAATAAAACAGTCCACTGGCCAGCAGAGGCTGCTTCAACTGCTATCTTTTGTCCTGTTCCAGCTCACTCTTGCAGTTTCCCTCAGGCCTTTGCAATGACAGCTCTGTGGAGAGGAGTTCCCTGCCCAAGGGCAGTGGTAAATGTCCTGCTGTGTGGGTGGGGGAAGCTGGGAGCTGTGAACACCCCACCACCCCCGGCAAGGCTGCCTCTTTGGTGTTGAGGCACAGCATGGTAGTCCTCCAAATTGTCATACTGAGATACCACAGTCATCGATATGGCGGTTACCATAGGGTTGGTATGGGTGCTGAGAGCTCTGGTCCCTTTCTAGCGTGTCTGGGTGGTGCTGAACTCAAGGCTGTGACCCGCTCTGGTTTTGGGGTGGTATGGACTGAGCAAGCTGTTCCCCTCTTTGTAGTCATCTCTGGAGGGTTTTCAACTCCAGCAGCCTGTCTGGCCCATGGTGGCCTCTCCAGCTCAGGCACCCTCGGCTCCCTGCTGTTCACTCGCATAGAATCTTGTGCAGGCCCTGAGTACTTCCCGCTGGTGGCCTGGTAGCCTTTGGGTTCCGAGGGTTCTTGCCAGTTTTGGAACTGTAGTCAAACAGTGGAGTGGTCACTATGTAGTAAGGCGGTCCGTTTTGGAGTCTGAGTCTGTCTATGGCTCATTTCTTGTGGGTGTGTTCTGTACTCAGTAGAATCAAAGTTTGACTCATGTGGCTTTCTGTTTCTGCTGGTGCTCTGTTTCTGAGGAAGGGCTGGTTTGTCCATTTGTCCATTCCCATGCGCGGTGTGATAAAGGGATCTATCTAAATCCGCTTCTTGACAGTGGCGATAGTAATGGTCCTCTCCATCCGGCATCTTCACTGCTGCCAGATACCTCCCTTCCTTCCCTCCCTGCCACTTGCAAGCCAATTTTCCCAGGATCTGATTTACTACGAAGGTGGATGACCTCGAGCCCCCAACTCCCCCTGTAGAACTGGGGCAAGCGTTGTCATACTGCGACATCAGAGCCTTTCACCTTTTGCCTGGTGCGGGTCTCCCGCCTTATCGACTGCATCCGATATTTCCATCTCTTCTAGATCCCAAGGGATGTACATGTGTTTGACATCAGGGAGGGTGGCACATCACGACTGACAAACTGTGCTCCTTCCCTAGTGGATGCCGAGGTGCCCCCACGTAGATAAGAAGGAATACCTGGGTGTGAATTCTTGGCTTGGAATCTGCTGGTATAAGGTGAGATATCTCAGTGGTGAAGGAGTGAATTGCTCTGAGCCGCACTGTTCCATATGGATCCACATCATAATAGCCTCCATCAGAGGAAAGGTAGGAGGAGCCAGGACTGGAGTAAGGGCTGTACCGGTAATGAACACGGCCGTTCTCAAAGTAAGGTTGTAACTGTGTCACATGGTAATCAGACTGTGGAAGAGAGGGTTGGTATCCCTTATACTGAAAAGGTGTTCGCGGGTAATAGAAAGTATCATCATCTGGTGGCACCTCTGTCCGTGAGATCGGGACTGAGCGGACTGATGTGGAGGTCGCATGTAGTGAGTGTACCCGTCGGATAGTGGGGCACGCTGGACTGTCTAACTGTGAGTAGACAGAAGTTCGTAAACTGGAGTTCCCAGAAAGTGGATATTCTGTCCTGGAATGACGAGGTTTGGAGTGGTGCAAAGAAAAGGTTCTAGGCTGAGTGCTGAATGTATTGAATCTGGCAGCCAGTGAGGGGTTGTTCTCTGCTCTGGAGGTGTATAGCTGATGCTGGTCCGACTTGCTGTGGTATGACATGTGCAGTGGCACACTCTCTAGCCTGTACTGGAAGGGTGCAGGTTGTGGGACAGCAACCTGTTTCTTGTGCACAAAGTTCTGGTGTGCCAGGTTCTGGCATGCTGTCCAACTTGGAATGGTTGAGATCGCTGGCTGAAGGGAGGGGTTTTGGCAGAGGTGGCGGCGGTGGAAAAGCTTCATTTGCAGATGAAGGCACAGGTGCAGAAGTGAGCATGGAATGATAGTTTAAAGCACTAATGGCGTCTTGATTGGAATGTGCGGCCTGCAAGTTTGCTCTCCAGCGACCTGACAGGAGGAACTGGTGGGGTGGAGCTGTAGGAGCGAGGAGGGCACAGATTCTGCCCGTGGTTGGGAAACTGAAAGTTTGATGTCTCTTGGTTTCTCCTGGTGTCCAGCGTGGGCTGTTGCCATTGCTGAAGCTGAATGAGTGGCGCCGCTGTAACTAGAATCAGGGGGGAAAGAAGGGGCTGGTTCGGCCATCCTGGGTTCAGAATGCTTTTCTCGAGCTGGGAAAGCATACCTCCTCGGACCTGCAAAAGACATCAAACAAGGCTTAGTGAAAGTAAAAGTTTATATCTGCAGTACACAAACTAGATGAAACACTCAGTGACTGGGCACTGTTCAATAAGTGCACAGAGGGTTAAAAGACAAAAGGACTATCTAGGAAATGTGGTGCTCATGATAAAAAACAGACTTGGTAAAGCAGAAAGAACATCACAGCACTTGCCACAAAGATTTTCAAAGCCATTCCATAATGCTTGTATTGGAGGTTGCAGTTTATTTGGCACTGTAGCACACTCTAATATGAACAGCAAACACACTGATGGCAGAACCGAATGTTTCACTTAATTGAGCTTGGACTTGAAAAGTCAAGTGAAACATCTCGGTTCTGCCACCAGTGTGTTTGCTGTTCACATCAGGTGTGCTACGGTGCCAAAATAAACAGCAACCTCCGATACAAGAATTATGGACAGGTCTGAGAATCCTTTTGTGGCTTAATGCCATGATGTTTATTTCAATTTTCAATTGTATTAATAGGGAATAACCTTTGGGCAGCAAATGTCTGTTTTCAATAGGGACCCACTCAGAATTACAGTACATTTAGTAAAGCATACAGTATATAGCATAAAATATGGCAATGTCGCATCTTTATAAAAATAGCTTGTGCCAGAATAACATAATTTCTTAAGGCAGTACTTATTTGCTGTTCACTCTGTCCTATCTTCTTCCCTTATTTCGCATTATCCCTTAATTCCTATCAGGGTGGTCAACATGATATTCTTTCATGCTTTTGCTTTTCTATCCTTTCTGCCCTTGAAAAACAGCCTGACCCTCCCCCATCCCAATTCATGGAAAATCTTTATCAGTTCTTTGAAAGCCGAAGTAGTATGCTTTTCAAGTTATTCCCCTGTTTATAATACCCTGTTGCTTCTAAGAAAGGTATCCTGGTGAAATAATGTGGCAAAGTTGTAATTTGATTGAAGCCCCGATAAATGTGCACAATTTGCACATGATCTAGCGCGATAATGTGCACTGCCGCACAGCTCAGTGTGCACACGGTTGTAAGGAAATGGCAGCCTGAAGAGAAAAAGTTGTAAAATAAATAAACCGCTGGTTGGGTTTTGAGAGTTTGCATCGCAGTGAGGCGCTGCGAGTGAAAAATAGCTGCTTCAGGCTCAAGAGCAAGTGCAGATACAGCAGTTGTGGGGGTTCAAACACCGAGAAATTGCCAGTAAAGGCACATTTTAAACACAATGGTGAGCGTAGGGACTTGGAAAATGTCCCTCTGCCAGAGTTGTCTGCCTTATATGGGAGAAAAAATAAAATGGAAATGCTCAATGCAAGAGGTGACAATGTGAGGACTACACTGCAAGGTTGCAAAAGAAATAGAACCAATGGCTGAAAGATTTCAGCCATCCAGAATGAATGAAAGTTCCTGGGAGCATAAGATGAATGGTGGTATGCCCAAATAAATAGGGGACAAGGTATTTTTGTTTCATAAAACTGCTAAGTTTCTCCTAGTCTCCTCTGAAATAAATAAAATATGTTTATGTTTCCTTGATGTTTTAGCACAGAGAGTCATTCCCTACAAAAGTAAACAAATAAAGGTGCGTGCCTTGTTTGGGTTTCTAAGGTGAAGGACTCTGCCCTTCTAGAAAATAACAAAGGAGACATACTGTGTACAATAAAGGAAATAAAATAGTAATTACCCAGTTATGTAGTGTTATCAGATAGGTCCTGCTATAGGGCTGGCAGCCCCTGAAATGTCAGGTTTTATGGACCATGGGAGAGTGATGTCATGAGTGGGAGGAGCCAAGGCACTGTTCTGACATCATCAGCCTCATAATTAAGCTTTTAGCTCTAATTCTCTGTGACCTGCTGCACTGGTAACCATTTGTTTAAACTCCTAGAACACTAGCATGTGGCTAGATGTTTCATAAAATGTGTATATATATATATAAAACAGGTTCAGAATTCCTTTTCTACTTAATTGTGGTGTCACCTGATTTCTGAGGTCACTCCATAGTAGTATAAAAGTGTTCCTCTTGGGGCTAAAGGAGATAGGGGTCAGTAGCCTCCTGACCACAGTGAGAGAAGGAACAGCAGAGGAACCAGGTGTGCAGGCTTACACATTGAGAGAAAGGACTCAGGAATTATTTCATGTCTTGTGGAAGAATAATAATATCCTGATGTGTTTAATGGTGTGAATGACTAACACCACTTATTTTTCCTTTCTGTAAATATTAGATTTATTTCCTTTTCTTTTTGGACAAATAAAATGATAAAACACAGATTTATGTGTTTTTATGCACCTTGTTCTGTTGTATGATCTGTTATTGGAACCCACACTACCACGTAGCTGTACAAACAGTTCTACTTAGAACAGTCGCATATTACAAGATCATTCAAATACAGTTTTAAGCCATTCCTAAAATGCCCTAGTTGATGGCAGTTTAATACATTCAGTGGAAAGGAATTCCAGGTTTTTATTGTTCTGCTCTAGAGGATGCTTTACTAAAACTGTTCTGTTCCTAGAGGATGCTTTATCAAATGTGCAAAGGGAGTGAAATAAACATTCTTGAGTTTCGAACTGAAGAGTTCCTCTTCAGCTGAGACTCCTGTGGTTATGCCAGATGGCTTGTTCATTTGTATTATACCTTTTCTTCTTGTGGCCAGTGCTGCACTCATCTGCCTTGAGACCACATCCCAGCCCAGACCCTATCTTCTTTGTCCCTTATCCTCCAAAGGTTCCCATGCCCTTTCCCAATGTTGGGGTCTTTTGGAAGTCGATGTTCCTCACAGGAAGTTCTGTTGGTGGGGCTGGTACAGTGTTCTGCAGGCCTCGAAGTACCAGGCTTCATGCTGCACCACAAGGGTTTTCTCCTGCTTGAAACACTGGCATAACTGTGGACATAAAAAGCTACACATACTCACATCTTTTGGTCCTGTTCGGCATTATTGACATGCTGGCAGGACACTAACACACAATTACAGGAATTATCCCTTCCAAAGAACTTGGTCTCTCCCACAATGGTCTATCAATGTCGCCTCCAGCCCGCCACCTAGGCAGGCATTCACCTGCTTATTTATACATCCTTGTGGCAAAGAAGCTAATTACTTGCTTGTGGATGCAGGCTGCTTCACCCACTGTGGAGGTCTGGCGATGCATAATCCTGGAGACCTGTTACGTGGAGGCGACTTACATGGCCGCGGGAGTACATAGCGATATTAGGTGGCCAGAATACATTCTCACGGCTGTTGACAGCTTTCGTGTTATACATTTTCTTTTGCCATAATATATGGCAAGATAATATGTGTATAGTATGTGTGCCAGTTTGTGATTCTGGGACAATGTAAGTTCTCCGCTCATGATTCAAAGGTCGATTCTTAGGAATGCTGATTTTCTGCATATTGTTATTTAGGTGCCATACAATGCTAGTTACTAACATGTATGAATGATAAGCAAGCAATAACAAGCGAGGAGGGTGAGGTTATGTCCTGATATAAGCACACCCAGGTGTGTTATGAGGCATGAGGCGCTTGCGCAAGTGCCTTATGCACCTGGTGTGTTTATCAGACATAACCCACACCACGGAGTGTGTTATTGCGCTTATAAAATGGCCCT
Organism: Neoceratodus forsteri; assembly: GCA_016271365.2. Lineage (NCBI taxonomy): Eukaryota > Metazoa > Chordata > Ceratodontiformes > Ceratodontidae > Neoceratodus > Neoceratodus forsteri. The sequence goes on from JADMNL010000034.1 coordinate 80,823,838, forward strand.
CGGTAAAGAATTTAATTTTAAAACAAATGGAAATAAAATGTACAGAAAATCAGTAATATCAATAGAAAAAAGTAGTCCTTGTGTTGGATTGCAGCTCTTTAATTAAAAGTCACTAAACAAGGTCAATGTCTCTCTATCTACAGTACCCACCCAGTCACTGTGTCTGCACTACCCACCCACACAAATGCTCAAAATCATGTTTTTTTTTTTAATATTTCTTACTTTTCCACACAGTTTGATTGCATCCCGGACAGAGCGTGTAACCAGCTGGGTTGACATATTTCGCTTTCTGTTGCCCACCTCACAAGATGCAGAAAGCATTTTTGTGTCTGCTTTTCTTTATTTAGTTCAAGCTTTGTTTTCTGAAATCATTTTGTGTTTGAGATTAAACAGCTGACTGGGAGCGAGCATGTCCCTCAACAGCCACCGTGAAGAGACGTTTCCTGGTTCCTGTTTGAGAAACTATATGTTATTTATTTAAGAAAGGAAACTGTTTAGTTTGGCAATAATACGGTGTCCTTTGTATAGATTTACACTCTGTTTTGGGGAAAGGCGGCTGCCCTGCATCTCGGTATCGTCATGACCGGAGAAGGCGAGGAATGCACCGGGAAATGTAGACAAGGTGGTGCAGTGTAACTATCGATGGCAAAGATATAGATCGGGAGATCACAGACGTCCCTAGAAACTTGGTCAGGAAAGTAAAATTACGGTGAGATTGGCAGTTTTATGCACTGCTTACCAGTCTTGGTGTGGGGAAAATGGTGGAGTTTGACAGCTGCCACGAGGTGAATGTGGTTTTCGCTAGCGCTTCAATGAGCTGTACCAGTCAGTGTTTTTGTTTACGGTTGGCTCAGCTCACTGATTCGCTGTTATGTCCCTGAAGTAGACAGTAGTGTCAGTTGGCTACTGTATCTTCTGATGAGGACACGGCTAGAGAAGTTGTAGTAGCCAATCGGATTTAAGAATTTAAAATGCCTGTTTTATAACAGAATGTATACAGACTGCACAGTATCTGGTGAGATGCTCTACTGATTGATGTACTGTGTCATTCTATGGCTTCAGTAATTTAACAAACAAACAAAAATTATTGGCACTCACCGCTCCTCTGCTTACGATACTTCAGTTTATGTTGCACTACAGGTCTCAATCGTGTTACAAAAGTTCAACCAGATACAGTTCTTTTACTGCCAGACATTTTTTAAAAAGTGCATGCTGGCAGCATATGGTGGGCATGCAGAAACTGTCACACAAATATCTAGGTTACTCACCTATAACCATAGTTCTGTTCATGGTATTCAATTCACATCCACACTCTGGCATTTCTGCTGGAGAAAGCTGAGTCATCGGAAGTCTTCTAGCCACACCTCCCACCACCACCTGGGTTGTACATGCTCCAGCTCCGCCGTGATGACAGATCTTTTGTACATTAGAAGCAGGGATCCGGGTGGCACACTGCTAGGGAGGCTGAGCAGCTTGTATGGATATGAAGGAATATCACTAACAGAACCACGGTTCCAGGTGAGTAACCTAGATTTCTAATGATGTGATTCAGTTCCATACCCACACTCTGGCAGACTTTTAGCAGTCCTCTGGGAGGAGGGCAAGGCATGCACCCTATTTGGTGACCAGAGACTGGAGGACCGAGGACCCAAAAGCAGCATCCTGATGACTCGTGATGTCGATGCTGTAACACGAGATCAAGGTGTGTACTTTACTCCAGGTTGCAGCCTTGAAAATCCCCGCAATGGGGATGTTCCTGGAATCGGCCACCAAGGCAGCAGCATGTCTGGTGGAATGAGCCTTAAACCCCTTGAGTGACTCCCTACCAGCCAACCTATAGCAGAGTTCGATTCAGGATGTAATCCACCTGGCAACTGTCACAACTGTAGCTCAACTGACCCGACTGGGAGCTGGAGCAGAAACTGGATGGAAGCGGAGGATGACACCACAACCCAGCACTGCACAGCCTTGGAGAGGGCTCCAGCTGCAGGAGCGCAGAGGCAGCACCACCTCTTCCTCTTTTTGCCCCTGGCCACTGAACTTGGGTTTCAGATGACAGTGATGAAACATCCCTGCTGGGGCTGCTGCTGAGGCTGTTGTGGCTGAAAGGACTTCTTTTAGGGGTCTGGACCTTCTGGGAGGCGGCCATGGAATCAAGGGTGGCACTGGACTTCTCAAACCGCATGAGATGCCCTTCCACCCCAGGGCTGAGGAGGTCGGTACCAGCAATGGGACCCCAGCCAGCTTATGCCAAGTGTCTGCTGTAAAGATAGAGAGCCTCAACCAGATCCTGTGATGCATGGAGATGGCTGCTGCCATGGCACGGACACAGGAGTCACCCATGTCTAAAGTTGTCTAAAGCTGCTGTTTAGCTTGTGAATGACCCTGGTCTCTGATGGTCTTCAGCAGCAGCTGCTTGTCAGCTGGAAGACGGGGAGGACTTCATCAACACCCCAAGCAAGGAATGGTCAAAGTTTGCCATCATGACAGTGTAACTGGCCTGATGGGAGACCTAGCAATCCTGCAACTTACACCTTTTAGCTGCATGGTCAGTCTTCTTGGACTCTTTGTTTGGAGGCTTGTCCACGTCACCTTGGTACCCTGACTTATGAAAGGTCGAATCAAAATCAAACCCTAGAAGGGATGGTCAGAAACCAAAGAGGGTGCCTGGTGGGACCATATACTTGAGGACCATAGGGTTGGAGTGTGCCAGGCAGCATGCTTGATGCTGCCAAAGCTCAGGGCTGGTCCTAAAATGGCCTCAGCCACAGGAAAGGCAACACCTGTGGAATCATCCTTGTCCAGCATGTCAGCAAATGGGTACTTGACCCACTTCTAACAGGCTCCAATGGAACATTCATGGACTCTGATATAAGATCAAATTCTGAACACACCGCCCACTCACCTTCAGAGTCAGAGATCTTCAAAAATGGCCCTCAACCACTTGTGACCATGGACAACCTCTGATTTTCAGCCCGAGTGATTTCCACCGAAGCTAGCCTGGCAAGCCAGCTGCGGAGTGGGACACCTGACTCGGAACCCGGACAAAGGCTGCAGTGGAGGAGGCTCCCCACTAAGAGGCACAGATGCTGGGGACTGTTGAGAAGTACAGACAGGTGTGGGAACGACTGGTTGAAGCCAAGGGACCTAAAGTCCAGTGGGAAGAGCCCTACTTCTCTCAGCCATGGTCCAGTGTAGCCAGAGGTGCTTCGTAGTGACAATGCATTTTTCGTTGGTGTCTCCTTGCCTGAGGGAGGACAGAAGCATCAATGGCGATGCCTCCTGGTTGAGTGGAATCGAAGGATGGTCGGCACCTCAACCTCAATTGTCGACCCATAGGATTAACGTTGATGGCAGTCCTCCGAAAGGTTTCTGTAAACCACCTGCCTCGGTAGGTTAAGCACTAGAGACTTTGGAGGCATGACCACCGAAGAGTCAACTCAGCTGGGTTCATCCAACAAAGGCATTTCTTATGTTTTTGCTGCGTTGAGAAGGGCTCTCTGAAGGACTGGAGGGCCAGAAACATTTTTCTGAACTCGTAAAATTACCTTCTAAAACTGGCCACTGCCAGGAACACCGCCAAGACTGATGGACTCACCACGGCTGCTGCCACCTCTTCCATGACTGCAAGCTGAGCAGCCAACCTGACCACTGCTGAGGCCTTTTTTAGTCTTTCTGCTGACCACAGACCAAACGAGACTTCTGGTCTTCAGTGGATGCTGGCAGCATAGCAGCATAAACTGCACCCCTCAAGATAATGTTAGAGATCAGTCAGTATAAGCACATGTCATGTGGATTAAGTAGCCAACATTTTCTGTCTACACTGGTGCAGGATTTAAAACCCAATTTCTTGCCCTTCATCATCGAGTGACCATAAAGTGGAGCCGGAAGACTGCGGAGCAACTTGTTTCATAGAACTTGGGCCCCTTCCTAAATTATCTTGCTTTTCATGAGATATAAGAAATAATGATTCACTTATAGAAGTATCTAGCACCTCTTCCTCATGCTGTACCTGTTACTACCTGATTAAGGTATTAGCTAGAAAATAACTGTTTACCTATGTAATGAGCTCTTTGACATACTGACTTATGTATTTTGTTTTATTTCTGATGAGACCTAACAATAAGTTATGTACTTCACAAGTTGTTATTATTGTGTTAAACACTGTACTGTGGATTTTTGATGTATCCTGTGCTTTTGGAAACTAATAAAATTTTTTAAAAGCAAAAAAAAAATTGTGTTGAGCGGCCATGTAGATCCACTGACATTTTCTGTCTGCACTGGGTGCAGGATTTAAAGAGCTCATGAGACAACTCTGAAAAAATGTAATATTCAGGCATAAATGTAGCTTATATATTTTTTATTCTGTAATTCTCACCCCTATTACTGAGGATATTTGCATGAATACAGTATCTCTACCCTTGTAGCTCTGGCTGCCTGCCTACAGCTGATATCATAATTCTGTTTATGACATCAAAAGTATGTTGTTGTGGAGATAATTATGATGTCATAAACAGGCATTGTGATGTCATGTGTAGAGAAGCAGCCAAAGTAGATATAGTCTAGGGGAGGTATACTGTTTGTATGCAACTGTTTCAATAATAAAGAAAATAGAGAATTAATTACTGAAAATACATGCAGTGATAAAGAAAATGGAATGAGTTGAATATAAATCTTAGTTTTTCAAAGTTTTACAAATGCTGTCAGGGGCTCTTTAAACCCGATTTCTTGCCCTCTGTCATCGCAGTGATCATAAAGTGATGCCAGAAGACTGTGGAGCAACTTTAAAATGGAATGCTGTCTGAAACATTTGAAGATGTGCCTGAAAATAAGCTTCAGAAACAAAATTCTTCAATGTTACAGAGCTACAAAGGAGACACACCTTCAGAGAAAGGAAAGATCTGATGTCATGCTGCGGTGCCAGAGAATATACCACCCGGTGGTGGAAAGAGCTTAGCCTGAAGACTTTCGATGATTCAGTTGTCTCCAGAACCGGGAGGTGTGGATGTGAAACGGAATCCACATTATTACAACTAACTCTGCGATAGGTGAAGAAGTGTTGTAGAGGCGAGGATGTGTTCAGTTAGCCACAGTGTGGCAGTTCCACTGGAATGTGATGACTGCTGGAATGTCTTTAATCTAAGCTGCTCTGAACATCTGGGAGGATACATCCCAGACTGCACCTGTGGCGTCAGATCTTTCCGCTGGAAAAACAGGTCACCTCCTTCACGCTTCTCTTAGAATTTTTGTGAGACTGTGGTTAACCCTTGTTTTGAAGCTGTTTTTGGTTTTATTTTGAGGTTCTTTTGACTCCATCTCTGGACCAATGATGGAACACAAGAAACCTGGATTGAAATTCTGTGTTCGGTACCATCCAGAAGATATCAATCACCGATCTGCATGACACATGCATGTACTGTCTGGCTGGGTAACATGGCGGTGACCAGGTCGCGGTCTCTGCCTTTCCACGCTTCCTGAGTCCAATTAAGACAGGAAGCTCTGACTCGTGCTGGGTGGGCCTTCATAGCAGGATATGAAGGATCACTTAAGGACTGCAAAAGGCCTTGGCAGCAGCCATGGCTGCTACTCAACTTGCAGCCCTTGAGGTGAAAGTAGTGGCTACCGCTGTGGGCACTTCCTCTGTCTCGGTGCTGTTCCCACCTAGGGAGTGTTGGACACTCATGGACCAGTTCTGTGATCTGTGCAGGTCTCTCCAGACTGTGGGGAAAGCCCTGCCACCAAGGCTCTAGGTCTAAGACCAACAAATCTTCTCACCACTCGCCAGTCATGGGATGGGAGACTGTGGTCCTCTGGTCTCTCCACTTGCCCAACCACTTGGTGGCTGTCAAGCACTCCTTGTCTGAGGGCTGGTTGGGCTGGTCAAATGCTCTTCAGCTCCTCGTTTAAATCCAGATGAACTTGACTTGGTGGACCAAGCCATCAAGATTTTTCTCAACGGGTGATCCATTGTCAGACACGGCAGAGGAGCCAACCTCACAGACCCAGTGCTCCTAGTTCTCACCCAGGAGGATGTGGCATGATCAGTGAGCCCAGTGGATCCTGCTAAGGACCAGCCTTCACTGGGGTCAAGTCTTTGATTCCTTGTTGCTGAATGTTGGTAGGCACGTTATCTAACCAACCTCAGGAAGACTTTTCTTACCATAGATAAGGGTGGTTGACAGTCAGGTGGTCAAACTCTCAATCCCCTTGACTGGAAAGCACACTGTTAACACTCTGCATACTCCTCATTTTGACTGATGAGAGGCACCGACTAAAGATGCATCGGTACTACAAGTAGTTCCTCTGGTAGCAGTGGACCACTGTGGCTCACAGCACTGCTCTACCCTGAAGACCTTTGGCCCCTGATAGCCTCCATTAGTTGCCCGGCTGGTCGAGGGTTCTGCAGCAGCTCCCCACACCTGCCTTTCTGCCGATTATGGTGGAGCCACCACCTCGACAGGCGCCAGTCAGCACCTCTGACCAAGGAGGCTGGCTGTTTGGCTCCCAACTTGCCAGACCAGTTGTTGGTAAGGATTACACCAGGTCATGATTCCCGGGAGGTTCTTGGCAAACATCGGTCGAGGGCTGTCTTTGAGGAGTCATCGGATGACTCTGACCAAGAGTCCATGGCCTTCTCCAGAACTTTGCTCTTTTACGTGGCTCAGTTGAAGAGCCTTCCATTGACCATGGGTCGGTGTCCTTCAGTGCGCTGCTCAGACTTATCATGGAATCCATGTCAATCCCACTGGAGTCAATTCAGAAGAGGGACAGGTACCCTCTCATGGACATTTTGGATCAGGATGAATCCCAGGAGGTTGCCTTCCTGTAGGCCGAGGCCATCTTAGGACCAGCCACGGAGACTCTAGCAGCATCCAGTATCCTGACCGGCACCCTTGGCCTACATGTTTCACAAGTGCATGGTTCCTACTGGCTCCCTTTCTGGGTTTCTGACCACCCTTTGGCTGAAAATCTCATCACAGATTAAGGTGTTCCGTGAAGCCTGGACAGCAGGGAACATGGATAAGCCTCGGACAAGAAGTCCGTGAAGATTTACCATGCCGCAAACAAAAGCATATGCTGTGGCTCCCAGGGTCTCTGTCCAGCTAACTATGCTGTTATGTTGGCAATTATGGGCATTCCCTGCTGGGAATGTTTGATGCAGTCCTTCCCACCTCCATCCAGAGCAGTGGGTGGAAGTGGGGCTCATCAGAGACTACGGTCAATCACTAGCTAAACTACCAGTTCCAGACAGCCTTAGACATGAGCAACTCTTGGCCCATGCAGTGCAGCGGCTGTCTCTATCGTTCAGAGGCTTGGCTCCATTTGTCCACCTTCATGGTAGACACCCAACAGAGGCTAGCCAATGTCACTTCTCTGGGCAGACCTCTTCAGCACTGGGGTGAAGGCCATCTCACTAGGATTAAGAGTCTAATGGCACCTACTCAGTGGCGCTATCCAAAAGGACCTGAAGAAGAAACTGCTGAAAGAGGTTTTCAAATTCAGGACCTTCGATTACAGCTCCCTTGGCAGAAACCCAGCAGAGACAGTTTCAAGGCCTAGCACCCCAAGCAGAAATCCAGGGCCAAGGTCCTAAAGGGGTGGATAGGTGTAAGTGGTATTCCTCCAGAAGCAGCTGTCAGTGCCCCTGCAAAGCTGCCCAGTGATGGGGTTGAAGGGTGTCATTCCTCCACCTGTCCTGTCCCTGACTGATATCTGCGTCCAGAAGCTGGCCACATCGCTTCTTGCCACTCTGGTCCACTATCACAATGGACAAGTGGGTGTTGGGCGTAGTAGGTAGAGGACTGTCTATAGACTTCTAGGCTCTCCTCTTCTACCACCTCCATGCTCCTCAGAGTCCATGGCATGCCATGACATGCTGTCCACCCTCAAGGAAGACACTGCTCAGTTCCTTGCAAAAGGAGCAATAAGCCTGTGTCCCGAACGTCCTGCCCAGTCAGGGTTATATATCCAGGTACTTGCTGGTCCCAAAACAGACAGGGGACTGGTGCCCCATAGTGGACCTAAATGATCTCAACCAGTACATGTGGAAGTACAAGTTCTGGATGGTCACTCTGAGCCAGATTATACCATTCCTGGAGCAAAGCATGTTTTGCTCCCTGGACCTCAGGATGCATTCTTCCACATTACTATCCATGGTCCTACGCCGGTACTTTTGTTTCTCAGCAGAAGGAGTCTTGTACCAATTCAGGTCAGGCCATTTGGCCTCTCCTCTGCACCAAGGGTCTTCACCAAATGCTGGAGTGGTGGCGACCCACCTGCGGTGCCTAGAGGTCCAGGGTGTATCCCTACCTGAACTGGCTGGTAGCTGGTCCATCCAGAGGGCCATGGCGAGTCCACAGCGCTGGCTCTTCAGACCTGCAAAACTTGGGCATGTTGGTCAACCGGAAAAGTCTGAACTGGTACAAAAGTGGGTGATAAAGTTCATCAGGGCAGAACTAGATTGCCTGTGGACCAGGGCCAGCTTTCCCAGTGGACTGGGCACAGGAGCTTCTCTCCTTTGCCTGATCATTTCAGGTCAGGCTCTTGCACCCTGCCTGGGATTTCCTAGGATGCTGGGGTACATGGCATCCTGTACCATTCTGGACTGCTGAACATGCAGATAGATGTGTCACCTTTAGTGGGAGCTGGACCATCAGTGGTCCCAGCGCCTAGGCCACTGGACCAGCCAGTCACAGTGATCCAGCCGATGCAGCACACCATCTAGTGGTGGCTGGTCCTGGAATAACTGGAGGAAGGAATCCCATTTGTCTACCAGAGCCAACCGCCATGCTGACGACGGACACGCTCTCTGATGGGTGGGGCACACCTGGGAGATCACAGAGCTCATGTGGACTTTGGTCGCCAAGGAAGTCCCATCAGCACATAAACCTGCTGGAGCTCAGTACAGTGTGTTCGGCTCTGACTGAATTTGCTCTGCTAGTCAGGGTCCAAGTCATTCAAGTCCAGAACATGAGAACCATGATTTACCTGAACAGGAAGGCAGCACACACTCCTTCCATTATGTAGGGAGGATTCTGCACCTGGACCATCGTGTAGCCTGGGCACTGATCTTCTAGTGATTTCATGTCACAAGGGAGAATAACCAGCTGGCAGGCGCTCTCAGTCGGGTAGGAGAGAACTTGCAGTGGTCTCTGAATCAGGAGGTAGTGAACATCCTGTTTACTCGGTGGGGCTCACCCTCCATGGACCTGTTTGCCTCCTGGGGGAGAGCATGAAGCAGGGCTGTTTGTGCCCCCCCATAGTCCAGGGCAGTGAAGGAGACTTTCGCACTGCCTGGACCTTGGGCTTCCTGTATGTCTTTCCTTCCTTCTACTTAATTCACATATTATTGGTCAAGGTCAGGAAGGTCAAGGCTTGTGTAACCCCCTGCAAATGGGGTTCCCAAAAGACTTCCAGGAGCTTGCTTGAATGCTCCAAGCCTGAATGGTGTTTGGCGTTTAAGCCATTTATCAGTGAGTGTTTTTAGAACCTCTGGTACTGTCTCTTTAAGAGCTGTCTGCTTGCAGACATAATTAGTTGTATGGGGGACTGTGTGTTTCTTTGATTGAGTACCACTCGAACTGCTGCCAATCCTCCATTTCTGCAGTCACTAGGAGTGCAAAGGGAACCTATCTGAAAGATGTAACTGTTTGCCAGAAATAATTTAGAGTAATAATGAAAATACATTTTGTCTAACCTGCTTTCTTTGCAGTCAGAACTGTGTTTGCCTAGTTCCCCATTCTAGTTTTGAACTGCTGAACTGGACCAATCAGTGTGGGGTAAGCTAAACTAAAATGGTGCCTTGGACGAATCAGAACTTGGACTCATAATCTGGAGCCAGCCACAAGAGGATTGTGAGGCAGTGACTCTGGGAGATGTAGATTGAGACTTGGTGCGCCTTTTGGACCAACAGCAGCAGTCTATTGTGAGTGACAGCCAATCCAGTCAAGAACTGGGAGGAACTCAAAGAAGTGCCCGGTTTTGTCTGTTGGAGTTTCAGTTTAGATCTGGCAGTGAAGAGGAAAAGAAACCCTGTGCTCCTTCAGTGCACAGTTTCAGTCAAAAACGTGTGTAAGGCTCAGAGTTCGGTCTGCAGCTTGTGTAACTGCTTATTAGGACTGAATCCGTCCTGTGAAGAGAATCAAAGGATCTCTGAAGAGTAGAAACCAAGCTCACCCTGTAGAAGACTGGAGAAATTGTTGAATTGCACTTCGGTCTGTCAGGAACTGAATCTGCTGTGTGTTCTCCGGTATTGTGCAGTAATTGCGATCGGGATAGAAAGCAGCCTGCCTGGTATAGTACTTTCTTTTTACCATATAAATGTGTGAAGAGTCTCGTGGAGCTCAAGAGTAGCCCTGCCAACGTTGAAGGACCCTATCTTGTTTGGAGGTCGTGAGTACTAATTCAGCGCTCCTGTTGAATTGCCACATTAAATCCAAATGGAATCACTGTACTGCTGACTGTTTAAACTAATTTTTCTTTTCACTGTGAGGCCTAGCTACTTACGGTTTGGACTAGCCACTAGGGCTTGGGTACCCAGGGACAGTAACTGGTAGGGATAGGCCTGTGCACAGAGCCATAGGTAGATAGTAAAGTGATAAGCTAATTAACCTGATTTCCCTGTCCTGTTATATCCCCTAAATAAATCAGAGCTGCTTGTTTCAGCAAAGTTACACTGCCTGAGGTATTTGTCTATGTTAAAGTACTGTACTGTGATTGTTGCACTGTATCTTATTTCACAGGAGGTCCCAGTGCGGAACTAGTCCTGGGGTAAGTGTATACTGTGAAGAGTAATTCTGATATATTGTGTGGGCCACTAGTGGGAAGAAAGGGGTTGCAGTGTCCCAGAGGGCTGTGACCAAGTAAGTTTAACTATTGCAAACCCTGACCTCTGGGTGGAGGCACCAGCCATTGGATCAGGCCCTCAACCTGTTAGTGGCAAATCAGGCAAGGGTAGTAGCCCTGGGATAGCGCCATAGGGGGTTACATCTTGGAGGCTCACCGCTGGGATTGTGTGTCCTCTGGTGGCCATATTTACGAACCACTGTTAAGGAAAAAATGGGTACCCAGACAGAAGTGGCTGTGCACCAGCTGGTGGAGTGGTGTACTGGGAGGAGATTGACCCCAAAATGCTATGCTTATCCTGGACATCCCCTGGGTATCAATACGGACACTGTACAGGAGTACTTTCCAAGGTGGAAGGTTTACAAAACCCTGTGGTGGTGGGTCGGCATGCTAATCTGCTCACCCACACTTTCCTGCCCTAGTAGAGTTTAAGGATCCCATAGATAGCTCCAAAGTGCCACAGACCATTACCCCAGAGGGCCCTCACTGCCTGGAGAGTGATAACTAAGTACAGTAAAGACCCAGGGGAATGAGCCCCCACCACTGTCTGAAACTTTTGAGGAGAAATTTGCTAAATGGTTGCTGGGGAAGGGAAAACTGTGGAGGACTTGAAGAAACTATTCTTGCCACCTGGAAAGTATTCCTCCCCAACACCCTCTCCCACTCCAGTACCGTAATGGTGGCAGACAATGCAGACTCCTATTTCTGCACCTGCCATTAGTCCGACTCTTACCGAAGGTTGAGGATCTTCTCTGGCACCTCCCACCCCCAAGGGAGGATGACTGGGAGACCTGGATAGACTATGTTGCCCCAAGTGCTAGAATGGCAATGCTGGGAAGCAGCGAAGAGAGTTAGTGAGAGCCTCCGAGGTCCTGCCCTGGCTACCATCCATGCTAAGCAGAGCCCAGTAACCCTGAAGTGACTGCACAGGCCTATCTCTTGAGGCCTTGGGAGAATGTGTATGGGAGCCAGATTCTGATGAGGATCTATGGTGGAGAGTACAAATGCACAACAGTACCAAGGGAGTTGTTGTCTGTGTATGTATCTCGGCTGGAAAATTGTTGTAAGAATGCCTCAGAAGGGTAGTTTTGCCAGCGATTGAACTGGACGAACCAGGCTGGACAGGATCCTTAAGTCTGCCCCCCTTCTCAGAACTGCTGTTGCTTCAATTCGCCTGGCAAATCGACTGGAATCCCACCTCCTGTAGTGAGTTAATGAGAGAAATTCGAGGAGTTGAGAAAAGGCAACCTCGGGAGGGACCTGCACCAATAGCTGCGGCTATGACCCGAGTGACTGAGGGTGGCCCATCAAGTGAAGTTCAGGGGCAGAGGTTGGCAGTCAATGAGTGCTCTGATAAGGAAAAGATATGCCACAATGGGTCGAACTGTTGAGAGAGATCCAGAATTCAAAAACAGTCCCTTTATGAAGGCCTGCCTGCAAGCACGGGCCCGACCTATATCCGACTGCATCTGCTATGGGGGTGGGATACCACCCATGTATATCCTGCTGATAACAGCTCGAACTAGGTTCCCTTGACCATGGAAGTGGAGAAACTGGCAGAGATGTCTCCAAATGCTTATCCGCCGCAGACAGAGATGGCCCCAAGGTTTCCAGTTAGTAATACCCCCGCCCTGGCTCCCAGTGTGTAGGCGCCTCGGCCAGTTCAAACTCCAGAAAGTATGTTTTGCTATAATTGTGGGAAGGATGGGCACATGAAAAGGAATCGGTCCCAAAGACACTGACAAAGTTGCATATAGGCTACAAGGAGAGCTTGGAGAACAAATCAGTGGTTAAGAGGTGCGAAATGATCCCAGTGAGGGCACCAAAATGCTATCACAATCCTTTTGTGGCGAGGTCAGTTGCCCAGGCCCCACTACTGCCTCTCAGACTGGTCCAGAATAGTGGGTCCCTCCATGGAGACCACTGTAAAGGTGAATGGAGTGTCTGCAAGAGCTGTATTGAACAGTGGCTCCCAAGTGACAATTATGTTCCAAGATTGGTATCAGAAGCATTTGTCAGGCGTACCCTTACAACCATTAGAAGGACTGCATGTATAGGGGGTTAAGTGAGAAGGCCTACCCCTATTCCGGGTACATCCGAATTTGGCTGTCTTTCCCCACCTCCGTGGCTGGAGTGGCGAACAAGTAGAGACCCTAGCCTATGTGTGTCCCCCCACTGGACTGTACGATGGTGTCCCTTTGTTGACTGGAACAAATGCTCATATGTTGGAAGGCTGGCACAGTTGTGTAAAAACAGGGGTCAAAGACTAGTAGAGCTAAGAGTTCTGCTTTAATTAAGAAGGCCTATGAGGCACAGAGAGATGCTGAAAAAATAGAACCAGAGGAACTGGTGGGAATTGTATGGAAGAAGGATCCTGAGTCTCTGATCCTGGTAAATGCCCAGTGTACCTTAGCAGAGGTCCGATATGAAAGGATGTTAAGAATAAAATATGATGTTGATGCACCAGGCGATGGAAAATTGCCAGAGGGACTGCTGGTCAAGCTTAGTATTTTTGCCACTAGAGCCCATGCTTATGCCAGGGGTAATGGTCCAAGTTCATAATGTGTCCTGAAAAGGAACATTGGTAAACAGAGGTTGCATCCTGGCTAATGTGCGTATTACGGAGTACTGCAGTGCTACCAGCAGCAAGAGTTCGCTAAAGAAATGACAGAGTAACGCCTGACTTGTTTGATTTCAGGCGACCCCCGTTACCAGCTGAATGGAAAGTGAGGATCAGTGAGAAGCTTGCCCAGAGACCAGGTGTTTCCCTTTAAAAGAGAATGGGACGTAGGATGAGTACAGGAGCTGAACACAATATCCGGCTGCATGACGAAAACCATTTCGTGAGGAGGTCTCGACGCCTGGCACCTGCTGATATAGATGATGTGAGGCGGCATGCAGAGGTCAGCTGCTGGTGTAATACAAGAATCCAGAAGCCTTATGCTTCCCATTGTAGTAGTGAGGGAAAAAGAATGGGACAGTAAGGATGCGTGGATTATCGCACTTAAACGGCCAGGACTATCCCTGATCAGTACACAATACCCGCATTCAGGATGCTTTGGACTGCCTAAACGGGGAGCAAGTGGTTCTCTGTGCTGGATCTCGCAGTGGGTACTACCAGATCCCGATGGCCTCAGAGGACTGTGAGAGACAGCCTTTATCTGTCCGCTTAGCTTCTATGAATTCATGAGGATGCCTCAAGGGATTTCAGGTGCCCCAGCCACTTTTCAACGATTGATGGAGCTGCAGTGAGACATGAACTTACTAGATGCCTGGTATACCTAGATGATGTTATTGTGTGTTGGCAGCTCACTGGAGGAACATGAGAGCAGATTATTTAAGGTATTGGACCGACTGGAGGACTTTGGCCTTAAACTGTCCATTGATAAGTGTCAATTCTTTCAAACATCAGTAAAGTATGTGGACACAGTATCCACCGAGGAATAGAGACCGACCCAAGTAAAGTTGAGTTTTGACCACCTGGCCACGGCAAAAATCTAAAGAACTGCAAAGATTCCTGGGATTTACTGTAGTTATGATCGGCGTTTCATCAGGACTATTCAAGAGTGATCAGCCCTTTACTTAACCTTATCAAGGTATCCCCCAACCCACAAAAATACCAAAAGTCAGCGTCCTCAAGACTGAAAAAGTGTATTTTCGTCCGAGTGAAGTATTTGGGGCCCGCTGGACTCCTGATTGTGAGACTGCTCATGAGATCATATATCAACTTACCCATGCTCCAGTGCTGGCCTATGCCGATCCAAGAAAACCTTCGTCCTGCACTGATGCTGGTTTACGCAGGGGTTGGGAGCTGTGTTGTACCAGAACACGAGAATGGCTTACAGAGACCAGTGGCCTTTGCCAGTAGAAGCCTGACCCCATCTGAAAGAACTATCCTGTACAAAGTTAGAGTTCCCTAGCTTTGAAGTGGGCTATTGTTGACCAATTCCATGAGTATGTAGGGGCTAAAATACTAGTAAAACTGACAATAATCCGTTGACCTATGTGCAGACCTCCAGCTAAGTTGGATGCCACTGGCCATAGGTGGCTTTCTGCATTATCTACATATGACTATGCTCTCGAATACAGAGCAGGTCTGAATCCACATAGATGCTGATGCTCTCTCCCCGAGGCCTGTTCCCCAGAATGATTGGGTCCAGATTGGCAGAACCTGACATTCGGGCACTCTGAGGAAGTTTGTCAGGGGAGGAACAAATGTCAGGGCGCGGTGGACTGCATGGTGGATTACCCAGGACCCTCTGGTACATACCTGCTGCTTGTGCCACTTTTCTGCAATAGACATTGGTGCACTGCCTCAGCGGACAATGACAGTGACCAGCAGGCTCAATCCCTTGATCCCCATGATCAAAGCAGCACTAGAAGCCTCTATGCAGGAAAAGATGTGTCCAAGTGCAGCTCCACTGATTTGAGAACTGCACTGTTATTACAAAAAGAAGGTCCTAAGTTGAAACTGATCAATAAACTGTTATACAGAGAAACAGTAGACAGAGGGGACAAGTAGACAAACAACTAGTGCTGCCTACTGCCTTTTCGAGACTCAGTACTGATGTCCTTGCACAACCACATGGGGCACCTCGGTATAGACAGAACACTGGACTTGGTGAGAATCCCGGATTCTGTGGCCCTAAGATGGGCTGATGTGGAGCAACACATTCGAATCCTGTAGTCGCTGCTTACAGAGTGAAAGCTTACACCCAGAGGGCTGCCCCTCGTTAACATCACTATGCACCCATGGAGCTGGTCTGTATTGATTCTACAGTTTGGAGGCAGATCAAAGAAATATCAGTAGTAATAACGCAGGTGGTCACTGGGCAACTTTCACGAGATATGCCCAAGCTTTCCCCACCAAGACCAAAAGCATCCACTGTGGCAAAGTACTTGTAGAAAACTTTTTTGTTCACTAGGGCATCCACAAAGAATCCATTCTGATCAGGGAGAGACTTTGAGAGTGGTCTGATCCAAAGAGATACTTTCTCTCTGTGGGAGTCACGAAGTCAGAACCACTCCTGCCACACCACCACCCCAGGGGGCACCCACAAGACGTTTCAGCACTTTAGATATACAAACACCCTGCCCAAGGAGGACCTAGATGGAGCCAACAAATTAACCCTGGTACATATGCACCAAAGTGATGCCTGGGTTCTCCCCTACTGACAGTGTTTGGAAAGCCTCGACTACGGTAGATGTGTGTTTTGGGGTCTCTCTGATGGGTTCAATGACAACTATTTACAGTATGTGCAAAGTTAAAGGCCAACTCCTCATTACCAACCTCAAACCATGGCTGCCAAAAGAATCAGCCCAACAAAGAAGGCATGATAAAAGGTGAAAAGCTTAGGAACTCAGGAGGGAGATGGGGTATTGCTAAGAAATCTGGGACTACATGGCAAGCACAAGATTGCTGACAGATGGCACCATACCTGTTATAGTAGGCAAGTGATCTGCCAGTGTACAAAATGAGCCTGGAACATTCAAAGATGTAAAACAATGCATGAAATCATTTACTGACAGACAAATCCTGATTGAGTCTGGACCCCAGAGATGCCTCTGGACCAGTGACTAGAGCTGCTGCTAAAAAGATCAAAGACTGCCTACAGAGCAGAGTTAAAATGTTCCCCTCACAAGTCCCAGTTGAGCATGACTGTCAGTCCATATCAGAGAAAGTGATGACTTTGAATACTATCCTTCTACAACACAGTCAATTGTTTAAGAACAATCCTAGTCAATACTGGAGACAAAGCTGGGCCTTCTGGACTCTAAGCCCCAGCTTCATCCCTGGGCCAATGCTCCCAGAGTGAGTACAAGCATCAGATCAGATGAAATGGAATCATTGTGCATGGTTGAACTGTTTGAGCTTTCAGGGAGGAAAATGATAGTGAGGGCAGACTGGTGATACACCCGAACAAAGAGTATTTGAGTGCCCTGACGTCCACCGGTGTCCAGCTCTCCATGTGAGAAAAATGTGGACTCAAACTGCAACTCCTGGGCTGAGAAAGTGCCCCAAGTTCACAACACTCTCTACCCCCAGGAGGCTCTGACAGAGTGAGGATGCTGAAAATGAGGCTCAGGTGGAACTCGAGTCTCCTTGACCATGGAAGTGGAGAAACTGACTCCAGATGTTCCCCCAAATGCTTATCACGCCGCAGACAGAGATGGCCCCAAGGTTTCCAGTTAGTAATACCCTCACTCTGGTTCTGTGTGTATGCCGCCAGTTCAAACTCCAGAAAGCGTCGGTTTTGCTATAATTCAGGGAAGGATGGCACATGAAAAGGGAATGCCGGTCCCAAAAGACACTGACAAAGTTGTATATAGGTTGCCAAGGAGAGCTTCGAGAACAAATCAGTGGTTAAGAGGTACCATGATCCTGGTGAGGGCACCAAAATGCTAACTCACGCCCTTTGTGGCGGTCAGTTGCCCAGGCCCCTACCACGCTTCTCCAGACTGGTCCAGAACAGTGGGTCCCTCCATGGAGACCACTGTGAAGGTGAATGGAGGTCTGCAAGAGCTGTATTAGACAGTGGCTCCCAAGTGACAATTATGTTCCAAGATTGGTATTGTAGCATTTGTCTGATCGACCCTTACAAACCATTAGAAGGACTGCATGTATGGGGGTTAAGGAAGGCCTACCCCTATTCGGCAGTACATCCGCCAATTTGGTTGTTCTTCCACCTCCGTGGGCTGGAGTGGCTTAACAAGTAGAGACCCTAGCCTTAGTGTGTCCCCCTACTGGACTGTATGATGGTGTCCCTTTGTTGACTGGAACAAATGCTCATATGTTCGGAAGGCTGGCACAGTTGTGTTATGAAAACAGGGGTCAAAGACAGTAGAGCTTTAAGAGTTCTCGCTTTAATTAAGAAGGCCTATGAGGCACAGAGATGCTGAAAAATAGAACCAGAGGAACTGGTCGGAATTGTATGGAAGAAGGATCCTGAGTCTCTGATCCTGGCGCCAAATGCCCAGTGTACCTACAGGAGAGGTCCGTGATCAGAAAGGATGTTAAGAAAAATATTAATGTTGGATGCACCAGGCGATGGAAAATTGCCAGAGGACTGCTGGTCAAGCTTAGTATTTGCCCACTAGAGCCCATGCTTGTGTGTGAAGGGTAATGGTCCAAGTTCATAATGTGTCTGAAAGAGACATTCGAGTAAACAGAGGTTGCATCTCGCTACACGCATTGTGCAGACACTGCAGTGCTACCCAGCAGCAAGAGTTCAAGGAAGAATGACAGAGTAACGCCTGACTTGTTTGATTTCGCGACTCCTCGCCAGCTGAATGGAAAGTGAGGATCAGTGAGAAGCTTGCCCAGAGAGACCAGGTGTTTTGAAGGAATGAGTACGAGATGCGGTAAGGAGCTGGAGCACATCCGCTGCATGACTAAAGACCATTTCTGAGAGAGGTCTCGGACGCCTGGCACCTGCTGATATAGATGATGTGAGACGGCATCTGCAAGAGATGTTAGCTGCTGGTGTAATACAAGAATCCAGAAGCCTTGATGCTTCCCCATTGTGGTAGTGAGGAAAAAGAATGGGACAGTATGATGTGTGGATTATCGACCTTAAACCGGCGGACTATCCCCGATCAGTACACAATGCCCCGCATTCAGGATGCTGGACTGCCTAAACGGGAGCAAGTGGTTCTCTGTGCTGGATCTCCGCAGTGGGTACTACCAGATCCCTGGCTGGCCTCAGAGGACTGTGAGAAGACAGCCTTTATCTGTCCGCTTGGCTTCTATGAATTCATGAGGATGCCTCAGGATTTCAGGTGCCCAGCCACTTTTCAACGATTGATGGAGCGTGCAGTGGGGACATGAACTTACTAGAGTGCCTGGTATACCTAGATGATGTTATTGTGTTTGGCAGCTCACTGAGGAACATGAGAGCAGATTATTTAAGGTATTGACCGACTGGAGGACTTTGGCTTAAACTGTCCATTGATAAGTGTCAATTTTCCAAACATCAGTAAAGTATGTGGGACACATAGTATCCACCGAGGGAATAGAGACCACTCTAGGTAAAGTTGAGGCCTGACCACCTGGCCACAGCCCAAAAATCTAAAGAACTGCAAAGATTCCTGGGATTCTGTGGTATTTATCGGGCTTCATCAAGGACTATTCAAGAGTGATCCGCCTTTACTTAACCTTACTCAAGGGTATCTCAACCCACAAAAAAAAAATACTAAAAGTCAGCCGCCCTCAAGACTGAAAGAGTGTATTTCGTCCGAGTGAAGTATTTAGCCCGTTGACTCCTGATTGTGAGACTGCTTTCATGAGATCATATATCAACTTACCCATGCTCCAGTGCTGGCCTATGCGATCAAGAAAACCTTCGTCCTGCACACTGATGCTAGTTTGCAAGGGTTGGGGGCTGTGTTGTACCAAGAGCACGAATGGCCTGAGACCAGTGGCCTTTGCCAGGTAGCCTGACCCCATCTGAAAAGAACTATCCTGTACATAAGTTAGAGTTCCTAGCTTTGAAGTGGGCTATTGTTGACCAATTCCATGAGTACTTGTATGGGGCTAAAATACTAGTAAACTGGCAATAATCAGCTGACCTATATTGCAGACCTCAGCTAGTTGGATGCCACTGGCCATAGGTGGCTTTCTGCATTATCTACATATGACTATGTCTCTCGGACACAGAGCAGGTCTGAACCATATAGATGCTGGATGCCTCTCCCGGAGGCCTGTTCCCAGGAATGATTGGGTCCCGATAGCAGAACCTGACATTCGGGCACTTGCTGTGAAGTTTGTCAGGGAGGAACAAATGTCCACGGACGTATGGACTGCATGGTGGATTGTTTGGGACCCTCTGAGAATTGCGTACCTGCTGCTTATTGCCACTTTTCTGCAATAGACATTGGTGCACTGCCTCAGCTGGACAATGACAGTATCTGCAGGCTCAATCCCGCGATCCCATGATCAAAGCAGCTTTGAAGCCTCTATGCAGGAAAAGATGTGTCCAAATTACGCCCACTGATTTGAGAACTGCACTGTTATACAAAGAAGGTCCTAGGTTGAAACTGATCAATAAACTGTTATACAGAGAACAGTAGACAGAGGGGGACAAGTAGACAAACAACTAGTGCTGCCTACTGCTTCGAGACTCAGTACTGATGTCCTTGCACAACCACATGGGGCACCTCGGTATAGACAGAACACTGGACTTGGTGAGATCCAGATTCTATTGGCCAAGATGGGGGCTGGATGTGGAGCAACACATTCGAACTTGTAGTCGCTGCTTACAGAGGAAAGCTTTGCCCCAGAGGGCTGCCCCCCTTGTTAACATCACCACCAGTGCACCCATGGAGCTGGTCTGTATTGATTTTCTGAGTTTGGAGGCAGATCAAAGAAATATCAGTAATGTGCTGGTGGTCACTGACCATTTCACGAGATATGCCCAAGCTTTCCCCACCAAAGACCAGAAAGCATCCACTGTGGCCAAAGTATTTGTAGAAAACTTTTTTGTTCACTATGGGGCTCCACAAAGAATCCATTCTGATCAGGGAGAGAGACTTTCTTTGAGTCGCTCTGATCAAGAGATGCTTTCTGTGGGAGGCGAACAGAACCACTCCTCACCACCTCCCAGGGGACCCACAGCTTCGAACGTTTCAACCGCACTTTGCTAGATATGCTAGGCACCCTGCACCCAAAGGATGTTTAGATGGAGCTAACAAATTAGCACCTTGGTACATGCTTATAACTGCACCAAAAGTGATGCCACTGGGTTCTCCCCTACTGCCTGATGTTTGGAAGAGAAGCTCACTCACCGGTAGATGTGTGTTTTGGGGTCTCTCCTGATGGGGTTCAAGCTGACAACTATTTACAGTATGTGCAAAGTTAGAAGGCCCAGCTAACCATGCGTGTACTAACTGGCTCAAACCATGGCTGCCAAAAGAAATCTGGCCAACAAAGAAAGGTATGATAAAAAGGTGAAAGCACAGAACTCCAGGAGGAGATCGGGTATTGCTAAGAAATCTGGGACTGCATGGCAAACACAAGATTGCTGACAGATGGCACCATCTCCCTCACATTGTAGTGGGCAAACTAGATGATTCTGCAGTGTACAAAAGTAAGGCCTGAGAACAATCAAAAGATGTAAACAATGCATAGAAATCATTTACTGCCCATTGGATAAATCCTGATTGAGTCTGAGCCCCCAGAAGATGCCCCTCTCGGACCAGTGACTAGAGCTGCTGCTAAGAAAGATCAAGGAAGTCTGCACCCACAGAAGCAGAGTTAAAGTGTTCCCCGCACAAGTCCCAGTTGAGCATGACTGTCAGTCCATATCAGAAGAAAGTGAGAGTGACT
Source organism: Neoceratodus forsteri (assembly GCA_016271365.2). Taxonomy (NCBI): domain Eukaryota; kingdom Metazoa; phylum Chordata; order Ceratodontiformes; family Ceratodontidae; genus Neoceratodus; species Neoceratodus forsteri. Next base: position 80,845,007 of record JADMNL010000034.1, read on the forward strand.
TTGAATACTATCCTCTTACTTAACTGAGTCAATTGTTTCTGGGCAATCCTAGTCAATACTGGAGACAAAGCTGGGCCTTCTGACTGTCTAAGCCCCCAGCTCATCCCTGGAGCCAATGCTCCCAGAAAGTGAAGTGCAAAGCATCAGATCAGATGAAATGGAATCATTGTGCATGGTTGAACTGTTTGAGCTTTCAGGGAGAGAAATGATAGATTGGGGCAGACTGGTGATACACCAACAAGAAGAGTATTTTGAGTGCCCTGGCAGTCCACTGCCAGTGTCCGAAAGCTCTCCATGTGAGCCAAATGTTGTGGACTCAGAAACTGTAACTCCTGGAGCTGAAATGCTCCCAAGTTCTAGCCTCTCTACCCCAGGAAGACCTCCCTGTGGACAAGTGAGGACAATGCTGAAAAATGAGGTTCGGAGTAGAGACTGTAACAGTTCCCCTAGAAAGACTGACGGCTCGAGTAAAGCCTGTGGTGCACCTCAGTTATGATTCCCTTGGGAGGCCTGTGGATTTGCCTCTCAATGTTGTCCATAAAGGAGTGTATGTGTCCCCGAGCTCATTGCCCAAACTGAGCGTCAGTGCTAACTCCAGTTACTTGTGTTGCCTTTCATGTCATGGTGCCCTGTCCGCCCAGCCCCATGGTAACTGATAGGAAGCGGCCCTCTTCAGGTTTCTACAAGAGGTAATAAAGGAAATTACGACTCCCATTCTTGATCTTCTTGGACTGTGTCTCCACCCACTCATTCACACTAGGTGGGATTGGCGCGCGGAGGCACTAAGACCCATCGAGCAAACTTTTGCTGAGGGTCAGCGAGACGGCGCCGCGAGACACAGCGCCGAAAGCAGCGTGCACTGCTGGTAATGACCATCTCGCGACGACCCTCCAACCGCTTCAGTACCTTTTACCAAGGAGGTGCAGCGCAACCAACGTAAAGGGTAAACCTCATTAAAAACGGACATAAGATAGTCCGTATGACCGCGTAAGAAGGGTCAGCAAAGAAGTCCTCACGGCCCAAAGATTTGAGTGGAGTGAATTGTCACAGCGGTGAGCCTGGGATGGAGGGGAGTAGAATGAGTGGTGGAGACTCACCTGAAGATCAAGAATTACGGTAGGTAGGTTTTCCTATCTTCCTGACATAAGTCTCCACCACTCATTCACACTAGTGGAGAGTACTAGTTGATAATCCCCAAAAGGGCGGCAGGAGAGCCAGAGCTCACGCTGCCTCAAGATAGAAGCTCATTAAGGATAGTTCTGCTCAATGCGAATGTCGCCTGGCATGAACATCCAGTGCATAGTGCTTAACCAGTATGCACTGAGCTCTAGGTAGCGGCGTTGCATATATCTGCAATTGGAACATTGCAACTTCCGCTAGGGATGCCAAGGACCACTAGTAGAGTGAGCGTATACACCTACCTTCTAATTTAACTTGAGCCATGGAATAGCAATGACGCAGGCATGCCACTAACCATGAAGAGATACATCTAATAGCGACAGGTTGACCCAGCCGGTGTCGCTGAAAGAAACGAACAGTTGCTGAGTCTTATGAATATCCTTGGTTCTATCTAAATAGAACCGCAAGGCTCTCTTAACATCCAAGGAATGAAGAGCCTGCCCCTTCATTTTGGAAATTAGCTAAGTAAGTGGAAGTACCAGAGGTTGGTTCAGATGGAATTTGACACAACCTTGGGAAGAAATTTAGGATGAGTACGGAGAACTACCTTGTCCTTATGGAATACAGTATACGGAGGGTCCGTAACCAGGGCATGTATCTCAGAGACCCTGCGGGCTGAGGTAATGGCCACCAGGAAGGCAGTCTTCCAGGTAAGAAATTTTAGCTCACAGGTAGCTAAGGGTTCAAAGGCTCGGGTGAGCATGTCCAGCACCAGGTTAATGTCCCAGGCTGCAACTGGACGCTTTAACAGGGGTCTGGTATGGAGAATCCCTTAAGAAATCTCTTCACCATAGGTAACTGAGCCAGAGTTAAGGAAGAAACTGCTCATGGAACGCTGAGATGGCACTCAAGGTGAACTTTAACTGTGGAGTACTGAAGACCTAAGTTTGATAGGTCCAAAAGATACTCCAGAACCTTGCCAGGAGGACAGGAAAAGGATTCCAAGAGGATTTTGCACACCAGAGAGAAAAACGCTTCCATTTGAAGCGATGCTTTGGTGGCTGGCTTCCGAGCAGCCAGAAGGATGTCTGAGACTCTACGAGACGTTGAACCGATTCACTTCTATCTCTTCAGGAGCCAAGCATGAAGGTGAAGTGATTTAGGTTGGGATGGACCAACGAACCCTGAGTCAAAAGACTGATTTGTAAAGGAAGTGGTCTCGAGAGGCTGCCAACATACTGTTGAGTAGAGGAAACCATAGTTGCTGAGGCCAGGAAGGAGCAATGAGAATCATCTTGGTCCCCTGAGACTCGAACTTGAGGAGTACTTCTGGATTAGAGGAAGTGGTGGAAAGGCGAAGAAAGCGCTTTTGTCCACCGCAGCCTGAACGCATCCTGACAGAAAATGCCAGGCCCTGGATTTCTGGAGCAGAAGAGAGGCAGTTTTGCTTGAGTGGGATGCAAAAGGTCCAGGTCTGGAGCCCCACTCTTTGAACAGGGACCGAGCTACGGCGGATCGAGACACTACTGTGAGGGTCTGCCTGCTCTGCTGGAGGTGATCTGCTAGGTCGCTTTGTTACCTGGCAGATAAACCGCTTGAATCAGAGACTTGTGCTCCAAGCACCACTCCCACACCCTCATTGCTTCCTGCAAAGGGATAAGAATGAGCACCGCCTTGCTTGTTGATGTAATACATCACTGCTTTGTTGTCCGTTTGAAGGAGAATGTTCTTGTGACAAAGGACATCCTTCAGAGCTCGGATTGCATAGAGGACCGCTCTCATCTCCAGGACATGTATGTGGAGATGAGTTTCGAACTGAGTCCATACACCTTGAGTGTGGAGGGAGAGACAGTGAGCTCCCCATCCCATTAGCGATGCATCTGTGGTGATGGAGATCTGATGATCCGGGGGAGCAAAGGGGAATCCTTCCAGGAGATTGCTCTCTTGAGACCACCAGGTGAGAGACCTTCGAAGGGGCTCCGTCACCTTGATGGGATAAGACTGGGGGTGAGAGGTCGGGGACCACTGAGTGGAGAGCATCCATTGGGTGGTTCTCATGTGCAGTCGGGCCAGAGGGACAGTGAAGACCGAGGACGCATGAGACTCCAACATGCGTTGCATCGAGAGAGCTGTAACCGATTGGTTCTCCTGATGTACCGGGCCACAAGGGATGTCGAGTCTGTCCTCTGGAAGGAAAGCCTTCGCTGAAGAGGTGTCTAGAAGCCGTCCCTATGAAAAGGAGCTCTGGGAGGGTTGCAGCTGAGATTTTTTCAAATTCAGCAGAACTCCCATGGACGTGGGAAGACGAGAAGTCGTTTGCACGGCTTCCAAAGTCCCTTGGCCGGAAGGGCTTGCTAGAAGCCAATCGTCCAGGTAGGGAAACACTCGGAGTCCGACTTTCCTGAGATGCGCCGCGAGAACTGCACAACACTTTGTAAAAACTCGCGGCGCCGAGGATAGCCCAAAGGGCAGGACTCTGAACTGATAATGCTGACCCAAAGCTACAAACCTGAGGAATTTGAGGTGGGTCGGGTGGACGGGATATGCTGGTAAGCATCCTGCATATCCAAGAGGCCAGCCAGTCGTGCTTGATGCAGCAAGGGTAACAGGGTACCTAGGAAATCATCTTGAATTTCTCCTGGGGAGGAATTTGTTTAACTTCTGAGGTCTAGAATGGGGCGATCCCCCAGATTTCTTTGGAACCAGAAAGTAATGGAGAGAACCCTGTGTTTCTGAGATGCGGGGCACCAGTTCTATTGCCCTGTTGTTCAGAAGGTCCTGGATCTCCGCGGTGAGGAGGTCTGATTGAGAGGCCGACAACCTGGGTTGTCGTGTGGGAGGAACAATTAGGGGGTTTCCAAGAGAGTGGAGAATAACCCTGCTGAATTATCCAGAAGGACCCATTGTCTGAGGTTATGGACTTCCACTGGTTGTAGAAGTACATCAGGCGACCTCCCAGGAGGAGAAAGTTCCACCGGGCAGAGTGGATGGAACTTGAGCTAACGACTAAAGGATAGGTGCTGGGAGCTTTAGGTCCCTGTGCTTTCTGCTGCATCTTCTTTTGAGGTTGGGCAGGTTGGCTTTTATGGAAGCTTCCCCGCCTCTGCCCCTCAAAGGACTGATGACTATGAAACTGTCGTTCACATGCCCTCAGAGGGGGCAGCGGAGGTCTGGCTAACTTAATGGCGATCTAGTCTTCCTGAGTGGCCTCTAAGGCTTGCTCCACCTGAGGGCCAAAAGAAAGGAGCCATCAAAGGCAGCGCCATCACCTGCTGCTGAGCATCATTCGTGAAGCCAGAAGTACGCAGCAGGAATGGCGCCAGTACAAACTCTGCGGCTGCTGAGCGAGAAGCAGTGTCGAAGCGTCCATGGCGGCTTTGACCTGTTGGTTATTGGACTCAATACCTCTAATAACGGTCAGAAGAAGCTCTGACTTGGAATCCGAATCTGGAAGAGCTTCAACCATTCTTTTCATAGAGTGCCACAGGATATACTCATACTGAGAAAAATAGCCTTGATAACTGGCAATACGCATACTTAGAGTGGAGGCAGCAAAGACTCTCTTACCTAATGTATCAATCTTACGAGACTCTTTGTTAATAGGTCGAGCTGTAGTAGTTTGAGGAAGAACGACCTTGTCATTCTCTGCCAGGACTACAATTGGATCCGCAAAGGCTTGGGATGCCAAAATGGGACGATCCTTGGGAGCTGAATACTTCTTATCAATGGATTTAGCCACTGAGGGAATAAGAGCAGGTTATTCCATACCATTTGAGACAGCGCCTCAAGGAAGGCTGAATCGGAGGAGTCAAATCCGTAGGGATCTCCGAGCATGAAGATACTGAGTCTTAATATCTTCCCAGGATCGATGTCTGTAGTCTGGAGAGAAAGAGTGGATCCCAGGTTCTTCAACAGAGACTTAAAGGACAGGTCCTCGACCACAGGCTCTGTAGCAAAGAAAGATCCTGTTTCCTCCACTTCATCACCCAACCGAAGGTCTGGGTCAGGCTCAACATCATCTCCTGATGGTCCAGAAAGGACTGTTTGGACAGGAAAGGAGTGAAAATTAGGAGAGGAGGAAATGGCAGAAAAAACAAGGAGAGTCCCCAAGGGCTGCCGGCGCCGAGACGGCAAAACGGGCTGAAGACGGCACCGAGGAGGCGCACGGCGCCGAAGAGGCACGCGGCCCCGCAAACGCCCCCGGCCTCCAGAAAGGAGCTGACTCGTAGGTGCTATATGTCTTTAAATTGAAGAGATTTTCCATTTGGTACGAGGGCAAGGAGCTTGATTTCCTTGCCTGCCCTGTGGTTAGTATCCTGGACTACCACTGGTCCCTTTCACAGTTGGGACTGTGAGTGATGACCCTTAAGGTGCAACTGAAAGCCATCTCTGCTTACTAGATATGGGCCAGTATGCCATGGTCCAGGAGAAGGTGGTTGGGTGCTTTTTTGAAGGGCCTCGACCACTTGTCCCCTCCAATGCGTGAACCACCTCCATCATAGGATTTACTGCTGGTCCTGGCTATGCTCATGGGAAAGCCTTTTGAGCTGATGCACAGGTGTATAGTGCGACATTTGTCATGGAAGATGGCCTCCTTGGTGGTGATTAGATCTGCCAGTAGTATTGGTGAGCTCCAGGCACTGTCGGTGGACTCACCCTACCTGGTCTTCCACAGGGAAAAAGTCATCCTTCGCCTCAACCCGAAGTTCCTCCTCAAGGTGGTATCAGCATTTCATCTTAACCAGGTGATGAACTTACTGGCATACTTTACTAACCCTACTTCGGAGGCCAACTGCAGGCTCCATGCCCTGGACCTACGGAGAACACTTTCATATTATGTAGAACGTATAGCTGGAATTCAGGGACAGACTCACCAGTTGCAGACTAGTAGCAAAGTGAACGACTGCAAGATGGATCATATCTTGCAGTGACCTCTGCTATAAATCGGCTGGTCGGAAAGCCTCCCACTGGGATTAGGGCTCATTCCACCATACTGCTGCCTCGGTGGCTGCTTCCAAGGATATATCCATACAGGAGATATATAGGGCTGCTATCTGGAAGTCAGCACACACCTTTACTTTCCACTACTGCATCCACCTCGAGTCATGTCGGGATGCGTGTTTTGAGACCTCGCTTATCACAATCTGTGTTTGCCAAGTAGGCTGTGCGCCTTTCTCCTTCCTCCCGAAGAACTGCTAGGAGTCTGCCAGACTGTATGGATAAGGGAACCATATCCACGGCCCTAGAAGAATAGGTTACTCACCTGTAACCACAGATCTTACTTCAAGAGGGTTCTTGCAGTAGGTAACACCATTAGGACTGAGTCGCCAGGTGCTAGGACCACACGGGAACTTTAGCTAGCAGTGTCTGGTGGGGGACCGCCCACCAACATCATGTGACCGGCGTTAGCCCGACAGTCTACAGAGGGTGGTCCCCCACACCTGCTCGTTCTTTCCTGCTGTCAACCTGTGTATGTCGGACTTCGTAGAACACTGCTATAGTCAACTGCTATTTTTTGATAAGTATACCTTTCGAATTTATTTTCTTACAAAATTTAGTGTTTTCGACATGTCTTCTCCAACTCTTTCTGACTCCCACAAGAACAAGTGCACCTGCAGCAAGCAGATCATAGAGAAAGATGGCCACACTTTGCGTCATCTTTGCCTTGGGCATGACCACGACACTGATGACTGTGAGGCCTGCCAGAGTTTCAACCAGGCCACGTGGAAATGCCATCATCAAGTCCTGGAAGTCCATCTTCTGGAACAAAAATTGGCTTCCGTGGAAAAGGAGCTGCAGCAGGTGCAGAGCACTTCTTCATCTCCTGGGGGCTTTTCTGGCTCCCATTCCTCCAAGCAGAAAAAGCATAAGTGGGACAAGGACAAGAACCGGGATCAGTCTCCCTCCAGGCCACCATTCTCTTTGGAGGCCGCAGCCACTGAGTGGCCCTGTACCAATACGGGAGGCCTCCCCTCAGGCCATACCTGCTCCTCCTCCTTGAGGCAGCCTTTGGGCCCCGAGTTGGTTTGAGGTTCAGCGGGGACCTCCAGGAGCTTGGAGGCTGCTTCCACCCTTAGGCCCTTCACTTCTCACTCAGGGCCTAAGTCGAGTGGTTAGGCTGATAAGATTGCAGATCCGGCACCTGGACAGCCCTGTGCTTGGCATTGACCTTCGACTGAGGTTCGACATTATCCTCGGACCAGTGCCCGCTGTTGGTCTCGACCGCAGCCATCCCAAGAGGAATCCTCCTCTCAGGGCCCACCTTCGAGGCCTACGGTGGGACCCTTGGAGACTCCTTCCCACCCGATGCCAGAGGAGCTACCACCCGCTGGCCTGGTCCTTCAGCCAGCGCTGGACCACCCTATGCTGGATCTCCCAGGGACCTTCTGGCTAGCCACTGTTGGACCAGCCTCCGCCTACTCGTATTCCCCACTAGCTCCTCCACAAGCCCTGGTAGATTATGATGCTCTCTGATTCCTGGTGGAGACGAGCTAGGTTCCAGCTGACTTTGGAGTTGGACCAACGCCAGCCCATTTGACATCTACTCCACGGTCCCTGCCCCCCATCAGGGTCTGTTCCCCATCTTCCACTCACACGTTGGGTACCTCCACGGTGGAGGACTGAGGCTGCATACTAGCTGCCTCTCAGAAAGAGGACCCCTATCTGAGGTCCCTGTCCCCCTATATGAGCCCTTCGCCAGACTCTGAGTCAGACTCCTCCTCGGGCTCTGAATCTCCTCTGCAGGAAGACCCTAAACCCAAGGAGACTCCCAAGTCTCCCCCGGAGGATCCCTCCTTTATGGATATCCTCTGAAAAATCTAGGAGACCAATGGATGGAAGACAGAGGAGCAAGACCCCCAGCGACGGATGGTGGCAGAGCACCTTGACCTTCCTAAGCTGACCCCTCCACATTCCACCCTTGATGGGCCCACAAGACAATTTAGCTACCACTATATGGCAGTACCCGTTGTCAGTCTCAGCCATCCCCAAGAGGGCAGACAGATTGCACCATGCCCTAGAGAGGAAGGATCATTTAGTTAACCACCCCAAAGCTAATTCAGTGGTTATCAATGCGGCCCACAACTGCTCAACGAAGCCAAAGCATATGAGTATCTCTCCTCCTGACAATGAGATGAGGCAATCTGACCAGTTTGGATGCAAGGTCTATTCATCATCCACCTTGGCTCTGCGGGCTCTGAATTATGTAGCCCACATGGTTTGCCACCAAAAAGCCATCCCTTGTCAACTGAAAGCAGGATTTGAGACCTTGCCTGACTCTGCAGCCATGTCCAAAATTGAGCAGATGATCAGGACGGCAGAGATCACCTGCCACCACACCTTGCGGATGACTTACGACACCGTCCAACGCTTCTGCCAGAGGCATCGATGGCTGGCGGTCTGTATAATACCGCGGTTGCGGTATCCAGTTTCGCCTAGGAAGGTCAGACGTCTATTCTGGATGCCCCCTTCAGTGGCTCAGTGCTCTTCAGCGGGGACGTCAAGGACATAACGACTGATCTGCAGGAGCGAGGGAAGGCCCTTCGATCAGTGCACTCTCTCTATCACACCAATCCCAAGTCTTGACCTCCCTTTCACCATCAGACAAGGCAGCAGCCGCCAAATGGCAGGGGCAAACATCAGGCTCCCTCTTCTGTTTCCACCCCCTGTCAAGTCACACAGAGCTTCCGGGGTGGCGCACCTCAATCCTCCCTCCACCTTTTGGCCCACCCCCCTCCTCGACCTACAGTTCCAGGGGAGCCAGTCAGGGGCAGATTTGCCTACCACCTGTCCGGATGGGAGGCAGTCACAACAGATTCATGGGTCCTTCAGATAATAGCTCAAGGTCACAAGCTACAATTCACAGAGCAACTCCCTGAAAATCCTCCAGGTCACTCTCGTTATCCACAAGGTCACATTCCGCTCATCAGAGAGGAGACTGTGGCTCTGTTGCAGAAATCCACCATACAGCCCATTCCTCATGGCCAGATATGAAGGGGGTATTACTCCCACTTCTTTCTGGTTCCAAAAATGATGGGAGACCTTCGGCTGATCCTAGATCTCAGCATGCTCAACCTGTACATGGAGTACAAGAGGTTTCACGTGCTGACCCTTCAGGACTCTTACCAATGCTCCATCAGGGACACTGGCTATGCAGGATACTTACCTGCATATTCCTATCTTCCCTGCCCACCGCCACTTCCTCAGCTTTACTTCCCAGGGGAGCATTTCCAATTCAAGGCTCTCCCCTTTGGCCCTTCATTGGCACCCATGGTGCCTAGCTGTGGTTGCAGCAGCTTTACATCGTCAGGGCCACTATGTGTTCCAGTACCTCGACGACTGGCTTCTTTCAGCCCAGTCGAGGGACTGCCTGGAGGCTGCTCTAGCAGATACCCTGGAACTGTTCCACAGGGTGGGGATCACGGTGAATTACCCTAAGTCTCACCTTACTCCTTCCCAGCACCTCCAATTTATTGGGGTGGAACTGGATACAACCCAGGGTCAAGCCTTCCTCGCCTAGACAGGGTGGAAACGCTGCAGAGGCAAGCTTGCCATGTGGCGTCCAGCCGCTGGACAATGGGCAGAATGGGCCTCCTGAGTCTCATGGCAGTGGCTATTCCTACAGTATCTCTGGCCCAGGTCCACATGCGAGTCACACGGTGAAACCAGAGGTCAGATGACCAGGATCACATGGTTCTGGGTCCAATCCTATGTGAAAGGATCTCCTTTGGTGGCAGGGTCTGACAAATCTCTGCCGAGGGGGTGTCTCTTTTCAGCTTCCCCCTCCAGTTCAGACCCTGACAACGGATGTGTAAGGGCAGGGGAACACATCTGGGAGATCGCTAAACCCAGGGATCCTGGTCGCAACGAGAGCTCTCATTGCACATCAATGGTGCTTGAGATGCGTGCTGTTTTCTATGCCCTCCAAGCCTTCCAGCCTTATCTTCTCCCCAGACCACATGTGCATAGTCTGGAACCTGAACAAACAGGGAGGCACTCAGTCATACCCCCCTATGCAGGGAAGCGATGCAAGTGTGGTACTGGGCAATTCAGCACCAGCTCCAGCTCAAGGCAGTGCATGTCCCGAGCGTTCAGAACATCCTAGAGGACAGTCTCAGCTGCACTCAGGCAAGGGCTGATGAGTGGGAACGGTGCCTGTCGGTGGTAGAGGACATCTTTGACCTTTGGGTCGACCAGATTTTGATCTGTTCACCTCCCCATACAATGCAAAACTACCTAGTTTTTGCTCACTTGTTCCTGGGCCTGGGGTTTTCTGGCGAGATGTGCTGTCTCTTTGCTGGACAGGGAGGTTCTTGTACGTCTTGCCTCCCTTCCCGCTACTGCAGAGGGTACTCATCAAACTGCAAGCAGAGGGGGCTCACATGATTCAGATCGCTCCATATTGGCCTTGCAAAATATGGTTCCCTCTGCTCCAGCAGTTAGTGGGAGAACCTCCGGTTCCTCTTCCCCTCTGCCAGGATCTCCTGACCCAGGATCAGGGCATGTTGGTCCATCCAAATCTCAAGTCCCTACACCTTCATGCTTGACACCTTCAGATATAGCTGTCTCACGCATCGGGGTCTCTCCCAGAGTCACTGAAGTCCTTGTGGAGGCCAGAAAGCTGTCTACAAGGACCGCCTATGCTATGAAGTGGAAGAGATTTTATATCTGGGCAGCCTCCAAGAGCTGGGACCCTTTCTTGTGCCCTGCGCCTCAGGTCATGGAGTACCTGTTACACCTCTCCGACCAGGGGCTCAGTTATTTCTCTCCAACCTGGGAGTGGGACTCAGTTATTCTTTTCTGAAGGTCCATTTATCAGCCACATCCGCCTGCCGCATCCTGGTGGAAGGCAAAACCTTGGCTCAGTTGGAGGTCTCCCATACCTTTCTGAAAGGGATCCTTCATATGAAACACCTGGTCAGGAATCCTGCTCCCCCATGGGATCTGAACTTTATACTTGAAAAGCTCAATTTGCCTCCTTTTGAACCGGCCGTGAGTTGCGACCTGCGCTTCTTGTCTTGGAAAGCACTATTTTTAGTTGCTATCACTTCTGCTCGAAGGATTTCCGCGCTTCAGGCTCTTGCGTGTAAAGAGTCTTATTTGATTTTCCACAGAGAATGGGTGAGACTGCATACAAATCCTAAGTTTTACCAATGGTTATTTCCGAGTTTACCTTGAATGAGACTATACACTTGCCGGTGTATTATCCTGAACACTCTAATCAAGGGGAATCAATTCTGTACGCTCTGGACGTGCACAGAATTTTACGTTACTGCACGAATCACCGTTAGTCTGAAAAACAAATCAGCTTTTTGTTTCCTTTGTGCCTAAAAGGGAGGGTGCAGCAGTTTCAAAACAGTGTTTATCTAAGTGGTTAGCAAACTGCATTCTGTTTTTTTTTTTTTTTTTAAATCAGAAGTACAACAAGTCGACCTGACTACCTGAAAGATCTCCTGACTCCCTACTCCCCCAATCTCCCTCTCTGATCCACCGACGAGGGATTGCTAGAGATTCCTAGGGTTTGTCTTAAAACATCCGGAGTTCGTGCTCTCTCATTTACAACACCAACCCTGTGGAATTCTCTACCTTGTCAGTTAAGAGAATGCCTGACCGTTAGTAGTTTTAAATCCATGTTAAAAACGTATTTATTTTCTTTGGCCTTCCCTGTTTAACTGTTTAATTACTTGACTGTTTTAAATAATTTATGCTATTTGTTTTATTGTCATTTCATTATGTAAAGCGCCTTGATTTGGAAAGGCGCTATATAAAGTACTGATTGATTGATTGAAGCCGCTTCCGAGGGAAGTTAAAGGGCATTCAACCGGAGGCATGGCTGTATCTACTGCTGGTTTTAGAAATGTTTCTGCCATGGATATTTGTGCGGCAGCCACTTGGAGCTCTGTCCATGACTTCACTAAGCATTACAGTCTGGACACTGCCTCTAGATGCAGTGTAGTCTTTGGATTAGCCGTCTTTCAAGGATTCCTGTCTTGATTTCTTGCCTTCTGCAGACCTTTATCCTACCTCTCGTGTTAAGTCTCTGCTCAACTTATGCTGCTTGGAACTCAGTCCTAATGGTGTTGCCTACTTCAAGAGCCCTCTCAAAGTAAGATAGTACAGTTACGCAAGAACTTACCCTGACAATAGATCTTCGAGAGAAGACTTTGCAGTATGCAAGGGTTTCCCACCCTCCTTCCCACTGCTGCTGCTCTTTTTCTTCTCAGCCTTTCTAGTGGCTCCAGGAGCCCACTCCTTCTTCTGTCACACCTGTCACTGCTCTCTGGCAGGAGAACTAAAACGGGCATTGGGGACTGCCCACTATATACCGTCGGGCAGACATCGGTCATGTGACATCGAGTGGGCAGTCAGACACTGGTAGCCAAAGTTTCCTTGTGGTCCTAGCGCCTGTCGGCTCAGTCCTAATGATGTTGCATACTGCAAGAGCATCTCTCGGAGATCTACTGTTAGGGTAAGTTCTTATGTAACTGTACTTTCTAGGAGTGGTATACATTTCACATCCACACACCCCACGCAGCCTCTCCTGGCAAGTAGCTACTGATTCTGCTTCCAGCGTGTGAGATCTAATGTCATGGGGGAATATATCCGCCCGGGTGGGAGAGGAGCTTAACTTAACAATGTTCCAACTAAACATTCCAGTGGAACTGCGAGAGTGTGGATGTGAACCATATACCACTCCTAGAATAATGTTTACAGGTGAGTAAACTATCCTTACTGTGTTAATGTGTGCCTGCTGTGTTTTGCCTTCTTGTACCTTACTGAAAACGTTCATGTAATCAGAATCGTATCTGGTTGGACTTTCTTTGGCAACATGCTTTGGATCTGTAGTGCAACATAAACTGTAGTGTAGAGAAGCAGAGTGGTGAGCATGTATCTTTTTTTTTTTTTTAAACTTTCCTGTGGCTTTTGTTAGATTCAGCGTGTGCCCCCGCTGTTGGGGGTCTTTTTTTCTGGCTTGGTTGCTCCCCAGAATGCCAGCCACAGTGCTCCAAATGGGAGCATACAGAGTGCCCCCCTCCCTGGCAGCAGCGGTTGCTACAACACCAGCTGTGGTGGCAGTCAGGTAGTGATGTGTGCTTCCCTACCTACCCCGAGAGTGTCCTCTGGGATGCTCGATGCTTTTGCCCCCTGCTAGCCTTTTGGCACCAAGCTTGTTCCAGACATTACTTTTTAAAATCTAGGTTTAAACCATGAGCTGGTTTTCTATTCTACTGTACATGCCAAATGTTTCCAAGGCTCACACCATAACCTGGAAAGCACAAGCCAGTAACCTAGTTGAGTAAAGACAATTTAGTTCAAACTGTTCTAATGTTTTGGGCTGGACTGGCAGCATAGTGTGGATAGGGGAACCGCTTGCTTACCTGGAACCCAGGTTGATGTTCCAAGTCCTGGACGCAGGGTTGACTGGCTGGACCAGAGAAAGCATCCATTTTGGACACCTCTTACCTCAGAAAAGAAGGATCCCGCTAAAAACAGCAGGTAGGTGGCAACTGACCCATGAAGCAACGAGCCTCAGGTGAGATTTCAACACCTATAGATTTACCCTTAGAATGTATGTATTGGCATGCAGCTTTCTCTGATCAGTATTGTACTGAATCGTATTTACCAGATATCTGTTTCATGTTTTTAGTTATTTGTTTATTGACATATTTATTACATGTTTTATAATCACACTTTTGGTCACGCCAGGTGGCACTTGGTTTTGCTGGGGTGCCCTGGTTGCAGTACAAGCATACTAATCACAAACTACTGGCAAGTTTTTGCACTAAGCACTTCACTAATTAATAGTGCACCTTTAATTCTAGTTTGTATAAATGGGGACTGTATATAGACTAGCCGCTTAATTGTCTTGATAAAGCACACAGTCTAGTGCGTGAAATGTTGGCAACGGAAGGGGTGCTGCAACGGTTTCTGTTTTTTTTTTTTGTTGTTTGTTTTTTTAACACTTATTTTTCCCTCCGGTCACAGTCAGCAGGGGCCTCTCTCAGGCTTCCTGCCAGTTCCTGCCCAGCCTGAAGTCCTCCTTGCCTGTACCGTCTCTCTCCTCCTCCTTGACAGCACCCCAGCTTAACCCCTCTGGGGTGGGCCGACCTCCCTTGAGCGCTCTTCTTAGTCAGTCTCCGGTGTGGACAAGGACCCGGGTGGAGGAACCTGGGAGGTCAGGCAGGCCGAACCCGGCAGCAGGCATGGGGGCAGGTACCATCACCTACCCCTGCTGACTGGGCTTTTTCCTTGTTCTGGTGCTCGCGTCCCCCTCCCCCCCACGTGGGCATGCCCCCGACGCAATGGTGCACGTCAACCCACGCTACGTGTGTGCTGCCCAGCATGCTGCAGCGCTCCCAGTCTCCACCAGGAGCTGCTGGCACACCGGGACTCCCCCCGATCTTCCCCCCCAGGAGGAGAGCAGCCCAGCGGGTGCTCAATCCTCACCTCCCGGTGCCCGAGCTCGCTCCCGAACTCTGGTCGCCACTGCCTCCTGGTGGTCCGAGTAGGGGCTTTTATAGTGCAGGCAGGAATACGTGCCCCGAGATGTAGCCTGCCATGAACATGTACACTCGATGCCTACCTGAAGGCATCGGCACAGTGATGTCAGGTAGAAGGGTGGAGAAGAAGACTCTAGCCTGCCTGACGACCCAGAAGACTGTAAACATCAGGCACAAGAACTACAAAGTAAGAGGCCTGTAAATTGAGTTTAAAGAGGCAAATGGCATCTTGGAAAACAAAGGGACAAAAAGAAAAGAAACCTGGTTGAGATGAGGTTGTTGAGATAGGCAAGGGCAAGTTTGTGGAGGACACTGTTGATCCTAAATTAAATTCTGAATGAAGCGAGTAGCCTGGGGGCTTTTTTAACATTGCTTGAGGTAAAAGGAGATACACACAAGTCATAGTGTTGCTGTTATCTTGGGGGGGGGGAGGGGAACATGGTGGGGATAAGTTTGGGAGACTACGTTTTAATACTGTGGGAGGCCTCTCACTTTTCTATTTAAAAGATACACAGAAGTCATAGTGTTGCTGTTATCTTGGCAGGGGGAAATGGTGGGGATAAGTTTGGAGACTACATTTTAATTCTGTAGGAGGCCTGTCACTTTTCTATGTAAAACCTATTTTACGGTTTTAAGGGGGCTTCTGGGTTAATCTGCTTAGCGCTTCATGGCAAGAGAAATGCCAATACCCAGAAGCAAACTTGGCTCCTACGTAACAAATCCTTATTTAAGCTCCTGCAGAAAATGTTCTCTTTCTCTGTGGTAGGGGGTTTACATGGCATGGTACGATAGTGCCACCTGGTGACCACGGGTAGCAGTGTACCTGGCTTCACACAGTGTTGGAAGGGAGGACTACAGCAGAAGACAGAAGGTGGTGGAAAATGGGGGGAGGGGTCCCTGCTGGTAGGGTGACATTTTCCTTTCCCCACCCACACTCCAACAGCACTAAGAGTCACTCCTTTGCACTCGGCTCACTGTAAATGGATGGATTTTAGTGGCGGATGCGCCTGCCAAGGAAGCGAACAGGGAAGGAGCTTGCCCCTGGGAAGAACCGGCCACCATTACAGCAGAAGGCCAGTTCAACAGTGATCTAGGAGGTTCTAGGGGCACTGGAAGCAAGTCAAGCATAAGTCTCCTTCACTGTTGCATCCAGTACAGAACAAACTTTACAGCAGGTTATCACATAAAAGATAAAAATAAAAAATAAAAATAAGGTTACAGTGAAAAAAAAACATTTGATGCTATTCTAAAGTGTTCATCTGAAACATTTGCAAAAATTATACCCAAGGCAATGTGGATCAGAGATTTAAATTTTGACACAGAAACCATTGTTTGCAGTTTCATAGATTTCTGTAGTGATGGCCATGAGTGGGCTACTGAAAATCCAAATAAGGAGCAGACAGCTTTAATGGGGCATTAGGTTCCCAAAACACCACCATATAGAGGAACCGTGTTGGTGTTGAGTCGATTTAAATGTAAAGATATCAGTCACTGTAGGAAGGAGAGTGATTATGTTATGACTTTGTGGATACAGATATACCAGTGATGGAGACTTCTGTTTGCTAGGGAAGCCTGGAATAGAATGCAGTGATCAGCATGAAGAGAGAAGCCAGTTACGAAGTGAAGGGAGCCATGGTACAGAGACTCAAGTAGAGAAAGTAAAGTTTCTAGAGACTGTGTGATAGAGTATGTCACCAACAGTCAAGCTGGGGAAACTGAGCAATCACAAGTACCCCCCCCCCCCAACAAGTTGTTATTGGATGTCACAAAGGTTATGTAGACATGACTATTTTTTTTTTTTTTTTTTAACTGTTTCTTCTCCCCAGGCGGCCCTCATTCAGGCGGCACTGCAGCCCCATCCCCCAACGCCCACCAGCACCAGCTATGACCCCCAGGGCTTACCCACCAAGGCGGAGTCAGCATGGGGGAGCACTCACCCCTGCATCAGGCCTGGATCCAGTCCGCTGGTCTGACTAGCCAGGGGCGGGACCTGCAAGTGCTGCCATCATCCAACTGCCGGCAGTTTCCTTTGTCTCCCCTGCAGAGGGGGGCGAGCAAGAACTCCAATGGTGGTGCCGTACGCTGCACTCCCGGAGTCTGCCCCGCCTCTGCCCCTCTTCTATCAGCATCAGTGTGCCAGCTCTTAGCCTCCGCTAGGGGCTAGGCCAACACTGACTGCTGCAACCCCCCCATGCCAGAGAGCTGTCCTGGGGGTGCTCAATCCTCCTCAGCTGACCCCCAGTGACCCGCTTGCACCATAAACATGGGTCGCTGGCATGGTGCTAGGTGTGGCATCCAGTGCCTCAACCCTCAGTGCCACTGGGCCGGCAGGCATGACTAGTTTTAATAAAGATTATATTTACTAAAAGGGCCTTGACAACAGTTACACTGAGATACGGACAGCATGGACAATGGAACTATTCAGAACACAGAAGTGTATAGAGACATGCATAAAACTTAAGGCTGAACGCACCAACCTTTCACTGAGCAAGGGCCCCTTGGAAAAACTGGAGTGATCAGCAGAACATTTGGGGGGGGGGGGTGTCAGCCCATACTTTAGTTCATGGTGCATGTCACAGTACACTTTCGTCTTCTTTAAAAGTATTACAGTGCTGACCCATCGGTGCTGTGGTAGCAGTACCCCCTTGCACACGCACTGGGGCAGGGCGGGGACTAGCCAGGAAAGGAGCATGGAGCGCCCAAAGGGCTGTTTTCCTCGGGCCTACATTATCCATCATCTGTCACCTGGCAAAGGCTCAATAGCAGGGCAGCTAAGTCCATAGATCAATGGATGGTGGGGCCATGCCTGAAGCTGTCATGAAATGTCGAACTGTGCATTAGTAGGAACATACCCTATGTGCCATTCCATGGCTGTGACCCAGGGGACAAAACATGGGGAAAAAATGGCCAATGGCTGAGCAGATAATGTGTTCGCTGCCCCCAAAAAAACATCCAACATCAGAAAGCCATTCGTAGTGTGCTGCCGGTCTTCACCTCTGCTGTAGACAGCTGGAAATGGGGGGTAGGGAAGCCACCATGGAGCTAAAAGGCAGGCCCCACCTCACAAGGGGACTCAATCCCAGAGGGCAACACAGTGATGTGTCACGGGTGGCTTGAGGAGTCCCAGGATCTCAAAGAGAGAGGAGCCTGGACAATGGGGTGGAGTGGGCAGCAGCCAAGGGAGGTCCTGGCCAGGAGGGCCCAAGGCATCAACAGAAATGGAGAATGATCCTAAGAAGGATCCTATTAGGCAAAGATCCATCTTGGATGTGATACTGTACTCTCAAATTCAGAAGCAGCTGGGACAGTAAGGGTAGGGGAGCCACTAGCTAACAGTGACCATAACGTCGTCTGGTTTGAGTTGTCCATAAGGGATGAGAGAACATACAGATGGAGATCAGAAACTTTAAAGGGGTGGACTTTGATGAAATGCGACTGTTGGTGAGGGACAGACGGGCCAATGTTAGGGACGCAACAGATGTGGAAGACATATGGGGGTTTATAAAGGAGACCGTCCTCAAGGCTACAACACTTTGTATTAAATCAGTTAAAAGGAATAAATACAAGAGACCCACATGGTTCTCAACTAAGGTCAAGGAAGCAGTCAGTGCCAAAAGGGGAGCATTCCTCAGGTTTAAAAGGAACCAGGGGGAGGAGGAGTGGGAGGAATACATTCAGAAAACCAGAGAAGCTAAAAGAACAATTAGGTAAGAACTTACCATAACAATAGATCTTCTAGGGGATCTCAGTCATCAGGTCACACCGTAGGAAGTTCACTGTCGATGAAGCAGGATCCACACGGAAGATTTTCGGAAGTACAACTGGGGCACCCACGCCATCGACGTTACCAACCCTATAAAGGCGTGAGCGACCCCGCTTCCTCCTCAGTTCTTTCTCCCCAGAGACACAGGGAGCATATCTCTAACTATGGGGGACCAAGGGGGGAGAGGGAGAGAGAGAGAGAGAGAGAGAGAGATGCTCAGGCCTATAAGAAAGGCTGGATACACCAGATAGCCAGTTCCAGAAATAAGCCCCCCAAAAGGGGAAAAGCAGACATGATAACTGAGATCCCTTCGAAGATCTACTGTTAAAGTAAGTTCTTTCGTAACTGTTCCATCTTCTTCGGGGGTTATCTCAGTCATCAGGTCACACCATAGGATTGGGTCCCAAGCAGTTACAGGTGCAAACAGCCTGCGAGAAAGGCCAACCTTAAACTTAAGACAGGGCCCTGCAGCACAGCCCTGCCAAATCCTGCATGGGCTCTAGAGGCAATGTCCAGACTGCAGTGTTTGGTAAAAGTATGGACGGTATTCCATGTGGCAGCTGCACAAATGTCAACAGCTGAGATCCCTCTGAAACAGGTCACAGAGGTAGCCATGCCTCTTGTGGAATGAGCTTTGACCGCTCCAGGCAATTCTTTGCCATACTTGTTGTAGCAGAACACAACGCAGTTTGCCAACCATTTAGATAAACATTGCTTAGAAACTGGAATGCCCTCTCTACCTGGGGCAAAAGAAACAAACAACTGCTTCGACTTTCTGTGTTCTCTGGTTCGGAACAGATAGTACTTCAAAGTTCTGCGCGCATCTAGTGTATGGAGCAGTGCTTTCCCTGGATTGGCACGCTCTGGGAACTAATCAGGGAGGTGGACAGCTTGGTTCAGTGTAAACTTAGACACCATCTTAGGAAGAAACGTAGGATTCATGCACAAAGGCACCCTGTCTTTATAGAAAATCAAATAAGGCTCCCCGCACCAGAGGGCCTGAAGCTCTGAAATTCTTAGAGTAGAAGTAATAGCAACTAAAAATAATACTTTCCATGAATGAAAGCATAGCTTGCAAGATGCAACTGGCTCAAATGGAGACAGGGTCAACTTCTCCAAAACAAAATTTAAAACCCAAGCCGGGACAGGAGAATGAACTGGGGGTCTGAAATGCAGGATGCCCTCAGGAAGGTACAGGAGACATCCAGCTGAGCCAGTATGGTCACCGACTGGCTCATGAACAGCTGAAAAGTGCACCTTGAGGGAGGAGTACTGGAGACCTGAATCAGACAGACATATCAGGTAGTCCAGAATCTAGTTCACCGGACAGGTGAAAGGGTCCAGATTATGCTTGGCAGCCTATATTGCAAACCACTTCCGCTTCATGGCATAAGTGGCACTGGTGGAAGGCTTACGGGCGGCTACCAGGATGTCCACCACTCTGTTGGAAATCCCAAATCTGGCAATAGCTACGTCCTCAGGAGCCAAGCGTGTAGATGGAAGGACCTGAGGTTGGGATGGACGAGGGTCCCCAGATCCTGGGTCAGCAGATTCCTGCAGAGAGGAAAAGAGACCAGGGGTTCCTCCGCTAGCTGCTGCAGGAGAGGGAGCCATATCTGGCAAGGCCAGAATGGAGCCACCAGGATCATGCTGGCCCCTTCCATATGCAGCTTGATGAATACCCTCTGCATCCCTCTGAGGGAATGGAGGGAAGGCGTAAAGAAACCTCCCACTCCAGAAGAGGGACATGTCTCACCAGAAAATTCCAGGCCCTGGATCGAGTGAGCAAAAATTGGGCAGTTTTTCGTTGAGTGGGGATGCAAAAAGGTCCAACTCTGGATGACCCCATCTGTTGGATTCTTCTGCGACGGATGAGAGAAGCTCTGACTCGTGCATGCTGGACTGAGTCTCGCTTAGGCTGTCCGCTGTGGTGTTTAGCACTCCTGGGATGTGAACCAACGAGAAAGTCAGGCTGTGGTCTAGCGTCCAATACCACACTCTTATCGCTTTCCTGCATAGGGAGTTTTTTTTTTTTTTTATTTCTTATGAGTGCGTTCCCTCCTGCTTGTTGATATAGTACACTACACCGAGGTTGTCTGACTGAATCAGGAGTTGACCTGGAAGGAGATGGCACTGGAAGGCCTGTATGGCACACAGAACTGCCTGCATCTCCAGGACATTGATATGCAGGGAGGCTTCGATCTGGGACCAGGAGCCCTGGGTCTGAAAAGAGACCCAGATGAGCTCCCCAGCACAATCCAGAGGTATCCGTAGTGTGGATTTGCTGCAGAGAGGAGATCTAGAATCATACTTCTTGCGACAGGTTCAGGGGTTTCATCCACCACTGGAGCACCTTGCGGACTGGGGAGGAGACCAGCACTAACTGATCTAGTCTGTTCGTATGCTGTCCCACTGTACTTGAAGAGTTCACTGGAGAATGTGTATGTGAAGCACGGCCAGTGGAACTGTGGGAATGGCAGCTGCCATCAGTCCCAACAGCCTTAAGTACACCCTGGCTGGGATATGATGGCTCTGGGCCACCTCCTGAGCCTGGGCAATAAGGCACTCCACCCTGTTTTGAGGAAGGAAGGCCTTCCCATGCGCAGAGTCTAGGACCGCCTCTATATACTGCAGTCTTTGGGATGGGACCAGAACCGACCTGGGCAGGCTGACAGTAATGCCCAGGGAGAGGAACAACTGAAGAGTTCTGTCCAAAGTCCCCAGGAGCTGCTTCCTGGACAGGGCCTTAAGAAGCCAATTGTCCAGTTAAGGGAAGACATACATTCCCTCCCTTCTGAGGGCCGCAGCTACGGCTACTAAGCACTTGGTAAAGACCTCATGCGCAGCGACACTCAAAGAGCAGCACTTTGAACTGGTATTGCTTACCCTAGAAAAGAAACCAGAACAATCTCCTGTGGGGAGGAAACACAGAGATGTGCAGGTAAGTGTCCTGCATGTCCAGGGAATGCAGCCAGTCTCCTTTCTTCAGAAGGAGCATTAGTCCTGGTAAAGTTACCATTCTGAACTTTTTGTACTGGATGTACAGATTGAAGTCCTTTAGGTCTAAGATGGGCCTCAGATCCCCAGTCTCTTTGGGGACCAGGAAGAACCTGGAATAGAAGCCCTTGTTACTCTGGCTCCTGGGTAGTGGTTCGATGGCCTGTTTGCACAGAAGGGGACTTTACCTCCTCCCGGAGCACGACAGGTGGTTGGGGAGGAGTTGGAAGGCAGAGGGGGAATCTCTAGGGGTGGCTCTATGAGCTCCAGAGTGTGACCCCATTTTATGATTTGCAGAATCCAGGCTTCTGACATTATGGTTCTCCACTGATTGAGATAGAGGGAGAACTAATCTCCCACCACCACTTCTTGGTTGGGGATCAGAAGGAGGAGGGTCTGGCAAGGAGTCAAGCTGAGGTGGACCTAACTGCTGGGGCTGGTCCGTCACCTCTGCGACACATGGCCACGGCTCCAGTGTTGGAGAGGGCAGGCAAGGCAGCAGAGGCTTTGCTCTGGGGCCTGGGGGCTGCAGCTGGCCTATTCGACAATCTACAAAAAGGAGGGCACCGTCTTCGCTTAGGTTGTGTGTGATAAAGGGAGTAGACAGACTTGATAGCGCTGCCAGATGCCTGTAAGTCTTTTATGATATCTTGGACATCTGGCCCAAAATGCTTAGAACCAATGAAGGGGGCATTAAGTACCTTCTGCTGCACATCAGTAGCAAAGCCAAAGACCCTTAGCCAGGAGTGCCTACGAAGGCAAATGCCAGTGGCAGCAGTCCTGGCAATAGTGTCTGAGATGTAGAGGGGCCTGCAGGAGGTGTTTGCTGACATCCTCAGCAGTCTGCAAACACTGAAGCACCTCCTACTTCTGTATACCTTCTGGGAGAGCCCGAGTGTCAGCCTTGCCCTTCTTCCAGTTGGGACAGGTAATTGGCAAACCTCAGTCCAAAGGTGGAAGAAGCATAAACTCTCTTGCCCCAAAGATCAATTATGCATGACTCTTTGGGGGGAGGGAACTAAGGTG
The DNA here is from genome assembly GCA_016271365.2 of Neoceratodus forsteri. Classification (NCBI taxonomy): domain Eukaryota; kingdom Metazoa; phylum Chordata; order Ceratodontiformes; family Ceratodontidae; genus Neoceratodus; species Neoceratodus forsteri. The sequence continues at coordinate 80,867,411 of JADMNL010000034.1, forward strand.
CTTAGGCACCTTAGACTTGTCATGAGTTGTCTTTATCACCACTGAATCTGTTTCAGGCTAGGTAGCACAGTGAGGAAACCCCTGAAGGGCATGGTAAAGCTAGTCTGCACTATGAATTCTAGCTGTCACCATGTCAGGTCTGTGGTGGTAGCATTCCGCCTGGCAGACCGAACAGGAGGAATGATCTTAGGAGGAGACTCTGGGATCTCTAGAAGATCCACCAGCTCTTTCCAGGTAACATCTTCCTCCTCACTATGGAATCCCATGGTTGAGGACAACTGCTTCATCACAGTGAAGAAGGTGGGGTCCTCTGGAGGAGACCTACAAGTGTGTTTGACAGAGTCCTCACCGACTGAGGAAGCTGTGGACCTGTCTGAAGTGAGAGGTTCCTCCTCCTCTTCCTCATCAGGAAGAATAAGATCTGGACAGTATGCCTCCTCAACGTCAACCTCTTCCAAGTCAAGGTCTGAGATCTTAGGTTCTGCCGACTCCCCAGGAGTAGCCCACACGGCCGATGAAGGAGTTCTGAGCAAGGTCCCTAGCTGGTGAATAATCACGGAGGCAAATTTTGTTATGATCACATTGAGGTCGATGTGTGAAGACTGCACTGACAGCGCAGGGAGCGACGACTCACTAGAAGGACCCTGGGACCCCGAAGAGCTTGAAGGCCATGGGCCTGGGGAGGAATCAGGCCTGGACGGGAAGGCCATCAGTGATGATCCCGTTGACGACACTGAAGGGGCCGATGACCCAGAGGTGGACAACTGACTGCTCTGATTATCCGTCGGAAGCGCTGTCAGTATGGGTCTGGTGGGTACAAAGACTTGGACAACAGTTTTATACACTGGTGCAGCCACTATCAGTGAAGAACACCTAGAAGAAGGAGAGGCCGTCGGGGAACGGAACCGCTGCCACGGGAAGTGGTCCCAACTGCAGTCTTTCTTATGACTGTTCCCCGAGGACTTGTCTCAGGCCTTGGAAGCCTGGGAGCTCAACAACCCTGCTGGTGACTAGGAGGCTGGGATCCTGGAGGACCCCTGCTTGGAACTGGCTACCTGTTGTATCATCAGGAAATTTTTAAGAGTCTTTTTGTGTCACCAGAGGGTTGTTTGATTAAACACCTGGCAGAGCTCATCGTTGGAGGCTTCATGATCAGGCCCAAGACAGCAGACACAGAGAGAATGTTCGTATGTGGAGGCAATCTTCTTTGACAGAATAGAGAATTCAAATGATTAACGACATAAAAATGAAAATTACATACCTACCGTAATTCTTGATGATTTTGGACGAGTCTCCACCACTCATTCACACTATTGGGATCTGCGTTGGAGGCACCAGGACCCATCGGGAGCAAACGTTTTTGCTGGAGGGTCGGCATCGGAGATGGCGCCGCAAGGCATGGCACCGCGAGCCACAGCTTGCGCTGTAATGGCTATCTCGGCGTCGACCCTCCAACCGCCTCAGTACCTTTTTTACCAAGAAGGTGCAGCGTAACTAACCTAGAAGGGTAGCCTTAACCTAAAAACCAGACATAAGATAGTCCGGACAACCCGTATAAGAAGGGTCAACAAAGAAGTCTTCACAGCCTAAAGATTTGAGGGAGTGAAGACCAACAACAGAGGTGAGCTCGAGGGACGGAGGGTGGGCATGGGGTGGGTGGAGACTCGTCCAAGAAGATCAAGAATTACGGTAGGTACGCTACTTTTCATATCTTCCTGACATAAGTCTCACCACTCATTCACACTATTGGGAGAGTACCGAGCTAATAATCCCCGAGAGGGCGGCAGGAGAGACCAAGAGCTCACGCTTTCTAAGACAGAAGTCCATTAAGGATGGCTCTGCCAAAGGAAGAATGTCATCTGGCATGTACATCTAGTGCATAATGTTTAACAAAAGTATGCACTGAGCTCCAGGTGGCCTGCAGAAACATCTGCAATGGGCACGCTAGAACTCGCTAGGGATGCCGCGAACCGCCTAGTAGAGTGAGCGTAAACCCTGCCCTCCAACTTAACCTGTGCCATGGAATAGCAGTGGCGAAGGTATGCCACTAGCCATGCTGAGATGCATCTGATAGCGACAGGTTGACCCAGCTGGGTCTCGGTGAAAGAAACGAACAGTTGCTGGGCTTCGCGAAAGTCCTTGGTTCTATCCAGATCGAAACGCAAGGCCCTCTTAACGTCCAAAGAATGAAGAGAACGCTCTCCTTCATTTTGGAAGTTCGCAAAGTAAGAGGGAAGGACCAAAGGTTGGTTTACATGAAATTCTGACACAACCTTAGGAAGAAATTTAGGATGAGTACGAAGAACTACTTTGTCCCTATGGAACACAGTATACGGAGGTTCAGTGACCAGGGCACATATCTCAGAGACCCTACAGGCTGAGGTAATGGCCACTAGGAAGGCAGTCTTCCAGGTGAGAAATTTTAGCTCACAGGTAGCCAGAGGTTCAAAAGGTTTCTGAGTGAGCATATCTAGCACAAGATTGATGTCCCAGGCTGCAACTGGACGTCTTGTAGGAGGTCTGGTATGCAGAATTCCTTTAAGAAACCTCTTAACCACAGGTAACTGAGCCAGAGATAAGGAAAAAACCGGCTCATGACATGCTGAAATGGCGCTAAGGTGAACTTTGACTGTAGAGTACTGCAGACCTGAATTTGAGAGGTCTAAGAGGTGCTCCATAACTTTATCTGGTGGGCAGGAAAAAGGATTCAAAGAGGACTTTGCACACCACAGTGAGAAACGCTTCCATTTGGCTGTGTAAGTTTTCCTAGTGGCTGGTTTCAGTGCAGCCAGAAGAATATCTGAAACTCTTCGAGACACATTGAACCGGTTTACTTCTACCTCTTCAGGAGCCAAGCGTGAAGGTGAAGCGATCTCAGGTTGGGGTGGACCACAGGCCCCTGAGTCAAAAGGTTCATCTGTAAGGGAAGTGGTCTCGGAGGAACTGCCAACATATTGTCGAATAGTGGAAACCACAGCTGTCGCGGTCAGAAGGGAGCAATGAGGATCATTTTGTCCCCCTAGGATTCAAACTTGAGGAGTACCCTCTGAATTAGAGGAAGAGGTGGAAAGGCGTAAAGAAAACGTTTTGTCCACCGCAGCCTGAACGCATCCTGACAGAAAATGCCAGGCCCTGGATTTCTGGAGCAGAAGAGAGTCAGTTTTGCGTTGAGTGGGGATGCAAAAAGGTCCAGGTCTGGAGTTCCCCACTCTTCGAATAGTGACTGAACTATGGTTGAGTTGAGAGACCACCTGTGAGGGTCTGTCTCTGTTCTGCTGAGACGGTCTGCCAGTTCGCTCTGAATACCTGGCAGGTAGACCGCTGAATTAGAGCCTCATGCTCCAAGCACCATTCCCAGACCCTCATTGCTTCCCTGCATAAGGGGTAAGAATGAGCACCGCCCTGCTTGTTGATGTAATACATCACTGCTTTGTTGTCCATTTGAAGGAGAATGTTCTTGTGACACAGAATGTCCTTCAACGCTCGGACCACATAAAGGATGGCTCTCATTTCTAGGACGTTTATGTGGAGCTGGGACTCGACTTGAGTCCATGCACCTTGAGTGTGGAGAGCCTGACAGTGAGCTCCCCACCCCATTAGGGATGCGTCCATGGTAATGGAGATCTGATGGTCCAGAGGAGCAAAGGGATATCCCTCCAGGAGATTGCTCTCTTGAGACCACCAAGTGAGTGACCTCTTTAAAGGTTCTGTCACCTTGATGAGATAGGACTGCGGGTGAGTGGTTGGGGACCACTGAGTACTGAGCATCCACTGAGTGGTTCTCATGTGCAGACATGCTAGGGGAACAGTGAACACTGAGGAAGCCATGAGGCCTAGCATCCGTTGCGTCGAGACAGCAGTAACTGAGGTGTTCTCCCCGATGTGACGGGCCATTTGAAGGATATTGTTCCTTCTGTCTTCTGGAAGAAAAGCCTTCGCACAGGAGATGTCCAGAAGAGTCCCTATAAAGAGGGGCCTCTGGGAGGGCTGCAGTTGCGATTTCATGAGGTTCAGCAGAACTCCCATGGATGTAAGGAGGTGAGAAGCCGTCTCTACGGCGTCCAGGGTCCCTTGCCTGGAAGGGCTTGCTAGAAGCCAATCGTCCAGAGAAGGGAACACCTGTATCCCGACCTTTCTGAGGTGCGCTGCGAGAACTGCACAACACTTTGTAAAAACCTGCGGCGCCAAGGATAGCCCAAAGGGCAGGACTCTGAACTGATAATGCTGTCCCAGAGCCGCAAACCTCAGGAATTTGTGATGCCTCGGTGAATAGGAATGTGCTGGTAAGCATCCTGCATGTCTAGGAGGCTAGCCAGTCGTGTTGATGAAGCAGAGGTAACAGGGTTCCCAGAGAATATTCTGAATTTCTCCTTGGGGAGAAATTTGTTTAGCTTCTGAGATCCAGAATGGGGCATACCCCGGACTTCTTTGGAACCAGAAAGTAATGGGAGTAGAAACCCGTGTTCTGTTGATGCAGCGGCACCACTTCTACTGCCCTGTTGTTCAGAAGGCCCTGAATCTCAGCGGCGAGAAGGTCTGACTGAAGGGTCGACAGCCTGGGCTGCCGTTTGGGGGGACGATCCGGAGGGGTCTCCACCAGATTGAGTGAATATCCCTCGCGAATTATCCGAAGGACCCATTTGTCTGAGGTTATGGACTTCCACTGGTTGTAGAAGTGCATCAGACAACCTCCTACCAGAGAGGAAAAGTCCACCTCGGGAAGCTGAGATGGGACTTGGGCCAGACATTCATAAGGTAGCGCTGGGCGCTTTGGGCCCTTGCGCTTTCTGTTGCGTCTTCTTTTGAGGTTGGGCAGGTTGGTTTTTATGGAAACCGCCTCTGCCTCTGCAGGACTGACGATTAGGAAACTGACGTTTATTGACATGCCCTCGAGAGGGGGCAGGAGGGGGTCAAGCCAACTTAATGGCTGACCTAGTCTTTTGAGTAGCTTCTAGAGCTTGCTCTACCTGAGGACCAAAAAGATACGCACCATCAAAGGGCAACGCCATTACCTGCTGTTGCGCATCATTCGTGAAACCCGAAGTGCACAGCCAGGAATGACGTCGGGTGCAAATACCAGCAGCCGCTGAACGGGAAGCAGTGTTGAAAGCATCCATGGCTGCTTTAACCTGCTGGTTGTTAGATTTGATACCCCTGGTAATGGTTTGAAGAAGCTCCGGCTTTGCATCCAACTCCGGAAGAGCTTCAACCATCTGCTTGATAAAGTGCCACAGGATATATTCATACTGTGAGAAATAGCCCTGGTAGCTGGCAATACGCATACTTAGGGTAGAAGCAGCAAAGACTCTTTTACCTAAGGTGTCTATCTTACGAGATTCTTTGTTAATAAGTCGAGTTGTAGTAGTTTGAGGAAGAACGACCTTATCATTCTCTGCCAGGACTACAATAGGATCCGCAAAGGCTTGAGATGCCAAAATGGGACGATCCTTGGGGGCTGAATATTTCCTATCTATGGATTTAGCCACCGAAGGGGTGAGAGCAGGATTATTCCATACCATTTGAGACAGCGTCTCGAAGGAAGGATGAACCGGAGGAGTCAAATCCGTAGGGATCTCCGGAACATGAAGGTATTGGAGTCTTAACAATTTCCCAGGATCAATGTCTGTAGTCTGGAGAGAAAGAGTGGAACTCAGATTCTTCAGCAGAGACTTAGAAGACAGGTCCTCGACCACAGGCTCTGCAGCAGAGATAGATCCTGCTTGGTCCACTTCATCACCCAACCGAAGGTCTGGCTCAGGCTCAATGTCATCTCCTGACAGTCCAGGAGGGACTGTATGGACAGGAAAGGAATGAAAATCAGAAGAGAGGGAAGAAGGAAACGAGTGAAAAGAGGAGTCCTGAAAAGCAGAGGGAGCCCCGAAAGCCCCCGGCGCTGAGGAGGCGCACGGCACCGAGAACGACGCCGAGGGAGCACGCGGCACCGAAAACGCCACCGAGGGACCACGCAACACCAAAATGGTGCTGAGAAGCCGCGACGCACCGGGACGGCACCGAGAACCCGTGATGGCGCTCGACGATGGCACCGAAACTGCATGGCGCCGAGGACGGTGCAGAGAAGCCGACCGCGCCGGTGATGCCGCCGACACCACCGCGCCGAGACCCGCATGGCGCCGAGGACACCAAAACACCCCAGACTCAGAAAACAGGTTTTGAAGGAAGAAGAGCAGGAGATAAAGGCATCGGTGTGGCCCCGTGCGTCGCAGCCATGTGAGGAGGGGAAACACCTAACGGCTGGAGTCGACGGCACCAAGAAGGTGCCGCAGACCAGGAGAGTCCAACCACCCTACCTGGTCTCTCAATGAGCCTGAAAGCCCACGAGTGACCGAGCCAGGTAGCTGAATTAACCTCCTAGCCCATTGCTCCATAAGAGCGGCCCACTGATGAAACTGCTCACCTGAAGACCTACCTGCGGGCAGGGTAGGACTTCGATGTCGAAGCCGCTGGCTACCAGAAGCAGAGGTTGGCGACTCTGAAGGAGGAGACCGGCAACTAGCCCCGATAACCGAACGTCTATGTGCAGACATATCAGAGGGCGACCTCGAGTGATGCCTTCTCTTTAGACCTGTGGGCCAAAGAAGAGTCGAGGTCGAACGGGCAGAGAATGCGACCGCTTTATTTTATGCTCGCTGGGACCACCCATCCCCGGCATTGGACTGACTGCTGTCAGACCCTCCGGAGAAGGCGGCAGACCAGACCCAGCCCGACTGACTGAACAGCTTTCATACGAAGTCTCCCTACCGTCACCTGACCTGCTCATGGTCGACTCAAAGTAGGCTGAGACTTCTTTATTTTTAAAATAAGACTAAGCGATACTGTTATCGAGATAATATTACAAAATAACAAACTGAAAACTATGCTGCTAGTTGAAGTTTGACTCCCGGTGGGCGAGCAACGTCGTCACTGAAGCGCACTCAACAGCGGGAAAAAAGGAACTGAGGCGGTTGGAGGGTCGACGCCAAGATAGTCATTATAGCGCGAGCTGTGGCTCACGGTGCCGTGCCTCGCGGTGCCATCTCCGGCGCCAACCCTCCAGCAAAAAAGTTTGCTCCTGATGGGTCCTGGTGCCTCCGGCGCAGATCCCAATAGTGTGAATGAGTGGTGGAGACTTATGTCCAGGAAGATTAAAGGAATCTCTTTGAAAAAGAGATTTTAAAATAGCAGGTTGAAAATGGCACAAAACTGTGTTGGACCTTCTGCGTAGATCCATACGAACAACGCAACGGCGGGAAAAAACTGAGGACGGAGCGGGGCAGCTCATGCCTTTATAGGGTTGATGATATCGATGGATGTCGACAGCATGAGCAGCCCCAGTTGTACTGCTGAAAATCTTCCATGTGGATCCTGCTTCACTGACGGTGAAGTTCCTACGGTGTGTCCTGATGACTGAGATACCTCCAAAGTAGATCAGTGAGTGAGGCAAAGGCAGCCATGCAGTTGCAGTTTGCAAAGGGGATTAAATCAGGAGAAAAACACTTCTTCCGATGCATCAGGGAAAAAAGAAAGAAGGGAGGTGGGATTGTTAAGTTACAAGATGACAGTGTGATCGAGGACGATGGACAGAAGGCTGTGGTCCTAACTTCTGTTCTGTATTCACCAGAGAGGGAGTGGGCGCCCTACCTGAAAGCGGCACCGATGCAGCTGCCAGAGGAATCCAAAGCATGGAAACTAACGTATTCACCAAAGACAGGGTCCAGAAAGGCCTGGCGGCCCTCAGGCTGATAAAGCGCTAAGCCCAGAAAGGATGCATCCAAGAGTACTAAGGGAGTTAGAAGAAGAACTAGCAGACCCCCAGCACATCTGTTCAATTGCTCACTACAGATGGGGGTAGTGCCCAACAGCTGGAGAGTGGCTGACGTGGTGCCACTCCACAAAGAAGGTGACAGGGAGGAGGCATGAAATTATAGGCCTGTTAGTCTCATATCTGTCATGGGAAAACTGATGGAGACCCTTATCAAGCAGGACCTCTTGGAATATCAGGATACAAATGGTTTTCAGGAGAACAAGCAACGTGGGTTCGAGGCGGGGAGGTCATGCCATACCAACCTTATTGTCTTTTTCAACTGGGCAACTAGTGAGCTGGAGGTGCCACGGAGTGGATCTCCTCTACTTTGATTTCAGTAAAGTATTCGACTCCGTGTAGGGTTACCACCTTTTAAGAATCCCAAAGTGGGACATTTCTTACTAAAACATGATTTTTTCCTGGACAATATGTAACCTTGACCAATGCACCAGATTTGGTTACTCTAAATAATCAGACTTAACACTAAGTGTTGCAGCTTTGTAGTTGCTTCTATTGTTTCTTACCATTTTAAGGTATTTTAGTTAAGGTATTATAGTTTTCTGCAATATTTAGAGGAAAGTTAGAAATGTTATTTTCTACTATAATGTCAGAAAATGTAGTATTTTTCATGTATTTTTTGCAGGACATAGCTGCCCAAATCAGGACAGTCCTGCGAAAATCAGGACAGGTGGTCCTGATCTGAGTCACCCAGACTGATGGTCCTGGGTGACTTCAATGCCTGGGTCGATAACGAACTTTCGCAATTTGGACAACACTTTCTCCAATTAATGACATCTTTGGGCCTTACACAAGTGGTTACTTCTGCCACTCATAAGAGCGGCCACTCCTTGGACTTGGTTTTCCTCCTGGGGATTGAGGCGTTTGACGTTTGGGTGTAACCTGTCAGTTGATCTGATCACTACACTGTGGGGTTCAGTTTTTGCACCCTCCCCTTGTAGGCCTACCCCTGTGGAGATGGAACTGCTCTTTGTGAGATATTAGTTCTACAGACCTGGCGGTGGTGCTTGACCTGTCAGGACTTTTCTGGAGTGAGCAACAATCCTGATGCCTTGGTGCTGGCCTGTAATAGGGCCATCTCCTCGGCTCGCGATCAAATTGCTCCTGTCCGTGTTCGTCCTCTCCCATCTTCGACCTCGGTCTCCATGGTTTGATGGGACCTTGAGGGAGATGCTGCGACAAGGACAAAGATTACAGCGTTGTTGGCGGAGAACTGCCCTTGATACAGACCATCTTAGACTGATGGAACATTATCAACTCTATCATTCCGCAATCTCTCATAAGAAGGCACAGTTCCTGTCTGGGGAGATTGCGGCTGCTCAGAACCTATCAGCTCAGCTTTTTCGAACTGCTGACAGACTGTGCAACCCAGCCTGTCTCCAGGTTTGGAAAGCTTTTTCACAAATAGAGTGTGATGAGCTTGCTCGCTTCTTTGCAGATAAGGTGGCTGACATCAGGGCAGTACTCCAGCCTGCTCTTTCTATGGGAGAAGCTACAGATCGGCGTTTGGTCGCAACCCCCGGTCTCTCCTGGAGTTCCTTTGACCCGCCTGAGTTCATTGATGTCATGAGGATTGTCCATAGTATGTGTCCTACTTGCTGTAGTTTGGATCCGGGCCCAACTTCCCTGATAAGGGGTTGTCCCAACATCATTGGCCCAGTCCTAGCACAGATAGTCTGGTGCTCCTTGGATACAGGTGAGTTTCCTAGCTCCCTGAAGGAGGCGATGGTGACACCCATCCTGAAGAAGGCTTGCTTGGACCCCAACTGCCTTGCCAACTACAAGCCGATCTCTAATCTTTCCTTTGCTGGGAAGATTATTGAAAAAGTAGTGGCTGCACAATTGGAAAACTATTTAACCATCCATGACATCTATGAACCACTCCAGTCTGGTTTTCGAAAGAGGCATAGTACCGAGAGAGCGCTGGTTCGGGTGCTCAATGATCTCCTGATGGCTAGAGATGAGAAGAACCGTACCATTCTGGTTCTTCTTGATCTCTCATGAACCTTTGACACTGTGGACTATGGGGTACTTCTCGAGCGCCTGGAGTTCATCTGTGGCCTGTCAGGTACAGTCCTCAGATGGTTTAGATCTTTTCTCACTGACAGAACTTAAAGAGAGTGGTGTCGGGGATAAATTCTTCCTGCCCAGTCTCTCTGTCATGTGGGGTCCCCCAGGGCTCAGTGTTGTCCCCCATGTTGTTCGCAGTGTACATGCTGCCCCTCGGAGACACTGTAAGAAGGTATGGGCTGAGGTTTCACTGCTATGCAGATGATACCCAGCTCTACCTATCTTTTGCACCCAATCAGGATAGAGCTCTCTTGGACTTTAATAGCTGCCTCACTGAAATCCAGTGCTGGATGAATTCAAGCTGGCTGAAGTTAAACTCTGAGAAGACGGAGGTAATGGTTGTGGACCCAGGTCGTAGGGCCTCAAGTTTATTTCTGGGAGGTGTCCCGGTCCCTACCTCTGAACGGGTGCGGAACTTGGGGGTGATCTTTGACAATGAGCTGACACTGCATTCACAGGTGTTGGCAGTTGTCAAACTTTCCTTTTATCATCTTAGGAACATCGCCAAGATTAAGCACCTTGTTCTGCCCGCTGATCTGCCTATGCTGGTCCATGCCTTTGTGACCTCACGCCTTGATTACTGCAACTCCCTTTATCTAGGGCTTCCTGGGGTTGATACCGCCGCTTGCAGTTGGTGCAGAACGCTGCGGCCCCGGTTATTGACGGTTACGTCTCGTGCCTGTCATATTTCGCCGGTGCTGCGTGATCTGCACTGGCTGCCAATTCAGTGGTGGATCACCTTTAAAGTTGGTCTTTTGACTTACAAAGCCCTACATAGACAGGGTCCGGACTATCTGAAAGAGCTTTTGCTTCCCTGTTGCCCTAAGCGATCTCTCCGCTCGGTGGACGACGGGTTGCTAGAGATTTCAAGGGTTTCTTTAAAATCTTCAGGCGCTCGTGTCTTTATGTATGCTGCTCCGACCATCTGGAATTCTCTACCCCATCTTCTTCGTCAGTGTGCGTCCATGGAGGAATTTAAAAAGGCCTTCAAGACCTATTTGTGGTCGAAGATTTATTTAAACTAATTATTGTGATTTTAGGAGCTCAGATTATTATGGATTATGTTTTATTTGTTATATTTGTAAAGTATTGTAAGGCGCCTTGAATTTAAGAAAGGCGTGATATAAAGTTTTATTATTATTAACCCTAACTTGGTGCCACACACGCGCCTGTTGAAGACAATGGAGGACCTTGGAATGGCAAAGGACATAGTCAGGTGAGTGGGAAATTGGCTTAGGGGCAGGAAACAACAGAGGGTTGTTGTAAACAGGGTGAGATCAACAGAGGGGGATATCACAAGTGAGGTATCTCAGGGATTGGTCCTGGGCCCGGTCCTTTTCGACATGTTCACCAGTGACATTGGCAAGGGAATTCATGGTAAATTGCCCTTTTTGCCAAAGACTCTAAGCTTAGCACTACGGTGTACAGCACAGAAGGAGTTAGGGAGCTAAAGGAAGACCTCCAAAGGCTAGAAAGATAACCAAATGTGTGGCAGCTGAAGTTTAATGCGAGGAAGTGCAAAGTAATGCACCTACGGAAAGGTAACCCCTGGACAGAATACAAGTCCTTGAAAGGCATAAATGGAGTACCCCACACAGTGCTATTCAGTAGGAGCACCTGCACAACGAAATGCGGGCATGAGTGGAAGCTGCGGTGGGAGCTTCGGGAAGGAATTTGAGAAAATGCTATTTTTCAGAAAGGGTGGTGGAACCATGGAACAGTCTAACGGCCAAGGTGGTAAGTGCTAGGACCATGGCAGGTTTCAAGCACAGGTGGGACAGAGTAAGGGCACAGATAAAGGTAGGCAAAGATGAGCTATTAAGAAGGGATACGTCCCCAGATTGACACTACATCCTGGTAATTTATGGGCAGACTCAATGGACCCTCTGTCTCTTTCTGCTGTCACTTTTTATGAGAAGCAGGTATTGGTGCAAACCCTTTTTTGTGCTTTGAGTAGTTTAGGATTCATGCTGGGCTTCACTCAGTGTAACTGTTCTCCTACCCTGCCTTTTCAGTGCGAGTCCCAGCTGCTCATGTGTGCAATGGTTTGTTTCTATAAACAGAGTCTTGGGCCCATGAAACAAGCTCTGCTTCATCTTTAGGTAAGAAACAAAACAAGGGCAACAATATAATGCTGAAACATTACAGTGCTGTTTAGATAACTATCTAGGTATTCATAACAAGGAACACAGTGAAACGGAACACTGTTAATGACAGGACAGGAGCAGAAGAGCCAGTAGTACTAGTTTTAGCGACTAAAGAGTACCCATTACATTTTTTAGCAGAGTAGCAAACAGAAATCCAGCAGGGCACTCAGTCCTATGGCAGTTTGTCTGAAGGTGACGGACAGCAGTTGTGACAGATTTAGAAGAAGAGCAGAGGACAGTACCATCTGCAGAAAGCAAAACAGAGGCACTGAGGAGAGATTTAGGGAGCTCATTAATGCACTTTGAGAACAGAAGAGGCCCTAACACCGAACCCTGTGGGACAGCTTTATTAATCAGGGAGAAATCTGATATGAGGTTAGGAGAGCGAACACACTGACTCCTATCCAAGATGCAGTTTTGAACCAAAGAGGGGCGTGAAAATTTAGATCAGCAGTAGAGAGTCTACGGAGTAGAACGTTATGGGCAACAGTATCAAATTCTTTCATGGGGTTGAGGTATACAGCAGCACTCACCTCCTTATTTTCAGATGAGCGGAGAATGGTGTTTACCATTTTAGCAACTGCATGAGGGGTGTAATGACCAAGTCTAAATTTTGATTCAATACTGGGAGAGTAAATTGTGGTAGGTCAAAAAAATACAGCAGCTGGGTTAGAACTGGCAGACAGGATGGACATAGGGTGGATAACAATCAGGGTCAGAAATGGATCTACTTTTTTTTTTTTCTCTCTTCCTCCTCGGCAGAGCGGCCCCCACGATCTCCGGCCGCCGGCCTCTGCACCCCCGGGCCCGGTTGTGCGCACGGGCCACACGAACCCGTACCCCCAATGGGCTGGCCATTATTGCTCTAGCACCACATTGGGTACGCGCCCCTCTCAGGTCACTTCCGGGGGTGCAACGGCATAACCATCAGCTGCGAAGATCGCCTTCCGCATGTTTTTCCACCTTTTTCTCCTCTGTGGAGAACCAGCTGTGCAATGGCGTCCGAGCATGTAGTGCTGATGCCTGCCACGCTCTCCTCCCCTATTTTTGCATACCACTGTAGTGCGGCTGGCCTCCGCTAGTCGCCGCTACAGAGCAATGCAAGCCCCATTACCAACCCCAGAGAGAGGAGAGCAGTCATCGGATGCTTGATCCTTCCTCTTCCCTGCCAACCCCCGGTGGCCTGGATCCCTTCCCGAACCCGGGTCGCCGGAGTGGCGCGAGGTGTGGCATCCAGCGCCTCAACCCTCAGCGCCACCGGGTCTGATACGGATCCACCTTTAAGCATGGGGACAGGTGAAGCTATTTTCCAATCCTGTGGCAGAGTCCCCTCAGTAATGGAGAGATTAAACATGTATGTAAGGTATTTTTTTCTATAGCTTTTTTTTGTGCTGAATAGCGTCGTCTTTGGGGATATGCCCTGCTCCCAGGGATATACCGTGATCAGGCCTGAAACCCCGGTCTCCCCAGGTTCAGCACCCCTCCTACTATCCTCATGGATTCCTAACCGGGCAGGGGCTCCAGGGGAGGGTAGTTCTTCCCAACAAACCCACCCCCGAGGCAGTCCACAGTGTGGGCTAGAATCCAGTACTGGCAGGCACTAGAACCCAGCAGAGTCCAGGGGCCAGACTGGCATACAGACAGAGATGCAATTTTCACTGTTTTGTTTCCTCCCACCTCATCTGACGTGGGTAGAGCCATCTACATGCCTTGTGCCCACATAGCACATCCCTGAGGCCAAAGCAAGTTCCCTGGCCCAGCTGCACTGGTGGCGGAGCTCACTGTCTACCCTCCTGGACAGAGGCAAACTGCTGTGCAACTGCTACTGAAGCCTGGCCTGCCTCCCAGTGTAGAGACTAAGTTCGCGTCAGAGCCCGCGTTCCCTGCATAGCCCAGCTACGAACAACCGCTGGGCTACCAGGGTGGCATTATGTACATGAAGTACTTACAATGGCAGGTGTAACCTATCCAAGCCAGGGCACCTTGGGCAGGTAACTAGGGTAGGCATTGTCAATAACTGAGCATGCGTTTGAGAATGTCCATTTAAAGCAACAGTTGTCTGCTGTTTATCCGAGATTACTGCATTATCATAGTGCAAAGACACCGGCAGCCGTTCACAGTCACCCTCATCATGAATCCTTTTAACAGTCTGTCAGAATTTATAAGGGTCAGCATTAACTGACTTGAGTTAGGACCGACAGAAATTCCTCCTAGCATTCTGTGCGTTGGAAGTGCATTAGCTGAAGAATAAATACAAGTTTAACCAGTCAGCTTCCAATCTGGACTTGCAGGCAGCATCCCAAGCTTTTTTTTTTTTTTTTAATAATAGAGACAATGTCAGAATTAAACCAGGGACAAAACCAATTACGCATTCTGTAATGTAATTAAGATTATGCACGAAGAAACTCTCTCCTCTGACAGGCAAAGCCCTGGAGGGGTGAAGTGCATGGGTGGCCAAAAATATTACCTTGTGTTACCACACTGGTGGTAGCTAAATTATTCACACTAGCAAGTTAAGGCTCATTAATTATTGCTTATACTGTGCATTACACAGTTACCAAATAATTAGTTAATCAAGGAACAAGAGCCCCCAAATGGCTGTGCAACAAAACAACATAAAAACCCCTAACCAGCTAGCTGCCATGGTCTGGTTGCATATCGGCCCTTATAAATCATGTTTTATCAGTGCTGCTGCATGCCACCGTGATGTGAAGGAATGAGGCTGGGATTTTCACCTCTGGGGAACGGATGTCTGGTGATGAGAATGACAGTGACAATAACTGCCACGTTTGCTCCTATAGAGCACCTTTCCTGCCGTGAAGCATGCAAAGCCAAGGCATGTTAATATTAAACAAAGCCAACGCAACATACATTTCAAGCACCAAACAATGCAGACTTGGAGGGGAACATTCTGTAGGAGCGCAAGGTTTCGCCATCTGAAAATCCAAGAAGAGGTCCCTGAAACAAGGTATACTACTAACTTATAGGTGACAGCAGTCCAGACATGTCTTAAGGTTAGCATTGTGGTACTTCAAGACAGCAGCCATTTCGACTGCCTGATAGTGCAGCCAATAGCACTATTGCTCTCTAAGACAATGACCTGGGTTCGGGAATGGGCTTGGGATGCTCAGGGGCCGGCCAGGGGAGAGAGGATTGAGTATCCTATGGAAAGCTCTCCTCCCTTGGGAAGGGGGACCCAGCGTCCTACTCAGTGACTGCCTCGACATCAGCAGCCTCAGTGTGTGGGGGCGGAGAGAAGAGAAGCACGGAGGAGAAAACCTCCTAGCCCTCTGGAGCCGTGCCCCCCCCTCCCCGAAGGTCTATGCACGACCGACAGAGCAGGCTACCCACCACACTGTGGTACTTGGTAAATGGTAGATAATTAGTAAGTCCCTGAGAAGGTCAGTGATGGGGCTGGAGGAGGGGGTGTTGTTCAGTGGAGAAATGGAGAAGGGGTTGGTGGGGAAAAAAAGCAAGACGGAAAAGAAAAATGACAGCAACCAGTTCATGGAACAGTGAAGCACGAAGTGATTTCATGCCCGCTCCAGGGGGCTGTACCATGTCAGAGACACAGGTTCACATCATAGATCTGAAATCCCAGCCCTGGGCCAGGAGACCACATTCGGAGACAATCCTGATGCTTGTCTGCCTCCTGTAGTCGGAGGGGAATCCTAGACATCATGAGAGACTACCCAACATTGGCATCAGCAGGGCGGTACAGGTCACCGCACTGGGGAGGTGGGCGAGACAAAAACCAGCGAGACAGCATGCTCCCAGCCTGGCTTCACTGCTCAGGCCACTGGGCACGGAGGCCCCCACATCCCCTCCCCAGATCCTGGCTTAAGGTACAAACTGCTGTTGGTTAGTTGTTGCAGTGTATAGCATGGGACCTAGGGATTACACCAAAAGGGTACTCTATAGGCCTTGGGTTCATACCAAAAATGCAATTAAAAAAATGTTATGGCGTAGCTGGAGAAAATATGCTTACCAACACTGACTTCCCAGACTATGACATCACTTCCTGTCAAGGTTCAATGAAACTGTCGCCCCATGGCCCAGTGGTGGCTTGTAGTGCTGCTGTCCAGGTGAACCAGAGTTGTGAATGAACTAGAGTTGCTGCATCCTGAGGCAAGCCAGTCTGGAGCCGCAGCAGTATGCCTTGGTTGGGGAGAGTTGGTGGCAAGCTCTGGCACCACAGCGACCACTGCTTCTGGGCCAGGGATCTTTCTCCCACTATAGGGATGTGCTATACCTGTACCAGGCCATTTGACGGCTGCGCTCACATTGAGGGAGGTGGGAGAGACTTCAGGGGTAGCAAAACCCATGCCATCTACATGACTGGACCTCTGGGATTTACCCTGGGTCCTACTGCCTGTGCTACTAGATCCTAGTCCGGGCAATGAACGCCTTGGCAGGGTGGGAGGATGCCTCCACCAGAGCCATTTCCAAGGATGGAAAGCAGTAAGGGTGACCGGTGAGCTACTAGGGCCAGGGTGTCAGAGGACTTAGGCCTAAGCAGGTATATTCCTGAAATGACAAGAAGTGGCCAGGAAGAAAAACCTCTACTGACGCAAAAAAAATGGGTCTCATGACATCGCTGCTGCCATGATTTAATTCAGGGTTGACTTAACACACAGATATTTCTGGACTGCTGACACCTGCAGGCAAGCTCTAGACCGCTGAAAGAACTTCCTGGGGTCTTTCAGACTTCAAAGGACTGTACACACCTACTGTTTGTTCCCACTGACACAATGGAAAGCACATCTGTCCACTTACCTGGTTGAACGTGCTTGGTGCCTCGGCATTTGTGGCTGGAACCTGTCCCATGGCTGGGTGCTGTACATCTGCTGACCTCTGAACTTTTGTCCCCTGGCTGACTGCAGTGGTGTGCTGGATGGCTGTCATGTGGCTGGTAGTCATGGTACTGGGAGTAGGTAGGGGGTTGCGATGGATGGCTGTCACGTCGCTGGTAGCCATGGTACTGGGAGTAGGCAGGGCAGTGCGATTGATGGCTGTCACACTGCTGGTAGCCATGGTACTGGGAGTAGGCAAGGCAGTGCGATGGATGGCTGTCACGTTGCTGGTAGCCATGGTACTGGGAGTAGGCAGGGCAGTGCGATGGATGGCTGTCACGTTGCTGGTAGCCATGGTACTGGGAGTAGGCTCAGCAGTGCATTGGATGGCTGTCATATGGCTTGTAGTTATGGTACTGGGAGTAGGCAGTGCGAAGCGCTGGCTGGCTGTCACGCTGCTGGTAGCTGTGGTACTGGGAGTAGGCAGAGTGGTGCGCTGGCTGGCTGTCACGTTGCTGGTAGCCATGGTACTGGGAGTAGGTTGGGCCCATGCGCTGGATGGCTGTCATGTTGCTGGTAGCCATAGTACCAGGAGTAGGCTGCACAGTGCGTTGGATGGCTGTCATGTTGCTGGTAGCCATGGTACTGGGAGTAGGCTGTGCGGTGCGTTGGATGGCTGTCATGTTGCTGGTAGCCATAGTACTGGGAGTAGGCTGGACTGTGTGCGAACTGGCTGTTTTGTGACTGGTAGCCACTGTTCCGTGATTAAGCACTGTGGCATGCTGGCTGGCCGTCATGTGAATGGTATTTGCAGGATTCTGACTGTCGACAGGAGTGCGCTGGCTGGTCGTCACATGATTGACTGCTGTTGAGTTCTGGTGGGTGGTAGCAGTGCTTTGCATTGAAGAAGTGCTTACTGGTGTGGTGTTCAGAGTAGCCGCCGTGTGTGCTGTGACAGCTGGAATGCTTCTTTCCATAGCAGAGCCTGCTTGGGGATATTGCCGGTCCACTGTTATCACCGATTCCACCTCGCTGGAGGTTGACTGACAGGGATAGGAGCCTGGATACTGGTTTACCGGTCTCTTCTGTGAATAGATTGTGGCTTGCTGTGCACTTTCAGCTAAAGCCAATGCCAGCATCCGGGCTGCGTTTTTGGGAGGAGGAGGAGGAGGGATGAGAGGGATGGAACTGACTGCAGGTGGTTCTTGAGGGGAGTCCAGCATGACAGCACCTGCTAAATGAAAAAGAATTACCAGTTAATGAGATGCTTATTTTCGATGGTTATCAAACAGTAAAATAAATACTGAGCATTAAAATGTCCTTGGCAGTGCCAGACCCTCAGAGGCTGTAACAAAACTAATACAACCCAGGTGTACATCTGCAAACCTGTGGGATGCCCCCCAGACATCAGGGTTGCTAAAATGTTAAAGTAAGCTAAGGAGGGGACAGTGTTAAGTACTTCTAGAGAAAGTATAGTATAGTTGTGTGAGGCTGGAACATAATAAACTGCATACTCCATGTAAGAGTGAGTGTAACGTGGCAAAAACTCCTATATCCTTTTTTCATTGTAGCTCATTCCTGAACTAAGATGGGGGTTTGAAACTGTCCTGTACTCTGGCCACACTCACCATGAATAAACATTTTGGGGTGGTACAGTGCTGCTTACCATTCAAAATGCATGCTGGTACTAGTCTTAACAAATCCACAGCATGAATCCACTATGCACCTAGTCTGCCCAGATGTTCCCTGTCTACTTTGTTTCTGCAGACCCAACTCGTCTCTGATGACCCTCCCTCCTGCTTGTTTCCTGATACACCCCTGTATCTATCCCATGCATGCTGCAAAGTTTCTACAAATCGTGCCCGCTGCCACCATCTCAGGCTGTAAGGCATGCATCCGCCACTCACTCTATGCCTATGTGCGCTGCAGATCCTACAACTGGTTTACGGCACTTGCCTGCATAGAGTGAGTGGTGGAAGAAGGTTACTTACTTTTAACAATAGTTCTACCACTAGTATTTCATAGCCACACATTGGGAGTCTTCCAGTGAGCATGCTCGAGTCACTGGAACAATGTGCAGTAAATCCGCTCTGTTGAACCTCCATATTCCAGCTGACCTTTATTTTTCATAGCTTGTGGTACCTCACTTCCCAGTATAGTAGTAATGTCCATGCAGACGGAATCCAGTTCTTATGCCTTTCACCAAGTCACCCAGTAAGCTATGATGACTTGACTGCTGCCCTCTGAATGTTTTGAATCCTATAGCCATCTGCAGATACAATTTTTCAAATTGTGAGCTTCAACCCCTTCAGACTGGCTGCTTGGCTGAATTTTCAGACTTTCTAGCCTAGTGCACATCACAAAGTTTCCTTCTACTAACCCAACATGGTCATCTGGGCTCGGTCTGGCATTCTGGTCACTGCTTTGCTGTCATCCTGGACCGTTATCGCTTTTGTGTCTGGAATGGTCACTTTTGCAGCCCAATCAGTTTTTTGTTAATGGCCTAAATGACCATCAGCAGCACTGCATTTTACAGTTGCGAAGCATCTCCAGATGACAGCAGGGACACCAAGTGGCTGGAACTCGTTCTGTCTTCTTTGGAGCGGTTCCTTTAGATCACGTTAGCCATTCTGTTCAAGCATCTCATTTGCAGGATTTGTGACAAACAGTCAAAACAGGTATCTGTTAGTTGCTTTGAAAACAGTCATTTATCTGGTAGTAAAAGTTATTTAAGAACATTTTTTCAGTTTTTTTTCTAGATAAAGGCAGCTTTTGCAAAGGAGCTCTGAAGGTGGCTTCCTTCCTTCCTTCCTGTTCAGCTGTAAGCTCCTCCCTCCCTAAACTATTCTTCTACCTACCTAAATTCAGTTCAGTGTCCACACTCGGGCAGATTCCTAGCAATCCTCAGGATAAGGGGGTAAAGTGAGCACCATAAGTTTTAGGTGAACAGAGACTGGAGGACTGAGGGTACCACAGCAGCATCCAGACAACTTGATGCTGTAACGGGACATGAACCTATATATATCAGAGCTGGTAGCAGCCCCACAAGTCGCTGAAATATACTAACGTACCTGGTGGCAGCAGCAACAGAAACAGTAATATGGCTGGCCCATTGCCATAGCAGTGATGATGACGACGACTGAGTTTGGGGCGCTGGGGGATTGGCAGGGCCTGCCTGGCTCCTAGCATCAACTGGGGAAAGACATCTGGGATTACCTAGAAAAGGCAGGAGGGGTGGGCGCAGACATGAACATGTGGGAGCGTGCAGTGCATGGCATGTCACACCACTCCGGGGGTAAAACTGGGAAAAAACAACTACCAGTGGCTGGATGACACTTTGACACCCCCAGGCCCCGCACCCGATTAGCTGGACTCACCAGTCCAGAATACGGGATCCGGTTCCTGACGGGGATTGAGGGACCCCCATCTACACTGCCTGGAGGGGGGGCAACCCTTGGGGGTATTGGCTGACAGGTAAGTCCCAATGGACATTGGGATGACACAGCTGGGGTGGCCAGGACAGGGTGCGACCATCCGCTATGGAAGGGGAAAAAACAGAGCATAAACAAAAAAAAAAGGAAAGCTGTAATGTATCTGGCATCATGAACATGAAGACCATCCGGCAGCTCCATCCCAATCAACTAATAACAAAAAGTGTAGTGCAGGACGTAATCCACCTGCCAATTATCTGTGTGGCTTCCAGTTTGTCCATCAACAGCACACTGTGACATTCTCTGGTGAGGTCGCTAGCTGTTTTGCTGCATACGCTGAAGCATATGTGGAAAAGAGCTGGCAAGCCTTAACACAAAATTTCACCATGTGCTCTTGACAGAAAAGCAAAACCTTGTAAACAGCAAGCACGTGCAGCGTCCACTTGGGAATCTGAAGCATGTGTCTTTAGGAAATCATGGACAGCAACAAAGCCTGGTTCAGATGGAAGTCAGAGACCACCTTGGGCAGAAATTACACTTGGGAGAGTGCAGGAGCCATGTACTTCAAATCCGATAAGGCGACTCCACAGAAAAGTGCCTGGTGGTCATTCACTTGTTTGGACAGGATGCTGCCAACAAAAATGCAATCTTCCAAAGCTCGTGGCAAATGACACTTGACCACAGGCTCAGACAGCTTGCCCGTGACTCAGGTTATCACAAGCAGTAGGTCCAATGGTGGAAGTGGTTCACGTATCTGAGGGAAAAGCTGGTCTAAACCCTTAAAAAATGAGAAAATAACGTTCTCCCGGGTCAGTGTTGGACTACAGACCTTCTATTGGGATGTGGAGATCACAGCTAGATGAACCTACAGGGACGCAACTTGCAGCTCTGACTGGGACTGGAGGTAGTAGAGTATGTGTTTCCTTGAGCCAGAAAGCCGAGGCAATTTATGTCCATTTCACCAGCACAAGAGTCTCTTCCACTTGACCAGAAGTGTTGTGAGCGGACTGACTCCTTCCATGACTGCTGCAAAACTACGAGGGCATCCTCAGAAAGTCCCAGGGCAGGGAACTCTGACTGGTCTGGAACCGGGACGCCATATGCAAGGACTACAGGGTCAGGTGCTGTACCATTCTCTCTGACCTTGTGGGTGGGACCAGGTGGAGTGGGGGACAGCTGAGATGGCTTGCTGTTGAGGCTGATGTGATCCTGGTACCAGAATTAGCAAGGCTTCTTCAGAGCAATCATGACCACTGATGTCCAGTCCCTCCAGTCTTGAAGACCACCTTGTGGACCAGAGGAAGAAGTGGGAAGGTATACAACAGTCTTCCCATCCAGGATCGGGTGAACGCATACTCCTGCAGATTGCTGTTTCACAGCGTGCACCTTATAAAATCACAGACTCCTCTGGTCCACAGCACTCAACAGAGAAGATTCACGTTGCACACAACTAGCCGAGAGAAGTTAAAACAATCTGAAAAAGCCTGAAAACTTACAGAAACCCAGAAATTGATAGGAGACCAAAGGTCCATCCAGTCTGCCCTTACTGTATTACTTCACGTAACCAACCTACTGTGCTGGTGGGCTATTACCTAGTCCCCCAACCTTCAAACAAGTGTTGCCACAGCCCCCGACTGAGTCCCTGTTGCTCTGTCAAAACCGTGTTCAAACCCATTAGGGGTAGCTGCCCCCACCACTTCCACCAGCAGTCTGTTCCATGGTTCCACCACCCTCTTGGTTAAGTAGAACTTCCTCACATTTCTCTTGAACTTACCCCCGACCAACCTCCAGTCGTGCCCCCTAGTTACTGCATCTCTGTTTCTTACAAACCAGTCCTCGCTATTCACTTTGTTTATACCCCTGAAAAATGTATGTTTCAAGTCATGACCCTCTGTTCCCACCTGGCCTCCAGTGAGTACATATTTAGGGCTTCCAGCTGATCCTCATAGGCTCGGCCCTGCTTGCCAAGGAACATCTTGGTGATTCTCTGCTGTACTGACTCTAGTACCTCTAGTAACAGGCACTTGTGCCTAGTGGGCCTTACCCGGTTACCAAAGACTAAAATAAAAAATAAAAATAAATATCAGTGTCTTTCCTCAGGTGAGAGGCCTCATCAGGGAACTGTATAGTGGCAGAATCACCGTGCTTCTCCTGTCAAAGTCCCTCCCTATACACCCCAGCATTAGTGTTTTGGTAACCGGGTAAGGCCCACTAGGCACAAGTGCCTGTTTTCAGAGGTGATCTGGGAGCACCGGGCGGTTAAGTGACTTGCTCAGAGTCACACAGTATGCAAGTGGAAGTTGTGGGAATCAAACCCAGGCCTGCCTGCTGGATGAACCAAGCTCATTCACAGCTTGTTACTCTAACCTCTAGGCTATACTGCCAGCCCCAATGCTTTCTTGTATGCTTTGCTGAACTAACTTGTTTGCTTGAAGGAGTCACTGATTATGACCCTTGGATCCCTCTCCCCTGTTGAAGTGGCCAGTTTGCCCTTCCTGTTCAGTATTCTGTGTGTGGATTCTGTCTCCCTATGTGCATAACTTTGCACCTCTTGGCTTTAACTCATTCCATCTTGTGCGGCCATTTTGGGTCGGGTTAAGCAATGGATGGTTCCGATGCCATATGACACTACCGGTAAGAGTGGGTTTTAAAGACGGAGTCTGGCCAAACTTTCCAAAATCAATAAATTCAGAATTTGAATCAACATACCTCCAGCCAGCCTCATGCCAAAACTGAGATCTCTAAAGTTACCTGTTTAAGTTACAAGACATTATGTAACCCTAATTTCATTGCCTGTTCGAAAAAGAAAAGTCTCAGTGAAAACCTACTGATTATATCATAACTAGAACTTGCAGCCTAGTCTTCCCCTCAAGCTACATTATAGGACTTATTTCTCCCACATTACATAAAACTGCAGTTAATAAACATTTGAAAAAGGAAAGCGGATACTGAGTGGGCAGGGCATACAATTCCGTAATATATGGATGCAAGGTACTTAAGAATGTGATGGGGCAAACATGGCTTTAGAATGCCAAAGTTGTGTGCAGTTTTTAGAATACTGCAGGGGTGAGATTTCAAAACGCCAACAGGCTGCAACTGTGGAATGCAGAAATGACACAATCTCAGAAAATAGCTAGGACGCACAATTTTGGAATGTGGCAGGGATGCTGAAATTCGTAATGTAGCAGTGTTATACATTTTTAGAATGTGGTAGAGAGATGCAGTTTTAAAATGCGAGAGACAAATAGTTGCGGAATGTGACATATATATTTTTTTTTATTTATAAAGCAATCAGTTTACAACCTTTGAGCCAAGGGCTCATTTCCAAAGGTACCTCGTCAACAATGGTAGAGAATTCGGAATAATACAAATAAAACAGATAATACAGGTAATATAGAAAAGAAGGGTACATACAGAGCAGTGCATGAGTATAAACAGACACGCATTAAAGGCACATGGTAACAGCAACATTGGTAGTGTGATACAGAGCAAAAATGGTATAATTGACAACAGTAGAATAAAAGGGTTTAGCAGCATAACGGTATTTTCATACAGGTGTGATTACAGACAAGCAGGTCTACTGTGCCAGATTACAGGGAACGATGGATTGAGGCAGTCGAGTACAGGGTGGTTTGAGCATCTGTTAGCACAGGAGCAGCAGCGCTTGATGAATAGCTCGCTTTTGAGGGCATTTTTGAAAGTGGAGATGGTGGGGGTATCAGTGATGGCCCGAGGAAGAGTGTTGTACCAAGCGGGGGCTCTGTGGCAGAAAGATCTCTGTCCAAGTGAGGTCCTAGCACGAGGAACCAGGAAGGTGGCTTTGCAGGAGGTCCGGGTGCTGACAAGGGGCTGTGCTGGGAGGAAGGCGGAAGTCAGCCCGGGGGGAGAAAGTCCTAATAAGGTTTTTTTTGAGATGAGGCAGTTTGGTATAACAGGCGTTCGTCGAGGTCAAGCATTCCTGCAAGGTCATAGAGTTGGCAGGTATGAGTGAGCTTAGGGACCCCAGTGATTAGCCTGCAAGCCTTATTTAGGAGGAGGTGGATTTTGTTGAGGGCCGTCATGTTGGCAGCCCCATAGATAGGTAGCCCATAGTCCACCAGGGAGAGTATGGAGGAAGTAACCGCCAGCCGGAGTGCGTCAGGAGGAGACAGTTTTTGTGGCGGTACAGGATACCAAGTCGGATATTGGTAACAGAAGCGAGTGCATCGATGTGGGTATGGTAGGAGAGGGCTGAGTCAAATAGGATCCCTAAGTACTTATAGGATTGGACTTGTTCCAGTTGTAGTTTAGAGCCAGAAAGGATATGGAGAGGGTGTTGGATGATTTATTTTGAGGTTTGGTGAAGAGCATGGTTTTAGACTTTTAAGATTTATGACTAATCTATGCTCTTTAAGCCAAGCTTCAGCGCCGTCATAGGCCCTTTGTAGGGAAACCTGGAGGGAAGTGGGGTTACGGTCAGTGGCAAAGAGGACGGTATCGTCTGCGTACAGCAGAATATTCCCAGGGCATGCACTGGGCAGGGTGTTAAGGTAAAGCGAGAAGAGGAGGGGCCCCAGGATGGAGCCCTGTGGAACCCCTGAGTGGATCGAGCGTGGGTTAGAAAGAGTCCCACCAATTTTGACTCGTTGGGAGCGGGCGGACAGGTAGCTGGAGCACCAAGCTAGTGGTCCAGAGGCAAACCCAGCGTGACAGAGGGCTCCCAGAAGTAGGGGGTGGGAGACCGTGTCAAAGGCCTTTGATAGGTCAAGGAACACAGCCCCCGCCAGGGAGCCGGTATCCAATGAGGAGTGAAGGAAGGAGGCGAATTCAATAAGAGCAGTGCTAGTACTGTGTCCGCGCTGGAAGCCATGCTGCTCTGGCAGAGGATGTTGTATTTGGTCAGGTATTCAGATATTTGTGCGGCAACTAGTTTTTCCAGCGCCTTTGAAAGGGAGGAGAATGGAGATCGGTCGATAGTTCCCAGCTAAGGACCTATCACCCTTTATGGACTGGCGTGACTGTTGCAGTTTTCCACGAGGAGGGAATTGTCCCAGGCAGAGTGATTTGTTAAGAAGGCAGGTGAGTGGGGTGAGGACTTGATCCAGGACTAACTGGAGAATTTTGTGATCCAGGAGATGTCACTGGAACTGTTGCCTTTTAGTGCATGGGTCAGGTGCAGTCTGGCTTCCTGGGTAGTAACCCTCTAAGGTGGAAGCAGGGCGATGGAGGCAGGGGTAGGATGGGGGTGGCTGATCAAAGAAGTTACTGGGGAGGATAGGGCTAAGGTCTGTAAAGGTGGTGTTGAGGAGGTTTGCAATGTCAGCGGGTCTGTAATGGTGGTGTTGTTGGTGGTAATCTGGGATGGGGAGGGAGCGGGCATTCCCATTCAGTTGTTTGACCTTATCCCAGAAGTCGGGCGCTCCCCAGGAGGCAGTGAGGAGGCCTGATAGTGGTCGGCTTTGGCTTTCCTGATTGCCCAAGTACACTTATTCCGCGAGCATTGTAGGCCAGTCTGTCAGCTGGGTGCCTAGTTTCGGTGGCACGGTACAAGTTGTTGTCCCTGTGCTTGAGCAGCATAGAGTGTGCAGGGGTAATCCAGGGCAGGTTAGGTCTTTTGGAGCGGACGGCAGAGAGGGGAGCAAAGAGATCGCAGGCTTTATTAAAGGTGGAGGTAAAGAAGACAAGAGCGGCATCTATATCGGGTGCATGGAGAATCGGGGACCAGTCTTGCAGTTCAAGGTATTGTTTTAGGATAAGGTCTGAAACGCCGGCGGAGAACGCGCTGAGCAGTAGGTCGGGGTAGGGTGGCCAACCAGCGGAAGAGCACAGGGGAGTGGTCGCTGAGTGAGTCCGGGAGGACTTGGATGTCCAGGATTTTAGGGGGGCGGTTTGTGATGATGACATCAAGGAGGGTGCTAGTACCTCTCTTGGGGTTCACACGTGTGGGTTGGGAGACTAGTTGGGTTAGATCCAGAGCTGTGAAGGAGTCCCGAGCGGGGGAGGATGAGGGACAAAGCCAGTTCACATTGAGGTCCCCAACTATGATTTTGTCAGCATTGTGGGGAAGGGTGGCAAGGTAGTCAGTGAGGGATAATAGCGCTGGGTTTTTGAGCTTGGGCGGTATGTAGGCAGTGGTGAGGTAAAAGGGGGATCTGGTGGGGTCCGAGGTGCAAGCAATGGTGAGGGCTTGGGCCCCAATTACAAGGACGGTGCAGGAGGGCGATACTAGTGAGGATGCTCCTGGTGTAGATAGCGCAGCCTCCCCACGCTTGGTTACCCGATCTCAACGATATAGGGTGTAGCCAGGGAGGGTAACAAGGAGTCGGGGTGGAATTAGATAGCCACGCTTCCACCAGCGCAATGATGTCAGGGTTGTGCTGTGAGACCCAACATTGGAGGGTGTCAATTTTTCAGGACGCTGCATATGTTCATGGAGGCAATCAGCAGCCCGGGACACCTCCTGCTGAGGTGGTCCTGGTGGGTCCGGGGTTAGGTGGATATTGCTAGATAAGAGTAGTAGGGACAACAGTTCTGGCCAGGGCAGTGATTAAGCCTACGGCTAGGGGTTAGGCGGGATCACAGAGGAGCAGGGGATGGGAAGGGAATTAACAGTGGGGAGGGCAAGGATAGTGAGCTGTCCGAGAAAGGGAGGGAGGGAGTGGGGGAAGAGGCAAGGAGCTGGGAGTTGTTGGTCAGTGTGCATGGACATCGTAGGGTGAGTAGGAACTAAGTTGGTGGGAATTAAGGGTGAGATAGCCTGTGGCCTAGGGGAGATAAACGGCTGGTGGGAGGGGGGAACCAGGAGGAGGATGACGGGGAGGGAGTTTAATAGTAGGTGAGCTAGCATGGTAGACAGGTGGTAGTGGAGTAGGGAGTTAAGAAAGCTGTACTGCCTCCTAGAGAGTGTGGCTGCCACTTTAGATTAGTGGCAGTGACACAGACTCTGGTGGTAGAGGTACAGGGTTCACGTCCCAACTAGGGCAAATACAGAATTTGCCTGGGAGAGGGCAGTGTGCTGTAGTCTAGTGGTCAACGTGGCTGGGAAATTGGCCTCCGAGGGTGGTATGTAGCAACCCTAGTGGTCACTGGGTGTAGGTACAGGGAGGAGGGTGGATTTAAGGTGGGTGGGTATTTGGAAGACAAGGGGAAGGTGACGATGGGGATTAGGGCAGAGGAGGGAGTGTTGGCAGGGTGGTGCAGGAGAGGAGAAGGAGGATTCCTGGGTAGGCAGGCCGACAGAATGAGGTGCATCAGCAGTGGGGTCCCTCTAGTGGTGAGCCGATATAATCTGCAAATGAGAAAGTGGGGAGATAGAAATATAGGCACACAGGAAGTGATGTCAGGGACCGGTGCCTATAAAGGAAATGCCGACGGTGGGTGGGGCAGTCGACATGCGAAGCGTGTCGACGGGCTAACCCCCTTCACAAACGCTGCTGCTAAGTGAGGTACTTTAATTACCTCTGTGCAGCCGCCGGTAGATTTCGGCTCCCTGGGGGGAGCGACGATGTCCTCGGGGACAGGCACATGCAATTTCATAATGTGTCAAGGATGCATAATTTCAACATGTGGTAGTGATGCACCAAAACAGAATGTGGGTGGGCTGCTTGATTCAAGATTGTGGTGGCAAGTAATTTCACAATATAGTGGACACGGACTCAGAATGTGGCGGGGACATAACATTTCAGAATTTGGCAGGGAGGCCCATTTTTGGAATGCGGTGGGATGCATAATTTCGGAGTGTGGCAGGGAGATGAGGGTACTCAATTGTAACCGTAGTTCCAGGAGTGGTATATGGTTTACAGTCATACTTCTCGTGGTTCTTACGAGCTAATTTGCTGGAATGTCATTAAGCAAAGCTCTTTCCACCACCCAAGTGATATATCCCTTGGCTCCGCCCCATGACGTGAGATCTTGCACTCTGGAAGAAGGGATCTGTGTGCCACTTACCAAGGGAGGCTGGGTGGGTTGTGTGGATGTGAACCATATACCAAATCTAACAGTTACAGGTGAGTAAATGAAAATTACGTACCTACCATAATTCTTGATCTTACTGTATATCTTCACCATTCATCACTGGTGGGTACTACGCCGGAGGTGCTAGAACCCTGCGGGAAGCTATTTAGCTTTAAAAAGCTTTCTCTCTCTAAGGAGGAGGGGCCGATGTTGAGGACAGCGCCACCCTCAAGGCAAATGCATTATGTGGCGCCCGTGGGTTGGCCAGTAACCGACGTCCCCTCCACTACCTCAGTTCTGCTCACCAGAGAGGAAAACAAAGAGAAAACAAGGAAGGAGGGTTGTGCAAGGGAGCCCAAGGGACAGGAAAAGGAAAAGATATAAACTGAAAATGGAATAAGCTGACCAGGAGAATAGAGAATGGAGCCTAGCAGGTTTGAGGGATGGACCCCAACCTCTGGGCAGGCTAGGGAGGAGGAGATATGGAAACATAGAAATTGATGGCAGAAGGGGACTGCAAGATCCATCTAGTCTGCCCGATATGGGTAATTTACCCCCCCCCCAAATCCTTTCTGTGAAATTATACCTTTGTGCCTGTCCCAGGCATTTTTGAACCCGTTTACCATTTTGGCCTCCAACACTTTCCAGGGCAGGCAATTCCATGGGTCAACCACCTTCTCAGTGAAGAATTTCCTAGCAATGCTCCTGAATCACCCACCCCTTAAGCCTCATATCGTGTCCTCTAGTTCTGATGCTTTTCTTCTCCTGACGAAGCTCCTGTACCCCTACCTTATTTATACCCTTGAGATACCTGAATGTCTCAATCATGTCCCCCCTCTCCCTCCTCTGCTCCAAGGAGTACATGTTGAGCTCCCTCTACCTATCCTCACAGGCCATTTGATGCAGTTCCTGAATCATTTTTGTGGCTCTCCTCTGTACCGTCTCAATCCTATTGATGTTTTTCCAAAGGTGCGGCCTCCAGAAACGTAGTCAGTACTCCAGGTGGGCGTGCACCAGCGCTCTGTAAAGTGGCAGCACCACCTCCCTTCTGCGACTCGTGATTCCCCTCCCTATGCAGCCCAGCATACCACTGATCTTTAGTGCTGCCTTTTCTCACTGCTTCCCCACCTTTAAGCCAGCTGATATGACTCCTAGGTCTTGTTCCTGGTTGGTGCATGCCAACTGCTCTCCTCCCAGATAGTATCCCACCTTGGGGTTTCCCTTACCTAAGTGCATGACCTTGCACTTTTTGGCGTTGAACTTCATCTGTCAGGCGTCTGACCACTCCTCGAGTTTCCTCAGGTCTGATTCCATGTTCTTGACTCCTGGTGCGTCCACTCTGTTGCAGATCTTGGTGTCATCTGCAAACAGACACACCTTCCCTTCCAATCCATTACTGATGTCGGGTATGAACACACTGAAGAGAAGGGGGCCCCAGCACTAACCCCTGAGGCACTCCATTAGTCACTTCCCTCTCCGTTGATGCCACTCCATTTACCTGCACCCGTTATGTACTTCCCTTCAGCCAGTTGCTGACCTAACCCACCACTTCCTTAACAACACTGATGTGGTCCAGCTTCTTTATCAGCCTTCTATGTGAAACCGAGTCGAAGGCCTTACTAAAGTCCAGATAGACCACATCCACCGCGTTCCCTTGGTCAACTGCCTTCGTTACCCAGTAAAAAAAGTCAACCAGGTTTGTCTGGCACGACCTTCCAGCCATGAAACCGTGCTGTTTTGGGTCCTGTTGCCTGCTGGATTCCAGATGCTACTATTCTTTGCTTGAGCAATGTCTCCAGTTTTCCTACCACTGATGTGAGGCTCACTGGACAGTAATTTCCAGCCTCCTCCCTGCTCCCTGACTTGTGAAGTGGGACCACTGTCGCCCTCTTCCAGTCTTCAAGCACTGTCCCGCTTTCCAGTGATTTGAAGAGATCCACCAGAAGCGCTGCAATCACACTCCCCAGTTCTTTGAGAACTCTTGGGTGAATCTCATCTGGCCCCATGGCCTTGTCCACCTTTAATCTATTTAGCACTTCCAAGACCTGCCCTCCGTGAAGGGGCTCGAGTCTACCCCTGGTCACTAGGTGCAACTGCTTTGCATATTTGGGCCGTCCCCATCATTCTCTCTATATAACACGGCACAGATTTACTTATTTAGGACTTCTGCCTTCAATTTTGTCCTTCTCTACTAGTCCCCCTTTCAAAACTGCTAGCCTTGACTTGGGTGGCTGGAGGGTTGGCCGGGGAGGAGGACTGAGTGCCCAGAGGCTGCTCTCCTCCTCCTCCAGGGAGGGAGGGTTGCTTGTCCCGCCGCTCTGCCACCACCTGGGTGACCATGGGTGAAAATGCAGCGGGACAGCAAGAAGCAGGGAGGGGGAACGTTGGCTGGGAGCTGGAGCGTCTGCACGTTGTTACATGCTCCGCCCCTTGGCTCCCTGAGCATGCCGACATCCTGTGGGATGGGCCAGAAGAAGAGAAAAGCCCTGCGCCAGGGTCCTGTAGATGGGACTCGGCTGTCCCGAGAAAACCCTTAACCAGGTTCCATAGATGGGGCCAGTGATGCCTCCCGACACACACACTTAAGGGACTGAGAGGAGGATTTGGGGAGTCCCCCTCCTCCCCGCCCGGGGGGTAAACTGAGGCAGGATGGGGGGAAGGCTCACCAGTACTCGGAGAGAGGTACCTGGGACGGGACTATGGGAGCGCGCAGAACCTACGGATTCCTGAAGAGAGGAGCCTGGTGCAGTGAGGAGGGGGCATAAAGAGAAGGTCTATAAAAAAAAATGCTAGCCTTACTATTCCTTTTTTAGTCTTTCTTTCTCTTATGTAATAATAAAAGTTTATTTATTTTATTTATATCGTACCTTTCTCAAACTCAAGGCGCCTTACAATAATTACAGATAAAACAAATAAAACATCAATCTAAGCTCATAATTATCCCAATAATCAGTCAGGACAGATTTTACACCATAAGTAGGTCTTTAAGGCCTTTTTAAATTCCCCCACGGATGCACACTGATGAAGCGGACAGGGCAGAGAATTCCAGAGGGTAGGGGCAACATACATAAAAGCACGAGCCCCTGAAGATTTTAAAGAAACCCTCGGAATCTCTAGCAACCCCTCTTCCGTCAAGCGGAGAGATCGCTTAGGGCAGTAGGGGACCAGAAGCTCTTTCAAGTAGTCCGGGCCCTGTCCGTGTAGGGCTTTGCAAGTCAAAAGACCAACTTTAAAGGTGATCTGCCACTGTACTGACAGCCAGTGCAGACTGCACAGAACCGGAGAAATATGACAGGTATGAGATGTACCTGTCAATAACCAGGCCGTAGCGTTCTGCACCAGCGGTACCTACAAAAGGTTTTGTTCCCCCCCTCTAACACTCTGCGCTATCCTTAGCTTGGTGTACGCTTTGGTTTTTCTTATAGAAACTGCCAGCAGATAAGGACCACCAGACCCATCCAGTCTGCCCATAAGCCTATCCTTGCTTTTAGCCTTTGACCCTACCCGGTAAGTGCCTGTCTCCTTTACGTCCCACCCCAAGGGTCCCTTTATGTCTGTTCCATGCATGTTTAAAGACCCCACTGTGTTTGTGCCCACCACCTCCTGTGGCAGATTGTTCCACGAATCCACCACCCTTTCTGTGAAGATAACCCTCCTCCCTTTACCCCTTATCTTGCCCCCCCCATTTCTTACATAATGCCCCCTTGTTCATGAATTCCTCTGATATTGAAAGATGCCACCCCTGCACCTTGTTTATGCTATTAAGGTACTTGAAGGTCTTTCTCATTGTACCCGGCTCCCTCCTCTCCTCCAATGAGTACATATTGAGGTCCTTCAGCCCACAGTGGAATCACCACCTCCCCTCTTCTGCTAGTGATACCTCTGCCTATGCACCCCAGGATGCCACTGGCCTTCACTGCAGCCTTTGTACTGTGCTGTGACACCTTTAGGTTATCAGAAATGATAATCCCAAGATCCCTTTCCTCCTTGGTGACAGTCAGTACCCCCCCCTCCAAATCCTGTAGCTTTCCCCTGGGTTCCTACATCCCAGATGCATTATCTTGCACTTCTTAGAACTGAACCTCAGTTGCCACACCTCATACCAGTTTTCTAGTTTCATTAGGTCTCTCCTAATTTTCTCCACGCCTTCTGGTGTATCCACCCTGTTGCAGATTTTGGTGTGATCTGCAAACAGGCAGATCTTTCCCTCCAGCCCGGCAGCTATGTCACTAATGTAGATCTCAAACAGTACTGGCCCAAGGACTGAACCCTGAGGTACCCCACTTATTACCCCCTTCCCCAGATTGGATCCAGTTTACCACCTTCTGCCTCCTGCCTTTCCACTTCCCTCTGTGCAGCTATGTTAAGTTTCTCTGTCTTCATCGTTGTTTGCCTTATATGCCTTGTAGGCCATTCTTTTCTCCCTTACTATAGTAACCACCTCCTTGGAGAACCAGAGAGATTTCCTTCTCTTATTTGCCTTGCTGATCCTCCTAGAATACTGCTCGGTTGCCTCCTTGATAGCTCCCTTGAGGTTCTCCCACATTTCTTCCACTCATCCCCCCTGTGCCCGAGTTTCTCTGCTAGGCTGGTTCTCATTCTGGAAAAGTCTGCATTTCTGAAGTCCAAAACTCATATCTTGGAATGGCTAGTATCCATAGTCATGTTGATTTGGAAACCAACCATACGATGGTCGCTGTTGCCAAGATGGCACCCTACCTCGACCCTTTCTACCCTGTCACTATTGGTCAGAACCAAGTCCAAGACAACTCCACCTCTGGTTGGTGAATCAACAAGTTGTTTCAGCCCTGCCCCCTGTAGGGAAATTACAAATTCCCTGCCTCCTGCTGTCGATACTGTCTGAGAACCCCAGTTAATGTCTGGCAAGTTAAAGTCCCCTACTGTAGTTGCCTCGCCCTTGTCCGCCAGTTTATGTATCATCTCCAATGTTTCCTTATCCCCATCTTCCCCTGTGACAGGGGCCTATAGATAACTCCTAACCTAATTGCTACCCCATTCCCCATCTCAGCTGCTACCCACAGTACCTCAGTGTCACCTAGTGTCCCCTGGACTTCTGTGGTTTTGATTTCCTCCCGGATGTACAATGCTCCCCCCACACCTTTTGTCCCTCCTGTACATGTTGAATTCAGGAATGGCTATGTCCCATCCATGGCTTCCTGTGAACCAAGTTTCCATCACAGCCACTAAGTCTAGTCCATCCTCTACTATAGTGGCCATGAGGTTTGGGATTTTGCTAGCCAGGCTTCTGGCATTAGTTACCATTCCCTTCCATGTGCTATCCCCTCCTCCTTTTTACAAGCATGATTTCTCTCTGAAGCCCTCCTTACTGTAGTTTCCATGACAGAACTCCTTGGCTCCAGATCATTGAGATTACCTCTTTCCCGTAATGCTTTTGTCTTCCTTGGAGTAGTTTTCTTTTTTCCCCCCTCCCTGTGTCCATAGCCTACTGTTTGTTCCTAATGCGTATGGAACATCTTTGTGGGATTTTGCAATTTGTGTCACACATGCTGCTTGTGATGCAGTGTCCTGGCTCTGATCAAGTAACCTTTGATGGGGGAGGGGCATCTGCTATCCCATATGACGCGATGGATGCAGGTGCCCCTTCCCCACCTATCAGTTTAAACGGCTGACGAAGACGTTGAACTTTTGACTGAGAGCTCGTGTCCCCTCCTTTGTAAGGTGCAGGCCATCAAATCTAAAGAACTCCCTTTCCTAGAAGTTCTGCTAGTTCCTGTTGTAGCCATGCCCTTTTTTCTGATACCAATTTTTAAGCCAGGTATTAAGCTTCCCCGATGTCCTGCTCTCTGTGATTTTCTGCTGTTGGCTCCATTTCCCCACACAAGCAGAATCTCCGAGAAGGAAACGCTGGACGAAATGGAAGCTAGTTTTTCTCCTAGTGTTGAAAGATTTCACTTAGTTTCTTCCACAGAGCTACTAGCTAGGTCATTTATACCGATATGGATCAGAATGTGCGTGTCTCACTTGGTGTTTCTCACAATTCTCATGATGCGGTTTGTGTTCCTCATGCCGATGTTCCTGGGAGGCATCTGACCGCAATCTCTGATGGGCTGCTTTGGTAGATGTGACACTCTACTCCATGGGCCATAGAGTCTCCTATTATTATTTTCCCGTGAGGCCTGTTGGTAAGCAGGCCTGGGTGGAGGGCTACAGCATTGGTCGTGGGCTTGTGGTTTGGCCACCTGGCAGGATTTGTCGGGGCTACTCTGGCTCCGGAGTAATTTAACAACCTGAAGTGGACCCTCCGGA
This sequence comes from Neoceratodus forsteri, assembly GCA_016271365.2. Classification (NCBI taxonomy): domain Eukaryota; kingdom Metazoa; phylum Chordata; order Ceratodontiformes; family Ceratodontidae; genus Neoceratodus; species Neoceratodus forsteri. The sequence goes on from JADMNL010000034.1 coordinate 80,901,891, forward strand.
TCGGTTTTCCTAAATACGGTAAGACTTATTTAACTATTCTTTAATCATTTATAAATTGATTAGAAGACCGTAAGAGTGCCTTCTCTTTTTGGTTTTGGTACCGTGAGAGTGCACCATATTAACAGAAATTCCCAGACATATCTTTAGTAACTCCCCCCCCAGTGAGAGTATTTGGGGGGCCGGGGAACTTACTGAAGTTCTGTACATCTGCCAGTCTCCTCTGGTGGTGTGAAGACCATTGTGGACTGGAAACTCTGCACGTATAAAGCAAATTGTAGAAATATTCACTGACTATATTTAGTCTTCGGATTGATTTAAACCTGCTGACTTGGACTGGATAAGTGTGTTATTTTAGTTAGCATTATAATTTTAAAATACAGTTTTTAGGGGTTGGGTTTAGAAATTGTTGTTGGTTATATATTTTGTTTTAAGCTTAGTTATAGATTTTATTTAAAATCCCCAAGTAAGAGTTGAGCGTTTTGTATTGTTTAACGTTGTTTGTGAGTATAACTGATATAGTGAAGTGATTACAGCCTTTTCTATTATGTGTTTTAAACTGTGGTGTATTGTGGTCATCAGAATGTGTTGGAGGCTTGACCCCACAGTCGTGCGATATTCACCCCCGGTGCAGTCTACAACTTACCAGCGCTGTAGAGTGCTGGGTATTACCTGTTGGGAGTGCGAACGGTGGAGGGTGAATAAGCGGAGCCATCGCATCAGGGTCGTAAGGTCCAGAAGATGCCCTGGTGCGAAACGTAACCCAGATCGTGGTCCGCCATGCCTGGATTCCATACCCAAGGGCACTACCAATGCTGGTGGGCAGGTGGTTCGGGCGGCCAACTCGAGCGGTGTTATTTAATGCCGGGTCCATTAAAAACAAGACTGCAATTATTGCAGATCTTGTGGGAATGGCGGACCTGGCTTGCATCACTGAGACCTTGCTGGATGAGAACTTTGGCCCTATATTGGAGGCTGCAACTCCAGTCGGATACTCGGTGATTCACCGCTCAAGATTGGATTGCAGGGAGGGATTTGTTGCGGTCTGTTTCAAGACCAAACTGGGCCTAACGAGTGTACCAGTCAAGGAAACTGCAACATTTGAGTGTACCATGGTAGTAGGTTGTAGGCTCGCCCTCATCTACTGTCCACCCGGGGATGAGAAGCGGTTCCTTCAGGAAGTGGCGGACTTCATCATCGACATGGCATTTGAGTCGCCCAGACTGATTGTTCTGGGTGACTTTCAACGCCTGGGTCGATTATGAACTCTCTCAATTTGGACAGCACTTCCTCCAGTTAATGACATCTCTGGGCCTTACATAGATAGTTTCCACTGCTACCCATAAACATGGTCACTCTCTTGATTTAGTCTTTCTCCTGGGGATTGAAGCCTCAGATCTGGGGGTGGAACCAGTCAGATGGTCCGATCATTACACCATGGGGTTCAGTTTCAGCACTCCCCCACCTCTTCGCAGGCCTACCCCTGTGGAAATGGTCAGGTATCGCCCTTCACAAGATGTTAGCTTCGAAGGCCTGGTGGCGGTGCTTGCCCGATCAATCCTTCCACTGGCGAACAGGAATCCAGAGGCCCTAGTGATGGCCTATAACACGGCTGTTTCTACAGCCCTGGATGTTGTTGCTCCTGTTCGTGTTCGTCCTCTCTCCCTTCACCCTCGGTTCCCTTGGTTTGATGGGACTTTGAGGGAGATGCGGCGATCAGGATGAAGGTTAGAGCGTTGCTGGCGGAAATCCATCCTGGATGCCAACCACATTTGATTGATGGAACATTATCAAGCCTATCAATCTGCAATCACCCGTGAGAAGGCAGAGTTCCTGTCCGGGAAGATTGCGGTCACTCAAAATCGACCAGCTCAGCTTTTTCGGACCGTGGACAAACTATGCAACCCAGCCTACAGGTTCGAAAGCCTTTTCGCAAGTAGAGTGCAATGAGCTCGTTCAATTTTTTGTGACTAAGGCGGCGGACATCGGGGGCGGCACGCCAGCCAGCACACTCCATGGGTGTTGCTTTGGACCGGCGCTTGGTCACTGCCCCATAGCCTTCTAGGTGTACCTTCAGCCAGCTGGAGTTCATGGATATCAAGCGGATTGTCCAGGGTATGTGCCCTATGTGCTGTAGTTTGGATCTGTGACCACCTTCCCTGATTATGGGTTGTATTAACATCATTGGTCTGGTCCTTGCACGGATAGTCTAGTACTCCTTGGAAACAGGTGAGTTTCCTAGCTTCCTGAAAGGGGGGGGGCTGTGATAACACTCCTCCTGAAGAAAGCTTCTTTGGACCCAGACTGCCATGCGAACTACAGACCAATCTCAAACCTCCACTTTTTAGGAAAGGTGATTGAGAAAGTAGTGGCTGCACAACTGGAGAACCATTTGACCATCCGTGACATCTATGAACCTCTCCAATCCAGTTTTTGAAAGAGGCATAGTACTGAGATGGCACTGGTTCGGGTGCTTAATGATCTGATGGCAAGAGATTGGAAAAAACATTCCATCTTGGTTCTTCTAGATCACTCATCAGCATTTGACACTATGGACCATGGGGTTCTGCTCAGTCTCCTGAGGTTCCTCTGTGGCCTGTTTGGTACAGTCCTCAGGTGGTTTACATCTTTCCTCACTGGAAGAACTCAGAGGGTGGTGTCCGGGGGTTCACTCCTCAGACCCAACTCCTCTGTCATGTGGGGTTCCTCAGGGATCGGTGCTGTCCCCCATGTTGTTCGCAGTGTACATGCTGCCCTTCAGAGACACTGTAAGAAGCTATGGGCTGAGGTTTCACTGCTATGCTGATGATACCCAGCTCTGCCCTTCTTTTGCACCTGACCAGGACACAGCTCTCTGTCTTTAACAACTGCCTCGTAGAAATCCAGGATTGGATGGATTCGAGCTGGTTGAGGTTGAACTCGGAAAAGACCGAGGTGCTGGTTGTGGACCCGGGGTGCCGGATAGGGGGTTTGGGGGCAGGTTCGCCCTCAGGACTTTTTCTTGGGGGCCTGTCACTCCCGACCTCTGAACAGGTGCGAAACCTGGGGGTAATTTTTGACAAAGGGCTGACACTACATTCGCAGATGTCAGCCATCAAGTCCGCTTTCTATCATCTGAGGAATATCTCCAGGGTTAAGCATCTTATTCCGTCTGGCGATCTTCCCACATTGGTCCAAGCCTTTGTGTCCTCACGCCTGGATTACTGCAACTCCCTTAACCTAGGGCTACCCAGGGTAGATATCTGCCACTTGGAGCTGGTGCAGAACGCAGTAGCCCAGCTTTTGATGGGAACATCTTGGTCCTGTCATATTTCCCCGGAGCTGCGCGGACTGTACTGGCTGCCAGTACAGTGGCGGATCACCTCTAAAGTCGGTCATCTGACTTATAAAGCACTACGACGACTGGGCCCAGACTACCTGAAAGAGCTTCTGGTACCTCAATGCCCGAGGCGATCACTCCACTCGGCTGACGAGGGGTTGCTGGAGATTCCAAGAGTGTGTTTAAAATCTTCTAGGGCCGGGGCATTTATGCATGCAGCCCCTACTTTTTGGAATTCTCTACCCCATCAGTTACGGGAGTGCGCGACCGTGGAGGGATTTAAACAGGCCTTAAAAAAGCACAGGTTGATAGGTTCATAGGTTAAAAACAAGTTCAGAAGACTGACGTCCATAACAGAACTTGCCACCATGTCAAATTGTCATGGCGGAGAAAACAAAACGTTTATCCCCCATAAAGTTATCTAGTCCCTTTTTAAAGCTGTTTCTATTATTACTGTCAACCACTTCAATAGGTAGAGTATTCCAGACATTCACAATTTTCTGAGTGTAACATTGACTCCTCTTTTGGGTTTTATTAAATTCACCATACAATTTCTGATTGTGGGACCTCGTTTTATTATATTGCACAGGATTCTTTGATAAACCAATTAGTTCTAAAAAAGCTTCATTCCTGTTTGCTCTAAAAGCTACACACAGTTCACCTCTCAATTTCCTATATTCCACAGAGTATAGGTTAAGATGATTTAACCTGTCATGATAACGCAGATGTTTTACAGTTCTGATTTTTTTGGTTACTCTTCTTTGGACTTTTTCTAATTTATGTTTCCCTAGAATTGAGTAAGGGGCACACAAGGGAGAACAATATTCAATATGGGGACTGACTAATGCTGAATATAATGGCAGAATGACCGCACAGTCCCCCTGCTTCTAATCAACCTTATTATACACCTAATTATCTGATCTCATTTCCTTACCGTCATGTTAGTGTGATAATCAAACTTTAGGTTATCTGAAATCCAAACACCTAGATCTTTTTCATTTATTGATTCCTGCAATGGAATATTATGTAGGTTGTATTGGCATCTGGGATTATTTGACCCAAAGTGCATAACCTTGCACTTTTGCTCATTAAAGGCCAATTTATGTTTAATTGCCCAGTTTGCTAGGTGGCATCAAGCTTTTGGTGACTGATTTAAACCCTATTGAAGTTGGACTATTTGTTTTTATAGTATTTATGATGGTGTGAATTTTATTATGTTATTTTAAATGATTGTTAGGCTCGTTGATTGCTGAAAGGTGCCATATAAATAAAGATTTATTATTATTAGTAGTATGCGTTTTTTGTGTTCGCAATTTTTGGTTTGGTTTGATTTGACCCTGTATGTGTTGCATAAGGGTCCCCTCCTCTGGCTTGTTTGTCCTGAGTGTAGCAAAGGATGACAGTGGAGAGAACCTATTCGGCAAGTGGATTGGTGTTGGAGTCACCCTAGGCATACAATTTGGTTGAGCTTTTAGATTTCCCACCAACTGCTAGCCCCTTGGGGAAGTGGCGTTTGTCTTGGTGCCTAAAAGTCGACTATGTTGAAGCGGTGTTCTGTGCTGTGCAGTAGAGTTGCATTCTGAGGTAGTTTATCTCGGTCTGTGCCACATGGAGCGGAGTACATAGGTCATTGAGGGCTAAGCATGTACGACAATGCCCCACCTGCAGTGCATAAGCTCTGGAGACTTGGGTCCTGCAATACTTGCGTTTACGATGTCAGTATTCCCAAAGAGTGGTGCTGGATGAAAAAATAAGATCTGCCCTATACTGTGAATGGACGATGCAGAAGGTAAATCCCTCCTGAGTGGGACAAGAAAAGACAGAAGTTCTGACCTGTACTTAGGATGGAACACAAGGTTTTTGTTTTTCTTGTTTTATATAGTTCTTCCTCCCATCACTAGGGAGGAAGTGCGGAGGAAAACAGTGTGTCCTGTGTATGAGGGAACCATCAAAAAACCTATATTACACAATGGGGGGGGGGGGGAGAGGTAGTAACAACAACAAAAATGGAAAGGGACCTGGGGTAATCATATCAGATGATCTTAAGGTTAGCAAGCAAAGTGAGAAGGCAGTAGGGAGGGCTGGGGGGATACTGGGATGTATAGGGAGAGGCATCACCAGCAGAAAACAGGAAGTTGTTATCCCTCTGTACAGACAGTCCAGAGGAGGGTAACTAAAATGGTGCAGGGTCTGCAAGAGAAGCCATACGAGGAGAGACAACAGGAGCTTAATATGTATACCCTTGAGGAAAGGGGGGAGAGGGGGGACATGATAGAAACTTTTAAGTATCTCAGTGGACTCAACAAAGTCCAAGAGGGTGGCATCTTTCAGAAAAAGAGATGTGCAAGAACAAGGGGACACAATTTGAAGATAGAGGGGTCACGGCTCAGGGGCAGTATGAGAAAGTATTTTTTCACAGAGAGGGTGGTGGGTGCATGGAACAGCCTTCCTGAGGAGTTTGTGGGAGAATTCAAGAATGCATGGGATCAACATAAGGCAATTCTGGTGGAGGGGTTGGGGGGGGGGTAGGAGGAAGTAGGCTGTTGGTTAACTAAGTTCTGCAGCTTATCCAATAGGTAGAGAAATGGACAGACTAGGTGGGCCAAGCGGTCCTTATCTGCCGTCAAAGTCTGTATTTCTATATATAGTATATATAACATATATTTTTTTATACTGTTCCTAAAGAGGAAGAGAGGATAAGTGGACAGAAATAGAATGTTCTGTGTAAGAGGAAAACTATTTTTTTTTTCCGTGTAGAAAAGGAGGAAAAGAAAGGAGAAGAAGAAATGGGAGTAGGGGGGAGAAAGGAGGAGGAAGGTGGATAAGCATCTAGTCAATATGCTCCAGAATTCCCTGTGGACCAAGAGGGAAAACTTAACTCCTATGTCTTTCACCCTCTTGCATAATTTTTCTTTTTTTACTGGGAGAGAGCCTATGGCGAGGCAGCTGAATGCAGAACTGGATTTCCCAGGGAGGAGGAAGGGGGAACACAAACTCCCACCAGCATGAGATTCTGACAGGTGTCAAAGATGGCCAAACTAGGAGCTAACCCTAGGTCCATCAGGGAGGAAACCCATGATCCCAAACCCTCCTTCTCCCCTCCCCCTAAGGCTGGAAGGTGGGAAGAGCCCAGTTTCGAGCCAAAGTTCACCTCAACATCCAGGGGATATTCCAGGGTGCAAGAGAATAACAAATTTCTGTACTAAACACCACTGGGGAGGTGATACAGTATAACACGAGCAGGAGACCTCAGCGAGGATCTTGACTCCTGGAAAGTCCGAGGGGACTGTGTATTGGCACTAGACCCAGTTAAAGGTCCCTTGCAAGGAGATAAGAAGTTGGAAACATTCAATGGAGAAGAGAGGGTCCCCGGTACCCTAGTGTCAGCAGAGGGCCCTTACTGGATGGTAGGCATCTAACTAAGGGAAGCCAAAGGGAGGACTCCAGAAGGAGAGATCTTGAGGGGCCCTTCGTACTGCAAGAGGGCCCCGGGAGCCAAAGAATAAGAGGGCACTAGCTCCTACTTGCCCTCCCCCCTAAGTGGGCCCCTGATGCTTCCAAGAAGTGGCAAGGAGCCCAGAGGTACCAGTGGGACGTCACCCACAATTGGCCTCAGTTGGGGGAGAGACAAGCAGCGAGGAAGCACTGCCCAGAAGCTGAGGCCCAAGAGGGGATGGTGGCAGGAAGCAGTGATGAATGGTGAAGATATACAGTAAGATCAAGAATTACGGTAGGTACGTAGTTTTCATATCTTAACTGCATCAGTCTTCATCATTCATCACTGGTGGGTGAGTACCAAGCAGCATGAAGTGGTACCAGTGGTGGACTCATGAGGGGAGAGGGCCCATCCAGGGTCTGGCCAGACCCCTTACTGTTCAGGGCCAGGACAAGCCTCCTGACCTGCAGGAGAGGGAGGCATTCTGAAAGTTCTCTCCTGGCCCTGTGGGAGAAAAGCCGAGCCCCCTGGAATGGCGAGGCAGTCACCCGACCCTGGACCAAGGGTGACAACTGGGAGAGGTGAAGCCATGCAGTCCACAAATACCACAATCCTGGAGGGTACCACATTGGCATCATAAGATGCCCACACCTGGTGTCTCGCTTTGTCCTAATGAAGCCCACAGGTGCCTTTCATAGGCCACCATTTGTGCCTGATGAGCAGCTATGGATAACAAGAAATGCGCTGAGGTGAAAACTCTCCTGCCCCAGTGGTCAAACTCCGCAGAGTCCACGTTTGGAGAGCAGTCTTTTGTTAGGTGCAGAAGCCCAGAACGGTGTCCAGCCACTCCAAGCCCCAAGTGGGGTGGGGCAAAGACCCTGCAGACCCCAAAGGAGCGCAATACCTGCACTGACGGTCTTCATGGGCCGGGGAAGCAGAAGCGGGGAACTGCCAGGCACTGTGCAACTCCTCTATAAAGGGCCAAGGCCATGGAGGGATAACTACAGATTCCTGGCTGTACTCCCTAAGGAACACCATCGTCACATGCACAAGACTGCATTGAGTTGTAGAGGAAAGACTGAGCTCCTCCATCATCGTCACCAGGAACCGCTGATACTCTGTGTAGTCAGCATCAGAAGACCGGTGCAAGGTGGAGTCCTCTTCCTTGGAGGAGGAAGCTGATGAAATGGAAGGGCTCCGTATACGGAACAATGGTGCAGGAAGAGGATATGCAAACCCCACCCCATCCATGGCCCTGACATAGATGGGGAAAGCACTGGCCGGTGCCATATACTGCTCCCAGGTGAGAGGCCCCAAGAGACAGAAAAGACCCGGGGGGAGGGAATGCTGAGAGGTTGAAGGCTGGGCAGAATGGTCCTGAGAGACCGGACCCCTCTGCCAGGGCTGTGGGGACATGCAGGGAACCCCTCTTAAGCGAGGGGGGGTGCTATTCAGATTCCATCTGCTGCTCAAACCTCCCTGAGTCAGCAGGGGGAAGCCCTAGGGGAGAAGATCCCTGGTGAAGAGACTGGAGCCTAGCGGGCCCTATCCCGACCCTTTGCAGGACTCCGACTCCCAGACAGGGAGGGGGTGCCCAGCCCAGCACTGTGGTTCTGCCCTAGGGTAACCGAAGTCACCAGAGCAGAGCGGGAGGCCGACTGGCCCCACCCCCGAGGACCGAGAAAGAAAATTATGTACCTACCGTAATTTGATCTTTCTGTGTATCTTCACCATTCATTACAGATGGGTACTGGCGGAGTTCAGGACCCGCAGGGGAATTTGTTTTTTTTTATAAAGGTGTAGGCGAACCCGGCCTTGTCATCGGCACCGCCCCAAGGCCGGCGTACTGCGTGTGGTGCTCGGGGTTGGCTGTTATGTTACGTCGACTCCGCCTGCCTACCAGTTCTGAGTCGCCGGAGAGGTAAGAGGAAGGGATGGAGGGTGGGACAAGAGAGTCCAAGGGACAGAAAAAGGAAAGGAAAAACTGAACTAAAAGGAGAAATAACGACTGAGAGGACAGCAGAGAAGAGATGAGACTAAGGGGATTGGGTAGGGGCCCCAACCTCTGGAAGCGGAAGAAGGGAGGAGAGAAATTTAGGAGAGAGTGAGAGGTAACAAGGTGTTCGACACCTTGTCCATCACCAGATTTGTATAGGAACTGCAAGGAGTAGCAAAGTCTCTGCCAGAATTCAAGGCACAGAATAACTGGCAAATACCCCAGGAGCAGAGTTGGCTATTCTGGAGAAGGACAGGGTAGAGGGACTTAATACTCTCTCGGGAAAGATGTTTGGTAAAAAAAAGGATTTTTTTTTTTTTTTTTAAACAGTTGGATGGAAACCAGAAGGAGAATAGGAGGAGGGCAACTACCAACTCCCACCCCATCGGGGTGGAGACATGTAGTAGAGAAGGAGTGCCACTCGAGCTGTACTCCTTAAAGGAGAATACCCCTGTGTGTCCCTGCTTTACCCCGCTCCAAAAAGGAGAGGGGGAGTCACAGAGGGAGGGGGACCCAGAGACTGAGGCCCAAGGGGGATGGTGGGCGGGGTTGTGATGAATGGTGAAGATACACAGAAAGATCAGAATTACGGCAGGTAGGTAATTTTCATATCTTATCTGTGTCAGTCTTCACCATTCATCACAGATGGGTGAGTACCAAGCCCCCTGAAGGGGGTTGATTAATTACACCCTAAGGGACAGAGTCCCTTAGCCCTCAGTGGGTGACACACTAAGGGGAACCTTCCGGGCCTGAGGAGGCCGAGGTGGAGAAGGCGAGGCGGGTCCCCCCGGAGGGGGAAGGAAGCTGCCCCGACAATTGCCGCCTCACCCTACGGGAGAAGAGGTAGGTTCCCTGGTGGGCGGAGCAAATCACCCTACGCCAGGCCAAGGGTGACAACCGGGAAAGACGAAGCCACGCCGATCCCCTAGTGCAGATCGATGTCCCTACGACCCTGGTAGCTACCTCGTTGGCATCATAAGATGCCCTCGCTTGGTGCCTTGCTAGCTCCAGGCCACGTGCAGAGAGCACGATGGCTTGTCTGGTTTGCTCCGAGTCAGGCAAAGCAGCTAGGATCTGACCTAGCGACCACAAGAACCTGTTGTAGGCTGCATAGTGGGCCTGGTGAGCTGAAATAGAAAGGAGCAACCGTGCTGAGTAGAAGGTCCTCCTCCCTAAAAATCAAAATCCGAGGAGTCTTGATCCGGGGGCCGGTCACGGTGGAGGGCGCGAAGCCCATCAGGGGTGTCCAGGTGCGTCAATCCGGACTGCGGATGAGGCATAGAACCTGGAGACTCTGGGGGAGCGCAATACCTCTGGCTGAGGTCCCTGGGGCAGGGACTCTGAAGAAGGGCCTCTGCCAGAAACGCAAGGATGCCTCCCGAAAGGAAGCAGGCCAGGGCGGCACCACAAGGGTGGCCCCGCCAAAATCGCCTAAAAAGGCGTGCGCCGCATGCTCAGGATTGCTAACAGACAGAGGAGAAAGGTGCAGGTCCTCCAGCATCCTCACGAGGAAGCGCTGGTACTCAGAGATCAGCGGCCGGAGAGATATGGACAGAGGGTTCCTCTCCCCCAGAAGAGGGGATGAGGAGCTGGAGGTCACCATAATGCCCGAGGGTGGCTGCACGGGGGGAGGTTGAAAAACCTGGCTGTCCATAGCCCTAACATAGGCAGGGAACCGAGCAGCCACCGCTCTGAACTGCTCCCAGGTGAGAGGGCCACTAGGACCAAGAATGCCTGGGAGCGCTGGAGAATGTGGCAGAGGGATAGGGGCAGAGCCGAGAAAGGAAGTCGGCTGACCTCCGCCAGGGCTAGGGAGCGGACCATGAGCACCCGAGGAGGGTGTCGTGGAAGACTCCACAGCTGACAGCTATACAACCACATTGGCACTGCCTTGGCTGCGCCCAGAAGAATCCCCCCAGTGAGGCGATCGGGGCCGTAAAAGTCCAGAAGGACGGTCCCCTGCCTCTAAAGAATGGGACCCCCTCAAGGATCCGGAAGGGAAGGGGTGGAAGTCCACACTTCGGCTTCGCCCAGGGCCCGGGTGGACCCCAGAGAAAGGCCGACGCGCCGACCCCACACCCCTTGACCCCTCAGAGTCCAAGAGAGTTCTCCTCCTCGAGAGGGCCAGCCTAGGTAGCTGACAGCTCTGGACCGCCCCCGAAGGGGAGACCCAAGGAACAGCACCCTCCCCTCCTGCAGGCGCCTGGATGGGCCCCAAAGTTGGGCGATCAAGACACACTACTGGAGGGGGTACCACCACCAAGGGGTTGGAGAAACCCCCAAGGCCAGGTTGCAGAGCAATGGTGGCACGCACCACTGCCTGCTGGTCAGCACCACTGACCCTAACCTCGGGGACTACCTGACGCTCCTCAGTAGGGGGCAGACTACGACTCGTCGACGAGACCACTGGGTTGCCCTCCTCCGCAGACAACCCCGAAGGGTGTGACTGCCCGTCTGACTCCGAGCCCGACTCCGAAGAAGTAGAGTCCGAGGCTCTGAGCCAAACAGTAGGCGGGCGGGCGAAGACGACTTTGCCAGAGGGCCCGGCAGCCAGAGCAGTGCCCAAGGCGGCACCCGTGCCCTCCGCAACCCCGCGGGCGGGGCTCACACAAGGGGCCAGGGCAACTCGGCCCGAAGGTCCAGAGCCAGGGCCAGCCACGGCGCTGTCAGGTCCGCTAGCACTGGGGGCGGTACCAGGGACAGAGACAGCGCCTCTAGCTACAACCTCGGCGCCAACACCGCCAGGCCCCTCAGTGCCGCGAGTGGCACCGAGGACCGAAGCGGCGCCGACGGCCCCGAGGACGGACTCAGCGCCGAACGCGATATCGACCGCCCTCGCACCACGAGGGCACCGAGAGTACCGCGGCGTCCGAGGATGCACCGACTGCCGAAGGCCCGACGGCATCAACCGTGGCAGGGCATGGGCGCTGCGGTTTCAACTGGCGCCAGGCGAGACATGGCAAAAGATGACGCCTGGTCCTGCCCCCGCACGCGAGCAGCGCCGCGCCGCCGAACGGCGCCGACAGGGCCCACGGCGCCAGCGACGAGTCGGGCGCTGATGGCACAGACCGACAGCGCTTGAGGACGCCAATCTGGTCCTTCCAGCGTGAGCAACACTGGGGAGCTTCACCCCGAATGGGCGACTCAAGGAGGCGCTTCCTCCCGCCCGCCTCCCGGAAGAAGCGGGACGGGCCTCCTGCGCCACGGGAGGAGCCTCGGCAATGGCCAGGAAACAAGTAGCCGAGGCTCCCTCCTCCTCGGTCCGTGTAGAACCGGGAGGGGACCCGGAGGAAAGGCCGAGAGAGCGCAGCTTGGCCCGACTAGTGCGAACCCTACCCCCGAAAGTCGGCAGAACTCGCCCCACTTTCCACATACGCTGTTCGAGGACGCGGCGGTCCATGGAGAAGCAGGTGTTGCACGAATCCATGTCGTGAGGCGGGCCAAGACACGCGAGACACCGGTCATGCTGGTCGGTAACAGAATATTTTTGGCCGCATGAACTGGCGCATGGGGGCCGGACCATGAAAAACTTTTGCCCTCTGACCGAGACATAACCCACGGAGAAAAAACACCATAAAACAGACTCGACGCCACAGAATTTGAAATAAAGGAAAGATCTTACCGGCGCCGAGAGGAGGCAGAACCAGAACCAGCAGGCGACCGACGGACTGAACGTCGAAAACGAAAACAGGCTTGAAGGCCCAACAACTGGAACAAGTTTCCCACGAGGCGACCTCAACGGCGGGAGACGAAGAACTGGTAGGCAGGCGGAGTTGACGCAGCCTAACGGCCAACCCTCGAGCGCCACGCAGTACGTTGGCCTCGAGGGCGGCGCCGATGCTGCCCTAAGAACTGCACTCACAGAAGAAGATCTCATGTGGATTTCAGGGAGCAATCGTCATCTTGGGGAGCTCGGCTGCCAATCTGGATCAGCTTGATCATCCTCCGAATCTGAGGAGGAGACCAAATAAATTCCAAATAGAGGCAACTCTGATTACTCTACCCATCCTGGCATCGAGAGTGGTATCGGAAGGAGACACTCTGCGGCACCGGGGGTTCACCAACACCGGAATCAGTGCCAGGAGCCAAGGTTGCAATCCCCAAAGCCCTCAAAGGTACCACCAATGCAGGCCCCACGTGTAGCTGAGGCCTTGACACCGGAGTTGGTCGCTTCCCCAAAGGGGAACTGGGCTACGAGCAATCCATGGACAGACCCCCGGAGGAGGCTGACCCTTCCTCAGCGAGACCTGAGCCAGCAGAGGTCTGCTCTCCTCCGGTGTGTGTAGCAGCAGAGGGAGCCCCGGGGGATGGGTCCAAGGACCTTACCTTAGCAGCCCTCGTGCAATGCCAACCACCAAAAGGTTGGGGGGTTGCGGCCCAACCTCGGCGCGTAGATCTCCAAGGTGTGGTAACCATACTAAAACAGGCATTGCAGCAATCCATATTGTGGTTTGGCCCTAGGCAGGTAAACTATCAGTCATGCAGGTCCTCTATGGAAAACCGACTTCCACAGGGGCACCAACCCATAGGGGATGTCCCTGCCTTGGAACGACTTTGCCCCGAACCCAACATTATCCGACTGCATAAAAATAAATGAAAGAAACAGACCTGATACTGAAATGAAAGATTTTTCTGAAAATAAAACACTCTGTCGAACTAGTGCGGCGTCAGGTATAATAACAGAATGAACAGAAGCAGACTGGGAGTGATGCAGCATATTTTCTTGAGTGTCCCACAAAGTCATTGCAGCCTCGACGATGGAAAAAGCAGAATAGAGGTAGTGAAGGGGGCGACGTTGGTTACTGGCCAACCCATGAGCGCCACGCAATGCATCGGCCTCGAGGGAGGTGCCGTCCTCGACATCGGCCCCTCCTCCTAGTAGGGAGATCCTGCAGGGTCCTACCGCCTCCAGCATAGTACCCACCAGTGATGAATGGTGAAGACTGATACAGTTAAGATCCCTCATTTCTAGGAACGTGGATATGGTAACCTTATCCACACTCCTGGTAGACTCCTAGCAGTTCTCCCGGAGTAGGGGGAAAAGTATGCACCCCTACCTGGCAGACAGATTGTAGATCTTAGGCCCCAAAAGCAGCATCTGACATAACTGAAGGTCGAAGCTGTAATGGAAGATGAAGGTGTGTGCTGACTTCCAGGTAGTTGCCCTACACATCTCCTGTATGGGAATATCCCTGGAAGCAGCCACGAGGCAGCAGTATGTCTGGTAGAATGAATCCTAAATCCTATAGGAGTCTCCCTAACAGTCCGCCTACAGTAGAGGTCGAAGCAGGACGCAGTTCAACAGTAAATCATCCTCTTAGCTGTGGTCTACCAGGTGTGGATTTAGTGTATGTTACAAAGAGCTGGTAAGCCTTACACCGAACTCCTGCCATGCGCTCCTTATAGTAAACGAGGGCCCGCGGCAGATCAAAGCATGGAGCCTGTGGTTGGCCTCCGAAGATGGGTTGGTGAAATAGCTCAGGATGTTTATCACCTGGTTAAGGTGGACCTCGGAAACTACCTTGGGAAGGAACTTTTGGCAGGGGCGAAGGACTACCTTGTCCTTGTGGAAAGTGCCTGGAGCTCACTGATCCTTCTGATGGAGGTGACCGCCACCAAGAACGAGGTTTTCCACGACAGGTGTGACATCTCACACCTGCGCATAGGCTTGAAAGGCTTGCCCATTAGCACTGCCAGAACCAGCAACAAGTCCCAAGGTGGTGGTGGTGGTGGTTTATGCACTGGTGGGCACAAGTGGTCCAGACCTTTGACAAAGCACATAACTACTTTCTTCTGCACCACTGTCGGCATACCACCCCATGTCCAGTATGCAGAGAAGGCTGCCAGGTGCACTTTGAGGGTGTCGATTTCAGCCCCAACTGGGAGGAAGACCAACGGTAATCCAAAATACTAGCCATGAGGATCAAGTTCCTTGCCCTGATACCAGATGCAAATCTTTTCCACTTAAAGGCACAGTGCTGGTGAGTTGACTGCTTCCAGGAAACCTCCACAGAGTGGAGCACACCTTCAGAAAAACCCAGAGCCTGTAACTCTAGTCACTCAGGTACTAGGCTTTGAGGTGCAGGGATTGAAGATTCAGGTGCAGAATCTTCCCCTGATGACACATTAGCAGGTTCGGATTCAGAGGCAACTGCCACGAAAGCCTACTGCTGAGGCTGAGAAGATCTGGGTACCCGAACTGGCGAGGCCATTCCAGAGCGATCAGGATGATCCACACCTTGTCTTTATGCATCTTGACCACCACTTTGTACATCAGGGAAAAGGGAGGTAAGGTGTACAGGAGGCCTGGGGTCCAGGGCCTTACTAAGGCATCTCTCTGCAGTGTCCCAGACTTGGGGGAGAGAGTACAAAACAGCCTGAGGTTTGCATTCTCCCAGGAGGCAAACAGGTTCACCAGAGGAGTCCCCCACAGGGAGAAATACAGGTTACTCACCTGTAACAGGAGTTCTAGGAATGGTATATGTTGTTCATCCACACTGTCTGGCAGGTTCCTTGCCGCTTTAAATCTTGCCGGAAGGTCTTCAAGCTGGCTCCTCCCACCCAGCCAGGTGGTAAAACTCTCGGCTCCGCCCCATGACACCAGATCTAGCCTGCAGGAAGCCAGGTTGTGCGTCGAAGCCGGGGAGGTCGGGTGGGTCGGTGGATGAACAACATATACCATTCCTAGAACTCCTGTTACAGGTGAATAACCTGTATTTTAGGGACATGGATATGTTGTTCATCCACACTGTCAGGCAGACTCTAGCAGTTCTCCGGGAGGAGGGAGACAAGCGCACACCCTACTTAGGGAATAAAGACTGAGAACCGAGGCCCCAAAACCAGCATCCCGGCGTGACTCAAGGTCGATGTGGTAATGGGTGATGAAGGTGTGTGCTGACTTCCAGGTAGCAGCCCTGCAGATTTCCTGGATAGGGACGTCCCTGGAAGCAGCCACCGATGCAGCAGTAGGGGGGTAGAATGAGCTCTTATCCCTCTGGGAGGCTCCATGCCTGCCAACCTATAGCAGAGATCTAGGCAGGAGGTGACCCACCTGCCTATCGTCCGCTTGGCTGCAGGTCTGCCAGGTGTGGCTTCAGCGTAGGTGACAAACAGCTGGCGAACCTCTCCCCGAACTTCAGCCATCCGCTCCTTATAATAAGCGAGCGCTCTTCTAGGGTCCAAAGTATGAAGCCTATATTCGGCCTCCAAGGTGTGACTGGGGTAGAACACCGGCAGAGTCAACACCTGGTTAAGGTGAAACTCCGACACCACCTTCAGAAGGAATTTCGGGTGGGGGCGCAGGAACACCTTGTCCCTGTGGAAGACCAGATAAGGAGACTTGATGGAAAGCACCTGGAGCTCTCCCACCCTTCTGGCTGACGTGATAGCCACCAAGAAGGCGGTCTTCCATGACAAGTGAGAGATGTCACACCTGTGCATCGGTTCGAATGGCCTGCCCATAAGCTTAGCCAATACCAGCAGTAGATCCCATGGAGGTGGAGGTTCTTGCACCAGAGGGGATATGTGATCAAGGCCTTTGAAGAAGCACCCGACCACCTTCTCCTGTGCCACAGACTGCTTCCCGGCTGGCGCCCGGCAAGCAGAGATGGCTGCCAGGTGCACCTTAAGGGTCGTCGACCGAAGCCCTTGCTGAGAAAGGGACCACAGGTAGTCCAGAATGCTTCCCAAGGAACAGGAGGAAGGGTCCAGGCCCTTGCCCCGACACCAAATGGAAAATCTCTTTCATTTGAAGGCATAGCATTTTCTGGTCGACTCCTTACGGGACGCCTCAATGACGTTGAGGACCTCGTCGGAAAGACCCAAGGCCTGGAACTCTAGCCGCTCAGGAACCAGGCCGTCAGGTGCAGGGACTGAAGGTCCGGATGGAATACCTTCCCCTGATTGACTGAGATCAGGTCCGGGTGGGCTGGAAGCTGCCTCGGGAGCCTGGAGCTGAGACTGAGGAGATCTGGATACCAGAACTGGCGGGGCCAGTCTGGGGCTACCAGAATCACCTGCACCTTGTCCCTCCTCACCTTGAGAAGCACCTTGTGGATCAAGGGAAATGGGGGAAAGGCGTAGAAGAGGCCCGGGGTCCACAGCCTCAAGAAGGCATTCCCCTGCAGTGAGCCCTGCTGAGGGGGGCGGGCATGAAACAGTCTCAGCTTCGCATTCTCCCTGGAGGCACACAGATCTGCCCGAGGCGTGCCCCAGAGGGAGAACAGATCCTGTACTACCTCCGGCAGGAGAGACCACTCGTGGGACACAGCCCCTATCTGGCTTAGGGCATCGGCCAGGGTGTTGGAGGCTCCTGCCACATGAATGGCGAGGAGATCCGCCTCCAGGCTGCGCATGAGTGACCAAATGCAGAGAGCTTTCCTGCACAGAGGCATGGAACGCGTCCCGCCCTGGCGGTTTAGGTAGTACATGGTCGTGGTATTGTCCATCTGGACCTGAACCACTTGACCCCGTAGAAACGGGACGAAGGCGGTGAGGGCTAGACGAACCGCTTGAAGCTCCAACAGGTTGATGTGGCATCGGGACTCCCGAGGGGACCAGAGGCTGTGCACTCCGTGCTCCCCCAGATGGGCACCCCAACCCATCAGAGAGGCATCGGTCGATAGAGAGACTGTCAGCTCGGGGCGGACAAACGGGATGCCCTCCTGCAGATGTGCTGGAACGGTCCACCACTGGAGAGCGTTCCACATCTGCTGGGTTACTGTCACTAGCTGATCCAGCGGATCGAAGTGCTGTGACCACTGGCCGGCCAGTCCCCATTGAAGGGGACGCATGTACCAGCGGGCCCAACGGACCACGCTGGTGCAGGCTGCCATGAGGCCCAGGAAGTCCTGGGCAGGGCGCGATTGCCCAACCTGAAATGACTGGGCAAAGGAGGAAAGAACCTCGGCCCTGTCCGCCGGGAGCCGTGCTCTGGCTCGTAGAGAGTCGAGCTCTGCCCCGATGAATTGTATCACCTGCTTTGGCACGAGTTCCGACTTGGCCTCATTGATGAGGAGGTCAACCTGACAGCAAACCAGGAGGGCCAGATCTCTGGACCGCTCCACCTCCACTCTGGAGGGGGCTGCATCAGCCAGTTGTCCAGGTAGGGGTACACCCGGACCCTTCGGCGCCGCAGGAATGTTGTCACCACTGCCATGCATTTGGTGAAGACCCTGGGAGCTACGGAAAGGCCGAAGGGCATGGCCCGGAACTCGTAAAGGGATCCCTCCGCTCTGAAGTGGAGGAATCTCTGGTGGGACGGACGGATTGGGACGTGAAAGAACGCGTCCTGACGGTCCAGGGAACAGAACCACACGCCTCGTTCCAAGGATGGGATTATCTGAGCCAGAGTGACCATCCTGAAGGTCCGAGACCTTAGGAACCTGTTCAAGTCATGCAGGTCGAGAATGGGGTGCCAGACCCCCAGACCCCCATCCGTTTTTGGACCAAGAAATACCTGGACACAAACCCCGGGTCTGAAGGAGGATCCGCCACCTTCCTGATCACCTCTTTTTCGAGGAGCAGGGCAATATCGGCTCGGTGGGCCGACAGAGAGGCTGCGGACCCTGTGGCCCCCCAAGGGGCGACGTCTCGGAAGGGTGGGGCCTGCTAGAACTCCAGAGGCAGACCCTTGTCTACCACCTCCAACACCCAGTGGTCCGTGGTGATAGCGGACCAGGCGGAAAGGAAGTGGCGGAGCCATCCCCCCATGGGGGGAACTGAGGGGGGAGTGACGAGGCTGGGGGCAACACCCCTCAACCCATCACTGGGCAGGCTTGGAGGAGGGACCGGCCGAGGGACCTCCTGGGCCTTACCTCCCTGCTTCCTATTGGAGGAAGCGGGCAGGTTTGGGATGCCAAGCGAGAGCCTGCTGGCCCTGGTGCTGGTGCTGTTGGGCCAGACGTGCTGCAGGCGCAGAAGGGCGAAAGGACTTGTGCTGCTGCTCTCGGCGGCCTTTGTCCTTCTGGGCGGAAGTGACCAGGTCCAGAATGGCACTGGACTTCTCGATCCGCTGGAGGTGACCTTCCACTCCAGGGCCGAAGAGGTCGGTCCCCAAGAAGGGGACGTTTGCCAATTTATGCTGGGTATCCGCCGTGAAGGTGGATATCCTCAGCCATGCTCTGCGGCACATGGCCACCGTGGCCGCAACCGATCTGGCACAGGAGTCTCCAATGTCCACAGCCATTTGGAGCTGCTGTTTAGCCACTGCCCTACCCTGGTCCCGAACCTGCCAGACCGTGGTCTGCAGGTCGGCCGGGAGATGAGGGATCATCTCATCCAGGGAGCCCATGAGGGCGTGGGAGAAGTGTGCCATCAGCACGGTCGAGCTGGCCTGGAGGAGGCCAAGGGAGGATGCAGCGTACACCTTGCGCCCAGCATAGTCCAGCTTTTTGGACTCCTTGTCGGGGGGCTTGTCCACATCCCTTGCGTTCCCAGAATGCCGGAAAACGCTGTCGGTGACCAAGCCCTCGGCAGAGGGGTGTTCCGAAAACCTGGGCAAAGAGCCGGTAGGGACCGCATACTTCCTGGCCATTCTGGCTGAAGGCGCAGGGCAGGAAGCAGGGCGCTGCCAAAGCTCCAAGGCTGGGCCAACAATGGCTTTAGCCACCGGAAAGGCCTCCTTGGGTTAATCCCCTCGGTCCAGTATCTCCGTCAGGGGATACTTGGCCCGTTTGGATACGGGCTCGAGCTGCATCCCGTTGGACTCCGAGATGAGCCGAAGCAAACCCATGAAGGACGATGGGCTTTTGTCCAATGACTGGCCCCCAGAGGACTCCAGGTCAGCTGGCCTGGAGAACAGGGAGGAGTCGTCGTCAGACTTGGAGGAGTCCGCGAAGAGCTGCCTGGGGCCTGAGCCACCCTCCACCTGCCGAGGACGGTCGGGAGTGAGGGTAACCGACAACCTGTGGGGCAGGCCTTGACCTGACCGAGAGTCCTTGGTCGGTGCCCCTGATTTCGGTTGTGGAGGCGGAGGTTCCCCCACAATCGGTGGGTCAGCAGGTTTCGGCCGAACAACCGGCCCAGGCTTGGGCATCTCGACTGCTGCGAGGGGTTGTTTCGGCCGCTTGGGTGACAGCCACTTGATGGCCAGGGAAGGCGCCGGCGATTGACTTGCTCCTGGACAGAAGTAACTGCTGCCACATCAGGTCCTGTCAAGCGACGCAATTTGCCTAAAGCCCTCCTCTCCGAGGGTGAAGACGGGGACGAAGCGGCGGCACCGCCACCCTGGTGCCGAGACCGCCGATGTCAGCGGGATCGGCTGGACCGAGAAGAAGTCCAAGACCGAGATCCTCGGTATTTCCGAGGACGGGCTCGGAAGGAGGGGGGGGACACCCACTCTTCCCTTGGCTTGGATGCCTTAATCAGGGACTGCTGCACCATGGGCGCAGGCAGATCCTCGGTCTCCACCGGGGGAACCGGTGAAGAAGAGTTGTCGGCCTCACCAGTCGACAGCCCGTCCGACGGGTCGAGAAAAATCTCGACCGTGTCGATGGGTGTCTCGGCCGGCTGGCCTGACAGGGACGCCGCGAAGCCAGCAGCCTTAGCCGCAACCTCGACCGAAGTCAACAGTCGGGTGTCCGGGGAAGGAGACTTCTCCCGCTCCCATGAATGCCGACAATGGGACTTACCCTTAGAGTCCTTCTTTTTGGACCAACAGGAATGTCCCAGTGGCCCCTCTCCCTTCGTGGAAAGGGACTGGCAAAGCTCCTTGAACGAAGCTGAATATGAGGTACCCAGAGAGAGCGGGATAAATGCCGCAACCAAGGAAGAGGATGATGCGGCCTGGGCTGCCTCCTCCTCTAGGGCGATCATCTGCTCGAGCTGCTCAGCCGAGCCAGCCGCCGCGGTAACCACCCAACGGGCCTCCTTCGACTTAACCGGCGGGTAGCGCTTCTTGGGGCACCCCAGCTGTAACCGGGTAGCGCGGTCCTCCAGGACATTGACCGAAAACGAACGGCATGACTCGCAGGCCTGCGGGTCATGTTCTAGGCCGAGGCAGTAGACACGTGAGTGTGGGTCCGCCCTGGACATCTTCTGCCCACAAGGGCACTGCCGAAATCCGCGCGTCGATTTGTCCATCGCAGCCATGAGGGAGAAAGATGACCGAAGTCTTGAAAATTTTAAAATTAGTCTCGGGTGAACCGAAGAATTAGGATGCAGTCTGTCACGCAGAGCGTTAAGGAGGGAACCTGAGCTTCCAAGCGGTAAGGAAGATCTGGCGTCATGGGGCGGAGCCGAGTTTTACCACCCAGGTGGGTGGTAGGAGCCAGCTTGAAGACCTTCCAGCAAGATTTAAAGCAGCAATGAACCTGCCAGACAGTGTGGATGAACAACATATCCATGTCCCTAGAACAGGTGGCTCACCACCTCATGATGCAGCGACCACTCATGCGATGTCTCACCCACCTGGTTTAGGGCTTCTGCTAGCTGGCTGTGTACTCCCGCGACATGGACCATCAGGAGATCTGCACCCAAGCTCCGCATAAGGATCCAGGTGCAGAGGACCTCCCGACACAGAGAAAGGGAGTGTGTGCTGCCCTGTTTATTCAGGTAGAACATTGTTGCAGTGTTGTCCATCTGGACTTGAACTACCGGACCCCGGATGAGAGGAGCAAATTCCATCAGAGCTGAATGCACGGCATGGAGCTTCAGCAGGTTGATGTGACGAGACTCCCTGGGAGACCAGAAGCTGTGGGTTCTGTGGTCTCCCAGGTGCACTCCCCATCCTACCAGAGATGCGTCTGTAGTAAGGGTGACCGTCGGCTCTGGTCAGACAAATGGGACTCCTTCCTCCAGATGTTTGGGGATAAGCCACCACCTGATGGCATCCCACATCAGCAGAGTCACTGTGACCAGGTGGTCCAGGTGACCTCGAAGATGGAACCACTGATGACCCAGCTCCTATTGCAGGCATCGCATCTGCCAGTGAGCCCATGTGACACGACTGGTGCAGGATGCCATGTACTTCCTGCAGTCACAGGAAGTCCCAAGCAGAGTACAAGCATCCAACCTGAAATGATTGGGTAGAGGAGGTAAGATCCAATGCTTGGTCAGCAGGGAGGCAGGCCTTGGCCCGGAGCAAGTCTAGCTCTGCCCTGATGAAGTATATCAACTGCGAGGGGATCAGTTCGGACTTGGTCGGGAGGACCAAAAGGACCAAGTCTCTGCAGGTCTTGAGGGCAAGGTCTCCTGATTGCTCCACAGCCTCTCTGGATGGGTCAGCTATCAGCTAGTCATCCAGGTAGGGATATACCCTTACCTCCTAGTGCCACAGGAATTCTGCCACCACTGCCATGCATTTGGGCAAGACCATGGGCACTGAGGAGAGGCCGAAAGGCATGACTTGGAACAGATAAGAGAACCTCTTGTGCACGAAACTGTAGGTACCGCCAATGGGATGGACTGGAATGTGGAACAACGTTTCCAGGAGGTCGAGGGAAAAAAAAAAGGAAATTATGTACCTACCGTAATTCTTGATCTTCTCTTGTATCTTCACTGTTCATTACTGCTTGGGTGTAAGCCGGAGGCGCGCACCTGCCACGGGAGTTTTTTTTTTTTTGAGAGGGGAGCCGGCGCCGCCCACAAGAGCGACGCACTACGTGGTGTGCAAGAGGTGGCCGTTAGGCGCTGCAGACTCCTCCATCCCAGTTCTGTAAGCCGGAGAGGCGAAATAATGATAAGAAAAAAGGAGAGTGAGGCAAGAGAGCCAAGGGATAGGTAAAGGAAAGGATATAAACTGAAAAAGGAATAAACCAATAAGAGGACAGGAAAGAGGAAAAACCTACCCTATGGGACCGCAGGGCCTCACACCTGGGGCGGCTCCAAGGGAGGAACAGATAAGGGAGAGGAAGAAGAAGGAAGAAGAAGAGAGAGGGGGGGGGATGTTGGGAGGAGGGAGAACTTCTGCCAAGTTGTGAGAATTGGCTTGAAGGCTCGTAAGCTCGGGACCAAGGTGAGGGAGCAAGGATCTCATTTAGGAAAACTGGAGAAGGTTCAACTGAACCTTTTGCACAGCTTGGTACACAAAAGGCAGACTCTCTGTACCTCCCGCCATCCCCAAACCCTTACACTCCAGCTGAGAGCTCACAGATTGTCAAGGCAGAAATCTGTTCCGAAAGGACAGCGCTCAACTAGGAAGGGGAAGAAAGCCCACTAGCACCCTGTTAAGTGCTAACACAGATGGGTGTGGGGGGTATTTGAAACCCTACAGAGGGCACCCCTCTACGGAAAAGGACAGAGTGGGAACTCAGTCCGACTCCCCAAAGGCAAGGCCAAACAGATTACTAGTTCAAGGCAATTGGATTGCCAGGACAGCATTTAACTAGCAGAGGCTGGTGAAAACAAGAGATTCAGACATGCCAGAGGGGGACCTAGAAAAAGGAACCAAACCATTTAAGGAATGGTTTCTTTAACTGTGAATTGAAAAACACAGCTTAAGAAGGAGCCAAGAGGACACCCCCAGGGGCAATCAGAAAGAGTTCCCTTAGGATAGAGATAAATACTACTCGTTCCTCTCCCCTGCCAGTAAGAGGATCCTTTCTGAGAGAAGAACGGAAGGCTCTAGAGATTTTTTTTTTTTGCATGAAAAGGAGAGAGGAGGAATGAGCTGGGAAGAGGAGATGCCGAAGAAGGAGGCCCGAGAGGGGAAGGTGGGCAGGTATCAATAATGAATGGTGAAGATACAAGAGAAGATCAAGAATTACGGTAGGTACATCATTTTCATATCTTCCCTTGTTAATCTTCACCATTCATTACTGCTTGGGTGAGTACCAAGCACCCCCAAAGGGGGACTAGGAAAACCCTGAGGGAACAAGACCCTCAGCCTGCTGCTGGTGAAAAGCAGAAGGAAGAGACCCTGGCCTTAAAGACAGGAGGAGTCTAAGGCCGAGGAGACCTAGGCGGTGTCCCTCGGAGACAAGGAGACAGAGGAAGCCCCCGCAGAAGCCTTCTAGCCCTGGTGGAAAAGAGGCGGGTCCCTCGGAAGGCAGAGCCGATCACCCTACGCCGGGCCAGGGTTGACAATCTTGATAGACGAAGCCATACTGTCCGCCTAATGCAGATCATTGTCCCAGCAAGCCTGGAAGCCACCTCATTGGCGTCATAGGATACCCTTGCTTGGTGCCTTGCCAGTTGCAGGCCTATAGCAGAGAGGGCAATGGCTTGTCTGGATTGCTCCGTATCAGGCATTGATGCTAGGACTTTGAAGAGCATCGACCATAAATGCCTACTGTAGACAGCATTGTGAGCCTGATGTGATGCAATGTATAACATCGCACGAGAGGAAGCGAACACTCTTTGCCCCCACCGGGTCCAACTGCAGGGAATCTGAGTCCGGTGGATGGTCGTGTGCCAGGCGACGGAGCCCAGAGGGAGTCGCTAGGGACACCAATCCCATGGGCGGGTTGGGGAGTGTACCCAGAGAATCCAATGGGGCACAATACCTCCTCCTGCAGTCTACCGGGGCTGGAGAAGGGGGGCGGCTGGAGACTGCCAGGTGCGGATAGACGCCTCCTGGAAAGGAACAGGCCAGGATGGTACCACCAGATGTTGGGCACTGAATTCCCCAAGGAATTCACATGTCTCTCGCTCGGTATTGTCACGTCTGAGAAAAGAGATATGGAGATCCTTAACCATCCTCGAAAGGAATCGCTGATATTCCGTGAAATCAGCGTCGGATGAAAGGTGAGCAAAGGGTTCCTCTCCCTCGGAGGATGGAGACAAGGAAGGTGAGGAGCTCGAATATCCAGAGGACTCCTGCAGCAGTGCGGAGATGCGAAACACCTGCTCATACATATACCTGACATATGAGGGGAAGGCCTCCGCTGAGCCTCTGAACATCTCCCAGGATAACAGGCCCATAGGACTGACATGGCCTGGAAGAGAGGGAGGTGGCTGCAGAGGAACGGGAGAGGGCATCTACAAGAAGGCAACTGTCCTCTGCTAAGGCTCTGAAATCCAGGGAATGGAGCCCGAGCTGGCGGGGTCCCGGATATCAAACCAGGTTGCAAAACGGAACCCTGGGGAAGTGAACTCTGAAAGAGCCTGGATGGGGAACCTCCCCTGTGATGCACCTGGGGTTGCAAGAGTCCAGATGGGCAACCCGCAGCAACATCACCAGAGGGGTCCCTTAAGCCTAAGAGGGAGAGGTGGGGTCAGAGCTTTGGCTCCTCCCTGCATCCCGAGGGGCGGAAGGTGGAACTTGACGCCCCTCACCCCGGCCCCTCAACCCCTCAGATTCTGAGGACGCCCTCCTCCTCAACCCCAGCGACAGGTTCCGTCAACCCTGAGGCCTCCTGGGGGGGGGGCCCTGGAGACAAAACCCCTAGTCAACCCCGAGAAGGCGTGGCAGCACCAGGAACAGCAGCAGCCACAACCCCCCCCCCCAAGGAGATAGCCGGCTCCTTAATCTCCAACCCGCCGCCTCCAATGGACTCCAGGCCATCCCCAGCCTGGAGAGCCTTGGAGGAAGATGGATCGGGAGACTCAGGAATGGGAATGCTAGATTGCCTGACTCCGTGTTCCAGAAATTACTCTGATTCCGAAGAATCGGGGCACCAAGTCGGGTCAACCTCTGAATCATCTACCTCCGAGGAGGAGTTGAGCAGAAGGACCTTGATGCTGGCCACCCCAAGAGTCTCTTGAGAAACGGCACCGCTAGCGGCACTGGAGTCAAGCATGACACTGCGTGATCCTTGTGCATCACCTGCAGCTCCAGAGCCCGGCCCCGATCCGCCCATGGCTCCGGCTAGGTCCCCGGCACCGGAACCCAACACGGCGCTGCTAACTGAATCGACCGGACCCATGACACTGCAAGCGGCGCCGGAAACCAACACGGCACCGTCCCGATCACCGGCACTGTGAAAGGTGCCGGGATCCGAGATGGCGCCGGAGGGAGACGTCGAGGGTCCACCAATGCCAGACCCAGCAACCGTGGGCCACGACACTTGAGGAGTCTGCACCTCCGAAGAGGTGACTGCCGAGACAGTGTCTCCATCGCGGCCCTGGGAGGGACCACAATGTTCCTCTGACACCATAAAAGAGGCCTCCTCCTCGGCAAGGCTTGAAGATGAGGAGACCTCCTCCTCACCAGACCATATGGGCCTGGGAGGGGACCCGGAAGAAGGGTACAGAAACCTGGCCTGGGAGGCCCGAGAGCAACGTCATCCTCCAAAAGTCGGTGGGGCCTTGTCGATTTTGAACGCGCAGACTTAGAGAACACGGTGGTCCATTGAGAAACCGGCGTTGCGTCTATCCATATCATGGTTAGGTCCCAGGCACCGAAGGCAGACATCATGTCAGTCCATCATGGAGAAATGCCGGCCACAGGAGCACCGACGCATGGGGGCACCACCAGCTTTAGACTTACGCTTAGCTCCCAAACCGGACATGACGCGAAATAAAATATAATATAGAAAAAGCTCCCGGTGCCGTTAAGAAATAAAAGGAATGAACTTACCGGTGTCGGGATAGAACCAGGATTGAGGAGTTGCAGACGGTGTTGATGAACGACGGAGTCATAGAAAGGCCTAGTGGTATACTTTGCACTGAAACTCGCACAGCAGGTGCAGCCCTGACGGCAGGAGAAACAGAACTGGGATGGAGGAGGAGTCTGCGGCACCTAATGGCTGCCGCTCGCACACCACGTAGTGTGTCGCTCTTGGGGGCAGCGCAGACTCTTCTCCAAAAAACAAAAAATCCCGTGGTGGTTGCGCGCCTCTGGCTTACACCCAAGCAGTAATGGATGGTAAAGACTGACAAGGGAAGATCCACATGCCAGGCTCCAGAGATGGAATTATCTGGTTTATCGTGACATCCTGAACTTGCACTTCCTTAGAAACTGATTGAGATCGTCAAAGACCCAGTATGGGGTGCCAGCCCACCTGTCTGTTTCTACACAAAGTACCACCTGGACACAAATCCCTGGCCTGCCATGGAGTCTGGGACATGGGCTATGGCTCCTTTTGCGTGGAGCTGAGCAACTTTCTTCTTGAAGGCAGATAGTGTGGTCTGCAACATCACAGACTCCCTGGGAGCATGGGGTAGATAAGGCAGGACAGCCTCAAAATTGAGAGGAAACTCTCTGCCTACCACTTCTAAGGCCCATTTGTCCAAGGCAATTACAGACCAACGATGCCAGAAGTGGTGAAGCCGACCCCCCACTGGGAGCGAGGCAGGAACTGAACAGGCAGGAGGTGAACACCCCCAGACCTGTCACTGGGCAGCTTTGGAGGGGGCAACAGCTGCTGCTGCCGGTGGGGCGCCACTACCCTACCCCTCCCTTTTTGGGACCCTGACTGAGGAACTTGATTTTGGGGCACCAAGCCTGAAACTGCTCTGCTGGTGCTGCTGCTGCCTAGGATGCTATGATGGAAAGGGCCAAAATTGAAAGGTTTTTTTCTGTTTCTGACCTTTCTGGTCCTTCTGGAAGTAGTCACAGAATCTAGGGAGGCACTGGACTTCTCGGCCCTAGTGAGTTATCCTTCCACCCCAGGCCAAAAAGGTCGGTGCCTAAGAAGGGAACATCAGCCAACTTGTGCTGAGTGTCCGCCGTAAAGATGGAGATCCTCAACCATGCCCTGCGATGCACTGTGACAGCCACTGCCATGGCATGGGTGCAGGAACTGCCAGTGTGCAGAGCTATCTGGAGTTGATGTTTGGCTGTTTCATCCTGGTCTCTGACCATTTTTACCACAAGCTGCTTGTCAGCAGGCAGATATGGGAGGACATTATCCAGCATTCCCATCAGGGAGTGACCAAACCAAGCCATCATCAGCGCATAACTCACCTGATGGAAAAGGAGGGTGCAGCATATGCTTCTTTTGCCTCGTGGTCAAGCTTCTTGGATTCCTTGTTGGGGGTGGTTTGTCTACATCCCCAGTATTATCGGACTTCTGAAACACGGAATCAGCGACCAGTAGGACGAGCTGGTAGAAACCACGTACTTGAACCACACGGGCTGAAGGTACCGGTCAGGAAGCTGGGTGCTGCCAGAGCTCCAGCACTGGTCTTAGAATGGCCTTTGCCATAGGAAATGCAATCCCCAGGGATCTGTCCTTATCAAGGGTGTCGGTAAAAAGGGACATGGTTCTTTTCTGAAGTGGCTTCAAGGGAACTTCCATGGACTTCGACATTAGCCAGAGAAGAGCCCCAAATGACACTGGCCCATGGTTGGTGGTCAGTTTCTTGACCAATTCATGGTCAAAGGAACAAATTCTTGAGGATTGCATGGAGGACCCACCGGAGTTATCCGAGGACTCGACCTCTTGGCGCCAAAAACTATCCTGGAGTCATCCGAGTGGGAGATTTCCACAGACAACCAGCTTGGCAAGCTGGTAGCCTGACAGGAGTCCTTAGAAGGGGCTCCCAACAAGGGCTGCCGTAGTGGCAGTTTCACTAGCAAGGGTGGCAAAACACATGTTGGCGACAGTTGTTTTGTCAGGACTGATGTGGGTTTGACAGGTGACAGCTGAGCACAGGGGTCAAGGGCAGAGGCCTACTGCGTCCCACCAAGGCTCACTGCTGCCAGAAGAGCTCCTCATAGTGGCGCCACAAGCACCAGGGGAGCCCCTCTTCATCCAAAGAGGAGTGTCGATGGCAACACTTCCCAGTCAAGCAGCATCAAGAGTATGAGGAACCCCTCGACCTGAAGGCTGATGTTGACGAGATGAAGCCGGAGGTGCAGTCTACTCCAGCTACACTGGTTTCGACTGTTCGACCCTAGAGGGAGGCAGTTCCTGGATGGAGATGGCCAGAGGCACCAATTGCTCTGGGTTCCCCCAAGTGAAGCCAGTGAGGACTGGGGTCCTAGAGAATGTCATACTTGACCCCGTCTGACAACGGGTTGACAGGGTCGAGAAAAATCTTGACCTCATGTTCGACCAGTGCTGATGCCAAGAAGCCCGACAGGATCACCATGGAGGTAGTGGCCAGTCCCACGACCAAGGAGGGCTCAGCTGAAGCTGAGCACCTGAGAGTCCTGGAGTGGTTGGGGGAAACACAGAGGCAGGAAGAGCGTGCTACTTTCCAGTCCCATGACTGAAGGCAGGATTTCCTAGGCTTCGTTCTGTGATGGGTAGGAAACCCTTCCCCCTCCGCCGACGTTTAGAGGGCCTGGTACATTTCACGGAGTTCACCTGTGAAGGGTGCTCCAACATTGGCCCCAAGTAGGAGCAGGACCAGGACTGATGTACCCACCACAGCCTTGACTGCCACCTTCTCCATTGCTGCTAGCTGGGCTGCGGACCTCGTCGCCAAGGGGGATGATTTGGTCTTTACTTTGGGGTCCCAGTCGACCGGCCACGAAGAAGGCAAGCCTGGCAGTCTTCCAGAGATGAGGGAAGCATCACTTGGCACGGGTCACAAGCAGCAATGTCTTGTGATGCTCCCAGGCAATAGATACACGACACATACTGATCTCCCAGAGACATCTTCCGGTTGCACTGGACACACCGCTTAAAACTGGGAACCAACTTGGAGTCCATGCGTTACATGAAGCATCGACGAGCAGAACCAAAGAATATTCACAAAAGAAGACACTTCAGTGAACAATTTTATCAAGTTTGCCAATGGCACACTTAAGAGAGGCCTATACCAAGCAGAGCTACAAAGGAGGAGACCTAACTCTTCTAAGAGAAAGGAAGATCTGATGTCACAGGGTAGAGTCGCGGGATATAGCACGTGGATGGTGGGAGGAGCTTTGTTTAAAGATATTGCGACAAATGAGCTCTCAAGGAAGAGCTGCCATAAGTGTGGATAACTGAACCATATCCACATCCCTAGAAATGCATTTTCGGAATGTGATGGGTATGAACAATTTTGGAATGTGGCGGGGATGCCGAATTTTGGAATGTGGCAGAGATGCATAGTTTTAGAATGTGACTTGAATATGCAGTTTCAGACTGTGGCAGCAACACTCATTTTCAGAATGTGGTAGGGATGTGCATTTTCGGAATGTGATGAAGACTGGCAGTTTCAGAATGTGTCAGTGACACAATTTTTGAATGTGGCAGCAAGGTACAATTTCAGAATGTGTTTGGAACACTCAATTTTAGAACGTGGTGTGGATGCCCAGTTTTGGAATGTGGCTGGAAAATGCAGTTTCAAATGTGGCAGAAATGCATTATTTTGGAATGGGGCAAGGACAAGCATTTTTTAGAATGTGGCAGAGGTGCTCAGTTTTGGAATAAAGTGGTGACTCAATTTCAGAATGTGGCATGGATGCAGTTTTGGAATGTGGCTGGGGCACACAGTTTCAGAATGTGGTAGGGATGTGCATTTTCGGAATGTGATGAAGACTGGCAGTTTCAGAATGTGTCAGTGACACAATTTTTGAATGTGGCAGCAAGGTACAATTTCAGAATGTGTTTGGGACACTCAATTTTAGAACGTGGTGTGGATGCACAGTTTTGGAATGTGGCTGGGGCACACAGTTTCAGAATGTGGTGGGGATGAGCAGTTTTGGAAAATGGTGGGAATGTGCATTTTCAGAATATGACAAAGAGCAATTTTGGAATGTGGCTGTGACACCGCAACTTCAAAATGTGGCATGATGGTACAATACGAGAATGCAACTAGGGCACACACAATTTTGGGATGTGGTGAGGATGCCCAGTTCTGGACTGCGGCTGGGAAATCCAATTTCAGAATGTGGCAGAAATGCATAATTTTGGAATGTGGTGGGAGCAGGCATTTTTGGAATGTGACAGGGATGTACAATTTTGAAATGCACTTGGTGACACAATTTCAGAATGCGGCAGGGATGCACAATTACGAAATATGGCCTGGGACACACAATTTCAGAATATGGCGGGGACATACAATTTCGGAATGTGATGGTGATGCACAGTTTCGAACTGTGGCAATGATGCACAATTTCTGAGATTGGAAGTGACACAATTTTGGAATGTAGTGCTGTAACACACAATGTTGGAATGTGGTGGGGATGTAATGAGCAATTTTGAAATGTGGTGGGTGCTTACAGTTCTGGAGTGTGCCAGGGACCATTTCAGAATAAAATATTGTGTCCTATCACATTCCAACAGTGTGCATCCCCACTGTATGCCAAAGTTGACAGTCCCCGCCAAATTCCTAGATGTTTGTCCCTGTCGCATGCTGAGACTGAGTGTCCCCCGCTACATTTTGAGATGGTGCATTTGTACCACATTCCACGACTGTATGTCCCACTCCAACATTCTGACACTATGTACCATCCTGACATTTGTTTGCTTTATTCAGTGCTGTTTTCCAAAACCATCTCCTACCACTGTCTAAGGTACCATGCATCTAAACATTCTGGAAGTGCATGCACTGCAGCCAACCTTGTGAAAGTTTTTTTTATTTTTCTCCAAATGATTACTACAACTATGGTTTGGAGAACTAGGTCCCATAAAATTGCTGACAGGGGGGACTAGGCTGTGAGTTCTGGTTATGCAAAAGCACTAGCTCTTCACCAAAACAATGTAGAGATCTAGGGCCAGATTCTTAAAACAATTTGGGACCAAGTCCCACAATGCAACTCCAGTTGCGAACTGAGATCTCCACAGTTGCGGAGATTGGTATTCTCAGTCTGCCACAGCTGCGGGAGATGTTGCGCCTGGTCCCACCAGCCGTAACCTTTTTCCGCAACTATGGGGAAAAACCACCAGCAAGCTGCAGTAAATCGCAAAGCCAGTTGTAAACTGGTTCCACTTTTGAAAATACCATAGCTGAGGGAGAAACTGCAGTTCCGCAAGTGCAGAGTTTTCCCCGCAGCTGTGGGATTTTCATAGGCTTTGAGAATTTGGCCCCTAATTTTTGCTATGAGGCTTATTGGGGTTATACTGATTCTAAATCTGCAATGAGGCAGTTTTGACTAGACTCCCTCTTTAAATTACAACTGCTAGAATTTACACCATCTCTCTAGTTTCTCTAGGTCCTTCTGGATCTCCCACACCCCCTCATGATCTAGCCTCCTGCACAGCTCTGTCTCTTAAGCAGAGACACAACTTTCCCTAGATACCTTCCCCTATGTCACTTGTGAACATGTTAAATCGTTACCTCTCTGTCCCGATTTAACCGCATTCACTACTACCCTCTGCTGCCTCCCCCACCCCAAGCCAGCTTCCTACCAACCTAACTAAACCCCATTCTACTCCCAAGTCCTCCAACTTCTTCAGCAGTCTCCTGTGTGGTAGCGAATTGAAGGCCTTGCTGAAGTCAAAGTAGGGCAAATCTACCGCCCATCCTCTTGTCAGTTGCCTTGGTGACCCAAATGAAAAACAGTATCAGCTTGGTCTGGCATGACCTCCCTGACACACACCCATGGTGCTTGTTATCTTGTAGTCAGTTCTCTAAGCAGGCCACCAAGCTTTCATTGACTTTGGTTTCCATCAACTTCCCTACAGCTAATTCACAAACAGTGAAGGAGGGGACCTGTTTTTTCCAGCGGAAGAAAAGATCTGAGAACAGTGGGTGTGGAGCCAGAGGATTGCACACCTGGGTGGTGGTCAAGTTCGGATGACTGATCCGGTGACTGAGCATGCTTAGTGGAAGACTGTACAAACATGGACAGTGAACTGAATCTGGGTAGTCAGAAGTATGCTTTACATCCAGAGATGGTGGCATTGAACGCAATCTGCAGACATTTATGGAGCACAGTTTCAGTGAGAGATAGGAACAATTAGGTAATCATTTTGACACTCCCCAACAGAAAGATACTAACTGAAAAAGTGGCCAAAGGTGTACAATATATATATATTTTGTTTTCAGTTTTTCTTCTTATATATTTAAACCCCCTCTTGTATAATAACTCAGATAATATCCACGCTCCTGACAGGTTCTGGATATTTATAGTAAAAAATATACATATATTTTTATTACTTCTTAAATTCTTCGATGTGTGCCTTAGAGTCACACTCTCATCATCACTTTGTTTTCCAGTGTTTCTTGGCCTTTCTGTAATGTCAGTTTCCACTGCTGTGCACTGATTAGCTAACATTGTGAAAAAATGTTAACTGACATGCTAGAATGCCCAAGAAAGTGAAAATGCAGTTACTTACTGTAACTGTAGATCTTTAGCAGAATGTCCTCGAGTGAACCATTCGTATGGAACTGTAAGACGTTAGCATCAGGGCCACTCAAAAACGTTTGTCAGCTGGGGCACCCACATCGACGTACACTGTCACTGCCTATATAATGTAGGCTGCCCCATCATTTCTCAGTTCCCCGCTGGAGACAAGCTCAGAGGATTTTCAAACTGACAGCGACAGAGAAAACTAGCATCAAAACAGGCGCATGGGAGAGAGCACAGAACCAGATAAAATTCTCTAATAAGGCAGAAGCAGAGTACAGAGTGTGTAAGAGCAGGCAAGTCGTCCAGTTAACACCATATGAAGCACAGATGGGGGAAGGTGAACTGTAGCTCAATGGAGTATCTTCTCTCAAAGATACACTGTTACAGTAAGTAACTGCACTATCTTCATCGAGGACATCTCCCTCCACTACGCCACACTTTTGGAAAGATTCCCAAGCAGTACAGTAGGCACTGTTGGAGGCCGGCAGGATCAGTATGATCCTAAGACAGAAGACCTTGCAAAACAATAAGGCCAAAACCGGCATGTCTACAAGAGACGATGACCAGAATATAATGTTTAGTGAATGTATCAATAGTGCTCCAAGTGACTGCAAAACAGATGTAAGCTGCCAACACGATGTGGGAACAAGACACAGAAATAAGACTAGTGGAGTGGCTATGGACAGGACCCAGAAGCTCCTTACCATGCTTCTGGTAAGAGAAGACAACACAAGATGCCAGCCATGTGGAAAGGCATTTATTTGTTAGATACAGGGGAGCCCACCATCATGAGGCTGAACGATACAAAGTTAAGATTTGTTGCAATCCTTAGGTAATAGTGTTGAGTTCTATGAACTTCTATGGTATGCAACACCCGTTCCACTCTATCTGTAGGGAATGGAAAATAAGCAGGATGTTAAATAGACAGATTCAGTGGTGAAGTCGGAGACAACTTTCAGCAGAAAACAAGGACTGGTCTTTAGAGCAACCTGATCCTTGTGGAAAATAAGATAAGGATGCTATGCTACCAAAGCTTGAAGTTCGGACACTTTTCCTGCCAAAGTAATGGTCACCAGAAACAGCATCTTCTAAGACAGGAAGTGCATTTCACAGGTAGCAGTTGATTCAACAGAAGGTGCTGTTAAGGTCCCACACTGGAACTGGTCTACAGATCAAGGGGATATTTATTTATTTGTTTTTGGTAACTGGGTAAGTGCACTAAGCAAAGACCTGCCTATTTTCAGGCATGAACCGGGAGAGTACAGATTCCAGGATGCAGGATATGTAGGATACCACTAAGGAAGCAGCAGGAAACTTCAAGATGGGTAACTGTCGTATCTGTGAGGGCATGAAAAACTGAGACAACAGCCACAAATGCATCTTCAAAGAGCAGTTTTGAAGGCCCAACTCCAAAAGGGAGAGGAGGTAATCAGTACATGACTCACTAGACATGTAAAAGGTCCAGGCTATGGGAGGTTCACCGTATCATGAAACACTTCCATTTTTAGGAGCAGATACATCAAGACATGGCTTAGATGCTGCAAGGAGAACACCAGCAGCTGCAGGGGAAAAAAGCAGTAGAGTTCTGCGCCCTTAAGAGCTAGGCACGATATGCAGGGGACCAAAGACCTGAATGCACCAGGGAACCCTGTTTCTGCATCAGGAGACTTGCTTTAAAAGGAAGCAGGACAGATGGTTCCAGCTGCCAGCTGCTGTAGCAGTGAGAACCAGATTTGTCTGAAAAGAACAGGGCCACCAGAACCAGGGTGGCCGGTTACACATGAAGTTTGAAAAGAACCCTCTGGATCAGAGGGAATGGAGGAAATGAGTAAAGGAACCACTCTTTCCAGGAGAGCAACAATGCATCTCGCCAGCACACTGTAGGCCCTGGAGTGAGCAAGTAAGCAAAATATGAGGGTTACTCACCTATAACTGCAGTTCTAGGAGTGGTATATGATGCACATCCACACTCTGGCAGTCTTCCTTTCCCCTTTAAATCTACCAGACGTCTTCCAGCTAAGCTCCTCCCACCCACTCGGATGGTATACTTCTCTGCAGTGCCCCATGATGTATGATCTTTGCACGCTGGAAGCAAGGATCTGTGTGCCACTTGACTGGAGAGGTCGGGTGGTTGTGTGGATGTGCACCATATAACACTCCTAGAACTATGGTTATGGGTGAGTAACCCTCATTTCTAGGGACATGGATATGGTACACTACCCACATTCTGGCAAACTCCTAGCAGTTCTCCGGGAAGAGAGGGCAAGGTGCACACCCCTACTTAGCAAATAAGGACTGGAGAACCGATGTCCCAAAACCAGCATCCTGGTATGACTCAAGGTTGATGTGGTAGTGGGAAATGACTTCCAAGTAGCAGCCCTGCAGTTCTCCTGGATAGGGACGTCCCTGGAAGCAGCCATCAAGGCAGTAGTATGTCTGGTGGAATGAACCCTAAGCCCTACGGGAGGCTCCCTACCAGCCAACCTATAGCAGAGATCTCTGCAGGAGACAATCCACCTGCCAGTTATCTGCTTAGCTGTCGGTCTGCCAAGTACGGCTTCAGCGTATATCACAAATAGCTGGCGAACCTCTCCCTGAACTCCCGCCGTGCGCTCCTTGTAGTAATCGAGCACTCACCTCAGGTCCAATGAGTGAAGGCTGTGCTTGGCCTCCAAGGCTGGACTGGTGAAGTATAATGGGAGGTTAATCACCTTACTAAGGTGAAACTCTGACACAACCTTCGGGAGGAACTTCAGGTAGGGGCAGAGGACAACCTTGTCTTTGTGGAACACCAAATATGGAGACTCCACTGACAGCACCTGCAGCTCACTGATCCTTCTGGCGGAGGTGAGAGCCACCAAGATGATCCTCCACGACAGGTGTGAGATCAGCTCGAATGGCTTGCCCATGAGCACTGCCAACATCAGCAACAAGTCCCAAAGTGGTGGTAGTTCACGCACCAGTGAGAACAGGTGGCCAAGGCCTTTAAAGCAATGCCCGACCATCATCTCTTGCATCATTGTCGTCATACCAGCCGACGCCCTGTATGCAGAGATGGCCATCAGGTGCACCGTGAGGGTTGTCAACCTCAATCCTGACCGGCCCTGGCCCGGTGGCACTGAGGGTTGAGGCGCAGGACACCACACCTCGCACCATGCTGCGACCCGGGTTCGGGAACAAGCCTGGGGCACCAGGGGTGGGCAGGGGGGAGAGAGAGGATCGAGCATCCAGAGGACTGCTCTATCTCGAGGAGGGATCCAGGGGTAGCCTGGCGTAACAGTGTCCCCCGGTGGAGACCGGCGGCACTGCGATGCACTCGGGCTTGCAAGCAAGGGAAGACGTCGGGCAGCTGTCTTCCGGACGTGGATGGGAGCACTCACGTCGCGGGCTGGGCGGCACTGCATGTCTCACGTCCGGGGCGTAACCAGAACAAGGGAAAAAAAACAGCTCTGTGGGGTAGGCGACGGCACCTGGCCCCCATGTCCACCGCCGTATCCCATCCACCCACCCGGCCTTCCAGTTCCTCCACCCGGGCCCTCACCTGCAACTCGGCCAGAACTTAAGAGAGTACCCAATGAGGAGGGGCAGTCCCACCCCAGAGGGATCCAGCCGGGGGTACTGGCTGGGGGGAGAGAAGAGAGGAGGCTCGGGATGGGTGGACCTCAGGAGGGCAGGATCAGGCCAGGATGCTTAAGAGGTGCCCCACAGCCTGCGACCCAAGGGAACAATAGTTGTAAAAAACAAAACAAACAAAACAAAAAAACCTCAGTCCTGACTGAGAAAGGGACCACAGGTAGCCAACAATGCTAGTCAAAGGGCAGGCCAGGGGTGTAGCTCCCTGCCCTGGCACCAAATAGAAAATCTTTTCCATTGGAAGGCATAGCAGTGACGGGTCAACTCTTGCCCGGATTCGAGCCCTGTTACCGGCTGAGGACGTTGTCACTTTAGTACATGCCTTCTTCGCGTCCAGGTTGGACTGTTGCAAGGCTACGGCTATCTGGAGGCAATGTCCGCCATCTACAGCTGGTGCAGAATGTGGCAGCCAGGCTGCAGACTGGTGCAGCAAGATCAGATCATATTACGCCTGTTCTTCGCAGACTGCACTGGCTTCCAATAAGGTGGAGGACTGCCTTCAAGGTTGGGTTATTGACCTATAAAGCCCTACACGGCTGGGGACCGGACTACCTACAAGACCTCCTGGTTCCTCACCACACGACCCATGCTCTCCATTCCCCGAGGACTGTGTCCTAGAGGTTCCCTGGGCTAGGCTGCTGCAGTCAGGTGACTGGGCTTTCTCAGGTGCTGCGCCAGCCCTGTGGAACTCACTGCCAAGCTATTTGAGGGAGGCACCCTTGATGGAAACCTTCAAAAAGGGCCTGAAAACATTTTTATTTGGCCAAGCATTTGAACTGTATAATTATTGAATATAACTATATGTTTCCCGACTCTCTTGATATGATAGATGTCACATGTAATCTGATTTTAGAGCTATTTGTTTATTTTAATTGTTATTCTAATTGTTCAGTTTCTCTGCAAGCTGATTGTTGTTTTTTGTGATTTTTCTGTTTGATGTTTTTATGAAATGTGCAGCGTTTTCAGCCTCTGGAAAGGAGTGCTATAGAAATATCTGTTAGTCTGTCTGCCTATTTATCCGGGAAGCCTCCGAAATGTGGAGCACATCCTCCTAAAGACCCAATGCCTGGAACTCTAGCCACTCAGGAACCAGGCTGTCAGGGGAAGGGACTGAAGGTCTAGATGCAAGACCTTCCCCTTGAGACAAGAGAGCAGGTCTGGGCACAGAGGCAAGCAGCATGGAGGTCGTCTGCTGAAGCTGAGGAGATCCAGGTATCAAAATTGATGTGACCAGTTCGGAGCTATCAGGATCATCCATGCCTTGTCCCTCTGTACCTTGACCAACACTTTGTGGATCAAGAGAAAGGGAGGGAAGGCATAGAGGAGGCCTGGGGTCCAGGGCCTTGCAAAGGCATCCCCCAGCAATGTCCCACACTGTTGGGGGCGGGCACAAAACAGCCTTATCTTGGCATTCTCTCAGGAGGCAAAGAAGTCCACCAAAGGAGTGCTCCACAGAGTGAACAGGTGGTTCACCACCCCCTGATGCAGAGACCACTCGTGAGACACCTCCCCTAACTGGCTGAGAGCATTCGCTAGCTAGTTGGAGGATCCTGCTACATGGATGGCCAGGAGATCCGCATCCAGGCTGTGCACAAAGATACGGGTGTGGGGAGCCTCCCGACATAGAAGAAGGGAGGGCATGCCACCCTGCTTGTTCAGGTAACACATGGTCATGGTGCTGTCCATCTGGACTTGCATGACTTGACCCTGGACGAATAAAGTGAGTTCCGTCAGAGTGAGGCGCACTTCATGGAGCTCCAGCAGTTTTATGTGGTGACAGGACTCCCTGGTGTTTAGAACCAATGGGGCCTGTGGATCCCCAGGTGTGCTCCCCATCCTACCAGAGACACACAGTGGTTGTCAGTGTGACTGTCGGCTCTGGGCGGAAGAACAGGATTCCTCCCTCCAGATGCTCCTGGATAAGCCACCACTGGAGGGCATCCCACACTGGCTGGGTCACTGTGACCGGCTGGTCCAGGTAACCTAAGTGCTGAGACTACTGGAGCCCAGCTCCCACTGCAGGTGGTGCATCCAATAGTGGGCCCATCTGACCATGCTGGTGCAGGATGCCGTGTACCCCAGCAGCTGCAGGAAGTCCTGGGCAGGGCATGAGCACCCAACCTGAAATGATCAGGCGAAGGAGATAAGAACCGATGCTTTGTCTGCAGAGAGTCGGGCCTTGGCCGGAGGCAGTCCAGCTCTAACCCCGATGAAGTGGATCACCTGCGAGGAGTTGAGTTCGGACTTCAATGGGTAGGCCCAAGTCTCTGGAGGACCTGGTCCGCAGACCACTCCACAGCCTCCTTGGATGGCCCAGCTATTAGCCAGTCGTCCAGGTAGGGGTAGACTCTGACCCTTTGGCATCTCAGGAATGTAACCACCATTGCCATGCACTTGGTGAAGACCCTGGGCACCAAAGAGAGGCTGAAAGGCATGACCTGGAACTCGTATAGAACCCCTTCTGTGTGAAACCAAAGGTGCTGCCAGTTGGATGGATGGACTGGAATGTGGAAGAATGCATCCTTGATATCCAGGAAGCAGAACCACATGCCCTGCTCCAGGGATGGTATGATCTGGTTCAGAGTGACCATCCGGAACTTGTGCTTCTTCTAATCATGAAGATCCAGTATGGGGCACCAGCCCCCCCACCCCAGTCCATAGCGGGACCAGGAAATACCTAGACGTGAAACTCTGCCCTGCCATGGCATCTGGGACATGGGCTATTGCTCTTTTCTCGAGGAGCTAAGCAGCAACCTCCCTAAGTATGGACAGCCTGCTGTGCGACACCACAGACTCCCTTGGGGCCCTGGGATTGCTATGGTGGGACAGCCTTGAAGTCGAGAGGCAACTCTTTGCCCGCTGCATCCAGCACCCACTTGTCTGACGTGATAACGGACCAGGTGTCCCAGAAATGGTGAAGCCAACCCACCACCAGGAGTGTGGCACTGGGAAGATTTGGAGGGGGCACCACCACTCCTATGCCTGTTCTATCTGGAGCCCTGGCCAGTGAACTTGGGTTTGGGGTGCCAAGTGTGAGAGTGCTCCTACCACTAAAAAGACCGAAACTGAAAGGGCCTCTCTGGCTTCTGTCCTTTCTGCTCCTTCTATAAGGAGTTCACAGAATCCAAGGTGGCACTGGACATCTCAGTCCTACTGAGATGCCCCTCCACCCCCGGGGTGAAGAGGTCGGTGCCCAAGAAGGGGACATCGGCCAATTTATGCTGGGTGTCTGCCATGAAGGTGGAAATCTGCAGCCAGGCCCTGCAATGCATCATGACAGCTGCTGCCACAGAATGGGTGCAAGAGTCGCCAATGTCCAAGGCCATCTGGAGCTGGTGTTTGGCCAGCGCTTGACTCTGGTCTTGGACCACCTTAACTGCCATCTGCAGATCAGCAGAAAGGTGAAGGAGGACATGGCTGAGGACTCCCATTAGGGAGTGACCAAAGCTGGCCATCATCGAGGTGTAACTTGCCTGATGGAGACCCAGGGAGGACGCAGCATACACCTTCTTTATTACATGGCCAAGCTTTTTAGACTCCTTATCAAGGGGCTTGTCCACATCCCCACCAATGCTGGTCTTCCAGAAAACAGAGTCAGCCACCAACCCCTCAGCCAAGGAGTGGACCAAGAAACCACACAAAGTGTCAGTAGGGACTGCATAATTGCGACCATACAGGTGGGTGCCACACTGGAGGCGGGATGCTGCCAAAGCTCCAGAGCCAGTCCCAGGATAGCCTCAGCTATCAAAAAGACGACCCCACCCGGGATTCGTCCCTATCCAAAATTTCAGTGAGGGGGCATTTATCCCTCTTCTGAACTGGATCCAGAGGGCTCTCCATGGACTCAGAGATCAGCCTAAGCATATCCCAATAGGACACTGGCCCATGGCTGGTATTGAGTGTTTCGGACACATCATGGACAAAGCCAGGGGTCCACGAGATCTGCATGGTGGACCCAGAGTCCTAGGACGACTCGTCAAACACGACCCTTGGCCGCTAATCACCATGCACCACTTGGGATTTGTCTAAGTGGGTAATCTCCAAGGACAACCAGCCTGGCAAGCCAGTAGCCAAACAGGAGTCTTTGGTGGGGGTTCCCTGCAATGGATGCCGTGGTGGCAGTTCCACCCTGATCGGGGAGAGGCAGGCGTTGACGACATCCATCTTAGTAGGACTGGAACAGGCTGATAGGAGGTGACCAAGGAATTGCCAGGGTCAAGGGTAGGGATGCCCAACTAAAGCACACTGCTGCCACAGCGGGGCCTCATACGAACATATGATTTAGCGGTTGCCGGTGTTGCATCCAGCGCCTCAGTGCCACCAGGCCGGCCTCAGCCCTTCCCTTGTTGCTCTGTAATTTGGTACAGGTCCCAGTAGCCTCCACAAGCCCCATTTTGATTTTTTCCCATTTCTGGTTTGCATTCCAGTGTGGCTGAATTCCTGCCAGGTACCCCCCTAAGATCTCACCCAATCATCTGAAATCAGCCTGTCTGAAGTCAACCACTTTGGTCCCTGTACCCACCGCCTCCCTGCCCATGTTGAGCATGAACCACACAGATTGGTGGTAACTCCTTGCCAGTGGGTCTGCCACCACCACCTCCCTTATAGCCTCTCCGTTGGATAGAACTAGATCCAGTGTATTACCCAATCTAGTCGGCTCGGTTACCAACTGTGCTAGGAAGATGTCCTGGAATGCTTCCAGGAGTATCTGTTTCCTAGCACTCGATGTGGCTGGGGTACCCCAATCCATGCCTGGCAGATTGAAATCCCCCACGATCACTGTGTTACCCTTCCCACACAGCTTCCTAATTTGCTCTGCAAGCTCCCTATCCAAGTCCTCCTCCTGAGCCTATACACAACCCCCATCCTGAGAGTCCTATTTCTCGTGTCCTGGAACTGCACCCACAAGGCCTCGTTTTTACCTTCTTCCCTTGCACATTTTATCCCCTCCCTCACATAAATCGCCAACCCTCCTTCCCTGATCCTTCTTGTAGATTTTATACCCTGGGAACATTAGGTTCTAGTCCTGGTATTGGTTGGCCCATGTTTCGGTGATGGCCGCTATGTCCACCCCCTCTGCCACCAATACAGCCTGAAGTTCTGCAGTTTTGTTTCCTAGGCTTCTAGCGTTCAAGGAGACAACCCTCCAAGTTGATCCCCTTCCTTCCTTACCCCGCCCTTTTCTTGACCCCCTCCATCGACCCCACCCTGGATTCATCCTTGTTCGTATGGGGGTGGTAGGCTCCTTAGGTTCCCCTCTTCGGAGACGTCGCTTTCCAGCTGCCCACTCGCTATCCCACCGTCTAGTTTAAATTAACTTTTGTTCTCCTCTATCCCGTTTTAACACCCTCTGCTCCTCCCTGCTCAAGTGTAATCTGTCCCCTGTGAACAGATCACTATTGTTTTAGACCCTGCCCCAGCCTCCCACTATCCTGTACCCCTTAGACTGACACCATTCCTTCAGCCAAGTGTTGAACTCCTCAGTCCTACCCTTCCTTGCCATACCTACGCAGGGCACCGGTAGTACATCAGAGAAGGCCACTGATCCCCCTACCTCCTTACACAACCTCCCCAGTTCCTCAGACCTTTCCCTTATCACCGCCACTGTTTCACCCAACCAAGTCCTTCATCCCCAAGTGCATAAGTCATAATGCAGTTGCAGCTTGCGATGGAGGCACTCTTTGTTAGATGATGATGAGGAAGAGTAATGGCGCTGGTGCCTCCCAGATCAGCGAGCTCAGGAGTACGAGGAGTCTCTTGACTGCGATCTCCACTGAGACCACTACCGATGACTAGGTTGCTGATAGTGAGGTGAAGCAGGCATAGGGGTCATGCTGATCACATGGACTGGCTCCTGCTACATGACCTCGAAGGGAGGCAGTTCCTGAGAAGAGACAGCTAGGTCCACTGACTACTCCTGACCCTCTTGAGAGAGACAGTCAAAAGGACCGGGGTTCTAGAGGTGGAGTTGCCTCGACCCCTTCTGACAACAGGCTGACCGGGTCGAGAAAAATCTTGACCACCTGGTCAGTATTATGGCCAACAAGCCTGATGGGGTTATTGTGGAGCTAGCAGCCTCATTCTCGACCAAAACAGGCTTGACGACCATTGAGCAGTGGAGGGAACTGCAGAAGCGGGAAGAGAGTGCCGATTCCCAGTCCCACAACAGATGGTGGAACTTCTTAGTCTTCTTTCTTGCTGCTGTGGTGGGAGGGGCCCTCCTCGTAGGTCTGAAGGGACTCAGACATGTCCTGAAACGTCCTGGAAAATGATGCCCCAGCACTGGCCCCGGCTGGAAGCAGTGGTGAGATGACGAGACCCCTGCCGCAGCTTGAGCTGCCACCTCTTCCATCGCTGCAAGCTAGGGCAGAGATCACTTTATGCACATCCTTGGAGCAAACCGGAGGGCCCCATTCGGCTGGCTGGCTGAGAAGCGATGGTACAGTAGTCTTCTAGAGACAACAGGAACAAGGTCTTATATGGGCCACAGGTGGCAATGTCATGCTCTGCCCTGAGGCAGTAAATGCAGGAGGTGTGTGGATTTGTCCTCGATATTTTCTGGTTGCACTGTGTGCAATGTTTAAATCCCAGACCTGATTTGGATTTCTCTTGGTCCACAGTGGTGTCAATGATGAAACAGAATCGAGAAGTACACTCACAAAGTAGCTAAAAAAACAAGCATGCCAATGGTGCACTTAGAATAGGCCTACATTGTGCGCGGAGCTGCAAAGGAGAAGACCTGACTCTTCCAGTGGAAAGGAATATCTGATATCAAGGGGTGAAGCTGAGGAGTATGCCACTCGGATTGGTGGGAGAAGCTTAGCTTGAAGACGTCTGGCAGATTTAAAGGGGAAAGGAAGACTGCCAAAGTGTGGATAGTGCACCATATCCATGCTCCTAGAAATGAAAATGACGTACCTACCGTAATTCTTGATCTTCTCTTGTATCTTCACCATTCATTACTGCTTGGGGGTAATGCGGAGGTGCGCACCCAGTACGGGAGATTTTTTTGGGGGAGTCGGCTCCAACAGCGCCGCCCCCGAGAGTGACGCACTACGTCATGCGCGAGGGGCGGCCGTTAGGTGCCGCAGACGACGACTCCACCTCAGTTCTGGTAGCCGGAGAGGTGAAAACAAAGGGTAAGGAAAAAGGAGAGCGAGGCAA
This sequence comes from Neoceratodus forsteri, assembly GCA_016271365.2. Lineage (NCBI taxonomy): Eukaryota > Metazoa > Chordata > Ceratodontiformes > Ceratodontidae > Neoceratodus > Neoceratodus forsteri. The sequence goes on from JADMNL010000034.1 coordinate 80,945,488, forward strand.
GAGAGCCGAGGGACAGAAAAAGGAAAGGATATAAACTGAAAAAGGAATAAACTGGTAGAGGACAGAAAGGAGAAAGAGAATGCCTACCCTAAGGGACCGTAGGGCCTCCCTCCTGGGGTGGCTCCAAGGGAGGAACAGATAAAGAGAAAGAGAAGAAGAAGAAGAAGAAAGGGAAGAAAACAAGGGATGCTGAGAGGGGAGAACACTGCCCATAGATATATTGGTTGAGAGGCTTATAAGCTCGGAACCAAAAACAAGGGAGCAAGAATCCCCCTCGTGATAGGACTGAGAGAAGGTTCAACTGAACTGCTTTTACAGATTGGACACAAAGGGCAGATTCTCTAACCTCCCACTATCCCAACCCCCTACACTCTAGCTGAGAGCTCACAGACTGCCCAGGCAGAAAATCTGTTCCGGAAAGAGAGTGCCCAACTAGGAGGGGGAATAAGCCCCTTAGCACCTTGTTAAGTGCTAACACAGAAGTGTGTGGGAAGGGGTTAAGCCCTACAGAAGGCAGCTTTGTATGAAAGGATAGAGTGGGAACTCAATCAGACTCCCTGAAGGCAAGGTAAGAACAACAGCTCAAGGTTAATGAAGTGCCAAAAGCACCAACCAGAAGAAGCTGACAATATTAATTAATACCTGCCAGAGGAAACCTGAAAATTGGGGCCGAGCCATAGAGGGACGGTCTCTTCAGCTGTGAACTGAACAACATGGCTAAGAAGCCTAGAGGTCACCCCTAGGGGCAATCAGAAAGAGTTCCATCAGGATAGAATAAATTCTACTCATTCCCCTTTACCTTGAGGAAAAGGATCCGTCCAGAGAAGAACGGAAATCAAGATAGGGTTTTTTTTTTTTTGGCTTGAAGGCCAACGGGAAAGGGGGAGGAACAAGTAGGGAGGGGGAGACGCCACAGTATGAGGCCACTGAGGGGAAGGTGGGAGGGTATCAGTAATGAATGGTGAAGATACAAGAGAAGATCAAGAATTACGGTAGGTACCTAACTCTCGTATCTTCCCTTGTCAATCTTCACCATTCATTACTGCTTGGGTGAGTACCAGGCCCCCCCCCCCCAAGGGGGGGATAATAGAAACCCTGAGGGAACAAGACCCTCAGCCTCCTGCTGGTGGGAAACAGGAGGGAAAGACCCTGGGCTAATCAGATGAAAAGCCTATGGAGAAGGAGAGCTAGGAGGTGTCCCCCAGGGACGGGGAGACAGAGGAAGCCCCTGCAGAAGCCTCCTAGACCTGGAGGAAAAAGACAGGTCCCCCGGAAAGCGGAACTAATCACCCTACGCTGGGCCAGGGGTGATAACCTCGATAGACGAAGCCATGCTGTCCGTCTAATACAAATAGCTGTCCCTGCAAGCCTGGAAGCCACCTCATTGGCGTCGTAAGATGCCCTTGCTTGGTGTCTTGCCAGCTCCAGGCCTATAGCAGAGAGGGCAATAGCTTGTCTGGATTGCTCCGTATCAGGCATTGATGCTAGGACTTGGGAAAGCATCGACCATAAAAGCCTATGGTAGGCAGCATGGTGAGCCTGATGTGATGCAATGCATAACATTGCATGACAGGAAGAGAACACTCTTCGCCCCCACCAGTCAAATTGTAGGGAATCGGAGTCCAGTGGGTGGTCGTGCGCCCGGTGGTGCCACCCGGAGGGAGTTTCTAGGAATGCCAATCCTGAAGGTGGGTTGGGAAGAGAACCTAAGGACTCCAGTGGGGCACAATACCTTCTTCTGCAGTCTGCCGGGGCTGGGACGGGGTGGCTGGCGACTGCCAGGAACGGATAGACACCTCCTGGAAGGGAAGAAGGGAATATGCCAGGATGGCACCACCAAATGCTGGGCACCGAATTCACTGAGGAGTTCACGTGTCTCCCGTACGGTATTGTCTCGCCTAACAAAGGAGATACGAAGATACCTCACCATCCTCGAAAGGATTCGCTGATATTCAGTGAAATCAGCATCGGAGAAGAGATGAGCAGTGGGTTCCTCTCCCTCTGAGGAGAGAGACGAAGATGATGGAGAGTTTGAATGTCAAGAGGACTCCTGCGGCGGTGGGGATAGGTGAAACACCCACTCATGCATATATCTAACGTATGAGGGGAAGGCCGCCGCAGAGCCTCTGAATGTCTCCCAGGATAATACGCCCGTAAGACCGACATGGCCTGGGAGAGAGGGGGGTAGCTGCAGAGGAATGGGAGAGGGACACCTACGACGAGGCAGCTATCCTCTGCTGAGGCTCTGAAATCTGGAAAACGGAGCCCAAGCCGGCGGGATCCCAGACAACAAACCAGGTCGTAGAACGGAACCCTGGGGATGCGAAGCCTGGAAGAGCCTCGTAGGGGATCCTCCCTTGTAACGAACCTGAAGCTGCATGGGTCCAGAAGGGCAGCCCACAGCAAGGCCACCAGAGAGGTCCCTGGAGCCCAAGAGGGAAAGACAGGGCCCAGTGCTACGGCTCCTACCCGCACCCCGAGGGGTGGCAGGTGAAGACCGAGGTGCCTCAACCCGGTCTCTCAACCTCCGGACTCTGAGAATGCCTTCCTCCTCGGCCCCAGCGACATCCCACCCCAAACAAGTGCAGCAGCACCGGGATCGGCAGCTACCGCAACCCCCTCCCCCAGCCACTACGCCATCCCTCTCCAGGGACCCCAGACCACCCCCAGCCTGGGAGGCCTCAGGAGAGGACAGCAGAGGAGACAGAGGAATAGGTGTGTTGGGCCGCCTAGCACCTCGTCTCACTGGAGACCCTGACTCCAAAGAGTCAGGGTGCCAGGACGGGTCCACATCCAAATCATCCTCCTCTGAGGAAGAAGAGACCAGCTGGACCTCAATACTGGCCACCCCAGGGGTCTCCAGAGAAACGGCACTGCGAACGGCGCCGGTGCCAGCGGCGGCGCCAGACTATCTCGGACCACCCATAACGCCCAAACCCTGCCCTGACTCCCCAACGGCGCCGGTCAGACCCTTGGCACTGGGACCTGACTCGGCGCCGCTAGGAGAACTGACCGGGCCCATGGCACCATGGGTGGCGCTGAGAGCCAAGACGGCGCCATTTGCCCGATCACTGGCACCGCGAACGGCACCGGGATCTGAAGCGGCGCCAGAAGGCAGCATCGAGGGTCCACCGATGCTGGGCCTCGATACTGGGGGAGCCTGCACCTCCAAAGAGGTGACTGCCGAGATGGTGTCTCCACCACTGCCGTGGGAGGGACCACGGCACTCCTCCGACACCATGAAAGAGGTGTCCTCCTCGGCAAGAGTAGAAGATGAGGAGGTCTCCTCCTCCTCTCCAGACTGTATAGGCCTGGGAGGGGACCCGGAGGAAGGGTCTAGAGATCTTACCTGGGAATCCCTGGAGCAACGCCGTCCCCCGAAAGTCGGCGAAGCCATGCCGATCTTGAACGCACGGGCTTCTAGGACACGACGGTCCATCGAGAAACAGGCGTCGCACGCATCCATATCATGGTTGGGTCCCAGGCAGCGAAGGCAAACATCATGCTGGTCTGTGACGGAAAAATGATGGCCACAGGAGCACTGACGCATAGGGGCACGGCCCGACTTCGATTTATGTTTGGCTCCTGAACCTGACATGATGAGAAATAAACACAAAAACACAGCAAAAAGATCCCAGCGCCATAAGAAAAAACAGAACGGTCTTACCGGCTAACCACTTCAATGGCTTTGGGATGATCAGAAAGCGGAGGAGTCGCTGCAAGTAGGCCTCTGACGCAGCTGTAAACCTCTCACGCAGAGCAGGTGCAGCCTCGACGTCGGGAGAAACAGAACTGAGATGGAGGAGGAGTCTGTGGCACCTAACGGCCGCCCCTCGCGCAGGATGCGTGTTGTTCTCGGGGCAGCGCCGTTGAAGCCAACTCCAAAAAAATAATCTCCCGTAGCTGGTGCTCGCGCGCCTCTGGCACTACCCCCAAGCAGTAATGAATGGGGAAGATCGCTGCAGTTTTATGTTGTGTGGGGGATGCAAAAAGGTCCAGCTCCGGACAACCCCCATCTGTGAAAGATGATATGAATGATAAAATTCAGATGTTTCTGCTTGTGGGTCGGCCTGGGACCAGTTTAGAAGATCTGCCAGGATGCTAAGGATGCTGGGCAGAAATAAGGCCATGAGAGAAAGACGTTGAGTTCCACTGCCCAGTGCCAGACTCTCACTGCTTCCCAGCACAGGAGCTAGGACTGAGCACTGCCTTGTTTACTGAGGTACTGCATCATGGAAACATTGTCAGTCCAAATCAGCAGGGACTGACCCCACAGAGCCTGAAGGCCAAGCAGAACAGCCCTCATCTGTAGGGTGATGTGGAGAGAGCGGCAGATAGGAGCAGAGGCCTTGCATCTGAAACACTCAGAGATAAGCACCCCACCCAAACACAGAGGCATCTGTTGTAAAGACAATCATCGGCGTGGGATGGAGAAACAGAGACCCTCTGTCAAGGTTGGAGCAGTCCAACCACCCGAGGAAGACACAAAGAGGAGATAACATCAGAATGAGACACTCCAGTTCGTTGAAATGCCAAGCCCTCTGGAGCCAGAAATGAAAATTACGTACCTACCGTAATTCTTGATCTTCTTGGACGAGTCTCCACCACTTATTCACACTAGTGGGATTAGCGTCGGAGGCACTAGGACCCATCGGGAGCAAACTTTTTTGCTGGAGGGTCAAGGAGATCAAGGCCATGAGGCATGGCGTGAGCAGCGTGCCTCAGCGGCAATGACCATCTCGGCGACGACCCTCCAACCGCCTCAGTACCTTTTTTACCAAGGAGGTGCAGCGCAACTAACGTAAAGAGTAAATCTAACCTTAAAAAACGGACATAAGATAGTCCGTACGACCCGTGTAAGAAGGGTCAGCAAAGAAGTCCTCACGGCCTAAAGATTTGAGGGAGTGAAGACCAACACAGCGGTGAGCTCGGGGGATGGAGGGTGGGCGTGTGAATGAGTGGTGGAGACTCGCCCAAGAAGATCAAGAATTACGGTAGGCACGTAATTTTCACATCTTCCTGGACATAAGTCTCCACCACTCATTCACCTAAGTGAGAGTACCAAGCTGATAATCCCCAAAGGCGACAGGAGAGCCAGAGCTCACGCGTCTAAGATAGAAGCCCATGTAGGATAGTTCTGCCGAATGCGGAATGTCGCCTGGCATGAACATCCAGTGCATAATGCTTAACGAAGGTATGCACTGAGCTCCAGGTGGCGGCAAGGTGCAGATATCCGCACTGCAACATTGCGACCTCATGGCAAAGATGCCGAAGGGACCGCCTAGTAGAGTGAGCGACACTCTACCCTCCAATCTAATTCCTGAGCCATGGAGTAGCAATGTGAAGGCATGCCACTAACCATGATGAGATGCATCTAATAGCGACCGGTTGACCCAGCCGGGTGTCGCTGAAAGAAACAAACAGTTGCTGAGTCTTTATGAAAATTCTTGGTTCTATCTAAATAGAACCGCAAGGCTCTCTTAACATCCAAGGAATGAAGAGATCTTCCCCTTCATTTTGGAAATTAGGGAAGTAAGAGGAAGTACCAGAGGTTGGTTTAGATGGAATTCTGACACAACCTTGGGAAGAAATTTAGGATAATCACGGAGAACTACCTTGTCTTTATGGAATACAGTATACGGAGGGTCCGTCACAAGGCATGAATCTCCGAGACCCTGCGGGTTGAGGTAATGGCCACCAGGAAGGCAGTCTTCCAGGTAAGAAATTTTAGCTCACAGATAGCTAAGGGCTCAAAAGGCTTCCGAGTGAGCATGTCCAGCACCAGGTTAATGTCCCAGGTTGCAACTGGACGCTTAACAGGGGTCTGGTATGAAGAATCCCTTAAGAAATCTCTTCACCATAGGAAGCTGAGCCAGAGTCAAGGAAGAAACCGGCTCATGGAACGCAGAGATGGCACTAAGGTGAACTTTAACTGTGGAGTACTGAGACCTGAGTTTGATAGGTCCAAAGATACTCTAGAACCTTGTCAGGAGGACAGGAAAAGGGATTCCAAGAGGACTTGCACACCAGAGAAAGCGTTTCCATTTTAGGAAGCATCGTTTTCGGGCGGCTTCAGCGCAGCCAGAGAAGGATGTCCGAGACTCTGAGAGACGTTGAATCGATTCACTTCTACCTCTTCAGGAGCCACGGATGAAGGTGAAGTGATTTCAGGTTGGGATGGACCAACGAACCCTGAGTCAAAGAGTTGATTTGCAAGGGAAGTGGTCTCGGAGGCTGCCAACATACTGTTGAGCAGAGAAACCATACTTGCCGAGGCCAAGAGTGAGCAATGAGAATCATTTTGGTCCCCTGAGACTCGAACTTGAGAGAACTCTCTGGATTAGAGGGGAGTGGTGGAAAGGCGTAAAGAAAACGTTTTGTCCATCCAGCCTGAAGCATCCTGACAGAAAATGCCAGGCCTGGATTTCTGGAGCAGAAGAGAGGCAGTTTTGCGTTGAGTGGGGATGCAAAAGGTCCAGGTCTGGAGTCCCCACTCTTCGAATAGTGACCGACTACGGCTGGATCTAGAGACCACTCCGTGAGGTCTGCCTCCGTTCTGCTGAGGTGATCTGCTAGATCATTTTGTATACCTGGCAGATAAACCGCCTGAATCAGAGACTTGTGCTCAAGCACCACTCCCACACCCTCATTGCTTCCCTGCAAAGGGGTAAGAGTGAGCACCGCCTTGCTTGTTGATGTAATACATCACAGCTTTGTTGTCCGTTTGAAGGAGAATGTTCTTGTGACAAAGGATATCCTTCAGAGCTCGGATCGCGTAGAGGACCGCTCTCATCTCCAGGACATTTATGTGGAGAAGAGTTTCGAACTGAGTCCATACACCTTGAGTGTGGAGGGAGCGACAGTGAGCTCACCATCCCATTAGCGATGCGTCTGTGGTGATGGAGATCTGATGATCCGGGGAGCAAAGGGGAACCCTTCCAGGAGATTGCTCTCGAGTCCAACAGGTGAGAGACCCTCGAAGGGGCTCCGTCACCTTGATGGGATAAGACTGGGGGTGAGAGGTCGGAGACCACTGAGTGGAGAGCATCCAGTGGGTGGTTCTCATGTGCAGCCGGGCCAGGGGTACAGTGAACACCGAGGACGCCATGAGACCCAACATGCGTTGCATCGAGAGAGCTGTAACAACCCGATTGGTTCTCCCGATGTAGGGCCATCGAAGGATGTCGAGTCTTCTGTCCTCTGGAAGGAAAGCCTTCGCGGAAGAGGTGTCTAGAAGCGTCCCTATGAAAAAGGAGCCTCTGGGAGGGCTGCAGTTGTGATTTTCAAATTCAGTAGAATTCCCATGGGCGTAGAAGAAGAAAGTTGTTTGCCAGCTTCCAAGGTCCCTTGGCTGGAAAGGGCTTGCTAGAAGCCAATCGTCCAGGTAGGGAAACACTCGGAGTCCGATCTTCCTGAGATGCGCTGCGAGAACTGCACAACACTTTGTAAAGACTCACGGCGCCGAGGATAGCCCAAAAGGCAGGACTCTGAACTGATAATGCTGACCCAGAGCTACAAACCTGAGGAACTTGCGGTGGGTCGGGTGGATGGGGATATGCTGGTAAGCGTCCTGCATAGCCAGGGAGGCCAGCCAGTCGTGCTGATGCAGCAAGGGTAACAGGGTACCTAGGGAAATCATTTTGAATTTCTCCCTGGGGAGAAATCTGTTTAACTTTCTGAGGTCTAGAATGGGGCGCATTCCCCCAGATTTCTTTGGAACCAGGAAGTAATGGGAGTAGAACCCTGTGCTTCGCAGATGCGGAGGCACCAGTTCTATTGCCCTGTTGCTTAGAAGGCCCTGGATCTCGGCGGTGAGGAGGTCTGACTGAGAGGCCGACAACCTGGGTTGTCGTCTGGGAGGACAATTCGGGGGGGTTTCCAAAAATTGAGAGAATAACCCTCGCAAATTATCTGAAGGACCCATTTGTCCGAAATTATGGACTTCCACTGGTTGTAGAAGTACATCAGACGACCTCCCACCGGAGGAGAAAGTTCCACCTCGGGCAATGTGGATGGAACTTGGGCCAGCAATTCATAAGGTGGCGCTGGGGGCTTTAGGCCCCTGCGCTTTCTGCTGCGCTTTCTTTTGAGGTTGGGCAGGTTGGCTTTTATGGAAGCTTCCCCTGCCTCTGCCTTGAAAGGACTGACGACTATGAAACTGACGTCTGTTCACATGCCCCCGAGAGGGAGCAGGCGGAGTTCTGGCCAACTTAATGGCCGACCTAGTCTTCTGAGTGGCCTCTAAGGCTTGTTCCACCTGAGGGCCGAAAAGAAAGGAGCCATCAAAGGGCAGTGCCATTACCTGCTGCTGAGCATCATTCGTGAAGCCAGAAGTACGCAGCCAGGAATGGCGCCGAGTACAAATACCTGCGGCTGCTGAGCGAGAAGCAGTGTCGAAAGCGTCCATAGCGGCTTTGACCTGTTGGTTACTGGACTCAATACCTCTAGTAACGGTCAGAAGAAGCTCTGACTTGGAGTCCGAATCTTGGAAGAGCTTCAACCATTCTTTTCAAAGAGTGCCACAGGATATACTCATACTGAGAAAAATAGCCTTGATAACTGTGTCACAGATACTTAAAGTGGAGGCAGCAAAGACTCTCTTACCTAATGTATCAATCTTACGAGACTCTTTGTTAATAGTCTGAGCTGTAGTAGTTTGAGGAAGAACGACTATATCATTCTCTGCCAGGACTACAATAGGATCCAAAGGCTTGGGATGCCAAAATGGGGCGATCTTGGGAGCTGAATACTTCTTATCAATGGATTTAGCCACTGAGGGAATAAGAGCAGGATTATTCCATACCATTTTAGACAGCGTCTCGAAGGAAGGCTGGATCGGAGGAGTCAAATCCGTAGGGATCTCCGAAGCATGAAGGTACTGGAGTCTTAATATCTTCCCAGGATTGATGTCTGTAGTCTGGAGAGAAAGAGTGGATCTCAGGTTCTTCAACAGAGACTTAAAGGACAGGTCCTCGACCACAGGCTTTGTAGAAAAGAAAGATCCTGTTTCCTCCAGTTCATCACCCAACCGAAGGTCTGGGTCAGGCTCAACATCATCTCCTGATGGTCCAGGAAGGACTGTTTGGACAGGAAAGGAGTGAAAATTAGGAGAAGAAATAGCAGAGAAACAAGGAGAGTCCCGAGGGCCCCAGGCCGAGGAAGGCAAAATGGGTTAAGCGGCACATAGAGGCCTGTGACACCATAGCGGCGCCGCCCGGACCAAGCGGCGCCGCCCGAACCCTGCGGCAACACCGGACTCACATAGCGCCCGTAGACGCCGCCCGCCAAGGCTCAAGCGGCACCAGCAGCGCCGACAAGCCAACAGACCCAGCGGAAGACGCCCGGAAGCCCCAGGAACCTGGAAAGCTAGAGAAGGAAAAAAACCAGGAGATAAGGGCATCGGTGTGGCCCCCTGCGCCACAGCCATGTGAGGGGGGGAAACACCTAAGCGCGGAGTAACCAGCACCGAAGAAGGCACCACGCGACGAGGAAGGTCCAACCGCCCTACCCGATCGCTGGAGGAGCCCGGGGGCTCCGTGGCAACCGAGCCAGGCAGGAGAACCAACCTCCGAGCCCATCGCTCCATAAGAGCGGCCCACTGATGAAACTGCTCATCTGGAGCCCTACCTATAGGCGGGGAGGGGCTCCGATGTCGAGGACGATGGTCACCAGCAGTTGGCGACTCCGAAGAAGGAGACCGGCAACTAGCTACGATAACCGACCGTCGACGTGCAGACATACCAGAGGGCGACCTCGAGTGATGCCTTCTCTTTTTTGACCTGTGGGCCGAAGAAGAGCTCGAGGCCGAACGGTGCCGAGAATGCGACCGTTTATTTTTATGCCGGCGGGGGGACCGCCCATCCCCCCGGGCATCAGACTGACCGTTGTCGGAACCCCGCTGAGGAGGAGGCGGCTGACCGGACCCAGCCCGGCTGACTGAACAGCTTTCATACGAAGTCTCCCTACCGTCACCTGACCTGCTCATGGTCGACTCCGTCCAGAAGGCCGAGATTTCTTCAAGTAAGTTAAATTTAAAATATTAGAAAAATTTAACGAAAATAGAATAAAATTAAGCGATACTACTATCGTGATAATGTTACAAAACAATAAACTGAAAACTATGCGCTAGTTTGAAGTTTGACTCCCGACAGGCGAGCGACGTTGTCACTGAAGCGCACTCGACGGCGGGAAAAAAGGAACTGAGGTGGTTGGAGGGTCGTCGTCGAGATGGTCATTGCCGCTCGAGCTGCTGCTCGCGGCGCCGTCTCTCGCGCCGACCCTCCAGCAAAAAGTTTGCTCCCGATGGGTCCTAGTGCCTCCGGCGCTAATCCCACTAGTGTGAATGAGTGGTGGAGACTTATGTCCAGGAAGATCCACCATTACAAAATTCTCATATGTAGACATACAAGAGGAGCAATAACGATGGCCACTGCAATGAGCCCAGTCAGTCGGAGAAGGCATTTTGCCGATACATAATGACAAAGACAAAAGCTGTGCCTGCACAATGACAGCAGTGACATGGTCTGCTGGAAGAAAAGCTCAACCAACCAACATATCCAAAATGGCACACATTTACTGAAGACACTGAAAGGAGGTTAGAAACGATTTTGTCTCTTTCACAAGACTGCCCATCAAACAACTGTAGCATCTTCAGCAATATGTAGAGGTTAGCGTCCCAGGACAGGGCTTCAAGAGCCAATCATCCAGACATGGGAATAAATGCAGGCCTTCTCTCCGGAGCACTGCTTGCCACCACCGCAAAGCATTTGGTGAAGACATTCAGTGCTGAAGATGAACCAAATGGCAAGACACAAAACTGATGAGAGCCTTCCAGCATAAAGTGGCGGTACTGTCTGTGACTGCAAAGCGCCTTGATAGAGAGGCAAACATCCTTCATATCTAGGATGCACATCCAATCCCCATGCAGAAGCAGAGACAGCAGGGACCTTTTTGTATTTGATGAACAAATTGAAGCCCCTGAGATCTAGCGGTCAGAGCCTTCAAGGAACACAGTCATCTCAGAGGACTGCAGATCCCAAAGTGTCACATCCACATCTGGATGGTTGCAGACTAACCAAAGAAGGTGGTCCAATGATGCCCTCTTCTGTGTCCCAGGAAACTATGTGATGTTGGACGAGACACAGGTAATGCCAATCAATGAGGAACAAAAAATGAAACTGCAGAGCTTCACTTACGTGCAACTTTATTCAAATGAGTAAGCGACCAAAAAAATCATCAAATTCCCTGAAATTTTGTGGTTTAGCACCACTTTATCAAGACTCTTGGTGGTCATCATGTTGCATGATTTCTTAGGGTACACTCAAGTTGAGGTCCCAGCTTGTGTGCGTGCAACCAGCTTGCTAAGCCCTGCTTCTGCCTTCACAGTATACTCTGCCGACTTGTGACAGGTTCCTTCTGAACATTCCGTGTAGCTCTAGCACATCTGGACAAATAACTTTTGGCCACAGAATGGGGCATAAAAAACTGACTTCTGAGGCCAGCCCGGTGGTGCTGAGGGTTGAGGCGCTGGACGCCACACCTCGCGCCACGTCGGCAACCCAGGTTCGGGAGCGAGCCTGGACTGCTGGGGCTCGGCGGGGTGAGAGGATCAGCGTCTGGAGGACTGCCTCCTCTCTCGGGGAGAGATCCAAGGCAGTTCGGGTGATAGCAGCGGCCCCCGGTGGAGACCGGCGGCACTGCGACACACAGGGTTTGCATGGGATGGAGAAGACGTCAGGCAGGTGCCTTCCGGACGTGGGTGGGAGCATCTGTGTCACGGGCTAGGTGGCATTGCACGCCCCACATCTGGGGTGTATCGCAAGAAAAATCCCCTCCAGCCTGGATAGGGGATGGCTCGCAGTGCCAGCCACCACACGCCCAATACCGGGCCTCCGTCCCCTATGATCTCCTCGCAGGCCCTGGCCAGAGAGGGTCTGCCGAGGAGAAAGTAATGCCCTTGAGGAGGTGATGTCATGGTGGGCGGTAGAAGGGCAGTCCAAGAGAGTTCCAGGGTCTGCACTGCCACAAATAAGAGTTGTAGAAAAAAAAAAAGAACGGACTTCTGGCTGTCGGCAGCAAATCCAGTCACACAAAGCCAGAAACAGACCTGAGGCAACTGTCAGAGGTAGCAGCATGGGCAAAAGCATCAGAGGCATCAAACAGACCATAGAGGATGCTTCCTAACATCGAGGCCATGAGCAACAGTCTGCTGGAGATCCATTTGAGTGGGTCCATCAGGCAACCTGTCGGCCACAGCTGCAGTGGACTTCCACATGCTATTTTGATATTTAATCATATAAACCTGATAGCAATCCTAAGGCCAAGGGACACCGAAGCATAGATCATCTTGCCTGTAATGTCCAACCTATGGGACTCCACATCAGGAGGGAGGGAATGCATGATAAAGTGCTTTCGACCGCTCATGGACTGTCATAATGACCACCAAATCAGTCTCAGGCAGAGACAAATAAAAGGCCATGGTGGTCAGTGTCGGGTACAGCTTGTCCGCCTTGTGGGGCACAGCAGGAAGGGCACCAGGCCTGTACCAGGCATGGTAGCATCCTCCAGAGGAGGGTGCATAAGAGGAATGTTCCACAGTAGGCACCGTAGAAACCTCAAGGAAGTCATGCAGGTTCAGCTTGGAGTCATTCTCTTCCCCAGCTGTGAGGCCTAGGGAGTCCTACACAAGCTTGAGGCGAACCTGAAATGAAGCATTCTCAGGAGGAGAATGTGGGGTGTAAACTGTCCTCCCTACAGGAATGCAGGGTACAGCTGGAGACCGTGGGCATGCTTGGACTTACTTTTCTTGTCCCCTTTCAGCAGAGACGTGGAATGGGCAGGAGAAGCTCCAGACCAGGAATTCTTGCACTTCCCTTGATGTCGATGCTTCTCAGAGTCAATAGAAGGCTTTTCCTTTAATTTCTCCTTTGGCTTTGACATCTACCGTTGCCAACTGCTGAGGTGAGCAATGGGACAGCGAAGACACAGAGCTGGTAGAGCAGGCAGGTGAAACCAGTGTTAAACACTGTGCATTCTCCATATTCATGAATGGCCTCCAACGTCTTTCGGCAGTGTCTCCTCCTAGTTAAAACCCTGGCAAATGGTGCAGTTCTTAATGTTGTGCAAGAGGTCCAGGCAAAAGACAAACAGTGAATGAGTACCATCCCTGTATATTTTCACTGTGCCACAATGACAGAGATGGAATAGAGGCACTTTATTCTTTGCCAAGGGCATAAAATATACATTGAAAGTAATAAACTAAAATAATGAAAAACACTAGCAAAGGTGTGGAGCATTCTGGCATAGATTTTCTATGATACGACGAGCAGCAGATGACTGAAGATAAGAACTGAGGAATGATGGGCCCATCAGTGTTACATAGGCAGTAATGAGGTAAACTGGCATGGGCAGCCTCAAGTTACTAGTGGTCCTGATGCCGACCGCTTATAGTTCCGTAAGTGTGGCTCAATGGAGGCAGACATCCTAGAAGAAAATCCCAGAATCCGACTGCGTAAACACTGAGGAGGCAAACTGCAGAGCAAAATCTGTAGCAGTAAATAAATCAAAATTCTTTTATGGAGGGGCTGGCCCAGCGGTAGCACTACTACCTGTCATGCCAACTACGCAGGTTTGAGAACAGACTCGCGTCACTAGGTGCCTGGGGGGAGGTGTCGAGCCTCCGGAGGGGGCAGCGGGGACTGTGCTTCCAGCAACACGCCTGATAGCTAGCTAGCAGAGGCTGGGTGTTACCATAGATGGGAGGTCCAGAAGGGTATGGAACATCAACTAACACTGTGGTATTGCACATAGACGACCAAGGGACTGAAAAACTGGAGAAAAAAACCTGCCAATGCAAGACGACAGACAGCCCTCCCGCAGGTTTGCACCATTGACTGCCAATGTAAGAGGATGGATGGCTCTCATACAGGCTTGGCACCACTGACTGTGGATGCAGGACGACGGCCCTCCTGCAGGCCTGGCACCACTGACTAGCGATGCAAGATGATGGACAACCCTTCTGCTGGCTTGGCTCCAATGACTGCCAGTAAGGATGGCGGAAGGCCTTCTCGCTGACTTGGCATCACTGATTGGGCACCTACTGGATCCTGCTTCCATGGCGCAAGCCAGTCTGACTCTGCCATGAGGGATAAGTTGAGGAGGAAATGGATAAGATGCAGGGATGGTGCATGACTGGGCTGGGAGAGGGGGCATCCAGAGGGGAGGCCGGCAGAAGGCAGTAAGGAGCTAACAAAAAAAATCCTTTTTATGAAGGAAAAAAAGACAGCTAAAACATATATTGAAAAATCAAAAACGGTTTGAAAAAAATAAGGAAGTATTTGAATATGCTATTATTTAACCCTGTTTTACAAGGCTGTAGAAATTCTGCAGGGGGAGAAAACCACATACCTGTCTGCGCTGGTATGGAGGACACAGTCTTGCTCTGACTGGGTGGTATAACCCGATCAGCATTTTGGCCTCTGGCCTCTGACCCAGCAGCAGAAATTTTGCTCTGGATCTCTTGATGGAACCCTTCGCTAAGCTTTATCTCGCTGGTCTTCAGCAGTAGGGAAATCATCTGTGATGACGGTTTATTGTCGCTCTCGGTGCCACCTGGTGGTGTCTTGTTCTGACAGGGTGGGGAGGTGGTTACAGGCATTCCCCCAATCATCTCAGACACTCGGCTGGGCAGGGAAATGGGGACTGGTTCAGAAATAGTCATAGGTGGAGATTTTGTAGCTTTTCGGACTAGTTTTGGTGAAAAGGCATGGACAACCTTCTCAGCAAAGGACGACGCTTTGGGTAGCTTTTCCTCTGTTGGGCTTAGGTCTGGAGAAAAGAATGGACTGGTCATCTTCTCTTGTAATGGTGAAACTGGCTCTGAGCTTGTTGCACTGCCAGGTGTTCGAGACTGGCTCCCAGACTCCAGGTCCTTCCTGTCCCCAAACCGGTTGTCTTTGCTGCTGGTCAGAGAGTCCAGCTGGGAGGCAATGCTGTCTACACCCTCAGGCTCTGCATGTGGTGGACTGCACTGGAAGGACATAGGGTCAAAGTCCAAGCTGGCTGCTCCAATTTCCGGAGGGCTCAGGTCCACATCTTCGGACCTGGGTGAGATAAGAGCAGGAATGTGCATCAGCCCATCGTCTGTGTCGCTCTCGTCCTGCAGAAGGTTGTCATACGAGTTGCAGTGGTTCATGTTTTCAAGGATCTGACCATTGAAGGAGGTGGAGAGGGCATCACTGCTGGACCTGGGCCTTCGAGGACGATATAGTCTGGACTCTCCTGTGAACAGACAGGAAACAAATGCAACTGGTTACAGACAGACTTATCAAGGCACATTTCAGTTTCATATTTGAAGTTACTGAACTGCCATGATCAACTACAAGACCACTGATGATATGGTAGTGTGGATGGGTGGGGGTGCCGACAGTCACATGCACCAGATGAAAAAACTATAAACTGTTCCAGTGCTTCTGAGGAGTGCAAATGGTGAGTGCGGAGGTTCAATAAAAACGTTCTTTTAGCACCCACCTTGGTCCCCTGGCGCTTCATTAATTTGCACAGTCCACTGCCTGTCTAGACACTCCATTGATCTGAAAGATCCACAAGTTGCCTCCGGTAACGCCACCATTAGGTGTCTATCATATCCCACTATGGTAGACCCCCCAGGAAGCAGCACATTTGATATGATAATGGCCGAGGGCACCAGGGCATTGGAAACTCTGTGATGTGAAGGGTTTGAGTCACCCGACAGGCTGTTTCCCCAACGACAACCCCCCCAACCCCAATTCACCATCCTTGTGATAGGGAGATGCCTCTAGTGCACCTCCCCCCGCATGTGGCCCGGCTGGTGACCACCCATACAGGAAGTGCAGTGCACCAATCCACCAAAGCAGGCATAATGTACCCTCTACTATTCATCAACTTTGGTGCACCAACTTTTTGGTGGGTAATAAAGGGTGGCGAATAACAGAGGTGCATTATGTTGCAATGGCAAAATATCATCTAGGTATATTCAGTTTATTTGTGTACAGTTTGGTAGCAAAAATACTTAAAAACCACAGTATGACTATTAAAATCTAGTTTAGGTCTTTTCTTATTTATCGATCAACTTTAAAGTAAGCAGTGATGGGGACATCAGTTTGCCATTATTTGTCGTGATGCATTTCATAGATGCACAGACAGTGTCGGCAGATAAGGGCCTATGGCCCACCTAGTCTGCCCATTTGTAACTTCAGTTTATGTTTTCCTAGAACTCTGTTACCCCTTACCGTTGACCTCCAGAATTCCTTTATGTCTATCCCATGCATTCTTAAATCCTGTGATTGTTTCAGCCCCCACGACTTCCTCAGGCAGGGTGTTCCACTTGCCCACCACCCGTTCTGTGAAGAAATTCTTCCTCACATTTCCTCTGAATCGTCCTCTCTCCAACTTCATCCCATGCCCTCTAGTCCTGGAACATCTTTTTCGCTTAAACATAGTGTATTCTTGCACCCTGTTCCTCCCTGTAAGATACTTGTATGTCTCTATCATGTCCCCTCTTCTCCTTCCTCTCCTCCAGGGAGTACATATACAATTCCTTCAACCTGTCCTCATAGGACTTGTGATGCAATCCATGTACCATCTTTGTTGCCCTCCTCTGAATCTTCTCTACCCTATGTCCTTACGTAGGTAAGGTCTCCAGAATTGTACACTGTACTCCAGGTGGGGCCTCACTATTGTCTTGTATAGTGGAATCATGACCTCCCTTTTCCTGCTGGTGATGCCCCTGCCTATGCAGCCCAGCATCCCATTTGCTTTACCTGCTGCCTTGTCACACAGTTTCCCTACCTTGAGGTCATCAGAGATGATAATCCCAAGATCCCTTTCCTGCTTGGTGCATGCTATATCCTCACCCCCAACTGATATATTGTGCCAGGGGTTTTGTGCCCCATATGCATTATCTTGCACTTCCTTGCATTGAATTTCAACTGCCAAACCCCTGACCATTCTTCAAGTTTCTGCAGGTCCCTTTTCATTCTGTCTACACCCTCTGGTGTGTCTACTTTGTTACAGAGCTTTGTGTCATCAGCGAACAGTGAAATTCTGCTTTCTAGGTCCTGCGCAATGTCACTGATGAAGATGTTGAATAGGACCGGTCCCAGCACTGATTCCTGTGGTACCCCACTGGTCACTCTTCCCTCTGTGGAGTGACAGCCATTTACCACCATCCTCTGTGTCCTGCCGCCCAGCCAGTTACCTACCCACCACACTACTGTCCTGCCCACACCCATATTCCCCAGTTTGTGTAATAGTCTTCTACGTGGGACAGTGTCAAAGGCCTTGCTGAAGTCCAGAAAAGCCATGTCCACTTCCCTCCACGATCCACCTCCCTAGTCACCGAGTCAAAAAATTAAACGATGTTGGTCTGACATGACCTCCCCCTGGTGAAACCATGCTGCCTTGGATCCTGCAGTCCATTGACAACCAGATGTTCCACCAATCTCTCCTTCAGTAGTGGTTCCATGATCTTCCCCACTACCGAGGTGAGGCTGACTGGTCTGTAGTTCCCCACTTCCTCTTTGTCCCCACTTTGGTATAAGGGGACTACATCTGCTGTCCTCCAGTCTTTGGGTACCTCCTCTGTTTCCAGTGATCGGCTAAACAGAATAGCCAGAGGTTCAGCCACCACTTCTCTTAGTTCTTTAAGGACCCTGGGGTGCACCCCATCTGGCCCCAATGCTTTCTCAACTCTTATTACTTCCAGTTCCTTCAGGACCCTTTCTCGTGTAAAGAGACTTGTGTGTCCATTTCTGCACCATTCTCACCCCTTGTACTCCCTTCAGACCCATTACCCTCCTCTTCCTCAGTAAAGACTGAGCAAAAATACCTGTTCAATATGTCAGCTTTACTGTTGTCATCCTCGATGGCCCCATCCTCCCCTTCAGTCTCACTATCCTCCTTTGCCTTTTTTTTCACTTATGTACCTGTAAAAGGTTTGTCCCTCTACCCACTGATTTTGCAATATGCTCTTCTGCCTGAGCTTTGGCTTCCCTTGCTGACCTCCTTGCCTCCCTTTGCTTCTCCTGGTACTTCTCCCTATCCCCTTCTGCCTGTGTCTTTTTGTATTGCCTGAATGCAATCTTTTTGGCTTTTACTTTCTTTGCTACCTCTTTGGAATACCATAATGGCCTCCTCTTCCTTCTCCTCTTACTAATCTGCTCAATGCATAATTCTGTTGCTCTTGTAATCCCCATTTTAAATACTGCCCACTGTTCCTCAACCCCTGATTCCTGACCCATTCCCCTTAATGCCTCTTTCAAGTATCTCCCCATTTTCCCAAAGTCTGCCCCCCTAAAATCCAGGATACGTGTTTTTGTGTGGTTTGGTTCTGCTCCTTCTGTGATTTCAAACCACAATGACTGGTGGTCACTGTTCCCCAGGTGCTCCCCCACTGTTACCTCCATCACAGTGTCCCTGTTTTGTGCGCTAAGGTCCAGTATTGCCTTCTGCCAAGTTGGTTCCATGACCAGTTGCTTGAGAGAGGCACCCTGAAGGAGTCAGGATAAATCTGCTCCTAGTTGATGCTGCTGCTGGGATGCTCCAGTCCACGTCTGGAATATTGAAGTCTCCAACCAGTACTACCTCACCCTTGTCTGCCATCCTCTGGATGGCGCATCAACTCCTATCTGTTTCTTCCTCCTGGGCTGGTGGTCTATAGACCCACACCTGTGCAGATAGCTGGCCCCGTTCTCCTTTCCAGCTTAACCCACAGTATCTCTCCCCCATTTTGTTCCTCCTGGATCTCTGTGGCCCTTATGTCATTTTTCACATACAGTGCCACTCTTCCTACCTGCCTGGTCTCTTCTGAATATGTTGTAGCCAGGAATGGCCATCTCCCAGTCATGGTTATCATTACACCAGGTTTCAGTGATGGCCACAATGTCCAGGTCTGACTGCACCATGACAGCCTCCAGATCTTCCATCTTGTTGCTAAGGCTCCTGGCATTTGCACACATGGCTTTCCATGATTTGACCTCCCTAGACTGTTTAGCTGTTCTACTCCAGCCCCTTCCTTGGTTGTCCTTTATCCCTGGTTCTCCTTGCTGATTTTTGCCCCTTTTCTGCCTATCCACCTCTTGGGCGCTAATCTCCATCTTTTGCATCATTTCATTTTAGCATCCAAGTCCTCCTCTCTCAATGGCCTGTGGCATAACCCTCAACTTTTAAGCACTAAAATGAGGGACACAGACAGTCAAAATGAGGACAACGAGGGACACTGAGCCACGTAATGAGAGGCACATCCTCAAAAATGGAGATACAAGCTAAGAACACTGTGAAAACCACTGGGTGTACTTGTATAAAGTTTGTTTTTGACTTAGCATCTTAGAATATTAGGAATTTGGCTTTACAGTCTGACTTTGCAGCTCATGCTCTGAGTGGGCAGCATCTTTTTCATGAAGCATGGATGAGGGACAGGGCACTTTTGAGGGATAAAATGGGGGACATCCCTCGTAATCAGGGACAGTTGAGAGGGATGGCCTGCAGTGGTGTCCAGAGAAAATACAAAGCTGGGAAATTTCAAAGGGCCATGGAGAGGGAGTGGCTAGGGGAAGCTGGGATAAAGTCCACCACCTACATAGCAAACACTAATATTTTCTCACTGAAATCTTGGACAATGACACTCAAAACGTAAAAAAATGAGGGACACTGGCCTTCATAATGTGGGGCACATCTACACACACATGGAGACATGTAACTCAGTGGGTGCTAGTGACTTAACAGCATTCCACCCCTGATAACAGCCTGGACACTAGCTGGAAACCCTAACAATGGGGCGACAACTCACAGTGAGTCTT
Source organism: Neoceratodus forsteri (assembly GCA_016271365.2). Taxonomy (NCBI): domain Eukaryota; kingdom Metazoa; phylum Chordata; order Ceratodontiformes; family Ceratodontidae; genus Neoceratodus; species Neoceratodus forsteri. The sequence continues at coordinate 80,965,323 of JADMNL010000034.1, forward strand.
TTGTGGGGTCCTCACCTTGCACTGCTAGATGCTAGGTAATCGCAGCTGTTAATCATACCTGGCCATCTGAAACAATGAGGGCGATTAGGATGAGGACTAGAGCGTGCTAAAGTAAGGAATTTTTTTTTAACTTCATTGATAGCCATGGAAGATTTGCACTAGTCATGATGGACAAGTAGAGGATTAGCTGCAGTAGTCAAGGTCAAGTTGTACTATTCCCTGGACAAGTAAAACAATGTTAAAATTAACCCTTTCTTCTGATATGAAATCTTCCTTTTCTTCACCCCTGACAGTTTCAATAATCTCTTCAATGACGCTGTTATAAACTTCACAGCCATTCTTAAAAATAACACAGTCCTTAGCAATGCACTGTAAAGTGTTTATTAAGACATTCACAACAACCAAAAAATCGGGACCATAATGCACTGAGTCAGTGATGTAGCAGATGACAGAGGTAGAATAACATGAGGAAGATATGGCCTGTACAACAGAAAGTGGTGGTGGATGGCGGATAACAGAGGGTGCACTGTACTGCTACAGCGGGGGTTTCCTCCCCTCCACTCCACCAGTCTTTAAACGCTGTCCCCAAAGAACATCCCAGGTTCCACTGGCCTGGATCGAGGGGGTCAGGATTGCAATTCGAACCCTAGTCCCCTGCATGACAGCATTATAAATCACGTTGATGTTGGTCAATCAGTGTCCAAAACCAAAGGACACTTTATCCTGTGCACAGCTCTCATCACATGCAGAGGCATTTTAGTGGAGCATTCAGGGTAGGAAAGTGGTCATTCATCTTTAAAATAAAAATGACAAACTTAAAATGTACACATTATCCTAACTCAAACAATAACGTAGTAGACGCTGCAGTACTTGGTATGTACACTCGCTACCACCTGCAGCGCTGTGTAGTACTTTCTCACCGGTGGGCCTCCACACAGCCCAGCCAACATCAAAGAAAACACCTAGCATAGACAGCAATGCTGCAGTAGAGGGCTACCCTGTCACATGACTGTGCATTAAAATACTACCGATGCATGGTCAGAAACCGGATCTCATTATGAAGGCTGGAAAACCTCATTACCTACAAGCTATTTATAAGTGCATTAAGCCACTCCAGGGAGTGCATTAAAGGATCAATGATGCTCTTCCTGCACGCATTAAGGACACTCAGTCTTTGGCCTCATGCCTGTCTACGCCCAAGGGGTGTGCATCTTTAACCCGTTCATACACACCCCATTATGGCTTATTGCTTACTTGAGGTCCTCTTACCCAAACTGCACAAGATGGCACTCTTGTACCACATGAGATCTTGGGGAGCTCTGGGGTTCTTGCGTTAAAGGAAAAAAACACTGGATAGTACAAAAAGGGCAGCAGCTGCTTCAGAAACACCAGATTAGGACTTTTAGCATTAGAAGGCAATTTTTCATTACTTTTCACGTTATTCAGTTTCGAAAGACCCATACTGACCGTCGCGTCACCCGAGCTGCCTGCAACTATCTTGCGCACACCAGGCAGCTTCCAGTGTGAGGGGTATGGTGATGAGGGATACGAACTAAACCACTAATTGATAGCTCTCATTATCTTACCCCGCATGCCAGAAGCTGCCTGGTGTACCCAAGATGGCCGCAGGTGGCTCAGCTCACATGATGGTCAGAGCGGGTCTTTCAAAATTGAGTAACATGTGAAAGGTAATTACACATTGTCTTATAATGCTAAAGGCCTGGTCTGGCATTTCTGCAGCAGCTGCTGCCCTTTTTTATGGCTGCATAGCTGAGCTATGCTTATGTATTGCAATAACATCAGTAGAGAAAGGGGGCACTGGAATATCTGCAAACACAGCATAGCACGTCTCCTTCCATGGAGTGGACTTGGATCTCATCTCTCCGCATCTTCTCCATTCACTGCAGTGCGGCTGCTTCCTCCTTCTCTCCCTCTCCCCTCCCCCATCACACAGTTTTCTTGCTCCTGCCCTGCTGACCATGAATGGCTCACACAGACACACACACTCTGTTTTCCTTTGCTTGTAAAAAAATAAACACACTGGCTTCACTACAAGTTGCTCTCACTCAGCTGCTCTATTTTCACTGGCCAGGAAAAAAAAAGCACGCTGGTTTCCCCCTCCCCCATTACTCAGTTGACTACTAGGAGACTACTGAGAAATATAGGAACTTCTTGTCTTAGAACAGGAAGATCAGGAGCTAAAAGGGCACAGAGGCAGTAAGTAAATAGGAGAAAAAAAAAAGAAAAGAAACAAAACAGAGGAAAGAGTAAGTATTCCAAACAACAGTTAGGGGGCCACAAAAAAGTCATGATGGGAGTGGTGCAGTGCGGTGGCTGTGGAGCAGCAGTCTTCCGGGAGACATTCTGGAGGATGCAGTGTTGTCCCATCTGCAGGCACCTCTCTGGGCTGAGGGAGGAGGTTGCTCATCTCCAGGCTGAGTTGGCCAGGATTTGTGGGACCTCCTCTCCCACCCAGGGACCACCAGGGTCACTGTCCTTGCCTCAGAGGTTGCCAAGAAAGAGGAGCTGTTGGACCACAGTGGGCTCAGGGAGGGTGAGGGTGGTGGAACAGAGGCGCATCCCTCCAGCTGTACCTCTCCATAATTTCTATGCCGTTCTGGAAAAGTGTGGTTCCTCTATGGAGGCACCCATAGTGGAGACCAAGGAGGATGCTGGGAACCTCCACAAAGGAGACCCACAGGAGGGTGGCATGGGACCCCACAGGGGAAGAAACAACTCCTGGTGGGGGACTCCATTGTAAGGAAGGTAGAACTGGGGGAGGAAGGGGAGAGGGAGGTAAGGAGCCTGTCTGGCAGCATGGCTTGGAGGGACAAGGAGTGAATCCTCAGGATCACAGGAGCAGCTGAACAGGGGAGGGAGCTGGATGTCATTGTCCATCTAGGGACAAATGACCTAGCTAGAAAGGATCAGAGCAGTGCAAGCGTTTGTGGAGATGGGTAGAGGCCTTGAACCAAACCAGCATACGGTAACCTTCTCGAAGGAGCTGCCTGTCTATGCATAAGCGGATAAGTAGGTGGTCCACACCATTGGATTCAATCAGTGGTTGAAAAACTGGTGCAGAGCTCAGGATTTGGCTTCATTGGGGACTGCGGGTCCACCTGGACAGATGCAGGCCTATACTGGCGTGATGGTCTGCATATATCTAGGAGGGGAACCAGGATCCTAGGTGAAAGGTTTAAATACTTCATTGGCAAACATTTAAACTAGCCAAGGGGGGAGGCACTGGAAAGGAGCAGAAAAATCCTAGCCCCCACCCCCCAAAAAAAAAAAAATCAGGGTACTAAGTGAGGTAGACACCAACATAGAGATGTCAATAGGAAGAAGCGCAGGGGGTAAATGGAGAAAGTGACAAACATAATAAGGACAGGGATGGGGCAAAAAGAGTAAGGCCATCAAGAAATAGAGGTGTAATAGTAACAATGCCCGTAGTCTGAAAAACAAGCTCCTTGAACTGGTGGCCTTGATGGAAGAGGGATGCCTGTATATCAGAGAAGTCACAGAAACATGGTACACAGAGAACCATGACTGGGATGTTGACATACCAGGGTACACAACCCACTGGGAGAGACAGGGAGGGCAGAAGGGGGAGTAGCTCTGTATGTAAGGAAGGGATAAAAACAACTGAACAAAGAGTAAACAGGGAGGAGAAAGAGGCACTGTGGGTCACCTTAGAGACTGGAAATGGCACCACAATCCCAAAGGGTTGTATACAGACCCCATGTCAGGGGAGGAATGGACAAGGATATGATAGAAGGCATACTTAGGATGGCAGAGAAAGGGGAGATAACTGTTGATGGGGGACCTTAAAATGCCAGATGTTAACTGGAGCACCTTTGCTGCAGCCACATCCAAAAGCAGGGCCATTCTTGATGCTCTTCAGGTGGCATGCCTCAGACAGCTAGTTTTGAACCTACTCGTGAGGGAGCAATCTTAGACCTCATACTCTCAAATGGGGACAGTGAGAGGATCTCAGATCTAGAAGTGGGTAGACATTTGGGAACAAGTGACCACCAAACAGTGTGGTTCATGATAAACTCAGCTACAGAGTCAAGCCATACAAAAGTGAGGGTTCTGGACTTCAGGAGGGCTGACTTTGGCAAGATGGGAGAGTGCCTTAGAAAAGCACTGGCAAACAGGCTAGAGGAGGGGTGGAGCAACAATGGTGAAATATCAAAACTGCCATCACAGAGGCAACAAGCCTTTGTGTGAGGCAAATAAATCAAAACAAAAGAAAAAGCCATTATGGTTCTCAAAAGAAGTGGTGGTAAAGGTTAGGGAGAAAAAGATAGCATTTAGGAAGTATAAGGAAACCCAAAAGGAGCAGGACAGAGAACTGTACCAGTTAAGGCAGAAGGAAGCAGGGAGGGTAGTCAGAATAACAAAGGCACAAACTGAGGAAAAGATAGCCAACTCGGTTAAGAAGGGGGATAAAACCTTTTATAGGTATACCAGGGAGCGTAGAAAGACAAAGGGAGGGATAGTGAGGTGGAATAGAATGGATGGTGGGTGGGCAGAGAGTGACAGTGAAAAAGCAGGGATACTGAATGAATACTTCTGTTCAGTATTCACAAAAGAGGAAGTGGGGGAGGTGCCTAATCCAATTAACAGAAGCACTCTGGAGAGGGCAGTCGATCCCAGTCCTTTCACAGAAGAAAGGGTTCTGAAAGAAGTCTTAAAACTGAAGGTGGACAAAGCAATGGGGCCAGATGGAATTCAACCCAGAATTCTAAAAGAAGTAAGCAGAGAACTAGTGACACCACTGACTACCCTTTGTAACAAATCATGGGAGGATGGTGTGGTACCTGAGGACTGGAAGAAGGCTGATGTGATTCCCCTTCACAAAAGTGGGAGCAAGACAGAGGCAGGAAACTACAGACCTGTCAGTTTGACCTCTGCGGTAGGGAAAGTGATGGAATCATTTCTGAAGGAAAGAATTGTTGAGTACCTAGAGGCCAGTGGGGCACAGGACCCAAGGCAGCATGGGTTCACAGCGGGAAGGTCATGTCAGACGAATCTAATTGATTTCTCTGACTGGGTGATGAAAGTAGTAGACCAGGGAGGGGCTGTGGACATGGCCTACCTAGACTTTAGCAAGGCATTTGACACAATCCCACATAAAAGATTAGTAGTCAAATTAACTAGCCTTGGAGTGCGTCCCAGGGTGGTAGCCTGGGTAAAACATTGGTTGAACAACTGGACACAGAAGGTAATTGTAAATGGAGTCCACTCTGAAGAAAGAGGGGTTACTAGTGGGGTACCGCAGGGTTCAGTATTGGGTCCAGTCCTTTTTAATGTCTTTATAAGTGACATTGCAGAGGGACTGCAAGGAAAAGTATGCCTCTTTGCAGATGACACAAAGATCTGCAACAGGGTTGATACACAAGGAGGCGTGGAAAGGATGAGAAGGGACTTGGCAAGGTTGGAGGAATGGTCAGAAGTATGGCAGCTTGGACTCAATGCAAAGAAGTGCAAAATAATGCACCTGGGAAACAAAAACCCAGGGGAAGACTACACAATTGGGGGTAGTAACAACAACAAAAATGGAAAGGGACCTACGGGTAATCATGTCAGATGACCTTAAGGTTGGCAAGCAATGTGAGAAGGCGGTAGGGAGGGCTGGGGGGATACTGGGATGTATAGGGAGAGGCATCACCAGCAGAAAACAGGAAGTTGTTATTCCCCTGTACAGACAGTTGGTAAGACCCCATCTGGAGTACTGCGTCCAGTTCTGGAGAACCCATCTCCGCAAGGACATAGACAGGATGGAGGCAGTTCAGAGGAGGGCAACTAAAATGGTGCAGGGTCTGCAAAGAACCATACGAGGAGAGGCTAAAGGAGCTTAATATGTATACCCTTGAGGAAAGGAGGGAGAGGGGGGACATGATAGAAACGTTTAAGTACCTCAGTGGAATCAACAAAGTCCAAGAGGGTAGCATCTTTCAGAAAAAGAGATGTGCAAGAACAAGGGGACACAATTTGAAGATAGAGGGGGGACGGCTCAGGCACAATGTGAGGAAGTACTTTTTCACAGAGAGGGTGGTGGACGCATGGAACAGCCTTCCTAAGGAGGGTGTGGGGTCTAAATCTGTGGGAGAAGTCAAAAATGCATGGGACAGACATAAGGCAATTTTTGTTGGGGAGGGGAGGAAGAAATAGGTTGTTGGTTAAATAGGATCTGCAGCTTATCCTCTAGGTAGGGACATGGGCAGACTAGGTGGGCCAAGCGGTCCTTATCTACCATCAAAGTCTATGTTTCTATGTTTCACTACCAGTTACATTTCAGCTGGGGCATTCTCCAGAGTCCAGCATAATTAAATTTATAAAGGTATGAGAATTGCGGTTTCCTACACTTCAGTAACAATATGTTGAGCAGTATATTGGACTGAATGTAGTAAATGCCCAAAGTAGTATCCAGTGAGTGGAACATTTTAGTGGCTCAACAATTTGTGCCAGTTTGTCAAATAAAAAGCACGAAGGAATACCCAAGACTATTCAGGCGACCAGCAGAATCATTTTTGTGCCCAGTACCTTGATTTACAGTACACTGAACATGAAGCTGTCTCACCCACATGCCAATGGTGTCATCTCGCTTAGGATTAAGCTGTTTCTCCCTATTTTCACTCGTCCGTATAACAAAAACAACAAAAAAATTGTAAAACATGCTGGAGAGAACAGTGTAATTAGCTCGGGTTCATTCGCTACACAGTGCAATGGCACTGGAACGAGTGAGAGCGACTACAGCAAGAGAAAGTGCTTTCTCTGTTTGGGAAAGCTCCGACACAAACTGAGTGAAATGAATTTACTGGACTTGCTGAACTGACTGAGCTATTCGGCTGTTCTCCTTGATCATAGCTATGCATAAAACATGCCATGTTTTCACCGAAGCCAAGCCAAAAGTTAAAAAACAAGTTAACTGGCTAAATTTACTACAATGTATCGAATTTGCTGAGCTCTGTGCTGACCTTTATGGCTGTTCTTCACCCGACGTGCCTATAACACGTTAAGTATACCTCAAGAACATTTAAAGAACTTTAACTTTCATTCTGTACCATGTCTTACTGAAGTCAAGTTCAAGTTCATAAATGCTGAGAAGCTAAGAACTAAAGTTCTGTTCTACTTTTTGTTCAAGTGAGACCAAGTTCATCATTTATTAAATACCAAATATTTGGCCTGTTTATAACAGGTGTGTTGTACTTTTCAACAGGCACTTAAGATGGCCACTACTAAATAAGTGATTGGGTTGTGCTTTTGACAGGACTTTTACATAACTCACACACCATCTTACAAAAAGACTTGTTATAAATATTATGCTGAAGAAGTAAGCTAGTGTTATTCTACCATTTGTTTTAGATTTGGACACATTATAATCTGGCAGCGGTTAGGTTCCAACAGCACTGACAGTGTGTACCATTACACCAACATGGAACAGCTTCAACTTAAAGCCAAGTCAGTGCATCTTGCAACTGTTCTGTAAGTGGGATAATTAAGCAACAATGTACGACAGGCACAGGGTGTGTGTTGTGCTGGGATAATGTCACGCCTTGGGTGGTTGAAGCACGAGACCGCAGGCCTAAAAATCTACAGTTTCTATTTTGGTCACTAGATGGTGCTGCCAGTGTAAAATGCCTGTTGCTTTTCTTCTTACAGCTTTCCTTTTCTGATCACATATAGGTCTCAGTCTGTCCCTGTGGTATAGTGGCATATAAAACATGCCCGTTTCTCTTTTTTGTTGTTGTTTTTTGAGCTATTTAGAACGCAGCCATGTTTGGAAGGACTGCCAATCGGACAGTGAATCTACCACGGTGCTGCCAGTGAGCCAAACAGCGCAGCAGCCAAGCCGATCGGAAAATGGAGCTGCTGCTGTGCTGTTGTGGTCTACAAAGCCGATTAAAGGTACGACTTTTAGATTTTAAACATTTTGTTTTTTTAAATCGGGGAAAAGGAACAAAGAGATGCCTGGCTGAGCAGGTTTGCGCACAGCTGCTTTGTGTAGCTTTGGAAAATATCACAGTCTTTCATGGCACCCTTTTCCCCACGAATTGAGTAACATCAGTGAACAGCGTGACCGGTAGTTACCGTCTCTGTGATTAAGTAAAGCTGCTGGGTTTGGGGAAGAAATGGCGAGTAAAGAATTTATTGTGTGACCTTTGTGTGCTGGGGGATTAAAGAGTGTTCTTTTCTGGGAGGGAGGTTTTAACAGTAAATGATCCTGAAAGAGTGACGGCGGCTTAAGACGGAAATCATTCAAGCGGGTGCTGAGCGGGGATCACCGATGTCGGTTGTATGGAGTGATCTTCGTAACGGTTCATGCGATCATCTGTGTGCTGGGACTAGACCCATGATGTTATAATGGTATAACATCACGAGTCCAGTCCCAGATTGACCAGTCACAGCCTTGGATTCTTTTCTGCCATTGTATAATGAAGCTGTGATAAGCTGAATGTGGTTACTCTAAGAAGCACTGCTGTGCTCCGCTTTACTTATTACGTCACTAATAAGGCTAAAGGAAGCACTAAAAGGAGAAACACAAATTCGTTTTTGAGTTAAAAGTGGAAGAAAATGACACAAGTGCTTAGTCTAAATAAATAAGAACTGTTTTTTCTGTGCATGCAGTATACTGTGATTCACACCTGGTATCTGGAATGTTGTAACCCAATTTCCTCAAGGTTTACAGGGGTGTCAAGAATCCCCATAAAGTGCAGTACAGGAAATGGAGCAACTAAAGGTCTATACCATATGTGTTGCTGTGTACTTTAAGAGTGAATGGTTGCGCTTTCGTTATCGATTTCCTGGAAGTCCACAGAGGTGCGACCAGTAGGAAGCCAGTGCAAGTAAAAAGTCAAATTACTACTGAGCACTAAACAGTGTACTGCATTTTTCTCTTTGCAGATCTGATTTAGTTCAGAGATGGCTGTTAAAACTTCCTTCTGTAACCCCCCTGCAAATGGGGGTTCCCAAAAGACTTCCAGGAGCTTGCTTGAATGCTCCAAGCCTGAATGGTGTTTGGCATTTAAGCCATTTATCAGTGAGTGTTTTTAGAGCCTCTGGTACTGTCTCTTTAAGAGCTGTCTGCTTGCAGACATAATTAGTTGTATGGGGGGACTGTGTGCTTCTCTGAGTACCACTCGAGCTGCTGCCAATTCACTTCATTTTTGCAGTCACTAGGAGTGCAAAGGAACCTATCTGAAAGATGTAACTGTTTGCCAGAAATTATTTAGAGTAATAATGAAATTACAGTTTGTCTAACCTGCTTTCTTTGCAGTCAGAACTGTGTCTACTAGTTCCCCATTCTAGTTTTGAACTGCTGAACTGGACCAATCAGTGTGGGGTAAGCTAGCTCTAAAATGGTGCCTTGGACGAATCAGAACTTGGACTCATAATCTGGCCAGCCACAAGAGGATTGTATGGGCAGTGACTCTGGGAGATGTAGTTTAGACTTCAGTGCCTTTTGGACCAACAGCAGCAGTCTATTGTGAGTGACAACCAATCCAGTCAAGAACTGGGAGGAACTCAAAGGAAGTGCCAGTTTTGTCGGTTGGAGTTTCAGTTGAGCTTTGGCAGTGAAGAAGGAAGGAGCCCTGTGCTTTTCAGTGTGAGTTTTAGTCAAAAAGCGTGTGTAAGGCCCAGAGTTCGGTCTGCAGCTTGTGTAACAGCTTGTTAGGACTGAATCCGTCCTGTGAAAAGAATCAAAGGATCTCTGAAGAGTAGAAACCAGGCTCACCCTGTAGAAGACTGGAGGAATTGCTGAAAATTGCACTCGGTCTGTCAGGAACTGAATCTGCTGTGTGTTCTCCGGGTATTGTGCAGTAATTGCGATCGGGATACAGATGCAGCCTGCCTGGTATAGTGCTTTCTTTTATATGGATGTGTGAAGAGGTTTGTGTACCTCAAGTGAGCCCTGCTGACATTGAAGGACCCTATCTTATTTGGAGGTCGTGAGTACTAATTCAGGGTCGCCCTCGTTGAATTGCCACATTAAATCCAAATGGAATTACTGTACTGCTGACTGTTTAATTCTCCTTTTCTCTGTGTGAAAGGGCCCCTACCAGCTGCCACGGTTGGACTAGCCACTAGGGCTTGGGTACCCAGGGACAGTAACTGATAGGGATAGGCCTGTGCACAGAGCCATAAGTAGATTATTAGAGTGATAAGCTAATTAACCTGATTTCCCCTGTCCTTGTTATATCCCCTAAATAAATCAGAGCTGCTTGTTTCAGCAAAGTTATACTGCCTGAGGTATTTGTCTATGTTAAAGTACTGTACTGTGATTGTTGCACTGTATCTCATTTCACAGGAGGTCCCAGTGCGGAACCAGACCTGGGGGTAAGTGTATACTGTGAAGGTAATTCTGATATATTGTGTGGGCCACTAGTGGGAAGAAAGGGGGTTGCAGTGTCCCAGAGGGCTGTGACCAAGTTAGTTTAACTATTGCAAACCCTGACCTCTGGGTGGAGGCACCCGCCATTGGATCCAGGCCCCTCAACCTGTTAGTGGCAAATCAGGCAGGGGTAGTAGCCCCTGGGATAGCGCCATCTAGGGGTTACACTTCTGTTTTACAAAAGCAGTTTTTGGACTAAAAATTCTGTGATACATTTTGTGTAGTTACATTTTGCCCTCTTCACAGTTCCTGGTAGTGGACTAGCCAGAAATGCTGTTATGGCTGCATAGCAGAGCTATGCTGATGTACTGCAATTACGTCAGTAGAGAAAGGGGGCTCTGGAATGTCTGTGAACACAACACAGTCTGTCTCCTTCCATAGAGTAGACCTGAATCACATCTCTCCGCGTCTTCGCCATTTGGTACAAATGTGGTTGCTTCCTCCTACCCCTTCCCCTTCCTTGATGCACTATTTTCTTGCTCCAGCCCCACTGGCCATGAATGGCTCACACAAACACACACACACACACTATCTGTTTTCGCTTGCTTGCTAGGAAAATACACGATGGCTTCACTACAAGTTGCTCTCACTCGGCTGCTCTATTTTTGTTCGCTCACTAGGAAAAAAAAAATCACGCTGGTTCACTACAAGACATTTCATCTGGAGCATTCTCCATAGACCAGCGTAAATAAATTTATACAGGTATGAGAATCGGTTTCCCACAGTGCAGTAACAAAATGTTGAGAGGTACGCTGGACCAAGTGTACTAAATGCCCAAAGTAGTATTCAGTGAGTGGAACATTTTAGTGGCTCAACAATTTTATGCCAATTTACCAAATAAAAAGTATGAAAGAATACTTGAGACTAAGCAGGCAAGCGGCAGAATCATTTTTGTGCCCAGTACCTCGATTTACACTGAACACTAAGCTGTCTCAGCCACATGCCAGTGGTCTCGTCTCACACAGGAGTAAGCTGTTTCTCCGAATTTTTGCTCGCCCCTGCCCCCCTCTCCAAAAAACGCATGCCGGAAAGAAAAGTGCAGTTAGCTTGAGTTCATTCATTACACAGGATGATGGCGTTGGAATGGAGCAGGAACAACTACAACCAGAGAAAGTAGAGATACTGTACACCTCAAACTAAAGAAGTCTTGCATGTGGGCTTCCACGATCCCCCAGAATGCCGAGCTGATAGGCATAGCGGGGGACAATTGAAGCAACATCTCACAGAATGCCAAACTGATAAGCACCAGAGAAATGGCATCTCACGCTGTCAGATCTATCTACAGATGGATGTATTGTACAGGAACATTTATTTCCTGGAAATCCGACATTTCTCTAGTGCTTATCACTTTGGCATTCTGTGCAATATCACTTCAGCCATGCTTTCCCCCCTTTCTGTGATACCTATTAGCTCGGCATTCTGTGGAATCTTGGAAGCCCACATGCAAGACGTCTTTAGTTTGAAGTGTACAGCATCTATAAGAACAATGCCCTTCTTCGGTTATCACCCTACAAACACTGCAGCGATACTGTAAAAGTAAATATTTCCATAATAACACTTTCCATTATCCATAACATCATTTTGTGGGCCATATTCACTCTGACCAGAATTTGTTGTATTATCCAGTGTTTTTATCGTTTTACATATAAAGCCCTGAACAGGCTGGGCCCACAATATCTTAGTGAGCTCCTGACTCCCCACGCTCCCACCAGAGCTTTTAAGATCCACTAAACAGGGCTCGCTTAAAATTCCATTTGCTAGGCTTATGTCTGGTGGAGAGACAGCCTTTGTAGTAGCAGCCCTAGTCCTCTGGAACGTTCTTCTAGAAAGCATCCGCACTGCAATTACAGTTAACATCTTTAAAACTAAACTGAAGAACACCTCATGCTAGCAACTAGCACAACCTGGCTTAAAACTACTGCTGATGTAGTAGTAATTTTGGGATGTATAGTTACTGTACTATTATTTACCATATGTGTTGCATACTTTTGAGTGCACTGTTGATTGTCAATTTATGTAAAATAATTTAACATCTTATCCTACAAGTGCTCTGAGCATTAGGGGGGCGCCTCAGAAAACTAAAATTCTACTACCACTACAAACTTGGCTAGTGCAGCTTGGCTTAAAAGTAAAGTTTTGAGAAAGAGGTGACAGATAATGCTAGTGTTTTTTGTTTGTTTGTTTTTACAGTGACAGCACGGGAGGTGGGAGGGTGTTAAAATACAAGTCATACTGAATCCACTGGTTTGAAAACCGTGGATCAAAACAGGAACTACTGAAATAAAAAAGAATCAAAAGCAAAAAAAACACTACAGCACTGGAGCTAAAAATCTTTGGACTTTTTTTGTTACAGTTCACATTTTCTTCCTTCGCATTTGTAATGGAGCAGGTGCATTACTTTGGGGCCAGTAGCAAGGGAGGCAGGTCATTTCTGGACAGGTCATAACCTTTGACCTTTTGGAACATGTTAGTGACATCCCTGGTGTCAATCTGCTATAGAGTTTAGATGTTCCATATAAATGGAGAAGTGGTATAATGAATACAGAAACAAGTTACCTGTGATGTCACGTCCAACATTCACAAGATTGTCAGTTATCCAACTCTAACCTTGAACTCTGTTACAGATTTTGTAGATATGAAGGTAGCAGAACAATTCACACTAATGATCCCAAGGCCTGTCTGTTTTTTTCTTCACTTACCGTCAATGTTTTGCAGAGATGTGAGCGACTCCTCACTTTTTGCAGACCGAAGTGTCCCCGTATCACCTCTGCCACCTACAAGAAGCATAATCACACAATTAACCTTCTCAAACATCTTTTTAACCCTGAACATCAGCAGTTTGCCCTGTGGTCTTTACTTGACAGAGAGAGAGAGAGAGAGAGAACCCTCTACAAGCTGGTTCACAGCAGACAGACACTGGGTTCAGATGTAGAGCAGACCAACAGGAACTTGCATCACTGCAGAAGCTCTGTGGGTCTGAACTTCATGTGGTACAGCAGACAGCATCTGGGATAATTAAGGAAATAAAACAGTAACTAAAAGTTATACCAGGAAAAGCGTACTGAGCTGTGAATGTTCGGTTACATAAGACTTACCGTAACAGTAGATCTACGAGAAAATCTATTTCATCAGACCACATCTAATCACATGGAAACTTTTTTGTTAGCAGTCTTCTAGGGGCCGCCGCCATCATATGCCGACGTCCATACCATATAAACTTGTGGCCCGGCATCCTCCTCAGTTCCCCACTGGTGACCATCTGCAGAGGACATCCTCCTAAAAATCCAAGGGTGAGCAAGAGGTTCCCACCACTAGACTAGTGGAGAACAGAAGGTAGACTGTCCTGGAGAAGGAAGCAGGCACTGAGATGCTCAGAGACCATGGGGCACAGAGGGTGGGACAGCATGGCCTGATGAGAGATTCTTTCGAAGATGTACTGTTACAGTAAGTTCTTACATTACAATTTTCTTCAAGGATATCTCTTTCATCAAGCCACACCTACAGAACAAGTCCCAAGCAGTACTGACAAACAGGCAGTCTGGGTGGCTAGAAGGTACAGGCCTAAGATAAAAGGCCTTGAAGCACTGACAGGCTGAAGCCTGCCCTCCACCTACAGGCAATGTCCAGACAATAGTGTTTAGTGAAGGAATGGACAGTACTCCAGTTGGCAGCAGCACAGATTTCTGCAGCTGACACGTTCCAGAAGCAGGCAACAGAAGTGGCCATGCCTCTGGCTGAATGGCCATGAACAACCGCAGGAAGTTCCTTACCGTACTTCCTGTAACAAAAAGTGATAGAGTTGGTCAACCATTTAGACAAGCACTGTTTAGAAACTAACGTTCTCTTTCCCACAGGTAACTGAAACAAAAAGCCGCAAGGACTTCCTGCAGTCCTTCGTACGATGAACATAATATCTGAGAACTCTATGTCCATCTAATGTATGGAGCAATGCTTCCCCTGGATTGGCATGCTCTGGAAAATAAACTGGCAGGTGAATGGTTTGGAAAAGTAAACTCAGACACCACCTTTGGTAAAAAGTTGGGGTTTTGTGCAAAAGCTTTGTGGAAAATCAAATAAGGAGGCTGGCACGTGAGAGCCTGTAGCTTTGAAATTCTTACAGCAGAAGTGATGGCAACTAAAAGAGTAAGTTTCTCTAGAAAAAAATTCAGGTCCCAGGCTGGGACTGGATTGTGGATGGGAGGCTTCAAGTGCAGAGGACACCTCCAGTTGTGCCACTGTACGGCCACCAATAGGCACATGGAAAGCTGAAATAGCAGCCAGGTGCACCCTAATAAAAGAGTATTGCAGTCCAGCATCTGAGAGGGACAGCAGGTACTCCAGAATCTGATTCACTGAGCAAGTGAAGGGATCCAAGCGATGGGAAGCTGCTCACAGAGCAAAGCACTTCCACTTCATGGAATAAGTGGCCCTGGTGGAAGGTTTTCTAGCAGCTACCAGGACATCGGCCACTTTCTGGGATACCCAAATCTAGCCATGGCTATGTCTTCAGGAGCCATGCATGAAGATAAAGGGATCTGAGGTCCGGATAGTAAGCCTTTGCACAATGGTAGGGGCACTGGAGGTTCCACCATCAACTGCTGCAGTAAGGTGAACCAGATCTGACAAGGCCAGAAAGGAACAACAAGTATCAGAGTTGCACCTTCCATCTGAAGCTTGATCAGCACCCTCTGAATTAGAGAGAAGGGAGGAAAGGCATAAAGGAACCTCCTTTTCCAGGAGAAGGCCAATGCATCTCACCAGAAAACTCCAGGCCCTGGAGAAAGTGAGTAGAAATGCAGCAATTTTGCGTTGAGTGGGGATGCAAGAAGGTCCAACTCTGGACGACCCAACCTGTCGAACATGTCTTCTGCCACTAAGGTCAGCAACTCCCACGTTCTGAACTGTGACCTGCTTAACCGGTCTGCCAGGACGTTTTGGACACCTGAAACATGGACAGCCAACAGTTCTAAAGACCAGTACCAAACTCTCATCACTTCCTTGCACAGGGGGGTATGAATGAGCCCCCCCCCCATTTTATATGTAGTGGACTACACTGATGTTGTCCACCTGCACCAGTAGAGGTTCCCGAGGACAGATGGGCCTAGAAGGCCTGCAGGCCATACAAAATGGTCCTCATCTCTAGGACGTTTATGTGGAGAGAACTCTCCACAGTGGTTCATGTCCTTCGGGTCTGGTGAGACTCCAGGTGTGCTCTCCAGCCCATTCCTGAAGCATCCATCGTGAGGATCTGATGGGGGGGAAGGGATAAGGAAAGGACCCCTTTGAGCAAATGGTTGAGATCCATCCACCACTGAAATACTTTCTTCATAGACAATGTTACTAAAACCTTCTGTTCCAGATCATCACCAGTACGTTGATCCCACTGGACTCTTAATGTCCACTGAAGGATCCACACATGCAGCCTCATCAGGAGAGCAGTGACAATGGCTGCCACCATCAGGCCCAGCAGTCTCAGGAATGTTCTGGCCACGACACGCATACCTGTTGCTGTAAAGCTCCTGAGTCTGTTCTATTAGGTGTGCTGCCCTGTCCTGGGGCAGGAAGACTGAACCCTGAGCAGTGTCCAGTATAACTCCTATGTCCTGAGGCGCTGACAAGGAGCCAAAATTGACTTGGGCAGATTGACCGTGACCCCTAGTGCTCGGAAAACAGTTGTCTGTTGTAAGCTCCTAAGAAATGCCCCCCCCCCCACCTCCAGAAATACTGAAGGGTGGGGGTGGGGGTTCCTAGCAAGGAGTCATGCTGAAGCAGGACCTGTGGCTAGGGCTGCAACGCCACCTCTTGGGAATTTTCCAGTGTTGGAGGTAGGGGCAGGCAAGGCTGCTCCTGCTTTGTGTTTGCCCTGCTGTTGGGCCCCTGATCTGGGTCTGTGAATGGCATGATGAAGAGGCACCCTCTGTCCGCTTTTTGGCTGGGTGTGATAGAGGGAATGGACGGAAAATTTGGCAGTCGATTGAAGCGACATTGTCTCCGTGGAGTCCGGCGAAGATGGTAGACGGCGGGAAAATAACTGAGGAGGGAATGGGACTGCCCATGTTTATATGGTAGGGATGTTGGCGTATGACGTCATGGATGATCCCTAGAAGACTGCTGGCAAAAAAGTTTCTGTGTGGTCCTGGCGGCTGCAGTTTCACAGGTGTGGACTGATGAAAGAGATATCCTCGAGGAAGATCACCTGGTTTTCAGATGAGTCCTGGGATAAAGGAGAAAGGCAGTATAATAATGATTAACATGCAAATACAAGCTGGCCCGGATGCAGTGGGAACCACACCGGTGACCCGAGTTCGAGAACGAGCTCAGTCGGCAGGGGAGGGAGAGGATCGAGCGTCCAATGGACTGCTCTCCTATCCCTGGGAAGGGATCCAGGGTTCTCCAGTGCAGTAGAGACCTCTGGTGGAGACCGGAGGTACTACCTGTGCCTGAAGCGCGGCGACCACCTACGGCTCTTCCATGCCGACGTTATTGCATGTCCGCGCTCCTAAAGGGAAAAATGACTTGCATAGAAAATCCCTGGCCTCGGGGACAGGCGAAGGCGCTTCCTGTGTCCCAGCCACACTCTCTCCATCAGGCTCGCTATCCAGGGGCCCTCCCGACTCCAGCCCGTGCACTGGATTATAGATAGGAGGCCAGGGATGTGGCAGCCCAACCTCGGGGGCTCAGAGCCGGGGGATCCGCTAGGCTGGGGTCGGCCTGGTAGCAGTGAGCTTCTGAGGGAGTCTGAGCCAGGACAGCAGGCTTACTCTGAGGGAGTGTTAGGGCAGAAAGGCTAGTCTAAGAGGGCGTTAGCTGGGGCAGCAGCGTTAGTCTGAGGGAGTTTGAGCCTGGGCAGCATAGTTACTCTGAAGGAGTGTCAGCCAGGATGACAAGGTTACTCTGATGGAGTGTTAGCCAGGGTAGCAGGGTTATTCTAAGAGTGTGCTAGCAAGGCAGGAGGGTTACTCTGAGAGAGTGTTAGCTGGGACAGCAGGCTTACTCTGAGGGAGGTGTTAGCTGGGGTAGCAGGCTTACTCTGAGAGAGTGTTAGCTGGGACAGCAGAGTTACTCTGAGGGAATGTTAGCTGGGACAGCAGGGTTACTCTGAGGGAGTGTTAGCTGGGACAGCAGGGTTACTCTGAGGAGTGTTAGCTGGGATAGCAGGCTTACTCTCACGGAATGTTAGTCAGTGCAGCTGGATTATTCTTGAGGGACCATTATCCAGGACAGCAGGGTTACTCTGCGGAAGTGTTAGCTGGGACAGCAGGGTTACTCTGTAGGGTGCATTAGCCAGGACAGCAGGGTTACTCTGAGGAAGCACCAGTGCCATGACAGATTCTTATATTTAGGAATTGTGTTAATGGGAGATTGTTACAAATTTCAGTCAATTTATTATCTTATATTTAGCTATCTAGGCAACAGTTCTGAGACTAAAAAAATACACTAAACCTTATGAAATTTGTCTATGGTTCTTTTCTTGCAGCATACAAATTTAAATGGCTCGTTTCTTCCTCTGTTTTGGTTATGATTTGATATTCTGTTTTCTGTGGTCACTGTTCATTATATTACTGCAGAAAGATGTAACTTTAAATATGTTTGAGATCATCAGCGTGGCTCAGTTGGTAGCACATCCGCCTCTGGACCAGAAGGTCATGGGCTCTTGTCCCACACAGCGATTGGACTCATACTTAAAAAACACTGACACCCGAGTGCAGTATTAAGAGAGTGCTGTACTGTTGGGGTGTGCCGTCCTTCGGATGAGATATTAAACTGAGGTCCCTTCTACCCATCCTGGTGGGTGTCCAGGTGGAAGTAAAAGAACCCAAAGCATTCTTCCCAAAGAGTAGGGGACATTCCCGGTGTCCGGGCCAATGTTCCTGTCCCATAAAACCGGTTCATGCAATTGTCCAGGCTGTGTGTGAGTGCTGATGGGCAATACGGCCGCCACTACACATTTAGTCACTTCCCTACCAGTCTAGCATTGCTTGTAAAGTGCTTTGGGATACACTGTGTATGAAAAGCGCTATATAAATGCTGATTACTATTCTTATATTAATGAATTAGCACTAATTTAAAAGACAAGTGCTTTTTCTTTTGGTATAAGAAACGTGATGTGTGACACAAGTTTACATCCACATAAGTATGTTGTTTTGTATTTTCTAAATGTGATCAGCTGATTATGATGTCACATTCATATGTGTATTTAAGAGCGGCCATTCTTGCTGAAACTCCACCCCCTGACGAAGGTCATAGACCGAAGCACCAGGGCAGTTTACCTGGCAGCACATTATGACTGAGTTTTGTCTTTTCTGACTAATAATACTGCTCTATTGCTATTTAAAGCTGGTATCCAGGATTCTTCTTGAGTGCAATGTCTCTTTTTTACTCTGAGGAAGTGTTAGCCGGGGCAGCAGGGTTTCTTGAGAGTGCGTTAGCTGGAGCAGCAGGGTTACTCTGAGGGAGTGTTAAGCAGGATAGCAGGATTACTTTGAGGGTGTATTGACCTGGGCGGCAAAATTACTCCAGGAAGTGTTAGCCAGAGGAGAAGGGTTACTCTAAGGTAGCACTGGCTGAGGCTGCAAGGTTACTTTTAAAAAGTGTTAGATGGAGCCGGCCCGATGGTGCTGAGGGTTGAGGCGCTGGACGCCACACTTCCAGCCACGCCTGCAACCCAATCAAAGCAAGCTCGGGGCTAGCAGGGGAGGGATTGATTGAGTACCTGTAAGGCTGCTCTCCATCCCGGGGGCATTGGGGCACCCAGCGCCCAGTGACTCCTGGTGGAGATCGGGGCACCGTGAACTGCGGGCAGCACGTAATGGCGCGTTCGACGCTGGCAGGGCTGCCGTGGTGCCAAGCGCCGGGGTGCGTACACGGAAGGGGGTTGGGAGAACAATGAAAAACACGGCTCGGAGGGACAGGCAACAGCACCTATCCTCCATGCCCAGCGCTGGGGTTCGTCTCAGCTGGCTTCAACGATCCTCCACCAGGGTCCCACATGCATGCCGGAGTCTGTCTTGCAAGGAGCCCAAAGTAAGGAGTCGGGCTACCCTTCCCAAGTGGATTAAACCAGGGGTGCCGGCTGTTGGGGGGGGTGGAGAGAAAACATGGTTCGCAACGACCCTCAGGCAGGGCGGCACAGGGATGGGCTGCCTGAGAGAGTTCCCTCGAGCTATGAAGGAGTAAAAGAAAGTTGGAAAAAAAAAAAAGTGTTACCGGGGCAGAAGGGTTACTCTAAGGTAGTGTTAGCTGGTGCAACAGTGTTACTCTGAGGGAGTTTGAGCTGGGACAGCAGGGTTACTGTAAGGGAGTGTTAGCCAGGACAGCAGGGTTACTTTGAACGAGTGTTAATGGAGCAGAGTGACTCTAAGTGTGCCTTAGCTAGGACAGCAAGGTTTCTCTGAGGGAGTGTTAGGAGCAGCAGGGTTACTCTGAGGAAGCAGTAGCCGGGGCAGCAAAGTTACTCTGAGGGAGCATTACCCAAGGCAGCATTGTTACTCTGAAAGAGCGTTCTCTAGGACATCAGAGTTACTCTGAGGGAGTGTTAGTCAAGGCAGCAGGGTTACTCTGAGGGAGAAGTCGCCATTACTCTGAGAAAGAGTTAGCCAGGACAGAAGGGTTACTCTGAGGGAGTGTTAGCCAAGGCATCAGAATTACTCTTAGCTAGCATTAGCCAGGGTAGCAAGGTTCCTCTGAGGGAGTGTTAGCCGGGTCAGCAGGATTACTCTGAAGGAACATTAGCCAATGAAGCAGGGTTACTCTGAGGGAGTGCTGGCAGGGTCAGTAGGGTTACTCTGAGGGTGTGTTAGCTGGGGAAGCAGGGTAACTCTGATGAAGTATTAGCCAGAGCAGAGAGTTACTTGGAGGGAGTGTTAGCCAGGACAGTAGAGTTACTTTGAGGGAGTGAGCATTAGCCAAGGCAGCAGGGTTATTCTGAGGAATCACTGGCCAGGACAATAGAGTTACTCAGGGAGTGTTAGCCAGGGTAGCAAAGTTACTCTGAGTGAGTGTTTGCCCGTGAAGAAGGGTTACTCTGAGGGAGTGTTGGCCAGAACAGAGGGATTGCTCTGAGGAGTGTTAGCCGGGGCAGCAGGGTTACTCTGAGGAAGCGTTATCCAGGGCAGCAGGGTTACTGTGAAGGAGTGTTAGCTAGGGCAGCAGGGTTACTCTGATGGAGTGTTAGTCATGACAGCAGGGTTACTCTGACAGAGTGTTAGACGGGGATGCAGGATTACTCAGAGAGAGTATTAGCTAGAGCAGCAGGGTTACTCTGAGGGGCAGCAGGAGTACTCTTAAGGCAGCGCTAGTTGGGTCAGTAGGGCTACTCTGAGGGGGTGTTAGCTGGGGTAGCAGGGCTTCGGTGAGGGAGCGTGAGCCAGAGCAGCAGGGTTACTCTGAGGGAACGTTAGCTAAGGCAGGAATGTTAACCGGAACAACAGGATTAGGTTAAGGCAGTGTTACCTGGGGCAGCAGGATTACTCTGAGGGACCATTAGCCAAGGCAACAGGGCCAGTGTGAGGAAACACTAGATGGGGCAGCAGGAGTACTCTAAGGGAGTGTTAGTTGGGGAACAGGGTTATTCTGAGGGAGTGTTAATCGGGGGAGCAGGCTTACTCTGAGGCAGTGTTAGCTGGAACAGCAGGGTTACTTTGAGGGTGCAGTAGCCAGGACAGCAGGGTTATATCAACCAGGGGGCAGTCTAACAGCAGGGATTGGTATCCTCCCTCCTCTCCCACCAGGAGCCATCTTCTCTTCCCTCAAAGTGTGAGGACTGCAGTTCTGCTGAGTTTAGGTGATCCAAACTGCATTTTGTTGAAGGTGGTTTGTAAACCCAGGACTGACACTAGCTGACATCATATAACGGTAGCTTGTTTCCCTCACTGATTACAGCTTCTCTCTCAAACTGGTACAAAACAACAAACAGAATGAACAATGACCATATACTGTCATTTCCCACCAAGAACCCCCCCCCCCCAACCACCCTTAATTCACACCTGGCAGTGCCATGGCCTTCATTTCGGATGGCTCACTTGGGTTCCGTTGGAGTTTGCGTTTGTTGACAGATGAGGATTTTCCCAAGTTGAAAAAGGAACGCCAGCTACCGACTGGAGATTTCTTCATCTTGTTTTGGGGCCGTTTTCTGCATACAGAGACAAAATCCAGTCTGTATTACCATAGATGTAAATGAAGAACTTGTACATATACACAAGCTATGCTATAGAGAAGGTTATCTCAGCTAAAAAAGGAAGGACATACAGAGAAAAAAGCAAAGGGGATAACATGTTATGAAGTTGTTTTTTTTTTTCACACCTGAGGTTTGCAATGACCCATAAACCTTGCGAGCGAACCTTGAGAGGTTTATGTGGTTATCACACACCGAGGGTGTGTAAAAACAGGTTACTCACCTGTAACAGTAGTTCTAGAAATGGTATATGTTGTTCATCCACATTTCTTGGCACGTCCATTCCCCTTTAATTCTTGCCGGAAGTCTTCAAGCTGGCTCCTCCCACGCACCCAGGTGGTATAACCCTCGGCTCCGCCCCATGACGCCAGATCTTAGCCCGCTGAAAGCTGTGGTTAAAGGCCGCAGTCGGGAGGTTAGAAATAGTGTGGATGAACAACATATACCACTCCTAGAACTACTGTTACACGTGAATAACCTGTTTTTCTAGGGATGTGGATATGTTGTTCATCCACACTTCTTGGCAGACTCCTGGCAGTTCTCTGGGAGGAGGGAGGCAAGGCGCACACCCCCTACCTAGGGAACAGAGACTGGAGAACTGAGGCCCCAAAACCAGCATCCCGGCATGACTCAAGGTCAATGTGGTAGTGGGTGATGAAGGTGTTAGCTGTCTTCCAGGTAGCAGCCCGACAGATTTCCTGGATAGGGATATCCCTGGACGCAGCGGTATGGCAGGTGGAATGAGCCCTTAGCCCTGCGGGAGGCTCCCGACCCACCAACCTACAGCAGAGATCAATGCACGATGTAATCCAACTGCCAATCATCTGCTTTGCTGCAGATCTGTCGGGTGTGGCTTCAGTGTAGGTGACAAACAGCTGGCGAACCTTTCCCTGAATTTCCACAGTCCTCTCCTTATAGTAGGAGAGAACATGTCTCAGGTCCAGAGTATGGAGCCTGTGCTCGGCGTCCAAGGTGTAGTTCGGGTAGAACACAAGCAGAGTCAACACTTGATTAAGGTGAAACTCTGACACCACCTCTGGGAGGAATTTCCGGTGGGGGTGCAGGACAGCCTTGTCCAAGACCAGGTAAGGAGACAGCGCCTGGAGCTCCGCAGTCCTTCTGGCGGACGTGACAGCCACCAGGAAGGCAGTCTTCCACGACAAGTGTGACAGCTCACACTTGTGCATCGGTTCTAATGGCTTGCCCATGAGTTTTGCCAAAACCAGCAGTAAATCCCACAGAGGTGGAGGTTCACACACCATAGGGGATATGTGATCGAGGCCTTTGAAAAAGCGCCAGACCACCTTCTCCTATCCAATGTCTGCTGACCAGCTCACATCCAGTAAGCAGAGATGGCTGCCAGGTGCACCTTGAGGGTCAAAAAACCGAAGACCCCCTTTGGGCAGAGACAAAAGGTAGTCTAGGATGCTAGCCACTGGACAGGACAGAGGGTACAGGCCCTTGCCCTGACACCAAATGGAAAACCTTTTCCATTTGAAGGCATAGCACCTTCTGGTCGGCTCCTTCCTGGATGCTTCCACTACTGTGAGTACATCCTCAGAGAGACCCAAAGCCTGGAACTCTAGCTGCTCAGGTACCAGGCTGTCAGGTGCAGGGATTGAAAGTCCGGATGGAATGCCTTCCCCTGACTGACTGATATCAGGGCCGGGTGTGCTGGAAGACGCCTCGGGAACCTGTTGCTGAGGCTGAGGAGATCTGGATACCAGAACTGGCGGGGCCAATCTGCGGCTACAAGGATCACCTATGCCTTGTCCCTCCTCACCTTGAGGAGCACCATGTGGATCAAGGGAAATGGAGGGAAGGCGTAGAAGAGGTCTGGGGTCCACAGCCTCGAGAAGGCATCCCCCTGCAGTGAGCCCTGCTGAGGTGGGCGGGCACGAAACAGCCTCAGCTTGATGTTCTCCCTGGAGGAAAACAGGTCCACGATCGGTTTGCCCCAGTGGGAGAACAGGCTATAAACTACCTCTGGATGGAGAAACCACTCGTGGGATGTCTCGCCTACACAGCTGAGGGCATCCACCAGTTGATTTGAGGCTCCTGCCACATGGATGGCTAGGAGATCTGCCTCCAGTCGGCTCACGAGTGTCCAGATGCGGAGCGCTTCCCTGCACAGCAGCCGAGAGAGTGTGTGCCACCCTGTCTGTTGACGTAGTACATAGTCGTGGTATTGTCCATCTGGACTTGAACCACTTGACCCTGAAGCTGCTGAGCGAATGCTCACAGTGCCAGTCTGACTGCTCTGAGCTCCAGCCGGTTGATATGGTATCAGGATTCCTCGGGGGGTCCAGAACCCGTGGGCCCTGTTGTTCCCCATGTGGGCTCCCCAGCCAATGAGAGAGGCATCGGTCGGGAGGACAGCCATCGGCTCAGGGCGGACAAATGGGATCCCTTCCTGCAGATGATCCAGGACGGTCCAGCACTGGAGAGCGTCCTACATCCTCTGGGACAGATTGATCAGGCTGGTTGAAATGACCTTGGCGTGGAGTCCACTGGGCTGCCAGCTTCCACTGAAGGTAAGCGCATATGCCATTGCCTCCGGGCCCATCGGACCACAGTAGTGCAGGCCGCCATGTACCCAAGGCACAAGGGCCCAACCAGAAATGATTGGGCAAAGGAGGAGAGAACCTCAGCTCTGTCCACCGGGAGCCAAATTTTGGTTTGGCAGGAGTCAAGCTCTGCCCTATGAAGCATATCACCTGCGAAGGCACGAGCTCCAACTTGGCCTCGTTGATCAGGAGGCCAACCTCAGAGTAGGTTTGGAGGGCCAGGTCACTGGACCTCTCCACCTCTTGCTCGGTGGAACCCGCTAAGAGCGAATCATTGACGCAGGGGTATATTCTGACCCTGCAAAGTCTGAGGTGGGCTGCCATCACTGCAATGCATTTGGTGAAGACCCGTGGGGCTGATGACAGGCTGAACGGCATGGTTCGGAACTCGTATAAGGTTCCCTCTGCTCTGAAGCAGAGGAACTGCTGGTGAGACGGACAGATTGGGACATGGAAAAACGAGTCCTGGAAATCCAGTGAACAGAACCACATGTTCTGCTCCAGGGATGGTATGGTCTGGGACAGAGTTACCATCCTGAAGGTGTGTGACCTGAGAAATTGGTTCAAGTCATACAGATCTAGAATGGGGCGCCAGCCTCCCCCCATCCGCTTCGGGACCAGGAAGTACCTGGGAAACGAACCCTGGGTTGACTGGAGGATCTGTCAGTCGGGCCACCGCCTCCCTGAGGAGGAGTTGGGCTATGTCATTTCTCAGAGCCGACCAAGTGTGGACTGATATCCTCTCCTCCCATGGGGCACTGGCTCAGCTGGGAGGGTACTGCTTGAACTCTAGAGGCAGACCCTGGCCGACCACTTCTAAGACCCACCTGTCCATGGTAACAGCGGACCAGGCAGAAAGAAAGTGTCAGAGCCAGCCCCCCCATGGGAGAGCCCAGAGCTGGCATGACAGGAATTGGGGTGGCAGCCCCATCCCGTCACTGGGCAGACTTGGAGGAAGAGGGTCCAGATTGGAAGCCGCCTGAACGTCTACCTTCTCTGCGGGCTGCTGGAGGCCCGGACTTGGGTGAAGGGCGCAAAGCCTGTACCTGCTGTTGCTGCTCACCCTGAAAGGGGGTCTGCTGGGCTGCAGGAGCAGGGTGCCGAAATGGCTTCTTCTTTTGCTGTTTCTTGGCACCAGGGGTGTCTTTCTGAGCAGAAGTAGCTGAGTCCAAGGTGGCACTGGACTGCTCAATTTGCTGAAGGTGACCATCCACACCTGGGTCGAAGAGATTGGTACCCAGGAAAGGAACATCAGTGAGTTTGTGCTGGGTACCCACCATGAAGGTGGAAAGTCTCAGCCAAGCCCTGCGGTGCATGGCAACTGCAGCTGCCACTGAATGGACGCATGAGTCCCTGAGGTTCGGGGCCATCTGAAGTTGCTGCTTGGCTACGGCCCAGCCCTGATCCCGGACCTACTTGACCGTAGTCTGAAGATCCGTGGGGAGGTGCAGGAGAACCTCATCCAAAGAGCCCAGCAGGGCATGAGAGAAGTGCACTATGACAACGGCAAAACTTGCCTGAAGGAGGCCTAGGGAGGAAGCGGCATAAACCTTTCTGACAGAGTGGTCCAATTTTTTGAACTCCTTGTCAGGAGGTCTCCTGGTATTGGTAGAACTGCCTGTGCATCTGAACACAGAAGCGGTCACCAACCCCTCGGCTGAGGGGGTGCTCTGTGAACCCTGATAGGGACCCAATGGGCACCACATACTTGTGGGCCATCCAGACGATGCTGGGCAGAAGGCAGGGTGCTGCCAAAGCTCCAAAGCCGGGCCAACAATTGGCCACTGGGAAGGCTTCCACAGAGATATACCATCTCTTAAGAATGTCTGTAAGAGAGTACTCCACCCATTCCTGGACAGGCTCCAAGGGTATCCCCGTGGATTCGGAGATGAGGTGGAGAATCCCCAAGAAGGATGGAGGACCTTCCTCCGTCGACAGACTGCCCACCGACTCATTGTCAAGCGGACGAGAGTGTAGGTCGGAGTCATCAGAATCCAAAGTATCCAGGTAAATCGGCCGGCCACCAAGGTCCCCTTCCCACGCTCTGGGGTGCGCGGCTGGGCGTGAAGGGACCGAAATCCCGCGGAAAGACCCGAACAGTCTGAGCTTCCTTCAAAGGAACCCCTCCCGTGGGTTGTTTAGGTGGCGTCTTCACCAGCTCCGCGGGCGGGGGAACAATTTTAATCGGTTCCAATGGAGTCGACTTCGGCCTGGAAGGCAAAAGCCAAGTAATGGCCAGTGTGGAAACGGGGGCTGGTTTCTGACTGGACAAAATCAGCTGTTGCCACATGAGATCTTCACAGCATCAACGTAGTTTCCATTAAAGCCTCTCCTCATCCGAGGAGAACGAAGATGAATGTCAGCGTCACCTTTTCTTTGAGCACTTATGCGCCTTCCTCGGCCTATCGGTCGGGAGGGGCCGAGATCTAGACCCTAATCGGACTGGCCGACTGGGTCATTCAGGAGACACCGGTGGAACACACTAAAACAAGAACAAAAAAAAAAAAAAGAAAAGCATCTGTAACAGGAAGGGACACAGACATGTGGGGAGTGGTGCAATGCACTAGCCGTGGAGCAGCAGTCTTCCGGGAGACATTCTGGAGACTGCGTTGCTGCCCCATTTGCAGGCACCTCTCTGGTCTGAGGAGGAGGTTGTTAGTCTCCATGCTGACCTGGCAGGATCTGGAATCTGCCCCCACCCAGGGACCCCCCAGGCCACTGCCACTACCTCAGAGGTTGCCAAGAAAGAGAAGTGGTTGGACCACGGTGGGCTCAGGGAGGTGAGGGTGGTGGAACAGAGGCACATCCCTCCAGTTGTGCCTCTCCACAATCATTCACCACTCTGGCAGAGCATGGTTCCTCTATGGAGGCACCCGCAGTGGAGACCAAAGAGGATGCTGGGAACCTCCACAATGGAGACCCACAGGGAAGAAACAACAACTGGTGGGGGATTCAATTGTTAGGGGTAGAACTGGGGGAGGGAGGGAAGGGGAGAGAGAGGTAAGGTGCCTGCCTGGTGCCATGGTTTAGAGAGACAGGAAACAAATCCTCAGGATCGTAGGAGCAGCTGCAAGGGGGAGTGAGCTGGATGTC
Organism: Neoceratodus forsteri; assembly: GCA_016271365.2. NCBI lineage: Eukaryota > Metazoa > Chordata > Ceratodontiformes > Ceratodontidae > Neoceratodus > Neoceratodus forsteri. The sequence continues at coordinate 80,992,555 of JADMNL010000034.1, forward strand.
ATTATTCACCTAGGGATGAATGACCTGGCTGAGAATGGGATCAGAGCAGTGCAACAGGAGTTTGTGGAGTTGGGGAGGGGCCTTAGACAAGTAGCACACACGATAACTTTCTCAGAAGTGCTACTTGTCTGTGGCATGGATGAGGCTAGGTACTCCACACCACTGGATTCAATGACTGGTTGAAAAACTGGTGCGTAGCTCAGGGATTTGGCTTCATTGGGGACTGGGGCTTCACCTGGAGGAATGCAGGCCTATACAGGCATGATGGTCTGCATCTATCCAGGAGGGGAACCAGGATCCTAGGTGATAGGTTTAAATGCTTCATTGGCAAGCATTTAAATTAGTCAAGGGGGGGAGGCACTGAAAAGGAGAAGGGAAATCCTAGCCCCCCCCCCAAAAAAAAAATCAGGGTAGTTAGTAAGGTAAACACCAAGAGAGAGCAGTCAATAGGGATAACGGCAGGGGTAAATGGAGAAAAATACAAAGGCAGTAAGGACAGGGATGGGGCAAAATGAAATAAAGCCATAAAAAAAAAAAATACGGAGGGTAATGAGTACCAATGCCCATAGTCTAGGTAAAAAGATCCCCGAAATGGTGGCCTTGATGGAAGAGGGATGCCTGGATATCGTGGCAGTCACAGAAACATGGCACACTGAGAACTATGACCAGGATGTCAACATACCAGGGTACACAAGCTACAGGAGGGACAGGGAGGCAAGAAGAGGAGGAGGAGTAACTCTCTACGTAAGGAAAGGGATCAAAGCAACAGAACTAAAGGATAAACAGGGAGGAGAGGAGGCACTGTGGGTCACCCTGGAGACTGGAAATGGCACCACAATCCACACAGGGGTTGTATACTCTGTATACCCGTCTCAGGGGGAGGAAATGGACAAGGAAATGATAGAAGGCATCCTTGAGATGGCAGAGAAAGGGGAGATATTGCTGATGGGGACCTGAATATGCTAGATGTTAACTGGAGCACCTTTGCTGCAGCCACATCCAAGGGCAGGGCCATTCTCGATGACCTACAGGGGGCATGCCTCAGACAGCTAGTTATGGAACTCACTCAGGAGGGAGCAATCTTAGACCTGGTACTCTCAAATGGGGACGGAGAGAGGATCTCCGATCTTGAAGTGCGTAGCCATCTGTGAACAAGCGACCATCAAACAGTGTGGTTCACGATAAACTTAGCTGTAGAGTCAAGCCATACAAAAGTGAAGGTACTGGACTTCAGGAGGGCTGATTTTGTCAAAATGGGAGAGTGCCTCAGAAAAAAGCACTAACAAACAGGCAAGAAGGTGGGGTGCAGCAACAATGGGGAAACATCAAAACTGCCATCACAGAGGCAACAAGCCTTTGTGTGTAACAAATAAACCAATCAAAACAAAAGAAAAAAACACTATGGTTCTCAAAAGAAGTGACGGCGAAGGTAAGGGAGAAAAAGATAGCATTCAGGAAGTATAAGGAAACACAGAAGGAGCAGGACAGAGAACTGTACCAGTTAAAGCAGAAGGAAGCGGGGAAGGCAGTCAGAATAGCAAAGGCCCAAACTGAGGAAAAGATAGCCAACTCGGTTAAGAAGGGGGATAAAGCCTTTTACAGGTACATAAGGGAGCAAATAAAGACTAAGGCAAGGATACAGAGGCTGAATAAAGAGGAAGGCGGTTAGGCAAAGAGCGACAGTGAAAAAGCAGGAATACTGAACAAATACTTAGTACTTAATACTTAGAATACTGCTCAGTATTCACAATGGAAAAGCAGGGGAAATACCTAATCCAGTCAATAGAAGCACTCTGGATAGGGGGATTGATATTAATCCTTCCACAGAAAAAAAGAGTTCTGAAAGAACTCTTAAAACTGAAGGTGGATAAAGCAATGGGGAATGATGGGATTCATCCCAGAATTCTAAAAGAACTAAGGGAAGAACTAGTAACACCACTGACTTCTCTTTTTAATAAATCATGGGAGGATGGTGTGGTACCTGAGTACTGGAGGAGAGCGGATGTGATTCCCCTTCACAAAAGCGGGAGCAAGACAGAGGCAGGAAACTACAGACCTGTCAGTTTGACCTCAGTGGTAGGGAAAATGATAGAATCACTTCTGAAGGAAAGAATTGTTGAATACGTAGAGGCCAGTGGGGCAGAGGACCCAAGGCAGCATGGATTCACAGCAGGAAGGTCACATCAGACAAATCTAATTGATTTCTTTGACTGGGTGACCAAAGTAGTAGACCAGGGAGGGGCTGTGGACATTGCCTACCTAGACTTTAGCAAGGCATTTGACACAGTCCGGCATGAAAGATTAATAAACAAATTAGCCAGCCTGGGAGTGGGTCCCAGGGTGGTAGCCTGAGTAAAACACTGGCTGGACAACAGGACACAGTGGGTAATAGTAAATGGAGTCCACAGTGAAGAAAGGGGGGTTACTAGTGGGGTACCCAAGGGTTCAGTACTACGGCCGGTCCTTTTTAATGTCTTTATAAATGACATTGCAGAGGGACTGGAAGGGAAACATGTCTCTTTGCAGATGACACAAAGATCTGCAACATGGTTGATATGCAAGGTGGGGTGGAAAGGATGAAAAGGGACTTAGCAAGGTTGGAGGAATGGTCAAATGTATGGCAGCTTAGATTCAACGCAAAGAAGTGCAAAGTAATGCACCTGGGAAACAAAAACCCAGGGGAAGAATACAGAGATACATAGACAGTGTCAGCAGATAAGGGCCTATGGCCCACCCAGTCTGCCCATTTGAGCCTGTAAGTTCAGTTTATGTTTTCCAAGAAGTCTGTTGCCCCTTACCCCTGACCTCCAGAATTCCTTTATGTCTATCCCATGCATTCTTAAATCCCATGATTGTTTCAGCCCCCACCACTTCCTCTGGCAGGGTGTTCCACTTGTCCACCACCCGTTCTGTGAAGAAATTCTTCCTCACGTTTCCTCTGAATCGTCCTCCCTCCAACTTCATCCCATGCCCTCTAGTCCTGGAACATCTTTTTTGCTTAAAAATAGTGTATTCCTGCACCCTGTTCCTCCCTGTAAGATACTTGTATGTCTCTATCATATCCCCTCTCTCCCTCCTCTCCTCCAGGGAGTACATGTTTAGTTCCTTCAACCTGTCCTCATAGGACTTGTGATGCAATCCATGCACCATCTCTGTTGCCCTCCTCTGAACCTTCTCTACCCTGTCTATGTCCTTATGTAGGTAAGATCTCCAGAACTGTACAGTGTACTCCAGGTGGGGCCTCACTAGTGTCTTGTATAGTGGAATTATGACCTCCCTTTTCCTGCTGATGATGCCCCTGCCTATACATCCCAGCATCCTATTTGCTTTACCTGCTGCCTTGTCACACTGTTTCCTGCCTTGAGGTCATCAGAGATGACAACCCCAAGATCCCTTTCCTGCTTGGTGCATGCTATATCCTCACCCCACAACTGATATATTGTGCCAGGGTTTTTGCACCCCATATGCATTATCTTGCACTTCCTTGCATTGAATTTCAACTGCCAAACCCCTGACCATTCTTCAAGTTTCTGCAGGTCCCTTCTCATTCTGTCTACACCCTCTGGTGTGTCTACTCTGTTACAGAGCTTTGTGTCATTAGCGAACAGTGAAATTCTGCCTTCTAGGTCCTGCGCAATGTCATTGATGAAGATATTGAATAGGACCGGTTCCAGCACTAATCCCTGTGGTACCCCACTGGTCACTCTTCCCTCTGTGGAGTGACAGCCATTTACCACCACCCTGGGACCTGGGGTTAGTCATATCAGATGACCTAAAGGTGGGCCAGCAATGTGAGAAGGCAGTAAGGAGGGCTGGGGGGGATACTGGGATGCATAAGGAGAGGCATCACCAGTAGAAAACAGGAAGTTGTTGGCCCTCTGTACAGACACTTGGTAAGACCACATCTGGAGTACTGTGTACAGTTCTGGAGACCCCATCTCCGCAAAGACAGACAGGGTGGAGGCTGTCCAGAGGAAGGCAACCAAAATGGTGCTGGGTCTGCACCAGAAGACATATGAAGAAAGACTAAAGGAGCTTAATATGTATAGCCTAGAGGAAAGGAGGGGGGGGGGACATGATAGACACTTTCAAATACCTCAAGGGAATCAACAAAGTCCAAGAGGGTAGCATCTTTCAGAAAAAGTGATGTGCAAGAACAAGGGGGCACAATTTGAGGACAGAGGGGGGATGGCTCAGAGGTTATGTGAGGAAGTATTTCTTCACAGAGAGGGTTGTAGATGCATGGAATGGCCTTCCTGAAGAAGTCATAGAGTCAAAAACTGTGGGGGAATTCAAGAATGCATGGGACAGACATAAGGCTATTCTAGTGGGGGGTAGGAGGAAGTAGGCTGTAGATTAACTAGGATCTGCAGCTTATCCGTTAGGTAGGGAAATGGACAGACTGGGTGGGCCAAGCGGTCCTTATCTGCCATCAAATTCTATGTTTCCATGTTTCTAACTGGTGATTTTCCTGGATCAGGGACCGGCTCCTCGATGGGATTGCCAGCAGGCTGGGTGTCCTCATTGGGAACATTAAGACAGTTGTCGGCCTTGTCAGGTGACAACAGATCGACAGGGTCGAGAGTGATCTCAACGGTGTCGTCGATTGAGACTTCGGCTGGCTGACCAGATGGCAGGACCGAGAGGCTGGCGGCCGAAGTCGCAATCTCAACCAAGGTCGAAACTGGAGATTCCTGGGACCGAGATCGCTCTCGATCCCAAGAACGTCTTAGCCGAGATAAAGAGTCTCTTGGTTCTTTGTCCTTTTTACGGGACCAGGAGACATGCACCCCCGAAGGTCCCTCGCCCTTAGTGGGGAGAGACTGGCACATCTCCCGAAAGGAGCCCGAGAAGGTGGAGCCCAGATTGAGTGGAACAAAAATTGTCCGAGAGGAGAGCCCTGCAGCCTGCGCTGCCTCTTCCTCGAAGGCCTGCATTTGCTCTAACTGCTCAGCGGACTCCGCAGCCGCAGAGACCGCCCACCAGGCCTCCTTCGATTTCACCAGAGGATTCCATTTTTTGGGCCTGCCCAGCTTGAGTCTTGTAAGATGATCGTTGAGGACATTCTGATGGGACGCAAGACAAATCTCGCAGGCCTGGGTGTCATGGTCAACACCCAAACAGTTGACGCATGCAGTATGTGGGTCTGTACACAAAATTTTCTGGCCGCATGGGCACCGGCGGAAAGCAGGGGAAGATTTATCTTCCATGATCGAGAAACAACGATCATAATCGCTAGCTCGAATGAGAGTAATCTTCAAAGAATCTGAAGGAAACTAAGCCAGGGCCTACAAAACACGGGAGCAGTGAGCAGACAACCTGAATCTTCCAGCGGAAAGGAAGAGCTGACGTCATGGGGCAGAGCTGAGGGTTATACCACCTGGGGTGGGTGAGAGGAGCCAGCTTTAAGACCTTCCGGCAAGAATTAAAGGGGAAAAAGGACATGCCAAGAAGTGTGGATGAACAACATATCCACGTCCCTAGAAAAATTACTCTGTAAGCACACACTTGTGTTTTATATTTGATAACTGGTGCAGGAAGAACAGCACAAAAGTCACGTTTCTGAACAGGAAACGTGAAGTGCTCACGCTCTAGACATTATAATAACTGGGTGTGACGTCACACTTGGATATTACAACAAACAATTAAAGCAAAGAACAAATTTGGGAGTATGACTTCTGTAGCAAACCTTTATTTGTATATGGAACTCAATAGATAATATGTAACCCCCCTGCAAATGGGGGTTCCCAAAAGACTTCCAGGAGCTTGCTTGAATGCTCCAAGCCTGAATGGTGTTTGGCGTTTAAGCCATTTATCAGTGAGTGTTTTTAGAACCTCTGGTACTGTCTCTTTAAGAGCTGTCTGCTTGCAGACATAATTAGTTTGTATGGGGGACTGTGTGCTTCTCTGAGTACCACTCGAGCTGCTGCCAATTCACTTCATTTTGCAGTCACTAGAGTGCAAAGGAACCTATCTGAAAGATGTAACTGTTTGCCAGAAATTATTTAGAGTAATAAATGAAATTACAGTTTGTCTAACCTGCTTTCTTTGCAGTCAGAACTGTGTCTGCTAGTTCCCCATTCTAGTTTTGAACTGCTGAACTGGACCAATCAGTGTGGGTAAGCTAGCTCTAAAATGGTGCCTTGACGAATCAGAACTTGGACTCATAATCTGAGCCAGCCACAAGAGGATTGTATGGGCAGTGACTCTGGGAGATGTAGTTTAGACTTCAGCACCTTTTTGGACCAACAGCAGCAGTCTATTGTGAGTGACAGCCAATCCAGTCAAGAACTGGGAGGAACTCAAAGGAAGTGCCCGGTTTTGTCGGTTGGAGTTTCAGTTGAGCTTTGGCAGTGAAGAAGGAAGGAGCCCTGTGCTTTTTCAGTGTGCAGTTTTAGTCAAAACACGTGTGTAAGGCCCAGAGTTCCGGTCTGCAGCTTGTTAGGACTGAATCCGTCCTGTGAAGAGAATCAAAGGATATCTGAAGAGTAGAAACCAGGCTCACCCTGTAGAAGACTGGAGGAATTGCTGAAAATTGCTCTCGGTCTGTCAATCTGCTGTGTGTTCTCCCGGGTATTGTGCAGTAATTGCGATCGGGATACAGATGCAGCCTGCCTGGTATAGTGCTTTCTTTTATATAAATGTGTGAAGAGGTTTGTGTACCTCAAGTGAGCCCTGCTGACATTGAAGGACCCTATCTTATTTGGAGGTCGTGAGTACTAATTCAGGGTCGCTCCTGTTGAATTGCCACATTAAATCCAAATGGAATTACTGTACTGCTGACTGTTTAATTCTCCTTTTCTCTGTGTGAAAGGGCCCTACCAGCTGCCACGGTTTGGACTAGCCACTAGGGCTTGGGTACCCAGGGACAGTAACTGATAGGGATAGGCCTGTGCACAGAGCCATAGGTAGATTATTAGAGTGATAAGCTAATTAACCTGATTTCCCCCTGTCCTTGTTATATCCCCCTAAATAAATCAGAGCTGCTTGTTTCAGCAAAGTTATACTGCCTGAGGTATTTGTCTATGTTAAAGTACTGTACTGTGATTGTTGCACTGTATCTCATTTCACAGGAGGTCCCAGTGCCGGAACCAGACCTGGGGGTAAGTGTATACTGTGAAGGGAATTCTGATATATTGTGTGGGCCACTAGTGGGAAGAAAGGGGGGTTGCAGTGTCCCAGAGGGCTGTGACCAAGTTAGTTTAACTATTGCAAACCCTGACCTCTGGGTGGAGGCACCCGCCATTGGATCCAGGCCCCTCAACCTGTTAGTGGCAAATCAGGCAGGGGTAGTAGCCCCTGGGATAGCGCCATTTAGGGGTTACAATAAATTGAGCATAAATAACAAACCAAAACTACTAATACATTTACTTAAACATGAGCTAAACATAAGATGCATGTGCAATGGTTAAAGTGCTTAACATCTCTAAATATGAATTTAAGCTTGGGATGAGATTTGGTGGATGTGAATGATCAGAATGCAAACCCTTTGTATATAAAATGAATGACTATTGACAGTTGTATACGAAATGTTTGGGTCTGCTTTGAATGATGTATTATATGTGAATTTTTTAAAGAAACTATCATTTTACAAATCAGGACCATCTTGTAAGTAGGTCCTTGGACCTAATGATGTGAATATGAGATCTTATCCTGTAGAAAAGTAAAGAATTTTACTACTACTATTATGGCATGCGATCACACTGATTATCACTGTGATAAAAAAGCGGAGGGGTGTCCCGGTAATTATAAAGGAATATTTCTCCACAAATGAGGGACTAGAGAGCGCTCTGCTGTTCAGTGTGGGAAAATTCTCCCTTTGCTTTCACTGTCCAGTCTGGGAAAATGTCCCCCCCTTAGCTTCACTGTTCAATAGGGGCAGATGCTCCACCCATTAGCTTCACTGTTCAGTGTGGGAAAATGCCCCATTCATTTATTTTTTTTTGCTGTGCAGCTTTTTTGTTCCTCAAAGTACCACTTCCACTGGACTTTAGGCCCAAGGCCAGTGATCTCTCAGCTCCATCAATCGCTTCCCTTCCCCTCTACTGTCCAGGCAAGTGGGGATCCACATGGAGTGGGACCCAAGAGTCCCTGCAGGCGGCATACAGGTGGCCTGGGAGACATGGAGTTTTTTTCTGTGTTAGACCTCGTCCCCATGTCCCTCCTCCTAGGCAGTACCCTGTGAGGCCTTGCATGCAAGCACAGGGAGGAGGCAAATGCTCTGACTCATCACTGGGGTTGCTGTGGAGGCAGAACCACAGCAGTAGGGCTGCTGCACCACCCCAGTTCTGTCACCCCCCTCCGGCTGCCTGACCCAGCTCCCCGCATCCACTCCCAAACCGGGATTGGAGGCATGGGAGTAAAACATGCTACCCCCTGGGCCATCAAGTGCCCTCCTGATTTATTTAACAGCAAAAAGCATACACAGTCCAAGACATTTGTTTACCCCAACAACGTCAGCACGAGTTCATGAGCTGCTGCCTGCACAGCAATGCCACCGCCACTTCTTGGTCAGTCGCTAGGAAGCCTCTACCTCCAACAGCCGATGCCTCACCTCTGCAATGTGCTCAGCCTTTTGCCTTCCCCAGTGTGGGATTCTGGAACTTGCATGTGAACCCTAGTCGCCCAGTTGGCACTGTAATACTAAGTTGGCTGATTGGTGACCCCCGGCCCCATCATCCACACTTCAGTGGGAGAGCAGGTGCCCGCTACGTGGTGTGGAGCCTGCAGGGTCAACTGATGTTATCCTGCCACCACCGGAGCTTTCCTCCCATTTTCTCCTCTTGACTAGGACCAGGACGTGTGCCATGGCGTGCATAGATAGGGTGAAGATGCTACACACCTCAACACCAGCTCCTAGCCATCGAACGAGGCAACAGCTGCTGCACCCCTCAGCCTCTGCTAGGTGGCAGACAAGCAGCAGTATGCACTGTCTGCCCCCTCTCCAATGAGGAGAGCTGTCTGCCAACACTCAATCCTCCTTCCCTGGCCCGCCCCCGAGCGACCCTGGTCCATTCTCGAACCTGGGTAGCTGGTGACACAGTTGGTAAGGCTAAGATCAGAACATTTTTATTGCCATTCTTTTCCAGGTGTTAAATATTTCTGGGGAACTACTGTGGGGCTGCACACTGTGGCACTGCTAATCATGGCTCTGGTGCTGAAGCAGCCACGGCCTGTGATGCTGGCAATAGTGTCAAACAAGCACTAAATAACAGACATTACTGGGACAGCGGCCCAGCGTTTTATGATCGCGGACTGTTTGGCTTTGCAATAGCTGGGATGCATCACTGTGGCCACAAGACAGCAGATTTTGTCACATGGCTGGTACCTCTCCGGAGGGAAGTCGATGACCGTGTGGAACCTCCCTTGTAGTGCTGCAGGTCCTTCTCCCACCTCAATGTATTTACTGTCTATGGTCATGGGGGAGTTGATCTGAGCCTGGGTCCGCGCCTGGGCTTCCTCCAAGGTCAGCAGCTTCGTCGAAGGAGAGCAAATCAGCAGGGACTTGGGCCTGGAGAGAGAACTGTGACCTGTGGACGAAAGCAAAAAATCATCCAAGTGCAATACAGACAGCAGTCCCCCATTGTCCCTGTTCATTATAATCCATGCCAGGAATGCTTATCAGAATTGGGCACTAGTTTACGAGAACAACCCAAAACAGAAAGCATGTTTGAGTTAGCACTGGATGGCCTTTTGACTAAGTGCCATAGCTTTTTTCAAGATTCTCACACTACCCAGCTTGCAAGAAAAATGGACAAATCAATAGGTTAATCACCTGTAACCGCAGTTCTAGGAAGGGTATATGGATCAAATTCACAAACTGGCAGTTCTTTCTTAAGAAATGATTCACTGTAATGTCTTTAAGTAAAGGTCCTCCCACCACCTGGGCGGTATATCCCTTGGTTCCACCCTGTGACATCAGATTGTGTATGCTGGAAGCAGGGACCCATGTGCCACTTGCCAGGGGAGGTCGGGTGTGAACCATATACCACTCCTAGAACTACAGTTATAAGTGAGTAAGAAGAGGTTACTCACCTGTAACAGTAGTTCTAGGAGTGGTATATGTTGTTCATCCACACTGTTTGGCATGTCCCCTTCCACTTTAAATCTTGCCGGAAGTCTTCAAGCTGGCTCCTCCCACCCACCCGGGTGGTATATACCTCGGCTCCACCCCATGACGCCAGATCTTAGCCCGCTGGAAGCAAGGTTGTGCGCCCGAGGCCGGGGAGGTTGGGTGGGTACGTGTGGATGGACAACATATACCACTCCTAGAACTACTGTTACAGGTGAGTAACCTGTTCTTCTAGGAGCGTGGATATGTTGTTCATCCACACTATTAGGCAGACTCCAAGCAGTTCTCTGGGAGGAGGGAGGCATAGCACACACACCCTACTTAGGAAACAGAGATTGGAGAACCGAGGCCCCAAAACCAGCATCCCGGCGTGACTCAAGGTCGATGTGGTAGTGGGTGATAAAGGCGTTTCCTGACTTCCAGGTAGCAGCCCGACAGATTTTCTGGATAGAGATGTCCCTGGAAGCAGCCACCGATGCAGCAGTATGGCAGGCAGAATGAGCTCTTATCCTTCTGGGAGTCTCCTTGCCTGCCAACTCATAGCACAGACCTATGCATGATGTAATCCATCTTGCTATGGTCCATTTGGTTGCAGGTCTGCCAGAAGCGGCTTCAGCGTAGGTGACAAACTTCGCCATGAATTTCCACCGTGCTCTCCTTGTAGTAGGAGAGAGCACATCTTAGGTCCAAAGTATGGAGCCTGTACTCGACTTCCAAGGTGTAATTAGGGTAGTATACCGGCAGAGTCAATACCTGGTTAAGGTGGAACCCTGACACCACCTTCGGAAGGAATTTCGGGTGGGGGCGCAGGACAGCTTTGTCCCTGTGAAAGATCAGATAAGGGTAGTCCACCGAGAGCGCCTGGAGCTGCCCTGTCGGTCTGGCTGACATGGTGGCCACCAGGAAGGCCGTCTTCCACGACAAGTGTGAGCGCTCACATTTGTGCATGGGTTCGAATGGCTTGTCCATGAGCTCTGCCCAAACCAGCAACAGATCCCATGGAGGTGGAGGTTCACGCACCGGAGGGAATATGTGATCCAGGCCTTTGAAGAAGCGCCCCCGCCCACTGTCTCCTGGGCCAGTGTCTGCTGACCGCCCGTGCCCGGTAAGCAGAAATGGCTGTCAGGTGCACCATAAGGGTCGATGACCGTAGACCACCTTTAGAGAGTGACCAAAGGTAGTCGAGAATGTTAACCACAGGACAGGACAAGGGGTCCAGACTCTTACCCTGACACCAAATGGAAAACCTTTTCCACTTGAAGGTGTAACATTTCCTGGTTGATTCCTTTCTAGATGCCTCCACTACGGTGTAGACATCTTCAGAAAGACCCAAAGCCTGGAACTCTAGCTGCTCAGGTACCAGGCTGTTAGGTGCAGGGATAGAAGGTCCGGATGTAATACCTTCCCCTGGTTCAGAGATATCAGGTCCAGGTGTGTACAAAGCCGCTCCGGGGGCCTGCAGCTGAGGCTGAGGAGATCTGGGTACCAGAACTGCGGGGGCCAGTCTGGGGCTACCAGAATCACCTTCGCCTTGTCCCTCCTCACCTTAAGTAACACCTTGTGGATCAAGGGAAATGGAGGGAAGGTGTTGAGGAAGCCTGGGGTCCACGGCTTCGAGAAGGCATCCCCCTGCAGCGAGCCCTGCTGAGGGGGCGGGCGTGATACAGCCTCAGCTTGTTGTTTTCCTTGGAGGCAAACAGGTCCTCCATCGGTTTGCCCCAATGGGAGAACAGGCTGTAAGCTACCTCTGGATGGAGAGACCACTTGTGGGATGTCTGGCCTATACAGCTGAGAGCATCCACTAGGTGGTTCGAGGCTCCTGCCACATGGATGGCTAGGGAGATCCACCTCCTACTGGCTTATGAGGGTCCAGATGCGGAGCGCCTCCTTGCACAGCAGACGGGAGTGCATGCCGCCCTGCTAGTTGAGGTAGCACATGGTCATGGTATTGTCCGTCTGGACTTGAACTACTTGACCCCAGAGCTGAGAAGCAAAAGCTGACAGTACCAGTCTGACTGCTCTGAGCTCCAACAGGTTGGTGTGGCATTGGGACTCCTCGGGGGTCCAGAACCCGTGGGCCCTGTTGTCCCCCATGTGGGCTCCCCAGCCCATGAGTGAGGCATCAGTCGTAAGAATGACTGTTGGCGCGGGGTGGACAAACGGGATCCCTTCCTGCAACCGGTCTGGAGCAGTCCACCACTGAAGAGCGTCCCACATCTTCTGGGTTAGTGATCAGCTGGTCGAAGTGACCATGACACTGAGTCCACTGGGCGGCCAGCTCCCATTGAAGGGGGCGCATGTGCCACCAGGCCAAATGGACCACCGAGGTGCACGCCGCCGTGTACCCAAGAAGGCGCAGAAAGTCCCAGGCAGGGCGCAAATGCCCAACCAGAAATGATCAGGCAAAGGAGCAGAGAACCTCCGCCCTCTCCGCCAGAAGCCAGGCTATGGCTTGACAAGAGTCGAGCTCTGCCCCGATGAAGCCCATCACCTGAGAAGGCACAAGTTCCGACCTGGCCTCACTGATCAAGAGGCCGAGTTGTGAGCAGGTTTTGAGGGCCAGATCGCTGGACCTCTCCACCTCCTGTTGGGTGGAACCTGCAAGAGCCAACCGTCAAGGTAAGGGTAGATTCTGACTCCTCGATGCCGAAGGTGGGCCACCACCAGTGCAATGCAATGGGTGAAGACCCATGGGGCTGATGACAGGCCAAATGGCATGCCTCGGAACTCATATAGGGCCCCCTCGACCCTGAAGTGGAGGAACCGCTGATGGGCAGATTGGGACTTTAAAGAAACGCGTCCTGTAGATCCAGTGAACAGAACCACATGTTTTGCTCCAGGGATGGTATGATCTGGTTCAGAGTGACCATCCGAAAGGTGCAGGACCTGAGATATTGATTTAGGTCGTGGAGATCTAGGATGGGCCCCCCATCCACTTGGGCACCAGGAAATACCTGGAAACAAAGCCTGGGTCTGTTGGAGGATCCGTCACTGGAGCTACTCCCTCCTTGTGGAGGAGCTGGGCTACGTCGTCTCGAAAAGCCAACTGGGTGCATGCACAAATCCGTTCCTCCCAAGGGGCGCGGGCTCGGCTGGGAGGGTACTGCTCGAATTCTAGAAGCACTCCCTGATCGAAGTGATAGCGGACCAGGCGGTAAGGAAGTGGGGGAGCCGACCCCCCATGGGAGGACCCAGAGCTGGCGTGACGGGTGTAGGGGTGGCCACCGCCAACCCATCACTGAGCAGGCTTAGAAGAGGAGGAGGAGGAGGAGGATGAGGCTCCAGGACCTGAGCCTCGACCTCCTTTACAGGGCTCCTGAGCACCCTGCTTGGGCTGAGGGCGCCAAGCTTGAGCCTGCTGCTGCTGTTGTTGCTGACCTCCTTGATAGGACGGCTGCTGGACCGCAGGGGAAGAGTGCCGAAATGGCTTCTTCTTTCTCTTCTGCTGGTTCTTGCCCGAAGAACCCTTGGCAGAAGTAGCATCCAAGATGGCACTGGACTGCTCTATATGCTGAAGGTGACCAGCCACTCCTGGACCGAACAAGTCGGTACCCAGGAAGGGCACGTCAGCAAGCTTATGCTGAGTATCCACCGGGAAGGAGGGCGAGAAGTTACTGCGGCTGTCAGTGAGCGGGCACAAAATTCCCCGATATCCAAGGCCATCTGGAGCTGCTGTTTAGCAACAGCACGGCCCGGGTCATGGACCTGCTTGACCGTGGTCTGCATGTCCGGTGGGTGATGAGGGAGGACCTCGTCTAATGACCCAAGAAGGGCATGAGAGAAGTGTGCCATGATCACAGCCGAGCTGGCCTGACGAAGACCCAGAGAAGAGGCTGCATAGACCTTATGGGCAGTGTGGTCCATATTCTTAGACTCCTTGTCCCGGGGGTCTGTCAGTGTCAGTCGAACTTCCAGTATGCCTGAACACAGAGGTGATCTCCAGGCTCTTGGCCGAAGGGTGCTCTGTGAACCTCGCAAGGGACCCCATGGGCACTGCGTACTTGCGGGCCATACGGGCAGATGGTGCTGGGCAGGACGCTGCCAAAGTTCAAGGGCCGGGCCAACAATGGCCTCGGCCACTGGAAAGGCCTCCATCGGGGTATCCCCTCTGTTAAGGATGTCGGTGAGAGGATACTCTGCTGTTTTCTGGATAGGCTTCAGGGGCATTCCAGTGGAATCGGAGATGAGGCAGAGAATGCCCTGGAAAGAGGAACGACCTTCCTCCATCTCTCCGCCAACCGACAACTCATCATCCCCGGGATGTGAGTGCAAGCCGGTGACGTCAGAGTCCGAAGAGTCGTGATACAGCAGTCTACCACCTAAGTCACCCTTGATCTGCTGAGGGTGGTCCAGGGTGACTGTTATCGACCGACGTCGGGGAAGCCCGGTGTCCTGTCGGTCCTATTTCAAGGGCACCCCTCCCTCAGGCTGTTTAGGTGGTGGTTCCACTCGAATCGGTGGAGAGACTGGAGTAGGCCTAACCGGGAGATGGCCTGGCCCCACGGGTGGAGAAACCGAGAGCTTTGGTTCCAGAGGGGTTGGCTTCACCTACGAGGCGAGGGCCAAGTGATGGCTGGGGTAGGCAGCGGAGCCTGGTTCTGCACGGTCAAGATCTGCTGCTGCCACATAAGGTCTTCATAGCGCCGACGAAGTTTCTGCCGGAGCCTCTCCTCGTCCGAGGAGGATGAGGACCCGTGGCGTCGCCTCTTTTCTGAGACCTTATGGCTCTTCCTCAGTCGATTGTCCGAGGGGGTCCTGGACTGAGACCGAGATCGGGGAGGCCAACTCGGGCGATCAGGAGACACCGGCATCGGTAAGACCCGAGGGTCCGGGACTGGGTCCTTGATGGGGACACCAGCAGGCTGGGTCTCCTCATCTGGAAAGACCAGGACTGGAGTCCGTTCAAATGAGTCGTTGGGCACAGCCAGCGACAAGGGGTCGAGGATAATTTCGGCCTCGTCTGCCACTTCCTTGGTCCCTTGGCCAGATGGAAGGTCTGAAAAGCCAGCGGCCAAGGATGCGATCTCGACCAAGGTCGAAATCGCGTGTTCTTAGGACTAGAACCTCTCCCGGTCCCAAGAGCGTCTCCGTCGGGACGAAGACAACGGGTCCATCTCCCTCTTCCGATAGCGGAAGGAGTGCGAGCCCGAGGGCTCCTCACCCTGAGTGGGGAGAGACTGGCACAATCTCCCTGAATGAGCCTGTAAAGGTAGAGCCTAGGTTCAGCGGGACGAAGAAGCTTCGACTGGCTGAAACGCAAGCTGCTTCCTCCTCGAATGCCTTCATCTGTTCCAGCTGCTCAGCGTTGCCCGCGGCCATGGAAACTGCTCACTTAGCTGCCTTCGATTTCACTGGCGGGTTTCTTTTTTCCGGTCTCCCAAGCTTCAAACGTGCCTTGCGGTCATCTAGGATGTTGGGATGGAAGGCAAAACAAAAACTGCAAAACGAGGTACCATGTCCGACACCTAGGCAGTAAACGCACGTGAGGTGGGGATCGGTGCGTGACATCTTCTGGCCGCAGGGGAACTGATGAAATCCTGGGGAAGATTTGTCCTCCGTAGTCGATGCAACTAAAGTGCGATCGCTAACTCGAACAAGTTTGATTTTCGGTAAAACCGACAATTTGAAAGCCAGGGCCTACAAAATGCTGAGAGCACAAGGGAACCTGTATCTTTCAGCGGAAAGGAAGATCTGGCATCATGGGGTGGAGCTGAGGTAAATACCACCCGCGTGGGTGGGAGGAGCCAGCTTGAAGACTTCCGGCAAGATTTAAAGTGGAAGGGAACATACCAAACAGTGTGGATGAACAACATATCCACACTCCTAGAAGAAGGAAAATTATAACAACCAACCAAAAAAAAAAAAACTCAAAACAAATGGTTCATACTTTTGTGGCAGGAAGTATCCACCTTCTCTTCCCCGGGAACGGGATGGAGCTATGGCCCGCCCTCTCTATAAGCTCCATCTCAGGGTTCCTTAACTCGAAACATTTTCTGGAGTTATACTCAGCAGATGCGTTTTCTCATCACTGCTACTTAAACCTTGAGACACTTACACTGAGGAAGCTATCTACAGCAGTAGTGTGCAGACTTCACTCTTCCTTCACTTAGCTGTACACTTTGTATATGTGCAGGGGCTCCTTCAGTATTTATCTGAACCCCTGACAATCTCAGCAAAATGCCAAGCAGCCTCCGGCTGAAATTGTAGAAATTGGGGTATATTTCATTTGGGCTCATTTCTGGCCCTTTTTATTTTTTTAAGACAGAACCAGATTACATCTCTGGGCTGCCAGTGTCACCTTTATACTATTTTCTGCATTTATGGGCCACTACAAGGCTTACTGCCTCATGCCCTTTGTGTCCCTCTAGTCCATAAATACTTTTTAAATTTGTGCTGCCCTGCGCGGCAGCCTGGAGCGCTTCTACAGAAGACGGAGCATCCTGCTCCGATCACGCTCTCATTCCTGAGTCGCACCTTGCGACTAGGAGAACAGGACTTTTAAAAAGCAGCAATGGATCCAGCGCTAAGGTGCATTTGTAGTGAGACACTTCTGCACTCAGGGGCACCAGAGAGAGAGAGAGCTAGGAGCATGCATGCCCCTGTTTTACTTTTAGCACCAGCTCTCTCTCTCTTCTCATGTGGCTCTTTACCTAATGACAGCCTGCCGCTCGCTTTCTAGCACTGGAGCTCCGGGTGGGAATTCTTAATAGAAACAGGATTTGACGCCCACTCCTCAAGATGCCTGTCTGTCCCCCTTTTTATGTTGGTGAGCTTTCGCAGCCAACATCTTGTGGTAGAGGAGATTTGGAGGCGTGGTTGCTGTTGGACGAATGCAGGGCACGCACCAGTAGGTGCATCCCACATTCCCCAATCAGCCTGCATGTTGGTGCCACACCACCCGGGCAAGCACATCTAAGAAAAGGTTCGCTGCAATGTAAGCAAAGCTCGTCACACACAGCAGACCTTCCTACGTGCTTTGCCAGCTACAAACATGGCGGCACAGTGGCCACTAAACTGCCAACTTCGGGGGTACTCAATCCCTCGGTCAGCTTACCCTGCCCCTCATGTATGTGCCAATGGGGGAGCACACTTCCCGTCGGCATAATGTGTCCCCCCCCTCCTTTTTTGCTTGCCGAGGGGGTGCTCAATCCCCCTCGGCTCAACCTCCCCAGCTTTGTTGTTTACCGGCCAGAAGGTGCCCAATCCCATTTGGCATCCGTCCCCCTTTTCCCACTTTAATGTGCCAGCGGGGAGCCCTCCCCGTTGGCATGCTGTCCCCCTTCTTCTGTGCTAAGGGGTGCTGATCCCCCTCAGCTGAGTGTCCCCACTCCCATGTGCGAAGGGTGCCCAACTCTGTCGGCTACTGTATCCCCCCAAAATACCTGTAAAAAGAAAACCATCCGCAATGTTTTTTTTTTTTTTTTTTAACACCTGTAAACAGAAACGTCCCTCGTAGTCTCCCTACTCCCCCATCACCCGCACCCACCACTGCGCACCCCTGCCTCCCCACACCCCTCACCCCATACTTACCTCCAGAGCTCGGCGCGATGATCTTTGGTGGACCGGGAACACGTCTGCACTCTTCAAAGCCAACCGCGAACTGAGGAAATGCCGTAACAATGGAATAAATTTTTTTTTTCAACTTTGATGCATATCTTGGGCATTTTTTGAAATTTTTGCACTATATTTTCAACATGGGGTTTTTGGGACCACTCCTCATGAATTCTGGCACTGTTATGATGTTAATCGGTCCCGAAAGGTGATTTTGCAGTCACTGCGCAGAATCACCTTTTGGGACAAATTAACACAAGGACAGTGGCAATGTTCATGAGGTGGGCTCTCAAAAAGCCAATGTTGCAAATGTGGTGGAAAAAAATCAAAAAAATGGCTGTTTTATGAGTGTGCGTTACGCAGTTGCTGGCACGCTTCAGAATCTCGCCGACCGCATATTTTCACGCCAGATTTTCAACATTGTCATTTTTCTACACCTCCTTGTGAACAGTACAGCTGTCATTTTTCACATCCTGGATGAAATATGTTTCCGCACTTCCGGCGCATAATAGCGTGGTCGCTGTGGGAAATCAGTGTTCAGGGCAGATTACGAAAATGACAGAGACAGTGTTGATGAGCAGAGGTCCTAAAATGCCTATGTTGAAAATTTGGTGACGACACTCCATAAAATGACTGTTACGAGCGTCTGCGTTCTTAGCAGTTATTCATGCGCTTCGTAACTTCGCAAATTCACAATATTTTCATGCCAGATTTTCAACACTGTCATTCTTCTACACCTCCTTGTGCACAGTACAGCTGTCATTTTTCACATCCTGGCCAACATGCGTTTCCGCACTTCTGGCGCACAATAGCGTGGTCGCTGTGGGAAATCAGTGTTCGGGGCAGATTACGAAAATGACAGTGACACTGTTCATGAGCAGAGGTCTTAAAATGCATATGCTGAAAATTTGGTGACGACACTCCATAAAATGACTGCGTTACGCGTGTGCGTTGCGCAGTTTGCACGCATGCTCGTAACGGCATTTGTAATATTTCCTCTGATTTTCACCATTGGTATTTTTCCACACCTCTTGATGAACAGTACAGCTGTCATTTTACATATCCTGCCTGAAATGTGTTTCGCACATCTGGCGCAGAATAAGCCTTGATGGCTGTCGTGAAATCACTTTTGAGACAGTTTGAGGAAATGACAGTGACATTTACATGAGCAGAGGTGCTAAAATGCCTATGTTGAAAATCTGGTGCTGGAAGTCCATAAAATGACTGTTGCGCATTTCTCACGCACCCTTGTAACTTCGCAAATTTGCAATATTTACATGCCACATTTTCAACACTGCCATTTTTTTAAACCTCCTTATGAACAGTACAGCTGTCATTTTTCACAACCTGCCCAAAATGTGTTTCTGCACTGCACTACCAAAACCAATGCCAGCGCGACAACATTCGGCATTGACAAATGCTTGTTCTTATTGCAACAGGAGGTGTATCTAAGTGCCACGGAGCACACCCAGGCTCTGAAGCACAAATGGAGCCTCTCCTGCGCCTATCAATAAATTATTTATTTACTTTCTTCTAACTTGGGTGGCTGACCCAGTTCAACAGCATCCTGACAGCTGCCTGCTCTGCCCAGCCGACAGAACAGCGAGAGAGATTTTAAGGAGCAAACGTGATCCCATTTCAACACCACCTCTCTCTCTCTCTCCCTCGTTGCATGGCTTTTTCTCTTTATTTTTAAAAGTGGGGCAGCAGAAATGTTTATGCAACAAAGGGGCATTTGTGTTTTAGACATCTAACGCTACCTGCACTACAGATATTTATTCAGACATATCTTTTTTGGCTAACTTGTTACCATGACTCTGGGTCACTATACATTGACCTCCCTATACTGGATCTTTGTTGAAAAGAGAAAATAAGAAAATTAGAGGGGTATAGAAAAGAGGAGGGGGATTCACCCAGAGGTGGCCAACCTTCCAGACTATCGTGTAGTGGAAAGGACAGTACATCGCAAAGAAAATACAGGTTACTCACCTGTAACAGGAGTTCTAGGAGTGGTATATGTTGTTCATCCACACTGTCTGGCAGGTTCCTTGCCGCTTTAAATCTTGCCAGAAGGTCTTCAAGCTGGCTCCTCCCACCCACCGGGTGGTAAAACCTAGGCTCTGCCCATGGCGCAGATCTAGCCGGCTGGAAGCCAGGCTGCGTGTCGAGTGGGTCGTGTGGATGAACAACATATACCACTCCTAGAACTCCTGTCACAGGTGAGTAACCTGTATTTCTAGGGACATGGATATGTTGTTCAATCCACACTGTCTGGCAGACTCCTAGCAGTTTTCCGGGAGGAGGGAGGCAAGGCGCGCACCCCCTACTTAGGGAATAAGGACTGGAGAACCGAGGTCCCAAAACCAGCATCCCGGCATGACTCAAGGTCAATAAAGGTGTGTGCTGACTTCCAGGTAGCAGCCCTGCAGATTTCCTGGATAGGGACGTCCCTAGAAACAGCCACCGAAGCAGCGGTATGGCAGGCAGAATGAGCTCTTATCCCTTTGGGAGGCTCCATGCCTGCCAACCTACAGCAGAGATCTATGCAGGAGGTGACCCACCTGCTTATCGTCCGTTTGGCTGCAGGTCTTCCAGGTGCGGCTTCAGCGTAGGTGACAAATAGCTGACGCACTCTCCGAACTTCAGCCGTCCGCTCCTTATAATAAGAGAGCACTCTTCTAGGGTCCAAAGTATGGAGCCTATATTCGGCCTCCCAGGTGTGACTGGGGTAGAACACTGGCAGAGTCTACTCCTGGTTAAGGTGAAACTCCGACACCACCTTCGGAAGGAATTTCGGGTAGGGGTGCAGGACAACCTTGTCCCTGTGGAAGACCAGATAAGGAGACTCGATGGAAAACGCCTGGAGCTCTCCCATCCTTCTGGCTAACGTAATAGCCACCAAGAAGGCAGTCTTCCACGAGAGGTGGGAGATATCGCACCTGTGCATCGGTTCAAATGGTTTGCCCATGAGCTTGGCCAATACCAGCAGTAGATCCCACGGAGGTGGAGGTTCTTGCACCAGAGGGGATATGTGATCAAGGCCTTTGAAATAGCGCCTGACCACCTTCTCCTGCGCCACCGACTGCTTGCCGGCCTGCACCTGGTAAGCAGAGATGGCTGAGAAAGGGACCACAAGTAGTCCAGGATACTAGCTAAGGAACAGGAAGAAGCGTCCAACCCCTTGTCCTGCACCAAATGGAGAATCTCTTCCATTTGAAGGCATAGCATTTTCTGGTCGACTCCTTACGGGACGCCTCAACGACGTTGAGGACCTCGTCGGAAAGACCCAAGGCCTGGAACTCTAGCCGCTCAGGAACCAGGCCGACAGGTGCAGGGATTGAAGGTCCGGATGGAGAACCTTCCCCTTGTTGACTGAGATCAGGTCCGGGCAGGCTGGAAGCTGCCTCGGGAGCCTGGAGCCGAGGCTGAGGAGATCTGGGTACCAGAACTGGTGGGGCCAGTCTGGGGCTACCAGAATCACCTGCGCCTTGTCCCTCTTCACCTTGAGAAGCACCTTGTGGATCAAGGAAGTGGAGAGAAGGCATAGAAGAGGCCGGGGTCCACGGCCTCGAGAAGGCATCCCCCAGCAGCGAGCCCTGCTGAGGGGGGCGAGCATGAAACAGCCTCAGCTTCGCATTCTCCCTGGAGGCAAACAGGTCCACCTGAGGGGTGCCCCCAATGGGAGAACAGATCTTGTACTACCTCCAGCAGGAGAGACCACTCGTGAGATGCAGCGCCCATCCGGCTGAGGGCATCAGCCAGACTGTTGGAGGCTCCTGCCACATGGATGGCTAGGAGTTCCACCTCCAGGTTGATCACGAGAGACCAAGTGCGGAGAGCTTCCTTGCACAGAGGCAAGGAGTGTGTCCCGCCCTGTCGGTTGAGGTAGTACATGGTCATGGTATTGTCCATCTAGACCTGAACCACTTGACCCCGTACAAATGGAGCAAAAGCGGTGAGGGCTAGACGCACCGCTTGGAGCTCCAGCAGGCTGATGTGGCATAGAGACTCCTGAGGGGACCAGAGGCCGTGGGCCCTGAGCTCCCCCAGATGGGCACCCCAACCCATCAGAGAGGTGTCGGTCATCATAGTGACCGTTAGCTTGGGGCGGACAAACGGGATACCCTCCTGCAGATGAGCTGGAATGAGCCACTACTGTAGGCCATCCCACATCTCCTGGGTCACTGGCTGGTCCAGAGGACCGGAGCGCTGTGACAATTGGCGGGCCAGCCCCCATTGCAGGGGATGCATATGCCAGCGGGCCAAACGGACCACGCTGGTGCAGACCACCATGAGGCCCAGAAGGCGCAGGAAGTCCTGGGCAGGGCGCAATTGCCTGACCAGAAATGATTGGGCAAAGGAGGAAAGGACCTCGGCCCTGTCCACTGGAAGCCGGGCTCTGGCTCAAAGAGAGTCGAGCTCTGCCCTGATGAACTGAATCACCTGCGTTGGCATGAGTTCCGATTTGGCCTTGTTGATGAGGAGGCCAATCTGACAGCAGACCTGGAGGGCCAGATCCCTGGACTGCTCCACCTCCAACCTGGAGGGGGCTGCAATCAGCCAGTCATCCAGGTAAGGGTACACCCAGACCCATCGGTGCCGCAGGAATGCTGTCAGCACTGTCATGCATTTAATGAAGACCCTGGGAGCTGGAGAGAGGCCGAAGGGCATGGCCCGGAACTCATAAAGAGACCCCTCTGCTCGGAAGCGGAGGAATCGCTGATGAGATGGACAGATTGGGACGTGAAAGAATGAGTCCTGAAGGTCCAGAGAACAAAACCACATGCCTAGTTCCAAGGATGGAATGATCTGAGCCAGAGTGACCATCCTGAAGGTGCGCTGCCTTAGGAACTTGTTCAGGTCGTGTAGGTCTAGAATGGAGTGCCAGCCCCCCGTCCGTTTTGGGACACAAACCCTGGGTCTGGAGGAGGGTCTGCCACCTCGCTGATCACCTCCTTCTGGAGGAGCAGTGCAATGTTGGCTCGACGAGTCGACAGAGGCTGTGGAACCCGTAGCCCCCCGTGGGGCGACGGCTCGATAGGGAGGGAACTGCTCGAATTCCAGAGGCAGACCCCTGCCTACCACTTCTAGTACCCAGCGGTCCGTGGTGATAGCGGACCAGATGGAAAAGAAGTGGCTGAGCTGTCCCTCCACGGGGGGAACCCGGGGAGGAGTGACGAGGTTGGGGGCAACACCCCTCAGCCCGTCACTGGGCAAGCTTGGAGGAAAGGCCCGCTGAGGGACCTCCTGGACCCTTGCCTCCAGGCTTTCTACTGGAGAAAGCGGCAGACTTGGCCTTAGGGCACCAGGTGTGTGCCTGCTGGCCCTGACGTGACGCAGGGGCGAAAGGGCTTACGCTGCTGCTGGCGGCCTTTCTCCTTCTGGGCAGATGTGGCTGAGTCCAAGGTGGCATTGAACTTCTTGATCCTCTGGAGATGGAACGTCTGCCAGCTTGTGCTGGGTATCCACCGTGAAGGTGGAGATCTGCAGCCAAGCTCTGCGGCGCATGGCCACTGCGGCCGCTACTGATCGGGCACAAGAATCACCTATGTCCAATGAAGTTTGGAGCTGCTGTTTTGCCAGCGCCCTTCCCTGATCCCGCATCTGCTTGACCGTCATATGAAAGTCAGCTGAGAGATGAGGAACCACCTCATCCAGGGAACTCATAAGGGCGTGTGAGAAATGTGCCATCAGAATGGCCGAGCTAGCCTGACAAAGGCCTAGGAAGGAAGCAGCGTAAACCTTCCGCCCCGCATAATCCAGTTTTTTGGATTCCTTATTGGGCAGTTTGTCCACGTCCCGAGCGTTCCTGGAGCGCTAGAAAATGCTGTCGGTCACTAACCCCTCCGCAGAGGGGTGCTCCAAGAAAACAGAGAGTGAGCCGGTGGGGACTGCGTACTTTCAAGTCATCCTGGCGGAAGGCACGGGACAAGTTGCTGGCCGCTGCCACAACTCCAGGGCCGGGACAACAATGGCTTCGGCCACAGGAAAGGCCTCCATAGGGGAATCCCCTCAGTCCAGTATCTCTGTGAGGGGATACCTGGCCCGTTTTGAAACGGGTTCGAGCTGCATCCCGGTGGACTCCGAGATGAACTGAAGCAAACCTAAAAATGAGGATGGGCTCTCATCCACCGACTGGCCCCCCGCAGACTCCAGATCAAGCAGCCTGGAGAACAGGGAGGAGTCGTCGTCAGACTCCGAGGAGTCTGCAAACAGCTGCCAGGCACCTGAGCCACCCTCCATGTGCTGAGGTCGATCGGGAGTGAGGGTGACCGACAACCTGTGGGGCAAGCCCTGACCTGACCGAGAATCCTGGGTCGGGGCCCCAGTCTTCGGTTGTGGAGGTGGAGGTTCCACTACAACGGGTGGAGCAGTCGGCTTTGGCCGAACAACTGGTGCCGGGGACGGCTCCTCGGCCACTACGAGGGGTTGTTTCGGCCGCTCTGGTGACAGCCACTTAATGGCCGGAGAAGGCGATGGAGTCGGCTTATTCCCAGACAATAAGAGCTGCTGCCACATTAAATCCTTGTAGCGCCGACGCAACTTGCGCTGGAGCCTATCCTCCGAAGAGGACGACGAGGATGAGCGGCAATGCCGCTTTCCATGGTGCAGAGACAGAGACCGACGATGTCGGCGGGACCGGCTAGACCTGGCAGAGGACCGACACCTCCGGGGGTTCCGAGGGTGGGTCAGAGAGGGGACGGGAACCCACCTCCCTCGGTACAGGGACCTTAACAGGACTCCACACAGGAGGCACAGGCAAGTCCTTGGTTTCCACCGGGGGAACCGGTGAAGTAGGGTTGTCGGCTTCTCCAGTGGACAAACAGTACGACGGGTCGAGAAAAATCTCGACTGCGTCGATGGATGTCTCAGCCAGCTGACTTGACGGGGGCACCGTGAAGCCAGCGGCTGCAGCCTCAACCTCGACCGAAGGAGAGAGTTAACGGTCCGGTGAAGGGGATCTCTCCCACTCTCGTGAATGTCGATGGTGGGACTTACCCTTAGAGTCCTTCTTCTTGGACCGACTGGAGTGTCCCGATGGCACCTTGTCCCTTGGTGGAGAAGGACTGTCAAAGCTCCTTAAATAAAGCTGTGTAGTTAGAGCCCAAAGAGAGCGTGATAAATGCTGCGGCCGAGGAGGAAAGAAGAAGTGGCCTGGGCCGCCTCCTTCTCGAGGGCAATCAACTGCGCCAACTGTTCCGCAGAGCCCGCCGCCATGGACACCGCCCAACGGGCCTCCTTAGACTTGACCGGCAGATACTGTTTTTTGGGTCGCCCGAGAAAAAGTCTGGCAGCACAGTCCTCCAAGACCGAAGCCGAAAAGGACTTGCACAATTTGAAAGCATGCGAGTCGTGGCCAAGCCCCAAGCAGTAGACGCATGTGGAGTGCGGATCAGTCTGGGACATCTTCTGCCCACATGGGCACCGACGAAAGCCGGGATATGATTTGTCCATTGCAGCCGCGAGGGAAGACGAAGACCGAAGTCTTGTAAATTTTAAAATAAGTTTTGGAAAATCCGAAGAGTGTGGATTCAGGCCTAAAACGCAGAGCACTAAGGAGGGAACCTGAGCTTCCAGGCGGTAAGGAAGATCTGGCATCATGGGGCAGAGCAGAGGGATTTACCACCCGGGTGGGTGGGAGGAGCCAGCTTGAAGACCTTCCGGCAAGATTTAAAGTGGCAAGGAACCTACCAGACAGTGTGGATTGAACAACATAGCCACGTCCCTAGAAAGAACTACTGCAACAGTGAGGGTTTTTTTTAGAGAAAGGTGTGATCCATCTATCGTGGTAGGACTCTCCCCATCACTTTTCTTAGCACATCCATTTTGTATATTCCACCAGGCAACTCCCTAATGGACATTACTTCAGTGCCCAAGTGCCACTTCATTTCCCAGTAAGGAAGTACAGCCAGCATATAAATCTGGGATGATAGCCATACTGCAGATATTACAAGCACCTATGCTCTTTTTGTAATCATTTGACATTCATAAGGCATACATCTCAGCCTTCAGTATACCTTTCTTAACCACGGAATTGGGGTTAAACAGGAGACAGAGGTCACTCTGTGACACAGTCCCCTGTCTGTTTCAGGGCCAGGACGTACCTGGATACGTGCCCATGACTTGCCAGGGCACCTGGGACATGAGCTATAGCTCCTTTTGTGAGGAGCTGAACAACTTCCTCCCGGAGGGTGGACAGCGTGTGCTGTGAGACCAAGGACTCACTCGGATCATGGGATCGGTAGGCCAGAAGGGTCTCAAATCAAAAGAAAGCCCTATGCTGACCACCCCGAGAACGCACTTGTCCATAGTAATGATGGACCAATGAGGCCAGAAGTGATGAAGCTGACCCCCAACCGGAAGCCGAGTCAGGGACTGGACAGGTGGGAGGTGACCACCTCCAAACTCATCACTGGGCAGCTTAGGAGGGGGCACCAACTGTTGAGTCCACAGAGGCACCACTTCCCTACCGTTGCCTTTATTGGGCCCCTGGCTGAATAACTTGGTCTTTGGGTGTCAGGCTGGAAATTGCTCCAGCTTGGGCTGTTGCTGCCAAGACTGCTGTGGCTGAAAGGGCCCAAACTGAAAGGCCTTCTTGTTTTTAGCCTTTCTGGTCCTTCTGGAATGAAGCCCCAGAATCCAGGGTGGTGCTGGACTTGTTAGTCCTCGTGAGATGCCTATCCACACCCCCCAGCCAAAGCGCACGGTGCTCAAGAAAGGGACATGGGCCAACTTGTGCTGAGTGTCCGCCGTGAAGGTGGAGGATGCTCAGCCAGGCCCTGCAATGCATTGTGATGGCCACTGCCATGGTATGGGTGCAGGAGTTGCCAATGTTCAATGCTGTCTGGAGCGGGTGTGTAGCCAACACTTGACCTTGGTCTCAGATGACCTTCACCAGGAGTTGCTTGTCGGTAGGCAGGTAAGGGAGGATGGTGTTGAGCACTCCCAGCAGGGAGTAACTGAAGTAGGCCATCATCGAGGTGTAGCTTGCCTGATGGAGACCAAAGAAGGACATGGTGCAGGCCTTTTTAACCATGTGGTCAAGCTTCTTTGACTCCTTATCGGTGGCTTGTCCATGTCCCCAGTGTTGCTGGACTTCCAGAAAACAGACTTGAAAACCAGACCCTTGGTCAAGAGGTGGTCAGAAAATCCAGGCAAAGAGCCGGTAGAGATCGCATACTTGCATGCCATACAGGCAGAGGGTACCGGGCAGGAGGCTGGATGCTGCCAAAACTCCGGAGTTGGTCCCAGAATGGCTTCGACCATGCAAAAGGCAACCCCCCACGGATTCATCCTTATCCAGGATGTCAGTGAAGGGGTACTTAGCACTCATCTGAACTGGCTCCAGAGGAATGCTCATGGACTCCGACATCAGTTGGAGAAGCGCCCAAAAAGACACCAACCCGTGATCGGTAGTCAGTTCCTCAACCGATTCCCAGTCAAACAGATGCACCCTCAAAGACTGTATGGAGCCTGCATCGGAGTGATCTGAGGATTCTTCAAAGACAAGCCATGGCTGCTTACCACCATGGACCACCCTGGAATCATCAGAGTGGGAAATTTCCACTGATAACTGGTCTGGCGAGCCGATGCCTGGATGGGAGTCCTTTGTAAGAGCGCAACCCCCCCAATATGGGTGGCTGTGGAGGACGTTCCACCAACAGAGGTGGAGAGCCATGTGGTGGGAACAACTGACTCAGGTGGACTGGCGTGGGCTTGACTGGCACTGGGGAGTCGACCACAGGGGTCAGGGATAGAACCCTACCTGGCCCTGCCAAGGCCCACTGCTGCCAGAGGAGCTCCTCCTAACACCACAGCATCCGCTGGCAAAGCCTCTCCTCATCCGAAGAGGGCAAGGGGTGTTGACAATGACACCTCCCGGTCAAGCGGGATCGAGAACTCAAGGAACTACTCAACCTAGACTGTCAACCGGGGGATGAGGAGACGAACCTGTGGTGCAGTGTAATATACTGGCACTGGATTCAGCTGCAATCCTGAGCAGCCATGGCTGGGGATACTAACTGCTCCATGTCCTCCTGGGGGAGAAGACTGTGAAGACTGGAGTCCTGGTGATCGACCTCCTCCAATAATGGGGTAGAGAACCATCTCAACTGCTTGATTGAATGGTGTCAAGGTTGGCAAGCTCTACAAGGGAACCCTGGAGCTAGTGACTCATTCCCCAGTCAGAAGCGGCTCGGCTTAAGCCAAGTGCTCTACAACCGTCAAGCAGCTGGGGGAGTCGAGGGAGTGGGAGTGCTCTCTCCCGGTCCCAGGACCGATGGCAGTGTTTCTTACTCTTGTGCTTCTTATTGTGGTGGGCAGGGTCTTCCTAAAGGTCTCAAGTCTCCAATACATATCACGGAAATTACCTGTGAAGGACGCTCCAATACTGGCCCCAGCTGGGAGCACCGTCAAGGCCGACAAGGTGCCTACTGCCTCTTCTGTTGCTGCTAGTTACACTGTGGACCCTGCCACAGTGGAGGCCGCCCTGTGACCATTCTTGGCCCGCAATTTTGGGTCTCCATCGGCCGGTCAAGGAGAAGGCAAGCTTTCCTGTCTTCGGGCGAGAATGGGAGCATTGTTTAGCAGAGGCCACAGCCAGCAACATCGTGTGTCGTTCCCAGTAGAGTTACCACCTGTCCTGATTTTTGCAGGACAGTCCTGATTTGGGCAGCTGTGTCTTGCCAAAAAAACTTGAAAAATACTACCTGTCCAGACTTTATAACAGAAAAAATATTTCCTAACTTTCCAATAAATGTTGCAGAAAACTATAATACCTTAATAAAAATACCTTAAAATGACAAGAAACAATAGAAGAAACTAAGAAACTACAATACTTGGCCTTAATTCTGATAATATAGAGAAAAGAAGTCTCTTGCATTGGTCAAGGTTACGTACTGTCCTATGAAAAATTATGTTTCAGTAAGAAATGTCCCACTTTGGGCTTCTTAAAAAGTGGTAACCCTAGTTTCCCAGATTTTACAGGCACAACACGTGTGTGTCGGTCTGCAACATCTTCTGTTGGCAGGTGATGCACTGTTTGAAGCCAGGCATGGGCTTCGCTTCCTGTGTTCCACACTGATGATCGGAGGTTGAGAGCAGGACCGAGGAATATACAAAATGAATTGGAAAAGTTACTGAGTTTGCTGATGGAACATTTACTAGGCTCTACAACATGCGGAGCTGCGAAGGAGGGAACCGAACTCTTACAGTGGTAAGGAAGATCTGATGTCATGGACAGAGCTGAGGATATGCCACCCAGGTGGTGGGAGGGGCTTTCCTTAAAGACATTCCAGTGAATCAGCTCTTAAGCAAGAGCTACCAATGTGTGGATACATGAACCATCTCCGCATCCCTAGAACAGGAGGACCCATCATGCTAATTTCGTAAGCACTGCTGAGGACTGTTAACTGTACTTCCAGGTAACTAGTTACTTTTTTGACACTTTCATGCATTTAGGGCTGCACCTGACTGACAGGGTACAGCAGCTGACTGCTGAGGCAGCATGATACCAGGGGATCATTCTTTTTTTACATATACATTTCCTCCCTTACTGGCACAGTGTCAGAACCTGCTCCTGTCTCGGAATCTGCCTCCTGCTTAGTCTCAGAGCTCTGACCATCGCTGACCCCTGGAAACCTCCCAACCAACCTCCTTCGATTCCCCTTCCCCCAACATAGGACCCTCTTTCAGCACCATGGGAGGTGTCTGTAAACACTCCTGGGGAAGAGTCTTGGGGGTCAGATGGAATCTTCAGTAATCCTGACCGGGGGCAGGGCCGAATGTTGCCCTTCCAGCCTGTAGTACTTTTCCCAGGTTTTTTTCTTGTTCCTCCTGAGAGCATGCCTAATTACACACAAGGTCTCCAGCACACCAGACAAATCGATGACATCATTCTGTCCCTTCCCCTTGGATGCCTAGCACAAGCCTCAGTGCCCTGCCACCTGTGGTCACCCAGGTGACAGTAAAGCAGCAGGAAGCATCCACCCTCCCACATGGGTCCTCTGGCGTTGGCATCTTTGTTTGAGGGCCAAGGCTAACAGCAAAATGGGGGAAAAGGACAGAGACCTTAAGATTATGACAGAACATTAACAGGCCCCACATCCCAACTCAGATACTACATTAAGATTCTAGAGGGATTTGTGCCAGAGGTCAAGTCTGTGTGGTTGCGGTTAGGAATAAGTTGGGGGAAAAAGATAAAAAAATGTACCAAGAACATGGACAACGAATGGCTGTAGGGTTTAATTAACATATGGGCATAGGCTACAACACAACCCCACCCCTCAAAGCCAGTTTACTGGGACAATCACAATATCATGATTGAAATTCAAAATGTTAAAATACCCTGGCTGATGGATGGAAAAACACTCCTGATGCTTGGGCACAAACGGTTCTATCAGTTGTATGTACCAGCATCTAAATGACATACTGCTTATAGACTGTGAATGCCCCTCTAGGCTGGTGATAAATAGGTGTGGTTTTATGTAATACGATTTGATACACAAGTTATGCTTGTTCTCGATGGGTGAGGCATAATGCTAGAAGGGATATGCAGGTTTCCCAGGCTGAAGTATTTTTAGTTGTGACTCACCAAAGTGGCAGGGTTGAGAGTAAAGTGATTGTTCAACATGGTTTGATCTGACCTCACACTAATCTGAGTATGCATTTTTAAGCCTTTCCATTAAAAGGTAATGCTTATGTGGCCTTGTAATTCCTTGCATCATCCATGGCCTTCCATGTTTCAGGAAAACGTGCCAAAACATGGAGGCGGAGACATTCTTCACCTTGTTTCTTGCATTTTTCCTCTAAAAAGTTAGCTAGAGATGGCTATAATGCAGCCACATTCTTCAAGCCCAGTGCCTATCTGTTCTCCTATATCACTGAAGGATGTCCTTACAAAGTGAAGCAAGCTGAGAACAGAATATACAGATACCAGAGTGACATTTGGGTAGATGTTCACTTAAACTGAACACAGCTTTACATTCTCAACGGAGTTAGAAAAGCAGCAATGACTAAAGATGCAGTTCTCTGAAAATAGTTTTAACTGTACAACAATTTTTTTAGCCTCTGAACTGTACTACAACATTTTTGACCTTTGAACTACACAACTTCCGAACTGTAGTGCAAGTAAATTGAGGCAGTTGATTTACATATATAATAAGACCTAACCACAAACGCTTGCTTACATCCACCTCACTGAGCATATGAGGGCAAGAACTGGCAATAGAACAGCTGTGTAAGAACCTACCCTAACTGTAGATCTTCGAGTGAATCTCTTTCATCAGGCCACTCCTTTGGAACTATTCTCGCATCAGTGTGAGAACCAGAAGGAAACTTTGCATCCACGACGATGTTATGCGCCAGCATCTACATAAACGTGGGTGGCCTCCATCCTCAGTTCCCTGCCAGGGATCATGCCTAGAGGACCTCCTGTAGGGAACCAGAAGAGACTGATGGGCGCTTTGTCGTGAAGCAGACTGGGCCATCTCTGTGAGTCTGTGTATATACTGTATCTATGTGGGCGTGGTGGATTTTTTTTTTACGTTAAGCCAGTAAGTAAATAAATCCTTGTGTGCATTGAAACTGGTGAACAGTGCCATTTGTTTACTGTCTCTGTGACCTTTTTCAAACCAGCACGTCAGTCCCCGAGCAGCCCTCTTTGTTGTGCTTCAACCAGGAGAGACCCAAGCACTCCATGTACCAGGCGAGACAGAGTGCTGGCAAAGACAGCAGTGTAAGCAGCAAGATAAAATTCCTTTGTCACACCCCTGATGAGGGCAGGAGGGTGGGATGGCATGACCTGGCGAAAGAGATTCGCTTGAAGATCTACGGTTATGGTAAGTTCTTACATAACTGTTCTGTCTTCTTCAAAAATATCTCTTTCATCAGGCCACACCTTTGCAATGAGTCCCAAGCAGTACCAAAAGCTAACAGTCTTGGAGGCTGGAGCCTATAGGCTTATGACAGTAGGCCTTGTAACATGGCTAGGCCAAAGCCGGCTTGTCTCCAAGAGACTGTGTCCAGACTACTGCTTAGTGAAGGTGTGGACAGTACTCCATGTGGCAGCTGCACACATTTCTACAGCAGAAACATTCCGAAAACAAGTTAGAGAAGTGGCCGTGTCTCTCGTGGAATGACCATGAACCACACCAGGCAGTTCCTTACCATACTTCCTGTAACAGAACATAGTAACAGTTTGCTAGCCATTTGGATAAGCACTGTTTAGAAACTGATGCACCTTCTTTCCCAAGGGCGAACAAAACAAACAGCTGTGAGGACATTCTGCAACCCTTGATACGCTGTATATAGTATCTGAGAATTCTGTGCACATCTAAGGCATGGAGCAATGCTTCCACTGGATTGGCACGCTTTGGATAATACACTGGTTTGATTTCAAGTAAACTCAGACACCACCTTTGGTAGAAACTTAGGATTAGTGTGCAAAGACACCCTGTCTTTGTGGAAAATCAAATAAAGAGGCTCACATATTAGAGCATGCAGCTCTGAAATCCTTCAAGCAAAAGTGATTGCAACTGAAAATAATGCTTTCCAAGAAAGAAAGCATAAGTCACAAGTCACGGCTGGCTCAAAAGGAGTCAGTCAGCTTTCCCAAAATAAAATTCAGATTCCAAGCTGGGACTGGATTTTGAATGGGAGGCGTTACGTGTAAAATGCCTCTTAAGTACAACACAGACGACTTCGAGTTGAGCCACTGTATGGCCATCCACAGGCACGTGGAAAGCTGATACAGCAGCCAAGTGCAATTTGACTGAGGAATACTGCAGGCCTGAATCTGATAGGGACAGAAAGTATTCTAGAATCTGACTGGCCAGTCAGCTAAACGGATCCACATTAAGTGAAGCAGTCTACAAACTTCCATTTCATTGAGTAGTTGTGTCTGGTGGACACTTTTCTAGCAGCCTCCAGAACGTCCACCACTTTCTGTGAAACCCCAACGTGAGCTACGGCTTCAGGAGCCATGCCTGCAGATATAGGGACTTACGGTCCAAATGGACTACGGTTCCCTGTTCTTGAGACAGTAGACCCTTGCACAGGGGCAAAGCTACTGGGGGCTCCACTCCCAGCTGTTGTAACGGGGGATATAATATCTGCCAGGGCTACAGGGGAGCAATGAATATTAGAGTTGCTCTCTCCAGCTGCAGTTTGAGTAGTACTCAATGAGTGGAAAGGGAGGGAAAGCATACAGAAACCTTTCCTTCCAGGACAGGGACAACTCGTCTTGCCAGAAAAGTCCAGGCCCTAGACAGCGAGCAGAAATGTGGCAGCTTTGCATTGTGTGGGGATGTAAAAAGGTCCAACTCTGGACGAGCCCATCTTGCAAACAGGTCATCGAACACCAAAGTCAGCAGTTTCCACTCGTGCACCCTGGACTGCGACCTGCTTAACTTGTCTGCTGAGATGTTTTGGGTGCCAGGAACATGTACTGCTGACAGCTGTGGACTGTTCTCCCAAGCCCAATACCAAAGTTACATTACTCCTCTGCACAGCACATAAGAATGAGTCCCCCCCCCCAATTTGTTAATGTAATGCATTACACTGACGCTATCCACCTGTATTTACAGAGGACCTGGGGACAAAGTGGTCCTGGAATGCTTGGAACCCATATAGGACTGCTTTAATTTCCAGGACATTTATATGCAAAGAGTCCACCTGTGTCTATGTGACTTGTGCCTGAAGAGGTCCCAGGTGGGCTCCCCATCCGGATCCCAAGGCATCTATAGTGAGGATCTGATGTGGGGCCGGAATCAAGAATGGGTCGCCCTTGAGCAGGTTGCTGTATTCCATCCACCACTTGAATGCTTTCCACAAGGGAGAAGTTACCAGAACCATTTGTTCTACATTGTCTGTCAGTTGGTCCCACTGGACTCACAGCATCCATTGTGGGATACGCATGTGCAGCCTGGCCAGTGGCACTGTGACAGTGGTTACCACGATAAGGCCCGGAAGGCAAAGAAACATCTTTGCTGAGACATAATGGCTGTCATATACCACCTGTGCTTGTGCAATGTCTTTCTGCCCTGTCCAGCAGTGGAAATGCAGAACCCTGGGCCATATCCAAGAATGTCCCTATGCACTGCAAACATTGGCAGGGTGTCAGTACAGGCTGGGAAGGCTGACCATCACCCCGACAGCATCGAACAACTCTTTGGTTCAAACAAGGGTCTATAGGAGTTCGCCCCTGGAGCAGGCCTTTAGTGGCCAGTCGTCCAGGTAAGGAAAAACATACAGGCCTTCCCTGCAAATGGCTGCTGCCACTCCTGCCAAGAACTGGAGACCTGTGGTACAGAAGACGAGCCAAAGGACAACACTCTGAACTGGTAATGCTCCCCCTGGAACAGGACCCTCAGATACTCCTGTGAGGTTTCCTGATTTTAATATGGAGACAGGTATCCTTCAAATCCAGGGAGCATATCCAATCCCCTGTTTCCAGCAGGGGAAGAAGAACCTGTAAAGAGACCATCTGAAACTTCTTGTATTCTGTGAACAAGTTGAGGTCCCCGAGAGCTAGAATGGGCCTCAGATCTCCAGTCTACTTGGGGACTAGGAAGTATCTGGAATAAAAACCCTTTGTGCCTCTGTCTGAGAGGTACAGGTTCTATGGCTTGTTTCTGGAGCAGGGTCAGTACTTCCTCTTGCAACAGGGCCATGTGTCCTGGAGGATATATCGCAGGAACTGGCGGATGGTCTGGAGGGTCGTCCAGAAGCTCCAGAGCATGACCCTTCTTTATGCTTTCCACTACCCACTTGTCCGCAGTCACTGCCCTGCACTGATCCAGATGAAGGGATGTCCGTAGTCACTGCCCTCCACTCCACTGATCCAGATGGAGGGAGAGTCGACCCCCTACAGCCACCCCTGGCGAGAATGGTGGTTGGGGGGCAGCACCACTGGCTCCACTACCTCTAGGTGCTTTTGTAAGGCACCTTGGGGGGGGGGGGATTGGCAAGGTCCCTGTACCTCTACCCTGTTGTCTGTAGGCCTGTTGACTGTCTGTGACACCAGAGGGACGAAAATTACCCCAGCCCCTACCTCTGCCTTGGGTGTGGTACAGGAATTTGACAGAGTTCAGAGGTTTGCCAGATGACTGAAGATTTTTCAAAGCTTCTTCAGCATCATGGCAAAACAGTTTCTGTCCTGTAAATGGGGCACTGAGAATGGTTTGCTGCCATCGGTGGCAAAACCTGCTATCTTAAGCCAGGAGCAGCATTTGAGACAGATGCCAGAGGCCACAGCCCTGGCAGAAGCATCCAAAACATATGCTGTGTGGATCAAGGGGTCACCCACATCAGCACCAGAAGCAAGGGTTTTGAGAAACTCTTGCTTGGCATTACCCTCAGACAAGGCCTGTGCAGTAGCCTTAGCCTTTCTCCATAGGGTATTCCGATATTATATCATATGGGCCTGGTAATTGGCAACTTGTAGGCCCAGGGATGCAGAGGCATAGGTACATTTGCCCAGTACATCCAATCTCCTGGATTCCTTATCAGGAGGGAGGGAACTCAGGTGTCTAGTTACCCTGGCTCTATCACAGGCAGCTTTGATCACCACTGAATCACTCTCAGGTTGATTAGCAGAAAAAGGCTTGCCAGAAGCCGTAGAGTACATTTTAGCAGCCTTTCTGGGAATAGCTGGTATAATGTTTGGCTTATAACAGGCTGCATAGGTAGCATCCTCCAATGCTGGATACAGGACAGGAACAATAAGAGGAGGAGATTATGGCATCTCCAGAAACTCCAGCAGGTTCTTTTTAGTGGAATCCTGCTCCAAAGCCCATGATACTTTTCATTTGCTTGCTGATAGCAAAAAAGGAGGGATCCTCTGGAGGTGACCTGAGTATATCCACTACAGAGTCCTTACTGCAAGAGGAGACTGAAGATGCTGCAATGCACATACTGGCTATCCTCAGCATAGCCTTCCTCCTCCTCAAACTCTTCCATGATGAGGTCAAGAGGATTTACTATAAAATCCTGACATGTGTCTGCTCGACACACGACAGTCATCTGCCAGACAATGTAAGTGTGAGCATCGCGCAGGTGATTTTATGTTACTTGTATGTTGCGAGGGCAGCACCCCCCATAACTAAAATATAATCACCTCTGCATCGCGTAAACTTCGATTGTCGGGCAAACAGTCTCGGGATACTGCGTGTCAGGCAGACGCATGTTGGGATTTTGTAGGGCACCCTGTCAAGATTATACTTATATTTGTCATCATATTTCTTGTAGAGAATGGAAGAGCATGCCGGCAACATTGGCAGTGGCTGCATAGGTCTATTCCACACTATTTTAGAATGCGGCATCAACGGGGTAGTTGTAGTAGCAGTCCCTGTCAACCGGCCTGCCGTAAGTGGAGGTAAGCCAGGAAGTAGGCGTCATATCATAGCAGAGAATGATAGGAGCACTGCCTGTGCGTCAACTGCTAGTTTGGGTAGTGGTTGTGATGGCAGTAGTCAATGGCAGAGATTGGATCTCCGATGACAGTGGTAACTACTGGCCATAATAGACTCAGTAGCGCCTACACCAAGCCTCGACTGTTGCGTCTGGCCAACAGTCGGGGTTGGTGGAGGGTGCTGGGTGCTGCCACTCGAGTGGACAGCATCATAGTTTGGGACGTACCTGCTGTCTACAGCAACAACCTGGATCTTGCTGGGGATGCCCTGTCCTTGTCCCGGTGCTTACGTTAATGGCTCCTAGAGAAACATTTGTCCTGGGACTTCAACCACAATTTGGTCGATGAGGTAGACATTGTGGATTTTCCCTGTGGCTGTTGTTCCATTGCTGCTTAGGTCTTTTTCTCCAGTGTCCCCCTTCCTGCGTCATCTGTTAGCAGTGCTGAATTCTAATCAGATCTCACAGGTTTTTATGCTGTGAGAGAGGCTTAAGCAGCAGACACATACTTTGTGTGCATTGTCCCTGTAGATTTTTTCTCCACAACTGCAATACCAAACAAGTGCTGATGATTCCTTCAGCGGCATACAGGTTGCTAAAAATCACTATTAAAGTGATTACTATTTTATATAAGAAAATAAGAAAACGATGGCTTTTTGCAGCAGCAGCATTTCCGATGGGGGGGCTCCGACGAGTCTGATTAGTGGGAAAGGACTGAGGAGAGGAGTCGTCATCCATGTTTATGCAGATGCTGGCACATGACGTCGTGGGCAGTCCCTGGCTTGCAAAGTTTCTGTGTGACCCTAGCGCTGATGTGGGAATAGTTCCAGAGGTGTGCCCTGATAAAAGAGATATCCTTGAAAAAGATTTCATCTAATAAGGACATGCAACAACACTAGCCGCCTACTCTAGTATTCAAAATACAGTGAAACCTCTCCTGCTTTAGTGTTCGGCAAATGTACCAAGAGAACATCAGCTGGTCTCAGAAACACAGCATCACTGTGAGAGTTACCCAGGATTGCTCAGAAATTACTCAGCTGTAGGCAGAGTAAGTTCAATTTGCATGGTGCACTTTAAACCCAGGTAAACACATGGAGAAACTAAATGAGATAATTGCTTTCATCTACAGTACACAGCCTGCAGAAAGAATGACAATCTGCTCTCGGGGAGGCCACTGCTCTGACACACCTTAGAAAGGAGAGCAAAACCAAACCTATAAGCAGAGGAGCGAGTGTTTTATACCCTAGCCAGGAGAGCCATGAGTCTATTCCTCTGTGACAGCTGACAGCATGCCTCACAGATAATAAGGTAGAAATAGCAGTGACTGACTGCGCCCCTCGGAGTATCCCAGGGACTGGATGTCAGCTGTTCACAGCAGCCTGTCACATACGGTTTCTGATTAAATATCATATTTCAAGGCTGGCTTCCACGACACAGGGTGATGAGAGGACTGTTCTGCTTGCTAGCTGCCCAGATTCATGCCCCACGTTTGGGACATCAGGAGCGGAGGCCGAATAGAGGGGCGGTGTGCAAGGTATGGCAGCTTAAACGTAATGCCAAGAAGTGTAAGACTATGCATATTGGCAATAAAAACCCAAGAAAAGACAACAGGATGGTAGAGTGAGGGTGGCTCAAAGCTCTGAGGAAAGGGACCCAAGAGTCATTATCAGTGACAATCCCAAGTGCATGGCCCAATGTAACAAGGCAAGGAGGAGGCTGGGATGTATAGGTAGGGCAGCCACTAGCAGAAGGAAGACTGTGATACTGCTCCTCTACATGTCCCTGGTGAGGCCGCACTTGGGAGTACTGTGTGACGTTCCAGAGACCCCATCTAAAGAAAGAAAGGGACCACTGGAACAGGGTCCAGAGGAGGGATAAAAATTATCCAGGGGCAGCAATGGGCAATGCTGCAGTGTCACGACTCATATCTCTGGAAGCCAGGAGAGGGGGGGACATGATACAGACTTACACATTTTTAAGGGGAATAAACAGAGTAAAATGCAATGATCTAGTCATATGGAAACACAGAATGTGTAGGTAGATAAGGAGTACAAGGCCCAACCAGTCTGCCCAGATGATCCCTGCCTAGTCTGTCTCCACAGATGCTAACTGGTCTCCAATGACCTGTCCTCCTCCTCCCTGCCTTTTCACTAATATTCCCCTACGTCTAGCCAATGCATGCTTGAAGCTCCCTACTGTTTTTATCTCCACTGGTTCTGCTGGCAGTCTGTTCCAGGCATCTACCATTTTTTCAGTGAAGAAGTGAAACATAGAAACATAGAAGTTGACGGCAGATAAGGACCGCAAGGCCCATCCAGTCTGCCCATTTCTTTTTCTACCTTATAAATGTGCCATCGGCCTTTGCTCTGTCAGTGACCTATCTATTCATAGTCATTTGTATTGCTCCCTTATGCCTATCCCATGCCTGTTTGAAGCCCTGCACTGTATTCATAGCCACCACTTCTTGTGGTAAGCCATTCCATGCATCTACCACCCTTTCTGTGAAAAAGAATTTCCTCACATTCCCCCCTTAATCGGCCTCCCTCTAATCTCATGCTGTGTCCTCTTGTCCTGCTATTTTTCTTATATTTAAACATGTTAGACTCTTTCACCTTGTTTATGCCCTTAAGGTGTTTAAATGTCTCGATCTATATCACCTCTCTCCCTCCTTTGCTCAGGGTATACATATTGAGCTCGTTAATCTGTCCTTATATGTCTTCTGATGCAGTCCCTGCACCATTTTGGTTGCCCTTCTCTGGACTGCCTCAATTTGGTTAATGTCCTTGTGAAGGTGTGGCCTCCAGTACTGCCACGCAGTACTCCAGATGAGAGCCTAACCAATGTCTTGTACAGAGGATTATTACCTCCCTCTTCACGACTTGTGATACCCCACTAATACACCCTAACACCCCCCTAGCCTTACCTACTGCTTTAGAGGTCTGCTTGGATGATTTTAGGTCATCAGTGATGATGATGCCCAAGTCTCTTTCTTCCTTTGTGACTGCTAGCACCTCCCCTCCCAGCCTATAAGTGGCTTCAGGGTTTCTCTTCCCTATGTGCATGATTTTGCACTTCTTTGCATTAAATCCCAGTTGCCACTCTTCTGACCATTCTGCTAGTTTATCCAGATCTCTTCTCATTCTGCCCACCCATCTGGATCATCTACTCTGTTGCAGATCTTGGTGTCATCTGCAAACAGACAAGCCTTACCTCTAGTCCATCTGCAGGGTCACTAATGAAGATGTTGAATAGGACTGGCCCCAGGACTGATCCCTGAGGTACCCCACTTGTGACTTGCATCTCTTCTGACTGTATACCATTTACCACCACTCTCTGTTTTCTGCCAGTCAACCAGTTTGCCACCCAGTTGACCAACTCTGACCACCCCGAGCCTACCTAGCTTATTTATCAATCTTCTATGGAACAGTGTCAAAAGCTTTGCTGAAGTCAAGGTAGATACATCAACTGCTCCCCTTGGTCCACCACTCTGGTTACCCAGTCAAAGAAATCTATGAGATTAGTTTGACAGGACCTTCCTTTGTAAACCCATGCTGTCTTGGATCCTGTGCCCTATGGATTCCAGGTGTTGCACTATCCTTTCCTTAAGGAGTGCCTCCATAATCTTGCCCACTACTGAGGTAAGACTGACCGGTCTGTAGTTCCCCGCCTCCTCCCTGCTACCACTCTTGTGGGTGAGATCACATGAGCCTTTCTCCAGTCTTCTGGGACCTCTCCTGTGCTCAGAGACTCACTAAACAATTCTGCTAATGGCTCTGCTAGTTCCTCCTTTAGCTCCTTAAGTACCCTGGGATGTATGCCATCAGGTCCCATTGCCTTATCCACCCTGAGCTTAGCAAGCTCTTGTAGGACCCTTTCTTTTGTGAAGGGAGTAGTGCTCACCTCCTCCCCTGTGTCCATGATGCTGAGCTGTGGTCCCTGCCCTACCTTCTCTTCAGTAAATACTGAGCAAAAGTATCTATTTAGGATAGATGCCTTTACAGGGCCCTCCTCCTCACATGCTCCCTTTTCTCCATTAAGCTTAGCAATACCCCCTCTGGACTTTCTCCTTTCACTAATGTATCTATAGAAAGTCTTGTCACCTTCTTTTACTGTTCGTGCTAGTGTTTCCTCAGTTTGGGACTTTGCCTGCCTTACTGCCTTACCTGCTTCCCTTAGGGCAGTTTGGTATGCCTCCTATCTTCATCCGCTGTGTTCCCTTATATTTTCTGAAGGCCAGCCTTTTGGCTCTGACCTTTCTGCTACTATATTTGAGAACCAAAGTGGTTTCCTTCTTCTTTTGCACTTCCTTTTCTGTCTAACACAATGGGATGTTGCTTCAAGTATTGTATCCTTAATGCTTGCCCACTTTGCCTGTACCTCCTCACCTGTGTTTCTTTTGCCAGGGCTAGCTTAACTCTGTTGGCCATCTTATCAAAGTCAGCTCCTCTGAAGTCCCATATTTTTGCCTTGGAATGGGATGATTTAGATGTAGTAGCCAATTGAACCATACCATGTGATGGTCACTGGCCCCAGGTGACCTTCTACCTGGAGATCTGTGATCCCTTCTTTGTTAGTCAGTACTAGATCTAGGATAGCCCTGTCTCTTGTGGGTTGCTGTACCAGTTGTTTGAGGCCCTCCCCTGCAGGGAATCCACTATGAGTCTAGTTCTGGCAGATGTTCCTGCTGGTATTGACCAATCTGTATCTGGCATGTTGAAGTCTCCCATTATCAGAACCTCCCTTTAGCTGTCATGTTTTGTATATCTTCTAACAGTAATGTGTCTATGTCCTCCCTCTGGTCTGGGGGCCTGTAGACAACCCCAGTTCTTATGGCTGTCCCATTACCTGTTTCCAGGGTGACCCACAGTTCTTCTGGCTCCTTATGTGTATTCTGAATTTCTGTAGCTTTGATATTTTCATTAACATACAGGGCCACCCTCCCCCTTTTGCCTCGTCTCTTCTGAACAATACATATCCAGGTACTGAAGTCTCCAGTGTGGTTACTGGTAAACCACGCCTCACTAATTGCTACTATGTCCAGTTTAGCCTCTGACATTATTGCCTGCAGGTCTGGGATCTTATTTCCAGGCTGTGAGCATTTTGTACATGATTTTCCATTGGCCAGATTTTGGTGTGTTAGTTGTTGGGTGAAGTTTGGCATTACCCTGTGCATCGTATGGGGAGACAAACCTTTTTCTTACCTGGTGATGCAAATGAATGGCAAACACGCTGAATTCCTGTTTGACCACTAGCTGAGGGGAGGGTGTTCTTCCCATTCGACGATGGGGTGCTGCACCCCTCTCCCATTTGCTAGTTTAAATATTCTGCAAAGACGCCAAACTTCTGCCCCAATGCACTGACTCTCTTTAGTCAGATGCAGTCCATCAAATTTAAAGAACTTTCGCCTCCCAGAACTGTTGCCAGTTCCTACAAATCTGTGTCCTTTTCCTGGCACCAGTCCTTGAGCCACGTGTTTAGCTCCCCATCTCCCTTCTCTGACCTTCCGTCCATCTGCTCCCTTCTCCCAGACTGGCAGGATCTCAGAGAAGGAGAAGCCGACGAAATAGATGATAGTTTGTCACCCAGCCTAGTCAGGTGTTCCTTGGTCTCCTCAACTGACCGGCTGGCGAGATCATTAGTCCCTATGTGTACTAGGACATCAGTGTTTTCTCCTGCTTTGTGAACAATTTTAGCAATGCGGTCAGTGTCTCTCCATGCTGATGTACCTGGGAGACATCTGACCATCACCCCTGGCTGGAGATGGGTATCAACTCCCCGAATCATGGAGTCTCCTATGATCAGAAGTTTTTTGGATTTCCTTTGTGCTTGTTTAGTTTTGGTTCCTGATTTGGGTGAGTATTGTTGTGCTAGCTCCTGTGCCGCAGTGTCCTGCTCTGCAGTGTCTTCTGCCTCTTTATTTGATTTCAGAGATAGAGGCAGATACCTGTTTGTAGTGTTTATATGGTTTTTGGAGGTAATGTGTTGGAGAGCAGAGAGTGATGGGGCACCTGATTTGCTCCTCCTAACCACCTGCCAACCTCCTGGACCAACTACCCTCTGGGTCAGGTTTTCTGTTGGATGCTGGGGAAATGGCGGGTGGTTCTTATAATGTATTTCCTCTTCAATATGAAATTTGAGGCGTGCAATCTCTGCCCATGCTGCCCGGAGCTGAGACCTAAGATCTCCAAAGGCCCAGCATGTAGGACAGTGTCCTAAATCCTGTAAGACTGTCCTTCTGAAAATTGTTCCACAGTACCTGCAGTTAATGAAATCCATTCCAAATAAGTTGCTGGGTTTGTAACCTAGTCAGAGTAATTAGAAGGAAAAAAAATGCAAGTAATGGTTTAATTGTGCTTTGTTTAACTTGTTATAACAAGTTAAATTACTAGTGCCCTGTAAATGAGATCACCTTGTGGAGGCCCCACTGATCCGCCCCTTCCTGTTCTGCCACAGGAATGTTACAACTGTGGTACCCTATAAAGGAGTGTAGTGTGGGGTGGTTGGGGATGGGGTGGGTGGCTGGGCCCTTCCCCTGCCTAAAAAGAAGAACCACGGACGAAAGAACAAGGAGGTAAGAGCAGAAACAATCAGTCAACAACAAATGCAGTAACCCTGAAAGCTTATCCTAATGTTAGATAAAACTAAAACCTGTAAAGCACCACCTGTAATAATTTCAGAGAAGATATACCCTGTAAGAAACACTTTGCTCCAGAGAAAAATAAAGCAGTAACAGAAGATATACCTTGCAAAAGACAATTTGAATCAGAAGATTACAGCAGTAATCTGTTAGCACACACCTGTAGGCACACCTTGTAATAATGCAGAAGAAGGTATACCAGCAACAACAATTTGAATCAGAGAAAAAATAAAGCAATGAAATGTTAGCAACAAACAGTAGCAATCCCTGTGAGTAAAAATTAAAAACACCACCACACAGTAAATCTGCTTAGCCAAACTAAGTCTTAATCCTTCTCCCTTGCTCTGGTAAGTTTCTCTACTCTGCCTTTCAAGCAGTCTTAGAAGGAAAGAGCTCAGGTGAAGCTAGGTGCCTTGGCCAGCAAACCAAGTGCTTCAA
Organism: Neoceratodus forsteri; assembly: GCA_016271365.2. NCBI lineage: Eukaryota > Metazoa > Chordata > Ceratodontiformes > Ceratodontidae > Neoceratodus > Neoceratodus forsteri. Next base: position 81,035,661 of record JADMNL010000034.1, read on the forward strand.
AAGAGACTCCTCCCTGCACGCTGTTCACCCCCACCGTGACGTACCTGTAGGTTTCTATCACGTCTCATTTTGCTCTCCTTTCTCCCAGGGTTTACTTGTTCAGATCCCATAGTCTCCTCTTGTGGGGCTTTTGACACAACCTCTGCATCATTTTAGTTACCCTTCTCTGTTCTGGCTCCACCCTGTCTATGTCTTTTGTGAGGTACGGCCTCCAGAAGTGGACATAATGCTCCAGACGTGGTCTTACAAGCAAGTGATAACAGCGACACCACCTCCCTCCTCCTGCCGGACATACTCTTCCCTATGCATCCCAGCATCTGACTGGCCCTATGCACTGCTTTGTCACACTGTGCTGCTGCTTTGAGATCATCAGATACTATAAGCTCAAGATCCCTTTCCTGCTTAGTGAATGTCAGTACGGCCCCCATCCAATACTCAGTTCCTGGGTTCCTATGCCCTGTGCATGATTTTGCACTTAGTGGCACTGAACTCCCAACTACCATGCTCTTGACCACTCCACAAGTTTCCCAAGGACTCTACGCATTCTTTCCACCCTCTTCTGGTTGCCCACCCTATTACAGATTTTGGTATCATCTGCAAAAAGGCATACCTGCTCTTCCAGTTCTTCTGTAATGTCACTTACGGACATTGAATAGGACCAGTCCCACTACTGAACCCTGCGGCACCCCGTTGGTCACTCTCCCCTCATTAGAGTGAGTGGCATTAGCCACTGCCCTCTGTCGCCTATCAATTAACCAGTTCCTAACCCAGTTCACCACTTTGGATCCCACCCCTAGGCTGCTCATTTTCTTTATTAATTTCCTGTACACTATAGTGTCAGAGGCCTTGCTAAAGTCCAGATAGACCACATCCACTTCCTTCCCCTAATCTATTTCGCTGGTCATAATGTTAAAGAAATCAGAGTTGTCCTGCATTCCCCTCCCCCGAAATCCATGCTGCCTTTGGTCTTATAGCCCATTGGATTCAAGACACTATATCAACTTTTCTTTTAACAGGGTTTCCATTAACTTCCCCATCACTGACGTGAGAATGACTGGCCTGTAGTTGCTAGCCTCCTCCCCCTGAGCTATTCTTATGGAGACTGACCATGCCTACTCTCCTCCAGTCCTCTGAAACCACACCTGTTTCCAGTCAGCTGCTAAATAAGGCCATCAATGGGGCAGCTAGCACCTCCTGACTTCTTTTAGTACCCTTGGGTGTAGCCTTCTGAACTCTTTCCTCTGAAAATGGACTTGTGCCCACCTCTCTCCCCTCTTAGTTCCTTCTGCCCCCGTGAAGACTGAGCAGAAGTACTTGTTCAGGATGTCTACTTTTTCTTGATCGTCTTCTGCAGTCTCCCACTGCCACCCTCATTATCCTTACTGCCCCTCTACTTGCCTTCCTGTTCTCATTTATGTACCTGAAGAAAGTCTCATCCCCTTTAGCTACCCCTCTGGCTAACCTTTCCTCTGTCTGTGCCATTGCTCCCCTCACTGCCTTTTCTGCTATCCTCCATTTTACTTGCTGTTCCTCCCTGTCTTCTTTCCCCTGCATTTCCTTATATCTCTGAATGCCACCTTTTTCTCTCACCACCTCTACCACTTACCCAGAGAACCATAATGGTCTCTTATTCCTTCTGATTTTACTCAGTCCCTCCACACAGAGGCTGGCTGCCTTAATTATGCCCTTCCTTATTTCTCCCCACTGTGCCTCTACCCCTTCCTAGAAATCGCCCCATAAGGCAGTCTTCCATTTCTTTAAAATCAGCCCTCCTAAAGTCCAGGACCCTTGTCCTCTTGAGGTTTCTCTCTGTTCCTGTCTTCATGTTAAACCACACTGAATGGTATCACTTGTTGCCTAGGGGACTGCCCACTGTGATGTCTGCAGTGCCATCCCTGTTTGTAAGCGCAAGATCCAGCACTGCCCCATCCCAAGTAGGTTCGCTGACTAGCTGCCTGAGAAAAGTGCCTTGTAAGGAGTCATGGATGGCCCTGCTCCTTGCTGAAGCTGCAGTTGGAAGGCTCCACTCCACATCTGGCAGACTGAAATCCCCAACTAGCAGCACTTCCCCCTTACTTGCCATCCTGATAGTGGCTTTCCCAAGTGCCTTATCCAGCTCCTCTTCCTGCTCTGGAGGGCTGTATACCACCCCTGTACCAACAGCAGCCTCAGTACATGTCCCCAGGACAACCCACAGCACCTCCTTTCCTCCATATGCCTCTGTACTTCTGCGGCCTTGATTCCCTCCCTCACATATAGTACAACCCATTCCCTGTCTCTCCTGAACAGAGAGTAGCCCAATATGGCCACACCCCAGTCATGGCTGTCGGTGCAGCATGGCTCCGTTATGGACACCAGATCCAGGCTAGCCTCCACCATAATGGCCTCTAGGTCTGGAATTTTATTTCCCCGACTCCCTACATTGGCACTCATGGCTATCCATAAATTACCCCTCCCTGCCCCCCCCCGCCTCTGCTGTTCCTGTTACCTTTTCTGTTTATTGGTCTCCTTTGCCCATTTCTTCTCGCTCTGAGTTATACCCCACTTGTCCTCTGCCTTTTCCCCAGCCTTGTCTTCTTTCGCCCTTACTCCCCGCGGGCTCTCACTCACTGCTGCTTCTCATCTTGGCGAGGGGAGAGGGGGGAATAGCGGGGCCCTTGAGTTTACAGCCGTCCTCCCTGGCTAGTTTACATGCTTTTCCTATGTGCATTTGCCTACCGGGCCCCCTATGGATGAATGAACACCCTGGGCACCTCTTGGCTACCAACTGTATGACACAATTCAAAACTGATCACAAACAGCACCTAATAACACTCTCTAAGTGCACTTGCCCCCGAGTCCAGCCACACCTGCTCTCTCTGCCCCCTAGCAAGCACTAGGCAGGCCTCAGGTAACCCTCCCACTGTCCCTTCTCATGACTTGCCCCAGCAATCAGTTTGCATCATGCTCCTTCGGCACCCGCCACCCCTTCCCCCAACTCACAGTCCCATGAGTTTCCCTAACAGTCACTACTAATGCAGGCTGCCTGACCATGCCCCCTCACACCCCACCATTTTACTCTAGCATGTCCTCTCTGCTCAGCCTCCCCTCACCCCACTATTTCTCCCTATACCTTATCGCCCTTCTTCCCCACCCTCCACCGCAGTACATACCTCTCTCTCGTACCTCCTTTCTTCACCCCACTGCCAGCTACCCCCGTCCCTCTGAACTACTGACAAGGCTCTTTGTGGCTGCTTATCCCCCCCTCTTACCCTCATAAAGTGTTTTTCTTGTTATTTAACTCGTAACTATATTTTGAGTTATTCTGTAAGTTCTGAATCTAAGCTGTATCGTTCATTATAATGTACCTTTGCTTTCTTCTATTGTATTTTGTTTTGCAATCTATGACATGGAACCTTTGTAAAAGAGCTTGCACTCAAAGGTCTTTTCCAAATCACTAAATAAAGAAATAAATATCCAAGTAGTATTTAAACCTCCCACTAAGGACTGTGGTCCCCCTCCTGGAAAGATGCGAGTAAGTCTCTCTCTCTCATACACACCTACTTTCTCACAAGTTGGCCCCCAGTGTAGCTGAAGCCCTCCTGCATGCATCGTGCCTTCAACCAACTGTTAAAAGCCATGCTGGGGCGTGTCCTAACCTCTCACAGGCCGTAAACAGGTAACCCCTCAGCAGAAGCCACTGTGCGTGCCACCTGCTTGAGGCCCTCCCCAGCTCCCTGAAACTTCCCTGCACTACCCCTACCCCATCCCTTGCCAGGTCATTTGTCTCCAGGTGGACAACAACATGTAGCTCCCTCCCATCTCCTGCTGCCCTAGTGATCCTCTGGATCCACTCTCCATCCCTTCAAGCCGAAGCACCTCTCAGGGAATTCTCATTGATGAGGGAGATCACTAGCAAGGTACCTCAAGGATCAGTCCTGGGACCGATAATATTTAACAGCTTCATTTGTGACATTGGGGAAGGGATTCCGGACAAGATATGCCTTTTTGTGAATGGCACAAAGATCTGCGGGAACGTGGACACCAAGGACAGCATATGGATACCGAAAGGGGATTTGGGGAGGTTGCAGAGGTGATCCAAGCTATGGGAGCTGAAGCTCAGCATGAAGAGGTACAAAGAACCGGGTACAGGATGGGTATAGTGAGGGAGGAAAGGGATCTGGGGGTTATCATAACTGACAACCTGAAACACTCTACTGCTCATGACGCCAGCAACTCCGGTCAGAGAATGAGCCAGGGTTGTCAAGGAGGCTGGCTACAGGATAAAGGACTGAGTGTTCCAGGGTGTGCGCACCTCTGGGGAGGGACACAGTTGGCACTACACGAGTGCCACCTGGGTGGCTACAGGCAAAGCCGCACACAGCCTTACTGAAGGGGGGTGGCATAGGCTGGTGCCCCTGTGCTGAGTACGGCTGTGTGTATTTAAACCTCCCTCATCAATATGTATACTCTAGTGCAAAGGAGGGAGAGGGGTGATATGATCGAAACATTCAAACACCTTAAGGGCATTAAAGTGAAAGAGTCTAACATGTTTCAATATAAGAAAAATAGCAGGACAAGACGACACAGCATGAGATTAGAGGGAGGCCGATTAAGGGGTAATGTGAGGAAGTTCTTTTTCACAGAAAGGGTAGCAGATGTATGGAATGGCCTACCTCAGGAAGTGGTGGATATGAATACACTGCAGGGCTTCAAACAGGCATGGGATAGGCATAAGGGAGCGATACAGATGAATATGAATAGATAGGTCATTGACAGAGTAAAGGCCTATGGCACATTCATAAGGTAGAAAAAATGGGCAGACTGGATGGGCCTTGCGGTCCTTATCTGCCGTCAACTTCTATGTTTCTGTGTGTGCACACCCTCACTGCTGATGTCCCTGGGAAAAAGGGAGAACAAGAAAACACACAGACTGATGCAGGATGAAGCTGGCCTCCTTCAGGACCCACACCGGTGACCTAGGCACCCCTTCTACAGGATCCACATCTCTGAAGGAGTTTGTGGAACATCGGCTGCTCTGCCATTGGGGTGGTGTAAACCATGGAGGACAGAGATGGGGTAAATATGGGAGAAGTCAGGTGCGGGGCAGTAAAGCGGGCAAGTTCGTGAACGGGAGCATTAAAAAAGAAAAAAAGCAAACAAAAAACTATGACCTTGAGACCCGGAGATGTGAGGACTACAACAGAGCCTAATGGACACATGAATGCCCCATCTGCCCAACTTGACTCTTTGCAGTAGCCCTGTGCTGTAGGGTTGTTAGACAGTGTAGTACCCAAGTTTTTAATGATATGTCCCTGTGTGGCTCTGTCCCTCACTGTAGTCATGCTTTGTCCAGCAACATACCTGCTCCATCCCGTATGACCGAACTGAGCTTTTGACTGAAGAGGACATCCACGTGGTTCAGTATGAACTCCACCACCACAGACTGGATCCGCACCTCCATGAAAGCAGCTGTGCCACTGAAGCATGCTGACTCAATCTGCTTGGACCTAGAACAGTTTAAAACAAGAAAAACATTTCTGAGCTATGAACTCGATTCATAACAGAGGAGTGCTTTACATCCAGCAGTACAAAGGGCTCCATGTAGTGAAATGTTCCTTCTCTGCAGATTCAAAATTGGGCTTGTGTAAATCCATCTTTCTACGTCTCAATGACGACTGCTAAAAAGTTGTGCCCCATTTGTCTTGTTAATAAATTGAAGGAGTTCACACCTTAAGATCTAACTTTGGGCTTGTTCTGCGTATCAGCTTATCTTGCTGGTATAGATGCTGTTCCCTCACAGACTTGTATGTCCTGTCCTAGACTCGCCACCTTTCCAAACTCCTTTGCTTCCCCACCACTGCTGTCCCAGATTCCTCTGTATCTTCCACCCTCTACCTTCCCAGATTACTTCATTTTTTCCCTCCAACCGCCTCTTTTGCTCCTTAGCTTTTCTCCCAGTATTGAATTTTTTACCTGGTGTAGCATAGTAAAAATAATAGGTTACCCACCTCTAACCACAGTTCTAGAAGTGGTATGTTCACATCCACACTCTGGCAGTTCCACTGGATAATGCTGATTTGCCGGACATCTTTAAGTTAAGCTCCTCTCAACACCCGGCGGTATATCCCCCGCCTCCACCCCGTGACATTAGAGCTTTGTATGCTGGAAGCAGGGATCTGTATGCCACTTGCCAGGGAAGACCAGGTGGGTTGTGTGGATATAAAACTACAGTTACAGGTCAGTAACCTATTTTTCCAGGGGCATGGATATAGTTCATTATCCACACTCTGGCAGACTCCTAGTAGTACTCTGGGAGGAGGGGGCAGGGCGTGCACATCTATTTTGCAAACACAAACTGGAAAACCGAGGTCCCAAACCCAGCATTCTGGCATGACTCCGTGTTCATGCAGTAGTGGGAAATAAAGGTGCATGCTGACTTCCAGGTAGAAGCCCTGGCAATCTCCTGGACAGGGATGTCCCTGTAAGCAGCCAACGAGGCAATGGTATGTCTGGTGGAATGAGCTCTAAGCCCTACATGAGGATACCTACTAGCCAACCAATAGCAGTGGTTAATGCAGGACATTATCCACCTACCAACTATCCGCTTTGCTGCTAGTCTGCCAGGCGTGGCTTCAGCATATGTTATGAACAGCTGGCGAGCCTCCCCAGAGTGCAAGCCGTGCACTGCTTGTAACAGAAGCACCCTGCAAAGGTCCACGGTATGGAGCCTGTGATGAGCCTCTGAACTGGAATTAGTAAAGCAGACCGGCAAATTAATCACCTGGTTAAAGGGAAACTCAGACTCCCTTTCAGAGAGACTTTGGGTTGGGGTGAAAGACAGTTTTGTCCCTGTGGAAGACCAGGTAGGGAGACTCATCTGTAAGCACCTGGAGTTCCCAATCCTTCTGGCTGATATAATGGCCACCAGGAAGGCAGTCTTCCACAACAGGTGTGACATTTCACACCTGTGAACTGAACTGAATGGCTTGCCCATGAGCAAGCCATTCAAGCCAGGCTGTCAGTATAGCTTAGAGGTCAGAGGAACGAGGTGTGAACGAGCTTGGTACATCCAGCAGACCAGACCTGAGTGTGATTCTCACAACCTCCACTTGCATACTGCGTGACTCTGAGCAAGTCACTTAACCGCCCAGTGCTCCTAGGTCGCCCCTGAAAACAGGCACTTGTGCCTAGTGGGCCTTACCCGGTTGGCAAAGACTAAATAAATAAATAAAATAAATAAGCCAGCACAGCAGAAAGTCCCACAGTGGAGGAGGCTCACACACCGGAGGGGACAGGTGATCCAGGCCCTTGAAGAACTGCCTGACCACCTTCTCCTGGGCCAACATCAGCTCACCAGCCAACATCCGGTAAGCAGAGATGGCTGCCAGGTGCACCTTAAGGGTCGTCTCCCGCAGTCCCAAATGAGAGAGGGACCAGAGGTAGTGCAGGATGCTAGCCACAGGGCAGGCAAGGAGATCATGCTCTTTGCCCTGACACCAAATGAAAAGCCTCTTCCATTTAAAGGCACAGCATCTACGAGTCAACTCTTTGGGAGGAATCGACAGCATGGAGCACATCATCCAAGAGACCCAAGGCCTGGAACTCTTATCTGCTCAGGAACTAGGGATGAGGTTCAGGGACTGCATGTCCAGGAGCAGGACTGTCCCCTGTTGTCTGGTCAGCAAATCTGGGTGGAGAGACTGTCACCACGGAGGTCTGCTGTTTAGCTGAGTTGATTCGGGTACCAAAAATGCCTTGGCCAGTCTGCAGTGATCAGGATCATCTGCTCCTTGTCCTTCCGAGCCTTGAGTACTGACTTGTGAATTGAGGGGAACCTACCTGGCTGAGAACGTCTGCCAGCTGACTGCTCTTCCCCGTAGTATGGATCACCAAAGATCTGCAAGCAGGCTATGCATAAGGGTCCACACGTGGAAGGCCTCACAACACAAAGGAAGAGACTGTGTTCCACCCTGCTTGTTCATGCAGAACATGGTTGTGGTGTTGTCCAGCAGGACCTGCGTGACCTGACTCTGACCAAAGGAGCGAATTCTGTCAGAGCAAGCTGCACTGCACTGAGCTCCAGCAGGTTTATGTGGTGATGGAACCCCAAGGGAGACCAAAACCCATGGGCTTGTGGTCTCCCAGGTGTGCTCCCCATCCCACCAAAGATGTGTCTGTGGTAAACGTGACAGACAGTTCTGGAAAACAAAAAGGATTCCTTCCTCCAGGTGTTCAGGGATCAGCCACCACTGGATGGCATCTCACATCGGCTGGGTCACCGTGACCAACTGGTCCAGGTGTCCTAGGCAGTGGGACCACTGATGGCCCAACTCCCACTACAGATGGCACATCCACCAGGGGCCCACTGGACCAGGCTGGTGCAGGATGTCATGTAACCCAGCAGTCACATGAAATCTGGGGCAGGACGCTAGAGCCCATCCTCAAATGACTGGGCAACGAAAGCAAGATCCAGTGTAGGGAGGCAGACCTTGGCCTGCAGAGAATCTATTTCAGCCCTGAGGAATGTCATCACATGCTTGGGTACCAGTTCAGAGTTATCCGTGTTGACCAGCAGGTCCATGTCTCAGTAGGTGTGGAGAGCTCCGGACCTCTCTACAGCCTCTTTGGATGGACTAGCTAGCAGCCAATCATCTAGACGGGGATACACCCTGATGCCTAGGCACCTCAGGTAACCTGCCACCACTGTTATGAACCTGGTGAAGACCCTGGGTGCTGAGGAGAGGCCGAAGGGCATGATCTAAAACTGTTACAAGACTTCCTCCGCTTGGAACATGAGGTGTCAACGATGGCACGGAAGGACTGCGATGTGGAAGAATGCATTCTGATGTCCAGGGAGCAGAACCACATTTTTTGCTGCAGCGACAGAATGATCCAATTCAGAGTGACCATCCGGAATGTGCGTTTCCACATGAACTGGTTCAGATCCTGCAGATCCACTACAGGGTGTTAACCCCACATCTGTTTCTGGACTAGGAAGTACTGAACACATAAACCTGTTTGGCTAGGGCATCTGGGACACAGGCTGTTGCCCTTTTTGCAAGGAGCTGAGCAACGTCCTCCTGAAGGGCGGATAGCGTATACTGCAACACCCTGGACTCCCGAGGCACATGAAGCCAGTAAGTGGGGGGGGGGCCTTGAAGTCCAGAGGCCACCATCTGCCAACTACGTCCAACACCCACTTGTCTGTTGTGATGGCAGACCAATGTGCCAAGAAGTGACACAGCCAACCTCCAATAGAGAGTACAGACAAGGATGGGACGGGGTGGGGGAAGACACCCCCCAACCTGTCTCTGGGTACCTTTGTGGAGGCACTGCCGACTGTGGCCAGAGGGACACCACCACCCCTGCCCTTTTTGGGACCCTGGCTCCCAGACTTTGGCTAGGGGTCGCAGGCCTGGTACTGCTCCTGCTGGGGCTGCTGCGGAGGAGGCTGTGGTTGAAAGGACAGATACTGGAATGCCTGTTTCTTTTTAGTGTCCTTCTAGGACAATGCACCAGAATCAAGGGTGGCACTGGACTTCTCTATATGGGTAAGATGTCCTTCCACCCTGAGACCAAATAGGTTGGTGCCCAAGAAAGGAACATCATCCAGCTTGTGCAGAGCGTCTGCCATAAAGGTGGACAGATGCAACCAGGCCCTACAATGCATGGAGACGACCTCTGCCATGGCACGGGCACACAAATCACCCATGTCCAAGGCCATTTGGTGCTGGTGTTGAGCCAGTGACTTGACCCTGGTCTGTGACCACCAGCAATGACTGCTGTTCTGCCAGGAGGTGAGGGAAGACAGTACCAAAGACTCCCATTATAGAGTGACTGAAGTGGCAGATGATGGACACTTAGGGGCACCACAGCATATACCTTTTTAGTGGCGAGGTCAGTCTTACGAGACTCCTTGCTGGAGGCCTGTCCATGTCCCTCTGGTTTCCCAGGTTGTGGAAAACCGAATTGTTCACCAACTCCTCCACAGAGGGATGGTCCAAGAACCCAAAAAGGGACCTTGTCGGGACCATATATTTGTGGACCATACACGTAGAGGTTGTCAGGCAGGATGCTCTCAAAGCTCTATGGTTGGTACTAGAATGTCTTCAGCCACAGCAAAAGGCAACCCCGGGAGATTCGTACCTGTTCAGAATGTCAGTAAAGGGATACCTAGCCCTTTTCTGAACTGGCTACAATGGGACTGTCATGGACTCCAAAAATGCACTGGAGAAGAGCACTGAAAGACACCGACCCATTCTTGGTGGAGAACTCCTTGACTGATCTCCAGTCCAGGAGGAGAGTCTCAGAGAAGGCCATGTATCCAAGGACTCCTTAAAAACGATCCTCAACTGTTTCTCACTGCAGATCACTCAGGTATCCTCCACCAGGGTGATCTGCACTGAAACCGGCCTGGCAAGTCAGTGCCCGATGACCAGGCCCCCCCTTTGGAGGAGCACTTATCTTCAGTTGCACTGAGCCCTTTACGTAACATGGGTGGGCTGGGGAACAACTGGTGACTGCCAGGTGACCAGAGGTGCAGCAGGTAGAGCCTTGCCCTGCACCGGAATAGCCCACTATTGCCAGAGCAGCTCCTTAAAGAACCAGTGCAACTTGTGGTGATGCCTCTCCTCACCGGAGAACATCGAGGAGCATCAAGAGCGACACCCCCTGGCCCACTAGGATTAAAAGCAAGAGGACCTTGACTGAGACCTCGACCGTGAACTGTGCAATCAGTGGCAAGGTGAGCCTTCCAGCTGGTTGTGGTACACCACATGCCTGCCCACTTCAACAAGGACAGGCACCTCAACCGCTGGTGGAGGCTGCTTCTGATGTGAGCCAGACAGGGACACCAACCTAGCCACGTCCTGCCGAGTGAGAACCAGGAGCACCAGGGTCTGTGAGATCCGATTCCTCAACCCATTCGACAGCCGGTCGACAGGCTCAAGGAAAATCATTGCGGTCTGGTCAATGGAGTTGGGGTTGACAGACTAGATGGGGGTCCCAAACAGCATCGATCTGCCCCTCAACTGAAGGGTTCCTGACCACCGACCTATGCACATCCTGCTGACTGAGGACCAGGGGCACTGGGGTCTGCGAGAATGATTCCTCAACCAACTCGACAGCCGATCGACAGGCTCAAGGAAAATCTCTTGTGGTCTGGTCAATGGAGTTGAGGTTGACAGGCTAGATGGGGGTACCAAAGAGCCTCGCTTTGCCCCTCGACTGAAGGGTGTCTGACCACCATCGAGTAGTTGGGCAAGTCAAAGGACCTTGATCTCTTCCGGTCCCATGACTGGTGCTGGCAGCGCTTGGGCTATGAGTCATGGTGGACAGGGCTCTCCCACAAGGTCTGGAGGGCCAAACACATATCCCCAAAGCATCCAGTGAATTATACACCAACGCCAGTCCCAAGGAGAACAGCGCTGAGATGACGAGGGGGTGCTCACTGCAGCAGCTGCCACTCCTGCCTTAAGGGGCTGCAAGCTGCCGAACAGACCCACCCACAGCCAAGGCCTTCTTATGGCCCTTAAGGCAGTCCTTCTGGTCCCATTCAAAAGGCTGACCCAGAAAGAGCAGAAAATCTCTGTCTCTGAGGGACACAGGAAGCACAGACATACGGAGACCATGTTTGGTCACATTGTGCTGCCCACCCAGGCAGTAGACGTACATATCATGTGGGTTGGTGTCCGACATCTTCTGTCAGCACCAAGTTAAGAACACGAACCCTGGATTCTGTTGCTCCATTGAAGAGCTACAAGGGGAGTCAAAGGAACCAAGAAAATAAAGTAGAAGAATGCGAAAAACTTGAAAAGCAAAGTTTGGTTATGGTGAGGGAAATCCTAAGGAAGAGCCACAAAGGAGGTGACATGTTGTTTCCAACGGAGATGAAGATCTAACATCAGTGGGCAGAGTCGAAGGATACACAGCCCAAGTGGTGGGAGGAGCTGTAGCTTAAATACGGCCAGCAGGCCCGGTGGCGCTGAGGGTCGAGGCACTAGACGCCACACCTCGCTCCACGCTGGCGACCCGGGTTCGAGAACGGACTTGGGTCATCAGGGGTCGGCAAGGAAGGAGAGGGATTGAGCATCCGTAGACTGCTCTCCCTTTCCAGGGAGGGTACCCAGTCGTCGGCGTCAGTGACCTCTGGTGGAGACCCAGAGGGTGATCGCTGGCACTGTAAGAGAGAGGGGTGAGCTTGAGGCATGCGCGGGAAGGGCGTCGAGGCCGTCGCACCCTCCACTGGCGCACTGCACACCCAGCCCACGTCGGAGAAAAAGGGAAAGTGTGGCGCTCGGTCGTGGTGGCTTGATGGCCTTCTGAGGAGCTGGCTGGCCTTGGGGGCACCACCGCCTAGATACTGGATCCTGTGTCGGTGGGGAGTAAAGGGGGGGGAGACTCCCTGCCACGGGGGTAGATGGTGGTAGGAGCTTCAATGGGGCCGGGACAGAGCCGGACGGCGGACGGATGCCGGGACGTGAAGAGGCAGACTGAGAGCCACAAGGTAAAAAGCACTAACTAAAAAAATATATATATGGCCAGAGCATTATCCAGTGGAACTACCAGAGTGTGGATCGTGAAATATATCCACACCCCTAGAACTACATAATTTTCATCAGCTGCTGCATAAAATGGTTTATGTACAGCAGTCATTTGCTACACATCTGAGCTCATCCAAAAGTGGCTGTACAGCTGCTTTACAAAAGGTTTCCTGCAAAATGCTACACATATTTTTACCACTGCTACTCTAATTAAGTTTTGTAACACTGCAAATGCCATGCAAACATTTTAAAATACCATTTTCTGTCTCCCAGTCCACTACCTTCCCAGACTCCTTTGCCTTGCTCATAATACCCTCTCTCCTCATTTGTATCTTTTTGTGGGGAAGGGGGAGTTGAAAGGTAAGTTCATCCATGCTAAACATAAGGCATTACGAACAAGCACAAACAAACCTCTAACAATTCATCACACCCCTTTCATCACTGAAATACCTCCTCCTGTCTGAGAAACCATCAGGGTTCCCACAATGCCCAAACTGCCACTCCAATCCAAATCATCTGTCCCAGCCTGGGCTGACGCCAGCATGGTGGGGACAACGCTAGGAGGGTAGTCCGAGAGAAACACTGCAGTCCTGGATTCTGACTGGTAGAGTAGGAAGCAACCTGGCTCTAGTTGGGGAAAGAGCAAACTGCCCTTGCAGATTTGGCTGCAAGGCAAACGTCATCCCCTGAACCATTCTGCCCTTGTCTGCTCTAATTTGCCCTCCCTGTTCCCTCTCAGGGACATGGCCTGTGAAGAACCTGTCTGTTGCCTGGAGTTGGCTGGAAATAAGCCCACCCCCATTCCTAACTGACGAGGCGGCAGCAGCAGCCCCGAACTAAAAGTCAATGCCTCCCGCCATGTGGTACCCACCATTTACACTTGCAGCAAGGTGGCATCATGAAGCTCAGATTCCTGCCCATACCATTCCTTTCTGTGGCCTCCAGGAGCAGCCAGGCAGCAATAGGGGCCTCCCCTCACTAAAGCAGGAGGCACCCAAGCTGCACTCCCTCACCTGTCTCTGCTGCCGATAAGCAGCAGCTGGGACTCGAGTGTCAACCTGTTCCACCAGCATTACAAGCCTTAGAGTATCCCACTGCAAGCCTCAGTGTATCCCACTACGAGCCTTGGTGGGACACACTAAGGCTTGCAGTGCTGGTGATACAGGTTGATACTTGAGCTCCAGTGTATCCCACTGCAAGCCTCAGTGTATCCCACTGCAAGCCTTAGAGTATGCCACTGCAAGCCTCAGTGTATCCCACTGTGAGCCTTGGTGGGACACACTAAGGCTTGCAGTGCTGGTGATACAGGTTGATACTCGAGCTCCAGTGTATCCCACTGAGGAAGGGATTAGGAATGCGAGAAAGACCCAGAAAACCTGGAAGAGTGTTCAAAGATCTGGCACCTCCTCTAACCTCTCTTTTTTTTTTTTTGGTTACCGGTTAGTTCTGTTTGTAGGAGATTCTGACATTGTAACAGATGTGCTGTTTACTATTCGTTACTATTTTTATATACACCATTTTAAGTTACCGGGGATGCTACTGGAAATGAACTCAGGCGCAATGGCTACCACTGCAATAAACACACGTTAACATCTCCAGGGGTGGGAGGAGGGCTGCAGTAGACATATTTTGGAAGAGCTCCAGCAGCAGCACAAACTTTACCAAATTTGTTATGTAGTTTTAAACTGCTTTCTGTTTCGCTCCACCAGCAGAGCAGTCTCAGTTCTACCAGAATGGTGACTTTTAGGAAGATTAATAATGCTGAAGACCTGTCAAACTGCTCCAGCTGAAGAGAAAGGGAGCCAAGCCATCTGAGACTTGCACTAAGGACGGCAGGGAGGAGGAGGAGGCCTGAGGTGAAATTGAACCGTCTAATGCCACTCTGCTATGTATGCTCAGGGATCTCCATCGCAAGGTAGACTGTCATGGAAATAAAATTAGAGAGGTTTGCAGCTGATATAAAACTGAAAATGGACTCGGTTAATAAAACTTCCACCACAAAGTCTGGGCTTCTCAGGCCGCCCGCCGGTGCATCAGTAGCACTACCACTTGCAATGCCGGTGACCCAGGTTCGGGAACGAGCCCGGGGAGTCGGAGGGGCGGCCGCGGTAGGAGGCTGAGTGTCCTAGGGACCGCTCGCCTTCTCCAGGGAGAGAGGAGGGAGGAGGGCTGAGGCTTGGCACTTGACTGGCCCCAGGCAGAGGCCTGGGGTACAGCAAGCACTCAGCCATGGGGAGAGAACTGACGGACATCGGCGGTTACACCTTAAAGTCAGGGCGCACATCACATTCAGAGAAACATGGAAAAATCTGCTCCCTGAGTGCCAAGAAGACTGGAGTACTCGGTGCAGACCCCACAGCTCTCTCCTGCCTGTCCTGTCAGGACCCAACGAAACCTGAAAGTTCAGGGTGTACAGGCCCCACCTTGTCCCCGCCTGGGGGGGGAAGAACCATGGCTACATGGGGCTACCCATAGGCTTCAGGTAGGTGAAGAAGCAGGGGCAGACAGCATAAGCAACTCCCGAAGGTGCAAGGCTCGGGGAGGAAGATAAAAAAAAAAAGGGGACTGGACTTCTCTATGAAAACAAAGTTCTCAAACTAAGGCTTGAACACTTGGAACACTGGGCAAGGCAAGCAAACATCAGATTGCTTGGCATCCCTGAGACGGTACCAGACCCGGTACCTTCTATCAATCTAGAAGAAGGCAACCAAAATAATATACAGGAAACAGAAGACCTATGAGGAGAGACAGCTGACTTGAACATGTATTCCCTTGTAAGCCAGAAGGGAAAAGGGGCACATGTTAGAAACATTCAGACACCCAGAGGGAATAAACAAGGTGGATTACCAGCAACTGTTCAGACAATGCAAGGGGTCTGTGACAAGAGGGCCTAACTATACATTAGTGGTGGTGGAATTCAGAGAGGGATTTAAGGAAGAGAATGGTGCATTTGTGGAATCGTCTACCAGGTCATGTGGTTAATCACAATGCAGCAGGCATATATGTATGCCCAGAATCCAAACACGTTATAAAACATTCAGCACTCAAACAGTTAATAACCTAGAGCTAATTACAGGTTTCAACAGAGGGTGGGATGGGCACATGGAATTAATGAAAACAATGGGGGGGGGGGGGGATCTGGAGGGGCTCCGACATCGTACAAGGCAGAGCTACCATCAGGGACTAGAGGGATTGAGATAGTGAAGCAGGCAGACATAGTGGACCACAGGTCTTTCCCTCCTTGTAACATTCCATGTTTCCCTATCCAGATCCTGGGAGTGGACCATGTCCCCACCCAGCAAGTAATACCCACTCAGCGAGAAAGCACCCTCTGGTAGCCCTCTGGGGTTTGTGGGGAGGGAGTGGGACGCCAGTGACATAAAGATATAGTCAGCTGATACCTGAGTAGGTTGGGTGCCCAGACGATGGCCAGGTTCTTGGTGTGCATGTTAGTGACATAGCTGAAGGTGGCCAGGTGAGACAGGTGCCTCATCAGGAACTCAAGTGTCCTAGAAAATAAATACAAGGTTCATTTTAATTGACATTCCAACGTTCTCCATGTCAGTACACTTCCTGTGCAGCAGTATGCATTAAAAATGTATTGAGATATATATATCAATCAACATTTATACAATTCAGGTGGGAATAAAACCTTACAGATGAATGCTTAATTTCTATGTTGAGAAGACCCAAAATGATGATAAATCATTTATTATCATGCTCAGTGGGTTATCACCATTTAGCATCGTCTTAGATTTGGTCACAGAGGAGCTCTAAACCAATGGGAAAGCAGCTTGTACACTGCTGTGATGATACCACAACTTTTGCTGTACTCAGAACAGAACAGTGCAATTAAAACAAAAACAGTTAAATCTTCATTCAAAGAACTAGTCTGAAAGCTCTTCAATTTAAAATACACTGTATAAATTGGGCATGCAATGACCTCACTCAGAATTTGGCATTTATCATCACTTGTGAAGGCAACACTTTCATAACTCACCCAGCTCAGCCACTCGTGGGTCATGGTCCAGATCCTTCACTCAAAGATAAATGTTCCGAGTCAGACCATTATGTACCTCATATTTACTGGTATGTTTTAATGCTTACTTATACACAAAAAGTCTACTGACTGGGCTTAAGGTATGTAGCGCTTAGATCTTTCAATAAAAAATTACATTTCCCGCCCTGATGGTTCCAAAGTTAGCCCATATCAAAGGAATTGTCTTCTAAAATGTGTAACTCTGGAACCATTAGAGCTAGAAACAAAATTGTTTTACACAGAAACATAGATTGTGTCAGCAGAAAAAGACCAAGAAGTTCATCCAGTCTACCCATTTCCTTGCCTACACTCATGCTCCGCCTAATGCCGGGCTAGATGTAGAGATCCAGTAGCCCAAGAGGCTGTTCATCACTCCCACTGCCACCACCACCACGGTATCCCTTTCCCTCTTCTGCCTGTGGGTCCCACATTCCTATACATTTGTCCCACAGAAGTTTCAACCCCATCAGTCATGGCTTCAGCAACCTCTCTTGGACAGTCAATTGCATTCATCCATCGCCTGCCCTGTGAAAAACATCTTCACATCTTTCCTGAATCCCCCAACAGTCTCCCCCATGTCCTCTAGTTTCTGTGTCCCTTGTTCCTCATGATCAAGAAGTCCTTATAATCCACCCTGTTGATTCCTCCTAAGAACTTGTAGGTCTCAATCAAATCTGCCTTTTCCCTCTAGGCCTCCAGTATGTTAAAGGGACACTGTCAACTCCCTTACGCTTCAAATTATCCCGTTTAAAAAGCACATGTTTTAATTGATCACATGCAGTAGATATTGCAGATGTAACTGGTTGTTTGATTTGGATTCTTGTTTTGTTTTTAAAAGTGAAAAAATAGACTGCCCACCATCCTGATGTTACCACACGAAAATGTTTTACAGTCCTTGATCAACTCCCATTGCATCTTTCCTGGACTTGAAACACCCCCAGCACAGTCTAACCACTCATGATGCAGTGGGAGGAGAGGAGCGGAGACTATTGCGTTCTAAGTGGCTGCACTGTTTAGGGGTATTCCTTATGTTCAAAAAAAGGATACAATGAGAGTAGATCAAGGATTTGAAGCAAGACAAGGTTGGGTGTAATAACACTATAGCATGTATTTAGTTATACTAAAAAAGGAAGCAGATAAAACAGCCAGCAACATGTGGGTTATTTACCAGAAATAATACGATGCAAAAATGATTGACAGTGTTCCTTTAAGGTCATACAGTTTCGGCATGGACTCCAGAACTGTGCACTGTTTTCCAGGTGCGGCCTTGCCAAGGACCTGTACAAGGCGATATCACTGCCTTCCGCTATCATCTCCCCTTCCTATGCATCCCAGCATCCTGTTTGCCTTCCGATATGGTTTGTTGCACTATGCAGTGGGCATGAGGCTGTCACCAACGATGACCCACAGATCTCGCTCCTCAGTTGACTGTACCACTCTTACTGCCCACGTGCACTAGTTTTAGGGTTCTTTCTACCAATGTGCATCACTGTGCACTTTTTTTTGTTTGGCACTGAACTTTTGTTGCCGAATTCTGGACCGTTTTTTTTTTTCCAGGTCTCTTCCCATTTCTCATATTCCCTTCTTCAGTGGCCACTTCTGCAGCAACTCTTTTTAAATGAAAGCTTAGAGTTGGTGTTCTGTGTCCAGCAATATCGATACGCATTGAATCCTGTCGATACACATTTCTCCCATGACATTTTTAAAAAATATTCATTTTTTTCAGATTTCTGATTTTTGGTCCACATTCAACAAAACCAAAAAAGAATGATATAGTTTTCCAAGGGGGTAGTCAATTCTTAAATTATAGTAATCGCGTCACAAAAAATATAGGTTATTTACCTGTAACCGTAGTTCTACTTGTGGTATACAGTTCACACTGACACTTTGCCAGCGCTGGGTAAAGTAGAGTCATCAGAAGTCTTCACACTAAGCACCGCCCACCACCCGGGCGGTATATCCTCTGGCTCTACCCTGTGATGTCAGATCTTTGCACGCTGGACGCAGGGAACTGGGTATCACATTGCCAGGGGAGGTCGGGTGAGTTGTTTGGATGTGAACTGTATACCACTAGTAGAAATTAAAGTTTCATACTTACTGCAATTGTTGCGCTTTCACAATATCTTCACTATTGATGACCACTTATGAGTCTAGTGCTGAGGCACCAGGACCCTGCGGGAGCAGACTTATTTGCAGGGAGGTAGCTGATGTCAGCAACCTTTTTTTTTGGTCAACTTTGTTTCACTCCCATCGCGTCTCCAAGGTCCTCTCTCAAGCATCCCATCCTTGTCCTGCCTGCCTGAGGATCCCACGCTATGCCTCCTCTCCTCCCTCCTCGCTGGAGCCAGCACCCAGGGCTAACCCTATCCGGGGTGGGTCGCCCCCACTCTCCTACTTGGGGCGCTCTTCAAGGCAGCCTCTGGCGTCGGACTAGGAGCGGGCCCGGGGAAACTGAAGGCAAGGTAGGGAAACCCTGGCATATGGCATGGAGGATCGGTGCTGTCGCCTGATCCTTGGAGATGGGTTTTTCCTGTGTTCTTGGTTACCCCCCCAGACGCAGGACGTGCAATGCCACCCAGCTCCAACATAGGTGCTTCCACCCACGTCAGAAAGGCAGCTGCCCGACGTCACCACTTAGAGTATGAGCCCTGGTGTGTAGCAGTGCCGCCAGTCTCCACCGGTGGATGCTGTCGCACCGGACTACCCCTGGATCCCCCGAGAGAGGAGAGCAGTCCACGGATGCTCAATTCTCTCTCCCCCCACCCGACCCCGATGGCCGAGGCTCGTTCCCAAACCCGGGTCGCCGGCGTGTCGCGAGGTGTGGCATCCAGCGCCTCAACCCTCAGTGCCACCGGGCCGGCATAGACATCAGCAACTTGACAGCAGCAGTGCACCTCATGTGGTGCTGCATGCGCCAGCCAATAACTGTAACCGATGCCCTTATGCACCAGTTCTGTTCACCAGGCGAGAAAAAAAGTAGGGGAAAAAAATAACAGGAGGACTAGAGGCTTCTAGCCCAAAGGGATAGGATATAGGAAACAAAAAAAGGAAGAACAACAACAAAATAAAACCTGACTACCAACTCGGGAATATTAATAGGGCACACTAGGTAGCACAAGGGGTAATTGGGTCTACAGAGCTAGAGCCTTACACCACTAGCCAGACAGAAGGTGGACAGTAGACCAGATAAAAAAGCAGCAGCTTGGAGCATGTGGCTCTGGCAGAAGCACAAGGGGAATGCCCAGGATTGAGACCTTCTTGTAAATGAGATGGCACAATGTGCCAAAAAAGAACAAGACACATTGACTACTGGAAAACAGGGCAACTCCATGCCACCAAAAAGAGAAGTGATTGAACTTGTGCGTTAACCATGTCTCTCTTCCTGACATCAGGGATAGTAAGTAAGTAAGTAAAATTTTATTTATATTAAGCGCCCTTCCCAAGCTCAGGGCGCTTTTACAATAAAACAAGTAAAATCAAATTTCAAACAATAAATCAAACAACCATACAATACACTTACTTGTTATGTTCCAGCAAATGCTAGGGCAAAAAGGAAAGTTTTTAGTTGTTTTTTAAAACTTTCAACAGTTAGGCATTCTCGTATCTGACGAGGTAGAGAATTCCACAGGGTTGGTGCCATATAGGCAAAAGATCTACCTCCTGACATCTTTAGATGTACCCTGGGAATTCTAGCAATCCCTCATCAGAGGAGCAAGAGAACGGGCAGGACAGTAAGGCACCAAGAGCTCTTTCAGGTAGTGGGGTCCCAAATCATGTAGGGCCTTAAAGGTCAATAATGCAACCTTGAAGGTGATCCGCCACTGTACTGGCAGCCAGTGCAAATCACGCAGCACAGGTGTTATATGGCTAGATCGTGAAACTCCCATCAACAACCTGGCCGTCGCGTTCTGCACAAGCTGCAAGCGGCGGATATCCACCCCCGGCAGCCCTAGATAAAGCGAACTGCAGTAATCAAAACGGCTGGTAACAAAGGCGTGGACCAAAATGGGAAGATCTTCCCGTGGAACCAAGTGTTTCACCCGGGCAATATTCCTCAGATGATAAAAGGCAGACTTGACTACGGCCGACACCTGCATCTTCATAGTCAGGCTTACGTCAAAAATTACTCCCAGGTTACGTACTTAGCCAGAGGCCAGAAGCTGGGCCCCCCCAAGATATAAACCCGAGGGTTTCCCTGTCCAAGCCCCTGTTATCCTCCCTTCAGGGTCCACAACCAACACCTCAGTTTTCCCTGGATTCAACCTAAGCCAACCAGCACTCATCCAATCCTGAATCTCCAGAAGGCAGTTATTAAAAATAGTGATGGAATCCGACTCCTGATCAGGCATAAAAGACAGGTAGAGCTGAGAATCATCAGCATAACAATGAAAACTCAGCCCATACCGTCTTATAATGTCCCCCAGTGGGAGCATATACACTGCGAATAACATAGGTGACAGCACCGACCCCTGCGGATGAAGAAAGGGGGGACTGCGTGTGCCAGCCGCTGGAGCTAAAGGGTTACTGAAGGAGGATTCCAACAGAGCCCCCCCCCCCCGATCACTGAGAGACCCTGCACCCTGGAGTGCCTTGAACCGTCGGCACTCCCCCTGCCAGTCCCGTTCCTGCCCTGCAAGTTCACCAACTGGGTGGCTGGATACTCTCAGGGGTGGAGCTACTGAGCCTGCCAATATTCAGAAAGTATCCTTCTCCATTCAGCAGCCTTAAGATGCCGCTGGAGTTAAAGGAGTCGGCGAGGGAGGATTCCAGCAGAACTCTGTCCTTCCTCCCGAAACTCACCCTGTTCGTCATGTTGCACTCCTGGAAAACAGACACCTCCATCTCCTGGGTGCTTACACTTATTCTTGAACCCCCATGGATGTCCTTCACTCCTCTGGTTTATCTCTAACCCCATGGCTCCCCTATTGCTTCTGCTATTGGAGGGATATTGAGAGCAACCCAGGCCCACTCTCCTCCACTCTGTATCACAAGGATCCCCTCTGGGCTAACTGTCCTAGGCTAAAGATAGTACACCTTAATGTCAGTAGTCTACTGTCTAAGATCTCGGAGTTGGAAGCCTGGATCGCCCAATATAACCCAGATATAAGAATTACTGGAACATGGCTACAGCGTTCCATCCCAGAGTCCAGTTGCTATATGAGGGGCTTTGACATGGAAGAGGGCAGCAAAAACGGTGGTGGTGGGGGGGCCTTCTATATTTCGGTGATACCCTAAGTACCTCCCTTACTTCGAGCAGTGCAAAAGGTAATTCCATCTGTGAATGGCTCTTAACGGAGTTTACCCTAGGTTTGGCCATGAAACTGTATATCGGCTGTGCTTACCCCCCCCCCCAAGCAGCCTAAATGGCCTCACGCAGCTGACCCGGGCCATTGGTCACTGCTCATAATATTAGGGGACTTCTACTGGTTGTAGAGTAGGAACTCTGAATATGGGGGGGTTGTTGCAGCAACTTAACCTGTCTCAACTCATCTCCACTCCCACCCGACTCAATCCTAGATCCTCAAACCACTGCCTACTGGACTGGATACTTATAAACTGGGAGGACAGGATTCTCCAGGCAGGAGTCCTATCATATTTCATTAGTGATCACCCCGCAACATTTTGTACTTGGTCTGTAGGTAACCCCCCCTCCTTTCTCTTTTAGAGAGACTTCTAGCTGCGATTTAACGCTGCTACGGTTGGATCCTAAGGATATGGACTGGTCCGCCCTCCACACCCTACCTAACATGAACTCAGGCCTTGGATTCCTTATGGCTGCATTCTCCTCCATCCAGGACAAACACTTTCCTTTCACCACCAGGAGAGTTAGAGGGGGAAACTCGAGATGGCTAATCAAAGACCTCAGTTTAATGAAACCGAGGGACACCCTCTGGGTGGCTCACAAATCCTCCCCTTCACTTTCTACTTGGAACAATTACAGGAGGCTCTGGAACCACTGTAAACAAGAAATAAAATCCTGCAAGGCCGTTTACCTGAAGAACCTCCAAGTTGGCAATCTATGTGACCCTAAAAAGTTCTGGGCCTCAGTGAACACCCTAGTCAAACCAGGATCCAAGCAAAACCATATCAAACTATGTACCCAATCTGACCCCCACCAGGTTGCAGAGGCCCTAAATAACACATTTACTAAGCTGGGTGAGTACTTGGACAAGCTCCCACCTATGAGCAGTGTACAGGCCCACAGCAGCCTGATTCTGATGTACTCAGAATTCATCCCTTCCATTTCAGGTCCACCTCCCTCAGGTCCTCGTCGCATGTCCTTCTTGACCAGCCCCAACTGCCACCTGTATGGGACAAAAAGCCTTACCCTTAGCTGTCCCAAGACTCTGGAATGGATTGCCTGCCACCCCCCACTACCCAGCTATACATCCCCCTTTTCAAATCAAGCCATCATAGTTCTTTTTATTTATTTATTTAAAATTGGTAACCTGGAGTGGCACACTGAGCTGAGGCTCGTTTCCAGGTGTGAGCCGGGGGAAGGGGAAGAGCAAAATTGCAAACAAAATACAGCTAGTCAGGTGATACGGCTACAATGAGGATAACATAAAGAGCACAAGCTGAGTGCAGTACAGACAAGTTCCCTTCTAGTCATCTCTGCTTGTAAGTGCTCCAGCTGATGTGAGCAGGAATCTTTCTAAGGCGGGTTGGCCTCCCACGGGGATCTGGCTGTCACACACTGTCAAACAGCTACCTTCCAGCCAGCTGTGTACGCAGAGTTTGTTCAGCTATTACTGTTCTGTAATTCACTTCTGCAACCTCCGTTTATTTACCTTGGAAGTTCATCTGACAGGCTGCTCAATGTGTAATGACTTAACCTGTAACACTGCACAGCTATTTAATAGCTATGTATTGCTGTGTTTTGCATCACCCTGTGCTCTCCGTCTTGTATCGAACTTTGATTGCGCTGTACCTTATTTACAGTGTTATTTCCTATGCTTAGTGCCATCTTGATGGCCTGGGTCGTGCCTGGAATCAGTGTACCCATGCGGTTATCAAATGCATAAATCAGTCAGTCAATCTGGTGTTGCCAGACTGGACGGTCCAAGGACAGGGATAGGGAGGCAGTATAGCGCAGTGGTTTAAGGCTCTGAGCTGCAAATCTGGAGACCTGGGTTTGAATCCCATAGCCCCCACTTGCATACTGTGTGACCCTGAGCAAGTCACTTAACTTCCCTGTGCTCCCAGGTTGCACCTGTAAACAAGCTTCCAGCTTAGTGTGTCTCACCTGGTTAAACAATTGGAAAAAGAAGAACATACGAAATTTGCCAGCAGATAAAGGCTTAGAGGTCTATCAAGTCTGCTCGAATGTGCAGCTAGCACCCCTTATTCTGCAGCTGCCCCTCCCTTCCACCCTTCCCCTTCATTAACCCTCCCCCTTGTCCTGTCCCATCCTCGTTTGAAGCAGTCCACTGTTCTACTGCATACCACTTCTGCAGGTAACGCATTCCACCCAGCCACCACCCTCTCTGTAAAAAAGTGTCTCCTCATCTCCCTCCTGAACCTTCCTCCCTCCAGTCTCATATCATGGCCCCTGGTGGCCCTCCTCCCTTACTTTGAACAGCCCTCTGTACCTGTCTTGTTTATTCCTTTCATGTATTTAAAGGTTTCAATCATGTCCCCGCTCTCCTCTCCTCCAGTGAGTACATGTTCAACTCCTTCAACCTCCTCTCGTATGATAAGTCCCCCAGACCCTTGATCATCTTTGTGGCCCTCGCTGCCTCCCTCCAGTAACTTAATGTCCCTCTTTCAGATACGGACGCCAGTACCTGCACGATACTCAGGTGTGGTCTAACTAATGACCTATACAGTGGCAGAATCACCTCTTCCCTCCTCGAGGATATACCCTTGCAATACAACCCAGCATTTTGTTGGCCTTTGCAGCTGCCTTCTACACTGTGCCGAGTTGTTCATTGATCCTGTGATGAGCACACCCAGATCCTTCTCCTCCTCTGTCTGAGCTAGCTGCACTCCCCTAGCTGGTAAGTCCTCCTTGGTTCTTCATCCCAAAATGCATCACCTTGCACTTTTGGCATTAAAGCCAGTTGCCAGGTGTCTGACCAGGTTTCAAGCTTTGCCAGATCATCCTGCAACCCTGCCATCCCCTAGGTCATCCACCACCGCGCCAACCTTGGTATCATCAGCAAACAGACTAATCTTGCTCTTGATGTCCCATGATATGTCTGCAATGAATATCCCAAACAACACTGGTCCCAACACCGAGCCCTGTGGGACACCGTCATTACCCCTTGGGTGTGAGAGCTCCCACCACCACCACCTCTGTTGCCTTCCCTGCAGCCAGTTTCCTACCCATCTCACCAGCATTGCACCTGCCCCTGTGCCTACTTACTTCCTTCCCAGCCTTCCATGTGGCACTGAGTCGAATGCCTTACTGAAGTCCAGATACAGGACATCCCTGCATGTCCCTGTCCAGTTGCCTAGTTACCCAGTCATAGAACTCGACCAGGTTGGTTTGGCAGGATCGCCACGTGTGAAGCCATGCTGTCTGCTGTCCTGTAGTCCTTTGGCCTCTAGGGAGGCCACCAGCCTCTCCTTCAGGATAGTCTCCATTAGCTTACCCACGATGGATGGAGGCTCACTGGTCTGTAGTTTCCCGGTTCATCCTTGGGGCCACTCTTGTGGAGGGCACCATGAGCCATCCTCCAGTCCTGAGGTACACACCCCGAATGTGTGAGGCATTAAATAGGTCTGCCAAAGGTCCTGCAAGGACCTCTGCCAGCTCCTTCAGTACCCTGGGTGGATGCCATCTGGGCCTGGTGCCTTGTCCACCCTCAGTGCCTTCAAACCCTCTCGAACTCTGCCCTCCATGATTTCCCCATCTGTCACCACTTCCCCCTCGTCTGCCATTTCTCCCATCTTGGGTGTCACCCCTCTTCTCTTTAGTAGATACTGAGCAGAAGTACTCATTTTAGTGCTTCCGCTATCGTACCCTGCTTCCACCCAACCCCCCTCCTTCCTAATCCTTACTATGTGGTCTTTACAGCTCCTTTTCTCCCTGATGTACTTAAAGAAGTCCTTCTCCCCCTTCTTAATGCCTTGTGCCAGCCTGAGTTCCGTAGATGCTTTGGCTCCCCCTTACTGCCCTTGTCACCTCCGATTCTGTCAAGTACTCCTCTCTGTCCTCCCCCCTCCCTGTTTTCTTGTACTTCCTAAAGGCAGCTCTTTTCCTCCTTACCTTTTCCATGACCTCCTTGCTCAACCAGATCGGTTTCTTAGCCCTAGCCTTCTTGCTCTGGGCTTTGCAGCAGGTTTTGGTTGCCTCCACTATCCCCAGCTTTATGAGCTCCCATCTCTGGTTAGTATCCATACTAAATTGAATTCTGGCCAGGTACCCTTTTACCACTTCCCCCATCCTCCCAAAGTCGGCCCTCCTGAAGTCCAGCACTCTTGTGCCAGATTCCACTCCTTCCTTGCCCATATCCAATGTGAGCCATACTGAGTGGTGGTCACTCCCTGACAGCGGTTCCGCCACTGTAAGTTCTCTCACAAAGTCCCCCATTTGCCAGCACAAGGTCCAGGGTATTCCCTAACCTGGTTGGTCCACTGACCATTTGCAGCAGGAAGCTGTCCTGGAAGGCATCCAGCAGTACCTGCTCCCTTCTGTTCCTGGTTGTTGGGGTGCTCCAGTCCACTCCTGGCATGTTGAAGTCCCCCACAATCACCACACTACCCTTCTCACAGGTCCTTCTGATCTGTCCCGCTAGTTCCCTGTCTAACTCCTCCATCTGAGATGGTGGCCTGTACACCACTCCCATTCTAAGAATCCTATTCCTGGAATCCTGGATTTGCACCCAAAGTGACTCCGTACTACCCTCCTCCCCTTCCTCCCTTACACACTTCAGTCCTTCCTTCACATATAGTGAAGAAGAAGAAGAATGTTCAACTCCCCAGGCACCCCTGAGGGTAGTGGGCTAATCCTAGATACACAAGGAAGAAGGGGCATACCAACCAAAATAGTCTGATATAGTGAGAAAAAAGATGACATCAAAAAATGACCTCCTCCTGCAACCACAGGGATGAACCCTGTGTGAGTGCTAGTACAGCTGATCCAAAAAGGTGTGTAGCACCCCCAAATGCAGTGCAGCTGCTAGGAGGCATATACTGGATAGTCCTCAGGGGCACGTGTTGCATTTAGCAACTAACAGGGAAGCTACCATCCGTGGCACTGGCGACCTGGGTTCGGGAATGAGCCCGGGTCGTCAGAGGGCGGGCTGGGGGAGGTGCGTTGAGCACCTGGATGCTCTCCACATCGGCGAGGGTGCACTACTGCCCCCTAGTGACCACAGGTGGTTATACAATGCCTACCGCAGCAGAAGGATATCCGTCCCGCATCTCAGGCCCCACACCGCTGACTGTGGTGCTTGCTCCCGAGCATACCGACAGAGTCTCTTGCACAGTAAGGGGATGACCCTGGTGGCTCTGCCCTGAGGGATAAGCCAGGGTGCCTAGGGAATCGGAGGCAAGTCTCAAAAAGCGGATGACGGGACTGGGCACAGGGGTTGGACCAAAGGGGTCCGGTGGGTGTAAGACAATAAAGCGCACTAAAAAAAAAAAAAAAAAAAAAAAAGATATGGATATATCCCAAGCAGGGAGAAGGAGCTACCTTCCGTTAAATCTCCCCCCTCTTTTTTGGTTGGTGCGAGGGCCTCAAAGGACCCTCACCCCAGTTTTTTGGTTTTTTTTTTAGTGAGAGTGGCACCCATAAGAGTGCCAAAGTCCCTTTTTCATAAACAAGGGAAAAGGAGAGACCCCAAAGGGGGATGTCACAGGGGAAATGCCCAGAGTGTGTGTCAGCAGTGCTGTTAGCACCAGCAGGGTGAGCATGCCCAGAGGCCCTGGCTCTGTTTGAGTAGGAGATGGTAGGTGGGTCATGGTAATCAATGGTGAAAATATTCTGGAAGATTAACAATTATGGTAAGTACGTAATTTTATTCACTGGTTTATAGGGAGAATTAGTCATGTGCAGCTTAGAAAAGCCCAGGCAAACTAGCCGGCCCGTCGGCACAGCGTTAGTGCTGTCGCTTGCAAAGCCAATGACTAGGGTTTGGGAAGGGCTAGCCGGGGCGATCTGGCGGGATGGCTGAGCTGTCCCATGGACACTCGCCTCCTCTGAGAAGGGAGGGAGTTTGGTCTCCACTGCAATACTGCTGA
Organism: Neoceratodus forsteri; assembly: GCA_016271365.2. Lineage (NCBI taxonomy): Eukaryota > Metazoa > Chordata > Ceratodontiformes > Ceratodontidae > Neoceratodus > Neoceratodus forsteri. The sequence goes on from JADMNL010000034.1 coordinate 81,063,414, forward strand.
AGGAGGGGACATCGGTGCCATGACATGATGTGTCAGCAAAGCCTTCCCAATGTCAGGGGCCGGGGCAGAAAAAAATGGAAAAACATCTGACCGAAGCAAGATGCTGCGCCCTCCTGCACCACCGACTGGATTCTTCCCTCGCTGACTGACTCTAAACTCTACCTGAGGTGAGTAAGGGATGCCCCCCCCCAGCAGCTCTTCCCATAAGGGGTCATTTATGAGGGAACCTGGAGAAGGTGGGTCCCAGAGATGGCGGGTGATGGGGCTGAGTGGGACAGCTGGACTGATGGGAGCCAATTGGGCAAAAGACAGTTAAATTCATAAAACAACAAAAATAAAAGCCCTGCAAACTATGCAAATATATAACAGTAAACAACTAATCAAGAGACCAATAAATGAAATCAAGTTTCAAAATACAGCAACGCTAGTGATTAAAAATGCGGTAAAAGGCTTTCAACTGAATGAGTTTGGTTTTTATTGTTCAGTACTGGCAGTAGATACACTTCAAGGCTGTGTTTACTTGGTAAGAATCAGTGTCACGTGATGTTAGTTGGAAGTTCTTGGGGTTCCTAGACATATATGGAGGGATTAACCCACAACAGGGCATGGGTTTACTGAGCATTAATCCACACCTGGGGGGGTTGTGAAGCATAAGGCCGCAGGCCAAGTGACTTCAACCATCCAGGCATGGATTAATGCTCAGTAAACCCTTGCCCTGAAATGGGGTAATCCTCTCATAACATGGGTAATGTCATGTTAGAGGTTTATCTAAATGAACATTAAAAATAAATCTCTGTGAACATGCATTTATAATAAAATAGTCCTTCTGAGGATGCCGGAGTTGTAGTTCTCCACTAGGAGGATTTGCCCTAATGAGGATGCCATAGTTGTAGTTTTTTTACATGTTTCTCAGGTGGAGTGATCTGAAAAGGTCACTTTACATTGCTGTCAGTCAGGATTTTGTGGTCCGGAAAGGCAACTGTAGGCATATGGCGGATTAATCAATGGTCAGGTGACCTGTCTGGATGAGTCAGAATACAGAAATTTTTGCACCCGTGTTATGAAATAATTTAATTGTTGTATAAGCAGTAATCAAAAAGGAACCTGGAGCTCTACAACAAATATAACGTGGCGCCATTAAAGGCAAGCACATGCCAAGAACTGCAAAAGTGAATGGTGGGGTGGAAATAGCACAACCCCCACTCCACATGCCACCATTCACTTTTGCAATCCTTGGCATGTGCTTGCCTTTAACGACGCCTCCTTATACTTCTTGTAGAGCTCCTGGTTCCTTTTTGTTACTGCTTATACAAAAATGTAATTGTTATATGTAAGTCTAGGAACCCAGAGAACCTCCAACTAAGATCACATGCCACTGATTCTTACTATATAAACACAGCCTTGAAATGGATCTACTACCAGTACTGAAAACCAAAAACCAAACTCATTCCATTGAAAGCTGGTTAACTTGTTTGTAATCACTAGCACTGTAGTATTTTTAATCTGGCATTGTCATTCATTGGTCTCTAGTTGTTTATTATGTATTCACACAGTTTGCACTGGTGTTACTAAGCTGCATGTGACTGCTTGTTCCCACAAATATTCATAAATTGTTACGTAAATAGACACATAACTGTAACAGCACCATCCCCCCGATAAAGCCTTGGAGAAGGCAAATACACATGGGGTAGTCCTTTCCTCGTGTTTGATGGTTTGCTCCCATTAAACCCTTTTGCACGTACAGTTTGGAGTGTGCATCTCATTTCTCCTGGTCCAGTTGTGAGCATCTTACTTGTCAGGGAGCACCTTCAGGATCACGGCCTGTGCAGCACTTTTCTTTGTTTTACGTTGCACACATCCTCACTGCCTAATGCAGGCCATACATCACTGATGCCAGGCCATCACAGCCATCTGCTTTCCACAGGGGCACTGATGCATGATGGGTGGCTGCTGGATTTTAATCATCTTCTTAGCCCCCCTTCTTCTCAGACTTCAGCACTGCAGAAAAATAAAATAAATCCAAAAGGCACCGCAAGTAAACCTCGGCGATGATGCAGGGCAACATTCAATGACGAGTGGATTGAGGCACTGTCACTTCTATGGTGTGCACTCTAAGGTGGGAAGAACAGAACTGAGGTGCATGAGGGAGCCAGCAAAGGCTATTGGCTGGTACATGCTGCACCATATCAGGTTGCCGTCACTGTCAATAGTCAACGCCGGCTCTCATCCCGCAAAATAATTTACTCCCATGGGGTCCTAGTGCATCTGGCCCCAGATGCATAAGTGGGAATAAATGGTGAATACTCATTCCTGGAAGATCTATTGTTACAAGTTAGCAACCTACATTTCCAACAACATGGATACAGTTCCTTGTGCTCCCAGGTTGCATCTGTTAACAAGCTTTCAGCTTAGTGCATCTCTCCTGGTAAAACAAAGGTACAAAAAAAAAAACAGTTCACTCCCACACTCCTGCAGACTGCTAGAAGTCCTCCAGAAGAAGGGGGTGAAGCACGCACCCCTGTTTGACAAACAGAGACTGGAGGGACCGAGGATCCAAAAGTAGCATCCCGATGACTCAATATGTCGATTCTGTAATGGAAATAAAGGTGCACTTTGCTCCAGGTTGCAGCCCTGCATATCTCTGTAATGGGGATATTCCTGGAAGCAGCCACTGAGGCAGTGGTATGTCTGGTGCAGGTCCCCAGGTGTTACATAGATACATAGTGTCGGCAGATAAGGGCCTATGGCCCACCCAGTCTGCCCATTTAAGTTTGTAAGTTCAGTTTATGTTTTCCAGGAAGTCTGTTGCCCCTTACCCCTGACCTCCAGAATTCCTTTATGTCTATCCCATGCATTCTTAAATCCCGTGATTGTTTCAGCCCCCACCACTTCCTCTGGCAGGGTGTTCCACTTGTCCACCACCCGTTCTGTGAAGAAATTCTTCCTCACGTTTCTGTGTTCTGCGGCACTTTGTCACGATTTCTGTGGCAGAGCTCTTAGGCTTCTACGGCAGCATTTTCTGATTTCTGTGGCATGATTTATTCATTTCTGTTGCAGAATGCAGTCCTGCCATTGGCTAAAATATGATGTGATATCATCAATGACATCAGTCTTCAGGATAAAAGAGATGTGGAAGGGAGATGGGAACAATGAAAAAACTGCATATATGAATGAAGATTCATCAAGAAAAATGAATTCTGCTGTACAATATATATTCTGCAGCATGATGCGAATTCTGCGGCCACGAAATTGCAGAATTCCAGGGGCCTTGGTCTGGTGGAATTGGGCAACTCCCTACCACCCAACCTGTAGCAGAGGTCGCTGCAGGATATAATCCACCTTAAATCATTCACTTTGCTGATGGCCTGCCAGGCGTGGCTTCAGCGTATGTTAGAAACATCTGGCAACCCTCACTCCGAGCTCCAGTCGTGTGCTCTTTGTAATAAGAGAGGGCACTCCACAGGTCCAGGGAATGGAGCTTGGTCTCGGCCTCCAATATCGGGTCAGTAAAGTATACCGGGATTTTAATCACCAGGTCAAGGTGAAACAATTATATGACCTTCAGAAAGAACTTCAGGTAGAGGTGAAGGAGGACCTTGTCTCTGTGGAAGACCAGTAAGAAGACTTCATTGAGAGTGCCTGAAGCTCACTGATCCTTCTGGCTGACATAATGGCCACTAGGAAGGTGCTGTTTCACGAAATGTGCCATCTCACTTTTGTGCACTGCCTCAAATGGCTTGCCCATGAGCATTTCCAACACCAGCAGTAGATCCTGTCAAGGTAGAGATTCGCATACCAGAGGGAACATATGATTCAGGCCTCTGAAAAAGCACGCAACCATCTTCTCCTGGGCCACTGTCTGCATACCAGCCCAAGACTGGTATGCAGAGATCGCTACCAGTTGCACCTTAAGGGTTGATGCTTGTGTCCTGGCTGAGACAGGGACTAGTGGTAGTCTAGGATGCTCACCATGAGGCAGGTAAGGGGATCAAGCTCCTTATACTGGCAGCAGATCGAGAACCTCTTGTACTTAAATGTATAGTGTTTACGAGTTGACTCCTTACTGGGCATCTCCACAATGTGGAGGATGTCTTTCTGAAAGGCCCACAGCCTGGAGCTCTAGCTGTTCAGGAACCAGGCTGAAAGGTGCTGGGATTGAAGGTCCAAGTGCAAGATCTTCTTCTGTTGTCTATTCAGCAGATCTGAGTGGAGAGGTAATCTCCACCGAGGTCTGCTGCTGAGACTGAGGAGACTGTCTCAGAACTACTGGAGCCACTCTGTGGATATCAGGATCATCTGCGCCTTGTCCTTCCAGGCCATGATCATGACCTTGTGAACCAAGGAGAAGGGAGAGAAGGCGTACATAAGGCCCAAGGTCCAGCACCTTGTGAAGGAATCCCCCAACAGTGTCCTGGATTATGGTGGGAGCACAAAACAGCCTCACCTTTTGTTCTCCCATAAGGCCAACAGATCTACTAGAAGGATGTCCCACTGGGGAAACAAAGGTAGTCTCCCACCTCTCGATGCATGGACCACTCGTAAAAAGGCTCTCCAACCCAGCTAAGAGCATCTGCCAACTGGTTGTCCCCCCCCCCCCCAAGAGATGGATTGCCAGGACATCTGCTTCCAAACTGCGCACCAGTGTCCAGAGTATGGGTGGTCTCCTGAAACAAGGAAAGGAGCATCCTGCCCTGCCTGTTCAGGTAGAACATGGTGGTCATGTTGTCCATCTGGACCTGAACAACCTGACCCCAAATCAATGGAGCAAATTCCATTAGTGCCAGATGCACTGCATGGAGCTTCAGCAAGGCTGATGTGGTGTCAGGACTCCCAAGGTGACCAAAACTAGAGGGCTCTGCGATATCCCAGGCATGCTCCCCACCCTACAAGAGACGCATCCGTCTTGAGCGTGACAAACAGTTCTACACAGACAAATGGGATTCCCTCCCCCAAATGTTGAGAGGTAAGCCACCACTAGATAGCATCTACACTGGCTGGGTCACTATGACCGGTTTGTCCAGATGACCTAGGTAATGGGACCAGTGCTGGCCAGACTCCCACTGTAGGTGGTGCATGCTCGAGCAAGCCCAATGGATCTTGCTGGTGGAAGATGCCATGTACCCCAGCAACCACAGAAAGTCCCAGGCAGGGCGTGAGCACCCAACCTGAAATAATTGGGAAAAGGAGGTAAGGTCTGAAGCCCAGTCCGCCAGGAGGTGAGCCTTGGCCTGCAAGGAATGAAGTTCTGCCCCAATGAACTTGATCACCTGCAAGGGGACCAGCACTGGTTTGGCCAGGTTGATCAGAATGCTCAAGTCCTAACAGGTCTGGAGGGTCAGATCCTTGGACCTGTCTACAACTTTCTTGGACGATGTGACTATTAGCCTGTCGTCCAGGTAGGGATATATCCCAACGCCCACTGCACCACAGGAAGGCCACCAACACTGCCATGCACTTGGCGAAGACCCTAGGCAAAGGCCATAACCTGGAACTGGTACAGAACTCCACGTACCTAGATCTGAAGGTACTTGCAATGGGGTAGATGTCTTGGGATATGGAAGAATGCGTCCAGGAGGTCCAGGGAGCAGAACCACATTCTCTGCTCCAGAGATGGTATGCTCTGATTCACACTGACCATCCGGAACTTGAGCTTCCATGTGAACTGGTTCAGTTCATGCAAAACCAGTATGGGAGGCCAGCTCCCTGTCCATTTCACAACCAGGAAGTGCCCGGACACATAATCCCTGGGTGGCCAGGGCTCTGAAATACGGGCTGTTGCCCCACTCTACAGGAAATGAACGAAGTCTGCTCATTGTGCTGATGTGTCTTTTGACACCCTCAACTCCTGCCGAGTTCAGAGTCAGTATGGCGGGAGAGCTTCAAAATCCAAAGGCAATCCTCTGCCCACCACTTCTAGAACTGTCAGTGTCAGTGGCTCAGTAGGTAGCACATTCGCCTCTGAGGCCGGGAGATCAGAGGGCTGTGGGTTCAGTTCCCACATCTGGCTCTTGGGTTAATATCCCAGTACTGATACTGTAGTGCAGCATGAGAGGGGTGCTGCACTTCTGAGGTGCCGTCTTTCGGATGAGATGTTAAACCGAGGTCCCATCTGCCTGGATTGGTGGTAGTTCAGGTGGATGTTAAAGATCCCATGGCACTTATCGAAAAGAGTAGGGGAATTTCCCCGGTGTCCTGGCCAAATTTCCCTCATTCACTAAAAATACCACCAACAGCATAATCTGGTTCAAAGTCAGTTGGCATTCATCTGTATCCCTCTCCCCCGGGTCGTGCCTGAAAATAGGCAGGATGTGTCTAGTGCACTTACCCGGTCAACAAAAACCAAATAAACAAATAAAAAAATAAACTCACCTGTCTGAGGCAATGGCAGACCACTGTGGCAAGAAGTGGCTCAACCTTCCCCCAACCAGGAGACAGGTCATGGATCGGACAGGTGGGGGTAGGGCACCCCATAACCCCTCCCTGCAAAGCCTTGGATGGGGCCCTGACCACAGGGTCTGTGGGGGCACCACCACCTCTGCCACCTCCCCCCTCACCTTTTGTCCCCGGCTGCCAAAATCGGGTTTCGGATGTCAGTGCTGAAAGCGCCCCTGCTGCTGACGTTGTTGTGGTGGGAAAGACCAAAACTGAAATGCCTTCTTTTTAGGCTTTAGAGCCTTTTGGGACAAAGTCACAGAATCAAGGGTGCTATTGGACTTCTCAATCCTAGTGAGATGTTCTTCCACTTCAGGGTTGAAGAGGCTGGTGCCAAGAAAAGGACACCAGCCAGCTTATGCGGAGTGTCCACAGCAAATGTGGACAGCCTCAGCTAGACCCTGCAGTGCATGGTGATGGCCATAGCCATGGCATGGGCACAGGAGTTGCCATGTCCTAGGCCATCTGAACCTGGTGTTTAGTCAATGACTGACCCTGGTCCCTGATGATTTTCAATGGAAGCTGGTTGTTAGCTGGAAATAGAGGGAGGAGTTCACCTAACACTCTGAAAAGGAAATGACCAAAATTTGCCATAATGATGGAATAATTGGCCTGACAGAGTAACGGGACAGCATATACCTTTTAAGCCACATGGCCAATCTTGTTGGACTCCTTGTCTGGGGGTTTGTCTGTATCCTCTTGATCTCCTGATTTACAGTATGCAGAATCCACAACCAAACCCTCTGTAGAGGTGCGGCCAGAGAACCCAGAAAGGGCATCCATGGGGGCTGCATACTTGCAGATCATATGGGTAGAGGGTGCCGGGCAGGATACTGCCAAAGCTCCAGGGCCAGTCCCAAGATGGCCTCAGCCAAGGGAAGGGCAACCCCAGTGAATCGTCCTTATCTGTTATATCAGTAAATGGGCATTTTACTAATTTCTGGACTGGTTCTAAGGGAACCTTCGTGGACTCTGATATCAGCTAGACTAAGGCTTAAAATGACACTGGCCTAGGTGAAGTGGTCAGCTCTTTGGGCAAATTCTGGCTGAAGGTGCGAGACCTGGTAGAGGCGACTGACAGCTCGCCTTCTGCATCGGAGTCAGCAAAGACAGCCCTCAACCATTTGCCACCATGAACCACCCTGGTATCCTCATCCCAGGTGATCTCAACTGAGAGCCAGCCTGGCATGCTGGTCGTGGGGCGAGATTCTTTGGACGGGGCCCTGAATAGAGGTGGAAGTGGAGGAGAAGCAGAAAAAGGAGACTACCGAGTCGCATGGACTGGCATGGGAATAACCAGTGAAGGTCAAGGGACTGAAGGATCCAGGGGCAGAGCCCTGTCCCTCCCAGCCATGGCCCGCTGTTGCCAAACAAGTTCCTCACAGCATCAATGCATCTTGCGAAGGTGCCAATCCTGTATTTTTATTTTCTTTTTACCAGGAGAGACACACTAAGCTGAAAACTTGCTTACAGGCACAACCTGGAAGCACAAGGAAGTTAAGTGACTTGCTCAGAGTCACACAGTATGCAAGTGGGGGCTGTGGGATTCAAACCCAGGTCTCCGGGTTTGCAGCTCAGAGCCTTAAACCACTGTGCTATACTGCCTCCTCAATCCTCACCCAATAATGAGGAGTTCGAGAAGCATCGAAGGCGACATCTCCTGGTCGAGCAAGATCGAGAGCAGGAATGGCACCTCAACCTTGACCCGAAGACCAGTATTGACGGGAGTCCTCCAGAAGGTTAGTATAAACCACTTGCTTCTGCAAGATAACCACAATTGATTTTAGAGGTTACACTGCCAGTGGAGGCTGTTCTCTAGGCATCTCAGCCAGTGGTGCCAACTGGACCTCGTCTTCCTGAGTAAAGACTGAGAGAACCAGGATCTGGGATACTGACTTCTCGTCTATCTCTGACAACCGATCAACAGGCTTGAGAAAAGTCTCGACCGCCTGCTCAACTGGAGTCGAGGCCGACAAGCCCGATGGGGTTACGGTGAAGCCCTCGACCATCTCCTTGACTGAGAGAAGCTCAACCAAGGCCGAGCTGTCAGGAGAGTTGAAGGAGTGGGAAGAATGTGATCTCCCTGTCCAATAACCTGCAATGGCGCTGCTTTGTATACTTCCTGCTGTGGGGAAAAGGGCTCTCCCCAAAGGTCTGGGGGGCCATGCACATCTCCCTGAAATCATCAGAAAATGACCCCCGACACTGACCCCAGCCGAGAACAGTGCCAAGATCAAAGAGGAAATCACAGCAGGCGGTGCCACCTTTTTTAAATGACCGCAAGCTGAGCAGCTGACCCGGCAGCCACCAAGGCCTTCTGGAGGTCCTTAGGACATCCTATATGGTCAGTCTCGCCTTCCATTCTGCGATGGATGCTGGCGGCATGGTCCAACAAAGACTGCATCTTGCGACGTTGTGTTGATAGCCCAGGGAGTACAAGCACGTGTTGTTTAGATCTGTGGTCGACATGTTCTGTTTACACTGGGTGCAGAATTTAAACCCCGGTTTCACTGTCGAATACGATTGTGAAGCAGATCCAGAAGACTCGGGAGCAATTTTAAAGTTGCATGCGGACTGAAACAGTTGAACATTCACCTGAAAAAGCACTCTGAAAACTTGAAAACCTTTAACGCTGCAGAGCAGTGGAAAGAAAGATCTGATGTCACAGGGCGGAGCTGCAGGATGTACCACCGGGGTGATGGGAGGAGCTTAGCTTGAAGACTTCCAATGACTTAGCTGTCTCCAGCAGAAATGACAGTGTGTGAATACTGAACTGTATCCACATTGTTAGAAAAAACATTTCCCCTCTACCAACCCCATAATCTTCCCATAATTCACCATCAAAAGCATCAGAAGATAATAATGTTTATAATATTAACCTCTTTCTGTACATATGGATGCGCGCACTGCAGTCTTGGAGTTGTTCCAGGTCATTGATTGGCTCATGCAGGATTACATGGCTACGTTTAGAGCATGCCTCTTTTCTCAGGCCAACAGTACAGTCCCCATTACAGGGGAACTGGCTCTCTCTGAAGTGCATTTCCAAGAAGCGTACTGCGGGCACTAGAAAGAACAGCACTCCATTTTTTCAATTTTATTTATTTTTTTATTTTAGTCTTTGGTAACCGGGTAAGGCCCTCTAAGCACAAGTGCCTGTTTTCAGGGGTGACCTGGGAGCACTGGGCGGTTAAGTGACTTGCTCAGAGTCACACGGTATGCAAGTAAAGGTTGTGAGAATCAAACTCAGGTCTGGTCTGCTGGATGTATCAAGCTCGTTCACACCTCGTTCCTCTAACCTCAAGGCTATACTGCCAGCCCAATTAATGTCAGTGGCTCAGTATGTAGCACACTCGCCTCTGGAGTCGGAAGATCATAAGGCTGTGGGTTCTTGCCCCACTCCAGGTACTTGAGGTAATACCTGCAACTGACACTGTAGTGCAGTATGAGGGGTGTGCTGCCGGCATTCAGATGAGATGTCTATTCCCCCAACCCCCACAACTTATTTTCTGCTCCCCCAGCACTGGAACTCTCACGCCACTCCTCTCGCCAAATCCGCTCTATCGCCCACTGTGGACCATGCCATCTTCATTATACGTTACTTTCTCCCCGAGCCCCGGCCCCCTTATGCGCCCAAGGAGAGCGAAGGGGCAGTGGCAGGGAACCAGCGTTGGGCACGTGGCTAAACGGCACTGGGAGGGTCGCTGCCTCATCTGGGCTGGAGGATTTTCCCATAGTTGTCCCTCACTCCCGCCTCCCACCCCGCGACTGTCGCACTGCTGACACCATGGCACACGGCAACCCTGCTGGCGTCAGCCACACTATCAGACATGCAATCTGCATTCTGCAGTGCCCCCGATCTCCACCAGGGGTTGCTGGAATGCCAGACAATCCCCGCCCCTCCCCTGGGACAGGAGAGCAGCCCAGCGGACGCTCAATCCTCTCCCTCCCCTGCTGACCCCTGGCGCCCGAGCTTGCTCCCGAACTCGGGTCGCTGGTGTGGTGTCCAGTGCCTCAACCCTCAGCACCACCGGGCCGGCCCCAGATGAGATGCTAAACTGAGGTCCCTTCTGATCATCTCTTGTCACTGTCCAGATGGAAGCAAAAGACCCCATGGCACTCATCAATGAAGAGTAGTGGAGGTTCCCCAGTATCATGGCCAACATTCTCCCTTCAATAAAACAGTTTCTTGCAACCCACTCCCAGGATCCACCTAGAAACAAGCTGTAATAGCTTAGAGTGCCTTTCCTTGTCAAACACTACAAATAACAGCACTGCTACTAATAATTACCGGGCTCACAGAGGCTAAAGAAAGGACTGCATACAAAGAGTATAAACCACAGCTCTCAGCGAGTGTCTGAGAAGCTGAAAAAATCTCAGCAACTTCTGTCACAACTCAGTGTAATGGATGTGTATGAGCTGCCACTAGTCAAATAGTGTTTGCTAGGTATTTAGCCAAGAACAACATGGTTTAAGTAAAAGAACCTGCTTAGCAGTTTCACGGCATGTCAATCACTGTTCTGTTTTAAGGTGTGCTTAAACACAGGCTGGGTTTTGGCACCTCTACAGTACCTACTTATGAAGTGACTGTTGCAGCTATTTCCAGCGTGTACACAGAAGCTGTGGTGTGGCGCAGAAGCTGTAAAGTGTTGCAGGCAGCCTGCCTGCCCCTCCCCTTGCCTTTTATTTTACAGGTCTGTTAATACTGAGCATTCTGCAGAGTAGCTGACCTGTTGCCAAAGGACAAGTGTAAACACCTCTGGGAGTGTTGGTGCAGAAGCTGTCCCAAGTGTTGCAGGCTGGCTGGCTCCCCCTCCCCTTTTGTTTTATTTCTGTCCCTCTGCTGACATTTAATACAGCAGGTGCACCACTCGATGTGGTGTGGAGCGTTTATACAGGGACTTAAAACTCCTGCATCATTTCAGGTCTTCATCACTGTAAGGTGCTTTTACACTACCGGATCTGCACCAGTGTCACCAGTGCAAATCTGGCAGTGTAAACAGCTGGCGGAGCATTGCAGGTCGCTCTGTTGTGCTCCATTATGGCACAGAGCATTCCCTAGTTTCTTGGAAACGCGGACCAGTGTGTACTGGTGCAGGCAGTTTGTGCAAGCGCGTAAACACGCTACTTTGTCTGCACCAGTGCCACTACCACTCACTTGTCCTCTGCCAGAAATGCCCCCAAAACATGGGAAGCCCAGCGGGAATGCTGTACAGCCAGAATGTGTAAACAAACCAATGAGCACTGCAGATGGAGCGGAGAGGCCCTATTCCCATGGCAACGGTACCACTTGGACTCTGTGTAAAAGGGCCTACAGAGTTCCAATTCAGCTGAAACGGATCAGCTTACAGCACTCCCAGATATGTTCACACATGTCCTCAGCTACTCTGTGTCACTCACACCCGTGCAGAATGCTCAGTGTAAACCAGCCTAGAGATGGTTTGGCTTTAGAGTTTTACCATTTTGCTAAAATCCTGTTGGGGGACCTGACAGTAAGGGGGATACAGTTAGGGACAGGTAGGGATGAGGAGAGGGAGGTAAGGTGCCTTCCCAGTGCCACGGCTTATAGGGATAGAAGGAAGATCCTAATGATCACTGGGGAGGTAGGGAGGGCTGGATGCCATTATCCACTTGGGGACAAATGACCTGGCTGGGGAGAGGCCGGAAGCAGTTCATGAGGAGTTCAGGAAATTAGGGAGGGGTCTTGGGCAAGTAGCACAATCTGTTACTTTCTCAGAGGTGCTACCTGTCCATGACAAGGGGGATAACAAGACGCTCCGCACCAGGGACTTCAACTTATGGTTGAGAAAATGGTGCAGAAAGTGGGGATTCATATTCACCGGGGACTGGGGCTCCACCTGGAGGGATCCAGGCCTGTACAGGGCGACGGCCTGCATCCCTCCGGGAGGGGAACGGAGATCCTCAGTGAACAGTTTAAATGCTATATTAGTAAACATTTAATCTAGCCAAGGGAGGAGGCAAGAAAAGGCAGGAAGACAGTCTGCCTCCCCCACAACACACACACACACACATATATACATGCTAACAGGGTTAGCAGAAGGAATTCAGAGAATGAGAAGTCCCAAAAGGAACAAACAGGTAACCAAGAAGAAGAGAGAGGGGCGAAGAGGAAAGAAAATAATGGGGGGGGGGGGGCGAAAGGGCAGGATGAGGGAAGGCAGCAATGAAAAATGAGAGAGCCATGTGTGCAAATGCTCGAAGTCTGGGCAAGAAGATGGCAGACCTAGAGGCCACCATGGCAGCAGAAGGCCTGGACATAGTAGCGATAACAGAGACCTGGTGCAATGAAACCCAGGACTGAGATGTAGCCATACCAGGGTACGCTCTATTCAGGAGGGACTGGGTAGGAAAAAAGGGAACGGGGTGGCTCTTTACATAAGGGATAACATAAAATCCACAGAAATGCAAGGGGGTCAGAGAAAAGTGGAGGTATTGTGAGTCACTCTGGAGACAAGGCGGGGGGCCAGTATTTGAACAGGGGTGATCTGCAGGCCTCTGGCACAGGAGGAGGATAAAGATATGACAGAAGAAATCCAAGGGATGGCTATCAAGGGTGCGATATTGCTAATGGGAGACATCAATCTATCAGATGTGGACTGGAGCTTCGCTGCTGCAGCAACAGTTAGAAGTAGGGAAATCTTAGACTCCCTGCAGAGGGCATTCCTCAGGCAACTAGTTAAGGAACCCACTTGGGAGAGGGCAATACTGGACCTAGTATTGTCGGGGACAGTGTCACTGACGTCGCAGTGGGAAGCCACCTGGGGACCAGTGGTCATCATACGGTGTGGGTTCAACATAGGGACAGGGCTAGAATCTAATCACACTAAAATGAGGGTCCTGGATTTCAGGAGGGCAGATTTCACAAAAATGGGACAGTGCCTCAAGGAAGCCCTAGCAGAAATAGGGAAAATGGGTGGAATAGAGGAAAGATGGGCAGAAATAAGGAAGGCAGTTGAGACAGCAACTAACCTCTGTGTCAGGCAGGTTAAAATGAGCAAGAGAAAAAAAAGAGTGCTGTGGTACTCTGAGGAAGTAGCAGAGAAGCTACAGGAAAAGAAACAGGCATTCAAAAGATACAAGACGTCACATAAGGTAGAGGACAGGGAGAGGTATCAGGAGAAACAAGAAAAGCAGTTAGGAGAGCAAAACCAAAAATGGAAGAAAACATTGCCAAGACAGCAAAAAAGGGGGATAAAACATTCTTCAGGTACATAAGTGAAAGGAAGAAATACAAGGCAAGGATAGTTAGACTAAATGGGGAAGGGAGAGTGTGGAAGAGGACCAGGAGAAAGCAGACATATGGAACAAGTACTTTTGTTCAGTATTCACAAAGGAAGGGGTAGGCAGGTGACAAGCAGCAGATAGGGAAAAGGGGCATTAACGGAAGGGAGGTGGACACTAGCCCTTTCACGGAGGAGAGAGTCCTCAGGGAACTGGCAAAACTAAAAGTAGACAAGACAATGAGCCAGATGGGGTCCATCCCAGAATACTGAACATAGATACATAGACAGTGTCGGCAGATAAGGGCCTATGGCCCACCTAGTCTGCCCATTAAGGGCATTAAGGGAAGGACTAAAGGAGGAACTGTCATCACTTTTAACAGCTCTGTTCAGTCTATCATTGGGTAAAGGGGAAATTCCAGGGGACTGGAAGAGGGCAGACTACACAAAAGTGGGAATATGGAGGAGGCAGGAAACTACTGACCTGTTAGCCTTACTTCAGTAGTGGGAAAGATAATGGAAACACTACTGAAAGAAAGGATTGGGGGAATACCTAAAAACCAGTAGATTACAGGATCTGAGGCAGCATGGGTTCACAGGGGATCTCGCCAAATGAACCTGATAAGAGTTCTCTGACTGTGTCACCAGGAAGGTGGATCAGGGAGGGGCGGTGGATGTGGCATACCTGGATTTCAGTAAGGCCTTTGATACTGTTCCACACAGAAGACTAGTAAACAAACTGGGTAGCCTGGGAGTGGGACCAAAGATAGGAAAATGGGTACAACATTGGCTAAGAGACAGAACTCAGAGGATAGCTGAAAATAGAGTTCACTCGGAAGAGGGACAGGTAACCAGCGGGGTGCCTCAGGGTTCAGTACTGGGACCAGTCCTCTTCAATGTCTTTCTCAGCGATATCGCAGAGAGGCTGGAAGGAAAGGTATGCCTGTTTGTGGATGACACAAAGATCTGCAACAGAGTGGACACACCAGAGGGGGAGAAAAAAAATGAAGGAAGATGTGAAAAAGCTAGAAGACTGGTCTAGGGTTTGGTAACTAGGCTTCACTGCAAAAAATGCAAAATTATGCACATAGGGCACAAAAACCCAAGGATATCATATCAGATCGGGGGGTGTTAACAACCACAAGACAGGAAAGGGTTCTGGGGGAAGGGGGTCATCATATCTGAGGACCTGAAGGTAGCAAAGCAGTGTGATGAGGCACTGGGAAAGGCAAATAGAATGCTGGGGTGCATAGGAAGGGGTATCATCAGCAGAGAGAGGGAGGTGGTGTTACCCAGATCTAGTACAAAATCCCGATTAACACTTAAATGATGAATACCTGCGCGACTTCACAGTCCCAACGATCTCTAAACCGACAACCACAATATCCCGACAAACAAGTGCCAGACAAAACGCAATCACTAGAAATCTTTCACACACTACATTATTGCAGCGGGGCTCTGCCCTCCCCACAGACTTAATGTAACCAATTCCAAGTCGCTGACATTCCCAATGTCAGACAATCCCATGTTGGGACTGTAAACCTGTCAAGCTCCTGTTACCCATGTACAGACTGATGGCGAGGCCCCACCAGGAGTACTGTGTCCAGTTCTGGAGGCCCCATCTCCGGAAGGACATAGATCGGGTGGAGGCAGTACAAAGGGCAACAAAAATGGTGCATGGCCTACATCAGAAGAAATACGAGAAAAGACTCAGAGAATTAAATATGTATTCTCTGGAGGAGAGGAGAGGACAGAAAAGGGGGACATGATAGAAACATTCAAATACCTCAAAGGTATCAATAAGGTACAGGAGGGTAGCACTCTGCACAGAAAGAGATGCTGAAGGACAAGAGGGCATGATATGAAGCTGGAAGGGTGAGACAGAGGAAATACTTCTTTACAGAAAGGGTGGGGGACATCTGGAACAGCCTCGCAGCAGAGGTGGTAGGTACCGAAATGGTATCGGGTTTCAAATGTGCATGTGATAGGTTCAAGGGGACCTTAGTAACAGGGCAGTGGGGTAAGGTTGACGGTCAGCTGGGGTCTACGGTAGCAAGTATGGGAAAAAGGGCAGACTAGGTGGGCCAAGAGATCCTCTCTGACAACAACCTCTGTGTTTTTATGCAAAAGGTTCAAGTGACAAATAGCCCAAATGCTACAAGGTTTTAGACTTACAACTTTAACACCGCAGCTACTATTTGCATGAGATATTTTTGTGCAAACTATTTCTTTAATTGAAGGATGATACTATATAGCATGATCAGAACTGCACTCTGAAGAAACACTTCTTTGTGCCTGTATTAAATATTCATGTGAAATATGCATTACACAGACAGCAGGATAGTTACTGGTGGTGAACACTTATGCATAGAGGACACAAACCCAAGAAGCCCAGCCTCTTGCGATACTCATTTACTTTAATACTATCTGTACCACAGAGATTTGACTGGGGGACCACTTTCCCATGCCACAATGTTCCTGCCCGACACAGATTTGACTGGTGACCCTATAGTAGCAAACCACACGCAATGTCAGCGGCTCACTAGGATGCATGCTTGTCTCTGGGGCCAGAAGATCAGATGGCTGTGTGTTCTAGCCCCACACCAGCCTGTAGTGCAGTACAAGGGAGTGTTGCACGACTGAGGCGCTGTCATTAAACCAAGGTCCCTTCTGCCCATCTCTGGTCTCTGTCCAGGTGGAAGTAAAAAATACCATGACACTTATCAAAGATGAGTAGGGGAGTTCCCCAGTGTCATGGCCAATATTCCCCGTCAGTAAAACAGGTCCATGTAACCCACGCCCCGGGACCTACCTGGAAACAAGCTATCACGGCATAGAAACATAGACAGTGTTAGCAGAAAAACACAGTTGGTCCATCCAGTCTGCACGTAGTTCCCTATCTAACCTAGAACCTGTCATCCGGGGCACTAGCCCTCCCTTTCGTCCCTCCTAATCTTCACCCTGCTACTATCATCTGGAGTAGCTACAATAGCCTTCACACGGTCCCAACTGTGCATGAAACCATTTATGGTTTTGGCTCGTACCACCTTGACTGCAGACTGCTCCAAGGTTCCACCACCCTCTCAGTAAGAACAGGTTACTCACCTGTAACAGTAGTTCTAGGAGTGGTATATGTTGTTCATCCACACTCTTTGGCATGTCCCTTTCCCTTTAAATCTTGCCGGAAGTCTTCAAGCTGGCTCCTCCCACCCACCCGGGTGGTATAACTCTCGGCTCCGCCCCATGACGCCAGATCTTAGCCCGCTGGAAGCAAGGCTGTGCGCCTTAAAGGCGGGGAGGTCGGGTGGGTGCATGTGGATGACCATCATATACCACTCCTAGAACTACTGTTACTGTGTGAGTAACCTGTTCTTCTAGGAGCGTGGATATGTTGTTCATCCACACTCTTTGGCAGACTCCTAGCAGTTCTCCGGGAGGAGGGAGGCAAGGCGCACACCCCCTACTTAGGAAACAGAGACTAGAGAACTGAGGCCCCAAAACCAGCATCCCGGCGTGACTCAAGGTCGATGTGGTAGTGAGGAATAAAGGTGTTTGCTGACTTCCAGGTAGCAGTCCGACAGATTTCCTGGATAGGGATGTCCCTGGAAGCAGCCCCCGATGCAGCAATATGGCGGATAGAATGATCTCTTAACCCTCTGGGAGGCTCCTTGCCCGCCAACTCATAGCACAGACCTATGCATGATGTGATCCATCTTACAATGGTCCATTTTGCTGCAGGTCTGCCAGAAGTGGCTTCAGCGTAGGTGACAAACAGCTGGCGAACCTCTCCATGAATTTCCGCCATTCTTTCGTTATAATAGGAGAGAGAGCACGTCTCAGGTCCAGAGTATGGAGCCTGTACTTGGCATCCGAGGTGCAGTTAGGGTAGTATACCGGCAGAGTCAACACCTGATTAAGGTGAAACTCTGAGACCACCTTCGGAAGGAATTTTGGGTGGGGGCACAGGACAACTTTGTCCCTGTGAAAGACCAGATAAGAGGAGTCTACCAAAAGCACCTGGAGCTACCCTGTCGTCCTGGCTGATGTGACAGCCACCAGGAAGGCCGTCTTCCACGACAAGTGTGAGAGTGCATGGGTTCGAATGGCTTGCCCATGAGCTTTGCCAAAACCAGCAAGAGATCCCACGGAGGTGGAGGTTCACGCACTGGAGGGAATGTGTGATCCAGGCCTTTGAAGAAGCGCCCAACTACTGTCGCCTGTGCCAATGTCGGCTGACCAGCCCGTGCCCGGTAAGCAGAAATGGCTGCCAGGTGCACCCTATGGGTCGATGACTGCAGACCCCCTTTGGAGAGAGACCAAAGGTAGTCTAAAATGTTAGCCACAGAACAGGATAAGGGGTCCAGACTCTTACCCTGACACCAAATGGAAAACCTTTTCCATTTGAAGGTAATATTTCCTGGTCGATTCCTTACGAGATGCCTCCACCACAGTGTAGACATCCTCGGAAAGACCCAGAGCCTGGAACTCTAGCCGCTCAGGTACCAGGCTGTGAGGTGCAGGGACTGAAGGTCCGGATGGAATACCTTTCCCCGGTTCAGTGATATCAGGTCCGGGCGTGTACAAAGCCTCTCCGGGGGCCTGCAGCTGAGGCTGAGGAGATCTGGGTACCAGAATTGGCGCGGCCAATCTGGGGCTACCAGAATCACCTTCGCCTTGTCCCTCCTCACCTTGAGTAACACCTTGTGGATCAAAGGAAATGGAGGGAAGGCGTAGAGGAGGCCTGGGGTCCACAACCTCGAAAAGGCATCCCCCTGCAGCGAGCCCTGCTGAGGGGGACGGGCATGATACAGACTCAGCTTGGCGTTCTCCCTGGAGGCAAACAGGTCCACCAACGGTTTGCCCCAATGGGAGAACAGACTGTAAGCTACCTCTGGATGGAGTGACCACTCGTGGGATGTCTGGCCTATGTGGCTGAGAGCATCCACCAGCTGGTTCGAGCCTCCTCCCACATGGACGACTAGGAGATCCGCCTCCAACCAGCTGACGAGGGTCCAGATGCGGAGCGTCTCCTTGCACAGCAGGCGGGGAGTGCGTGCTGCCCTGTTTGTTGAGGTAGTACATGGTCGTGGTATTGTCCATCTAGATTTGAACCACTTGACCCCGGAGCTGAGGAACGAATGCTTACAGTGCCAGTCTGACTGCTCTGAGCTCCAACAGGCTGATGTGGCATCGGGACTCCTCGGGGGTCCAGGACCCATGGGCCCTGTTGTCCCCCATGTGGGCTCCCCAGCCCATGAAAGAGGCATCGGTTGTGAGAACAACCGTCGTCTCGGGGTGGACAAACAGGATCCCCTCCTGCAACCGTTCTGGGGCGGTCCACCACTGGAGAGCATCCCACATCATCTGGGTTACAGTGATCAGCTGGTTGAAATGACCGTGGCGCTGAGTCCAGTGGGCGGACAGCTCCCAATGAAGGGGGCACATGTGCCACCTGGCCCAACGGACCACTGAAGAGCACGCCACCATGTAACCCAGAAGGCGCAGAAAGTCCCGGGCAGGGTGCAAGAGCCCTACCGGAAATGATCGGGCAAAGGAAGAAAGAACCTCCGCCCTGTCTGCTGGGAGCCGAGCTCTGGCTAGACGAGAGTCGAGCTCTGCCCCGATGAAGCCCATCACTTGAGATGGCACGAGTTTTGACTTGGCCTCGTTGATCAGGAGGCCAAGCTGAGAGCAGGTTCTGAGAGCCAGGTCCCTGGATCTCTCCACTTCCTGAAGGGAGGAACCGTCAGGAGCCAGTCGTCGAGATAAGGGTAAATTCGAACTCCTCGACGCCGAAGATGGGTGCCACCACTGCAATGCATTTGGTGAAGACCTGAGGGGCCGATGACAGGCCGAACGGCATGGCTCGGAACTCGTACAGGGTCCGTTCGACCCTGAAGCGGAGGAACTGCTGGTGGGACGGACAGATTGGGACGTGAAAAAACGCGTCCTGTAGATCCAGTGAACAAAACCACATGTTCGCTCCAGGGATGGTATGATCTGGTTCTGAGTTACCATCCAGAAGGTGCGAGACCTGAGATACTGATTCAGGTCGTGGAGATCTAGGATGGGGCGCCAACCCCCCATCCGCTTGGGCACCAGGAAGTACCTGGATATGAAGCCCGGGTCTACAGGGGAATCCGGCACTGGAGCTACTGCCTCCTTGTGGAGGAGCTGAGCTGTGTCGTGTTGAAGAACCAACTGCTTGCGAGCTGAGATCCTTTCCTACCAAGGGGCACGGGCTCGGCTGGGCGGGTACTGCTGGAATTCCAGAGGCAGTCCCTGCCCTACCACTTCTAGAACCCACCTGTCCGAAGTGATATCGGACCAGGCGGAAAGAAAGTGGCGGAGCCGACCCCCCATGGGAGGACCTAGGGCAATCGTGTGACAGGTGTAGGTAACCCCCAACCCGTCACTGAGCAGCAGGCTAGGAGGAGGAGGAGGAGGAGCTCCTGGACCAGCGCCTCGGCCTCCTTTACGGGGTTATTGAGGGCCCTGCTTGGGCCTAGAGCTCCAAGCTTGAGTCTGCTGCTGTTGTTGGTGCTGCTGACCTCCTTGATAGGAGGGCTGCCTGACCGCAGGGGAGGACTGCTGAAAAGGCTTCCGCTTCTGCTGTTTTGTGCCCGAGGAACCCTTAGCAGAAGTAGCGTCCAAGGTGGCACTGGACTGCTCAATACGCTGAAGGTGGCCTGCCACTCCTGGGCCGAACAAGTCGGTACCAAGGAAAGGCACATCAGCTAACTTGTGCTGGGTATGCACCGGAAAGGAGGAAAACCGCAGCCAAGCCCTGCGGCGGGTGGCTACTGCGGTTACTAAAGAGCGGGCACAAGAATCCCCAATGTCCAGGGTCATCTGGAGCTGCTGTTTGGCAACAGCACGGCCCTGATCATGGACTTGTTTGACCGTGGTCTGCATGTCCGCGGGGAGGTAAGGATGTACTTCATCCAGTGACCCTAGGAGGGCATGGGAGGAGTGTGCCATGATTACAGCCGAACTGGCCTGACGAAGGCCCAAGGAAGAGGCCGCGTAGACCTTACGGGCAGAGTGGTCCATGTTCTTGGACTCCTTGTCTGGAGGTCGGTCGTGTCAGCCGAGCTACCAGTACGTCTAAAGACGGAAGCACTCACCAGGCTCTCAGCCGAGGGATGTTCTGTGAATCCTGGCAGAAATCCCATAAGCACCGCGTACTTACGGGCCATAAGGGCAGATGGTGCTGGGCAGGAAGCTGGACACTGCCAAAGCTCAAGGGCTGGACCACTAATGGCTTCCACTGTTGGAAAGGCCTCCGTCGGGGTATCCCCCCTTACGGATATCTGTAAAGGGGTACTCCGCCTTTTTCTGGATGGACTCCAAAGGCATCCCGGTAGAATCGGAGATAAGGCTGAGAATGCCCTGAAAGGAGGAGGGATCTTCCTCCAAGGCCTCAGAGAGTGACTCCTCATCAGCAGGATGGGAGTGCAAACCAGTGGTATCCAAATCCGAGGAGTCGGGGTACAGCGGTCTCCTGCCCATGTCCCCTTCGATCCGCCGAGGGTGATCTGGAGTGACCATGATGGACAGACGTCGGGGAAGCCCAGTGTCTGGACGGTCCTCTTTCGAGGGAGCCCCACTGGGGGGCTGCTTAGGCGGTGGTTCCACCCTAATAGGTGGTGAGACCGGTATGGGCCTAGCCAGAATACGGACCAGCCCCCCTAGGTGGAGGAACCGAAGCCTTCGGTTCCGGAGGGGTCGGCGTAGGCCCTTGAGGCGCAGACCAAGTAATGGCCAGGGCGGACGGCGTAGCCGGCTTCTGCATGGCCAAAATCAGCTATTGCCAACATGAGCTCCTCATAGCATCTCTCCTCATCCAAGGAGGATGAGGATCTGCAGCGGCACTTCTTTTTTGAATGCCGGTGGCCCTTCTTCGATTTTCCGGTTGAAGAAGACCAAGTCCTCAATCGAGACCGACGGGGTCTGTTAGGTCGATCGGAGGAAACTGGACTCAGGGAGAAATCGAGGTTCCGGTTCGATTCCCTCGATCAAGACACCTACAGGAGGTGTCTCGTGATCGGGGAAAGAGAGGATAGGTGTCCTCTCTAGAGAGTCATCGACTGGAGTCGGCAAAAGTAGCTCGATTGGCTCAAGGAAAATCTCGGCCGGTTCAGCTGATGCCTCGGTGTCCGCCTGGCCAGACGGAAGATCCGTGAAGCCGGCGGCCAAGGAAGCTATCTCGACAAAAGTCGAGACCACCATTTCCTGGGACTCGGACCTCTCTCGGTCCCAGGAGCATCTTCTGGAGGACGACTTCGGATCCTTGTCCCTCTTTCAAGGGCTGGAGGAGTGCGAGCCCAAGGGCGCCTCACCCCTGGTGGGGAGAGACTGGCACAACTCCCTAAAGGAACTTGAGAAGATGGAGCCGAGGTTGAGAAGAATGAAAAAGCTTTGGCTGGCTGAAGCCTGAGCAGCTTCTTCCTCGAAAGCCTTCATCTGCTCTAGCTGTTTGGCAGATCCCGCTGCCGTGGAAACAGCCCACCTCGCCTCCTTCGATTTCACCGGCGGGTTCCTTTTCTCTGGTCTCTCAACTTAAATGCCTACGAGTCATCAAAACATTAGGATGGAGGGCTAAGCAAAAAGTTGAAAGTGGTGGTGTCATGGACTGACACCTGGGCAGTACACACAGGTAAGGTGGGGATCGGATAGAAGATTTTCTGGCCTGCAAGAACACTATGTAACCTAGGAGCGACTTGTCATCCATATCCCATATGCTATTATCAGAATCGATAACTCAAATGAGTTTAAGAGATAAATGCGGTAAAAACTAACGTTGCGAAGCCAGGGCCTACGATTGCTAGAGTTAGCACAAGGGAACCAGAATCTTCCAGCGGAAAGATCTGGCATCATGGGGCGGAACCGAGAGTTGTACCACCTGGGTGGGTGGGAGGAGCCAGCTTGAAGACTTCTGGCAAGATTTAAAGGGAAAGGGACATGCCAAAGAGTGTGGATGAACAACATATCCACGCTCCTAGAATACAATATTTCCTCAAATTCCTCTTAAATGTCCCCCTTTCAGATTCACTCATGCCCCCATGACCTCAGATTTGTGCTTATGCTAAGTAACTCCTCGCAGTTCGCAATTCTTTTCAGAAATTTGAAGGCCTTTGTTCTATCACCCCTCTCCCATCTGATCTCAAGCGAGTACATGTTTAGCGCCTTCAGTTGTTGTTAGTCAGATCTGCCCTGCTTGCTCGGTATTATCTTGTTCAACCTGCGTTGCACTGCCTCTAACCTGTCCTCATCCTTCCGAGGGTGCGGTATCCAGAAATGGGCGCAGTACTCCAGATGCGGCCTTACCATTCACCTGTAGAGGTAATACTACCTTTTTCCGTCTACCATCTATACCCCTATCGATACATCCCAGCAGCCTGTCTGCCTTACTCAAGTCATGGCCCTACTGCATCTGATTGTTTGAGGGCGTCACTAATGATGACTCCTAGGTCGCTTTCCTCTGTCGTAGTGCTCAGCTTAACCCCTCCCATCCAGTACCCTGTCCTGGGGTTCTTGCTCCCTAGGTGCATCACTGTGAACTTTCTTGCACTGAACTTAAGTTGCCAGATCTTAGACCACCTCTCCAGTCTATGCAGGTCACTCCACATCTCCCTAATCCTCTCATCACTGTCCACCCTCCCACAGAGCTTTGTGTCATCTGTGAAGAGACACAACCTGCCCTGGATTCCTCCAACATTACTGATGAACACATTGAAGAGAACTGGGCAGATCCTGTGGCACCCACTAGTGACCTCCCGCTCTGACCCCATTTACCATGACCCTTTGCTGCTCCCCCCATCCAATTTCCTACCCATCTTACTATATCCCTAGCCGCCGCCAGATCCTCCATTTTGTTCAGCAAACACCTGTGAGGCACTGAGTCGAACAATTCGCCGAAATCAAAAGAGAGCAGATCTACGGACTGGCCCCCATCTAGAGTCTGTCACCCAGTCGAAGAAAACTATTAGCTAAGTGTGCTTTTTCTGGCCAAAAATTGTAGGTAAATAAAAAAATAAATAAAACAGACCAGATTACCCAACTGCTTTTGCTCAGAACTTTTATCTCCAGTATCCAGACCGATAAGTTGTGGCTTGCCCCCACATGCTGGACCTCAGAAGCTTTCCACCCCCTGAGGAGATACTTTACAGGCCCAGTGATCTGGGAAAGGGAACATTGTTTAACCAGAAGTAGCACACTAATCTGAGGCTTGTTTCCAGATGGGGCCCGGGAGCACAAGGAAGTTAAGCAACTTGCTCAGGATCACACAGTATGCACCTAGGTGGCTGTGGGATTCAAATCCAGGTCTCCAGATCTGCAGCTCGGAGCCTTAACCCACTGCGCTATACTGCCTCATTAATCCCAATCTGGAAGGAGCAGCTAGTGAGGAAGTGGCAGGCCAGACAGCCCAGGAGAGTTTGGTGAGATAAGGGGACTTCATCTGTCCATCACCAATCCCATTTTTGTGCCCTGCACACCTTCCTCTTTATCCCTCCCACTAGTAGGGATGGAGTCTGAAGGAGCAGACTGGCAGTTACCTGAAAGGGTCACCAGAGGGCACAACAACCCCTCCCTTCCAAGACTCCATAGCTAGCACAGCTCAGAATGTCGGCGTTATCTGTAGTCAGTGAGCAGGTGTGCACTGACATGACCCCCTCCCCCGGGTAAAGCAAAGTCCTGTCCCCACAGCACCACCCCCTTTAGGAACACTAGATGGTAGCGTGGCACGGAGAAGAGCACTGCCTTTCCTCCCTGAAGCAAGAGAGGCAGACATCTGTACCCTGCCTCGTTGGTTGGCATCAGATATGATGCGTCTTCAGGACAAGCGTGGTTCGCCTGCACAGCAAGCAGCAGTGTTGCCCATTGCATTAGCCAGCCGGCCTCTCAGGATATTTTGGCTGGTAAAGTTGCCCATGGCAGGGATTATACTGACCTGTAGTGAGGTGGGGGTAGTTGTTGGATGACATCATGGATCTTAACCAACCGCTCTTCATCTGTAGCAGCGGAGACAGCATCCTGACAAATAAAGACAGAGAGAAAGAATAATCATTGTCATTAGGAAAGGGCTCCAGGATCAGGGAATGCAGTCAGAACAGGATCACAGTTAACAGGGACAGCACATTCGATGGCCAGAAGGAGGGGAGCATGGGTCCTGGAGAGGGGCTGCAGTGCAGAAGGCTGCCATACTGTCCCACTGTGC
Source organism: Neoceratodus forsteri (assembly GCA_016271365.2). Classification (NCBI taxonomy): domain Eukaryota; kingdom Metazoa; phylum Chordata; order Ceratodontiformes; family Ceratodontidae; genus Neoceratodus; species Neoceratodus forsteri. The sequence continues at coordinate 81,088,305 of JADMNL010000034.1, forward strand.
AGCTGGGACAGGGCCTAAGTGCAAGAGGACCCCAACTATGGTACGGCCTGATACACAAGCACGCCTCTGTGTCCTCAAGGGCGTGGACTGGGGCACTAAACAATGGACTAAGCCACCTTGCCCATCCAGCTGAGGCAGTCAGACCTTAGGCTCCTCTTCCTCTCCATTCCTAACATGAGAACTGATTCCATGGGTGTGCAGCGAAGCACTGAAGGACAGCCCTGGAGGAAGCCCCTTTGGTTGGACTAAATCACATGTACTGTATACTTGCCCATCATTCCTTATACCCACAGGGGGCTTTTACAGTGTGGGTCATTTGTACCATTTACTGCTTGATCATTTTGCTTGAGCCACTCGAAAACGTTGATTGGTAAACAACAGTAATTAAGAAGTGAGCATTGCCGTCTCAGTCCCTGGAACAGGGTGCAATAATCCCTGAAGAATAGCTTAATGACCCGGAAAAGAACTTGATTTGAGCCTGTTGGGTTGGCATGGAAGACCCGGGTACAGGAGCAGACTTTGCGTCTCAGACCTGTGATCAACAGAGGATGGGCACATCATGGAAGTGGTGCGCCTTCTCTTAGGATGGCGCGGCAGAGGTTGGGCAGGGAAAAGTTTAGTCAAAAAATTCTGTGCAGCAGTTTGTTCTCTACTAGCTGTCACAAAAACATGGTTCATGTCAGATATTTATCTATGTGGGACATTGACCCACTGGGTATAAAAAGTAGGGGTCAAATAAATAAATAACGGGTCATATTGTTCAGCTGAGCCCAGATTCATCAAACAGCAGTTTAAAACCTTTATAACACTGAGCAGGTTGTCCCCATGTTAGAAGAAAAGGTGAATCAAAATTAAAAACTGTGTGCCAATTGTCCCAATCCCCCACTCAAAAATGAACCCTGCACAAATATGTAGAGTATTTCTGCACATAACCTCATATGAAGCAAGAGTGCAAAAACAAGTTTGTGAAGCAGCTGATGAAAATGGTGTCATGCTTTGCTACCTTATACCAGGAGCATGTTATAACGGGAGGGGGAATGTGGCAGGAGTGCATCAAACCAACCAAGGCTAGGTGGCGTTGCTGGCCATGGAGGTAATGCAGCTGTTTAACGTACCATCCTGATAGTGGCAAAGTAGTGAGAGAGGAGGGGGGCGGGATCAAAATAAGTGAGAAGATAAATAAAAACGCGGGACTGTTTACTTACTGAGAACTTCTCATAAAGCTGGTATGTGAGCAAGGGGTACGGAAGCTCTCGGAAGTACAGTTTGCACAGTGAGCCAACGCAGTGAATGTCCTGGATGTAAACATCTTTTGTTAGATCAGGGATCTGCTCCGAGTCAAACTCGTGGCTAAGGGAGAGAAAGTAGACAGACGTGAGCTGTAGCCGCCACTCCAGACTAGTCGGATACTTACTGTGTGCCTCACCCTGGTCCCACAACATGCATATCTTGGATCAGAGCATTTGCATTAAGCCTTAAAGAGGACTGGACATTCTGCTTCCAAATTATCTACATTTAACTGTATCTGAACAGAAGTTTATATGAAAAACTGAATTTTGATTTTGTTTTTCAGTAAATCTTTTTCAGCCCTGCCCAATGTGAGTGGCGGCTTGTCCCCACTCTCCCCGACTGGCACACAAATCTCCCACTACTCACCAGAGCAGGAACTCATATGGATTGCCCCTCATGGTGGGGTCAGGAGGCGGAGGTCAGTCCTCTCCTGCTCCAATGCTGACATTCATCTTCCTCCAGTGACCCAGGTGGTGCTGCGGGTTGAGGGGCAAGTGGGCAGGGCTCAATGAAACCTGCATGATCATTGTCCTTGGTCTCCCAAGTCCCCAGCCACGTAATCATATACGTGTGGTGGCACACATGTACTCCAGTACAGCAGTCCTTCCCATAACACTGCTCAAGACTGCATTACCATCAAGCCTCCACCTGGTGGCAGTATGAGGCCAACCAGACATGCCTCCCCATCCTTGAAGAACAGTCCTTCGGATGCTCAGTCCTCTCTCTCCCAGTTGACCCCCAGCAACTCCGGTCTGCTCCCAAACCTGGGTTGCCGGTGTGGTGGGCAGCAGCACTCCTGCCGTGCCACTGGGCCAGTTATTTTGAATCGTTTCGATGGACAATAGTCTGTACAGTTCACGCCCTGAAAATGAGGAATACAGGGTTTTTTCACTGTCATGGTTTGGAAACAAAACTCTTGAGCACTTCTCTGACACAAACAGCTTACGCGCAGCATTCTGTGCATAAACTGTGGTACAGTAAAAAAGGAAAGTTACTTGACTTCAGATCTTCAAGAATATCTTCTCCATAGAGCCAAACTATTTGGTCTTAGGGCTGGAGTCACTAGGACCCTGTGTACAGCATAAATAGTGGTGCCGGTCTCAAGTGCTTCACTTCTCTTTTTTTTTTTTTCAAAGAAGAGAGAAAGAATAAAAACAAATGACTGAAAAAAACTATTTGAGTTATTTTACGTAAAAACAAAAAGTCTGAGGAATGGAACAGGAGGGATTCAGCTCTGAAAGCTCCTGCACCGCCATGGCAGTGAAAAGGGATTTCCCATGCAAAAGGGGCATTCAGGGCCTTGACTGGATAGCCTAGCCAAGACTTCCATCCGCAGCAAACATTAGATGCTACTGAATATGAGGCCACCTAAGAAGAGACCCAAGACGTCCTTGTCTGGTGCCCCACTGCCTCCACAACCCTAGCAGCTTTGCCAAGGCCGGCCCGCAGCTGGTTGCAGGCAGGCAGCCTGGAAAGCAATGTGCAGCCAGGACCATAGGTGATGCTGAAGAGACCGAGAAGTGTACGTGCCATACAGACAGAATACATCAGAACTAGCTACGGAACCAGGCAAGGCCGAGAACAGGCTACCCTGCAGGGGATCCAGAAGACAGGTAACCATGCCAGAAGCAGTGGGCAGAAGGGCACAAAAGCATGCAAGAGAAAGCAATACAGGTTTAGCAGAACCCATGGAAAAAGGGGTAGCTGGGGTAAAGATTCCTCCAAAGGGCAATCCTCCCGAAATCCTTTCTCAAATGATAAGGTCTCCATGGCTGCAACAAAACAGAGGTCAGAGGCAAAAAGCAATCGGCCAGCAGGTGACTGGGGACCTCAACCAGAGAAAAGAAGACCCACCTTGTGAGGTTGGCCCTTGGATAAAGGGAACCCAAAGGGTGTGGTATATAAGTGATAGTGCAGAGGAACTGGAAGGGAAGGTCTTTCTGTGCAGATGACGCAAACAGGGAGAACACCCAGGAGGGGGTTGAGAGAACTGCAGAGAGATTTGGGCAAACTAATGGACTGGTCTAGGGAGTGGAAGCTGTGTTTCAATGCCAACGTGTGCAAAGTCATGCATCTAGGCTGGGGAAGCCCTGGGCGGGAGGGGCTGTGTATAAGATGGGGGTGGGAGGTACTTACAGTTATCAAGCAAGAAAAGGACCTTGGGGTAGTCATATCTGATGATCTCAAGGTGGCAGAGCAATGTGACAGGCAGCAGGCAAGGCGTGAGAGCTTAACAGATACTCCGTAGAGGAGAGAAGAGCAAGGGGAACATGGCTGACACCTCTAAGTACCTCATGAACAAGGTGCAGGAGGGAAGCCTCTTAAACAAGTGGAGGAGCACCAGGACACAGTGGCATGACATGAAGCTGGGGGGGCAGTTACTAAGGGATATGACTTCTTCACAGAAAGGGTGGTGGATGCCTGGAACAGCCTGCCCGAGGAGGTGGTGGGGGTGAAGCAGTGGGAAGCTTCAAGCATGCATGGGATGGGTACACAGATATAATAAGGAGAGGTGCAGGAGGAGGGAGGGACAACTGTGACCAAACGGGGTGTAGTCCTAGGCAGGGAAAATAGGGCAGAGTAGATGGGTCTACCGGTGTTTATCTGCCAACATAGTCTATGTTTCTAAATAGTGGACTTAAAACCCAGAGAACTCCCCCAAGCAAGGAAATGGGATGAGAGCACACTGTAGCACAGCGGCACCAAACTAGCCCACCAAAAACCAGCAGGGCAATCTCCAGGAGACCCACATCCATAGGAGAAGAACTCCATAGCGAGCAGTGCAGCAGATGCAACACAGCGTGATGCAGCAAACAGGAAGCCCACAGGGAAAAATAACACGTGTTTGTGTGAAACAAAATTTATGAAAACTGCAGGAAAATGACAAGTCAAAATAGTGCAAGACTGCTTGAGAAATTCCATAAAGTTACAGGAAAAGAATTGCAAATTATATGAAAATAATTCAATATGTGAGAAGGAGACTTCATTTGCACATTACTTTGGTAAAAAAATATATATATCTCTGACTCATATGAAAATAACGCAAGGTGTGTGAGAATGACACAGACTGGATGGAAGAGGCTCCAATTGTGTGAAACAGTGTGTGTGTATAGATACCAAAGGCTTGAGTGAAAATATCACAAGCTGTGTACAAATAGCTGCACGTTGCATGAAAATGCAAGTTACGTGCCGGCCCAGTGGCCTAGTGGTAGCGCCACCGCTTGCCATGCTGGCAACCTGGATCAGGAGCAATCTCGGATTGCTGGAGGATAGATGAGAGGGAGAGGAGGGAGCATCCTATGGACTGCTGTCCTCTCCCGGGAATTGAGGGGTTGTTGCCTCCGTCACGTGACTGCCACCAGGTGGAAGTATGGCGGTAGGACAGGACTAGGAGCTGCGGGAATATGTGTGCCTTCACAAGCATGCGCCAGTGTGCGCACCATAGCAATAGGAAGGGAGAAAACAGGAAAACATAGGAACGGGCTATGTGAAGTTGAGGCCTGCTCTGCCACCTGGTTGGGGGATCTGGACCTGCTTTGGGGGACCTCCCTGGCCCCACCGCAGTTGGAGATCCACGGGGAATAGGACCCCTGGCCAGTAGAGGTAAGGGACGGCTGCTACTCATGGGGACAGGGCGAATAAACTGCCCATTGCGCATGGGGAAGATAAAAACCTTTATGGCAAAAAAATGCAAATGACATAAATAAGCAGGCTTGCATAAAAAGAAGTCAGTGAAAAATACATCAAGATAAGTGAAATAATTAAACTTAATATTCATTGTGATTCATGATCTAGGAATATCTTCAACATTCATTCACACTAGTGGGTCTCAGCTGAAGGCGCTAGTACCCTGGGGAGCCAGAACTTTTCAGGAGGGCTGGTGCCGAGGCAACCTGTGCACATCGTGGCGTCACAAGACTGGCTTGAGGTGCATGACTTACCTCAGCACCAGCCCTCGACAGCCTCTGTACCTTTTTTATTTTTACTGAGGAGGTGCAGCACAACCTAACAAGTACTTCTGAACTTAACCTAATGGCATAAGACATTTATTTATCTGTGAAATCGGAGTTACAACCTTTGAGCTAAAAGCTCATTTACAAAGGGTCCTCGTCAATCAAGGTAGGGTCAATCAGTTAGTCAGGAAGCTAGAGAAGCAGCCTGCAAACATCGTCAATAACACAATATTGGCACAGACAAACAGCAGAACAATAGCAATTCAAGAGATAAGGGCAGAAGCATTGCATAATACAATAAACAGGCATATGGTTACAGAGCTGCATAAAGGAACAATCCCGAAGTGAACACAATAAATAAGATACAAAGGTCCAACTATATACAGTTGAGTGTACTCTTAAATAGCGGCTAGGAAGCCTTGTCGATAAGTGAGACCAGCCAAAGTAGAAACAACCTAAAGCGAAGGGGTAGAGAATACAGGTAGGAGAGTGGGATAGGTTCAGCAGTGGATGAAGAGGTATAGCCATATGGGGGACGGGGTAGATATGTGGAGTGAATATGGGGTAGTGGACTTGTAAGGAACAGATAGCAAATTAGCAGTCCAAGGCGTGGTCCGAGGCCTAAGGGAGGCTGGAAACAGCTGGGTTAGGTGGTACAGTAGCAGCGCACGGTGGGGGGGAGAGGGCTATAGATTTTCTAAGTTCAGATTTGAAGAGACTGAAGCGAGTGAGGCTTGTTGTGTCGTTTGAGAGCTCATTTAGCCAACTGGGTGCCCTTACTGCAAAGGCTTGTCTCCCTAGTGCGGTTCTTCTGAAAGGCACTGCAAGAGCATGTTTTGTAACACTTTTGGTGGCATGCTCAGCTGGGGCAGCACGGAATAGAGCCTGTAAGGAGGGCGGAGCAAGACCTAGTAAGGCCTTCTTCCCTAGGACGCATGACTGGAACCTGATTCGATCCATGAGAGGAAGCCATTTTGTTCTAATGTACACAACATATGCGTGAGGTGATCAGCACCTAGGACAAGTCTACAGGCTTTGTTTAGGGTGGTGTGGACTCTTTGGAGGATGGAATCAGTGGCTGCACCATAAACCACAATTCCATAGTCCAAGATATGCAGGATAGTACCTCTGACCACCTGATACCTAGCCTCTGGGGTGAGGCAGAATTGAAGCCTGTAGACGGCCCCTAATTTCCTATTGGCAGTGGCCGTAATATTGCATATATGTTCCTCTTAGGAGAGGGACTCGTCAATAGTAATCCCGAGGACACTTGCTCGAGGGTGGAGTGGGAGCTGTCAGTTATAGAGAAGGGTGCAGTAAATCTTCCTTCTGACATCCAGCGAAGAGCATTGTTTTCATTTTTTTGCTACTGAGCACTAATAGGCTGTCCCTGAACCAGTCCTGCAGTTGGTCAGAGTTGTGCTGTAAGTTCCTGGTGAATGCTGCTTAGCAGGATTCCCGTGAGAAGACTACCGTGTCAACAGCATACAGCAGGACCCTAGCTGAAGGGCACACCTCTGGGAGGTAGTTCATAAAAAGTGTGAACAATAGTGGGCCCAGAATAGAGCCCTGGGGGACCCAGACAGTGACACCACGTGTCTCAGAGACGGCTCCGTTAATTTTTACTCTCTGGGAGCACCCAGAGAGATAGCTAGCGAACCACTCGATTGTATTGGGGAACAACCCTAGGCAACCTAAACTTATGAGCAGCAGGCGCTGATTCACACGGTCGAAAGCCTTGGTTAGGTCTATATAGATGGCTCCAACTCGATGACCTTGGTCTAGTGCCTTATGCACGTATCCCAAGAAATTTACTAAGGCAGTACAAGTACTATGCAACTTGCGAAAAACCATGCTGCTGCGGGCTGAGCAGGTTGTATTTATGCAGATAGTCCGTGAGCTGGTCGACTATAATTCTTTCTAATGCTTTAGAGAGCGGTGACTGTATAGAAATGGGTCTGTAGTTGGATACTGTTGCCGAGTTCCCCCCTCTTTTAGCACTGGAGTGACCAGAGCAGATTTCTAAGTGGAAGGAAAGCAGACAGGTGGAGTGACAGGTTAAACAGCTTTGTTATGGGTACAACGACCTCTGGTAAGGCAGTGGTCATCAGTTTCATATCGACACCATTGCTTCCTGTCCTTGTTTTGCTTAGCACTCTAGTTAGGTATCCTCTTGTTTCCTTGATGGTCAATTGTCTGAAGTAGAAGTTAGGTCTTGTACTGGTGTTGGGTCTGTAATTAGGGGAGGAGGGAGAGTGGTGTGCTGGAGGTACTCCTTCAGGGTTAGTAACTGGGGGCGCTGCACTGTAGTCTGTGAATACTTTGTTAAAGATGTTGGCCATAGTAGCATCATCTAATATGACCTCATCGTTGTCATGAAGCAGGCAAGGGAGGGGTCCTGTCTCTGGTCCCTAGGAGGTTCTTAATCGAGGTCCAGAACTTCTCCTGTCAGCCCCAGCATTGAGACTGTTGGTTTTTGTGGAATGTAGCCTTGGCCTGACGTATTTCCCAAGTGCACCTGTTCCGGGCTGCTTTGTACTTTTGGGTATCTGACGTTGTCCTAGTTGCCCCGGCACGGTGCCAGAGGTTATCTCGTTGTCGCATCATGCTCAGAAGCTGAGGTAGTCCTGCTGACCCGTGTAACAAGGGTCAACAAACCAGTAACACAGTGTCTTCACATCCCAAACCAATAACAAGGGACAAAGACCAATAAAACATACTGGAGTGAGCCCAGGGAATGGCAAGTGGCATATGAATGAATGGTGAAGATGTTCCTAGAAGATCAGGAATTATGGTAAGTAATTTTCTTATTTCCAGAATCGGTCTTCACCATCTCCCCGATGCACAAATCCATGCTGGCAGTTGAGCTGGTCCGGGTTTCATGCAGCCTGCCAGCATCCCATTTCCCCCAAATGTTGTGAGGGGCACGCCACGTCAGTAGGCGGACATGGAGGTGTCCCTATGCGCCTCGTTGTCACCAGCACCCTCCCATCCTTGGTGTCCCTGACTCGTTCTGCTGTCAGGCCTCAACCTGGGGGCAGTCATCTGGCAGGACTGCCAAGCCAGCCTCCCTGGGAGAGGAGAGCTGTCCTCCGGATGCTCAATCCTCTCCCCCCCCCCCCCCAACGGCCGACCCCCAGCAACCCACATTTGCCACTCAACACGGGCTCGCGGTGTGGCAGGAGGTAGGCACAATGCCATGACCCTCCACACCACTGGGACAGCCATCAGTCTTCACCACTGATTCATACTAGTGGGTCAGAATACCAAGCTCAGACCCCAACCCCCCTGACTAGGGCAGCAGGAGTCAAGGGCTCACTAGTGCAGAAGTCCATTAAGGATTGTCCTGACAAGCGTGGCATTATGCTGCCTGGCATGGACATCTAGGGAGTAGTGGTGAACAGAAGCGTGCCCAGTGATGAAAGTGAACAGGAACACACAGGAACTCAGTTTCTGAACCTTTTTTGCAGCAGGAACAGAATTCTTGTGCTTCTTCCCACTGACACTGGAACTGAAATTCTAGAAAGTGAGCCAGGGGGAGACGACCTCTACAAACGCATCAGGGGTTCTGTTTGGGCTGGACCTTTGCCCGAAGTGCTGATTCAGACCTTCTCATGGTCCTTCTAGCTCTACCTCTGAAGTGCCCCCTGGTCTGCTGGTAGTCTGATGTAGCTTAGGCCTGGAAAAAAGGCCTGCAATAGGATCCCTAACCCTTGCCTCCCCTGTACTTAGAACTGTAGGAAGTGGAAGGTCTGTCCCCTGCAGAATTGCTTCTGTAAGTGGTTTTATACTTCTCCACTTTTTTCATGCAAGTCTCTGTCTTATCGCCAAAAAGTGAGTTGTTCTCACAGGGGAAATCCACGGCCTTAGCCTGGGTGTCCTGAGAGAGGTTCGTGGCCCTAAGCCATGCAAACCGCCTCACATTAACAGTAACAGCCATAAAACAACATCCTTAACAAAAAAAACTGCAAACTAGAAACGAGGCCTACATGGGCAAAACCCAAAGTTCTGTTGCCCTCGATAAGGAGTGCTCTTGACTGCAGGGAAGAAGGGAACTGTGTCGGTTGGGGCCGGCACCACTCTTAATGCTGCTGGTGCGTGGTCCAAGTGTCTCCGGCCCCAACCATAGAAAGGGATTCCGTGGAGACAACCGATGAAAGAGCTCCAAACTACTGGTCTCATAGAGAGAATCACACAGAATTTTGTCCATAAAAACAAAATAATACAAAATAGTTTTCACATCAGCGTTCACTGAGAGACAGGGAAATACGGATCATTTTTAGGAATTAATTCCATGTTTATTAACAGGAACATTACAATCAATTGCCGATAAGCAGAGTGTTCGTATCCCTTCTTATAACTCACTCAAACTGTCTTGTACCCCAGTACTGGCGGAGCATGTCTGCAGAATGATTTCAGTACTTCGTTATACATCACATCCTGGCCATTTTTTTAACACAATTTCAATATTCTTAACACTATAACTTTGTTTTTTTCTGTATCAGCACTGTAACGAATGCGTACAATACTGTTTTCCAGGTTGCTTTTATGAATAAAGGCCAGTTTCTTGTTCCCAGTAAAACAGTTCAGTTCTTGGTCCGGCTTCTCTCCATTTCCACAATTTGGTAGACTGGAGCATTGGGAGGTTAAGTGACTTACTTAAATTCGCACAATTTATTATTTGACTCTAGTAAGGTTTGAACTGTGACCTGCTGCTTCTCAATGGTGCTCAAGTCACTAGACCCCACTGCCTCCCTCAGTAACAGCAGTCTTGGTACAGAACAATACCAGGGTTCCATCAGGTAAGTCCCCTGCAGTGTTAGCACCGGTCCTAACGTTGGGTTAAATGAAGAACAGCTTGAAATGAAACTGAGTGGTACCTTTTGTTTTAACTTGAGCAACTTTCTCAACTAGCTGCTAGGAGTGAAGTGCTTAAGCACTGGACTATATTGCCCTGCCCCTAGGTTGGCACAATTGTCTGCCAACACACCCAACATGCACAGCAAAAGCACCTTGGTATGTACAACACTAGGTGTGTGCATACCTCTGATGAGTAATGCCCCTCAATTTACAGGACCTCACCCCCGCCACATCGGTAAACAAGATTTATTTTTCATATTGCTTTTTCTCCCTGGGGAGCTGGGCAGGCTCTCAGCCCTGTCTCTGCAACTCACAGCCACCTCCCGTGACTTACTGGAGCCAAGACATTCATGGATTCCCCCCACGGCAGGGCCAGAAGCAGGCGACACATCATGACGCATGCAAGGAAGTGCGCACACCCTGCAGAACTGCAGCCCACCCTTCAAGCCACTCAGGACCTGAATTACCACGAGGGCTCCACCCAGTGGCAGTCACAGGTCGAGTCGATTGGACACCCATCCCTAGGAGAGGAGGGCAGCCCCTGGGACCCCCAATCCTCTCCCATGCTGGCCAACCCCCAGCAACCAGAGTCCATGCCTGAACTCCACTCACCACTGTGGTGGCAGGTGAGGCGCTCAACACCGTAGCTCTCCACGCCACTGGGCCAGCCCAAGATTTTTGTTTTAATCTCTGTGCGTTTAACTTGGTGAAACAATTTCTATAAATTAATTTTACCACTCATACGCCCATGGTCCTAAATGGAGAAAGCTGCCCCGTATTTTAGCAAGTGACCTAGTGGCCGACTTTTGCCGTACAACTGTAAATGATGCCCGGCGGCTCGGTGGTAGCATTACTGCCTGCCATGTTGGTGATGTGGATTTGGGAATGGACTTGTGTTGCACAGGGGGAGTCGGGCAGGGATGGAGGAAGAGGATCGAGCATCCTATGGACTGCTGTCCTCTCCTGGGGACCGGCACCGCTCTTCAGCTGCCACCAGTGAGAGAATTAGTGGCAGGGAAGTGGAGCAGCAAGTGGGGATGGCTAGCGGCCAATTTGAAGCAAATGCATACCTCCACATGCACTCATGCCAACATTACTGCACGCTGGTCAGCACAGGGGAACATAAAAGGGGAGGACCCCCTCGGCCCAGCGGGATGATGGCTCGGCCAACTGCAGACCCCACTCTCACCAACTAGGCACCTCCTCTGCAGCAAGTGTGTATTGTGCCCCAGAGGGACCTGGCCAGCTCCATCAGTCCTGCCATGAGGGGACAATTCATGGGGGTATCAGCTGGAGAAGAGGTAAGCCCTAGGGGTGATGGGGTGGATGGACTGAAGCATGGCAGGGGCCATTCAGCAACAAGGAGAGAAACATCTTTATAGAATAAAAAATCGTAAATGTTCCCTGTAATTTAAATAAATAAAAATCTGAATCAATATCTAAGAGTAACAGTTTTTCTCTTTTTATCACCCTTCTCTGCAACACTTTCTCATTTCCTACTTTGTCTGTGCTCTCTGTCTAGCACTTCTGTTAGTTTCTTTCCATGTGTATATTTTTCACCGTCTCCCTTTTCAGACATCTTTCTGTCTTTTTTCTCCCCTTCTCTCTGTTCCTTATTGTTTCCTCTCTCTGACACCTCTCTCCTCGCTTTCTGACAGGAATCTCTATTAAGTCTATTAGCTTCCTTGGTGCCTCGCTTCTGTTTAATTCTGTCTCACTGTCCCTCACTTGCTTCTCCTTATTTATGCTAGTTTTGCTCTATTCCTACTTATCCGTTTTTGTGCAATTCATCACCTATCGTCTCACTGAATCTTTTTTCCCCCTGTGCTTTATTTTCTTGAACTCTTCTTAGGCCCCATACACACTACAGGAATGGTTTTAAAACGATTTTTAAACTGTGTTAAGCTTACCGAGGTAGCAGGTCCAGACTGTGGGAAACCTACGTTTTAACATGGTAGCACTACAGCCACATTGCATGTTATATTCTATGTTAGCCTGCAAATCGCACGTCCCTGTGTATCCCAAAAGGCATTGTGCTTGAAGAGCACATCCCAGTGGCCACACTTTTAAGTAGAACCATGTTAAATAGAAAGCACTTTTAAAACCATGGCAAAGACTAGGTAGCCAGCAGGGTTTAAGAAGTTTCAAATACTACCTAACCTGGATGCTAACCATATTAGTGATTTTTAAAATGGTTTAACAAGCTCAAACTGTTTTACCTTCCTAAGGTCCCTACACTCTGGTGTTAGGAACCTTTTAGAAACCAGTATAAGGTATGTAACCATACTGCAAATATTGTAAAACCCAGTTCAAAAGTCATGTTCAAAGGTAGGCTTGAACCTGGTTTTAAAGAAAAAATGATTCAGTCCCTCATCTGGATACACTGAAGCCATGCTGGGTTCAGAAAATACAATGTATTGCAGCAAACACATCTTACTTTGTGCTTCCTTGCAACCGTCAACAGCATAATTTTAACCTTTTATAATTATTGTAACATTACTAATGTAACTTATTACTGCACTCTCCACTCTCCCAAAAATAAAAACACAACTGGAAACAAGCTGTTACCTCAGTATGTTTTTCCTGGTGAAACTTGAAATAAAATTCACTCAAAATACCACCAACAGCTTAACCTGGTTCAATTTCAGTTGCTTACCATCTGTATCCCCCCTCCCCCGGTTGCCCCTGAAAAAGGGACTTCTAGGCCCAGTGGGTTTACCGGGTCAACAAAATTCAATAAAAAAAAAAAAAAAGAAAAACAAACACATGCAAACCTTGGTAGTGTGGTACTGAACACAGACAATGAACTCGGGGAGTGTGGATGCAGTCAAACCATGTTCAAACATGGCTGCAGCTCGGTATGGATGCAGTAAACCATTAAGTTTTTTTTTTTTTTTAAATAAAGGCTTTTATCCTCCCTGGCTGGAACTGGGCAGGCCATCAGCCCTGACCTGGGGGAGACAGCAGGGCCACCTACCTCATCCACCACCTCCTCCTGTCCTCTGTTTGGTGGTTTGGCAGGGTGTGTCTTAGCACTCCGGGAAGGGCTTCATTAATACCCTGGGTCCACCATTTTTCACTGACTTTTCTCCCCTTACACCCAGGGTCTCAGCGACACAGTGTCACATGCGTGTGGAGGTGTACATGCGCTCTGGAACCAGCAACCCCGTTCCACCCTTCCCTGGCCTAGCTTCAACACCCCCCCATCTGCATAACGCTATTCACCGAGCCTCCACTGGTGGCAGCCAGGCCACGCGGTTTCCCACTTCCCACTCCAGAAAAGGAGAGCTGCTAAGCGACAGTGTCATCCTCTCCAGGCCCACCCCGGCCAACCCTCACAGCTCAAGCTCGTTCCCAAACTCAGGCTGCCAGCAAGGAAAGAGGTACAATGCATAGCGCCTCAGCCCTCTTCGCCACAAGGCCGGCTCAAAACCATTAAGTTTAAACTTCTTTGTAAAAGTTATCCAAGAGCTGCTTCAGTGGTGCTGGAGGCTGAGGCGCTGGGTGCTACACCTTACGCCATGCTGGCAACCCGGGTTCAGGAATGAGCCCGGGCCACTGGGGGTTGTCAGGAGGACTGCTCTCCTCTCTAGAGCGGAGGGAGACTTGTCCCTCTCGTTGACTGCCCTCTGGTGGTGGCTGGAGGGCAATATGGGTCAGGAGGCTAGATCCGATGTCCTCACGTCACTAGGGGAGGGGGACGGAGAAAAATGGCAGAAAAATTAGCCTGGCAGGCTGGATGATGGTCCGCCGCTCCCGGGGGCTATCCCTGGATTCTGGATTGGGTCTCCAGGGGGGCTGGATAAGCCAGTAACCTTCTTCCTGGCCCCACCATGGGGGCAATCCATAGGGGAACTACTGGGGATCGGCAAGTACAGCAGCGGTGGGACCCGAGAGAGAGAGTCCCCCTGTCAGGAGAGCCAAAGCCGACTGCCAGAGCTCTGGGGGACAAAAAAACCTGTACAAAAAATAAAAGTTATTCTACAGTGTGTACAGGGCCTTACAGTATTCCCAATACTTTGTTGTAAAAGGAAGTCATACATTACCCGGCCCCCTCACAGTTTGTGGCATGGCAGTCTTACCGGAGCTTCTGGATGTTGGAGGCGATCCCAGAAAGGCGGTACATTCCATCCACGACACCATGCTTTTCAATGAACTCCGTGCAGCTCTTAAGGACTTGGGGCACTTCAAGGAAAAAAAGAGAAGGCGATAGTGAGGCTGTAAATAAGACAAGCGCCCTCCATGGGTCAGTTTGCGCACTGTCTGCTTGACGACACTAAAGTAAGCTGCATATATCTTGAGTTCAAACAATCTGCTACTTGGCCATTATAGTACAGCCATCCCATTTGAGAAGTTTTTTCTGTTTTTGTTTGCAATGTATTGGTAAACATGTAACATTCTGTTTTCACTGGATTCTGATTTTATCTAGTTACAACAGCTGGGAGGAATGAAGCAGTGAGAATTCACAAGACTTGCGTAGATTTATTGATGGGTTGGCTACCCGAGCCACACCAGCAGGCACCGGAACACAGCTCTAGTCCGACTGGAAGATCCCAAAGTGATCATCATTGACATGATGGGAAAACAGAAACCAAAGCCATAAAAATATAAGATGTAGGAAGAGGCCAAGTGCACAGGTTTGCAGAGATATGAAGAGGCTCTGCATGCAGTGCTCAAGTTAGCAGCAATCTGTCTGCATGGTTGTGAACCGTAGGCTGCCTTTTATTTTACTATTTCTTTGCTCAGCTGAGGTGTAAAAGCATATTTTTTCTTTTAAATCTAGCTGTGCTCACTCCCCTCATCCTAGGGATATACCCCCAGGCCCCAGTAACTCACCGGTTAACCCCAATGCTTCTCCTCTGCAGTAGGGGCTCCGGGGGCCTTCCCCAATCCCCACTCCCCACTAGGTGGGCCAGGGTCCACTGTTGGCAGGCACTAGGACACAGGGTATAAGGAAACACAGGAGGAGCAGGACAGAGAACTGTACCAGTTAAAGCAGAAGGAAGCGGGTAACGCAGTCAGAATAGCAAAGGCCCAAACTGAGGAAAAGATAGCCAACTCGGTTAAGAAGTAGTAGTAAACATTTTTATTTTTATCCAGAATTTACAAACTTTAGGTCAAAAAGATCTATTGTCAAAGTTGTCCTGTATGAAAGTAAACAATTTACAATAAATTATCAGACAATAACATAATTGTACATAAAGTGCTCATTCAAAGTATCACACAAACACAATACTTTCGTCATACAAAAACATTCAGTTTCAATAGACAAACATCACACAATCTTTTAAAAACTTCATTTAAAAACAAGTACATTCAGTAAAGAATACATCATTTAAACCTTTTTTTAAACTGGAATAAATTTGTTACTTTACGTAACTGAGAGGAGATTTTATTCCAAATTGTTGCCACCTGTGCCTTGAATGTCATAATTCCATATGCTGTATTCATTTTTGGAAATCTGTGACCCCTATACTTTATATCTCTTAAATCATGAGGATAACCCGTACAGTCTGGGGACAAAGCTAAGTTCCCATTTATCATCCCATTTTTTATTTTATAGATGAATATGAGTATTGTTTTTTTAACCGTACTGGTAGACGATCCCAATTTAAGTCTTTGTACAGGGTACAATGATGGGTGTTGAAACTACAATTTAAAACAAATCTTGCGAATCGGTTATATGATATAACCAATTTATTTAAGTTTTTTTTGGCCCTCAAAATTGTATACCATACTCCCATATTCCAGTACAGGCATTAATAGTTGATTTGCTATTAACTTCCGAGTTTGTTGATTCAAAATCCCTGATGACCTATGCAAAGCTCCTACTTTATTATTAACTTTTTTTATTGTATTATTTATATGTCCTGAAAAAGGTAAAGTATAATCTGTCTCTGCACCTAAGTATTTATATTGTTTTGTAACTACCAATTTTTTTCCATCCCTCATTATTATATCCTCACCTACATTCTGTTTATTGGGAAGTTTGGTTTTTTTTTTTTTATTAAAATACATAACCTGAGATTTTTTGTAACATAACACAAGTTTTGAATTGAAAAACCAGTCCTGCAAAATATCAAAATCCGTCTGTAGTGTTGCCACCATTCCGTTTTGAGATGCTGCTGATGCTAAAAGAACAACGTAATCAGCATAAAGCCTAATTTCTGTATTATTTAGTTTAGCGGGTAGTTCATTAATGTATAACAAAAACAATAAAGGCCCCAAGATTGAGCCTTGGGGAACACCTCTTGATGTACTACCTACTTCTGAAAAATGTCTATTTATTACTACTTGCTGGTTTCTATGGGTTAAGTAGGATTTAAACCATTGCAAAGGCCCAGAAGCAATCCCAGTCCTCTCCATCCTCTAACATAGCAGATGGTGATCGACCAAGTTAAAGGCTTTGGACAGATCGGCAAACACTGCGCCCATGGACTCCCCCCCAATCTAGGGCCACCGCCACTTTGTCCACGAAGTCCACGAGCGCAGTGCCAGTTGAATGACCCGCCCTAAAGCCGTGTTGGTATTTTGTCAGTTTTGAATATTTTTCTAAATAACTGTACAACTGTCCGAACACCATTCGTTCCATCAACTTGTAGAGGATGGAGAGGACCTCTATCGGTCTGTAATTAGAAGGATCATTTAGATCACCCCCCCTTGAATATAGGTACTATTTTTGCTGTTTTCCAAAATGAGGGAAAAATATTTTCCCTCAGACTTTGATTGAATAAATCAGTTAATACTGGTTACAAAATATCTACAGCATTTTTTATAAATTTGGCTTCTAGATTGTCTAAACCACAGGATTTATTTAGGTTTAATTTTATATTATACAATGGCAAGAGAAAATCCTGGTCCTTGATTGGTCAGACTGGGACTGGACCGGGATGTTATCCCAGCATAACATCCGGCTCTAATCAGTACAATCTGAACCACATCGAAAGTTTAAAAAAATCCATCCACAGCTGTCCGTTGCTTCCTGCTACTTCACTAAGTGAAAGCTGCATTTCCGATCGGCTTCACAGCAGGCACAGCTCTCACCGTTCCCCAAACAAGCCTCGTTTATTTCGTAACAGGAAAAAAACTAAAATCAAAGCTGTCTTCATGATTACAGCGTTTAGCATGACAAAGTCTGCGCTCTTTCTCCGGTGCCCCGGCACCAACACCATCATCTGCTCACTGAAAGTAAAGCAGCATTATAGATTGGCAAAAACAGTAGGCACAGCTCTCACACGCTCCCCAAACAAGCTTTATTTATTTCTAAAAAAAAGAAAGAAAAACCTGAAATCAAAGCCGTCACAGCAGTCTCCGGCTCTTTCTCCGGTGCCCGCCTCATTCGCCCATTGTTCTAACTCTCGCTCAACTCATGTTTCTTCTACGTCTTTTTTTTCTTTAAATACATGAACCAATAGCAGAAGAAAAACAGTAAAGAAAGGAACCCAGTAGGAGAACACCTAGAGGAGCGGGTTGTGGGGGGCACATCTATTAGAGACCTGCAACAGACACACAGAAAACAGCTCCACCTGCTGTACAAACAGTATAAGGCACTATTTTCAAATCGCATCCTTCCACAATAAAAAAAACCTAAAAATACAATTAAAACACTATTTTTAACCATTTTTCTAATGTAAATGTAAGCGAGCCATTGTATAATAGGAATAATGCCCTCCAGGGTGGGTGTTATGCTGGGATAACATCCCTCCTTGGGTGTTGGACGCCCTCGGCCGTTGGCCTCGGACCCAACCACCCAAGGTGGGATGTTATCCCAGCATAACACCCACCCTGTCCGGCATTATTCCTTTAATCTCCTTTCTAACTTCTGTAATTTTTCTTTTCCTAAAATAAAAGAGGGGACAATTTTCATTGTTAATTTATTAACTGAATCAGTTTGTGTGGGTAATCCAACTGGAATGACAATATCTGGCATTGTTAAAAAAATAATGATTTAACAACTGAGCTGATACGTTTGAGTCAAGAAGCTCTTCCCTGTCATACATGTTTATATGTGGTTTAACTCTCAAGGGGTTATCTAGTTCTTTAACTCATTTCCAATATTGCTTTGGATCATGGGTAGCCTCAATTTTGGTATTATGAAATTTTTTTCTTGCTAATCTAATTAATCTCTGACATTCATTCCGCTTTGTTTTAAAATGTACCCAGTCTTCCTCTCTTTTTGTTTTATTTGCTTTTTTCCAGGCTCTATCCTTAATGCGGATTTTCTTTTTCAAGAATTTATTTATCTAAGGAAGGTGCTTTTTTTTAAAAAAATTTTGTTTTAAGAAGGGGGATAAAACCTTTTGTAGGTACATTAGGGAGCAAAGAAAGACTAAGGCAGGGATACTGAGGCTGAACAAAGAGGAAGGTGGTTGGGCAGAGAGCAACAGTGAAAAAGCAGGGATACTGAACGAATACTTCTGCTCAGTATTCACAATGGAAAAGCAGGGGGAAATACCTAATCCGGTCAATAGAACCACTCTGGATAGGGGGGTTGATATTAGTCCTTTCACAGAAGAAAGGGTTCTGAAATAACTCTTAAAACTGAAAGTAGATAAAGCAATGGGGCCTGATGGGATTAACCCCAGAATTCTAAAAGAACTAAGGGAAGAAATGGAAATTATGTACCTACCGTAATTCTTGATCTTCTTGGACGAGTCTCCACCACTCATTCACACTAATGGGAACTGCGCCAGAGGCACTAGGACCCAGCGGGAGCAAACTTTTTTGCTTGAGGGTCAGCGCCAGAGATGGAGCTGCGAGGAGCGGCACCGCGAGCCTCAGCTCGTGCGCTAATGACTGTCTCGGTGTCGACCTTCCAACCGCCTCAGTACCTTTTTTTCCAAGGAGGTGCAGCGTAACTAACCTAGACGGATAGCCTAACCAAAACCTGGACATAAGATAGTCCGGACGACCCGTATAAGAAGGGTCAACAAAGAAGTCTTCACAGCCTAAGATTGAGGGAGTGAAGACCAACAACAGAGGTGAGCTCTGGGGATGGAAGGTGGGCGTGTGAATGAGTGGTGAAGACTCGTCCAAGAAGATCAAGAATTACGGTAGTTACGTAATTTCAATATCTTCCTGGACATAAAGTCTCCACCACTCATTCACACTAATGGGAGAGTACCAAGCTAATAATCCCACGAGAGGGCGGCAGGAGAGACCAAGAGCTCACAATTTTAGGACAGGAGTCCATTAAGGATGGTTCTGCCAAAAGAAAGATGTTGTCTGGCATGGACATCAAAGGGCATAGTGTTTGACAAAAGTATGCACTGAGCTCAGGTAGCCACACAGAAAATATCTGCAATGGGCACGTTGCGGATTTCCACTAGGGATGCCACGACCGCTCTAGTAGAGTGAGCATACACTCTGCCTTCCAGCTTAACCTGTGCCATGGAATAACAGTGGCAAAGGCATGCCACTAGCCATGCTGAAATACATCGGATAGCGACAGGTTGACCCAGCCCGGGTCTCGCTGAAGGAAACAAACAGTTGTTGAGCTTTGCGAAAGTCTTTTTGTTCTATCTAGATAAAACCGCAAAGCTCTTTTGATGTCCAAGGAGTGAAGAGAACACTCTTCTTCATTTTGGAAGTTCGCAAAGTAAGTAGGAAGGACCAAGGGTTGGTTTAGATGGAATTCTGGAACAACCTTAGGGAGAAACTTAGGATGGGTCCTAAGAACTACTTTGTCTTTATGAAACACAGTATACGGAGGGTCTGTGACCAAGGCATGTATCTCAGAGACCCTGCAGGCCGAGGTAATGGCCACTAGGAAGGCAGTTTTCCAAGTGAGAAATTTTAACTCACAGGTAGCTAGAGGCTCGAAAGGTTTTCGAGTGAGCATGTCTAGCACAAGATTAATGTCCCAGGCTGCGACTGGACGTCTTATAGGAGGTCTGGTATGCAGAATTCCCTTAAGAAACTTCTTAACCACAGGTAACTGAGCCAGTGACAAGGAAAGTACTGGCTCATGATAAGCTGAAATGGCACAAATGTGAACCTTAACTGTAGAGTATTGCAGACCTGAATTTGAGAGGTCTAAGAGGTACTCTAGAACTTTCTCTGGTGGGCACGAAAAGGGATTCAAAGAGGACTTTGCACACCAGAACGAAAAACGCTTCCGTTTGGCTGTGTAAGTTTTCCTAGTGGCTGGCTTGCGCACAGCTTGAAGAATATCTGAAACCCTGCAAGAGACACTGAACCTGTTCACTTTATCTCTTCAGGAGCCAAGCGTGAAGGTGAAGTGACCTCAGGTTGGGATGGAACACAGACCCCTGAGTCAGAAGGTTCGTCTGAAGGGGAAAAGCGGTTTTGGAGGAGCTTCTGACATACTGCTGAGTAGTGGAAACCATATCTGTTGAGGCCAGAAGGGAGCAACAAGGATCATTTTGACCCCCTGGGACTCGAACTTGAGAAGTACCCTCTGAATTAGAGGAAGAGGTAGAAAGGCGTATAGAAAGCATTTTGTCCACTGCACCCTGAATGCATCCTGAGAGAAAATGCCAGGCCCTGGATTTCTGGAGCAGGAGAGAGGCAGTTTTGTGTTGAGTGTGGATGCAAAAAGGTCCAGGTCTCGAGTTCCCCACTCTGCGAATAGTGAGTGAACTATGATTGAGTCGAGAGACCATTCGTGAGGATCTGTCTCTGTTCTGCTGAGACGGTCTGCCAGTTCGTTCTGCACTCCCGGCAGACAGACCTCTTGAATTAGAGCCTTGTGCTCCAAGCACCATTCCCCACATTCTCATCACTTCTCTGCATAAGGGGTAAGAGTGAGGACCGCACTGCTTGTTGAGGTAATACATCACTGCTTTGTTGTCCGTTTGAAGGAGAATGTTCTTGTGACAGAGAATGTCCTTCAAAGCCCGGACTACATACAGGACGGCTCTCATCTCTAAGACATTTATGTGAAGCTGGGACTCGTCCTGAGTCCACATTCCTTGAGTGTGGAGAGTCTGACAGTGAGCTCCCCATGATCCAGAGGAGCAAAGGGATACCCTTCCAGAAGATTGTCCTCTTGCGACCACCAGGTGAGTGATCTCTTCAGAGGTTCTGTTACCTTGATGAGAAAGGACTGAGGGTGAGTGGTCGGGGACCACTGAGTACTGAGCATCCATTGAGAGGTTCTCATGTGGAGGCGTGCTAGAGGTACAGTGAACACTACGGATGCCATGAGACCTAGCATCCGTTGCATCGAGAGAGCTGAAACCTGTTCTCTCGTATGTATCGGGCCATCTGAAAGATATCGCTCCTCCTGTCCTCTGGAAGAAATGCTTTTGCACAGGAGGTGTCCAGAAGGGTTCCTATGAAAAGGAGCCTTTGGGAGGGCTGCAACTGCGATTTTTTTAGGTTTAGCAGGATTCCCATGGACGTGAGAAAGTGTGAAGCCGTGACTACGGCATCGAGAGTTCCCTGTCTGGAAGGGCTTGCTAGAAGCCAATCGTCCAGATATGGGAACACCTGTATTCCGATTTTTCTGAGATGCGCTGTGAGAATTGCACAACACTTTGTAAAAACTCGTGGCGCTGAGGATAGCCCAAAGGGCAGGACTCTGAACTGATAATGCTGGCCCAAAGCCACGAACCTTAGATATTTGTGATGCTTTGGGTGAACAGGAATGTGCTGGTAAGCATCCTGCATGTCCAGGGAGGCTAACCAGTCGTGTTGATGAAGCAAAGGTAACAGGGTTCCTAGTGATATCATTTTGAATTTCTCTCTGGGAAGGAATTTGTTTAGCTTTCTGAGGTCCAAAATGGGGCGCATGCCCCAGTTTTCTTTGGAACCAGAAAGTAATGGGAGTAGAACCCTGTGTTCCGTTAATCCAGCGGAACTACTTCCACTGCCCTGTTGTTCAGAAGGCCCTGTATCTTGGAGGCGAGAAGATCTGACTGAAGAACTGACAGGCTGGGCTGTCATCTGGGAGGATGATCCGTAGGGGTGTCCAAAAGACTGAGGGAATACCCCTCGCGGATTATGCGGAGGACCCATTTGTCCGAAGTTATGGACTTCCACTGATTGTAGAAGTGAATCAGACTAACTCCCACTGCTGAGGAAGAGTCCCCCTCGGGCAGCTGAGGTGGGACTTGGGCCAACAACTCAGAAAGCAGCACTGGGCGCTTTGGGTCCTTGCGCCTTCTGCTGCGTTTTCTTTTGAGGCTGGGGGGGCTTGGTTTTTATTAAAACCTCCCCTGCCTTTGCCTCGAAAGGACTGTTATGAAACTGGCATTTATTAACACCCCCTCGACAGGGGACAGGAGGAGGAGGTCGAGCCAATTTAATGGCTGAGCCAGTCTTTTGTGTAGCCTCTAGAGGCTGTTCTACTTAACGGCCGAAGAGATACACACCATTGAAAAGCAACGCCATTACCTGCTGCTGTGCATCATTCGTGAAACCTGAAGTGCGCAGTCAGGAGTGATAGCGGGTACAAATGCCCGCCGCCGCCGCTCGGGAAGCAGTATCGAAAGCGTCCATAGCTGCTTTAACCTGTTGGTTGCTGGACTCGATACCTCTGGTTATGGTTTGAAGAAGCTCTGAATTTGTGTCCGACTCTGGTAGAGCTTCAACTATTTGTTTGAATGAATGCCGAAGGATATACTCATATTGAGAGAAATAGCCTTGGTAGCTGGCAATACGCATACCTAGGGTGGAAGCAGCAAAGACTCTTTTACCTAAAGTGTCTATCTTACGAGATTCTTTGTTAATAGGTCGAGCTGTAGTAGTCTGGGGAAGGACGACCTTATCACTCTCTGCCAAGACTACAATAGGATCTGCAAAGGCTTGGGATGCCAAAATGGGTCGATCCTTGGGAGCAGCATATTTCCTATCTATGGACTTAGCCACCAAAGGAATGAGACCAGGATTATTCCATACCATTTGAGACAGTGTCTCAAAGGAGGGCTGAACCAGAGGAGTCAAATCCATAGGGATCTCTGGAACATGAAGGTATTGGAGTCTTAACAATTTCCCAGGATCGATATCTGTAGTTTGGAAAGAAAGAGTGGAAATCAAGTTTTTCAGCAGGGACTTAAAAGACAGGTCCTCGACCACAGGCTCTGCAGCAGGAATAGATCCTGCTCCTTCCACATCATCACCCAGCCTAAGGTCTGGGTCAGGCTCAATGTCATCTCCTGACAGTCCAGGAGGGACTGTATGGACAGGAGAGGAGTGCAAATCAGAAGGAAATGAGGAAGGAAAAGGGTTGAAGGAGGAGTCTTGAAGGCTGGATGACGTCCTAACAGGCCTCGGCGCTGAAGAAACGCATGGCGCCAAAAATACACGGTGCCTAGGAGCCACACGGTGCCAAAGACGGCGCCGAGAAGCCGGACAGCGCCGAGGAAGGCACCGATAAGCGTACGGCACCTAGGACCGCGCCAAAGCACACGGTGCCATGGAAGGCACTGACGAAGCGCACAGCGCCGAGAAAGTCAACGGTGCCGACAGACATGTCAGCGCAGAGGACGGCGCCAAGCGAGCCATCGACACCGAGGGTATCAAAAACATCCTAAGAATCCGAAAAACAGGATTTGAGGAGAAAGAAGGATGAAAACCAGGAGATAAAGGCATTGGTGTGGCCCCCTGCGCCGCAGTCATGTGAGGGGGGAAAACACCTAAGCGCGGAGTCGACAGCACCGAAGACGGCGCCGCATAACTAGGGAGGCTCAACTGCCCTACCTGATCTCCCAAGAAGCCCGAATGCCCCTGTGTGACCAGGCCAGGTAGCTGGACCAACCTCCAAGCCCACTGCTCCATAAGAGTGGCCCACTGATGAAACTGCTCATCTGAAGACCGACCAGAAGGTGGGGTAGGGCTCTGATGTCGAAGACGTCGGCTACCAGAAATAGAAACCGGTGACTCCAAAGGAGGAGACCGGCAACTAGTCCCAATAACTGACCATCTACGCGCAGACATATCAGAGGGCGACCTCAAATGATGCCTTTTCTTTCTTGACCTGCGGAAGAGCTCGAGGCCGAACGGCACAGAGAGTGCGACCATTTATTTTTATGCTTTTGAGGGGACCACCCACTCCCTCAGGCACTGGACTGTCCATTGACAGACGCCCCGCCTCCGGAGAAGGCAGACTGGACCCAGCCCGGCTGACTGAACAGCTTTCATATGAAGTCTTCCTACCGTCACCTGACCCGCTCATGGTCGACTCCGTCAATGTAGGCTGAGACTTTTTCTTAAATTGAGAATAAATAAATAAGTGAAACTTATTCGAAATTTTTTTTTTTTTAATTAAATTGAGAATAAATAAATAAGTGAAACTTATTCGAAATATTACTACAAAACAATAAAACTGAAAAACTAAGCTGCTAGTCTGAAGTTTAACTCCCGGCAGGCAAACGACGTCGTCACTGAAGTGCACTTGGCGGAAAAAACGTGGGCGTTGAGGTGCGACACCAAGATAGTCATTACCGCCCGCGAGCTGAGGCTCGGGTTAAGCTCCCGCGGCTCCATCTCTGGCGCCGACCCTCCAGCAAAAAAGTTTGCTCCCGCCGGGTCCTAGTGTCTCCGGTGCAGTTCCCATTAGTGTGAATGACTGGTGGAGACTTTATGTCCAGGAAGATCAAGTAACACCACTAAATACCCTTTTTAATAAATCATGGAAGGATGGGGTGGTACCTGAGGACTGGAGGAGGGCGGATGTGATTCCCCTTCACAAAAGTGGGAGAAAGACAGAGGCAGTAAACTACAGACCTGTCAGTTTGACCTCAGTGGTAGGGAAAATGATGGAATCACTTCTGAAGGAAAGAACTGTTGAATACCTAGAGGCCAGTGGGGCACAGGACCGAAGGCAGCATGGATTCACAGCTGGAAGGTCATGTCAGACAAATCTAATTGATTTCTTTGACTGGGTGACCAAAGCAGTAGACCAGGGAGGAGCTGTGGACATGGCCTACCTAGACTTTAGCAAGGCATTTGACACAGTCCCGTGCAAAAGATTAATAAACAAATTAGCCAGCCTGGGAGTGGGTCCCAGGGTGGTAGCCTGGGTAAAACACTGGTTGGACAACAGGACACAGCAGGTAATAGTAAGTGGAGTCCACTCTGAAGAAAGGAGGATTACTAGTGGGTACCGCAGGGTTCAGTACTGGGGCCAGTCCTTTTTAAATGTCTTTATAAGTGACATCGCAGAGGGACTGGAAGGAAAAGACTCTTTGCAGATGACACAAAGATCTGCAACAGGGTTGATACACAGGGTGGGGTGGAAAGGATGAAAAGGGACTTGGCAAGGTTGGAGGAATGGTCAAATGTATGGCAGCTTAGATTCAATGCAAAGAAGTGCAAAGTAATGCACCAGGGAAACAAAAACCAAGGGGAAGAGTACACAATGGGGGGTGAGATACTGACAAAAAAAATGGAAAGGGACCTGGGGGTAGTCATATCAGATGATCTAAAGGTGGGCCAGCAATGTGAGAAGGCAGTAAGGAGGGCTGGGGGGATACTGGGATGCATAGGGAGAGGCATCACCAGTAGAAAACAGGAAGTTGTTGGCCCTCTGTATAGACAGTTAGTGAGAGACCACAGCTGGAGTATGTGTACAGTTCTGGAGACCCCATCTCTGCAAAGACACAGACAGGGTGGAGGCTATCCAGAGGAGGGCAACCAAAATGATGCAGGGTCTGTCAGAAGACATATGAAGAATGACTAAAGATGTACAGCCTCGAGGAAAGGGGGGGGGGGAACATGACAGAAACTTTCAAATATCTCAAGGGAATCAACAAAGTCCAAGAGGGTAGCATCTTTCAGAAAAAGAGATGTGCAAAAACAAGGGGGCACAATTTGAAGACAGAAAGGGGACGGCTCAGAGGTAATGTGAGGAAGTATTTCTTCATAGAGAGGGTTGTGGATACATGGAACAGCCTTCCTGAGGAGGTCGTAGAGTCAAAAACAGTGGGGGAATTCAAGAATGCATGGGACAGACATAAGGCAATTCTAGTGGGGGGTAGGAGGAAGTAGGCTGTTGGTTAACTAGGATCTGCAGCTTATCTGTTAGGCAGAGAAATTAGCAGACTAGGTGGGCCAAGCGGTCCTTATCTGCCGTCAAATTCTATGTTTCTATGTTAGATGGACGTGGGCTTTTTTCCTGCCCCTTTTTGGTCCCTCCCAGCTCCACTGACATGAGCGCATCTGTCCAGCTAGCCTCACATGCACACGGAAGACCCTGCAGGCGGTGCAAACTCCTGGGCCCAGCCTCAAGGGTCGCTATGGTGCAGCAACTTACTGCTGACCCTCCCTTATCGAGGTCCTTTGCCTCGCGGCAGCTTGTGCTGTCGGGGTGAGATGCAGCATCTTTTGTTGTGTAAGTGTGTCGTTTGTGTGAAGGGTTATCTCTTGCTTCTGCCGCTGGGGGGCCTATGATGTTTCAGAAGGTCAAGTAACAATTATGGTCATACAGTGAGTCAGTGATTCATTGCTGGATTTGAACCTGGGAGCTTCGGTTTTGTTGGTGGGGGGGGTGGTGGTGTCTGAATCTCTTCTGGATAGACTGCACTACTGGACAACACAGATCGAAAACAAAACCGCTCCGTTGGAAAAAGTATGTGGGAGATATAAAATAATAAAAAAAACAAAACAAATATCTGCACCACACGACACTGAACAGAAACGGCAGCTTTATTATGTATTAAAAAGAGCACCAAATGCCAACACCAGCATCAGCCCTACTGAACCTCTACCGATTTTGCAACATATGCGTCATCAATATATAATAAAGCTGCTGTTTCTGTTCAGTGTCGTGTGGTGCAGATATTTTAATTTTTTTTTTTACTATTGGACAACCCAGAGCCACTACAACATTCTGATGCTGGGCTCACTGGCTACATTCTGCCCATGACAAGAGAACACCCTGTGTCAGGGTGGCAGTTTCCTGTCAGTTACTGAGCTGCTTCCAGCTAGTAACTCTTCCTTGTACCAAGTGTTTTTTCTGATTCAGTGAGCTGCCTCTCTATACAGCTTCGAGGCTACTAAGTGCCCTCTCCATGAAATCTCTAAAGGTTACTCAAACACAGCCCCTTTCCACACATTCCAGGCATCTCACAGTGCTGCAATCACTGTAATTTTCCAAATGAAGTTTAAGTTTCCATCTTAGTTCTTCGTGAGAATGTCAGCTATTAGCCATGCCTCCCAAGATATAGGACCCCCCGCTGAGATCCCAGGAGCAAGATCCACGTAACTGTGCCATGTTTCAGGTACTAGCGGCCTCCTGCCAGGCCAATGGCCTTTGGCTGAGTAATGGACCAGAACGCCCAGCTGCTTCAATGAACACAGCACATAGCCAAGGTCAGTGAGTATTTTTACAGCCAACACTGATCAGTCCCTTTCTTCATGCCAATTTTTATTGTAAAATATATTTTTATTAATTTCACCCACACTCCCCATCCCCCTCCACTTCTGAAACCATGTTGAAGAATTTGGGACCTGTAATGAGTGACAATGCCTGGTCACTAGGCAGCTATTTTGTAACATTTGCAACTGCTTGCAATTCAACTGCTTAGCACTCGTCCTGATCATTACTATTCCTATGTGTATAACCTGTACCTTTGTCTTTGTGAATTGTAAACATTGTAACTGTCTCTGTGTAGTGACGTGGAACCTTTGTGAAAGAGCTCCTAGCTCAAAGGTAATCTGATAAGAGTCAAATAAATAAATAAATGGACACAAACAACAAACGCAACATTGTGCTGCAGATATATACGAGTACAGCGAAGCATCCAACGTCAGTGTTTAAAAGACGTTGACTTGTCAGGGAGGAAAGATGTTGGACAACAGCTCATGGGACAAAATCATTACATTTTGCCATAATACAGAAAACCCTTCTGCACCGTAAAAGCTCAAATGCTGGTAACTTGTGCTGTACTTGGGCTGTAAGCTTTTCTACACACATATATATATATATATATATATATATATATATATATTATAAGGTTCTGCCATTGTAGACTCGTGGGCGGGGACTTGGACAGCCACCAATTTGTTATTGCTTTTTTACTTAACAGTATACAAATTGAAAGTAATTTCCTAATATGCGGCTGTCTGTGGCCCTCTGGCACATCCAAAAATAATATCAGCTGGGGGTCAATTTTAAAGTGGGAGAAAACAACTCTCACAACTCCTGTTTGCAGGTCCACCCAGAATTCTCCCAAGTTTAGGGTACAACCACATAATGTGGGCGTGCGAGGCCCTAGGTTCTTCATATTCTCACCAGTAGATGGGGGTAATCCAGGAATTAAATTTAGCCTGCTGAACCGGGGTACAAAAGAATCTTGTCACACAGTTCCAAGCATATTCTTTCCATACATGTGAGGAAGTAGGTTTATGTCCACAATGTAGATACAATTCCCATTTGTTAGTAGTGATCGCTAGATTCACGTCTGCTTGTCATTTGATCTGTAAGTAGTCTAGTTTCCCCCTCTAGTTCCTGCAGGTCTTATATAGATTAGAAATTAGAGAGTCAGGAGGAGCCCCCTCCATGATTTGATAGGTACGCAGTATTATCAGAGGAATGGGATGCTCTGTTGGGCATTTCGCTTTCTGTTTCTGAAGAGAGCTTCTCAACTGGGATGAAGGGACGGGTGATGAAGTGCAAATGTTCTCTCTTTCAGGTACTGATTTTATAACTTGCACAAGTTCCAGAGGGAAGGGAGAGACGTAGCTAGATTGGTAAGGTAAATCAGGAGATCGTCTGCAATAAGAGCAAATTTCTGAGGTCTGCCTCCAACAGTCAGGCCCTGCGCTAAAGGGGGTCTGTTGAAGGGTTTGGGCTAAAGGTTCCAAATATAATGCATAAAGGGGAAACAAGGCTACACATAAGTGAATTTGATAGTGCCAATCCTGCACTCCATTGTTATGCTGGCTGGATGAGGGAACTGGGAGTGAGGGCAGTGTACATACCTACTATTTTAAACCTGAACCAGCAGGACAGTCATACCAAGTTCCTGCCTCTCCTGGACTCAAGGAATGTGGTGCTGCAGGGGAATCCAGCCCAGCTCTGTGCCACTCGCATTCCCTTGACAATGAACGTTACACTTTGGGGCGCCTCTCTCCGCACAGCCTGCCTTGCAACAGCTGTGGAACATCGCAGCCATTCAGCACCAAACCCAAACAATTTTAATGACAGGGGTGGGGGAGGAGCTGCCTGTAATCTGCCACAGTACTACTGTCGGCTAGGTGCTTGCATTAACAGGGTCAGCACGTTCCTCGCCAGCTCACGGCTCTGACGTTTCAGGGTCACAAGCATCACTTTACAGAAGTCTTAATCTAGCCAAACCTGTCTGAGGACATCTTTCAGTCACATTACCCTAACGGTGTAACGAAGGTTCGTTTCTGAAAAAAGCTGCTTTTGCATAAAAAGTCCCCAAAATGTGAAATAACGTCCCAGACTACATTAAAGGTACTATTGTTGCAGCTTTCAAAACAAATATGTAACACAAATCTAATTACGGAATTCACTTTGTTAGTACTGTATGACTAAGAAACGTGAGTGTCTTGTGTTGCTGTCACTTGCAGAAACGAAACTGCATATACCCAAACTTAGCTGTATTTTGTTTTACTAGCAGAAAACTCTACTTTAGCTATGTTCATTTACAAGGAGGTCCTGGATAGGACAATGAGACGATACAGAATGAAACTGAATACAAATTTAGAACAGAGATCGCATGTCTAGCTGCATGGGGAAGGGCATAGGTAGGAAAACTGGGCAGAGTGGATGAACCCTGGGTCTTTTTCTGCTGTCATTTCCTATGCTTCTATGACAATTTTGCCAAATGTATCAAGGCAGTTACGAGGCAATTTACAGTCAACAGTGATGGAATCCCTCATTTTAACCTTGTACTCAGAGAAGACCAGCCTATGGCACAACAGGGGGTGCAATGATACGCTCTAGGGCTCAGGCCACTTACAAAATGAAAAACTTCTGTGTGATAATGCATCTAACTTAGCATGATGGCCAGAGGGGGCACCCCCACTTCCAGTACATTAAATCTCTGTAATCCGGGTGACCCTGGAATTAGAGGGGGAAAACTCCTCACCACTTTGCTATCTGGATAAAGGTGGAATTGCAAAGTATCGCACCGGGGGGAACTCACTTGTGATTCACACATCAGAGTCATGGCACATGGCTACTAGAATAGTAGGGGTGAACAAGAAAAAAATGATGCTGGCACCACTTAGTGGTAACCCAGATTTCCTCTGTGGGTTGGAGGATGGAGGTTTTGTGCAGTGGAGACGAGCTGTGGTGAGGTGCTTTGGCGATCTGTTGGATTCCAGCGGTACGAGGAGTTAGGAGGATCTTGTGTGAACCTATGCATGGCAGGGTCACCATAACTTTCGATATATACAGGTAAGGGCCCATCTGCCTGCCATGCAGAGGCTGACCCCTGAAAGGTCTCCATTTTATGGACTGGAGAGGGAAACTACGTGGACCAGAATGGCACTGAAGGGGTCTATGGCAAGCCTATAACTCACATCTGCGGTAGTTCATACCACCCAGTTTATGAGGGTGCGCAGTCTATGGGAACGTTACCTGGGGGTTGAGATCGTGGATGAAAAAACAGGTTACTCACCTGTAACAGTAGTTCTAGGAGTGGTATATGTTGTTTATCCACACTATTTGGCATGTCCCTTTCCTTTTAAGGATCGCCAGAAGGTCTTCAAGCTGGCTTCTCCCACCCACCTGGGTGGTATATCCCTTGGCTCCGCCCTATGACGCCAGATCTTAGCCCGCTGGAAGCCAGGTTTTGTGCATCCGCAGCCGGGGAGGTCGGGTGGGTCCATGTGGATGAACAACATATACCACTCCTAGAACTACTGTTATAGGTGAGTAACCTGTTTTTCTAGGATCGTGGATATGTTGTTCATCCACACTGTTGATGAACTCTAGCAGTTCTCCGGGAAGAGGAGGCAAGGTGCACACCCCCACTGAAACTCACTTGGGGAAAAGAGATTGGAGAACTGAGGCCCCAAAACCAGCATCCCGGCGTGACTCAAGGTCGATGTGGTAATGAAGGTGTTTGCTGACTTCCAGGTAGCAGCCCAACAGATTTCCTGGATAGGGATGTCCCTGGAACCAGCCACCGATGCAGCGGTATGGCGGGTAGAATGAGCTCTTATCCCTCTGGGAGGCTACATGCCCGCCAACTCATAGCACAGACTTATGCATGATGTAATCCATCTTGCTATGGTCGATTTGGCTGCAGGTCTGCCAGAAGCGGCTTCAGTGTAGGTGACAAACAGCTGGTGAACCTCCCCTCAAATTTCCACTGTCCTCGCCTTTTAATAGGAGAGGACTCGTCTTAGGCCCAGGGTATGGAACCTGTATTCGGCCTCCGAGGTGTAATTAGGGTAGTATACTGGCAGAGTTAAGACCTGGTTAAGGTGAAACTCTGACACCACCTTCGGAAGGAATTTCAGGTGGGGGCATAGGACAACCTTGTCCCTGTGGAAGACCAGATAAGGGGAGTCCACCAAAAGCGCCTGGAGCTCCCCTGTCCTTCTGGCAGACGTGATAGCCACCAGGAAGGCAGTCTTCCACGACATGTATGACAACGCACACTTGTGTATAGGTTCGAATGGCTTGTCCATGAGCTTTGCCAGTACCAGCAGTAGATCCCACGGAGGTGGAGGTTAATGCACCGGAGGGGATATGTGATCCAGGCCTTTGAAAAAGCGCCCAACCATTGTCTCCTGTGTTGACCAGCCCATGCCCGGTAAGCAGAGATGGCTGCCAGGTGCACCCTAAAGGCCGATGACGGAAGACCCTTTTGGATAAAGACCAAAGGTAGTCAAGAATGTTAGTCGCTGGACAGGACAGAGGGTCCAGGCCCTTGCTCTGACACCAAATGGAAAATCTTTTCCATTTGAAGGCATAACATTTCATGGTTGATTCCTTTCTGGATGCCTCCACCATGGTGAGGACATTCTCGGAAAGACCCAAAGCCTGGAACTCTAGCCGCTCAGGAACCAGGCTGTGAGGTGCAGGGATTGAAGGTCCGGATGGTAAACCTTCTCCTGATTGAGAGAGAGCAGGTCCGGGTGTGCTGGAAGATGCTCCAGTGGCCTGCAGCAGAGGCGCTCTGGATACCAGAACTGGTGCAGCCAGTCTGGGACTACCAGAATCACCTTTGCCTTGTCCCTCCTCACCTTGAGTAGCACCTTGTGGATCAAGGGAAATGGAGGGAAGGCGTAGAAGAAGCCTGGGGTCCACGGCTCAAGAAAGCATCCCCCTGCAGTGAGCCCTGCTGAGGGGGGCAGGCATGAAACAGCTTCAGCTTGCTGTTGTCCCTGGAGGCAAACAGGTCCACCATCGGTCTGCCCCAGTGGCAGAACAAGTTGTAAGTTATCTCTGGATGGAGAGACCACTCGTGGAATGTCCCGCCTAAGCGGCTGAGAGCATCTGCCAGTTGGTTTGAGGCTCCTGCCATATGAATGGCTAGGAGATCCACCTCCAGATGGCTGACGAGGATCCAGATGCAGAGCGCCTCCCTGCAAAGCAGACGGAAATGCGTGCCGCCCTGTTTGTTGAGGTAGTACATAGTTGTGGTATTGTCCACCTGGACTTGAACCACTTAACCCCAGAGCCAAGGAGCGAAAGCTGACAGTACCAGTCTGACGGCTCTGAGCTCCAACAGGTTGATGTGGTATCAGGACTCCTCGGGGGTCCAGAACCCGTGGGCCCTTTTGCCCCCCATGTGGGCTCCCCAGACCATGAGAGGCGCATCAGTCATGAGGACAGCCATCTGCTTGGGGCAGACAAACGGGATACCTTCCTGCAACCGGTCTGGGGCGGTCCACCATTGGAGAGCATCCCACATCTTCTGGGTTACAGTGATCAGTTGGTCGAAATGACCGCGGCGCTGAGTGCACTGGGCAACCAGCTCCCATTGGAGGGGGCGCTCGTGCCACCGGGCACAATGGACCACGGAGGTGCACACCGGCATGTAATCCAGAAGGCGCAGAAAGTCCCGGGCAGGGCACAATTGCCCAACCAGAAATGATTGGGCAGAGGAGAAGAGAACCTCTGCCCTGTGCACCGGGAGCCGAGCTCTGGCTTGATGAGAGTCGAGCTCTGCCCCAATGAAGCACATCAGCTGGGAAGGCATGAGTTCCGACTTGGCCTCGTTGATCAAGAGGCCAAGTTGGGAGCAGGTCTGGAGGGTCAGGTCCCTGGACCTCTCCACCTCCTGCTGGGTGGGACCTGCTAAGAGCCAATCGTCGAGGTAGGGGTAAATTCTGACACATACCCCCCCCCGATGCCTGAGATGGGCTGTCACCACTGCGATGCATTTGGTGAAGACCCATGGGGCTGATGACAGAACAAACGGCATGGCTCAGAACTCGTATAGGGTCCATTCAGCTCTGAAGTGGAGGAACCGCCAATGAGACGGACAGATTGGGATGTGAAAGAACGCGTCCTGCAGATCCAGTGAACAGAACCATGTTTCGCTCCAAGGATGGTATGATCTGGGACAGAGTGACCATCCGAAAGGTGTGTGACCCGAGATACTGATTCAGGTCGTGCAGATCTAGAATGGGGCGCCGGCCCCCCATCCACTTGGGCACCAGGAAGTACCTGGAGACAAAGCCTGGGTCTCCTGAAGAATCTGCCACTGGAGCTACTGCCTCCTTGAGGAGGAGCTGAGCGATGTCGTCTCGGAGAGCTGACAGTATGGACAGATACTCTTTCCTCCCGTGGGGCGCGGGCTCGGCTTGGAGGGTACTGCTCGAATTCCAGAGGTGGTCCCTGACCCACCACCTCGAAGACCCACCTGTCCATAGTGATAGCAGACCACGCGGAAAGGAAGTGGCGGAGCCGGCCCCCCCATGGGAGGACCCAGAGCTGGCATGTCTGGAAAGGGGGTGGCAGCCCCCGCCCCATCACTGAGCAGGTTTGGAGGAGGAGGATCCAGGACCTGAACCTTGGCCTCCTTTATGGACCTGGGAGGGCCCGGGCTTGGGCCGGGGGCACCAAGCTTGAGCCTACTGCTGCCTTCCTTGAAAGGAGGGTTGCTGGGCCACAGGGGAAGAGTGCTGAAAAGGCTTCTTCTTCTTCTGCTGCTGCTTCTTATTTGAATAACCTTTAGCAGAAGTAGCATCCAAGGTGGCATTAGACTGCTCAATACGCTGAAGGTAACAAGCCACACCTGGCTCGAAAAGGTCAATGCCCAGGAAAGGCACATCAGCTAGTTTGTGCTGAGTATCTGCCGGGAAAGAGGAGAGTCTCAGCCAAGCCCTGCGACAAGAGGCAACTGCAGCTGCCAACGAGTGGGCACAAGAATCCACAATGTCCAGAGCGGTCTGAAGCTGCTCTTTGGCAACAGCCCGGCCCTGGTCCCGGACATGCTTGACTGTGATCTGCACATCCACGGGGAGGTGTGGGAGGACTTCATCCAAAGACCCCAAAAGGGCATGGTAGAAGTGTGCCATGGTGATAGCTAAACTTGTCTGACGGAGGCTTAAAGATGAGGCAGCATAGACCTTTCGAGCTGAATGATCCAAGTTTTTGGATTCCTTCTCAGGAGGTCGGTCAGTGTCAGCAGAACTGCCAGTATGCCTGAACACAGAGGCGGCCACCAGGCTCTCGGCTGAAGGGTGCTCTGTGAACCCCGCAAGGGACCCCATGGGCACCGCACACTTGTGGGCCATGCGGGCAGATGGAGCTGGACAGGAGGCAGGGCGCTGCCAAAGTTCTAAGGCCAGGCCAACTATGGCCTCGGCCACAGGAAAGGCCTCCATTGGGGTATCCCCTCTCTTAAGGATGTCTGTGAGAGTGTACTACGCCTTTTTCTGGATAGGTTCCAGGGGCATCCCTGTAGACTCAGAGATGAGACGAAGAATGCCCTGAAAAGACGAAGGACCTTCCTCCGTCTCTATCCCACCAGCCAATTCGTCATCCCTGGCATGAGAATATAGGCCGGTCTCATCTGAATCCGGATACACGGTCGACCGCCCAGGTCACCTTTAACCCGCTGAGGCCTGTTCGGGGTGACAGTGACCGAAAGACACCGGGGAAGCCCAGTGTCTGGTCTATCTTCCTTAGAAGGAGCCCTTCCCACAGGCTGTTTGGGCAGCGGTTCCACCACAATCGGTGGAGACCGGTTTAGGTCGAACCACAGGTTTCGCTGGCTCAGCGGGCGGGGGAACCGACTCAATCGGCTCTAAAGGAGTTGGCTTCGGCCTGGGAGGTGAAAGCCAAGTAATAGCCGGGGTAGAAGCCGGGGTTGGCTTGTGCCCGGACAAAATCAGCTGCTGCCACATGAGGTCCTCATAGCGCCGGAGTTTCTGCCAGTGCCTCTCCTCATCCAAGGAGGACGAGGATGACCAATGGCATTGCCTCTTTTTGAGCACTTGTGGCTCTTCCTCGGCCTGTTGGTCGAGGGGGTCCTAGACCTCGATCGAGATCGGACGGACCGATTCGGTCGCCCAGGAGACACCAGCGGGACCGTTGATTTCTCGGGGTTGGGGACCACTTCCTCAACGGGATTCCCAGCGGGCTGGGTCTCCTGGTGGGGGAAAGAAAGGACTGGAGTCCGACTGAGAGAATCGTCGACCAGAGTCGGCGACAGGGTCGATCGAGATGATGATTATTTCAGCCTCGTCAATCAACACTTCGGTCAACTGGCCAGACGGCAAAGCCGAGAAGCGGCTGAAGAGGCAATTTCGACTGAAGTCAAGACTGCTGGTTCCTGGGACCAAGATCTCTCCCAATCCCAAGAGCGTCTTCGCTGAGACGAAGACGATCCCGGGTCCTTTTCCCGCTTACAGGACCGAGAGGAGTGCATGCCCACAGGACCCGCTCCCTTAGTCGGGAGAGACTGGCACAACTCTCGGAAAGAACCCAAGAAGGTGGAGCCCCAGTTGAGCGGAATGAAGAAGCTCCAACAGGATGATTCCGCGTCCTGAGCCGCTTCCTCCTAGAAGGCTTGCATGCGTTCCAATTGCTCAGTGGATCCCGAGGCCACGGAAACTGCCCACTAAGCCTCCTTTGATTTCACTGGAGGGTTCCACTTTTCTGGCCTCCCCAACTTCAGGCATGCGAGACGGTCGTCGAGGACGTTAGAGTGAAATGCAAGACAATAATCGCACTTCGAGGTGTCATGGTCGATACCCAGGCAATAGACGCACACGGTGTGGGGACTGGTGCATGACATGTTCTGGCCACATGAACACCGACGAAATCTGGGGGAAGACTTGTCTTCCATAATCAAAGAAGAGCAGTCACGATTGCTAATGCGAACTAGATAAAGGTTTTGAAGCCAGGGCCTACAAAATGTGGGAGCACGAAGGAGGCAACCAGAATCTTCCGGCGGAAAGGACGATCTGACGTCATGGGGTGGAGCCGAGGGATATAACACCTGGGTAGGTGGGAGGAGCCAGTTTGAAGACCTTCCAGCGATCCTTAAAGGGAAAGGTACATGCCAAATAGTGTGGATGAACAACATATCCATGATCCTAGAACTGGTCTTCCATCTTTGAGTTTCACATGAGGCTCCTTTGGTGCAATAAATATATGGAGGCACAATTTAAATTTGTTCACTGCCTGTACCTCCACCCCGCCCCCAGTGGTGGTGCGTATATTTCTCCCAGGATCTTGCCTTGCAGAAGGCCACTGAGTCAAAAGTAGATTCCCTGGTAAAAGAATTAACATGTTCAATCCCTGCCATAATCTTTTTTTTTATTTTTACCTCCTCGGCTGGGGTGTTCCTATGGTTCCTCATTTCAGGCTTCCTTGCCTCGGCTGCTGCCCCAGACCCAGTCAGAGTTCAGACCCTTATCACCATGCCATCCCAGGTCACTTCACAGTGGGGATTTATCCCGCACACTGCGGAAACCTGGAGGATGAAGGGGAGCTGACTTAAGTGGGTGCGCCGCGACGCTGATGGAGTTTGCCATCATCATGTCGGAGGATTTTGTCCTTTTATCTCCCGCGTAGGCATGCAGTGGCATTAAGGGCGTCCCTGTGCATGCGATCATCCACAGTCACGCACGCACACCTGCCCGCTCCAGCCCCCAGTTTGATCCCGAACCTGCACCTGCCCCCAGTCACTGCCAGAGCCAGTGTTTCAGCGATCCCCAAGGAGGAGAGCAGTCCGTGGGGCGCTCAAACCTCCCTCCCCGGCTGATCCCAGACGTCCAGAGTCCATTCCCGAACCCAGGTCGCTGGCGTGGTGTTAGGTGTGACGTCCAGCGCCACAACACTCAGCGCCACTGGGCCGGCTCAATCCCTGCCATAATTGATTGTTGGCTATACTACCCACGTTCCTTAAACCTCACAATCTTTTTTTTTACCTCAAAATTATTTCTATTACATAGATACATAGACAGTGTCGGCAGATAAGGGCCTATGGCCCACCCAGTCTGCCCATTTGAGCTTGTAAGTTCAGTTTATGTTTTCCTAGAAGTCTGTTGCCCCTTACCCCTGACCTCCAGAATTCCTTTACGACTATCCCATGCATTCTTAAATCCCGTGATTGTTTCAGCCCCCACCACTTCCTCTGGCAGGGTGTTCCACTTGTCCACCACCCGTTCTGTGAAGAAATTCTTCCTCATGTTTCCTCTGAATCATCCTCCTCCAACTTCATCCATGCCCTCTAGTCCTGGAACATCTTTTCGGCTTAAAAATAGTGTATTCCTGCACCCTGTTCCTCCCTGTGAGATACTTGTATGTCTCTATCATATCCCCTCTCTCTCCTCTCCTCCAGGGAGTACATGTTCAGTTCCTTCAACCTGTCTTCATAGGACTTGTGATGCAATGCATGCACCATCTTTGTTGCCCTCCTCTGAACCTTCTCTACCCTGTCTATGTCCTTACGTAGATATGGTCTCCAGAACTGTACACTGTACTCAGGTGGGGCCTCACTAGTGTCTTGTATAGCGGAATTATGACCTCCTTTTCCTGCTGGTGATGCCCTGCCTATACATCCCAGCATCCTATTTGCTTTACCTGCTGCCTTGTCACACTCTTTTCCTACCTTGAGGTCATCAGAGATGATAACCCCAAGATCCCTTTCCTGCTTAGTGCTATATCCTCACCCCCAACTGATATATTGTGCCAGGGTTTTGTGCCCATATGCATTATCTTGCACTTCTTTGCATTGAATTTCAACTGCCAAACCCTGACCATTCTTCAAGTTTCTGCAGGTCCCTTCTCATTCTATCTACACCCTCTGGTGTGTCTACTCTGTTACAGAGCTTTGTGTCATCAGAACAGTGAAATTCTGCCTTCTAGGTCCTGTGCAATGTCACTGATGAAGATGTTAAATAGGACCCGGTCCCAGCACTGATCCCTGTGGTACCCACTGGTCACTCTTCCCTCTGTGAGTGACAGCCATTTACCACCACCCTCTGTGTCCTGCCACCCAGCCAGTTACCTACCCACCACACTACTGTCCTGCCCACACCCATATTCCCTAGTTTGTGTAATAGTCTTCTATGTGGCACAGTGTCAAAGGCCTTGCTGAAGTCCAGATAGGCCATGTCCACTGCCTTCCCTGATCCACCTCCCTAGTCACCCAGTCAAAAAATTCAACGAGGTTGGTCTGACATGACCTCTCCCTGGTGAAACCATGCTGCCTTGGGTCCTGTAGTCCATTGACAACCAGATGTTCCACCAATCTCTCCTTCAGTAGTGCTTCCATGATCTTCCCCTACTCGAGGTGAGGCTGACTGGTCTGTAGTTCCCTTCCTCTTTGTTCCCACTTTTGTATAAGGGGACTACATCTGCTGTCCTCCAGTCTTTGGGTACCTCCTCTGTTTCCAGTGATCGGCTAAACAGGATAGCCAGAGGTTCAACACCACCTCTCTTAGTTCTTTAAGGACCTAGGGGCGCACCCCATCTGGCCCCATTGCTTTATCAACTCTTATTACTTCCAGTTCCTTCAGGACCCTTTCTGTGTAAAGGGACTTGTGTCCATTCTGCACCATTCTCACCCTTGTACTCCCTTCAGACCCATTACCCTCCTCTTCCTCAGTAAAGACTGAGCAGAAATACTTGTTCAATATGTCAGCTTTACTGTTGTCATCCTTCACGTGGCCCCCATCCTCCCCCTTCAGTCTCACTATCCCCCCTTTGCCTTTCTTTTTTCACTTATGTACCTGTAAAAGGTTTTGTCCCCTCTACCCACTGATTTTGCAATGTGTTCTTCTGTCTGAACTTTGGCATCTCTTACTGACCTCCCTGCCTCCCTTTGCTTCTCCTGGTACTTCTCTCTATCCCCTTCTGCCTGTGTCTTTTTGGCTTTCACTTTCTTTGCTACCTCTTTGGAAAACCATAATGGTCTCCTCTTCCTTTTCCTTTTGCTAACCTGCTTAATGCATAATTCTGTTGTTCTTGTAATCCCCATTTTAAATACTGCCCACTGTTCCTCAACCCCTGATTCCTGTCCCATTCCCCTTAATGCCTCTTTCAAGTATCTCCCCATTTTCCCAAAGTCTGCCCCCCTAAAATCCAGGATACGTGTTTTTGTGTGGTTTGGTTCTGCTCTTTCTGTGATTTCAAACCACAATGACTGTGGTCACTGTTCCCCAGGTGCTCCCCACTGTTACCTCCATCACACTGTCCCTGTTTGTGAGCACAAGGTCCAGTATTGCCTTCTGCAGTTGGTTCCATGACCAGTTGCTTGAGGAGGGCACCCTGAAGGAGTCCAGGATAAATCTGCTCTAGTTGATGCTGCTGCTGGGATGCTCCAGTCACGTCTGGAATATTAAGTCTCAACCAGTACTACCTCACCCTTGTCTGCCATCCTTTGGATGGCTAGCATCAACTCCTATCTGTTTCTTCCTCCTGGGCTGGTGGTCTATAGACCACACCTGTCTGGATGGCTGTCCCCATTTTCCTTTCCAGCTGAACCCACAGTATCTCTCCCCATTTTGTTCCTCCTGGATCTCTGTGGCCCTTATGTCATTTTCACATACTGTGCCCTCCTCCTCCCTTCCTGCCTGCTCTGTCTCTTCTGAATATGTTGTAGCCAGGTATGGCCATCTCCCAGTCATGGTTATCATTACACCAGGTTTCAGTGATGGCCACAATGTCCAGGTCTGACTGCACCATGACAGCCTCCAGATCTTCCATCTTGTTGCTAAGGCTCCTGGCATTTGCACACATGGCTTCATGATTTGACCTCCTATACTGTTTGCTGTTCTACTCCAGCCCCTTCCTTGGTTGTCCTTTATCCCTGGTTCTCCTTGCTGTCTGCCCTTCTGCTGAATTTTGCCCCTTTCTGCCTATCCACCTCTTGGGCACTAATCTCCATCTTTTGCACACTGCTTTGCAGAGATAGCCACTCCTCTGGTTCACTGGTTCCACTGCTAGCTGTGGGGGGTGAGCAAGTAGGTACCCTCCTTGCTGGCCTGCCACCACCCTTTGCTAGTTTAAATGCTTGTCAATGTAGCATTTAAACTTATCATTGAGTGCTTGGATTCCCCTCCAGGATGGATGCAGGCCGTCAGGCTTGAACAAACCTCCATCCCTCAGGTGGGTCCCAGTCACCAATGAATCCAAACCCTTCCTCACAGCACCAGTTCTCCAACCATGAGTTAAAGTTCCTGGTGCATGCACTCTATGCTCTCCTTGCCTCTCGCAGGTAGTACTTCTGAGAAAGTGACAGAAGTAGCTACTTGCTTGAGACCCCTCCCAAGTTCCTAAACTCTTCCTGAACTCCTTTGGCTCCCATTTGCCAGGTCATTAGTACCTAGGTGGATAATGACATCCAGCTCACCCTCCGTCTTGCCTTCCAGTGATCCCCAGGATCTTCCTTCCATCCCTCCATGCCGTGGCACCTGGTAGCACCTCACCTCCCTGTCCCCCTCCTGTGTTCCTAGCTGGATCCCTCTTGTGATGGAGTCCCCACCAGGATTCCCTTCCTCCTCCTCTGGGGTCCACTGCTTTCCCTCAGAGTCACCTCCTTGGCTAACCTCCACATCCTTTCCTTCCACTTCTCTGGGTACCGCTATTTGGTTGTCCCCGTTTGCCAGTGTGGCATATGAGTTCTTGAGTGGAATAGGATCTGGGATGTGCCTCTGCCTGACCGCTCTAACCCTCCCTGAGCCCACTGTCATCCAAGTGCTCCTCGTTCTCGGCATCCTTTGAGGCAGTTGCATTGGACTGGGTGGTCTCTGGATAGGGGTGATGGTACTCCTAACCCAGTTTACTTCCGCTCTGAGTCTGGCTACCTCATCCGCGGTCCAGAGATGCATGCAGATAGGGCAGCACCTCAGTGTCCAGAAGGTCTGCCTGAATATGGCTGCCCACAGCCACTGCATTGCACCACTCCCCACATTATACTGCAATTATACTGCTATTCCACTACTTGTCTGCTACTGAAGCTCTCCAGTTCCTTTTTATTAATTTACTGTCCTAAAATCCTGCCACTGATCCTCAGATACTTTTCTTAAAAAAAAAAAAAGAAACCAATAAATAGGCAGTATAGCATATAGTATAGCGCAGTGGTCTAAGGCTCTGAGCTACAAATCTGGTGACATCCAGGAGACCAGACCTCGGTTTGAATCCCACAGCTTCCACTTGCGTACTGTGTGACCCTGAGCAAGTCACTTAACCTCCTTGTGCTCCCAGGTCGCTCCTGTAAAAAAGCTTTCAGCTTAGTGTGCTATACCCGGTTAAACAACTAAATAAATACAACGTGCTGAGGGTGGGCTTCTTCCCCCTTATGCCCCTCCTACTTCACACCCCTTACTATACCCTGTGTTTAGCTCCTGTCAATCAGATTTAACAGGGCATATAATTAAGAGTTGGGGAGGGAGGAAGGAAATTTGCAGCAATTAAAGACAGCACAGAATTACACCACCACTACGTTTTAAATTTTCAACAGCCCAAAAACAATTCTAATTAAAGACAACAAAGAAAGTACAGTGTCACTAAAAGCCCCAATCTAAGTTTAAAAGAAAAATAGCAATTACCAGTTACTCTAAAGCACTGAATTGAATATGTTTCCTTCCTTCCTCTTCTGGCTTCTTCTCTTATTAGTGCAAATACGTAAAGTTCTGATAAGGTGACCCTTAGGTACGTTTGAGGCTACATGTGTGGGGTGACAACTATTCTACAACAGTAGACTGGTCCGATCAGTTACTTTCTGAAAAAGACCAATACACACTTGTCAGTTGCCAGTCTTAAATATCCATTGGTTTAGGAAATTAACAGTCTCAGCCCTAGCATTCACCTTAAAAAGGACATGAAATCACTTCTAATTGGCAGCTGTTCATTGAGTTGTTATTCTCGGAAGTTATATGCATTCCCCTAAATTATGCATATTTAACTCTGTATCTGAATAAAAAAGTGATACAAGAAAACTGTCATTTGCATTGTTTTATTTTTATGGGCAACATTCTGTTACAGTTCTCTTCATGGAACCAGTAATTTGGAGTTTTTACTTTGTCATGGTTTGTGCAAAGAACTCTAAACATAGTTCTGATAAGTCAACATACATGTGACCTCTGTGCCAAGTCAGGGTGGCTAAACTTGGGACTGTCAAATTCGTTACCAGGTATGCCTTCTAGCTAAAAAGTCTATGCTGGGGCTTGCATCTCCTGGTGTTCAAAGCCTTTTCTCCCCCACCGAAAATACCCGCACCACTAGGGGGTCCAACATCCTGACCTTAAAAGTCCCTTTCCGCTGCAACACCCAGGGCCAGCGCTCCTTCTTATATCATGCTCCCCTCTGGATGAACTCTCTCAGCGAGGACATGCTATCCAGTACTAAACTCGGCCCATTCAAAGCTCAGCTTCATTTATCTTGCAACCCTAAGCTGTTGTGACTGCTACTTTTAACCTGCTCAAGCCCCTATCAACACCTCCACTTCCCCCTTCATATTTCTCTCAATGCCTCCCTAAGTTTCCCTAGCCATGTTCCTCCATCTCCGCCACCCCAACTCAGATCTACATGCCCCCACCCCAATCTCCCCCTCCACAGCAGTGAAGGCACTCTGCTTGCTGCCATCACTGCTGTCCTTTTATCCTGTTGGATCCATGTCTGGAAGCCTGGTAAAAAGACTGGTGATGGATTAATCCTGTTTACTTTCTTTGATTATATGACCCAGGGTGACTGGTGTGTGCTGCTGCTCTCTGCTTTTTGGAAACTTTTCTAGCTAGCAGTCTTCTAGTGGGCTGCCCGCTCTGATGTCATACGTCGATGTCACCCTATCCTATAAGAGTGGGTGGTTCCCACGCCATCCTCAGTTCTTCTCCCACCGTCGACTATCGCACATCGAACTTCATGGAGCTCTGCCAGCTTCAGTAGACTGTCATTTCATCAAATTTCGTTGAAACTTCTACAATCGCTTTCTCTCCCTAGTTTTTCTCTCTT
Organism: Neoceratodus forsteri; assembly: GCA_016271365.2. Classification (NCBI taxonomy): domain Eukaryota; kingdom Metazoa; phylum Chordata; order Ceratodontiformes; family Ceratodontidae; genus Neoceratodus; species Neoceratodus forsteri. Next base: position 81,131,715 of record JADMNL010000034.1, read on the forward strand.
TCTATCTCCGGAAATCTCTTTAAGAAGTGTGCCTGCCGGCAGAAGATACCCGAGAAGGACGACCAAGAGGCCTGCGTCTGCTGTCTAATAAACATGACACCCAGGCTTGTGTGATGTGCTGCAGCTTCAACCAGGCTACCAAGTGCCGCCGAGTACAGACCTTGGAAATTTTCCTGCTGAAGCAAAAGGTCGCCCAGATGGAGAAGGAGCTTCAGGCAAGAAGTTCTTCCACTTCCCCCTTGACGTCCTCAGGCTTGCAGCTCTCCAAGGCCCGGGACAAGTCAGCAGGGAAACACAAGCACCGAGACAAGGATCGTCCCAAGAAAGAAACCCGGTCCTCCTTGTCTCGCTCCTGGTTGCCATTTCGTGCGTTGACAGTAGGAGGGCCTTCCTCGTCGTCAGAAGCAGCCCCCTCTGCCTCGCACGCCCTTCCTACTGCAGGGCTACTGTTGGCAGAGCCCCCTCCAATATCTTGGTGGCAGGTGGTGGTTCCAGGGGTTCCAATGCCCCAACTTCTCAGCCCCTGCTGTTCAATCCCTTGTTTTCGGTGGACACTCAATCAGGTGGCTCAGCTAGCTTGTCGTCTATGAGCTTGGCTTTGGTGATCACTGGGGCACAGCCTAACCCCCCGCCATCAGCCTCGGCCATTTCTTCGGCCTCTGTCTTGGCACTGGGCCATTACCCTCTCCAGAGTCACCCCAGCTTGAGCCCCGGTTGCAGTCACCTTCTCCAATGCCATCCCACACCAGGGAGCTTCCCCACAGGCCTCTGCCTGTTTGGCTGCCCTCTGTAGTGCCACCCTCAGCGTTCCCTCAGCCGACACTGGTAAATCTGATGCCGACTGTGGTGGACTCTCACTCTATGTTCCACACCTTGTGGGATTTCATGCAAGCTAAGCTCACCAGTCCCCAAGGCCGTTCCTGCAGCGGCCTCTCTCACCAGGCACTGTGCCACTCCTCCAGTGGGGCCATGGCCCATGCCCAGGGAACTCACTCCCCTTAGGAACTGGGGGACAAGGGTGGGTACTACCGGCACAGTTAGATTCCCACCAAGCCCAGAAAGGCAGACAGATTATATCAGGCCCCATCAGGGAGGTCTTTCTTCGCTGATCAGACTCAAGCGGATTCAGTGGTCATCAGTGCCACCCACGACAGTACCAAGAGGCCTGAGCATTTCGGGTTCTTGCCCCCAGATAAGGAGTCCCAGAGGCTGGATCACATTGGCAAGAGAACGTTTGCCTCTGCTACACTGACCATCAGTGTTGAACTACATTGCCAATATGGTCTAATACCAAAACCAGTGCTGGGGCCAGGCCCTTGAAACTGCTCAGACCCTCCTGGAGGATCTACAAACACAGTAAATGCTGCAGTCTTTCAAAGCAGGTTCCGATGTTAGCACCCACTTCCTCAGGGCTGTCTACGACACTGTGGACGCCTTGGCCAGGGCTGCCGCGGCGGGCATTTGCCTAAAAAGACACTCTTGGCTACTGGTGTCAGGCTTTGCCCAGGATGTTATATTGTCCATCCTGAATACCCCCTTTAGAGGCTACAGACTTTTTGGCACAGATGTGCAGGACATACTCTCTCAACTGTAAGACTTTGGCCGCACTTGCGGTCGGTCAACTGCATGTGCCACAATGACCAGCTCAAAAGTGGTCAACGAGTGCCCTTTTGTTGGCCTACCCATAGACCCAAGCCCTCAAACAAGCCTCAGGGCAAGCACTGGGTCGCCTCTGCCTTGCCTACCTCCTTCTCCACTATGGCAAAATCCCCCAGAGGAGGGGGCGCGGCTCCGGCCACACCTACCAGTTCGGCATGACTCCTTGCCCAACCCCCCCATAAGCCAGAGGTGGTTGTAGGGGGTCAAGCTTCTCCCTTCACTTGGGCAAGTTGACGGAAATCACTGGAGATACCCGGGTACTGCAGCTCACAGAAAGTGGCCACACACTGGAACTGCAGGTGTGGCCTCCTGAAAAACTTCCAGTTCTGTTCTATTATCCTCTAGACCACATCCCAGTGCTCTGGGAGGACATTCACTCTTTGCTATGCAAAAGGGCCATAGAACCTGTCCCAGAGACCCAATAGGGCAGAGGGTTCTACTCCCCTTTCTTCCTGGTCCCCAAATGCACAGGGGATCTCAGGCCCATTCTAGACCTCCGGGAATTGAATATGTCCTTTCAGTACAAAAAGTTCCAGATGGTGACTCTTCAGGGTCTGATGCCCCTTCTGCACCAGGAAGATTAGATTTGCCCCTTCGAAGAGATCACGTGATGCAGGCAACCTAGTAGAAGCAAGGACTCAGAACTCCTGACCTCTGCTCTCCATCACTGCATTTAAAACTATAATTTCAATGAGTACAGCCAGAAATACCACCACTAAAAGTCAGAGCCTACCTACAGCATTCGTTCTGAGTCAAAACCTCATCGCTACTGGTCTTGTGCACCTCGACAGATGCTGATAGGAGGCAGGCCCTGCTGTGACACATGCTGCCTCCCTCACCAGAGAAGATGCCTAAAAAATCAAAAGCCCAAGGAACTATAGCTGGCAAAGGTGCTTCTACAGCCACCCAAGTGGTCCCACTCACGGAAAACCGCTTCCCCTAAGAGCTAATGCCATTCCGGGAGACGTTAAAAGAAATCTCCTCAGAGTTAAAATCCATGAGAAATGACCTGGTGGACCTGACCCATAGAGTGGGAGACAACGGAGGCCCATTCCTCTTTGCTCGAACACTGGAAAGAAAAGCTAGACCCAGAAGTGGTGCTACTCCATCAGCAAATTCACAGGTTGCAATTGAAAACCCAGGATCTCAAAGGGAGAAGCAGGTGCAATAACATCCTCATTATGGGCTTACCAGAATCAGAAGAAAATACCAATATCCTAGCCTTTCTACAGAAGTTCCTGCAAAAAGTTGTGGGCCCTGCCTATCAAACTGAGTGAGCCCACAGGTCCCTCAGGCCTAGACTGCAGCTAGAAGCGCCCCCCCCAAAAAACCAATAACATTAACATTTCTGAGTTTTGTCAAGAAGCAGGACGTCCTCACTAAGGTGCGTGAGCTACAGGCAATAACTTGGGAGGGCAACAGGCTAAGCATAACCCAGGATCTCCCCTATGAGATACGCCAAAAATAGGTTTCCATTTCATCCCTTAGTGAGTAAGTTAATAGCCGCTGGAATCCCCTTCAAAATTATGTACCCCGCCAAGCTCCAAGTTTCCGTAGAGGGCACCTGGTCCTCATATGATTCGTCACTAAAGGCTGCAGCTGAACTACCAAACTCCCAGATCTGTTTAAAGCAGGCTGAGTCTACAATCAAGCTTACAAGGAAGTTTATGTTTTGTGAGGAGCTAAATATCTCTTGAATACTTGTTGCTATAACTTAATTGTAGATACTTTGTGGCGAGCGGTCTCTTTCCTCGGGGGTCCAGGACCTGGTCGGCTGGAGTGGGATGTCTTGGATGCCCTGGTTCAGCTAGGTCTCACCTTACTGATCGATTGTAATCAGCTCGGCCTTGATGTCACGGTGGGAACCTTTGTTGTGGCTGGGTTTCAGGGGGAATTTCTTCTCCTGGGACTTGCTTCATTCTGCTTACATTATCCTCCCCAAGGGACTTCCAGATATTTGAACACTGGTGCCCTGAAGGACTTTTCTGCATCTACAAGTACTTATTTTAATGTTTTCAATCCTAGTGCAAGATTTATATGATTTTGGCTGTTGAATTAAGGGTTGACGTGCTGCTTCCTTACTGTTGCATGCTTCATCCAGACTAGGTGGCAAGTGTCCTGCCAGTCTGCATTTGTTCAGTGTTCTTTGTCAACTCTGTGGCTCAGCTCCTGATAAGCTCAGACCTCCAAGATCGTTACTGGCACTTAATGCCCCGGGAATCAGCATATCAGTGCTTAGGTAACTCATGGGTCACCTCACCGAGGGGATACTTAGTGGTGCTCGAACGCACAAATTGGATTAGAGGTGAACAGGATCCCACCTTGTGTGGTGCCTCCTCTCCCTTTAGCAGGCTGACATGCCAGCCAGACCCTGACACTTAGCATTGGAGAAGAACTTGCGCTGGCACGTTCTAACTTCGGCCGGGGTATCATTTTGGTCGTCAGGTAGACAGCCATAATAGGTGACCCCAGTCAGCTCTAAGAAGAGTTTGTTTAGTGGTGGGAGGCATAAGCAGTTGGTGGGGGGGGGGCGCTCTGGGATATGCTGGCTCAAGGTGGAGCTGCGCAGCATTCTGAGTAATGGGGGGGGGACTGCTCTTTACCACCTTTCCTCATATGGACAACGGGTTACTGGGTATTTGCACTGATTCTTATTATTACAGGGCTTCTGCTGTCCTCAACAGACTTATGTTTCTCAGTAGTTCGGTTAGGAGGTGAGGTGGTTATAGAGTTACAACGGGTTAATGTCTCCCTTATTTGACTGCTGCAACAAGGGTTAACATGCAAGGTATAGGGAGGACCTTTGTAAATAGTTGCTGGGGATTGGTGTGGGGGGGGTAGGGGCGGGGAGGGACTTGTGATAGCCAGGATACTGGGCGCATGGCAATGTGGGGGGGGAGAGGAGGCGGATGGGATAGAGGAGTTCATCTTCCTTTATCAAATTCTATTAGCATCATTACAATATTTCAGTGCGTGGCTGTTGTTACTGTTAAGAGGTTTGTTATGGGAGAAGGTTCTCGGGGGAGGGATGGAGTGTGTTAAATTATGGTTCCTATTTACTCATTGACTGTAATTATTCTAGACAATGGCTAATCTAGCAGTCAAAATTATATCTTGGAATGTACGAGGGGTAAGGGAACAACTCAAGACATACCAAATATTTAAACATCTTGGAGTAATTAGAGCCCAGATTGCCCTCCTCCAGGAGACCCATCTCTTGTCCCAGGAATCCCAGTGGCTCCACAGACATGGGTTCAGCCAAGTCTTTGCTGCAGGACAGTCCACCTCAGGAAGGGGGGTAGCTATTATAATCTCAAAGAGCATCGCATTCCAGGTGGACCAGACGATTTCTGACCCACAAGGCAGGTTTCTGTTGGTCAAGGGCGTACTGGACAGGATGGAAATTATCTTAGGAAGTATTTATGGTCCGGTGGGAGGGGATCCTACTTTCCTCATAGACCTAGCGGATAAAACTGCATCCCTTTAACCGGCCTCTTTAATCTTAGAAGGGGACTGGAATCTCCCTCCCACTCAGGATCTAGACCGTTCATCCCAACATACTCGTCCACAATCCCCGGCTCAACGAGGATTTTAAAGATATGCTCAGGATATGTGACCCCTGGAGAATACTACACCCGTCCACCAAGGCTTTCTTGTTTTACTCCACAGTGCACCTGATATCGTCCGGAATTGAATATATACTAACCAGTCTGGCCCTGTTACCCAAAGTAAAGATGGGGCATCAACCCAATAGTCCTTTCTGACCATTCCGTGGTATGGCTCAGTTTCCTTCCCATTAGTGATTCTCAACCTGGTCCGACATGTTGATTAAATATGCAACTCCTTAAGGATGACTTCATAGTCAAGAGAGTTAATACAGGAATTCTTAGAGTCCAACTTAAATTCAAGTCCTAGATTTGACCATATATAGTGTGCCCTAAAATGTTACTTAAGGGGGGAATTCATATGCTTAGCTTCGAAGAGAAAATGTATACGAGAAGCTAAAGCTTTGCTAAAACAGATATATACCCTAGAGAGATCCCTATCCCCTTGTCACCGATTCCCTAACCTCCCTGCTCTCACTAAGGAATGACTATTCCCTATTGCTACAAGAAAAAGCAGAATACACCATACTCAAAACCCAATCCACCTACACAGAGCAAGGGGACAAGGCGGGATGATTACTGGCGTTACGCCTGAGAAAATTAGAAAGTTTGCAATAATTCAGGCTATAGAAGACCAAGATGGGAGAGTTCAAACCAGCCCTAGAGGTATTGCTCAAGTTTTTGAACGCTTCTATACTAAACTACTGTATATAGTAAAAGAGACTCACCTCCTTCCCAGCTGGAAATGGAAAATTATCTAGCTAAGATCCCCCTCCCAACCCTGGATGAGACTCAACAGGCCTTCCAATCCTCTCCCATCTTACTGCATGAAGTGGAACAAGCTATTAAAAGTCTTGCATCGGACAAATCCCCTGAACCAGATGGGTTTTCTTCTAATTTCTACGAGTGTTTTCTTAAAGAAATATCTCCTCTATTATTCAGTCTCTTCCATTACCTTCTGTCAGGCGAATCTCTGGATCCCTCTCTTCTTGAAGCCATCATCATGTTACTTCTCAAACCGGATAAACCCCCAGTCCAGTCTTCGAGTTGCCATCCTATCTTCCTTCTAAACTGTGATATTAAAATTCTAACCAAGATCCTTGCCTCCAGGATCCGGCAGATATGGTTACCTCTTCTCAGCCCAGAGCAGGTTGGATTTGTTCCTGGGAAATCCTCATCTGACCATTTACGTAAACTAGCTACACAGCAATCTTCTTTTATTTAGAGATGTTCTACCATGATATGCAGTAGGGTGGATCATGTAGTGTAGTGCAGTGCAGCCCAAGGGCGAGAATTTTACTTGATGCGTTCCTAATCCTACAGAAAACAGACTCCACTTGTTCTTTTCCAGTGTGACTGTTCAGCAGAACAAACCAGATCAAAACAAAAGTAATCACAACACCTTATAAATAAAAACCTTTTTATGTCCCCGCAGTCAATTCTGACCCTCTTACATGACAACAGAGCTGGTAATGACTCATCAATGGAAAGAAAAATCACATCGATTTATTTCGTTTTGTTTTTTTTTACCAGAAAAGCAGGGCTAGGCAAATCTAAAAGGGGAGATGATGCAGACTGGATCAGATTAAGCTGTTGGTTGCATTTTAGAGGTATTAGTTAAAGAGTACGTGAGTGAACCTCTAAACACCACCCAACGTTTCACAGTTTTGTTTTTTTTTTGTTGTTATTTTATTTATTTAATATATCGGATAGACCTTTGAGCGTGAGCTCTTTTACAAAGGTTCCACATCAGGGTAGACAAATAAGACAAATACACATATACAATGGTTACAGATGCCTGCTCATTGGCATATAAGAGCATTTACATGAGAGTTACACAAATTGTAGAGAGAAAAGAGTACTAGTAACAGAGTAGAAGCTATTTCAGAAAAAATGATTGACAGTATCATTTAACCAGTAAACCCCCTTCAGGCGACCACCAAAATCCGACTGTTGGGCTAAAGTTGAGAAGACTGCATAGGGGTTTATGCTTATTCAGATTGCACTGTACTCTGAACCTCATCATGGCATCGTGACAAAGCACAGAGTACATTGTGAAATGTTGCCTGACCTGTGGGGGCTCACCTAAGCTCTATCAATTTCTGACTAGTAAATGAAATATTTTCTGCACTGAGGAGTCTGCAGCCTTTCAGTGACCAGTGAGTAAGTTCTTTTATTTATTTTTTTCAGGCTTCCCCTGGTGCAAGTAGCATCACTTTCTCTTAGAGCAGTCCTCTTCTCTTTAAATGTCAGCTTCGAGATGGGAGTTTCTATACATATATCTATTTATTTAGTTGTTTTTTGTTGACCAGGAAAGTATAACAAACATAGCCGTCTTTCATCACAAAAGTGTAAAAACAGAATTTACTTCTGTACAAATAAATAACCCAAAGTCAGGCTCAATGATGCTTATAGACGGGAGGCCAGGCCTAATTTATTTATTTCATTTTGGTAACCGGGTAAACCCACTGAGATCAGGGGTCCCTTTTTCAGGGGAGACCCAGGATTAGTTACATAATAAGAGTCAGAAATCTACAGGCAGAATACACAAAACAGCTCCGTTTACAAGGAGAAAGCGTACATAACTAGTCAGGTTATTAGACAACATTAGTAAGGCAACAACAAGGTAATATATTGTCACACATTAACAAGAATAATATTAATGGTGCTAGTATGCCAGAGCCAGGGCCAGGCTCGATGGTACTTGTATGTGGGAGACCAGGCTCGATGGTGCTTGTATGTGGGAGACCAGGCTCGATGGTGCTTGTATGTGGGACTCCAGGCTCAATGGTGCTTGTATGTGGAAGATCAGGCTCGATGGTGCTTGTATGCGGAAGATCAGGCTCGATGGTGCTTGTATGTGGGACACCAGGCTCAATGGTGCTTGTATGCGGAAGATCAGGCTCAATGGTGCTTGTATGTGGGGGACCAGAGTCTGCATTTCCATTATGACTGCACCTAAACTGATGGAGCATAGGGCACCCTGCACTGGCAGAGCATTCAGGCTTTTGGGGAAGGGGGGCTGGCCAGATGATCTTCCTCCGAAGGGTCTCCCAAAGCAAAGTCCGCCTTAATCTTGTTGAGACGTTTGCCGGCTGTGCTTGGATTCGTGAAAAAAAAAGTTTTACCTGAATAGTTAACTTTCAGTCTCTCAGGGAGCTGAAGCAAGTGAGAGACTCGCAGTTCACAGAGGTCTACCTGCAAAGCATCAAAGCCTTTCTTTCGCAGGCAGGTGGCAAAACTGACGTCTGGAACAAATATGTTGCAGTTCCATTCTGAAGCTGTAGTGCCCCTTGGTTTTTCGTCACCTTTAAAATGCCATCCCTGATATGGGCACCACTGGCAGTAATTAGGATGGTGTATGGTTGCACTGGGGAAGCAGGGCATTTTCAAGGTGTGCAGGTGGACAAGTCCATTTCCAATGCAGCGTTTGAAATATTGATCATAAATTGCTTTAGGCCATGTCCCTCAAGCCCTTCCACAACTACTAAAAGGCATAAATTCGCTGACTGTGCACAATTTTCTAGGTGTTCCATACATATCCAGAGCATTTTGTTTTCAGAGACCAGGCTGGAAATCATCATGATGGATTTGCTCACTGAGTGGGAGGCTGCTTTCACAGTGACCTCCAAAGTGACTGTGTAGTCAGAAAGTTGGCTGAAGAAGAGAGAAGTGGGAGGAAAGACATCCAGCAGGGGCTAAACAAAAACACATGCTCAACTGATGCCATCAACCCAAAACAAGGTTTCCCTATTCCGTTGTACGGAGTGTGCTCTGTGCACAAGATCAATGTTAGTGGCTTGTTTTAGAGCTGGTGCACTAAAAATTAATTTTAAAAAGTAAAATGTCATTGAGAGTAGAAACATAGTCATTTAAGATCAGAAGGGTCTCTAGGTCCATCATGTCTCCCCCTAGTGATAATATAGTAGCATAGCCAGTTAAGCTTAGAGGGGGACTCTAGGTCCACTATGTCTGCCCCTTCCCCCACTGATTACACAGTAAAATAGTAATTTTAAGGTCAGGAGGGAGTCTAGGTCCATCATGTCCACCCCTCCCTCAGTGATAACATAGTAACTTAAGGTCGGAAGGGACTCTAGGTGCATCATGTCCACCCCCTCCCCCAGTGATAACATAGTAATTTAAGACAGGAAGGGACTCTAGGTCTATCATGTCCATGCCCCCCCCCATTGGTAACACAGTAATTTCAGGTTGGAAGGGTCTCCAGGACCATCATGTATGTCCCCTCCCTCAATAACAACATACTAATTTAAGAAAGGAAAGGACTCTAGGTCCATCATGTCGGCCCCTCCCCCAGTGATAACATATTAACATAATAATTTAACGTTGGAAGGGGCTCTAGGTCCATCATGTTATTGTCGTTCCCCCCCAAGTGGTAGCATGGTAATTTATGGGGATCATTGATACAGTATATAGTAAACAGTAAATGGAAATTACGTACCTACTGTAATTCTTGATCTTCTAGGACGAAGTGTCCACTACTCATTCACACTGATGGGACTATGCTGGAGGCGCTAGGACCCAGTGGGAGCCAAATTTTTTTCAGGAGGGATGGTGCCGAGGTAGGGCCGCAAGGAGCGGCACCGTGAGCCAGGCTTGTGCCATATAAACTACCTTGGCATCGACTCTCCAACCGCCTCAGTACCTGTTTTTCCGAGGAGGTGCAGCGTAACTAACCTAGTGAAAGACTAACCTAATGTCAGACATAAGATAGTCCGAATGACCCATGTAAGAAGGGTCAATATAACAAAGCCTTTACAGCCCAGACACTGAAAGAGTGAAGACCACAAACAGAGAAGTGAGCTTGGGGAATGGCGGGTGGGCGTGTGAATGAACGGTGGAGACTTCGTCCAATAAGATCAAGAATTACAGTAGATACGCAATTTCCATATCTTCCTGGACATAAAGTCTCCACCACTCATTCACACTGATGGGAGAATACCGAGCTAAAATAATACCCCCGAGACGGGCGACAGGAGAAGATGGGCACTCACTTAGGACAGAATTCCATTAAGGACTGCCCTGCCAAAGGACTGATGTTGTCTGGCATTGACATCCAAGACGCAGTACTTTATAAAAGTATGCACGGAGCTCCAAGTGACCGCACTGCAGATATCCGCAATGGGCACATTGCAGATTTCAGCCAGAGATGCCACGACTGCCCTGGTAGAATGAGCATATACCCTGCCTGCTAGCTTAACCTGTGCCATGGAGTAGCACTGGCGGAGTCATGCCACTAGCCATCTAGACCATGCTAAAAGAGACAAACAGTTGTTTAGACTTTCAGATTTCTTTTGTCCTGTCTAAGTAGAACTGCAAAGCTCTCTTTACATCCAGGGAATGAAGGGTACGGTCTCCCTCATTCTGGAAGTTTGCGAAGTAGGTAGGAAGGACCAAAGGCTGATTCAGATAAAATTCTGAGACAACCTTTGGAAGAAACTTGGGGTGAGTCCTAAGAACTACCTTATCTTTGTGAAATACAGTATCCGGTGGGGCCGTGACCAAAGCATGCATTTCTAATACTCTGTGGGCAGAAATGATGGCCACCAGGAAGGCCGTCCTCCAAGACAGAAATTTCAAGTCATAAGTAGCTAAAGGCTCGAAAGGTTTATGAGTGAGCATGTCTAGGACAAGGTTAATGTTCCAGGCTGCTACTGGATGCCTAACTGACGGTCTGGTATGCAGGATGCCCTTAAGAAACCTCTTAACCATGGAAAACTGAGCCAAAGACATGAAGAGTACAGGCTCATGGTACGCAGAAATTGCGCAAAGATGAACTTTGGCGGTGGAGTACTGTAGACCTGTGTTAGAGAGGTCCAGAAGATACTCCAGGACTCTGCTTGGTGGACACCAGGAGGATTTCACACACCACATAGAAAAACGCTTCCACTTAGCCGTGTAAGTCTTTTGAGTAGCTGGCTTGCGTGCAGCTAATAGAATATCTCAAACGCTACGAGAACCATTAAACCTGTTCACCTCTATGTCCTCAGAAGCCAGGCATGGAGGTGAAAGGACCTCAGGTTGGGATGAACTGCAGCTCCCTGGGTCAGTAGGTTCGTCTGAAGTGGAAGTGGTTTCGGGGAGGTTTCCGATAATCTGTTGATTAAAGGAAACCAGATTTGATGAGGCCAGAATGGGGCGATTTGAATCAGTCTGCCCCCCGTGCCTCCAATTTGAGCAGTACCCTCTGAATTAGGGGAAGAGGAGGAAACGCATATAGAAAGCATTTTGTCCACTGCAGTCAGAATGCATCCCGACAAAAAACGCCAGGTCCTGGATTTCTGGAGCAGAAGAGGCAGTTTTGCATTGAGTGGGGATGCAAAAGGTCCAGGTCTGGAGTTCCCCATTCATCGAAGAGTGATTTCACAACGGTTGCGTCAAGGGTCCACTCATGGGGATCTGTCTCCGTTCCGCCAGATCATTCTGTACTCCTGGCAGGTAGACTGCCTGGATTAGAGCTTTGTGGTCTAGGCACCATTCCCACACTCTCATGGCTTCCCTGCATAAGTTGCCAGAGTGTGCCCGGCCCTGCATATTGATGTAGTACATCACTGCCTTGTTGTCCGTTTGAAGGAGAATGGTCTTGTGACAGAGAATGTCCTTCAAGGTCCGGACAGAGTAAAGGATGGCTCTCATTTCCAGAACATTTATGCGAAGTTGGGACTCGTTCTGACTCCATCTGCCCTGGGTGTAGAGATCCTGGCAGTGAGCTCCCCACATCCGTGGTGATGGAGACCTGTGGATCCAGAGGGGCGAAGGGATAACCTTACTGAAGGTTGTCCTCCTGAGACCACCAAGTGGTTGACTGTCTCAGCGATTCTGTCACCTTGATGTGAAAGGACTGAGGATGTGTGGTTGGTGACCACTGAGTGCTGAGCATCCACCGAGTAGTTCTCATGTGAAGATGAGCCAAAGGCACAGTGAACACTGAGGATGCCATGAGACCCAGCATCCGCTGCATCGAGAGAGCGCAGACTGAGCTGTTTTCTCTGATTAAGCAGGCCATCTGGAGGATATTGCTCCTTCTGTCCTCCGGAAATGGAAATTACGTACCTACCATAATTCTTGATCTTCTTGGACAGAGTCTCCACCACTCATTCACACTAATGGGATCAACGCCGGAGACGCTAGGACCCAGCGGGAGTAGTACCTCCCCCCCCCCCGAGGAGGTGCAGCGTAATTAACCTAGAAGGATAGCCTAACCAAAAACAGACATAAGATAGTCTGGAAGACCCGTATAAGAAGGGTCAAGAAGGAAGTCTTCACAACCTAAAGATTGAGGGAGTGAAGACCAACAACAGAGGTGAGCTCGGGGGATGGTGGGTGGGCGTCTGAATGAGTGGTGGAGACTCCGTCCAAGAAGATCAAAAATTATGGTAGGTACGTAATTTCCATATCTTCCTGGACATGAAGTCTCCACCACTCATTCAAACTAATGGGAGAGTACTGAGCTAATAATCCCCAGAGAGGGCAGCAGGAAAGACCAAGAGCTCACAAATTTAGGACAGATTTCCATTAAGAAGGGTTTTGCCAAACGAAATATGTCATCTGGCATGTACATCCTGGGCACAGTGTTTGACGAAAGTAAGCACTGAGCTCCAGGTAGCCATGTGCAAATATCTGCAATGAGCACGCTATGCGATTTCCACAGGGATGTCACAGCTTCTAGTAGAGTGCGCGCGCATACCTGACTTCCAGCTAAACTGTGCCATGGAATAACAGTGGCGAAGGCATGCCACCAGCCATGCTGAAATGCATCTGATAGCGACAGGTTGACCCAGCCGGGTCTCGCTGAAGGAAACAAACAGTTGTTGAGCTTTGCAAAATTCTTTTGTTCTATCTAAATAGAAACGCAAAGCTCTTTTGACGTCCAAAGAATGAAGAGAACGCTCCCCTTCATTTTGGAAGTTCGCAAAGTAAGTAGGAAGGACCAAAGGTTGGTTTAGATGGAATTCTGAAGCAACCTTAGGGAGAAACTTAGGATGGGTCCTAAGAACTACTCTGTCTTTATGAAACACAGTATACGGAGGGTCTGTGACCAAGGCATGTATCTCAAGAGACCCTGTGGGCCGAGGTAATGGCCACCAGGAAGGCCGTTTTCCAAGTGAGAAATTTCAACTCACAGGTAGCCAGAGGCTTGAAAGGCTTTCAAGTGAGCATGTCTAGCACAAGATTAATGTCCCAGGATGCGACTGGACGTCTGATAGGAGGTCTGGTATGCGGAATACCCTTAAGAAACCTCTTAACCACAGGTAACTGAGCCAGTGACAAGGAAAGTACTGGCTCATGATAAGCTGAAACAGCACAAAGGTGACCCTTGACTGTAGAGTATTGCAGACCTGAATTTGAGAGGTATAAAAGATACTCTAGAACTTTATCTGGTGGGCAGGAAAAGGGATTCAAAGAGGATTTTGCACACCAGAGCGAAAAACGCTTCCATTTAGCTGTGTAAGTTTTAGTAGTGGCTGGCTTGCATGCAGCCAGAATGATATCTGAAACTCTGTGAAAGACACTGAACCTGTTCACTTCTATCTCTTCAGGAGCCAAGCGTGAAGGTGAAGAGATCTCAGATTGGGATGGACCACAGGCCCCTGAGTCAGAAGGTTCGTCTGAAGGGGAAGCGCTTTCAGAGGGGTTTCCGGCGTACCTGGAGTACTGCATGCAGTACTGGCGTCCGTATCTGAAGAGGGACATTAAGTTACTGGAGGGTGCAGCGCAGAGCAACAAAGATGATCAAGGGGCTGGGGACTTCTGAGAGAGGAGGTTGAAGGAGTTGAACATGTACTCACTGGAGGAGACAGGGTGACATGACAGAACCTTTAAATACATGAAAGGAATAAACAAGACAAGTACAGAGGGCTGTTCAAAGTAAGGAGGGAGGGCCACCAGGGCCATGATATGAGACTGGAGCGAGGAAGGTTCAGGAGGAGATGAGGAGACACTTTTTACAGAGAGGGTGGTGGCTGGGTGGAATGCGTTACCTGCTGAAGTGGTATGCAGTAGAACAGTGGACTGCTTCAAACGAGGATGGGACAGGACAAGGGGGAGGGTTGATGAAGGGGAAGGGTGGAAGGAAGGGGCAGCTGCAGAATAAGGGGTGCTAGCTGCACATTCGAGAAGACTTGATAGACCTCTAGGCCTTTATCTGCTGGCAAATTTTGTATGTTCGTATACTGTTGAGTAACGGAAACCATATTTGCCGAGGCCAGAAGGGAGCAATGAGGATCATTTTGTCCCCCTGGGACTTGAACTTGAGAAGTACCCTCTGAATTAGAGGAAGAGATGGAAAGGCGTATAGAAAGCGTTTTGTCCACTGCAGCCTGAACGTATCCTGACAGAAAATGCCAAGCCCTGGATTTCTGGAACAGAACAGAGGCAGTTTTGTGTTGAGTGGGGATGCAAAAAGGTCCAGGTCTGGAGTTCCCCACTCTGTGAATAGTGACAACTACAGTTGAGTCGAGAGACCATTCGTGAGGATCTGTTTCTGTTCTGCTGAGACGGTCTGCCAGTTCGTTCTGCACTCCCGGCAGGTAGACTGCTTGAATTAGGGCCTTGTGCTCCAAGCACCATTCCCACACTCTCATGGCTTCCCTGCATAAGGGGTAAGAGTGAGCACCGCACTGCTTGTTGATGTAATACATCACTGCTTTGTTGTCCATTTGAAGGAGAATGTTCTTGTGACAGAGAATGTTCTTCAAAGCCCGGACTGCATAAACAATGGCCCTCATTTCTAGGACATTTATGTGAAGCTGGGACTCGCCCTGAGTCCATGTACCTTGAGTGTGGACAGTCTGACAGTGAGCTCCCCACCCCATCAGGGACGCGTCTGTGGTAGTGGAAATCTGATGATCTGAGGGGGCAAAGGGATACCCTTCCAGAAGATTGTCCTCTTGCGACCACCAGGTGAGTGACTTCTTCAGAGGTTGTGTCACCTTGATGAGAAAGGACTGAGGGTGAGTGGTAGGGGACCACTGAGTACTGAGCATCCATTGAGAGGTTCTCATGTGCAGGCGTGCTAGGGGTACGGTGAACACCGAGGATGCCATGAGACCTAGCATCCTCTGCATCGAAATAGCTCGAACCGAGCTGTTCTCTCTGATGTATCGGGCCATCTGCAGGATATTGCTTCTTCTGTCCTCTGGTAGAAAAGCTATCGCGCAGGAGGTGTCCAGAAGAGTTCCTATGAAAAGGAGCTTCTGGGAGGGTGGCAACTGTGATTTCTTGAGATTTAGCAGGACTCCCACGGACGTGAGAAAGTCCGAGGCCATGGCTACTCTAGAAGCAAGTCATCCAGGTATGGAAACACTTGTATCCCGATTTTTCTGAGATGCGCTGTGAGTATTGCACAACATTTTGTAAAAACTCGCGGCACTGAGGACAGCCCAAAGGGCAAGACTCTGAACTGATAATGCTGGCCCAAAGCCACAACCTTAGGTATTTGTGATGCCATGGGTGAATAGAGATATACTGGTAAGCATCCTTCATGTCCAGGGAAGCTAACCAGTCGTGTTGATGAGGCAAAGGTAACAGGGTTCCTAGCGATATCATTTTGAATTTCTCCTTGGGAAGAAATTTGTTTAATTTTCTGAGGTCCAGAATAGGGAGCATGCCCCCGGTTTTCTTTGGATCCAGAAAGTAATGGGAGTAGAACCCTGTGTTCCGTTGATCCAGTGGAACTACTTCCACTGCCCTGTTGTTCAGAAGGCCTTGTATCTTGGAGGCGAGAAGTTCTGGCAGAAGTACTGACAGCCTGGGCTGTTTGGGGGGGATGATCCGGAGGGGTCGCTAAAAGATTAAGGGGAATATCCCTCGTGGATTATCTGGAGGACCAATCTGTCTGATGTTATGGACTTCCACCGATTGTAGAATTAAGTCAGACGACCTCCCACCTCTGAGGAGTCCCCCTCGGGCAGCTGAGGTAGGACTTGGGTCAACAACTCAGAAGGCGGCACTGGACGCTTTGGGTCCTTGCGCCTTCTGTTGCATTTTCTTTTGAGGCTGGGGGTCTTGGTTTTATTAAAACCTCCCCTGCCTTTGCCTCGAAAGGACTGACGGTTATGAAACTGGCGTTTGATAACTCCCCCTTGAGAGGGGGTGGGGGGAGGTTGAGCCAATTTAATGACTGACCTAGTGTTTTGTGTGGCCTCTAGAGCCTGTTCTACTTGAGGGCCAAAGAGATGCACACCATCGAATGGTAATGCCATGACCTGTTGATGGGCATCATTCGTGAAACCTGAAGTACGCAGCCAGGAATGGCGGCAGGTACAAATGGCTGCCGCCGCCGCTCAAGAGGCAGTATCGAAGGCGTCCATAGCTGCTTTAACCTGCTGGTTGTTGGACTCGATACCCCTGGTTATGGCTTGAAGAAGCTCTGAATTAGTGTTGGAATGTCAAAGGATATACTCATATTGAGAGAAATAGCCCTAGTAGATGGTGATACGCATACCCAAGGTGGATGCAGCAAAGACTCTCTTACCTAAAGTTTCTATCTTACGAGATTCTTTGTTTATAGGTCGAGCTGTAGTAGTCTGAGGAAGGACAACCTTATCATTCTCTGCCAAGACTACAATAGGATCCGCAAAGGCTTGGGAGGACAAAATAGGCCAATCCTTGGGAGCAGCATACTTCCTATCTATGGATTTAGCCACAGAAGGAACGAGAGCAGGATTATTCCATACCATTTGAGACATTGTCTCAAAGGAGGGTTGTACCGAGGGAGTTAAATCCATAGGGATGTCCGTAATATGAAGGTACTGGTGTCTTAAGAGCTTCCCAGGATCAATGTCCATAGTCTGGAGAGAAAGAGTGGAATTCAAATTTCTCAACAGAGACTTAAAAGACAGGTCCTCGACCACAGGCTCTGTAACAGGATTAGGTCCTGTTCCTTGCATATCATCACCCAGTCTAAGATCTGGGTCAGGCTCAGTATCATCTCCTAACAGTCCAGGAGGGACTGTATGGACAGGAGAGGAATGAAAATCAGTAGGAACAGAGGAAGGAAAAGAATTCAGAGACACTCAACGGCGCCGAAGAACCACAAAGCGCAGAGGGGCAGCGCCGAGAGGCGATCAAGGCTGAGCGACTCCATCGACACCGACAGCGCCGATACCACCCCAGGGCCCCGAAAATTTAGATTTGAGGGTAAAGATGAAAGAATAACAGGAGATAAAGGCATCGGTGTGGCCCCCTACGCCGCAGCCATGTGAGGGTGGAAAACACCTGAGCGCAGAGTCGATGGCACCGGAGAGGGCACCATGTGACCAGGAAGGCCCAATCGCCCTGTCCGATCTCCTGAAGAACCCGAAGGCTCCGGAGTGACCATGCCAGGCAGCTGGACCAACCTCCGAGCCCACTGCTCCATAAGAGCGGCCCACTGATGAAACTGCTCGTCGGAAGCCCCACCAGAAGGCGGGGAAGGGCTCTGATGTCGAAGAGGTCGGTGACCAGAAACAGAAACCGGCAACACCGAATGAGGAGACCAGCAACTGGCCCCAACGACCGACTGTCGATGCGCAGACATATCAGAAGGCGACCTCGAGTGATGCCTTCTCTTTCTTGACCTACGGGCCAAAGAAGAGCTCAAGGCCGAACAGTACTGAGAATGCGACCATTTTATTTTATGCTTCCGGGGGGACCGCCCTCCCCCTCGGGCACTGGACTGTCTGTTGTCGGACCCCCCCTCCGGAGAAGGCGGCGGACCGGACCCAGCCCAGCTGACTGAACAGCTTTCATACGAAGTCTCCCTACCATCACCTGACCTGCTCATGGTCGACTCCGTCAATGTAGGCTGAGACTTCTTTCTTTAATAAGAATAAATTATAGAAGCGGTACTTCATTCGAAAAATACTACAAAATAATAAACTGAAAACTATGCTGCTAGTTTGAAGTTTGACTCTTGTCACTGAAGCGCACTCGACGACGGGGAAAAAAGGAACTGAGGCAGTTTGAGGGTCGATACTGCTCCTCACGGCTCCATTTCTAGCGCTGGCCCTCCTGTAAAAAGTTTGTTCCTGCTGGGTCCTAGCACCTCCGGCGTAGATCCCATTAGTGTGAATGAGTGGTGGAGACTTTATGTCCAGGAAGATGGAAGGCTTTCAC
Organism: Neoceratodus forsteri; assembly: GCA_016271365.2. Taxonomy (NCBI): domain Eukaryota; kingdom Metazoa; phylum Chordata; order Ceratodontiformes; family Ceratodontidae; genus Neoceratodus; species Neoceratodus forsteri. The sequence goes on from JADMNL010000034.1 coordinate 81,150,095, forward strand.
GCAGGAGGTGTCCAGAAGGGCTCCTATGAAGAGGAGCCTCTGGGAGGGCTGTAACTGCGACTTTTTCAAGTTTAACAGAACTCCCAATGGACGTGAGGAAGTTTGAGGCCGTAGCCATGGCCTCTAGAGTTTCTTGTCTGCAGGGGCTCGTGAGAAGCCAGTCGTCCAGATATGGGAACACTTGGATTCCGATTTTCCTCAGATGTGCCATGAGAACTGCACAGCTCTTTGTAAAAACTCGAGGCGCCAAGGATAGCCCAAAGGGCAGGACTCTGAACTGGTAGTACTGAATCAATGCCACGAACCTAGGCACTTGTGGTGCTTTGGGTGTATGAGAATGTGTTGATAGGCGTCTTGCAAGTCCAGGGAGGCTAGCCAATCGTGTTGATGAATCAGAGGTAAAAGGGAAGCAAGTGATATCATCTTGAATTTTTCCTTGAAAAGAAACTTGCTTTAACCTTCTGAGGTCGAGAATAAGGTGCATACCGACTGTCTTCTTTGGAACTAGAAAGTAATGGGAGTAGAAACCTGTGTTCCGCTGGTCCAGCAGAACTACCTCTACTGCATTAATGTTTAGAAGGCCTTGAATCTCGGATGCAAGAAGGTCTGACTGACAGACAGACAGCCTGAGCTGTCACTTGGGTGGATGATCCGGAGGGGTTTCCGACAGATTGAGAGAGTACCACTCTCGGATTATCCTGAGGACCCATTTGTCTGATGTTATCGACTTCCACCTGTCGTAAAACTGAGTCAAACACCCTCCTACTGCAGAGGAACAGTTTCCTCGGACAGCTGAGGCGGGAGCTGGGCCGGAATCTCAGAGGGTTGCACTAGGCGCTTTGGGACCCTGTGCCTTCAGCTGTGCTTTCTTTTGTGGCTGAGGAGTTTGGTTTCTGTTAAAGCCTCCTCTGCCTTTACCACGAAAGGACTGACTGTTATGAAACTGACACCTGTTCCCGCCCCTTTGAGGGGCTGCAGAAGGGGGTCTAGCCGTCTTGATGGCTGATCTAGTTTTCTGAGTGGCCTCCAGCACCTGCTCTACCTGAGGTCCAAACAGAAAAATTCCTCTTCCTCAGATGAGGAAGTCGAGGAGGAAGTGGAGCTCGAATGCTCAGAAGACTCCTGTGGTGGAGGGGACAGGCGGAAAACCTGTTCGTCCATGGCTCTGATGTAAGATGGGAAGGCTGCCGCAGTAGTTCTGAACATCTCCCAAGTTAACGGTCCCGTGGGGCCCACATGGCCTGGGAGAGAGGGTGGTGGTTTCAGAGAGATGGGCAAAGGGCACCTAACAGCACGTGCCTGGCCTCTGCCAGGGCTCTGTGATCCAGGCAGTGACGCCGCCAGACTTGGAGACCCTGAGATCATACTGGGTTGTGAAGAGACAAGAGGAAGCGGCAACTCCATAAAGAGCCCTGAAGGGGGATCTCCCCAGTGATGCTCCTGGGATTGCATGAGTCCAGAAGGGCAACCCTCAGAACCGCCACTAGAAGGCGCTCTAGAAACCATGAGAGAAAGGCGATGATCAGCACTCGCCGCCGCTCTTCACCCCGACCTCTCAATCCCTCAGACTGCCAAGCAGCCCTCTTCCTCGATACCACTGTGGGAGGTCCCTGCTGAGCGAGCCCCTGAACGGAACTCACTGTAACAGGATCCTCCACCCTCCCCTGAAGGACCCCAGCAGCACCAGTGATGGCAGCTGCCTGGGACCTCCAAGAAGAGGGCATTCTCTCCGGGCCTCCTGAAGGGTCCACCACAGAAGACTCCAGGCCACCCTGAACCATGGAATCATCTAGGCTAACCAGCTTCAGGGACTCTGGGAGAGGAATACTGGATCGCCTAGCGCTGCGGCCCACCCCTCCCGAGTCATCCTTCTCCTCCGAAGAGGGGTCAACCAGAATAGACTCCGTCGGAGGAACCTCCATCAAAACAGCACCAGGTCTGGCATCATCAAAGGCCGCAACACCGACAGCACCAGAGGAATCAGCCGCATCTCCATCGGCACCAGAAACCCAGGCCGCACTGCGAACGGCGTCGCCCAAGTCCCCGGCGCCATGGATGGCACTAGACTCCACAGCAAAGTCGGGTGAGATCGAGGGTCCACCAGCGCCGGGCCCTGCCACCCGGGGCTGCGACACTGGGGGTGCCTGCACCCCTGTGGCGGTGACTGCCGGGACGGCGCCAATGGTGTGACCCCGGGAGGAATCACCCTGTTCCTCCAGCGCCGAAGAAGAAACCTCTTCCTTGGCAAGACTAGAAGTGGAGGAGGTTCCCTCCTCACCGGGCAGTATAGACCCAGGAGGGGACCCGGAGGAAGGGTCAAGAGATCTGGCCTAGGAGGCCCTCGGGCGACGCCGTCCCCCAAAAGTCGGCGGAGCTCTCAACGTGCGGATTTCTAACACTCGGCGATCCATGGAGAAACAGGCGTCGCAATAATCCATATCATGGAAGGGTCCCAGGCACCGGAAACAAACATCATGGTGGTCCATGACGGAAAACTGCCGGCCACAGGGGCACCAACGCATAGGGGCACAGCCCACTTTAGTCTTGCGTTTGGCCCCCGAACCTGACATGATGCAAAAATAATACAATAACCAGCAAAGCTCCCAGCGTCGTCGAAATATCAAATAAAAGAACGATCTTACCAGTCGACGATGTTGGGAAAGAACCGGAATGAAGGAGCGGCGTCGAAAAACACTATGCGGCCTATGGCGCAGTAACAATTCAGCGACTCTGCGCCTTGAGTGCAGCCCTCGGCATGGGAGAAACAGAACTGGGATGGAGGAGGAGTCTGCAGTGTGTAATGGCGCCCCTCGTGCATCACGCAATCGCCACTCGGGGTGGTAGCTGTCGGCGCCGACTCAAAAAAAAATCCCGTGGCAGGTGCGCGCCTCCAGCTTACACCCAGCAGTAATGAATGATGAAGACTGACAAGGGAAGATCAGCCTTGTCACTCTCTGCCAGAACAACGATGGCATCAGCAAAGGCTTGAGAGGCCAGAATGGGACGATCCTTGGGAGGAGCATATTTCCTATCTATGGACTTAGCCACAGAGAGAATAAGAGACGGGTTATCCCACACCATCTGGGATAGAGTCTCGAAAGAGGGCTGCACTGGAGGAGTTAAATCCGTAGGGATATCTTGAACGTGCAGATACTGCAGATGCAGCAGCTTCCCTGGATCAATGTCCAAGGTCTGGAGAGAGAGTGGAATTTAAATTCTTGAGCAGAGACTTAAAGGAAAGGTCCTCGCTCTGTACAAGGTTTGTTCCCAGCCCCTAAGGCAGAATCATCATTGAAGTCATCTCCCAATCGAAGATTAGGATCAGGTTCAATGTCATCCCCTGCCAGTCCAGGAGGGACTGTATAGAAACATAGAATTTGAACCGCTTGGCCCACCCAGTCTGCCCATTTCCCTACCTACTGGATAAGCTGCAGATCCTAGTTAACCAGCAGCCTACTTCTTCCTACCCCAACCCCCTAGAATGGCCTTATGACTGTCCCATGCATGCTTGAATTCCACCACTGATTTTGACTCCACAACCTCCTCCGGAAGGCCGTTCCATGCATCCACAACCCTCTCTGTGAAAAAATACTTCCCTAAATTACCTCTGAGCCACCCCCGTCTTCAAATTGTGCCCTCTTGTTCTTGCACACCTCTTTTTTTGAAAGATGTTACCCTCTTGGACTTTGTTGATTCCCTTGAGGTACTTGAACATTTCTATCATGTCCCCCCCTCCCTCCTTTCCTTGAGGCTATACATATTAAGCTCCTTTCGTCTCTCTTCATATGTCTTCCGGTGCAGACCCTGCACCATTTTAGTTGCCCTCCTCTGGACGTATAGATAGGAAAGGGATGAAAAGAAGACGAAGGAAGAGTAGTAGAAAGAATCGGTGTTGAAAATCTCTGATACCGTGCGGCGACGCCATAGGAAGTGGCACCAAAGAACACCAGTGGTGCCCGGCGCCCAGGAGCGTCACCGAGCGTGGCCCTGGCAAGGATTGCAGCACCAAGCGCAGCACCAACACAGCACATCGTGCCGAATGCAGCGCCGGCAAAGCTGGCGCCAGGGAGGTCGGCGCCACAGTCAGCAGATGTCTGTAAACTCCGATTTGAGGAAGAGAAATGGAAGAAATTCACCAGAGATAAAGGCACTGGTGTGGACCCCTGCACCTCAGCCATGTGAGGGGGATAGACACCAGGGCGCAGAGTGGACGGCACCGGAGAGGGCACCACATGACTCAGAAGTCTCAACCGCCTGGCCTGCAGGTCCGAAACTGAAAGGCCCAAAGGCCCCGGCGACAGACTAGCTGGCTCAGGCAGCCGAGACAACCTCCGCACCCACTGCTCCATAAGAGCGGCCCAATGGTGAAACTGCTCACCGGAGGACTCCCCACAGGCGGGGAGGGACTCCAGAGTCGAGGATGCTGGTCACCAGGGGCAGAAACCAGAGGGGACTCTGGAAGGGGCTGAAACTGGCCCCTGCCCCCAGCAGCTGACGATATAGGTGCAGACATACCAGAGGGCGATCTTGGGTGGTGCCGCTTCTTTTTCAACTGGGAGGCCGAAAAAGCGCTCGAGGTAGAGCGGTGCAGAGAATGGGACCGCATCTTTCTTGTGCTGGGGAGACTGCCCCCAAGCACCGACCATCTCTAGTCGGATCTCCCCTCCCAGAGGGCAGCAGACCAGACCCAGCCCGGCTGACTGAACAGCTTTCATGCGAAGTCTCCCTACCGTCGCCTGCCCCACTAATGGTCGACTCTGTCAATGGAGGGCTGAAGACGACTTCTGATGAAATAATAAAATTTTAATCAGCATTTATTTTCTCTAGAAAATAATAAAAACTAATAAAACTGAAGCCGCCATCAGATAGACGTGAAGTTTTGACTCCCAGCAGGTGAGCGACGTTGTCACTGAAGCTCACTCGACGGTGGGAAAAAGGAACTTAGGCGGTTGGAGGGTCCAAGCCGAGGTAGTCTATACAGGCGCAAGCCTGGTCTACAGTGTTGCTCCTCATGGCCCTACCGCGGCACCTGCCCGCCTGAAAAATTTTGGCTCCCACTGGGTTCTAGTGCCTTCGCCGTAGTCCCATCAAGTGTGAATGAGTGGTGGAGACTTTATGTCCAGGAAAATCACATATATGGTACACAGGAAAGAAATGTTATAACCTCCCTGTCCAATGAATTATTACAGCACATGTAGGTATACTACAACAATTATACATAGATGGATCTGTGTAGTTCTGAGTTGTATGGGTGGGTGGGGCACTGTCTTGTCTTAGTGTGATATAGTATACTGTGTTATTTTGTTCTCTGTACTGTCCTGTCTGTTCTCTTGAAACTTTAATACAATTTATTCATTAAAAAAAAAAACAATAATTTAAAGGAAGACAGCACAAGAGGCCATTATTTCACCCTGTGCTGTAAAAACGCACGATTAGGGATTCTGTGCATAAATGAAATTATGTTATACAATATTTTCAATCCGCTATATTTACAGTGTCGTAACTTCCAACATGCAGAGGTGTCGACAGCCACGTGCACACCAGCCGACTTCCTGTGCACTCAGTATGCCAAAGAGTGCTGCTGACTAATGGCAGAGGAAAGGCACCACTGACAGCATACTGAGTGCACAGGAAGCCAGCTGGTGCATGTAACATGGCCACGGGCATCTCTGTACATCAAAAGTTATGGCATTGTAAACCTAGAGGATTGAAATATGTAAGCATTAAGCCACAACACAGCATGATTCTACTGGAGAATGAATCCATGGCGGGGGCAGGCCGCAGGCTGAGTGCTTCCAACCACCCAGGTATGGATTAATTTTCCAGTAAAACTATGCTGTGGGTAATAATTTAATCATGTTTATGACAAACGCAAAAAAAAAGGAATAATTACATACTATTAATATAAAAATAGACACTGATGAAAGTCATTACCTTAATCACTGTATTGCAATGGCACACTTTCTGCAGAGTGGCACAATTACAAGTAATATGTCGTGGGTAGAACAAGGTAATACTGTACAACTCTCAGTCTGAACAGGTGGTTTCATAATTGTGTTAACTGTTTCTAATGTCTCTACCTCATTTCCATGCACTTTGTTAGCCTGCTTGTTGCATCATGCAGGACGATTCTTCTACATGTCACTAAGCATGGTGGGATTGAAAACCTCACGCGTAGATTAAAATGGCACGCAACTACTCTGTGTTACATTTTTGAAAAGGCTTCATAAACAAAACTTGCATTTCTAAACTACCATGTGCACAAATCTAAACATTTCAACATCGGAGAACTGAGGCACCACTCTACGTTATACAGGTATGTGACTACAACTAAATGTGAGGAAGAACACGTTACTCACCTGTAACAGTAGTTCTAGGAATGGCGGACCTGTTTGCCTCCAGGGAAAACTGGGCGGACAGCTCCCACTGGAGGGGGCGCATGTGCAACCGGACCCAACGGACCACTGACGTGCACGCCGCCATGTAACCCAGAAGGCGCAGAAAGTCCCGGGCAGGGCACAAGTGCCTAACCAGAAATGATTGGGCAAAGGAGGAGAGGACCTCCGCCCTGTTCGCCGGGAACCGAGCTCTGCCCCGAAGAAGCCCATCACCCGGGAAGGCACGAGTTCCGACTTGGCCTCGGTGATCAGGAGGCCGAGTTGGGAGCAGATCTGGAGGGCCAGATCCCTGGGCCTCTCCACCTCCTGTTGGGTGGAACCTGCCAGGAGCCAATTGTCAAGGTAGGGGTAGATTCTGACCCTCCCCCCGATGCCGGAGATGGGCTGCCACCACTGCAATGCATTTGGTGAAGACCCGCGGGGCCGATGACAGGCCGAACGGAATGGCTCGGAACTCGTACAGGGTCCCCTCGACCCTGAAGCGGAGGAACCGCTGATGGGAAGGACAGACTGGGACATGAAAGAATGCGTCCTGCAGATCCAGAGAACAGAACCACATGTTTCGCTCCAAGGATGGTATGATCTGGGACAGAGTGACCATCCGAAAGGTGCGAGACCTGAGAAACTGATTCAGGTCATGGAGATCTAGAATGGGGCACCAACCCCTCATCCGCTTGGGCACCAGGAAGTACCTGGAGACAAAGCCTGGGTCTGCTGGAGGATCTGCCACAGGAGCTACTGCCTCCTTGTGGAGGAGCTGAGCTATGTCGTCTCGAAGAGCCGACTGGGTGCATGCGGAAATCCGTTCCTCTCGAGGGGCTTGGCTTGGCTGGGAGGATACTGCTTGAATTCTAGAGGCAGTCCCCGACCGACCACTTTGAGAACCTACCTGTCCGAAGTGATAGCGGACCAGGCAGAAAGAAAGTGGCGGAGCCGACCCCCCATGGGAGGGCCCAGAGGTGGCGTGACAGCGATAAAGGTGGAAACCCCCATCCTGTCACTGGGCAGGCTTAGAGGAGGAGGAGGAGGAGGAGGAGGCTCCAGGACCTGAGCCTCGGCCCCCTTTTCAGGCCTGTTGAGGTGCCGGCTTGGGCCCAGGGTGCCAAGCTTGAGCCTACTGCTGATGTGGATGTTGCAGTCCTCCTTGATAGGAGGGCTGCAGGATCGAAGGGGAAGAGTGCTGAAAAGGCTTTACCTTCTTCTTTTGATGGTTCTTGCCCGAAGAACCCTTGGAAGAAGTGGCATCCAAGGTGGCACTGGACTGCTCTATGAGCTGTAGGTGACCGGCCACTCCTGGACCGAACAGGTCGGTCCCAAGGAAAGGCATGTCAGCAAGCTCATGCCAAGTATCCACCGGAAAGGAGGAAAGCCTCAGCCAAGCCCAGTGGGGAGAGGCCACTGTGACAGCCATCGAGCGGGCACAAGACTCTCCGATGTCCAGGGCCATCTGGAGCTGCTGTTTGGCAACAGAACGGCCCTGGTCATGGACCTGTTTGACCGTGGTCTGCATGTCCACGGGGAGATGAGGGAGGACTTCATCTAATGACCGGGGAAGGGCATGAGAGAAGTGCGCCATGATGACAGCCAAGCTGGCCTGACGAAGGCCCAAGGAAGAAGCTGCATAGACCTTCTGGGCGGAGTGGTCCGTATTTTTGGACTCTTTGTCTGGAGGTTTGTCAGTGTCGGCCGAACTGCCAGTACACCTGAACACAGAGACGGTCACCAGGCTCTCAGCCGAAGGGTGCTCTGTGAACCCCGCAAGGGACCCCATGGGCACCGCGTACTAGCAGGCCATGCCGGCAGACAGTGCTGGGCATGAGGCAGGGCGCTGCCAAAGTTCGAGGGCCGGGCCAACGATGGCTTCGGCCACAGGAAAGGCCTCCTTTGGGTTATCCTCTCTCTTTAGGATATCTGTGAGAGGGTACTCCGCCTTTTTCTGGATAGATTCCAGGGGCATTCTTGTGGAGTCAGAAATGAGATGGAGAATCCCTTGGAAGGAGGAAGGGCCTTCCGAGGAGTCGGGGCACTACGGCCTGCCGCCTAAATAACCCTCAATCCACTGAGGGCATTCCGGGGTGACCGTGACGGACAGACGTCGGGGAAGTCTGGTGTCCTGTTGGTCCTCTTTTGAGGGAGCCCCACAGGCTATTTAGGTGGCAGTTCCACCCGAATAGGTGGAGACACCAGAATAGACCAAACTGGAGGATGGGACAGCCCCACGGGTGGAGGAACTGAGGGTTTCGGTTCTGGAGGAGTCGGCTTCGGCCTGGGAGGTGAGAGTCAAGTAATGGCAGGGGTGGCCAGTGGAGCCAGCTTCTGCCCGGTCAGAATCAGCTGTTGCCACATAAGGTCCTCGTAGTGTGGAGTTTCTGTCGGAGCCTCTCCTTATCTGGGGAGGATGAGGACGTCCTGTGGTGTAGCCTCTTCTTAGAGCGCTTATGGCTCTTCCTCAGTTGTTTGGCCAAGGGGGATCTGGACCGTGACCGAGATCAGGCAGACTGACTCGATCGATCGGAAGACACCGGAGCAATCGGTGAAACACGAGGGTCCAGAACCGGATCCTTAATGGGGACGCCAGCTGGCTGGGTCTCCTCATCAGGAAACACTACGACCGGAGTCCTTTCTAAGTAGTCGTCGACCACGGCCGGCGACAAAGGGTCAATTGGGTCGAGAATGATCTCGACCTTATTGGCCACTTCCTCGGTCGTCTGGTCAGATGGAAGGTCCGTAAAGCCTGTGGCCGACGAGGCAATCTCGACCGAGGTCGAGACTGCATGCTCCTGGGACTGAGACCTCTCTCGGTCCTAAGATTGCCTTTGTCGAGACGAAGACGAAGAAGGTTCCTTTTTCCTCTTCCGAGAGCGTGAGGAGTGTGAGCCCATGGGCACCTCACCCAAGGTGGGGAGAGACTGGCACAACTCCTTAAATGAACCTGTAAAGGTGGAGCCTAGGTTCAGTGGGATAAAGAAGCTTTGATTAGCCGAAGCGCGAGTGGCTTCTTCCTCGAATGCCTGCATGCATTCCAGCTGCTCAGCGGCAGCCACGGCTGTGGAAACTGCCCACCTAACCTCCTTGGACATCAGCAGAGGGTTCCCTTTTCTCTGGTCTCCCCAGTTTCAGGCATGCCATGCAGTCATCCAGGATGCTGGGATGGAAGGCCAGGCACTAACTGCAGGATGAGGTGTCATGGCTGACACTCAGACAGTAGGAGCACGTGAGATGGGGATCGGTACGCAACATCTTTTGGCCACAAGGACACCAGTGAAATCCAAGGGGAATATTTCTTCTCCATGATCGAAGATGCAAATGCGCGATCGCTAACTCAAACTAGTTTTAATTTAGGTAAAACCAAAGATTTGAAAGCCAGGGCATACGAAATGCGAGAGCTCGAGGGAAGCAACCTGTACCTTCCAGCAGAAAGGAAGATCTGAAGTCATGGGTCGGAGTCTAGGTATATACCACCCGGTTGGGTGGGAGGAGCCAGCTTGAAGACTTCCGGCAGATTTAAAGAGGAAAGGGACAATGCCAATGTGTGGGGATGAACAACATAACCATGCTCCTAGACACAAGTGAATTAATATGCGGGAGTACAGGTAGGAAAATATTGGTGTGCCGGTGAACGGGAGAAGCTGGCAGAGATTAATGGCTGGCAGGGACACATTACGCTCTGTCTCCGGAACTCTGCGGGGCGAGTGGGTGGGAAGGGACAGAGCGACTGTAATTGCCAAGAAAATAACCTTTACAGTGTGTAGAGTTTTAGCTGGAAGAGGTTTGTTACTTGGAGGAGTGGGGACTGGGTTACGTTCTCTTCTGTAATGACAGTCTACCCACTCAATTACTGCAATATGACCGCATATTGCAAAGTTGACTGTAAAATTCTCCATTGCTTTATCTTGCTGCTCTTTGTCTCGGAGGTCCTCGGGGCAGGTGGGTGGAAAGCCACAAAACTGTCAGCACCAAGGCATACATTAGTGTCAGACAGCTGATTAGCGGCCTTTGCTAATCAAAATGAAAAATGATTAGCAATCAGCCGATTTTGATTAGCAGTTTTCTAAAACGGTTATTTTTACTTTAAACCATGTAATTATTTATTAATGTATATACTGATAAAACAGACATTGTACACATAGTTCTGAGACTGAATTTGCCATTTTGACAAATTGTCTGCATAGCCTTTCTTATTGCCCCACCTCATGTACCCGGTGCAGAAAGTTTTCCAATCCCCACCAAAGCACAATTCTGTGCAACTGCAACCCCATTCTGCACCACATGTGCAAAAACACATTTTGGCCAGGATCTGAAAAATGACAGCTGTGACATACATGAGGTGGGGTAATAAGAAGGCTATGTTGAAAAGATGGGGTCAAAATATTAAAAAATTCCAAAGTTACAAGGGTGCGTGCGTAGCGAAATTGCAATGAATGGTCATAACTTTGCCATTTTTTGATATTTTGACCAAATATTTTCAACATAGCCTTTTGGGGAGCCCACCTCATGAACAATATGACTGTCATTACACAAATCCTGCCTGAAAGGTGAATTCACCAAGAGACTGCGAAATAACCTTTTGGGCAGGAGTTGCTTAATGACAGTTCTATTGTTCATGAGGTGGGGTCCCCAAAAGGCTATGCTGAAAATTTGGGGTCAATATCTCAAACAATAACCGAGTTATGCACCAAAGTTGAACCCCCCCATTGAAAAACATAGTACCACATTTACCTTAGTTCTCAAACGGTAGCCGCCGGTTCCAGCAACAAGACGTGTCTTCGATTGGGAGTGCGGATCTCAAACCTGGGACCTGTTCAGGTGAGTGACGGCCTGTGGGGTTGTCAAGGGGGGGCTGGGGAGGTGGGTGCACAGTGGGTGGTGAGGTGAGGGTACAGGAGTGATCGGCGTTGGACCTTTTTTTTTTTGCAGGTTTAAATAAAAAAAAAAATATCAACGAACAAAAATAGAGACAGCTATCGGATGGTGGGGATGCCACTAGACACCAGGGAATGTCAGAAATAATGGGGACAGGGACTGGATTGGGGGTTGGGGTTCACCAGACACCAGGGATAAAAAGCTGCATTACGGGGATGGCGATCAGTGGAGGAAGGGGGCACTAGACTGTCACCAGGGAAACAAAGGGCTGGCAACTGGAGTGTTGAGGGGGTACCACTAGACACCAGGGAAAATAAAAAAATATGGGGGACGGCTAGCTTCTATGATTAACAACCACTGCTAATCAAGCTGGAAATTGACTTGCGTTTCCAAATTCTTGGGTTGCAAATTGCGATGCGAACCCGCTTCTTTTATGCCTTGCAGCAGCACACAGTGAATTTACTGTTAAATGTCTGCTCCCTCAGGTGTCTTACTTTACAGCGCGGTACCGAAGACGACCTCAGCTTGCTGAGCGTGCGCCTGATGACAACCATGGAGTAACAAGGGAAATTAATCCATGGTCAGGTGATGCGTTGCAACGAATCACAGCTCAGAGTTTGCAAGTGCTCTGCAGTGCCATGTTGCAAAGTAATTTATGCTGAGAAGTCTTAATCTGCCATTTTTTTTTAAACAGAAAATGGTGAAATAACAGCATTTTGTGCTGTTTTCTTTTAAGGTTGGAAGGGACTCTGGGTCCATCATGTCTACTTCCCAACCCCCGCTTCATAAGCAGGGATGAAAAAAGCACTGTGAAAATATACTAATTCCTATGGATTCCTTTCCCACTCCACTATGCTGGGTGCCTGTTGGTTCCCTTGGTAAGCAGAAATGTTTCCAGGCTTAGCGTCAAGGCCTGCACTCTGCCTTCATGTCCACTGTCTGTGCTGGCAGGCTGTTCCATAGGTTCACCACCCGCTGGGAGAAGAAATGCATCCACAGGTTACCCACGATTGTGTAGTGGCAAAAAATGAAAATGACGTACCTGCCGCAATTGTTGATCTTTCTGTGTATCTTCACTATTCATCACTAGTGGGTATAGCGCCGGAGCTAGGACCCCGCGGGAGACTTTTTTTTCCCCCCTATAGGCGGAGTTGACGCAGGGCTGGCACCGCCCTCGAGGCGCTGTTCTAGGTGGCGCTCGTGGGTTGGCAGTTATCTGTCATTGACTCTGCCCCAGCCCCTGTTCTGAGACGCCGGAGAGTGTAAGGAAAGGGAGGTGGGGTGGGGCAATGGAACCCAAGGGATAGATGGAAGGAATGGAAATATATATATATATATAAAAACTAAAAGGAGAAATAAATGACAGAGGAGACAGGAGGAGAAACGAAATATGGGAAATTGGGGAAAAGGGGAAGGGGCCCCAATCTCTGGAAAGGAGGAGAAAGAAAGAGTGAGATTTTGGGGGGGAGAGGACCACGCCCCCAGAGGCGATCCCAAACCATAGGGTTTTGCCGAGAACGACAGATCAGAATCTGGACTATCAAGTTTAAGAGTTGCCGGGAGGCTAGCCTGAAATTACTAAGCAGCATTCGCCCGGGAGGGCAACCTAAGGAGTGGGGATCAGGAAAGGGTTGTGTCTCGTACTCCTCCTCTGCCCCCCCCCCCCAAAATAAGGGGAAAAACTTAAATGCCAGGGAGGACATCAAAGGATATCCAACTTAAGGAATTAAAACCAAGGGTTTGAGGTCAAGGACATAACGGGAGGGAGGGTTTCCTAATCCTCACCACTCGAACAGAGTGAGAGGAGATAAGATTAATGAAGGGGGAAGACGACCCCCATCACCCCCAAATAATACCTCCTACAGGAGAAAACTCCTCCCTGTGTGTCTCCAGGGTCCCTTTCCTCCTAACTACAACGGAGAAGAGAGCGAGGAGAAAAACAACAGGGAGACACACAGTAGGGAGGGGGAGCCCAGAGACTGAGGCCCTAGGGGGAAGGAGGGCAGGATTTAGTGATGAATGGTGAAGATACACAGAAAGACCAACAATTATGGTAGGTACATAATTTTCATATCTTATCTGTGTCAATCTTCACCATTCATCACTAGTGGGTGAGTACCAAGCCCCCCGAAGGGGGGGCCCTAAACTTCCCTAAGGGACTAAGTCCCTTAGATTCCAGTGGGTGAGACACTGGGGGAGAGAACCCTTACAGGCCTGGGGAGGTCTGAGACTGGTCCGGGTGAGACGGGGAGCCCCCGGTGGGTGAGGGAAGGGGCCCGGAAAGTTGCCATCTCACCCTGCGAGAAGAAGAGGTGGGTTCTCCGATATGCACAGGAGATCACCCTACACTGGGCCAAGGGTGACAACCAGGATAAGCACAGTCATGCCATCCACCTAATGCAGATCGCTGTCCCTATAGCTCTGAAGGCTACCTCATTGGTGTCATAAGATGCCCTTGCTTGGTGCCTTGCTAGCTCCAGGCCCTGGGCAGAGAAGGTGATGATTTGCATGGTTTCCTCCATATCAGGCATTGAGGCTAGGAGTTGTCCTAGCCTGGACCACAAGGACCTATCGTAGGAAGCAAAGTGGGCCTGATGAGAAGCAATAGAAAGAAGGATCTGTGCCAAACAGAAAACCCTTCTCCCCCAAAAATCGAAGTCCGCAGAGTCAGAGTCTGGGGGTCGATCATGGTGGGGGCGCAAGGCCCAGAGAGGGTGTCCAGGGAGGTCAAGCCTGAAGAGGGATGAGGCAGAGAACCTGGAGACCCGGGGGGGCACAATACCATTGGCGTAGGTCCCTTGGGGCTGGAAAAGTGGAGAAGGGACGTAGCCAAAGCCGATGTGATGCTTCCTGGAAAGGAACAGGCCAGGCGGGAGCCACCAGGTTGGCCGCATCGAACTCACCTAAGAAGGCAAGCGTCACATGCTCGGGATTGCTAACAGGGACCGGGGTAAGATGGAGCTCGTCCAACATCCTCATGAGAAAGCGCTGATAGGAGGAAAGTTCAGACGCTGGGGAGATGTGGACAGATAATTCCTCTCCCTCCGAGGAGGAGGAAGAAGATGCAGGTGAGCTCCGAGGTTCAGGTTCCGGATGCACAGAAGCATGGCGGAACACCTGTCGGTCAAGGGTATGGAGACAGGTAGGGAAATGTGCAGCGGAACCTCTGAACTGTTCCCAGGTGAGAGGTCCCCTAGGACTGGGAATGCTTTGGATAGCCGGGGATGGAGACAGAGGCACAGGGGACAAGCTCCTAGCAGCAGGAGAACGGCTTCTGTCAGGGCAGGGGGGCCAAGAGGAAACTCCCCACAAGGAGGGAGACCCCAAAGGTCCCAGCAGCTAACAGCCGTTCAGCCAGATCGGAATGGTCAGAGCTGTCCCCATGGGAAGAAATCTCTCTGTGAGGTGACCAGGACTGTGTGAGCCCAGACAGACGGCCTCTGACCTCCAAAGTTTTTTTTTTTTTAGTTTTTTGTTGACCGGGTAAGTGCACTAGACAAATCCTGCCTATTTTCAGGCACAACCCGGGGGAGGGGGATACAGATGAATGCCAACTGACCTTGAACCAGATTAAGCTGTTGGTGACATTTTTAGTGAATGAGGGAAATTTGGCCAGGACACCAGGAAAATTCCCGTACTCTTCGTAGGTGGAGCCAATGCTACTGGCTGCCTGATGGCCAGTCGGCACGAATCCCTGGAGGAGATGGACGTCGTTAGTACAGGAGAGTGGGCCTCCTCCCCTGTGCTTGAAACTTCTGAGGCCCCAGAGAATGATTTAGCTATTGCTATGTATGGCGGTAGCATTGATATTGCAGATAACGCTAGCGACAGTATACTGTTAGAAGGACGTGTGAAAGTTACCGACTCTTCAGTTTCTTCTTCCTCACGTTCTACGCTGGAAGAAAAGAGAGTGGCTCTGCTGCGGCAAGTTCAGCTGCTGGACGACAGAATTTCTGCATGCGATAAGGCGCCTGAGCGGTCTACTAAGTCTGGAAACGCTGCTAACAGTAAGCCCCTTGCTGACGCTGACAATGCGGCGTCTCCTATGCTCAGTTCCGCATGAGCGGTTGTTCCGACGGAGGCTGGCAGTCTTTTACCCAACGATGCAGTGTGCCTAAAGCCTGGAACCATTTCTCCACATCCTGACTACGGAGTACAAGGAGATTTTGTTGCCGGTTCTATTTCTGATGTCCCCGCGAGTATCTCAGTCGCGACTGTGGGAAACAAGATCAAGGAAAAAGAGGTATTCATTTTTTCTGCAGACAAAACTCCTGGTTGGAGTAAGCGTGGAGGTTTACTTTTTAAAGAACATAAGCAAGCACCTGATGCACTGTCTACTCCTCATGTCTCCTCTGCTTGGTCTCTGGATAATGCTCTGGTTAGTGCTGGTTGGGAGAAAGGGGAAGGAGGTGTTTGGACACCAGATTCTCAAGACCCTACCTATTTGTTAATGTTACAAAAAGCTACTACTACTGCAGCGGCTAAAATTTTGAGCTCCAACGAACCCCGGGGTACTAATTGTGCACATGTTAATCCTGCTGTTACTACTGTAGACATTGGCAAAAATGTTATAAAACCTATAGTTAAAACGGTGCCCTCTCGAGGCTGTAATAAGGTTGCCCCAGCTCCTGAGGACTTAACCTCTGTTTTACCCCCAAAGGTTCAGACAGTTTTAAGTTCTGCACCACAACCTGTAGTTCAGACTACTATTAGAGTACATACAGATAAACCTGATAGTTTCAGATTAACTGATCTATTTAACTCTAAAGGTGAACCTGCCCCCAGACGTAATGCGATTCGTCTCCTTTATAAAGGTGGTTTGGAAGAACCCCCAGACCGTATATATATTGCTAGACAACTACTTAAAGGGTCCATGAAGTTCTCCATCACAGAAATTTTTGCATTGATTAACATCGGTAATAATAATTTTGATGTTAGTTTTAAACAGGTTTCTAGTCTGGATAAATTCTGGGCCCAGTACGCAACACTTCAGACTTCCCCCCCTTTGGGCACCTTTTCAAGTCATTCCTTTAACTAAACCTGCGGTTAGGAATATCACAATCATTTTTAAAAACGAAGGCGTTAATGTGGAAGACATTTTATTTTGGTTGAATAAAAGGTGTGAGGTACTTAACAGACCCTCCCCAATGTTGGATAGTGAACAGATTTGGGATGGTAGCTGGAGGGTGAGAGTTAAATTATTTTCCTCTAATACAGGACCAAAACACTTACCTAGTTTTTTTATTTGGGTAAGAATAGGGCCTTATTTACTACGCTGCCAACCTAAATCGTGTTTTAAATGTATTCTCCAGACATCTTAGTTCAGCTTGTAGCATCCTGAAATGCAGTCATTGTTTTAATTTGGTCATTCTTCTAATGCCTGTTCTAATCCTTTTGAGTGCAATTTATGTGAGGGCATGGGACATGCTTATGGTCGGTGTCCTTGGGCCTCTCACAATAGTCTTAACTGTCCTTCACATGAAGGCTTAATTACAATTGCTCAGCAAAAGCATTTAATTACTGTTCGTGATATGGATAACCATTCTACTGCTGTAACAATGCAGGTCCCCTTAGTGTTGGAGACAACTAATTCTGGGTTGTCCTCGGAAATAGTTCTCCCGGTTGAAACTGTTTCCCCCCCAGTTTCTGATTCCACCTACAACCTTCAGTGGTGATAAGCCAGGCGGCGTTGAAATGCCCCCTCCCTCCCCCTTTGCAATTGGCTTCTGATTTAGATTCTTCTGGCTTTACCCAAGTTACCCATAAAAGAACTAGAAGGGTCAGGCTGTTCATAGTCGAAAACAAGTAGTTCCTCGTACCTGGCAATCCCCCAACAAATTTGCCATTTTGGCTACAGATCTTACCGATAAAGACTCTGGTGGAAATGAGACGGATACCTCCTCTATCCAGTCCTGCCCTGAACCTGAAGGTAGCCAAGATTTGGACCCTATAGCAAAAAGGACCAGACAATGTCAAAAGAGTAAATCTCCTATTGATACTTGAATCAAATGGCATCTTTGTCAGTTTGTTCCCTTAATGTTAACAGCATTAAGGGACAAAAGAAATTAGGTGGTATTTTTTTGACTATTAAAGATTTAAAATGTGATGTGATATATGTTTGGTTGATACTAGGCTCAAATCTCACAATGAGCTACAGCAGGCCTCTAGTGCCTGGACTACTGGCCCGTCCTTTTGGTCTTCAGGTTCAGATACTTGTGATGGTATAGGTATCTTATTTTCCAACCCGAACTTTCATGTTTCTAGATTGATTGACATTCTACCTGGGAGGGCATTATTGCTTGATTTAACTTATTTTAAGGAGCGTTTTCGCCTTGTGGCAGTTTTTGCTCCCCAAACCAAGAGCGGTCTCTTTATTAATCTAGTAAGACCTTTTTTGCACACTTCTAGATTGACGCTGTGGGTAGGCGATTTTAATTGTGGCCTGCAACTGGAAGACAGAGGTCTTAAGACTTCAAAAATGTTTTGTGAATCTGTTGCTCTTAGAGATATTATAACTACAGCCCAACTTATTGATGCATATAGGATATGTCATCCTATAGGGGGCTTTACTTTTTTTAAAGGGCCCCTGCGTACTCGTATAGATTTCATTTTTTTATCTAAAGTCTTGCGAGTCCTCTCTTGTCGCACTATTGGGATAGAATTCTCTGATCATGTCGCTTTGTGTGCGACTCTCTCATGGGAATCAGCACCCCGATGTAAAAAGAACCGTTGGCGCTTTAATGACTCCCTTTTGGATACCCCCTCTTTTCAGAAACTATGGCAGAAAGAATGGACAGCTAGGTTATCAGTTTTTGAACTATATGACTCTATCACGGATTGGTGGGAAGATTCTAAGTCCTGTTTGAAGTCTGTTTTTCAAACTATGGCGGCTGTTTCTCATAACAGGAAATATTTAAAGTATTTGGCCCTTAGACAGCAACTTCAGCATTTATTGTCCCTGGCTAATACTACCTGCCACGATTTTAGTGATCAAATTAAGGTTATTTGCGCCCAGATGAGGGAAATGCAGTATGATAAAGCTAGTACTTTGGGTCAAGAAGCCAAATTTGGGACTAGGATGGACAGGAAGGGATTAGACCCTTTCAAGACATGCAAGAATCGTGTTACCTCTAAATTAATACAGTGCTTAAAATCCCCTAACGGTTCACTGACTACTGAACCCGAAGCTTTAGTGCAACTTGTTGAACAGCACATTTTTAATATGTTAGGTAGTAAACCTGATTATGTGTCTGCTAAATCCTTTTTTGAATCGCTGCATCTCCCTCTACTTTCTGTTTCGGATCAAGAACAACTACAAGCAGATATCTCTGAGTTTGAAGTTAAACAAGCCATTGAAAAATTATGTTTACATTCTGCCCCTGGTTCCGATGGCCTTACAGCACGTTTCTTCAAAACTTTTTCATCTGATTTGGCTCCTACTTTAACTTTGCTGTATAACAAGATTTTAAGCTCTGGTTTCTTGCCTAAATCAATGAAGGAAGCCATTCTAA
Organism: Neoceratodus forsteri; assembly: GCA_016271365.2. Classification (NCBI taxonomy): domain Eukaryota; kingdom Metazoa; phylum Chordata; order Ceratodontiformes; family Ceratodontidae; genus Neoceratodus; species Neoceratodus forsteri. The sequence goes on from JADMNL010000034.1 coordinate 81,168,867, forward strand.
TTTTGATTTTAAAAGGGGATGCTACTGAACTCTGTAATTGGCGACCCCTCAGCCTATTAAATGTGGATTACAAGATATTAGCTAAAATTCTTTTGAATAGAATGCTTAAGGTTGCATTCCTTTTAAGTCCTTACCAGACGTGCGGTATCCCTGGCAGATACCAGCAGGACAATTTAATACTCTTACGGGAATTATTTGTTTTAGGGGATAGGAAAATGGTGTCTGGTTTTGTTTTGGGCATAGATCAAGAAAAAGCTTTTGATCGAGTTCTTCATGAATTTCTGTTTTCTGTATTAAAAGCCTTTGGATTCCCAGATAAATTTCTCTTTTGGATTCAGTCTTTGTATGAGGGGGCTTTTATAATCCCAAACGTTAATGGTTGGTTTGGGAATCCCGTTTCAGTTGTTCGGGGTGTTCGGCAGAGATGCCCTTTAAGCCCCATACTATATGATTTTTATATTGATACATTAATAAGGGCTATTTTACTGTGTCCAAATATTATTGGAATACAAGGACCCCTTAATGTACCTCCCATTAAGTTATTAGCTTACGCGGATGATTTGGTAGTGGTAGTGGATAGGAGTTCCAAAGAAGAACACCTTTTTCAAATTCTTAAGACTTTTTCGTCCTTTTCAGGATCCAAAATTAATTTTGATAAAAGAGTGGGGGTACCTGCAGGTCATACTACTCTTCCGCCTAATGGTACTTACGCTGGGATTCATATTAAGAATGACTCTTTTAAATATTTAGGGGTTTATTTTGGATCTGGTGATACATCTACTCACAATTGGCTTAGTGCTATTAAAAAGGCCGAAGGGCTGGTTGCCTGTTGGAAATCATCTTTAATTGGGAAAAAAAAGAGAGTGGTTTTACTTAAAACTTTAATCTTGCCACTTTTTTGTATCTTTATTACGTTTTCCACCTCCTTCTGTACTCTTTCAAAATTAAATGGTATCTTTTTCAAGGGTTTTGGGGGTCACGCTTAACCCAATCAAGCGGTGTTTACATACAGACCCATAAGTGAGGGTGGGTTAATATGATCCACCCATTGGCTTTTCTATAGTCTATTTTTTTACTATAATTTTGGTAAGGCCCTTAAACCTGGTGATTGTATTTGGAAGCCTTTCTTTCTATCATGGTTTTCATCATGTCTCTCACACTGGGACCCTGTAAATAAGAATATTTTTTCCCGTTCCTCCAATATTCCAGCTTATGGCAAGGAAAATTTTAAATTGGCATTATCTTGGGGTTTTTCCTCATTGGATTTTTGTACGTTTACCAGGAAACTGATTTATGAACACATATGGAGGTGTGAAGCCTTTGAACCTGTTACCTTTCCTTCTGTCCAGTTAATCGTATAACCTGGGTTATTAAACAGCTTAATAATCCACGTCTCCTTCCTTTGTTTGGGATATGGTGTGGCAAAGTAACTATGGTAAATTGGGAGTTAAGGGAAATCATAAACATAAGGCTCTGAATGCTCGTTTTTGTCCTAGAGTGTCCTGCCAAGATGTTCTTGAAACCCAGCAACATTTGTTTTTGGAATGTCCATTTTCTAGGGATTTATGGTCAAAATTAGGGGATATGTGTTTAGAACCTTTATTTTCTCAATTATCTTATGATCAGATTATGTTTTGCACTAATACCATTTTGAACTCCAAATATCATGTTGATACTTTATATGTGTTTTTTGTTGTTATTAGATACCATTTATGGCAAGCAAGATGTTTGTTGGTATTGCATCAAAAAGTACTTACTTTAAATTAAGTTCTTAATAATATTTGTCATGCTTTGAATTCGATTAAGTTACGTGATTTTCAAACATTACCCAGTGCAAAATTTCATCTTTTATGGCACAATTGTACTTTCTTCTTTTCAGCATGATGTTTATTTTTCTCTTTGCTGTTTTTCTGTTATATTTTGTTTATTACTAATCTATTGTATGAGTTGTCTTTTTTGCTCTTTGTAATGAAGCCCAACATTTCTAAATAAAATACTCCTACTCTTTTCGATAAGTGCCATGGGATCTTTAACATCCACCTGAACTACCACCAGTCTAGGCAGATGGGACCTCGGTTTAACGTCTCATCCGAAAGACTGCACCTCAGAAGTGCAGCACCCCTCTCATGCTGCACTGCAGTGTCAGTAATGGGATATTAACCCAAGTGCCAGATGTGGGAACTGAACCCACAGCCCTCTGATCTCCCGGCCTGAGAGGCGAGTGTGCTACCTACTACCACCTACTGAGCCACTGACACTAGTTGAAGTCCTTCTTGAGGACTGATCCAGGGAAGAGCGAGGGTCCACACTGCGGCTCCTCCCAGAACCCGACCGGGCTCCAGTGAGGGCGTGCTGCACCACACCCAGTCTCCTCGACCCTTTAGAGTCCGAGAGGAACCTTGTCCTCATAGCCACCAGCCTAGGCAGCTGACAACTCCAAGTAGACTGAGTAGCGTCCACCCAGGGAACAGTACCCTCCCTTTCCTGGCGTGTCCAGGGCTGTCCCAAACTGACTGTCCAAACACACCAGGGAAGGGGGTGCCCCAGCCAGAACAGCAGATGTGCCAGTAGCCCCAGGTTGCTCGGGAGTGACCACGAGAACAACTGCTGGCTGGTCCGTACCACTGACCCCAGAGCCTACCAGCAACGACTGACCCCCAGAGGGAGGCAGAGTGGGGGATGAGGTGTTGGACACAGAGGGATTGGAGGATTCCGAAGAATCCAGGACCCAATCCAGATCAGACTCAGAATCCTCCTCCTCAGAGGTAGACCCTGAGGTCCGATGCCAGATAACCCCCCGATCCCCGCCAGTTCCCGGACCATCTTAAACCCTGGCACCGCAGCCAAGCACTGCGCCCAATGCCGCCAACCTCCCCAGCGCCACGAACAGCACCGGAGTTGGGTGTGACACCGAACGCAGCACCACGCTCCCCCCTGGCACCGCAAGTAGCACTGGAGTCAAGGTTGGCACCGGCCGTGGTGCTGCGAATGGCCCCGGAGTCGGGAGTGGCACTGACTCCAGTCCCAGCACCGCGCATGGTGCCAGAAACAGAATCAGGCCCAGAAAATGTAGCAGTACTTCCCACGACACCGCTGACATCTGCAGCACCGCGAACAGGCCAGGAGCAACAGCGGCACCGAGGGATGGCCCGGCGCTGACCGCATCGCCGCCCTCCAAGCCTCCGATGCCACAAATGGCACCAGGACCAAGGGCAGCATCACCAGTCGACACCGAGGACTGTGCCTGCAGAACACGACAATGAGGTAGCCTTCACCTTGGAAGACGTGACTACCATAGCGGTGCCTCCCATCTGCCCCCCAAGAGGGGCAGACTGGGCCTCCTGCACCATGGAAGGAGCCCCCACCATGGCAAGGCTGAGAGAGGCAGAGGCCCCCTCCTCCATGGGCCGTATAGGACCAGGAGGGGACCTGGAGGAAGGACCGAGAATCCTAGCCTTGGCCCGCCAACTGTGAACCCGCCCCGCGAAAGTCAGCGGCGCGCGCTCAACTTTAAACGTGTGGCTCTCAAGAACGCGACGGTCCACAGAGAAGCAGGCATTGCAGTTGTCCATGTCGCGAGGCAGGAGAGGCAATGGTCATGCCTGTCCGTCATGGAATAAAGGCGGCCACAGGGGCACCAACGCATAGTGGCCACCCCGCCTTCGATGATTTTTTGCCCACAGGACGAGACATGACTGTACGGCAAACAATAAACAAAAACAGTACTCAGCGCCACCTAAAAGTAATGAAATGGTCTTACTGGCAGAAGCGACATCCAGCAGGGCGAAACAGAACCGAGACACATACAACAAGGCTGCAACAAAACTAGGCCGCACATGCAGTTTTGATTGAAGTCTCCACATGAGGTCTACACTCGACGGTGGGAAGAACAACTGGGGCTGAAGCAGGAGTTGACGACCGAGATAGCGGGCAACCCATAAGCACCACGAGAACGTCGCCTCGAGGGCGGTGCTGGCCCTGCATAGACTCCACCCATAGGAAAAAAAAATAGTCTCCCGCAGGGTCCTAGCTCCGGCGGTATGCCCACTAGTGATGAATGGTGAAGACTGACACAGATAAGATATCTTCTTACTCCCAGATTGGTCAGTGCTCACCTTCATTAGTGATATTACCTGAGCATACCATATAGAATAAAGGCTGGGTGGGTGGTTATAATGAGAATTTTACACACACCCAAGGTGTGGGATGCCACACAAGCCCCAAGAGAGGAGTTTGAGGGGTTTATAAAGGCATCTCACACCAAGGGTGTGTGTAAAATTCAAATTTTACACACCTACCAGCCTTTATTTTTTTATAATTGCTGGAGGGCATTTTTTTTTTGCCACAGAAATTGTAAAAAAGCTGTTCAGCCATGGTCCAGTCCAGATGAAACGTAGTCCACGGTCAAGCGGCTGCTAAAACCTTTCTGTTTTCTCAGAACAAAGGAAGACACCAGAGAAATCTCAGTAAAAAAAGAATTTTAGTGCTTGCATTAACAGACCATGCTGCTACCACTGTAATGTACACATTACATGATCCATCTTGAACAAACTGCTAATTGTTTTCTACAAGCAGAGCCTGAACAGAGGTTCCCTACCTGGTGAGACTGACATTTCTCTATCACACAGTAACTCTCGTCGGATTATTCAGTGCCTACCACGAGTTTCTGTAGCACATGACTATTAGAGCTGCTTCCCTAATGAAGTCTATGGCAACAAAGATCATAACTCCCCTAAAAACTGCCCCATCTTCCTGTAAGAGGCAGGAATTTATAAATCATGTGGAAGCCTGCCCCACACCTCTCAACCTCGTGCCCCAAAAACCAGGACAATTCAAAAACTCCACTGATGAGAGACAAATTTTTAATTTTTTTTTAGATTTACTTACCGCCTAGTGCGAGTCGGGGTGAAGTGGTTGGCAGTGAGGAAGGAAAAAGCAGCATCTGGTGCATGTGTGGAGCAAGGGAAACCCGGCGTGTTTGCTGTTATAACCAGCTGGTTATAACAGCAAATTATAACAGGGTTTCCATATGGGAAAAAACACTAACCAGTTATTATACACAGTATGAAAGTCTGACACCAACATGACCTCAGAAAAGACAACAAAAAACATACAGATCAAAAATCACTGCGCCTCTACATCTCGAAACATCCCCAGATTCCTGCATCCTACCATGTCACACTGAATTAATTCGCCTTCAAGCTGTCAGACATATACCCCCAGCTAAGTTCCTCAGTCTTCCACCCGCCATAACAGTTTTTAAGTACCGAAGCCATCACAACTTCAACTCACCACTTTCCATCCCTCGCTCTCTTCCCCGTAACTGAAGCCAGGCAGACGCTGGCATGAGCGTGTCTACATTTTTTAAAGGACATTGTGCTCCACTTACTCAATGTCGCGTCTGATTTTCTCTTACAAGCAGGTGTCCACAAACTACTTGTCCCCAACTTTAAAATAAAACTAAATTAAACAGCCAGTTTCCTGAGCAGCTTCTCAGTCTCCCTTCATTTGGCAACATGTTCCTTATAGCGCATGTGCATTACCACAGCGCTGGGCTCGTTTCCTGATCACGATCGTCATTTGGGTCCTGGAAAATTTTAATCAGCATTAAACAGCAACTTTTCCTGGTCCCAGGGCAGGCAGCAAGACCAGAGAAGTTTATTAAAAAAAAAAAATTAAAAATAAAACAACCACAGAGACAAACCATGACACAGCACCACAACCTAGTGGACAGATGGAAAACAGGAACGTTCTTTTCTTAAACACGCATACTTGCACAGTCCAAAATCATCTATAAAAATGTTTTTTAAATGCCTTTTTCTTTCACAAAAATTAGCTTTTGTTTAACAGCAATAATGCACTCCAGGGTGTGTGTCGTCTGGGATAACGTCACTTCTCGGGTGCTGGACATACTCGGCTGTACCCAACCACCCGAAGAATGACGTTATCCTAATATGACACACACCATTGTGTATTATTGATAATTTTACCATCACTGAGCTTCACAGCCTGTCCCTGCATTCTGTTGGAGGACACCAGATCAAACCCCTCTGTCCGTTCGATCCTGTCAGTACCCTTCAGTATGTGGAAAATGGAGATTATGTTCCCTCTCAGCATACTTTTCTCAAGGGTGGACATGTTGCCTGATGTGTTCTCTGTGGTGCTTCCTTGAACGAGTTAAGGTCCTCCAGCCTCTCTTCACAGATGTTGTCCTCTGTACTGCTGATGATTTGGGTAGCCATGCGTTACACCCTCTTGACTGTTTCAGTGTCTTTTTTGTACTGAGGAGCCCCCGAACTGCACCATGTACTCCAGGTGGGGCCTGACCAACACCTTGTAAAGCAGCAGGATTACTTCCCCTGACCAGGGCCTTGTAAAGTGGTAGGATTACTTTCCCTGACCAGGGCCTTGTAAAGTAGATTACATCCCCCTCCCTCTGCTGGGTGCCCCACTTCTGATGCACCCCAGCATTTTGCTGGCCCTCTTGACAGTAGCCAGACACTGCTTGTGATGGCTTCGTTTTTCTCCTCCACTGTAGCAAGGGGAGCCCCATACAGTGTGTACGCCCTGCCTCAGTTTTCCTCCCCAGGTGGGGAACTCTGTCTTTGGTTACATTGAATTGTAACCAGGGTTGGCTCTTTGATTGATCATTGATTGGCTCAATCATTGATTGGCTCCAGGGTTCCAATCAGTCCTCCAGCTTGTTCAGGTCCTCCTAAAAATTGACTTAAGGGAGTCTACCATCCTGCCTGGCCCAGTGTCATCTGCACTTCGCGAGTATTTAAACACAAAAGTATTCAGTGTATAAATCACTTTAAACTGCCACACACACACACACACACTTACTTCAGTATAAAAGAGCTGTGTAAATATAGACCTCAGGATAGGAGTATAATGTTCCAAAACTAACCTTAAATAATGTTAGTCCAAGAGAAAGCTATCTCCCACCACCTGCTTATTTATATTTTTAACAAAACTAAAATGGTTGCATTATTTTTAAAAGGACGAAATTGGTTTTGTGGAGATGCCAGTGTGCTCTTATCACTTTACAGACATCACTGGAGTTAAACAATCTGTGAAGGGGTGTGGGAAGTCCTACACAGCACTTGCCCCATGACTGCAGGACCTCGAATTACATTGGTAGAGACAAAAGTGAGGAGGTGGGCTTCATTCCCAGTAGTAACAATAACAATCTTACCATCATGGCCGGAGTTAAGGAGATGTTCTCCCAGGTCACAGCCGAACACCCTCTCCTTCAGGATCCCGCGCTGCTTCAGTTTCTGCTTCGTAGGGCGGGACTTCATGAAGGAGCGAAGGAAGGTGATGAGCTTTCCGTGCTTTTTAGACACTGCAGTGACAAGAAGTGAAACAACAGAAAAAATTATTATTTTTCCAATATTTGCCATTCAAAAAAAAATGCACTGTATGGTCAACCAACTTCCCAACTTTGTGACATGATCCACAGCCCTCAAAAGAAAGGGAAAGAAATTTGGGGGGGGGCTCAAATCACAGAGCTGCAATCACCAAGAAGGAGTGAAATTACTTCTTTGATTCATACATGTTTTATTACTAATGCGTCTGTCGGTAGGGAGCAAAACCACATGTTCTGTCCTAGAGCAGTGGCTTTCATTTCCCTCTCAGATTGCTTACACTTCATAAAACGGCTTTTAAAAAACACCTGCAGACTTGTATAGGGCTCTCCCTGCTCACACATCACAAAAAACACCGAGCGTGGGGGCACAGCTGACGACCTAGAAGCTGGAAGGGATCGTCTGGCGGTGGCTATGGAGCCAGCTACGATCCCTTCACTTAATTCACACAGGCATAAGGTATGATGTCATACAAGTCAGTGAGGGACAACCTGAAAGGCTACACAAGCAATGAACAGTCCGATTGTTTTTCTTCAAAACGGGAGTAAAGATAGATGTGATTTGTTCACTTCTCCATAATGAGAGGATTTTATTTATTTAAGATGTGTTGACCGGGAGAGGTGCAATGAGCCGAAACTTGTTTGTAAACGTGACTCGGGGAGGGGTTACAACAAACGGAATAGAGCAAACCGAGTCTCCAAAGTATGTAGTACATGTACAAATACAGTAAGAGAGCAAACACTGAAAAAACTATACAAATATTCAGATCCAAAAAATTTACTGAGCTGTAAAAGATACAGTTTACAAAATCGCAGGGTAAGCCAGTAAGGAGTACCGGTAACAGGGTGCAGAGTAGCAAGGATAGAACTAACAGCAGGTGCAGAGTTTTGAGAAGAGTGCCAGCAATACAGTTTTTTTTTTTTGTAACTTTAGAGTTCACTGATTTGTTTAACAAGTAAGAAAGGGTACATTACAGAGCATGTCATCTCGCTACATCAGTCCCAATTGTAAGTTTCACCTGCATAAGCACTATGGGGCATGGATGTAGAAGGACTGTTCTCTTTCATTACAAAGAAAAACAAACTGCGTAGGTAAACGGCCTTTAACTAGTAGGCAATTCATTAGTCCACATAGCTGCCTCAAGTAGATTAGTCAACTGGTGTCGTGTTGCTTAAGTCCTGTGAAGAGATATCTTGTGCACAGTAGGAAAAAAAAGTTGAAATTAGCAAATCTGCACTTCACATTCCTTTGCATAATAAAATTCACACCTGCATAACTTTTAAAGGGAAAATCCGGAAAACCCAGGAAGTGCAGCAGCTGCTGCAGAGCCACCCATGGCCATCTTGTGCACCCAAGGCGACTTCTGCAGCACGGGTTATGCTAATGAGGGCTACCAACTAATGGCGGAGTTGGCAGCCCTCATCAGCATAACCTGTGCACCAGAAGTCACCTGGGGTGCGCAAGATGGCTGCAGGCAGTTCTGCAGACAGTATGCATGGTGCAGTTCAGTTCTTTAACAGTAAGACACTAATGCAGCAGGAAAATAAAAATTCCATTTACTGCACTTTCAGGGTTTTCAGGAGTTTCCCTTTAAATCTGTTCCTGGTATTATTCTCCATCTGAGGCTGGCATATCTGAATCCTGTCGGAGGTTAGGGATCTCCTTCCCTGGAGTACCCCAGCTGCTGAGCCTGTTGGTATTGCCATTGTTGACAGATTCTAAGTATTTCAGAAGTCAGAGCTGCAAGGTTGCAGTGATTCGTTCCATGGCTTCTATCTTGGATACCTTCACTCTCCCGAGTTCTATGGTTTGGTGTCAGCCACTGCATTTGAGGGCTACCAGTCTTATAATCAGCTTTCATTTGTTGCTGGGTCCCTTTAAGAATACTGGGACACCCAGGATCAGGTCCTGGAAAGGAAGCAGGATATGTCCTGATCTCATTTTCTGTAGTTCAGTATACACTCCTTTCCAAAAGGGGCCCACAACCAGGCACTCCCAAAACAACAGGTAGGTTACTCACCTGTAACTATCACTGCCTATGTACTGCACTTCACCTTGCGTGGTTATCGAGTAATTGTGCCACATTACTTGCACTGTTCCTTTATTTGAATCTCTCACACGCGTCACCACTGTTATCTAACCTGTTACCATATCCTGTGTCATATGACTTGTACATCTGGCTGTAGTACTGCACTTTACCGTGTATGTTTCTCTTGCAGTGCGTCTGTACATGTATAATAAATCTGTCTGCACTCCCTCTCACCCTACCCACAGAGTACACCAGGAATTGAGCAGTAGTGTGCTCAGTATGCCTTTCCTGGTTAAACCGTTAAATAAACAAACAAACAAACAGTAGTTCTAGGAGTGGTATATGATAGTCATCCACATATTCTGGCAGTTACCTTTCCCTTTAATTGTGGCCGGGACGTCTTCAAGCTGGTTCCTCCCACCCACCCGGGTGGTAACTCCCTCAGCTCCACCCCACGATGCCAGATCTTGCCCGTTGGAAGCGTGTTGGGTGCCAAAGCCAGGGGAGGTCAGGTGGGTTTGTGTGGATGAACATCATACACCACTCCTAGAACTACTGTTACAGGCGAGTAACTTGTTTTTTCTAGGGACGTAGATATGATGTTCTGTCCACACTTTCTGGCAGACTCCTAGCAGTTCTCTGGGAGGAGGGAGGCAAGGCGCACACCCTCTACTTAGGGAACAGAGATTGGAGAACTGAGGCCCCAAAACCAGCATCCTGACGTGACTCAAGGTCGATGTGGTACTAGGAAATGAAGGTGTGTGCTGACCTCCAGGTAGCAGCCCTGCAGATATCCTATGTAGGGACAGCGGTATGATGGGTGGAATGAGCCCTTAGCCCTATGGGAGACTCCCTACCCGCCAACCTACAGCAGACGTCAATGCAGGATACAATCCACCAGCCAATCATCTGCATAGGTGATAAACAGCTGGTGAACCTCTCCCTGAACTTCAGTCGTGTACTGTCTGCAATAAGCGAGCGTTCGCCTCAGGTCCAGAATATGGAGCCTGTCCTTGGCCTCCAAGGTGTGATTGCTAAAGTACACCAGGAGATTAATAACCTGGTTAAGATGAAACTCTGACACAACCTTCGGAAGGAACTTTGGGTTGGGGCAAAGGACAACCATGTTCCTGTGGAAGACCAGGTAAGGAGACTCCATTTAAAGCACCTAGCGTTTACTGATCCTTCTGGCTGACGTGACATCCACCAAGAGGCAGTCTTCCACGACAGGTGAGACATTTCACACACCTGTGCATAGGTTTAAATGGCTTGTGCATAAGCTTTGCCAAAACCAGCAGCAGATCCCAAGGTGGTGGTGGTTCATGCACCAGAGGGGAAATGTGGTCAAGGCCCTTGAAAAAGTGCCACACCACCTTCTCCTGTGCCACCGACTGCTGACTGGCCCCCATCCGGTAAGCAGAGATGGCTGCCAGATGTACCTTAATGGTCGTTGACCGAAAGCCCAACTTCAAGAGGGACCACAGGTAGTCAAGGATGTAGCCACTGGACAGGACAAGGGGTCCAATCCCTTGCCCTGGCACCAAATGGAGAACCTCTTCCACATAAATGCATAGCATTTCCAGGTCAACTCCTTCCTAGATGCCTCCACAATGGTGAGGACATCTTCAGAGAGACCCAAAGCTTGGAACTCTAGCCACTCAAGAACCTGGCTGTCAGATATAGGGATTGAAGGTCCAGGTGGAGTACCTTCCCATGACGAAGAACAGGTCCGGGTGTAGAGGAAAACGCCTCAGGAGCCTGCTGCTGAGGCTGAGGAGATAAGGGTACCAAAACTGGCATGGCCAGTCCGGACCCACCAGTATCACCTGTGACTTGTCCCTCTTGATCTTGAGAAACACCTTGTGGCTCAAGGGACGAGGAGGGAAGGCATAAAAGGCGTGGGGACCAGGGCCTCGAGAAGGCATCCCCCTGCAACATTCCTTGCTGAGTGGGGTGGGCACAAACAGCCTTAGCTTTATGTTCTCCTTGGAGGCAAACAGATCCACTTGAGGGGTGCCCCACTGGGAGAACAGACTATGGACTATCTCTGGGTGGAGAGACCACTCGTGAAATGCCTCACCCACCAAGATGAGGGCGTCCGCCAACTGGTTGGAGGCCCCTGTCACATGGATGGCTAGATCAGCCTCCAGGCTGCGCACGAGGTTCCACACACGGACAGCTTCCTTGCACAGTGGCAGGGAGTGCATCCCGCCCTGTTCGTTGAGGTAGTACATGGATGTGGTGTAGTCCATCTAGACTTAGACCACCTAACCCCAGATGTGAGGCGCAAAGGCAGTCAGTGCCAGCCGAACTGCTCAGAGCTCCAGCAGGTTGATGTGACATTGAGACTCCTTGGGGTCCAAAGCCCATGGACTCTGTGTTCCCCCAGGTGGGCACCCCAGCCCATGAGAGAGGAATCAGTCATCAGGATGACCATTGGCTCTGGGAGGACAAATGGGGTCCCTTCCTGCAGATGCTCTGGGACTAATCACCACTGGAGGGTGTCCCACATCTGCTGGGTCACAGTGACCAGCTGGTTGAAATAACCCTTGCACTGAGACCACTTGCTGGCCAGCTTACACTGCAGGGAGCACATTTTCCAGTGGGCCCAATGAACCACACTGGTGCAGGCTGCCATGTAACCTAGCAGGCACAGGAAGTCACGGGCAGGGTGCAATTGCCCAACCCGAAATGATCGGGCAAAGGAAGAGAGAGCCTCCGCCCTGTTCGCCGGGAGCCGGGCTCTGGCTCTGCAAGAGTTGAGCTCCGCCCTGATGAAGCTGATTACTTGCGAAGGCACGAGTTCCGACTTGGCCTTGTTGACTAGGAGGCCATAGGAGATGCAGGTCTGGAGGACCAGGTCCCTGGACCACTCCACCTCCAGCCTGGAGGGACCTGCGATCAGCCAGTTGTCCAGGTAGAGGTAAACCCAGACCCCTTGGCACCTCAGGGAAGTTGCCACCACTTCAATGCACCTGGTGAAGACCCTGGGGGCCGAGGACACGACAAATGGTATGGCTTTGAACTTCTATAGGGCTCCTTCTGCTCAGAAGCGGAGGAACCTTCGGTGAGACGGATGGATCGGGACATGAAAGAATGCGTCCTGAAGATCCAGGGAGCAAAACCACATGTTCTGCTCCAGAGGTGGTATGATCTGTGACAAAAAATTACCATCCTGAAGGTGCACGACTTGAGGAATTTGTTCAGGTCATGCAGATCTAGAGTGGGCCACCAGCCTCTGTCTGTTCTGGCACCAGGAAGTACCTGAAGACAAACCCTGGGTGTTTCGGAGGATCTGTGACAGGAACCATGACTTCCTTTCGGAGGAGCTGGGGAATGTTGTCCCGAAGAGCCAACAGGATGTCTGTGGATAATAAGTCCTCCCGTGGGGTACTGCTCGAATTCCAGAGGCAGACTCTGACCCACCACCTTGAGAACCCACCTGTCCATGGTGACAGGGGACCAGGCGGAAAGGAAGTGGTGGAGCCAGTCCCCCACAGGAGGAACTAAGGGGAGGTGTGACGGGCATGAGGGTGGCACCCCTCATTCAGTCCCTGGGCAGGCTTGGAGGAGGAGGATCCAGCCGAGGGGCCACCAGAGCCTCTCCCCCCAGGATTATGGATGACCGAGGCCACTGACTTTGGCCGAGGTCACCAGGCCTGGGCCTGATGACCAGCTTGGGGCTGGGCAGGTTTCGACGCAGGAGTAGAGGTGGACCAAAAGGGCTTCCTTTTCTGCTGTTGCTTAGAGCCCTTGGGGTCCTTTTGGGCAGATGTCATACAGTCCAAGGTGGCACTGGCCTTCTTGATGTGGGTGAGGTGGCCCTCGACCCCAGGCTTGAATAAGTCAGTACCCAGAAAAGGGACATCTGCCAGCTTGTGCTGAGTGTTTGATGTGAAGGTCGAGAGTCTCAGCCAAGCCATGAGGCGCATGGCCATTGTGGCCACCATGGAAAGGGTGCCGGAGTCCCCAGTGTCCGTGGCTGTCTGGAGCTGTTGCTTAGCTATAGCCTGGCCCTGGTCCCGGACCTCTTTGACTGTGGTCTGGAGGTCAGCCGGCAGATGAGGAAGCACCTCATCCAGGGTGCCCAGCAGGGCATGGGGGAAGTGGGCCATAAGGAGGGCCGAGCTCGCCTGACAAAGACCAAGCAAGGAGGCAATGTAGACCTTTTTAGCTGCATAGTCCAACTTCTTGGACTCTTTATTGGGTGTCTTGTCAGCATCCCCAGTGTTGTCCAAGTACCTGAACACAGAATCGGCCACCAGCCCCTCGGCCAAGGGGTGTCCTGTCAATCCCGACAGAGAACTGGTAGGTACTGTATACTTGCGGGCCATCTGGGCAGAGGGCACAGGACAGGAAGCAGAGCACTGCCAAAGCTCCAAGGCAGGGCTGAGGATGGTCTCTGCTATCGGGAAGGCCTCCCCAGGAGCATCTCCCCAGTCGAGGATCTCAGTCAACGGGTATTGAGCCCATTTCTGGACAGACTCCATTTTTTATACCCGTGGACTCTGAGATCAGGCGGAGAAGTCCCATAAAGGAAATGGGACCTTCATCCGTCAAGAGATCCCCCCGACTCCATGCTGACCTTATGGGAGTGCAAGGAGGAACACTCAGACAATGAGGAGTCGTTAAAGAGGGGTCGACCACCACAGACCCTGCTGACCCTCCATGGATGGTCAGGGGTGACTGTGACCAACAGATGATGGGGAAACCCCTTGGCCGGACGAGACTCCTTGGTTAGAGCACCAGTTTTGGCTGTGCAGGTGGCGGTTCTATGGGGATCGGTGGAGATGCTGGAGGCGGCCGAGCTGGGACTGTCTTAGGAGACTCCTGAGGTGAAGAAGGTGTCGGCCTGTTGGGCAAGAGTCAGGTGATGGCCGGCGTAGAAGCTGGAACCAGGTTCATGCTGGTGAGCACCAGCTGTTGCCACGAGATCCTCGTAGCATTGATGCAATTTGCGCCGAAGCCTGTCCTTACCCGAGGAGGATGAGGATGTACAGTAGCGGTGGCGCCGCTTCCCAGAATGTCAAGAGCGGGAGCACAGACGTTGGCAGGAAACGCTCAACCCAATCCCCAGGAATAAGACCGAAACCTCAACCACGACAGCCAGGGGGACCAGTGGCGGGGCTTGCAGGGAGTCAGCGAGCGCTGAGGCACCACCAAGTCTTGGTCGGAGACCAGAGCCGGTGGTTCAGCGGACTGATCCATTCCTTCAATGGTGTGAGTCAGGACTGTGTCGGCCTCTTCAGTTGACAACTAGTCAACCAGCTCGAGATAAATCACAGCCAGAAGATCAACCAGCATCTCGGCCAACTGGCCCAATGGGGTAACCATGGAGCTGGTGGTCTAGGCTGAGAATTCGACCGAAGTCAGATCCGAAGAGCACAGGAATCTGAAGCTCTCAACCAAGAGTGCTCCCGATCCCACGATCGACAGTGAGACAATTTTTTGGTCTCTTTCTTCAACTTAGATTTGTGCCTGAAGGGGCACTGAGCGAGGGTTGGCAGAGCTTGGCACAATTCTTTGAAGGATCCTGTAAAAAAGGTGCCCAGCTGAAGCAGCACAAAAGGCAAAAGTCGAGGAGGATGAGCTGTGGCCTGGGCCGCTGCCTCCTCAAATGCCGCAAGGTGGTCAGCGGACCCCACAGCCATGGAAACCACCCGACGGGCATCCTTAGATTTGACCGGAGGGTTCCGTTCACTCAGCCAGCCGAACTTGAGTTGGGATAGACTGTCCTCCAGAACATTAGTATGAAGTTTGACAAATGTCGCAGGCCTGTGGATCGTGCTTGTGCCCCAGGCAATAGACAGACTCTGGGTGCGAATCTGTTCAGGACATCTTCTGCCCGCAAGTGCACTGCTGGAACCTGACAGCAGACTTGTCGTCTGTAGCGGTTGTGATCAATGATCGAGCTGAAGACAAAAAAGTTCTGAAACGTTTTTGAAGAAAACCCAAAGATTAAAGTTGCAAGGGCCTACTCAGCGCCAGAGCGGTAAGGAAGATCTGGTGTCATGGGGTGGAGCTATGGGAGTTACCACCTGGGTGGGAGGGAGAAGCCAGCTTGAAGACATTCTGGACAGAATTAAAGGGAAAGGTAACTGCCAGAAAGCATGGATAGATCATCATATCCACGTCCCTAGAATATATGTTCCCACTGCTCCGCACTGCCTCCAGCAGGCGTTTCTTCAAGTGGGACTGAAGTGTTTTGTGACTGTGGGGGTTCTGAACTATCTGGTAAGGATCCTCCAATTGAATTTTCGCCATATGGGGGAAGTAGTGATTGTAGCAATACACGTTTGAGCGTGTGAAGTCAGGCTAACAATTGCATAGGGAGATGGAGGTTATTCAACAATGTATTACGGTGGATAAAATAAAAACTTTTAATTAAAAAAAAAATTACGCTAGGTTTAAGTTGGTCCAGTGGCATGGAGGGTGTTGGCATTGAGCACTTTATCTCCTGCCATGCTGGCAACCTGGGTTTAGAAACAAACTCTGGTCACTGGGTGTTGGCCAGGGGGAGAGGACTGTACATCCCATAGACAGGCCAGGACAACATTGGTGGCCGGAGAGGGGGCTTTTGTCAGCGACGGAGAGGGAGAGAGCTGTGGGGGGGCCAATCAGCGCACAGGGCACGATTTTCGAACTGCACGACTGGGCTATAAAAGCCAAGTAGCCCAGTCGCAAACAGACTGCTGCGGAGA
Organism: Neoceratodus forsteri; assembly: GCA_016271365.2. Taxonomy (NCBI): domain Eukaryota; kingdom Metazoa; phylum Chordata; order Ceratodontiformes; family Ceratodontidae; genus Neoceratodus; species Neoceratodus forsteri. Next base: position 81,184,967 of record JADMNL010000034.1, read on the forward strand.
GCTGTACTTTTGGGCAGAAGGCTGGCTGGAGCCGCACTGGCAGAGGGAGAGCCGGAGCTAGAACATCAGGGTCACATCGGCAGCAGGTGAGGCCTGGGCAGGCATACCAGGGCCGCATCGCTGGTGGGACCAGCCGGGACCACATTGGTGGTCGGAGAGGGAGCTTTTGGCCAGTGGCAGGCATATCAGGGCCATATCGGCAACAGGACAGGCCAGGACCACATCGGTGGTCGGAGACGGAGAGAGCTGAGGGGGGCCAATCACCGCACAGGGTGCGATTTTTGAACTGCGCGACTAGGCTATAAAAGCCAAGTAGCCCAGTTGCAAACAGACTGCTGTGGAGAGCTGTACTTTGCCCCACACCACAAACCCCGGCCCCACATCACCCACCCAGGCCCCAACCTCTATTAAATGGTCAGTGGGACTGGAGCCTTGGAGGAGGGCAAGTTGAGTTTAGGCGAGATGGAACACTAGTAGCACTAGGAAGCTGGATTGTTGCTGGTTGGAGGGGAAAAAGGGTCATGTACCCTGTGCTGCATGGGCATTTTCGACTGCTACCAGGGAGGGGCAAAATGAAGCAGACTGTATAAATGACTGCGTATGCTAACCACAGCTGAGGAAGTAGCCAAACTGCATGTGAACTGACTACTGCTAGGGCTTTTGAGCTGGCTAATGCTGGGAGGTGGGCAAATTTGCTTGTGAACTGACTACTGCTAGGGCTGGAAGACTGGCTACTGTCGGGAAGAGGGAACATTTCTGTAATCTGAATACTGCTGGGTGAGGGGGCAAACTACTTGGGTTTTGCTGTGTTAAAAAAATTAACAGTGGAGTGCTTGTGTAACACTGACAATTATTTCTGGTAGAGGTCCATATTGCTCACACCCAAAACCAGGGTAGACTTGGGGATGGCCAGAGTGGGCATCTTCGGTAGAGTGACTGGGTGTACAGGGTGCGGGGCAGCCATAATATTAAATTGGGCATGGAGGTTCGGAGGGTGCCCAGTGTGTTTCCAGTTGGTAGGTCTTAGGGAGGAGGTCGAGGGGATCAGAAGGCAGCTAGAAGGCAGGAGCAGGGAAGGTGTGGAATGGACCTCATGAGAGTAGACGAGGCCAAAATGGCACACCCCGTGGAACAGGTGGACAGGGACCATATGGTTACTCCAGAGGGGTGGGGCACAAAACAAGTAACATATGGAAATTACATCGAAGGGGGGTGGGTGGCCAGAGGGAGCCAAGGAGGAAGGGGTGGGCAGGAGAGCAAGTCTGGGGCAAGCATCACACTTACTAATCGATTCACCCTGCTGTATCCGGGAGATGAGGTGGAGAAGGCTGGTGAAAGGGGGAGCAGGCGGACAGAGAGGGTTTGGTCAGTAAGTTGGGGGGATGGGGACAGGAGAGGGAGCCAGATCCACAGAAGGGGGGGGACATGAGCCTAGGTTGGAGGGAAGTAAGGGGGATGGGGGAGCGCAGAGTGAGGCCAGAGTGGGAGTGGGAAGGACTAGGGTCGGGCAGGCATCCAGGTTGGGGAAATCAGCCAAGGATTGGGGGTGCGGTAGAGAGTACTCTAGATAGGCCAGCTTCGAGGCAGGAAAAATCAGATGGGGGGTAGGGAGAATTATAGCAGATGGGGTGGAGGATGCAGGACCCGGGGTGGGGGGCCAAGGAGGGAAGCAGTAGAAGGATGCCTGGGTGGGGATCTGAGGATACCGGCCCAGTAAGGGAGTCCGGGGAGATCTGGGGGGCAACCTGTGCCATCCAGGAGGCTGGGGAAAGAAGCAAGTTGGGAGCTGCAGGCAGAAGAAGGAGCATGGTAGGGCATGCACAGGCTGATGATCCCCAGGTTGAGGGGGGCGGAGGGCTCAGTTGAGGGTTGATGACAGAAAGAAGAGCCTGGAAGGAATCAAATGGGCCAGTAAAGTGGTGGTGGTGGTGGTGGGGGGGTGAAGGTGATTCTGCTGGGTGAGTCCGTGACTAGGGGCATCCAGTGAGAGGGGCCGGGGAGGGAAAAAGCAGCCCAGTCAAGGCTAAATTTGTCCCAGGCCTATCCGTACACAAGGCCAAATTCCAGCTATACTTGATAGCACTGGAGTGTGGGGGATCCCCAGACTTTCTAGTATACCTGGGAACAAATGACTTGGAAGGGAACGATGAACTAGAAATCCAGGCAAGATTCCAGGAACTGGCCAGGGTTTGCCACTCTACAGGAAGCTCAATCTCCTTCTCTGAGATTCTGCTAGTACCTAGGGCATCCGGGGAAACCAAGCATTAACTTAAGAGGGGTGAACCAGTGGCTCAGGGACTGGCAGGGCAGAAGGGTTTGGGCTGGTAGGGGACTGGGGGGGATACATGGGAGGACAAGGGGTTATATGCCAGGGATAGACTACACCTCAACATGGAGGGGAGGAAGATCTTGAAACTAAAACTTTCTAGATTCATAGTCGAGAGGTGGAGTTTAAACTTGTAAAGGGGGAGGGTTAAGTAAAAGAATAGCTCCAGGAGGGCTGCTCGAGGGTCCAGGTCTAGGGCACAAAATGAGGACAGGTGGCTGCATTGCAAATCCATCGAGAACTGTGCAGGAAAGGGCGACTAGGGATTGCGCAGGGCCGAGATGACTGGAGAAGGGTGAGGGGTCAGGGTGGAGGACAGTCCTGATCAATGCCAGGAGCATGGGCAATAAAATGCCTGAGCTCCAGGCAATGTTAGTTGAGGAATCGACAGATGTGGCAGCAATCACTGAGACATGGGCCACCCAGAAAAATGATTGGGATCTAAACTTGAAGGGTTACAAAATATTCAGGAAGGGAAGAGGAGGGGGTGTAGTGCTGATAGTCAAAAATGACATAATGGTTAGTGGAGTGGAGGAGGCTATGGGGGGTGGTGGCTATCTGGGTAACCCTGCAAACGAGGGGAGGTAAAAGATTGAAAATAGGGGTGGTGTACAGACCCCCCACGATGGAAGAGGCCCTGGAGGACAAACTAGTTGAGAACATCAAGAGTCACTGTGACCTCGGAAAGGGTAGGGTGGTGGTCATGGGTGACCTTAATGTGCCAGGGGCAGACTGGGACACTATTACATCCTCCGTGGCCAGGGAACAGAGACTGATGGATGTATTTCAGGATGCCTTCCTGGTCCAACAGGTGGGGGAACCTACTAGGGAGGGGCAGATATTGGACGTTGTCCTAGCAGACAGTGACCAGATAAAAAGCCTGGAGGTGTGCAGCCCACTGGCAGGTGGCGACCACGCCACGGTCTGGTTTCTGCTGCATCTGGGGGGGTGAGGATAACCGCACTAATACAGTGGTAGTAGACTTCAGGGGGGCAGACTTCGTGGGCATGGGCAGGATTCTACGGGGTAGCTTGGACAAGATTAGGCCAGACATGGATGATAGTAGCTTGTGGGAGACCATTATGAAGGGGGTGAAGGAGGCGACTAGGTACTGTATAAAAGTAAGGCATAAGCATGGTAGAACCAACAAGCCATTTTGTTGGACCAGGGAGGTGCAGGAGGCGGTGAGGAATAAAAGGCTGCCTTTGCACGTTTTAAGCGCTCCAGGGGGGGATAGGGAGAGGGGGTGAGTACAAGTTGATGGCTAGGAGGGTCACCAGAGTGGTGAGGGAAGCCAAGGCGAGGATGGAGCAAAACCTGGCTGGGGGGGGTCTATAGATACAAAAGGGAGAAGAGAAAGGGGAGGGCACAGATCAGCAGGATTAGCACTGGGGAGGGATGGGCTCAGGAGGTAGGGAAACAGGCACAGGTACTAAATGAGTACTTTGCCTCGTTATTTACAAAGGGAGGCAGGGGATCCCTCCAACCCGATGACAGGGAAGGGGAGCCAGCAAAGTCGAGAGGTCAGATGGAGTCTGGAGGACTGAAAGAGGCTGGGGTACACGCTAAGCCAAATCTACAAGGGGATAGGTGGTTGAATGAGGGGGAGGGCTGGGAGCGAGAAATCACAGTGGATAGGCCCTTCGGGCGCTAAAAACTGATAAGGCGCCAGGGCTGGATGGGCTGCATCTGAGGGCTATGAAGTAACTGGCGGATGAGCTAGCAGCTCCACTCTTTAACACCTCTCTGCAGACAGGATGTGTGCCTCAAGACTGGAGGGTGGCTCATGTGGTGCCTATCCACAAAGGGGGCTCTAGAGAGGAGATGGGGACTTATAGGCCTAACGTCTGTGGTAGGCAAAGTAATGGAGGGCATTATCAAGGAGAGGCTCGGGAGGTAGCTGGAAAGGTTGGGACACCTGGATGACAAACAGTACGGTTTTGTCCCGGGAGATCGTGTCAGACCAACCTCATAGATTTTATGACTGGATGATGGGGGTCTGGACCGACATAGTCGGGGACGCCCTATACCTGATTTCAGTAAGGCGTTTGATTCGGTACCTGCAATGGGCTGCTAACAAACCTGGGGGAAGTTGCTCAGATGGGTAGAAAATTAGCTAACGGGATGAATACAGAGAGTGGTGGTTGGTGAGATATTCTCCTCCCCCAGGGAGGTCGCCAGTGGGGTCCCCCAAGGTTTGGTATTGGGGCCACTCCTGTTCAATGCTTATGTCTTAGATATGGGGAGGGGGGGTTAGAAGTAGGATAAGTCTCTTCGCGGATGACTCAAAACTGGGAGCACTGGTGGACGGGGATGAAGCGAGAGAGACAGTCCAGAGGGACCTGGATACCCTGGAGGGGTGGTGAACGATGTGGGGATTGAGGTTTAATGCAGGGAAGTGCAGGGTGCTGCATCCGGGGGTCAGAAACCCGGGCCATGTATATACCCTGGGGAGAGGAGTCACACTGGAAGCCACATCGAGCGAGAGGGATCTAGGGGTGGTGGCAGACGTCAAAATTAATAACACTGAAAATTGCAGAAGAACTGCAGCAAAAGCAAACAGGATACTGGGCTGCATAGCCAGGGGAATTACGTTCAGGAGGAGGGAGGTGATCCTTCCTCTGTATAATGCCTTGGTCAGACTGCATCTCGAGTACTGTGTGCAGTTCTGGAGACCTCACCTCAAGAAGGACATAACACTGCTGGAAGGGGTCCAGAGGAGGGCAACCAGAATGATTCAGGGCATTGGGGGGACCTATGAGGAAAGGCTGGAAGAGTTTGGGCTGTACTCACTGGCGGAGAGGTGAGACGGGGGGACATGATAGGGGTCTTCAAATAGGTAAAAGGAATAAACAAGGGCGGAGTCAAAGAGATATTCAGAATAAAGAAGGGGGAACAACCAGGGGGCATGAGTGGAAGCTAGAGGGGAGGCAATTACAGGGGGGAATGCAGGAGACATTACTTCACTGAGAGGGTGGTGGACCCATGGAATGCACTGCCCCAGGAGTCTGGTAGAGGAGGGCACAGTGGAGGGCGTCAAGAAGGAGTGGGACAGATACAAGGGAAAACTGAAGCCGAAGATGACCCTCTCTGGGGCTAGAGGGGGGTGGAAAAGTGAGCACCCATTAGAGGCTGGCACCGGGCAGACATGACAGACCATCACGCCTATTCTGCTGGCTTTTAGTATATTAGTATGGGGAGAGACAGAATGTGTTTATTCCCCTCTGAAATGGGTTTATAAAGAAGCATAAAGTGATTAAACAGCAATAGATATGAGATATGACAATAAAATACAGTGATAAGGAATGCGCCACGCAGGACAGCCCCTTGATCTACATCTGGCAGATGACTAAGGCTCCGAGTATCTCGTAATGCTGAGTCACCTCCAGTGACTAACAGCAGAGGATCGAAACAAGTAGTAATGCTGCTTTCTGTGTGTACTGTAAACATACACGCTTCTCTCATCCCGAGTTTCAGTGGCCAAGCTCTGTAACATCTCCACTTCTGAAGCACGGCAGAGGGCCTAATGGACTTAAGACGAGTCCTATACACCTGCAAATTACCACTTATTTATTTATTGAAATGTTTCACCAGGAGGGCACACTGAACAACAAGTTGCTCATCTCACTGTGCGACCTGGGGGGAGGGGGTTACATAGGGTTGTGAAGGATGATCAGTTACAATAGTATGTGGGTAGTACAAACAATACAACATTGTAAGATTATGCAACAGTTGGAACACAAGGTGTTGTACAATAAACAGTACTGGAACATTGGGTAAATTACAGTACATGTCCAAAATCATACAAAAGAACATATAAACGCACAAAACAGTAATAATGCAATAGAACCATTTATAGTGCATGAGTGTACCAGGAGCAGGCTCGAGGTAGTACGCAAGTGCTGTTGAAGTAAAAAGGATGGGGTAGGTTGTGCACACGGGTGACCCAGAAGGGCAGGTGGAGAAGAGAGAGGGAGAGGAGTAGGGGTAGCCACATCCTGATTTCTCCTTTAGGATGTTGAGAACCCTGCCAGGGGGGTTCATGGTAGGAAGGCAGAAACTGGGGATAGGTATTAAGGAGCGTTAAAGCAGGAACAGCTGAGGGAGAGGTAATTGTGTAGGGCAGAGGTAAGGGAGTTGTTGGAGGAGGAGTGTCATATTCGGGGAGGGAATTCCAGATTTTAGGGAAGCGATGGGCGAAACCAGTCTGACCGATGATGGTGGAGCGGCAAGGGATCGTCAAGGTGCGTCCGTCATTACATCTGAGAGAGTGGGTGGGGGGAGGTGGAGTGGAGACAGAGAGAGGATGAGACATAGGAGGGGAGCACTCTAAACCAGAATTTGGAGGTTAGTTTTGCAGTGTGAGATGCGTCTGTAAAATGTGGAAGGAAGGTTAGAGAGCGATAGAGTTCACAGTGGTGGGAGCGGGAAGGGGAGTCAAAAGTAAAGCAGCAGAAGGAGTTAAAGAGAGTGTCCAACTTGGTCAGGGAAGATCTGGGAGCAGCACCATAGACTACGTCACAGTAGTCAAAGATGGGGAGTATCATCTTCTGGGCAATTTCACACCTCGCAGTCAGCGGGATGCAACTATGATTCCTGTATAAAGCACCAAGCTTGGGGTGCAGTTTCTTCAGGATAGCATCGATATGCACAGAGAAGCAGAGGTGCTGGTCCAGCCAAACCCCCAGATAGCTAAATGAGGAGCTGTCCTCCAGGATGGTTCTGTCAAGGGTGTGGAAGGTGGGTAGTGCCGGTAGCCTAGAGAGTCTCTGCCTGGTGCCAGAGGTCATTGAGACTGTCTTCTTGGCATTTAGAAAAAGTTGGTGAGAAGCAAACCAGAGCTGAACTTGGTTGAAGTCATGCTGTAAGCTGGTTTCCACAGCAGCAGGGGTTTTGCCGAACTGTATAAAACAGTATCGTCAGCATACATGTGGATAGACGAGGATGAGCAGGCTGTGGGAAGATTATTAAGGAAAATGGAGAAGAGTAGGGGATGAAGCTCTGAGCCCTGAGGTACACCAGTGTTGATTGGGAGTGGAGGGGAGATGAAATTAAGGATTCTCATCGACTGGGTCCTGCCAGTGAGGTAGGATTTAAACCAGTTGGTGGCTGACGGAGTAAGGCCAGCTGAGGAGAGGGAATCAAGAAACGGGATGGGAAACAGTGTCGAAAGCTTTGGCTAGGTTGACAAAGATGGCAGAGGTGATCAGGCCATCATCTGTCCCTGAAAGGATGGAGCCAGTAAGCCTGAGGAGGGAGGTGGTTGTAGTTCTTCCGAAAACAAGATTGGAATGGGGTGAAAAAGGAGGAATCAGAGAGGAAGGGTGATAGTTGAGGGAGAACTAAATGTTCTTGAAGTCTGGCAAGGGTAGGAAGGAGGGAAATGGGGTGATAATTGCCAGGAGTAGATGTGTCACCACCCTTGGAGAGAGGAAGGACAACAAGAGTGTTTCCAGGATGAGGGTACTTAGGCAGAAATAAAGGAGAGGTTAAGGATTAGGGAGTTAGGATAAGCAATTGCAGGAGCAGAAAGGTAGAGAAGTTTAGGATCGAGTTCATTTGGTGAGGAGCCTTTAGAGGGGTTGAGGGATAGTAGAGCACTAAGAGCTTCGTCAGAGGAGATAGCAGAAAAGGAAAAAGGGGAGGGGAAGGCACTGGCTGAGGCAAAGGGCTGAAGTTAGTAGGTGGCAAGGGGAGAGGGAATTTAGAAGAGAGCACTCGAGGTGTAGTAGGCATTAAATTCATTGGCCATGGAGCCAGGGTCGGAAACTAGGGAGTTATTTATTTTGAGAAATGGAAGGGGGGGGGGGGGGAGAATAGGACATGAACTACCCTCCAGAATTTAGATGGACAGTTAATGTTACTCAAGAATGAGGAGTTGAAATAATCGGACTTAGCTAGTCTAGTAGCTTTTATATATCATACTAAAAGTCAGCAGAATAGGCCCCATGGTCTATCGTGTCTGCTCGGAAGCTAGCCCCCTACTGGGAGCTCACCTCCACCCCCAGCCCCAGAGGTGGCCTCCTGGCCTCAGCTTCCTGCACCTGTCCCAACCCTTCTTGAATCCTTCCACTGTTGTCTCTTCCACCAGAATCCTGGGCAGTGCTGCTCCATGGTTCCACCACCTCTCTGTGAAGAAGTGTCTCCCACGCCCCTGTACTTCCCCTTCCAGCTTCCTCTGTGCCCCTGGTAGTCCCCCCTTTTAAGCCTGAACATTTCCCTGTCTCTGCCCTTTATTTATCCCCTTTACATACTTGAAAGTCGCTATCATGTCCCGTATCCCTCCTCTCCTCCAATGTGTACAGACTGAGTTCATCCAGTCTCTCCTCATAGGTCCTACCCTCCATGCCCTGAATCATCCTGGTCACCCTCCTACGGACCCTTTCCAGCAAAAGCAAACAGCGCGCTATGTTCCTCTTAAGATGGGGTCTCCAGAACTGCACACAGCATTCAAGATGCGGCCTAACCAGGGCATTCTACAGCGGGAGAATCACCTCCCTCCTCCTGGAGGTAATCCCCCTGGTTATGCAGCCCAGTATCCTGTTTGCTTTTGCTGCAGCTATTCGACAATTCGCTGTGTTATTTATTTTGCTGTCCACCACTATCCCTAAGTCCCTCTCACCCGATGTGACTTGCAGTGTGGTCCCCCCAGGGTATATGCATGTCCCAGGTTTCTGACCCCAAGATGCAGCACTCTACATTTCCCTGCATTGAACTTCAACCCCCACTTCCTTCCCCACCCCCCCCCGGGTATTCAGATCACCCTGCAGGGCCTCTCTCCCCTCCTGCCAGTGCTCCCAGTTTTGAGTCTTCCACAGAGAGACTCAACCTACTCTTAACACCCCACCCTATGTCCGAGACATAGGAATTGAACAGGAGTGGTCCCAGGACCGAACCCTGAGGGACCCCACTGATGACCCTTCTGGGGGAGGAGACTATCCCTCCAACCACCACTCACTGTATTCACCCCGTAAGCCAGTTTTCCACCCACTTGAGCAACTGCCCCCCACCCCATCCCCAGCTTTGTTAGTAGGCTGTTGCGGGGTACTGAATCGAACGCCTTACTGAAATCCAGACAGAGGATGTCCACCGGCCTATGTCAGTCAAGGGCACCCATCACCCAGTCATAAAACTCCACCAGGTTAGTCTGGCACGACCTCCCTGGAACAAAACCATACTGCCCATCATTCAGGTGCCCCAACCTTTCCAGCTGCCCCCCAGCCTCTCCTTGATAATGCCCTTGATAACCTTGCCTACCACAGACGTTAGGCTAATGGGCCTATAATTCCCCATCTCCTCTTTGGACCCCCCCTTGTGGATAGGCACCACATGAGCCACCTTCCAATCTTGAGGCACCCACCCTGTCATCAGGGAGATGTTGAAGAGTGAGGCCAGTGGATCTGCCAACACATCCGCCAGTTCCTTCAACACTCTTGGATGCAGCCCATCTGGCCCCGGCGCCTTCTCGGTCTTTAGCGACCAGAGGGCCTCTCCCACCCTATTTGCTGTGATTTCGCCCTCCAATCCCCCCTCCTCATGCATCTTCTCCTCTCCTCCTCTTCTAGATACGACCCATCCCCTGCCCTAGTCTCTTCCAGTCCTTCAGTCTCCAACTGACCTCTTGGTTCAGTGGGCTTCTCTACCCTCCCATCGGGTTGGAAAGATCCCCCACCTCCCACGGTAAAGACAGAGGCAAAGTACTCATTTAGTACCTGTGCTTGTTCCCCAGCTTCCCGCACCCATCCCCCCCAGTTCAAATCCTGCTGATCTGTGCCCTCACCTTTCTTTTTTTTCTCCCCTATGTATCTATAGAACCCTCCCCCGCAGATATCCCTGAGCAGTTAGCTCCTTCTTCACCTTGGCCCCCTTACCACCCTGGTGACCCTTTAGCCAGGAAATCCTTGCTCTCTCATTTCTCTAGCCCCACTGAACGCTTTAAGTGCTCATAGGCAGCCTTTTTCTCCCTTACCGCCTCCTGCACCTCCCAGGTCCACCAACACGGCTCACTGGCCCTACACTGCTTGCACCTTACCTTAGCGCAGGAACTCGAAGCCTCCTGTCTCCCACAAGCTACCAGCATCCATGTCTGGCCTTATCTCATCCAAGCACCCTTTAAGAATCCTTTCCATGTCCTCAAAGTCCGCCCCCTTGAAATCTATTACTTCTGTGTTAGTACAGATTTCCTCTCTCCCTAGGAACATAAGAAACCAGACTGTGGCATGGTCACTGCCTGCCAATGGGCTGCTCACCTCCAGGCCCCTTATCTGGTCACTATCTGCTAGGACAACGTCCAGGATCCAATCCTGCCTAGTAGGCTCCCCCACATGCTGGACTAGGAAGCATCCTGGAAGACATCCATCAACCTCTGCTCCCTGGCCACTGAGGATGTCATAGTGCCCCAGTCTGCCCTGGCATGTTCAGGTCACCCATGATCACCACCCTGCCCTTTCCAAGGCCACAGTGGCCCCTGAATTTCTCAGCTAGATCATCCTCCAGTTCCGCTTCCATTGCGGGGGTCTGTACACCAACCCTATTTTTAATCTTTAACCCCCCTCATTTGTAGGGTTACCCAAATTGCCTCCACATCTCCTTCTGCCTCCTCGATTCCACCAACTACTATGTCATTTTTGACTATCAGTGCCACCCCCCCTCTTCTCACCCCCCAATCCTTCCTAAACATAGTGTATCCCTCTAAATTTAGGTCTCAATCATGCCTCTGGGTGGCCCATGTCTCAGTAATTGCCGCCACGTCTGCTGCACCCTCCACTAGCATTGCCTGGAGCTCTGGTATTTTATTGCCCATCCTCCTGGCATTAATCAGGACCATCCTCCACCTGACCCTCTCCAGTCTTCTCAGCCCAGCGCAATCGACCTGTCTCTCTTCCCCCCTCAGTCCCCCCTGGTCTTTTAACACTACCCACAGCCCGCTTTGCATGATCTAGTCCTGAACCCTCAAGCTTCCTCACTGGGGCTTTCAGTCTTTCCATCCCCCTTTACAAGTTTAAACCCCACCTATCACCAATGAATTCAAAAAGTTTTAGTTTAAGGATCTCCCTCCCCTCCAGGCTGAGATACAGCCTATCCCTGGCATAGAGCCCCTTGTCTTCCCATGTATCACCCCAGTCCCCCATCAATCCATACCCTTCTGACTTGCACCACTCCCTGAGCCACTGGTTCACCCCCCTAAGTTTTTGCTTATTTTCCCCGCTTGCCCTTGGTACTGGCAGTATCTCAGAAAAGGAGACTGAGCATCCTATAGAGTGGCAAACCCTGGCCAATTCCCTGAATCTTGCCTGTATCTCCAGTTCACTGTTCCCTTCTAAATTGTTTGTTCCCAGGTGAACTAGAAAGTCTGGGGATCCTCCACATTCCCTTGCCATTGAGTACAGCTGGAATTTGGCCTTATGTACTGTTAGACGTGGGATACATTTAACCTTGACTGGGCTGCCTTTTCCCTCCCCAACCCCCTCCCACTGGATACCTCTGATCATGGAGTCACCCAGCAGGAGCACATACACCTCTCCCCCCAAGTTACTAGCCTGTTTGTGCCCTCCATACTCCTTCTTCTGTCTTTGTCCCCCAGCTTGCTCCTTGCACCCCCCCACAGCCTGGGTGTGTCTATTTTGTGCATGCCCTTCCAGGCTCCTTTTCTTCCTCTGTCCCCCCGTTTTCTCCTCACCTCCTGCAACTTGGGGGTCACAGGTCTGTATGTGTCCTTCCAGACTCTTACTCCTGACTATGGCCCCCTGCTTGCTCCTCGCCCCTCCCACAGCCTGGGCATCACTAGTTTGATTGTGCCCTTCCAGGCTCCCTCTTCTGTCTCCCTTGCACCCCTCACAGCCTGAACATCACTAGTCACCCCCCTTAACTTTTCCCCGATTGGTCTGTTGCCACTGACTTCTCCACCCGGACCTCCTATTTCTGCTTTCCTTCTCCCCTCCCTCCCCCCTCAGGTTCTGCAGTAATGGGCCCTTGTGCCCTAGTGCTCTCTACACCCCCCTCTTCTGGAAATTCCAGTCTCGGAGTTGGCCTACCCAGAGTGCCCCCTCCTCACCCCTCCTTGTCCGCTTTTCCCTTCATCAACTCTGCCCTGTCCTGGGTCCTGGCCTCGTCCACCCTGCCTCTATTCTGTGCGTCCCCCTCTGCCTTACCTCCCTCAGACCCGGGTTCCTGCCCCCCTCCCTGCCCATCTGGTGCCCTGGTCTCACATTCCCCATGCCCTCCCCTCCTGTGGATCAGGCCCCCCCTCCGATACCTGACCAATCTCTATCAGTCATCCTGCACCCCCTGCCCACCAGCCTCTTCCACCTCATCATCCGGGTACAGCAGGGTGGAGCGATTTTTAAGTGTGATGCCTGCAGCAAGTTCGCTCACTCCTGTCCCCTTCCCCCTTCCTTGGCTCTCTCTGAGCCACCTCCTCCTTTCAGAGTGAAGACAGTACACGGGTATTTTCATGTCTCTCCCCCCCCCCCCGGAGCGACCATGTGGTCCTAATCCTCTCACTTTAGCCCCATACCCTGGGGTATGCCATTTTTCCTCACCTATTATCATATGGTTCCTGCCCCCTTCCCTCTCCAACCCCCCAACTGCTTCCTGATCCCTCAACCTCCCGCCTGAGGCCTGTCAACTGGTAACACACTGGGCATCCCCCAAACCTCCATGCCCAATTCAATATTATTGCCGCCTTGCACCCCGTACACCCAATCACCCTCGCGAAGATACCAGTTCTTGCATCATTCGATCCCATCCTCCCTGTTAGGTGTGGGCAATATGGGCCCCCCCTCTGCAATAAAAGTACCCTCCAATCCGTATACACTCAAGCTACCCATTTCCCACCAGTAGCCAGCATATGCCCGAGCAATCAATACAAACAGTACCCAAGATGCAGTAGCCAGCACTACCCAAGCATCACCCTAATAGGATTAGGATGTTGCAAGGCCTTATGGGACTCACCTAATAAATGTAGGGTGAGCCTTGGGGTGGGTGGGTTGCAGGGTAGGAGTACACCACAGGCTGTGTCAAAACACAATCAGTCAAGGAGTCCTCTGGCAGTGACACCTCACACAATCACCAACTTGTCTGCTAGAATCCCTTATTCCTGCCCAAACTAAATGTAAAAGCACAATAACTGGCAGTTAAGACCAGCCCTCAAATACAATTGCAAACACCCAAAAATACCAGCTAAGAAAATCTTTCGGATCTACTTGCACTCACAGCCACCAGCTAAAGGCTCCTTCTCCCCTCTCCACTAACTGAAGACTAACCGAGATGGCAGTTACACCACATTCAGACAGCACTAATCCCCTGTAATATGATGCCTGCACTTACAAACACAGTTCAGTCATGACTGAGGGTTGAATGCTTGGGCGGCAATAGATGCCAGCCACAAAGATTTGGATTGAGAAAGGAAGCGTAATGCAAGTGACAAGGGCTTGATAGGTAGCTGGGATGGAGGTAGGCAGGGTGGTGTGCACTAAGGACAGGATATACGTGGCCACTCCCCATCCGCGACCCGATTGAACTTGTCTTTTTTTTTCCTAATTGTTTAACCAGGTGAGACACACTAAGCTGAAAGCTTTTTTACAGGTGCAACCTGGGAGCACAGGGAAGTTAAGTGACTTGCTCAAGGTCACACAGTATATGCAAGTGGAAGCTGTGGGATTCAAACCCAGGTCTCTAGATTTGCAGCTCAGAGCCTTAAACTACTGTGCTATACTGCCTGGAGAGGGAATACCCAGGGATGGCAATGGCATTGTCAGGGATGTTTTTTGAGCTAAGTCTCGGTAATAAAATCATAAGAGTTTGTAGGAGGTCGATTTTAGGTAGCAGGCTGCAGATGTTCAGGTGGAGGAGCTTCAACCCATTAGGAAGGGTTGTAGTGGATGTGGGGTTTGGAAACATGTTGTTTGGGTAAGGAGCAAGGGTTGGAGAAGAAATAAGGCCAGGGTTTGGGGGGGGGGGTTCCCTGATGAAAGAAGGAGGGCAAGAATGAAATAGTGAAGTTTAGGACTTTTGTAATTAGAGTAGGAAATATATGAGGGAGGGGAACAGGGAGGGAGGGGTACAGAGAAGGAGATAAGGAAACAAAGAAAGGCAAAGTGACTAGGAAGGGAAAAGAAAGAGGGTGGAGGGTAGTAGGGAAAGTGGGGTCTGTTTACAAGAGGAGCAGTGGGAGTAACTGACAGGATGAAGGAGGTATCTGGAAGGGAAGCGGAGAGAGAAGAGGAAATAGGTGTAGAGGGGGAGACTGGGGTAAGAACCAGGAAGGGTGTGAGCAGGAGGGAGATGGAAACCATTCTGGGTAGGGTAGTAGAGGCTTTTTACAGACTTACAGATTCAGATCACACCACTGAATGTAAGGACATATATAATTTGCTTTAGGTATGAATGACACAGGACTAGAAGTGTTAGGGGAGAGCAGTGGGAAGAGGACTACAACGTATACGTCCTGTTGCCCTCTAGTGGCTTTACAGTATAATCTGCAAATGGAAAAGCAGACAAAAAAAAATACAGGTAAATTGCACTTTAAACTGAAGAAATTCAGCACAGAGTATTAAAACAGTCCAGAAATGAGAGGCAATACTGGATTGGGGGGAAAAAAAGGTTAAACTGGCTGATGGTAGTGACATAGTCCAGTCAGGAGGAATTTAAAAATGCCTGGCAGGATGAGGAACCAAACAAGGAGCTTGTGACCCACGGACAACCGATAAGAGGTGGTATGTGCGGTGTTAGCCCACACAAAATAAGAGAGAGAAACAAAAAGGAGAATCTTCTTGCTAGGTAAAGAGAATAGAAACATAGAAACACAGATTTTGACGGCAGATAAGGACCGCTTGGCCCACCCAGTCTGCCCATTTCCCTACCTATTGGATAAGCTGCAGATCCTAGTTAACCAGCAGCCTACTTCTTCCTACCCCCACCCCCTAGAATTGCCTTATGACTGTCCCATGCATGCTTGAATTCCACCACTGTTTTTGACTCCACAACTTCCTCCGGAAGGCCATTCCATGCATCCACAACCCTCTCTGTGAAAAAATACTTCCTTAAATTACCTCTGAGCCGCCCCCTTCTATCTTCAAATTGTGCCCCCTTGTTCTTGCACACCTCTTTTTTTGAAAGATGCTACCCTCTTGGACTTTGTTGATTCCCTTGAGATACTTGAAAGTTTCTATCATGTCCCCCCTCTCTCTCCTTTATTCGAGGCTATACATGTTCAGCTCCTTAAGTCTCTCTTCATATGTCTTCCAGTGCAGACCCTGCACCATTTTAGTTGCCCTCCTCTGGACAGCCTCCATCTTGTCTATGTCCTTGCGGAGACTGGGTCTCCAGAACTGAACGCAGTACTCCAAATGGGGTCTCACCAACTGTCTGTACAGAGGGATAATAACTTCCTGTTTTCTGCTGGTGATGCCTCTCCCTATGCATCCCAGTATCCCCCCAGCCCTCCTTGCTGCCCTCTCACTTTGCTTGCCCACCTTTAGGTCATCTGGTATGACTACCCCCAGGTCCCTTTCCATTTTTGTTGTTGTTAGTATCTCACCCCCCATTGTGTACTCTTCCCTGGTTTTTGTTTCCCAGGTGCATTACCTTGCACTTCTTAGCACTGAATCTAAGCTGCCATACATTTGACCATTCCTCTAACCTTGCCAAGTCCCTTCTCATCCTTTCCACCCCACCTTGTGCATCAACTCTGTTGCAGATCTTTGTGTCATCTGCAAAGAGACATTTTTCCTTCCAGTCCCTCTGCAATATTGCTTATAAAGACATTGAAGAGGACCGGTCCTAATACTGAACCCTGCGGTACCCCACTAGTAACCCCCTTTCTTCAGAGTGGACTCCATTTACTATTACTCTCTGTGTCCTATTCTCCAGCCAATTCTTTACCCAGGCTGTCATCTTGGGACCCACTCCCAGGCTGGCTAACTTGTATATTAATCTTTTGTGTGGGACTGTGTCAAATGCCTTGCTAAAGTCTAGGTAGGCCATGTCCACAGCCCCTCCCTGTTCTACTACTTTGGTCACCCAGTCAAAGAAATCCATCAGATTTGTCTGGCATGACCTTCTCGCTGTGAATCCATGCTGCCTTGGGTCCTGAGCCCCTCTGGCTTCTAGATACTCAACAATTCTTTCCTTCAGAAGTGATTCCATCATTTTCCCTACCACTGAGGTTAAACTAACAGATCTGTAGTTTTCTGCTTCTGCCTTGCTCCCACTTTTGTGAAGGGGAATCACATCTGCCCTTCTCCAGTCCTCGGGTACCACCCCATCCTCCCATGATTTGTTAAAGAGGGTAGTCAGTGGTGTCACTAGTTCTACCCTTAGTTCTTTTAGAATTCTGGGATGAATCCCATCAGGCCCCATTGCTTTGTCCACCTTCAGTTTTAAGAGTTCTTTCAGAACCCTTTCTTCTGTAAATGGGCTGGTATCAACTTCTGTATCCAGAGTGTTTCTACTGTTTGTTTTAGGTACCTCCACTTCCTTTGTAAATACTGAGCAAAAATATTTGTTTAGTATCTCTGCCTTTTCACAGTCACCCTCTGCCCACCCTCCTCCTCTTTATTAAGCCTCACTAGCCTCCCTTGGTCTTCCTTCGACTCCTCGATGTACCTATAAAGGTTTTATCCCCTTCTTAACTGAGTTGGCTATCTTTTCCTCGGTTTGGGCCTTTGCTGTTCTGACTGCCTTCCCAGCTTCCTTTTGCTTTAACTGATACAGTTCTCTGTCCTGCTCCTTCTGTGATTCCTTGTACTTCCTGAATGCTTTTTCTCTTGAACCTTCACTGCCACTTCCTTTGAGAACCATAGTGGTTTCTTACATCTTCATTTTGTTAATTTGCTTCACACAAAGGCTCGTTACCTCTGTGATGGCAGTTTTTATTATTCCCCATTGTTCTTCCACCCCTCCTTCCTGCCCATTTGCTAGTGCATTCCTTAGGCACTCACCCATTTTGGCAAAGTCAGCCCTCCTAAAGTCCAGTACTTTTGCCTTTGTATGGCTTGACTCTATTGCTGTGTTTATTGTGAACCATACTGTTCGATGGTCGCTAGTTCCCAGATGGCTACCCACTTCTACATCTGTGATCCTCTCTTCATCTCAATTTGAGAGAACCAGGTCTAAGATTGCTCCCTCTCGAGTGGGCTCCAATACTAGTTGTCTAAGGCATGCCCCTTGTAGGGCATCTAGAATAACCCCACTCTTTGAAGTGGCTGCTGCAACTGCATTCCAGTTAACATCTGGCATATTCAGATCACCCATCAGCAATATCTCCCCTTTTTCTGCCATTCTAAGTATTCTTTCTATCATTTCATTGTCCATTTCTTCCCCCTGAGAAGGGGGTCTGTATACAACCCCTGTGCGGATTGTGGTGCCATTGCCTGTCTCCAAATTTACCCACAGTGCTTCTTCTCCTCCCTGTTTTCTCTTTTGTTCTGGTGCCTTGATTCCTTCCCTTATGTAAAGAGCTACTCCTCCTCCTCTTTTACCCTCCCTGTCCCTCCTGTAGATAGTGTATCCTGGTATGTTTATGTCCCAGTCATGGTTTTGTGTGTACCATGTTTCTGTGACTGCCACGATATCCAGATGTTCCTCCTCCATCAAGACCACTAATTCAGGAAGCTTGTTACTCAGACTCCTTCAGATACCTTCATTAGGCTAATGAAAAGACAAAGATACAAGCTTCTGAGGCCTATAAACCTTGCCTAGAAAACAGATTCTCTTTGTGTTTCTCTCCTGCGTTACATTATTGTTGGGTTAGTTCAGCAGCACCACACATTCAAGGGTGAGTGAAGCGGGTGCAAATGAGGTAGAGTCGAGCAGCTGGGTCCCAAATGTGTTGAATCAACAGAGCTTCAGTCTCCCACAACATCTATCACGAGTGAGGGTGTGCGAGTCGACTTCTCCAGTTCAGCAGGTCAGGTAAATCCGAACTAGAACCACAAATTTACTGTGTGGCTACCAAATGTTTATTTTTGTCTATATTGGAACGCCATCATTGTATCTCCTCGATTTTCCCCTCCCACAGGTCGCAGCTGGAAACCAGCCCTTCTGGACTCTGCTTATTTACCCGGTAACATTTTTTTTAATTAAATATGGAACAAAATAAACAGTGCACTTTTTTATGAAAATGAGGGGAATATTTTTCAGACGAAAATGTGCTCAAGAACGAGGGGGCATGATATGAAATCGGAGCGGGTTAAATTCAGGATTCTCTTTCACAGAAAGAGTGGTGGATTCCTGGGACAGGCTGCCAGCTGAATTAGTCGGGCAAAAACAGTGGAAGGATTCAAGAAAGCTTGGGATTTGGGGTTGCCCTAAATTGCGTGAATTTTTGGTGGCTGTCCAAGAGGTGGTCTCACAGGTACTACAATGCGAAATCCTGGACACGTTTACAGATTGGGTGTTAGGTCTCCCCACAGTGGTCCAGATGCCCCCTGCCAAGTGCAGACTAAGCCTTGGTGTTGCTCACTGTGGCTTTAAAGTGCACTACTGCCCACTGGCTTCAGAGGAAATACCTTTGGAATCTAGAAACTCAGTATCCCAAACCCCACAAGGAGTTCAGAATACTGAATCTCAAAACCCCAACAGGCACTTAAATGTAATGCGGAGGGCTCTGCCCCCTGCACCCCCTGTAACTTAAATGACCAACTCCGAGGGGGGGGGAGCAGACCTCGGAGTTAAAATGAAAAAAAAGTTACGGGGCATAAAATCGTGTTTCAGCAAAATGGTAGCCGGGAACAGAACCCAGTTCTACCAGACCACGCTGGCCGAGCTGCAAGTAGCTTAGCCCTCCACGCCACAGGAGTAGCTTGGCCAGCTTTTGCATCCTCCAGTGTGTTGTGGTGCCTGACAAGGGGTAGGATAGCAGTTCGTCACATCCACTACCGTACCCCTGTCGGCTTTACCTTCCTCCTTGTTGGGCTTGTAGATGTCAGGATACTGAACTCGGTCCTGTGAGTTTCGGGATTCCGAGTTTCAGTCACTTAAATGTACATCCTCCAGAGGGACCCACCAATGGTCTCTGAGTGGTCCTCTCGTATGTGAAAGGTTTGTATGATGGAAAGGCTTATGGCTAGGTTACATCTGCAGGAGAAACACAACACTTGGAGAGGTGGCACCCCTGGCTCACCTGGGAGGAGGGCTGGCAGGGAATGGGGGCCAAGACCTCACTCAGAACGGGGTTAATGCTGGCACACGTTGCTCTTTGACCCTCCAGATTATCTATCGCCTCGGTTTACTCCATTTTACATTACTGGATTCCCTTGGGGGCTGATGGAAATGGGTTAGTGTTTCCACTCTTCGTTTCCTATTATACTAACATACTAAAATGCCAGCAGAATAGGCCAAACGGTTTTTCATGTCTGCTCATTTGGTCAGCCCCACCCTGGGAGCTGACCTTGCTGCCCTCCTCGTCTTCTCTGGCTTCTCCCTTCCCAGTCCCGGATATTCTCGCTGCACTGGATTTTGCTTCCAGAACCCTTCCCCTGTACCTGTCCCACCCCCTCTTGAACCCCTCCACCAGCCCCCTGGGCAGCGCATTCCATGGCTCCACCATCCTCTCAGTGAAGTAGCACCTCCTCCTTTCTCCCCTGAATCTTCCACCTCCAACTTCCACCCATGCCCTCTAGTTGCCCCTCCTCCTTCCTTCAAAGCACCCTGACTGCTCCTCCCCTATTTACCCCCTTCATGTACCTGAAGATCTCTATCATGTCCCCCTGGTCCCTTCTCTCTTCCAATGTGTACATATTTAGCTCTTCGAGCCTCTCCCCATAGGTCCTGTCCCCCAAGCCCCAAATCATTTTGGTTGCCCTCCTCTGGACCCTCTCCAGGAGTTCAATGTCCCTCTGAGTGTGGCCTCCAAAACAGCATGCAGTACTTGAGGTGTGGCCTCACCAAGCAGTTATACACAGGGAGTATCACTTCCCTTCTTCTGGAGGTGATCCCCCTAGTGATGCATCCCAGCATCCTGTTGGCCTTGGCTGCTGCCCTCCTACAAGTCTCCGAGTTGTTCGTCTTGACATCCACCACCACCCCGAGGTCCCTCTCAGCCATCGAGACTTGTAGCATCCCCCCCAGGGTGTACACCTGGCCCGGGTTTCTGGCCCCCAGGTGCAGTACCTTGCATTTCCCTGCATTGAACCTCAGCTTCCACTTTCTAGACCATCTTTCCAGAGCCTCCAGGTCCCCCTATAGGGCCACCCTTCCCCCTCCTCCCCATCCACCACCGCCCCAGTTTTGAGTCATCTGCAAAGAGACTCATCTCACTCATGATACCTGTCCTTATGTCAGAGACGTAGGCGTTGAACAGGAGGGACCCAAGGACTGATCCCTGTGGGATTCCACTAATGACCCTCCTTGGGGATGAGACTATCCCGCCAACTATGACCTTCTGGGTCCGGTCCTGGAGCCAATTGTGTATCCATCTGATCATCCGGTTCCCCACCCCCATTTCTCCCAGCTTATCCAACAAGCTCTCGTGAGGAACAGAGTCAAATGCCTTGCTGAAGTCTAGAAAGAGGACGACCACTGGTCTACCCAGGTCCAAGGCACTCGTCACCCAGTCATAGAACTCCACAAGGTTTGTCTGACATGATTTCCCTGGGACGAATCCATGCTGTCTATCATCCAGGCACCATGACTTTCCCAGGTCCCCCCCAGCCTCTCCTTGACAATGCCCTCCATCACCTTGCCCACCACCGATGTCAGGCTGACAGGCCTGTAGTTCCCTGCCACCTCCCTTGATCCCCCCTTGTGGATAGGCACTATGTGTGCCACCTTCCAGTCCTGGGGCACCCACCCTGTCCTCAGAGAGATGGTGAAAAGCTCCGCCAGGGGTTTGCCAGGACATTGGCAAGTTCCTTCAGCACTCTGGGATGTAATTTATCCAGCCCTGGTGCTTTCTCAGTCTTAAGGGACCCAAGGGCTTCTCTCACTCTCTCTGCTGTGATTTCCACCTCTGCTACCTCTTCTCCCTGCTTAGCCTTCCGCCCTCCTGCCAGGGATGCCTCCCCCTCTCCCCAGACCCGCCAATCGGTAAGGTTCCCCCCTCCTCAGTATCACTGTCTCCTCCCATGCATGATGCAGCACCCCCATTTTCTTTGGTGAAAACTGAGGTGAAGTACTCATTTAGTACCTCAGCCTGCTCCCCCAGGTCTTGTGCCCATCTTTCCCCTGCTTAATCCTGCTAATCTGCCCCTTCACCCTTCGTTTTTCCCCAATGTATATAAAGAACCCCTTGTTCCCTCTCCTAATTTCCCTGGTCAGGTTCTGCTCCTTCCTTGCCTTAGCCACCCTCACCACTCTAGTGGCCCTTCTAGCCATCAGTTTGTACTCCCCTCGATCCCTTTCACTCCTTGAACACTGCCTATAGGCTGCCTTCTTTCCCCGCACCACCTCCTGGACCTCCCTGGTCCACCAGCAGGGTTTTCGGGCACTACCGCAGTTTCGTCTTACTCTGGCACAGGTGCTGGTAGCATCCTGCACCCCTCTCCTGATTATTTCCCACCTACTGTCAACGTCCATGTCTGACCCAATCACATCCAAATGCTCCTTAAGGATCCATCCCATTTCCTTAAAATCTGCCCCCCTGAAGTCAGCTACCTCCGTCTTTGTGCAGCCTTCTACCCCTCCTAGGTCCAGGCAGAACCAGACCGTGGCATGGTCACTCCCCGCTAACGGGTCCTTACCTCCAGGCCTCCAGTCTGGTCACTGTCTGCCAGGACATCCAGTACCCGTGCCTCCCTGGTCGGTTCCCCCACCTGCTGAGTTAGGAACGCATCTTGAAAGACATCCAACAACCTCTGTTCCCTGGCCACCGAGGATGTCATAGTCTCCCAGTCTGTTCCTGGCATGTTTAAGTCCCCCAACACTACCACCCTTCCACTGCCCAATCTGCAGTGTCTCCCAACATCTGCCACCAGACTCTCCTCCAGCTCATCCGCCAACACAAGGGGTCTATACACCACTCCTATTTTTACCCTCTTGCCCTCCTTTGTTATCAAGGTGACCCAAATCACCTCCACGGTTCCCTCCGCCTCCTCTACTCCCCCTATGCCAATGCAGTTTTTGACTATTATTGCTACCCTCCTCCCCTTCCCTCCCCCGTCCTTCCTGAACATAGTGTAACCCTACAGATTCAGGTCCCAGTCGTGTCCTGCGGTGGCCCAGGTCTCAGTGACTGCTGCCACATTCACCGCTCCCTCAGTTAGCATCGCCTGGAGCTCAAGCATTTTATTGCCCAAGCTCCTGGCATTTAGCAGGACTACCTTCCACCCTTTCCCTATACTTCCATTTCCCCTGCTCGTATTCCCATGGGGATTCCATTTTTCGCTGGTCTGCACTTTACCAGTAGGCCTTTTCCCACACTCCTCCGGCTCCCCAGGGGGGTGGAGACAGAGTCCCTCCTTTATCGGACCCCCCTCGACAGCCTTTTCTCCCATCCCTCCCCCCTTCACAAGTTTAAACCCCACATTTCACCAATGAACCCCTCTATTTTCAACTTAAGGATTCCCTTCCCTTCCAAATTGAGATGGAGCCTATCTCTAGCATACAGCTCCTTATCCTCCCATGTCTCCCCACAATCCCCCATCAACCCATACTCTCTGGCCTCACACCACTCCCTGAGCCACTGGTTTATCTCCCTAATCTTTCTTTTGTGTTCCCCACTAGCCCTTGGCACCAGCAGGATTTCCGAGAAAGAAATCGTGCACCCTATGTCATGACAGACCCTGGCAAGCTCCCTGAACCTTGCCTATATCTCTAGCTCGCTATTTCCCTCAATGTCATTAGTACCCAGGTGGACCAGTATGTCCGGGGAACCCCCACAATCTTTTGCCAGCTGATATACCTTGTGCTTGGCCCTGTGCACCGTTAGTCCAGGGAAGCATTTTGTTCTAACTGGCCAGGCTTCCCCTTCCCTATCCCATTTGACACCCCTGATCACAGAATCCCACAACAGGAGCACTCTGACCTCCTTTTCCTCCATCCCCCCCTTCCATGTCCCTCATCCTTTCTACCAGCCCCTCCACCCAGCCGGCTCCTTGTTCCTCCCCCTATCTGGGTGCCACATGCCACCCCCTCATTTACCCTGGCCACCCCCTCCTCTCCGATCCTATGCCTCTCCTCCTCCCGAGTATCCTTCTGTGCCTCGCTAACTCCCCCCCTCACTGCTCATGACTGGTCCTTCTCCCCCTTCCGCTAAACTAGCCTGGCTCGTCCTCCCTCCCTTCCTTCCTTCCTGTCGCCGTTCAGTCCCTCCTTGCTTGTCGTGCTCCCCTGGCCTAACCCTCAGCTCCCTTTGGTGTATCCTGCTTGTACTTATGGTCCTTCTCCTTCCCCTTTCCTCCCAACTGGTCCTTCTCCTTGCGCTTTCCTCCCTCTTCCCCCTGCCCCTCCTGCTCTGATCCACTGCTCCCCTCATTTTCCTGCATTCCAGTTCCCCCGTTCCTCCTGCTATTCGGCCCCCTTCTCCTGCCCCCCACTCCCTTTCCATCTCTAACCACCCCTGTCATGGCTACATCACCCCCTCATCCTCAAGCAGAAGAAGAGAACTGAAGCGGTTATTGAGCGTAAGGTCCGATCCATCTCCCCACCTTGCTTCCTTCTGTCCAGCCCCAGCCATCTGCCTACTTCCCTAAGAATGTTGTCCCTCTGGCCCCCCTTTGTGAGGGTCCCCAGTTACCTGCCTGCTTCCATGGTAGTGTCCTCCTTTTGGGCCCCCTCTGCAAGGGTCCCTATGTGACCCCAGAGTATTCTCCTGCACTCCTTTCCCTATGCCCATGCCCCTGGTGCTTGGTGCAACCCCGTGGGAGATCCCCTGCCCTCTTCCCCAACCATACCTCCTCCCTTCCCCCAGCTGTCTTCTAATTCCCGCAACCTCCTCCCTAAGCTGTGCCAGCTGGTAGCACACTGGGCAACCACTGAACTTCCAAGCCCAGTCCAGTATCATGGCTGCCCCACGCCCTGTGCACCCCACCACCCTCCCAAAGATGCCAGCCCTAATGACATGTGGTCCCATCCCCCTCCAAGTAGGTTTCCTTGGGTGAGCCACCATTCCCCACTAGTCCAAGATACACCCCTACTGACTAATCAGGTCACCCATACAGTCCCACAGTAAACCGGTAACCCTGTTACTAGGTGCAGTACAACACAGTAAACTTATAAGGGAAGTGAACAACTCCCTAAGCTCCTCTCTCCCAGCCTTTAAATCCAACCCCCAGTGGCTAGAACTACATGAGCTGCACCTGCAACCTTTTCCTCCAATTGCAGGGCAGGTGTTCCCTTATAAATAAGCAGAGCTCTGGGGTGGGAGGGTGGGGAGGTGGGCTTAGGGCTCACACCCGACTCTCAAGAGAGTACATCAGCCCTGTGTCTGCCCCTCCAGACCCTGCAACCAAAGAAACAGCCCCAAGGAAATCCCACCAAATAGGTTTTAAATCAGAAAAAATAGGCCTCCACCAGCGCAGCCTGTCACACAGTGAAACATCCAACAAATTAGCCCACTTACAGCCACCAAATCAGTTTTCAAACTTCCAACAGCCCCAGAAACAATACCCTGCTAGCACCTTAGAAGTAGTAAGAAAAAAAAGAAATAACCTTCTACCAAGTAAAATCCACAAGAAACCCTGTAAAAACAATAAGAAGCAGCTACTGTACTGAAACATATCTGATCCTGTCCCCTTCTAGTTCCTTCCATTCAGTCAAAAGGGCTCATTCTCTGTGCTGGAAAAGATTTGGAAATTGGCTTAAGGTTTTGTAGTTGAACGTCTGAGGAATTTGAAAAAGGGTGTTCCTCTGTGTTGAAGAACCAGTGTTTGCAGCAATCCTGCAGCAGTTGAGGAACTCTGAGTTGTGGAAAAAGGGTTTTGGAACTGTGAAACACGTGGTGTTTGGGTTACCATATATGAAACCACCTGGAGAGCATGGCCTTTGTTTCCAGGCCCACCCCTTGCTCTCAAAGGTCAGCTGGATTGATACTAGTGTAGGGGGTTTATATGGTTCTGCCCCAGGGTGCTGCCCATACCTCCTGCTGCCAGTCCTGAGGTGCCTCTCTAGGTCTCCGTCCTGTCCCTGTGTGATTGTGGGGCTAACTTGGACTGGAGGGGCAAACGCTGCAGGACCGCCACTTGTCTGGCACTTTGAAAGTGCCTGCGGGGTCCAAGCACGCGCATTGGCACATCCTGGTGTTCTCGCTGCTCCGGCGCCTGTCTAACTGCCTCTCCAGTGCTCTCAAACCCAAGGTTGTTAGTCAGGGGTCTGACACACGGAGGAGGGACCCCAAAAGTCTTTAGGCTGTTTTTCTAAAGAGTGCCAATAGCGTTGCACAACGGGGGTCTGCATAGTAATGAGGATCTATATGAATATTAATGTGATGCTTGAGGGGACTGCATGAATCAGAGCCAGTGACAGGCAGGGGAAGGACTCGTTAATTACAATTGTGCAGTCGCTTTACAGGGCACAAAGGCTGCTACAGATCTGTGGGACAATTGTTAATAAAAACTGCTTTGTTTGGCTGCGAGGACTCTCAAAAAATAGGACTGCTGTATAAACTGTATCAGACTGTGCATTAAGCAGCCATTTTTGCTACTTTGACCCCCGGTGCCAGCCAATTAATAACTTAGGTGCCCAAAGACAGTTGAAGTGACTGCTGGGGAGAGGTGAGAACTCTATTTTAGGCACCTAAAACTAATTACCAATCAATAATTGAAGCGTGCTAATGTTTAATAATTTCTTTGATAGATAGCAGGCTTCAGCCAGTTGGAGCCTGGGATTTTCGGTGTGAAAACCCATGGACTTTTGCAGTTTGGGCTCTCATCCAGTCAAAAGGGCTCATTCTCTGTGCTGGAAAAGATTTGGAAATTGGCTTAAGGTTTTGCAGTTGAACGTCTGAGGAATTTGAAAAAGGGTGTTCCTCTGTGTTGAAGAACCAGAGTTTGCAGCAATCCTGCAGCAGTTGAGGAACTCTGAGTTGTGGAAAAAGGGTTTTGGAACTGTGTGCGCCAGGTCCTGAATCTGGCAACTTGGTCTGATGATGAAGGGAACTGCGGAAAAGGTCTGAAGGTATCCAGTGCTCAGGAACCTGCCTGTATTGCTGAAATCCGTCTGTGTAAAGGTGGAGTGACACGCCAGAGACTGCAAGGTGCTAGCCAAGAGCCACTGGCAAGGTGGAATTCAAGGGAACCATTGCTGCACCACAAAGCTGATAATCCCAGTTCTGGCAAAAGACTGACTGCAATCTGCACAGCTACAATTTGGAGCCAGGTAGGGGAACCGCTAACTCTTATAGAGTGGGGTGGATTGGGCTGCAGAGAACCATGGGCGTGTGCCTGAGTGCTACGGCACTCAAGTCCCATTTGGGGAGCTGGACTGTGAGGTCACTCCTGGGTCTGGGCTTACTTGTGGACCAAGAAGCCTTGCGTTGGGCTCACATTCTCCAGCCTGCTTACAGGCTGAAGGTGACAAGCTGCTAGACCCTGCAAGCAAGTCAGAAAATAGAAAGCTACAAGATCCTGCCACTTCATCCGGCTCTTTCGGTTGTCCATTTGCTTTGATGTCCTGCGGCACCATTTAGTTCCTTCCTCAAGCCCACTGCGCAGAACCTGTGATCCAGTTTCTACAGAACTGTGAGTAAATCAGGGCTTGCCCTGACCAGGGGTCTAGTTTAAAGTTGTCTACAAGTGTAAAGCTGTTCAACTCCTACAAGCTACAACAGTGTTTCAAGGTCCCCAACGCCGGGCCAACCTGTGGCAACATACAGGCCTGCACCAGTTTGGGTACCCAAATAGACGAGGGGGGGGGCACTGGTGTGCTGTAGGGAGGTGGGCACTGTTGTCAAAATCTGTTTGCATTTAAAGTACAGATACTCTTCTGCTATCTCATTCCCCTTACCCCTCAATAAAAGACTTGTGGTTGTTGATGTTAAAAGTGGCCATGAGCATATTATTAGCTACAGTCTTTAATTATGTGCGTTTTACAGTATTGTTAAGCAGAGTGGTATTCTGTGTGTGGGGCGACCGGATGGAGAGGTGAGTAGGTACAACATCTCAGGGGGTTGTACTACTCAAATACCTGGCCCACTATTATTTTACTCTGGGTGGAGGCACCGCGCTATTTATTGCTACTTTTGGGAAAGAATCCCCCAACCACCATCACAACAGAACTCGGGCCCCTTAACCTGTACAGCAGTTAGCAGGCAGTGGTAGTAGCCCACTGGCACACGGTGCCTGGGCTACACTTTTCCTTCTCTCTACCTTTTTTTTGCCCCTCCCCCCTTTAATGGCACACTGGGATGAGGTTCCTGTTTAATTTATATTGTTTACACTCTATGACACTGGTTTGTGTTATTAACGGTTCAAGTATTTTCAGTTCTTTACCTGGTACAATGTCTTGGGTTGCTGCGGAATGCTGTTATCTTGGTTGTTTGTTCACAGATGTACACTGTACTGCAACAGAATTCTATGAGGATTATTGTATATGTAACAGAATTGAATAGATATTCTTTTGAATAAAGCGGAGTTATTTAAAAAAGGAATCGTGGGATAGGCATAAGAGAATCTTGGAGGAAAAGGAACAAGGGAAGGAACAAAGGGCGGGTGGAAGAACCGGGAGATCAAATAGGGTCTGCAGGGATACTGTACGTAGGGTTAAATGGGAAGACTTGGTGGACCAAGCGGTCCTTATCTACCGACAAATTCTATGTTTTTATGTTAAACAGAGTTAAGGTCAAAAGACAAAATTTAATCTTCAGATTTTTGGGGAGTATAATCACGACGCAGCAAGCAAAATGTTGGCACCTTCAATCTTTTGAAACTACCCGTGTGAACTGAGCTACTGAACAGCCCCACCAGGGGTTCAGTTAGTTCCACCGCCAGTTCCTTGGGCACCCTCGGATGCATCCCATCTGGCCCCAGGGTCTTATCTATCATAACAGCTGCCAGCCCTTTCCAGACCTTTTCACTAGTAAATACCAGACCAGCTCCCTCATCCGACTGAAGTATGCCCTTCTGAAATGCAGGACTTCAACCTCTGATGAGGACTTACTTGTCGCAAGAACCAAGCCGAACCATACCGAGTTATGGTTGCTGGACCCTAGTGGCTTCCCTATCCTCACTCCTCTTACCACTTCTGAGTTGGTGAGCACCACACTGAGAATGGCAGCCTGCCTACTGGGTTTCCTAACTAGCTGCACTAGCAGGCAGTTTTGCAATATATCCAGTATGGCCTGACGTGTGGAGCTCCTGGGCACTAGAATGACCCAATCATTATCTGGTAGGTTTAGATCTCCCACTACCGCCCCCTTTCTAGTTCTGCCCCAGCTCTTTATCGCTCTCTTCCCCGTCCCTCAGGTCTGTAAATCACCCCCATTCATGGTTTCTTGCCAGGAGATGCCGTAAGCCGAACCCGCAGTAATTCTGTTTCCCCATTATATCCCTTGATGTTTCCATCCCTCACTGCCTCTATGCCCTCTCTGACATACAGGGCTTCGCCTCCTCCTTTACCTTTTCCGCTATCCCGTCTGAACACGGGTTAGCGTGGGACTCTCAGGCCTCAATCATTACTCTTTATGCCCCAAGTTTCTGTGATGGCTACTAGATCTAGCCGAGTGTCTGCCATCATTGCCTGGAGCTCACTAATTTTATTTCCCAGACTCCTGGCATTAAGGCAGACCCCTTTCCATCCTTCTCGTGATCTCCTCTTGCTTTTTCCTGTTCTTTCTCCCTTATTCTTCCCTAGTCTCCTTAATGGTTTATTCTTCATGCTGAATGTAGGCTTTGTCAGCCCCCTCTCACTGGCATTTTCCTATAAGATAATCTGAACTTCAACCTCACTGTTACCCACCATGCCGCAACTAGTCCCGTGTTCAGGGCAGCCCTAGCTAGGCTCCTCGCCTGCTCTTCCTTCTCAGTGGTCTCCATCTCCCCCACAGTCAATTTTATCTGTCCAATGTAAACATCAAACTTCTGCCCTGGAACAATGCCCCCCGGCCAGGTGAAGATCATCACCCTTAAATAGTCTCCTGTTGCAGAATGTACCTTATACATGGAGTTCAGTTATATTTAGAGTACTTTCTACACCTCCCATACTTAACCCCTTAACCCTTGGTTAATTACAATTATGTATTAGTACAGTATACGTTCACATAAATATAAAAATTCAAAAATAAATAAATTTCCATGAACACTATGCCAGAAAAGTTGTTTCTTAGCAACAGGCTGATTCTAGCTAAAAATGTTTTCAACACATGCTTTAAAAAAAAAAAAAAAACAGCCAACCCGGTGGCGCTGAGAGTTTAGTCGTTGGATGCCACACTTTGCGCCACGCCGGTGACCCGGGTTCGGAAACGACCTCAGGTCATAGGGGTGCCGGCAGGGGAGAGGAGGGGAGGGAGGATGGAGCAAGATCGAGTAGCCTAACAGTAGCTCTCCTCTCCTAGGGTGGTTGTCGCCCCCCCATAGTTCTGCTGCCACTGGGTGGAGGTCTGGTGGCAGCGCAGGTGGGTGGTGGCAGCAAGTCGGAAGGGCACCTCCAAGTGAGGCACGCGCATACCTCCACATGCGTACGTGTGTGCCCGGGGAAGGGGGCAGCGAAAACGGGGAAAAACACTGAATAAAAACATAAGGAAAAAAAAAATCAAACAAGAAGTCAGCAGCCCAGAAAGCCCACCAAACAGTGACAGACAAAATCACAGTACCACATAATTAACAGGCCAACAAACAAGCCAGCAAATCCAGGTGAGAAGGACAACTCACAAAAGGAACAAACTGCCAACCTACTTTATATAAATAAAATAAATGTGGGAACTGTCCTGCTCCCAACCAACATCAAACAGGCAAATCCCACACCTTTCCATAGACAGCAATACCATTCTTCTCAATCCACAAACTGCACACAAAACAAAAACATAAAAGTTAGAAAAATTACAGAAAACATTCACTTACATAGTACCAATAGTCTTGGTATCCTTCAAAACTCATAAAATAGATAAGAGAAGCAAAGACCTGTAATTGGCCAGGTGTGATCACATGACACTGCATTATTCCAGCGCAAGTCAGAAATACTTAACTTTCTGAACCTCATTACTCAGATTTTAAAATAAAAATCAGAGGCACCATTTTGTAATCGCAATAAGGCACTCCAAGATGTGCATAATTGTGAGATAACGGAACTTTCGGGCACTTGGTATTGCTTCATACCTTACTTCCTGAGGTGTGCCATTATTCCACAATAACGCATATCCTGACATGCCTTAGTATTTAATTTGGGTCTTCACAATGGTCCAGTGGTAGCACATCATGCTACGGTGTGGGTGATGCAATTCTTGGAATAGACTCAGTCATCTACGGAACTCAGGCTGGCACAAGGCATTAAGAAGGGGGAGAAGGACTTCTTTAAGTACATCAGAGAGAAAAGGAGTTGTAAGGACCACATAGTAAGGATTAGGAAGGAGGGGGGTTGGGTGGAAGCAGGGTACGATAAGGCGGAAGCAGTAAATACAGGTTACTCACCTGTAACAGGAGTTCTAGGAATGGTATATGTTGTTCATCCACACTTATTGGCAGGTATCCTTGCCGCTTTAAATCTTGCCAGAAGGTCTTCAAGCTGGCTCCTCCCACCCACCCGGGTGGTAAAACTCTCGACTCCGCCCGATGACGCCAGATCTGGCCCGCTGGAAGCTCAGGTTGTCGTCTTGCCGGAGAATAGGTCGTGGATGAACAATATATACCATTCCTAGAACTCCTGTTACAGGTGTGAGTAACCTGTATTTCTAGGGACATGGATATGTTTTTCATCCACACTTATTGGCAGACTCCTAGCAGTTCTCCGGGAGGAGGGAGGCAAGGCGCACACCCCTGACAGATACTTGGGAAATAAGGACTGGAGAACCGAGGCCCCAAAACCAGCATCCCGGTGTGACTCAAGGTCGATGTGGTAGTGGGTGATGAAGGTGTGTGCTGACTTCCAGGTAGCAGCCCTGCAGATTTCCTGGATAGGGACGTCCCTGGAAGCAGCCACTGATGCAGCGGTATGGCGAGTAGAATGAGCTCTTATCCCTCTGGGAGGCTCCATGACCACCAACCTATAGCAGAGATCTATGCAGGAGGTGACCCACCTGCTTATCGTCCGCTTGGCTGCAGGTCTGCCAGGTGCTGCTTCAGCGTGGGTGACAAGCAGCTGGCGAACTTCTCCTGAATTTCAGCTATGGCCCTTATAGTAAGCGAGCGCCTTCTAGGGTCCAGAGTATGGAGCCTATATTCGCCTCCGAGGTGTGATTGGGGTAGAACACCGGCAGAGTCAACACCTGGTTAAGGTGAAACTCCGACACCACCTTCGGAAGGAATTTCGGGTGGGGGCAGGACAACCTTGTCCCTGTGGAAGACCAGGTAAGGAGACTCGATGGAAAGCGCCTGGAGCTCTCCCATCCTTCTGGCTGATGTAATAGCCACCAAGAAGGTGGTCTTCCACGACAGGTGAGAGAGATCACACCTGTGCATTGGTTCGAATGGCTTGCCCATGAGCTTTGCCAATACCAGCAGTAGATCACACGGAGGTGGAGGTTCTCGCACCAGAGGGGATATGTGATCAAGACCTTTGAAAAAGCACCAGACCACCTTCTCCTGCACCACCGACTGCTTCCCGGCCTGCACCCGTTAAGCAGAGATGGCTGCCAGGTGCACCCTTAGGGTCGTCGACCTGAGTCCTTGCTGAGAAAGGGACCATAAATAGTCCAAGATGCTTGCCAAGGGACAGGTGGAAGGGTCCAAGCCCTTGCCGTGACACCAAATGGAAAACCTTTTCCATTTGAAGGCATAGCATTTCCTGGTCGACTCCTTACGGGACGCCTCAACTACATTGAGGACCTCGTCGGAAAGACCCAAGGCCTGGAACTCTAGCCGCTCAGGAACCAGGCTGTCAGGTGCAGGGATTGAAGGTCCGGATGGAACACCTTCCCCTGACTGACTGAAAGCAGGTCCGGGCGAGCCGGAAGCTGCCTCGGGAGCCTGGAGCTGAGGCTGAGGAGATCTGGATACCAGCATTGGCGGGGCCAGTCTGGGGCTACCAGAATCACCTGCGCCTTGTCCCTCCTCGCCTTGAGAAGCACCTTGTGGATCAAGGGAAATGGGGGAAAGGCGTAGAAGAGGCCAGGGGTCCATGGCCTCGAGAAGGCATCCCCCTGCAGTGAGCCCTGCTGAGGGTGGCTGGCATGGAACAGCCTCAGCTTCGCGTTCTCCCTGGAGGCAAATAGATCCATCTGAGGTGTGCCCCAATGGGAGAACAGATCTTGTACTACCTCTGGCAGGAGAGACCACTCGTGGGATACAGCCCCTATCCGGCTTAGGGCATCGGCCAGGGTGTTGGAGGCTCCTGCCACATGAATGGCTAGGAGATACGCCTCCAGGCTGCGCACGAGTGACCAAATGCGGAAAGTTTCCTTGCACAGAGGCATGGAGTGCGTCCCACCCTGGTGGTTTAGGTAGTACATGGTCGTGGTATTGTCCGTCTGGACCTGAACCACTTGACCCTGTAGAAACGGAGCGAAGGCAGTGAGAGCTAGGCGGACCGCTTGGAGCTCCAGCAGGTTGATATGGCATCGGGACTCCTGCGGGGACCAGAGGCCATGCACTCTGTGCTCCCCCAGATGGGCACCCCAACCCATCAGAGAGGCGTCGGTCGATAGAGAGACCGTCGGCTCGGGCGGACAAACGGGATGCCCTCCTGCAGATGAGCTGGAACGATCCACCACTGGAGAGCGTTCCACATCCCCTGGGACACCGTCACTAGCTGGTCCAATGGATCGCAGCGTTGAGACCACTGGCTGGCCAGCCCCCACTGAAGGGGGTGCATGTTCCAGCGGGCCCAACGGACCATGCTAGTGCAGGCCGCCACGAGACCCAGGAGGCGCAGGAAGTCCTGGGCAGGGCACGATTGCCCAACCAGAAATGATTGGGCAAAGGAGGAAAGAACCTCGGCCCTGTCCGCCGGGAGCCGTGCTCTGGTTCAAAGAGAGTCGATCTCTGCCCCGATGAAGAGAATCACCTGCTTCGGTTCGAGTTCCGACTTGGCCTCGTTGATGAGGAGGCCGACCTGAGAGCAAATCTGGAGGGCCAGATCTCTGGACCGCTCCACCTCCTGTTTGGAGGGGGCTGCTATCAGCCAATCGTCCAGGTAAGGGTACACCCGAACCCCTCGGTGCCAAGAGGAATGCTGTCACCACTGCCATGCATTTGGTGAAGACCCTGGTGCAAGAGACAGGTCAAGGGCATGGCTCGAACTCAAAAGGATCCTTCCGCTCGAAAGCGAAGGAATCTCTGATGAGACGGATGGATAGGGACGTGAAAAAACGCGTCCTGCAGGTCCAAAGAGCAGAACCACACGCCGCGTTCCAAGGATGGTATTATCTGAGCCAGAGTGACCATCCTGAAGGTCCAAGACCTTAGGAACTTGTTTAGGTCGTGCAGGTCGAGAATGGGGCGCCAGCCCTGTCCGTTTTGGGACCAGGAAGTACCTGGACACAAACCCAGGTCTGAGGGAGGGTCTGCCACCTCTCTGATCACCTCTTTCTTGAGGAGCAGAGCGATGTCGGCTCGGCGAGCCAACAGCGAGGCTGCGGACCCCGAGGCCCCCCTGGGGCGATGGCTCGGAAGGGCGGGGCCTGCTCGAACTCCAGAGGCAGGCCCTTTCCTACCACTTCCAACACCCACCGGTCTGTGGTTATAACAGACCAGGCAGAAAGGAAGCAGCTGAGCCGTCCCCACAGGGGGAACCTGGGGTGAGGTGACGAGGTTGGGGCATCCCTCAACCCGCTACTGTGCAGGCTTGAGGAGGGACCGCTGAGGGACCCCTGGGCCTTTACCTCCTGCTTTGAGGAGGAAGCCGCGGGCTTGGGTTTGGGACGCCAGCGTGAGCCTGCTGGTCCTGATGCTGCTGGCCGGACGTCATGGGCGTAGACGGATCGAAAAGGGTTTGGGTTGC
Source organism: Neoceratodus forsteri (assembly GCA_016271365.2). Classification (NCBI taxonomy): domain Eukaryota; kingdom Metazoa; phylum Chordata; order Ceratodontiformes; family Ceratodontidae; genus Neoceratodus; species Neoceratodus forsteri. The sequence goes on from JADMNL010000034.1 coordinate 81,219,258, forward strand.
AGTCTGCGGCCCTTGTCCCTCTGGGCGGATGAGACCGAGTCCAAAGTGGCATTGGACTTTTCGATCCTCTGGAGGTGGCCTTCCACTCCAGGGCCTAAGAGGTTGGTCCCCAGGAAGGGGACATCCGCCAACTTGTGCTGGGTATCCACTGTGAAGGTGGATATCCGCAGCCATGCTCGACGGTGCATAGCCACTGCGGCCGCTGCTGACCTGGTGCATGAGTCGCCAATGCCCAAAGCAGTCTGAAGTTGCTGCTTGGCCACTGCCCTGCCCTGGTCCCGCACCTGCTTAACCGTGGTGTGCCGGGAGATGAGGGACTACCTCGTCCAGGGAGCCCAACAGGGCATGAGAGAAAAGAGCCATCAGTACAGCCGAGCTGGCCTGACGAAGGCCAAGGGAGGACGCAGCGTAGACTTTTCGCCTGGCATAGTCCAACTTCTTGGACTCCTCGTTGGGAGGTTTGTCCACGTCCCTGGCGTTTCCGGCACGCCGGAAGACGCTGTCGGTAACTAACCCCTCGGCTGAGGGGTGTTCCGAGAAACCGGACAGGGAACCGGTAGGAACTGCGTACGTCCTTGCCATCCTGGCCAAAGGCACAGGGCAGGAAGCAGGACGCTGCCAGAGCTCCAAGGCCAGGCCTACAATGGTCTCGGCCACCGGAAAGGCCTCCGTGGGAGAATCCCCTCGGTCCAATATCTCTGTGAGGGGATACTTGGCCCGCTTGGATACGGGCTCGAGCTACATCCCGGTGGATTCCGAGATGAGCCTAAGCAAACCCATGAAGGACGAAGGGCTATCGTCCAGTGACTGACCTCCCGAGGACTCCAAGTCGACCCGCCTGGAGAACAGGGAGAAATCGTCGTCGGACTCGGAGGAGTCCGCAAAGAGCTGCCTTGGGCCTGAGCCACCCTCCACCTGCCGAGGGCGATCGGGAGTGAGGGTGACAGACAGTCTATGGGGCAGACCTTGGGCCGACCGAGAATTTTTAGTCGGAGCCCCAAACAACGGTTGTGGAGGCGGAGGTTCCACCGAAATCGTTGGGGCAGCCGGTTTTGGCCGAGCAACAGGCCTGGAAATAGGCGCCTCGGCTAAGGCGAGGGGATGCTTTGGCCGCTCCGGTGACAGCCACTTGATAGCCGGGGTAGGCTATGACGCCGGGCTTGCTCCCGGACAGAAGAAGCTGCTGCCACATATGCCCGTATTGTCGATAATAACTTGCGGCCAAAGCCTCCCTCGTCCGAGGATGAGGGATGAGCGGCGGTGCCGCTGCCACGGTGCCGAGGACCGCCTAGTGATGGCGGATCGGCTGGACCAGAAGAACCGAGACCGAGACTGCGAACCTTGGCTTTTCTGAGGAGGGTACGGGGGTAGAGCGGGGGAAACCCACCTTCCCCTCGGCTCGGAGGGCTCAACCGTGGACTCCGGAACCGGAGGCATGGGCAAGTCCACGGACTCCTCAACCACCGCCGGAGGAACCGGGGAGTGAGGGTTTTCGGCTTCACCGGTCAACAGCCCGTCCAACGGGTCGAGAAAAATCTCGACCGCGCCACGAGTCTCGTCAACTGACCTGACGGGGACACCATGAAGCCAGTGGTCAAGCCAAGGATCGACAGAAGTACATGGTCGACTACTGGTGAGAGGGACCTCCCGCTCCCAAGAGGCCGGATGGAGGGATTCTACCTTTGTGGTCCTTCTTCTGGACAGAGGAAGGCCCTGAGGATGTTGGTCCCTCTCCTTAGTGGAGAGGGGAGAGAGAGCTCCTTAAAAGAAGCTGAATAGGAGGATCCCAGGAGAGCGGGACAAATGCTGCGTCGAGGAAGACGAAGATGCGGCCTGTGCTGCCTCCTCCTCGAGGGCGATCATCTGCTCAGCTGTTCCACCGAGCCCGCCCGCTGAAACCGGCCAACCGGCCTCCTTCGACTTTACCGGAGGATAACGCTGGTCGCCAGTTGTAAACGGGCGGCACGGTCTTCCAGGACGAGGCCAAAGAAGAGCACAGGTCGCAAGCCTGAGGGTCATGCCCAAGGCCCAAGCAGTAGACGCACGTGGAGTGCGGGTCCATCCGAGACGTCTTCTGCCCGCATGGGCACCTCCGGAAACCGGGAGTCGATTTGTCCATCGCAGCCGCGAGTGAAGTAAGTGACCGAAGTCTTGAAAACCTTAAAAGAAATTTTGGCTAAACTGAAGAAATAGGAACCAGTCTTATACGCAGAGCATTAAGGAGGGAACCTGAGCTTCCAAGCAGTAAGGAAGATCTGGCGTCATGTGGAGCCGAGTTTTACCACCCGGTGGGTGGGAGAGCCAGCTGAAGACCTTCTGGCAAGATTTAAAGGCAAGGATACCTGCCAATAAGTGTGGATGAACAACATATCCATGTCCCTAGAAATGAGTACTTCTGCTCAGTATTTACTAAAGAGAAGGGGGGGGGGTGACACCCAAGGTGGGAGAAATGGCAGAAGCAGTGGGGGGGAGTGGTGACAGATGGGGAAATCATGGAGGGCAGAGTTCGAGAGGGTTTGAAGGCACTGAGGGTGGACAAGCGCCAGGTCCAGATGGCATCCACCCAGGGTACTGAAGGAGCTGGCAGAGGTCCTTGCAGGACCTTTGGCAGACCTATTTAATGCCTCACTACATTTGGGGTGTGTACCTCAGGACTGGGGATGGCTCATGTGGTGCCCCTCCCAAGAGTGGCCCTAAGATGAACCGGGAACTACAGACCAGTGAGCCTCACATCCATCGTGGGTAAGCTAATGGAGACTATCCTGAAGGAGAGGCTGGTGGCCCTCCTAGAGGCCAAAGGACTACAGGACAGCAGACAGCATGGCTTCCTACATGGCAGATCCTGCCAAACCAACCTGGTCGAGTTCTATGACTGGGTAACTAGGCAACTGACAGGGCCACGAGTGGATGTCCTGTATCTGGACTTCAGTAAGGCATTCGACTTGTTACATAGAAGGCTGGGAAGGAAGTTAGGCACAGGGGTGGGTGCAAAGCTGGTGAGATGGGTAGGAAACTGGCTGCAGGGAAGGCAACAGAGGGTGGTGGTGGGTGGGGAGCTGTCACACCCAAGGGCAGTGACAAGCAGTGTCCCACAGGGCTCGGTGTTGGGACCAGTGTTGTTTGGGATATTCACTGCAGACATAACATGGGACATCAAGAGCAAGATCAGTCTGTTTGCTGATGATACCAAGGTTGGCGCGGTGGTGGATGACCTAGGGAGATGGCAGGGGTTACAGGATGATCTGGCAAAGCTTGAAACCTGGTCAGAGACCTGGCAACTGGGCTTTAATGCTAAAAAGTGCAAGGTGCTGCATTTTGGGATGAAGAACCCAAGGAGGAGTTACCAGCTAGGGGGAGTGCAGCTAGCCCAGACATAGGAGGAGAAGGATCTGGGTGTGCTCATTACAGGGTCAATGAACAACTCGGCACAATGTAGGAAGGCAGCTGCAAAGGCCAACAAAATGCTGGGTTGTATTGCAAGGGGTATATCCTCGAGGAGGGAGGAGGTGATTCTGCCACTGTATAGGTCATTAGTTAGACCACACCTGGAGTACTGCGTGCAGTACTGGCGCCCATATCTGAAGAGGGACATTAAGTTACTGGAGGGGGTGCAGCGCAGGGCGACAAAGATGATCAAGGGCCTGGGGGACTTTTCATACAAGAGGAGGTTGAAGGAGTTGAACATGTACTCACTGGAGGGGAGGAGAGACGGGTGACATGATTGAAACCTTTAAATACATGAAAGGAATAAACAAGACAGGTACAGAGGGGCTGTTCAAAGTAAGGAAGGGGAGGGCCACCAGGGGCCATGATATGAGACTGGAGCGAGGAAGGTTCAGGAGGGAGATGAGGAGACACTTTTTACAGACAGGGTGGTGGCTGGGTGGAATCGTTACCTGCATCAGTGGTATGCAGTAGAACAGTGGACTGCTTCAAACGAGGATGGGACAGGACAAGGGGGAGGGTTAATGAAGGGGGAGGATGGAAGGGAGGGGCAGCTGTAGAATAAGGGGTGCTAGCTGCACATTCGAGCAGACTTGATAGACCTCTAGGCCTTTATCTGCTGGCAAATTTCTTATGTTCGTATGTGTGTTGGCATCGGGTGACTGAAGGGCTGGGAACCCAGGAGGGAGGAGCTCATACACTGCTGTGAGCCCTCTGGTGGGCTGAGGAGCTTGTGAGGTTCACTTTGCATGTGTGAGACTTCAAGAAGCTGCTAGGGTGTCGGTACAGAGAAAGGAATAGAGCAGGGATGAAACTAGACTGCCAGGATGATGAGGTCAGTATTCTTGAACTCTGCACCCTTGCCTGCTTCGCAGCCTTGCTGTACTTTGAAGAGGCGCTTCTCTGATCGCCTCACCACAAGGGGCAAGCTGCTGGGACTGTGGGGCATGACCAAGAGGGTCTTCGGGGGTTGGGAGGTTGCTGACAGTAGCCTGATGAAGGGTGTCCAGCCAGCACAGTAAACTAAAGACATGACACATTTGGACCCAGTCTTTAGGGGGCCCACCAGTATGTGCACCCCATTCTGTACTCCCATGCCCTTTGCTGCTTCCTCCGGTTCCTTGTTCTATTGGGGGGGAGGGGGGCAGTGGGGTATCCTTAACTGGGGAAACTGGGACAGAAAGGGAGGCATCAGGGCCCTGTACCCATAGTCATCCAAAGACATACAGTAAAACAGCATAAAACAAGTATTCTACAGAAAATGAAAACTGTCAGCACATCAAATGCCTAGCATGCTTTTCATTCTTCCCATAACAAATGGCCAATGCCCTGACATGCCCTCCCAGCTAGCAGGGCAAGATAATCCACAGATAATCAGGGATCCAAAGCCACAATGCACAGCTGGGCCTGCTAGCTGCCTCCCTGAACAGAGAGAGCGGAGCACCCACATGCTGCTCCCCAGTTATATCTGCAATTCCATCTCCCTGTACTGAGTTGTTTGGACACACTCAATGCACACTCCGAATGCAGTCAGACAACAGCTTATGCGTGTCCGTTTGCAAACTTTAGAGAAAAAAAAACTGTCAGATTGTCTTTCTGAGACAAAGGTGATTTGTGAAACGTATTCCATAAGGAACAAGAACATATTTGTTTTTAAGTAACCCTATCCATGCTCGTTCTACCTTCTTTTCATTTTGAAGTCACATCCTGTTATCAGGTGCAGCACGTACAAATGCAAATTCAGGTTCTGAAGGCCAAGTGAAGGAGAGGAAATGGGGGGGGGGGGAATAAACTGATCAGGCATTCACAGTGCCTACAAGGGAAATATTTAAGAGCTGTGAAGTTAATAAGGGATAAATCAGGCCCTATAAAACGTATTTATTTATTTATGACTGTTAACTGGGTAAGGTGCTCTGATCCAGGGGACCATTTTCAGGCACGACCCGAGCCAAAAAGGCACGAGCAGATAAAATAACAGAATGACCAAAGTAGAAACAACAAATGGCAAGCAGCAATAAACAATGCAATCAGCAGGACAATCAACAGTGATAAAAGCACAAATCAGCTACAAATACAGGTGCGAGTCATAGCAGACAGAACCATAAACTCATCCTTTACAAGTACAAGCAATTTTAGGCACACATGAAAGTTTACTACGCTTGCCCCCCCAGAAATCATATTCAGATGACTAATATATAAACAATCGTTTACAAGTACAAGCAACTTTTGCCAGACATGAAGTTTACCATGTTTACTAGCCCCCCAATCCACATCCAGATTAATTAATATACAAGCCAGATCAGATAAGGAGTTTTAAGTGGCAGGCCTTAGGAAAGCGTATGGGTAGGTGTTACCTGAGTGGACAGGTGCAACTGTCCCTAGCGAGGAACCAGGACTTAAAGTTACGTTTAAATGTGCGATGTTTGTTGGAAGATCTGAGGAGGGCTGGCAGTCTGTCCCAGAGCAGAGCAGAGCAGAGGGGCTACAGCCGATAGAGCTTTTCCACCCATACATGTGGCTATTTGTGGAGTCTCCCGGGGGGGGGGCAGAAGCAGTAAATGAAGGAGCTGAGCCACATAGGTGACTGGGATACTGAGCGTATCCTGGCCATTGCTTTGTGCCCCCCTGTATGCACGTCCAAGCCAGACAGCATTCCCAGCCCCCACACCGTGCTGGTACAAACCTGCATGATGGCAGAGGCCAACACAAGCCTGGACCATGGGACTGATGGTATACAGCAGTCTTCCAGGACTGTTGCATCAACACCAGAATCCGAGCACTGAGACTAGTGCTAGCAAACACACCGGCTGGTGCTTGTGATACCCCAGTCTGCCATGGAGGCTTCTAAGGGAGAGAGGGATGATCAGGCCAGGAGTCATCATGTGTGACTGGGTGGGCGGATGGGGGGGGGGGTGTGTAGTTGCTAATGCAGCCCCCCTCCATTGGCACTCCGCACCGTAGAAAATGTTTTGATAATTGGGCACATACCTGCACACGCCTCCTGGCCCGCCATGTGCTTAGCTCAGGATTGGGTGGGGAGCCAGCTGCCAGGGCTGTGGATGTGCTGAGGTCCCCACATGTACATGTGCAGGACCCCTACACATCATAAGCCCTTGTAAAACATGCCCTGCAGGTGCAGAAAGGGATGCAGAGCTTTGAAGGATCGAATCACAAGTCTCCTGCTTCAGTTCGCCATTACTTCCAGAGAAGGTGATGCCTGTGTGTTAGGTGTGTCTGTGTGTGAGAGCAGGGGCCCAAACTGAATGAGAACCTGTTATAAAACTTCCCAGATTACTCCAAATCCTGCAAAGCATATCTGTTTCTATATTCCTTATGTTCAAAGTTATTTAACTGTCGGGGAACATGAGTATTTTTAAAGGAAGTTCATTGCAGAAGGTACCAAGAATATAACTAGTGGCTGGATGTTGGGATTCTAGGACTGTAAGAACAAAGGCAACTGTACTGTAAGGCTTTTACTGAAATATAAAATAATTTCCTTGTACTATAATTAACTGACTAATAAAAGTTTATGCAGTTTGTGTCGACTTATTTTGTTATAATTTTAATCTCTGTAGCTCTTCCACCTTAATCCTACATTTGCTAGCTGGCTCGGTGGCGCTGAGGCGCTGGCCACACCAGCGACCCAGGTTCGGTAATGACCCTGGGTCATCGGGGTGCTGGCATGAGGGAGGGGGAGCGGGACTCAACAAGCTGGTAGACTGCTCTCCTCTCTTAGGGGTGGTAGGGGCAGGTTGTGGTCCCCCTCATAGTTCCGCCCCCACTGAGTGGAGGTCTGTGGGGTAGGGTAGATGAGGAGGGGGTGGCTGTATGGATAGGGGGACGGGGCTTAGCTTGCTTCCAGTGTGCGGGCCTCCACATGCACGTACGGCCATGTGCCCGGGGCTTCAGGCGGGGACAAGCGGGAGAAAACCTTACTCAAAAAATGCACACTAAAAATCTCTATAAAAAAAATTTCTACATTTGCTAAATCTCCGACCAGCTCTGCACTCCCCGCAGCTTCACAGTGTCCGTTATAAGATATATTTGGTTTGGGAAAAACGTTTTTGTCCACTGTAGGAGAGGAGGGACAGGGGAGATATGATAGAGGTTTTCAAGTATGTAAAAGGAATAACCAGGAGTGGAACCAAGGAGCTTTTTAGACTAAAGAAGGGGGGGGAACAACCAGGGGCCATGAGTGAAAGCTGGAGGCGGAAAACTATAGGGAGGAGCATAGGAAACATTTTTTCACTGAGTGGATGGTGGAACCGTGGAATGTGCTGCCTGGGAGGCTGGTGGAGGAGGGCACAGTGGAGGGATTCAAGAGGGGTGGGACAGGTACAAGGGGAAACTGAAACTAAAGAGGATCCTCTTGGGTGCTGGGGGTGTGGTGAGGCGAGCAGCCATTAGGTTGCTGGCTTTCGAGCAGACAAGATGGGCTATTTGGCCTGTTCTGCTGGCTTTTTTAGTATGTTAGTAACTGACTATCCATTACAACAGTGTGTCGTTTGAGTGGAGTGCACTGTACCCCCAAATACTAGAGCCAAGAAATGAAAATGATGTACCTACCATAATTCTTGATCTTCTCTTGTATCTTCACCATTCATTACTGCTTGGGTAGTGCTGGAGGTGCACACCCGCTACAGGAGATTTTTTTTTTTTTTTTGAGTCAGCTCCAACGGCGCCGCCAGCAAGAGCGACATGCTGCGTCATGCGCTAGGGGCATCCGTTAGGTGCTGCAGACTCCTCCTCCTCCATCTCAGTTCTGGTAGCTGGAGAGGCGAAATAAATGGTAAAGGAAAGAGTGAGGCCAGAGAGCCGAGGGACAGAAAAAGGAAAGGATATAAACTGAAGAAGGAATAAGCCGGTAGAGGACAGATAGAAGAGGGAGAATACCTACCCTAAGGGACTGCAGGGCCTCCCATCTGGGGCGGCCCTAAGGGAGAAACAGATAATGAGAAAAAGAAGAAGAAAGAGAAGAGAGAAGGGATGCTGAGAGGGGAGAACACTGCCCATAGATATATATTGGTTGAGAGGGTTATAAGCTCGGAACCAAAAGCAAGGGAGCAAGAATCCCTTCCAACAGGACTGAGAAAAGGTTCAACTGAACCACTTGTATAGATTGGACACAAGGGCAGATTCTCTATCATCTCATCATCCCAACCCCCTACACTCTAGCTGAGAGCTCACAGACTGCCCAGACAGAAATATGTTCCGGAAGGAAAGCGCCCAACTATGAGGGGAAGGGGGGTTAGCCCCTTAGCACCTTGTTAAATGCCAACACCGAAGTGTGTGGGTAGGGGTTAGGCCCTACAAAAGGCAGCTTTGTATGAAGGATAGAGTGGGAACTCAGTCGGACTCCCTGAAGGCAAGGTAAGGGCAGCAGTTCAAGGTTAAGAAGTGCAGAAGCACCAACCAGAAGAAGCTGACAATTAAATAATGCCTGCCAGGGGGAACCTTAATTTTAAGGCCGAGCCAAGAGGGACGGTATGTTCATCTGTGAACTGAACAACGTGGCTAAGGAGCCCAGAGGTCGCCCTTAGGGGCAGTCAGAAAGAGTTCCCTCAGGATAGGAGAAAAAGTCCTACTCATTCCCCTTTACCTTGAGGAAAAAAGATCCATCCAAGAAGAACGGAAACCAGGACAAGTTTTTGTTTTTTTTTGGTCCATGTGAACACCAACAGAAGCGGAGTGAGCAGGAACTGACGGAGGATTTGAAAGTGTAAGAAAAAGGAAAAATAGCCTGAAAATCGGCATAATCCAAATTCCCTCACGGGATCAGAGAAAGGAGAGAAGATCGGAGTGCAGAGCAGACAGAGCCTGAAGACCATCTGGCTGGGTGGTAGAAAAAGGCAAGCTTGAAGACTAAGCATGCTCAGTGGAAGGCTGGCTAAGTGTGGCTGCTGCCTGACTTCAGGCACAGTACTCAGAAGAACAGGATCCATGTCCCTGTGACTTCACGTGCGTTTAACTTTAATGTCATTATGTGGAAACGTGCTTCGGCTCTGTATGCCTTTCCTGGAGAAACAATTATTTGCATCTCATCTAGGCTATCCTTTGTAAACAAATTGTAAGAAAAAAAAAAAAAAAGATTGTCAAAGCAACTGACCAATCAGCTGACAGAACCAACAGACTGAATGGTCAACTGACAAACCAACCAAGCGAGCAGTCTGCCACTTGACCCCTGACTAATTTCCTTGCCCGTCAGAACTTAGCTGGCAGACCAGCTATTCTAAAAATGTAATGTCAGCATACTAGCACCGCCTGCAATGGGCAACCAGCTGTCAAAGAGCTGAGCCATCGACCTCAAACAAAAAATGTTTTCTGCTTTCCAGCTTCTAGGACAGGAAATTAATTTGGATTATACACGGCCTTTCAAAGAAACTGCATCCCACAATGTTTTACAGTCAGGGATGCTGCTGCTGTGTCTGGTACACAGAGGTATTAAACAGCTAAGAGCTAGATTAGAGAGAGGATGCAGACAGAGATGTTCTGACTTGCTCAGGGTCACACACACAGTAAGTTAATGACAACCGTGGGATTGACCCTTGCTGTGCCGTGAACTTCTGTACATGTCGTAAGTTCATATACATTCTAAATTTACTAACAGCCTAAGGGTTAAAACCTTTATGCTCTGTTCATCAGCCCACACTTCCTCAAACTTCTAAACCACGAAACTCCTCCCATGGTTAATCTTCAAATGCATTCACTGAGAGTTGCACAAGTGAACTATATATGGAATGAAAATAAAAAGCACGTTGTGCACAGCAGTTGCTCTGCATGTGAAGAAGAGAAATACAGGTTACTCACCTGTAACAGGAGTTCTAGGAATGGTATATGTTGTTCATCCACACTCATTGGCAGTATCCTTGCGCTTTAAATCTTGCAGGAAGGTCTTCAAGCTTGCTCTCCACCCACCGGGTGGTATAGCTCGACTCGCCCTATGGCGCCTGAATCTGGCCCGCTGGAAGCTCAGGTTGTCTTGTGCGTCAGCCGGGAGGTTGGAGAGTGTAGGATGAACAATATATACCATTCCTAGAACTCCTGTTACAGGTGAGTAACCTGTATTTCTAGGGACATGGATATGTTGTTCATCCACACTCATTGGCAGACTCCTAGCAGTTCTCCGGGAGGAGGGAGGCAAGACGACACCCCATATACTTACTTGGGAAAGAGGCTGAGAGACCGAGGCCCCAAAACCAGCATCCCGGGCGTGACTCAAGGTCGTGTGGTAGTGGTAATGAAGGTGTTTGCTGACTTCAGGTAGCAGCCCTGCAGATTTCCTGGATAGGGACGCCCTGAAGCAGCCACCGTTGCAGCAGTATGGCGGGTAGAATGAGCCTTATCCCTCTGGGAGGCTCCATGCCCGCCAACTTATAGCAGAGATCTATGCAGGAGGTTACCCACCTGCTTATCGTCCGCTTGGCTGCAGGTCTGCCAGATGCGGCTTCAGCGTAGGTGACAAACAGCTGGCCGAACCTCTCCCAATTTCAGCCGTGGCGCTCCTTATAATAAGCGAGCGCCTCTAGGGTCCAGAGTATGGAGCCTATATTCGCCTCGAGGTGTGATTGGGGTAGAACACCGGCAGAGTCAACACCTGGTTAAGGTGAAACTCCGACACCACCTTCGGAAGGAATTTCGGGTGGGGCGCAGGACAACCTTGTCCCTGTGGAAGACCAGGTAAGGAGACCGATGGAAGCGCCTGAGCTCTCCCATCCTTCTGGCTGACGGATAGCCACCAAGAAGGCGGTCTTCACGACAGGTGAGAGAGAGCACACCTGTGCATAGGTTCGAATAGCTTGCCCATGAGCTTTGCCAGTACCAGCAGTAGATCCCACGGAGGTGGGGTTTCCTGCACTGAGGGAAATGTGATCAAGGCCTTTGAAAAGCGCCAGACCACCTTCTCCTGCGGCCACCGACTGCTTCCTGCGCCCTGTAAGCAGAGATGGCTGCCAGGTGCACCCTGATGGTCGTCGACCAAGCCCTTGACTAGAAAGGGACCATAAATAGTCCAAGATGCTTGCCAAGGAACAGGAGGAAGGGTCCGCCTGTTCTGACACCAAATGGAAAACCTTTCCATTTGAAGGCATAGCATTTTCTGGTGACTCTTACAGGACGCCTCAACTACATTGAGGACCTTGTCGGAAAGACCCAAGGCCTGGAACCTAGCCGCCAGGAACCAGGCGTCAGGTGCAGGGATTGAAGGTCCGGATGGAACACCTTCCCTGATTGACTGAGAGCAGTCCGGCGAGCTGGAAGCTGCCGCGGAGTCCTGGAGCTGAGACTGAGGAGATTTGGTACCAGAACTGGCGAGGCCAGTCTGGGGCTATCAGAATACCTGCGCCTTGTCCCTCCTTGCCTTGAGAAGCACCTCTGGATCAAGGGAAATGGGAAAGGCGTAAAGAGGCCCGGGTCCATTGCCTCGAGAAGGCATCCCCTGCATGAGCCCTGCTGAGGGGGCGGGCATGGAACAGACTCAGCCTGCTGCTCCATGGAGGCAAACAGGTCCACCTGAGGTGTGCCCCAAAGGGAGAACAGATGCTGTACTACCCCGCAGGGAGAGACCACGTGATGCAGCCCCTATCCGCTCAGGGCATCGGCCAGGGTGTTGGAGGCCCTTCCACAGTGAATGGCTAGGAGATCCGCCTCCAGGCTCACAAGACGAAAGGACCAAATGCGGAGAGCTCTGCATAGAAGCATGGAGCGCGGCCGCCCTGGCGGTTCAGATAGCATATGGTCGTGGTGTTGTCCGTCTGACTCGGACCACTTGACCCCGGAGGAACGGAGCAAAGGCGGTGAGAGCAGGCGGACCGCCGGAGCTCCAGCAGGTTGATGTGGCATTGGGACTTCAAGGGGACCATGCTGCGAGCCCCGTGTTCCCCAGATGGGCACTCAACCCATCAGAGAGGCATCGGTCGATAGAGAGAGACGGCTGCCTGGGCGGATGAACGGATGCCCTCCTGCAAAATGATCTGGAACGGTCCACCACTAGAGAGCGCCCACATCCCTGTGTCACCGACTACGCTGGTCCAAGGATCGCAGCTAGACTCACTGGCTGGCCAGTTCCCCACTGAAGGACGCGATGTTCCAGCGGGCCCAACGGACTACGCTGGTGCAGGCCGCCATGAGACCCAGGGAGCGCGAGGAAGTCCCGGTAGAGCGAATTGCCCAACCAGAAATGATCGGGCAAAGGAGGAAAGAACCTGCCCTGTCCGCTGAGCCGCTCTGGCTCAAGAGAGTCGAGCTGCGCCCGATGAATAGAATCACCTGCTCGCTCGAGTCTCGACTTGGCCTCGCTGATAAGGAGGCCCAGTTGAGAGCAGACCTGAGGGCCAGATCTCTGGACCACTCCGCCTCCTCCTGGAGGGAGCTGCTATCAGCCAGTCGTCCAGGTGAGGGTACACCCGACCCCTTGGCGCCGCAGAGGGAATGCTGTCACCACTGCCATGCATTTGGTGAAGACCCTGGGAGCTGGAGACAAGCCGAAGGGCATGGTTTGAACTCGAAGAGGGATCCTTCCGTCCGGGCCCGAGAATCTCTGGTGAGACGACGGATAGGGGTTTGAAAAACGGTCCTGCAAGTCCAGAGAGCAGAACCACACGCCTGCTCCAAGGATGGTATTATCTGAGCCAGAGTGACCATCCTGAAGTTTCGAGACCTTAGGAACTTGTTTAGGTCGTGGGTCGAGAATGGGCGCCAGCCCCGTCCGTTGAACCAGGAAGTACCTGGACACAAACCCTGGGTCTGAAGGAGGGTCCACCACCTCTCTTACCACCTCCTTCTGGAGGAAGGAGCTGGCGTCGGCTCGGCGAGCCGCCAGTGAGGCTGGGATCCGCAAGCCCCGAGGGGCGACGGCTCTGAAGGGTGGTGCCTGCTCGAATTCCAGAGGCAGGCTCTTTCCACCACCTCCAGCACCCACCCGTCCGTGGTAACAGCGAACCAGGCGGAAATCGGAAGTGCTGGAGTCAGCCTCCCCACGGGGGGGCCAGGGGTGATGTGGACGGGATGGGGCTGCACCCCAGCCTGGCCACTGGGCAGGCTTGGAGGAGGGACCGCCGAGGGACCTCCTGGGCCCTTCCTCCCTGCCTCCTGTTCAGAGGAAGTCAAGGCTTTGGGTTTGGGATGCCAAGGTCTGAGCCTGCTGGCCCTGGACGTTGCTGGGCCGGGCGCTGCTGGGGCACAGAAGGACGAAAGGGCTTTAGCTGTGGTTTGCGCCTTGTCCTTCTGAGTGGAAGACCGAGTCCAAGGTGGCATTGGACTTCTCGATCTCTGCAGGTGACCTTCCACCCCAGGGCCAAGAGGTCAGTCCCCAAAAGGGAACATCCGCCAACTTGTGCTGGGTATCCGAGTAAAGGTGGATATCCTCAGCCAAGCCCGGCCGACGATAGCCACCGCGCCTCACCGATCTGGCACATGAGTCCCCATATCCAAAGCAGTCTGGAGCTGCTGTTTGGCCACTGCCCTGCCCTGTCCCTTACCTGCTTAACCGTAGTCTGCAGATCGGGCGGGAAGATGAGGATGACCTCATCCAGGAGCCCAACAGGGCATGAGAAAAAATGTGCCATGAGGACGGCCGAACTGGCCTGACGAAGGCCGAGAGAGGACGCAGCGCGAGACTTTTCGCCTCGACATAGTCCACTCCTTGACCCTTTGTCAGGAGGTTTGTCCACATCCCTGGCGTTGTCGGTCGCTACTGAAAACTGTCGGTAACCAACCCCTCAGCAGAGGGTGTTCAAACCGGACAAGGAACCGTAGGACCGGTGATACTTCCTGGGCCATCCTGGCCAAGGCGAGGGCAGGAAGAAGCCTGCCAAGTTCCAGTGCCGGACCCACTATGGCCTCGGCCACCGGAAAGGCCTCCGTCGGAGAATCCCCGGTCCAGAATCCTGAGGGATACCTGGCCTGCTTGGAAGCGGGTTCGAGCTCCATCCCGTAGACTCGAGATGAGTGCAGCAGTCCTAGGAAGGACGACGGCTATCGTCCATTGACTGACCTCCTGAAGCTCCAAGTCCAGTCGCTTGGCAGGAAGGAGGAATCATCTTCGGACTCGGAAGAGTCCTCGGCAGCTGTTTCTGGCCTGAGCCACCCTTCACCCGGCGAGGTCGGTCGGGAGTGAGGGTAACTGACACGATGGGTAGACCCTTAGCGATCGAGAATCCTTGGTCGAGCCCCAGTTGGTGGCTGTGAGGCGGAGGTTCCACCGAATCGGTGGAGCAGCTGGTTTTGGCCGAACAACCGCCTAGTATAGGCTCTCGGATAAGTCGAGGGGTTGTGTCTGCCGTTCCCGTGACAGCTTCACTTAATGGCCGGGAAGGCGACGGAGCCGGCTTATTCCCAGCCACAGGAGGAGTTGTTAAATATAAGGTCTCGCATCGTTTATCGCATTTACGCGTCAAGTTTCCTCATCCGAGGAGGAGGATTTAGGACGAGCGGCGAGACGCCGCTTACTGCCAAAGCCGAGACCGAGACCGCCTATGACGGGTGGGATCGGCTGGACCACAAGAGGTCCCGAGACCGAGACCGAGTCCCGGAATTTCCGAGGTCGGTGCGGGAGGTGTCGGCCGGAACTGCACTCTTTGCTCTGATGGTCATCTAGGGCTCCGGAACCGAGGCACAGGCGAGCCTACGGATCCTCAACTCCTCCTGGGGAATTGGAGAGGGAATCTCCCGCTAAAGGCGACAGCTCCAATGGGTTCAGAAAATTCTCGACTTCATCGGGTGGGAGTCTCGGTCAACTGACCTGGCAGGGGGACACCGTGAGGCAGTGGCCCGGCCCGGCCGGTCGGCGATCGGCCGACGGTCGACGGTCCGGGAGAGGACCTTTCCGCCTCCCAAGAGCGCCGACGGAGGACTTACCCTGTCCTCTTTTGACCGAGAATAAGGTCCAGCAGACGAGGCCCTTCTCCTTTAGTGGAGAGGATAGACAGCTCCTTAAAAGAAGCCGTGGTGGAAGAACCCAGAGAGAGCGGATCAATGCCAGCGGCCGAGGAAGACAACGGCCCGCGCCGCCTCCCTCTTCGAGGGCGCTACCATCCGCCGGAGCTGATCCGTCGAAACTCCGCCGCGGACACCGGGCCAACCGGCCTCCTTGGACTTCACCGAGGGAAACTTTCGGACGTGCCCAGCTGCACTGGGCAGCACGGCTTCGCATGATGAGGCCGAGTTACGAAGGTCGCAAGCTCGCGGGTCGTGCTCGAGGCCTAAGCAGTATACACCGTGAGTGTGGATCCGTCCGGAGCACATCTTCTGCCCGCTTGGGCATCTCCGAAATCTGGAGTCGATTGTCCCATCGCAGCCATGAGGATAGAAGACTGAAGTCTTTTTGCAAAATTTATTTTCAACCGCAACCGGAGAAATAGGAACCAGTCACAAACGCAGAGCGTTAAGGAGGGAACCTGAGCTCAAGCGGTAAGGAAGATCTGAGCCATGGGGCGGAGCCTGAGTTATACCACCCGGGTGGGTGGGAGGAGCAAGCTTGAAGACCTTCCGGCAAGATTTAAAGCGGCAAGGATACTGCCAATGAGTGTGGATGAACAACATATCCATGTCCCTAGAAAGGGTATGGTAAGATCTTACTTCGAGAGTGTTCCTTCAGTAGGTCATTACATATAAGACTAGCGCCACCAGGCGTCTGGGCCACACGGCAGGCTATTCCAGCAATACCTGACGGGGGACCGCCCACCCAACATCACGTGACTGATGTCAGCGTCACCATATCCAATGGGCAGTCCCCACATCCGCCCACCAGTTCTTTCCTGCCGTTGCCTCGTGTCAGTCGCATGGCAGACTTCCTTTAGCAATCGTCGTGAAAGTTCTTGCGTCGGATTAATTTCCATCGCTTTTTCTAAATTCTCAAATTTTTTCTAATGCTTATGTCTTCACCTAAGAAGAAGTGCTCATCCAGCAGCATGCAAATACCACACAAGGACGGCCACCTTAAGTGCGTGATCTGCCTGGGCCCAGACCATCCTGTCTCATCCTGCCCGGAGTACCAGCCTTTCAACCAGGCCACCAGAAAAAGGAGGCAGCAGGCTTTTGAGGCCCAGCCAGAGACCTCTCGGCCTTCGACGAGCAAGGCCGCTTCACAGCCACCACCTAAAGTGAAGACTTCTGATAGCAAGTTGGACAAAACTTCTGCGGGTAAGTTGGCCGGTTCTCACGGCTGCACCGCTATCGTCGCTAAGTCAGCCCTGCTCCTCTGGGGCCGGGCCGTGTCACAAGTCAGCCCCAGACCCTCAGGGACCCACCCAGCTATAGTCGATAAGTCAGCCGGGGCTCTTCCCTCGCCGCCTCTGTCTGGTAAGACGCCAGTCTATGACAGCCGCTAGCCGTGGTTCTCCTCGAGACCTGACGCACCACCCGATGTCTGAAGAGCTGGGAGAGAGAGAGAGACTGTCCCTTCCTGTTGCACCCCTTCTCAGGCAGGTATTTCAGGTAAGGACAGCGTGAGCCCTTGATGTACAAAACATTCCTCGGGTCCATTCCGCACTTGACGGGTCACTGGGAAGAGGCTCCTCCTCTGCCATCCGACCTTGTTGTGGAGGCCCCCTCTCCCCTTCGGGTGGGATCTCTCCAGATCCGACGACTGCCCCAGTCCCGATCTCACCATCTGATCCAGCTCGCGTTCACCCGACGCTGAAACCACGAAGACGGTCTCACAGCCAGGGCCCAGTCGTCTGCCCCAGCCTTCGGCCCCCGTACCAGATGTGGTTCCTCCATTGGGCCCCCTTTGTCCAGTCCTGACGCTTAGACACTGGATCATTTTCCGGCGCCGGTCCCAACATCGGCACCCCAGACGATGGCTATCCCAAAGGCGGATCCGCTGCCAATCTATAAGATGGTAGGCCCAACATAAGTCCCTCCCCCCAATCAGACCCCATGACATTGGGGATTTATTCTAGACCCTGGACTGTCCCTTATTACCCGCCAGGGTATCCAGGGGACCACTACCTGGCTGGTCTTCCTCCTGACTGGAGCACTACAGGACAGTACTACCCTGGGTACAATCCCTACCAGGGCTATCACATTTCTGGTTACCAGCGGTATCATTACCCACCTCCCCAGTAACTCCTCCTCCTCCTCCTCCCCCTCAGCCTTTACCTCCTGCCCTGCCCCCTCCACAAGCTCCGGCTACGCTGGACTTCAAGACCCTAATTCAGTCTTGGTGGCAGGAGGCACGCTCGGAGCTGCTGTCAGATCTGAAAAGCAGGCTCCCTCCGTGCTGTCCTAGATCTCCATCCCTGAGGAGTTCTTCTCCTCCATCTACAATACATGTTTCAGGGACGGTCTGCAAAACCGTTGTTCTCCCGGACCTTGGAGGCCGTCCGGGTGAGGGGGATGATGATGATTATGAGGATGGCGATGAGTCGCCAGAGGAGCCTCAGACAACCAGAGGTTCCAAAGGCAAGGTTTCCAATCCCCCGAGGACCCTGTCTTTCGGACCTCCTGAGGGCCATGCAAGACAATTTTGACTGGGAGTCAGAGGAACAGGACCCTATGTGACAGAGACTCGCCGAACATCTGGACTTAAGAGTCTCTGTCCCCAATACCGATTCCCCCATGGATTGGACCACATCAGGATCTCACCTCTACGGTCTGGCAGATGCCTCATTCCATCCCGGCTGTCCCCAAGAGGGCAGACAGGGTGTGCCAGGCACCTAAGGAGGTTCCATTCCTTAATGCGCATCCGAAGGCAGACTCCGTTATTATTTCGACTGCTCATGATCGTTCGTCTGCACCCAAACACATGAGCACATGTACTCCAGATCAGGAGTCGAGGCAGATGGACCAGTTCAGTAGAAAGGTCTATTCTTTGGCCACATATGCGCTCCGGTCCCTAAACTATGTGGCCCATAAGGTGTCACACCAGAAAGCTACCTTGGCCAGGTTGGAGGCCCGAGTCCAGGCTATGAACTCCTCGAGCCTGAAGGAGGAGCTCGCCAAGTATCTCCACCTCTCTCGTTTTTTCCTGTAGGTATGCTCTGCAGGCTAAATATGACTCTCTCAATTCTGTAGCCCATGCCTTGGCGACTGCCATCGCGTTAAGACGGCATGCCTGGCTTTGCATTTCTGGCCTCGCCAACGAGGTACAGTCTGTGATTCACGACATCCCTTTCCATGGCTTGGTGCTTTTTGGTGGTGATACCAAAGACGACATCACTGACCTACAGGATAGAGGCCTCGCTCTGAGGTCATTGTGGTCCACGTACCGATCGGGCACTCAAAGCACAGCAGCCCTTTCGGAAAAGGACTTGGAGGCAGAGGATGCAGGCCCTGGCTCGACGCTGGGGGAAATGTAAGGTCACGGATTCCACATCTCTCCCTGCCTCCAAGAACCAGAGAAGCTCAGGAGATCCTCCTCCTGACCACTTTACCACCTCCTGACTCACTAGCCCCACCATCTCCTCAGCCTCACGGCGAGCAGGTGGGGGGGGAGGTTCGCAAGCCATGTGCAGGAGTGGCAGGGCATGACCTCCGATGCATGGGTCCTGCAATTGATGTCCGATGGACACACCATCAAGTTTCTGGATATCCCACCGGACTCTACCAAAAAGGTCTTTCTATTCCAGGGATCAGGCTCTTCTGGTTCGAGAAGAAATTTGAAGCCTCTTGCTCAAAGAAGCAATAGAGTGTGTCCCCCTCCAGCAAAGGGGAAGGGGGTTTTACTCCCATTTTTTCCCGGTTCCAAAAAAGATGGGAGACTTGTGACCCATCCTTGACTTGAGCAGTCTCAACCTGTTCGTCAAGTACAAAAAATTCCAGATGCTGATGCTCCAGAGTCTTCTCCCACTTCTTCTGGAAAACCATTGGCCTTTCACTCTGGACATGCAGGATGCTTACCGGCACATTTTGATCTTCCCCAGCCACTGCCGCTTCCTGTGGTTCCTATTCCGGGGAAGCACTTCCAGTTTCGGGCCCTCCCCTTTGGTCTGCCCTCGGCACCTTGGGTGTTTACCAAGTGCCTGGCAGTGGTGGCGGCCCTTCTGCGCTGCCAAGGTACAGTGGTTTTCCCTTACCTGGATGACTGGCTGATTTCTGCCCCTTCCAGGTTTTCCTTACTGGAGGCTCTGTCTTTTACTCTGGACCTTTTCGCAAAACTGGGGATTACTGTCAGTATCCCCAAATCATCCCTGATCCCGTCCCAGAGACTTCAAGTCATTGGGGCAGTCTTGGATACAGTCCAATGCAGAGGCTTCCTTCCTCCAGACCGGGTGGAGATCCTGGTCCATTAGGCTTCATTGGTGGCTTCGTCCAAGACCATCCCAGCACGGGAGGTCCTCTGCCTTCTTGGCCTGATGGCAGCCTCCATCACTACCTTTCCCATGGTGAGGCTCCACATGAGAGTTACTCAGTGGTCCTTGCGGGTGCAGTGGGATCAGCTCCTGGATGACCTGTACCATCTGGTTCTGGTGTCATCATCAGTTCAGAAAGAATTGCTGTGGTGGAGGGACCCCTGCAACCTTTCCATGAGTCTTCCTTTCAGGAGCCTGGCTCCCTCTGCATCCCTAACTACGGATGCATCAAATATGGGATGGGGAGCACCAAGCACAAGGACTGTGGTCCAGCTTGGAAGCATCATTACACATCAATGTTCTGGAGATGAGGGCAGTCTTGCACGCCTTACAGGCATTCCAGACCCTCCCTCCCAAGGGATCGCTGCTTCTCCAAATGGACAATATGTCAGTAGTTTGGCACCTCAGCAAACAAAGAGGAACTCACTCATACCCCCTTTGCAAGGAGGCGATGCGGGTGTGGAACTGGGCAGTCCAGCACAATCTGGCCCTAGTGGCCGTGCATGTTCCAGGCATTCAGAATGTCCTGGCGGACAGTCTCAGCAGGTCTCGGACCCTAAGTCATGAATGGGAACTAAATCAGGAAGTGGCAGAGTCTCTCTTCCTAAAGTGGGGGCGTCCAGAACTCTACCTCTTTGCAGCCCACTCCAATGCAAAACTTCCCAGTTTTTGCTAGCTCGTTCCAGGGCATGGTGCTTTCTGGCTCGACATGCTGTCTCTCTCTCTCTTGGACAGGAACATTTCTGTATGCCTTCCCTCCATTTCCCATTCTCCAGAAGGTTCTACTAAAGTTTTAGGAACAGAAGGCGCAGATGATTCTCATCTCCCCTCTCTGTCCAAGAGAGATTTGGTTCCCGCTGCTGCAACAGTTAGCGAGAGAACCACCGGTTCCACTTCCAGTGACTCACAACCCCTTAACCCAGGATCAAGGTGGTCTTGTTCATCCGGGGCTCAGGACACTGCATCTTCATGCATGGCTCCTACAGACATAGCGGTTTCTCGCTTTGGGGTCTCCTCTCGAGTCACTCAAGTCTTAGTAGAGGCACGAAAACCCTCTGCTCATTCCACTTATGCCATGAAGTGGAAACGTTTTTCCCATTTGGGTGGCTTCCAAAGATTGGAACCCATTTTTCTGTTCTGCCCCGCAAGTCATGGAATACCTCCTCCATCTTTCCGACTCGGGTCTGTCGTATTCTACTTTGAAGGTCCACCTTTCGGCAATTTTGGTGTACCACAAGCTGATGGATGGTAAACTCGTGGCTCAGCTGGAAGTCTCGAAAACCTTTCTGAAAGGGATCCTCCATCTGAACCCCCCCCCATCCACAGCCCTACACCCCCTTGGGATTTGAATTTCATGTTGGAGAAGCTTACTCTCCCTCCCTTTGAACCAGCGATGAGCTGTGATTTATGCTTCCCATCTTGGAAGACGTTATTTTTGGTTGCTGTTACTTCAGCTCGAAGGATTTTGGAGCTTCAGGCTCTAGTATGTAAACAGCCCTATCTCATTTTCCATAGGGACTGGACGGTCCTTAGCACAAATCCTACATTTTTACCCAAGATGGTGTTGGAAGTCACACTGAACCAATCACTAGAGCTTCCAGTTTCCTTTCTGTCCCCTGCAAACATAGGTTAGGCACTCCTGTACACCATGGATGTCCATCGGATACTTTGGTGTTACACACACCGAACAAAGGATATCCGTAACAGTGATCAGCTGTTTGTTTCCTTTGCCCCCAGGTTGGCAGGCAAAGCTGTTTCTAAGCAGCGCCTTTCCAACTGGTTAGGTAACTGTAGTCATTACTGTTACCAAAAATACGATAAACCTCTGATGGGTCCCATCAGAGGTCACTCTACCAGGGGCATGGCTGCTTCCGCTGTCTTTTTGCGGAACGTTTCTGCGGCCGATATCTGCGCCGCAACAACTTGAGAGTTCTGTCCATCCCTTTACCAAACACTACAGCCTGGACACTGCTTCTAGGCAGAGGGCAGGTTTTGGCCTAGCTGTTTTGCAGGGCCTTCTGTCCTAGGCTGGGTCCAATCTAGTTCCCAGTTTTTGTTGGAGTTTGTTTCTCTCCTCCTCCCTGGTTTCTCTCAGTCTCTCCTCTTAGGGACTGCTTGGGATTCAGTCCTATATGTAATGACCTACTGAAGGAACCCTGTTGAAGTAAGATAGTACAGTTACATAGGAACTTTCCGTAACAGTAGATCTTAGAGAGAGGTTCCTTCAGTAGGTCGTATTTTTCCTTCCCTCCTTCCCCCTTTTTATTTTATACACAGGGACTCCAAATCCCGTTTACTCCTGCTGTCGGACCTCTTCCAGGCTCTGGCGGGAGAACTGAAGGGCGGGCGTGGGGACTGCCCATTATATACAGTCATGATGACGTTAGTCACGTGACATCGGGCGGGCAGTCCCCTGTCAGGTATTGCTGGAAAAGTCTGCCATTCGGCCCAGACACCAGGTGGCGCTAGTCCTGTATGTAACGAACTACTGAAGGAACCTCTCTCAAAGATATACTGTTATGGTAAGTTCCTACATAAATGGAAATTACGTACCTACCATAATTCTGATCTTTCTGTGTATCACCACCATTGGGTACTTGGCTGGAGGTCATGACCCCGTGGGAGCTTTTTTGGGGGGGTGGAGTCGATGCACCATCGGTGCCGCCCTTGAGGCCGACGCACTGCGTGGCGCTCACTGGTTGGCTGTTAGTCACTGTAGAGGTTAGAAAAAGGGTTGGGAGGGTGGGACAAGGAAGTCCAAGGGACAGACAAAGGACAGAGGAAGTTCGAAGACTAAGGGGGATTGAGTAGGTGCCCCAATCTCTGGAAGCAGAAAAGAGGAGGGAGGGTTGAGGTTTTAGAAGTAAGGAAAAATTGAGGGGGGGGGACAGGAGAAACATACCCTGTAACCTTGGCCTATCTCCAGTTTATATAGGAACTGCACAGGCGTAGCCAAGAGGCTAACTGCCAGAATTGCAGGCACAGAATTACTGGCAAATCTCCTAAAAGCAGAATCGGCTATTCTGGAAGAAAAGACAGGAAAGAAGGATATCCCCCAAAAGAAAATTTTGGTGCAAGAAACCTAGTTTCTTAAATTAGTTAATTAGTTGAGGTTATGTCCAAAGAACAAGGAAATCAAGGATTGACGGGGAGAAGGAAAGAAAAGGAGGCAACTGCCAACCCCAACCCCACAGGGGTGGAGCAGAAGCACTGAAGGAGTGCCCTCAATCCTGACCACCCTACCCCTAAGAAAGACTATTCCCCTATATGCCCCAGTTTACCCTGCTCCTGACTAGCAGAAAGGAGGGGGCAAGGGGGTAGCACAGAGAGGAAGGGGGACCCAGAGAATGAGGCCCCAGGGGATGGAGGGTGGGATTGTGATGAATGGTGAAGATACTCGGAAAGATCAGAATTACGGTAGGTACATAATTTCCATATCTTATCTGTGTCAGTTTTCACCAATCATCACCTTTGGGTGAGTGCCGAGCCCCCCCCAAAAGGGGGTTTCTAACCCTAAAGGACCGAGTCCCTTAGCTCTCAGTGGTTGCCACACTAAAAGGGAGAACCTTCAGGGCCTGGGTGTGGGGAGAGTGGGACAGGGCCCCCCCCCGGAGGGAGTAGGAAGTTGCCCCGACAGACGCCCCCTCACTCTACGGGAGAAGAGATAGGTTCTATGGTGGGCGGAGTTAATCACCCTACGCCGGGCCAAGGGTGACAACCGGGAGACACGCAGCCATGCCGTATGCCTAGTGCAGATCGCTGTCCCTACGACCCTGGTAGCTACCTCACTGGCATCATACGATGCCCTTGCTTGGTGCCTTGCTAGCTCCAGGCCACATACAGAGACTGCAATGGCTTGTCTGGTTTGCTCCGTATCAGGCATTGAGGCTAGGAGCTGACCCATCCTGGACCACAGGAACCTGTCATAGGTTGCATAGTGGGCCTGATGTGCTGCAATAGAGAGCAGCAACTGTGCCGAGTAGAACGCCCCCAGTCAAAATCCGAGGAATCTTGATCTGGGGGCCGGTCACGTTGAGGGGCACGGAGCCCATCAGCAGTGTCCAGTTGCGTCAATCCTGACTGAGGATGAGGCATGGAATCTAGAGACTCGGGCGGCACAATACCGCTGGCAGAAATCCCTTGGGGTAGAAACTCCAGAAAAGGGTCTCTGCCAAGAATGCAACAATGCCTTCCGAAAGGGAGCAGGCCAGGGGGGCACTACAAGGGTGTCCTCACTGAAATCACCTAGAAAGGCATGCGCTGAGTGCTCTGGATTGTGTTGAGTGGAAGTGGTAATGTGCAGGTCCTCCAACATCCTCACAAGGAATCGTAGATACTCAGCGAGATCAGCAGCTGGAGAGATGTGGACAGACTGTTCCTCTCCCCCAGAAGAGGGGGACGAAGAGACAGAGGACCTTGAAGGTTCAGAAGAGCTGTCTGCTCAGGGGGAGGCTGAAAAACCTGTCTGTCCATTGCCCTAAAGTAAGAGGGAAACTGAGCAGCCTGAGCTCTGAACTGCTCCCAAGAGAGAGGCCCGCTAGGACCACAAATGCCTGGGAGCACAGGAGAAGGTGGCAGAGGAATACGGGCAGAACCGACAACAAGGATCGGTTGACCTCCGCCTGGGCTAGGGAGCACACCAGGAGCCCTGGGGAAGAAGGTGCTCCGGAAGACTCCACAGCTGACAGGTGAACAACAAAACTGGTACTGCCTAGGCTGTGCCCTGAAGAATCCCCCCTGTGAGATGACCAGGGCTGTGTAGTTACAGAAAGATGGTCCCCTAACTCCAAAGAACAGGGCCCTCTCGAGGAAACCGGGGGGGGGGAGCGGAGATCCGCACTATGGCTTCTCCCAGAGCATGGGTGGGTTCCACAAAAAGGCCGCAGCACAGACCCCATGCCCCTCGACCCCTTGGAATCCAAGAGCACCCTCCTCCTCGAGAGAGGCAGCCTAGGCAACTGACAGCCCTGGTCGGCCCCCGAAGGGGCTATCCAGGGAGCAGCACCCTCTCCTCCCGTAAGTGCTCTGATCGGCCCCAAAGTTGGGCGATCCAGGCACACCACAGGAAGGAGTACCACCGTTGAGGTGTCAGAGAACCCTCTGAGGCCAGGCTGCAGGGCAATGGTGGCCCAACAAGGGCGGCAGCCTTGGAGCCGGAGCCTGTCACAGCGCCATCGTGACGCACGGTGCCGCGAGATCAGCAATGGTGCCGACGGCTCTGACTGCACTCTCGGTGCCAAGGCCAGAGACCTTCACGGCGCCAACCTGTCCCACAGCACTGCGAGCTGCGCCAAGGACAGAGATGGCCCCCGACAGCGCTCTCAGCGCCGCGAACGGTGATGAGGTCCGAAACCCCCACGGCACTGTGAACAGCTCCAGAACTGAAAACGGCGCCGGGGCAAGAAACAGATAGGGACGACGCCATAGAGCCTCCCACAGCACCGACAGCCCCATTGGCGACAGCAGCAATGGTGCCAAGCGACGGCGCCATGAGGGCCCACGGCACCACAAATGGTGCTGAGGCCCAAAATGGCACCAACAGAGGCCATCAAGGACGGTGCTGACCCAGGCCCTCCAAGCCACAGGTGCAACACCGGGGGAGCTTTCACCCCCGAAGGGACGATTGCCAAAGCGGCACCTCCCATCTGTCCCCCGGGGAGAGACACAGACCAGGCCTCCTGCACTGCAGTAGGGGCCTCTGCCATGGCTAGGCTAAGAGGCAGATGCCCCTCTTCCTCGGTTCTGTACAGAACTGGGAGGACCGGAGGAAGGCCAAGAAGAGCGGGTTTGCCAAAAGTGCCCGACTCCGAAAGTCGGTTGGGCTCGCCCCACTTTCCACACGCGTTCCTCAATGACCCAGTGGTCCATGGAGAAGCAGGCATCGCATGAATCCATGTCGTGAAGCAGGCCAAGACACGGGAGGCAACGTTCATGCTGGTCGGTGACTGAGTACTTACGGTTGCATGGGCACCATCGCATGGGGGGGGATGTTCTGTCTAAGAAGATTTCTTGCCGTCCAACCAAGACATGACCTATGGGAAAAGAACACTAAAACAAGACCAGACATCACAAAGCAAATAAAATAAGGAACAGTCTTACCATGTGATGTCGAGTGGAGCGAACAGAACTGCAGGATATACGGAGTCGACGGACTACGCAGCGACACGGAGTTGAAAAAGCAGCCGAAGGCTTCAACTGTAGAGGTAGGATTCTGAAAATTCTTCTTAGAGCTTCCCACGAGGTGACCTTGACGGCAGGAGATGTAGAACTGGCGGGAGGACAGAGTTGACAACACCTAACGGCTAACCCGCAAGCACCATATCGGTCTCGAGGGTGGCGCCGATGGTGCATCGATGCTGCCCATCCAAATAAAAGAAAAAAAGAACTCCCACGGGGTCATGACCTCTGGCTAATACCCAAAGGTGATGAATGGTGAAGACTGACACAGATAAAATCAAGCTGTTCTCAGATATTCCCCCCTCTCCCTCGATGTTCCTAGGTATTATCTGTTTTCATCACTGTACGCCAGCCAACACACCCAAAAATAAGCTTGTTTTCAGCTCAGTGTCCCCCCCCCCCGATGTACCTGTAAAATGGAAATTACGCACCTACAGTAATTTTGATGTTCTAAACTAAGTCTCCACCACTCATTCACACTAATGGAATAAGTGGGAGGCGCTAGGACTCAGTGGGAGCAAACTTTTCAGGAGGGCCGCGCCTGAGAAGGAGCTGTATGAAGCGCACTGCAAGCCCCGCACGCGGCGGGTAACTACTATCTTCGCCGCCAACCCTCCAACTACCTCAGTGCCTTTTTTTCTGAGGAGGTGCAGCGTAACTAACCTAGAAAGGACTAAACTAAAAATCGGATATAAGACAGTCCGAATAACCTGTGTAAGAAGGGTCAACAATAAAGTCTTCACAGCTCAGCCGCTGAGGGAGTGAAGACCATAAACAGAGAAGTGAGCTCGGAGGATGGTGGGTGGGTGTGTGTGTGAATGAGTGGTGGAGACTTTGTCCAAGAAGATCAAGAATTACGGTAGGTACGTGAAGTCTCCACCACTCATTCACACTAATGGGAGAGTACTGAGCTAAATAATCCCCAGAGACGGGCGGCAGGAGATAAAGACTTCACGTGCTTAGGACAGAAGTCCGTTAAAAAAGGTCCTGCCAAACGACAGATATTGCCTGACATGGACGTCCAAGGTGTAGTCCTTAACGAAAAGTATGCACGGAGCTCCAAGTACTGCATTGCAAATATCTGCAAAGGGCACGTTACAGATTTCCGCCAGAGATGCCGCAACTGCTCTGGTAGAGTGAGTATACACTCTGCCTTCTAGCTTGACCTGCGCCATGGAATAGCAGTGGCGAAGGCATGCTACCAGCCATGCTGGGATGCATCTGATAACAACAAGTTGACCCAGCCGGGTCTCGCTGAAGAAAACAGTTGTTGAGCCTTGCAAATTTTTTTTGTTCTATCTAGATAGAACCGCAACGCTCTCTTAACATCCAGCTGGAAGTTCGCAAAGTAGGTAGGAAGGACTAAAGGTTGGTTTAGATGGAATTCTGAGACAACCTTAGGGAGAAGCTTAGGATGAGTCCTAAGAACTACTTTGTCCTTGTGAAATACAGTGTACGAGGGGTCTGCGACCAGTGCGTGTATTTCAGAAACTCTACGGGCTGAAGTAATGGCCACCAGGAAGGCCGCTTTCCAAGTGAGGAACTTCAACTCGCAAGTAGCTAGAGGCTCAAAAGGTTTACGAGTGAGCATGTGTAGCACAAGGTTAATGTCCTAGGCTGCAACTGGACATCTAACAGGAGGTCTAGTATGCAGAATACCCCTAAGAAACCTCTTAATTATGGGCAACTGAGCCAGCGACATGGAAAGTACCGGCTCATGATATGCCAAAATGGCACAAAGATGAACTCTGACTGTGGAGTACTGCAGACCTGTGTTTGAAAGGTCTAAGAGAGACTCCAAGACTTTGTTCGGTGGGCAGGAAAAAGGGTCCCAAGTGACCCTACAGGGGGACCTGGAGGCTCTGGAAAGGTGGTCTAGAAAGCGGAAGCTCAGGTTCAATGCAGGGAAATGCAAGGTACTACACCTGGGAACCAGAAACCTGGGCCAAGTGTACACCCTGGGGGGAGGGATGCTACAAGTCTTGATGGCAGAGAGGGACCTGGGGGTAGTGCTGGATGTCAAGATGAACAACTCGGAGACTTGTAGGAGGGCAGCGGCCAAGGCCAACAGGATGCTTGGATGCATCGCTAGGGGGCTCACCTCCAGAAGGAGGGAAGTGAAACTCCCATTGTATAACTGCTTGGTGAGGCCGCACCTAGAGTACTGCGTGCAGTTTTGGAGGCAACATTTAAAGAGGGACACTGAACTCCTGGAGAAGGTCCAGAGGAGGCAAACCAAAATGATCGGGGCTTGGGGGACAGGACCTATGGGGAGAGGTTCGACGAGCTAAATATGTACACATTGGAAGAGAGAAGGGACCAGGGGGACATGATAGAGGTCTTCAGGTACATGAAGGGGGTAAATAGGAGAGGAGCAGTCAGGGTGCTCCGAAGGAAGGAGGGGACAATTAGAGGGCATGAGTGGAAGCTGGGGGGGGGAGAATCAGAGGAGAAAGGAGGAGGTGCCACTTCACTGAGTGAGTGGTGGAGCCATGGAATGCACTGCCCAGGGGGCTGGTGGAGGCAGAGACAGTGAAGGGGTTCAAGAGGGGCACAGGGGAAGGGTTCTGGAAGCAAAAACCAGTTCAGCGAGAATGTCCGGGACTGGGAAGGGAGAAGCCAGAAAGAGAGAGGGAGGCAGCAAGGTCAGATCCCAGGGTGGGGGCTGATCAAACGAGCAGACACGAAAGAACATTAGTCCTATTCTGCTGGCATTTTAGTAAGTTAGTATGATTTTGCACACCAGATAGAGAAACACTTCCATTTAGCTGTGTAGGTGTTTCTACTGGCCGGCTGACACGCAGCCAAAAGAATATCTGAAACTCTACGAGAAACATTGAACCTGTTCACCTCTGTCTCTTCAGGAGCCAAGTGTAAAGGTGACGCAACCTCAGG
Organism: Neoceratodus forsteri; assembly: GCA_016271365.2. Classification (NCBI taxonomy): domain Eukaryota; kingdom Metazoa; phylum Chordata; order Ceratodontiformes; family Ceratodontidae; genus Neoceratodus; species Neoceratodus forsteri. The sequence continues at coordinate 81,248,063 of JADMNL010000034.1, forward strand.
TTGGGATGGACCACAGGACCCTGGACCAGAAGGTTCGTCTGAAGGGGGAGCGCTTTCATGGGGGTCTACGATTGTTTGTTGAGTAGCGGAAACCATAACTGCCGAGGCCAGAAGGAGGCGATGAGGATCATTCTGCCCCCCCACTCCATTTTAAGCAGTACTATCTGAATTAGGGGACGAAGAGGAAAAGCGAATAGAAAGCGTTTTGTCCACAAAAGCCTGAACACATTCTGACAAATAATGCCAGGTCCTGGATTTCTGGAGAAGAAGAGAGGCAGTTTTGTGTTGAGTGGGGATGCAAAAAGGTCCAGGTCTGGAGTTCCCCACTCTTTGAAGAGTGACCGAATGATGGTTAAGTCGAGAGACCACTCGTGAGGATCCACCTCCGTTCTGCTGAGACAGTCTGCCAGCTCGTTCTGTACTCCTGGCAGGTAAACCCCCTGAATCAGAGCATTGTGCTCCAGGCACCATTCCCACACTCTCATCGCTTCCCTGCATAGTGGGTAAGAGTGTGCGCCGCCCTGTTTGTTGATGTAGTACATCACTGCCCTGTTGTCAGTTTGAAGGAGAATGTTTCTGTGACAGAGTATGTCCTCCAAAGCTCGGACTACATAGAGGACGGCTCTCATCTCCAGGATGTTTATGTGAAGTTGAGACTCGTCCTGAGTCCACGTACCCAGGGTGTGGAGATCCCAGCAGTGAGCTCCTCAACCCCTGAGAGACGCGTCTGTGGTAATGGAGATCTGATGATCCAGAGGGGCGAAGGGATAGCCTTTCAGAAGGTTGTCTTCCTGAGACCACCAGGTGAGCGACCTCTTCAGAGGTTCCATCACCTCGATGAGAAAGGACTGAGGGTGAGTGGTAGGGGATCACTTAGCACTGAGCATCCACTGAGAGGCTTTCCTGTGTAGATGAGCCAAGGGTAAGTGAACATCGAGGATGCCATGAGGCCCAGCATCCGCTGCATTGAGATAGCTCGAACCGAGTTGTGCTCCCTGATGTGTCGGGCCATCTGTACGATATCACTCCTTCTGTCCTCTGGAAGAAAAGCCTTCGTACAGGAAGTGTCCAGAAGAGTTCCTATGAAGAGGAGCTTCTGAGAGGGCTGCAACTGCGACTTATTGAGGTTTAGCAGAACTCCCATGGACGTGAGGAAGTCTGAGGCTGTGGCCACAGCCTCCAGAGTCTCTTGACTGGAGGGACTTGCTAAGAGCCAGTCGTCCAGATATGGGAACATTTGTATTCAGAGTTTCCTGAGGTGCGCCGAGAGAATTGCACAACACTTTGCAAAAACTCGAGGCGCCAAGGATAACCCAAAAGGCAGGACTCTGAACTGATAGTGTTGACCCAATGCCACGAGCCTTAGGTACTTGTGGTGCTTTGGGTGTATGAAAATGTGCTGGTAGGTGTCCTGCATGTCCAGGGAGGCTAGCCAATCATGTTGATGAATCAAAGGTAGCAGGGAACCAAGTGATATAATCTTGAACTCTTCCTTGTGCAGGAATTTGTTTAATTTTTTGAGATCCAGAATAGGGCACATGCCATCAGTTTTCTTTTGGACCAGAAAGTAATGGGAGTAGAAACCTGTGTTTCGTTGATCCAGCGGAACTACTTCTACTGCCCTGTTGTTCAGAAGGCCCTGTACCTCAGAAACAAGAAGGTCTGGCTGTACTGCCGACAGCCTGGGCTGTCATTTGGGAGGATGATCCGGAGGGGTTTCCAAAAGATTGAGAAAGTACCCCTCATGGATTATCCAGAGGACCCATTTGTCTGATGTTATAGATTTCCACTGGTTGTAGAACGGATTCAGACGTCCTCCCACTGCCGAGGAGTCCCCCTCGGGCAGCTGAGGTGGGACCTGGGATGAAAACTCAGAAGGTGGCAATGGGCACCTTGGGCGGGAAGGTATTACCTACTGCAAGAGCCTCTCTCCAAGATCTACTGTTACGATAAGTTCTTGTGTAACTGTACTATCTTACCTCGAGAGGGCTTTTGCAGTAGGTAATTACATATAGGACTGAATCCCAAGCAGTCTGGAAAAAAGGAAAAGCACTCGGGAGGAGGAAAACTATCCAACCAATGGAACCTCCGGCTGAACGGGTCTTAAGAAAGAAGACCTTGGAGTACAGCCAACCCAAAAGCCTGCTCTATGACAAGAGGCAATGTCCAAACTGTAGTGTTTTAAAGGTATGGACTGAAGTCCAAGTCGCGGCTGCGCAGATGTCTGCCGCTGACACATTCTTGAAACAAGCCACTGAGGTGGCTACTCCTCTGGTGAGTGACCTCTGACTTGACCCGGCAGGGTCTTGTGGTTCTTGTCGTAACAGAAGGTGATACAATGAGCCAATCATTTAGAAAGGCATTGCTTAGAAATTGCATTGCCCTCTCTTTTGTGAGCAAACGAGACAAAAAGCTGATCCGATTTTCTGAAATCCTTAGTCCTGGTGATATAGTATCTCAGTATTCTATGAACATCCAAAGTATGCAAGAGGTATTCCCCTTGATTGGAGTGTTGGGTAAAAAAAAGCAGGTAGCTCACTGGATGGATTCAGCATGGATTCTGCTACCACCTTAGGGAGAAACTTAGGGTTGGTGCTCAGAGCCACACGTTACTTGTAAAAAATCAGATTTGTGATTTTGCACATCAGGGTCTGAAGCTCAGAAATTTGTTGAGCTGAAGTAATGGCCACTAAGAAGAGAGTCTTCCAAGAGAGGAACTTCAAGTCTGCTGGTTCGAAAGGAAGCAGAGTAAGCTTCTCGAGAACAAAGTTCAAATCCCAAGGTGGAGCAGGAATGCCAATGGGGGGGTCTCAAATGGAGAACCCCTCTAAGGAAAGTCTAAGAGACTTCCAACTGATCGAAAGTCCTGTCTCCAAAAGGGACATGGTAGGCTGAAATTACAGCCATGTGGACCTTCAAAGAGGAGTGGCTGAGACCCAGGTCAAATAGATGACGCATGTAGTCCAGGACTCTTTCAGCTGGGCAAGAGAAAGGCTCCAAGTTCTCTGATGAGGTCCAAATTGAGAATCGTTTCTACTTCATGGCGTAGGTGGACCTGGTGGAAGGCTTTCTGGCCTCCACCAGGATATCTGCTACGAGCGGAGAAACCCCAAACTGGGCTTGAGCTACATCTGCAGGAGCCACACATGCAACTGAAGGGATCTGAGACATGGATGAACAAGGGTCCCCTGATCCTGGGTAAGCAAGTGCTGTGACAAAGGAAGAGGAAGCAGAGGTTCCTCTGAAAATTGTTGCAGAACAGAGAAGCAAATTTGCCTGAGCCAGAATGGAGCAATGAGTATCATCCGGGCTCCTTCTGTTCTGAGCTTGTGCAAGACCCTCGAGATTAAGGGAATTGGAGGGAAGGCGTAGACAAATCTGTCCCTCCAATCGAGAGACAAGAGTGTCCTGCCAGAAAATGGCTCGCCCTGGAGCAAGCGAGCAGAAAGCAGGAAGTTTTGCGTTTTGAGGAGACGCAAACAGGTCTACCTGAGGAGTTCCCCAGAGCAGGAAGATGTCATCTACTACCTCTTGATCCAGTTCCCATTCGTGGGCTCTGGCTGAAGACCGACTGAGGTGGTCTGCCAGCGTGTCTTCTACTCCAGGAACATGGACTGCTGTCAAGTGAAGGTTGTGCTAAACAGCCCAACTCCAAACTATCATTGCTTCCCTGCACAGAGGGTAGGAACGAGTTCCTCCCTGCTTGTTGATGTACCAGACTACACACATGTTGTCTGTCTGGATGGTAAGATGACCAGGAAGAATGTAAGAGTGCAGAGCCTGGAGAGCATACAGGACGGCTCTGAGTTCGAGCACATTTATGCGTACAGTCTGCTCGAGTCTGGACCAGGAGCCCTGAGTCCTGTGAGACCCTAGATGGACTCCCCAGCCCTTTCCTGAGGCATCTGTTGTCAAAATCTGGGAGGGGGGGTTCAATATTGAAGTGAACTCCCCAGCAAAGATTCTCTTGCATCATCCACCATTACAAGTCCCTGGCCATGGGATCAGAGACTAGAACCACTTGGTCTAGGTCGCCCAGTGTTTGGTCCCAATGAGAAATCCTCATATGGAGCCATGCGTGAAGGACTGTTGGAATAGCAGCCGCCATGAGCCAGAGGAGGCGAAGGAGTGACCTGGCACCGACCCTTCTGCGACTGGACAACAGACATGCTTGAGTCTGGAGGGTGTCCATCCTCTGTGGAGGCAAAAAGGTCTTGCCGATGGTCGTGTCCAGGATTGCCCCGATAAATTGGAGTCTTTGGCAAGGGACCAGATGGGGCTTGGCCTGGTTGATGGTGATTCCCAGGCCGGTGAAAACCTGCCAGGTAAAGGAAAGAGAGCGTAGAAGTTCCTCCCTGGATGGGGCCACAAGGAGCCAGTCATCCAGGTACAGGAATACCTGCACTCCCTGGGTACGCAGGTGGACCACCACCACAGACAGGCATTTGGTAAACACTCGGGGAGCTGAGGAAAGACCAAATGGGAGGGCCCCTGAATTAACATACTAACATACTATTTGCCAGCAGATTAGGCCTTACGGTCTATCGAGTCTGCTCGAACCTTAGATCCTTAGTTGGGTGCCAAGGCCCTCCCATCCCTTGTGCTCCAGAAACCCCTATCATCCATCCCCACCCCCCTGGGACAGGCCATCATCTGATACATCCACTTTCTGTGTCTGTCCCACCCTCTCTTGAAGCCCTCCACTGTGGATCTCTGAACCAGCTCGCCAGGCAGTACATTCCAAGGGTCCACCACCCTCTCAGTGAAAAACCTCCTCTTCTTTTCCCCCTCACCCTTCCACCTTCCAACTTCAAACCATGCCCTCTGGTGATACCTCCCTGCTTTAGTCTAAAGATCCCCTCCATGTTTACCCTATTTATTCCCTTGAGGTACTTGAAGACCTCAATCATGTCCCCCGTCTCTCCTCTCCTCCAATGAAAACAGGCAGAGCTCCTCAAGTCTGTCCTCATACGTCAAATCCCCTAGCCCTCGTATCATCTTAGTTGCCCTCCTCTGTACCCTCTCCAGGAGCTGTATGTCCCTCTTCAAGTGTGGTCTCCAGTACTGTACACAGTACTCAAGGTGTGGTCTAACCAGTCCATTGTACAGCGGCAGAATCACTTCCTTGCTCCTAGAGGTGATCCCCCTTACGATGCATCCCAACATCCTGTTTGCCTTGCTAGCCGCTCTCTTGCACTGCTCAGAGTTATTCATACATACATCCACCATGACCCCTAGGTCTTTTTTCCCTATTGAGGCCTCCAGCGCCTCCTCCCAGGTGTACCTGTGTTTAGGGTTTCCAGACCAAGATGCAACACCTTGCACTTGGTGATATTGAAATTTAATTTCATGTGTGAGCCCAGCTTTCCAGGGTGTCCAGGTCCCTTGCAAGGCCAACCTCCCTCTTCTCCCTCAACTACTGCTCCCATCTTGGAGTCATCCTCGAAGAGACTCATTTCACACCCTATACCCTCCCTGATGTCCAATATGTATGCATTAAACAGGATCGGACCCAGGACCGAGCCCTGCGGCACCCTACTACCAACCTCTCTAGGGTTCGAGACCTCCCCACAGACCACTACTCTCTGGGTGCGTCCAGCTAGCCAGTTTTCAATCCATCTGACCATCAAAGGGCCTACTCCTAACCCCATCAGTTTCTCCACCAGACCATTGTGGGGGACAGAGTCAAACGCTTTGCTGAAGTCCAAGAATAATACATCCACAGGCTTTGTCCAGTTCTGATGTTACCCATTCGTAGAACTCCACAAGATTGGTTTGACATGATCTACCTGGCACAAACCCATGCTGCCGACTATCCAGACCTCCCACCTCCTCCAAGTACACCCCCAATCATTCCTTTAGTATACTTGCCATTAATTTTCCCACCACCGAGGTCAAACTGATGGGTCTATAGTTACCTGGTACTTCCCTCGACCCCCCTTTATGGACTGGCACCACATGTGCCTCTCTCCAATCCCTAGGTACCCTCCCTGTCTTAAGTGACCTGTTGAAGAGCTCCGCAAGGGGTGCAGCCAGTATGTCTGCCAATTCCCATAATACTCTCAGATGAATGCCATCCGGCCCAGGAGATTTGTCTTTCTTTAGGGCCTTGAGGGCTAACCACACCCTTCTGGCGGAGATAGCATCATCCGTCCCCTCCACCTTACTGGCCTTTTTATCCTTATCCAGATGTGACACCCGGAGTACCTCTCCTCCCTCTTGCTCCATTTCTGTTGCTCCTGATCCTACTCACTGCCGCTTTATCCCCTCGTGCTTTGCTTTGTAGATATCCCATCCCCCTCCCTAGTGAACACAGAAGCAAAGTACTGTAAATACCTCTGCCTGGTCCCTCGCCTCTTCCACCCACCCTCTCAATCTACTGAGAAAGCCCTTAGTTTTTCTCCACTCCCCAATGTACCGGAAGAACCCCTTTTCCCCTCCATGTATCCCCTGTGCCAGCCGCTGCTCTTTACTGGACTTTGCTCCCCTCATCATCTGGGTGACTTTTCTAGATGCAAGATGATACATTTCCTTATCCCTATCCCTCTTGTTGTTTTATATTTTTGTAGCCGCTTTCTTTCTCTGACTGCTACCTGTACCTCACTGGACCACCAGCATGGTTTATGTGACCTTGCTCCCTTACGTTTCAACTTAGCACAGATCCTGACTGCCTCATGAAGTCCCCGTTTTATGACCTCCCATCTCCTTTCCACACTTGTCATTGATGTAATCCCCTTCAAGTGATCCTTGAGAATATTTCCCATGCCCACAAAATCTGCCCCACTGAAGTCCACTGCCAGTGTCCTAGATCTCACCCCCCCCCATGCTTATTTGAAACCAGACAGTATTGTGGTCGCTCCCAGTCAGGGGGTCCTCTACAACCAGTTCCTTTACCAGATCCCATCTGCCAGAACCACGTCCAGGACATGCCCCTCCTTGTGGGCTCCATCACATGCTGTGTTAAGAACACATCCTGAAGCCGTCCAGCAGCCTCTGCTCCTTGGCCACCTTAGAGGACATGGTTCCCCAGTTTGTACATGGCATATTAAGTTCCCCCATCAACACCACTCCTTCCCCTTTTGGTCCACACTGGGCAATGATGTTGTCCAGCAAACCATCCTCTAGAACATCACTCATCCCGGGGGCCTATACTACACCCAGCTTGACCTTATCTCCTGCTGGGGATCGTAAGGTGACCCATAAGGCCTCCACATTTCCCTCTGCCTCTTCTACCCTAGCAATTTCTATGTCATCGCTAATGAACATAGCCACTCCACCCCCTCTGCCCTCCTTTCTATCCTTCCTAAGCATAGTGTACCCCTGCACGTTTAGGTCCCAGTCATGGTTTTTGTTGGCCCACGTCTCCGTGACCACCTCCACATCCACCCCCCCCCGAACAGCATGGCCTGGAACTCTGGCAACTTGTTTCCCAAGCTCCTGGCATTTACTAACACCACCCTCCCACCCTTATCCCTGATCCCTTTGTCAAACCCCACCCAGATTCCTTATACTCCATCCTCCTCTGCTCCTCCTGAAACCTCCACCCCAGTCTATTTCCCTCCCCCTTGGGCTTGAAGGCTACTCCCTCATCTGGAGGAGAGGGCTTCTGTCAGCCCTCCCTTATCCCTCCCCTCACAAGTTTAAACCCCACCTTTCTTGAATGTAGTCAGCCATCCCCTGTTTAAGGACTTCCTTCCCTAACGGGGCGAGATGAAGCCTGTCCTTGGCATACAGTCCCTTATCCTCCCAAACTCCTTTCCAGTTCCCTAACACCCCCAACCCACTCTCTTCACCCCACTTCCTGAGCCAGTCATTAACCTCTGTGAGCTTCATTTTTTTCTCCACTAAGGCCTTTAGTACTGGCAATATCTCCGAAAAGGAAATGTTGCAGTGGTCCCCTTGAAAAGAAAACCTAAGGAATTTGCGGTGGGAAGGGCGAATGGGGATCAGCAGTTAGGCATCCAGAAGCGGCAGAAGGTTCTGCAAGGAGAGCATTCTGAAGCGTTTGTACTCCACGAACATGTTCAGGGAACTGAGGTCTAAAACAGGCCTCAGGTCTCCCGTCTTCTTTGGAACTAGGAAGAAATGGGAATAGTAACCTGTCCCCCAAAGATGGGTGGGAACTGGTTCTATCGCCGCCTGCAAGAAGGGAGGAGATTTCTTCCAGGACCAGAGGAAGACTTTCCAGTGAGTAGGTCAAATTGGGGGTCTTCGGGAGGTTTCTGAAGAAACTCAATTGAGTGTCCTGCTGCCATCAGTTGGAGCAACCAAGCATCTGATGTGATCCTCTCCCAATCCGGTAGATGGAAAGAGAACCTTCATCCTACTGGTTCCTCTGGAGTGTCCAGAGGCCGTGGGAGAGGGGAGGTGTCAGGAGGTGTGGGGCAGTGCAGCGGTCGAGGCTCACGTGGCTGTTTTGGGCAGGGGGGTCTTGGTTGCTGGAGGGGTCCCACTGCTTGTTGGCCCGCTTGCTTTGTGGTTTCGCTTTTGGTCAAGAACGTCGACAAAAAGGGTGACGCTGTCCCTAAGGGGGTCTGTAGCGAGAGTCCATGAACTTGAGTGCAGTGCCCTTATCTTGCAGGTCGGTGATCATGTCCCTGACATCGCCGCTGAACAGCACTGAACCCCTGAAGGGCACATCCTGAACGGCGGATTGCACTTACATAGAAACATAGAATTTGACGGCAGATAAGGACCGCTTGGACCACCCAGTCTGCCCATTCAGGGACCAAACCTGACACCCAGAGCCAGGCATGATGCCTAAGACCTACAGCGAAAGCTGAACTCCATCCAGCTGCGTCCACTGCATCGTAGGTGGTACGAAGTATGTGCCAACTGGCCGAACGAGCTGAGTGGACAAGGTCAGCCATTTCCTGTTTGGTCTGGGACTCAGGAAGGGAGCCCAATTTAGATTACACCTGACTCAGGATTGTCTTCTGGTAGTCCCCCGTATGTGTGACATAGTTCAGGGCCCTAATACCCAAGGTAGAAGAAGCATACACCTTCTTCCCATACTGATCCAGAAGCCGGGACTCCTTGTCAAGTGGAGATGAGTTGAGATGTTTAGGGTTGGTGGAGCAGCCGTGAGCAGTTCTAATCATGACCGAGTCCGCCTTGGGGTGTATATTCAAAGAATCTACTCCCTCAGGAGCCTGATATAGCCAATCCGCCTTCTGCGGAAGGGGGTGCCAATGCGAAGGTTGCCTCCAAATAGTGGAAACAAGGTCTGCGTGATGCTCAATCCAGGGTGGAATCAATGTTGGAGCAGTCTCGGGCAGATCCAAGTGGGCAGCGAGCTTCTTACACTGTGGATCTGGCTCCAGAGATTGCCACTGATGAACTTCCTGGATCTTTCTCAATAACTCCAAAAAGGAAGGATCCTTCGGAGGAGTATTTGGCCTGGTACAATCTGGAGTACGAGGCTTGTCATCCGGATCGGAGTATCCCCCTCGAGTCTGAGTCAGAGGTCTCCAACGCAGAGGAGGAAGACTCCTCTCAACGCGGGGGAGGAACGGTCCCTTTGAAAAAGCACTCTGGGAAGTGCATCATCCCCACCTCTGGCAGCTGAGGGTTCACCCCTAATGTCGGGTAAGGGTGAGGGAGTCTCCTGTCTCCAGTATAGGAGGTCCTGTGCAGGGTCCGGCGCTGGAAGATGGCTCTCTGCCTCCCTGGTGAGCTGAGCCTTGGCCTCAGCCCACCAGGCAGCCAAAGTCTCCTTCAAGTCCACTGGTGGCTGTGGTCAGGGCAGTGGTGGAGGGGGATACTGGGGGTATCCATATGGCAAGTATCCGTAACTCGATGGCCGGAAGCCCGGCATCAGGTATTGAGGTGTTGGGTACCGCGGCGCTGGATAAAGTGGCACCGGGTACTGCGGCGTTGAATACTGTGGTGCTGGGTAGGACGGTGTCGGATGCCCAGGTGCCAGGGGCTCTGATGGAGCAGAAAACCCTGGGAAAGGCCCAGCAGGTGGGCCAGTTAAGGGTGGCTCCGCGGGCGTCGGGCCCAGTGGTGGAGCGGCATCCGGGATAGGGATGTCGGCTGGTCAGGTAGGCCAGCTTCAGGGGCTGGCATCTGAGGGTCTGGCCCTGTATGAGAGAGCTCTGATGTCAGTGTACCCAGCTCCTCCGTGACAACCGGGAATGGAGGGTTGAAATCCCCGAGGTCCAGCAAAGGAGACACAGGAGTCATATAGAGTAATGGCAAGCGTTGCTGGGAGCCTGGGATGCTCGACTGGTCAAAGGGGTCTGACACAGGCTCTTTCACTGGGCAGTCGTAGGAGGGGCCAACATCCAGCTTATCAGAAAGATCCAGGCGGGCGTCAGAGGAGCCAGCGTCCGACTTATCAGAACTCTTGCCAGATGCAGTTCGCACTGGGGATGCGACCTTGGCGGGCGTACAAGGGACCGCATGCCCTCCCGAAGGAGCCAGCATCTTATCGATCTTGTCTGGGTGGACTTCAGTGGCACCGGTGTCTGACTTAGTGGACCCACTCGACCTAGAGGACCACGTGGCGGCGGCCTTCCTGGGAGCAGAAGCCTCCTTTGCCCTGGAGGCATCCAAATGCGAGCCCGACGGGAGGGGCAACACCGTCTTGTGCACCGCCAAGATGGTCATCGAGGAAAGGTCCCCCAGAAGGGACGTTATCTTAAGAACTGTGACTCCAGCTGGAGTCGCAGAGGCCGTGGAGGTCGAGTCCCGGTCCCAGTGCTTGTCCTTCATTTTCTTATGGTCTTCAGGGGAAGTGGAAGCTTGCCTTAACTTCTTCAACTCCTTCTCCATGGAAGCCATCTCTTTCTTGAGAATATGGGCCTCCAGGAACTGTTGCCTCAGTTTTCAGGTTGCTGAATTGAACTGCTGGCAGTGTTGGCACTTCTCTACAGTGTGGTCCGGGCCTAAGCAGAAGAGGCACAGGGAGTGTCCGTCCTTATGCGGCAGTTGGGAACCGCATGAGTTGCACTTATTTTTAAGCGACTCGGAAGGCGTCTGGGATGACATACACAAACGTTTGATGCAAAAAGCAAGAAAAACTGTTGAAAAGTTCGGTAAAAATAACCAACGGAAGACTGACGAGCAATGGAACTCTTCCATGAGGAACTTTCACAAGTCGATGGTGGGAAAGAACTGGAAGGCAAGCGTGGGGGACCGCCCCTTTATACTGACATCGTATGACGCCGGTCACCTGATGTGGGGGCGGTCCCCCACCACAGACTGCTAGCTAGAAATGTTTCCATGGGGTCCTGACACCTGCCGAGTCAATCCTATATGTAATTATCTACTGCAAGAGCCCTCTCGAAGTAAGATCAGGCTTCGCAAATGTCCATACCATGGTTAGGTCCCAGGCACCGAAGGCAGACATCATGTCGGTCCGTCATGGAGAAATGCCGGCCACAGGAGCACAGACGTATGGGGGCATGGCCCACTTTCGACTTTCACTTGGTTCCTGAACTGGACATGATGCAAAATCTTTTTTTTTATAAACAGTAAAGATCCCAGCGCCGTTGAAATATAAACTAAAATGGTCTTACCGGGTTCAACAGCATTGGGAAAATCGAACCGGGATGAAGGAGAGTGAAGCAGATATCGGAAAATAACAAAAGACCTAATGGCACAGCAGCAAAGGTTCACTCGCGTGTAGCACGTGCAGCCTCGATGTTGGGAGAAACAGAACGGGATGGAGGAGGAGTCTGCGGTGCCAGCCACCTCGCACCACGTGGTCGTGGCTCTAAATGGGCGGCGCCATAGGTGCAAACTCCTCCCTCCATAGTGGGTGTGCTTTTCCAGCTTAAACCCAGCAGTAATGAATGGTGAAGATTGACAAGGGAAGATCTGACAGAACTGGAAAAAGAGCCGAAACAGTAAACTTGATTTTAATGCAGAAAAATGTAGGGTGATGCATTTTCAATATTTAAAACAAAAGAGTAAATGATATTTTAATGGGAAAAGAATTACAGAAAACACGAAAAAATTCTAGGGGTACTTAATAACAAATAACTTGACCTTGGATAGTCACTGTAATGAAACAACAAAGAAATGTAACAAAATTCTGGGCTGCATAAGCCATAATGTATCAAGTAGGTCAAAGGCGGTGATTATGTCACTATATGGAGTCCTAATTAGGCCTTACCTGGAGTACCGTGGGCAGTTTTGGGCCCCAGATAGAAAGGAATGTATAAGAAGGCTGGAGAGGGTGCAGAGAAAGGCAACCAAGTCAGTGGCAGAACTAAGAGAATCACCATATGATCAGAGAAAGGATAGGCTGAACATCTGACCACTTGAATTTAGAGGGCAAAGGGGGTACTTATGCCTAGTATACAAACTCCAAAGGATAAAAACCTGTGAGAATGTACTGGCCTGGAAAAAAAAGAGAAGAGAAGCACAATGTGACAACAGATCGACAATCTAGAATTAAAATGAGACTTGTACAGGACAAATATGAGAGGGGCATGGTTAAATCAGAGAGTAAACCCGATCTGGAATGGACTTCCAGAAAAAGTGGCTACATGCAATACTATGTATAGTTTCAAAGAACGTTGGATAAGTACCTAATACTAACACACTAACTTGTTTTTTTTTCTCTTTTAGATATTTCCTGAAGAAGACCGAAGGTCGAAACGTAGATTTTTAACTCTATTTTCAGCGTGCATTTAATATAACCATTTTGTTTTGCTTTTAGACCACATGCTGACGCAGCGCCTTGTTTTTGTTTTAATACAGAAGGGAATATCAGGGTATAACCATTGAGAAATGGCAAGTCTGAAAGGGCTAACGCTCACAGACTTGTAAACTTCCTATGATAATGATGAAGAGGAGGAAGAATCAACATTTATATAGTGCTTTCATATACAGTGTATCCCAAAGCGCTTTACAAGCAATGCTAGACTGGTAGTGAAGTGACTGAATGTGTAGTGGCAGCCATATCGCACATCAACACCCACACACAGACTGGACACTTGCATTAACTGGTTTTATGGGAAGGGGAATTTGGCCAAGACACCGGGAATGTCCCCTACTCTTTGCGAAGAATGCCTTGGGTTCTTTTACTTCTACCTGGACACCCAGTAGGACAGCACCAGGATGGGTAGAAGGGACCTCGGTTTAACACCTCATTCGAAGGATGGCACACCCCAGCAGTACAGTGCCCTCCTAATACTGCACTCGGGTACCAGCGTTTTTAGGTACAAGTCCAATCCCGGTGTGGGACCAGAAGCAGATGTGCTACCAACTGAGCCACGCTGGCACCTATGATTCTACAATCTTTCCTGGAGTTGCGAACACCCCATACAATCTAGCCGCTCATGATGCAGTGAGAGTAGACGAGATTGACGCATCATGAGTGGCTGCACTGTCCGGGAGCAATCGTTAATGTTCACAAAGTGTATTTCAGGTCTAATAAGAAAGGGAACAAATAAAACAACCAGCAACATCAATGAATTTTAGAGAAGCAGTCCTAAAATGTGGGTTTTCAACTAGAAATAATACGATGCAAAAAAGATTGACAGTGTCCCTTTAAGGCAACTTTTCAATAAAAAGCAGCAGGAGGAATGAAGACACTGTAGGACACTGAGAGGCAAAAGAGCAAAGGGACATTCTTCCCTGTTGAAGTCTTGGTAAGGGAAAACAAACCAAGTAAGGGCCCTGCTTTGAGACCCCCCTTCAGATCCCACAAACACTTTTTTGCTGGGTCCGAGACCCTGCCAGACCCAGCACACTTTAAACCCTGTGTGCACTGTAACATCCCTGTACAATATCAGTCTTAGTGCAATAAAGGTACAGCACCGCACTCTTCAACAAATGCATTACTATCTGCGTAATAAGGAGGAAATGAGAATTGCCTTTTTTTTCTAGTAAGGTTTGTCACCTATCTCCCACCTCACAAAGAGCAACTTATGCACTATATTCCTAGCCTAATGAAGCCCAAGGCACAGGGCAGTCCACAGATTTATCAGCTGTAGCCATTTATAATCATGGCACATGTTTAATCTCCCAGTTAATCCCCTCGTCAATGTTATCACCTTGTGTGACCTCGGCTAAGGCTGCAGAATCTACAGAAATCCCATCCCCACTGAGAAGGTGGCAGGTTTTAAAGCTGGAACAGATGCAAAAATGCACATTCAAGGAAAAACACTGTTCACACAAAGTACTACCAGCACGCCTTCTTTCAAGGTGACAAAAACGAAAGTTACATACTCACTGTAATTGCTGATCTTCCAGAATATATTCACCATTCATTCCCACTTATGGGTCTAAGCTGCAGGTGCCAGGACCCAGTGGCAGCAAAGTCTTTCGCAGCCTAGGGGTCCGATGTCATTGCTGGCACCACGCATGAGGCAGACATAGTGAGACACCACTCGTGGGTTGACCAGCAACCGAGGCCAGCCCCCCCCCTACCTTCCTCAGTTCTGTTAGCAAGAAGAGAAACTAGTGGGAGAGAAGAAAAAAATAAGAGAGGGCTGTAGACTCCAATCCCAAAGGGTATAGGATATAAAATAATAAAATGCAACTACCAACTTATAGAAGCTAAAGGGTAGGCCTAAATAGCATAAAGGCAGTAGGTGTAAGAGCCAGAGCGTACCAACCCCCTGAACAGGAAGGTGAAGGGAGGGCAGCAGCCCTGGAATAAAGCTCTGGCTGGTGTGAGAGAAAGTTAGAAGAATCCCTGAGGACAGGATGGCAGAAGCCAATTTAGGGGAAGGTCTTGTGCTCCACACTGCTATCATCCCTGTGCCACTCCAGAGAGTGAAAAGAGAGGAGAAAGGTAAGAAAGAAACCCAGCACCTAGGTGTGGAGCAATAAGCAGCTAGACAGGCTAAGGGAAAAAGAAAATTATACACTGGAGTAAATCCAAATAGCAAATCCCTGAAATCTGATTGGTTGGCTGACTGGCACCTTTTCAGTGTGCTAAATCCTCCAGTGTACCCACTGGAAAAGATGTCAGCCAGCCCCTTCACCAAAATCACTATGACTCCCGAAAATGGAACAAAAAAGACGCCATCTTACATCACCACTAAACACAAAACTCATATTCTCCCTTCAACAGTGAAGGTAAACAAAAAGTAATGCAAGTTCGACCCTCTTCCACCGCACTCACCTCTAACAACATTTTTTTCTCCCAGTGCCACACCATCCACAATGGCTACTGAAACCGCCGCTCACTCCTTCAGCCTTTACATTGCTGCTGCCCCACTAGTAAACCACCGAACGAGGAACATCACAACACACAACAGCCACGGGAGAACAGGGACAGAATGTGGTAGCGCGCAAACAAGACTCAAGCGCCTCACAGTAGCACAACGAGAGCGGCAAGACACTCACAGTGGGAGGACTCTCCGAGCGGCTCACAGGAAGCAGCACCGACATGCCCACAGCGACACCGTGTTACCTGAACGTTGCCTGAAGCCTCCTACAAATATGCTACTCTCATGCTGCTTTCCCTCTCTCCTGGCCATGAAGACTGGACTATTTAACCTATGGAGGAAGGATATTTTAATAAAATTCAATAAAAACAAAATCATACATTTAACTTTCTCTTTATATCTTTTAAAAAATAAAAATAAATATTGTATAATAGCAATATACCACCCCATGGTGTGGGTACATGGGTGGATTTACCACTTCTGGTGTGGTTGTCACTCGGCTTTCACACCAGGCGTGGTAAATCCATTCATATACCCACACCCTGTTGTGGTATATTGCTTAAAGGAACACCCAAAACTCCATAGCATCTTTCCTTCCTAGGCACTGGAGGTGAAGGCTGTGCCTAGTAGCGGGGCTATGCTACCAGTTGGCAGAGGCTGAAGAATCTGCAAGGTTGAAACAGAGGCACCACAGCTTTAGAGGGTACCAGCTAACCTCCTGGAGGAAAGAGAGGATAGGAAGGGTGTATATTAAAAAAAAAAAAACTTGAAAAGCTTTTTGGGGTTGGAAATGGATCCACTCCCATTTTTATTTTTTTACATGCAAAAATGTGAGAATGGAAAGAGCAAGAGGGTTCAATTCCTGCTAGGAAGACAGGGCTGTCCCTCCAAGGGAGGGGTGGAATCATGGAGGCAAGAAGATGCCAAGTGCCCGATCCCGGGTGAGCTGCCCAGAGGCCCCGATTCTTATAGGAGCAGGGAAGCATGTGAATAAATAGTGAAGATATTCTGGAAGATCAACAATCATGGTGAGTATGTAATTTCCATATCTTCCAAGAATCAATCTTCACCATTTATTCCCACTTATGGGTCAGAGTACCAAGTTTCCCCCCAAAAGGGGAGGAGACAGTGTGTGCTGCCACAAAGACTCTCCGGCCCTAAGCATCAGTCTCTGCAGAGTCGGTCCTGCACTGGGCACCTAGGCCCAGAGGGATTTGTAGTACCAGAATCCCCAAGGTGAGATGAGGGATAGAACCTGGAGACCACGTGGTAGTACAATACCACACTGGACATCCCTAGGGTCTGGAGAAGGAGCAAAGAGACACAGCAGGACTATCCTGGATGCTTCCATAAATGGCCGGGGCCACACAGGAATGAGAGTACTGTTACTGCTGTATTCTCTGAAGAATGACAGCACCAGGGTAGCAGTATGACCTGTAAAATGGTGAAGAGTCAGCTCCCACATCATCTTCAAAAAAAAACAGCTGGTACTGAGAGTACTCAGCATCAGAAGAGAGATGGATAAAAAAAAATCCTTTTTCCTCAGAGGAAGTGGGAGAGGAGGAGCTGGATTCAGGTAGCGGCGGCACAGGTATCTCAGGCCTAGATACAGCCTGATCATCTCTCTCTCTCTCTCTGGAACACACTAGCCATTGGCCTGAACTGTTCCCAGGTCATGGGTTCAAGACGACCAGAAATACCTGAGAGAGAATGAAGGGGGGGCAGAGGAAGAGGGGAAGGATGAGGGTTATGGGTGACCAGGCCAGGTTCTCTACCAGGGCAGCAGGAATGCTTAGGGGACCTGACAAATTCGCCTGTCTGTGAATGACAAACATCTGTGGACTGGTCCAGATGGTGCTTTGGAGGGAACCCCAGATGGGGAGAGCGAAGTTATATGTGTCTCACCACCAGTGACAGGGCTAGACAGTTAAGGAGAGAAGTTAGGCCTCAAAACAGTGCTGTGACTCCTGCCGGAATTTCCACCACCTCTGGGCAAGGGGTGACCCGCAGGCCTAGTGTCCAGCCTCATCTCATCACCAGCGCTAATCCTGCCCCCCAGAGCCAAGCCTAGACTTTAGGCCAGGGCCACCATAACAGCTGGCCCTGGATCTGGCACTGTGAACAGCACCGGCCATGTCCCCTGCACCATGAATGGCACTGGGACTCGATGCAGCACCGCAAAAAAGCACTGGAACCCTAACAGGCACCACAAACGGTGCTAGAAGGGATCCCACGCTGTCCCTCGTGCCCACCTGATGGACAAGTCCAGAGGAGGCTCCCAGCCCCGAGACAGGCTTAGAACCAGGTCCAGAATGGCCTCAACAGCCCCGTCCGCAGGCTCAAGGTTGGGATCATCATCCTCCCATGGGTCACGCAACTGTTCGGGGAAAAATGACAATAACCTCAAGGCCTAGGGAAGGGCTGGCTCCGGAACCCTTCCCTCCTCTGGCACTGCAAACAGTGCCAAAGGGGGGCCTGGTCTTGCAGTCAGCACCGCCCTGCTCACCTATACTGGCCATAGTACCAGAAGCCGAGGTGACACTGGGCCGCAGTGCCAAGGTGCCCACTGGTGCAGACCCAGCATATAGCTTCTGCCTCACCACCGGGGGTGGGGTCCACTGTCCCAAAGGGCCAACGGACTGGGAGGGGTGCTCGGCCGACCTCCTAGATGAAGCAGACTGTCCACCAGACCCCTCACCCAACGCCTTCCACATCTCGGTGAGGTTAACATGTGAATGGCCCTGGTCTTCCTCAGTACATAAAGTATTAGGAAGGGGCTCAGGGAAGGGCCCAGGGACCTTACCTTGGTGTCTCTAGTGTAATTCTTGCCTCCAAGGTGGGCGGATCACGTTGCCACCTCCCCGTGTGCTTCTCAAGGGTGTGGTAGTCAATGGAGAGGCAATTGTTGCACCTATCCATATTGTGAAAGGTTTTGCAGACATCATGCCGGTCCTTAACGGCAGTGTGACCCCCCACAGGAGCACCAAAGTTTAAGGCAGGCCACATGATTCTTCCATCTTCTGCTTGGCCTTTTTGCCCTTACGCACCTCAAGACCGGACATGGCAACACAGAAACATTTAAAAAATTATAAAAGCCGTCAAAATAAAAATTAGAGAACGTAAAAAATAAGAAAGTCTATGATGCAGTTTTGGCAATGACTCTCTCACGGTGTCCACTCAATGGAAAAAGCAGAACTGAGGAAGGTGGGGGCCGGCTGCTGGGTCCTGGCGCCTCCAGCTTTAGACCCATAAGTGAGAATAAATGGTGAAGACGGATTACTGGAAGATCCACTCAGTCTGCAAGATACAATGTTTTTATCTACAGTGGCTGTCTTGTCATATTATAGATACTTTTCCTATTTATTTTGTCTCTGCTAACATGAGGAATGTATTTTGTTTTTTACTGAAAGGTGGATTTGGAACCTTTACACAGATTGCTTGCCACAGCAGGGAAGTTGTTTCCCTTTGTTCTGTCACCCTGGGCTGAAGTATGTCAGACAGATACTGCTCCCGATTCCATAATTGATGGGAAGCACACAAAGTCTTCTCAGGTTGTTTGAGCTGTAGTGGACGATAGCGTCTGTAATACTGTGTGCATCCCATGCTGGAATTAAAGGGGGCAGGTGGCCCATGGGATTCACCTGACAGCAGCTGAAGTGAGCTGCTGCAGCTCAAGCAACACTGCAATTATAAGGGGGACTCTAAAAAAATAGCCCCCCACCCATGTAGCTCCCAAAACTGAAAAAATGCAATTCCAGACAGCTGTGCCAGCCCAGTACACATTACAATGGAATCCTGGAGAGACAACTCTTACCCTGTATGTCCAGGTGATCTCCCTGCAGGTTCAGTGAAGGCTACACTTCCAGGAGGCAGCACAGACTTCAATTAACAGATCCAAGGCAGTTTACTAACTAGTGCTGTTTGTTTGCACAGTCTGAGCTGGGTCCTTCAGCAGATTAATCCAAACAGGACAAGGAGCTGGTTCAGATGTAGCTCGCCTTCCTTAGCGTGGTTGCTGGCTCTGTTCCTGTACGTTTTCCTTGGCTCACTCCAATGCGCACTTGCTGTTGTACAACTTGTACTTTGATCCTTAAATGTACCTCAGGTGAGTGAGAGAGCTTGTTCCCCTGTCTCCCTTCCACCCTGTCTTCCTCCTTTGTTTACAGCCCTGCTTGATTCTCTTCTCCTGTGAGGCTCCACCAGCAGTGACTGGCTCCACCGGTATTGTCCTGCCCTGCCCACCCTCATCTCCACCCACATCCCTCTCAGGTGACAGCCTGCCACACAACAGCTCACCGACTGGCTGTTTTGTAAGCAACTTCCCTCTCCAGGATCCTCTCAGCCTTTGCTTCCCTCTGTGGCTAGAACAGGAACCATGAGGCAGCAGTAAGCTTAAAAACTAAGGGTTGAGAAAAAAAATGGTAAACATACACGGAGCAGCCAATGTCAACTCCTAGTGAGAAAGTTCAAAATTTAATTTAATTTAAGAGCATCAGGGCAGACTCAAACTCTTCTGTCTTTACTATATATATATATTTTTTTTAACTGTAGTTAGATTAATTTGGGACCAAGTCAAAATTGCTGAGAAATGTTATATATTACATTTGCAGTGCTGAAAAGAGTCCCAAGTCCTTTGGTGCTAGAAGGAACATTTGGGGGGGGGGGTATGCTTCCCCATACAATATTGCATTTTTATCTATTATTTGCTGCATATTTGTGCATTAAAGGGGTACACAACCCTTAGGTCGCACATCGAAATTCAGGTTACCAATTTTCAATAAATAAATACATTTTACGCTGCAGCAACCTCTCCCCAACTTTCTTGTAGGATATGAGTTAAGATTATTACTTTTTTTTCTGCACCTGATGAAGGGACCCATGTGGCTCTGAAAGCTTAAGTAATGTACTATCTTTGTACAAGACATACACTGGTCCAATAAAAGGCATCAAACTATCAAGCAGCTCCTTTTTTTTTCAAGTATTTACACAGGACAACCTATTTGAGATACAGCATCTTTCCCACTGGGGTCCTGCTCCTGCCCAGTTCTAAAGCGAAGTAGACTGGAGCATTGGGGGGGTCAACTGACTTGCTAAAGGTCACACAGTGAGTATTTGTCTCCAGTGGGGTCTGAACCTGTGATCTTCTGGTTTGCTTTAACCACTACACCACACCACACTGCTATCATTCCCTCAACTGTGTACCTGAGTTCCCCCATTTCCAAGTTTCAACATTGTTTTTATCAATGAAGAACCCCTAACAGTTAGTTGTGAACCACGAGTACATTTTAACACCACAGGCCCAGTGTATTAGTTTCGATTAGTTAAAATCCTTTATCAAAGACTTTTGAAATGCGTCAGGCATGCACAGTCTTTGTACTGTGGGCCTTTTATTGTTTTATAATAAGGCCCTGTCCACACTGCTGTCTTGAAATCTGTAACGTTTTCAAAATGGTTTAAGCTGGTAATGTTACAGTGTGTCCACATTACCAGGGAACCATTTTCCAAAATGTTACAGCCTGTCCAGACAGTGTTTGCTTCAGTGTGCAGTGCGAGTCTTGTGGCATCACCACAATGCAGTTACAGAGGGTTCAAGTGTGGACAAGGCTTTAATGTTTTAACATATGAAGAAAGCTATGAAATCACTATTCTTTCAGGCTGGTGTGCCCGATTCTTGAACTGTGGATTGACTCCAGTGCACACCTTCCCTTTGTTTTAAATAAAACTGTTACTATACAGAACTGTGAACCAGGAAGTCCCATGCTTGAATCCCACCATAGCCACTTACCTGCTGTGCGACCTTAAGCAAGTCACCTGACCACCCTGTGTGTCAGTCTCTAATTTTCCTCTTTTTACACCTCTTAGCAGCCGTTAGCCCAGGTACTCAGCCCATTCTATGCTTCCACCCCCATTGACCTCGGGCTCCCCGGATACCCCGTGGCTTTCCCCCCACGGTGGGGCCCGCGGCACTGGGGCGCATGCGCGGACCTCAGTTGATCCGGGGGCTGGCCTGGGGGCTAATCAAGCTGTGATGGGCTTCATTGAGGCCTCCGGTAGCTCTCCTTTTCCTTTTTTCCGGGAGGCGGGACGCAATGATGTGCAGGCGTCCTGCCCCGCCTCCACACAGAGCTTGGTGTCGGCAGTGCGTGCGCTTTTCCTGGCCTCCGCCAGAAGTCCACGCCAGACTCGGACACAACCCCACCCCTCCCGGAAGAGCAGTCTGAGGATGCTCTATCCTTCTCCCCAGCCTCTGCCCTCCAGCGACCCGAGTCCGTTCCTCGAACCCGGTCGCCCGGCCAGGCGGAAATTCAACCACGCTGGGCAGGCCGCTGTGTGTCAGTCTCTGTAGGCTGTAAAATGGAGGTGCAGAACCCCCCAGCCCACCCCCACCGAAATAAGAAGTTGTACCTCTCTTCATTCCTGCCACTGTTGTCTTCCCTACTTGGGTCAAACTTCACCAACTTAATAGGCAACAGTACCCTACACCTCTACTGAGAGACTGCGCATTGGAACACCCCAGATATGCCCATTAGATTACAGTACTTCCTCTGCTGCCTCATAGCTAGAAGAGTTTAGCTACACTGGAGCAGGAAAGTCAATCAAACCTTGTGCTTCGAGAGTAGAGCTGTGAACCTGGAGACTTAGAATTGAATTCCACAGCTGCCTCTTAACACGCCGTTTGACCCTGAGCAAGCCACTTAACCTATTTTTATAACCTCATCTCTCTCTGTGGTTGGCTTTTCTGTGAGGCGCCGTCCAAATGACGAGACATTAAACCGAGGTCCCTTCTACCTATTTCTTGTGATTGTCCAAATGAAAGTTAAAGATCCCATGGCACTTGTAGTAAGCGATGGGCATTTTCCTCAGAGTCCTGGCCAACAGTCCCCCAGTCAATAACACAGGTCTACGTAGCCCCCAGGACACACCTGGAAATAAGCTGTCACTGCTTAGTGTGATTTTTCCTGGTTAAACATTATAAATAAATAAAAATACATGTTTTTAAATGTTTTTTCAAAAGTGACAAAATTACTTTCACCTCACTCAATTTCACTTGACCTCCCTATGCGTGCCAACCAGCTGCTGTAACTGTTTATGGCTTGCACAGTGCTGTGGAATGCAGCGTAATGCTCCAGATAAACCCAAACTCTTTTCCTTTCATCTGTAAACTTTATGCCAGCGTTGACTCAAGTCCCATGTATGATGATTTAATCCCAACACATGATTCTACCAGAGGACAGCGGATGTTTACTACAATTAAAATTCAAGAGCTCAGAAGAAAACCCCACTAATAGGTGAATTAGTTTTTACTTACAATAGGTCTTTGTAAACCAGCCTGTTTACAGGTACTAACAGGTCGAGAGACTCTGCCAACAGTTACAAACAAATAATCATGGCAACACATTATACAGAATTTTTATAATTTACACCAGAACAATTACAGAAAGTAAAATGCTTTACTATATAATGAACTCACAAGAAGGATTAGTATTCAAGAAGTTTGAATCTTATCACTGTTACTTACTTACTGTATGACATAGAGCATATAGGCTTCCCCTGTGCTTAACAGCTCTATAATCTCTCCCTAATCCATCTCTGCGTTGTTTGAATCCTCCTGTGCCTTAAAAAGGCAGGAACATTCTCCCCACTTCACTCCCCTAAGAACAGTAAAGTGCTTCGGAAAACAGAGTGCAGCAAATCTTGCTTTTCACTTCAGTCCATGGGGAAGATCATCCTTGACATGGCCATGATAAGGTGTTTGTGGCACTGCCCCTAAACCCACCCATGCCAGACCGAAGGCCCCTTTAAGTCCTTCTGTTTACTCATCATTGCTATCTTTATTCTAACATCTCTCCTCCTCCCCCCCCAAGAGGCCTGTGAGGTAACTTCTCTCAGCGATGTTCCTTTGTGACCAAATACTGGTTTGCCACTGCCCCCTCCTTGTCTCTTCTCCCATAATCTCTTTCATCCCACCTTCTCCCAATCTCTCTGTGCACCTGATGCTTGCTCCTTCCACATCCTCTACAAATTGACTACTGGTGAGTCAGCTTTCTCTAGCTGCCCTGCTACCCTGTGGAACAGTCTCGCTGTCCCAAGCCATCTCTCATCTTCACGCAACTCTCTGAAACAGCTTTTGCTGGCACACTTAGCAAAACCAGGCACCTGTAGCTAACCGCATCCTTGGTGCCCTGTTACCGCATTACTATGCCTTACTGATTTAACCCAGATTACGCTGCAACTTTTGCAAACTGTAAATTTTTTTAATCTGTAAATTTCTAAACCTTTAATTTATAGATTTAGTATATTGATTTGTTGCTGCTGTTGAAAATGCTTCTTGCTTTTAACACTTTTCTGTATTCTTCCTCTTGTGACCCTTCCCCCCATGCCTGGAAATGAGCTAAGACTCAGTGCACCACTCCTGGTCAACAAATGAATTATTATTTTTTTTTTAGCTATCTCTTTATTGTTGCCAGCTTCCTTCCGGAGGGAGCCCCTAGCCTCGTCCCCCGACATCCACCATCTGGCACTGACCCAGCCCCAGGGCTTACCCCCCCCCAGCAGGGCTGGTGGGACTCCCCAACCCCCACCGGAGACCAGATTCAAGGGGCCAGCGCTGTGACTGGCTGGGAGCGGAGCATGCAAGGCGCCACCCACCATTCTGCTGCGGCAACTTGGTTTTTCTGGCGTAACCCCCCTGCAAATGGGGGTTCCCAAAAGACTTCCAGGAGCTTGCTTGAATGCTCCAAGCCTGAATGGTGTTTGGCATTTAAGCCATTTATCAGTGAGTGTTTTTAGAGCCTCTGGTACTGTCTCTTTAAGAGCTGGCTGCTTGCAGACATAATTAGTTTGTATGGGGGGACTGTGTGCTTCTCTGAGTACCACTCGAGCTGCTGCCAATTCACTTCATTTTTGCAGTCACTAGGAGTGCAAAGGAACCTATCTGAAAGATGTAACTGTTTGCCAGAAATTATTTAGAGTAATAATGAAATTACAGTTTGTCTAACCTGCTTTGCAGTCAGAACTGTGTCTGCTAGTTCCCCATTCTAGTTTTGAACTGCTGAACTGGACCAATCAGTGTGGGGTAAGCTAGCTCTAAAATGGTGCCTTGGATGAATCAGAACTTGGACTCGTAATCTGGGCCAGCCACAAGAGGATTGTATGGGCAGTGACTCTGGGAGATGTAGTTTAGACTTCAGTGCCTTTTTTGGACCAACAGCAGCAGTCTATTGTGAGTGACAGCCAATCCAGTCAAGAACTGGGAGGAACTCAAAGGAAGTGCCGGTTTTGTCGGGTTGGAGTTTCAGTTGAGCTTTGGCAGTGAAGAAGGAAGGAGCCCTGTGCTTTTTCAGTGTGTAGTTTTAGTCAAAAACGTGTGTAAGGCCCAGAGTTCGGTCTGCAGCTTGTGTAACAGCTTGTTAGGACTGAATCGTCCTGTGAAAAGAATCAAAGGATCTCTGAAGAGTAGAAACCAGGCTCACCCTGTAGAAGACTGGAGGAATTGCTGAAAATTGCACTCGGTCTGTCAGGAACTGAATCTGCTGTGTGTTCTCCGGGTATTGTGCAGTAATTGCGATCGGGATACAGATGCAGCCTGCCTGGTATAGTGCTTTCTTTTATATGGATGTGTGAAGAGGTTTGTGTACCTCAAGTGAGCCCTGCTGACATTGAAGGACCCTATCTTATTTGGAGGTCGTGAGTACTAATTCAGGGTCGCTCCCGTTGAATTGCCACATTAAATCCAAATGGAATTACTGTACTGCTGACTGTTTAATTCTCCTTTCTCTGTGTGAAAGGGCCCCTACCAGCTGCCACGGTTTGGACTAGCCACTAGGGCTTGGGTACCCAGGGACAGTAACTGATAGGGATAGGCCTGTGCACAGAGCCATAGAGTAGATTATTAGAGTGATAAGCTAATTAACCTGATTTCCCTGTCCTTGTTATATCCCTAAATAAATCAGAGCTGCTTGTTTCAGCAAAGTTATACTGCCTGAGGTATTTGTCTATGTTAAAGTACTGTACTGTGATTGTTGCACTGTATCTCATTTCACAGGAGGTCCCAGTGCCGGAACCAGACCTGGGGGTAAGTGTATACTGTGAAGGTAATTCTGATATATTGTGTGGGCCACTAGTGGGAAGAAAGGGGGGGGTTGCAGTGTCCCAGAGGGCTGTGACCAAGTTAGTTTAACTATTGCAAACCCTGACCTCTGGGTGGAGGCACCCGCCATTGGATCCAGGCCCCTCAACCTGTTAGTGGCAAATCAGGCAGGGGTAGTAGCCCCTGGGATAGCGCCATCTAGGGGTTACACTGGCATTTTCTCCCCTGGAGTCAAGGTGTGCAAAGATGCCTGTGGAGTGGAGTGCTCACGCGTCCGTATGCGCTCCCTCCAAGCGTCTGCCCCAACTCCTCCCCTGCTTACAGCACGGCAGCCATGTCCCCCAGCCTCCGCTAGGGAGCAGACAGGTGCCAAAGACTGGGAACCCCCCTCCCCAAAGGAGAGCAGTCTGTTGGGCACTCAATCCTTCTCCACCCCTGCTGACCCCCAGCGGCCCATGCTCGTTCCCAAACACAGGTCGCCAGCATTGCGCAAGGTAAGGCGTCCACTGCCTCAGCACCACCGGGCTGGCTCTGGCCAACAAATTTAAATAAATTAAAAAAATTTAAAAATTAAATAATTCCCCATCTACACAAGAGGCAGCCAGGGGCCAGTGCATCACTCAGCTCCCTGGGAGGGAGGACATAGGGCTGCATAGCATTTGCACACACCGCTTCCAGCTGATCACAAATGGCAATTTTTTTTTTTTATACTTTCTATTTCTGCCCCATTTCTCCCTGCCAGTTGAAAGCCATTCTGCCCACTGTAGGAGTCTTCCAATATTCCAACCCACTACCAGCCTCTTATCAACATCCTTTCAGGAAATCCGGACTGTAAACTCCAGCCTGTCACCTGTGGGTTCCCGAATCCAGGTGGAGGGTACTTCACGCAACGGTTGAGGCTCAAGAGGAAAAGCTGGCAAGGCGTGTGTAGAGTTAGGACGACTCTGCTGCGGTGTGGGGTGGCTTCATCTGCCTGGTGTTGCTAGGGTATTTTTTTCCCTAAGCCCTCCCATATCCCTCCCTAGGAAGTGGTCTTAAGAAGTGACCGGACACAGCCCCCATCAGAGCCGACTAAAGGGTGGGTAACTTGCATCCTACCTTTGGAACTCCCCTGCCAGACCAACTCTGGGCATGTGACAACTCCGCATCACCCGCCAGGTGAGCAGGAGCATGCCGACATATGGCCACTCCACAGGGACCACTTCTTCCTCCCTGCATTACACATGCCCTCCCAGTGGGCTAACAGGAGGCAGGCATGTAGCAGAAGGAGGTGCCCCTACTCCCTGAGGAAGGAGGCATCCAGGTAGACTCCAGAACCCTACCCTCAGCGGTCGACACCAGACTTCCCAGACTTGGAACATAAACCCAGGTCACCTGAATGGCAAGCAGCAGCTCCACCACTGTGCTAGCTGGAATTATGGGTTTTAATCAAAATACACATCATGTACTACTAGTACTGTAGCACTAGTGTTACTATACTATTACTGTAGTACTGCTGCTACTACTGTAGAACTGCTAGTACCACTGATGTACTACTACTACTACTACTGCAATTACATTGGCGTTGGCTTGAATGCAGTCATTCTCCCAGGCAGAGGAAGGGTGCAGTGATGAAGGGCCCCCTCACCAGGGTGGGAGGCAGGCGAACCATAGGGGTAAAGCTGGGGAAAAAATAAAACAGCAATAACCACAGAAAACTATTTCTTTCTGCATCAGCAAACTCCCAAGTGATGCTGTGACTGCCATGGAATCCACGTGGCCTATGTCAAGATTAGTCAGTAAATTTCAGATCTGAACCTGGCACAAATGCTACAGCTTTAACAACTCTGTTGGCTCTCTGCCACTGAACTCTCATCTTCCGTGAGCACTTACAAGGTAAGATCTACCGTGCCATCATATAAACATAGAAATGAACAACAGAAAAACACCATTGGTTGATCCAGTCTGCCCATAAAACCCTAACAAACCCAGGACCTATTGTCACATTAAGTGCTTTTCTCCTGAGCTTCTAAAAAGTGAAACTGAAAGAGACGTGTGTTTACTTTTCTTGAGAGTAGGTTAGGTTACTGAGTAAATGATTCAGCTTTTCCCAACAAGGCATCATATACAACCAGCACAAAGCGTAGCTGATTTAGCATGTCTCACGTGGGAGACCATTACTATGATCATTTAAATTCACTTAAATAACTCTCTGAAGTGCAGTTGTTATGGAACACAGCCAGCTGTTAATACTGGCTTGGCTCGCACCAGGCTCAAGTGGCGCACTGACACTTCCTGAGCAGGGAGGAACTGGAGTCATGTCCCACTGGAGGCTCCCAACTCTTGGGGTGGGGAGACACATGTCTCAACACGTGTCTGCTCCCAGGTGGTCCAGGGGAAGCATCTAATTGCTTGGATGAACTGGGGGGGGAAGAGTTCTATTAGAGGGGCGTTGCATCATCACAGTTTCATATACTCGCTCTTGCCATCTTCAGGAGCGTGTGGGTGACTCAAAAACAATTAGAAAACTCGAGGACAATTTTCTTGGCCTTTTAAATGCTCCAGAGAAACACCTTAAAACTCCACTTCATCTATAGGGTACTAGATTACACAATCCATAGTTAACCATCAGACATAATAATAAACTTTATTTTTAGAGCGCCTTTCAAATGCCAAAGCGCTTTTTTATTTTATTTATTTATTTATTTAAACAGCAGTTTGGAAAACCTTTGGGCCATAGGCTCATTTACAAAGGTACCTTGTCACAGTAAGACAAACCAAAATACACAGTATAGCAGTACAACACATAAGTATAACAGTAAAATTAAGACATAGATACAAACAAGCTGGTACAGGTAGGATGGATGCAAAACAATACCAGAGTTATAAGCGTCCTTAGCAGCTTAGTAATAAGCTTTATTGGCAAGTATTGAGCACGCTTGACTAGTGGCAGTTACAGCATCGGGTGTTAATAAGGTGGTTACGTAAGGAAGTTTGAAGCACGATATAGTTGGAGCTTCGGAGATGGAGGGGGGCAGTGCGTTGAACCAGGAGGGGCCCCTTTTTACAGTGTTAAAACATGATTCCTTAAAACTATTACAATTAATAAATAAAACAGCAGTAACAGATAACAACAATTTATGGAAAAGCCTAGTAGTAGCAGTACTACATGTATGTAATATGTGTGTGTGTGTGTGTGTGTATTTTGGGGGGGGTGCAAACCCAACCCCGGAAAAGCAGAGTCTTTCAGCAGTAGCTACAGAATGGAAACATACGTAGTCCTTCACAGAGCAAGTAAAACAAAATGTGCTTCACCTGTAAATGAAAATTATGTACTCACTGTAATTACTGATCTTCCAAAATATCTCCACCATTCACTCATTCACACTTATGGGTCTAAGCCAGAAACACTAGGACCCAATGGGAGCAAAATCTTTGCAGTGTAGGGGACTGACGTCAGCACTGGTGCCACCCATGAGGCACACATAGTGACATTATGCTTGTGGGTTGGCCAGTAACCGATGCCAGCCCACTACCTTCCTGTGTTAGCCAAAAGCGAAACTAGTGGGAAAGAAAAAAAGAGACAGAGGACTATAGACTCCTAGCCCAAAGGGACAGGAAAAGGATACAGGATGTAAAAACATAAAAATGCTGGCCTGCCGGCACAGCGGTAGCACTACCACTCACAATGCCAGTGACCCAAATTCAGGAATGAGCCCAGGAGCCAGAGGGCCAGCTTGGGGGGTGAGAAGGCTGAGTGTTCAGGGACCGCTTGCCTTCTCTGGAGAGGGACGGGGCTGTGGCTCGGTGTAACTGGCCCCAAAGCATGGGTCTAAGTGCAGCACCCAGCCACGAATAGAGAGAGGCATGGCGGCCGTCGGGTCATGCCCGACGCCAGGGCACATCACGCCCAGAACAAATGAAAATGGCTGTCTATGCTCGGGAGATGGAGCAATCCGTGCAGATCCACAGCCTCTTACCTGTCCCAGTCCGTCCTGATACACGGAAAATGTTCGGGTGACAGGCTCCCACCCCTGCCTCCCTGCCTGGGGGGCAAACCACGGCTATATGGAAGGACTACAGTGGGCTCCAGGTAAGGTGAGGCAGGACAGACACCAAAGGTGACTCCCGAGGCAGAGGAGTGTGGGGGGGAGGCATAAATAGAAAGTAAAAACAAACAAAACAAAAAAAAAAAAAAATACAAATAATAAAATCTGACTACCAGCTCAGTGAAACTAAGGGATGGGCTTAAACGGTACAGGAGTAGTAGAAATAAGAGCCAGAGCCTACTATCTGGACAGAAAGGTGGAGGGAGGCTGCAGCCCTGGCATATGCTACGGCTGGCCTAAAGAAAGAGGTCCAGAGGAAATCTCTGAAGACAGGATGACAGAGCCAATTTGGGGGGGTCTTGTGCTCACAGAGAATAAGAACCCACGATTATAACAAAATCCATAAAGACAGCAGAGAGGCTGGTGAAGACCAAGAGCACTGCTATCATCCTCTTGCAACTCCAGAGAGTGAAGAGAAAGAAGAAAGGAAAGAAAAAGACCCAGCACCCAAGTGTGGGGAATATGCGCACCCTGAAGGAAGAAACACTTCCCTCAGCCCTCTGTGGGGGATAACCACAAGACGGCAGGAATGCGTTATGGGTCTGGTGGGACCTGAGACTGGTAAGGGGCAGGGGAGGTTCCTGTGGCCTGGGAGTAGAAGGGCACCCCGAATAGTCATGACTGACCCTGTGGGAGAAGAAATGAGTCCCCTGGTAGTGTGAGCTGAGCACCCTACACCAGGCCAGGGGTGCCAACCAGGAAATGCGAAGCTACGATGTGCGCTGAATGCAGACTGCAGTTCCCACCAGCCTGGAAGTTATCTGACTGGTATCATAAGATGCCCTTGCTTGGTGCCTTGCCAGCTCCAGGCCCTGGGTGGTAAGGTGAATGGCTCACCTAGTTGCCTCGCAATCCAGCATGGATGTCAAGAGTTGACTCACAAGTATGCCTTTTTGCAGATGACACAAAGATCTGCAACAGGGTTGATACACAAGGAGTCGTGGAAAGGATGAAAAGGGACTTGGCAAGGTTGGAGGAATGGTCAGACATATGGCAGCTAGGATTCAATGCAAAAAAGTGCAAAATAATGCACCTGGGAAACAAGAACCCAGGGGAAGAATACACAATGGGTGGGGAGGTAGTAACAACAACAAAACAGGAAAGGGACCTGGGGGTAATCATATCAGATGACCTTAAGGTTAGCAAGCAATGTGAGAAGGCAGTAGGGAGGGCCAGGGGTATACTGGGATGGATAGGGAGAGGCATCAGCAGCAGAAAACAGGAAGTTGTTATCCCTCTGTACAGACAGTTGGTGAGATCCCATCTGGAATACTGTGTCCAGTTCTGGAGACCCCATCTCCGCAAGGACATAGGATAGAGGCAGGCCAGAGGAGGGCAACTAAAATGGTGCAGGGTCTGCAAGAGAAGCCATATGAGGAGAGACTAAAGAAGCTTAATATGTATACCCTTGAGGAAAGAAGGAGAGGGGACATGATAGAAACTTTCAAGTCACCTCAAGGAATCAACAAAGTCCAAGAGGGTAGCATCTTTCAGAAAAGAGACTTGCAAGAACAAGGGGACACAATTTAAAGATAGGAGGGGCGGTTCAGGGCAATGTGAGGAAGTATTATTTCACAGAGAGGGTAGTGGATGCATGGAACAGCCTTCCTGAGGAAGTTGTGGGGTCTAAAACTGTGGGAGAATTCAAGAATGCATGGGACAGACATAAGGCAATTCTTGTGGGGGGCAGGAAGATATAGGCTGTTGGTTAACTAGGATCTGCGGCCTATCCTGTAGGTAGGGAAATGGGCAGACTAGATGGGCCGTCCTTATCTGCCGTCAAAGTCTATGTTTCTATGTTTCTATCACCCACAGGTGCTTGGCATAAGCTTCCTAGTGTGCCTGATATGCAGAAATGCAAATCATGAGGTGTGATGCCAGAAAAACTCTCCAGCTCCACGCAATGATTCTGCAGAGTCGGTGTCGGAGGGCAGTCATGCACCAGGTGCCTCGGCCCATAAGTGGTCTGCAGCACCAAAATCCCTGAGGTGGGATATGGGACAGAACCTGGAGACCCTACAGGAGCACAATACTTGTGCTGGACATCCCTAGGGGCTGGAGAATGAGTAAAGGGATGAAGCCAGACATTCCTGGACACCTCTATAAAACAGCTAGCCTGGGTCACAAAGGGATGACAGTACTGACACTGCTGTATTCTCCAAGGAATGCCAGCGCCAGGATAGCAGCATTGTGATTTGTAAAATGGCGAAGGCTCGGCTCCTGCATCATCTCAGAAAGCAATTAGTGGTACCAACTGTACTCGGCATCAAAGGAGAGATGGACTTGAGAAGTCTTCTTCCTCAGAGGAGGACGTGATAGAGGAGGAGGAGGAGCTGGATTCAGGTAGCAGCAGCACACAGACCTCAGGCCTAAAAACAGCCTGATAGCTCTGAGGTGAAATTAGAGAAGCACACCAGCCACTGACCTGTACTGGTCCCAGGTGATGTGCCCCAGAGGACCAGAAATGCCTGGGAGAGAGAAAGAGAGGGGGCAGAAGAAGGGGGACAAAGAGTCATGGATGACCAAGCCAGGTCCTCTGACAGGGTTGTTTTCCTGCTGACAGCTCTGCAAACAAGCTTGTGGAGGTCAAAATGCACCTCAAGGTTAAACCCCTGTGCTCCAGACAAACCTAAATAGCTTTCTGCAAACATTTCAATAATATAATTATTTTCAGTAATACAATTATATACATTTGAGATCAGGAAAGAAAGTAGAGTATTAAGATCTACCTTTAGCTGACGTTTACAAGTACCCCTACCCCTTCTCCTCATATTCAGTTCTTGCCTCTTCCCCTCTTTTCTCCACCCTGCCCTTCTGGGTCACCCATGTACACATCCTTTATACTCCAACAGCACTTACGTACTACTTCGAGCCTGCTCCTGGTACACTAATGCACTATAATGGTTCTGTTGCATTATTACGGTTTTGTACGTTTATATGTTCTTTTGTATGATTTTGGACATGTATTGTAATTTACCCAATGTTCCACTACTGTTTATTGTACAATATCTTGTGTTTCAACTGTTGCATAACCTTCAATGTTGTACTGCTTGTACTACCCACGTAATATTCCCCTCCTCTTTCCAAGGCACTGGAAAAACTAGTTGCTGCACAAATAACTGAATACCTGACCAAATACAACATCCTCTGCCCTGAACAGCACGGCTTCCGCGCAGGACACAGTACTAGCACTGCTCTCATTGAATTCGCCTCCTTCCTTCACTCCTCTTTGGATACTGGCTCCCTGGCGGGGGCTGTGTTCCTTGACCTATCAAAGGCCTTTGACATGGTCTCCCACCCCTACTACTGGAAGCCCTCTGTCACACTGGTTTTGCCTCTGGACCACTGGCTTGGTGCTCCAGCTACCTTCCGCCCGCTCCCAACGAGTCAAAATTGGTGGGACTCTTTCTGACCACGTTTGATCCTCTCAGGGGTTCCACAGGGCTCCATCCTGGGGCCCTTCTTCTCGCTTTACCTTAACACCCTGCCCAGTGCATGCCGAGGGAAAATACTGCTGACGAGACGATACCGTCCCTTTGCCACTGACTGTAACCCCACATCCCTCCAGGTTTCCTACAAAGGGCCTTTAACAGCGCTGAGGCTTGGCTTAAAGAGCATAGATTGGTCATAAATCTTAAAAAATCGAAAACCATGCTCTTCTCCCACCCTCAAAATAAATCATCCAACTCCCCTCTCCGTATCCTTTCCAGCTCCGGACTACAACTTGAACAAGTCCAATCCTATAAGTACTTAGGGATCTTACTTGACTCAGCACTCTCCTTCCATACCCACATCGACGCACTCGCCTCTGTAACCAATATCCGACTCGGTATCCTGCACCATTACAAAAACTGTCTCCCCCCTGATGCCCTCCGGCTTGCTGTTACTTCCTCCATACTCTCCCTGGTGGACTATGGACTGCCTGTCTATGGGGCTGCCAACAGGCTGACCCTCAACAATTCGTCTCCTCCTAAATAAGGCTTGCAGGCTTATCACAGGGCCCCTAAAGCTCACTCATACCTGCCAACTCTATGACCTTGCAACTATGTTGACCTCGATGAATGCCTACTATACCAAACGGCATCATTTCAAAAACCCTACTTGGACTTTCTCCCCGGCTGACTTCCTCCCTCCTTCCAGCACAGCCCCTTGTCAGCACCCGACCTCCTGCAAAGCCACCTTCCTGGTTCCTCGTGCTAGACCTCACTTGGCAGAGATCGTTCTGCCATAGAGCCCTGCATGGTACAACAATCTTCCCGGCCGTCACTGATACCCCCACCATCTCCACATTCAAAAATGCCCTCAAAAGCGAGCTATTCAGCAAGCGCTGCTGCTCCTGTGCCTAAAGGATGCCCTAACCCCACCCCCCCCCCCCTGACAATGCCCTCTGGGCTGCTCCATCCCCTCGCCTCCTTATTCCTAACAACCTCACTACTTCAATTGTTTTCCCTCTACCAACTGTATCACTACTGATGGGTAGAACCACGTTGCATTCCCTATGCTACCTATAACTTACTTGCTACCCAGCTACTGCTGTCAATTATACCATTTTTTGCTCTGTATTACACTACCAATGTTTGCTGTAACCAGGTGCCATTAATGCGTGTCTGTTTTATACTGATGCTCTTCTTTGTATGTACTCTGCTTTCTATTTTAACTGTATTAACTACCTTTGTTGACGAGGTACCTTTGTAAATGAGCCGTTTGGCTCAAAGGTTGTAAACTGATTACATTAATAAATAAATGAAAATATTGTAACTGATCATCCTTCGCAACCCTATGTAACCCCTTCCCCCCAGGTCGCACCGTGACACAAGCAACTTGTTGTTCAGTATGCCTTCCTGGTGAAACATTTCAATAAATAAATAAATAAGAACAAGTCCCAAAGATCCTAACTTCCATGGGGGCATGTGCTTTTTCTGTGCAAGTACCCATATGAAACAATTACTCACCATAGTAATGTTGTTTCTTGTAATGGAGTCTTGCTGTATTCTGACATAATGCAGTTAGCCCCAGCACTTGAACTACCCCGGAGAGGAAAGAGTTAACTCTATGCAGAAGCATAGAACGTTGAGCTCAAGCTTGGTTTTCAAACCTCTGTCTGTGGTACTTCCCAGTGTAACTGTCAGATTCTTACGAGTAAACTAACCAAGTACAATAGTATGGAAATTGTTCAAACATATAGCTAAAGGGCAAAATATGTTTGGGTCCAAAAAGACTCAAGTCGAGAACCCAAGAAGGAAAGGTAATGACAATATTTAACTATAAAACCACAAGAAAGAAACAATAACAGCTACTCCACCCAGGAGGGAGGGTACAAGGTACACCCCTGAGGTGCAACACTGTACCAGCCAGCCCACTTCCCAAAAACTACGTTCTGAGAGGGGAGGCGGGGGAGGTCAGAATACAGGAAGACTCCATTAGAACAAACAACATTACTATGGTGAGTAATTTTTTCTTCAAACAACATGAAGTCTTGCTGTATTCTGACATAATGCAGACTACCAAGTAGTTCCCTATGGAGGAGGGAATGCAAAACCTACTTTGGGAACAGGCTCTGCAGTACTGCTGTGCCAAACCTAGCATCACTCCTAGCTTGGATGTCCACAGAGTAATGCTTGGTGAATGTATGTACTGTTTTCCAGGTGGCTGCTTTACAGATCTCTAACAAGGGTATATCTCTGGCCACAGCTAGAGAAGCAGCTGTACCCCTAGTCGAGTGAGGCCTCAGGCCTGAAAGAGGTGTCCTACCCAATTTGTCATAACAGAATTGTATACAAGAAACAATCTATCTGGCAATAGTTCTTTTAGTGGCAGGCTTACCACCCTTCTCCTGAAGAAGAATGGTCAGTGAAAAACACAGGGAGAGATATAGACTGGTTCAGATGAAAATCCGATACCACCTTGGGCAAGAACATCCTATCCCTATGGAATGATATGAAGCCATGTTCTACTGACAAAGCCTGTAATTCACTAATCCTCCTGGCCGAAGCAATGGCTACCAGGAACATGGTTTTCCAGGTCAAGTTTTCAACTCAGCCGAAGCCATGGGTTCAGGGGGCTGCATGAGCTGTGCAATGCAGACATTAAGATCCCAAGCAGGGGTCGGTTCTCTAAATGGAGGGTTTGTATGAACCAGACCCTTGAAGAACTTTTTAAACACATGATGAGAGGCCAGGAAAGAACCCTTCCCTGCTGAAAGGAAAGTAGAAACTGCTGCTGCGTGAACCTTTAGAGTTGCAGGCCTAAGGCCTAGGCCATTGAGGTGAACTAGATAATCTAAGGCCGTGGAGATGCCTGCAGAATCAGGGACAATGCCTTTCTGAGAACACCAAATGATAAACCTCTTCCATTTGGAATCATAAGTCTTTCTAGTAGATGGTTTCCTGGAAACCTTAAGGATATTCATTACTGCCTGAGAAAGATGCAGGTCTGCATATTCTAGCTCCTCAAGAGCCAAGCCTTGAGATTGAGAGACTGGAGATCAGGATACCAGATCCTCCCCTGGGAAGAGGACAGAAGATTGTGTCTCTTGGGAAGGGACAGAGGGCGAGACACTGCCAGAGACAGGAGCAGAGGGTACCAAGGCTGTCTGGCCCAGTCTGGAGTCACTAGGATCACTGTGCAAGGCTGAGTTCTGATCTTGATCAGGACTGTGAACAGCAAAGGGAATGCATAGAGGAACCTGCTCTTCCAATCCAAAATCAGGGCATCCTGGGGTACAGTTCCCAGGAGTGGAGGTCTGCAACATAACAGAGGGAGTTGGTGATTATCCGGGGCTGCAAAGAGATCTATCTCTGGAGTGCCCCATCGGGAGAAGATGATCTGCAGTATGAGGGGATTCAGGGACCATTCGTGATGTCCCTGGGATATTCTGCTCAGAGCATCTGCCAGTACATTGTCCTTCCCTGGAAGGTGAACTGCTACTAGGGAAGTCTTAAGAGAATAGGCCAGAGACCACAGTTTCATGGCTTCCATGCACAAGGCCGAGGACCACGTGCCTCCTTGTTTGTTGATGTACCACATTGTGGTGGTGTTGTCTGTTCTGACTTGGACCACTTTGCCCCCGACTGAATCTGAGAAGTTCTGAAGGGCTAGGAAGACTGTCCTGAGTTCCAGGAGATTGATATGAAGGAGAGACTCCTGTGGAGACCAGACCCCTCCTGTGGAGACTCCTGTGGAGACCAGACCCCTCAGGGCTCCCAGGTGGGCTCTGCAACCTAGGAGGGAGGCATCCGTAGT
This sequence comes from Neoceratodus forsteri, assembly GCA_016271365.2. Lineage (NCBI taxonomy): Eukaryota > Metazoa > Chordata > Ceratodontiformes > Ceratodontidae > Neoceratodus > Neoceratodus forsteri. The sequence continues at coordinate 81,284,617 of JADMNL010000034.1, forward strand.
TAGAACTACTGATGGGACTTGAGGGAGAAATGGAACCCTTTGTCTGAAGTTGTCCTGGTCCAGCCACCACTGGAGAGCTTGGACTAGAGTCTGAGTCACTGGAATTAGTTTGGTAAGTGAATCATTCTTTTGAGCCCAGAAAGACCTTAGGTGAAACTGAATGTCCCTCATCTGGAACATTGCTCCCTGCACCACTGCGGTGGAAGCTGCCATATGGCCCAGTAGCTGGAGGAAATGTCTTGCTGAGCGGGAGACCTGAGGTCGAAAGGATGAAGCAAGAGCCACCAGAACCTTCACCCTTGCCAGGGGAAGGAAAGCTTTTGTTTGTACAGTGTCCAACTCTATGCCTATAAAGGTGAGAAGTTGAACTGGTTCGAGGACAGACTTTGGAAGACTGAGAAGAAACCCCAAGGAACTGAGTAGATCCTGGGTAGTTTGTAGAGCTGACTTGACCTGTAGAGACGACTGCCCCACAATAAGCCAGTTGTCCAGATATGGGAAGATGGTGATACCCTGTCTTCTGAGGTAAGCCCCCACTACTGCAAGGCACTTTGTGAACACCCTTGGAGCTGACGTTAGTCCGAATGGCATGGCTCTGAATTGGTAATGGCCTGAAGGTAACTCGAACCTGAGGTATTTTCTGTGGGAGCACCTGATAGGAATATGGAAGTAGGCATCCTTGAGGTCCAGGGATGCTAGCCCATCTCCTGGCCTTAGAGAGGGAAGGATTATTCCTAGAGTTACCATTTTGAATTTTGGCTTTAAAATGTGTTTGTTCAAATACTTTAAGTCTTGGATAGGTCGCAATCCCCCGTTTTCTTTGGGGTAAGGAAGTACTTGGAGTACAGTCCTTTTCCCCTGTGTTGAGCAGGAATCTCCTCTACAGCTCTGAGAGTTAGAAAAGAGGAAACCTCTGCCTCTAGGGCAATGGTTTCTAAGGCTGGTGCAGGTGGAAAAGACTTGGCCCTCTTTTTTGGAAACTTTTGAAGCTGAGGGTTAGTCCTGGCTTACTACTTCCAGGACCCACTTGTCTGAAGTCACAGACTTCCAGGCCTGGAAGTAGTAAGCCAGCCTGCCTCATACTGGAAATGGGGAGTTGACCCGGGCGGACACATCAGGGTGTCTGCTTGGTAGGAGCCTTAGACTGAGAGGAGGAGGGAGCAGCCCTGCTTATACCCCTCCTGCCCCTCCCTCTGAAGAACCCCCTCTGTGGGAAGGGAGAGGAGGCCTGGGCTTGGTAAAAAGGCCTGTGAGAAAGGGCCTGCCCCTACCCCTAGACTGCTGCTTTTGAGGAGTGGCTTGCCTTTCCTTGGCCTGTGCACTCCTGTACGTGGTCCTGTATTCATCCATTTTCTTCATATAAGCCTCTGTTTGCTCCCCAAACAGAGAGTTACCCACTACAGGAAAATCCATAGCCTTAGTTTGGGAATCCTGTGAAGGGCTAGTACATCTGAGCCAAGCAGGTCTCCTGAGAGAGACAGATGTAGCCATGATTCTAGATGCCACATCACTGGAGTCCACAACAGCATGAAATTGCAATTTTGATGCCTCAATTCCATCAGCAGCCACCTCCTCCAGCTCCTTGGCTAGCTGGGGAGAGGCCTGTTTAGCCAGTTCCAGAACCATATCCCATCTGGATTTCTGGTATCTGACTGTGTAGGCCATATAAGTAGCCTGTCTGAGTCCCAAAGAGGATGCCAAATATTGTTTTTGGCCATGGCATCCACTTTCCTGGAGTCCTTATCCAGGGGTTGTGAAGCCAAAGGAATGTTAGCCCTGTCACAGGCTGCAGCCTGCACTGCCCCAAAATGGCTGCTATGACTATAAAGGAACTCTGCAGCTGAGCCTGATAACATATACCTTCTGTCCATTCTCTTGTCCACAGGAAGTATTGAATTCGGAGTTTGTAAAATCTTGTGTGTCTGTTTCCCCAAGGATATATGAAGGGAGATAGACAGCCTTTTGGACTCTGGGATGTCCATCATTTCCACAAAATCAGGCTCTTCATCCTCCTCTGCAGCTTCAACCAAGGGAAACTGCAGGGTTTCTGCCACCTTTTTGTAGAACAAAAAATGTGAAGGGGACTCAGAGAGCCTGGGAGGAAAGACACCAGAGGGCCTGTCTGGGGAGATGTCCGGTTCAATGGGCGCATCCAGACCCCCCTGGTGGTCATCATCATCATCGGGATAGTCTTCGTCTCCCTCCCATTCCTCATAATAAGCATCTGGATCATAATCTGGAGGAGAAGGATCCGACCGAACTAACCAGCGGTACCGGTTCAGACGGAACCGGCCTAAGCAATTGAACAATGCTAATCACTTTGGCTATTTCGACCACGGTTGGAGAATGCGGTACAGGATCCGAACCGGCAGACTTACGCTTCTTTTTTGATTGAACCGGCCCCTCAGGGTCGGCTCTCCTTTTGCCCGAGGAGGTATCGCCTAGGTCAGCAGGCACCACCTCAGATTCAGCGGCAACTGAACCGGGCTGGCCATCCGGATCTACGGACTTCTCGGCCTCCCTTTCCTTCAGCCTACTCAGTCTTTTTTCTAGAGTGGATTTAGGAAAGTTTTTACAGATTTGGCAGTCTGACTTGAGGTGGTCAAACCCCAGACAATAAACACAGATGAGGTGGGGGTCAGCCTTAGCAAAGGCCTCCCCACACTCAGTACAGTGCTGAAACCCAGTGGGATTGGTTTTCTTCTTGGGTTTCTCAGACATGGCCAACCTAAGAAATTACCCTATTCTAGCTTTAAAGCCAGGTAGTACAATAACTGATCGGTTACAAACCATGCTTTTTAAATGAACCAGCAAAAGGTTTGGTTCTTCTGAAACCAATCGGTAGCGGAACACCACTCTAATCCCAGAAATAAAATTAAAACAGAATGTAACAAGGTCGGTTCCAAACCGGACCGACCGGAAAGAAACAGAGGAAAAGAATAATTTCCAACTTTTTCAGAAAAATAAAACACAGTCACTACCTATCTACACACTACCTGTACCATAGACAGAGGCTGGAAATGCAAAAATAACAAAAAGATACGGTTTAAACCGAACGCTTTTACTTTTACCGAACCGAGCAGAGGAAATCTCCGGAGCTACTTCACTGTTAGGCGGAGTAAAGAATCTGACGGTTACACTGGGAAGTACCACAGACAAAGGTTTGAAAACCGAGCTCGAGCTCAATGTTCTACGCTTCTGCACAGAGTTAACTCTTTCCTCTCCGGGGCAGTTCAAGTGCTGGGGCTAAATGCATTATGTCAGAATACAGCAAGACTTCATGTCTTCTGAATTTGGAATATACTACCTCCATTTTGCCTTAATGTAAACAGCCACTCTAATTTTAAAACTCAGCTAAAATTGTATCTGTTGCAAACACCAAGTGTGACTGTTTTTAATGCTGTATGTTATACATATTATGCTGTATATTGTTGTACCATTCTAGCTGCACTATAGTGGCTCCAGGTCATTCCTGAAAAGGGACCTTGGCTCAGTGTACTTACCCAATTAACAAAGTAAATAAATTTGCAAGCTAAGAGATATCATTCACATTTTTTTAACCACAGAGAAGCAAGGGGGGAAAGAACAGAACAGAAACAGCAAGTTTCTGTACTGGTCGGCAGTATATCCTAGAAGTTAGAATAATGAGCTGTGAATGAGCTTGGTTCAGCAGACCTGGGTTTGAATCCCCCAACCTCCACTTGCATACTATGCGACTCTGAGCAAGTCACTTAACCAGCCAAATGCTCCCGGGGCGCCCCTGAAAACAGGCAATTGTGCCTAGTGGGCCTTACCTGCTAAACAAAGAATAAAAAAAAAAAAAACAAGTGAAGGGAGATAAAAGAGGAAAATTGTGGGACCATCAGAGTGGCCAGTTCCTAGCAGCCACAAGGAAAATTTGATTGTGCAATCAGGAAAGATCCTTCCTTTTAACTCTCTCTGCATAACAAATGGGACAGGCTCTTATCCCAACCCAGCACTTCAGAGACGTCTACATGATGTGTGCTCACAGTACTGAGATAAAACTAGTCATACAGCAGTTTCCAGTGCTCGCTTTTACAGAAGACAGTATCCCAGGGGTTCATACAGCTGTCCTTTACCAGCACATAATAAAATTTCATACGGTTTACTTTTTTTTCCTCAAATGAGCTCCAACACACAGCCTACCAACTGCAGGCACAGACATGCACGCTCATGGCCGAGCACGCTGGGGCCAGCGTCATAGAGAAGCGGGGCTCTGAAACAACCATGATTTCAAAGTCACGGCAGGACATTTTCTTCACTCATTTTCAATGGGGGCTACCTGAGGACCATGGGACACTTGTAGCAAAGTATGTAAACTTTTAATGGGGACTACAGTAAAGTGCGCATTGTGTGTTTAAATCTATGGGGGCTGCCACATAGACATCCATACTGTCACTAAGCGGTGAGGCATGGACATTATCACGGGAGCCAGAACTTCTGCAATGTAGGGCTGAACATAGAAAATATGGTGCTGTCCTTTGGGTGTTGTAACAAGTTTAAAATACATATTTCGGGGCACTAACACCCCCCGTTTTCCCCATGTGGTAACAGATGTGCTGGTAAGGCTCACATATTTACAATGTGAGCCTTCATGGTAAGGATTACCTTTAAACTGGAAAAAGGTAATCTCGAGTCATTATGGCAGAAACCAACACTGGGAGCACCAGACCAACATGTGAAAATATGCATCCTTCTGGTCTAGGGTTACCACCTGTCCTGTGTTTTGCAGGACAGTCCTGATTTGGGCAGCTATGTCCTGCAAAAAAACATGAAAAATACATGTCCTGATTTTTAAGTGGACAACTGACAGCACTCTGCCCCACGCTACTGCACAGGGGAAATGGGTTTGTCAGCATTTTTACCTGTGTCAGAGCTGCAACAATTTCCGCCCTTGGCCCAGCTGTAGCTGCTGCTGCTGCAGGGGTTGCTTCTCTGGCATCGTCAGAGGGGTGAACCTCGGGGCTTTAGCTTGGTGGTCGCCAGCTGACGACCTCTGAATGGGTGCAAGATTTGGATGTGATTCTTCGTCGGACTGACGCTTAAATATCAGGTGTCGTCCATAGTCAAGACTGCCTTTTACCATCTAAGGAATGTAGCCCGGATCAAGCACCTAGTTCCGCCCAATGACCTACCAATTGTGGTTCACCCCTTTGTAACCTCACACCTTGATTACTGTAATGCCCTGTACCTAGGGCTACCAGGGGTTGATATCCGCCGCTTGCAGCTGGTGCAGAACGCAGCAGCTAGGCTGTTGACTGGCCTACCTTGTAGCTGTCATGTCATGCCAGTGCTGCGCGATCTAGACTGGCTGCCTATTCAGTGGCAGATCACCTTTAAGGTCAGTTTACTGACCTACAAGCCCTACACGGACAGAGACCGAGTTCAAATGGAGATGTAGAGAGGATCACAGATGTAGAAGTGGGTAGCCATCTGGGAACTAGCGACCATCGAACAGTATGGTTCACAATAAACATAGCAATAGAGTCAAGCCATACAAAGGCAAAAGTACTGGACTTCAGCAGGGCTGACTTTGCCAAAATGGGTGAGTGCCTAAGGAATGCACTAGCAAATGGGCAGGAAGGAGGGGTGGAAGAACAATGGGGAATAATAAAACTGCCATCACAGAGGTAACAAGCCTTTGTGTGAAGCAATAAACAAAACAAAATGATGTAAGAAACCACTGTGGTTCTCAAAGGAGGTGGCAGTGAAGGTTCAAGAGAAAAGAAAGCATTCAGAAAGTACAAGGAATCACAGAAGGAGCAGGACAGAGAATTGTATCAGTTAAAGCAAAAGGAAGCTGGGAAGGCAGTCAGAACAGCAAAGGCCCAACTGAGGAAAAGATAGCCAACTCAGTTAAGGAGGAGGATAAAACCTTTTTAGGTACATTAGAGAGCAAAGGAAGACTAAGGGAGGGATAGTGAGGCTTAATAAAGGGAGGGGTGGGCAGAGGGTGACTGTGAAAAGGCAGAGATACTAAACAAATATTTTTGCTCAATATTTACAAATGAAGAGGGGGAGGTACCTAAAACAAACAACAGAAACACTCTGGATACAGAAGTTGATACCAGCCCATTTACAGAAGAAAGGGTTCTGAAAGAACTCTTAAAACTGAAGGTGGACAAAGCAATGGGGCCTGATGGGATTCATCCCAGAATTCTAAAAGAACTAAGGGTAGAACTAGTGACACCACTGACTACCCTCTTTAACAAATCATGGGAGGATGGGGTGGTACCTGAGGACTGTTAGGAGGGCCGATATGATTCCCCTTCACAAAAGTGGGAGCAGGGCAGAAGCGGGAAACTACAGACCAGTCAGTTTAACCTCAGTGACAGGGAAAATGATGGAATCACTGCTGAAGGAAAGAACTGTCGAGTACCTAGAGGCCAGAGGGGCACAGGACCCAAGGCAGCATGGATTCACAGCAGGAAGGTCATGCCAGACGAATCTAATAGATTTCTTTGACTGGGTGACCAAAGTAGTAGATCAGGGAGGGGCTGTGGACATGGCCTACCTAGACTTTAGCAAGGCATTTGACTCAGTCCCACACAAAAGATTAATATACAAGTTAGCCAGCCTGGGAGTGGGTCCCAAGATGATAGCCTGGGTAAAGAATTGGCTGGAGAATAGGACACAGAGGGTAATAATAAATGGAGTCCACTCTGAAGAAAGCGGGGTTACTAGTGGGATGCCTCAGGGTTCAGTATTAGGACCGTCCTCTTCAATGTCTTTGTGTTTACCTTGCAGAGGGACTGAAGGAAAGTATGTCTCTTGCAGATGACACAAAGATCTGCAACAGAGTTGATGCACAAGGTGGGTGGAAAGGATGAGAAGGGACTTGGCAAGGTTAGAGGAATGGTCAAATGTATGGCAGCTTAGATTTAATGCTAAGAAGTGCAAGGTAATGCACCTGGGAAACAAAAACCCAGGGGAAGAGTACACAATGGGGGTGAGAGACTAACAACAACAAAAATGGAAAGGGACCTGGGGGTAGTCATATCAGATGACTTAAAGGTGGGCAAGCAATGTGAGAGGGCAGTAAGGAGGGTTGGGGGATACTGGGATGCATAGGGAGAGGCATCACCAGTAGAAAACAGGAAGTTGTTATTCCTCTGTACAGACAGCTGGTGAGACCCCATCTGGAGTACTGTGTGCAGTTCTGGAGACCGAATCTCCGCAAGGACATAGACAAGATGGAAGCTGTCAAGAAGAGGGCAACTAAAATGGTGCAGGGTCTGCACCGGAAGACATATGAAGAGAGGCTAAAGGAGCTTAATATGTATAGCCTCGAGGAAAGGAGGGAGAGGGGGGGACATGATAGAAACATTCAAGTACCTCAAGGGAATCAACAAAGTCCAAGAGGGTAGCATCTTTCAAAAAAAGAGGTGTGCAAGAACAAGGGGGCACAATTTGAAGATGGGGGGGGCGGCTCAGAGGCAATGTAAGGAAGTATTTTTTCACAGAGAGGGTTGTGGGTGCATGGAATGGCCTTCCGGAGGAGGCTGTGGAGTCCAAAACAGTGATTAAATTCAAGCATGCATGGGACAGCCATAAGGTAATTCTAGGGGTGGGGGTAGAAAGAAGTAGGCTACTGGTTAACTAGGATCTGCAGCTTATCCATTAGGTAGGGAAATGGGCAGACTGGGTGGGCCAAGCGGTACTTATCTGCCGTCAAATTCTATGTTTCTATATTATCTGCAAGATCTTCTTCATCCCTATTGCCCCTCCTGGCTGCTTCGCTCCATCGACGAGGGATTGCTAGAGATTCCCAGGGTTCGTCTAAAGTCATCTGGGGCCCGTGCATTTGAATTCGTGGCCCCATCCCTGTGGAATTCTCCACCTCGTCGGATTCGAAAGTGCCTGACGGTGAAGAGCTTTAAATCTGCGTTAAAAACTCATTTATTTACCTTGGCATTCCCTGATTTTATCTGACCTGCTGCAGCTGTTTTTATATGTGTAGTTGTTTTTACGAATTTTATGGCTATGTACTAGCGCTATGGGTTTGGAATAGCGCTATTTTACAAATAAACGATGACTGATTGATTGATATTTCCATTATGAAATGATGAGGAAGAGGAGTGCATCCCTTGCTGTTGGGGCTGCCCATTTCTCGGTGCAGTAAACAGACAAGACCATGATCTTAAGACTTTTTTGGATTTCTCAGTTTCTTTCAGGATACCCTCCACCTGGGGGATAAGGAGTATGGAACCATCAAATGGGAGATCCCTAACTCTGTACTGAATGCTGGGATAGGAGGAGGAGGAGGAGCACAACATAGATACATAGACACTGTCGGCAGATAAGGGTCTATGGCCCACTCAGTCTGCCCATTTGAGCTTGTAAGTTCACTTTATGTTTTCCTAGAAGTCTGTTGCCCCTTACCCCTGACCTCCAGAATTCCCTTATGTCTATCCCACGCATTCTTAAATCCCGTGATTGTGAGGGGTCCTAAATAAGGAGAACCAGAAGTATTTCAAAACAATACCCTGGGGCAATAAAACAGACTACACATGCCCACTTGTTTTTTTTGGCATAATATGTTTATTAAATTTTCCACCATAAAACAAAGGTACAATCACATATACTCCATACACATCAGTACTACATTGATTCAATATGTACCTATACCCCCCAACATCTCCTTCTTACATCAATTTATTAGTTTATTCATTCTCCCTCCAAAAAAACAAAAAACGAAAGAAAAAAAAAACATGCCCACTTGTATTAAAAAAATGTTAACAAAATTGTTCCCTTTAACTAATAAACTTACAGATTAAAAAAAAAACACAAAGTAATTGAATTTGCTGAAAATTGGAAAAGCGCAGGCAGACATTTAAGTGTTGCTGATGGTGGCTCGGTGCCCAGAGATCACGCTCAGCTCAAGTGCTAACTCTGACAGGACTGTGAATGATGTGTTGTGAGCGTCCTTGTAGCGGTGACTATGTACAGAGGAATTTTAATTAGGCCCGATATTCGGTTGCACCTGCACAACCCCGCATTGTGCCCCGGTAGAATACTGAGAAGGCTGTGTGGTGCAGCGCAAATCCCGATGCGCCGGGGTGCAATGATAATGTATGCGATGCAGATGCAGGGGGTGTGCCCATGCATATGCAGCACATCCCGATATTCAGCCTGGGATGTGCGCTGCACGGGGGGCTCAAAGTCGAGCTCATGCAGAGTAAGAGCAAAGCGTGGCCACCCACAGGCAGGCTGCTGTATTGCAGGGCGCAACACGCCCAGCCCTGGGTGGCCACCTGCCCACTCAGAACACCGTCTGCAAGCACGCACAACCCTGGTGGTCTAGTGGACCCCCCCCCCGTAGCCGCGATCGCACGGTATATGTCCATAATGCCATCCCTGGTAGTCTAGTGGCCCCCCCCAGTCCCCGATGAGTATGTAACATGACTCATCCCTGGTGGTCTAGTGGTCCTCCCACCAGAGTCCCTGATAAATGGCATTATGAACCCCTGGTGGTCTAGTGGAACCCCCCATGGCCCATTGCCAATCACGGTAAAACTCAGATTGTAATGCCCTGGTGATCCAGTGGCACCCCCACTCACCCACTCCACCCACATAGAACCCTTGCCCACCCCAACTGGCAGGCGGCTTATTCCTGCCCACACACCTCCCAGCTGCCCATCCATCGACAGGTACAGTCTGGGGAAGCCCACTGGTCCCCAGTGTGGACCAATGGGCTTGCTGGGCATACTGTACTAGGCAGTCCCAAATCTGGGACCAATGGGCTTATAACCCATACTGTACCTGTCATTCGACGGGCGGCCACGGTGTGCAGGCGGGATGCAGCCACCTGCCGATGATGGGGGAGCAGGGTGGGCAAGGGGTTCTGGGTGGAGTGGTGGGTGCCACTGGATCACCAGGGCATTACAATACAGAATTTTACCACGATTGCGGCAACAGGTGGGCGGGGGGGATTCCACTAGACCACCAGGGATGTCAGAATGCCATTCACTGGGAATCAGGTGGAAGGGGGACCACTAGACCCGCAGGGATGGTCATATTACATACTCATCAGGGAATCGGGGACTGGGGGGCCACTAGACTACTAGGGATAGCATGATCATCATATACCGCGCGATCGCAGCTACAGGGCGGGGAATGCCCCAGGATCCCCACAGTACACGTCATGCTGTGCAGGGTGCCAGGCGCAGGTCGCTGGCCTGCCCTGCGCAAGGCATGCAGATGGGGCCATAATGACATGCAAATGGCCCCATTTGTGCCTTGCATATACAGTTGTGGCCAAAAATATTGGCGCCTTGCAGTTTTTTTAATAATGCACCATTCCTTCCAGAAAATTGTTGAAATTAAAAATATTTTGGTATCCACATATGTATTTCTTTGGTTTGCAGTGGAATAAAACACAAAAGCAGAAAATTTACTAAGTCTTATCTTACTCCACACAGAAATCTTAAATGGCCCGGACAAAATTATTGGCACCTTTTAGAAGTAGTTAGAAATAATTAGATTTCAAGCAGGTGATTCTCCTTCACTTTGGAACTGAACTCACCTGTGGTGAGTTGCAGGTGCCTGCAATATAAAATCACTCATTCAACCAGTTTGAATAGAGAACAGGACTCATTCTCCTGTTTTGTGTCACTGTGTGTACCGCAGTGAGCATGGAGAAAAGAAAGACAGCCAGAGAATTGTCTGAGGAGGTCAGACAGAAGATTGTAGCCAAGCATGGACAATCTCAAGGCTACAAATCAATCTCCAGAGACCCTGATGTTCCTGTTTCTACTGTACGTAATGTTATCAGGATGTTTAAGGCCCATGGCACTGTAGCCAACAGCGAAGGATTGTTCAAATGGTGGAGAAAGTACCTCGATCAACTGCCAAACAGATTCAAGCTGACCTTCAGACACAAGGTATGACAGTTTCAGCTCGCACCATCCATCGCCAACTCAATGAAAGGGGGTTATATGGTAGGAGGCCCAGGAGGACCCCACTGCTGAGAGAGAGACATAAGAAAGCCTGACTGGGGTTTGCCAAAACACACCTGAATAAGCCAAAATTCTTCTGGGAGAATGTCCTGTGGACAGATGAGACCAAATTAGAGCTTTTTGGTAAAGCACATCATCTCTATGTTTACAGAAAACAAAATGAAGCCTTCAAAGAAATGAACTCCTTCCCACAGTCAAACATGGAGAAGGTTCAGTGATGTTTTGGGGTTGCTGTGCGTTTCTGGCACTGGGTGCCTTGAACGTGTGCATGGCATCATGAATCTGGAGATTACTAGGCCATTTTGGAGTGCAATGTTGAACCCAGTGTCAGAAAGCTGGTCTCCGTCAAGGTCATGGGTCTTCCAGCAGGACAATGACCCAAACACACTTCAAAAGCACCCAGGAATTGTTCAAGACGGACGCTGGACTGTTCTTGAAGTGGCCAGCAATGAGTCCAGATTCTAAATCCATTGAAAACCTGTGGAGAGATCTGAAAACAGCAGCTGGGAGAAGGCACCTTCAAATCTGGGAGAACTGGAGCAGTTTGCACAAGAAGAGTGGGCCAAACTGCCAGTAGAGAGGTGCAGGAAGCTCATCCATGGCTATAGGAAGCGTGTTGATTGCAGTTATTTTGACCAAAGGCTGTGCTACCAAATATTAAGTCTAGGGTGTCAATAATTTTGTCAATGCTATTTCTTTTCATTTTCTGATTTAAAAGGATATATTAAATTCTGAATCAAAAACAAAGGTTCTATAATATTAACAGAGAAATAAAGAATTGTGGAGACCAAATACTGTACTGTTAATTTCAACTTATGTTTAGAGGAAACAGAGTTATTTGAAAAAGTGCAAGGGCGCCAATATTTTTGGCCACGACTGTATTATGGCCTCATTTGCATGCCCCCTGCTGAATATCGTGGGTGATGCGCCTAGCACAACTGCATTTGCGGTGGTGCATCCCCGTGCTCCCCATCTGTGGCTTGCACCAGCTCAGTGCCACTGCGCCATGCACAGTTTGTGCACTGCCCATGCCATATTCAACAGTGCTGCGCCACCGTTGAAGATCACCTGGACCTGGCCCCGGCGTATCACAGTAGCGCTGCACCATTGCTTGGTACAGTCTGAATAACCCGGCCTAGTTGTTTAAAGGGGAACAATCAGGAATGGTGTCCATCATAATTTGAAAGCAAATGGAAATAAAGTATCGGGCAGCAGTCCAGAGATGGCCATGAAAAGTCTGCCTCATACTGCTACACTGTTACTACAGTGTTACCACTTTTAGAACCTTGTGATGTCATTGACTACCAAGTTGTGGCTAACCACACTATAGTCAAGCAGAGACTGGTCATCAGTGACTACTGGGTTCTAAAAATGGTGGCAACGTAGTAGTAGTAAGGGGCAGACCTAAGCAGTGATATCTCTGGAATGCTGCCAGCTACGGAGAAACCCAATATGTCACTCAAATTATTTTTTTATGGATTTTTATAAACTATGATGGGTGTGGTTAATAAATGTTCCCCATTAGTGCCCTGCTTTGTCTGCACAGTCCAACCGTAACTTCCATATTTATTATAAGCATAAGGCATGCCATGAAGAGGGCAGAGCTAGTATCTCCACAACAATTTTACAGCACTCTGAGTAGAGATAAACTGGGGAAAGAGTACATTTTCAGAACATAAAATGCAATGTTTTACAGCATTCATTGCCAAACAGACTATGGCGGTGTAATCAGTTCCACAAAGAACTAACATGTTAAACCTAGTGTTCTTTGTTAGTGATGTCACTTAGCAGTTACTCTTTGTTGATCTTATTTCACAGACATGAATGCTTATCTTAAATGTTGCCTATAAAACCAAGAAAACATTAACCGCAGATAATAACGTTTCACAAAGGGCTGGTAATACAAAAAATGATTATAGGGGCCAACGGACAACATCAGAGTGGTGGAGCCGCAGAACAGCCTGCCAGTCGAGGTGGTAGGTGCAAAAACCATTAGTGGTTTTAAGCACGGCTGGGACAGAATGAAGGGTACAGTGGTTGCTGAGAGCATCAAAATCAGGGGGGAGAATGTGAGGTGGGGTGGGCTAGGACCCTGGAGGAACAGCAGGTCCCAGGGCTAAATAAGGAACTTAGGCAGAGTGGATGAACCTTTGGTCTTTTTGTGCCATCATTCTCTATGGTTATATATGGCTGCAACAGAGAGAGCTGTTGAGTAGAAACAGTACAGCATATTGTCCCAACCCCACGCGGAGTGTGAAAATGTCTTTTAGTAAGCGGTTTTTATCCCTTACCTGCGAAACTATATACTTTAATCTGCTGATGATCTTTAGGATCTCCAGCCGCAGATTCTTTTTGATTTTTAAATTTCTCTTTATCTCACCTCTCGTCCCTATCAGCTCCGTTTCCTTGGGAGCGCCAACTGAGTCTACCCCAGCTACCCACCTTACCTGAACTGCTCTGTTCCCCCATCCAGCAGGGGACAAGGTGGGGCCCCAACACCCCGAACAATTCCATGTCTCGGGCTCAGGGCAGTCAAGCAGGCGACAGCACATCAGGCCATACTCGATGCTCCATCTCCTCGGAGTGGGAGGGTGTTTTTCCTCCTTTCTATGGGCATCACGTATGCCCAAACATCAAGGCGCTTAGCGCCGATGTCCGTGACATCCGCCCGCTGTCTATCTCGGTGTTTGCTGTGCCCCAGACCTCAGCCTGGGGCCAGTCAAGTGCCGAGTCGCAACCCCCCTCCTTGGAGAAGATGAGCTGTCCCTGGGACGCTGAAGCCTCCTCCCCTGGCCAGCCTCCATCATTCCTGAACCCGGGCACTGGCGCTGCGAGCGGAAATCCAACTGCTGCGTCAATGGGCTAGCTCGCAGATTCATTTTTTCTATTTTTATTTTTCTCCTGAGAGCCCTGGTAGGTGGCTGTGGTCCTCACAGAGGAACTCACTCTCCGTCACCCACGCCCGCCTGCCAACCCCTGAAATTCCTCCGGATTGCCCTCACGCGGGCCAGGGAGCATGGCGCGTTCCCCCCAATCCTTACACCAGAGGCAGCCCTCCGAGATGCAGGGCCATCACGGAACCTGCCAGGCTCCATTTCCTCGTTTTCTCCCGTCCCCTCCTCCGTTACCGACGTGAGGACATCAGTACATGCTGCCGACTCGTACTGCCCTCCAGCCACCACCAGAGGGCAGATAACAAGTGGGACAACAAGTCTCCCTTCCCCCTGAGAGAGGAGAGCAGTCCTCCGGATGCTTGATCCTCTCCCCCCCCTCCGCTGACCCCCTGGTGGCCCAGGCTCGTTCCTGAACCCAGGTCGCCGGCGTGGTGCGAACCAGTTGCAGATTCTGAAATGGATCTCGAGCCACAGGCTCCGAAACAGATTTTGAGCTGCAGGCTCAAACAGATTTTGACTTGTAGACTCAAACAGCTCTGAAGCAAGCAGATCTTGAGATGTAGGTTCTGAAATGGATGTTGAGGAAGGAAAAAAATCACTATAGTAATGTTGTTTCTTCTTAGGGATCCCTCACTACATTTATACTGTTTGCATCTATCTCCATGGTGACAGATGTCCCGGAGATGGAACCTATTCTAATTATGGAATTCAGAATACTGGTTCAAGCTCAGCAGCCACACTCCACTCTGGCAGCTGGTTAGATCTGTTTCTATAGCCAGAGTGTAGCAGTGGCTAATAAAGCCATCTGGAAGGCTACCAAACATTTATACAATTTTTATCAACATTTCTGTAAAACACAAATCAAACTGAAGCAGGCATGTAAATGTAAGAAATAGTAAGATTTAAGAAAAAAGGCAAACTTTACAGTTGCAGAGAAACTGCAATAGTAATGCTCTAGCAGACAATGAAAAGAACTGATTCTTGTGAGAACTGATTTTCAAGGTCTGGAAGGGAAGGCAGGGTGGGGAGTGTAAACATAGTGAGGGATCACTGAGAAGATATAACATTACTATAGTGAGTATTTTTTTTTTCTAACTCCAGGAGTCCCTCACTGAATATTTACACACTGCAGACTCAATAGCAATATCTTGGGAAGCTGGGACCAGAACCTACTTAGGAAAACGTTTTCTGAAGACAGCAGTTCCAAGGCTGCCATAGCTCCTGGACTGCATGTCAAGGCAGTAGTGCTCTGTGAAGGCATGCACTGTTCTCCAGCTAGCTACTCTGCAAAAGTCTAATAAGGGGATATGACCCTCATGGATACTCCCGAGGCAGAAGTATCCCTTCTAGAGTGTGCCCTTAAGCCCCTGGGTGGCATTTTCTCAGCTTTTTCATAGCAGAACTGGATGCAGGAGACTATTTAGTGAGAGACAGAACTCTAGATTGCTGGTTTATCGTTGCCATCCATACCACAGGTAACAAAAAGCTGAGTGTTTTGAGACCAGATATCTGTCCAGTCCATATAGGTACCCACAACTTGTTTCAGGTCAAGACTATGCAATTTTTGCTTACCTGGACTGGAGTGTCATGGAGAGAGCACAGGAACTGTTACTGAATGGTTCAGATGGAATGCAGACACACAGAAACACAGACTTTGATTGCAGCCATGGACAGCTTGGTCCACCTAGTCTGCCCAATTCCCTACCTATTGGATAAGCTGCAGATCCTAGTTAATCAACAGCCTACTTCTTCCTATCCCCCCACGAAACTGCCTTATGTCTGTCCCATGCATCCCCCACTGTTTTTGACCTCACGACCTCCTCAGGAAGGCCATTCCATGAGTCCACTACCCTCTCTGTGAAAAAATACTTCCTCACATTGCCCCTGAGCCATCCCCCCTCTATCTTCAGATTGTGCCCCCTTGTTCTTGCACATCTCTTTTTCAGAAAGACGCTACCATCTTGGACTTTGTTGATACCCTTGAGGTACTTGAAATTTTCTATCATGTCCCCCTCTCCTCGAGGCTATACATATTAATCTCCTTAAGTCTCACTTGATATGTCTTCCGGTGCAGACCCTGCACCATTTTAGTTGCCCTCCTCTGAACTGCCTCCATCCTGTCTATGTCCTTGCGGAGATAGGGTCTCCAGAACTACACACAGTACTCCAGATGGGATCTCACCAACTGTCTGTACAGAGGGATAACAACTTCCTGTTTTCTACTGGTGATGCCTCTCCCGTTGCATCCCAGTATCCCCCCACCCATTATTACTGCCTTCTCACATTGCTTGCTTACCTTCAGGTCATCTGATATGACTACCCCAGGTCTCTTTCCATTTTGTTGTTGTTAACGCCTAAATTGTGTACTCTTCCCTGGGTTTTGTCTCCCAGGTACATTATTTTGCACTTCTTTGCATTGAATCTAAGCTGTCATACTTCTGACCATTCCTCCAACCTTGCCAAGTCCCTTCTCATCCTTTCCACCCCACCTTGTGTATCAACTCTGTTGCAGATCTTTGTGTTGTCTGCAAAGAGGCATGCTTTTCCTTCCAGTCCTCTGCAATGTCACTTATAAAGACATTAAAAGGACTGGACCCAGTACTGAACCCTCGGTACCCTGCTAGTAACCCCTTTCTTTTCGAGGGACTCCATTTACTATTACCCTTTGTGTCCTGTTGTCCAGCCAGTTTTCACCCAGGCTACCACCCTGGAACCCACTCCCAGGCTGGCTAATTTGTTTATTAATCTTTTGTGTGGGACTGTCAAATGCCTTGTTAAAGTCTAGGTAGGCCATGTCCACAGCCCCTCCTGGTCTACTACTTTGGTCATGCAGTCAAAGAAATCTTATTAGATTTGTCTGACGTGAACTTCCTGCTGTGAATCTATGCTGCCTTGGGTCCTGTGCCCTGCTGGCCTCTAGGTACTCAACAATTCTTTCCTTCAGAAGTGATTCAGTCATTTTACATCATTTTCCCTACCACTGAGGTCAAACTAACAGGTCTGTAGTTTCCTGCCTCTGCTCTGCTCCCACTTTTGTGATGGGGAATCACATCCACCCTTCTCCAGTCCTTAAGTACCACACCATCCTCCCATGATTTGTTAAAAAGGGTAGTCAGCGATGTCACTAGTTCTCCCCTTAGTTCTTTAAGAATTCTGGGGTAAATCCCGTCAGGCCCCATTGCTCTGACACCACCTTTGGTAGTAATTTCCTGTTGGTTTTATGGACTACCTTATCCTGGAAGATTATTTAACTGGACTCTGCAGAGAGCGTGCAGTTCATGTACCTCCTAGAAGAGGTCACAGCAATCAGAAATATGGGTCTCCATGTGACATACTTTAAGTCTGCAGTGTCAATGGGCTGAAAAAGAGCCTCCATAAGCTGGGAAAGGCAGACATTAACTCATTCTACCTGATGCCGCCATTTTGGGTCAGGTTAAGCAATGGATGGTTCTGACGCCATATGGCACTAATGGGTATAATGGGTTTTTAAGATCCCATGGTGGGGCTGAGTCACTTACCAGTAGGTACAAGTGACTGAGGCCTTAAAAAAAGTTCTGAAAATGTGTTGTGAGGCCAGTGACTTTCCCTTGCCTACTGATACGTAGGTTGGCACTGCTGCTAAGTGCAGCTTTAGTGCTGAAGGCCTTCAGGCCTAGGAACTGTAGGTGTACCAGGTATTCCAAGACTACAGGCAACCCTGCCTTTATTGGGATTTTCTTGTGGGGTTACACCAGTAAGAAAATATTTTCCATTTAGAGGAATATGCTTTCCTGGTTGCTGGTTTCCTGGAAACCCTAAGCATCTTCAGGACTTCCTCAGAGAAATTCATCCAGAGTATTCTAACTCTTCACCCAGTCCACCCATTTTCCTACCTATATTACCGTAGACCATACTTGATCTACAGCTCTTTCTTCCCCCTCCTCTTCCTTTCCACTATGATTCCCTTCTGCCTATCTATCGAATGCATTCTCGAACCCCACCACTGTTTTCGACCCCACTACCTCTGCTGGAGGGCTGTTCCAGGAATCCACCATTCTTTCCATAAAGAAGTAAGCACCTCCTCACATCTCTTCTGAATCTACCCCCGAGGCTTCATAGCATGTCCCCTTGTTCTCGAGCACCTTTTTTCTCAAAATACTTCCCTCCTGTACCTTACTTACCCCAATGAGGTATTTAAAAGTCTCTATCACATCTCCCCTCTCCCAGAGTGTACACAGTGAGGTCCTTTAGTGTCTCCCCAGGACTTTTTATACAGACCTTGCACCATTTTAGTTGCAGTCCTCTGGACTGCCTTCACGCTGTCTATGTCCCTCCTGAGATGTGATCTCCAGAACTGGACACTGCTCTAGGTGGGGTCTTACCAGCAATCTACATTGGGGCAACACCACCTCCCTCTTTCTACTGCTTCCCTGTGCACCCCAGCATCTCACTAGCCCTCTCTACTGCCTTGTCGCACTACCTGGCCACCTTTAGGTCATCTGATATATTTACTCCCAGGTCTCTTTCCACTTTTGTGTAGTGGGGCTACATCTTCCCACCAGTAAGTTGTTAAACAGGAGTGTCAGAGGTGCAGCAAGTATCTCACTGAGCTCCCTGAACACCCTTCAGTGTACCTCATCTGGCCCCCATTGCTTTGTCCACCTTCAGATTAGCAAGTCCCTTCAGGACTCTCTCCTCCAAAAAAGGACTAGTGACCACCTGCCTCCCTCCCTCCCAAACTTCTGTTACTTTTTTGTGGCCCCTCCCCTTCTCCTCCTGTGAACACTGAACAAAAGTATCTGTTCAGGATGTCTGCCTTTGCCTGCTTCCCCTCTGCACAGCCTGCTTCCCCTCTGCACAGCCTCCTTCCCTCCCTTTTCCCTTTTTAACCTTACAATCCCATCCCTGGTCTTCCTTTTTTCACTTACATACCTAAAAAATGCCATGTTCCTTTTGTTACCTCCTACTTTTGCTCACTTGTTTGACAGCTGTTTATTGCGTTTACTGTGTTCCCTTTTAGCTTTGCCCACTGTTCCTCCACCCAGGCCATCACCCACTGTCAAGTCATCCCTGAGGCATTCACCTATCTTTATACAATCTGCTGCCCCGGAGTCCAGGTAAGTGGTACTGGATACTCTCATTTGGAACCTGGCCCATGGAACCACAGCTGTGGATGAAGTCATGTGTCCCAATAATGGCAAGAAGTCCCTTGCAGGTTTTGGGTGGCCTGCTGTGAAAGACTCTGCTGTAGCCATCAAAGCTGCAGCTCTGGCCTGTAGGAGGAAGGCTTTCCCCTGCAGGGTGTTTAGCTCTGCTCCTATAAAGTCCAGTATTTGAACAAAAAAAAAAAAGGCAAGAATTCAGCATGACGCTGGTGGGTGGTAGATTCAATAGGGAACTAAGGAGAAACTATTTCACTGAGAGGGTGGTGGAGGAGTGAAATAGGTTACCAGAAGAGCTGATCTCACAAAAGACAGTGGATGCCTTCAAAAGATGATGGGATAGAGTTGGGGAAAACTAAGTACAAGAGGAGACCCGTGTTGGAGAGAAAGTGGGAGGGAGGGGAGTAAGCTGTGGTACTGACCACAAGCTGAACAATCGAGCAGACATGATAGACCAACAAGGCTTTTATCTGCTGGCTTCTTTCGTATGTTCACAGGTTGTACTTGAGACTTCTGCAGATTTATCAAGAATTCCAGATTCTCTGGCCCACTGGCACAGCGGCAGCACTACCGCTTTCGATGTCGGCAACCCACGTTCGGAAACGAACACGAGTCATCTGGGGCCGGCAGGGGGATGAGGATGGAGCATCCTAGAGAGTGTTCTCCTCCTCCATGGAGGGAGGTAGGGGCAACCAGCTCTGTCGTGATACTGCCACCTGGATGACCTCAGGTGGCAATGCAGCTGGAGCAGCTTGCGGGTGGGAGGACGCTGGCAGACACTGCACCACACATGCACATGTGCTTACGCCGACGTCCTGTGGGAATGTGGTGTACCTAGAAACTCCTTGGTGGCAGGATGAATACTGACCTCACCTGGCTGCTCAGGCCCTGCCTCCTGGAATCAGGTCCGTGTGCATATGGGGTAAGGGGGAGCCCCGCCAGAGGGGCAAAACTCTGGAGGAACATGGGATGGCAGGCAAGACCCAGGGGATGCCAGGGTGAGGGGCGAGGGCAAGGCAGAGCAAGATGGGGAAGGGAGAGGAAACAAACAAAAAAAAAAGAATTCCAGCTTCTCCAAGGTGCTTTTCACAGTCTGAATTGAGCACCTGGTCTCTTGTTCTGTTTTCCCTGAGACTAGCCAGTCGTCCAGGTAGGGGAATACCACCACAGCCTACCTTCTCATGGGTGCCGCCACCGCAGCCAGGCATTTTGTTGATACCCTTGATGCTGAGCTGAGGCCAGAAGGAAGAGCTGTGAACTGATATTGGCAGTTCCCTAGCTTGAACCCGAGATATTTCCTGTGTGATGTCCAGACTGGGATATGAAAATAAGTATCTTTCAGATCCAGAGATCCTAGCCAGTGACCTGACTGTGAGGATGTTATTTATGTTCTTATGTGACCATGCTGAATGTCTTTTTCTATACTTGTTTAGATACCCAAGATCCACAATGGGTTGCAACTCCCCATTTTTCTTGTGGGTTAGAAATACCTTGAGAATAGACCCTTGCCCCAATGAGAGGCAGGGCTTTTTCTACAGCTTCTGCTAGCAGCAGTTTTTTTTTTTTTTTACTTCCAGTTCCAGCAGAATTCTTTCTGTGGGAGAGTGAGCTGGAAAGTTTTTTCAGTTTTGGAATTTTTTGAAATGTAGGGACAATCCCTGGCCCACTACCTCCAGCACTCACTTGCCTATGGTAAAGTTTACCCATTCCTGGAAGTAGTGAGACAATCTTCCCCCACTGGCAATGGCTGGGAGATCTGGGCAGAATTGTCAGGGGTTTTGCTTCGTCTGGGGCGTGGGTGCTGCAGCAAGCTTTGTGCTCCTTCTGCCCCTGTAGTAGCCTCTTTGTGGCTGGTACTCCTAAGGGGCACATGGGGTATAGCCTATTGGGAAATATCCCCTGCCTCTGCCTCCCCTTCCATAAGGCTTGTAGGAGGTAGAGGCCTTTTCCTTCTCATTGTTACTCTTGCAAGTGATTTGGTATTCATCCACTTTTTTTTCATGTATGCTTCTGTTTTTGTCACCAGAAAGTGAATTTCCCTGCACCTGCCCATTGGTGCAGCGGTAGCACTACTGCTCACGATGCCAGTGACCTGAGATCAGGAACGAGCTCGGGTTGCCAGCGGCCGGGTATGGAGGGAGGATTGAGCATCCCAGATGACACTTTCTCTCTTCCTCTGGGGAGGGAGGGCTCCATTCTCCACCACGTTACTGCCACCTGGGTGACCACAGGTGGTAGTGTGGCTGGAGACAGATTGAGGGGTGGGGGGTGGGGGCATCGTGGATGTCGGCATGCAGATGCATGCACAGTGTGCATGGGCACACCTTCACATCTATGCACATGAGGTCTAAGGGGCTGGAAATCCAGGAAAAAAGGCACGAGCCCAGCACCTCCATGATGACGGTCCCGGTAAATCCGGAACCTTGCCTCCCTAACACACCGCCTAATGAGACAAGATGGCGGGGGAGGGTCCGGGGGTGCGAACCCCGACTCTGACTCCCTGGGAGTAAGCCAAGGCTTTGTGGAGGTAGGTGGCCATGGCTGGAGGAGGCAGGGGGACAGGGAGGTGCCTGGAGGGCCTGAGACAGAAGGAGGGGCTGGTGAAGGAGGACATAAACAGCAAGTTAAAAAAATAAAAAGTGAATCTTCCCCTCAAAGGAGAAATCCATGGCTTTAGTTTGAGTATCCTGGGAAAGGATGGTAGTCCTTAACCAGGAAAATCTCAAGGACACTGCATGAGCTAAAACTCTAGCTGCAGTGTCACTAGTGTCCACAGCAGTGTGAAAATGGTACTTAGTGGCATCAAGGTCTGATCTTGTTGTGGCAGTTAAATCCTGTGCCAGCTCACCGTCTACTTCAT
Organism: Neoceratodus forsteri; assembly: GCA_016271365.2. NCBI lineage: Eukaryota > Metazoa > Chordata > Ceratodontiformes > Ceratodontidae > Neoceratodus > Neoceratodus forsteri. Next base: position 81,306,491 of record JADMNL010000034.1, read on the forward strand.
CAGCAAGTGGTAGTCCACAGTGCTTTCTGGTACTGTGCTGCATGTGCTGGATAAGCTGCCTGCCCAATGAGCAGGGAGGTCGAGGTATAAATCTTTCTGGTCGTAGCGTCCAATTTTTTGGAAACCTTTTCAGGGGGCTGTGTAGACAGGGAGACTTTTGCTCTCTCACAAGCAGCAGCATGGGTGACACAAGTTGATTATCATGGTGGGCATACAGGTATTCTACCCCGTCTGTCCCCCTGATTTTTTCTTTCAATTTTGCTTCAGTGGCTGCAGCTGAAGTAGGTACAGAGATGATTTCTGATATGGCCTTCTGAAGTGATTCATGAATGGAGTCTAGCAACCTTTTTGTGGGTGCCATCCCTTCCATATCCATAAACTCAGCATCCTCTTCATCTTCCTCAGTTTCCTGATGGGGGATATTGAGAGCATCAAGCGTTTGTTTGACAAATGAAGGAAAAGAAGTATAGTCCTCAGTATGCCTTGGAGGAGAGTCAAACTCTTTCTGAGGTGCACCCCCTGATTTCATGGGGTCACCTTCCTCCTCCTGTACAAAGTACTCTTCTTCCTCCTCCTCCTCCTCTGCAGGCAGATAGGTTGGAGCCAGAACCTCAGCCTGGGGAGGGTGGAGGGGGAAGGCACAATATTACAATTTCCCATGGCCTGGATAGCCTGGAAAAATTGCCACATCTTTGTAATGTCCTCAGATGAGGGCATTTTTTTCTGTTGCATCTGCCTGCTCGTTTCTCCGTTCAGGTGCAGTGGCACTGACATTTTTTCCTTTTGCTTTTTAGCAAGCACCATTTCCAGTGTCTACTCAGAGGCTTTTTTATTTTTACTTTTGCCATCACTGGAGTAAGGGTTCCCCCTTTCGGATATCCTGGTACCTGATCCATCTTTACTGTGCCTTTCAGATGACTGAGCAGCTTACTGGGGTGTACCAAAGATGGTCCATCATTAAGGAAGGAATACTGGTTGCCACAGATGAGTGCATTAGGCTACGGGGGAAGAACACAAGGGCCAAAGCGCCCAGCTGGGTCAGTTCTGGGGTTGCCCAGGCAGTAAGGGAAAAGAGACTGGCTTATAGAAAATTCAGGAAGACCAAGAGAGAGAGGTGGATAGAGAAAAATACCGAAGGTTAGCTAGTGAGGCAAGTAAGGAAGTCCAACGAGCAAAGGCACAGAAGGAGCTGCATTTAGCCGAAGGAATTAAGAAGGGGGAGAAGGCTTTCTTTCACTATATAAGTGAGAAAAGGGACAAGAAGGAAGGGACTGTTAGGCTTAAGAAAGGGGTGGAGGATAATGGGGGAAAAACAGAGATACTAAATGAATACTTCTGTTCCGTCTTCACCAGGGAGAAGGACAGACCAGTGCCTTCAGGAGGGAAAAGAGGAGCAGGGGGGGGAACACAGATGTAGTGATAGAGGAGGATAGAGTGAGGGAGGGGCTGCTGGCATTGAAGGTGGACAAATCACCAGGCCTGGACAGAGTACATCCAAGGGTACTAAAGGAACTGGCTGAGGAGCTGGCAGGGCCACTGGCAGACCTATTTAATAGTTCACTAGAGACAGGCATAGTACCGCAGGAGTGGAGAACAGCACATGTAGTTCCACTCCACAAAAGTGGTCTCAAGGATGACCCAGGGAATTACAGACCAGTCAGTCTGACCTCCATTGTGGGCAAGCTCATGGAGACCATATTAAAGGAAAGGTTGATGGAATATCTAGAGGAGCATGGTCTCCAGGATGAGAGGCAGCATGAGTTCATGGTGGGGAGATCGTGTCAAACAAATCTGATTGACTTCTTTGACTGTGTCACTAAGACAGTAGACAGGGGCCAAGCGGTAGACATCCTCTGTCTTGATTTCGGTAAGGCCTTTGACTCTGTGCCCCACAAAAGGTTGATCAGGAAGTTGGTGGATCTCGAGGTTGGGGAAAAGATGTCCAGATGGGTGGAAAACTAGCTGAGGAACAGAACCCAGAGGGTGGTTGTGGGGGGAGAGTTATCTGGCACCAAAGAGGTAACCAGTGGGTTCCCGCAGGGCTCAGTGCTGGGGCCGGTGTTGTTCAGTGTCTTCATCAGACACACTGGAGATGGCATTAAGGGCAAAATGTGCCTATTCGCGGATGACACCAAGCTCTGTGGGAGAGTGGACACAGCTGAAGGGATTCAGGACCTACAGGAACATCTGGAAAAGCTAGGGAGGTGGTCCAGGATCTGGCAGCTTGGCTTCAATGCCAAGAAATGCAAAGTTATGCATATTGGAACCAGGAATCCCAGGACAGAGTACTACCTGGGTGGAGTCCGAGTATCTGCATCAGAGGAGGAGGAGAAGGACCTGGGGGTGATGATCACTAGTGACCTGAAGCACTCCACACAGTACAAGAAAGCAGCAGCAAAGGCAAACAAAATGCTGGGATGCATATCTGGGAGACAGTATAGTGCAGTGGTTTAAGGCTCTGAGCTGCAAACCTGGAGACCTGGGTTTGAATCCCACAGCCCCCACCTGCATACTGTGTGACCCTGAGCAAGTCACTTAACTTCCTTGTGCTCCCAGATTGCACCTGTAAACAAGCTTTCAGCTTAGTGTGTTTCTCCTGGTAAAACAAAGGTGATAGGGGAATCAGTAGTAGGAGAGAGGAGGTTCTACTGCCTTCATATAGGTCACTGGTAAGGCCGCATCTAGAGTATGGAGTTCAATACTGGTGCCCACACCTCAAAAAGGACATTAACCTGCTGGAGAAGGTCCAGAGGAGGGCTACAAAGATGATAACCGGTCAGCAGAGAAAGGCATATGAGGAGAGGTTGAGGGCACTGAACATGTACTCCCTGAAAGACAGGAGAGAGAGAGAGAGACAGAGGACATGATTGGGACGTTCAAGTACTTGAAAGGGATAAACAAGGTTGATAAGGAGTCTCTTTAAGCTGAGTGGCAACCAAAACACGAGGGGGCACAGTCTTAAGCTGGAGGGTTGGAGGTTTAGGAGGGAGGTCAGGAAGCACTTCTTCACAGAGAGGGTGGTAGAAACTTGGAATGCGCTGCTGGAAGAGGTCATCTTGTTGAAGACAGTAGGCAGCTTTAAGAGAGGATGGGATGGGACAGGCATAAGGGGAAGGTAGGGAGGATGGGAGGAGTGGGGAGGGAGGGCAGGGACATTAGCTCAAGCTGTGGATCCTGCAATATGAGCAGACTTGATAAACCAAATGGCCTTCTTCTGCTGGCTTCTTCGTATGTTACCCTTTACAGTAGTTGCTGCTGTTGTACATAAGGAGACGGACCCTTCTGATGTGTGTTTTCCACCATCCATCGGAGCATTTTAATTAGTTTTTGGTGACAAGCAGGCAGACTAAGAAGCCATAATTTCTTTTATCTTTTTTATCCTTTTCTTTAGCTTTTAAAGCAAAAAATAAGACAGGACTTACGAACAGTAAAGTCATGTTCTGGACCCAGGCACTTTAAACAGAGCTCGTGGCAGCCTACCTTTGCCAGAAGCTGGAAACAATAAATTTTTTGAGCCTGTAGATCCCCCAGGTCTGTCAAGCATACCAACTAGAGAGAGCATGTGAAGAAACTGAAAACAATTCTCCAAAAAACATTATTGAGCAAGAGCCCAACAGTAACAAAAAAAAAAAAGTTTCTTGCTCTAAAAAACTGCGCCAAAGGTCAAATCACAGCTCCTGTAACAGGAACCGATTAATTATGGGTAAAGGGCACTGGCTGAAATAGAAAGTGAAAGTGCTCCGTTTCCTACTCTATAAATTGCACAAAAAAAACAAACATTTTAAAATAAATAAGTGGTTTAATTTTAACACTAGTGGCCAAAAACAAAAATTATTTTATTTATTCGATTTTGTTAACAGGTTGGCTCACTGAGACTTGCGTTCCTTTTTTCAGGTGCGAGCCAGGATAAGTTACACATAGCCTTTGCATTGGCACAGTATCGTGTACAACTAGATGACACCGAGGACACAACGACAATGGTAGTAACAGTAGGTATGACGGTGAGGATCAACATATTACATAGCAAATACAGATTACTAACACACAGTGCACTGTGCAGTGTTACAGTATGTAGCCCATCAAAGGGAAATATATACCTTAGACACAGTTAGGCTCCGTAAAGGCCGGCGCAGGCTCAGCAGAAACAGGAACAGTTATGCTTAGGGGTTGATGTCCTTTGAGTAGCCCCCTGAAGGCTCTGGAGTGAGGTACAGTTTTCTTGGAATGGGGCTGGAAGCTCATTACAGAATATAGGTGCTCTATGTTAAAAGGACTGTTGACCAAATGTTGTTCGGGTTCTAGGAACCTCCAAGAGGGACTGGGAGGAGGAGGAATGCAGATTCCTTCTAGAGAGCTTCCAAGCCAGTATATCTCTGAGGCTGGGAAGACAATTTGTTAATGTCTTATAGGCCAGACAGAGGGTAAGGTAGTAGAGATGCTCTTCAAAAGGGGGCCAGTATGAAGAGGCAAGGACATTGCAATGGTGGTGTTGAGTTCCTGCACCAGATACAAACCTGCTGATTCTGTGATATATAGCTTTAAGATTAGTAAACTCTGCACCTTTCAGAGAGCAGAGGACAGGGGCTCCATACAGAAGCGTAGGGAGGAGGACACTGTTAGCTACAGACGTATGGGCTCCATTAGTAAGATAGGATTTAAACCTGTGGAAGCCAGATAGGGAGCCAACAGTTCCTGGGAATCAAACTGTAAACAGACCATACAGTAAAATGAACTCCCTAACTAATTCAGCGTAATTGAGAAGCTAACTTAAATAACAATAAATACATTTTAAATCACCTATTAAAATAAACAAACATACTGGAGAACCAGTGATATTGGAGCCAACTTCGGGGCAGCTGCTCTCAGTTCCATCCTCGGAATGCGTCTGCGTTAGGGCATTGAGTCACCATGGCATCGATCGTCAATGTCGCCGACCACTCTCTTTGTGGGGGGGCTATGCCCCCCATAACCCCATAACAATGCAAACTCCAGGTGGGGGAGCAAACTCAGGGTTTGGCGCCATAGTGACTCGGTGCTCTAATGCACTGCAGTGGCTGCTCTCTCCGGGTGGAGAAACAAATCTAACCAACTGCCGGACCGCCCGTGCAGCGGTAACACTACCACCTGTGATGCCAACGACCCATGTTCGGGAACGAGCCAGGGTATTTGGAGGAGGAGGCTGAGTGTCCCAGAAACCACTTGCCTTCTCCGGGGAGGGAGGGGGCAGAGGCTCGGCACCTGACTGGCCCCAGGCAGAGGCCTGGGGTACAGCAAGCACCTAGCCACGTTGCATGGGGAGGGACGCAACAGCCATTAGCGGTTATGCCTTGACGTCGGAGGGCACATTGCGTCCACAGAAAAAGGGAAACTAGTTCTCCAGGTGCCGGGAAGACAGAGCACTCAGTGTAGATCCCACAGCTCACACCTGCCTGTCCCAGCCAGACCCAACAAAACCAGAAAGTTCGGGGTGTACGGGCCCCACCTCGTCCCCATTACTCACCTGTAACAGTAGCTCTAGGACTGGTATATGTTGTTCATCCACAATTTTTGGCATGTCCCTTTCCCCTTTAAGGATCACCAGAAATCTTCAAGCTGGCTCCTCCCATCCACCCGGGTGGTATATACCTCGGCTCCACCCTATGATGCCAGATCTTAGCCCGCTGGAAGCCAGGTTTGTACGTCCGCAGCCGGGGAGGTAGAGTGCATCAGTGTGGATGAACAACATATACCACTCCTAGAACTACTGTTACAGGTGAGTAACCTGTTCTTCTAGGAGCGTGGATATGTTGTTCATCCACACTGTTTGGCAGACTCCCAGCAGTTCTCCGGGAGGAGGGAGGCACGGCGCACACCCCCTACTTAGGGAACAGAGATTGGAGAACTGAGGCCCCAAAACCAGCATCCCGGCGTGACTCAAGGTCGATGTGGTAGTGGGTGATGAAGATGTTTGCTGACTTCCAGGTAGCAGCTCGACAGATTTCCTGGATAGGGATGTTCCTGGAAGCAGCCACCAATGCAGCAGTATGGCGGGTAGAATGAGCTCTTATCCCTCTGGGAGGCCCCTTGCCCGCCAACTCATAACACAGACCTATGCATGATGTAATCCATCTTGCAATAGTCCGCTTCGCTGCAGGTTTGCCAGAAGCAGCTTCAGCATAGGTGACAAACAGCTGGCGAACCTCACCCCGAATTTCCGCCGTTCTCTCCTTGTAACAGGAGAGAGCACGTCTCAGCTCCAAAGTATGGAGCCTGTACTCGGCCTCCGAGGTGTAGTTAGCGTAGAATACCGGTTGAGTTAACACCTGGTTAAGGTGAAACTCTGACACCACCTTCAGAAGGAATTTTGGGTGGGGGCACAGAATAACTTTGTCCCTGTGGAAAACCAGATAAGGGGACTCCACCGAAAGCTCCTGGAGTTCCCCTGTCCCTACGGCAGATGTGATAGCCACCAGGAAGGCCGTCTTCCACGACAAGTGTGACAACTCACACCTGTGCACTGGTTCGAATGGCTTGCCCATGAGCTTTGCCAGTACTAGCAGTAGATCCCACAGAGGTGGAGATTCACGCACCGAAGGGGATATGTGATCCAGGCCTTTGAAAAAGAACCCGACCACTGTCTCCTGTGCCAACGTCAGCTGACTGGCCCGCGCCCAGGAAGCAGAGATGGCTGCCAGGTGCACCCTAATGGTCGATGACTGGAGACCCCCTTTGGATAGAGACCAAAGGTAGTCAAGAATGTTAGCCACTGAACAGGATAAAGGGTCCAGGCAGTTATCTAGGTGCTTGTCTTAGGTGGCTGAAGGGAACTGTTGTAACTATACTTCTTTACTGGGACCTTCAATTTAGGGTAAAAACAAACAAAAAAGTTAGTGTGTTTGTCGAAGTTGGCTGAAGTGATTTATCATCTGTGCAATTACTAAGTATAGAAAGAGCTGTGAAGTAGGGGGAGTGGTTTAGCTAGAAGGAAGCCATGTTAAAGCCAGATTTAAACACTGCCCTAGATAGCTTCAGGCAGAGAACACCAAGAAGAAGGAGCTGCTGTTATAACTATACTTCTGTACTGGGACTATATTGCCCTCCTTCCTTCCCCTCCACCCTAAGCAAGTTCTACTTTTATAGGCACAGGATTTGACTGACAATAGGAATTGCCAATTACAGACCTATAGCAATTCTCTCTGTCCTTAGCAAAATCCTAGAGAAAATAGTTGCATCACAGACCACTGACTACCTTACATGCTACAATCTCCTCTCAGACACCCAGCATGGTTTCAGAAAAGGTCATAGCACCACCACGGCTCTTCTTCAACTAACTACTGATATTCTGTCCAACATGGATTCTGGAAAACTCACAGGTACCATCGTCATCGACCTCACTAAGGCTTTCGACCTTGTAGACCATCCCCTGCTTCTCTCCACTCTCCAAAAAATCCATTTCTCTACCCCTGTTGTGGACTGGTTCTGTAGCTACCTGTCAAACAGGTCGCAAGCTGTCAAATTTAACTCCTCCCTGTCCAGCACGTCTACTATCAACCTTGGGGTCCCCCAGGACTCTATCCTTGGGCCCCTTCTGTTCTCAATTTTTATCAGCAATGCAGCTGAGGTCCTGGAATCTTGCTCAGCTATTCTCTACGCTGATGACCTGATCATCTATACTAGTTCTTCTAGTATTGCCTGCATAAACACATCATTTACTTTAGACTTTAATAAGGTCTTAGACTGGCTACTAGACTGTAAGCTTGTACTAAATGAAAAGAAAACGAAAGCCATGCTCCTAGGTTCTGCACCGAAGATTAAGGCCTGTTCTGGTTTGCTGGAGGTTCTTCACCCAGGAGGATTTCCACTTGAAAATGTTACTTCCTTCAAGTACCTTGGGATCCTGCTGGACCAGTCCCTGATTTTAATCTTCACATTCAGTCCTCGTGCAAAGCTGTAACCTGAACTGGGAGTAGCATAAAATGAGCTACATGCTTACACCCTTGGCCAAATTAGCAATTGCCCGAGGTATTCTGCTCCCAACCCTTACTTATGGTGCCTCTATTCTTACTCTCTGCCATAAAACCTCCCTACTAAAATGGATGTAACTTATAATAATATATGCCAATTTGCCTCTTCGTCATCTCGACTCAAACATCACTGCCTTCTTTATAAGGATCTGAATTGGCTCTCACCCTCTGCCAGTAGACAATACTACCTTGGATCACTAATGGACTCGATCATCTGGGAAAAACCATCCCAGCTGGCGCGTTGCTGGTCCCTCAACCATCCTCCATGGCCTGCATCAGCTGACAAATCCTTGCTCTATGTTCTGAGATGTCGGACGACTAAAGGCACAGGGGCCTTCCAATTTCTGCCCTAAGGCTATGGAATGCTCTTCCACTCAACCTCCGGCTGTCTCAGTCTCACTTTGGATTTAAAAGTGAATATCGTCGTTATTCATCCTTAGCTGATGCTTGTACATGCTTTGACCCAACCTGAAGCTCCTGAGACTTACCAGTAATGTCACCCCTGCTCTAATCCAGCTCCAAGACTGTCTCCTCTTCCCCTCCCCATATTTTTCCTTTTCTTTGTAAATAACTTCTTGACTACTAGCTCTCTTCTTTCTCGAACCTTGTTGCTGAGCATCCACAGTTGTTTTGCCAATTACCACCCCTGACCTTCCTTCTGTCAGTCTTTCTTGTTATGTTTGAACATTCCTCACATTTCTCTCTATATAACCTTGCTATCTGATTAACCCTTTCACTCCACAGGTCGGGTCCGTGGTTTCTGCACTTATTATATATCTTACTGCCATTACCTGTACAATGCTTGCCATTATTATTTGTTGTTTCTACCCATTGTATTTTGTAGCACTGCTGTACTGTTCCTCTCTTTGTACTATTGTACCCATGTTGCTGTTGTTCAACTGTTCTCTTTTTGTTGTACTGTCCCGAGTCGTGCCTGAAAATAGTCATTTTATGGCTAGTGCACCTACACAGTTAACAAAAACTAAATAAATAAATAAAATAAACTTCCTGTTTGGGAGCAGGAAGCGAATAGTCACACAGTCACAACAGACTCACCATCCTAGAAGGAAGAGAGTAGCTCTCCGTCCCCCCCTAGCTGCTGGAGGTCTGCCTCTGAGCAAGTAAGTGGTCTACTGAGAAATATAGGCACTTCTTGTCTCAGAACAGGACAATCAGGAGCTAAAAGGGCACAGAGGCAGTAAGTACTAAGAATCATACTAAGAAACTGTATGAAACAGAAGGCTTAGAAGCCCATAATGCTTCAGATCTACATATAGTATTTTAACAACTTACTAGATTTCATATAGCTGTCAAGTCTATTCTTAAAGATATCCTTATTGTCATTAACAATGACATTTCAAGGGCAGCAAAGGGAGAGAAAAAAAAAAAAGGAAAGAGTAAATAGTCCAAACAACAATTAAGGGGCCAGAAATAAGACGTGATGGGAGTGGTGCAGTGCAGTGGCTGTGGAGCAGCAGTCCACCGGGAGACGTTCTGGAGGATGCGGTGTTGTCCCATTTGCAGGCACCTCTCTGGGCTAAGGGAGGAGGTTGCTCATCTCCAGGCTGAGTTGGCCAGGATTTGGGGGACCTCCTCTCCCACCCAGGAGCCACCACGACCACTGCCACTGCCACTGCCTCAGAGGTTGCCAAGAAAGAGGAGCGGTTGGACCACAGTGGGCTCGGGGTGGGACAGAGGCGCATCTCTCCAGTTGTACCTCTCCACAATTCATATGTCGTTCTGGCAAAGTGTGGTTCCCCTATTGAGGCACCTGCAGTGGAGACCAAGGAGGATGCTGGAAACCTCAACAAAGAAGACCCAGAGGAGGGTGGCATGGGACCCCACAGGGGAAAGAAACAACTCCTGGTGGGGGATTCCATTGTTAGGAGGGTAGAACTGGGGAGGGAAGGGGAAAGGGAGGTAAGGTGCCTACCTGGCACCATGGCTTGGAGGGACAAGGAGCAAATCCTCAGGATCACTGGAGCAGCTGCATGGGTGAGGGAGTTGGATGTCATTGTCCACCTAGGGACACATGACCTGGCTCAGAAAGGGATCAGAACAGTGCAGGAAGAGTTTGTGGGGTTGGAGAGGGGCCTTAGACAAGTAGCACGCACAGTAACCTTCTCGGAGGTGCTGCCTGTCTATGGCACGGGTGAGGCTAGGGTGCTCCACACCGTGGGATTCAATCAGTGGTTGAAAAACTGTGCAGAACTCAGGGATTTGGCTTCACTGGGGACTGGGAGTCCACCTGGAGTGATGCAGGCCTATACTGGCGTGATGGTCTGCATCTGTCCAGGAGGGGAACCAGGATCATAGGTGATAGGTTTAAATACTTCATTGGCAAGCATTTGAACTAGCCAAGGGGGGGAAGGCACTGGAAAGGAGCAGGGAAATCCTAGCCCCCCCCAAAAAAAAAAAATCAGGGTAGTAAGTGAGGTAAACACCAAGACACAGATATCGATAGAGAGAATGGCAGGGGTAAATGGAGAAAATGACAAAGGCAATAAGGACAGGGATGGGGAAAAAGGGGTAAGGCCATCAAGAAATGGAGGGTAATGAGTACCAATGCCTGTAGTCTGGGCAACAAGCTCCCTGAACTGGCGGCCTTGATGGAAGAGGGATGCCTGGATATTGTAGCAGTCACAGAAACATGGTACACAGAGAACCATGACTGGGATGTTAACATACCAGGGTACACAACCTACAGGAGAGACAGGGAGGGTAGAAGAGAGGGAGTAGTAGCTCTCTATACGAGGGAAGGGATAAAAGCAATGGAACAAAAAAGTAAACAGGGAGGAGAGGAGGCAGTGTGGGTCACCTTAGAGACTGGAAGTGGCACCACAATCTGCACAGGGGTTGTATACAGACCCCCATGTCAGGGAGAGGGAATGGACAAGGATATGATAGAAGGCATCCTTAGGATGGCAGAGAAAGGGGAGATACTGTTGATGGGGGAACCTGAATATGCCAGATGTTAACTGGAGCACCTTTGCTGCAGCCACATCCAAGAGCACGGCCATTCTTAATGCCCTACAGGTGGCATGCCTCAGACAGCTAGTTTTGTAACCCACTCGTGAGGGAGCAATTTTAGACCTCGTACTCTCAAATGGGGACAGCGACAGGATCTCTGATCTAGAAGTGGGTAGCCATCTGGGAACAAGTGACCACCAAACAGTGTGGTTCACGATAAACTCAACTACAAAGTCAAGTCACACAAAAGTGAGGGTACTGGACTTCAGGAGGGCTGACTTTGGCAAGATGGGAGAGTGCCTTAGAAAAGCACTAGCAAACAGGTTAGAAGGAAGGGTGGAGCAACAATGGGGAAACATCAAATATACTATCACAGCGGCATCAAGCCTTTGTGTGAAGCAAATAAACAAATCAAAATGAAAGAAAAAACCACTATGGTTCTCAAAAGACGTGGCAGGGAAGGTTAGGGAGAAAAAGATAGCATTTAGGAAGTATGAGGAAACACAGAAGGAGCAGGATAAAGAACTGTACCAGTTAAGGCAGAAGGAAGCAGGGAGGGAAGTCAGAATAGCAAAGGCCCAAACTGAGGAAAAGATAGCCAACTCGGTTAAGAAAGGGGATAAAACTTTTTATAGGTACATCGGGGAGCGTAGAAAGACAGAGGGAGGGATAGTGAGGCTGAACAGAAAGGATGGTGGGTGAGCAGAGAGGGACAGTAAAAAAGCAGGGATACTGAATGAATACTTCTGCTCAGTATTCACAAAAGAGGAGGAGGGGGAGGTGCCTAATCCAATGAACAGAAGCACTCTGGATTGGGGTTGATCCCAGTCCTTTCACAGAAGAAAGGGTTCTGAAAGAACTCCTAAAACTGAAGGTGGACAAAGCAATGGGGCCTGATGGAATTCACCCCAGAATTCTAAAAGAATTAAGGGGAGAACACTACTGACACCACTGACTACCCTTTTTAACAAATCATGGGAGGATGGTGTGGTACCCGAGGACTGGAGAAAGGCGGATGCGATTCCTCTTCACAAAAGTGGGAGCAAGACAGAGGCAGGAAACTACAGACCTGTCAGTTTGACCTCTGTGGTAGGGAAAGTGATGGAATCACTTCTGAAGGAAATAATTGTTGAGTACCTAGAGGAAAGTGGGCACAGTACCCAAGGCAGCATGAGTTCACAGCGGAAAGTCATGTCAGACAAATCTAATTGATTTCTTTGACTGGGTGACCAAAGTAGTAAGACCAGGGAGGGGCTGTGGACATGGCCTACCTAGACTTTAGCAAGGCATTTGACACACTCCCACACAAAAGATTAATACTCAATTAACCAGCCTGGGAGTGGGTCCCAGGGTGGTAGCCTGGGTAAAACACTGGCTGGACAACAGGACATGGAAGGTAATTGCAAATAGAGTCCACTCTGAAGAAAGAGGGGTTACTAGTGGGGTACCGTAGGGTTCAGTACTGGGTCCAGTCCTTTTTAATGTCTTTATAAGTGACATTGCAGAGGGACTGGAATGAAAAAATATGCCTCTTTACAGATGATACAAAGATCTGCAACAGGGTTGATACACAAGGAGGCGTGGAAAGGATGAGAAGGGACTTGGCAAGGTTGGAGGAATGGTCAGAATTATGGCAGCGTGGATTCAATGCAAAGAAGTGCAAAATAATGCACCTGGGAAACAAAAACCCTGGGGAAGATTACACAATGGGGGGGTAGTAACAACAACAAAAATGGAAAGGGACCTGGGGGTAATCATATCAGATGACCTTAAGGTTAGCAAGCATTGTGAGAAGGCAGTAGGGAGGGCTGGGGGGATACTGGGATGTATCGGGAGAGGCATCACTAGCGGAAAACAGGAAGTTGTTATCCCTCAGTACAGACAGTTGGTGAGACCCCATCTGGAGTACTGCGTCCAGTTCTGGAGACCCCATCTCTGCAAGGACATAGACATGATGGAGGCAGTCCAGAGGAGGGCAACTAAAATGGTACAGGGTTTGCAAGAGAAGCCATATGAAGAGAGACTAAAGGAGCATAATATGTATACCCTTGAGGAAAGGAGGGAGAGGGGGGACATGATAGAAACTTTTAAGTACCTCAGTGGAATCAACAAAGTCAAAGAGGGTAGCGTCTTTCAGAAAAAGAAATGTGTAAGAACAAGGGGACACGATTTTAAGATGTGGGGTGGCAGCTCAAGGGCAATGTGAGGAAGTATTTTTTTTCACAGAGAGGGTGGTGTACTCATGGAACAGCCTTCCTGAGGAGGTTGTGGGGTCTAAAACTGTGGGAGAATTCAAGAATGCATGGGACAGACATAAGACAATTCTTGTGGGGGGGGTAGGAAGAAATAGGCTGTTGGTTAACTAGGATCTGCAGCTTATCCTGTAGGTAGGGAAATGGGCAGACTGGGTGGGCCAAGTGGTCCTTATCTGCCGTCAAAGTCTATGTTTCTTTGTTTCTAGGCCCTTACACTGACACCAAATGGAAAACCTTTTCCATTTGAAGGCATAACATTTCCTGGTCGATTCTTTTCTGGATGCCTCCACCACAGTGTAGACATCTTTGAAGACCCAAAGCCTGGAACTCTAGTCGCCAGGTACCAGGCTGTGAGGTGCAGGGATTGAAGGTCCGGATGGAATACCTTCCCCTGATTGAGTGATATCAGGTCTGGGCATGTGCAAAACCGAGCCGGGGGCCTGCAACTGAGGCTGAGGAGATCTGGATACCAGAACTGGCTCGGCCAGTCTGGGGCTACCAGGATCACCTTCGCCTTGTCCCTCCTCACCTTGAGAAGCACCTTGAGGATCAAGAGAAATGGAGGGAAGACGTAGAGGAGACCTGGGGTCCACGGCTTCGAGAAGGCATCCCCTGCAGCAAGCCCTGCTGAGGGGGGCAGGCATGAAACAGCATCAGTTTGGTGTTTTCCTTGGAGGCAAACAGGTCCACCATCGGTTTGCCCCAACAGGAGAACAGACTGTAGGCTACCTCTGGAGGGAGAGACCACTCGTGGGATGTCTGGCCTAAGCGGCTGGGAGCATCCACCAGATGATTCAGGGCTCCTGCCACATGGATGGCAAGGAGATCTGCCTCCAACTGGCTCACGAGGGTCCAGATGTGGAGCGCCTCCTTGCACAGCAAATGGGAGTGCATGCCACCCTGTTTGCTGAGGTAGTACATGGTCATGGTATTGTCCGTCTGGACTTGAACCACTTGACCCGGAAGCTGAGGAGCGAAAGCTGACAGTGCCAGTCTGAGCCTCTGAGCTCCAACGGGTTGATGTGGCATCAGGACTCCGTGGGGGTCCAGAGCCTATGGGCCCTTTCGTCCCCCATGTGGGCTCCCCAGCCCATGAGAGAGGTATCGGTCGTGAGGACAACCATCGGCTCGAAGCGGACAAACAGGATCCCTTCCTGCAACCAGTCTGGGGCAGTCCACCACTGGAGAGCGTCCCACATCTTCTGGGTTACAGTGACCAGCTGGTCGAAATGACCGTGGCACTGAGTCCACTGGATGGCCAGCTTCCACTGGAGGGGCGCATGTGCAACCGGTCCCATTGGACCACTGAGGTGCATGCCGCCATGTAACCTAGAAGGTGCAGAAAGTCCTGAGCAGGGCACAAGTGCCCAACCAGAAATTATTGGGCAAAGAAGGAAAGAACCTCTGCCCTGTCCACCAGGAGCTGAGCTCTGGCTTGACAAGAGTCGAGCACTGCCCCAATGAAGGCCATCACCTGAGCGGGCACAAGTTCCAACTTGGCCTCGTTGATCAGGAGGCCGAGTTGAGAGCAGATCTGGAGGGCCAGGTCCTTGGACCTCTCCACTTCTTGTTGGGTGGAACCTGCTAGGAGCCCATCATCGAGGTAGGGGTAAATTCTGACCCCCCCCGACGCTGAAGATGGGCCGCCACCACTGCAATGCATTTGGTGAAGACCCATGGGTCTGATGACTGGCCGAACAGCATGGCTCGAAACTGGTACAGGGTCCCTTCGACCCCGAAGCGGAGGAACTGCTGACGGGATGGACGAATCGGGACGTGAAAGAACGCATTCTGCAGATCCAGTGAACAAAACCACATGTTTTGCTCCAAGAATGGTTATGATCTGGGACAGAGTGACCTTCCGAGAGGTGCATGACCTGAGATATTGATTCAGGTCATGCAGAGCTAGAATGGGGTGTCAGTCCCCCATCTGCTTGGGCACCAGCAAGTACCTGGAGACAAAGCCTGGGTCTGCTGGAGGATCCGCCACTAGAGCTACTGCCTCCTTGAGGAGGAGCTGAATGATGTCGTCTCTGAGAGCCGACTGTGTCTGAGCGGATACTCGTTCCTCCCAAGGGGTGTGGGCTCGGCTTGGAGAGTACTGCTTGAATTCCAGAGGCAGTCCCTGGCCGACCACTTCCAGAACCCACCTGTCCATGGTGATAACGGACCAGGTGGAAAAGGTGTGAGCCGACTCTGGAAGGACCCAGAGCTGGCATGACGGGAGCGGGGATGGCAACCCCCGCCCCGTCACTGAGCAGGCTTGGAGGAGGAGGATCCAGGATCGGAACCTCGGCCTCCTTTATGGGTCTGCTGAGGACCCTGCTTGGGCAGAGGGCACCAAGCTTGAGCCTGCTGCTGCTGCTGGTGCTACTGTCCACCCTGGAAGGAGGACTGCCGAGTCACAGGGGCAGAATGCCGAAATGGCTTTTTCTTTTTCCTCTGCTGGTTCTTGCCCGAAAAACTCTTGGCAGAGGTGGCGACCAAGGTGGCATTGGACTGCTCAATACGCTGAAGGTGACTGGCCACTCCTGGTCCGAACAAGTCAGTCCCACGGAAGGGCACATCAGCTAATTTATGCTGGGTATCTGCCGGGAAGGAGGACAGCCTCAGCCAAGCCCTGTGACGGGAGGCAACTGCAGCAGCCATCGAATGGGCACAAGAGTCCCCGAGATCCAGGGCCGTCTGGAGCTGCTGTTTTGCAACAGCTCGGCCCTGATCCCGGACTTGCTTGACCATAGTCTGCATGCCTATGGGGAGATGTGGGAGGACTTCGTCCAGCGACCCGAGGAGAGTGTGGGAGAAGTGTTCCATGATGATAGCCAAACCTGCCTGACGAAGGCCCAAGGAGGAAGTCGCATAGACCTTCCTGGCTGAATGGTCCAAGAGCTTGGACTCTGTATCAGGAGGTCGGTCAGTTTCGGCAGAACTGCCAGTACTCCTGAATACAGAGGCAGTCACCAGGCTCTCGGCTGAAGGGTGCTCTATGAACCCCACAAGGGACCCCCATGGGCACTGGGTACTTGTGGGCAGACGGAGCTGGACAAGAGACAGGATGCTGCCATAGTTCTAAGGCTGGACCAACACACAGGAAAGGCCTCCGTCGGAGTATCCCCTTTCTTGAGGATGTCAGTGAGAGGGTACTCCGCCTTTTTCTGGATAAGCTCCAGGGGCATCCCTGTAGACTCAGAGATGAGGTGGAGGATCCCTTGAAAGGATGAAGGACCTTCCTCCATCTCTAGGCCAGCAGTCCAATCATCATCATCCCCTGGATGTGAATGGAGACTGGTGACATCCGAATCCAAAGAATCCAGATACAATGGCCTACCACCCGTGTCACCTTCGATTCGCCAGGGCAGTTTGGGGTGACTGTGACCAACAAGCACCGGGAAAGCCTGGTGTCCAGTCTGTCTTGCTTGGAAGGAGCCCCTCCCACAGGCTGCTTGGGCTGTGGTTCCACTACAATGGGTGGAGAGACCGTAACAGGTCAAACTGGTGGTCTTGCCGGCTCCTCGGGCAGGGGAACTGATTTAATTGGCTCCAAGGGAGTCAGCTTCGGTCTGGGAGGTGAAAGCCAGGTAATGGCCGGGGAGGAAGCCGTGGTAGGCTTAGGCCCGGACAAAATGAGCTGCTGCCACATGAGGTCCTCATAGCGCTGACAGATTTTCCGTTGGAGCCTCTCCTCATCCGAGGAGGATGAGGATGACCGATGGCATCGCCTCTTCTTTGAGCGCTTGTGGCCCTTCCTCGGCCTTTCAGATGGGGGTCCTAGACCTCGACCGAGATCGGGAAGGCCGACTCGGTTGGTCAGGAGACACCTACGGGGCTGGTGACTTCCCGGAGTCTGGGAACAGATCCTCAATGGGGACTCCAGCAGGCTGGGTCTCCTCATCAGGGAAGACAAGGACCGGGGTCCTTTCTAGAGAATCGTCGATCGGAGTCGGCGGACAGTGAGTCGATTGGGTCGATAACAATCTCGACCTCACTGGCCACATCCTCGGTCATCTGGCCTGACGGGAGGTCAGAGAAGCCAGCAGCCGAGGAAGTGATCTCATGCTGGGACTCAGAACTCTATAGGTCCCAAAAGCGTCTTCGTCTAGACGAAGACTTACCCAGATCCCGTCCTGGGACGGATTGGAAGAGGCGGCTCGCAGGCGCCCCCTTGGTAGGGAGAGACTGGCACAGCTGCCTGAAGTAACTTGAGAAGGTGGAGCCCAGGTTGAGTGGAACGAAGAAGCTCCGGGAAGAGCAGGCCGCTTCTTCCTCGAAGGCTTGCATGCGCTCCAACTGTTCAGCGGATCCTGCCGCCGTGAAAACCACCCACCTAGCCTCCTTTGATTTCACTGGAGGGTTTCTCTTTTCTAGTCTCCCCAGCTGTAGGCACGCAAGATGGTCGTCCAGGACTTTGGGATGGAAGGCCAAGCAGAAACTGCAGGACGAGGTGTCATGGCCGACACCGAGGCAGTAGAAGCACGTGGAGTGGGGATCAGTACGCGACATCTTCTGGCCACGGGAGTACCGGCGAAATCCGGGGGAAGATTTTTCTTCCATAGTAGAAAAGACAAATCACAATTGCTAATTCTAGAAATTCGAAGTTTTGGTAGAACCGATTTGAAAGCCAGGGCCTACGAATGCGTGAGCCCAAGAAAGGCACTGAATCTTCCAGCAGAAATGAAGATCTGGTGTCATGAGGCGGAGCAGAGGTATATACCACCCGGGTAGGTGGGAGGAGCCAGCCTGAAGACTTCCGGTGATCCTTAAAGGGGAAAGGGACATGCCAAAGAGTGTGGATGAACAACATATCCACGCTCCTAGAACCATGGCTCCATGGGGGTACTGGAGGGCTCCAGGTAGGTGCAAGAAGCAGGGGCAGACCCCATAAGTGATTCCCGATGGTGCAGGGCTTGGTGAGCTGGGGGAGGAAAAAATGCAAATTTAAAAATAAAAAAAAAGAATCTAACCAACTGCCACAGTGGAGTGTGGCTGCAGAGTTTGAACCAGTATTCTAAAATTCCATAATTAGAATAGGTTTCATCTCTGGGGCATCTGTCACCATGGAGATAGATGCAAACAGTGTAAACATTCAGCAGGGTATTCCTAGGGTTAGAAACAGATTTCCAGATGAAGGCTCGAAAAAGGCTCTTGAGTTGCAGGTTCTGAACTGGGAACTCAATATGCAGGCTCCAAATCAAAATCTTGAGCCAGTGTCCAAAACAGATCTTGGGTAAATGGATTAGGAGCCATCCGCTCTAAAACAGCCCAAGTACTGTAGGCTGTAAAATGGATCTCGAGCCGCATGTTCCAAAATGGATCTCGAGATGCAGGCTTTGAAATGGATCTCTCACCAAAGGCTCTAAACTGATCTCGAGTAAACTGATTTCAAGCTATGGGCTCTGAAACGGATCTCAAGCTGCAGGCTCTGAAATGGATTCTGAGCCCCAGGCCCTGAAATACATCTCCAACCGCAGGCTGTGAAATGGATCTCGAGCCACGAAAACGAATCTCAGGACCCAGTCGCTGAAAAAGATCTAGAGCCACAAGCTCCAGAACGGATCTCAAGCTGTATGCTCTGAAACAGATCTTGAGCTGCAGGCTTGGAAATGGATTTTGAGCTGCAGGCTCAGAAACATATCTTGAGCTACAAACCTTGAAATGCATCTTGCGTTGGAGACTCAGAAACTGCTCAGCTCTGAAACAGATCTCGAGCCACCTCTGAGACAGGTCCAGAGACAGCTCAGAGATAGAGCTAGCACTTTTCTGTTCCTCTGATGAACACTGTTCTCATACTGTAGGGGATTTTAAAATTGAAGCAGATTTTTAAATTCTAGAATGCTGTATTAACTAAAATGATGTCACATATGAGCTACGAATGACAAACATATCGGCAAAGAAAGAGAGGAAAAAAAAAACTGGATCATGTTCAGCAGCCATGAGTTTTACATAAAATATATTCGTTGTGACTTCTGTTTGGTGTGGGAGCTGCATGAAATAAGACTTGCATCCCTTCCCTTCACTGGAATGTTATCACTACAATCATGATACTTAACCCTCTTTGATAAGCAAACATCTGCCTTAGAGTTGCACAGCAAATCATGTTTACAAGAGGCCCTTGAATTCCAGCACGAGGACAATGGTGGTAAAAACAAATGGAAGATTTTAGCACACACGTACACACCCCTCATTACTGCACACTTAACAGTTCAGCACCATCACTAGATTAACAGATAAATAGCGTCAACAGGCTGCTGTCGTGGCACCCACTGCACACACCACTGGACTCAATACATACTAGAGCTCTGAGCCCAGTCTGTCCATATCAGTGCACAGTTTGCCTACATATTAGTGCTTTGGCACCAAGTGTGCCCCTTCACCAGGGTGTGTTGACCCCCACCTGTCCAGACACAAGTGCGTCAACCAGTTAGTCCACATACCAGTGCTTTGAGTCTGTCTGTGCTCATATCAACACATTGACTCCCCGTCCTTCCATAAACCATTATACTGAACCTCCATCTGTCCATCACACAGTACGTTGACTCCATCTGTCCACACAGCAAAGTGTTCACTACCACACTGTCCACATGCCAGTGCATTCGCTCCCTGTCTGTACGAACACAAGTGTGTTTACTCCCCCATCTGTCCACACACCAGTGCACTGACTCCCGTCTGTCCACACACCAGTGCGCTGACCCCATCAGCCCCCACACCACTGCACAGAACCCCCTTGTCTCCACACACCAGTGTATTGACTCATTTGTCTGTTCACAGAGCACTGCTGTTAGTAAAACTGTAGGAGATTTGCTGTGAAGGAGCCTCACCACTGCCCCAGTCCCCACTTCTCCTGTCTAGAATCACTGTAGGTGATGGTTCAGAAGCTCTGACTGAGGGGATTCAAAGAAGGAAAAATTCACTGCTTAAGCTGATATTAAAGGTCAAATAACTATCTGGCATTCATTTATATACATGTTAGAACTAGACATTTCATTTATACGTGATAGAACTAGACATTACATTTCAAGATGCCTTATTGACATTTCCTGCTGATAATTGTATCTTGATGTAAAACATTTAAAGGAATTGTTTGTTGGGTTTTACCGTCAATGTACTATTGGCTACTTGCTAAGCCATGCCACCTGTAAGCTTTATAGTGGTCATACACCCGCAAGTCCTTCTTTTCTCATTCATCACTAGACTGCCACAAAGAAAATTCTTTGCCTCCACCTCCTCCCTGTGAAACCCAGGGAATCCATTCCCAGGCTAAGTTAGTACATTGCTGAGCACTGTTACATCAGCATAACTGAGATGTGGTGTGCGGCTAATCTCTAATGAATTCTTTCGCAATCACTGTCTGCAGAGACCACCCTGTCTGGGCTTGAAGAGCACAGCAGCAGGGGGAAGTCAACTGAACAAGGTGCTCCCCAAACACTTAGCATGGACAGAAGAAGCGGAGACAGAAACAGAAGATGCCACAGATCAGTAAAGCTGTTTTACTGAAAAGCCCAAACAAGATCCGCTCTGTGTAACACTTTTACAGTACAGTGTAGTAAGGCCAAGACACTGCAGGTTTTTTAAATTTGATTTAGACTGCATATGGCATTTACAGAATTCCGTTCATGACTGTTTTAAAAGACGCAGACAGCTCTATGGTCTGAGGCTTCCCAATTCTGTCCAAATCCTGACTACGAAGCAGAATTTTTCAAACTGCCACCTGCGAAGAACGGGGAGAAACATTCTACCCACCTCAGGGAGGGGTCTCTGTGTGCAGATTAAACGTCTGGCTCTCCTGCCTACTGATGTCAATGTCTGAACCAAGGCAGACAGGGTGTAATTCATGGAAACTAGAAAAAATTAACAAATCAGGAAGGGAGCAGTGTAGCCTAGTGGTTAGAGCTCATAGCTGTCAATCTGAAGACCCAGGTTTGAATCCCACAACTGTCATTTACTCCTTGTGTGATGCTGAGCAAGTTCTTTAACCTGCCTCTGCTTCACCTCAATCTCCTGCTCCCTTCTGTGCTTAGCTTCCTACATGCACCTAATGGTTGATGCCGATGCTTATGGCATGTGAAATACCTTGGGATACAGTGCGTATGAAAGGCACTATGCAAAATCACATCCCTCTCCTTAATGGTTGTTGTAACTGCTCGTGGCTTATAAAACACTTTGGGATACAGTGTGCATGAAAGGCACTATATAAACCCCCATCCCCTTTCCTTTTCTGAATGGCTGCTGTGACTGTTCACGATTTGTCCACTAGAATTTCCCAGTTGTTCCCAATTTTTCCATAGAAACTCTGTGGCTTCCTTCACTGAGAGAGTCCGCCAATTCTGCAGCTTAGGTACAACTCCAAAAACTCAAGAACGAGACTCCATCTCAGCACCAGCTTTATTTTATGTAACAGGCCTTTGTGCTACGTTCGCCATAAAATGGCTTTCTCATGTACGGTCATCCATTAGTACTGCTCTCAGGTATATTTTCCAACTTTTTAGCAACGAATGTATGGCCCACTTCTAAAGGACTGTTTCTTGCTTTTGTTTCTGGCTCTTGGTGTGGAGTCACACACTCTAGGTGTGGCATCATACCGCTCACCAGTCACTCTGGGATACAGTGCGTTTGAAAGGCACTACAGAAAACCAAATCCTGTTCCTTAATGGCTGCTGTTGCTGTCAATAGTGTGTAATGTACTTTGGGTTACAGTGCGCATGAAAGGCACTATAAAAAACTACATCCCTTTCCTTTCCTGAATGGCTGCTGTAACTTTTCATGGCTTGTACATCACTTTGGATTACACTGTGTATGAAAGGAACTATATAAATAGAAATTCCTTTCCTGAATGGCTGCTGTAACTGCTCATGGCTTGTAAAGGCCTTTGGGGTACAGTGTGTATATAAGGCAGTGTATAAAACCAAATACTTTTCTATAATGACTGCTGTAACTTCATGGCTTGTAAAGTCCTTTGGGATACAGCATGCTTGAAAGGCGCTATATAAAAGCAGTCTCCTTCCTGTTCCTGAATGGCTGTTGTAACTGTTCATGGACTGTAAAATGCTTTAGGATACAGTATGTATGAAAGGTGCTACAGAAAACCAAATTCCTTTCCGTTAAGGCTACTGTAGTTACTCACGGCTTGTAAAGCGTTTTGTGATAAACTGTGTATGTAAAACTAAATCCCTTCCCTTATTGGGACAAAAGGAGTTGTTTCAGCAAGAAGAGGCACCATCTGTGAAAAATGCAGGCCATTAAGAGTCAGTGGGTTTACTGTCCTGGAAGCCAGTGATATACTGTGGCTTCTAACACATCATAAAAAAGGTAGGGGTGTGTGTGTGTGTGTAATACACGAGGTCTTAGGTTTGTTCAAAACGATTTTCCAGAATCCTGGAAATCCTTATAAAATATAACAGACAAAATTAAAAATAAATGTCAATAATTTTTGTTCTAGGGACATGGATATGTTGTTCATCCACACTGTCTGGCAGGTTCCTTGCCGCTTTAAATCTTGCCGGAAGGTCTTCAAGCTGGCTCCTCCCACCCACCCGGGTGGTAAAACTCTCGGCTCCGCCCCATGACGCCAGATCTTCCTTACCGCTTGGAAGCTCAGGTTCCTCCTTAACGCCTGCGTATAAGACTGGTTCCTAACTCTTCAATTCTTCAAATTAGAAAGTTTTTAAAAGACTTCGGTCTTCTCCCTCGCTGCCGCGATGGACAAATCAACTCCTGTTTCGGAGATGCCCTTGCGGGCAGAAGATGTCTCGACGGATCCGCACTCCACGTCGCGTCTACTGCTTTAGGCCTTGAGGCACGACCCGCGGGCCTGCGACCTGTGCTCTTCCTTTTCGGCCCTCGTCCTCGAGAACCGTGCTGCCCGTTTACAACTGGGGCGTCCCAAGCGATTTCCTCGGTAAAGTCAAAGAGGCCTACCGGTGGCGGTGTCCCGCGGCGGGCTCAGCGGATCCTCGAGCAGATGATCGCCCTCGAAGAGGAGGCGGCGCTGGCCACTTCTACCTCGGCTGCGGTATTTGTTCCGCTCTCTCTCGGTGCCTCTTATTCAGCTTCTTTTAAGGAGCTTTGTCTGACCCTCTCGACTAAAGGTGAGGGTCCAACTTCTTCTGGACCGTTTTCTCGGTCCAAAAAGAGAGACAAGGGTAAGTCTCACCGTCGACGCTCTTGGGAGCGGGAAAGATCCCTCTCCCCGAGTTGTCGGCCGTCAAGTTCGGTTGACTTCTCGGCTTTGCCGTTGGACGGGTTGTCGGCTGGAGAAGCCGAGAATCCCCTCTCCCCGGTTCCCCCGGTGGGAGTTGAGGACCCCGTCGGCTCGTCTGTGCCTCTGGTTCCGGAGCCTTCGGTTGAATCTTCCGAACCGAGGGGAGTGCCGGTTCCCCGTGACACCTCCCCGCACCGTACTCGGTAAAGCCGAGGTTCTCGGTCTCGGTCTTCTTGCGGTCAGCCGATCCGCCCGTCATGCTAGTTCGGCACCGCAGCAGTGGCACTGCCGCCCTCTTCCCTCCTCCTCCGGACGAGGGTTCGCGCAAGTTGCGTCGAAGATATGAGGAACTCATGTGGCAACAGCTCCTTCTGACCGGGAATAAGCCGACGCCGTCATCTTCCCCGGCCATTAAGTGGCTGTCACCGGAGCGGCCGACACAACCCCTCGTTTTATCCGAGGAGCCTGTTCCCAGGCCGGTTGTTCGGCCAAAACCAGCTGCCCCACCGATTCCGGTGGAACCTCCGCCTCCACAGCCATTAGTTGGGGCTCCGACCAAAAATTGTTGGTCGGCCCAGGGACTGCCCCATAGGCTGTCTGTCACCCTCACTCCCGATCGACCTCGGCAGGTGGAGGGTGGCTCAGGCCCGAGGCAGCTCTTTGAGGACTCTTCTGAGTCCGAAGACGATTCCTCCCTTTTCTCCAAGCGAATGGACTTGGAGTCCTCAGGAGGATAGTCGGTGGACGATAGCCCTTCATCCTTCTTGGGATTGCTTCGGCTTATCTCGGAGTCCACCGGGATGAAGCTCGAACCCGTTTCTAAGCGGGCCAGGTATCCCCTCACGGATATTCTGGACCGAGGGGATTCCCCTACGGAGGCCTTTCCGGTGGCCGAGGCCATAGTGGGCCCGGCCTTGGAGCTCTGGCAGAGCCCTGCTTCCTGTCCTGAGCCTTCGGCCAGGATGGCCAGGAAGTATGCGGTCCCAACCGGTTCCCTGTCCGGTTTTTCGGAACACCCCTCGGCCGAGGGGTTAGTTACCGACAGCGTTTTCCAGCGTGCCGGGAACGCTAGGGATGTGGACAAACCTCCCGACAAGGAGTCCAAGAAATTGGACTATGCCGGGCGAAAAGTCTATGCTGCGTCCTCCCTCGGCCTTCGCCAGGCCAGTTCGGCCGTCCTCATGGCACATTTCTCTCATGCCCTGTTGGGCTCCCTGGATGAGGTTGTCCCTCATCTTCCCGCGGATCTGCAGACCACGGTCAGGAAGGTGCGGGACCAGGGCAGGGCAGTGGCCAAACAGCAGCTCCAGACTGCTTTAGACATTGGGGACTCATGTGCCAGGTCTGTGGCGGCCGCAGAGGCTATGCGTCGTCGGGCTTGGCTGAGGATATCCACCTTTACTTCGGATACCCAGCACAAGTTGGCGGATGTTCCCTTTTTGGGGACTGACCTCTTCGGCCCGGGGTGGAAGGTCACCTGCAGAGGATCGAGAAGTCCAATGCTACCTTGGACTCGGTCTCTTCCGCTCAGAAGGACAAAGGCCGCAAACCACAGCCTAAGCCCTTTCGTCCTTCTGCGCCCGGCAGTCCGGCCCAGCAACGTCAGGGCCAGCAGGCTCGGGCTTGGCATCCCAAACCCAAGCCCAGGGCTTCCTCCAACAGGAAAGGAGGTAAAGGCCCAGGAGGTCCCTCGGCGGTCCCTCCTCCAGCCTGCCCAGTGGCGGGCTGAGGGTGTCGCCCCAACCCCGTCACCTCACCCCAGGTTCCCCTGTGGGGGCGGCTCCCGGCACTTCCTTTCCGCCTGGTCCGTTATTACCATGGACAGGTGGGTGCTGGAGGTGGTGGGAAAAGGCCTGCCTCTGGGGTCGAGCAGGCCCCCCTTCCAGAGCCGTCGCACCTCGGGGGCCTCGGGTCCGCAGCCTCACTGTCGGCTCGTCGGGCGACATCGCTCTCCTCCTCCAAAGGAGGTGATCAGGGAGGTGGCGGACCCTCCTCAGACCCGGGTTTGTGTCCAGGTACTTCCTGGTTCGAACGGACGGGGCTGGCGCCCATTCTCGACTCACACGACCTGAACAAGTTCCTAAGGTCTCGAACCTTCAGGATGGTCACTCTGGCTCAGATAATACCATCCCTGGAACACGGCGTGTGGTTCTGCTCTCTGGACCTGCAGGACGCGTTCTTTCACGTCCCTATCCGTCCGTCACATCAGAGATTCCTTTGTTTTCGAGCGGAGGGATCCCTTTTCGAGTTCCGAGCCATGCCCTTCGGCCTGTCTCCAGCTCCCAGGGTCTTCACCAAATGCATAGCAGTGGTGACAGCGTTCCTGCGGCGCCGAGGGGTCCGGGTGTACCCTTACCTGGACGATTGGCTGATAGCAGCCCCCTCCAGACAGGAGGTGGAGCGGTCCAGAGATCTGGCCCTCCAGGTTTGCTCTCAAATCGGCCTTCTCATCAATGAGGCCAAGTCAGACTCGAGCCGAAGCAGGTGATTCTGTTAATCGGGGCAGAGCTCGACTCTCTTCGAGCCAGAGCACGGCTCCCGGCGGACAGGGCCGAGGTTCTTACCTCCTTTGCCCAATCATTTCTGGTTGAGCAATCGCGCCCTGCCCGGGACTTCCTGCGCCTCCTGGGTCTCATGGCGGCCTGTACCAGCGTGGTCCGTTGGGCACGCTAGCACATGCGCCCCCTTCAGTGAGGACTGGCCAGCCAGTGGTCACAGCGCATCATCCATTGGACCAGCTAGTGATGGTGACCCAACGCCTCCGGTGGTGGACGTTCCATCTCATCTGCAGGAGGGCATCCGTTTGTCTGCCCCAAGCCGATGGTCTCTATCGACCGATGCCTCTCTGATGGGTTGGGGTGCCCATCTGGGGAACACACGGCGCTGGCCTCTGGTCCCCGAGGGAGTCCCGATGCCACATAGCCTGCTGGAGCTCCGAGGCGGTCCGCCTAGCTCTCACCGCCTTTGCTCCGTTTCTCCGGGGTCAAGTGGTCAGAGTCCAGACGGACAATACCACGACCATGTACTACCTAAACCGCCAGGGCGGGCCGCGTTCCATGCTTCTATGCAAGGAAGCTCTCCGCATTTGGTCACTCGTGCGCAGCCTGGAGGCGGATCTCCTAGCCATTCATGTGGCAGGAGCCTCCAACACCCTGGCCGATGCCCTGAGCCGGAGAGGGGCTGCATCTCACGAGTGGTCTCTCCTGCCGGAGGTAGTACAAGATCTGTTCTCCCATTGGGGCACACCTCAGGTGGACCTGTTTGCCTCCAGGGAGAACGCGGAGCTGAGGCTGTTTCATGCCCGCCCCCCTCAGCAGGGCTCGCTGCAGGGGGATGCCTTCTCGAGGCTGTGAACCCCAGGCCTCTTCTACGCCTTCCCCCCATTTCCCTTGATACACAAGGTGCTTCTCAAAGCAAGGAATGACAAGGCGCAGGTGATTCTGATAGCCCCAGACTGGCCCCGCCAGTTCTGGTACCCAGATCTCCTCAGCCTCAGCTCCAGGCTCCCGAGGCAGCTTCCAGCTCGCCCGGACCTGCTCTCAGTCAATCAGGGGAAGGTGTTCCATCCGGACCTTCAATCCCTGCACCTGACTGCCTGGTTCCTGATCGGCTAGAGTTCCAGGCCTTGGGTCTTTCCGACGAGGTGCTCAATGTTGTTGAGGCGTCCCGTAAGGAGTCGACCAGGAAATGCTATGCCTCCAAATGGAAGAGATTTTCCATTTGGTGTCAGGGCAAGGGCTTGGACCCTTCCTTCTGTCCTTTGGCAAGCATCTTGGACTATTTATGGTCCCTTTCTCGTCAAGGGCTTATGTCGACGACCCTAAGGATGCACCTGGCAGCCATCTCTGATTACCGGGCGCGGGCCGGGGAGCAGTCGGTGGCGCAGGAGAAGGTGGTCTGGCGCTTTTTCAAAGGCCTTGATCACATTTCCCCTCCGGTGCGAGAACCTCCACCTCCGTGGGATTTACTGCTGGTACTGGCAAAGCTCATGGGCAAGCCATTCGAACCAATGCACAGATGTGAACTCTCTCACCTGTCGTGGAAGACCGCCTTCTTGGTGGCTATCACGTCAGCCAGAAGGATGGGAGAACTCCAGGCGCTCTGCATCAAGTCTCCTTACCTGGTCTTCCACAGGGACAAGGTTGTCCTGCGCCCCCACCCGAAATTCCTTCCGAAGGTGGTGTCGGAGTTTCACCTTAACCAGGTGTTGACTCTGCCGGTGTTCTACCCCAATCACACCTCGGAGGCCGAATACAGGCTCCATACTTTGGACCCTAGAAGGGCGCTCGCTTATTATAAGGAGCGCACGGCTGAAATTCGGGGAGAGGTTCGCCAGCTGTTTGTCACCTACGCTGAAGCCGCACCTGGCAGACCTGCAGCCAAGCGGACGATAAGCAGGTGGGTCACCTCCTGCATAGATCTCTGCTACAAGTTGGCGGGCATGGAGCCTCCCAGAGGGATAAGAGCTCATTCTACCCGCCATACTGCTGCATCGGTGGCTGCTTCCAGGGACGTCCCTATCCAGGAAATCTGCAGGGCTGCTACCTGGAAGTCAGCACACACCTTCATTACCCATTACCACATCGACCTTGAGTCACGCCGGGATGCTGGTTTTGGGGCCTCGGTTCTCCAGTCTTTATTCCTAAGTAGGTGGTGCGCTTGCCTCCCTCCTCCCGGAGAACTGCTAGAGTCTGCCAGACAGTGTGGATGAACAACATATCCATGTCCCTAGAAATACAGGTTACTCACCTGTAACAGGAGTTCTAGGAATGGTACATGTTGTTCATCCACCACATTACCGACCTCGGCCGGACGCACAACCTGAGCTTCCAGCGAGCCAGATCTGGCGTCATGGGGTGGAGCCGAGAGTTTTACCACCCGGGTGGGTGGGAGGAGCCAACTTGAAGACCTTCCGGCAAGATTTAAAGCGGCAAGGAACCTGCCAGACAGTGTGGATGAACAACATATACCATTCCTAGAACTCCTGTTACAGGTGAGTAACCTGTATTTTCTCCCCATATCTTTTATTATTGAGGAAACCTGTACAAAAACAGGATCTCTGTGCCTTAGGGCTTCATCTCACCTTCCTGATTTTACCGCCACTGAAGCTGCAATACACTGTTTCAGAGATCATACCATAATTGATTCCAAAGACATAAAAAGAGAACTATTTCTTTTTAACGTAAAAGTCTTTATTGCAGTGTTTCATTTTACAGCGCGTACTACATCATACATATCCTGTGGTATTAGAATGTACTGCATATCCACAGAGAATCAAGTTATAACTAAACAACTGTCTACAGAGAGAAGATGAGCTTAAGTCACATTGGTTAATGAGTGAAGAGTGACACAAGCTGGGAATCATGACTTCAGGAAGTGGAGGAGTAGAAGTCATGGGGACAAAGATCTTGTTTTCATGCAAAAATCCTCAGTAATCAAGAATGAAATACAGACATTTGAAAAGAAGCTGAGTTGGGATTGTCAGATGGCCCAGTGCTGGCACACAACAGCACCTCGCAGATGACATGGGATCAGGAGTGAGCCAGGGTCATCTGTGATCAGAGCGCAGCTGACAGCTGTGTGCTTGCCAGACTTGTAGAGGTTCTGCGCAGCACTGAAACAGTTCAGGAGTGAGCAGAGCTAATCCGTGATCAAGCAGCTGTGGTCAGGGAGTGTTGCCAGCAGCTGTGTGTTTGCCATGTAGGCACTGCGCAGCATCGATAAGGAAGTGGGCAAAGGGAGGGAAGGGGGAAAAACTGTGAGAAACGGGACACCCACAGACCAGTCAGAAACACAGCTGTCCCTCTCAAGCTCCATGTCACTCAGAGAGGCCCCGCAGTGACTCGGAGGTTTCTAAGCCAGAGAACAGCTGGTGCAATGGGAGAAAAAAGCTGTATGGAGAGATTTGTTTAGCGGAAAACTGCCCAAATATTATAGTTCAAAAGCTTTCCTGCATCCTGGAAAATCCCTTTCATTTCTTGGAGCCCAGATGGATCTTCTCAAGGTCTATGTTGCAGTCAAAATATACCAGGAACAACCTCTCCCCAATAAAACCTGGCTGTTTAACTTGTGCAGCTCCTCACTGTCAGTCTTCAGTGGGCATTTTGAACATAAAAATAATCTCCGAAATAAATGAATAAGAGTACGGCCAAAGATTTTCCATTTTCAACAGAAAATACAGTAAAAACATGGAATTTGCCATTTTTAAACCAGCACTTGGGAGCCAATTTTTCATAAAAAAAACAAACCCACTTTGCACCAGCTTTTGGGACAAACATGCTAATTTTCCCCTAGTTGGGGGGGAGGGGGGACTGGAAAAAAGCAGATTTAAAAATTCTGCAAATGGATATGGACAGTTTTGAAAATGGAAGATCACTGGCTCGATAAGAAGTAGTCCTTCCCAGCTAATTCAGCCACAGGAAGACAAGGGAAGGCCAGGTGTGGATCCAGAAAGGCGCAACGCATGGCAGCTGCATGCTGGTTAGCAGGACTGTAGTCTCATGCTTTGTAAGTTAAGAATATTTTAGTGAACAATGCTTGAAAGCCATCACTGATTCCTGAAATTGAAATAGGAGTGCAGTTCTACCATAAATGACTCATATTACTGTGTTTTTCTTAAAAACAGGCAGGCAGGCTGATGGCGATGAACCGAGAGATTTTGTTCTCGTGAGCTCTCCAAGATTGTGGGTGGGGATACTTCAGGATAGACTGATGATCTCCCTATGTTTCACACATAAGTGTAGTCCAACTGGTTCCAAAATTTTTGAGGACTGGATGGCATTTGGTATTATTACAGACAGAGAGTTCCTCTGTGAGATTTCTGCACCATGCTTTCTCAGCTGTGCGGGAAGGGGGATAAATTGCAAGTAAGCTCCTTGATTTTGCTTGGGAGGGGGGAGGTGCCTCCAGGCTGTAATAACTAAAGAAATACAACAGACGAAAAAAAGAAAAGAAAAGAAAAAAATGATGAGAAAAGAGAATGTGTTTTTTTTGGGGTGCACAGAGGTAGGGTGTTTTGTAATACCTGGTTTTAGCATTTGTCCATAGAGAATTTCGGTATCTGAAAACTCACAACACTGCTGGTTTCTAAGGTTTTAAAACAGTGATAACATCGCTCTGTTGTCAGATCGGTGGTATTATGAATTACAGCCAGCAGCGTGTGCATCTGTAGTTTAAACCGCAGCAAGGAAATCCTGATAGCAATCAGTACTGACAGAAAGAAGCAGCGAAAGTGACAGAAGAGTGGTTCCGATTCCTTGTGAGCAGGAAGAACACCATCAGGAAAACCAATTTCGATTTACAGCTTGAAAAGCTGCATTTTGAGAAAGTTAGGGAGGTGATAGAAATCTATGACATTACCATAGATGAACTCTGTTAGCACCTCGCTAATTCTGTGTACATATTGTAAAAGGCTGACGGTAGTGATTCCAAGCCTGGCACAGTCAGAGGGATATTGGGCAGCATAGACCGTGTATTACAGAGAGAATATTGGCTGGGCTACTGTGTGCAACCAGCCTGTGCTGCCACCGAGGGGTTCTGATTCCGTTTGACCTCAAGAGCGAAGCTCGAGAGGCCCAATGGAATCAGAACCCTGAGCAGGCAACACAGCCTGGTTGGGCACAGTAGCCCAGCCAGTATTTTGTATAGTGTATGGAGACCCCTTGTTTAAATGCCATGGCACACAAACATCCATGTCATAGGAGGTGATGACTTTCAGATCATTTGCTGTTTTACGTTTTGTGCGCTTATTCTGCTGGTCATCAACAAATTTCGAGCGCTCGGCAGCCTGCTTTGAAAAAAACACTGCCATCCCATCACAGTATTGGCTGTTTCAATACTGAGATGTGCGCAGTGTTTTTTTCATTACTGAAGTGCTGTCTCGTGCGCTCAGAAAAACAGCCAAGATGTTGTTGTACCACAGTGTGGTGTAACCGTGTTCCATGAACTCTGAACTATGGTACAACAACATTTTGACTGCGATGGAATTCCGTGTGGAACAAAGGGGTCTCCATACACTACAGAAAGCAAATGACCCTCATTCCACATACCAGTATGGTAAGAACAGGTTACTCACCTGTAACAGTAGTTCTAGGAGTGGTATATGTTGTTCATCCACACTGTCTGGCATTGTTCCTTCCCCTTTAAATCTTGCCGGAAGTCTTCAAGCTGGCTCCTCCCACCCATCCGGGTGGTAAATACCTCGGCTCCGCCCCATGACACCAGATCTAGCCCGCTGGAAGCCAGGTTGTGCGCCTAAAGCCGGGGAGGTAGGGTGGGTACGTGTGGATGAACAACATATACCACTCCTAGAACTACTGTTACAGATGAGTAACCTGTTCTTCTAGGAGCGTGGATATGTTGTTCATCCACACTGTCTGGCAGACTCCAAGCAGCTCTCAGGGAGGAGGGAGGCAAGGCGCACACCCCCTACTTAGGGAACAGAGATTGGAGAACAGAGGCCCCAAAACCAGCATCCCGGCATGACTCTAGGTCGATGTGGTAATGGGTAATAAAGGTGTTTGCTGACTTCCAAGTAGCGGCCCAACAGATTTCCTGGATAGGGATGTCCCTGGAAGCAGCCACCGAAGCAGCAGTATGGCGGGTGGAATGAGCCCTTATCCCTTTGGGAGGCTCCTTACCCGCCAATTCATAGCACAGACCTATGCATGATGTAATCCATCTCGCAATAGTCCGCTTGGCTGCAGGTCTGCCAGAAGCGGCTTCAGCGTAAGTGACAAACAGCTGGCGAACCTCTCCCCGAATTTCCGCCGCCCTCTCCTTATAGTAGGAAAGAGCACGCCTGAGGTCCAGAGTATGGAGCCTGTACTCAGCATCCGAGGTGTAGTTAGGGTAGTATACCGGCAGAGTCAACATCTGGTTGAGGTGAAACTCTGACACCACCTTCGGAAGGAATTTCGGGTGGGGGCACAGGACAACTTTGTCCCTGTGAAAGACCAGATAGGGGGAGTCCACTGAAAGCACCTGGAGCTCCCCCGTCCTTCTGGATGACGTGATAGCCACCAAGAAGGCCATCTTCCACGACAAGTGCAAAAGTGCAGACTTGTGCATGGGTTCGAATGGCTTGCCCATGAGCTTTGCCAAAACCAGCAAAAGATCCCACGGAGGTGGAGGTTCACGCACCGGAGGGGATATGTGATCCAAGCCTTTGAAAAAGCGCCCGATCACCTTTTCCTGAGTCGTCGGCTGACCGACCTGCGCCCGGAAAGCCGATATGGCTGCTAGGTGCACCCTGAGGGTCGATGACCGAAGACCCCCTTTGGAGAGGGACCAAAGTTAGTCCAGAATGTTAGCCACAGAGCAGGATAAGGGGTCCAGGCTTTTGCCCTGACACCAAATGGAAAATCTCTTCCATTTGAAGGCATAACATTTCCTGGTAGATTCTTTTCGAGATGCCTCAACCACGGTGTAGACATCTTCGGAAAGACCCAAAGCCTGGAACTCTAGCCGCTCAGGAAACAGGCTGTGAGGTGCAGGGATTGAAGGTCCGGATGAAGGACCTACCCCTGGTTCATTGATGACAGGTCCAGGCGTGTACACAGCCGCTCCAGGGCCCTGCAGCTGAGGCTGAGGAGATCTGGATACCAGAACTGGCGCGGCCAATCTGGGGCTACCAGGATCACCCTCGCCTTGTCCCTCCACACCTTGAGTAACACCTTGTGGATCAAGGGAAATGGGGGAAAGGCGTAAAAGAGGCCTGGGTTCCACGGCCTCGAGAAGGCATCCCCCTGCAGTGAACCCCGCTGAGGGGGGCGGGCATGGTACAGCCTCAGTTTGGTGTTCTCCCTGGAGGCAAACAGGTCCACCAACGGTTTGCTCCAATGAGAGAACAGGTCGTAAGCTACCTCTGGATGGAGAGACCACTCGTGGGATGTCTGGCCTAAGCGGCTGAGAGCATCCGCCAGTTGGTTCGCGACTCCTGCCACATGGATGGCTAGGAGATCCGCCTCCAGCCGGCTGACGAAGGTCCAGATCCGGAGCGCCTCCTTGCATAGCAGACGGGAATGCGTGCCGCCCTGTTTGTTGAGGTAGTACATGGTCGTGGTATTGTCCGTCTGGACTTGAACCACTTGACCCCGGAGCTGAGGAGCGAAAGCTGACAGAGCCAGTCTGACTGCCCTGAGCTCCAGCAGGTTGATGTGGCATCGGGACCTCGGGGTCCAGAGGCCATGGGCCTCAGAACTCATGTGGGCTCCCCAGCCCATGAGAGAGGCATCGGTTGTAAGGACGACCGTCGGCTCGGGCGGACAAACGGGATTCCTTCCTGCAGATGACTCGGGACGGTCAACCATTGGAGAGCGTCCCACATCCTCTGGGTGACTGTGATCAGCTGGTCGAAAAGACCCTGACGCTGAGACCACTGGGCGGCCAGCTCCCACTGAAGGGGGCGCATGTGCAGTCTGGCTCAGCGGACCACTGAAGTGCACGCCGCCATGTAACCCAGGAGGCGCAGAAAGTCCCGGGCAGGGCGCGAGTGCCCAACCAGAAATGACTGGGCAAAGGACAACAGAACCTCCGCCCTGTACGCCGGGAGCCGAGCTCTGGCTTGACGAGAGTCGAGCTCTTCCCCGATGAAGCTCATCACCTGAGAAGGTACGAGTTCCGATTTGGCCTCGCTGATCAGAAGGCCCAAGTGTGAGCAGGTTCAGAGGGTCAGGTCCCTGGACCTCTCCACCTCCTGAAGGGAGGAACCCGCCAGGAGCCAGTCGCTTAGGTAGGGGTAAATACGAACCCCCTGACGCCGTAGATGGGCTGCCACCACTGCGATGCATTTGGTGAAGACCCTTGCGGCCGATGACAGGCCGAACGGCATGGCTCTGAACTCGTAGAGGGTCCCTTCGACCCTGAAGCGGAGCAACCGCTGATAGGACGGATGGACAGGGACGTGGAAAAAAGCGTCCTGAAGATCCAGTGTGCAGAACCACATGTTTTGCTCCAGAGATGGTATGATCTGGTTCAGAGTTACCATCCGAAAGGTGCGAGACCTGAGATACCGATTCAGGTCGTGCAGATCTAGAATGGGGCACCAACCCCCCGTCCGTTTGGGCACCAGGAAATACCTGGAGACAAAGCCTGGGTCTGAAGGAGGATCCGGCACTCGGGCCATCGCCTCTTTGAGGAGGACTAGCGCAATGTCGTCCCGAAGGGCAGACTGGGCGACTGAGATCCTTTCCTCTCGTGGGGCACGGGCTCGGCTGGGAAGGAACTGCTCGAATTCTAGGGGCAGACCCTGCCCAACCACTTCTAGAACCCACCTGTCCGAAGTGATACCGGACCAGGAGGAAAGGAAATGGCGGAGCCGGCCCCCCACGGGAGGACCCAGAGCTGGTGTGACGGGTACGGGGGAGGCCACCCCCGGCCCGTCACTGGGCAGACTTAGAGGAGGAGGCACCTGGACCAGTGCCTCGGCCTCCTTTACGGGGCTGCTGGGGACCTTGCTTAGGCCTAGGGTGCCAAGCCTGAGCCTGCTGCTGTTGCTGACCCCCCTGGAAGGGTGGTTGTCTGACCGCAGGGGAAGAATGTCGAAAGGGCTTCTTCCTGCGCTTCTGCTGGTTCTTACTTGAAGAACTTTTAGCAGAGGTGGCATCTAAGGTGGCATTAGACTGTTCGATGCGCTGCAGATGACCTGCCACTCCTGGCCTGAAGAGGTCGGTGCCAAGGAAGGGCACATCAGCCAGCCTGTGCTGAGTATCCACGGGAAAGGAGGATAACCTCAGCCAAGCCCTGCGGCGAGTGGATACCGCTGCAGCTAGTGAACGGGCACAGGAATCACCCATGTCCAGTGTAGTCTGGAGCTGCTGTTTAGCAACAGCCCTGCCCTGGTCCCTGACCTGCTTGACCGTGGTCTGCATGTCAGCTGGGAGGTGAGGAAGAACTTCGTCCAGCGACCCCAAAAGGGCGTGAGAGAAGTGTGCCATAATCACTGCTGAGCTTGCCTGACGAAGGCCCAAGGAAGATGCTGCATAGACCTTCCGGGCCGAGTGGTCCATAAGTTTGGACTCCTTGTCCGGAGGGCGGTCAGTATCCACTGAGCTGCCCGTCCGCCTGAACACTGAGGCAGTCACCAGGCTTTCCGCCGAGGGGTGCTCAGTAAACCCCGCCAAGAACCCTGTGGGCACCGTGTACTTGCGTGCCATGCAGGCAGACGGAGCTGGGCAGGAGGCTGGACGCTGCCAGAGTTCCAGAGCCAGGCCAATTATGGCTTCGGTGACTGGAAAGGCCTCCGTAGGGGTATCTCCCCCTCTTAAGAATATCCATAAGGGGATATTCTGCCTTCTTCTGAATAGGCTGCAGGGGCATCCCCGTGGACTCGGAAATGAGCCGGAGGATGCCCCGGAAGGAGGAAGGCCCTTCTTCCATGCCTGACACGATAGCTCATCGTGAGAATGAAGGCCTATATTATCTGAATTGGAGGAGTCCAGATACAAAGGCTGTCCACCTAAATCTCCTCGACGCCTTGAGCGATCAGGGGTGACTATGTCGACAGTCTGTGAGGAAGACCTGGAGACTGTCGGTCCTCCTTGGAGGAACCTCAAGGGGCAGCTTTGGTGAAGGTTCCACCATATTGGTGGGAGCCTGTAACCGTCACGCTGAGGGCTGATCGAGCCCCTGAAGGGACCAGTGCCGAAGGAATCAGTGTCTGAGTAGCCCGAAGAGGCTGAGGCCAAGTGATACCCGGGACCGCCGAGGGAGCCGGCTTCTGGCCTGCTAGCAGGACTTGCTGCCACATGAGATCCTCACAGCGTCGACGGATCTTCCATCGAAGCCTCTCCTCATCCGAGGAGGATGAGGAACGGTGGCGGCGCCTCTTCCGGGAGTGTTTGTGTCTTTCTTGGGTCAATCGACCGAAGAGGACCTACTCCTCGATCGAGACCGACGGTGTCGGCTTTGTCGATCAGGAAAAACCGGACTCGGCGAAAACCGAGGATCCAGTTCCTGTCCCTCGATCGGGAGGCCCGCGGGACAGGTCTCCTCGTCAGGGAAGGAGAGAATAGGCGTTCTCTCCAAAGAATCATCGACAGGTGTCGGTGACAACAGCTCGATAGGGTCGAGAGAAATCTCGGCCGGTTCAGCCGTCTCCTTGACTTCTGTGCCTGGTCCAGATGGAAGGTCTGAAAAACCGGCAGCCGAGGAGGCGATCTCGACCGTAGTCGAGACCTTGGACCGCTCCCGATCCCAGGAGCGTCTTCTTCGACTCGAGGAAGGTGGTTTTAGATCCTTTTTTCTAGAATGGGAGGAGTGCGAGCCCAAGGGCACCTCACCTTTGGTAGGGAGAGACTGGCACAAATCCCGAAAGGATCCTGAAAAAGTGGAGCCCAAGTTGAGCGGCATGAAGAAGCCTCGGCTGGCGGAAGCTTGGGCGGCTTCCTCCTTGAAGGCCACCATTTGCTCGACCTGCTCAGCGGATCCCGCAGCTGCGGAAACCGCCCACCTGGCCTTCTTAGATTTTACCGGTGGATTGGGAAGCTCCGGTCTCCCCAGCTTCAGGCGCACCTGGCGATCCTCCAAAATGGTTGGATGAAAGGAAGCGCAAATGGTACATTGCGTGGTATCATGAACAGTACTGAGGCAGTAAACACACGAGAGGTGGGGGTCGGTGCGCAACATTTTCTGTCCGCAAGGACACCGGCGAAACCTGGGGGACGACTTGTCATCCATGTCCAAATCCGAGTCGTAAACTCTTACGAGTTTCAAAGCGAGAAGATGCGGTGAAAACCGTCGAATTGAATCCAGGGCCTCAATCGCTGCAGCAAAGCACGAGGGAACCTGTATCTTCCAGCAGAAAAGAAGATCTGGTGTCATGGGGCGCAGCCGAGGTATTTACCACCCGGGTGGGTGGGAGGAGCCAGCTTGAAGACTTCCGGCAAGATTTAAAGGGGAAGGAACAATGCCAGACAGTGTGGATGAACAACATATCCACGCTCCTAGAATAAGGAATTCTTTTTTTTTTTTTCTAGACACTGTTTATTGAAAATTTCAGGTCCAAAATACAAACATTGTAAACCTGTTCAACATGACAATAAACTTTCCAATTCATGTAAAAAACAGAACAAATAAAAAGGAAAGCCTAACAATACAAAAAAACAAACGGAGGGTCCTCAAGAAGTCACACCTTAGCAATTAACATCTACTTGATCAAACTAATCTGAGGCCAAGATAACATAGTAATCATTAAATACTAACAATGTAGATATGGCAGTAAGGAATTCAAAGAAAACAACTGCCTTCATGTCTCGGAAGTAGAAATATTTAAAACAAGCATGTGTCAATGCCGAATGTTGTCTTGCTGGCATTGGCACTGGTAGTGCATAAGTTAGAGTTGCACAATAGGAATGGTAGTGAAGTATTGAAGTAATGCCAAATCCACTCCCACCCTGCAGAGACTGACAGGCGTTGGGGTGTGCCTTTGGGTTGTTGGCCATAACACTCCCGCCATTCCACCTCACCCCACTCTGCAGACACCGGCAGGTGTCGCAGTGTGCCTTGAGGTCTTCGGCCCTTACGCTCATCCCATTTCATAAGGAAATAAGCTGAGGTGGGCGCAGTATAGGAGAATGTGGTGAACACTGGGGCCGAAGACCCCAAGGCACATCTCGATGCCTGTCAGTGGCTGCAGGGTGGGGGTGGAATGGCGTGAGCATTACGGTCGACGACCCTAAATCACATCCTCAATGCCTGTCAGTCTATACAGGGTGAGCGTTACGGTTGGAAACCCTAACGCCCCGGATGTTTATTTTTGCTCTGAATTTTCCAACATGGGCTTTTTGTGACCCCACCTCATGAACAGTGGCAGTATCATTTTGTTACTCAATCCCAAAGGTGATTTCACACAGCAAGTGCGCCATCCGGCGCCACAGGTGCGAAAACACATTTCAGGCAGGATGTGATAAATGACAGCTGTACTGTTCATGAGGAGGTGTGAAAATATGGCAATGCTGAAAATCTGGAGTGAAAATATGAAAAAGTGGTGAAGTTACAAGTGTGTGTAGAAACTGTGCAATGTACCCTCGTAATACAGTCATTTTTTTTATGTTTTCACCAAATTTTCAACATGGCCTTTTTGGGACCTCCCTTTTTCAACACTGGGCTGAATTTTGCTTTAAGGACTGCCGAACAGTACTGTCTAAAATGGGGTGACGTGACTCTCTGTATGGACTCCGGTGCCTAATATCTGAACTACAAACAAAGACAAGAACAGGCACAAAGATAGGAGACAGCAGACCACTAAAACCAAGGATGTATGCTGATGTACAGAACCCTGTTTGTGACCCAGCTGCTGCATGTTTAAAGCATGCCTCTCAGACCACCACAAATGCAAGCCCCGGCTGTACCCTTTGACCTGGCATGTTAAAGGGACACCTATTAACCCCCTTAGGCCTCAAAGTGTCTTTAGTTTTTTTTATATTTTCTATCTATGCCCCTGAACTCACCGCTGTGGACCCTATCCTCGGGGATCCCTAGGCTGTGCGCTCCCATAGGCCCTCCTGAGGTTATCTCCATTCCAGGCCCCATCAGCATTGCCATCCATCTGGCCTCGGTTTGCCCCCCCCCCCCCCGTGGGGAGGAGCGGGACCCCCTATAGTCCTCTCCAGTCCATTAGTGTGCATCGGATACGCTGCCTAGGCACCTCCTGGAGCCTGGTTTGGGATTTCTTTAGGGCAGCAGGGTCCTGTCTCCAGGTGTCCATTGCGGGTTTTTTCATTTTTTCTGGTGTCCCCCCCCCAAAGATGCCAATACGCTTGGAGAGCCAAGGGGCACAGCACGTAACAACATACTGTCGCCCTGGTTCCAGGCCAACATCCTCCCTCCCTCTTCAGGCCGTCCCACTGTACCTCCAACCATGGTCATGCAGGTGGTGGTAGAGCAGCGAGACAGGCACCCCACCCTCCCCGGAGAAGGATAGCAGCCTGTGGGTGCTCAGTCCTTCTCCCCTGGCTAGCCCTCCAGCTGCCAGAGTTTGTTTCCAAACTTGGGTCGCTGGCGCCGCAAACAGTAGCCCTACCGCTGCACCGGCAGGCTGGCCCAAAGTGTCTTTAGTTTAAAAAAAATAAATAGGTCACATTCTGCAGACACATTGCTGAAGTAACAAGAGATTTGATTCTGATTCCTTTTTATGTTGGTGCGCTTGTGCAGCCAACATCGTAGGACAGTGCAGCTTTGGAGGCGGGGTCACTGTTGGTCGAATGCAGGGCACGCACCAGTAGGTGCGTCCCTCATTCCCTAATTAGCCTGCATGCCGGCACCACACCATGCATACATAATGAGGCGAGCACATCTAAGAAAAGGTCCATTGCAATCCGAGAAAAGCTTGTCATACGCAGCTGACCCTTCCTACATGCTCGCCGACATTATGAACATGGTCATGAGCGGGCAGCTGCCCAACTACTGCCGACTTCGGGGGTGCCCAATCCCCCTGTCAAGTTAACCCGCTTTCTTTGTGTGCGATGGGGGGCCTCCCCGTCAGCATAAACCCCCAATTGTTGAATGCCGATGGGGTGCCCAATCCCTGTCGGCATTACTCTCATCCTCCTCCCCGTGATGGTGCCGTACTGAGGGTGCCCAGTCTCCCGGCTACAGACAACCCCCAAAACAGTTAGGTGGCATACTGGGAGCCCACCCAGCGTACAACTCTGCAAAACAAACAAAAAAAAAAACTGTCCATGCGGTTGTTTTTTTTCCTGTAAATGAAAACGGGCCTGCAGTCTCGATGCCCCTCCCCACCCACACCCACCCTCTGTGCACCTGCCTCCCCTCATCCCCCACCCCATACTTACCTGCAGAGTCTGGCGGATGATCTTGGTGGACCGGGAACACGTCTGCACTCTTCAAAGCCGACTCGAACTGAAGAAATGCCGGTAAGCTGTATAATGGAATGAATAGGGTTTTCAACTTTAATGCATATCTCGGGCATTTTGCTAATTTTGGCCCAAAGTTTCAACATGGGGTTTCTGGGACCTTCTCATGGATTCTTGCACTGTCATGGCTTATTAGTCCCGAAGGTGATTTCGCAGTCGCTCAGGTGGAATCACCTTCGGACAGAGTAACAAAATGACAGTGCCACTATCATGAAGAGGCTCTCAAAAGCCTATGTTGAAGTTTGGTGGAAAAATCCAAAAATGACCATTTATAAACATCTTGTAGCAACTCATAGCCCGCGCTCGTAAGTTAACACATTCACACTATTTTCATGCCAGATTCTCAACATTGGCAATTTACCACACCTTCTTGTGAACCGTGCAGCTGTCGTTTTTCACATCCTGGCCGAAATGTGTTTTCACACTTCTGGCGCAGAATAGCGCGGTTGCTGTGCGAAATCAGTGTTCGGGACACATTTATGAAAATAACAGTGACACTGTTCATGAGCAGAGGTCCTAAAATGCCTGTGTTGAAAATCTGGTGACAATACTCCATAAAATGACTGTTTTATGAGCGTGCATAGCAACTGCGCAACACACGCTCGTAAGTTCGCGCATTTGCAATATTTTCATGCCACATTCTCAACATTGGTATTTTACCACACCTTCTTGTGAACTGTACAGCTGTCATTTTTCACATCCTTGCCGAAATGCGTTTTCGCACTTCCGGCGCACAATAGCACGGTTGCTGTGCGAAATCACTGTTCGGGACACATTACGAAAATGACAGTGACACTGTTCATGAGCAGAGGTCCTAAAATGCCTGTGTTGAAAATTTGGTGACAATACTCCATAAAATACTGTATTATGAGCATGTGTTGCGCAGTTTGCACGCACGCTCGTAAGTTCGCAAACTTACAATACTTTCACTCCACATTTTCAACAGTGCCATTGTTCTACATCTCCTAATGAACAGTACAGCTGTTATTTTTCACATCCTGACCAAAATCTGTTTTCGCAGTTCTGGAGCACAACAACGCGGTTGCTGTGGAAAGCCTGTGTTCGAGACATTTTATGAAAATGGCAGTGACACTGTTCATTAGCAGATATCCTAAAATGCCTATGTTGAAAATTTAGGGACGAAAGTCAATAAAATTAGTATTTTACGGGCGCGCGTTGCGCAGTTTGCACGCACGCTTGTGACTTTGTGAATCTGTAATACTTTCACTCCAGCTGTTCATCATTGGCGTTTTCCATACCTCCTTATGAACAGTACAGCTGGCTGAAATGTGTTTTCGCACACCCGGTGCAGAATTGCACGGTCACTGTGCGAAATCACTTTTCGGGACACTTTGAGGAAATGACGGTGACACTGTTCATCAGCAGATGTCCTAAATGCCTATGTTGAAAATTGCGGCGAAGTCCAGACAATGACTGTGTTGCAAGCGGCATTGCGCAGCTTCCACGTTAATTTTTATAATCAATCTGCAATATTTTCATGCTACATTTTCACCACCACTGGCATTTGTGCACACCTCATTATCAACAGTCCAGTTGCCATTTTCATAGTCTACCAAAACGCTGCTTTGCAGCTCTGCCAGACAGTGGCATGCATTTCGCAGCAAAATCACCTTTTGGGACACATTAACAAACTCACAGCACTATGCCTCTCCACCTCCGCCACTGCTAATGCCAGCGCGACAACATTTGGCATTGACAAATGCTTGTTTATTACTGGATGAGTGCCATCTGGTTTCAGTTGAACTCAGGAAAGACAGAGGTATTGGTGGTGGACCCTGGTTATAGGACGACAGGGGCATGGGCGGGAAAACCCTCAGGATTAAATCTAGGAGGACCCCGCTTATTGCCTTGGGCCAGGTGCGAAACCTGGGTGTGGTGTTGGATGAAGGCCTGACCCTGAGGGCACAGGTTTTGGCTGTAATCAAATCTTCCTATGACCATCTAAGGAACACAGCCCGGGTGAAGCACCTGGTCCCGCCCGAAGATCTTCCTACCTTGGTCCACGCCCTTGTCACCAGTCGTTTGATTATTGCAACGCCCTCTACCTAGGGCTACCGGGGGTAGATATCCACCGCTTGCAGCTAGTGTAGAATGCGACGACCAGGTTGTTGACTGGAATCGCTAGATCCAGTCATATAACACCTGTGCTGTGTGAACTGCACTGGCTGCCAATACAGTGGCAGGTTACCTTCAAGGTCGCGCTGCTGACCTGTAAAGCCCTACA
Organism: Neoceratodus forsteri; assembly: GCA_016271365.2. Taxonomy (NCBI): domain Eukaryota; kingdom Metazoa; phylum Chordata; order Ceratodontiformes; family Ceratodontidae; genus Neoceratodus; species Neoceratodus forsteri. Next base: position 81,349,033 of record JADMNL010000034.1, read on the forward strand.
TGAACAGGGACCCCACTACTTGAAAGAACTCTTATGCCCTTACTTCCCCACCCGTTCACTCCGATCCTCTGGCAAAGGATTGCTAGAGATTCCAAGGGTATTCCTGAAAACACCAGGAGGAAGATCTTTTTTCTTTATGGCACCTACTCTGTGGAATTCGCTACCTTGCCAGATACGAGAGAGCCAGACCGTAGAGGGTTTTGAAAAGTTATTGAAGACCCATTTATTTAACCAGGCTTTCGCCAGGAATTTATTAAGTGCACACAGATTTGTTTTGATTTTAAACTGTAATATTATGTGTTTTTATTGTGTAGTGTAAAGGCGCCCTAAGCAAGGGAACGGCGCCTTATATAAATAAAATGCTGATTGACTGATTAACAGACTACTCACTATACCAGTGTTACCACATAAAAACATGTCTGTTTATATTTTGTGATCAACACCTACTACATCTTTCCTGAACTTACGATGCAGTGGGAGGAGAGGAGTCTATTGCATCATAAGTGGCTGCACTGTTTTGGGGTGATCCTAATGTTCAGGAAGTATGCAAGAAGAGAAAACAAAAGATTTGAAAGAAGTTTGGTAATAATTATTCCTATTAGCATGTATTTCAGTTCTACTTAGAAGAGAAACAGATAAAATAACCAGCAACATTAATGAATTCTAGAGAATGTAAGCATTCATAAAATGTAGGTTTTCAACTAGAAGAATATGATGTAAAAGTGGTTGACAGTGTCCCTTTAACTTGAAACCTGGAGTGTCATTATTCATGCCATGACAAGTGGGGAGAACAGAATCAGAGCAGGAATAAAGATGCTTAAAGGGAGTCCAGGATTTCCCTCAGAGAAATGCACAACACACCACGCTACACATAAAACAGCAAGTTTGTCTGTATGTGAGATGCCACAACCTATGCCAGACACTGTACCCAGTACATCACCATCAGTCGGTACGAAACTGCAGACTAAGGTCAGGCTCTAGGAATATAACACTAATTTGGACCCATTTGCTGATGGTTCTGCAGGCACCCCACTGTTTGACCCACACTGCATATTCAATGGAGACATATACATTCATCTCCACAACAGTACCACTACAAAACGACACTATATTCGAATCGTCAAATCAGACTGGTGACTCTGATTAAAATACAGAATCTTCTGAAAGTGCTCCAGGACTTACGTTTAACTTCTCTTTTTACGTTTCTGTTCAGTTATCCCCCTCCATTGTATCCTTGTCCCCTTGTTGCTTCCTTCTACAGTACCTGTTTCCTACCCATCCCACATCACCCAAATCCTCCGAGATCTTTACCACCTGATCCCAACCCCCCCCCCAAAAAAACTGCATTTAATAAATGTTATAATAATGTACATCAATGCCCCTGTGATTTATTTGTAGTATTCATAGTGGTGGTGGGATCACGAGCAGTAGCAGAAGCACAGTGTGGGGAAAAAACTTAGAACAGTCAGGTTTGGTAAGAACTGCAATATATACGGGGTGCATTCCGTGGGAGATTGAGGAGGTGACCTGATCTTGGGTTTGGGGGCCGGGGGCGGATGGAATGACATGCTAACCGTGGCAGAGGAGAGAAAAAATATATATATATATATAAAAATCTCCTGAAAACAGCACTGGGTATGGCAATCATGTCACGAGGGCAGGCAACTCTGTCTTTCTACTGGACATCTCCCTGATGATCAGGTGAATCTTAGCAGCTAACTGGCACTTTTCTGTGTCACTGCTACGGTGGCCCCTCACTGACATGCTGATCACGGAGAATGCAGAGACTGATGGACGCCGCAGCAGTGAGCGAAACTGGCAAAAGCTCTAGTGATGAGTGAACTGGAAAATGAAGGGAAGAAAAATTAACTGCAAAAACTAAACGCTGAAACCAAGGTATTACAAAAAATAGTGCATTGGGAAGATGTAACACCATGTAAGGATTCCATGGTGTCAAGCATCTCAAAAGCTTCACTGTCAAGTTGGATGACAACAGATAGCATCGTAACAAATGGATTCCCCCGTACACTATTCTATTTATTTTATTTCAAAAGTTTCACTAGGAAAGACATATTGAGGGGGTACAGACAAAGTGGGCAAGCATTAAGGATGCAATACTTGAAGCAACATCCCATTGTGTTAGACAGAAAAGGAAGTGCAAAAGAAGAAGGAAACCACTTTGGTTCTCAAATACAGTAGCAGAAAAGGTCAGAGCCAAAAGGCTGGCCTTCAGGAAATATAAGGAACACAGCGGATGAAGATAGGAGGCATACCAAACTGCCCTAAGGGAAGCAGGTAAGGCAGTAAGGCAGGCAAAGTCCCAAACTGAGGAAACACTAGCACGAATAGTAAAAGAAGGTGACAAGACTTTCTATAGATACATTAGTGAAAGGAGAAAGTTCAGAGGGGTATTGTTTAATGGAGAAAAGGGAGCATGTGAGGAGGAGGACCCTGTAAAGGCATCTATCCTAAATAGATACTTTGCTCAGTATTTACTGAAGAGAAGGTAGGGCAGGGCCCACAGCTCAGCATCATGGACACAGAGGGGAGGAGGTGAGCACTACCCCTTCACAAAAGAAAGGGTCCTACAAGAGCTACAAGCTCAGGGTGGATAAGGCAATGGGACCTGATGGCATACATCCCAGGGTACTTAAGGAGCTAAAGGAGGAACTAGCAGAGCCATTAGCAGAATTGTTTAGTGAGTCTCTGACACAGGAGAGGTCCCAGAAGACTGGAGAAGGGTTTATGGATCCCGCCCACAAGAGTGGTAGCAGGAGGAGGCGGGGAACCAGACCGGTCAGTCTTACTTCAGTAGTGGGCAAGATTATGGAGGCAATTCCTTAGGAAAGGATAGCAACACCTGGAATCCAGGGGCACAGGATCCAAGACAGCATGGGTTTACAAAGGAAGGTCCTGTCAAACTAATCTCATAGATTTCTTTGACTGGGAACCAGAGTGGTGGACCAAGGGGAGCAGTTGATGTCGCCTACCTTGACTTCAGCAAAGCTTTTGACACTGTTCCACATAGAAGATTGATAAATAAGCTGGGTAGGCTCGGGGTGGGTCAGAAGTTGGTCAACTGGGTGGCAAACTGGTTGACGGGCAGAAAACAGAGTGGTGGTAAATGGTATACAGTCAGAAGAGATGCAAGTCACAAGTGGGGTACCTCAGGGATCAGTCCTGGGGCCAGTCCTCTTCAACATCTTCATTAGTGACCTTGCAGATGGACTAGAGGGTAAGGCTTGTCTGTTTGCAGATGACACCAAGATCTGCAACAGAGTAGATGATCCAGATGGGGTGAGCAGAATGAGAAGAGATCTGGATAAACTAGCAGAATGGTCAGAAGAGTGGCAACTGGATTTAATGCAAAGAAGTGCAAAATCATGCACATAGGGAAGAGAAACCCTGAAGCCACCTATAGGCTCGGAGGGGAGTTGCTAGCAGTCACAAAGGAAGAAAGAGACTTGGGCATCATCATCACTGATGACCTGAAATCATCCAAGCAGACCTCTAAAGCAGTAGGCAAAGGCTAGGGGGTGTTAGGGTGTATTAGTAGGGTATCACAAGTCGTAAGAGGGAGGTATAATCCTCTGTACAAGACACTGGTTAGGCCCCATCTGGAGTACTGCGTGCAGTATTGAGGCCACACCTTCACAAGGACATTAACAAATTGAGGCAGTCCAGAGAAGGGCAACCAAAATGGTGCATGGACTGCATCAGAAGACATATGAGGACAGATTAACGGAGCTCAATATGTATACCCTTGAGCAAAGGAGGGAGAGAGGTGATATGATCGAGGCATTCAAACACCTTAAGGGCATAAACAAGGTGAAGGAGTCTAACATGTTTAAATATAAGAAAATAGCAGGACAAGAGGACACAGCATGAGATTAGAGGAGGCCGATTAAGGGGAATGAGGGAAATTCTTTTCACAGAAAGGGTGGTGGATGCATGGAATGGCTTACCACAAGAAGTGGTGGCTATGAATACAGTGCAGGGCTTCAAACAGGCATGGGATAGGCATAAGGGAGCAATACAAATGACTATGAATAGATAGGCCACTGACAGAGCAAAGGCAATGGCACATTTATAAGGTAGAAAAAGAAATGGGCAGACTGGATGGGCCTTGCGGTCCTTATCTGCCGTCAATTTCTATGTTTCTATGAGATGATGTGTTCTGGGGGAGGGGAGGACAAATGAGGAACACTGAAACCGAGGTCCTTTCTGCCCATCTCTGGTCACTGTCAGGGTAGAAGTAAAAGACCCCATGGCACTTATCAATGAAGAATGGGGGGGGATCCCCGGTGTCATGGACAACATTCCCCATCAATAAAAACGAAGGCCCATCCAACCTGCTCCCCAAGGCACACTGGGAAACAAGCTGTCACAACTTTGTGTGCCTTTCATAGTCAAAAGTTGTCGCAAGTTAATGTGCCTTTCCTAGTCAAACATTACAAAAAAAAAAACAATAAAAGGTGAATAAGCATCATAAATAACTATTGTGCAAGAGCAAGGATTGTGAGTAGCAACACACATCACAGTACAAAAAAGTACTGGAGGATAACTGCATTTGCAATTACAATACAGTAAAGTGCTGGAGGGTAACAACATCTGCAGTGTGCAGAGGCAATACTGAGTTCAAGGAGGGAGCAAAGGTTGTTGATAGAGGAGGGTGGAAGAGGGGACTGCATTAGTGTAGGTGCAGGGTGATGGGGGAGCAGGGGTAGGAAGGTGGTGGGCAGCAGCACAGGAACTAAAATCAGGGACAACTGCAGGGGTAAGTAGTGAAGGCTCGGAGGAGAGAAGAGAGTGGTGTGAAGAGGCAGAGCAGATAGTAAGGGGTCGAGTACCCCATAGTTTGGTGAATCAGAAGGCAGCTATTTGTACTATACAACAGAAACATAGACACTGTTGCAGATAAGGACCTCCACGACCATCTAGTCTGCCCTTTAGCACTACCATAGTTTTTGGCATCTGACTTTACCTGGTCGATGGCTTTTCACCACTCCTTCCCACCACTAAGGTTCCCTTATGTCTGTCCCACGCATGTTTAAATCCCTCCACTGTGCTCACTCCCTCACCTCCTGTGGCAGACCACTCCATGTGTCCACCACCCTCTCTGTGAAGAAAAAACTTCCTCACATTTCCCCTTAACTTGCCACCTTCCAATTTCATATCATGCCTCCTCATTGTTGTACTCCTCCTGTACTGAAAGAGGTCTTCCCCTGCACTTTGTTCATGCCCTTGAGGAACTTGAATGTTTCTATCATGTACCCCCATCTCACCTCTCCTCTGGCAAATACATATTGAGGTCCTTCAATCTCTCCTCATGTCTTCTGGTGCAAGCCCTGTACCATCTTAGTTGCCCTTCTCTGGACCAACTCCACCCTGTCAATGACCTTTCGAAGGTGCGGCCTCCAGAACTGAACACAGTATTCTAGGTGAGGCCTCATCAGCGTTTTATACAGTGGCAACTCTACCTCCCATCTTCTGCTTGTGATACCTCGGTCTATGCACCCCAGCATGCCACTGGCCCTTCCTGCAGCATCTGTACTCTGCTTAGACACCTTCAGGTCATCTGAAATGATAACCCCCAGGTCCCTTTCTTCCTTGGTGATGGTCAGCAACTCTCCCCAAGGTTCCCACATCCCAGGTGCATTATTTTACACTTCCTTGAACTGAACCTCAGTTGCCACTCCTCAGACCATTTTTCAAGTTTCCCCACGTCCTTCCTCATTCTCTCCACCTCATCTGGAGTATTCACCCTGTTGCAGATCTTGGTGTCATCTGCAAACAGGCAGACCTTTGCCTCCAGCCCTACCAAAATGTCGCTAATGAAGACATTAAACAGGACTGGCCCAAGGACTGATCCCTGAGGTACCCGGCTGGTCACCCCCCTCTCCCCAGATTGAATCCCATTTACCACCACCTTCAGCTTCCTGTCCGTTAGCCATTTCCTAACCCAGTTTACCACCTTGTGCCCCATGGCTAGACTACACATTTTGTTAACCAGCCTTTTATGTGGGATGGTGTCGAAGGCCTTGCTAAAATCGAGGTAGGCAATGTCCACCCCCCCCCCCCCCGGATTTACTTCCTTTGTCACCCAGTTAAAAACATCTTTCAGATTCATCTGACATGACCTCCCTGCTGTGAATCCTGTTGCCTCGGATCCTGGGCACCGCTGGATTCCAAGTGTGCCACTATTCTTTTTTAAGCAGTGCCTCCATGATCTTACCCACTACTGAGGTGAGGCTGACCGGCCTGTAGTTCCCTGCCTCCTCCCTACTACCACTTTTGTGTAGAGGGACTACATGTACCCTCTTCCAGTCCTCTGGAACCACACCTGTGTTAAGTGACTTGGTGAACATGGCTAACAGGCACTGCTAGCTCTTTTCGCAGCTCCATTAATATCCTCAGGTGTATGCCATCTGGCCCCATCGCTTTGTCCACCTTCAGTTTTGTGAGCTCCTCCAGGACTCTCTCTCCGCTGTGAAAGGACGTGTACTAACCTCTCTCCCCCCTCTGTGTCGGTTTCCCTGCTGTGGTTCCTGACCCTCCCCCTCTACAGTGAAAATTGAACAGAAAACAGAAGACAATATAGCATAGTATATCATAATAAATGGAGAAAATTGAGTTTTACAGTCCACTATCTTGCTTCCACACCAACACTTAGGGTGCAGAGGGTACCTATACATTATACAGCAGTAATGACAATTTTTTCAAGGTTATCATACCAAGAACATCTTCATAATGTACATGACTCCACTAGGGGACAGTTGCTACATTGCGGCAGCTCTATGATCAGCTGTGTCCCCCCCCCCATACTGTAGTTTTTTCTCTCTAGCCAGTAGCGTGGCTCAGGGATATACCCTGGAACTCGTGTATGCCAAAATGGGCAATGTGCTAGACTAGACCAGCACTGTGTCAGAGGTAGATCCAGACCGGGTTAAATGACAGATAGTTAGGAGTAAGTAGGCTGTTCAATGTTAAACCCCAGTTTTTGCACTTTAATAACTTTGTTTTGGCATGCACGGTCAGGCTGTCAGAGTCTCAAGACATGAAAAGTTTTGTGTTCTGCCCTTCAAGGATCCAGCTGGAGCCATGCCACAGTCGGTGGTGCAGCACCTGCGAGGGGTAAGGGAATCTTTCTGTCAGTCAGTGGGATTTTCCACCTGATTTTTCTCTCCTTGAGGTGGAGCAGTGCCGTCAGTGGCATCACTATGCATGCACTCATACACAAGATGTTGTACGGCTGCCTCTCCTCGCCCCCCACCCCGCTGTGGTTCCAGTATTCCTCTCCCCAGCCACCACTACAGGCCAGGCTAATGCAGGCACCACCCCACCCATGGAGAGCAGTCCCTCAGACGTTCAACCCTCCTCCCACCGACCATTTGATGATCCAGACTTGGAGTGTGAATCCAGGTCACTGGCATCACAAGCAGTAGCGCTGACAGGCCCTTGCTAGATTGCCTTCCTAAAAAAATACTGAACATGGGTGCAATTGCTAGATCATGTGTGTAAATGAGTGATGTCACCATATCCTATACCTGAATACTACTTAGCTTGTCCCTCCCTGTGAAGTATGTACTGTGCTTCTCTACTGCTGTGCCTGAAAACAGGCTCTTGACTCAATGTACTTAACCCGCTGTCAAATTAATAAATGCACAAATAAACTTGAAGATGGTTCAAGTCTTTCATATTCATTAAATGAGGTCAATCTAGCTGTGTGGAGACTGGCATTTCTGTGTGACTCCAGCCCCAATTCCATGTTAAGGCTAGCTGACGTCTGCTCGTTATGGGGTCTGTGTGACTCCAGACCCCAATTCTGTGCTTAAGTTGTTATACGAATGAGCTTGTTATGAAGTCTGTGCATGACTCCACTCCACAGTACCATGCTGAGGCTAGCTGATGACTGAGCTTATTATGGGGTCTGCGTGTGACTCCAGCCCCTAATTCTGTACTGAGGCCGGCTGACGTTTGAGCTTGTTATAGGTTCTATGTGTGACTCCAACCCCAAGTCCGGGTTGAGGTCTGCTGATGACTGAGCTCATTATAGGGTCTGTGTCTGGCTCCAGCCCCCAATTCCATGCTGTGGCTGGCTGATGACTGAGCTCATTATGGGGTCTCTGTGTGACTTCAGCCCCCAATTCTGTGCTAAGGCTGTTTGACGACTGAGCTTGTTATGAGGTCTTTGCATGACTCCAACCCCCAATTCTGTGCTGAGGCCATCTGATGGCTGAGCTTGTTATGGGGGGTGTGTGTGTGACTCCAGCCCCAAATTCCATGCTGAGGTCTGCTGAGAGCTGAGCTTGTTATGGGGTCTGTGTGAGGCCCTGACCCCCAGTGCTGTGCAGAGACCAGCTGATGGTAGAATGTGTTATGGAGGTGAGGTTCATGACAGAAGAGTAGGGAAGGAGTGGCCCACATGCTATTCGCACATCTGCTGCCAGCTGACTAAGAAGCAAAACTGGTGTTTGCTGCGAAGGCAGACACTTGCTCACCTGCCCCACTCCATACCCACCCAGAGGTAGGATACATCAGTGGTGAACCTGACTGTAAGGGGTCGGGGGGGGGCAAAGAAGAAAAAGGGGAAAAATGAATATCTAAACAAAAAAGAGGACAAACAACAGGGGTGATAAATACTGACCGGTTGCGCAGAAGACAAAACTGACCAATTGCCCCTATGTTCATCAGCCTCACAAAACGCTGTGTCCCTACACAGTTACCTTAAGCTGGTGCTGTGTCTCTGCCCCTCACCCAGAAGTACAGCAAGCACCAAGCCATGCCTTGGGGGTTAATCCATGATGAGTAGTAAGGGAACAGTGAGTCGAGCTAGTGCCGGGACCTTGAGCGGGGGAAAGGCACAGGGCGAGCACCAGATAATGTGCAAGGCATGAGGAAGCAAAAACGGAGAATATTAAATAACAACCAATCATTAGGCCAGGACTGCCTTACCTGACTGAACAGGTGAACCTCCCCCGCCCTCCAGGACCCAACCGCCAAGACCTTTCTCAAACCAGAATGCAATTGCGCTACAGCTACTGCAGGCACAGTGGTGTTAGTACGTGGGTTATGCTGCCACTAGAACACACACAACTGTTAGACTTGGTGTTAGAGACGCAGAGTCAAAGTTGGACACCCAAGTGTGGGCTCTACCTGAGCTCAGCTGGGACTGGTCTAGAGGTTTCACACCCCATGCAACACCTGGCTTTACATTATTCATCTCCAAGTCTTCATGCAACCACAGCAGGAAAACAAAAAAAGGCAGGAGAAAGGAGACAAAGGGTTAGTGAGAAATCTTGGTGTATAGCTTGCTACAGTATCAGCTGAAAGGCTTTAACAACTGCAATATTGTGTAAAGCAAAAAACAGGGATTTTACAGAGAGACCTTTCACATTATAATAACCAAAAAATCCTAACAGGTCCCAAACACTATCACAATTTACTGGTGCAGAGTCATAATGGTGCAGATTCCTAGAGGCACAAAGTAGTACTGACATAAGTCGTACAGGTGCAAAGTAGTACTGACATCGATCGTACAGGTGCAAGGTAGTACAGATGTCAAGTTGTACAGGCACAAAGTGGTAATGATGTCCAGTCATGCTGGTGCAAAGTTGTACTAACATCAGGTCTTACAGATGCAAAGCAGTAGACATCAAGTCATACAGACACAAAGAAGATGGAACAACCGCATTGCAGCAATGTCCTGTTTTGTGCTCTGTCCATAGCAAGCCTTTCCCTCTGTGGTTGCTCAGTGTCTTGTGACTGTGCAGGGAAACGTGGGGGCTGGTATGAGATAATAAGCCACTGAGCCATGCTCATTAATTGGTTAGCCTCCGCACATGCTCATCCTCAAGCAACAGCACCCCTTTGATAGCAGAAATACTAAAATCAGTTCTATGGGGGGAGGGGTGCAGGATTGCAGACGGGAACACAAGTTTTGATTGGGGAAAGTATGACGAGGCATGCAGTGCCAGCGACCAGCACCAATGAGGAACAGAGTAGGTGGGGCAGGATCCACTATACCCCAGGGAGACACGTGTGGCCGAGGTTGTGGGCGAGCCACCGGAGCTCCAACACGTGACCAGAGCTGCAAGATAAACATTAAGTGTCGTCCCACAGGCACAGAAAGGTATGAGGAGGCGGGCTGATGGGGTAGGGGAAGCTTATGGTGGAGGTACATACACATGGGGCTCTGGGCAAGGCAAAGCTCCGTTCCATGTATCTGGCATTACGCATCATGCCCGGACCTCCAGAGTGTGTAGTGCAAGCCTGTATGTTTGCTGGCGTATGCCTCCTTGTTTGTAAGCTCTGTAAAGACTGAGTAATGCTATGCAGTAACAACAGAGGAGACTCGATGGACCATTAGTTCTCTTCTGCCTTTTATCATCGACGTATCTCTGTTCATGCCACTGAACATCTGGTACGCATATCTGCACTGCCCCTTAGTTGACAGGGAGACTCTCCCCAAGTGACTAAGGCTTCCTTTGTGTTAGTAGTTGGTCAGTGTAGCGGCTTTTTGCCACCACCAACCATGACTGTGTGCAGAGCCCAAGATTTAAACTAACCCCCCTTCAATCATTCTAACCATTAAAATACTGGTACTGAATAGCTTCTCTATTGTAACTCACCAGAGTCTATTGCTTGGGGATGCCATCATGTCATATCCATGCGTGTGTGACATCCCAATCCCTGGAGATTCTCACAATGTCACAAATAATGAACCGGGCTTTGCAGCAGGCCCGAGCACTAGAGTAGGCGGGTTGTGATCAACAAAAGATACAAACGTCTTCACTGCTTAGCATGATTGGGGAAGCAGTATGAAAAATGCACTTAAATCAACTGGAATTTAGGGTTAATGCAGCAGGTTTCAAAGCAACGTCACAGTGTGACAGCCTCTTTTTAAAAGTTTGAAACTCCATTTCAGTGTTTAATGTGCCCCCAAATGAGGGAGTTATAAACATTCACACTATGACAACTTCTTAATTGTTCCCTTTCCCAGATACCTGTTTATCCCTCACTGAGATCTGCAGTCTAGCTAGTGACAAGGGCCAGCTGACCAGGTACAGCATTCTATGCATCACTTCTAGCACACACCACTAGGGCTTCTGGAAAGGGGGTGGGACAGAATGTCCTTAGCCTAAACGAGCAACAAGCCATACTGAAAGAAGACTTGGACTTTGTGGGGGACAGAGCAATGCCATACCAGTAAACGAGCTCAGGGCAACATCTTCATTTTTTATACCGTGGGCATTTGAGAAATTAAACAAAACAACAAACTAAAATAAAAAATGTAGAGAAAATGCTAACTGGGAGAGGCATTTCCAACAATTGATTTAAATCGGCTGGTTTTCAAAGTATTGCTGTATTCAGATATGGAGTGACCATCACTGTTTTAAGCCCAGAAAAAAGGTTACTCACCTGTAGCTGTAATTCTAGGCATGGTATACAGTTCACAGCCACACACTGGCAGATCCACTGGAAGTGCTGATTCATTGGACGTCTTGAAGCTAAGCTCCTCCCATCACGTGGATGGTATATCCCCTGACTCTGTCCCGTGACATCAGATCTTTGCATGCTGGAAGCAGAGATCCACGCCCCACCTGCCAGGAGAGGCCAGGTGGACTGTATGGATGTTAACTGTATCCCACTACTAGAACTACAATTACAAGTGAGTAACCTATATTTTGCAGGGCATGGATACAGTTTACTGTCCACACTCTGGCAGACTCCTAGCAGTTCTCTGGGAGAAGGGGGCAGAGTGTGAACCTCTATATGGAGAACAGAGACTGGAGAACTGAGGTCCCAAAAGCAGTATCCTGACAAGACTCAAGGTCGATGCTGTAGTGGTAAATGAAGGTGTGTGCTGACAGGTAGCAGCAGCCCTACAGACTTTCTGTATGGGTATGTCTCTGGAAGCAGCCCCCCTCACCCCCCACCCCCAAGTCAGGGGTATGTCTGGTGCAACAAGCCACATGAAGCTCTGTACCAGTCAACCTATAGCAGAGGTCAATGCAGGATGTGATACACCTGCCAATCATTCAGTTTGCTACTGGTCTGCCAGGCACAGCTTCAGCTTATGTTACAAACAGCTGGCAAGCCTCACCCCGAACTCCAGCCATGCACTCCTTATAATGACAGTGCCCTCCACAGGTCCAGAGTATGGAGCTTGTAGTTGGCCTCTGAAGAAGGGTTGGTAAAGTATACCGAAAGGTTCATCATCTGGTTATGGTTGAACTCTGATGCTACCTTTAGGAGGAACTTCAACTGAAGGCCACCAAGAAGGCCATCTTCCATGACAGGTCAGACATTTCAAACATGTGCACAGGCTCAAATGGCTTGCCCATGAGCATAGCCGGCACCAGCAGCAAGTCCCATGGCAGTAGTGGTTTATGCACCTTCTCCTAGGCCACCGTCAGCTTACCAGCCCATGCCTGGTAAGCAGAGGTGGCTGCAAAGTGCACCTTAAGGATCATCGCTCACAGTCCCAAAAGAGAATGAGACCAGAGGTATTCAAAGATGCTTGCCAGAGGGCAGGCAAAGGGATCAAGCTTTTTTGCCCCGACACCAAATGGAGAACTTCATACATTTAAATACATAGCATCTGTGAATTGATTCTTTTTGGGAGGCCTCCACAATGTGGAGCACGTCTTCTGACAGATCCGAGGCCTGAAACTGTAGCCACTCAAGTACCAAGCTAAGAGGTGTAGGGATGTCAGGTCCAGGTGCAGGACCGTCCCTCGTGGTCTGGTCAGCAGATCTGGGTGAAGGGGCAGCTGCCACGGAGGTCTGCTGCTGAGGCTGAGGAGATTTGGGTAACAGAACTGCCTTGGCCAGTCTGGAGCCATCAGGACCATCCATGCTTTGCCCATCCAGGCCTTGACTACCACTCCGTGGAGCAAGAGGAAGGGAGGAAAAAAATTACTCACCACAGTAATGTTGTTTCTTCTAATGGAGTCTTGCTATATTCTGACATCATGCAGTTAGCCCCAGCACTTGAACTGCCCCAGAGAGGAAAGAGTTAACTCTATGCAGAAGCATAGAACGTTGAGCTCAAGTTCGGTTTTCAAACCTCTGTCTGTGGTACTTCCCAGTGTAAACCGTCAGATTCTTATGAGCAAACTACTGTAACTAAGTACTATACTATGGAAACTGTTCAAAACATATAGCCAAACGGCAAAACATTTGGGTCCAAAAAGACTCAAGTTGAGAACCCAAGAAGGAAAAGTAGTGACAATATTTAACTATAAAAACACAAGAAAAGTAACAATAACAGCTACCCCACCCTTAAGAGGGAGGGAGGTACAAGGTACAACCCTGAGGTGCAACACTGTACTTGCCAGCCGACTTCCCAAAAACTAGGTTCTGAGAGGGAAGGCAGGGGGGAGGTCAGAATACAGCAAGACTCCATTAGAAGAAACATTACTATGGTGAGTAATTTTTTCTTCAAACACAAAGTCTTGCCATATTCTGACATAATGCAGACTACCAAGCAGTTCCCTATGGAGGAGGGAATGCAGAACCTACTTTGGGAACAGGCTCTGCAGTACTGCTGTGCCAAACCTAGCATCACTCCTAGCCTGGATATCCAGAGAGTAATGCTTGGTGAATGTATGTACTGTTTTCCAGGTGGCTGCGTTGCAGATCTCAAACAAGGGTATATCTCAGCCAGAGTGGCAGCTATACCCCTAGTCGAGTGAACCCTCAGACCTGGAGGGGGGTGTTCTACCCAATTTGTCACAGCAGAATTGTATACAAGAGACAATCCACCTGGCAATAATTCTTTTACTGGCAGGATTACCTTTCCCCACTTCACTATAAGTAAGAAAAATTGAAGACAGTCATTTCTGTGTGCCTTAGTATGCTCTATGTAGTAGCTAAGAGCCCTTTTAACATCCAAACGGTGTAATCTTTCCCCTGAAGAATGGTCAGTGAAAAACACAGGGAGAGAGATAAATTGGTGCAGATGAAAATCCGATACCACTTTGGGCAAGAACATCCTATTGGTTCTTAGGACCACTTTATCTCTATGGAAGGATATGAAGTTAGGTTCAACTGACAGGGCTTGTAGTTCACTAATCCACCTGGCAGAAGTAATAGCTACCAGGAACACAGTTTTCCTGGTCAAGTACTTCAACTCGGCCGAAGCCAGAGGTTCAAAGGGTGGCTGCATAAGCTGAGCAATGCAGACATTAAGATCCGAATGCAGAGTAGGCTTTCTAAAGGGAGGGTTAATGTGAACCAGACCTTTGAAAAACTTCCTGAAAACAGGGATGAGATGCCAGGGAAGGGCCCTTCCCTGCTGAAAGGAATGCAGAGACAGCTGCTAGATGAACCTTCTGAGTGGCAGGCCTAAGGCCTAGACCATTCAGATGAACCAGATAATCTAAGGCTGTGGAGATGTCTGCAGAATCAGGCCTGATGCCTTTCTAAGAACACCAAATACTGAACCTCTTCCATTTGGAATTGTAAGTTTTTCTAGTGGAAGGTTTCCTGGAGACCTTCAGAATATTCATAACTCCCTGAGAGAGATGTAGTGCTGCATATTCTATCTCTTCAAGAGCCAGGCCCTGAGGTTGAGAGATTGGAGATTGGGGTACCAGATCCGCCCCTGGGAGGAGGACAGGAGATTGTATTTCCTGGGAAGAGATAGGGGATGTGACACTGTCAAGGACAGCAGTAGAGGATACCAAGGCTGTATGGTCCAATCTGGAGCCACTAGTATCACTGTACAGGGTTGAGTTCTGATCTTGATCAGAACTCTGAACAGCAGAGGGAAGGGAGGGAAGGTATAGAGAAACCTGCCCTTCCAGTCCAAAATGAGAGCATCCAGGGGTACTGTCCCCAGGACTGGAGATCTGCAACAAAACAGAGGAAGCTGATGATTGTCCGGTGCTGCAAAGAGATCTGTCTCTGAAGTGCCCCACCTGGAGAAGATGACCTTCAGGATGTGAGGATCCAGGGACCATTCGTGATGTCCCTATGAAATTCTGCTCAGGGCATCTGCTAGTACATTTTCCTTTCCTGGAAGGTGAACTGCTACCAGGGAGGTCTGCAAAGAACAGGCCAGAGACCACAGCTTCATGGCTTCTGTGCACAAGGCCATGGACCGAGTGCCTCCCTGCTTGTTGATGTATCACACTGCGGTAGTGTTGTCTGTTCTGACTTGGACCACCTTGCCCTTGACTGAATCTGAGAAGCTCTGAAGGGCTAAGAAAACTGCCCCGAGTTCCAGGAGATTGACATGAAGGAGAGACTCCTGTGGAGACCAGACCCCTTGAGCTGCCATGGCTCCCCAACCTAGGAGAGAAGCATCCGTAGTTAGAACTACTGATGAGACTTGAGGGAGAAATGGAACTCCTTGTCTGAGGTTGTCCTGGTCCAGCCACCACTGGAGAGCTTGGACCAGAGTCTGAGTCACTGGAATCAGTTTGGTGAGAGAGTCCTTTCTCTGTGACCAAAAGGACCTTAGGTGGAACTGAATGTCCCTCATCTGAAATCTGGCTCCCTGTACCACTGCAGTGGAGGCTGCCAAGTGGCCCAGGAGTTGGAAGAACTGTCTCACTTGACGAGAAACCTGAGGTCGAAAAGAGGAAGCAAGATCTACTAGGGCCTTCACCCTTGCCAAGGGAAGGAAAGCTTTTGCTTGGATAGTATCCAACTCTATCCCTATGAAGGTGAGAAGCTGTACTAGTTCGAGGACAGATTTTGGAAGATTGAGAAGAAACCCCAGAGAACTAAGCAAGTCCTGGGTGGTTTGCAGAGCTGACCTGACCTGATGACTGACCTACGATTAGCCAGTCATCCAGATATGGAAAAAAGGTGATACCCTGTCTTCTGAGGTAAGCCACTACTACTGAAGGCACTTTGTGAACACCCTTGGAGCTGATGTTAGGCCCGAATGGCATGGCCCTAAAATGATAATGGCCTGAAGGCAGCTCGAACCTGAGGTATTTTCTGTGGGAGCACCTGATAGGGATATGGAAGTAGGCATCCTTAAGGTCCAGGGATGCTAGCCAATCCCCTGGCCTAGGTCCAGGATGGGTCGCCACTCCCCTGTTTTCTTTGGGGTAAGGAAGTACCTGGAGTACAGGCCTCTTCCCCTGTGCTGAGTAGGAACCTTCTCTACAGCTCTGAGAGCCAGGAGAGTGGAAACCTCTACCTCTAGGGCAAGGGTTTCTGAGATTGATGCAGGTGGAAAAGACCTGGCCTTCCTTTTTGGGAACCTTCTGAAGCCGAGGGCCAGTCCCCTGACTTACTACTTCCAGGACCCACTTGTCTGAGGTCACAGACTTCCAGGCCTGAAAGTAGTAAGCCAGCTTGCCTCCTACTAGGATTGGGGAGTCGACCCGGGCTGACACTTCAGGGTGTCTGCTTGGCAGGAGCCTTAGACTGGGAGGAGGAAGCAGCCCTGCTCATCCCCCTCCTGCCCCTCCCTCGGAAAAACACCCTCTGTGGGAAAGGAAAGGAGAGGAGAGGAGGCCTGGGCTTGGTGAAAGGGCCTGCCCCAGGACTGCTGCTTTTGTGGAGTAGCTTGCCTTTCCTTGGCCTGTGCACTCCTGTAAGTGGTCCTGTATTCATCCATTTTCTTCATGTAAGCCTCTGTCTGCTCCCCAAACAGAGAGTTACCAACTACAGGAAAATCCATAGCCTCAGTCTGGGTATCCTGTGATAGGCTAGTACATTTGAGCCAAGCATATCTTCTGAGAGACACAGATGTAGCCATGACTCTAGATGCCACATTATTGGAGTCCACAGCAGTATGAAACTGTACTTTAGATGCCTCAATTCCATCCGCAGCCACCTCCTCCAGCTCCTTGACTAGCTGGGGGGAGGCCTGTTTAGCCAATTCCAGAACAGTATCCCACCCGGACTTCTGGTACCTGGCTATGTAGGCCATATAGTTTGCCTGCCTGAGTCCCAAAGAGGATGCCAAATATTGTTTTTTTGGCCATGGCATCAACTTTCCTGGAGTCCTTGTCTGGGGCGTGTGAAGCCAAAGGAATGCTAGCCCTGTCACAGGCTCACAACATGGCTGCTATGAGTATAAAGGAACTCCGCACCTGAGCATGATAACATATACCTCCTGTCCATTCTTTTATCCACAAGAGGTAATGAGTTAGCAGTTTGTAAAATCTTTTGTGTCTGTTTCCCCAAGGACTTATGAAGAAGGATAGACAATCTTTTGGACTCTGTCCATCATTTCCACAAAATCAGGCTCTTCTTCCTCCTCAGCAGCTTCAACCATAGGGAGCTGGAGGGTTTCGGCCACCTTCTTGTAGAACAAGAAGTGTGAAGGGGACTCAGAAAGCCTGGGAGGGGGACATTAGAGGGCCTGTCTGGGGAGATGTCCAGTTCAATGGGCATATCCAGACCCCCCAGGTCATCTTCGTCTTCATCATCTGGATGGTCTTTGTCTCCCTCCCACTACTCATAAAAAGTATCTGGATCGTAATCTGAAGGAAATGGAGCAGACCGAACCGACTGCCTAACCGGTGGTAACGGTTTGGACGTAACCGGGCGAAGCGATTGAATAATGCTAATCGCTTTGGCTATTTTGTCCGTGGTTGGAGTATACGGTACTGGATCAGAACCGGCAGACTTTCGTTTCCTTTCTGACAGAACTGGCCCCTCAGAGTTGGCTCTCCTTTTGCCGGAGAAGGTATCGCCTGGGTCAGTACACACCTCCTCAGGTTCGGCCGTAACCGAACCAGGCTGGCCAGCTGGATCTACGGACTTCTCGGCCTCCCTTTCCTTCAGCCTACTCAATCTTTTTTCTACAGCGGCTTTGGGAAAATTTTTGCAAATTTGGCAGTCTGACTTGAGGTGGTCAAACCCCAGAAAATAAACACAGATGAGGTGGGGGTCGGCCTTGGCAAAGGCCTCCCCACACTCAGTACAGTGTTGAAACCCAGTGGGACCGGTTTTCTTCTTGGGTTTCTCAGACATGGCCAACCTACTAAATTACCCTATAGCAGCTTTCAAGCCAGGTAATAAATAACCGACCGGTTACAAACCGTGTCATGGGTTTTGAAAAAAAAAAAAAAAGAAACAGAAAAGGCCCGGTGCTTTTGAAACCGATCCCAGAAAAATTCAGTTTTTAAAGTAGAAATAAGGTCGGTTCCTAACCGGACTGACTGATAAGAAACCGAAGAAAAGAACAATTTCCAGTTTTACCAAAATAAAACAGTCACTACCTACTACACTACGTGTACTGTAGACAGAAGCTGGAAATCCGAAAAAATAACATACAGAATGGTTTAAACTGAACGCTTTTTAAACTTTACCGAACCGAGCAGAGGAATCTCTGGAGCGACTTCACTGTTAGGCGGAGTAAAGAATCTGACGGTTACACTGGGAAGTACCACAGACAGAGGTTTGAAAACTGAACTCGAGCTCAACATTCTATACTTCTGCATTGAGTTAACTCTTTCCTCTCCGGGGCAGTGCAAGTGCTGGGGCTAACTGCATTATTTCAGAATACAGCCAAGACTTCATGTTGTTTGAAGGAAGGCATACACCAGGCCTGTGATCCAAGGCCTTGGAAAAGCATCCCCCAACAGTGTCCTGACTGTGGGGGGGTGGGCACAAAACAGCCTCAGTTTGTCATTCTTCTGGGAGGCAAACAGATCCATCACAGGAGTGTCCCACAAGGAGAACAGGTGGTTCACCACTTCCTGATTCAGAGGCCACTCAAGCAATGTCTCTCCCACCTGGGTGAAAGAATCAGCCAGCTGAATGTGAACTGCTGCAACATAAGACTGCCTGGGTGTACCCTATCTGTTCCTTACCTGCTGTCTGCCTCTGGTCTTGAGATACCCTGTTTTCTGGTTGTGTAACACCCTGTAATCATTTTTTACCTCGAATGTATATACCTTTGTAAATTCTGATTTTTACAGATGTTTTATATTATGACCTATTTTTGCTGTATCAGTTGTTTATTATGTCATATCTACTTGTATACACTGTGTCTTATGTCCCCTGAATTTTTATTATCCAAGTAACCTTTTTGGATAACTGGACATTTGTGAAAACAGGCTTTTTTGCTCACATACCTTTCCAGTATAAAATAAACTTGATTGATTGAGATCTGCACACAGACTGCGCACGAGGGTCCAGGTACAGAGGGCCTCCCAATACAAGACAGTGTGTTCCACCTAGTCTGTTCAGGTACAACATGGTCATGGTGTTGTCCGTCTTGACCTGCACAACTGGATCCCTGACTAGAAGAGCAAATTCCTTCAGTGCAAGCCACACTGCATGCAGCTCCAGCAGGTTTTTATGTGGTGCTGGGACTACAGGGGTGACCAGAACTGGTGGGCTCTGTGGTCTCCCAGGTATGCTCCCCACCCCAACAGAGACGCAGCCATTGTGAATGTGGTGGCTGTTTATAGGTGGAGAAATGGGATTCCTTCCTCCAGATGTTCTGGGACCAGCCACCACTGGATGTGATGGCATCCCACATCAGCTGGGTCTCTGCGACCAGCTGGTCCAAGTGGCCTACACATTGGGACCACTGATGGCCCAAATCCAACTGCAGGTGGTGTGTCCGTCAGTGGACCGAACTGACCACACCTATGCAGGACACCACATACGTCAGCAACTGCAGGAAATCCTGGGCAAGGCATGAAAACCCAACCTGAAATGATCTATCACAGAAGGTAAGATCTGATGCCCAGTCCACAAGGAGGTGGGCCTTGGCATGCAGGAAGTCTAGTTCTGCCCCGATGAACTAGATCGCCTGCTGTGGTACCAGTTCAGACTTGTCCAGGTTGACCTTCAGGCCCAAGTCTCAGCAGGTCTATAGAGCCAAATCTCTGGACCTCTCGACGGTCTCCTTGGACAGCCCGGCCGGCAGCTAGTTGTCCAAGCAGGGATACATCCTGACGCCTTGGTGCCACAGGAAGGCTGCCACCACTGCAGTGAACTTGATGAAGACCTTGGGCACCAAGGAGAGATCAAAAGGTTCCAGCAGTGGGACGGTTTGGAATGGGATGTGGAAGAATGCATCCTGGAGGTCCAGGGAGCAAACCCACATGTTTTGTTCTAGAGACAGAATGATCCGATTCAGGGTGACCATCCAGAATGTGTGTTGCCGCATGAACTGGTTCAGATCATGAAGATCCAGTATGGGATGCCAGCCCCCCATCCATTTAGGAACCATGATGTACCTGGATACGTAACCTTGACTGGCCAGGGCATATGGGACACAGGCTAGAGCTGCTTTTGTAAGGAGCTGGGCGATGTCCTCCCAAGGGGTAGACAGCGCAACCTGCAACATCCTGGACTCCAGAGAAGTGTGGAGTCCTTAAGCAGGGCGATCCTCAAAGTCCACAGGTAGCCTTTTGCCTACCACTTCTAACATCCAGTTGTCCATTTTGATAGTGGACCAACATGACAAAAAGTGACAACCAACCTCCGATATGGAGTGCAGACAGGAACAACATGGGTGGAGGGATGACACTTCCCAACCCATTAATGTACAGATTTTGCGGGGACACCAGCTGCTGTAGCCCGAGGTGCACCACCACCCCTGCCCCAGACTCTTTTGGGACCTTGGCCACCTAACAAGTGTAACCCCCCCCTACATATAGGGGTTCCTAAAATGTCTTCCTGGACTGCCTAATGCCCATTGTCAGGATAGTGTCCGGTGTCTGCAGTAGTCTAATGTGTCTGCATGAGAGTGCTCTATTAAGCCTCCGTGCCTGTCTCTTTAAGAGAGCTGTTATTGTGTGTGAGAAAATTAGTCTGGACTGGGTCCAAATAATTAAGGCTCGAGACCAGCCAGACAGTCCATTTTTCAGCTCCATTCTGCAGTCGTTATTTGTGCAGAGGGAGCTCTGTTAGGAACTGTGATTATTTGCTGTTTATCTGCTATAGTATTAATAATACAGGAGTTTGTCTAACCTGCTTTCCATTGCAGCTTGAACTTTTGCATAAGAGCTACGATCTTGGTTCTGGACTGCCAGAGTTGGACCAACTGAACCTCAGGGGACCTAAAATGGAGACTGTCCCCAGAGGTCTTGTGGGATTGAAATCTGTAGGAGTTGTAGTTTCAAGTGTTTGGTGCCTAAATGGACCTGGAGGGGGAGCCCTTGCTGTGATGGACAGTTATCTCAGCCAGCCAACCAAACCTTCTGGATTACTGGGAATCCCCAGAACTGCTGAAGCACAGAGTCAATTGTGAGTTGGAGTTTGGACAGTGAACAGATGGAGTCATCGAGCAGCTGCTCCTGCGTAGGAGTGCAGGAGAATCAGCAGGAAGGCTGTGCTGGCCTGCCGGCCAAATCTTCCAGTGTGAAGAACTGCTGTGTGTGAAAGTCAGACTTTATTCGATTTCCTGATCAAGACCTGAAACCTGAAGAGAAAAGTGTGTTATTGCTGCCTACAAGTGGACCGAAGACGTGCTCCAGAAGTGATCGACCTGCCAGGTATTGAAGTGAGCCCCAGATCGAGAGGTTTGCGCAGAGACACTGTGATTTGCAAACACACTTTATTCAAACTGCGGCAAGTTACTTTAAAGTGTTACAGATGTGCTGAATGTGTTGTGTGGGTCGCGATCTGGGTCCCCACACCAAGTTCTGTTACGCCAGCTGGAGGCTGTTCCAGCACTCATCACGGACTTCATCCGAACCATCCACTCTGCCTGGGCCCTGTCATGTCGGCCTAGGCCGCTGCTCCAAACTCAGAGACATTTCTAGCAAAAGACCCGCTTGGGGATTCATAAAGGCCCTACTTCCCCTGACAATCCAGTACAACATCCTGAGGTCTTCGTTTCGTCTGTCCTGCATCCTGGTTTGGGTAGCATGAGTATAAACAGGGTAACTCCCTGCATTATAAGCTAAAATCACTGTGTGTCATCTGATTTGTTTGTTTGGGTTTACAACGAACTGAGCCATCCGACTCTGGATTACCAATTCTGGGTTGATGTGCATGCTAACTGTTTTCTTTCCTAAGGGCCCCAACAACAACTGCAATGCCAGCCTACACCAGGCAACGCTTGAGGCTAGCCTGTTCTCCAACTGGGAACCCAGGGTTGTGGGACTTGGTCAGATGGACTTACAAGTGCATGCTTTACCAACCTGAATATAATCAGATTTGCCAATCATGGCTAAATTTACGCCCCACCCTTGTTCACATCCCCCTGAATAAATCAGATTGTGTTTTTTCACGTTTAACTTGGCTAGTGTGCACCTTCCTGGTGGGGATATTGTACTGCCATTGTATTGTTGTAACACTGGTTTTATTTTCCAGGGGGTCTCCAGAGCAATTGCAGCAGATCCAGCCCTGGTGGTAAGTGCAAGGAGTGTGAGCATATCATTACTGTCATATGGTACATGTGATTGTAATATTGCTGAACTGTGTAGGCCACTAGAAGGGTTGGTGGGTGGTTATAGCATCCTGGGCTATACCAACAGCAGTCACGCTACCCCAAAACCATTCCTCCAGGTGGAGGCACCCGTTCACTGAGCATAGACCCCGTAACCTGTGCATAGTCACACAGGCAGGGGTAGTATACCATAGAATAGCACCACCTAGGGGTTACACAAGGGTTTCAGGTGCCAGGTCTGGTACTGCCCCTGCTGGATTGCTGACAGTTAGACTGTGGCTGAAAGGGCCAATACTGAAAAGCCTTTTTCTTGGGCTTTAGTTTCTGGTCCTTCTGGGATGATGCCATATAGTAAAGGGTAGCACTGGACTTCTCTATATGCATGAGATGTCTCTCCACCCCAGGGCCAAAGAATTAGGTGCCAGGCATGGCATAGGAGTCACCCATGTTCAAGGCCATATGAAGCTGGTGTTTAACCAGATACTGACCTAGGTCTCAAACAGTCTTCACCGGCAAAAAGAAGTGAGGGAGGATTTCAGTCAAAGACTCTGAACTGGGAGTGACCGAAGCTGGCCATCATGACAGGATAACTTGCCTGATGGAGACCCAAAGAGACCACAGCATAGATCTTATTGGTGGAATGGTCAATCTTTCTGGACTCCTTGTATGGAGGCTTGTCCACAGCCCCTTGTCCCCCGTTATCAGCAGAAGGCTGAGTAAGAAACCAGCCCTTCAGCTGAAGGTTGGTCCGAGAACCCAGAAAGGGATCCAGTAGGGACCGTGTACTTGTGAACCATATGGGTGGAGGGTGCCATGCAGGATGCCGGATGTTGCAAAAGCTCCAGGGTCGGTCCCAATATGGCCTTAGTCATGGCAAAGGCAACCCCCAAGGATTCATCCCTGTTCAAAATGTCCATGAAAAGTTACTTGATTGTCTTCTGGACTGGTTGTAGCAGGAAGTTCATGGACTCTGATATAAATCAGATGAGAACTCTGAAAGATACCGGTCCATGGTCGGTGGTCAGCTCCTCAACTGAGCCATGGTTGATGATGCGAGTCCTAGAGGAGGCCATGGACGAAAAATCAGAGTTGTCCAAGGACTCCTCAAAGTGTCCCTCAACCATTTCTCGATGTGAACCCCCCTGGAGTCCTTGGACTGGGTGATATCCACCAACAACTGGTCTGGCAAGCCAGCTGCTGGCCAGGCCTTCTTCGTCGGAGTGCCTTCTTTGGCTGCAGTTGTGGCAGCTCCACCTGAAGGGGTAAGGAAGCAGTTCCTGGAAGCATTTGTGTGGTGTGGACCAGTGAGGGCATCAGTGGCAGCTGCCAGCTGACCAAAGGTCCAAGGGGTACAGCCCCACCCCACAATGGCCCACTGTTGCCAAAGAGCCTCCTTGCAGCACCAACGCATCTTCCATCAGCGCCTCTCCTCACCTGAGGTCGAGGAGAGCAGATAGTGATGCCTCCTGGTCAAGTGGGACTGAGAGTGGGAATGCCTCGATTGAGACCTCGACCGATGATCAGAAAGTTGATGCTGAGGAGAGCCTTCCGGCTAGCCATGGTAGACCACACGACTGGCAATATTGAGTCAGACAGGCCTGTAAGGTTCAACTGCCGATGGAGGCCACTCCAGAGGTGAATCAGTCGGAGACACTGGCTGGTTCACGTCCCGAGTGAAGATCGGGACCACTGGCATCTGAGAGATCGAATTCTCTAGCTCATCCAACAGCCAGTCCATAGGCTTAAGAAAGATTTCCATGGCCTGCTTAACCAGAGTTGAGGTTGACAAGTCTAGATGGGGTACCAAGGGTCTCTCGAGCTTCCCCTCAACCAAAGAGGTCTCAACCAAAGTTGAGTGGTTGGGGGAGTTAAGGGATTAGGAGGCCCTCGACTTGCAGCCCTTGCATTTCTTGCCACAGTGTGCAGAGCTCCCCCAGAGTCTGAAGGGCCATGCACATTTCACGGAATCCCTCCGTGAAGACTCTCTTACACCGGCCCCTACTAGAAGTAGTGTCGAGACCAAGGAGGTACCCACTGCAGCGGCCGCCACTTCCTCCTCAAGAGCCACAAACTGGGATGCAGATCCAGCAACTGCTGAGGCCTTCTTATGGTCCTTAGGCCAGTCTTTCTGATCCTGCTCTGAAGGCTGGCCAAGCGTAAGTCGGTGCGCTTTCAATCCTGGAAGGATTCAGGAATAATTCAGAGACATGGACCGCACCCAGCCATGTTGTGCTGCCCACCCGGACAGTACAGGCATGTGTCAAGCGGGTTGGTGACCAACATCTTCTGCCAGCACCATATGCAAAATTTGAAGCCTGGCTTCCTTTGCTCCATCGTCGATCACACAGGGGTGTCAAAGAGGCCAAGCAAGAAGTTGAAATACTTTTGAAGACTTCAAAAATAAAGGTTCCCTAATGATGCACTAAATCCTTCGCTAGAACTGCAAATGAGACGAGCTATTCTTCCAGCAGAAAGAAAGATCTGACGTGGCAGGGTGGAGTCGCGGGATATATCACCTGGGTGGTGGAAGGAGCTTAGCTTCGAGACATCAGATGAATAAGCACTTCCTGTGGAACTGCCAGAGTGTGGACAGTGAACTGTATCCACGCCCCTAGAACATTTTTTTGAAGTACTGTAAATTGTTACCACTAATTCAGAATAAGATAATACTCAGAGAAAATGGCCAATTAAAATCAATGAACGTTCACATTTTTGTTCCATCATTGTGAACCGTACCCGTGCAAGTGAGCCCAGCTCAGTTTCGTTCAACATGACTGAATAATCCATGCATCTCCTACTTGTGTAAATCAGAGGTGTATGCACAGTAGGACCTTGCCCGAATATCGAGCCCACAAAGTACAGATATCCATATGTCTCAAAACAATGAATGAAACACTCCTATCGACATTCCAATTGGACAAGCTGAACGGGTCAGTGTCTCTGCAAATTTTTACGCAGGTTCTTTTATTTTTTTTAGGCCACCTTTTCATTAACAAAAACAAACAAAAAAAAAAGAAACAAAAAGAACTGTAATGTAGTTGCCCCCCTCCACCCAATGTCAGTCTCTGCATAAGTGGGAATTTAAGCCAACTTGACTGAGAAGGACCACGACATTTGTGACCGATATGCCACTGTGATAACTGAACTGTACTTTGATTGAAATCCATGCCAACATTTTGGTTTTTACTCACTGGGTGCCATTTTATCTTTAAAACGGCAGACTAGCCAGCACATGCACAGCACAGCACACATCGTACAAATACTACTAATGCCAGCACATGCACCAGTGAAAGGGGGGGGCATATAAGTGTTGCAGGGCCCCTCATGGTCTGAAAGAACATGAAAAACTCTCTGAAACAAAGCACTGGGCTTAATCAGTAGTCTAGATAGCCATGCCTATGTCTGCCCTCTGTAGTTACAAGGCAGCAGCCAGTTCATGGAACCTTATTGTACTGGGCTAACCTATAAGGTTTAGAAGTTCAGAAATAGCAATGTCTAGGTTTATCCTATACTGTTTCAAGGTAGCAGCCATTTCATAGAACCTTAAACAAGGTACTGGGCTACCCTATAGGTGTTAGAAGTCCAGAGATATCCATGTTTAAGTCCATCCTATATTGTTTCAAAGCAATAGGCATTTCAGGAACCTGAAGGTACTGGGCTATCCTGTTTGTGTTAGAAGTCCAGAGATACTGAGTGACACACGGTGCTGTGATGGCATACCTCAGGTACCCGACAACCTGGGTTCGGGAAGCAAGTTTGGGCTGTTGGAGGGACAGCTGGGGAGGGGTGGAGGATCAAGCATCCGTGAGGACTGCTCTCCCAGGGTGGGGCAGGAGCCTAATGCTTGCCTGGCCCCTGACAGAAGCTGGGGGAAGGCAGCCTGGGCCACGAAGGTTAGGAGGTGTGGAAGATGTCGGTGCACATCGAGCTGCATGCACCATGACATCACTGTATGCCAGGTCTCTCCGGGGATGAAACCCTGAGGAAGAGGATTCCAGCGGTAGGATGACGAAACGCACCTGCAGACCCTGCACCCAACCAGCTGGGCATGCCGGGCTGAACTGGATCCATTCTGTGGCAAGGCTTGGGGAAACCCTGCTGGGGTGGAGGGGGGGACCTGGGGGAAGACGGCCGGCAGGTTAAGTCCCAGTGGATTTCAAGGTGACAGGGCTAGGGCGCATATCAGAAGGAGCGCTGACCAGGGTGGGGGAGAAGTCCAGAAATATCCATGTCTAAGTCTATCCTATATTGGTACAATGCAGCAGCTATTTATTTTAGACAAAGTATTGGGATAATCTGTAGGCGTCAGAAGTCCAGAGATATCCATGTACAATTCTATCCAATACTGTTTCAAGGTAGAAGCCATTTAATGGAACCTTAAACACAGTACTAGACTAAACTTTAGGTGTTGGATATCTAGAGACAGCCATGTCCAAGTCTGTCCATTACTGTTTCAAGGCAGCAAATATTTCATGGAACACTCACGAGAGAGAACATGATGGCACAGTTGGGGAAGCTATATGTTGTTAAGCACAGCATCTCCAACAGTGACATCACTTTCTGTCTGAAGATTTCAAGAAATGGCTGCCGCCTTGATTTCATTTACAGATAGTTGTATATCAGGACTCCTGACACCTACAAATAAGCCCAATTCCTCATCTGAGAGCTTTTCACATACCTTTAAATTATGAGACACCCTGCTCTCATGTGTTCCCCTTTCACATAATCCTTGCAGTAATGGAAACCGAGGGATGCGCAAGAAAAGGTGACCTGTAATATGACTGACACAGAGCTGTAAAGCTTGTTTTTTTGTTTGTTTTAATTAAAAATACAATTGAAATAAAAAGGAAAATGAGGAAACCTACAGGGGGAGAAGTAGCTCCAGGAGGCCGGCCGAGTTCCATGAGCAGGGGAGACTGGGAAGGGATAATTCAAAGAAAAAGAAGGTTAGGCAAAGCAACACAGGAAATGCAGGAATATGTCATCACAGCACGGCAACCCACACACTGCTGTCTCCTTACTAACATTCAGGCCCTTCCCCCACCTTTCCAGATGCAGGAATATGTCATCACAGCACTGCAATCCACACTCTGTTGTCTCCTTACTAACATTCAGGCCCTCCCCACCTTTCCAGATGCAGGAATATGTCATCACAGCACTGCAATCCACACTCTGTTGTCTCCTTACTAACATTCAGGCCCTCCCCACCTTTCCAGATGCAGGAATATGTCATCACAGCACTGCAATCCACACTCTGTTGTCTCCTTACTAACATTCAGGCCCTTCCCCCACCTTTCCAGATGCAGGAATATGTCATCACAGCACTGCAATCCACACTCTGTTGTCTCCTTACTAACATTCAGGCCCCTCCCCCACCTTTCCAGATGCAGGAATATGTCATCACAGCACTGCAATCCACACTCTGTTGTCTCCTTACTAACATTCAGGCCCCTCCCCACCTTTCCAGATGGTAATATGTCATCACAGCACTGCAATCCATACTCTGTTGTCTCCTTTACTAACATTCAGGCCCCTCCCCACCTTTCCAGATGCAGGAATATGTCATCACAGCACTGCAATCCACACTCTGTTGTCTCCTGCAACATTCAGGCCCTCCCCACCTTTCCAGATGCAGGAATATGTCATCCAGCACTGCAATCCACACTCTGTTGTCTCCTTACTAACATTCAGGCCCCCCCCACCTTTCCAGATGCAGGAATATGTCATCACAGCACTGCAATCCACACTCTGTTGTCTCCTTACTAACATTCAGGCCCCTCCCCCACCTTTCCAGATGCAGGAATATGTCATCACTTTTTGCAATCCACACTCTGTTGTCTCCTTACTAACATTCAGGCCCCTCCCCCACCTTTCCAGATGCAGGAATATGTCATCACAGCACTGCAATCCACACTCTGTTGTCTCCTTAATAACATTCAGGCTCTCCCCACCTTTCCAAATGCAGGAATATGTTAGCACAGCACAGAAACATACAATTTTGTCAACAGAAAAGGAACTTTATACCCATCCAGTCTGCCCCTTGTCCCTGTCTATTCTGTCACCACTGATGCTAGTTGGTCATGGGTGTCACTCCCTCCCTCTGTTCCTCTACCTTACATCCCTATCGACTCTTCTTTCCTTTATCCTGCTCCCAGATCTTCAATGCCATCTTCCCTCATGTCTCCCTAATAAACCCTTCTCCCTTAGGCTATTTCTGAACGAATCATAAATTATACTTTGCTGTGATTATTGCGCTACGTTCAGCTGTAACCACTACTTTTATGCCTGTATACATTTCGTTATTTGTATCTGCTGCTTATGTGCCTGTACATAACCTGCTCATTGCTGTTATTGTTTTTGCGTTAAGTGATGTGTAACTCGTTTACTTATGCTCTATTGTATTCTCGTAGTAGGAACTATTGCAAGTGTTATTATACCCTTATCTTTCGCTGTTATCTTTGTATTTCTGTACCCTCCTCCGGGTCGCCCCTGAAAAAGGGGCATTCTGTCTCAGCAGGCTCACCTGCTTACCAAAATTCAAATGAATAAATATATATGCCCCTCTGGCCATCCCACGCATGCCTGGAACTCCATACTTTGCCCCCACTACCTCCTCTGGCAGGCTGCTGCAGTCATCCACCACCTTTTCCAAGAAGTATTTATTTATTAAATTCCCGGATTACAAATACCTTTGAGCAGAAACTGCTCGTTTACAAAGGTTCCACGTCAGAGGATGAGGGCCAAATTTCCACACATCTCTCCTAAACGTTCCCCCTCTTAGCTGCACTGCATGCCCCAGCCCAGTGCCTTCCTTTCTCTGAACCAGACCCTCCACTTGCAGCTTGTTCACGCCTGTGAGGTACCTGGAGCTTTCAGTCATGTCCCCTCTCACTCTCTTCTCTTCCAGAAAGTACATATTCCGTTCCTGCAGCCTTTCCTCGTATGGGTTCTCATGCAACCCCCTCACCACTTTGGTTGCCTCCTTTGTACCGCCTCCACCCTTTCAATGTCCCTTGTGGAGGTGTGGCCTACTGAACTGGCCACAGTACTCCAGGTAGCGACTCAGCAGTGAGCGATACAACAGCAGTACCACTTCCCTCCTGCTAGAAATGCCTCTCCCAATGCATCACAGCATCCTGCTAGCCTTTCCCACTGCTTTGCCACCATGCCCAGCTACCCTGAAGTCATCAGATATGATGACTCCCAAGTCTCTTAGCTGACTAGTGACTGTAAGTGCCACTCCTCCCACCTTAGCCCCTACATTCTGCAGCCCTGAGTGCATAACCTTGCACTTTTTGGCACTGAAACCCAGCTACCACCCTATAGACTATTCCTCTAGTTTCCTCAGATCCCTTTGCATTCTCTCCTCCCCTTCCGGAGTGTCAACCCTGTTGCAGATTTTTGTTTCATCTGCAAAGAGACACACCTTATCCTCAAGCTCCTCTGCAATGTCACTTATGAAGACACTGAACAGGACCGGTATCAGCACTGAACCCTCCGGCACCCCGTTAGTCACACTCCTATCAATTGAGTGGCTACCGTTTACCAGCAGCCTTTGCCTCCTATGTTTCTATCTTTCCTATCCCTTAACCAGTTTGATACCCAGCTTGTTACTTTCTGCCCCACCCTAGGCTGCTTAGTTCCTTAGCTAGTCTCCTGTGCAGCAGTGGCAGTTCACACAGGCCACATCCATTGCTGTTCCTTGATCCACCTCCCTGGCAACCCAGTCAAAGAAATCTATGAGATCAGTTTGATATGACCTCCCTCCTGTGAAACCATGCTGTGCTAAAAAGTGCTGCCAGAGGGGCAGCCAGCACTGTGCTCAGTTCAGTTTAGGATCCCTGGATGAATCCCATCCGGCCCCATCACCTTATTCTCTTTTAAAGGCTTCCAGTCCCTTCTGCACCCTCTCCACCGGGAATGTACTGGGTCCAGTCTCCTCCTCCTCCTCCTCTCCCTGGTGTTTACTGCAGCATGCTGGTCCACCCCCCACCTTCTACTGTGAAGACCAAGCAGAAGCAGTCATTCAGTGTTTCTGTTTTCACTTGATCTTCCTCCGAGCAGCCCCCCCCCCTGCCTGAGTCTCACCACCCCTCCTCTTGTCTTTCTCCTCCCCCAACCCCACATACCTGAAGAAGGGCTTGTCCCCTTTTTGACTTCCTTAGTTATCCACTTCTGTTAGTGTTTTAGCTGTCTTCATCCTCATTCCTGCCTCCCTTTGTTCTGCCAGATATACGTCCCTGTCTTCATCCTTCTGGGTCTCCTTGTACTTTCTAAATAACGTTTTCTTCTCCTTCGTGGCCTTTGCCACCTTTGTAGATAACCATAGTTGCCTCTTCCTCCTCTTTCCCTTGCTCACTTCCTTCAAATAGCATACTGTTGCCTGGGCTATACCCTCCTTAATTTCTCCCCATGGAGCTTCCACTCCCCCTCTGCCTTCCCCTCCTTCAAGGCATTCTCTGAGGCAGCTTCCCTTTTCTTTAAAATCTGCCCTCCAGAAGCCCAGGACCCTTGTCCTGTTTTTTGTCCTGTTCTATCCACATATCAAACCACACAGTACGGTAACCACTTATACCTGGGGAACTACCCACTGTGACATCAGCAATGCTGTCTCTGTAATTACCAGGTCTAACTCTGCCCCATCCCTAGTGAGTTCCAAAACCAGCCGCCTGAGAAATGTCCCTTGTATGGAGTCGAGAATGGCCCTGCCTCTTGATGTAGCTGTGGTGAGAATGCTTCAATCTACATCCAGCAGGTTAAAGCCCCCCATAATCAAAACTTACCCCTTGCTGGCCATTGTGCTAATGGCTTCCCCCAGGGCTCTGTCTAAATCTCCCCATTCACTGGAGGCCTTTACACCACCCCCTGTGCAGATAATGGCCCCGGCCCAGTCTCTAGGCTGACCCATAGTACCTTCAGCCCTTCGCTGTCCCCCCTGTTGCCTCTGTATCTCAGTGGCTGTTACACCCTCCTTCACATATAAACAACCCCTAAGCTTTTCTTCCCTGACCTGTCCTTCCAGAACATGGTGTAGCCTGGGTTGGCCACTTCCCAGCTGTGGTTGTCTGTGCTCCACGATTCCATTATGGCAGCCAGATCCGGGTCTTCCTCTACTATGATTACACCAAGGTCAGGCACTTTGTTTCCCAGACTCTTTGCCCTGGCGTACATGGTTCTCTATTCTCTTCATCCCACTCTCCCTCTAATGGGCCTCCCCCATGACCCCTGTTACCCTGGTCCTGCCCTCCCGTTGCACTGTCTTCCTGCCTTCCCCTCTTTTCCAGCACTGGAACCCACACACTGTTGTCGTCTTAGATAACATTTAGGCCCCTCTCCCACCTTTCCAAATGTAGGAATTACGTCATCACAGTACTGTAATCCACACACACAGTCATCTCCTTACATAACATCCCACCTTTCCAAATGCAGGAATATGTCATCATAGCACTGTAATCCACACACTTCTGTCTCCTTACATAACATTCAGGCCCCTCCTCCACCTTTCCAGATGCAGGGATATGTCATCACAGCGCTGCAATCCACAATTTGTTGTCTCCTTGCATGACAACATTCAGGCCCCCTCACCCCTCCAAATGCCGGCCCAGGAAAATATTCACACAACAAATAAATGTGCCAGTCACCTCCCATTCTCCATGATCAGAATTTGGTTTTGAACACTGGGTGTCAAAAGACTTTTCCCACTTTGTGACTGCTTTAATACTTGACAGAATAAAAGGCATGCCCCTTTTAATATGGCTTGGACCAGGTTTTCGGCAGTATTCTCAGCTGTGTATGTACACCTACTGACCCATAAGGTTAGGGAGCAGTCTTTGCCACATGCTAATTTATTTCAGGCACAAGAAACATGATCTTCAACAACAGGTGTTCACACATAGCAAAGAATACTGCTAACAACCTGTACCGAACCATTTTAAAAGAAGCACTCCTTTCATTATTTCAAATGTACAAAAAAGGTTAAAGTAGGCTCAAACTGGGAAACGAAGGGCATCCTACAAGACAGGAGGGAAGGGGCAAGTTAAAATGGAATCAAAGAGTGTAGGTCAAAATTGTCACTACTCTCATGCACTGCTGCATTAAAGTTCTTCTCAAGGCTTCGGTGGCTCTTTAACAGTGTAATGGTCTTCTGAGACCATGGCAGCAAAAGGACCAAAGCTACCAGTATGGGAGTGCTACAGCAGGGCTGGCACACTGTACTGCTGACTATGGAGAATGAGACCAACAGTCTGGCCCTGCAATGGAAGGAAGCTTCACAGTTCCAAAACAAGGCTTCAATTCACGTATTAATGCAAACAATCGTACACTTTTCTTAAAATTCCACAGGGACCTATGATAGTATTATTTTCCATCCCATCCCTTCCTTCTGAGTGAGGTCTGTGGCATATCAACAGTAAAACCTTGTTTTTATCTGTGTGTGGTGGAGAATATCCCTTTAGTCATAGGGACCACTCTACATACTCGGGTTTTTACTCATCGGCTCCTGTGGTGTGCAGTCATTTCCCCAACATTCTTGCGCTACACAATGGTAAGTGGGGCACATCCTCTAATAAAGTTTCTTACTGGCTGCTGTGGCTAACATTTGTAAAAGTCAGAGGAGGGTTTCCTGCTGTATGTTCCATGCAAAGTGCGGTCAACTGTAGAGGAGTCAATTGTGACAAAATCACATAGGCGTCTTCACTGACCAATGTGTGATCTTTGCCATTTTCCACTGTTTCACTGTGTCACAAAGTACAAGTTAACATGTTCAAAGAAGTAAGTGTTAACGGCAACAGATGCAATCTTGTCGGCCTTCCACTGCATATAGTTTTATAACTGGGGGGGAGGGGGGCATGTGGAATATATGGTCTTCCTAAAAGTAAACCACTTAAAGCTGTTCAAATCATTTCTGCAAATCAGTGTACATCTCTAATTACGAATCAAACTAAAGCAGGCTTGGAAATTCCTACCCACACATCTGCTTTCTATCTGAATACTTAATCCTGCCAAATTCTATGAGTAATAAAACACAACCGCTGTGCTGTTAATCCCTGCATGGCAAACAGCTTGACAGGCAGAGTTCAGGATGTACTCATCTGCTTAACAAAACGGCCAAATCATGTGGCTGTGTGAGACTCCTGACCGTCAAATCAAGGGGCTGGCTGGTGTTCACTGCATGCTATTTTACACTGTGGCACTTTGCGAGTGCGGTCGCTTACCTTGACTCCAGGCCGACCGTGCAGATACACGCCACTGACAGTAACCCAGGCGGATAATCACACTTCCTTACTAGGAAGGACTGGTTCTTTGGAGAAACACTAACCTTCTTTTCACAACTCAGCCCTTAACAGGGCTGACAGACAAAATGAAGTCCATTTGGGAATACTGATTTGCTGTGAATTATGGGATACTTGTGACAGGTTGAGGTGGACAGATAACTCATGACGTTGAATGGCAAGAAGTTGTTCCACTGCCCCTCCCACTCTGTCAGAGGAATCCCATAACTCAGAGAAAAACAGTAAGCTTTTGTACAAGTCATATTATTTCATCTATCTTCTGGACAGCATATTGCAAAGTTCTGCTACTGTGGAGTACAGTCCTGAAAATGGAAATGGTGAGTGTTCAGGAGTAGAACACTTCTGAAGGTGGCACTGAGGCAACATGGGGGCAGAGAGATGCAGCTATGTAGCATAATCCCATCCGCTGGTCCAAGAAAATGACACAGCAAATGTATTTGCTTGTCTATTAACTGACCAGTGGGCATTCTTTTTTTTTTTAACACTTTTGGCCCCCTACCACCAGCCGTCTAGCACCTCAGCCTAGTCACGGGCCTCGGCTTTCACCTCCACATTGGACGGCGACCCTCTGATACCCCCTGGCTTACTCCCCAGGGTGGGGTTGCGGCACCGACTCTCCAAGAGTGCCACAATGACGGGACTAGGTCAGAGGGCCGGCCTGGAGGTTAATCGAAGCTGAGGTGGGCTTCATCGAGGGTGGCCAGCAGTGAAGTGATTTTTCTGTTTTTCTTGGGGCAGGGACATGCAATGGCGTCCTCGTCCACTCCACCCTTGAAGCACTCTGATGCGGTTGCTCGATGCTCCCGGCCTCCACCAGGGTCCATCAAGCACCGGACATTCTCCCCATCTTCCCCTCGGAGAAGGAGAGCAGTCCTTGGGACGCTCCATCCTTCTACCCAGGCCAGCCCTCTGACGACACAGGTCCGTTCACGAATCCAGGTCGCCGGCGTTGCAAGCCGAAATCCAACCACTGCGCCGACGGCTGGCACAACTCTGGCCATTCTGTGAAAATGCTACAAGAAAAGCAAGATGGGGCAGTAAAAACATGAACTATGTGACCCCAAGTTTGACACTGATCAGAGCCACTTACTGCGTGAACTTGAGCAGACTGTAGAGCTCCCTGTGCTTCAGTATCTCCAAGCTGTAAAATGGGGTTAGAAGCAAGACCCCGATGAAACTAAGGTGTTACATCTCAGTAGGGAACTCTGGGTAAGATGCATTTAAAAAAGTGAGCAACGACATGAAACATTAGTGAGCAATATTCATGACCTAAAGGCTACAGTAGCCAGGGGCTATCAGATATTGCTGAGGCCACCAAGAAATGCCAAAGCTAAATTCCCAGGTGATTTCTATCATCAGGTCTTCAAGCAAGACTCATTTTTTGTGTCACCAGAGTAACGCATTTACACCACCATCAAAAGCCAGGATTTAATCAATGTACCTACACTGGGCTGCCCAACAGCATCACTGCTTGCCCTTTGGGGATGAAGGTCCAAGTCATGATCCTAGGAGCCTTGTTAGGCCAAAAGGAATCAGACTGGTCTTACAGGACGTGCAAAAACTCAGGTGGGCAGGTGCGATGCGGGCATTACACCCAGAGCCCCTGTCGTGGAGGAAAAGCCGTGGGGAACATTGGACCATGGCAGAACCTGGTGGGAGCAAGGGGGTAATGGCCCAATCAGGATATTCCCAAGACCGGCGTATTTTTTCTGAAATGGAGTGCAGCTGGGGAAAACGTTATATAGAAACAAAATGTACAGCAGTGGGCCACAACATGGAGTCTGTCAAAGGTCACCATTTTACTATGAGTGCTGTCAATGCAATAAACATTAACACAACATTCTTTATGTATACACATGTACGGAGACTGACACAGTGTTATTCTCCTCTGGTAATACCCCCTCCAACGTGGCCACCTGCCTTCAGCAAGACTTTAAAAATGTCCAACACTGGCTTAATGCCAACAAACTCTATGAACGTCAAAACAACAGTATCTATGACCTTTGGCTCAAGACAAAAATTAGCCAGGATTGATTCCACTACCACCTTCCTCACCCCTCTGGCTCAGTCCTGGATGCTGTCCCCACAGTTAAGTATCTTGGTCTTTGGCTAAACAAGAATCTAGACTTTGGGGTCCACAGTGACACCATCCACAAAAAATTACTTCCTAGACTTGGTGCTCTGTACAGACACCGCAACTGTTTGCCACAGCAAGCCAGGAGAGAAATCATACAAAAGATGATTCTCACTTTCCTCAGCTGCGGGGACATAGTCTACAGCAC
Organism: Neoceratodus forsteri; assembly: GCA_016271365.2. Classification (NCBI taxonomy): domain Eukaryota; kingdom Metazoa; phylum Chordata; order Ceratodontiformes; family Ceratodontidae; genus Neoceratodus; species Neoceratodus forsteri. Next base: position 81,384,936 of record JADMNL010000034.1, read on the forward strand.
CGCCCCATCCAGACTGGACACTCTCTTCAATTCATTCTGCCGCTACATACTCGGCTATCCCCCACGTACCATCACTGTGACCTCTATTCTTCACTCTCCTTTCCCTCTCTTCATACCAGATGCCTGTCACACAACGCTAATTTAGTTGGAAAATACTGGCTTGGATCTCTCCAGCCATACTTATCCTCCCTCCTAGCTACCCCCTCCCTCCCCTCCTGCTGTTCCCTCCGCACCTCCACATATAGAACTCTTGCCCTCCCCCATGGCATACTTCATCTGGTCGTGCCACCTTCTCTTATAAGTTCTCTGATATCTGGAACTCCCTCCCGCCAGAAGTTTGTTCTGCTCAATCCTGCCATACACTGTCACTCCTGCTCTGGAGACACACTGTTCACTGCTGCACCTAATACCCTTCTCTGGCTACGAAGTTCCCTCCCTCCACTCGCTACCCCCTCATCTCCCAGCTGATGTACTCCCTTTCCACTGGTAGGTACCTCTATTCAGCAGCCTCCTTTACATCCTCACTCTGTTCAGCAGCCTCCTTCTCACCCTTACCATACCTCCCCATGCCCCCCCCTTCTAACCTCCCCCTTCCCTCTTCTCTCTCTCTCTCTCTCCACCATATCTGCTGGGTCCTGCCCCCTTGCAGGGTTCTCAGCATCCCAAAGGGGCACAGCTCTCAGCCTGCCTCTCTACCCCTTCTTCTCCCCACCTCCACTTGTGTTATAATCTGCCTTCTTTTGGTTTACATTCAGCACTTACTAACCCAGTGCTCAACCTGCTACCCCCTCTACTAACCTTCCCCTCCCTTCACTCTCACCACTATATCTATGGGGTCCTGCCCCTTGCAGGGTTCTCGGCTTCCTGAAGGGGCATGGTTCTCGGCCTGCCTCTCTTCCCCCCCGTCCTTCTTCCCCCCTCCTTTTACTCCTCCACTTGTGTTATAATTTGCCTTCTTTAGGTTTACATTCAGCACTTACTAACCCAGTGCTCAACCTGCTACTCAAAGCACTACAAAGGTGTTTTCCATTCTCTGACCTATACCTTACTGAATTACATGTTCTTGGTTCAGTATTATGTAATGTTATTTTCACATATTGTTCTGTTTATCTCTGCTTGTCACATCCTATGTTCCTGGCTTTAGATTAGTTAATCTGTCTCACTCTATGTATGCCATACTGACTGTTGTTGTGGTGTGAAATGTACTGTATTTGTACTACACTTTATGTATTTGTATTACACTTATATTGATATTTTTGCTTGCCCTACCCACTCTGTTATCCCCCGACCTCCAGCATGCTTCTGGAAATGAGCTGTTTACAGCTCATGTTGTCTTTCCTGGTGAAACTTTTTCAAATAAATAAATAACACTAACATTACTACTACAAATAATCATGATGCTTTCGGTGTCTTCAACTACTGGAGTTGTGTCGCTTCGTGACCAAATACAACAAACCCCGGAAGTGTCTTTCAGCGTTGACACAATGGTCCATTTTTGTCAAAAATTCTCACTTTAACTTCTGCGACTTTTGTCTGGGTGTCCTCTGCCAACGACATGGCAACCTTTCTTTTATTGATCCAATACACATAGCAGACTCGGACTAGCCACGCAGACTATGGCTCCAGATCCTTCTGTTTCTGTAGCATACACGGGAAACACGGCTGGGAGCAGTGCTGAGCTCACAGTAAGAATAAAGACTGGGTTGCCAGACTGGGGGTGGGGTAGTAACCCCTACCGGAAGACTCAGGTTCGGGAGTACAAGACTGAAGGTGGTGCTGAGGAGACACGAGTGGGGACAAGGGCAGAAAGACACAGCTATGCGGCACCATTCACCAGATGGTTAGAGACAAAGCACCACAGACAGCAAATGCATTTGCTTGCCTGCCCTCACCCTTGGGAGAGCTAATGCTGTTGTGGTGGCCACCAAGCGGGAATGGAGAATTTAAAGCTGAAAAACATGGGGCAACCCCCCCCCCAAATGAAGCTGGGATTGTGTGCCAACCCCTCATTAACATTACATCTGCTAATCTGACACACCCTATCATGTATCTTGGTTAAATCTCATTGGGGTAGTGAAACATGTCTCTTATGGTACAAGAGCATCATCTCTCTCAAGTTTACAGTCCTCACACCCAAACTTACACAATATATCACACTCACACTATTCAATACCACTCTTAGTTAACTGTATAAAACGAGCATGAAAACCCTGCACTGTGATTCGTAGAATATAGTCACCTGACCGTGCAGATATTACAGTATAACCACACAGGTCACTTAAATAGTTTTTTCTTTTGAGCCTTTTCAACATTTTTTTTTTCAACTCTATTTATGCTCCGTTCTGACGGGGAACTCTCTCAGGCATCCACCACCGACTGCGAGCTTTACTTCCTGCCTGAAGCCTCTCCTCACCCCCACACCGACCCAACAGATCTCCCGGTTCTGCACCCTCCAAGGCAAGGCTGCCCTATCTGCCCAGGGTGCTCTATCTGAGAATTCAAAGTGTCGGCCCAGGTGAGGAGAGAGCCCGACGCTAGAGTGTGGCTCAACGGGGCAAGGGGCTGTCGCCTATCCGCGCGGATGGGGATTTTTTCCTTAGATCCCCCCCCCCAGGAGTGTGGCATGTAAGGACGCCTGCGCAAAGCTACCCTGCTGGCATCTGCCACACTCCAACCCTCATGTTGGCATGTGTACCTGCAGTGCCCCGATCTTCACTGGGGGCTGCCAGGACACCGGGTGTCCCTGGATCCCTCCCCCAGGAAAGGAGAGCAGTCCTACGGACGCTCAGTCCTTTCTTGCCCCACTGACCCAAATTCATCCCCGAACCCGGGCTGCTGGTGTGATGCAAGGTGTGGCGTCCAGTGCCTCAACCCTCAGCGCCACCAGGCAGGTGCCTTTTCAACATTTTATAAACAAGTTAACACACTCCAGAGTGTGTGGTTATGGAGTATGAAGTAGCAGCTACACTTACCAGGTGGTGGAAGGCAATCATGCCTCACAACGCTCCCATCCAGGGTGTGTAGTTATTATACCACACAGGCAGTAGTGCATTATTACTTATATAATATACCCTGAACTCCCCCAGCACTGAAACGCAGGAAGAGCATTTAGTGGCTCATCTGTATAGTGTAGTTTATCTGCAGAATAGCAATATGTTTAAAAAATTTAATAAATTAACTGGATTGTTAGCACTGAGATGTTTATTTAGACATCATTGTTTGAGGTTCCAGAGGATTTTATGCTCTGCAAGCACACAACGTGTCAGAATTGCATAAAGTAGATGCACACACCCTCCCACCTTCAATAATTATGGGTCATGTATATCATGTGAACACTTATAGAACCTACCTGGTTTCGGCATGGAGTTGGTGACAGACTGGGGCACTTTGTCATTTATCAACTCAACGCACTCGCTTGGAAAGAACCCCACCTGCGGAAGACAAAAAACAGACAAGGAGGTGAGACCCTTGCTGTGAGAAACCATTTTAAAATTTTAACTGTATAATGGGGAGGATGGGGGATGGGGGGATATTTTTCTTAGGATCAAGCACTTAAATCTGTATTTGACAAAAACAGAATCTTGATTTAGCCTTTTGCTAGCCAGGAAAGGCATCCTTTAGCAGGACAACATCCCATACACAATCATGGACAACTGCATTACATCCTGTTTTAATGAGGGCGGGAATGTTGTCCAGGACAACAGGGTTATTGCGCTACCATTTTCAAAAAGTGCAGTGCATCTTTAACTTCCACCTAGCCAGCCACTGAAAACGGGCAGAAGAGATCTCTGACACGTTAGACCCCTCTAAAAAACACTGCACTGATTATGAGCCACGTTTCACAGTGTGGGACTAGAACCAACCACCTTCTGGTCCAGGCATGAGCGTGCTAGCAATGAAGCACACATTATAGATAAAGGAATCCCCACAGCCAAACCCTTTGGTACTCCAATCTTAGCCTCTTACCAGCTAGAATGGCTGCCATTTTCAGTTACCACTTTTCTATTTTTGAGCCAGTTACATCCCTATAGCAAGACTCCATGCCGTGGCTAGTGATCTCTAATGCTGGACTAGAAATGTCACAATAACTGTTTCATGATAACCATAATAGCTCTCAGTAACAATACTAATATTGTGTCTGTTTTCCTATATCGGGATAGCCCCCCCCCCCCAAAAAAAAAGATACAGTCGTGGCCAAAAATATTGGTGCCCTTACACTTTTTCAAATAACTCACAATTCCTCTAAACATAAGTTGAAATTAACAACAGTACAGTATTTGGTCTCCACAATTCTTTATTTCTCTGTTAATATTACAGAACCTTTGTTTTTGATTCAGAATTTAATATATCCTTTAAATCAGAAAATGAAAAGAAATGGCATTGACAAAATTATTGACACCCTAGACTTAATATTTGGTAGCACAGCCTTTGGTCAAAATAACTGCAATCAACAGCTTCCTATAGCCATGGATGAGCTTCCTGCACCTCTCTACTGGCAGTTTGGCCCACTCTTCTTGTGCAAACTGCTCTAGTTCTCCCAAATTTGAAGGGTGCCTTCTCCCAACTGCTGTTTTCAGATCTCTTCACAGGTTTTCAATGGGATTTAGATCTGGACTCATTGCTAGCCACTTCAGAACAGTCCAGCGTCTTGTCTTGAACCATTCCTGGGTGCTTTTTGAAGTGTGTTTGGGGACATTGTCCTGCTGGAAGACCCATGACCTTTGACAGAGACCCAGCTTTCGGACACTGGGTTCAACATTGCACTCCAAAATGGCCCAGTAATCTCCAGATTTCATGATGCCATGCACACGTTCAAGGCACCCAGTGCCAGAGGCAGCACAGCAACCCCAAAACATCACTGAACCTCCTCCATGTTTGACTGTAGGGAAGGTGTTCTTTTCTTTGAAGGCTTCATTTTGTTTTCTGTAAACATAGAGATCATGTGCTTTACCAAAAAGCTCTAATTTGGTCTCATCTGTCCACAGGACATTCTCCCAGAAGGATTTTGGCTTGTTCAGGTGTGTTTTGGCAAACCCCAGGTGGGCTTTCTTATGTCTCTCTCTTAGCAGTGGGGTCCTCCTGGGCCTCCTACCATATAACCCCCTTTCATTGAGTTGGCGATGGATGATACGAGCTGAAACTGTTGTACCTTGTGTCTGAAGGTCAGCTTGAATCTGTTTGGCAGTTGATCGAGGTGCTTTCTCCACCATTCGAACAATCCTGTGCTGCAATCTTTGATCAAGTTTTCTCTTGCGGCCACGTCCAGGGAGGTTGGTTACAGTGCCATGGGCCTTAAACATCCTGATAACATTACGAACGGTGGAAACGGGAACATCAAGGTCTCTGAAGATTGATTTGTAGCCTTGAGATTGTCCATGCTTGGCTACAATCTTCTGTCTGACCTCCTCAGACAATTCTCTGGCTGTCTTTCTTTTCTCCATGCTCACTGCGGTACACACAGTGACACAAAACAGGAGAATGAGTCCTTTTCTCTATTCAAACTGGTTGAATGAGTGATTTTTATATTGCAGACACCTGCAACTCACCACAGGTGAGTTCAATTCCAAAGTGAAGGCGAATCACCTGCTTGAAATCTAATTATTTCTAACTACTTCTAAAAGGTGCCAATAATTTTGTCCAGGCCATTTAAGGATTTCTGTGTGGAATAAGCTAAGACTTAGTAAATTTTTCTGCTTTTTGTGTTTTATTCTACTGCAAACCAAATAAATACATATGTGGATACCAAAATATTTTTTAATTTCAACAATTTTCTGGAAGGAATGGTGCATTATTAGAAAAAACTGCAAGGGCGCCAATATTTTTGGCCATGACTGTATACAATGACAAAGTATGGAAAATGCGGTTTTTGTTTACTACCCCATTTCCATCGCAAAATTTAGGATGGAAAGGAGCCCTCCCACAAAACCCAAACCAAACACCTTAATATCACCATACTACCGTAGCAGTGATATGTTAACCTTAAAAAAATTACCATGAAAATGTTCATATCATGACACTCTTATGTGGAACCGTATATATTTAGGTTACTTACCTGTATCCATACTTCTAGGAGTGGTATGTAGTTCACATCCACACTTTGGCAGTTCCCTGGAACAAGCTGATTCTTTGGACATCTTCAAGCCAATCTCCTGCCACCATATGGGCTGTATATCCTCCGGCTCTGCCCTGTGATGTCAGATCTTTGCATGCTGGAAGCAGGGATCTGTGCATCACTTGCCAGGGGGAGGGCAAGTGGGTTGTGTTGATGTGAACTGTATATCGTTCCTAGAAGAACGATTACAGGTGAGTAACCTATATTTCTAAGCGTGTGGATACAGTTCACTATCCTCACTTTGGCAGACTCCTAGCAGTTCTCCGGAAGAAGGGGGCAAGGTGCGCATCCCTATTTGACGAACACAGACTGGTGAACCAAGGCCCCAAAAGCAGCATCCTGATGTGACATGATTTTGATGCTGTAATGGGAGATAAAGCATGTGCTTTTGTCCAGATAGCAGATCTACAGATCTCCTGTATGGGGATGACCCTGGAGGCAGCCACCGAGGCAGCAGTATGTCTGGTGGAATGAGCCCTAAGCCCTATGGGGAGCTCCTTACAAGCCAACCTATAGCAGGGGTCGATGTAGTATTTAATCAACCTGCCAATCATCTGCTTTGCTGCTGGTCTGCCAGGCATGGCTTCAGTGTATGTTACAAACTGCTGGCAAGCCTCACCCTGAACTCCAGCTGTGCACTCCTTATAATAAATGAGCACACTCCTCAGCTCTTGAGTATGGAGCTTGTGGTTGGTCTCTGAAGTAGAGATGTTAAAGTAGACTAGAAGATAAGACGGAACTCCTATGCAACCTTCAGGAGGAACTTTAGGTGGGGGCGAAGGATGACCTTTTCCTTGTGGAAGACCAGATGAGGAGACTCCACTGGGAGCACCTGGACCTCAATAATCCTTCTGGCTGATGTGATAGCCACCAAGAAGGCCGTCTTCCACAAGAGGTATGAAATCTCACGCATGTACATGGGATGCCCATGCGCACAGCCAGCATCAGCAGTGGGTCCCAAGGTGGCAGTGGCTTGCACCTTCAGAGTCGTCACTCACAGGCCCAATAGGGAGGTACCAGAGATAGTCAAGGATGCTCACCACAGGGCAGGCAAGAGGATTAAGCACGTTGTCCTTGCACCAAATAAAGGACTTCTTCCACTTAAAAGCATGCTATTTGTGAGTGGACTCCTTTAGGGAGTCCCCCACAGCATGGAGCACATCTTCCAAGAGATCCAAGGCCTGTAACTCTAGCCACTCCGGAACCAGGCTGAGAGGTGCACGGATTGAAGGTTCTGGTTCAGGACCTTTCCCTGTTATCTTTTCGGAAGAAGATTCAAAACCACCACAGAGGCCTGCTGCTGTGGCTCAGATCTGGGTACTAGAACCACCGGGACCAGTCTAGAGCTATCAGGATCATCTGCGCCTTGTCCTTCCCAGCCTTGACCACCACTTTTATGTTTAGGGGGAAAGTTATACATGAGGCATGGGGTACAAGGCCTTGCAAAGGCATCCCTCAACACTGTCCAGGACTGTGGGGGGCAGGCGCAAAACAGCTTCAGCTTTCTGTTCTCTCAGGAGGCAAAGAGGTTCACCAGAGTGGTACCCCACTAGGGGAACAGGTGGCCTAGCACCTCCCGATGCAGGGACTATTTGTGCGACATCTCTCGTCACGTTTAACAGCAACTGCCAACTGATTGTGAACTCCCGCAACATGAAGTGGCAGGAGATCTCTACCCAAGCTATGCACAAGTTTCCAGGTGCAGAGATCCTCCTGACACATTGGAAGGGAGTGTGTTTCGCCCTGCCTGTTCAGGCAGAATATGGTTGTGGTATTGTCTGTCTAGACTTGCATGACCTAATCTGGAACGAAAGAACAAATTCCGTGAGAGCTAGCTGTGCTGCACAAAGCTCCAGCAGGTTTGTGTGGTGACGGGACTCCCAGGGTGACCAGAACCAGTGGGCTCTATGATCTCCCAAGAGCACTCCCCATCCTACCAGAGACATGTCTGTCATGAATGTGATGGTTGGTGCTGGGCAGACAAATGGGATTCATTCCTCCAGATGTTGAGGGACCAGCCACCACTAGATGGCATCCCACATAGGCTGGGTCACAAAGATCAGCTGGTTCAGATGACCTAATGACCCAAGTGCTGGGAACACCAGCTCCCACTGCAGGTGGTGTATCCACCAGCATGCCCAATGGATCATGCTGGTGGTAGATGCCATGTACCCCAGCAGTCTCAGGAAATCCTGGGCAGGGGACAAAAGCCCAACCTGAAATGAAAGGAGGTAAGATGCTGGGTCCAGACTGCAGAGAGATGGGTTCTGGTCCACAGGAAGTCTAGTTCTGCCCCTATTAACTTGATCACCTGTGAAGGAGACCTGTGCAGACTTGTCTGGGATGACCAAAAGGCCTAATTTTCCACAGGTCTGAAGGGCCAGATCACTGCACTGCTCAACGGCCTCCTTGGATGGACTAGCTATCACCCAGTCGTTCAGGTAAGGGTACACCCTAATGCCCTTGCGCAGCAGGAAGGCTGCCACCATTGCCAGGTATTTGGTGTAGACCCTGGGCACAGATGAGAGGCCAAAGAACATGACTGGAACTGATACACAGTGCCCTCTGCACACAACAGTAGGTAACACCAGTGGGACTGACAGACTGGGATATGGAAGAACACGTCCTGATGATCCAGGGAGCAGAACCACATGTCCTACTCCAGAGACAGTATAATCTGACTCAGAGTGACCATCCAGAACTTGCATTTCCAGATGAACTGTTTCAGGTCATGTAGATACAGTATAGGGCACCAGCCTCCCCATCCATTTCAAGACTAAGTACCTAGACATGTACCCCTGACTTGCCAGGGCATCTGGGACACGGGTTATCGCTATGTTTGCAAGGAGCTGAGCAATGTTCTCCCTGATGGCAGACAGCATGTCCTGCAACACACCATGGACTCCTGAGCAGCATGGAGTCATTAAAGTGGAGAGCCTTGAAGTCCAGAGGCAACCCTCTTACGACCACCCAAGTACCCACTTGTCTACAGTAATGATGGACCACTGAGGCCAGAAGTAGTGCAGCTGACCCCTCACTCGAAGCTGGGTCAGGGACTGGACTGGCGGGGAGATGTCACCCCTGACCATCACTAGGCAGCTCTAGAGGGGGCACCGTCCACTGGAGCTGGAGGGTCACCACTTCCCTTGCTCCTACCCCTTTTTGGCCCCTGGCCGCCAAACCTGGGTTTCAGGTGTCAGGCCTGACAATGCCCCTGCTGAGACTGCAGTTGTGGACAGGACCTATACTGGAAGATGTTTTTCTTAAGCTTCTGGGTCAAACTGGAAGGGGGGGGGTTGTTTAACAAGGAAAGGCACACTAAGCTGGAGCTTATTTCCAGTTGTGACCTGGGAGCACAAGGAAGTTAAGCGACTTGCTCAGGGTCACACAGTATGCAAGTGGGTGCCGATGGGATTCAGATCCAGGTCTCCAGGGTTTGTAGCTCAGTGTCCTTAACCACTATACTATACTGCCTCCAAAGGGTCCTTTTAAGATGATGCCACAGACTCTAGGGGGGGAAATTAACTTCTCAGTCCTAGTGAGATGTCCGTCCACTCCAGGGCTGAAGAAGTCAGTGCCTAGAAAGGGGACACTGGCCAGTTTCTGCTGGGTACTGGTCATGAAGGTGGAAAGTGACAGTCATGCCCTGTAAAGCATCGTGACAGCCGATGCCATGGGACAGACATAGGTGTCACCCATGTCCAGAGCCATCTGAAGGTGGTGTTTAGCCAGTAATTAACCCTGGTCTCTGACCAACGTCATCGTAAGCTTGTGGTCCGCAGGCAGGTGAGGGAGGATATCATCTAACACTCCCAACAGGGAGTGACCAGAGTTGGCCATCATGATGGTGTAACTCACATGGTGAAGACCTAAGTATGCAGCAGCATAGACCTTTTTGGACGCATGGTCAAGCTTCTTAGAATCTTTATGCGGACCCGTCGGCGCAGCGGTTGGATTCGCTTGGCTACGCCCGGCGACCCGGTTCGGGAACGGACTCGGGTCGCTGGAAGGGTCGGGCCGGGGAGAAGGAATAGAGGCCCTATGGACTGCCTCCTCTCAGGGAGGGAGGGTAGCTCGGAGCACTAGTGACCCCTGGGCGGAGGCTGGGGAATCACACAGCCACCGCACTCAGACACTTTGAGGCAGGGCAGACGCCTGACCATTGCACGTCCCCGCCTCCCGGAAAAACGGAAATGGGCGGGCTGCCGCCGCCTTCATGAAGCCTGCCATGTTTTAATTAGCCCCAGGCCGGCCTCCGACCCATTCCGTTTCTGCGGGTGTTTCTGCCTCGCATCCCGCAGCCCCCGCCATGGGAGGCAAGCCACAGGGTATCGGAGGGCCGAGGCCGATCTGGGGGTGGAAGCCGTTGGCCCGTGACCGGGCTGATAGTACCGGGCGGCTGGCAGCTAGGTGGAGGAAAAAAGTAAAATTAAAAAAAAAAAAAAAAGAATCTTTATCTGGGGGCTTATCCATGTCTGTTTGGTCACTGGACTTCTGAAAGACAGAATCCAAAATCAATCCATCGAAGGGCATCTGAGAACTCCAAAAAGGACCCTGCTGGGACCACATATTTGCAAACCATACAGCTGGAGGGTGGCGGACAGAATGCTGGGCATTGCAAAGCTCCAGGGCCAGTCCCAAAAATGGCCTCTGCCATGGGAAAGGCAACCGCTGGGGACTCGTCCCTGTCCTGGATGTCAGTGAAGGGGTAAATAGCCCTCTTCTGAACATCTCCAAGTCCACACTCACAGACACTGACATGAGGTGGAGTAAAGTCCCTAATGACATTGGCCCATGGTCAGTAGGCACTTCTTCGACCGTGCCATGGTCGCAAGTGTGGTTCCTCGAGGAAAGCATGGGCGACCCACAGAGTCATCCAAAGACCCCTTAGAAAACAACCTTCAACCATTTTCCACTGTGGACCACCATGGTGTCCTTGGATTGGGTGATTTCCAGTGACATCCAACCTGACAAGCTGTCAGTAGCACAGCTGTACTTTGTGGTAGTCCCCAGCAAAGGCTGTGGTGGTGGTTCTACTCTTAGTGGTGGAGAAGCAGATGACAGAGACATCTGCCTTGGGTAAACTAGCATGGGCAGGACTCATGGTTGCCAGGTGAGTGAAGGTCCAGAAGAAAGAGCCCTACCCTGCCCCGCAGTGGTCCGTTGCTGCCAGAGCAGCTCCTCAGAGCACTGTCGCTTTATGTTGCAGTGCCTCTACTCAATCGAGGATGAGGAGGTCAAGGAGTGTCAGTGGCTGCACCTGCCAGTCAAGCACGATTGAGAGCTTGAGTGTCTCAACCTTGACTATCGAACCAGGGGCTGACATTGAGGGGAGTCCTTCGGAGGGTTCTGGTAGATCACATGCCAAGCTACATTTAAGAGCAGCAGCTTCCGAGGAACATCCACTGGTGGAGGCTGGTCCTGGAATGACCTGATCAGGGACACTGACTGAGTCATATGCTTCTGAGTGGGGACCAAGAGCACCAGGGTCTGGGAGATCAGCTCCTCGTCGAGCTCCTCAGACAACCGGTCAACAGGCTTGAGAAAAATCTTGACCACCTGCTTGACTGGTGTAGAGTTCAACAAGCCCTGCAGGAGTACCCAGGAGCTCTCGACTTGGCCCGTGCCCACAGGCAGACTGACCGAGTTCAAGTGATCAGGAAGTCAAATGAGCAAGGGGATCTCAGATTCTCCTGATCACACAACCATGATCCCACAACCACTGCTTGTGTTTTTGCCCCAGTGAAAGGAGCTCTCCTCGAAGGTCTGGATGCCAAACACATATCACGGAAATCTTTGGTGAAGGACACTCTCATGCTGCCCCCAGCCAGGAGCAATGCCAAGACAGACAAGGAACTTGCTGCAGCTGCAGCCTCCTCCTCCTCAAGGGCCACAAGGTGTGAATCCAATCCAGCAGCTGCCAAGGCCTTCTTGGAGCCCTTAGGTCGATCCTTTGGGTCCCTCTCTGAAGGTCAAACAAGGATAAGCCTGACCTGCATATCTTCCAGTGATGCTGGAAGCATCACCTGGCAAAGGCCACACCCGCCACGTCGTACTGAGCTCCCAAGAAGTAGAGGCAGAAAATGTGGGGGACAGTATTTTTTGTTGACACTGAATGCAGAGACTTCCTCTCTTCCATACCAAAGATCATGTGGTCAAAGGCAGAGCTAGAACAAGCAGAATAATACAGTTGAAAAGAATCAAGGGTTATTTCGTTAAAAGCAGTAAATACACTAGTATTCCTCTAATGCTGCAGAACTGCGAAGGAGGAGACCTGTCTCTTCCAGCACAAAGAAAGATCTGATGTCATGGGGCAGAGCCAGAGGACATATTGCCCGGGGGTAGGGAGCAGCCTAGCTTCAAGATGTCTAACGAATCAGCCTGTTCCAGGGACCTGCCAAAGTGTGGATAGTGAATTGTATCCAGACCCTTAAAACAAATGATGTTTATTACTTAATCACCCAATTTCTGCCACCTTTTATCACCCCCCAAAAAAATAACTAGTGTTTCCTTGGCTGTACTCCTTTTTCTGGCTGGGAAAGTGGGCAACTCCAAATTATCAGGGTCACCTTGTTAACACCCTTTCTTGAGCTGGGAAAGCGGGCACCCCCCAATAATCAGTTACCTCGGCTGCACCTCTTCTCTCTAGCTGGGACATGGATAGTCTGCCCCAGTAATCAGGGTTAGTTGGCTGCACCTCTCTCTAACTGGGAGACCGAGCCCACCCCCCATAATCAGAATTACCTTGGTAGCACCATTTCTCTAACTGGGAGAGCGAGCAGCCCCCCTATAATCAGGGTTACCTTGAGCTGCACACTTTCTCTAGCTGGGAGAGCGGGCAGCTCCATCCCCTACTCAGGGCTACCTCAGCTGCACCCTTTTCACAGCTGAGACAGTGGGCAGACCCCCCCGCCCCAAATAATCTAGGTTACCTTGGCTGCACCCTCTTCTCTGAGAGAGCGGGCCCCCCCACAATAATTTAGGTTACTTTGGCAGCACCCCTCTTCTCTAGCTGAGAGAGTGGGCGACACCCTATAATCAGGTTTGCCTTGGGTGCACCCTCGTCTCTAGCTGAGAGAGCAGGCGGCCCCCTATAATCAGGGTTGCCTTGGAAGCACCCTTTCTCTAGCTAGGAGAGTGGGACCCCCACTATAAACAGGGTTACCTCAGCTGCACCCTTTCTCTAGCTGGGAAAGTGGGCCCCCCCCAAACAATTGAGGTTATCTTGGCAGCACCCCTTCTCTAGCTGGGAGAGTGGGCCCTCCTGTAAGAATAGGCTGCTGTTCTAAGAGTGGTATATTGCTTCATATCCACACTCTGGCAGTTCTACTGGAATGCGATGACTGACCAGAATGTCTTTAAACTAAGCTCCTCCCACCACCCGGGTTGGTATATCCCCCTGCTCTGCCCTGTGACATCAGATCTTGCACGCTGGAAGCAGGATAAGGTGCCTCTTGCCAGGGCAGGCCCGGTGGGTTGTGTGGCTGTGAACCATATACCATTCCTAGAAATACGGTTACAGGTAAGTAATCCTTTTCTTAGGGGTGTGTGGATATGGTTCACTTGTCCACACTCTAGCAGACTCCTAGCAGTTCTCCAGAATGAGGGCGCAAGGCGCGCACTTCTACTTGGCGAACAGAGACTGGAGAACCGAGGTCCCAAAACATGCATCCTGGCGTGACTCGAGGTCAATGTAGCAAGAAATAAAGGTGTGTGCAGATCTCCAGGGAGCAGCCCTACAGATCACCTGAATGGGTATATCCCTTCAAACAGCCACTAAGGCAGTGGTACATCTGGTGGAATGAGCCCTAATTCCATCGGGAGATTCCCAACCAGCCATCCTATAGCAGATGTCAATGCAAGATGCAATTCACCTTGCAAACTGTCCACTTTGCTGCCAGGCGCAGCTTCAGCGTAGGTGACAAACAGCTGGCGAGCCTCTCCCAGAACTCCAGCCATACACTTTACACAATATGAGAGCGCTCTCCACAGATCCAGGATATGGAGCCTGCAGTCAGCCTCCGAAATAGGGTTGGTAAATACCGGTAAGTTAATCACCAGGTTAAAGTGAAACTCCAATGCCACCTTTCAGGAGCAACTTTGGGTTGAGGCGAAGGATGACTTTGTACCTGTGGGAGACCAGACATGGGGAGTTCACTGAGAGCACATGGGGCTCCCCAATCCTTCTGGCAGACTAAATCACCACCAGGAAGGCTGTCTTCGATGACAGGTGAGACAATTCACACCTGTGCACTGGCATGAAAGGCCTGCCCACGAGCACAGCCACGACCAGCAGTATGTCCCACGGTGGAGGTTGATTATGCCCCTCGAGAGGACAGGTAGCTGAGGCCCTTGAAAAAGCACCCAGTCACCTCCTGCCAGGCCACCATCAGCATACCAGCTCACACCCAGTAAGGAGAGATGGCTGCCAGGTGCACCTTAAGGATTATCACTCACAGTCCCAGCTGGAAAAGGGACCAGAGATAGTTCAGGATGCTAGCCACTGGGCAGGCGAGGGGAATCAAGCTCCTTGCCCTGGCACCAAAATACAGGTTACTCACCTGTAACAGGAGTTCTAGGAGTGGTATATGTTGTTCATCCACACTGTCTGGCAGGTTCCTTGCCACTTTAAGATGGGCCGGAAAGTCTTCAAGCTGGCTCCTCCCACCCACCCGCGTGGTAAAACCCTCTGCTCGCCCCATGACACCAGATCTAGCCGCTGGAAGCCAGGTTGCGCGTCAAAGTCGGAGAGGTTGGGTGGTTCGTGGGGATGAACAACATATACCACTCCTGTTACAGGTGAGTAACCTGTATTTCTAGGGACGTGGATATGTTGTTCAATAAACACTGTCTGGCAGACTCCTAGCAGTTCTCCGGGAGGAGGGAGGCAAGGCGCACAGCCCCCGATACTTACTTGGGGAATAAGGACTGGAGAACCGAGGTCCCAAAACCAGCATCCCGGCATGACTCTAGGTCAATGTGGTAATGGGAAAAAAAGGTGTGTGCTGACTTCCAGGTAGCAGCCCTGCAGATTTCCTGGATAGGGACGTCCCTAGAAGCAGCCACCAAAGCAGCAGTATGGCAGGTAGAATGAGCTCTTATCTCTTCGGGTTGCTCCATGCCCGCCAACCTATAGCAGAGATCTATGCAGGAGGTGACCTGCTAATCGTCTGCTTGGATGCAGGTCTGCCAGGTACGGCTTCAGCGCAGGTGACAAACAGCTGGCGAACCTCTCCCCAAACTTCAGCCGTCTGCTCCTTGTAATAAGCGAGCGCTCTTCTAGGGTCCAGAGTACGGAGCCTATATTCGGCCTCCGAGGTGTGATTGGGGTAGAACACCCGGCAGAGTCAACACCTGATTCAGATGAAACTCTGAACCCACATTCGGAAGGAATTTTGGATGGGGGCGAAGGACAACCTTGTCCCTGTGGAAGACCAGATAAGGAGACTTGATGAAAAGTGCCTGGAGCTCTCCCATCCTTCCAGCTGACATTATAGCCACCAAGAAGGTGGTCTTCCACGACAGGTGGGAGATATCGCACCTGTGCATCAATTTGAATGGCTTGCCCATGAGCTTGGCCAATACCAGCAGTAGATCCCATGGAGGTGGTGGTTCTCACACCACAGGGGATATGTGATCAAGGCCTTTGAAAAAGCACCAGACCACTTTCTCCTGCGCCACTGACCGCTTGCCGGCCTGCGCCCGGTAGGCAGAGATGGCTGCCAGGTGCACCTTAAGTGTCGTTGACCGAAGCCCTAGCTGAGAAAGGGACCACAGGTAGTCCAAAATGCTAGCCAATGGACAGGGAGAGGGGTCCAACCCTTTGTCCTGACACCAAATGGAGAATCTCTTCCATTTAAAGGCACAGCATTTTCTGGTCGACTCCTTACGGGACGCCTCAACAATTTTGAGGACCTCGTCGGAAAGACCCAAGGCCTAGAACTCTAGCCGCTCAGGAACCAGGCTGTCAGGTGCAGGGATTGAAGGTCCGGATGGAGCACCTTCCCCTTATTGACTGAGATCAGCTCCGGGCAGGCTGGGAGCCACCTCGGGAACCTGGAGCGGAGACTGAGGAGATCTGGGTACCAGAACTGGTGAGGCCAGTCTGGGACTACCAGAATCACCTATGCCTTGTCCCTCTTCACCTTGAGAAGCACCTTGTGGATCAAGGGGAATGGAGGGAAGGCATAGAAGAGGCCCGGGTTCCACGGCCTCGAGAAGGCATCCACCTGCAGAGGGGGGGTGGGCATGAAACAGCCTCAGCTTCACGTTCTCCTTGGAGGTGAACAGGTCCACCTGAGGAGTGCCCCAATGGGAGAACAGGTCTTGAATTACCTCCGGCAGGAGAGACCACTCATGAGATGCAGCGCCTATCCGGCTGAGGGCATCAGCCAGACTGTTCGAGGCTCCTGCCACATGGATGGCTAGGAGATCCACCTCCAGGCTGATCACGAGAGACCAAATGCAGAGAGCTTCCTTGCACAGAGGCAAGGAGTGCGTCCTGCCCTGACGGTTGAGATAGTACATGGTCGTGGTGTTGTTCGTCTGGACCTAAACCACTTGACCCCGTACAAACAGAGCGAAGGCCGTGAGGACTAGCCATACCGCTTGAAGCTCCATCAGGTTGATGTGACATTGTGACTCCTGAGGGGACCAGAGGCTGTGGACCCAGAGCTCCCCCAGATGGGCAACCCAACCCATCAAAGAGGCATCGGTCGTAAGTATGACCGTCGGCTCGGGCGGACAAACGGGATACCCTACTGCAGATGAGCTGGGACAAGCCACCACTGCAGGCCGTCCTACATCTTCTGGGTCACGACTACTGGCTGGTCCAAAGGACCGGAGCGCTAAGACCACTGGTGGGCCGGCCCCCATTGCAGGGGATGCATATGCCAGCGGGCCCAACGGATCACGCTGGTGCAAGCCGCCATGAGACCCAGAAGGCACAGGAAGTCCTGGGCAGGGCATAATTGCCCAACCAGAAATGATTGGGCAAAGAAGGAAAGGACCTCGGCCCTGTCCACCGAGAGCCGAGCTCTAGCTTGAAGAGAGTCGAGCTTTGCCCCGAAGAACTGAATCACCCGCGATGGCACGAGTTCCAATTTGGCCTTGTTGATCAGGAGACCAATTTGAGAACAGACCTGGAGGGCCAGATCTCTGGACCGCTCCACCTCCAACCTGGAGGGGGCTGCTATCAGCCAGTCGTCCAGGTAAGGGCACCCCCGAACCCCTGGGCGCCACAGGAATGCTGTCACCACTGCCATGCATTTGGTGAAGACCCTGGGAGCTGGAGAAAGATCGAAGGGCATGGCCTGGAACTTGTAGAAGGATCCCTTTGCTCTGAAGGGGAGGAATCGCCGATGAGACATACGGATTGGGATGTGAAAGAACGCGTCCTGGAAATCCAGAGAACAAAACCATATGCCTAGTTCCAAGGATGGTATGATCTGAGCCAGAGTGACCATCCTGAAGGTGCGCGGCCTTAGGAACTTGTTCAGGTCATGCAGATCGAGAATGGGGCTCCGGCCCCTTGTCCGTTTTGGTACCAGGAAGTACCTAGACACAAACCCTGG
The DNA here is from genome assembly GCA_016271365.2 of Neoceratodus forsteri. Taxonomy (NCBI): domain Eukaryota; kingdom Metazoa; phylum Chordata; order Ceratodontiformes; family Ceratodontidae; genus Neoceratodus; species Neoceratodus forsteri. Next base: position 81,402,621 of record JADMNL010000034.1, read on the forward strand.
GCTTGGAGGAGGATCCGCCACCTTGCTGATCACCTCCTTTTGGAGGAGCAAAGCTATGTCAGCTCGATGAGCCGACAGAGAGGCTGTAGAACTTGGTAGCCCCCCCCAAGGGGCAACGGCCCGATAGGGAGGGGTCCACTCGAATTCCAGAGGCAGACCCCTGCCGACCACTTCCAACACCCAATGGTCCATGGTGATAGTGGACCAGGCGGAAAGGAAGTGGCTGAACCGTCCCCCCACGGGAGGGACCCGGGGAGGAGTGACAAGGTTGGAGGCGGCACCCCTCAACCCATCACTGGGCAGGCTTGGAGGAAGGGCCAGCCGAGGAGCTGCCTGGACCTTTCCCTCCAGGCTTCCTGTTGGAGGAAGCAGCAGGCTTGGCCTTGGGGTGCCAAGCATGGGCCTGCTGGCTGTGCTGCTGGGACGGACGTGCAGCAGGGGTGGAAGGGTGAAAGGGCTTACGCTGTTGCTGGTGGCCTTTGTCCTTCTGGGCAGACGTGACCGAGTCCAAGGTGGCATTGGACTTCTCGATCCCCTGGAGATGGCCCTCCACCCCGGGCCTGAATAAGTCGGTGCCCAAGAAGGGGACGTCTGCCAGCTTGTGCTGGGTATCTGCCGTGAAGGTAGAGATCCGCAGCCAAGCTCTGCGGTGCATGGCTACTGCAGCTGCTACTGACCGGGCACAAGAGTCTCCGATGTCCAAAGCAGTCTGGAGCTGTTGCTTGGCCACCGCCCTTCCCTGATCCCGCACCTGCTTGACCGTCGTTTGAAGGTCAGCCGGGAGATGAGGAAGCACCTCATCCAGGGAGCCCAAAAGGGCGTGTGAAAAGTGTGCCATCAGTAAAGCCAAGCTAGCCAGTCGAAGGCCTAGGGAGGAGGCAGCATAAACTTTGCGCCCATAGTCGTCCAGCTTTTTGGACTCCTTGTCCGGGGGCTTCTCTACGTCCCTGGCATTTCCAGAGCGCCGGAAAACGCTATCGGTTACCAGCCCTTCAGCCGAGGAGTGCTCCGAAAAACCGGAGAGGGAACCGGTCAGGACTGCGTACCTGCAGGCCATCTTGGTTGAAGTCACATGACAGGATGGAGGCCGCTGCCACAACTCTAAGGCCGGACCAACAATGGCCTCGGCCACAGGGAAGACCTCCGTGGGGGAATCCCTTCGGTCCAAAATCTCCATAATGGGATATCTGGCCCATTTTTGCACAGGTTTGAGCTGAATCCCAGTAAACTCTGAGATGAGCCAAAGAATACCAAGGAACAAGGATGGGCTCTCGACCTTCGGCAGACCCCCGAAGGATTCAAGGTCGAGAGGCCTGGAATATAGGGAGGAGTTGTTGGACTCTGAGGAGTCCGCGAACAGCTGCCAAGCGCCTGAGCCACCACCCACTTGCCAAGGCAGATCAGGGGTGAGAATGTCCGACAACCTGTGGGGCAAGCCCTGACCCAACCGAGAATCCTTGGTTGGGGCCCCAGTCTTCGGCTGCAGGGGCAGTGGTTCCACCACAATGGGTGGATCAGCTGGTTTCGGCCAAGAAATCGGTGCCAGAGTCGGCTCCTTGACCAAGGAGCCGAGGGCGAGAGGTTCCTTCGGCCATTCAGGCGAAACAGCCACTTAATAGCCGGGGAAGGCGACTTGTTGCCAGCCAATAAGAGCTGCTGCCACATCATGTCCTCACAGCGCCGACGCAACTTGCGCCGGAGCCTATCCTCCGAAGAGGATGAGGAGGAAGAGTGGTGGCGCTGCTTTCCATGATGACAGGACCAAGACCTCCGACGTCGGCGGGACTTACCCGACACGGAGGAGGACAGAGACTGTCGGAGTCGCCGACGGTGGGTCGAAGAGGGGGCGGCAGAAACCCACTCATCCCCTGGCTCAGGGTCCTTGACCGGTGACTTTGGCTCGGGAGGCTGAGGCAAGTCCTCGATAACCACTGGGGGTACTGGTGAAAGGGGGTTATCAGCCTCTCCAGTCGACAGCCCATCCAACAGGTCCGAGAAAAATCTCGACCGCATCGATGGGTGTCTCGGCCGGCTGACCTGACAGGGACACCGAAAAGCCAGCGACCATAGCTGCAACCTCGACCAAAATCGATAAGAGATGCTCCAGGGAGCAAGATCTCTCCCACTCCCACGAACATCGATGGTGGGACTTACCTTTCAGTTCCTTTTTCTTTGACCGAATGAAGTGAGCCCCTGAGGGGCCCTCTCCCCTTGTGGAGAGGGACTGACAAAGCTCCTTAAAGGAAGCAGTATAGGAGGAGCCCAAAGAGAGTGGAATAAATGCCGACATCGAGGAAGAAGACGACGCAGCCTGGGCCGCCTCCTTCTCGAGGGCGATTAACTGCTCCAGCTGCTCTGCGGACACCACCCAACAGACCTCCTTCGACTTCACCAGAGGAAACCGTTTTTTGGGGCGCCCCAGTTGTAGTCGGGTAGCGCGGTCTTCAAGAACTGAAGCGGAAAAGGACTTGCAAGGATTGCAGGCCTGCAGATCATGGGCAAGCCCCAGGCAGTAGACGCACGTGGCATGGGGGTCGGTGACAGACATCTTCTGCCCGCAAGGGCACTGACGGAAGCCAGGAGTAGATTTAGAATCCATCGCAGCTGCGAGGGAAGGACAAGATTTAAGTCTCGTGAATTTAAGCACGATTTTCGGTAAAACTGAAGGTTTAGGATCCAGGCCTAGAGACGCAAGAGCGCTAAGGAGGGAACCTGAGCTTCCAACCGGTAAGGAAGCTCTGGCGTCATGGGGCGGAGCTGAGGGTTTTACCACCCGGGTGGGTGGGAGGAGCCAGCTTGAAGACTTTCCGTCCCATCTTAAAGCAGCAAGGAACCTGCCAGACAGTGTGGACTGAACAACATATCCACGTCCCTAGAAAGGAAAATTTCTTTCATTTAAAAGCATAACACCTTTGCAACGACTCCCTTCTGGAGGCCTCCACAGCATGGAGAACAGCCTCAGAAAGGCCCAAGACCTGGAACGCTAGCTGCTCAGGAACCAGGCTGTGAGGTGCAGGGGCTGTAGATCAGAGTGCAGGACCATACCCCAAAGTCTGGTCAGCAGGTCTAGATACAGAGGCAGTCGTCGCAAAGACCGGCTGCTGAGGCCAGTCTGGAGCTATCAGGATCATCTGCGCCTTGTCCTTCCTGACCTTGACCAGTACCAAGGGGAAGGGTGGAAAGGCAAACATGAGGCCTGGGGTCCTGGGCCTCGCAAAAGCATCCCATCAGTGCCCTGGACCGGGGGGGCGGTGGGCAGGTGCAAAACAGCCTCAGTTTAGCATTCTTCCAGGAAGCGAAATGGTCCACCAAGGGTGAGCCCCACAGGGAGAATTCAAAGACCATTCATGAGATTCTTCTCCTACCTGGCTGAGAGCTTCTGCCAGCTAATTGTTCTTCCCTGCGATGTGACTCATCAGGAGACTGGTGCCCCGGCTGCCCACAAGAGTCCGAGTGCAGAGTGCCTCCCAACACAAAGAAAGGGAGTGCGTAGTGCCCTGCCTGTTCAGGTAAAACTTGGTCATGGCGTTGTCCACCTGAACCTGAATATCCTGACCCCTGACTATCAAAGCAAATTCCGTCAGAGGCAAGTGCACTGCATGGAACTCCCGGCAGGTTTATTGGTGACGGAACTCCCTGGGTGACCAAAACACATGGGCCACATGGTCTCCCAGGTGTGCTCCCCATTCTATTAGAGACATGTCTGTCGTCAGCATGATGATAGGCTCTAGGTGGACAAACAGGTTTCTTTCCTCCAGGTGTTCCGGGACCAGTCACCATTGGATGATGTCCCACATCAGATGGCTCACTGTGATTGGCTGGTCCAAGTGGCCTAGGCACTGGGACCACTGATAGCCCAGTTCCCACTGAAGGTGGCGTATCTGCTAGCGAGCCCGGTGGACCAAGTTGGTGCAAGATACCATGCACCCCAGCAGCCACAGGAAATCCTGGGCGGGGCGCTAGAACCCAACCTGAAATGACTGGGCAGAGGAGATAAGATCCTGTGCGTGGTCCAATGGGAGGCAGGCCTTGGCATGTAGGTAGTCTAGTTCTGCCCCAACGAACTTGATCACCTGCTTCAGTAGCAATTCGGATTCGTCCTGTTTGACCAACAGGCTCAAGTCTTAGCAGGTCTGGAGAGCCAGTTCTGTGGATCTCACCACAGCCTCTCTGGATGGACCAGCTACCAGCCAGTCATCCAAGTAGGTGTACACCCTGACCCCTATGTGCTGCAGGTGGGCCGCCATCACTGCCATACATTTGGTGAAGACCCTTGGAGCTGAGGAGAGGCCAAATGGCATGACCTGTAACTGGTACAGGACCTCTTCTTTTTAATTTTTTTTTAATCACATCAGATTTTTTGCACGTCCGCCTGGCTGCCCCAATCTGACCAACCCCCCCCCAGCCCCGTCCCCCGAAACCAGGACTTACCTTATGCCCGGCCCAGGCACGGTACCTGCGGGGAGTCTGTCACCATCCTGCCGCCGGCGATGTTTTCTCCTCCTTGGTTTTCTTCCAGGGGTCCCGGGAGTGGGTACGCATGAATGTGGAGGCACACATTAGTTCCACGGCCCCAGTAACAGCCCCTTTCCTCCCACCCAATTGGCCTAGTGCCAGGCTCCTCTCCTGGCCTGTGCTGTCCACAGCCTCCACCAGGTGGCAGCCATCAGCCGAGAGGAACCATCCCACCTCCTCACAGAGGAAAGCGTGCCTGTCGACTGCTCCATCCAGCTTCGGCCCTCCCCCCCGTTGCTGACCTCCGATGGCCCAGGCTCGTTCCTGAACCTGGGTCGCCGGCATCACATGAGGTTAGGCATCCAGCCCCTTAGCCCTCACCGCCACCAGGCCGGCCTACAGGACCTCTTCTGCTCAGAAACAGAGGTGCTAGCAGTAGGACCTGCAAATGGTAATGTGGAAGAATGCATCCTGAAGGTCTAGGGAGTTAAATCACAGTTCTGCTCCAAGGATGGTATAATCTGGCTCAGAGTGACCATCCAAAAATGGAAATTACGTACCTACCATAATTCTTGATCTTCTTGGACGAAGTCGTCACCACTCATTCACACTAATAGGAGTATGCTGGAGGTGCTAGGACCCAGCGGAGCAAACTTTTCAGGAGGGCTACGCTACCGAGATGGAGTCAGAGAATGCAGCACCGTGGAGCCCCGGTAAAGGCAGGTAATGACTGTCTCAGTGTCGACCCTCCAATCGCCGCAGTACATTTTTTTTTTCGAGGAGGTGCAGCGTAACTAACCTAGAAAGGGCTAACCTAAAAATTCGGACATAAGATAGTCCGAATGACCCGTGTAAGAAGGGTCAACAACAAAGTCTTCACAGCTCAGCCACTGAGGGAGTGAAGACCATAAACAGAGAGGTGAGCTCAGTGTATGGTGGGTAAGCATGTGAATGAGCGGTGGAGACTTCGTCCAAGAAGATCAAGAATTACGGTAGGTACGTAATTTCCATATCTCCTTGGACATAAAGTCTCCACCACTCATTTACACTAATGGGAGAGTACCGAGCTAAATAATCCCTCGAGACAGGTGGCAGAAGACAAAAGCTCACGTGGTTAGGACAGAAGTCCATTAAGAATGGTCCTGCCAAATGACAAATGTCGTCTGGCATGGACATACAAGGCACAGTGCTTAAACGAATGTATGAACGGAGCTCCAGGTAGCCGCACTGCAAATATCTGCAATGGGCACATTATGGATTTTGTCCAGAGATGCCGCGACTGCTCTGGTAGAGTGAGCATACACTCTGCCTTCCAGCTTGACCTGTGCCACAGAACAGCAGTGGCGAAGGCATGCCACCAGCCACACTGAAATGCATCCGATAGGAACAAGTAGACCCAGCCTGGTCTCGCTGAAGGACACAAACAGCTGTTGAGCCTTCCGAATTTCTTTTGTTCTATCTAGATAGAACCACAACACTCTCTTAACATCCAACAAATGAAGGGTACGCTCCCCTTCATTCTGGAAGTTCGCAAAGTATGTAGGAAGGACTAAAGGCTGGTTTAGATGGAATTCTGAGACAACCTTAGGGAGAAAGTTGGGATGAATCCTAAGAACTACTTTGTCCTTGTGAAATACAGTGTACAGGGGGTCTGTGACCAGTGTGTGTATTTCAGAAACTCTAAGGGGTGAAGTAATAGCCACCAGGAAGGCCATTTTCCAAGTGAGGAACTTCAACTCGCAAGTAGCTAGAGGCTCGAAAGGTTTACAAGTGAACATGTCTAGCACAAGGTCAATGGCCCAGGCTGCAACTGGACATCTAATAGGAGGTCTAGTATGCAGAATACCCCTAAGAAACCTCTTAACTACGGGCAACTGAGCCAGCGACATGGAAAGTACCGGCTCATGATATGCCGAAATGGCACAAAGATGAACTTTGACTGTGGAGTACTGCAGACCTGTGTTTGAGAGGTCTTAGAGATACTCCACAACTTTATTCGGTGGGCAGGAAAAAGGGTTCCAAGAGGATTTGGCGCACCAGGTAGAGAAACACTTCCACTTAGCTGTCTAGGTTTTTCTAGTGGCCAGCGTACGTGCAGCCAAAAGAATATCTGAAACTCTATGAGAAACATTAAACCTATTCGCCTCTAGCGTGAAGGTGAAGCGACCGCAGGTTGGGATGGACCGCAGGACCCTGGGTCTGAAGGTTCGTCTGAAGGGGAAGCGTTTTCGGGGGATTTCCGATAGTCTGTTGAGTAACAGGAACCACAAGCGCTGAGGCCAGAAGGGGGCAATGAGGATCATTCTGCCCCCCAGTATTCCAATTTGAGCAGTACCCTCTGAATTAGGGGAAGAGGAGGAAAAGCATATAGAAAGAGTTTTGTCCACTGCAGCCTGAATGCATCCTGACAAAAAAACGCCAGGTCCTGGATTTCTGGAGCAGAAGAGAGGCAGTTTTGCGTTGAGTGGGGACACAAAAAGGACCAGGTCTGGCATTCCCTACTCTTTGAAGAGTGACTGAACGACAGTTAAGTCGAGAGACCACTCATGAGGATCCACCTCCGTTTTGCTGAGACAGTCTGCCAGCTCGTTTTGTACTCCTGGCAGGTAAACCGCCTGAATCAGAGCCTTGTGCTCCATGAGGGGTCGACTTGAAAACCCTGAAGCCCCGAGGACAGTAGTGGTGGTTACGGATGGAGTGGGCTCGAGAGATCGTTTGTTAGCCCTGGCCAGAGTCGAGAGATCCTTACTGCAGGATGGCCTACAGATCAAGATGTTCCCCGATTTAAGTTATGCCACGTGGCAGAGGCGTAAGGGCTTCGATGGGGTCCGAGCAATACTGAGAGAGGCCGGAATCTCACATGGCCTAATCTTTCCAGTGAGGCTGCGTATTGCTCATCAGGGGAAGGTTTTTGTCTTCACAGATGTTACAGATGCCATGAAATGGGCCCAGAGGAACACCCAAGATCATATTCATAGGCATCAGGATGATGAACCGGGATCTGAAGAGGACGATCAAACATGAAGTACCTCTACAAATGTGCTGAGATGAGTCAGGTACTTTTAAGGACAGAGTTTTCCCCGACTGAACTCTTTTGTTAAAATTCCCTTGTTCCACCGAACAATTTAAAACCAACTGTCTGACATTTTCAGTGTTGGATGTTCGTATTAAATTTAAAATTAATACTAATTGATTCTTACACACTATTGGAAAGATGTAGAAGCAAAGATAAAAGAGATCCTACATATACAATCGCATCTAGGTCCGAAAAACTTAATTCTAGGGATACTACCGCAGGAAATAAGGGGAGCAAATCGAACCTATCTCTGGAATATCTTGCTAGTGGCAGCCCATAAAGGTGTGACCAGAAGATGGCTTACCAATACCCCTCCGACAAAGCAGGACTGGGAATTAGTAGTAAAGGAAATCAAAGACATGGAAGAGGTGACATTTAGAATAAATCTGAGAGGGCAAACTTGGGTGGAGAGATGGACCCCTTGGCTTATAGGGACAGAAAATGAGGGAAAAGATTAGAGGAGTGGAAGGGAGGAGGGAGAGAGCAGAAGGTGGAGGAAATAAATGAGCAAGAAACCCAGTTTGAACTATTTTGGCCTCAATAGACGGGATGAACTACACAGAAGCATCTAATTGGCAGAAGGATTGACTTGAAAACAACAAGAATAAAATAATAAGGTCTAAGGGTGGGGGGGAAGTAAATAGAAAATGTTGATTGAGTGCTGTTCTCTTACACTGTGCAATGTACTAAAGAAATGATGAAATGTCTTGTAAAGAATGTATTTAAGTGCCAAATATGCAATAAACTTGAATATAAAAAAAAAAAAAAATTAATACTAATTGTAGCCTGTTGCTGCACTTAGAAGGTAAGAGGGTGCTTTTACTGCTCGATAGTTAAAATTTTGTTATGTTTAAAGATTTCTCTGCTTATGCTACTTCGGATAATATTTTGTCTGGGGATGAGACTGGTTAGCTTGGAGCCTGTAAGGCCTACAGAGATCAAGTAAGAGCAACAGCTCTAAGGTGAACACCATTCTGGTGCACTAATTAGGAACTTACGTGGTGAATACAAGTATTCGTACCCTCTGGTAGGGTTAGGAACTGGAGACTTTGCGAACAATATAACTTTAAAGTATCACCATGATGCTCATGGGTTCTGTAACAGCTTTTTACTATAAACGGTTTTCTTTCTTGTTTAGAATTACTCCCCATTGATGTATCTTATAACTTTCAATGCACACATCGATTGTATTAAGAGAAGTGGTGCTCTCATGCTTATTAATTTGAATGCTAGATTGATTGTTAGGAAAATAATTGTATGCTCCTGTGAAAACAATAAACATAAAGTTTAAAAAAAAAAAAAAAAAAAAAGAGCCTTGTGCTCCAGGTACCATTCCCACACTCTCATTGCTTCCTTGCATAACAGGTAAGAGTGTGCCCCGCCCTGTCTGTCAATGTAGTACATCACTGCTTTGTTGTCGGTTTGTTCAAGTTCAAGTTTATTGCAGGAAAACTCCATTGAGCAAGCTCATTCACAAGGAGGTCCTGTGACATAAACACTTAAAAGTACAAACACAGATAGGTAATAACAGTATATACATGAAATACACGTTACATGATGCAGGCTGGATATACATACAAGGGTACCACATAGGGTGACCGCAGGTGGTAAACATTGATATGAGACAGGAGGCGACTTATAGGTCGCGATACTGATAAATGAAACATGATGACTGGTGTGATTTGATTTAATCAAATCAAATCAAATCAAATATACAGTATTTTGGCAGCTAGAACAAACAACAGTCTACAACTGATATGGGAGGGAGGAGAGATTTGCTAGAGTAGCAGCTGAGCGATGCAAAGATAAAGCCAGGAGTAGAAGGGAAGGGAAAGCAGTTAATATGACAAATCAATTATACCTTACCAGTGGATAAATATGGCACACATGGGAAGGAAGAGACTTAATGACAGTTACAGGTGTCTTTTATTTTGGCTGAACTCAGCGATTTGTAGAAGTTTATTGAAACTGTGAGATTAGTTTCAATGCGGTTTGTAATTGGTTTCCAAATGGAGGGAAGGGCATACATAATAGCATGTTTACCAAAGGAAGTCCGGCCTTGGTATGTCAAGCATAATAAAGTCAGATTTTCTTAGCAGTATGCACTATGTGAGATACTAATAAGGGAAGAGATGGTTTGGCAATTCTGCAGGAGCAGTTTAAGAGTCCATAGCCCAGCATGGAGCAGGCGTCTAGTAGTAAGGGATGTCCAACCAACAGCTGCATATAAGTCACAGTAGTGCTTGACGGGAAGGGAGTTGGTAATGAACCGTAACGCACGGTGATAAAGGATGTCCAGTTTACTTAGATTTGCAAAGTGGTGGAGGAATAGATTACATACGCTATAGTCGAGTAGAGGAGAAAAGTGGCCTGTACAAGCTTGTTTCGAGTTCTCAAGGGGAAAAGGGGCCTATTTCGTAGAAGAAACCTAACCTTGCTTTTAACTCTTCTAGAGACATCTTCGATGTGGTCACTGAAAGATAATTTATTGTCGATCCAGATACCTAGATATTTAAATTTGGTTACAACTTCCAGAGGCTCGTTTAGCGTGGTGACAATGAAGTCTTGGGCAAGAGTATTGGGGGGGCCTGAGACAGCACTGCGGGAGAATATCATCGCTTTAGTCTTCTTCGCATTGAGCAGAAGCTTTGCCTTTATTAAATTATGCTCAAGTTGTGCGAAGTCCGCTTGAAGCACTCCCTTGACTTCAGATAACGATGAGCCAGAAGTATACAACACAGTATCATCTGCAAAAAAGTGCAGACTGGATGTAGATATGTTAGCATCTAAGTCATTGATGTACAAAGAAAACAAGATAGGGCCTAAGATGGATCCTTGGGGACTCCTTCTGTAACTGGCAAGGCAGCAGAAAAAGCCTTCCGCCTTTACTTTTGGAATCTTCCAGTTAGGTAGCTAGAGAACCACTGGGTGGTATGGTATGTGGCACCCAACTTTGCAAGGCAATTGACTAATAGTTTGTGATCAACAGTATCAAAAGCTTTGCTGAGGTCCAAAAGACTGCACCAGTTACCTTCTTAGCATCTATAGCAGAGATCCAATCATTGGTTACTTTTTGCTAGTGCAGTGATTGTGCTATGATTAGCCGGAAGCCAGATTGAGCTGGGTTAATGAGAGAGAAGGTTTCAAGTGAGATTTTAACTGAATATGGATCAGTTTTTCGAGAACTTTAGAAAGGATAGGCAATATGGAGATAGGCCTATAGTTGTTTACATCACATGGGTCACCAGATTTAAATAGAGGGAGGATATGTGCTGATTTCCAGCAGGACGGCACAGCAGCAGATGTAATGGAAAGATTGAAGATGTGGAGAATTGGGGCAGTGAGATGGGCATAGCCTGACCTTAGGAAAAAGGGTTCCAAGCCACCGTCCCCTGCACTTTTTTTGGTGTCTAAGTTAAGAAGAGAATCTTCTACTTCTTTATAAGTTATCTCGCGCAGTTGGAAGGGACTGGGTCCAGGACTAGATGTGGCGGGAGGGGTATGCTGGCTCACGCAGCACCAGCATAAGGTGAGTCAAAGCTAATCCAGCTGTGGCAAAGTGGGAGCTAAGTTCCTCCAGGATTAGGGACTTGTTTTTCCACAATCTGCCACTTTGCGACTATCTTTGTTGGGACAGAGGGGCCATAGGCCCCTTCTATAGCTTTGATAGTCTTCCATATTTTATGAGGTTACCTTTAGCTTGTTCGAGAGTAGAAATATAATAGTTAGCTTTAGCAGAGCAAGTTTTTCATATTAGTTATTCCTGGCTGTTCTAAAGGCCTGCCAATCCAAGATTCTTTGAATGTCTAGCTTTAGCCCAGAGCTTATCTCGAGCTATAAGGGCTGCCTTGAGATCCGAGGTGAACCAGGGATTGGAATTGTTCTGTACCCTTACTCTGATGAAAGGGGCATGCTTATTTATTATTGTAGTGAGTTTGTCATTAAGGATGCAAGCTGCCTTGTTGACATCTTTGGCTTGGTAAAGATCTTGCCATCTGATCATGCTCAGGTCAGATAGGAAGTTTACTGCACTGAATTTGCGAAAGGATCTTTTTGTTATAAAGATGGGTTGCGGCTGGGCCTTAATTTGAGATCTTATGCAAGCAACAATTCCATGATCGCTCATGTCGTTGTGAAACACTGCCAAATGAGATATTTTGTGTGGATGGGTGGTTAGTACCACATCTAGAATGGAACTGTTGGCAGTATTTAGAGTGTTGTTCCTAGTAGGTTCTCTGACTAATTGCTCAAGACCTAGCTGCACAAAGGGATTTGAGGCCGTGTGATTTAGGTGACAGCCAGTCCATATTTAGATCTCCTAGAAATATTGTTTCAGTTTTTGCATCTACGAACATGGATTTCAAAAGATTAAGGACTTCATCACCACCAGACGGGGGTCTATAGCCACCTAGAATAGTGATACATTCCGAGGAGGGGAGATGAAGGCTCAGCGAAACTAACTCAAATTCCTTGGCTAGAGATTTGCAACTAATATTGGTGACCAAGTACTTAGATTTGGCGTAGATAACCACACCCCCGCCTCTAGACTCTATCTGCTCTAAATAAATTGTAGCCCTGCAGTGATATTTGTTGATCAGTGTTCGCCTTTTAACCACGACTCAGTAATTATGATAAGGTCTGGGTTAACGTGTGCAGCCCAGGCTTGCAGCTGTACAAGTTTTTTAGGCAGGCTTAAAATGTTGACCATCATCATTTTGAGACCTGTGGCCTCAGCAAAATCGATAGGCGAGGTAAGTTGTGGGGGAGCCAGGGTTGAGCTCCACATTTCCTGAGCAGAGAAGAAGCAGAAGTATAACTTTCTTTAAGGAGCTTATAAGAATGGAGACTGCTTTTTTATTTCTTCGTGGCAACCCATATCATGCTGCGCAAGAGGCGGCACCACTGTAATGACAGTTGATCGTGATCAATGTAAGTGCTTGGGTAGACATAGGTGAGGACAGTAACAAAGGGGTGTAGGCTAACCGGGGGGAATAGGCTAAAAGGGGAGAGGAGAATGACAGAGTGTCTGCACGGTAGACTGTTATAACATTAGGTATTGATAAGGTACATTGGAGAACTGAATCGCATTGAGGTACTTCGAATTGCACTGTATTGCTGAAAACTCTGCACCTTAGGAGCAATAAAAACACAATAAGGAGACCCATGGTCCCAGATTGAGTGGTCTCGTGATTTGTATTAGTGCAATATTTTCTAGGCAAGAAATTTGCCCACCTAGGTACCCATTTAAAACCTAGATGAGAAAATACAGCAGAAAGGGAAACAAAGAGATCAGGAGCAGCTTAGTTGGTGGCCATCCACCCTTCAGACTCCAAGTCCCCTTGTAGCAGAACCGGGAAAGAAGCAGAATGATAATGCAGGCCATATTGCCCACGAAAGAATACGGTGATTTATGTAGAAGACCAAGAATCCCTCTAGTGGCAGATCTGTATAACCTGCTAATGGAAAACTAGCCACTTAAAAAAAAAAAAAAAAAGGAGAATGTTCTTGTGACAGAGTATGTGCTCCAAAGCTTTGACTGCATAGAGGACGACTCTCATTTCTAGGACGTTTATGTGAAGTTGAGACTTGTCCTGAGTCCACATACCCTGGGTGTGGAGATCCCGGCAGTGAGCTCCCCAACCCATGAGAGACGCGTCCATGGTAATGGAGATCTGATGATCCAGAGGGACAAAGGGATATCCTTCCAGAAGATTGTCCTCCTGAAACCACCAGACAAGCAACCTCTTCAGAGGTTCCGTCACCAATCTGATATCTTTTTACAATAATATAAAGTACTCTACTAGATGTGGGTATCCCTACTGATGTAATTCTTTTGGACTTTAGTAGAGCTTTCGATAAAGTCTCACATGAAAAACTCATTACTAAAATGCACAATCTAGGTTTGTCACCTGATATTGTCAACTGGACTTTAAACTGGTTGACAAATCATTCTCTAGAGAGTCAGAATTAATGATATCTTGTCTGATTCAGGATGTGACAAGTGGTGTACTACAGGGGTCGGTCTTGGGACCAACATTGTTTAATCTCTTTATCAGTGATTTACAAACAGGGCCAAATAACTTCATGGTTAAATTTGCAGACAATACTAAATTGGGGGGCAAGGTTAATAATCAAGAAAATATTTCTGCATTAAAGAAGGATTAGGAAAAAATAATACTTTGGGCAAATGAAAATCATATGCAGTTTAATCAAGACAAATGTTTAGTAGTGCATTTCGGTGTAAATAATCCAAAAACGATATATTATATAAACGGACTACCACTTCACTCATCAAATTGTGAAAATATTTAGGATATATGTTAATAATAAACTTACATCAAATGATCACTGTGTTAGAACTGCTTGCATGACCAACTGACTTTTGAGGCAAATAAAACGCACTTTTGTTAGTCGCACTGAACAATGCCTTATTCCATTGTATAGGGCATACATTAGACCATATCTAGACTATGGCTCCCCTTTCTAGAATCCAAACCAAAAAAAAAGACATAGCAATTCTTGAACAGGTTCAAAGGAGAGTAACTAGAATGATTCCAAGATTAACAAACTTGGATTATCAGAACAGATTAAAAGCTACTGGTCTCTTCTCTCTTCAAACTAGAAGACTAAGAGGTGATATGATTATGGTTTTTTATTTAATAAATTCACCAGATCTAATGGAAAAATGTGGTCTAACACTCTCCAAAAGGAGACATGTTCCGAGACTGCATAATAAACAGCTTGAAGTAAAAACTTATAAAAATTTGCCACAAGAATTGGTAGAGGCAACTAGTGCCACTGTCTTTAAAAACAAATTAGATGTTTGGTTGAGAGATAATAGATAAATAATGTCCCATTTAGTGTGGGGAACAGTCTCGATGGGCTCTTGCCTTCTTCTGTTTTTTCATACCAAGTAATACCAAGTAATACCTTGATGGGAAAGGACTGAGGGGGTGAGTGGTAGAGGACCACTGGGCATCCACTGAGAGGTTCTCATGTGTAGATGAGCCAAGGGTATAGTGAACACCGAGGATGCCATGAGGCCCAGCATCCGTTGCATTGAGATAGCTCACACCGAGCTGTGCTCCCTGATGTGTTGGGCCATCTGTAAGATATCGGTCCTTCTGTCCTCTGGAAGAAAAGCCTTCGCACAGAAGGTGTCCAGAAGAGTTCGTATAAAGAGGAGCTTCTGGGAGGGCTGCAACTGCGACTTGTTGAGGTTCAGCAGAAATCCCATAGACGTGAGGAAGTCTGAGGCCGTGGCCATGGCCTCCAGAGTCTCTTGCCTGGAGGGACTTCCTAGGAGCCAGTCATCCAGATATGGGAACACTTGTATTCTGAGTTTCCTGAGGTGTGCTGTGAGACTTGCACAACATTTGGTAAAAACTCAAGGCGCCGAGGATAGCCTAAAGGGCAGGACTCTGAACTGATAGTGTTGACTCAACGTCACAAATCTTAGGTACTTGTGGTGCTTTGGGTGTATAAGAATGTGCTGGTAGGCGTCCTGCATGTCCAGGGAGGCTAGCCAATCGTGTTGATGAATCAAAGGTAGCAGGGTACCAAGTGATATCATCCTGAACATCCAGGAATTTGTTTAATTTTTTGAGATCCAGAATAGGACGCATGCCACCTGTTTTTTGGGGGGGACCATAAAGTAATGGGAGTAGAAACCTGTGTTTCATTGATCCCAAGGAACTACTTCTACTGCTGTTGTTCAGAAGGCCTTGTACCTCTTAAGCAAGAAAGTCTGACTGTACTGCCGACAGCCTGGGCTGTCGTTTGGGAGGATGATCCGGAGGGGTTTCCGAAAGAGTGAGAGAGTACCCTCATGGATTATCCGGAGGACCCATTTGTCTGATGTTATAGATTTCCACTGGTTGTAGAACTCAGTCAGATGTCCTCCCACTGCTGAGGAGGAGTCCCTCTCGGGCAGCTGAGGCGGGACCTGGGCCGGAAACTCAGAAGGTGGCAATGGGCGCTTTGGGCCCTTGTGCCTTCTGTTGTGCTTTCTTTTGCAGCTGCGGGTCCTAGTTTCTGTTGAAACCTCCTCTGCCTTTGCTACAAAAGGACTGACGGTTGTGAAACTGGCGCTTGTTCCCACCCCCTCGGGAGGGGACGGGCGCAGATCTGGATGTCTTAATGGCAGACCCAGTCTTCTGTGTGGCCTCTAGTGCTTGCTTGCTCCACCTGAGGTCCAAACAGATACATGCAGTCGAAAGGTAAGGCCATGACCTGCTGGTGGGCGTCATTTGTGAAGCCCGAAGTATGCAACCAAGAGTGGCGATGGGTGCAGAAGCCAGCCGCCGCCACCTGGGAGGCGGTATCGAAGGTGTCCATTGCAGCTTTAACCTGTTGGTTACTGGACTAGATGTCCCTAGTTATGGTTTGAAGTAGCTCTGAGTTAACCTCAGATTCAGGCAGAACTTCTATCATTGCTTTGAGCGAATGCCAAAAAACATACTCATATTGAGAAAAATAGCCCTGGTAGCTGGCAATGCGCATGCCCAGGGTTGAAGCAGCAAAGACCCTCTTACCTAAAGTGTCTATCTTGCGAGATTCTTTGTTCATAGGGTGGGCTGTAGATTCCTGGGGAAGGACAGCCTTATTTTCTGCCAGGACCACTATGGCATCAGCAAAGGCTTGAGAGGCCAAGATGGGGCGATCCTTGGGAGGGTCATATTTCCTATCTATGGACTTGGCCACAGAAGGAATAAGAGCTGGATTCTTCCACACCATCTGTGAAAGGGTCTCAAAAGAGGGTTGTACCAGAGGGGTTAAATCCATAGGGATTTCCGAGACATGAAGATATTGGAGACGCAAAAGCTTCCCAGGATCGATTTCTGTGGTCTGGAGAGAAAGGGTAGAATTTAAATTCTTGTGCAGAGATTTAAAGGAAAGGTTCTCAATAACAGACTCTGCAGGAGGCTTGATCCTTGCCCCCAGGGCAGTATTAGCATCAACATCATCACCCAGTCTAAGATCTGGATCAGGCACAAAATCATCTCCTGACAGTCCAGGAGGGACCGTATAGACAGGAACGGAGTAGTAAACCAGGAGGAAGAAAAGAAGGAGAAAGAATTGGAGTCAAAAACCTCTGGAAACTAGACGGCGCCACACCCATCCCCGGCGCCATAGAAGAAAACGGCACTGAGAACAAAGAAGGAGCAGTCACAGAAAAAGGCACCGTACACGGTGCCGACAAAGAGCGCGACGCCGCACCCGACACCAGAGGTGCCATCGGATAGCTCAGCGCCGTGCCCGGCACTGCCACCAGCCCCGATGCCAAGGACAGTGCCGACAGAGCCCGCGGCAATATAGACGGTGCCGACAGCACTCGCAGTGCCGCAAGGAACCTCGACGCTGGAGAAGTTGGCACCCCAGGTGACGGCAACATCACAGAAGTCTGGGAACTGTGATCTGAAGTTACAGGATAAAAACTGACCGGAGATAAGGACATCAGTGTAGACCCCTGCACCGCATTCATATGAGGGGGCTAGACACCAGAGTGTGGAGTCGACGACACCGAAGAAGGCGCTGCGCGACTAGGAAGACCTAACCGCCCCACCTGCCATCCCAGATCCAAAGGGCCCGAAGGCCCTGGAGTCGGACAGGCTGGTTCGGGCAGTTGGACCGGCTGGTTTGGGCAGTCGGACCAACCTCCGAGCCCACTGCTCCATAAGAGCAGCCCACTGGTGAAACTGCTCCTAGAAAACCCCTCCAATAGGCAGAGAGGGGCTCCGGTGTCGAAGAGGTCGAGACCGGCACCTGGTCCTAATAACCCGACCATCTACGGCAGATCGCACACAGGCGACCGAGATGCATTCTCTTCGACCTGTGCGTCAAGAAAACTCGAGGCCGAACGTGCGCCAGAATGGGACCGCTTTTTATAAGCCCGGGAGACTGCCCATCTCCCTGAGCATTGGACCGTCTGCTATCAGACCCTCCTCTGGGGAGGGCAAAGGGATCAGACCTGGCCCCACTGGCCAAACAGCTTTCATACAAAGTCTCCCTACCGTCACCTGCCCCACTCATGGTCGACTCTGTCAATAGAGGGCTGAAAACTTCTCTCTTGCAAGTAAGAATTTATTAAAATATAATCGGTACTTATTGTTGATAAATACAAAATAATAAACTGAAATCTAAGCTTTTAGTTTGAAATTTGACTCCCGGAGGGCAAGCGACGTCGTCACTGAAGTGCACTCGGCGGGAAAAAAAGGAACTGAGGCGGTTGGGGGTTAGTCACGCCGAGGTAGTCTTTACTGCTACAAGTCAATAGCTCATGTGTGCTGCTTTCTAGCAGCTCCATCTCAGGCACCAACCCTCCTGAATAGTTTGCTCCCGCTGGGTCCTAGTGCCTCTGGTGTACTCCCTATTAATACGAATGAGTGGTGGAGACTTTATGTCCAGGAAGATCTTGTGCTTCCACTCGTACTGGTTGAGACTGTGTAGATCCAATATGGGCTGCCAGACCCCTGTCTATTTCAGGACTAGGAAGTACCTGGACATGTAACCCTGACTGGTCAGGGTGTCCTGGACATGGGCTAAAGCCCCTTTCACAAGGAGACTCTCAAGGCATGTGGAGACGGTAGCGCAGAAGAGCCTGGAAGTCAAGAGAAACTCCTCTGCCCACTACGTCAAACACCCACTTGTCCATTGTGATAGCGAACCAGAAGACTCACTCTGCCTCCATGGATGGAGAGCTGCATCACCTCGCTCTGTCACTGCCATCTGTAGGAGTACTGGCGAAAGTGCGGGAAACAGGGCAAAGGACGCTGTGGATCATGTGGTGTGGCACACACATGCTTCCAGTGGGACAGCTGTCCTTATGCCACTGTTCCTACAGGAAAAGGATCAACATCAAGGGGGAAATAAGTGGTAAATCCCCTCCATCCGGCTCCACGATAGCCAGTATGGCCAGAAGGCACTACATCTGCCCCACAGGATGAAGGAGCAAAACAGAGTAAATAAAAAAAAAAAAAAAAAAGTTGCTGGGATTGTGCCATCACAGTGCGTTGTCATGGTGAACACTATGATATCACAAAGGCACTATGAGGTCAGTTGAGGACAGTTAGGCTACCAAGCAGTGTTATTAACTCTAGAACAGAAACCCGAACATTACAGTTTTACTTTATCTAAACTTTAGACTCTTCTTGCCCTGGCAACGAGCCAGCCCTGTCATTTCTATCTGCAAGCCCTATTTAAACCCCTTGGCTTAGCCGGCCCGTTGGTGCAGCGGTGGATTTCAATGCGGCCCGAGCCGGTTTGGGAACGGATCCGGGTCGCCGGAGGCGGCCGGGGAGTAGGATCGAAGTCCGACAGACAGCTCTCCTCACCCGGGAGGGCGCGGGCACTCGGTGTGCTGGGGACCCTGGTGGAGACGGGAGTTCCACGCAACTGACGCCGACGGGGAGAGGCTGGGCGGACGCTAAGGCCATTGCACGCCCCGCTTCCTCCGGGAGGAAAAATCAGGTGGCAAAAGATGGCGGGCAGGACCACCGATCAATGAAGCCTCCCTGAGAGCCTCACATTGCCGCCGCCGCTGCAGGACTCCGACCAGTCACAGTTCCGGGTACAAAGGCAGGCCCACGGCCCCACTCCGGGGCAAGCCGGGGTGACCGAGGGTCCTCAGCAGCAACTGACGGCAGTAGAGGTCTCCGGGGGCCGTGACCAGGGCAGATGGCTGCCGGTGGTCCTGCCAGAAAAAGGGCAAATAAAATAAATAAATAAATAAACCCCTTGGCTTATCGCCTAGGTGTGGCCACAGGAAAGACACGTCCCCCCCACCTCCCACGGAGCACTTCCAAGTTGAGTGGTACAGGATGCTGTGTGAGGCCCCTCCCACGTATAATGGGTGTCAACTTGCTGGGCTGGGTTTCTTCCCTCCATTTTCATCCCAAAATATCAGCAGCAAGGGCTCCAGGTGTGTCCATGCACACAAAGCAGCATGCCAAAGCACACAGCCTGCCACCATTCCTCCTCTGCAGCTGCTCCGTGCTGCACCTCCACCTGTGGTCAGCCAGGGGGTCACTGCCACAGCAGAGACTGGCATGGACCATCTCCGGAAAAGGAGCACATCTCTTAGGACACTCCACTTTCCCTCCACCCCCACAGCACAGGTGCACTTCCAAACTTGGTTTGCCATCATTGAGAGAGGCAGCACTGATGCTGTGCTGATGGGTCATCCCCCTGAAAATTCTCTTGTAAACTAACAGCAGAGACATGTTTACAAAAGTACATTCTGAAGTGTGCAGTGCTATTTAAGTACCTAAAGGAGAGGTCGCTTACTGCTGGTGCTTGGAGTACTGGATTCATTGCAGATTGCTGCTGGTTGGTCCAAAAAAAGGTTATCACAGTCCACAACAAATCCAGTACCTTGAGCAGACGCAGTAGTGTAGAAAGGTAACACCCTATCTAAGCGCCTATTATTGAGTGCCCCAGTGATAGCGCTTGGAAGTAGAGCGAGTGGTGAAAGAAGTTGCTACATCCTTTAGAGCAAGTGTAGCAGGGAGGTGCACTTGCTAGAGCAGGCTGTAGCATGATGGTTGGTCTAGCACTGCTGAGCTGGCCATGCAGCGTGGCGGTATACGCTACTGCCCCTGAAGCCAGTGACCCAGGTTCAGGTCTAGTGGCTGGAAAGGAAGCTGAGGTATTTACCACCCGGGTGGGAGGAGCCAGCTTGAAGACTTTCCGGCAAGATTTAAAGGGGAAAGGGACATGCCAAGAAGTGTGGATGAACAACATATCCACGCTCCTAGAAATATTTTTAAAACATAATATTAACAAATAAAATACAAAAAGGTGCAACAAAACAGCTCATTTACACATCAGCCACAGGAAATAACAGCAACCTCACATATAATGTTTTAACATTATCCTGTTCTTCAGGCAATACAGATGGTTTTGCTTGCTCGTACAGCCATGAATGCAGGTACTGTGAACAGCACGAAGGAAAATGGAATGCCTGGTTATGATGTCCTTAGAGCCGGTGGGTGGAAAGTGCTAGGTGTGCCAATGGTCTTTTGTTTTCTCCCTATTTTCATAAGTTACAGCTTCAAAAAACTCAAGTATGTTGTCGGAAGTATGACCTCTACTTCATGAAACCATGCTGGTCATCGCGATCAAGTGATGCTTTCAAGGTATTCCTGATTAAATCTTTTCAAACTGTTAGTAATAAGCTCCCCCACAAGGCCAGAACGGATGTTAAACTAGTCATTACAGCTGAAGCCAGTCTAATACAGCTAACCCTAACAATGTGGGGGTGCATGCTCAGGATGCTAACACTGGTAGAAAACAGCATCTTTTAAAGGGACACTGTCAACTCCTTAGGCCTCAAAATGTTTCTAGTCCAAAAAACAAAACAGTTTTTTTATGGTTGGCCCCATTTGGTAGAGACTGCTGATGAAGCTGGTAGTTTGATTCCGATTCCTTTTGTCTTTTAAAAAGAGAAAAACAGACTGCCCACCCCACCGGTGTTGCCACACAAAAATGTCTGTTTACAGTCTTTCACCAACACCAGCTGCAGCTTTCCGGGATTTGGAAACACCTGGGAGGAACTAGAGCATCATGAGTGGCTGCATTGCTTGGGATGTTTCTAATGTTCAGGAAGTATGCAGTCAAAGTAGATCAAGGGGTTGAAATGAAACACGGTTGGGGGTATAATCACACTAGTTGCATGCATTTCGGTTCTACTAAGAAAAGAGGCAGATAAAACAACCAGCAAGGCAGACCCGAGTATCTGAGTTGGAGGGGACGGAGAACATCACCAATGAAGTTAGACCATAGCAGGAAACATTTTTGGCAGTACGGCGCCACTGGCATCAAGCTGACTTACACAGACTCTCTTTTAGGGGGTCGACTGACAAAAGAGGAGAGGGGCCTGGGGGTAGGAATGGGACTCATGCCTAACTCATAGTTCTACTTGGTTCATAGTTGAATTAAAATTGTTGGTTATTTACCTTCTTTTAGTCAACATATGGACAAATGGACTACTGGAAAGCACGATTCAAAACAATTACCTAATAATTAAGATTTAAGGCGGCATAAATGTAATAGTTGAGATACTAGAAATATTATAGAACAGAGCTTATATTGCACATGTATATTCTATGTAAACAGTACATGTTGTTTTCCTGTATACATAATATTATCACAACTGGATGACATTCCTACTGTCCATTTCAATATAGTCCAATAAAAATTCTCTGAAGTTAAAAAAACAAAGGTAAGCAATCATAAAATGTGTTTTCAGCTAGAAGCAATATGATGGAAAAAGGGTTGACAGTGTCCCCTTAATGTTTCTAAACTCAGGGGGTCCCCTTTGAAGTGGAACAACCCCAATCCAGTTTACAAATACTAAAAATCACTATTTTCAGCCCAGTGGCCCTGAGGATTGAGGTGCTGGACGCCACACCTCGCGTCACACTGGCGACCCAGGTTCAGATGCGAGCCCGGGCTGTCACGGGAAGGATATGATTGAGCATCCGGAGGACTGCTCTCCTATCCTGGGGGTGGGCTGTGGGTCTTCACCACTCTGCAGCTGCCTCTGGGAATGCCCAGAGGCACTGCCAGAGAGAGTGTAAAGAAGGGAGGAGTGCAGCGGACGTCAGCATGTTAGTGCTAGACATCATTGCACGTCTGCACTCCTGGGACAAGAAAGAGGAGGAAAACGCAACACTGTCCGTGGCAGCTTGATGGCCGCACTCCCTGAGCCTGGCGGGGTTCATGGGCGCAGATTCTGTGGCCGGTACTGGATCCTGGCCTGGCACGGGGACTGAGGGGGGTCCCTCTCACGGGTACAGCTGCATATGCCAGCTGGTCTGGAAGCTGCGTCTCCGTGGTCGTCGGGGGGAGTGGAGCGGCGGCTGGATTAAATGGCAGGTCAGTGGCTGAAGGGGAAAAAATAAATCGAAGATTAAAAAAAAAAAATCACTCTATTTTCTACTGATACTGCATCTCCAGTGATGTAGGCTTGTTCACTTAGCTAAAGACACACGCAGTCACAAAAATGTCATCTTCCTAGGACCGAAAACCCTTGGTACCACTGGGATATGGAGGACTGCTTTCAAAATGGAGCTTACACAGGTGTTACGGAGAGGGGTTTGAATTAACTTAGACAATGACGACTGAAGATATGCAGGCAATGCGGGAGTTAATTTCTCAATCTCCCATGCACACAGATGCACAAAGTGCTGCAAAGCATGTCCTGATCCTGGATTACATGATCTGGTAGTGAATTAACAGAAACAATGATATACTCATTCAGAAAAACTTAAGGTCATCCAAAGGTAACACTTTCTTTGGAGATGTAAGGATGTGTAAGCAGGGATGATTTGTGGGGCAGGATATATAGTACCAGCACCCATATATACGCAGGCCCCTTATCTAAGGCTCACTCATTTTCTTTACTGGGGCTTCGGAAACCTTCTACTGATCATGGGGAGCTAAACTATTCCACGGCTTATCAGGAGAAAGTATATTTCAGCAAACTTTCTCCTCAGAATCCAAACAAGAAAAACTAAATGGGACAGAACACTGGCCCTAGTCTATTATTTGTCCTAAAGTCTCACTACCACAAGATCAAAGTACATGAACACAAGCACAGTAAAACAGTTTTGGCTTCATCATTCAGAAAAGCAATCAGATTCTCCACATCGGGTGTTATCAGAGATTTAGACAGTAGCATCGACCAGAGCAAATAACACAGAATGGCATCTTCTTCTTTCAGGGCTTCTCGACAATCTATGGGAGTATTAAAAACCATCATGTAGCCACGAATTCTGCAGATTTAATTTCACAGCGTTCAGCAGCACTGGGGAACAGGGTTTGGTTAGTTTGAGGGGGCTGTCAAACAGTAGCCAGTATCAGATGATGTTTTGAGCAGTCACCATGGAAACCTTGCATACCAGAGGCCACACACTGTACTGTTCCAGTAATATTATAGATGCTGTAAGTCTCCCAACACATTTCAGACAGTTCATATGGGGATTAGTTTAGTTTTTCAACAAGAACAAACACAGCCTGACATAAAGGACAGAGGAGAGTATGGAAGACAGTGGGCAGCCAGAGGCTAGTACCAGCAGCGCTCAGCAATGCCAGTTGTTTTGGGGGGGGGGGGGGGGGGGTGTTAACTATTTCATTTAACTGTTAACGCTGTAAACTAGTATGGTAGAGATGAAAGGGACACGAGGTCCAACCTGTCCACCCCACCTGTCACATGGCAGTAACAATACCCAATAGTGTCATCAAATTTTGTTTCCTGCGGCATTTATATAATTTGAAGCTTGGTTATAACTTGTTAACTTATTGAAATACTGTTGTATCGACCCTCTCAAGCTGTGTAATCCCAAATGGCATCCTTCGGATGAGATGTTAAACCACGGTACCACCTGCGTTTTCTGGTGGTGGATGTTAAAGATCCCATGGCACTTATTGAGAACAGCAGGCAAATTTCCCTTGTGTCCTGACTAAATTTCTCCCATTCACTAATACCAACAGTGGCCTAGCTCAGTATCAGTCAGTTTAGATCTGCAACCCCCCGCTGAATATATGCAGTATTGTACAGCCCTCCTTTCCTGGGCAACAAAACTGAAACAGTCAAGTCCTGCAGTAAGTGTCTTGAGCATTGTTAGCTTCCACCCCCCAGTACACTGTTCCACACGCTACGCAAAGTAATGATTCCCAATGTTTTCCCTTATTCTGCTCTCCTCTGTTTAGCTTGGGTGCATCCCCTCTGCATGTGCACTCACTGAATCAAACAGCTGTGTGTGCTCCACCGTCAGTCCCTTTCAGTATTCAGAACATCGTGCTCACATCACCCATCAATCTTCTCTTCTCCAGGCCAAAGAATTTAAGTATATTCAGTCTACCCTCTTGGCTGTTGCCCCCATCTCCACACTCAGATCAAACTGGATGCCCTCTGTTGCATCCTCTCATCCTCCTTGATGCCCTTCCCTATATTTTGGAGACTCACACTGGATGCAGTACCCAAGGCCTTTCCTAGGAATGAATGCCTTGTTGGGGTGGTGATGGCCTGAAGCTCAACCGAGGGCCACTGAGCCTGTGGAAAAGCCCCATTGCAAGGGTACTACTGTGATCATGTGATCACATTAGTAAGAGAAACAAAACGGTACAAGAAAAAAAGTTTACAAATGTGCACATCGCTCTGAGCTCTACTGGGCATTTCTGAGGGATTAACACAAGATACAGCTGTCAATCAAAGCGTGTTTTCCTAAAGAATAATGAATAAGAATAAGGGAGGCAGTATAGCACAGTGGTCTAAGGCTCTGAGCTGCAAATCTGGTGACATCCAGCAGACCGACCTGGGTTTGAATCCCACAGCTTCCACTTGCATACCGTGTGACCCTGAGCAAGTCACTTAACCTCCTTGTGCTCCCAAGTCGCTCCTGTAAAAAAGCTTTCAGCTTAGTGTGCTATACCTGGTTAAACAACTAAATAAAAAAAAAAAAAATAAAAAAATAAGAACTTCAATCAAATCTTTATTTTACCAGGCGAAACATCATTGAGAAAAAACTCATTTGCAAGATGGACATAGAAACATAGACTTTGACGGCAGATAAGGACCTCTTGGCCCACCTAGTCTGCCCATTTCCCTGCCTAGAGGATAAACTGCAGATCCTATTTAACCAACAGCCGATTTCTTCCTACCCCCCACAAAAATTGCCTTATGTGTGTCCCATGCATTCTTGAATTCTCCCCCAGTTTCAGACCCCACAACCTCCTCAGGAAGGCTGTTCCATGCGTCCACCACCCTCTCTGTGAAAAAATACTTCCTCACATTGCCCCTGAGCCGTCCCCCCTATATCTTTAAATTGTGCCCCCTTGTTCTTGCACATCTCTTTTTCTGAAAGATGCTACCCTCTTGGACTTTGTTGATTCCACTGAGGTACTTAAACGTTTCTATCATGTCCCCCCTCTCTCTTCTTTCCTCAAGGGTATACATATTAAGCTCCTTTAGTCTCTCCTCATATGGCTTCTCTTGCAGACCCTGCACCATTTTAGTTGCCCTCCTCTGAACTGCCTCCATCCTGTCTATGTCCTTGTGGAGAAAGGTTCTCCAGAACTGGACGCAGTACTCCAGATGGGGTCTCACCAACTGTCTGTACAGGGGGATAACAGCTTCCTGTTTTCTGCTGGTGATGCCTCTCCCTATACATCCCAGTATCCCCCCAGCCCTCCCTACCGCCTTCTCGCATTGCTTGCCAACCTTAAGGTCATCTGATATGATTACCCCTAGGTCTCTTTCCATTTTTGTTGTTGTTACTACCTCCCCCCCCCCATTGTGTAATCTTCCCTTGGGTTTTTGTTTCCCAGGTGCATTACTTTGCACTTCCTTTGCATTGAAACCAAGCTGCCATACTTCTGACCATTCCTCCAGCCTTACTCAGTCCCTTCTCATCCTTTCCACGCCTCCTTGTGTATCAACCCTGTTGCACATCTTTGTGTCATCTGCAAAGAGGCATACTTTTTCTTCCAATCCCTCTGCAATGTCACTTATAAAGACATTAAAAAGGACTGGACCCAGTACCGAACCCTGCGGTACCCCACTAGTAACCCCCCTCTCTTCAGAGTGGACTCCATTCACAATTACCTTCTGTGTCCTGTTGTTCAGCCAATGTTTTACCCAGGCTACCACCCTGGGACCCACTCCCAGGCTGGTTAATTTGACTACTAATTTCTTTTGTGGGTTATGGCACACAAAAGACATATGATACACGAGAATTTAAAGCAATTCTTACAACAGAATATGAGTCATTACAGGGTAACAAGTATGTACATGGTATACAAGCATAGGGTGCTACAATGTGCGCTAGTGAGTACAATAAATACAAGAAATAGGCACGGCAGTAGAGAAGCAGTATGCATTGATACATACAATGTGTTATATGCCCCACTGAGCAGGATGCATCAGGCAGGAGGGTAGAAGGTCAACAGTAAGGCAAAGGAGGATGGTAGAGAACAGGATGGTAGGAAGGGATTCTGGTCACCAAGGCCGGAGTGACTTGTATAGCCTGGTAACCCTCCACTCCTTCCTGCCCTCATAACCCTTAGACAGCAGACAGGGAGGGGGGGACAAGCAGATGTGTAGAAGAGCCAAAGGTTCAATGCCGGAAACAGTTACAGGGCACCAGGAAGGACCGTTGAATGAGTTTTTTAAAAGCAGCTACTGAAACGGGTGTAGCAAGCTGCAATATATTTTGAGCAGTGTTCCAGAGGACCGGTAAGGCATGGCTAATTGCTGCACGACCAAAGTTCATCCTTACTTTGGGGATATATAGGGTGATTCGAGTTAAGCTTCTCAACAGGTAGTTACCAGGAACGCGAATGGGTAGGCAGTCCTTGCTATACTGGGGCAGCTTGTTGGATATGGCCCTGAAGATCCAAAGTACAGAGTTTTTTGTGTCATCTGAGGCTAAGTGAGCCCCAGCCTATACTTTTGTAAAGGGTACAGTGATGTCCTGAATAGGGGGCATCAGTGATGAACCTAAGCGCTCGATGGTACAGGGTGTCGAGTTTGGCGAGGGCCGCGCTAGAGCTACTTCCATATAGAAAGTATACGTAGTCAATGGGGGCAAGATCGTTGTTTGTACCAACCTGATTTTCCCCTTGTATGTTAATAGATGCCTGATTCTGAAGAGAATCCCGAGCCTCTGTTTAAGTTTTTTGGAAAGTTCCTCAATATGTAGTTTGAAAGAGTTTGGGGTTGATCCATACCCCCAGGTATTTGAAAGAATCGACGTATTCCAGCACTTCACCAAGCAAGGTGTGAATTTGAGGGGCTGATCCCAAAGTGGTAGAGTAGGGGGAAGTTTGCCACATGAGCGAAAATCATGGCATTCTGCTTCTTAGCGTTTAACAGGAGTTTTGAGTAAAGGAGATTGTTCTGTAGATGATTAAATTCTGATTGGAGTCACTGCATGTGAGTTCCAGAGGTCTGGCTACATACAACACGGTATCGTCCACGAAGAGGTGGATGTCAGCTGACTTGACACTAGCATCAAGCTCATTTATGTAAATGGTGAACAAGAGAGGACCCAAGATGGACCCTTGCGGTACTCTAGTAAGATTTTTTGAGGGTGGAGAAATCCCAACCCCCGCCTTAATCTGCTGGTGACGATCTGCAAGGTAGTTAGAGAACCACTCTAGGGCCATGCCACGGACGCCAATTTTCCTTACAGCAACCAGGAGCAAAGAGTGGTCTACCGCATCAAATGCTTTGCTGAGATCAAGAAACAGAGCACACACATAATTTCTGTCATCCAGAGCTCTCAACCAGTCATCCGTGACCTTAGCAAGTGCTGAGATGGTACTATGACGGGGGCAAAAGTCAGACTGGGCAGGATTTAGTAGGTCTGATTCACTGATGTGCTGTTTAAGTTGGGTATTGACAAGTTTTTCCAGAAGCTTAGAGAGGTGGGGAGTAAGGAGATAGGGCGGTAGTTATTAAGATCAGAAGCACTGCCAGATTTAAATAGTGGAATAACATGGGCAATTTTCCAGATTAATATGAGTTACTGACTATAAAGATGTGATTTGTACTTTTAGTGGGCCCACTGGCACAGAGGTAGGACTTCTGCTTGTGACGCCAATGCCCAGGGTTCAGAAACAGATCCAAGGAGTTGGAGGGCTGGCCGGGGGAAGAGGACTGAGCGGCTGATGAACTGCTCTCCTCCACCGGGGTGATTGTGCACATGACTGACCTCTGGCGGAGGCCGAGGGCAGCAGTTGCTGGAGCCCAAGCTGCAGGGAGGCGTGTTGGATGCTGGCGCTTCAGTGCCATCACGTCATTGCATTCCATGCCTCCCATAGGGGATAACAGCAAAAATGTCAGCCTCCATAAATGACACCCTGCTCAAACGGTCCTGTTCCGCCTGCCAGTGGCACTCGGCTGGTGACCGAGTTAAATGTCCTGTCATGTGGCTCGACCCCGTGGGGGCAAGCCAAGGAGGCATCCCGATGGGGAGACTTGTTCAGAAATTCCATTGGGGGGCATGCTTGCTCGGTGGTCTTGCCCTAGGGAGCAAGTCCGGGAGGATCATCACCCGAGGTAAGTCCCGGAGGCCGAGTGGCGGACCAGGGGTGCAGGGTCTGAAACCACAGTGGGTCAGCACCAAAAAAAATGAAAAGCAGTACCGAATTGCTTAAACTAAATTCACTGGTCAGCCCCTGTTCATTCAGTTAATTTGCGCTTTTTGGGTATTCCGCAGCAACCAGAAGAAAGGGATATTGTGGCCTTCCTTGAAATTTAGAGTAACACTATATGGGGCACCGACATCACAGGGCACATCGTGAGGGCCTACCGGATCACACCTCGAAGGCGTCCAACCTCTGGGGATCAACCATGCACAGTGCTAGCTGTAACCAGTGGGCCGCACATAAGGGACAAAGTTTTATCCACAGCTAAAGGAAAGGGACCTGTAACTCTGGAGGATGGTGCGAGGATCCATGGTTTCCTGGACATCAGTTATGCGACTCGTCAAAGGCACAAGGCGTTTGATGCCATCTGGGCTGGCTTGTGCACACTGGGAGTTGCTCATGCTCTCCAGCTCCCGGCCCAGCCTTGGATCTCACATGCAGGTAAAATGTTTCTTTATCCAGATCCTGCTGAGGCTGGGAAGAGACTAGATATTATAAAGAAGGACTTTGTACAGCAATCATCTAACTATGATGCAGAGGAGGGGGCACTGAAAACATGGAACTTTAAAATATATCTCTGCTGCTTATTGCCCATAATATTGTCAGTTTAAACGAAGCTGTGCTATCAGGTTAAATGGGGTCCACAGAGCTACTTTATTTGAGTACCTTTTCATTGACCTTTGGACGGGGGGGCTTGTTGGTCATCAAATTTAATAAAACTGTATTTTGGCAGGCTTCAGGGCAGCGATTTTGGGAAGGTTGAGTAGTCGGAGATCTCAGAATGGCTGTTCCATGAGGGAAGCAAGCTATATGCTTGCACGGTGGCAACCCCTCACTTTGTGGCTGCTCTGCAGCGCCAGCTGACAGTTTCCATCACTTCGGTGAATCTCGCCATTCTACTCTTACTTATTCTAACTCTTTTACACTTGGCATAGTTTACTGAACTGACAACAGTTGCTGTTAGAATGTTTTGTAATTCTACCCACTGCATTACTAGTTACACAGCATGCCTTGATAAGCCATTCATGGATCTTGGCTGCAAATGGGTTAAACTTTGATTTGTCTGGAGGATAGTAGGAGCTCTATTAAGAGCATCTGCTGGGGCTTTTTGGATATTTTTGTAAACTTGTGGAGCTGCATGGACCATAACTCTGTATACTGCAGCATTTTCATGTGCAGTACAATGCACACAGACTCAAGTTTCAGACTTATTTGTATATTATATGTCAATGTTTCTTGCTGTGTGGAGAGGATTTGGTATCGACTTCTTATTTCACTGACTTGACAATGCACCTCTCCTATGTGAAACGGTGGAAAACGAATGTAAACCAAGTTATTCAATTTTAATGGTTGCTGTATTTCTGTACTCAGAACCAACTATGATTTTTCACTGTATGCATTTATTCTAAAAAGGAATTAAAAAAAAAAAAAAAAAAAAAGATGAGAGTCCAAGATATTTGTAGAGAGTCAATGAGGACTCCTCGAAGAGAGCTCACCCAGGACCTGGATCCAGACATCATAGGAACGGTTTTCTTTTGGCTCATGGCTAACTGGTTAGCTTGGAACCATTTTTGTACCTTGAGAAAATCGACTTGAAGGATCTGCTTAATGCAGCAGGACCTTACGAATAGATGACAGTGTCATCCGTGTACCCCAAAGTCATGAATCTCTATTAAATAAATGCGTATGGTGACAGCCGACTGAAACCACTGTCCAACAGTTCCACAGAAAAGCTATCTTATACAGCAGCATTAAAGGTTCGCTTTTTGTAAGGCTCTACGGACCAGTCGGACACACCAGAGGAGACTGATGTCATGCTCCTTGCCACTGCGCACAACTATCAGCATAAGTGTACAATTCCCTCAAAAGGTAACAGACCAGATACCACTTTAAGCCACTATCCTACTCATATTGCTGGTGGCTCTGCGGCCTTCCCATCGTGCTTGATAAAGGGCAGGGCATTTTTATAAACAGGCACACATGCTCAAAAGGACTGTCCCTTACAATCATCTTCAGCAGTAATGTATCTTCTTTTTTAACTTGTACTTTAATTGCATTTTAAAATAAGTTCAATATACTGTAAGCCGGCATGTCTGGAATCTTTCAATATTCATGGCAAATATCTTCATCATATACTGGTAGTGTTACCAGCTGTTTTCGAGATTGAGTTACGACAGGTGGAGGGGATAAACCTATAGACTATTACAGGAACTAGAGTACTGGTTAAGAATTACCAATTTTGCCAAGAACGAGAACCCTGTTATTTCATGCCTAGAGACTCATGAGGATAGGCTAAGCCTCACAACACTGTGGGACTCAGGTTCGCTACCCTTAATAACAATTACAGCAGGGAGAGAGGACCACAAATTCAAGTTAAACTATTACTGTGATCAAGTTTAACAAAGCAGTGGGGATATATGACAGATTCATTAATGCAGTCAAGATGTAGCAACTGAGCCGGCATAAATATCTATTATTCAGCATGACTGGATTACCAACTTAAATAATTTAAAGGCGTTGCACTGAAGTCTTAACGAGTCAGTTCCTGGAAAGTCCTGCCTGAGAAAGGGGACTCCTTCAGTCACTAACCTCCATGTGCAAGTCTGTGCTGCTGAATTACATGTGTTTGAGGAGGCTCCACTAGTACAGCAGCACTTCATAATATCGGACTTCTTCAATGGCAGAAAAAATACATGGAAGGGCCAGAGGAGGAAGAAGCAACAACGAGTTTGGGGTGGCAGCCACGTGCAGATGCCATACTTATTTGTATTTGTCTATGGAATCCCTTTAACACTCCCCAGTCACACCTGAAATGAGCCTTGGCTCAGTGTGCCATTCCCGGTTATCAAATTTTAAATAAATAAAACTAAATACATTTATCACAGTGCTCCACCCTTAATCTTAGTGGCAGCAAAACTTTTAAACAGTAAACACAATATTGGAATTTATTTATTGAATTGTTTCACCAGGAAAGACACACTGAGCAAAAAGATGCTCGTCTCCCGGTGCAACCTGGGGAAGGGGTTACAAGGGGAGAATAACACGCAGATTATCAAGCAATAACATAAAAATGGAAATTACGTACCTACCGTAATTCTTGATCTTCTTGGACGAAGTCCCCACCACTCATTCACACTAATGGGATCTACGCTGGAGGTGCTAGGACCCAGAGGGACCAAACTTTTTGCAGGAGGGCCGGAGCCAGAGATGGAGCCGCGAGGAGTGGCGCCACAAGCCACTGCTCGTGTGGCAATGGCTACCTCTGTGTCGACCCTCCAACTGCCTCAGTACCTTTTTTCCCCCGAGGAGGTGCAGCGTAACTAACCTAGAAGGATAGCCTAACCAAAAACTGGACATAAGATAGTCCGGACGACCCGTATAAGAAGGGTCAAGAAGAAAGAAGTCTTCACAGCCTAAAGATTGAAGGAGTGAAGACCAACAACAGAGGTGAGCTCGGGGATGGTGGAGTGGACGTGTGAATGAGTGGTGGAGACTTGCTCCAAGAAGATCAAGAATTACGGTAGGTACGTACTCATATCTTCCTGACATAAAGTCTCCACCACTCATTCACACTAATGGGAGAGTACCAAGCTAATAATCCCCGAGAGGAGGCAGGAGAGACCAAGAGCTCACAAATTTAGGACAGAAGTCCATTAAGGATGGTTCTGCCAAACGAAATATGTCGTCTGGCATGGACATCCAGGGCATAGCGTTTGACAAAAGTATGCATTGAGCTCCAGGTAGCCGCATTGCAAATATCTGCAATGAGCACGTTGCGGATTTCCGCCAGGGATGCTGCGACCGCTCTAGTAGAGTGAGCGTACACTCTGCCTTCCAGCTTAACCTGCGCCATGGAATTACAGTGGCGAAGGCATGCCACCAGCCATGCTGAAATGCATCTGATAGCAACAGGTTGACCCAGCCGGGTCTTGCTGAAGGAAACAAACAGTTGTTGAGCTTTGTGAAAATCTTTTGTTCTATCTAAATAGAAGTGCAAAGCTCTTTTGACGTCCAAGGAATGAAGAGAATGCTCCCCTTCATTTTGGAAGTTCGCAAAGTAAGTAGGAAGGACCAAAGGTTGGTTTAGATGGAATTCTGAAACAACCTTAGGGAGAAACTTAGGCTGGGACCTAAGAACTACTTTGTTTTTATGAAACACAGTATATGGAGGGTCTGTGACCAAGGCATGTATCTCAGAGACCCTGCAGGCCGAGGCAATGGCCACCAGGAAGGCCGTTTTCCAAGTGAGAAATTTCAACTCACAGGTAGCTAGAGGCTCGAAAAGTTTTCGAGTGAGCATGTCTAGCACAAGATTAATGTCCCAGGCTGCGACTGGACGTCTGACAGGAGGTCTGGTATGCAGAATTCCCTTAAGAAACCTCTTAACCACGGGTAACTGAGCCAGTGACAAGGAAAGTACTGGCTCATGATAAGCTGAAAGAAAAAATTACTCACCTTAGTAATTGTGTTTCTTCTAATGGAGTCTTGCTGTATTCTGACAATTGCAGTTAGCTTCAGCACTTGAACTGCCCCGGAGAACAAAGAGTTAATTTTCTATGCAAAGCATAGAACATTGAGCCCGAGCCGGTTGAAAACTCTGTCTGCAGCACTCTGAAACCAACCGTCAGATTCTTATAAGCTAAAACTCACCGACTAGATAATGTGGAGATTGTAAAATTCCTACTAGCCAAATGGCAACAAAGGCTTTAGATTCCTAAAAGACTCAAGCCAGGAAACCCAAAGATCAAAAACCAAGCAATAAAGCATAAAAACTCTTAACTAATCAAACACAAAGCACCCAACACAACAGAAAGTGGGCTGAAGACACCCCTAGGGGTGCAACACTGCATCTGCCCACCCACTTCCCAAAACAGGTTCTGAGAGGGGAGGCAGGGAGGGAGGTCAGAATACAGCAAGACTCCATTAGAAGAAACACAATTACTAAGGTGAGTAATATTTTCTTCAAACAACATGAAGTCTTGCTGTATTCTGACAATTGCAGACTACCAAGCAGTACCTCCAAGGAGGAGGAGGAGGAGGGACAGAACCTACTTTGGGAATAGGCTCTGAAGTACTGATGTGCCAAACCTAGCATCACTCCTAGCCTGGATATCCAGAGAGTAATGCTTGGTGAAGGTATGAACTGTTTTCCAGGTGGCTGCTTGGCAAATTTCTAACAAAGGAATATCCCTGGCCGCAGCTAGAGATGCAGCTGTACCTCTAGTGGAATGAGCCCTCAGGCCTGAGGGTGAAACTTTTCCCAGTTTCTCATAGCAGAACTGGATACAGGACACAATCCACCTGGCAATGGTTCTCTTGGTGGCAGGTTTGCCCTCACCTACTTCCCCATGAGTGAGGAACAATTGAAGGGAGTCAAACCTGTGACCCTTTGTACGTTCTAAGTAGTAACTAAGGGCCCTTTTAACATCTAAACTGTGTAGCCTCCGCTCTCCTGAGGAGGTATGATCAGTGAAGAACACAGGAAGAGACATAGATGGTTTAAGTGGAAATCAGAAACCACTTTAGGTAAGAACCTCTATTGGTTCTAAGGACCACCTTATCCCTATAGAATGAAATGAAGATCAGGCTCAACTGACAGGGCTTGCAATTCACTGATACGTCTGGCAGAGGTAACAGCAACCAAAAACACAGTTTTCCAAGTCAAGTACTTGAGCTCTGCTGAGGACATAGGCTCAAAGGGGGGTTACATAAGCTGAGCAATGCAAATATTCAAATCCCAGGCAGGAGCAGGATCCTTAAAAGGGAGATTGGTATGAAGCAATCCTTTGAAAAATTTACAGAAGACAGGGTGAGATGACAGAGAGGAAGACTTCCCCACTGACAGAAAAGCAGAAACAGCTGACAAATGAACTTTGAGAGTAGCTGGTTTGAGGCCTAGGCCATTAAGATGAACCATATAATCCAGAACTGTAGACAACTCCGCAGTGTCTGGGGATATATGCTTGTTGGAACACCAAATGCTGAACCTTTTCCATTTGGAGTTTTTCTGGTGGCAGGCTTTCGAGAAACTTTGAGAATATCCAGAACTCCTTGGGGCAGATGCAAGTCTGCATACTCTAACTTTTCAAGAGCCATGCCTTGAGATTGAGTGACCGAAGATTGGGGTACCAAATCCTCCCCTGAGAGGAGGTTAACAGGTTGCAATTCCTGAAAAGAGACGGGGAAGATGGACTGCTAGGGACAGCAACAGGGGGTACCAAGGCTGCCTGGCCCAGTCTGGAGCAATCAGAATCAATTTGCAAGGTTGTGACCTTACCTTGACTAGAACCTTGAACAGTAGAGGGAAGGGAGGGAAGGCATATAGAAATTTCTCTGCCCAGTTCAAAATCAGAGCATCCAGAGGGACTGAGCCCAAGACTGGGGGTCTGCAACAAAACAGAGGAAGCTGATGATTGTCTGGGGCTGCAAAGAGATCTATCTCTGGAGTGTCCCACCTTGAGAAAATCACTTTCAACACCAAAGGATCCAGAGACCATTCGTGATGGCCCTGGGAAATCCTGCACAATGCATCTGCTAGCACACTGTCCTTTCCTGGGAGGTGGACTGCTACCAGAGAGGTCTGTAGGAAATAAGCCAGGGACCATATTTTCATGGCCTCTGTGCACAAGGCCGTGGACCGAATGCCTCCCTGCTTGTTGATGTATCACATGGAGGTAGTGTTGTCCGTCCTGACCTGAACCACCTTGTTCTGTATTGACTGAGAGAAAGCTTGTAGGGCAAGAAGTACTGCCCTGAGCTCAAGAAGGTTGATATGAAGAAGGGATTTCTGAGGGGACCACAGTCCCTGGGCTGTGAGAGCCCCCAGATGGGCTCCCCACCCAAAAGGGAAGCATCTGTGGTAAGAACCACAGAGTGAATCTGAGTGACAAATGGAACACCTTGCCTCAGATTGTCCAGGTCCTGCCACCACTGAATGGCCTGAATTAAGGTCTGAGTAACAGGAACTAGTTTGGTAAGAGGATCTTTCCTTTGGGACCAGAAGGTCCTCAGATGGAACTGCATGTCCCTCATCTGAAACCTGGCCCCTTGGACCACTGCCATGGAAGCTGCCACGTGGCCCAAAAGCTGAAGAAAATGCCTTCCTGGTCGAGAATCCAGAGGGAGGAAGGAAGAGGCCAGCTGAGAGATGGCTTTTGCCCTTTCCAGAGGAAGGACAGCTCTTGCCTTGAGCGTGTCCAGCTCTGCTCCTATAAAAGTGAGGAGCTGTACTGGCTCCAGAACTGACTTGGGAAGATTGAGAAGAAACCTCAGGGAAGAGAACACTTGCTGGGTAACCTGCAGATCTGACTTGACTTGGTCTGGGGACTGGCCCACAAGGAGCCAATCGTCCAGGTATGGAAAGACAGAAATCCTTTTCCTTCTTAAAAAGGCCACCACTACTGCTAGGCACTTTGTAAACACCCTTGGAGCTGAAGTCAGGCCAAAGGGCATTGCTCTGAACTGGTAATGGCCTGAGGGCAATTCGAACCTGAGGTACTTTCTGTGGGAGCACCTGATGGGAATGTGAAAATAGGCATCCTTGAGGTTCAGGGAGGCTAGCCAGTCTCCTGGCCTGAGAGAGGGAAGAATTGTTCCCAGAGTTACCATTTTGAATTTTGGCTTTAGTAGGTGCTTGTTTAGGTATCTTAGATCTAGGATGGGTCGCCACTCCCCTGTTTTTGTTGGGGTAAGGAAGTACCTGGAGTACAGACCTTTGCCCCTGTATGGGTTAGGAACTCTTTCTATGGCTCTTAAGGCCAGAAGAGAGGCAACCTCTGCATCTAGAGCAAAGGTTTCAGATATATTTCCAGGTGGAAAGGATCTGGGTCTCAGTTTCGGAACATTTTTGAAACAGACCCAGCCCCTGGCTTACAACCTCCAGGACCCACTTGTCTGAGGTAACAGACATCCAGTCCTGGACAAAGTAAGCCAGCCTGCTGCCTACCGGAATGGGAGAGTCATCCCGGGCTGACACATCAAGGTGTCTGCTTGGCACGAGCCTTAGGCTGAGGGGTGGATGCAGCCCTGCTCATCCCCCTTCTGCCTCTACCTCTGAAGAACCCCCTCTGAGAAAAGGAAGAAGAGGCCTGCGCTTGGTAGAAAGGCCTGTGAAAAGGCCTGCCCCATGCTTGCTGCCTTTGAGGAGTTGCCTTCCTCTCCTTGGCCTGGGCACTCCTATAAGTGGTCCTGTATTCATCCATTTTCTTCATGTAATTCTTTGTCTGCTCCCCAAACAGAGAATTACCCAGGACAGGGAAAACCAAGGCCTTAGCCTGGGTGTCCTGCGAAAGGCTAGTACATCTGAGCCAAGACATTCTCCGAAGAGCCACAGATGTAGCCATGACTCTTGATGACACATCATTGAAGTCCACAGCAGCATGAAATTGCACCTTTGATGCCTCAATCCCATCAGCAGCCACCCCCTTCAGCTCCTTGGCTAGCTGGGGAGGAAGTCTGTTCAGCCAGTGCCAGTACAGTGTCCCACCTGGACTTCTGGTACCTGGCTGCACAAGCCATATAGTTAGCCTGCCTGAGTCCCAAAGATGATGTCATGTACTTCTTCTTTGCCATGGCATCCATCTTCCTGGAGTCTTTGTCTGGGGGGTGTGAAACCAAGGGAATGTTTGCCTTGTCACAGGCTGCAGCCTGCACTACCCCAACATGGCTGCATTGCTGATAGTAAAACTCCATATCTGAGCCTGACAAGGTGTACCTCTTGTCCATTCTCTTGTCAACAGGAAGTACAGAGTTAGGAGACCTAAGAATTTTTTGTGTCTGTTTCCCAAAGGACTTATGGAGGGGAACAGACAGTCTGTTAGACTCTGGGATGTTCAACATCTCAAGAAAATCAGGCTCCTCCTGATCCTCCGCAGCCTCCTCTATAGGAAGCTGGAGGGTTTGTGTCACTTTTCTGTAAAACAGAAAGTGGGAAGGGGACTCAGAAAGCCTAGGAGGGGAAACACCAGAAGGTCTGTCTGGGGAGATGTCCGGTTCCACAGGCACATCCAGACTTTCCCGTCATAATCATCCTCTTCAAAATCCCCTCCTTATCAAACTCTGGATTAAATGAAAATAAGTCAGAGAATAATCCTAGAACCGAGAGACCAACGAACCGAACCCCTGCTAGAAGGTGCAGGATCGGTTGGAACTGGACGAATCGCTCTGGCTATCTCTTCGGCGGTCAGAACATGAAGGTCTGGATCCGAACCGGCCGATTTATCCTTGCGCTTTCTATTAGTAGGAACCGATCCCTCTGGATCGGCTCTCCTCTGGCCCGAAGAAGCATCACCCTGGTCAGAGGGCACTCCTTCTGGTTCGGTAGGAACTGAACCGGGCTGGCCTTTCGGGTCAGCGGATTTCTTGGCCTCCTTATCCCTAAGTCTACCTAACCTTTTATCCAAAGTAGACTTCGGGAAAATTCTTGCAGATTTGGTAGTCTGAATCGAGGTGTTCAAACCATAGACAGTAAACACAAGTGGTGTGGGGATCGGCCTTAACAAAGACCTCCCCACACACACTTCAGTGTTGAAACCCAGTGGGCCCATTTTTATTCTTGTGTTTCTCAGACATGGCCAACCTAACAAAACTTACCCTTTATACGGCAACTGCCAGGCAAGACTCCCCTATCGGTTTCTCACCATGTTACGGGTGTTGGAAAAAAACGTTTAATTCACCTTTTTTTTTTTTTTAAACCGATACAGACTGGGAACCACACACTAAACTTTTACAAAAAAAGATTTTTCTAAAGAATCGGTTCAGCTGAACCGACCGAAAAAGCTTTACAATTTCCACACAGTAACTATCCTAAGTACTTACAGTACCACAGACAGAGTCCCGAACCGACAAACGGAACTTACTGCAGACTAAAACAGACAACTTTAACCGACTTTGAACCTAGCAGAAGGAGAAATCTCCGGAGCGACTGTTCAGTGAGGCGGAGTAAAGAACCTGACGGTTTGGTTTCAAAGTATTACAGACAGAGTTTTCAACAGAGCTCGAGCCCAACGTTCTATGCCTGGCATAGAATTTTAACCCTTCACTCTCCGGGGCAGTTCAAGTGCTGGTGCTAACTGCAATTGTCAGAATACAGCAAGACTTCATGTTGTTTGAATGGCACAAAGGTGAACCTTGACTGTAGAGTATTGCAGACCTGAATCTGAGAAGTCTAAAAGGTACTCTAGAACTTTATTTGGTGGGCAGGAAAAAGGATTCAAAGAGGATTTTGCACACCAGAGTAAAAAAAGCTTCCATTTGGCTGTGTAAGTTTTCCTAGTGGCTGGCTTGCACACAGCCACAAGAATGTCAAACTCTGCGAGAGACAATGAACCTGTTCACTTCTATCTCTTCAGGAGCCAAGCATGAAGGTGAAGTGATCTCAGATTGGGATGGACCATAGGCCCCTTAGTCAGAAGGTTCGTCTGAAGGGGAAGTGCTTTCGGAGGGGTTTCCGACATACTGCTGAGTAACGAAAACCATATCTGTCGAGGCCAGAAGGAAGCAATGAGGATCATTTTGTCCCCCTAGGACTCGAACTTGAGAAGTACCCTCTGAATTAGAAGAAGAGGCAGAAAGGCGTATAGAAAGCGTTTTGTCCACCGCAGCCTGAACGCATCCTGACAGAAAATGCCAGGCCCTGGATTTCTGGAGCAGAAGAGAGGCAGTTTTATGTTGCGTGGGGATGGAAAAAGGTCCAGGTCTGGAGTTCCCCACTCTGTGAATAGTGACTGAACTACGGTTGAGTCAAGAGACCATTCGTGAGGATCTGTCTCTATTCTCCTGGGACGGTCTGCCAGTTTGTTCTGCACTCCCAGTAGGTAGCCCACTTGAATTAGAGCCTTGTGCTCTAGGCACCATTCCCACACTCTCATTGCTTCCCTGCATAAGGGGTAAGAGTGAGCACCGCCCTGCTTGTTGATGTAATACATCACTGCTTTGTTGTCCGTTTGAAGGGGAATGTTCTTGTGACAGAGAATGTCCTTCAAACCCGGACTGCATAAGGACGCTGCTCATTTCTAAGACATTTATGTGAACTGGACTCGTCCCTGAGTCCATGTACGCCTAGTGTGGAGAGTCTGACAGTGAGCTCCCCACACCATCAGGAGAGCGTCCATGGTAATGGAAATCTGATGATCCAGAGAAGCAAGGGATACCCTTCCAGAAGAATGTCCTCTTCGACCACCAGGTGAGTGACTTCTTCAGAGGTTCTGTCACCTTGATGAGAAAGGACTGAGGTGAGTGGTTGGGACCACTGAGTACTAATTGTCACTGAGAGGGTTCTCGTGTGCTAGGGGTACAGTGAACACCGAGGATGCCATGAGACAGCTCGAACCGAGCTGTTTTCTCTGATGTATCGGGCCATCCGTAGGATATCGCTCCTTCTGTCCTCTGGTAGAAAAGCTCTCGCACAGGTGGTGTCTGGAAGAGTTCCTATGAAAAGAAGCCTCTGGGAGGGCTGCAGCTGCGATTTCTTGAGATTTAGCAGGATTCCCATGGACGTGAGAAAGTCTGAGGCCAAGGCAACAGCGTTGAGAGTTCTTTATCTGGAAGGGCTTGCTAGAAGCCAGTCGTCCAGATACGGGAACACTTGTATTCCGATTTTCCTGAGATGCGCTGCGAGGATTGCACAACACTTTGTAAAAACTTGCGGCGCCGAGGATAGCCCAAAGGGCAGGACTCTGAACTGATAATGAGGCCCAAGGCCACGAACCTTAGGTATTTGTGATGTCTTGGGTGAATAGGAATGCAGTATGTTGGTAAGCATCCTGCATGTCCAGGAAGGCTAACCAGTCGTGTTGAGAAAGCAAAGATAACAGGGTTCCTAGCGATATAATTTTGAATTTCTCTTTGGGAAGAAATTTGTTTAATTTTCTGAGGTCCAAAATGGGGCGCTTGCCCCCGGTTTTCTTTGGAACTAGAAAGTAATTGGAGTAGAACCCTGTGTTCCATTGATCCAGCGGAACTACTTCCACTGCCCTGTTGTTCAGAAGGTCTTGATCTCGGAGGCGAGAAGTTCTGACTGAAGTACGGACAGCTTTGTCTGCCGTTTGGGGGGACAATCTGGAGGGTTCTCTGAAAAATTGAGGGAATATCCTTCGCGGATTATCCGGAGGACCCATTTGTCTGAAGTTATGGACTTCCACTGGTTGTAGAATTGAGTCAGACGACCTACCACTGCTAAGGAGTCCTCCTCAGGCAGCTGAGGTGGGACTTGGGGCCAGAAACTCAGAAGGCGGCACTGGGTGCTTTGGGTCCTTGCGCCTTCTGTTGTGTTTTCTTTTGAGGCTGAGGGGCTTGATTTTTATTAAAACCTCCCCTGCCTTTACCTCGAAAGGACTGACGGTTATGAAACTGGCATTTGTTAACACCCCGAGAGGGGGCAGGAGGAGGTCAAGCCAATTTAATGGCTGACCTAGTCTTTTGTGTGGCCTCTAAAGCCTATTCTACTTGAGGGCCGAAGAGATACACACCATCGAAGGGCAACACCATGACCTGTTGCAGGGCATCATTCCTGAAACTGAAGTGCACAGCCAGGAATGGCGGCAGGTACAAATGCCTGCTGCCGCTAGGCAGGCAGTATCAAAGGCGTCCATAGCTGCTTTAACCTGCTGGTTGTTGGGACTCGATACCCCTGGTTATGGTATGAAGAAGCTCTGAATTAGTGTCCGACTCCGGTAGATCTTCAACCATTTATTTGAACGAATGCCAAAGAATATACTCATATTGAGGGAAACAGCCCTGGTAGCTGGCGATACGCATACCCAGGATGGATGCAGCAAAGACTCTCTTACCTAAAGTATCCATCTTACGAGATTCCTTGTTTATAGGTCGAGTTGTAGTAGTCTGAGGAAGGATGACCTTATCATTCTCTGCCAAGACTAGAATAGGATCCGCAAAGGCTTAGGAGGCCAAAATAGGTCGATCCTTGGGAGCAGCATACTTCCTATCTATGGACTTTGCCACCAAAGGAATCAGAGCAGGATTATTCAATACCATTTGAGAAAGCATCTCAAAGGATGGTTGTACCGAGGGAGTTAAATCCATACGGATGTCCAGAACGTGAAGGTATTGGAGTCTTAAAAGCTTCCCAAGATCGATGTCCATAGTCTGGAGAGAAAGAGTGGAATTCAAATTTTTCATCAGAGACTTGAATGACAGGTCCTCGACCACAGGCTCTGCAACAGGATTAGGTCCTGCTCCTTTCACTTCATCACCCAATCTAAGATCTGGGTCAGGCTCAATAGCATCTCCTGACAGTCCAGAAGAGACTGCATGGACAGGAAAGGAATGAAAATCAGCAGGAAAAGAGGAAGGAAAAGATTTCGGAGAAGAGAAGCCCTGAAGATTGGTGGAAGAAA
Source organism: Neoceratodus forsteri (assembly GCA_016271365.2). Taxonomy (NCBI): domain Eukaryota; kingdom Metazoa; phylum Chordata; order Ceratodontiformes; family Ceratodontidae; genus Neoceratodus; species Neoceratodus forsteri. The sequence continues at coordinate 81,444,660 of JADMNL010000034.1, forward strand.
AGCCAGGCCTCAGCGCCAAAGAGCACGGCGCTGACAAAGCAGATGGCGCCGAAGAACACAGCGCCAAAAAGCTGCACAGCGCCGAAGATGGTGCTGAAAGGCCACATGGCGCCGAGAAACTCAACACTGCCGAAAAGTTGGGCAGCGCAGAGGACGGTGCCAGGAGACGTAACGGTGCTGAGCGACCCACTGACGCTGACGGCTCCAAAACCAGCCCAGGACCCTGAAAATTAGGATTTGAGGGAAAAGGAGGAAAAATACTAGGAGACAGAAGCATCGGTGTGGCCCCCTGCACCGCAGCCATGTGAGGGGGAAAATACCCGAGCGCGGAGTCGACGGCAGCGAAGAGGGCGCCGGGCGACTAGGGAGGCCCAATCGCCCTGCCCGATCCTCTGAAGAGCCCGAGGGCCCCGGAGTGACCGGGCCAGGCAGCTGGACCAGCCTCCAAGCCCACTGCTCCATCAGAGCTGCCCACTGATGAAACTGCTCATCGGAAGCCCTACCAGAAGGCGGGGAAGGGTTCCGATGTCGGATAAGTCAGTGACCAGAAGCAGAAACCGGCGACTCCGAATAAGGAGACCGGCAACTGACTCCAATGACCGACCGTCGACGCACAGACATATCAGAAGGCAACCTCGAGTAATGTCTTCTCTTTTTTGACCTATGTGCCGAAGAAGAGTTCGAGGCCGAACGGTGCCGAGAAATGAAAATTACGTACCTACCGTAATTCTTGATCTTCTTGGACGAGTCTCTACCACTCATTCACACTATTGGGATCTCGTCGAGGCACTAGGACCCATCGAAGCAAACTTTTGTTGGGGAGTCGACGCTAGAGATGGCGCCCACTAGCTCCTTAGCTCGCGCGGGAATGACTATCTCGCGTTGACTCCCAACCGCCTCAGTACCTTTTTATCAAGGAGGCAGCGTAACTAACCTAGAAGGGTAGCTAATCCTAAAAACCGGACATAAGATAGTCCGACGACCCGTGTAAGAAGGGTCAACAAAGAAGTCTTCAAGGCCTAAAGATTTGAGGGAGTGAAGACCAACAAGAGAGGTGAGCCGGGGATGGAGGTGGACGTGTGAATGAGTGGTGGAGACTCATCCAAGAAGATCAAGAATTACGGTAGGTACTGCACTTTCATATCTTCCTGGACATAAGTCTCCACCACTCATTCACACTATTGGGAGAGTACCGAGCTAATAATCCGAGAAGGCGGCAGGAGAAACCAAGAGCTCACGTTTCTTAAGACAGAAGTCCATTAAGGATGGCTCTGCCAAAGGAAGAATGTCGTCTGGCATGGACATCGAGTGCATAATGCTTAACGAAAGTATGCACTGAGCTCCAGATGTCTGCAATGGGTACGTTGCGGATTTCCGCTAGGGATGCTGCTACCGCTCTGGTAGAGTGAGCGTAAACTCTACCCTCCAACTTAACCTGCGCTTATGGAATAGCATTAGTGACGAAGGCACGCCACCAGCCATGTTGAGATACATCTAATAGTGACAGGCTGACCAGCCGGGCCTCACTGAAGGAAACGAACAGTTGCTGGGCTTCTTACAAAATCCTTGGTTCTATCCAAGTAGAAACGCAAGCCGTCTTCTTAACATCCAGAGAATGAAGAGAGTTTCCTTCATTTTGAAGTCCGCAAATAAGAGGGAAGGACCAAAGGTTGGTTAAGATGAAATTCTGACACAACCTTAGGAAGAAATTTAGGATGAGTACGAAGGACTACTTTGTCCTATGGAACACAGTATCTGGAGGGTCTGTGACCAGGGCATGTATCTCAGAGACCCTACGGGCTGAGGTAATGGCCACTAGGAAGGCAGTCTTCCAGGTGAGGAACTTTAGTTCACAGGTAGCTAGAGACTCAAAGGGTTTCCGGGTGAGCATGTCTAGCGCAAGATTAATGTCCCAGGCTGCAACCGGACGTCTTGTAGGGGGTCTGGTGTGCAGAATGCCCTTAAGAAATCTCTTAACCATAGGTAACTGAGCCAGTGAAAGAGAAAAAACCGGCTCATGATACGGTGAAATGGCACTAAGGTTAACCTTAACTGTAGAGTACTGGAGACCTGAATTTGAGAGGTCCAAAAGGTACTCTAAAACTTTATCCGGAGGACAGGAAAAGGGATTCAAAGAGGACTTTGCACACCAGAGGGAAAAACGCTTCCACTTAGCCGTGTAAGTTTTCCAGTGGCTGGCTTCCGCGCAGCCAGAAGGATATCCGAAACTCTTCGAGAGACATTGAACCGATTTACTTCTACCTCTTCAGGAGCCAAGCGTGAAGGTGAAGAGATCTCAGATTGGGATGGACCACCGGTCCCTGAGTTAAAAGGTTCATCTGCAGGGGAAGTGGTCTCGGAGGAACTGCCAACATACTGTTGAGAAGTGGAAACCACAGTTGTCGAGGCCAAAAGGGAGCAATGAGAATCATCTCGTCTCCCTGAGACTCGAACTTGAGGAGTACTCTCTGAATTAGAGGAAGAGGTAAAGGCGTAAAGAAAGTGTTTTGTCCACCGCAGCCTGAATGCATCCTGACAAAAAATGCCAGGCCCTGGATTTCTGGAGCAGAAGAGAGGCAGTTTTGCGTTGAGTGGGGACGCAAAAAGGTCCAGGTCCGGTGTTCCCCATTCTTCGAATAGTGACTGAACTATGGTCGAGTCGAGAGACCACTCGTGAGGATCTGTCTCTGTTCTGCTGAGACGGTCTGCCAAGTCGTTCTGTACACCTGGCAGGTAGATTGCTTGAATTACAGCCTTGTGCTCCAAGCACCATTCCCAGACCCTCATCGCTTCTCTGCATAAGGGTAGAATGAGCACCGCCTCTGCTTGTTGATGTAATACATCACTGCTTTGTTGTCCGCTTGGAGGAGAATATTCTTGTGACAGAGAATGTCCTTCAAAGCTCGGACCCACAAAGGACGACTCTCATTTCTAGGACATTTATGTGAAGCTGGGACCTCAGTTGAGTCCACACACCCCTGAGTGTGGAGAGCCTGACAGTGAGCTCCCACCCCATTAGTGAGGCGTCTGTGGTAATGGGAGATCTGATGGTCGAGAGGGCAAGGGGTATCCTTGCAGGAGATTGTCCTCTTGAGACCACCAGGTGAGAGACCTCCGTAGGGGTTCTGTCACCTTGATGAGATAGGACTCAGGGTGAGTGGTTGGAGACCACTGAGTACTGGAGCATCCACTGGGTGGTTCTCATGTGCAGACGGGCCAGAGGTACAGTGAACACTGAGGATGCCATGAGGCCCAGCATCCGTTGCATCGAGGCGCTGTAACTGACCTGTTCTCTCCGATGTGGGCCATCTGAAGGATATCGTTCCTTCTGTCCTCTGGGAGAAAAGCCTCGCACAGGATGTGTCCAGAAGGGTCCCTATGAAAAGGAGCCTCTGGGAGGGCTGCAGCTGTGATTTCTTGAGGTTCAAGCAGGACTCCCATGGACGTAGAGGAGGTGAGAGGCCGTCTCTAAAGCATCCAGAGTCCCTTACCTGGAAGGACTGCCAGAAGCCAATCGCTAGATAAGGAACACCTGCATTCCGAGTTTTCTGAGGTGCGCCAGCGAGAACTGCACAACACTTTGTAAAAACTGCGCCAAGGATAGCCCAAATGGCAGGACTCTGAACTGAAAATGTTGTCCCAGAGCCACAAACCCTCAGGAATTTGTGATGTCTCGGTTGAATGGGAATGTGCTGGTAAGCATCCTGCATGTCTAGGAAGCTAACCAGTCGTGCTGATGAAGCAAGGGTAACAGGGTTCCTAGAAATCATTTTGAATTTCTCCTTGGGGGAGAAATTTGGTGCATCTCTGAGATCTAGAATGGGCTGTCCCCAGACTGCTTTGGAACCAGAAAGTAAAGAGTAGAACCCCGTGTTTCGCTGATGCAGTGGCACAAGTTCTACTGCCCTGTTGTTTAGAAGGCCCTGAATCTCACGGTGAGAAGGTCTGACTGAAGGGCAGACAGCTCTGGCTGCTGCTTGGGAGGACAATCCAGAGGAGTTTCCACAAAATTGAGTGAGTACCCTCATGGATTATCCGAAGGACCCATTTGTCTGAGGTTATGGACTTCCACTGGCTGTAGAAGTGCATCAGCCGACCTCCCACTGGAGAGGAAAAGTCCACCTCGGGCAGTTGAGGTGGGACTTGAGCCAACAATTCATAAAAGTGCCAGCGCTACGCTGGGCCCTGCGCTTTCTGCTGCGCCTTCTTTTGAGGTTGGGCAGGTTGGTTCTTATGGAAACCACCTCTGCCTCGAAAAGGACTCTACGGTTATGAAACTGACGTTTACTGGCATGCCCTCTAGAGGGGGCAGGAGGGTCTAGCCAACTAATGGCTGACCTAGTCTTTTGTGTAGCTTATGAAAGCTTGCTCGACCTGAGGACCAAAAAGATATGCACCATCAAAGGGCAATGCCATTACCTGCCGTATGCGCATCATTGGTGAAGCTTAAGCGCGCAGCCAGGAATGGCAGCGGTGCAAATACCAGCAGCTGCTGAACCAGAGCCCAGTCGGCGTCCATGGCTGCTTTAACCTGTTGGTTGTTAGATTCAATACCCTGGTAATGGTTTGGAGAAGCTCTGGTTTTAGATCCAGACTCGGAAGAGCTTCAACCATTTGCTTGAGAGAGTGCCACAAGATATACTCGTACTGAGAAAAATAGCCCTGGTAACTGGCACATGCGCATACTTAGGGTAAAAGCAGCAAGACTCTCTTACCTAAGGTGTCTATCTTATGAGATTCCTTGTTAATAGGTCGAGCTGTAGTGGTTTGAGGAAGGATGATCTTATCATTCTCTGCCAGGACTACAATAGGATCCGCAAAGGCCTGGATGCCAAATGGGACGATCCTTGGGGCTGAATATTTTCTATCAATGGATTTAGCCACCGATGAAGAGAGAGCAGGATTATTCCATACCATTTGAGACAGCGTCAAAGGAAGGCTGAATCGGAGGAGTCAAATCCGTAGGGATCTCCAAGGCGTGATGGTATTGGAGTCTTAGCAATTTACCAGGATCGATGTCTGTAGTCTGGAGAAAGTGTGGAAATCATATTCTTCAGCAGAGACTTAAATGACAGGTCCTCGACCACAGGCTCTGCAGCAGTAAAAGATCCTGCCTCGACCACCTCATCGCCCAGCCGAAGGTCTGGGTCAGGCTCAACGTCATCTCCTGACAGTCCAGGAGGGACTGTATGGACAGAAAAGGGATAAAAGCCAGAAGAGGAAGGAGGAAAAGAGACAAAAGGAAAGTCTCCGAGAGCCCCCGGTGCCAAGGAGGCGCACGGCGCCGAGAATGACGCCCGAGGAACCACGCGCGCCGGCTACTAGCGCCGAGGATGGCGCCGTGGCACCACACGGCGTCGAACGCCGCAAGCGATGCCGAGAAACCGCGTGCACCGCAAAGCCGCAAACACCACAGGCGACCAGAGAGGACGGGCGCCACGAGGCCTGGCCCGGAAGGCTCCCAGAGACGAAAACAGGTTTTGAAGGAAAAAAGCAGGAGATAAGGGCATCGGTGTGGCCCCGCGCCAAGCCGGGGAGACACTGGCACTAGAGTCGACGAAGCATCAAGAAGGTACCGCGCGACCAGGAAAGTCCAACTGCCCTACCTGCTCGCCCAGAGGAGTCAAGGCCCACGAACAACCGAGCCAGGTAGCCGAACCAACCTCCGAGCCCATTGCTCCCATAGAGGCAGCCCACTGATGAAACTGCTCATCTGAAGACCTACCTGCGGCGGGTGAGACTCCGATGTCGAAGACGTCGGCTACCAGAGCCACTGCTGGCGACCCGAAGGAGGAGACCGAACTAGCCCCGATAACCCGAGCGTCTACGCGCAGAGGCGTATCAGAGGGCGACCTCGAGTGATGCCTTCTCTTTAGACCTGCGGAGATGAAGAAGAGCTCGAGGGCCGAACGGTGCGAGAATGCGACGGTTTGGCTTTATGCTTCCATGAGGACGCCCATCCCCGGGCATTGGACTGACGTTGTCAGACTCCCATTCCGGAGAAGGAGGCGGACCGGACCCAGCCTGACTGACTGAATAGCTTTCATACGAAGTCTCCCTACCGTCACCTGACCTGCTCATGTTCGACTCCGTCAGTGTAGGCTGAGACTTCTTTATTGTCTTATTTAAAAATAAGAATAACTTAAGCGATACTGTATCGAGATAATACTACAAAATAATAAAACTGAAAACTATGCTGCTAGTTTGAAGTTTGACTCGACAAGTGACGGCGTCGTCACTGAAGCGCACTGAGGCGGGAAAAAAGAACTGATGGTTTGGGAGTCGGACCGAGATAGTCGTACCACGCGAGCTGGGGCTCGCGGCGCCATCTCTGGCGTCTACTCCCCAGCAAAATGTTTGCTCCCGATGGGTCCTAGTGCCTCCGGCGCAGATCCCAATAGTGTGAATGAGTGGTGGAGACGTATGTCCAGGAAGATTGCGACACTTTACTTTTATGCTTCCGGGGGGACCGCTTATCCCCTTGGGCACTGGACCGTCCATTGTCAGACCTCCCTCTCCGGAGATGGCAGCAGACTGGACCCAGCCCGGCTGACTGAACAGCTTTCATATGAAGTCTCCCTACCGTCACCTGACTCACTCATGGTCGACTCCGTCAATGTAGGCTGAGACTTCTTTCTTCAATAAGAATAAATTATTGTAACGGAATTTTATTTGAAAAATACTAGAAAATAATAAACTGAAAATGATGCTGCTAGTTTGAAGTTTGACTCCCAGTGGGTGAGTGATGTCATCACTGAAGAGCACTTGATGGTGGGAAAAAAGGAACTGAGGCGGTTGGAGGGTCAATGCTGAGATAGTCACTGCCGCACGAGTAGTGTCTTGCGGCGCTGCTCCTCACGGTTCCATCTCTGGCGCCGGCCCTCCTGCAAAACGTTTGGTCCCGCTGGGTCCTAGCGCCTCTGGCGTAGATCCCATTATTGTGAATGAGTGGTGGAGACTTTATGTCCAAGAAGATCAGGTATACAGATTATGAAGTGGATTAACACTTGGCAACTGATTCTAAGCAGGACAGAGATGATCAACAGTAGACGAGTAAGCGCCATGGTTGGTTATATAAGCCAGCTTCCAAGCATAGGGAGGTGCTGCTGGTCAGGCATTTGGTGGGGAGGGGTCATGAGAGTTATCAAAAGCAGGTACAGTTTACATTGAGGTAATTTGTCAGCACGGTTGATAGGGAGTGGGTGGAGGAGGAGTGGCGAATTTGAGCCGGGGGAGATCATTCCAGAGTTTCAGGAAGCGGTGCAACAAGGTTGTTTGGCCAGCAGAGGTCTTTCATCTGGGTATATGTAGTAGTTGGGTGTTGAGTGACCTGACGGCATGGAGGGCGGCCAACAAAAGTATGGAGGAGAGGCAGGAGGGGAGGGCGCCAAGTCAGAATTTTCGGACAAATTTGGAGCAGTGTAGTATGCGGCCATTTTTGAGGGATGGGAAGGTGAGGGGGCGGTATAGGTCACAGTGCTGGGAGTGGGGATGATCATTGAGAGCGAAATGGCAAAAAGCGTTGAAAAGGATGTCTAGTTTTGATAAGGTGGATTTAGGAGCAGCTCTGTAGACTATGTCACAGTAGTCTGTGGAAGGAAGGATCATCTTTTGCACTAGTTCCCACCTAACTGTAAAAGGGAGACTAGAACAGTTCCTATACAGGGCACCGAGCTTAGGGTGCAGTTTTTTATGATCGCATCAATGTGGTCGGTGAAGGTAAGATGACAGTCGAGCCATACCCCTAGATACCTGAAGGACGCGACGTCCTCCAGAGTTGTCCCATCCTGGGTGTGAAAAGAGGGAAGGGGAGTCTGAATGGCCGTTGCCTCGTGCCGAAGGTCATGGTGACAGTATTTTTAGTGTTGAGAGAGAGCTGGTACGAACTGAACCAGAGTTGAACTTTACTGAAGTCAGACTGGAGATTGGATGCAACTTCTTCCAGGGAGGAACTGGAGGCAAATAGGATGGTATCGTCCGCTTACATATGGATAGATGTAGCTATGCAGTTTGTGGCAGGTCGTTAAGGAAAATGGAGAACAGAATGAGGCCGAGCACTGACCCTTGGGGGATGCCAGTAGTCACAGGGAGGGGGAAGGATGAGGCATCTGCTATTCTTACTGATTGTGTTCTACCTGAGAGGTAGGCACTTAAGTTAGTGGCCGAGGTAGAGAGGCCTGCTTCCGAGAAGCTTTTTACCAGTAAGGGGTGGGAATAAAATGCAAGTCCCAATTTCATGTTTTGTGCTGCACAGCCCTGCCCCTTTCCAGGCAAACATTTAAGTTACTTAGCTCTCATCGGAAATCAAAATCCTGTTCTTCCTGGTGAGCTGCAAATCTAAAGCAGATTTTAGCAACTAGCTTGTCAGCCAGTTGTGGGCCTGTGTGGATGTAGGTTCTACCACCATAAATGATTTTGTTTCTGGCGGACATCATTAAGACATCCTGCACCCCCAGGGCTCTCTGCTGCTCACGGACTCCGTCTAATGATTTGCATTCAATTCCGGTGGAGCAGGTTAGGTCTAGGAACAGTCTCACTTTATGTCCATGGTGGTCTACACTTTTGGCTCTTCTGGCAGCATACAGCAGCTAATCTCTCTCCCAGGTGTCCGTGAGGACTACCATATGCATGCTGGAGAGGTGGGTTGTCATCCATGGTGCGGCGAGGAGTTATATGGCAAGTTTTTTTTCACAGTGAACTGGATGTTGAGATGTTCCTCGAGCCAGTTCTGTATAAATGTTTCAATGTCCCCTTCTTCCTCCACCCCCTCTGGCATCCCCACATGGATGTTTGTGGCCCAGGCTTGGTATTCAAGATGCTCTAGGTGGTGTCATAACATCTTATTCCCCCTCACTTTTCCTGTTACTACTGTAAAAGCCTTCATCGCTGTACTATACACTTCTTTAGCTGCCCTCTGGACCCTGGTAACTTTCTCATCCTAGACAGCAGCAGCTTTCATAACCAGGGCATCCTATTTCAAGTCCATGGCCTGGATTGCCTTCAACAGCTCCACGCTGGATGGCTGTGCATCCTTAGCCATCATGGAGGTGGTTGGCCCTTGTCCGCTGCCTGCTTGCTGTGTAGTTTTTGGGTGGGCTTCTTCCTGCATGCCTTCTCTGGTATTTCTCCCCATTTGACGCCCTTTATCAAAGACTTTGATGAAGGGCGTCAACCCGAAACATGTCAGACGGGGATCTGTGTCCCGGGTTTCGTTTTTGTGTGTTTGTTTTGTTAAAGTAATGACTTTTTAAACACACTTTTTTGATACAGCGTCCTTCTGTGCTTGGAACTTGCATATTACAATGCTGAGTATGTTTCTTGAGCACCGCTTTTCCTTGTGCGCACTCTTCAAGGAATTGTTACAGATGCATAAGAAATGAAAATTATGTACCTACAGTAATTCTTGATCTTCTCTTGTATCTTCACCATTCATTACTGATTGGGGTAGTGCCGGAGGCACGCACCCGCTACGGGAGATTTTTTATTTTTTTTTGGCATCGGCTCCAACGGCGACGCCCACGAGAGCGACGCGCTGCGTCATGCATGAGGGGCGGCCGTTAGGTGCCGCAGACTCCTCCTCCATCTCAATTCTGGTAGCCGGAGAGGCAAGGAAAAAAGGTAAAGGAAAAAAGGGAAGAGCAAGGCAGGAGAGCCAAGAGATAGAAAAAGGAAAGGATATAAACTGAAGAAGGAATAAGCCGGTAGAGGACAGATGGAAGAGGGAGAATACCTACCCTAAGGGACCGCAGGGCCTCCCATCTCGGGTGGCTCTAAGGGAAGAACAGATAAAGAGAAAGAAGAAGAAGAAAGAAGGGATGTGGAGAGAGGAGAACATTGCCCATAGGTACAGTATATTGGTTGAGAGGGTTATAAGCTCGGAACCAAAAACCAAGGGAGCAAGAATCCCTCCTAATAGTAGTGAGAAAAGGTTCAACTGAACCGCTTGTAAAGATTGGACACAAAGGGCAGGTTCTCTATAATCTCATCATCCCAACCCCCTACACTCTAGCTGAGAGCTTACAGACTGCCCGGACAGAAAACTGTTCCGGAAAGAGAGTGCCCAACTGGAGGGGTAAGCCCCTTAAAAGCTTGTTAAGTGCTAACACCGAAGTGTGTGGGTAGGGGTTAGGCCCTACAAAAGGCAGCTTTGTATGAAGGATAGAGTGCGAACTCAATCGGACTGCCTGAAGGCAAGGCAAAGGCAGCAGTTCAAGGTTAAGAAGTGCAGAAGCACCAACCAGAAGAAGCTGACAATTAAATAATGCCCGCCAGGGGGAACCTTAATTTTGAGGCCGAGCCAAGAGGGACGGTCTCTTGAGCTATGAACTGAACATCGTGGCTAAGGAGCCCAGAGGTCACCCCTAGGGGCAGGCAGAAAGAGTTCCCTCAGGACAGCAGAAAAGTCCTACTCATTCCCCTTTACCTTGAGGAAAAAAGATCTGTCCACAGAAGAACGGAAACCAGGATAGATGGGTTTTTTTGTTTTTTTTTGCATAAAGGCCAAAGGAAAGGAGAGGAACGAGAAGGGAGGGGGAGACGCTGCAGTAGGAGGCCACTGAGGGGAAGGTGGGCGGGATTCAGTAATGAATGGTGAAGATACAAGAGAAGACCAAGAATTACGGTAGGTACGTAATTTTCATATCTTCCCTTGTCAATCTTCACCATTCATTACTGCTTGGGTGAGTACCAACCCCCGAAAAGAAACCCTGAGGGAGCAAAATCCCCTGCCTCCTGTTGGTGGGAAACAGAAGGGGAAGACCCTGGGCTAATCAAGTGAGAAGCCTATGGTGGGGGAGAGCTAGGAGGTGTCCCCCGAGGATGGGGAGATGGAGGAAGCCCCTGCAGAAGTCTCCTAGCTCTGGAGGAAAAGAGACGGGTCCCCCGGAAAGCGGAGCAAATCACCCTATGCCGAGCCAGGGGTGACAACCTTGATAGACGAAGCCATGCCGTCCATCTAATACAGATCGCTGTCCCTGCAAGCCTGGAAGCCACCTCACTGGCGTCATAAGATGCTCTTGCTTGGTGTCTTGCCAGCTCCAGGCCTATAGCAGAGAGGACAATAGCTTGTCTGGTTTGCTCCGTATCAGGCATTGATGCCAAGATTTGGTAAAGCGTCGACCACAAATGCCTACTGTAGGCAGCATGGTGATCCTGATGTGATGCAATGCATAACATCACATGAGAGGAAGAGAACACTCTTCGCCCCCACTGGTCAAACTGTAGGGAATCTGAGTCCAGTGTACAGTCGTGCGCCAGGCAGCACCCGGAGGGAGTTTCTAGGTATGCCAATCCTGAAGGTGGGTTGGGGAGAGTACCTAGAGATTCTGATGGGGCACAATACCTTCTTTCGCAGTCTGCCGGGGCTGGAGAAAGGGCGGCTGGCGACTGCCAGGAACAGATAGACGCCTCCTGGAAGGGAACAGGCCAGGATAGTACCACCAAATGCTGGGCACTGAATTCACTGAGGAATTCACGTGTCTCCTGTTTGGTATTGTCTCGCCTAACAAAAGAGATACGAAGATCCCTCACCATCCTCAAAAGGAATCGCTGATAGTCAGTGAAATCAGCATCGGAGGAGAGATGATCAGTGGGTTCCTCTCCCTCCGAGGAGGGAGACAAAGATGATGGAGAGCTTGAATGTCCAGAGGACTCCTGCGGTGGTGGGGATAGGCGAAACACCCACTCATGCATGTAACTAACATATGAGGGGAAGGCAGCTGCAGAGCCTCTGAACGTCTCCCAGGATAACGGGCCCATAGGACCGACATGGCCTGAGAGAGGGAGGTGGCAGATAGAGGAATGGGAGAGGGGCACCTCACGGCGAGCAACTGTCCTCTGCTGAGGCTCTGAAATCCAGGAACAGAGCCCGAGGCTGGCGGGATCCCGGACAACAAACCAGGTAGAATGGAACCCTGGGAATGAAGCCTGGAAAGCCTAGTAGGGGATCCTCCCCTGTGATGAACCTGGGGCTGCATGGATCCAGAAAGGCAGCCCACAGCAATGCCACCAGAGGGGTCCCTGGGGCTCGAAAGGGAAAGACGGGGCCCGGCGCTATGGCTCCTACCCGCCCCCCGAGGGGTGACAGGTGAAGACCGAGGCACCTGAACCCTGTCTCTCGACCCCCCGGACTCCGAGAACGCCCTCCTCCTCGACCACAGTGACCCCACCCTCACCCCAAGGGGGTGCAGCAGCACCGGGATCGGCAGCTGCCACAACCCCCCCAGGAGGGAGAGCCCCCCCTCCACCTCCGCTCCATCCCCCTCCAGGGACCCCAGACCACCCCCAGCCTGGGAGGCCTCAGGGAAGGACAGCAGTGGAGACAGAGGAATAGGCCGCTGGGCCGCATAGCACCTCGTCCCACCAGAGACCCTGACTCTGGAGAGTCAGGGTGCCAGGACGGGTCCACATCTGAATCATCCTCCGAGGAGGAGGAGGAAGAGACCAGCTGGACCACAATACTGGCCACTCTGAGGGTCTCTCAAGTGAAAATAGCACCCAGATGACCCCGGACCCCCCAGCAATGCTTGGACCTGGCCCCTACTCCCCAGTGGCGCCCGGCCAGACCCCAGACACCGCCCTCAGTGCCAGGACCCGACTCAGCACACTAGAAGAACCGGCAGAGCCACTGCGCTGCAGCCCGGCGCGAGACAACACAGGAAACAGCGAAGGCGGCACCGTCTCGATCACTGGTGCTGCGATCGAAATGGCGCGGAAGGCGGCGTCGAGGTCCACCAATGCCGGGCCCAGCAGACCTGGGCCTCGACACTGGGGAGCCTGCACCTCTGAGGAGGTGACTGCTGAGGCGGTGTCCCGCCACGGCCCGGGAGGGACCTCGGCATTCCTCTGACACTGCAAAAGAGGCCTCCTCTTCGGCAAGAGAAGATGAGGAGGCCTCCTCCTCTACAGACCGTATAGACCTGAGAGGGGACCCGGAGGAAGGGTCTAGAGACCTTACCTGGGAATCCCTGGAGCGGCGCCGTCCCCGGAAAGTCGGCGGAGCCTTGCCGATCTTGAACACGTGGACTTCCAGGATGCGACGGTCCATCGAGAAACAGGCGCTGCACGCATCCATATTGTGGCTGGGTCCCAGGCAACGGAGACAAACATGCCGGTCCATGATGGAAAAATGTCGGCCACAGGAGCACCCGGCGACAGGGGTGCAGCCCGCCTTTAACTACGCTTTGCCCCTCAACTTGACACATGATGCGAAAAAATTTAGACACAAAACAAGCACAGCTCTCAAGCGGGCGCTGAATAAAAGAAGAAAGAATGGTCTTACCAGAGACGACGTCGAGAAAAGCAGGAAGGAGGAGTATGGAATGGTCAATAATGACAACTAGGCCTAGAACTGAATTCTAACCGCATAGCAGGTGCAGCCTCGATGGTGGGAGAAACAGAACTGAGATGGAGGGGGAGTCTGCAGCACCTTACGGCCGCCCCTCGCGCATGACACAGCGTGTCGCTCTCGTGGGCAGTGCTGCTGGAGCCGACTCAAAAAAAAAAAAACTCCCGTAGCGGGTGCACGCCTCCGGCACTACCCCAATCAGTAATGAATGGTGAAGACTGACAAGTGAAGATCTTACCGTAACAGTAGATCTTCAAGAGACGCTCTTGCAGCAGGCCTAGCAGGACTAAGCCACCAGGACCACACAGAAAACTTTCTAGCTAGCAGTCTACCATGGGGGACTGCCCACCACCAACGTCAGCATATCCTATAAAGGCGGGCTGCCCCCACACCTACCTTAGTTCTCCCGCTGGAGACCCCAAATGGGCAGGGAATGGAGAACTGAGGAGGTTCCCAAGCCAAAGCAGAAAAGGCAGAAGCAGTGCAAAAGGAACAAGGAGCAACAGGAGGAGGTGAGAGGGAAAGCAGAGCCTGCTGCAAGAGCTTCTCTCAAAGACCTACTGTTATGGTAAGTTCTTATGTAACTGTACTGTCTTACATCGAGGAAGGCTCTTGCAGCAGGCCAACACTGGCAGGACAGAGTCCCAAGCAGTTCCCAGCATGACCAGGAGAAAAACAACGGGGTGGGGGGGTGGACTGATCAGCAGCCATGAGCACAGGAGAGAAGGCCCTGGAGCACTGCTAGGTCAAAACTGGCCCTATGCCGAGAGGCTATGTCCAGACTGTAGTGATTGGTGAAGGTGTGGACAAAACTCTAAGTGGCAGCTGCACAGATGTTCACAGCAGACACATATCTGAAGCAGGCCGTGGAGGCAGTCATCACTACCCCTGGAAAGTTCTTATTGTACTTCCGATAGCAATAGACCATGCAACTGGCTAACCAAGTAGACAAACACTGTTTGGAAACAGGTGTGCCCTCTCTCGGGGGCAAACAAAACAATTGCTCAGACTTCCTAAAAGCCTTGGTCCAGTACGTGTAGTACCACAAGATTCTATGGACATCCAACGTATGGAGCAAAGCCTCCCCCTGATTAGAATACTCAGGAAAGGGCCGACCCGGTGGTGTGGAGGGCTGAGGCATTGCTGCCTTACCTCCTGCCATGCCAGCGACCTGTGTTCACGGTGCGAGCGGATTGCCGGGGAAGGGAGAGGATCGAGTATCCGGAGAACAGCTCTCCTGTCCCAGGGATGGGTGGGGACAGAGTCCACTGCTTGTCTGACCCCTCGCGGTAGCTGGGGGGCTGGCACAATGGACCCACAGACAGAGAGGGCAGACAAGGAGTAGATGCCTTAGCAAAGGCATGCGCAGCTCGGCCACTTGCATCAATGTACGCTGCTGTGCCACACTCAGGGAGAAAATCACCGGCTGACTGACAGAATGACACAGGTCCCACACAGGCTCTGCACTCGGCCAGTTGGGCACCTTGGAGGAGCATGCAAGAGGCAAGTCCCAGTGGATGATGGGGTTGGAAGGATCGGTGGATGGAGGGCTAGCTGACTGGGAGAAATAATAAAAAAAAAAAAAAAAGAATACTCGGGGAAAATAAACTGGAAGGTGGATGGATTGGTTCAACATAAATTCCATCAGCACCTTGGGAAAAAACCTTGGGATTAATACGTAAAGACATGCTGTCTTTGTAAAAAAACAAATAAGGGCCTGAAGCTCAGAAATCCTCTGAGCAGAAGTAATAGCAACTAGAAAGAGCACTTTCCATTACAGAAAGCGCAGCTTGCAACTTGCAAATGGTTCAAAGGTAGGCAAAGTCAGTTTCTTCAACATAAAACTGAGGTCCCGAACGGGAGGTTTCAGATGTAAGATGCCCCGCAGGAAGGTGCGGGATACCTCAAGCTGGGCAACAGCTTTGCCCTCAATAGGTGCATAGTACGCAGAGATGGTGGAAAGACGCACCTTAAGGGAGGCGTACCCCAAGCTGGAGTCCGAAAGGGAAAGGTGGTACTCCAACACCTTATTCAATGGGCAGGTGAATGGGTCCAGTTGGCATGCAGCAGCCCAAATGGTAAAGTGCTTCCTTTTCATAGCGCAAGTGGCTCTGGTGGAGGGTTTCCCAGCAGCCACCAGAACATCTGTGACCCTAGAGGAGATCCCAAAGTGGGCAACAGCTAGGTCCACAGGAGCCATGCATGGAGATACAGGGACTTTAGGTCCAGAAGGACTAGGGTGCACAGGGGCAAGGACATCGGAGGTTCCACTGCCAGCTGTTTCAGCAAGGGGAACCAAATCTGACGAGGTCAGACGGGAGCTATGAGAATCATCTCCGCCCCTTCCAACTGGAGCTTGAGCAGGACCCTCTGAAGGAGTGGGAAGGGAGGAAAGGCATACAGAAACCTCCCCTTCCAGGAGAGGGAGAATATGACTCACCAGAAAACCCCAGGCCCAGGATAGAGCAACCAGAAAAGCGGCAGTTTTGCGTTGAGTGGTGACGCAAACAGTTCCAACTCTGGACAACTCCACCAGTCGAAGAGATCTTAAACCACTGAGGTTAGCTGCTCCCACTCGTGAGCCCATGACCTGGAGTGGCCGACACCATCGGGGAAGACATTTTGGATGCCTGGAACATGTATGTCCGAGAGCTCCAGACGGTGCTCGATGGTCCAATACCAGACTCTTATCGCCTCCCAACATGGAGTAAGAGAGAGTCCCCCGCCCTTGCTCGTTGATGTAATACACCACACACATGATGTCAGTCTGCACCAGCAGTGGACCGGGAAGGAGATGAGTCTGAAAACCCCGCATAGAATACAGACAGGATTGCACGCATCTCCAGAACGTTGATATGGAGACCTTGTTCTACATCTGTCCAGGTACCCTGGGTCTGGTGATTGGCCAGATGAGCACCCCATCCCAAGCATGATGCAGTGTCCTGAGAATCTGATTGGGGGGGGGGCGAGAGATGAAAGGAGACCCCCTCCCCCCGAAGGAGGTTGGCCGGATTCAGCCACCACAACAGAACTCTCTGCACCGGGTCAGAGACCAGGACCAAGTGGTCCAGGTCATCTGTGCGCTGGTCTCAGTGGACCCGCAAGGTCCACTGGAGAACTCGCATGTGCAGGCGGGCCAGGAGAACCATGGCAATGGCTGCTGCCATGTGGCCCAGAAAGCACAAGCAAACCCTGGTGGGGACCAGACGACTGGAGGAAACCAGACAGGCTTTCTCCATCAGTCGCTCCACCCTGTCTGTGGACAAAAAGGCCTTTCCCTGGGTAGTGTTCAGGATCGCCCCTATATACTGAAGGTGCTGGCAAGGGGAGAGTCAGGACTTCAGTTGACTGACAGTAACCCCTAAGGCCTGAAAAAGACGGAATGTGTATTCTAGAGTCTGAACCAGGTGATCCCTGGAGGGGGCTGTGAGCTGCATCGTTCAGGCAGGGGAACACATAGAAGCCCTGCCTCCTCAAAGCCACCGCAACTACTGTCAGGCACTTGGTAAACACCCTGGAGGCTGAAGAAAGGCCAAAAAGGAGGGCTTAGAATTGAAAATAGGCTCCCTGAAAATAGAAGCGGAGGAAGCGATGATGGGCAGGAAAAATCTGGACGTGCAGGTAGCCATCCTACATATCCAGACATCAGAGCCAATCCCCCTGGTGCAAAAGGGGTAACAGCCCCTGGAGAGTGACCATCCGGAAGCATTTTGTACTCGATGTACAGATTCAGATGGCTCAGGTTCAGGATGGGCCAAAGATCCCTGGTCTTTTTGGGGACAAGGAAGAAGTGGGAGTAAAACCCCCTTAACCATTGAGCCAGAGGGATAGGTTTTATGGCTCTTTTTTGAAGAAGAGCCTGAATGTCCTCCCAGACTAGGGATTGGTGGGCTGGGGGATAAGAGACCAGAGGGTTTTCTGGAGGCCACTCTAGAAACTCCAGCGTGTGACCATGCTCTACGATCTGAAGCACCCAACTGTCTGTGGTCACTTCCCACCATTCTGCCAGATGGAGGGAGAACCAACCCCCGACTGCCTCCCCGAGATTGTCAGCTGGGGGAAGGGGGTCAGCTAAGGAGTCAGGAGGTGGGGGCGGGCATGGGGATGGCAGCCTCGGGTGTACAAGGAGCTCTGGCAGCAGTTGCAGGGGCCGAGGTGGCCTTGCCCTTGCCCTGGTCTCTGGCAGGCTGGTTTCAGGACTGTTTATGAGAGGACCAGAAAAAGGATTGATGCTGGCCCGCTCTAGACTGAGTATCATGGAGTGAATGAATCATCCTAAGAGCCCAACCCAACTCCTGAAGGATGGAGATTATGTCTTGAACATCTCCCCCGAAGAGGATAGAGCCCCGAAAGGGAATATACAAAATTCTGGACTGCACATCTGAGGCGACCCCGGACAGCTGGAGCCAAGAATGGTGCCAGAGGCAAACCCCAGCCACCCCACCCCCGCGGAGGTGTGAACGGCATCATAAGGAGCCTGCAATATGTGGTTGCCAATGTCAAAGCCCAACTTCAACTGTTGGGCGAACTGCATCTTTAGAGGGGTCTTCAGGTAAGGCCTGCACCAGATCCCTGGACCGGTACCAAAGGACATTCTGATATTGGACCATATGGGCCAGGTAATTGACAACCCGGATAACCAGGGTAGTGGACACAAAAACTTGCTTACCCAGGTGGTCCAACTGCCTGGACTCCCTGTCTGGGGGGAGGCACTGAGGTGCTTTGGCCTTTTTGTATGATCATGCCCCATGTTTATGACCACCAAATCTGCTTTAGGGTGGCCCACTAAAGGGTTTACCAGCAGGGGCATGGTAAAGGTGGCCTATCTTCTTAGGCAATGGAGGGGTAGAAGAGGGGCGATTCCAGGCTGCCCTGGTGACATCTTCGCAGGAGTCAATCAGGGGTGGCACTACCACCTTGACGGCATCCCACTGTCTCAAATAAACAGCCAGGCAACACCTCTCTGGGTCCTGCTCCTCCGTTTCCCAGCCCATAATGGACTGGATGTGGCGCATGAAGTCCATGAAAGATGGGTCGTCAGTGGGGACTTAGGAACCTCCCTAGGGTCTTTGCCATCTGAAGATTCCCCAGGCGAGGAGGAAGACCCAGAACAATCAGAGTCATTATCATTGGTCTCACTGTCTTAGTCAGACGCCGGGAGCATGCGCTCATCCTAGCAAGAGCCAGAGCCGACATTGGGTTGAGACCTGGAGGACCCCAATGTATAGGTTCGCTTGGCCCAGATCCTGGGGGGAACGTCGGGGTGATACCGGAGGCAGCCCTTGAGGAGCGGGGGTCTGCCCATAGACAAAAGACCACCATGCCGTGAAAAGGGCATTACAGTCCACCAGAGGTGGAAAATTGTATACCGGTGGGTAGGGGTAAGGAGGCACTGGATAAGGGTACAACACAGCGGGGCTGGCACAGGGTACCCTGGAATGGGACCACCTAGCATACCAGCTGCGATGTGGGCTGTGGAAAAGGCAACATCAACGTCAGGCCCACAAGCTGGGGCAGCGACATACTGGCAGCGGCCGGGAGCAACCAGGGGGGTGGGATCTGTTGGCGAAGGCCTAGAAGTAAAAAGGTGCCTGGGTGGAGGAGACCTCCCAAGTGAAGTCAGAGGTGACACCGGTGTAAAAGGAGTGGTGGCAGCCCTGGCACTGCCTGGAAGGACTGATATCAGGCCCGAGGAGGAGACTGGCATGACAGAGCCTTGGTGGGGGGGAGTGGAGGAACCAGTGCCCCAGAGACCAACACTGACCAAGCCACTTGGCTGAGAGCCCATGGATGAAATGGGCCTGAGCATCAAAGACTGAGAGACAGGAGATGAAGTCCCCAATCCCGAGGAGCCACCGCCCAAAATGGCAATGAGGGCAGGTGGCTGAGCCAAGGAAGCCCTGTAGAAGAGGATGATGGGGGCTGAAGGAGCCAACCCCAACGGGAAGACGACCCCGACGTAGTTGAGGGTTTGTGGGGCGACCACATGCGGGAAGCAGACCAGTCCCAGTGTTTGCCCTGGTGCTTGTGCTTCTCACCAGATTTTTAAGAAGCAGCAGCAGCCCAGGAGGACTGTGCCAGTGAGGTCAAAGAGCTCCTGGCCTACGGCTCCTTTTCCATTGCCACCAATTTCTGCTTTATCAGATGGCTCTCCAGAGTTTTAAGACGAAGTCTCTGAGTGGCCTGAATGAATTTCTGGCAAATCTGGCAGGCTTCGGTATCGTGGCTGGGTACTAGGCAGATAAGCCATACAGAGTGACAGTCTTTTTCAGAAATCTGTTTGCTGCAGGCAGACTTTATGGAGTGGTCAGAAGAAGAGGCTGGTGAAGAAGACAAACTCGATGGCTGAAACACTGAAAATTTGATGTTAGAAACTCGAGAAAAAAAGGAAAATAAAAAAGCATGGCAAGCGCATGTAATAGTGGTCAACTGTAGCTGCAGCGTCCACTATGATCCGACGTGCGTGGGTCGACAGTGGGAAAGGAACAGAGGTAGGTGTAGGGGACTGCCCACCGTTATAGGATATGCTGGCGTCACCTTCTGACTTCAGTGGTGGGCGGTGCCCCATGGTAGATTGCTAGTTAGACAGTTTTCTGTGTGGTCCTGGCACCTTAGTCCTACCGGTGTTGGCCTGCTGCAGGAGCATTCCTCAAAGTAAGATCAACTGGTATCAAAATGCTCAGCACACTTTCGATTACATGATGGTGTCAGTTCTGAAGTAAGTTTTTCCCCAGTTATTCTGCTAGCTGTTTTATATTGCAGTAGGTTCAGAGCTTGAACTCCTGTATCTAGCCTGTTCGGCAGTTGGGTCTGCTCTGCCTGACACCCCGGACAGTAATATATCCGACTCACATAATGACATCCCTGAAGGACACGACTCTGTCTGTGGCTATACAATAACCACGTCTGATTTTCAGGATGTGTCACAAAAACTATACAAGGCAGCCTGATGGGAAATGATAACCCACCTACATTTCAGAATTCTAGATGGTCACTCTGAAATAATATAACATACAGTCGTGGCCAAAAATGTTGGCACCCTTGCAGTTTTTGCTAAAAATGCACCTTTCCTTCCAGAAAATTGTTGAAATTAAAAAAATATTTTGGTATCCACATATGTATTTCTTTGGTTTGCAGTGGAATAAAACACAAAAAGCAGAAAAATGTAGTAAGTCTTAGCTTATTCCACACAGAAATCCTTAAATGGCCCAGACAAAATAATTGGCACCTTTTAGAAGTAGTTAGAAATAATTAGATTTCAAGCAGGTGATTCTCCTTCACTTTGGAATTGAACTCACCTGTGGTGAGTTGCAGGTGCCTGCAATATAAAAATCACTCATTCAACCAGTTTGAATAGAAAAGGACTCATTCTCCTGTTTTGTGTCACTGTGTGTACATAATGAGCATGGAGAAAAGAAAGACAACCAGAGAATTGTCTGAGGAGGTCAGACAGAAGATTGTAGCCAAGCATGGACAATCTCAAGGCTACAAATCAATCTCCAGAGACCTTGATGTTCCTGTTTCCACCGTCGTAATGTTATCAGGATGTTTAAGGCCCATGGCACTGTAGCCAACCTCCCTGGGCGTGGCGCAGAGAAAACTTGATCGAAGATTGCAGCGCCAGGATTGTTCAGTGGTGGAGAAAGCACCTCGATCAACTGCCAAACAGATTCAAGCTGACCTTCTGACACAAGGTACGACAGTTTCAACTCGCACCATCCGTTGCCAACTCAATGAAAGGGGTTATATGGTAGGAGGCCCAGGAGGACCCCACTGCTGAGAGAGAGATAAGAAAGCCCGACTGGGGTTTGCCAAACACACCTGAACAAGCCAAAATCCTTCTGGGAGAATGTCCTGTGGACAGATGAGACCAAATTAGAGCTTTTGGTAAAGCACATCATCTCTATGTTTACAGAAAACAAAATGAAGCCTTCAAAGAAAGAACACCTTCCTACAGTCAAACATGGAGGAGGTTCAGTGATGTTTTAGGGTTGCTGTGCTGCCTCTGGCACTCAGTGCGTTAAGCATGTGCATGGCATCATGAAATCTGGAGAGTACCAGGCCATTTGGGGCGCAATGTTGAACCCAGTGTCAGAAAGCTGGGTCTCCGTCGAAGGTCATGGGTCTTCCAGCAGGACAATGACCCCAAACACACTAAAAAGCACCCAGGAATGGTTCAAGACAAGGCGCTGGACTGTTCTGAAGTGGCCAGCAATGAGTCCAGATCTAAATCCCATTGAAAACCTGTGAAGTGATCTGAAAACAGCAGTTGGGAGAGGCACCCTTCAAATCTGGGAGAACTGGAGCAGTTTGCACAAGAAGAGTGGGCCAAACTGCCAGTAGAGAGGTGCAGGAAGCTCATCCATGGCTATAGGAAGCTGTTGATTGCAGTTATTTTGACCAAAGGCTGTGCTACCAAATATTAAGTCTAGGGTGTCAATAATTTTGTCAATGCCATTTCTTTTCATTTTCTGATTTAAAAGGATATATTAAATTCTGAACAAACACACAGGTTCTGTAATATTAACAGAGAAATAAAGAACTGTGGAGACCAAATACTGTACTGTTAATTTCAACTTATGTTTAGAGGAAATTGTGAGTTATTTGAAAAAGTGCAAGGGCGCCAATATTTTTGGCCATGACTGTACCTCTCCGATGGTCAACTCAGAAATGCATGCTACTAGCTACTTAGGATATACCGCCACTGTCAACTCCTGATTACACAACACTGCCAACTACCCCCTCTTATATTAGTGAGTGTACAGTGGGCACTCCTGGTTCCTACTCCCAATTATACAACACTGCCAAATACCCCCTCTTACATTAGTGAGTGTACAGTGGGCACTCCCAGTTCCTACTCCCAGTTATACAACACTGCCAAGCACCCACGCTTACGTTAGTGAGTGTTACAGTGGGTGCCACTAGCCTCGACCCAACTCTAGAATACCCTACCCTGTTAGTAAAAATGGCAGAAAATACTGTTAGTGTCAACCCTTTGTCTTAGCATAGCTTAACCACGGGTAGGTGAGGGATCAGAGAAACACTGATATTTGACAGCAGAAAATGGCAGCTTGACCCACTCAGTCTGCCCAGACGTTCCCGGCCTATTCTGTCTCCTCAGACCATATTTAGTCTCTGGCAACCCTCCTGCCTCCTATCTAATATACCTCTACTTATCCCATGCGTGCTTGAAGCCTCCCACTGTTCCAGCCTCCAACACTTCCGCTGGCAGTCCAGTCTATACCAGCTGCCTACCGCCCTTTCAGTTTCTTCTCAGTTACTCTTGAACCCCCCCTCCCCCGGCTTCACTGCATGCCCCCTGGTGCTTGTTCTCATGTGAAAGAGCCTCCCCACCCGCATCGTGTTCACTCCTTTGAGGTACTTGGAGGTCTCCATCATGTCACCTCTCCCCTCTTTTTCAGGGTGTACATGTTGAGATTCCGCAGTCTCTCCTTCTAGGGCTTCTCATGAAATCCTACACCATTTTACTTGACCTCCTCACTGGTGAGACCCCATCTGGAGTACTGTGTCCAGTTTTGGATGCTGCACCTCGAGGAGGGCTACTAAAATGGTGCTGGGGTTGAATGAGAAGCCCTACGAAGAGGGACTGAGGGAATCTCACTATGTACAACCCTGGCAGACAGAAGAACAAGAGGGGAAATGATACGAGAACTACAGTTACCTCAAAGGCATAAACAGAGTGCAGGAGGGGAGTCTTTCAAATGAGAAGGACACGGGACGGAGCTGGAGGGGTGAAGTTTAAGACAGATGTAAGGAAATACTTCTTTGCTAAAAGGATGGCAGACACCAGGAAGAGACTGCCCGCTGAAGTAGTGGAGGCGGAAATGGTTGGGGGCTTCAGGCATGTGTGGCACAGACATAGGGATGTATTAGAAAACAGGGAGGGAGGAGGAAGGGGTGCCGAAGACAAGTTAGGGTCTGCAGAGACAGATTAGGCACAGAACATCTAGGCAGATTGCGTGGGCCAAGCGGTCCTTTTCTACTGACAAATTCTGTATTTCTTTTCCTCTTGATGCCTCCGTACCTCTGTGGCCCAGATTCTCTCCATCACATATAATACAACTCCCTCCTCTCTGCCCTCTCTCCTGAAGAGAGAGCAGACCAGTAAAGCAATGTCCCAGTTGTGGCGCTCAGTACACCATGACTCCATTATGGCCACAAAATCCAGGTTAGGCTCCGCCATGATGGCTTCCAGCTCTGGAATTTTGTCTACAAGGCTCTTTGTGTTGGCACACATGGCTCTCCACACCTCCCCCCATCCCCACGCCGTCTGTTATGCTGCTTCTCCCTCCCATTCCTACCTTCCTCACCTCTTCCCTTTTACTTTCACCACTCCTGGTCTCCTTCAATGGTTATGTCCATCCCAACATTTTCCTAAACCTAAAACTATCTAAAATCTACCTTTCAAATCCCGTCTCCCTTTAAACTTGTTATATGTGGTTGTGCCTCTCTGTCCTTTACACAACACTATCAATATACTGTTAGAGTAATAAGCTGTGAATGAGCTTGGTACATCCAGCAGACCTGGGTTTGATTCTTACAACTTCCACTTGCACACTCCGTGACTCTCAACAAGTCACTTAACCTCCCCAGTGCTCCAGGGTTACCCCTGAAAACAGGCGTAGTGCCTAATGGGCCTTGCCCGATCACCAAAGAATTAACAAAAAAAATAAATAAATAAGCAGTTCACCCTGTGAGTATTCCAGTGGGTACCTCTGGTCTAAGTACCTAATTAGAAAATGGGCTTTTTATTTCCTGCTATCCAGTTGGCTGGTACCCCTGCTGGGGGCTATATTAACTTTCAATAGATGCCCAAGAAATAAAAAGTGCCAGCCCAAGTACCCTTCATCCACACATGAATCCTTGTGTGCACCCTGCTTAATGATTGGCCAAAACCACCAAACTAAATTTGAAATCAAAGCCATGTTTATCTCTCACTTGGGGGTAGGAAGAAGTAGGCTGCTGGTTAACTAGGATCTGCAGCTTATCCAGCAGGTAGGGAAATGGGCAGACTGGGTGGGCCAAGCGGTCCTTGTCTGCCATCAGATTCTATGTTTCTATGTTTCTACTTAGCAAGAGATATTACCCCAACACTCTGTAGTTCAATGCCAACTGTCAAAAAAAACCAAAAAAAAAAAACACATACAATCCTTTGCTTGCCAAATTTAGGGCTACTTTTAATTTTTTAGTTACAGTACGTCTTCTACCTCCATGCCCGTGACTTTCTACATCGTGAACAGCGCTTACCGTTCGTCACCGCTCCTCAGCAGTCTGCGAGTTTCACTGCCAACGGCTTTTTGCTCTCGTTAATCACAACCAAGCATCACGGCAAACCAAACAGCCCCCCCTTTCCCTCAGAAGAGGTCACTGCCCGCTCACCTCCAAAAGTGCAAACACTTTAACCCCGTCCCCCGCATCCTGCCTGGTATCCTCCAAGATACCGCTAGTGTTTCCTGGCAGCACTACTGTTGTCTAGCTAGTGCTATTCCCTCATCCGGCCGCATTGTCTCCCCGTAATGGGGAAAAAAAGCAGTGCACTTTGTTTTATTTTAAAATAAATTTCTAACGCAGTCACACTCCGTCACAACAGAGGGCTTTTAAAATGAACTGCAGACTCCCACCACATCTGAAAGACTTGAAAGGTACCTGTCATTCTCCTGTTCTACCAGATCGCTGATCAAAACTCTTCTGCACCTCTCCTCCTCCCCAATAAAGAAACAACAAAAGGCAGTCCTGCAAATGAAACTGTTCCATGGGGGAGGGTCGACTTTAGAAACAAACTGTGCTGTAGGGGCACCAAAAGTATTCCACCAGCTATCTTTTAATTTCCTTAACTACAGCATCTCCATTAGGATGAAAGTTCTCTGTTTCAGTACAGGCGGAGGAACTATTTAATTACAAAACTGAATGTCAATTAATTATTTTATTAATATTTTTTTCTCTGCCATTTCTTTTTACTGTGTCCATTTTCTAAGCACAATAATGCCCTCCAGGGTGGGCGGTATGGGCAATACCAGACCTTCCAGGGGCTATAAGACCCTCCGCCTCCGGCGTCAGGCCTCATTACACCCCTGGGCAGTCCGGTATTGCCCAATACCATCCACCCTGTCGGGTATTATTGCTTGCTTATACCACACTACCAAGGAAGTGCTCTTACCCATATTTATTCCAATGGGTACTACCGGTTTAAATACCAGATTACACCACACTATCAAGTAAGTACTCCAGTTCGTGACTATTATAGTGGTTACAGTCCCTCAACCTGAATGCACAATACTGGCAGGAAAGCGCACTGCCATGTGAGGATTAGTGTGGGTACCACCAGTTTCAATCCCAGATTACACAATACTGTCCAGGAAGTGTCTACACAGAGTATTCTAGTGGGCATCACCAGTCTCTCAATCTGACTGCAAAATACTCAAAGGCAAGCTCTCGACCCTATTGGTGAGTGTTCCACTGGGTACTGTACCACCAGTCTCAACCCCTGCTGACACAATACTGACCAGTAAGCCCTCAACCCAGCTACAGTATGTTCTAAGACACCATTCCCAGCCAAAGCCTTCAATGCAATTGAATCTGTCTTAGTACTAGCTAATAAAAAAGAAAGAACGGTCCTGGGACACTTACTGCAGGTGAGGTCCGCCGATGCTGGTAGGACGCCATGAACTTGTGACTTGTCAATGGGCAGAAAGCACCAGCAGTTTTCAAATGCTAGGCTCTGGACATCTAAGCATTTTATCTGCTGGTTTCCATCAGTGCTTCTGCAATGTCAGATCTGTCTGGTGAAGTCCGCCTTCTCAGCACGGAGACAGAATGCTGACAGACTTGTAGCACACTGCTTCTTTCCCAAAGTTTCAAACTCCAAAGAGATCCGTCTACCACCGGACAGTTATTACTGCGGCTGTGACCACTGTTTACACTTGTTCACACAGCACTTCTGTGACAGATTGGCAAACAGCCCCGGCCCCCCCAAACACACCATACTGGAAATGCTAAATGACTGCTTGCCTTAACCACAGGAGAGGAAGTTCACAGAGTGAATTCTATTAAAACAAAAATACAATGCAGAAGGGAAGTTGGAGAAGTTCTTTTTCCACAAATTCTTCTAGTTGCAGTCTGCATCCTCCCCAAATACTGAATCTGCTGAAAGGCAGGACTTTCCCCCTTTCTGTCTGAAACATATTCACAGATTCATAGATGGTGTTGGCAGATAAGGACCACTTGGCTCACCTAGTTAATGTGCTGTATGAAAATAAAAATAATCATGGGATTACTCTGTCCTAAAACCAGAAAGCCTCTCCCCACCCCACTCTTTTCCCCTCCTGGTCACCGGCTACTGGAACTCCCTCAGTTACCCCAGCTGTTCCCGCCCTGTCCGAGATCCTCCCTTACAGGGAACGACCAGACCTCCAACCCACCTGCAACACATTCTCAGGCAACCCCTTGGTGAGTCCGCCTTCTGCTCCTCTGTGCTTCCATACAAGTATCCAGTTACCTGAGGGTGGAGGTGAAGATCGGGAGGCATCGCACCCAAGAGAGTAGGATCCAACGTTAGGTGTGGTGCTAGGGTACAACATCATCTAGCCAGTCGCCAGGGTTTTTCCTTGCTCTGCACTGTTGCTTCCCTGTCAGTGAGCGCAGACGTGCAATGACATCCAGGGGAAGCACGCACAGTCCCGTGAATGCCACTCCAACATACACCATGCCCCACCACCCCATATATGGAAGACTACTGGCGCAATACCTCCCAGCCATTGTCGGGACGCATACTACTGTCGGAGCCCTCAACTCTACCTTCCCCAGAGAAGGTGAGCTGTTGTCGGACGCTCGAACTCTGTTCCCCCTGGCCAACTCCTAGTACCTTGGCCCGCTCCCAAACCCAGGTCACTGGTGTGACACGAGGTGTGGCGTCCAGCGCCTCAACCTTCAACGCCACCAAGAAAGCCTCTTAACACTAACACCTTTCTTTTTTCTTAATTATATGTTACGCCCTTCCTCCCCATCTGCCCCATTTTTGATGGCCCTCCACAGCCCAGTTACCCACAATCTCTGGTATTTACCCTTCACTCCAACAACCTGCACAACATGGTAAGGGGTACACATGCCTTGCCACCCACCCCTTCTGGATCCAGTGCGGTGCCCAGTCAGTAGTGCTGGGCCGGCAGAAGGGCTGTTCTTCATCCTGCACAACTGGGATATTTTCCTTCCCATTGTCTTTTTGGGGATGTCAGCATGCAATAATGCAAAGTCTCTTGCCAACGTCCCAAGCCATTCTGGGACTCCCGACTACTGTGACATCAAGCCTCCGAAAGGTATCTGGCATATTTGCAGGAAGTGCAACCCTCCCTCCCAGGAAGAGGGAAGCAGTTCTTTGGATGCTCTATCCACCCCTCTCCACTAGCTGATTCGAGTTCATCAGAACCTGGGATCGCCACCTCGGAAGGCAGAAGCAAAACCGCAGTGCCACTGGGCTGACTCACAAATGCTTTTAGTTTTGATGTTGTTCTCCAATAATATTTCAGTTTATATTCCACCTTGCTCACTGGCACCTGTCTCCTGCTGGCCACTGGACCCCTCCCCCAACTGCTGTCGGTTCAGTCTTCAGACTCCCAGGTGCTCCACAGTCAAGGTCTGCAGCATCCCACCTACAGTGGCGTGAAAAAGTATTTGCCCCCTTTCTGATTTTCTCTATTATTGCATATTTGTCACACTGGATGTTTTCAGGTCTTTAGACAAAATATAATATTAGATAAAGGGAACCTGAATGAACAAATAACACTTTTTTTTTTTTACTTATTTCATTTATTTAATGAAAAAAGTTAACCAACACCAACTGGCACTGTGTGAAAAAGTAATTGCTCCTAGTTAAATCAACCCAATTAAAGGGATAATTAGAGTCAGCTGATTGAACACAGCCAGGCTTGATTACAGCCAGCCCTGCTCAATATAAACCTCACTTATTTTGACCCTTACCATCAAGTCACGTTGCCAGCACAAAGATTCAACAAGCACATTATGCCATGATCAAAGGAAGTTCCTGAAAAGATCAGAAAAAATGTGTTGCCCTCTATCAGTCTGGAAGGGTTCAAAGCTATTTCTAAGGCTCTGGGACTCCATCGAACCACAGTGAGAGCCATAATCTCAAATGGAGAACACTTGGAACAGTAGTGAATCTTCCCAGGGTGGGGCCTGCCAAAATTACTCCAAGGGCACAGCGTAAAATCATCCAGGAAGTCTCAAAGGATCCTAAAACAACATCCAAAGAACTGCAGGCTTCTCTTGCCTCAGCTAAGGTCAGTGTTCATGACTCCACAATCAGAAAGAGACTGGGCAAAAATGGGCTTCATGTGAGAGTAGCAAGGCGGAAACCACTGCTAACCAAGAAGAACATAAACGCTCGTTTCTCATTTGCCAAGAAGCACCTGGATGATCCACAAGCCTTTTGGGAAAATGTTCTATGGACAGATGAGTCCAAAGTGGAACTTTTTGGACGACATGGATCCCATAATGTCTCGAGTAAAGCAAACACAGCATTCCACAGTAAGAACACCATACCAACAGTCAAACATGGTGGTGGTGGTAGTGTGATGGTGTGGGGATGCTTTGCTGCCTAAGGACCTGGATGACTTGCCATAATTAAAGGAACCATGAATTCTGCTCTGTACCAGAAAATTCTTAAGGAGAATGTCGGTCATCCTTCCGTCAACTGAAGCTGAGCGTAGTTGGGCCATGCAACAAGACAATGATCCAAAACACAAAAAGCAAGTCCACATCAGAATGGCTAAAAGAAGTAAAATTAAAAGTTTTGGAGTGGCCTAGTCAAAGTCCAGACTTAAACCCAATAGAGATGTTGTGGCAGGACCTGAAGCAGGCAGTTCATGCTCGAAAACCTACAAATGTTACTGAATTAAAGCAGTTCTGCGAGGAAGAGTGGGTTAAAATTCCTCCACAGCGATGTGAAGACTGATATTGAATTATAGGAAGTGTTTGGTTGCAGTCATTGCAGCTAAATGTGGCGTAACCAGTTATTAAGTGTAAAGGGGGCAATTACTTTTCACACAGTGCCAGTTGGTGTTGGTTAACTTTTTTTCATTAAATAAGTGAAATTAAAAAAAAAACAAGTGTTATTTGTTCACTCAGGTTCCCTTTATCTAATATTACATTTTCTCTAAAGACCTGAAAACATCCAGTGTGACAAATATGCAATAATAGACAAAATCAGGAAGGGGGCAAATACTTTTTCACGCCACTGTACATGGTCTCTTCTGTTCACTGAGAGGAGCAATACTGTTGCATCAGTAGCTGGGATGATGACAACAGCAAGTCAGGGTTGAATGGTGTTGGGGGGTGCTAGTGCAAACAGTCATCCAGGACGAAAGGCTGGGCAACACTTCCATTTTTTCCTGCCTTCCCTCCTCCCACAGACGTGCACCTGCACTGATGTCCTGGGGAAATGGCACTGGCTAGCATCTGATTACCAACACAAACCAAACCATCACCATGCCCCAACACCCTCCACCAGAAAAAAACTTCACCGACCCTCCGCTGCCCTCCCCTCTCATTGTTCCAAGCCTGGTGCTCAAACAAGGGTTGCTAGCATGCTGCCAACCAGATCCCCCAACATTTGCTGCCATGGATCTGTACAATGATATATTTTATCAGTTAGCATTTATGTCCCCTTGCTCTCTGTTCCAGACCCTTCTGCCCTGCAGCCCCAGTGCTGTCACTCATCTTCCCTCAGATTTACCCCTGCCCCCCAACTTCATGGATCAACCCCCATGGTAGGGTCAAAGGTCACCAATCCCCTCCAAGGTCCATATTATGGTGGAGGGGTAGCAGAGTCAGTGGTGCAGAGCCCATGAATCGCTGGATATTATCCTGCACGACGGGGTGTTTTCTGAGACCACATTCCCTTGATCACCACCTGCAAGAATGTGCAGGCGTGAGCAGACACACAGGGCTTTCTACCAAGATGCATCAGCCAGCATCTCTCCTCCCAAGGTGCGCACACCTGCAGATCCACCTGTGGCACCCAAATGGCCATGCTTGCTCTCTCTCTCTCTGTCCCAGAAGGACAGCATCCCCTTGGAAACTCAGATCCCCACACCCCACCAAACTGGCCCCTCAATGACCCAAGATTGTTCCTGAACCCAGGTCACCAGCATCACGAGTGACAGCCCTACAACAGCGCCAACAGGCCAGCACGCAATGACATTTGGCTTTCTTCCTTGGTTCCCCTGTCCCTCACTCCGTTTACTGGGCTGTCATGAATGAAGCCTTTCTCCAGCAGAGAGGGTGTGAGAGCAGGTGAGTGAATGGCTGGTTCCCCTGTCCCTCATCTCATTTTTTGGGCTGCCATGACTGAACTCTTCCTCCAGCAGTGAGGGTGTGAGAGTGGGTGAGCAGCTGCCCAGTCTCCCATCCCTCACCCAGTTTTTTGGCTGCCATGGCTGAACTCTTCCTCCAGCAGTGAGTGCGTGAGAGTGGGTGAGCAGCTACCCAGTCCCTCGTCCCCCACCCCATTAATTGGGCTGTTGTGGGTGATCCTTGTCTCCAGCAGTGAGGGTGAGAGAGCAGGCAAGTGGCTACCCGGCTCTGCTCTCCTTCACCCCATTTATTGGGCTGCCATGACTGAACCCTTCATTCAACAGTGAGGGTGAGAGAGTGGGCACCTGGTTCCCCCAACACTCACCCCATTAATTGTGCTGCCATGACTGAACCCTTCCTTCAGCAGTGACAGCGGGCACACAGCTGCCCAGTTCCACAGTCCCTCACCCCCTTTATTGGGCTGACATATCTGAACTCTTTCCCCGGCAGAGAGGGCAGGTGAGTGGCTGTCATCACAGAGAATACTACTCTGCAGTTGGCTGGAAGGGGGTACATGAATGCTGGGTGGCCTTGCCCTCCTTCCTTCCCGGGGAGGTGAACATCTCACCCGTCTCCACTGACTGTTCCAGCTCTTATTCAGCTTTATGCTGCATTTAATGCAAACAGCTTTATCTGATTAAAAACGGCACTCCAGCAGAGAGGCATGTGGTACTTCAGCCACTGTCCCTACTGTTTATGTTTCAGAGAAAAACCTTGGCACCTGATCCTACACAGACACATTTTCCAGAGCTGTCAAATCAGTGGGATTTTGGAGATTTCCATAAACCTAATGAGAGCAACTGCTCAGCCCGACCCTTGAAACATGTCAGTGGCTTAGCTGGCAGATGGAATTATGAATGGGAACAGAATGCAAGTATCGGTGTTAGCAGCTAGGCTTGAAACAGATGACACAACTCAAAAGTGAGTGTCAGACAAGTGTGTGTGTGTGTGTGTGTTTTTGGGGTAAGGAAGATTACCTCTGAGCCAGAAGCGGTGTCTTACTGAGGGTCAAACCCATCTTCTCTCTGCCGATCTTTCTTTTACCTCACATTTATGGAAGGTAAAAGGTAGGGTTAACTTATCTGGCACCCTTTCTAATTGCCAAGCTGTCTCCCAGTGGCAAAGCAACGCACGCATAAACCAATCCGTGATGCTTAATTAAATGACATAGAGAAACTACACAGTACATCATTACAGAACTGCATGTCCAAACATAATTATGTTGACCCTTTTACACACACTGCTCTGGGGGCTGTATGCAGATAAGGCGGCAGTGCATTCCAGTCAGCAGAGACCACGACCATGAATGCTTGGACTGCTGCTATCTTCAACATTCTGCAGAAGGCAGCCAACAGCTGCCTGTCTCAGAAATACACCATTTTTGTTTTCTCACAGAATGCTCAGCTTGGGCTGTGAAAGAGATAGTGGGCTACAGTAAAGAACTGCAAATCAGAAGGCCCAGGTTCAAATCACACATGTGCCTACTTACTCGCAGGATGTTCTCAGCAAGGCAGTTAACCTCCCTGCGCTCCAGTCCGCCCAGCATAGCAGCAGGGGCAGGACCTCACTGAAAATGAGATGCTTCATCTCAGCTGGGCTATCCATGGGAAATAAAATACTGCATATCCTGGGACACCACTGTAAATGAGCTAGTTCCATGTCCGTGTTAGATCCCTTCTTTTTTTTGAGTTGCCTGTTTATGCCCCCTCCCTGTCACCAGTAGCCAACTCTCTCAGGAGCTCCCTAACTACTCTCTGATCCTTGCTGCACTTCAATCCTATGGCCACTTACCTTCATGGAACCGTGGCCCCCTCCCCCCCCCCGATGCGATCAGGTGAAGAATGTACCAACAAATAATGTGATCATCAGGAGGGACCGTGGCGGAAGAAGCAGGGGTCGTCACCGTGGGTAAGGGGTCATGGTTTTCCATTTTCTTCCAGCCAAAGGGAAAGCTGCAAACAAGGACGGCAGGGGTACAAAATGCACGTCAGCACACTGATGCCTACAACGTCCCCCTCCACCCGCTGGCCTTGCAGGTCTCAGTACTGAGATGGAGGACAGTATCCTCCCTACCCGGAGGAGAGTGCTCCCTGAGAAGCTCAATCCTCCCCCCACCATCCAACCCCTGATGACCTATGAAGATTCCTGAACCTGGGTCACCCGTGTTTCGAGTGGCAGCCCTACAGCTCCCCTGACAGGCCGACCTTATCTCCCATTTTAATAATTAACACTGATTGCAATGGGATTCTATATTTTGAAATATGATCATAAAGATAAAAACAATAGCACCACTACAATGTGATTTACATTCCACAGCTCATGTGCTTCCACACATCCACATGACTTGGGAATCCAAAGGCTTCTTGGTTAGGTTTTTCTATACAGCTTTTTCTCTCTAACCACGTCTGTCTTCCAGCTATATACCCTAATCTGGCCCAATGAACTGTGGACTCCCCCAGGTCCAACACCAGCACTAACATCTCCCACAACTTACACCTCGTGGCAGGGGCTTCAGTGGAGGGCTGCGCCCCCCCCCCCATGGCAACCCACTGGGGCTAGGACTCCATGTCAGCAGACACTAGGACCCAGGGGAATCCATGAACCACAGCCATCAAATAAATGGGACATGAGATTTTGCCTCCGGGTTTCTCCCACCCTCCCTCCCTCCCTCCTCCCCTTGTGCGGTGTAGCCTCTTTGGGCCTGAGATGCATGCAACAATGTCCTGCCGAGGGAGCACACTCCTGTGGCTCACCGCTGGGGTCACTGCAGCACCGGGTGGTTAGAGCCATCGCTCTCTGACTGCAGCATTGTCAGGTGGCAGCTGCTGCAGCCAGACTGGTCTCCTGACATGCTGACCTGGGTTCAGTCCCAAATTCGGGTTGCCAACACGTAGTACGTCGTGCTGCTGCTGTACCACTGGGCCTTGGTTACAGGTTAAAGGCTCTGAGGATAAGCCAGCCTCTCCAGTCTGTGCACTACCACCTGTAATTGGCTTATTTGGTTTTTGTTGACCAGGAAAGGAGGTCCAGGCAATTCTGCCTATTTTCAGCCTTGTTCCGGGGGGGTCCAACGGATATTAAACTACTCTAAGTTGTAGATGTTTTTTTAGTGAATAGGTGAAATTTGGCCAGGATACTTGGGAAATGCCCCCAATGCTTTCGAGAAGTGCCATAGGATCTTTAACGTCCACCTGAACACCACCAGAGCAGGCAGATGTGACCTCGGTTTAACATATTGACAAAAGACGACGCCTCAGGACTGCAGCACCCCCTACCCCCCTCATGCTGCACTACAGTGTCAGTATTGGCATTTTACCCAAAGTTCCTGGAGTGGGGCTAGAAACCACAACCTTCTGATCTTCTGGCTTCAAAAGTGTGTGCAGCCTGCTGAACCACTGATGCTATGTCTCTTTCTTTTTATTTGTTTAATTTAATTTGTTTAATTAGTATTTCGGAAAGACCTTTGAGCGTGAGCTCTTTTACAAAGGTTCCATGTCAGGGTGGACAATAAGACAATACACATATTCAGTGGTTACAGAGGCCTGATCATTAGGCATTAAAGAGTGATTACATGACAAACAGGAGAAAAATACTGAGCAGTTGTACTTGAGTACTAAACTATTTCTAATCGCTTGCCCTAGGTAGCACACCCCCGGAAACCTCCAAATCCGTTGATAGACTATGGCAGAGTAACTGCATAGGGTTTAACACTATCCCAGATGGCGAGAGGCTGGGTGACAGTGAAACAAGGGGGACTGGGTTTGAAACCAACAGCAGCGAGCGAGAGGTGGAGGGATAGTGAAGCAGGGGGCTGTGATGGGGGAGCAGCTCAGAGGGCTTTGTGAGGTATGGTGTGTGTAGGGGGCTTTGGGAGGGCAGTACCAAGTGCGTTTAAAGAGGACTGATAGCTTACTTAAGCCCTTAGCTGAGCTGGAATGGGCAGGGTTCTCTAGGTAGCCCTGCTGGGTGTTACCTTGGGGGTAGGCCTGTCTATCGAGTGGGGCCTGAGAAGCAGATGCATTTTGAGTTAGACATTAGGTGCTGTTTGAGGCCTGCTTTGAACTGAGACAGGCTGTTGTTTGTTTGTAATTTCATCGGGAGTTCATTTATCCAGAGGGGTCCCGATAGGACAAAGCGCACTGCCCTAGTGAGGTTCGGCGGAATGGTATGGACAGTGCTCCATTCTTCTTCCGTCCGCTGATGTGTATTGAGAGAGAAGCCTCAAGCAGGTTTCCTATACAGGGTGGGTTTTTTCCGAGGAGTGTCTTCTTTCCCAGGAGGCAAGTTTGATATTTGATCCTGTCTTTTAGGTTAAGCCAGTTTGTACGCTCATAGATGGTGCAAGTATGAGTGTAGTGATCTGCACACAGGGTGAGGCGGCATGCCTTACTGAGTGCAATTTGGACCCTTTTGAGCACTATGTCAGTAGCAGCTCCACAGAACACCACTGGGTCTCATGACACTACATAATCAATCCTTCCGGGGGGGGGGGCACTGTGGAGCCCGAGCAAGCAGGTCGTAGGATTTTAGCTCTACACAGTTTTTGGAGAAAAAAGTAATTTATTATATAAAATAAGGTGAAACGATCATAAAAAAATGAACAAACAAATAGTTGGAAGACTAGTACTAACGATATGGGCAATACGAAGAAAGATAATTCTTCTCAGGAGGGAGCAAGGGCTAAGCAATATCCAGCCCCACTAAAGACGAGGTCGGCTGACTCGGCCCAAAACTCTGCTTCCACGGAGTCTGAAAATACAAGAGAAGAAACACTTCAAAGTTTGGGTATTAAAATAAATCAACTTATCCTTTCAGTGGAAGGTTTGGCATCTCGTTTTGACTCCCTGACTAATAAGAGTTACGGTTTTGGAAGCAGGCTACTCTTACATCAAGACGGAGACTGGGGAGGCGGGAAAGCGTTCTGAGACGGCGTTGGGAGTGACAGGAAAGCTGGTAAAGGAGAACACCCATTTGCATTCGAGATTTGAAATATTGGAAAACCAGACAAGGGCTGCTAACTTAAGGGTACTTGGCATTCTTGAGCGAGCAGAGGGTGACCACTTAGGTTTGTTTATGGTCGAGTGGTTGGAGCAACAATTGGGACAGGCCCTAGTCAATCAGAGGATTCAAATCCAAAAGGCATATAGAGTGGCTACGAGAGGCTGAAATGTTAATCCAGAAGCTCCCTGGGCAACTGTGCTGGTGCTGGACGGGATCGGAATGAGAGACTTTATTCTTTCATTGGCTAGACAAAAGCAGACCCTCTTATGTGATGGGGGGGGGAAGGTAAATTTGTACCTGGACTTGAGTTTTGCGACAAGACAGAAAAATACAGGTTACTCACCTGTAACAGGAGTTCTAGGAATGGTATATGTTGTTCATCCACACTGTCTGGCAGGTTCCTTGCCGCTTTAAATCTTGCCGGAAGGTCTTCAAGCTGGCTCCTCCCACCCACCCAGGTGGTAAAACTCTCGGCTCCGCCCCATGACGCCAGATCTGACCAGCTGGAAGCCAGGTTGTGCGTCGAAGCCGGGGAGGTCAGGTGGGTCGTGTGGAGGAACAACATATACCATTCCTAGAACTCCTGTTACAGGTGAGTAACCTGTATTTCTAGGGACATGGATATGTTGTTCATCCACACTGTCTGGCAGACTCCTAGCAGTTCTCCGGGAGGAGGGAGGCAAGGCACACACCCCCTACTTAGAGAATAAAGACTGGAGAACCGAGGCCCCAAAACCAGCATCCCGGCGTGACTCAAGGTCGATGTGGTAGTGGGTGATGAAGGTATGTGCTGACTTCCAGGTAGCAGCCCTGCAGATTTCCTGGATAGGGACGTCCCTGGAAGCAGCTACCGATGCAGCGGTATGGCGGGTAGAATGAGCTCTTATCGCTCGGAGGCTCCATGCCCGCCAACCTATAGCAGAGATCTATGCAGGAGGTGACCCACCTGCCTATCGTCCTCTTGGCTGCAGGTCTGCCAGGTGCGGCTTCAGCGTGGGTGACAAAAAGCTGGCGAACCTCTCCCGAACTTCAGCCGTCCGTTCCTTATAATAAGCGAGCGCTCTTCTAGGGTCCAAAGTATGGAGCCTATATTCGGCCTCCGAGGAGTGACTGAGGTAGAACACCGGTAGAGTCAACACCTGGTTAAGATGAAACTCCGACACCACCTTCGGAAGGAATTTCGGGTGGGGGTGCATGACAACCTTGTCCCAGTGGAAGACCAGATAAGGAGACTCGATGGAATGCCCCTGGAGCTCTCCCATCCTTCTGGATGACGTGATAGCCACCAAGAAGGCGGTCTTCCACGACAGGTGGGAGATATCGCACCTGTGCATTGGCTCGAATGGCCTGCCCATGAGCTTAGCCAATACCAGCAGTAGATCCCATGGAGGTGGAGGTTCTCGCACCGGAGGGGATTTGTGATCAAGGCCTTGGAAAAAGCGCCCGACCACCTTCTCCTGCGCCACCGACTGCTTCCCGGCCCACGCCCGGTAAGCAGAGATGGCTGCCAGGTGCACCTTAAGAGTCGTCGACCGAAGCCTTTGCTGAGAAAGGGACCACAGGTAGTCCAGAATGCTTGCCAAGGAACAGGAGGAAGGGTCCAGGCCCTTGCCCTGACACCAAATGGAAAATCTCTTCCATTTGAAGGCGTAGCACTTTCTGGTCGACTCCTTACGGGACGCCTCAACGACACTGAGGACCTCATCGGAAAGACCCAAGGCCTGGAACTCTAGCCGCTCAGGAACCAGGCCGTCAGGTGCAGGGATTGAAGGACCGGATGGAATACCTTCCCCTGATTGACTGAGATCAGGTCAGGGCGGGCTGGAAGCCGCCTCGGAAGCCTGGAGCTGAGACTGAGGAGATCTGGATACCAGAACTGACGGGGCCAGTCTGGAGCTACCAGAATCACCTGCGCCTTGTCCCTCCTCACCTTGAGAAGCACCTTGTGGATCAAGGGAAATGGGGAAAGGCGTAGAAGAGGCCCGGGGTCCACGGCCTCGAGAAGGCATCCCCCTGCAGCGAGCCCTGCTGAGGCGGGCATGAAACAGTCTCAGCTTTGCATTCTCCCTGGAGGCAAACAGGTCCACCTGAGGCGTGCCCCAGAGGGAGAAGAGATCTTACTACCACCGCAGGAGAGACACACTCGGAGACGAGCCCCTATCCGCCTAGGGCATCGGGCCAGGGTGCTGGAGGCCCTGCCACGCGGAATGGCGCAGGGAGATCCGCCTCCAGGCTGCGCATGAGTGATCAAATGCGGAGAGCTTCCCTGCACAGAGGCATGGAGTGCGTCCCGCCCTGGCGGTTCAGATAATACATGGTCGTGGTATTGTCCATCTGGACCTGAACCACTTGACCCCATAGAAATGGAGCGAAGGCGGTGAGGGCTAGACGAACCGCTCAAAACTCCAGCAGGTTGATATGGCATCGGGACTCCCGAGGGGACCAGAGGCCGTGCGCTCTGTGCTCCCCCAGATGGGCACCCCAACCCATCAGAGAGGCATCGGTCGATAGAGAGACCATCGGCTCGGGGCAGACAAATGGGATGCCCTCCTGCAGATGTGCTGGAACGGTCCACCACTGGAGGCGTTCTACATCCCTGGGTCACTGTCACTAGCTGATCCAACGGATCGAGCGCTGTGACTACTAGCTGGAGTCCCCATTGAGCAGGACGCATGTACCAGTGGGCCCAACGGACCACACTGGTGCAGGCCGCCATGAGGCCCAGGAGGTGCAGGAAGTCCCGGGCAGGGCGCGATTGCCCAACCAGAAATGATTGGGCAAAGGAGGAAAGAACCTCGGCCCTGTCCGCCGGGAGCCGTGCTCTGGCTCGAAGAGAGTCGAGCTCTGCCCCGATGAAATGTATCACCTGCTTTGGCATGAGTTCCGGCTTGGCCTCGTTGATGAGGAGGCCAATCTGAGAGCAAACCTGGAGGGCCAGATCTCTGGACCGCTCCACCTCCGCTCTGGAGGGGGCTGCAATCAGTCAGTCGTCCAGGTAGGGGTACACCCGGACCCTTCAGCACCGCAGGAATGCTGTCACCACTGCCATGCATTTGGTGAAGACCCTGGGAGCTAGGGAAAGGCCAAAGGGCATGGCCCGGAACTCGTAAAGAGATCCCTCCGCTCTGAAGCGGAGGAATCTCTAATGAGACGGACGGATTGGGACGTGAAAGAACGCGTCCTGGAGGTCCAGGGAACAGCACTACATGCCTTGTTCTAAAGATGGCATTATCTGAGCCAGAGTGACCATCCTGAAGGTCCGAGACCTTAGGAACCTGTTCAGGTCGTGCAGGTCGAGAATGGGGCACCAGCCCCCCGTCCGTTTTGGGACCAGAAAATACCTGGACACAAACCCCGGGTCTGGAGAAGGATCCGCCACCTTCCTGATCACCTCTTTTTTCGAGGAGCAGGGCAATATTGGCTCGGCGGGCTGACAGCAAGGCTGCGGACCCCGTAGCCCCTCAAGGGGCGACGGCTCGAAAGGGTGGGGTCTGCTCGAACTCCAGAGGCAGGAGCTTTCCTACCACCTCCAACACCCAGCGGTCCGTGGTGACAGCAGCGCGGTCCTCTAAGACGTTGGCCGAGAACGAACAGCAAGACTCACAGGCCTGCGGATCTTGTTCTAGGCCGAGGCAGTAGACGCACGTGGAGTGCGGATCTGTCCTGGACATCTTCTGCCCACAAGGGCACCGCCGAAAACCAGGAGTCGATTTGTCCATTGCAGCCACGAGGGAAAAGGAAGACCGAAGTCTTGAGAATTTTAAAATGAGTTTCGGACAAACCGAAGAGTTAGGATTCAGCTCCACGAGAGCGTTAAGGAGGGAACCTGAGCTTCAAGCGGTAAGGAAGGTCTGGCGTCATGGGGCAGAGTCGAGAGTTTTACCACCCGGTTGGGTGGGAGGAGCCAGTCTGAAGACCTTCCGGCAAGATTTAAAGCGGCAAGGAACCTGCCAGACAGTGTGGATGAACAACATATCCATGTCCCTAGAAAGAAGAGATACGATGGGGTGTGCGCTATGCTGAGAGGAGCAGAGGTGTCACATTGCATGATTTTCCCGGCTCGATTAAGAATAGCCCATCAAGGGAAAATCTGTATTTTTACTGATCCCCAAGAGGCTCTTAAATGGACTCGGAATCATGTCCCTTCTAACCGGCGTCGGGAGCAGGGCGAACAGTCCCAATCAGAAGAAGAAGAAGACGAGGCCGATGGCGCAACCTGAAAAAGGACATGTAAGTTCAATGTAAACTGGTATCTAGACTGGCTGAACTTTATTTTCAAAAGAATCATATTGTGTGCGGGACTATATCATTTTTGCTTTCCTTTTCTTAAAATGTGACACATGAAACTTAAACTGTGCATTGCTTCTGTTTTTATAAATGATTCCTAAAGTTCTTCTAAATCAACAAAGTAAGCTGGCACAAGTACTAGCCTTTACTCATAGTCATTAGTTATTCACTGGCTAAAAAGGTGAAAAGCCTTAAGTTTGATAAAAGTTTGTTATTGTAGAGCTTTATCCTCTCTAATCTAGTACTGTTATAGTACTCAGTAATATGGTGAAGCATGATTACTCACCTTCTGTTAAAGAAAAAGAGCTGTGGTTAACTTTATAGCCTTATGGCTAAGTAATTATAATGGGATAGAAAATTCTATGGCGATAAGCCATACAAAAACAAGGATACTGGACTTTAGAAGGGCTGACTTCGGCAAAATGGGTGAATACCTGAAGAATGCACTAGCAAATGGACAAAAAGGAGGGGTGGAAGAACAATGGAGAAAAATCAAAACCGCCATCATAGAGGCAACAAGCCTTTGTGTGAAACAAAGAAAGAAAACAAAGCGGAGTAAAAAAACAACTATGGTTCTCAAAAGAGGTGGCAGGGAAGGTAAGGAGAAAAAGGCTGCATTCAAAAAGTATAAGGAATCACACAAGGAGCACGACAGGGAACTGTATCAATTAAAGCAGAAAGGAGTGGGGAAGGCAGTCAGAATAGCAAAGGCCCAAACCGAGGAAAAAATAGCCAACCCAGTTAAGAAGGGGGATAAAACATTTTATAGGTATATTAGGGAGCATAGAAAGGTTAAGAGAGATAGTGAAGATTAATAAAGGAGAGGGGAGGTGGGCAGAGGGAGACAGTGAAAAGGCAGAGATACTGAATGAATACTTTTGCTCAGTATTCACAAAAGAAGATGAGGAGGAGTTACCTAAACCAGACAATAGAAGCACTTTGGGTAGGGGGGGTTGACACCTGTCCATTCACAGAAGAAAGAGTCCTGAAAGAACTCCTAAAACTCAAGGTGGACAAAGCAATGGGGCCTGATGGTATTCACCCCAGAATCCTAAAAGAACTAAGGGAGGACCTAAAGACACCACTGACCACGCTTTTTAACAAATCATGGCAGGATGGGGTGGTACCCGAGGACTGGAGGAGGGCAGATGTGATTCCCCTTCACAAAAGTGGGAGCAAGGCAGAAGCAGGAAACTACAGACCTGTAAGTTTGACGTCAGTGGTAGGGAAAATGATGGAATCACTTCTGAAAGAAAGAATTGTTGTGTACCTAGAGGCCAGCGGGGCACAGGACCCAAAGCAGCATGGATTTACAGCAGGAAGGTCATGTCAGACGAATCTAATTGATTTCTTTGACTGGGTGACCAAAGTAATAGACCAGGGAGGGGCTGTGGATATGGCCTACCTAGACCTTAGCAAGGCGTCTGACACAGTCCCGCACAAAAGATTAATAATCAAGTTAGCTATCCTGGGAGTAGGTCCCAGGGTGGTAGCCTGGGTAGCAAACTGACTGCACAACAGGACACAGAAGGTAATAGTGAATGGAACACATTCCAAAGAAGTGGGGTTACTAGTGGAGTACCTCAGAGCTCAGTACTGGGTTCAGTCCTCTTTAACATCTTTACAGGTGACACTGCAGAGGGTCTGGAGGGAAAGGTATGCCTCTTTGCAGATGACACAAAGATCTGTAACAGAGTTGATACACAAGGAGGGGTAGAAAAGATGAGAAGGGACTTGGCAAGGTTGGAGGAATGGTCAGACATATGGCAACTTAGATTCAATGCAAAGAAGTGCAAAGTAATGCACCTGGGAAACAAAAACCCAGGAGAAGAGTACACAATAGCAGGGGAGGTACTAACAACAACAAAAATGGAAAGGGACCTGGGGGTAGTCATATCAGATGACCTAAAGGTGGGTAAGCAATGTGAGAAGTCAGTAAGGAGAGCCACGGGAATACTGGGATGCACAGGAAGGGGCATCACAAGTAGAAAAAGGGAAGTGGTTATCCCTCTATACAGCCAGTTGGTGAGACCCCATCTGGAGTACTGTGTGCAGTTTTGGAGACCTCATCTACGCAAGGATATAGACAGGATGGAAGCAGTCCAGAGGAGCGCAACTAAAATAGTGCAGGGTCTGCATCAGAAACCATATGAAGAGAGACTGAGAGAGCTTAATATGTATACCCTTGATGAAAGGAGGGATGGGGGGGGGACATAACAGAAACTTTCAAGTACCTCAAGGGAATCAACAAAGTCCAGGAGGGTAGCATCTTTCAGAAAAAGAGATGTGTAAGAACAAGGGGGCACAATTTAAAGATAAGAGGGGGGACGGCTCAGGAGTAATGTGAGGACATTTTTTTTCACAGAGAGAGTGGTGGAAACATGAAACCGCCTTCCTGGGGAGGTCGTTGGGTCTAAAACAATGGGGAAATTCAAACATGCATGGGACAGACATGAGGCAATTATTGGGGGGGGGGGGGTTTGCAGGAAGTAGGCTGTTGGTTAACTAGAATCTGCAGCTTATCCAGTAGGTAGGGAAATGGGCAGGCTGGGTGGGCCAAGTGGTCCTTATCTGCAGTCAAATTCTATGTTTCATGCTGCTCATGGGTTTATCACACAGCATTAGTTAGATAAAAGTTGATTATCAGGCTTAATTTAGCCTATATGGGATACCCCACTATGATGCATCTTATGATGTAGTACGGAAATATTATATTAAATGCACGTACAGTATTAAGAGGGGTGGCGCCCTCAGTGGATTACAAAGATAACACGTATGTACTTCATCCAGAATGTATACACCTGTATAATATTGATAAACTCAATAAATATGAAGTATATATAAAAAAAAAATCAATCCTTCCTCATCAGCTGACAATGCCCTAGTAAGGGCTGCTGTGAGAAACTGCAAAACACACACACACACACACCCATTAATCACTTTCAGGAGACAGAGTGGGGCTTGCCTGTCTAAGTCTGGCCCTGCTAGGTTCTGCAGGCATGGACACTTATAAGTTATGCCTCAAATTCTGTTGCCAAGGTCACATTTGAGCGAGAGAGAGAGAAAAAAAAAAAGTCTGGGTAAGGTCTGACCTATGCATTACTGAAGTAGCACAGTGCTGCTGACAGCTGGAGATTTGTTGCCTGTAATAATGTCTAGAAATAAAGTATTGCTTACACCCCCACTAACGAGGGTCAGAGCACAAAGGGCTACTACTGTCTAGCAACTTAGGAAGTAGCAATCTTCCCTACAGAATTTCAGCACACCATGGAACACACTCAAGGAGGCCAGTTCAGCTTCGGCACACCAACTGTTTGCAGTCCCGTTTTGATTACTATTTGTATTTTGTATTTATTTGTTTTCCAGGAAAAAGCTCCACTGAGCAGAGCTAATTTACAAGGAAGTCCTGGGTAGGACAAGAAATAGTACAACATATCAAGAAGTATTTAAAGGTGATAGAAAACAGTTTTTTTTAAATCTCTAGATGCCACATGTTGTTAATTTAATGTATATCGAATATTCTGATATATTTTGTCCTTTTCTGTTAAATTGATATTATTTTGTTGCCTTTGTAGCCACCCCTCTCCTCAGCAGCTTTTGCTGTCTCTTTTCGTACTGCCTGAGCATTCTGTGACTTCAGCAACACCATTCCAGGACATTTCAATAAACAGCATGGTATGGTGTAATTGATTCATGGAATGTCTTAAGAAATATGAAAAGATAAAGCGTATTAGCTGCTGAGGAGAGTGGAACTCTATGAAGATCTGAGGGCGCCTCAAACCGAGATTATTTTTCAAAAATTGGTCAAAGCATATCAAATTACATAAGTGGCATGGAAAGGAAGATGGAAGGGCAACTATCTATGTAAGAATAATTTCCTATCACCTGTAAGTAATATGGCCTGACTCAGATGGCAGTTATTGGTGAAATGAGGACTTGTATGCAAAGGTGAGGGCCCTTACCCTGAAAGGTCCATATTCTACCAATGACTGCCAGAGGGGCTGGGTAGACGGCCACAAACTGTTCAAAAGGAAAAAGCACCAAACCCGGGGCACAGGTGGAAGCTGTTGAGGTGGGGGGATTCAGGATGGATGTGAGGAAGTTCTGGTTCATGGAACAGAAGATCGCTGAATGGAACAGTTTACTTAGGGAGGTAGCTGAAGCCAAATCTGTGGGGGGTTCAAACATGGATAGAGCAAACACAAGGGGATAGTGAGGAACATGGGAAGGGTGGGCAGCTTATGGAGGGTGCTGCTGAGACTCCATTAAGACTGTTGGCTCAGTAAGTCCAGTCCAGCATTAGGTAGGACACAGTCGGGCTGGTACATGGGCAGACTGGACAAACCACTGGGTATTTCAGTGCTGGCAAGTCCTATGTATCTATAGAGGATCCGCAAAATTTCACCCATTGCGAACTCATTTTAGCCACACATTTTGCTGCCAGAAATGGGAGAAGTACTGAATATCTCGTTTCCCAGATCCAGTTATTTCCTCTTGTGAAAGGCATTTATATGGGGTGCATCAGTTATTTGGTAACAAAATAATGTTTTTAACTGGCTAACTTTACTCCATGAACTATATTTCTCCCAAAAGCAGTTATCTAGTAAATGCACAGAAAATACTTGGGTACCTCTATTAGCCTTGATGTATTTAATTGTCTGTAACTAATTCCTGTTGCGGTTGGTATAATTGGCTCTGGATCTTTGTCCTTACCTACTGTGCGATGTGCGCTGTATTGTAAGTCTGCGTTTTCTATGCCATGTAACTAACCCAGGTCGCCCCTGAAAAAAGGGACTCCACTGGCTCAGTGGGTTACCTGGC
The DNA here is from genome assembly GCA_016271365.2 of Neoceratodus forsteri. Lineage (NCBI taxonomy): Eukaryota > Metazoa > Chordata > Ceratodontiformes > Ceratodontidae > Neoceratodus > Neoceratodus forsteri. Next base: position 81,489,502 of record JADMNL010000034.1, read on the forward strand.
TACCAAAATTCAACTAAATAGTATGATTTTTTTTCTTTATATCTAAATGAGGAGGAGGTGGTGGTGGTTAGAGAAGGGAGGGGTGGGCACGACGGACGTAGAGTCTTTTCTGACCCTAGATTATTGTGATAGTATACATGTTCTTTTGTTAAACTGCACTCTCTCACTTCATGTGGTAATAATAAACCTCCCTGTTGCTCTTATCAGAAGTCAATGACAAAAGTGGTTTCAAATGTCCTCTGCCATGTTCCTGTGCTCTAAAATTTAATCCCTTTTATCTACTTTGCCCCTCAGACAGCCATGTCGTAAATACAAAAGAAACGCGAACACCAAACCCCTCAAGGTACAGCTGGCAAATCACAACTGAAAAAAAAATAACAGTAAGATGGCACCACACCTAAGGCCTGGAACCGAGATGCTTTTAATTTTTTTTTCCAATTGTTTAACCAGGTGTGAGACACTAAGCTGAAAGCTTGTTTACAGGTGCAACCTGGGAGCACAGTGAAGTTAAGTGACTTGCTCAGGGTCACACAGTATGCAAGTGGGGACTGTGGGATTCAAACCTGGGTCTCCAGATTTGCAGCTCAGAGCCTTAAACCACTGCGATATACTGCCTCCATGCCTTATTAAGCTGCAGTGCAGGTCAAACAGAATGGGACTCAGAAGGTGATTACCTATATATACACTACCTTCAAATAAGGCTTCACCAGGCCCCTGATGAGGCCTTACTGAAGGCGATACACAGGAACGATCCCTGCAATCAATCAATCTTTATTTAGCCAGGTGAAACTCCACTTAGCAAGCTCATTTTCAAGGAGGGCTTGGCAGGTACAGAAAAAATAATACTAGCACAACAGAACATATAGCACAAATGGGCATAGTGATACAATACATAGTAATAAAAACAAGGTACAAGGATAATCAGTGAGGCACGTCGTAAGATGAAGCCTCATCTCAGTAAACAGTTCTCACTTCCTACGTCATATTCTGTTTGATGTCATGAGAGGATTATGATGTCATTTGCAGACGAGCAGCAAACCGCAAATGACGACCAAATAAAAAAAATCCTACTTCTATCTAAATGTACTCCGTAGTGAAGCAGAAAGGGAACATAAATGCAGAACATACAGGACTTCTAAGTTGAATTCTGTCTGAATACTATATCACGTTTTGTAAACTTTTCCGCGTGATGTGAGGGCCTCTTTAAATGCAACCTCTGTTCTGACGTACTGATGTTAACATATTTGTATTTCAAGCACATTCTGCGGTTATTTATTTAAATGAAGTTTAGGATACAAGTCCAATATTACATGAATTAAAACGCACCTGAAATCCATGCTTGCCTCTCCACCACGTGGTGTCTTCCTTCGGTGGCATGTCGATGACTGACACAATGTCCCCCACCTGAGAGTCACGAGAGGCAAAATAAAAATCTTGGTTAGAACACACACTGTTTTAACAGTAAAAAGAGGCTGGCTAAAGCACGTAAAAGCATAGGATATCAGGTCACTGTCCCCAAATTAGTAAAACTGTCACTGAAAATCTGGTCATTTATTTTTGAAAGTCAGATTTACAACCTTTGAGTCAGGGACTCATTTACAAAGGCACCTCATCGCAGGGAGGGTAGACATGGTTACAGTGTGAGATATAACAGTGGTAACATACAGGTGCAATACAGATGAAAAACACAATATAACAGTGGTTTACGGAATAAAGTTATATGCAGTAAATAACAATTGTATAAAGTATAACAATAGTAGAAGTCACAACCCTGGTCATACCGGGGAAATACCTATGTGGGGGGGGGGTGGAAACAGGGGTGAGGGAAAGAAAAAGAAAAAAAAAAGGAGGGGGGAGCAGTCCAACGGACATTGTTAAGGCTATGGGCCAGAAACAGGGAGGGACCCCAACATTAGGTTGATTAAGGGCAACTACAGCTTTGGGCGCCAAAGAGGTGGTTACGGAGAGCGACTTTAAAGGGACCAATTTTGGTAGACTTAGTGACAGAGGGCGGGAGGGAGCTGAACCATGTGGGGGCGCGGTAGTGGAAGGACCTCTGGGCTAGGGAGGTCTTGGTACCGGGTGCCAGAAAGGTGGCCTTAACTGAGCTACTGGTGGCAATTTCCTCACTGAACTCACCCCCTTCCCCAATTAGGTACATCATCACTTAGTTTACACTGGGAACTTTCCTGATTGGCTGGAAGCTGTGTGGTTAACATATGGGTCAACTGTATGTCCTACTGTTGGCTGAAACAGACGCACATGTGGTAGAGTGGGGGATATTATTTTTGTAATATTATTTACTTCATTAGATTTTAACCAAGACAATGCAGATTAACAGTGCAGATTAACGGACAAAGGTACAGATATTAAGACAGTGTAGTGCATACAGACTTTGGGCTGTGCTAACTATGCTCTGTGCGTAGAACAGTGCACCATACTTGTAGGGACAGTTGGTGGTGGTCCAACTCTACCAGTGCATAATTGCTGACACCAGGCATGCATTAAGGACACACTGGCACACTGAACTGGTTTTGTAAGCGCTGACTAGCTGTTTGCAGTGTGATCGTTAATGCTTCCCGAACCCCACTTTTACTAAAGGACAACAAAAAGACCAGAAGGCCATCAACTCTGCTCTGAAGCCCTGCAGTGTATTTCTTCCTAAAGAACCTCCTCAAAGGAGTCCCACTCTGTTTTGAACCCAGCTGTAGCCCTAGCACGACCCATTACTTGGTATTCCACCTGTCCACTACCTGCTCTGTGGAAGAAAAAAAAAATACTTCCCATCTTTTTTTTTTTTTTTTATTTCCCACCTTTCCAGTTTGAGATATACCCCCAATGGATGAACTGTTTCTTAATCTGAAAACTCTGTGGAGTTCACCCTGTTGTACCCCTGCACGTATGTGAATCTTTCTATCCCTCTCCAGCTGTTCTGCAGAGTGTATATATTGAGACTCTCCAGTCTGTCCTCCCAGTAGGCCCCCCCAAAGATCAGTTTTGTTGCTTTTCTCTGTATGGATTTCAGTGCATCTCCACCCTTCCTCAGATGTGGGCTCTGGAATGCCACATAGTGACTCCACAACATGTGGACGGACCAGTGACCGGTACAGCAGCAGCATTACCTCCCTTCTGTGACTGGTGAAGTTCCACCTTCTGTGTCCCAACATGCACGTCGCCTTCCCGCACCCTTTCCTGCATTGGGAAGAGCATTTTAGCCTATTGCAACTTATCACCCCCAGGTCTCTTCCCACCAGAACAGGAAGGCAGGACCTCGGTTTAATATCTCATCCAAAAGATGCCACCTTATGATAAGACTGTGTCCCCCTCAAACATTGTGCTGAGACATTAGTATGGACAATATTTTAAATAAACAAAAATTAAATTACATAATTATCTTTCCTTTTTGATGTCACTGTATCTTTTCCTTGTGCAAAGTGTCTCGACATACTTTCATAAGAATGCTTTATAAAACTGCATGGGACTGTGTTGCTTCTATTGTGGGCATGGGCTTGGTATGGCCCACAGAGTTGTGCACGGCATCAGACCACCATCTAATAGCATACTGGCAACTTGTCCACCTTACCCTCCCCAGGCAAAGTCATAAAAAGGTTGACTTGGGTCTTATATGATGCTCGCTTGCTCTTAGTACGCTGCAGCTTTTGCATCTATTCCCCCTCCCCATTCACTAGAGAGGAGTCAAAGAACAGACCAAGGCATAAGAAGAATGAAAATAATTGTTTCCATTCACAGCTGTGTGCCATTTGTGACATTTGAAGCTCAGATGTGAGGTATGCTGTGGTGCCTGCAGAGGTACAGAACGTAGTTGCTAGGCTGCTGACCGGCCTTTCGAGGTCGAGCCACGTCTCCCCTGGCACTGTATGAACGGCACTGGCTGTTGGTTAAGTGATGCATCTTCTTTATAGCTGGACTACTAACTTATAAGGCACTGCTTGGCTGGGCCTGGGTTAGCTGACTGATCTGCATCTCTACATGCCCTGTCCGCTCCACTGAGAAGGAACTCCTTATTGTTCTCAGGGCCAGGCTAAAAACCACGGGGGGGGCCAAGCCTTTGAGGTGGCGGTCCCGGTCCCATGGAACTCTCTGTTGAGGACCCTGAAGGAGGACCCCTTGGTAGAGGCCTTTAAAAGGGTCTTAAGATCCACCTTTTAGCACAGGCTTATGTGGAATGAAGGTCCCCATGTCAAGCTGTCCCCATTATTTATTTTAGTCCGATGCAGATATTTATTAATGAATTGAGGTATTGTTATATTGAAGGTTATATTTATGTATCAATGAGTTAATGATGTTTTTCTTCTGTTCTTCTACCTTTGTATTTTATAATGGTGCCCTCAGCCTCTGGGGGAGGGGTCACAAAGAAATAAAGCTGCTGCTACTGCTACTGCCACCCCTGGAAGAAGGTTTTGAAGTGGGTGCCTTCTAAGTATGCCTCAGCCCCATTGTAGTGGGACCAGCTCTAGTGGGTGTGAGAGTTGTTCACACTCCGAGCCTATTCAGTCCTTGGCCTCTCATGAGAGAGGGTCACAAGGGTGCAAATTACTGCCAATTACAATGATGGATATTCTCCAAGGATATCTTTTTCATCAGGCCACACCTATGGAACTTATAGCCACCAGGTACTAGGACCACACAGAAACTTTTTCAAGCAGTCCACCATAGGCCACCCATGATGACGTAAGATGGCTACTACTCAAACGTGGGAAGCTCGTTCCCTGCTCAGTTTTTTTCCCGCCAACCATACTCGTCAGACTGCGCATGGAAACGTTGCTGTAATAGCTGCCACTTTATTTTCTTACCATAGTTAAGTAATCACTTTCTTAAGTGATTTTCGATGGCGTGTATGTTGTCAAAGGAACCGTCAAAACTGTTCCATTACAGGGATGACCCAGTGGCGTGGAGGGCTGAGGCACCACTGCCTTACCTCCTGCCACACCAGCAACCTGTGTTCATGGTACGAGCGGGTTACCAGGGAGGGAGGGAGAGGATCACGCATCCAGAGGACAGCTCTCCTCTTCCGGGGAGGGACTAGAGCCAGTGTTTGCCTGGCCCACAGCGGTGGCTGAAGGCTGGCACACCAGCTCTACAGAGAATGGGAGCAGACGCCCAGCATGCTGCACGCGGAAGTGTGTGCGGCTCAGCCATTGGCGTCACTGTATGCTGTACCTCTGCACTCGGGGCAGGGGAAAAAACATGAGGAGGATGAAAATGCCATGGACCAGTAGTTGATGCTGGCTCCCCACAGGTGCAGCACCCAGACAGCTGGCACCTCTAAGCCAAGAGGTAATAGTCAGTGGATGCTGGGGTGATGGGGCTGGTGGGGAGGGGGGAGGAGGAAGGGGGTGGGTTGGTTGGTGGGGGCGATAAAGAAATTAGGAAAGAAAAAGAAACTGTTCCATTATTGTGAATGTGGTGAAAAGATTTACACTGGCAACTCAAAAAATGTCTGCATGTGCTGCCTCAGCCTGGACCACTGCACACAAGCCTGCCTGATTTGCATGGAATTCACCATAGCCACCTGGTAATGTCGAAAAGGTGCTTTGGAGAAGCACCTTAAAAGCATGGAGAAAGAGCTCCAGCAAAAGAGTTCTGCCACATCACCGGCGCACTCCTCTGGGCCCAAGTCATCAAAATCATAGGAGAAATTATCCAAAACCCACAAGCATAAACACCGGCAGAAGGAAAGAGAGAAGGAGAAAACCTCCCTGGTGCACTCCAGGTTGCCCCTTTGCACAGGCATAACCTCTACAGCGCCGTCAACTACTTCAGCGGCGACGCCACCTGCCACTCCAACCACTGACTTTATTTCCAGGTCGGGGCAGGCTGTAGGCACCACCAGGCCTAGTACAGCTGGTGCGTCACCATCCACATCGAGGGCCTTACCTCCTCCATTTCCACCGGCGCTCCTGTCATCCTTCACAGACATGCTTAGGCGCATGTTACCTCCTCCTCTTGTACCAGGAGGTCCACTGACAGGGCCTGCAATTCAACCCCCTGTGATGATGCATTCTAGGCTTATGCCTACAAGCATGCCTGGAACAGGCACAAGGGAAACTTGAGAAGGGAGGGAGTGATGAAAAGCCACTGATCACATAGGATCAGTGACTACATACAATGTACAGAGCCTATGGGCAGACTGGATGGGCCTGGTGGTCCTTATCTGCCAACAATTTCTATGTTTCTATGTCTCAGCTGCCTCCCTGAGCACCGACAGCCTCACCAATATGCTCCCCTTCAACCTGTCGACCAGACAGGTGACAACTTTGATTATAATCCTGATCTCATGATGCAGGATGATGAGGAAGAGGCTGAGGACTATGTGGAGAGTCCTTATGAAAAGATTAGTTCCACTGTCTTTACTTGCAGTGAGGACTTGGTGGTTTACACCCCACAGTCCCCCCACAGGACCCCTCTTTTTATTACCATGATGCAGCAATTACAGAATGCCATGGAGTTTGATTTGGAGGAACAGGATGCCACCAAGAAAAACCTCATAGATTTCTTGGAGTTACCCGATGCCCCTCCCACAGTGATACCATCCCCCTCCCTACCCTGGAGGATGCCACCTTTCCTAACTGGCATAGGCTGAATGTAATCCCTGCCTGCCACACCAAGAAAGACAGAGAAGATGTATAGGGCTCCCTCAGGGAAACTCTTCTTTGCTGGTCAACCTGAGGCAGTCTCTGTAGTAATCAATGCTGCACATGATAGATCAAGGGCACCAAAACACCTTAGCTCACTTCTTCCAGAAAAAGAGTCCAGGAGGTTGGATGTGCTGGGTAAGAGAACTTTTGTCTCAGCCTCCCTGGGCCTAGAATTGCTAACTACCAGGTCCATATGGTTAAGTAGCAGAATATACTCTGGAGAAAGGCTAAAACAGTTGTTCAAGCCTTGCCAGAAGGTACACTCAAACAGGAGCATCTCAAAACTCTCACAGCTGGGGCTGATGTGAGAAAACCCGTACTTTGTACAGCCTATGATATAGCTGATGCTTTGGCTAGGGCTGCTACCTAAGGAGGTACTCCTCGCTTAGGGTGATGATGTACAATAGCCCATTCTCAATGCCACCCTTTAGAGGATACAAGTTATTTGGTTCAGATGTCCAGGATATCCTCTCTAACCTCCAGATCTCGTGTAGGACCCTGAAGTCAGTACACTCCCCAGTCATACCCAACCAAGGGGTGGACAGAGGATACCTTTTCATCTGGCTGGTGCTAGACACCATCCTACTACCAGACAACAAGGTAAGGGCAGGGAGCAGGAGCCTTGCCCACCCAAGGAAACATTCCAGATGCCTATTCAAAAGTCCCTCAAGCTGGTGGCACAGCAGGAGCCACCACAACCGACTCTGCCGGACTCTTCGTACAACCCCCAAATGCCATTACCTCTAGTGGTGGTTGTTGGGGGTCATCTCCCTCCACCTTAGTGGAAGGAGGTGACATCAGATGCCTGGATCCTGGAAATCATAGCTCAAAGCCATGCTCTGGAACTTCTAAAACTACCTACAGATCACCCACCAGTGCCAACACACTATCCTCCAGAACACATTCCTCTGTTTCTGGAGGAAGTTCTCACTTTGCTTTAAAAGAGGGCTATAGAATCTTTGCCCCTGGAACAGGGAACACAGTGTTCTTACTCTTGGTACTTCCTAGACCCAAAATGGACATGAGACCTATGGTCTATTCTAGATCTCAGGGACATGAACTTATTTAAAAGAGTACAAAATGTTCAGAATGGTCACCCTACAGGGCCTGCTCCCTCTACTATAAGCAGGGGATTGTATCTGTTCCCTCAACATGAAGGAGGCCTACCTTCATATCAAAATTTGCAAACCCTACAGAAAATATTTGAGTTTCCTGTTTCAGGGGGAATACTACCAAGTCAGAGTATTGCTCTACGGCATGTCCTCTGCGCAATGGGTCTTTACCAAATGCTTGGCAGTGGTGGCAGCAGCCCTTTGCAGGGTAGGTCTCTATGCATTTCCTACCTGGACGACTAGCTACTGAAAGCCCACTCCAAGGAGCGCTCCTGCACACCTTAGCTCGAACAAGGCAGCCGTTAGTTTCCCCTAGGGGTCACTGTCAATCTACCCAAGTCTGTTTGACACCTTGTCAGCACCTGCAGTACATAGGAGCCATTCTGGACACAGCCCAAGGCTTAGCCTTCCTGCTTCTGGACAGGGCCAAACGGCTGATTGCACAGGCCCAAATGGTCCACAACAGCTAGTATATTATAGCCAGGACATTCCTTCTGCTCCTGGGTCTGATGACAGCCACCATTGTCACAGTACTTCTGGCCAGACTGCACATGAGGATCCCTCAGTGGACCCCAAGAGTCCAGTGGGATCAGCTCATAGATGATCTAGAACAGAGGGTTCTAGTAACCTCTCTTGTACGTAAAGTGCTCAAGTGGTGGATGGAACCCAGCAACCTGTTAAAGATTTAACTACAGATGCCTCAGGGACGGGCTGGAAAGGCACATTTTGGTAGCAGCCTATATGGGCGAGTATTATTGAGTGGCTCAATGTGATCGACTCAATAATACCGTTCCCATGCAGAGCAAGTTGGGAAAAAGAGCTCTGAATTAGTATAGCGAGTGTAGCGCTGAGGGATACACGCTACACTTGTGAGAAAGAGGATAAAAGGACTTATTTGGCAAAGCCCTGCTGATCTGGCTGTGTGGTGAGGTGGCTTGAGCCACTGCTCCTGGAGCCTGTGGTGCCGGGTTCGGATCCCGGCGCAGGCAATTCTTTGCTTCCAGGAGGAGTTTCTATTTTTCCTAAGTCAGTCTCCTGGAGTTGATAATCCCTTATTTTGAGGGGTGTGGAGCATGGCAATATAAAAAAAAAAGTATTGAGATATATTTTGAGAGGATCGTTGCTGTTTGTGGCGGTCTCTCTAATGTGAAGTGCCCTTTATTGTAGGCATTCTTTCGTTGCTCTAATGAAGCTGACGATAAGACTTGCCTTATCACATAAAACCACACATTTGAGGCCCTATTATATGCAGGGTACATGGACCACAGTGGAGCGTACCCTGCACATAAATATTCTAGAAATGTGAGCTGTCCTGTATGGCCTACAGGCTCTTCCAGGCTCACCTGTTCCCGGGTCCTCTGGTAGTACAGACAGACAAGGTCAGTGTGATGTATTATATCAACAAACAAGGGGGAACTCACTCCTACCCCTGTGCAGAGAAGCAATGAGAGTCTGGTATTGGGCTCTGGAACACGGTCTAGAACTGTCAGCAGTATATGCTCCAGGCACCCAAAATGTCTTGGCAGACGGACAGAGCAGGTCACAGTCTAGAATGCATGAGTGGGAGCTACTGACCTTAGTGGTAGATGATCTGTTTGACAGATGGGGTTGTCCAGAGTTGGATCTTTTTGCGTCCTCACACAACGCAAAACTGCTGCATTCCTTCTCGCTCATTCCAGGACCGAGAGTTTTCTGTTGAGATGCATTGTCCCTCTCTGGGAAGGGGAGATTCCTGTACGCTTTCCCTCTCTTTCCTCTCATTCACAGGGTGCTACTTAAGCTCCAGATGGAAAGGACAACTCTACTGCAACAAACAGCTGGCAGTGGAACCATCAGTACACCACTGCCCTTATGCCAGGGCCTATTGTCACAGGAACATACAAAATTGACAGCAGATAAGGGCCTTATGGTCTAATCAAGTCTGCTCGATTGTGCAACTAGCAGCCCCTATACTACAGCTGCCCCTCCCTCCCCCTCCAGTGACTTTCCCCTTTACCCTGTCCCATCTCCTTTTGAAGCAACCCACTGTTCTACAGGATACCACTTCCTCTGGCAAAGCGTTCCACCCAGACACCACCCTCTCCATAAAAAACAAGGAACAGGGAACCCTGGTCTATCCGGACCTCAAATCACTTCACCTCCATGCATGGCTCCTGAAAACATAGCCATTGCTAGATCCGGAGTTTCCCAAAAGGTGGCTAATGTCCTGGTGGTTGCCAGAAAGCCTTCCACCAGGGTCACTTATCTCATGAAGTGGAAGCGGTTTATTTTGTGGGCTGCTTCTCATCACTTAGATCCATTTACCTGTCCAGTAAATCATGTTCTAGAGTATCTACTGTCCTTGTCAGATGCCTGCAGTATTTCTCTATCAAAGTGCACTTGCCTGCCATTTCAGTTTTCCATGTGCCTATTGACTGTCATATGGTTGCCCAGCTGGAGGTGGCCCGTATGTTCTTGAGAGGCATTCTGCACTTGAAGCCTCCCATCTGCAATCCAGTCCTGGCTTGGGACCTGAATTTTGTTTTGGACAAACTTACATTGGCTCCTTTTGAGCCAGCTGCAACTTGTGGCTTATGCTTTCTTTCTTGGAAAGCGTTGATCTTACTTCGAGGAGGAGCTCTTGCAGCAGGTAATACCAATAGGACTAGGGCCGCCAGGCATTAGGACCCCATGGAAAAATCTTCTAGCTAGCAGTCTGTGGTGGGGGACTGCTGCCGTCGCTGGCTCCGTCCAATGTCAGTCGTAGTATAAAAGGGCAGTCCCCTGGCGCCATCTCTGTTCTTTTCCCGCTGTCGACTCACTTACATTGGCTCCACGGACGCCTCAGCTTCCATGATCGACCGCGCTTTTTTCCAATCTCCTAACGCTCAATTAAAGTGTTTTTTCTTTGTTCTTTCGACAAATTTGCATGTCTTCTCCCTCTTCCACACGGCGCAAGTCAAAGTGTCAGTGCGGGAAGCAGATCCCAGCCAAGGACGGCCATGCAGCCTGCTTGATCTGCCTAGGCCCAGACCACCGGCCCAACGACTGCCCACACTGTCAGAAGTAGACCCGCATCAGAAGAGCGAATGCCCTCAAGGCCCATCTTCTAGAGAAGCAGGTGGTAGCCATGCAGAAGTCTCCATCAGGACATAGTTCTTTGTCCCCCGCTGGAGAGTCTCCCCCCGAAGAGAAGTCATCGGGAGGGAAACATCATCACCGGGAGAAAGACTGGGCCAGGACAGAGTCCCGCCGTAAGTCCCCCCAGAAGACATCTACTTCCTCGGCCTCTGGCGGGAGGTCGGGATCGGTCCCACCAGCCTCCTTTGGGACCGTTTCCAGGAAGATGTCCTCCTCCTCCCATGACAACAGCAAGGAGTCTTCTTCTTCTGGGCGTTCATCCGCCCAGCTCCCCTTGGCTCACCGACCCCATAAACCTTCTCACGGGTCGGCCCAAGAGGGTCAGGCATCTTCAGGCAGGTCTTCGGAAGCAGGCCGTAAGTCCAGTGGTTCATCCTACAGACACAAGCACACGGACGACTCCACCAGACGCCAGGAGGTCGTCAAGCATCGGATGCCTCCGCCCCCTGTATCAAAGGGGAAACCTTCTGCGGGCGACAGATGACCCATAAGCCCATCTAGCTTGCCCTCGGGCCATGATCAGGCGCCGCTGGCTGATAAGAGGCCGTCTGATCCTAAAGATCAGGCGTCTACCCCTACTCCTGGGGATCAGTCGCCCGTTGATTCATGTCCAAAACCAGATGCGGGTTGGACGACAGGTCTGCCCCTGATGCTGAACCAAACCTGCAGCCCGAAACCTTGATTGAGGAGTCCCCTGACCGGATGCCCACCCCAGAGGGTCCTCAAGGCCCGACACCCAGTCCGTCGTCCTCAGGTGATGATGCAGAGGACTCATCCTCAGACTATTTTTCTGGGGAAGATCTTCCAATCTCCTCCCCCAGGCCAAAAGACTCCCCTAGGTCCCCCCCCCGGACGACCCTTCGTTCCTTGACATTATGCGTCACATACAAGCCCTCTATCAGTGGGACACGGAGGAGCTTGACCCAGAAAGGTGCTGCTTAGCAAAATTTCTGGGATCCAAGGACCCCAAACCCTTGGTCATCCCACCTCTGGTAGAGCCATTCCAAGACATTACCAGGCTCACCTGGCAGCGCCCTGCCACCACATCTGCAGTGCCAAGGAAGGCAGACAGACTATATAGGACACCCAAAGGGGAGCCATTCTTGGGAAAGAATCCTAAAGCAGACTCCATGGTGCTTATGGTAGCTCATGGAAGAGCTCAGCAAAGCACATAAGCATCCAGCCTCCGGACCCAGAGTCCAAAAAGGTAGACCACATGGGGAGGAAAGTCTACACATCAGCCACTGGTGCTATTTGCTCCCTTAATTTCCTAGCTCACATAGTGACTTACCAGAAGTCCCTCTGGGCAAAGACTATGGACCTGGTAAAGGCTCAGCCGTATTCTGACAGTAAAAACGAGCTCATGGCTTATATTTAGTCGGGCACGATGTAGACAAGCACATGTTCAACTGGTCCTATGATTCGGCAGATATGGCAGCCAGGGCGGCAGCCTCGGGCATTTGCATGAGGAGGCATGCCTGGCTCAGGGTATCGGGTTTCCACCAGGACTTGCAGGATGCCATCCTGGATGCCCCTTTCCAGGGCTCCGTCCTCTTTGGACAAGAGACGGAGAAGGTCATCCTTGGGCTTCAAGATTCTGGCAAGGCGGTGGCTGATGTTCACAAAATGTAAAAAAACAGAGCAACCCGCTTCCCATAGTCATCCCTTTCGTTGAAACCAGGGACAACAAGGCAAAAGGCAACCCCAGACCAAAGGAGCCTTTAAGAGATGCGACCACCCTGTTCCTTCAGGCACCCAGGGTCCCAAACACCCCAAGGAGCCCCAAATACCCCTGCCAAATCCCCTTAATACAGCATTATTCCCTGCCGTCTCTCCCCCCTACCCTCAGATGCCTTTGGGGGAGACGGTAGGAGGGAGAGTCTCCCTCTACCTGCCAGGGTGGTCCAGTATCACCTAGGACCAATGAGTCCTTCAGACAATAGAGAGGGGTTACTCCCTTGAGTTTGTGAGCTGCCCTCCAGACAACCCCTCCATCCCCTCCCACTGCTCGCCCCGCCACACTCTTCTTCTAAGAGCAGAGATACAGGCCCTTCTGCAGAAGAAGGCCATCCAGATGGTTCCACCTGCCCAGCAGGGCAAAAGGCTTCTACTCACATTTTTTTCTGGTTCCCAAGAAAATGGGAGACCTCCGCCCTATTCTGGATCTCAGTCAGCTGAATGAATATATCCAGTACAGGAGGTTCAAAATGGTGACTTTAGCAAGCCTACTGCCCATGATCCATCAAGGAGACTGGCTGTGCTCCCTAGATATGCAGGATGCATACATGCCCATCAGGATCCTGCCTTCGCAGGGAATGCTCCTGCGCTTCCTTTTTCAAGATCAGCACCATCAGTTAAGTGTACTTCCGTTCGGCCACTCATCAGCGCCGAGTCTTCACCAAGTGCCTGGCAGTGGTAGCAGCAGCCCTGAGAAGAAGGGACCACTTTGTTTACCCTTACCTGGATGACTGGCTTATTTCTGCCCAGTCAGAAGACCAGCTGAACAGTACCTTGCAAGAGACAATCTCGATGTTCCAGTCCGAGCATCACTCTGAACTGGTCCATGTCGCAGCCTTGGCCCTCCCAAAGGCTTCAGTACATTGGGGCGGTCCTAGACACCATCCAAGGCAAGGCTTTTCTGCCACCAGACCAGGCAGAGTGGTTGAGAGAAGTCACTCGAAGAGTGCAGTCCTCAGACCAAGTCTCAGCGAGGGTAATCCTTCAACTGCTAGGGCATTGGCAGCCACCATAGCCACGGTCCCTTTGACATGGCTGAACATGGGGATACTACAGTGGCACCTCAAGAGTTCAGTGGGACCAGGGCACAGACCAACCTATTCAGATATCAGAGGTGGTCCATTGATCTTTGGTATGGTGGTTAAATCCAGTCAACCTCGAGGTAGGTGTTCCCTTTCAGCAGCCGAACCCGATGCAGATCCTCACTAAGGACGCCTCGGGCCTAGGCTGGGGAGCCCATCTGGATGTGCATCGAACAAAGGGTTCTTGGAATGCAGTAGAGCGGTCTCTCCACGTTAGTATTTTGGAAGTGAGAGCCATATTGTATGCCCTTCAGGCCTTCCAAGGTCAACTCTACCGGGGCCCACTCCTAATTCAGTCAGACAATACCCTAGTAGTGTTCCATCTGAACAAACAAGGTGGCACATACTCGTATCCCCTAAGCAGAGAGGCCATGAGAGTGTGGTCCTGAGCAGTAGAACACGGTCTGGACATCACAGCGATTCATGTCCCAGGTGTCCAGAATGTTCTCGCTGACAGTTTAAGTCGCTCTCGATCTTTGAATCATGAGTGGGAATTGCATCAAGAGGTGGCAGAAGACCTCTTCGAAAGTTGGGGTCGGCCAGAGCTGGACCTCTTTGCGTCTCTGTACAATGCCAAACTGCCAAGTTTCTGCTTGCTAGATCCAGGGCCTGGTGTTTTCTGGCGAGACGCGTTGTCCCTCTCCTGGACAGGGAGGTTTCTATATGCCTTTCCTCTCCTTCAGAGGGTACTGCTCAAGTTGCAGACGGAGGAAGCCAGAATGATTCTGGTACCCCCTCTCTAGCCTCGTCAGATCTGGTACCCGCTGTTGCAGCAACTGGCCATGGAACCTCCCGTTCCATTGCCCCTCTCCTCTCACTTGCTCTCCTAGGAACAAGGGACGCTAGTCCACCAGCTCTGCAGACCCTACATCTGCATGCCTGGCTCCTGCAGTCCAAGCCGAGGAAAGACCGGGAGTGTCACGTAGAGTGGCAGAGGTCCTAGCAGCAGTGAGGAAACCCTCCACCAGGGTGACCTACACCATGAAGTGGAAGCGGTTTTGTTTATGGGCAGCACCCCGTTCCTTGGACCCCTTGGGTTGTCCAGTAAAATCTGTGCTGGAGTACCTTCTCCATCATTTGGACTTGGGCCTCAGCTACTCGTCCATTAAGGTGCATCTCTGCGCTCTGTCAGCCTACCACGCAACAATAAATGGGAGGACTCTGGCACAGCTAGATGTATGCAATACCTTTTTGAGGGGAATCTTGCACATGGGATCTTCTTTTTGTTTTAGAGAAGCTCACCCTGCCTCCCTTTGAGCCAGCCGCGACATGAGAGCTTCACTTTCTCTCTTGGAAAGCATTATTTTTAGTAGCTATTACTTCTGCTCGGAGAGTTTCCGAGTTACAGGCTCTGACGTGTAAAGAGCCTTACCTCATTTTCCACAGGGAAAGGGTGGCAATGCGTACAAACCCTAAGTTTCTTCCGAAGGTGGTGTCCAAACTTACCTTGAATCAGGACATCCAGCTTCCGGTTTATTTTCCAGAGTATTCTAACAAAGGGGAGGCTCTGTTGCATACTCAGTCAATCAATCAAAATCTTTATTTACCCAGGCGATCACCATTGAGCAAGCTCATTTACAAGGTGGACCTGCAGTTTGCAAGGACGAGGGTACAGAATAGAGTACAAGTAAAATATACATAAAACAACAGTGGCAAGACGTATATAACAAATATATACAGTGTAGAAATAAAGGTAAATAATATATACAGAGATGCCTTTATAATCCTATCCATCAATAACATGTTCATAGCCTGTAAAGGAGTCCCTGGGATATGGAAAAGCACACACATAGGAGGCAGGGACGCTGGCAGAAAGATTCTGGGATACTAAGCAGGTGGTATCAAGGCATAAGAGTGGGCGATGGGGGGTGTGTTGCAGTGAGTACATAGTACCGGTGGGACTGGAATGGACTGAGATGAACCAGTAGTACCGGTGGGACCACAATGGACTGAGGGAGGGGGGAGTAATCTTGGTAAGGGAACACTTAGTTTGAACGGAAACGTCAGCTGGACAACTAGGAACGGTGGAAACAGTTACAGAGCTCCACAAATGTTTTGGCATACAGGGTCTTGAACATAGCAAGACTAACAGGGGAGCTAAGTCTCAGCGATTTCTGTATCCTGTTCCAAAGCGTGGGCAGGACAAAGCTTATGGCTGCTCTTCCAAAGTGGGTACCGACTCTAGGTACTTTCAGGGAAACCAGCGAGTGACTTCTCAAGACAATTCCCAATCAGGCTTAGTGGGACACGGTCAGCAGTGTATTGCGGGAGTTTGTTGGTGATGGCTCAGAGCATCCAGAGGGTTGCATTTCTATACCGCCTGTGTTGAATGGAGGGCCACCCCACAGCTGCATATAATGAACAGTGGTGGGTGGAAAAGGGGAGGCCTGTTATAAATCTCAGAGCTCTATGATACAGTACGTCCAGTTTAGCAAGGTGTGAGGCTGGGCACTGGCCATATATGAAGTCAGCATAGTCAATTAGTGAGAGGAACGTGGATTGGACGAGCTGTGTTTTGGCGTCTGCGGTCAGGAGGCGATTTATTCTGAAGCAGAGTCCAAGCCTCTGCCTCAGCTTTTTCAGCAGTTCTTCTATATGTTCCACAAAGGAGAGTTTATTGTCTATCCAGACACCCAAATACTTGAATTTTGGTACGTATTCAAGATGTTTACCTAGTAAGGTGGAGATAGAAGGTAATGGACCAGCAGTGGCAGAATATGCCTCCTGGCCAGTTGGTGAGAATAGCATTGCCTTGGTTTTCTTGGCATTAAGTAGTAGTCTTTTACTGAGGAGCTGGTGCTGCAGGATGTTAAAGTCAGTTTGCAGGTCGCCACAGGCAGTTTCAGGAGATTCACGGCTTATGTAGAGCACTGTGTCGTCAGCATACAGGTGAATGCTTGCTTCCTTAATGCCTACATCCAGGCTGTTGATATAGATAGCAAACAGCAATGGTCCCAATATGGACCCCCTGAGGGACACCTCTTTTTATCAGTTTAAGTGAAGAAAGCTCCCCTTCAGCCTTGTTTTGTTGTTGCCTACCAGCAAGATAGTCATGGAACCAACACAAGGAGGTTCGGTCTAGGCCTATTGTTTGTAAAGTGGAGAGGAGCAAACAGTGGTAAACAGTGTCGAAGGCCTTACTGAGATCCAGGAAAACTGCACAGATAAATTTTTTGTTGTCTAAGTCCCATTGCCAGTCATTAGTTACTTTTGCCAGGGCCGTAATGGTACTGTGCTTTGCTCCGAAGCCTGACTGCATAGGGTTTAGTAAGTTTGAGTTGTCTATGAAAGATCTCAGCTGGGTATCCACAATTTTTTCTAGGAGCTTGGAGAGTATGGGAAGGAGAGAGATCGGCCTATAGTTATTTAGGTCACAGGAATCCCCTGATTTAAACAGGGGGATGACGGGGATACTCTGGATGTACACAGAATTTTCATCTATTACCTTGACAGAACTAGTTCTGTTAGGCAGACGGATCAGCTGTTTGTCTCCTTTGCCTACAGAAAGACAGGAGCTCCTGTCACCAAGCAGACACTGACCAGATGGCTAGTGCATTGCATTACCTTTTGCTGTCAGCACCAAAACAAGCCCTTACCGGGATTCGTTAAGGGCCACTCTACCAGAGACGTGGCTACTTCCTTTGCCTCTCTCAGAAATGTGTCTTCGGCAGACCTTTGCACTGCCACTACTTGGAGCTCAGTCCGTATCTTTTTCAGGCATTACAGTCTGGACATTGGCTTTAGGAGAAGAGCAGGCTTTGGACTAGCAGTCCTTCAGGGTCTCTGCTTCTAAGCTCCACCTTATCAGTTGTAACCATCTCCCTTCTGACCTGGGTCTCTCCTTGGGTACTGCTTCGGACTCAGTCTTATTGGTATTACCTGCTGCAAGAGCTCCCCCTCGAAGTAAGACAGTACAGTCACGTAAGAAATTACCTTGACAGTAGATCTTCGAGAGGAGTACTTGCAGCAGGTGGCTTTCCCACCCTCCAACCCCCAGGAACAAATTGTTTTTCTTTTCTCTTTGGGTATGGGAGACCCTCTTTGGTTTTCCATTCTACTTTTCAGCTGGGTCTCTGGCGGGAGAACTAAGATGGCGCCAGGGGACTGCCCCCTTTATACTACGTCTGAAGTCGAGCAGAGCTGACGTCGGGGGCAGTCCCTCACCACAGACTGCTAGCTAGAAGATTTTTCCATGGAGTCCTAACGCCAGGCAGCCTTAGTCCTATTGGTACTACCTGCTGCAAGAGCTCCTCTCGAAGATCTACTGTTACAGTAATTTCTTACGTAACTGTACTTTGTGTGCCATTACTTCTCCTCAAAGGATTTCAGAGCTACAGGCTCTAATGTGTGAGCCTCCTTATCTGATTTTCCACAAAGACAGGGTGTCACTGCAAACTAATCCTAAGTTTTTACCAAAGGTGGTGTCTGAGTTTACTTATCAAACCATCCACCTGCCAGTTTATTTTCCAGAGCATGCCAATCCAGGGGAAGCATTATTCCATGCTCTAGATGTACGTAGAATACGCAGGTACTATATACATCGCACAAAGGACTGCAGGAAGTCCTCACAACTTTTTGTTTTATTGCCCCTCCGGAAAGAGGGTGCTCCGATTTCTAAACAGTGCCTGTCTAAATGGTTAGCAAACTGTGTTCTTTATTGTTATAGGAAGCATGGTAAAGAACTTCCTGGAGTTGTTCATGGTCATTCTACTAGACAGGCATGGTCACATCTGTTGCCTGTTTAAAAAAATGTGTCCGCTGTAGAAATCTGTGCAGCTGCCACCTGGAGTACTATCCACACCTTCACTAAACACTACAGTCTTGATACCGCCTCTTGGAAAAGGGCTGGCTTTGGCCTAGCCGTGCTTCAAGGCCTTCTTTCTTAGGCCTGTGGGCTCCAGCCACCTAGACTGTTTATGGTCAGTACTGTTTGGTACTCATTCCATAGGTGTGGCTTGATGAAAGAGATATCCTCAAAGAAGATAGAACAGTTACATACTTACCATAACAGTAAATCTTCGAGAGACTCTCTTTCATCAGGTCATGCCATCCCAGTTTCCTTCCCCCTTTAGGATAATGAGACTCTGGTGAGTGCTGTATCCTCCTCCATGAGGATCCACCTGCTGGCTTCTGCCTTGCCCGATTGTCAGAGCCGTAGTTTTTTTTTTTTTTTTTTAAGTTGTTTAACCAGGAGTAGCACACTAAGCTGAAAGCTTTTTTACAGGAGCGACCTGGTTCTCTCCTGGTTCCCTACAGGGAGGTCCTCTGAGCATTATTTCTGGTAGGGAACAGAGAAGGGAAAGGGCAGCCCACATTTATGTAGTAGTCGACGTCTGATGTCATCATGGGTGGCCCCTGGTGGACTGCTTGCAAAAGTTTCCATGTGGTCCTAGTGCCTGGTGGCTATAAGTTCCACAGGTGTGGCCTGATTGAAGAGATTCTCTCGAAGACCTACTGTTACAGTAAGTACATAACTGTTCCTTTTGTGATGTGAGCACATCTAACACAAGCTGATCTGTGATCAGTACAGTTTTATCTGACACTGGTCACTGAACAGTCATCAGATGATGTCACCACCAGACTTAGCTGGATTCAAACCAATGAGCGAGTTCTGAAATTCTCTGTAACCTACTGCTAATGCAATGAGCGAACCAAAAGAGATGATCCTTATAGCACTACCCCTCAACCACTTCCAGCAGCAAATCAGGGACAAGGCTTGAAAACCTTAGGGTAAAATGACCAAAATCAGGGACACAGATTAAAAATAGTACCTTTTTTTATTTACGAATCCTTTTTCCAGGTCGTGAAGGCAGGTTATTAGCCCTGTTCCTGCACTCCCCGACCAGTAGCAACTTCCACTGGTACTTACCAGACATGAGTTTCCCCACGAATTGACCCCAGTGGTGGGGCCAGGAAGGGGAAGTGCTATTCTCCTCCCTCCCTCCCGGAACACACATCCAGAGCTGATCTGGAGTTCTCGTGTGGTGGAACAGGTTGGGGACAAGCAGGCGGGGCTTCACCAAGTCTACATGTCTTTTCTATCCCTCCTATCCCCTCCCAGAGACAGGCAGTAGTGTGTGCCGTGTGGAGGTGCGCGGGTGCACACACACACACAATGCCTAACTGGTGGTCCCTCCTATACATGCCTCCATAGCCTGAAGTACCACCAGGCCTCCACCTGGTGGCAGTCAATGCCAGGACTGCCCCCCCCCCCGAGAGAAGAGCTGTCCATTGGACACTCAGTCCTCTCCCCCTGGCCAAACCCCAGCCACCCAAATCCGTTCTCAAATCCGGGTTGTTGGCCTGGCAGCAGGTGAGGAGCTCAGCGCCTTAGCCCTCCATGCCACTGGGACAGCCCTTAATGACAGTAATGGTTGACTGATCCTGGTTAATACCCAGGAAGCTTTCAGACTATAGGACTGAATATCAGCAACATTTTCTAAAGTAAATATAAAACAATAATGCTAAGGCCAAACATGATTTTGCCCTTCAAACCCTTCTGTTCAGTGACAGAAATACCACCGTTAGGAGGAGCTGGCGAAATGTTTTAATTAAAATCAGGAAAATCGCCGGCCCGCCAGCGACCCAAGTTTGGGAGCGGACTCAGGTCGTCGGAGGGACGGCCCGGGGGAGTAGTCTTAAGCATCCGACGACGGCTCGCCTTCTTGGGGGGGAGGGTGATGCAGTCAGCCTGATGTATGCTGACCTCTGGTGGAGGCCAGAGGCTTAGCATTACATTGGGCTCCTCAGGGTCTGACTGGCCTCGGACGAAGGTCGGGGGATCAACATATCTGAGGCTAGCTAGGGGAGGATGTCGTGGATGCCGGCGCTCGTGCCTTGATGTCAAGGGCACTCGTGACGTCCACAGAAAAGCAGAAAAAAATGCTTTCCGGCTCCGAAGGAGAAGGAGCCCTGGAGCTTACCCTTGATGTGCTGCCACCTGCCTGGTCACCCTCCGACCAACGAAACCAGAAAGTTTGGGGTGCTTAGGGGCCACACCTCATCCCTGCTCGGGGGGGTAAACCGCGGCGGCTCCATGGGGTGACAGGGGTGGATCAGGTAAGGCAAACAGCAGAGGGATGACTCCTTGGGTTCCTGAAGAAGTCGGAGTTTTTTTTTGGGGGGGGGATGTGGGGGGAAAAGAGAAAAAAAAATACAAAAATAAAATCAGGAAAATCAGTACATGACAGTTTCCGAGTGATGGACGAATTGTAACCCCTGTTCATAAAACAGTTTGGAACGTACCTCGAAGGACAGCTCATCTGCTGCCTGTGCAATGTACCGCTTGATGACATGCGCCGCTGCGATGGCAGGAACATTGATGGAGGATTCCTCATGAACCAGAAGGTGGTTCCCTTTATTATCAATCTGTAATAAAATGAGAAGAATGGGCGTCAAAACAAGTCTGGACAGGACAAAACGCCACCTACGGCAGCTTAGAAGGGATGCAGTGCCGAAGCTCTCTGCAGGTCCACCGTGTTACAGCCGCCACAGTGATTCATGGTGTAGCAGAATGTTTAGACATCAGCATACCAAGCAGTATGCAATCTAACCGTCACTCTCAATATGCGCAGTGCTCCTCTCAATACAAATTCTGTGAAACCAACGAACCTGATACAATGACTTTTACCCAACAGCACTATTTTTTGATGTAATATATAAAGTCACCTTTTGTGAGGAATTGCTCTCCAGGCATTTGTAATGAACATTTTTGTGAAAGCAGGTGTGTTGTGCACTTTTGCTAAATGCATGTCTATCCATACCTGCTTATGAAGTAGGGGGTCAGACTTGACGACCCAAAGTCCCTTCCTACCACATATCTATGTGGCAATGCTTCCAAGGGGCTTTAGCGGGCACCTAAATCGAAATGTTATGTATACACGAGGTATGTATCTCCGCAGTATCCTTCCCTTTATCAGTCTTTCATGCACTGAACTGGCTTATAGATGAACACCCTATTTAGTGACAGAAAGGACTTTGGGTTCATCATGTCCTCCCCTCCTGTCGCACACCACAGAGTATGGACAAGATATTCAGATGTACCAACCCAAATTTCTATTCCACCCCCCCCCCAAATGCTGTGTAACCTGCGACATCCCCGGAATCTTTCTAGTCTTGCTTTGAAAGCCTGAACAATACTACGTGCACAACTTCACAAGGTAGGCTAGGCCACCCTGTGTGTGAAATAATGCTTTTCGATGTTTCCCCTTAGTCTGACCCCTCCCCCCATTCTGAGAGCACGTCCTCTACTTATGCTTGCCCCCTCGAGCTCAGTTATCAGTGCATACTCCACCCTGTCCAATCCCCTTTAGTTCAGATCGCCACAATCATATTCCCTCATCAGACTTACGGATAAATGTACTGGACACCTGGTGATTCTGTTATTTAGCCAACAAATGAACCAACTACCTATTCCCCCCAGATATAGTGAATTCCCTTAAGATAAATGTTCTTCCTTGGCTATCAGTTTGGGCAGTACCTTACTTGAGCTCCCAGGTTTGCAACGACTAAGCTGACACAGTCTCAGGGAGGAGAGTCTGGCAATCCAGCAGAGCAACAACCTCCCTTCCCGTACCATATATCCTGCTGACCACACTAACCATGCCCTCCTGGACAGAGGATCACTGTGGTTACAGCAGCCCCCAAAATGGGAGCTTGGAGCAAAATGAAAACCTGACAATGCCAGCCTGCTGCTTCAGACATGGTAAATTCCGAGCTAGTCATGGTTAGGGTGCAGAACAATGAACAAGACATCCTGGGTTTGAATCCTAACATAGTCACTTGCTTGCCGTGAGTCCCAGAGTGCTCCTTGTACTTCAATCACTATCGGCCATAAACAGACAGGAAGACTCATTTAAATTAGTTGCTGGAGTTCAGGTGGGCCATCCCGACAAGGAGAAATTGTAAAGAAAAAGTTGCAAATCACACATAAGCTTGTTCTGGCACAGTTACGTGGTAGAACAGCATGGAAAATACAACACCCACGCACCCTTTGCTGTTCTTTGTTACAGAGTAGCTATCACCAATCTACCAAGTTTTTTTTTTTTGGGGGGGGGAGGAATCACTGCCATCTAGCTGTGAAAGTTGTGAGTAACAGTCAGAAGCTATATAGCCGTCTAGTGGTATTCTATGGGATAGCAAGCGTAACAGTCAAGGAGAACCATAACCTCCTAGCTAGGGTACAGATTTAGTCTTTGCCGTATTGGTCCTTGTAAAAACAGATCCAGAAGCAAATGATTTGATACATTTATGTTGGTCCAGTAAAAGGTAACAAAAAAAAACGTTGTTCTTTTTGTTACATCTATGTTGGTCCAATAAAAGGTATCAAATCATTTGCTTCTGAATCTCTCCTAGCGAGGGGGAATTTCCTCTTAGCTATATGGTTATTGTTGCTGCTTCCAAAACTCATGGTCTCTGGTTTGCTTCCCAGCCAGGGTCAGAGGTGCACCTGCCAAGACTAGAGGGGGGCAGACATAACAGGAAGAAGGAAGGAAGTTCTAATTCCACAGTAGTTCCAGGTATAGCCTAGATATGGTTTATTGAGACCATGCAGAATGAATCGGATGTTTTCTCTGTTGATGGTTCTCACTAGGCTACCTATATGCTTGCATCCTACAAGGGAACAGAAATATACGTGTAACCCCCCTGCAAATGGGGGTTCCCAAAAGACTTCCAGGAGCTTGCTTGAATGCTCCAAGCCTGAATGGTGTTTGGCGTTTAAGCCATTTATCAGTGAGTGTTTTTAGAGCCTCTGGTACTGTCTCTTTAAGAGCTGTCTGCTTGCAGACATAATTAGTTTGTGTGGGGGGACTGTGTGCTTCTCTGCTTGAGTACCACTCGAGCTGCTGCCAATTCACTCCATTTTTGCAGTCACTAGGAGTGCAAAGGGAACCTATCTGAAAGATGTAACTGTTTGCCAGAAATCATTTAGAGTAATAATGAAAATACAGTTTGTTTAACCTTTCTTTGCAGTGAGAACTGTGTTTGCCTAGTTCCCCATTCTAGTTTTGAACTGCTGAACTGGACCAATCAGTGTGGGTTAAGGTAGCTCTAAAATGGTGCCTTGGACGAATCAGAACTTGGACTCGTAATCTGAGCTAGCCACAAGAGGATTGTATGGGCAGTGACTCTGGGAGATGTAGTTTGGACTTCGGCGCCTTTTTGGACCAACAGGGGCAGTCTATTGTGAGTGACAGCCAATCCAGCCAAGAACTGGGTGGAACTCAAGGAAGTGCCGGTTTTGTCTGCTGGAGTTTCAGTTGAGCTCTGGCAGTGAAGGGAAGGAGCCCTGTGCTTTTGATGTGTGTAGTTTTAGTCGGAAGCGTGTATAAGGCCCGAGTTCGGTCTGCAGCTTGTGTAAGTGCTTGTTGGGACTGAATCCGTCCTGTGAAGAGAATCAAAGGATATCTGAAGAGTAGAAACCAGGCTCACCCTGTAGAAGACTGAAAAATTGCTGAATTGCACTCGGTCTGTCCGGAACTGAATCTGCTGTGTGTACTCCCGGGTATTATGGAGTAATTGCGATTGGGATAGAGAAGCAGCCTGCCTGGTATAGTACTTTCTTTTTACCATATAAATGTGTGAGGAGGCTTGTGTAGCTCAAGAGAATCCTGCTGCCATTAAAGGACTTTTGCCTGTGACTGTTTACCATATAAATGTGTGAGGAGGCTTGTGTAGCTCAAGTGAATCCTGCTGCCATTAAAGGACTTTTGCCTGTTGCAGTTTGCCATATAAATGTGTGAGGAGGCTTGTGTAGCTCAAGAGTAGCCCTGCTGACGTTGAAGGACCCTATCTTGTTTGGAGGTCGTGAGTACTAATTCAGAGTCGCTCCCTGTTGAATGCCACATTGAATCCAAATGGAATTACTGTACTGCTGACTGTTTAACTAATTTTTCTTTTCTCTGTGTGAAGGGCCCCTACCAGCTGCCACGGTTTGGACTAGCCACTAGGGCTTGGGTGCCCAGGGACAGTAACTGGTAGGGATAGGCCTTGCACAGAGCCATAAGGTAGATGAGTAAAGTGATAAGCTAATTAACCTGATTTCCCCTGTCCTTGTTATATCCCCTAAATAAATCAGAGCTGCTTGTTTCAGCAAAGTTATACTGCCTGAGGTATTTGTCTATGTTAAAGTATTGTACTGTGATTGTTGCACTGTATCTGCTTATTTTACAGGGGTCCCAAAGCCTGAACCAGTCCTGGGGGTAAGTGTATACTGTGAAGGTAATTCTGATATACTGTGTGGGCCACTAGTGGGAAGAAAGGGGGGTTGCAATGTCCCAGAGAGCTGTGACCAAGTTAGTTTAACTATTGCAAACCCTGACCTCTGGGTGGAGGCACCCGCCATCGGATCCAGGCCCCTCAACCTGTTAGTGGCAAATCAGGCAGGGGTAGTAGCCCCTGGGATAGCGCCATCTAGGGGTTACATACGGATAATACCAATGAGCAGGACAGAATGGGTCCAGCAAACAGCTCTGCTGTGTGTTATTAAACAACATTGTGTTTCTTGGGAAATAAGCCAACAAGATTGTATGAATTATTAATATCACTGCGCCATAAGGGAAGGTACGGAACAACAACAATAAACAATTACAACACCTCGAGGCTCCCTAACTCGAAGCATGACTGTTCATGCACTGTGGCAGACTGCCAAGGTTTGGTTTTATTGCAGCTATTCTGCACATTTCTTTAACAATACTATCAAGCTACAGCACAAAGAACCAGTGAGAGAGCGGGGCAGCCCCAGTCTGCCAACTCTCCCTCTGCTTCAGTCCCAGCAGATGAGCACTGGAAATCCCTGTTTATCCCTCTGTTTGTGCCACATTTACAGAAGGGTCCCCCCTCCCCCATTTTTTATGTCAAAACTCTTGTGAAATCAGGGTCTTTGTTGCTCACATCATCTTTTATGATTATCTTGTGTTACTTGAAGAAGGGTGAAGGGTATTTCTGTGATAGTTCAGTGGGAAATCCCATACGCTCCCATGAAGGTCATCTCTCTCAACCACAGCCAAAGTTCTCTTTCTGAGACAAATGAACATTACATACCATAATTATTGCTCTTCCTGAATATCTTCACCACTGATTCATACATATGGGTCTAGGACTACAGGCACTAGGACCGCACGGAAGCTTTTTTGTCTTCTAGAGAGGAAGCAGACGCTGTCTACTGACGCCGCCCACGTGCAGTAAATACATACATGGTGCCGCATGCTAGCCAATAACCATCGTCGACTCCCTCTCGCACCTCAGTTCTGTTCGCCAGGAGAGAGAAAAGTAGACAGAAAATAAAAGAGAGGGCTAGATACTTTCTAGCCCAAAGAGATTGTAAAAGGATATAGGATATAAAATAACCAACCAATTAGAAGCTGACTACCAACGCAGAGACGAAGGAGTGGGCCTACTAGATGGCACAAGGGTAATGGGTCTAAAATGGAACCAGAGCCTCTTACCATTAGCCAGACTGAGTGTGGACAGTGATAAGTAAAACAACAGGGCAGCAGCCCTGAGCAAATGGCTCTGGCAGAAGTACCAAAAGGGTTAAGTCCATTTTGGGACCCCTTTGCAAACGAGATGGCAAAAATGCCAAAAATGGAAAAAAGACATCTGGACTCTTAAAATAATAGCCCATGCTACCAGATTTTATTTATTTATTAGAGTTTCAGATAACTCCTTTGAGCCAAGGCTCTTTTATAAACGTTCCACGTCAGTCATTAGATAAAACAAAGCGGCAATGCACAGAGGACGAGACAACATAGAGGCAGAATACAGACATCGAGACTAAGACAACGTTAGCAGCGGATGGCTTTGTCAGGCACATGACGCTAGGACTACTTACACAAGATAAACAGGGAACAATTAGATTGATTAGAAAAGGAGACTAAGCTGAAAACTGGAGAGAGGCAGAAGAGATGAGAAAAGCTATCGCAGGGTGGAGAAAGGAAGAATACGAACATACAAAATTTGACAGCAGATAAAGGCCTAGAGGTCTATCAAGTCTGTTCGAATGTGCAGCTAGCACCTTATGTTGAGAAAGACAGGGTGGAGGAGCGGGGGTGGGTGGGAACATGTAGAATGTTGGCCAAGTGGGTAGGATTTGTGACAGCAGGGCTAGGGTCAGCAGTCACAGGAGGCTATAGCAACGAGGTGTTGCTGGAGATCTTGCTTGAAGGAGCCTAGAGATGTGTGGTTAGTAACACTTGGAGGAAGGGAGTTGTACCACACTGGGGCTCTAGATAAGAAACTGCATTGCCCTTGTGAGGTCCATCTGCGGGGGATGGAGAAGGAAAGAGAGGTCGAGCTTCTGGTATGGCATGAGCTTCCATGAGGGGGCCAGCAAGGCCAAAACTCCAGGGGGGTAGTAAGTTCAGCGTGGCCTTTTTGGCTATGATGCAAGTTTGGTACCAGAGCCTTCTGGATAGTTGTAGCCAGTTAGATTGTTCATAGAGATTGCAGGTGTGCAAACGGCAAGGTGCTGCTGTCAGGAGGCAGCAGGCATTGTTTCACCCCATGCGAATACGTCTGAGTGCAGTGTCAGTGGCTGATCCGTAAATCACCAGACCATAAATCAATAGTAGAGGTGATAAACTTGAGTAAACCCACAATCCTGTTTTCTCTAGGAAGACTCTCCGACCCTGTGAAATTCTCTACCTCGTCAGGTACGAGACTGCCCGACCGTCCAAACTTTTAAGGGAGCGCTTAAAACATATCTTTTTAAACATGCGTACAATGGTTTTTAAATGTTATTAAGTTTGGATAATTTTTATTGTTTTTAGTAATATTGTTTTATTATGTGATGTACAGGCACCTTGGTTCTAGAAGGCGCCTTTTACAAATAAAGTCTTGATTGATTGATTGATTGCTTAAAGACTGGCGAGAAAAGAGGTGAGAGCATAGGAGATGTAGGATGAGCAGTCCAAGGGAGTAAAGATGTGGCTATCTCTTTGGACATGCCCCAGGTGGAACGGGCAAAGCTAAATGCAGAGAGAAGTGATGAGGGATACCAACCAAAAACACAGCATGAAAGGCAGAACATGCCACGTTTCTCCCTGCAACCACGGGTATGTACCCCTGTGTGAAGCTAGTACACAGATCCAAACAAGTGCATTGCACCAGTCCACAGACAGAGCATCTGCCCAGTGGAACTGCACTGGATAGTGCCCAGGGGCACAGGGTGCATACAGCAACTAACAGAGATATACCCTAAAGGGGCTATACCCCAGGCAGGGAGAAGAAGGGAGAAAATGGAAGGAAGTTGACCACCTACCCACTCCTTGAAGAAAAATGAAAAGCCTCATTTTTTATTTTTTTTGTTGGCAGTGGGAACCAGGAAGTCCCCCACTCCCGTTTTATTTACCCTTACTTACTTATGTATTTATTTGGCGAGGGTTGGCACCCAGATGCCCAACCCTTTTTTTCCTGTTTTTTCAAGTAGCCACCCAAAAGGGCCATGATGGAGGAGATAATTGTATCACTACTACCAGCACCCACAGGGTGAACTGCCAGAGGCCCTGGCTCACAGTTGAGTGGGGCATGGCAGGTTGGCATCTGAATCAATGGCGAAGATATTCAGGAAGATCAACAGTACGTAATTTTCATATCTGCCCTGAATCAATCTTCGGCATTGATTCATACATATCAGTCATATCAGCCTGAGTTCCAAGCGTTCCAGTTAGGGAGGAGCTGGCTCACCCTGAGGGAAAGAGCTACACTAAGCCCTCTGCGTGGGGAGAACACCTGTGGCCAGAGACTCCTCACAGGCCTGGCAAGGTCTTAGAACATTCAGAGTCAGTCAGTCCACTCGTGGGATGCCTCTCCCACACAAATAAGAGTGTCTACTAGCTGGTTATCTCCTGTGACATGGATTACCAACAAATCAGTGTGCAGGGGGCAAGTCAGAGACCATGTCCAGGGTGCCTCCTGACATAAGAGAAAGGAGAGTGTGTCACACTGTTCGTTCAGATAGAAAATGGTGGCTATGTTTTCCACATAGACCTGGACCACTTGATTTCAAACCAGTGGTGTGAACTCTGTCAAAGCCCGGCAAACCACATGGAGTTATGCAGGCTGATGTGAAACCAGGTTCTGCTCAGAGACCAGAACCCATGTGCTCTGTGGGTAAGAATATATGCACCCAAGCCCACCAGTAATGCATCCTTCATCAATGTGACTGACAGTTCTGGATGGATAAACTGAAATCCCCCAGAGAGGTTTGAGGGTTACAGCCACTAATGGATGGTGTTCGGTATTGACTGGGACACCCAGACTAGTTGGTTCAGGGTTGTGTGCAGCTGAGACTAGTGACACCCCAGTTCCCATTGAAGAAGAAGAAGAAGAAGAAGAATCAGCATTTATATAGCGCTTTTCATACATCCAAAGCGCTTTACAAGCAATGCTAGACTGGTAGTGAAGTGACTGAATGTGTGGTGGCGGCCATATCGCACATCATCACCCACACACAGCCTGGATAATTGCATGAACCGGTTTTATGGGAAGGGGAATGTTGGCCAGGGCACCGGGAATGTTCCCTACTCTTTGCGAAGAGTGCTCTGGGTTCTTTTACTTCCACCTGGGCACCCACCAGGACAACACCAGGATGGGCAGAAGGGACCTCGGTTTAACGTCTCATCCGAGGGACGGCACACCCCAGCAGTACAGCACCCCCCAATACTGCATTCGGATGCCAGCGATTTTTAGGTGCAAGTCCAATCCCGGTGAGGGACGAGAACCCACGACCTTCCGGTCCAGAGGCGGATGTGCTACCAACTGAGCCACGCTGACACCTTGAATGCTTCACATGCACCAGTGGGACCAATGCACCATGGTCGTGGTAGGCCATAAAGCTCAGAAGCCGGAGGAAATCAGGCAGGATGCAATTGCTCAACCCAAAATGATCGGGCAAAGTAGGAGAGGTCCTTTGCCCTGTCCCAAGGTACATGAGCACTGGTCTGAAGGAAGTCTAGCTCTGCTCCAATGAGGAGGGTCATGTGTTTCAGACTAAGCTCAGACTGTACCAGCTTAACCATCAGGACAAGATACTGGAATGTCTTGATGGACAGATACTAGGACCATAACATGGTCTGCAACAAGTTCCCTGTAACGAGTCAGTCATCATGGTAAAGAAATACCTTACGAACATATGAAATTTGCCAGCAGATAAAGGCCTAGAGGTCTATCAAGTCTGCTCGAATGTGCAGCTAGCACCCCTTATTCTGCAGCTGCCCCTCCCTTCCACGTCATTAACCCTCCCCCTTGTCCTGTCCCATCCCCTTTTGAAGCAGTCCACTGTTCTACTGGATACCACTTCTGCAGGTAACGCATTCCACCCAGCCACCACCCTCTCTGTAAAAAAGTGTCTCATCTCCCTCCCGAACCTTCCTCCCTCCAGTCTCATATCATGGCCCCTAGTGGCCCTCCCTTCCCTTACTTTGAACAGCCCCTCTGTACCCATCTTGTTTATTCCTTTCATGTATTTAAAGGTTTCAATCATGTCACCCCTGTCCGCCTCTCCTCCAGTGAGTACATGTTCAACTCCTTCAACCTCCTCTGTGATAAGTCCCTAGCCCCTTGATCATCTTTGTCACCCTGCGCTGCACCCCCTCCAGTAACTTAATGTCCCTCTTCAGATACGAGCGCCAGTACTGCACACAGTACTCCAGGTGTGGTCTAACTAATGACCTACACAGTGGCAGAATCACCTCCTCCCTCCTCGAGGATATACCCCTTGCAATACAACCCAGCATTTTGTTGGCCTTTGCAGCTGCCTTCCTACATTGTGCTGAGTTGTTCATTGACCCTGTAATGAGCACACCCAGATCCTTCTCCTCCTCTGTCTGGGCTAGCTGCACTCCCCCCAGCTGGTAACTCCTCCTTGGGTTCTTCATCCCAAAATGCAGCACCTTGCACTTTTTGGCATTAAAGCCCAGTTGCCAGGTATCTGACCAGGTTTCAAGCTTTGCCAGATCATCCTGCAACACCTGCCATCCCCCTAGGTCATCCACCACCGCGCCTACCTTGGTATCATCAGCAAACAGACTGATCTTGCTCTTGATGTCCCATGATATGTCTGCAATGAATATCCCAAACAACACTGGTCCCAACATCGAGCCCTGTGGAACACCGCTCGTCACTGCCCTTGGGTGTGAGAGCTCCCCACCCACCACCACCTTCTGCTGCCTTCCCTGAAGCCAGTTTCCTACCCATCTCACCAGCTTTGCACCTGACCCTGTGCCTACTAACTTCCTTCCAGCCTTCCATGCGGCACCGAGTCGAATGCCTTCCTGAAGTCCAGATACAGGACATCCACTGCATGGCCCCTGTCCAGTTGCCTAGTTACCCAGTCATAGAACTCCACCAGGTTGGTTTGGCAGGATCTGCCACGTATGAAGCCATGCTGTCTGCTGTCCTGTAGTCCTTTGGCCTCTAGGAGGGCCACCAGCCTCTCCTTCAGGATAGTCTCCATTAGCTTACCCACGATGGATGTGAGGCTCACTGGTCTGTAGTTTCCGGTTCATCCTTGGGCCACTCTTGTGGAGGGGCACCACATGAGCCATCCTCCAGTCCTGAGGTACACACCCTGAATGTAGTGAGGCATTAAATAGGTTCTGCCAAAGGTCCTGCAAGGACCCTCTGCCAGCTCCTTCAGTACCCTGGGGTGGATGCCATCTGGGCCTGGCGCCTTGTCCACCCTCAGTGCCTTCAAACCCTCTCGAACTCTGCCCTCCATGATTTCCCCATCTGTCACCTTCCCCCTGCTTCTGCCATTTCTCCCACCTTGGGTGTCACCCCTCTTCTCTTTAGTAAATACTGAGCAGAAGTACTCATTTAGTGCTTCTGCCTTATCGCACCCTGCTTTCACCCAACCCCCCTCCTTCCTAATCCTTACTATGTGGTCCTTACAGCTCCTCTTCTCCCTGATGTACTTAAAGAAGTCCTTCTCCCCCTTCTTAATGCCTTGTGCCAGCCTGAGTTCCGTAGATGCTTTGGCTCCCCTTACTGCCCTTGTCACCTCCTTCGATTCTGTCAAGTACTCCTCCCTGTCCTCCCTCCTCTCTGTTTTCTTGTACTTCCTAAAGGCAGCTCTTTTCTTCCTTACCTTTTCCATGACCTCCTTGCTCAAGCAGCTCGGTTTCTTAGCCCTAGCCTTCTTGCTCTGGGCTTTGCAGCAGGTTTTGGTTGCCTCCACTATCCCCAGCTTTATGAGCTCCCACCTCTGGTCAGTGTCCATACTAGATTGAATTCTGGCCAGGTACCCTTTACCACTTCCCCATCCTCCCAAAGTTGGCCCTCCTGAAGTCCAGCACTCTTGTGCCAGATTCCAC
Source organism: Neoceratodus forsteri (assembly GCA_016271365.2). Taxonomy (NCBI): domain Eukaryota; kingdom Metazoa; phylum Chordata; order Ceratodontiformes; family Ceratodontidae; genus Neoceratodus; species Neoceratodus forsteri. The sequence goes on from JADMNL010000034.1 coordinate 81,521,526, forward strand.
TCCTTCCTTGCCCATATCCAATGTGAGCCATACTGGTGGTGGTCACTCCCGACAGCGGTTCCTCCTGTAAGTTCTCTCACAAAGTCCACATTTGCCAGCACAAGGGCAAGGGTATTCCCTAACCTGGTTGGTTCACTGACCATTTGCAGCAGGAAGCTGTCCTGGAAGGCATCAAGCAGTACCTGCTCCTTCTGTTCCTGGTTGTTGGGGTACTCCAGTCCACTCCTGGCATATTGAAGTCCCCCACAATCACCACACTACCCTTCTAGCAGGTCCTTCTGATCTGTCCCGCTAGTTCCCTGTCTAACTCCTCCGTCTGAGATGGTGGCCTGTACACCACTCCCATGCTAAGAATCCTATTCTTGGAATCATGGATTTGCATCCAAAGTGACTCCGTACTCCCCTCCTCCCCTTCCTCCCTGACACAGTTCAGTCCTTCCTTCACATATAGTGCCACCCCCCCTCCTTTCCCAATCACCCTGTCCCTACGAAATAACCTGTACCCTGGTACAGACAGGTCCCAGTCATTGTATTGGGTGGCCCATGTTTCTGTGATGGCTGCAATGTCCACCTCTCCCTCTGCCATGAGAACCTGTAACTCTGCAGTTTTCCTCCCAAGGCTCCTAGCATTAAGGGTAACCACCTTCCACCCTCCCCCCATCCTGCCCCCCTTTTCTAGCACCACCAATAGTACTTGCCATGTGTCCTCTGTCACTGTTAAGGGGGGTAAGCTCATATGGTTTCCCAACCTGTGGTCTCTGCACATCTCTTCCCCAATTGCCACCCCCCACTCCTAGTTTAAATTCCCAACTTCCTCTATGTACTGCTCCATCCTCTGTTTCAACACTTTCTTTCCCTCCTCACTCAAGTGTAGTCTGTCCTTGGCATAGAGACTACTGTCCTCCCAGGTCCCTCCCACCCCCCAACAGCCCATACCCTTTAGCACAACACCAGGTTCTTAGCCATCCATTAAATTCCTCTATTCTCAGCTTTCTTGTTGTGCTTGCCTTTGGCACTGGAAGTATCTCTGAAAAAGTTACTGATCTTCCTGCCCCCTCACATAATTGTGCTAGTTCCTCAAACCTCCTCTGGACTATATCTACCGTCTTGTCAGCCAGGTCATTTGTCCCAAGATGTATAATTAAATGAGGCTTGTCCCTACCCCTTCTAGCATATTTCAGAACAGATTGTCCCACCTTAATGCCTCTGCATCTAAGAACAGCCGCCATGATGGACAGACGCTTGGTGAACACCGTGGGTGCGATGACAGGCCAAACGGCATAGATCTGAAGTGATACAGGGTTCCATCTACCCAAAAGTGGAGGAGGCATCCATGTGACAGACTAATAGGGATGTGGAAGTACACATCTTGGAATTCCAGGGAGCAGAACCAAGCTCCGGAATGATCTGCTGCAGAGTCATCATGCAAAACCTTCAACTGGCCGTCCCAGCAGCGCTGAGGGTTGAGGCGCTGGACGCCACACCTCGCGATGCACCGACAGCCCGGGTTCAGGAACCAGCCCGGGTTGTTGGGGGGGGGGGTGAGATCAGGCTGCCGCAAGGCAGCTCTATCTTCTCCTGAGAGGGACTGTAGGCTTCCCGGCCACAACCCGGTGGAGGAAGGATGGCGGCGCCAACCTGAGGGAGCTCCAGTGATAGCCACGGGGAGGGGCGGAAGGGGCTGAGCCAGAGTCACGGGGTGTGCATGCACCTCTACGCACACACGATGCCTGTGTGCCGGAACCCCGGAGAACAGGGGAGAAAAACACAGAAAATATAAACAAAAAAAAAACTCCAACTGCAAATGAACCTGTTAAGAATTCACAGATCGAGAATGGGACACCAGCCACCTGTCCATTTGGGCACCAGAAGGTACTGTGGCACAAAACTCTGCAGAGTTCAGTTTTCTAGGACAGGCTCTATCACTTATCATGTGAGGAGCTAAAGAACTTCACTCTTAAGTGTGGGGAGACATAAGGCAATTCTTGTGGGAGGTAGGAAGAAATAGGCTGTTGGTTAACTAGGATCTGCGGCCTATCCTGTAAGGTAGGGAAATGGGCAGACGAGATGGGCCTAGCGGTCCTTATCTGCCGTCAAAGTCTATGTTTCTACGAGACTCTACCTATAGCTATATCCTTCAATGGCACTCGGGACAGAAAAGGAAGTAAAGTCCTGAATTCCAGAAGACAGCCGGGATCCCACCACTACCAGGACCCACTTGTCTGAAGTATTAGTGGCCTATTGTGGCAGGAAGTGAGAGAGAGTCGGCCCCTGACTGAAAGTTGCAACAGGGTTCAGGATGGTGAGGGAAAGGGGCTGCCCCAACCTGTCACTTTTCGCCACTGGTGGGATGGACTCTTGGGAACCACCAGGACCACCATCTTTGTGTTGACCATGACTTCTCAGTTTATTGGCGGGCTAGTTAGGCGGTCCTGCTGATAATTGCTGCCTCTGCCGCTGCTGACCTTATGTGCTCTGATAGGGTCTCTAAAAGGAGCTCACAGCATGTGGCCAAGGTTTTTGGGATGATGTTTGGAATTGGTGACCAATATCATGGAGTCACGGCTCACACTTAACTTGTTAATGCATTTGAGGTGGTTCTTAACCCCAAGCCCAAAATGATCAGTCTCTGTAAAGGGCAGGTCTTTCTCCTATTGCTGGATGTCTTGCGTGAACAACAAAACCATGCAGTTGCAGCCACCATGTGGGCTGACACATCAGCCACGTCCAGGGCCACCTGCAACTGGTGTTTTCCCAGCATCAACCCCAGATCGCTGACTTCACACAGATCTGGCTGACTTTCATCAGAGACAAGGCAGAGAAGTTGGAGAATCTCTGAGAAAGCTCACAGCTACAGTATGCCATCAGAGCCGCATACCTAGCCTGGTGGGTACCCAGGGATGAAGCTGCATAGACCTATCAGCCAACGTAGTCTTGCTTATGGACCCCTTGTCTTGTGGCTTGTTTGACTGGACGTGCAACTTCACCTTGCGGAACACTGCCATCTGCCAAATAGCCCCTCCAAAGAAACATTAGACAATGACGGCGGAAAAAGACCACTGGTCCAACCAGCCTGTCCATAATACCCTATCATACCCCAAGACCTTTTGTCAATATGGGGTTTCTGTCTATGCTTTCCCCAACCTTGTTCCCCATCTCACTACTACCCCCCTGAAAAATTACTAAGCCCTTAACTCTGTCCCAACCGTGCTTGAACCCATTAATGGTTTTAGCACCCACCACTGCTGCTGGTAGACTGTTCCATAGCTGAACCACTCTCTCTATGAAATAAAACTTTCTCATGTCCCTCTTGAACCTTCTACCGCCAACTTCCCCTCGTGTTCTCGATTCGCTACTCCTGTTGAATAGTTCTGCACTATTCACCGTGTTCATTCCTTTCAGGAACCTGAAGGTCAGAAAGGAATGAATAAGATGAACTGCGGGGAACTCTTCAACAGTGATGGATGTTCCGAAAATCTAGACAATCCACCTAGAGGCATGGCATACTTGTGGTCCACGTGACACAGTTGGGCCTGGCAGCAGGTGCTGTCAGAAACTGAGCCACAGGCCCAGAACAGCAGGGGTATGCCGGCCCGGTGGCGCTGAAGGTTGGGGTGCTGGACCCAACACCTTGCGCCACGTCGGTGACCCGGGTTCAAGAACGGACTCTGGTCGTTGGGGGTCGGCAGGTGAGTGGATGGACTGAACATCCTAGGACTGCTCTCCTCCCTCTGGGGTGGGTAGAGGGGTGCATGTCCCTCTGTAGCGACGCCTGGTGACAACTGGGCATAGCACAGGGCTTGCCCTAGGGCAGTGCACAGAATGGGGAGGAGCACAGCAAGACGTCGACTTACGTGCGAACGTCACTGCACTGTCGGCTCCTGGGGAAAAGTTGGAGGAAAATGGCTGGGTACAACCGAGGCAGCTTGATGGCCGCGCTCTCACCAACCCAGAGGACTGTCATGGAATTGTGCTGGGGGGTACAGTCCAGCTCGGCTCGGAGAGGCATGGGGGGGGCCCCTCCGGCGAGTTGGGGTGGCCGTGCCAGACCCCAATCATGCGAGTGAGCCTGCTGCTCTCCGGGGAAGTGGGGGCCGGTGGCTGGATGCCCCCACCAATGTGCGCTGCAGAAGGCGCAGAAAAAAGTGACATGATAAAAAAAAGAACAGCAGGGGCAATAGGGAAGGCTACCCCCAATTAGGAATCTCACTTGAGAATATCCATGAGTGAGTATGTCTCCTCCTTTGGACCTCCTCCAACTGACATCTGTATCATGAGGACAGCCATGGAGGACTGGTTCTTGCAGAGGGCCTGTATGTTGGCTAACTGCCCTATTGACATGGAGTCGATGGAATGGATGATGCCTCAAAATCCGAGTCAGGATAGAGGAGCATCGACCACCGCCATGGGGTGTGACTCTCTCCAAAGCGGTAACCACTACTGGCAGGAGATGAGGAAGACTGGATTCAGGTCTGGAGTCCAGCGTCAGAGAGTCTTCTATCAGCTGTGGAGGCAGGGGCTTTATCTGAATCAGGTGCTGCTGAGGCATGGCTGGCAGTGCCAGAGGGGGAGCTCCAGGACTTGCAGAGTCAGTGCTGGGAGAGACAGTCAAGGCTGGGATGGTGCTACTGGCATTGCCAGTTGACCTTAACTCTGGGCAAATGCTCCATAGGTCCACTGCTGCAAGCTTTCAGACTTCCATCTGTGACAGGATCGATTCTAACTCAGATACCTTACAATAACCCCCCCAACTTCCATCTGCGACAGGATCGATTCTGAATGCAATACCTTATATTAACCCCCACCCACTTCCATCTATGACAGCTCAATTCCAAATCTGACACCTTACATTAACCCCCACCCCACCCTCTTCCATTTGTGACAGGCTTGATTCCAAATCAGGTACCATACATTAACCTCCCCTCAACCCACTTCCATCTGCGAAGGGCTCGATTCCAAATCTGATACCTTACATTAACCCCCACCCAACCACCTACCTCCGTCTGCAATGGGCTCGAATCCGAATCCAATACCTTACATTAACCCCACCCCAACCCACTTCCATCTGTGACTGGCTTCATTCAGAGTCCGATACCTTACATTAACCTCTCCCACCCACTTCCATCTGCGATGGGCTTGATTCCAAATCAGATACCTTATTAACTCACCCCCACCTAGCCAGGTTTATTTCAAATCAGTTACCTCCTTCCCCCACCTCTTAACTAAGTGCCAGCGCTGCAGGTAGTTCATGTCAGTCTCACACTTAGTAAATTAACATATCCCCCGGAAGTATTATTTACACTAGCAGTAGTAGTAGCAGTGTAGGCCTCTCCAATCAATCAAACTTTATTTAACCAGGCAGTTATATCATTGAGCGAGCTCATTTGCAAGATCGTCCTGGACACACAGAACAAATTCCATTTACAGTTTACAACAACATACCAAGACATATCACGCAGGAAAACAGTATAATTATAAATAAATAACATCCTGCCACATGTCCACGGTCTGTCTTACTGGCCTCCTGTTTACCGATCCTCATTGCTTCTCCACTGTCTATCCATTCCATCTGGAGTCCAAACACCTACTTGCCAGTTTTTTGGAACACCCCACTCCATCCTGCGTGGGTAGTATTAGGCCAGAAGTGACTGGCACATACATAGTTTACTGCCTTGCATTCTTTCAGTCTGTAGTGGGTGGACGACTGAGAAGGAGGGAGGGTTTGTGGCTGTACTAGTCACCCGAGTCATCCCTGGTCTAATTTAATAATATCTATGCAGAACTAAGTTGAGGAAGGCAGCAAAAACTGGCAAGGTGGGATCTGGGACTCTGAAAATACGAGGAGGATCACAGAAACGGAGGACAGTCCAGTAGAGTCAGACAGAGTGCAGATGGACTTGTGGCAGGAAAGGCCTGCTAGTAAGCAAAAGTACATCCAGTCAGTGACCTGGCAGTGGAGAAGTGTATTGGTTCTTGGTTGGTGGTGTAACCGCCTGCAGTGCCACTGCCAGGCCATATGTGTATAACTACGGGGGAGGGGGGATGAGTGTGTACAAGAGACCTACACACTTACCAGTCCACTGGGATCAGAATCGGCAACTGAATCGAAATTTTCTGTTTCAGAGTCTGATTCCGTATTCTGAGGGCTTACCAGAACTGAAGTAAAATCGGACTCAGAAATATTCCGAGCATCCCTAGTGCATTCCAGAATTACTCTTCAAAGAAAGAATCTGACCACAACAGAAAATCCATGAATAAATAAATCTGGCCAACCTGTTATATATTTTATCCAACTTAGGGGAAATCAGCTTTTTTAGCATTCATGTACACTGTGTTATCATATCCCATGCTGGTAAAATCCTTTGTTTACCAAGTAAACACAAAATTCATACCTCCATCCATGTGAGGGCAGGGCCACAATTAATCTTGTTATCAGCGATGACGGACAGCCGGGACAAGTAGGCCATCAGCATCTGGGTAACGACCTAAAAGGGCACAAAAAGCACTGTGAGTAACAGCCCTCATTTCAAGGCTACCAAACCTCAGAGATTCCTCATTTCCCACCTGGCTTACAGTACATCCGATTATCACATTACATCACAATCAGGGAGACGGAGTGGATCTTGTCAGAGGTAGGCAACTGGCGATGATGAGAGGTAAAAATTAAATAATACTCCTACCACAGTGGGCCCCTTCAAAAGTCCACACTAGATGTTTTTATGGTTCGTTCAGCTTGTGAGGCAAATTGGTTGGTAACCATATGTTTTGGCTGTTGCGTAAATCATGTCCTGCTGCAGAATTAACATATTATCGGGTGGTGAAATATGCAGATTTCTGGTGAACTCCTACAAATTCTGCAGAAGCAGAATTTCACCCACTCCTAATGCAAAACGTATGCCGACTAACCATTCATATTTAAATGTCTGAAAACTCAAACCTTTTCTGGGTCACAACAGAACCAACTCAAACCCAAACCCTCTCAAGGCTTGCCTAGTCATCAAGGCCCAGTGCTAAGGAGTTTATTATCCCAAATGAACGGACATACCCCTGACATTTTCTAGCACACAGACTGGATTGTTTGTGTTGTGCTACAAATACACTTTAAAAAGTGGCATCTTAAAAATTATTTAAAAAAATGTTGGGAAAGGGTTTTCCAGGTAGTAGGCACTGAAAATGTTTTCCATGTGAAACTGGAACAAAGAATTTGATTAGTTAAGATAACGATGATAACCATACAGTCATTTGGCAAAGGAGTACAATTATCAGCCATGACAATTTAGTTACCAGGGGATGTTGAGACAGTAACCATGTAATCTGACTGGCTGAGAGTCTACGAACAGTATAACTCATAATTCACTTTATGAAATGCACAGTAAAAATGCTGACACCTGATTAGATGATGGCAGTTTCAGTTGTGACAATATCACTGTATTCACTACGGCCTTAAATAAGTGCCTACCAATAGCCTCTTTACTTGTAAACACTCCATCACTTCTCCCTAGCACTTGCTGCCCTCACTAAACCTGACCATCTTGAAAACACTGCCCTGTGGGCTCCACTGTTGTTATCCACCTGCCTCCATGTTAGAATCAACAAGAAATCTTGTTAGAAATATTAGAACAAGAAATCTTGGAGAGGCGAAGGTCCTTGGCGAGTTCATCCTTGAAAGTTGAAGGATCCATAGACTGGACCTTTGCCTCCAACCTGGCCATGGTCGCTTTTTGGTGGGACACCTTATGGGCCACGTAACTGAGGGAGCAGAGCGCGCACGTGGCCAAAGAACAGACTTTTTTGCCAAATTGGTCCATCTGCCTCGACTCCTTATCTGGAGGAGTAGTGCTCAAGTGTTTAGGCACAGCAGAGCGATTATGAGCCGCTGAAATGACCACGGAGTCTGCCTTCGGATGGGTCTTCAAAAAAGGAGCATCCATAGGCACCCGGTAAAGCCTGTCCGCCCGCTTGGGGACAGCCGGGATAGAGTGAGGCATCTGCCAGACGGTGGTGGTGAGGTCTTGGTGGGGGGGTCATCCACGGAGGAACTGGGACTGGAGACAGGGACTCCAAATCGAGGTGCTCCACGAGATGCTGTCTCATTGGGTCCTGTTCCTCTGACTCCCAATCGAAATAATCTCTGAGGGCCCTCAAGAGATCCAAGAAGGAAGGATCCTCAGGTGGAGATTTCAGTGAGGTCTTGCCCCTCGGCACAGGTTCCGCCACGATTTCCTCCTCCAAAGAGTCCTCTCTCCCATCAGAACTATCGTTGGCCTCCTCCACTGGACGTCGTTCAAAGCGAGAGAGGGGGGAACGTCCAGTCGAGTCTTCCCCGAGAGGTGGACAGTCGGACCCGAACTGCTCAGGGAAGGGGACCTATGAAGTGGCGGCGGTGGAAGTCCTGCTTCTAGGTCCAGAACCGACTCAGACCTCGCTCCCTGCCACCAAGACTGTAAGAAAGACTTGAAATCCAGCATAGCCGGAGGGGGTGGAGGAGGAGTTGGTTGAGGCTGGGGGAGGAGGTGGAGGGGGAACAACAACTGGCGGAGGGTAATACCCATGCGGACCCACGTAATGGGTATATGGATGATAACCCTGATAAAACTGTCCCACTGGACTCCATCCAGGAGTGGGAACCTCCAGGTAAGGATCCCCAGGATACCCATGTGGGTAATGGGGGACAGTGAGGGGAGACGGTTATAGAACCCCGTTGTCAGCCCTGACGTCGGGGGAACCCATGTCAGACCTGCTGTAGTATATATTAAATTAGGGTCCGGTGTCGGAACAGTCCATGTTATAGGGACCGACGTCGGCACCGGCGCCACCCGATCCAGCATCGGAGGGGCCGGGGTCAGCACCGGACACAGGGTTTCAGAGGTAGGAGTCGGGTCCGGCGTCGACAGAATAGGCCTGAACACCGGGCCATGGGGTCGGGACTGTTGTAGGGACCGGCGGCGCTGGAGGTCCCGGCGTCGGGACTGCTGTGGTAACAGGCGGCGTTGGAGTCGCCAGCGGTCCTGGCGTCAGAACTGTACTGACTGGCGGCGCTGGAAGTGCCCACAGACCGTCCTTGGGCTGAGGAAGGGCCTCCAAAGAAAGGCCATCTGGCCGAGAAGGAGGAGCCACCTGACCTTGGTCCCCAGTGGGGGAGCGCGGGGAAGAACCCCCCAAAATTGGCTGGTTCACCAGCGACCCCATCAGCCTCGACGGACGTGTCTAAAGTAGAATGAGAGGACACAGGCGAGGGAAGAACAATAGGGAGCGGGGCTAACTCCCTACGGTCCTGCCGGATGTCGGTAGTAGCGCCAGAAGGCCCAGACAGGGGAACCGAGCCCGTGCGGTCATCGGAGACGGCCGGCATAGCGGGCGTGGTCGGGCGATCGGGGAGAGAAACCCCGACCGACTTAACGACCGAGGCCGGGCGACTGCCCCCAGCTGGGGGAGTCAACTTAATGGCCACCAGGTGGTCTCTGGATGAGCCGGAGGCCGATTTACCGGCTAGTGCAGCGCGGTCGCCGGAAGAGCCGGCGGCCGACTTATCTGCATGAAATGTTTCCTTACCTGGGTGCTTCGACGGTGGCTGGGCCTTGCTAGTAGAGGGCCTGACGTTGTCCGCGGAGCGAGCCCGCTCCCTCGTCTTCTCCTTGTGTTTCTTAGGGGAAGATTTGTCGGACGAGTCCCTAAGCTTGTCCATCTTCTTCTCAAGCAAAAGTAGACGGGCCTTGAGAAGATGGGCCTCTGACGCCTGCTGTCTCCGCTTTTTGGTAGCGTGATTGAAGGACTGACAGTCGGGGCAGGACGAGACTGGATGGTCTGGGCCTAGGCAGATGACGCACGTAAAATGCCCATCTTTGTGCGGTATCTGAGTGCCACACTTGGAGCACTTCTTCTTTGGAGAAGACGTACCTAAATAAACTAAAAGAGGAAATAGCGAGTTTTGTAGAAAACCACGCGAAAAACACTTTCCGACGGACGCTGAATGGAGTCTGCGAAGCGACTAGCACGAGGTGACAGCGGGAAAGAACTGGAGGGCGGGCGTGGGAACCGCCCACTATGTACCGTCATGCTGAGGTCGGTCACGTGATGTCGGGTGGGCGGTCCCCCCACCAGGGATTGCGAGAAAAGTCTGCCATGCGGCCTGACGTCGGGCGACGTCAGTCCTACTTGTGATGACCTACTGAAGGAACCCTCTCGAAGTAAGATCTCATAATTCACTTTATGAAATGCACAGTAAAAATGTTGACACCTGATTAGATGATGGCAGTTTCAGTTGTGACGATATCAGTGTATATCACTGCGGCCTTAAACAAGTGCCTACCAATAGCCTCCTTACTTGTAAACATCCCATCACTTCTCCCTAGCACTTGCTGCCCTCACTAAACCTGACCGTCTTCAAAACACTGCCCTGTGGGCTCCGCTCTTGTTATCCACCTATCTCCATGTTAATATAAATTTGACTCTGTTTTTTTTAATTCACTGTACTTCCTGCCCCCTTCATCCTCACCTTCCCCCACTGGTCCTGCCGCTCCACCCTGCCCTGTCACCTACCTTCACTGGGACTTAACTCCCCTCTATGGTCCCCCAAGTGAATGGCTGCCAGGGGTCGGGCCCCTACTGCCCCGAACAGAGCTGTAGTGTTGATCTTGGAGCGGAGAGCCCAGTCTGCGGTACAGGGCCTGCGGAGGGCAGATTGCATCTTGCTTTCCTGCTTAGTCAAGACGTTTTTCAGTTTTCTTGTCCCCACCCACGGAGGTCGGGGGAAGACCTGGAGGATGCACTGTCCATCATGCCGCCAACGTCCTTCCTCCCTCAACCCTTGGCTTCATCTTGCACAGTCACCTATGGTCAGGACGCCCCCCAAGACGACTCCTGTTTGAGTCGAAGCGCTGGAAACTAGCATATTCGAGCAGAAGACTTTGTACAAGTGGGCTGCAGAAATTCAAGTTTGTATTATCAAATGTTCATGTGGCTGTGTTTGCCAATGTGTGTTGAGCGCATTCATGCTTGAGTAAAGGTTTCTGGTATAACAGCTGTGAGCAGTTCTGCCTGTTTGTTGCCAGGCAGTGTCACAGTTTGGGATTCATTGTGTCGGGGCTAGTCGGCCCTGCTGTAGCACCCAGCCCTGCACCTGGACTCACAGCACCAGTGCACCAGTTTCTGTGATGGATAAATATCAAACTAGTCTGTTACACTAAAGCTGCAATTTGTGGGATTTAAAACTTGAGGCAAAGCTCAACAGTCACCAGTAAGAGTTACTTAAAAGTTCACCATTCACCAATGCTCCTCGAACCCTGTACCTCCTAACCACAGTGGACATGCTGTGCAAAATGCCAGATGTGCAGTGCAGGCTGTCACCCTGTAATGATGTAAAGCTCTCTCGTGTGAATGGCGGTCGCAAACCGTGCAGGTGGAGAGCCAGGTGAGAGGCACATATGGATGCGTAACACCCAGGTATGTGTAAACGTGCCTATAGCATCATTCACAGCAAACAATACCTTGCCCAGTCTTCCACTGAAAACTCTTACCTTCGCTTCATTATTCCCCCCCACCTCCGGGTTCCTAATCTTGTGCTTCACCCACTAGCAGCGGGGCAGATTTGAACCACTGAGCAGTTGATAAGCAAGCTGTTCCCCTTGATAGATGAGCTACAGGGCCCAAGGCATTGGTCTGTCAAGTGTTTATAAATGGTCTTAAATGGGTAAAGACATCAAAGGAGATACATAATTAACCTGTGATCATCACTTCAAATGCCAAAGGTCACACAGAACTGTCTGAAATCACTCAAACTGTTTGTCTCTCAAGGTCCAAGTGAGTTTGCGGATACTGATCTCTGACCTCTAAAACTAAAGCTCAACTGTCGCAGTTTGTGTCCCCAGAATTACGGAGCACCCACTGCAGCCTTACTACCTTGGAGTGCGATTCTGTCAGAGTGCAGAAGCTAAGGAGGGTTGAGCGTGGTCTGAAGTTGGATGGGAGACTTCCAACAAACGGCAGGTGCTGCAGGATGTGGTCTTGGTAGTTCAGTAGTGGGTGCTCTCCAGTTGCTTTTAAGTAACCATACTGGTGCCCCAGCATGGTGTTAAGGGACACTGCTGTCATGAGGGGTCATCTTTTGGAAGAGACGTTAAACTGAGGTCCCATCTGCTTGTTCTGGCGATTGTTAGCTGGATGTGAAAGATCCCATGGCACTTCTCAAACGGGAGTGGGTGAATTTCCCTGGTTTCCTGGTGAAATTTTTCCCAGTTCACTAAAAATACCACCAGCAGCTTAACCTAGTTCAATATCAGTAAGTACTTCCTGGATTACCCATTATCGCCACCACGAGAGCAAGGCCAGACACAAAACATTTTCGAGTCCTACTGTCCTACTTGACCAAAAGAAATTTTAAAAAGACCTGGTTTGGAACAAAAAAGTGCCAGGTTTTGAAGGAAGTGGCTGTATGTTTGAGAATGTTTGAGAAAATAAAGGAATTTCTTCCTTCCTTGTTTCCTTCCTGCCTGTCATGTTTTTGGTTGAGTTTTTATAAAATGACACAGAAAAATGACATAAAATGACTGTCTCACTAATAAACATTCCAACTAATTACCCCGTCAAAAAAATCTCTGATTTTAAACAAAAAGTCTCTCTACCTTTAGTTGGCAAAAAAAACAAAAAAACAAACTACAATACAGTGAAAGTAATTATGATTAATAATCCCACTTATCAGGTTCATTTAAAGGGCAAGTGATGACCTGTGGGCAGGGAGTTCATGACAAGAAGCTGTCTGCCCTGTGGACCTAACTCAGCCAGTATTTTAATGTTTTTAGCCACGCGTAAGATTTATAAAGTGGTCGGCAACACTTTCTAGTCTGCACAAGCCACCAATCACACAGTGTAGCCCCGTCCCTAAAATCTGTGTTATTATGATGTGAAAGTTGGGAAGGGGCTTCAATGCTACCAGTAGGTATATTGCATAACTGGGGGCAGCGCCAGCCTTTATACATACTAATCTTCATTTGCAGGTGTTAACATGTACATGTTAAAGGGGTTGTATAAACTGGCCCGTCAGTGCAACAGTTGGATTTCCACTTGCGACGCCCAGGTTCAGAAGCGGACTCAGGTCGCTGGACGGTCAGCCGGGGGAGAAGACTTGAGGGTCCCAGGGACTGCTCGCCTTCTCCGAGCAGGAGGGAGGGAGGGGATCGAGGCCCATAGTTGGCCTGACCCCAGGAGGAGGCCCAAGGTACAGCAAGTCCTGCAGTTAGTGAGGTGGGGGGGGTGGTGCCAGGGGAGCTGTGTGGTGGACATCGGTGCCTAACGCCTTGACGTCAGAGTGCAACACCACACAAGAAAGAAAAACAGAGGAAAAGTACCGCCAGAGCAACAGGTAGGCGGAGCACCAGTACTGTCCCTGATCGCGACTGCCTGCCTGACCACCGGGGGACCTGACGAAATTCAGAGACATCACAGTGTAAGGGCCCTGCCCTGTACCTGCCTGGGGGGGTATAACCACAGCTCCATGGGAGAACCCCCAGGAATTCAGGTAAGGCAAGTCATGGGGTAGTACCAGGTGTGTCCCAAAGAAGCAGAGCTCCAGGGTGGGAAGAGGACAAAAATAGAACGTTAAAAAAAAAAGAAAAGAAGTATGCATAAAGGCCCATCGTGCCCCAGTCACACTATTTACCAATTAGTAACAGCCCCCTTCACTACTCTTCATCAATATAACACACATTTTAGGGGTAGGGCTACAGTTCAAAGTGAGCATCTCAGCCTAACTAGGAAGCTTTGCCGATCAGTTTGCAAGTAAAATAACTCAATAATGCATGGATAAAAAAATTACAAATACTGGCTGAGGAAGGTCCTTGGGCAGACAGCTTCTTGTTGTGAGCTGCCTGCCCTGAGGCAATACCAGTGTCAGCAGCTCAAGGTACAACACACACAACACATCAGATGCATAGGATTTGGGCCCATAAGTACAATTACTGTCATGGCTTAATACTTATGTAAACTTTACCTTAGGCTATACTGTGCCATCTACCCCTACTTTCTACTAAACCATCATCTCTACACTGTACTGTGCCATCTACCCTGTACTGTACTGTGCCATCTACCCCGTGTTGTACTAAGCCATCCATCCCTACATTGTACTGTGCCATCTACCCCATACTGTACTGTGCCATCTACCCCATGTTGTACTAAACCATCCATCCCTACATTGTACTGTGCCATCTACCCCGTGTTGTACTAAGCCATCCATCCCTATGTTGTACTGTTCCATCTACCGCTACGTTGTACTAAACCATCCATTCCTGCGTAGTGCTGTGCCATCTACCCATACATTGTACTCTTCCATCTACCCTTACAATGTACTGTGCCATTTACCCATGCAGTACTCTTCCATCTACCTGTACACTGTGCTGTGCCATCTACCCCTATACTGTACCATGCCATCTACCCATACACTGTACACTGTCATCTACCTGTACATTGTACTGTGCCATCTACCCCTATACTGTACCATGTCATCTACTCATACACTGTGCACCGTCATCTACCTGTACATTGTACTGTGCCATCTACCCCATACTGTACCGTGCCATCTACCCATACACTGTACACCATCATCTACCTGTACATTGTACTGTGCCATCTACCCATACACTGTACACCATCATCTACCTGTACATTCTACTGTGCCATCTACCCCTATACTGTACCATGCCATCTACCCATACACTGTCATCTACCTGTACATTGTACTGCGCCATCTACCCCTATACTGTACCATGCCATCTACCCATACACTGTACACTGTCATCTACCTGTACATTGTACTGTGCCATCTACCCCATACTGTACCGTGCCATCTACCCATACACTGTACACTGTCATCTACCTGTACATTGTACTGTGCCATCTACCCCTATACTGTACCATGCCATCTACCCATACACTGTCATCTACCTGTACATTGTACTGCGCCATCTACCCCTATACTGTACCATGCCATCTACCCATACACTGTACACTGTCATCTACCTGTACATTGTACTGTGCCATCTACCCCATACTGTACCGTGCCATCTACCCATACACTGTACAGTCATCTACCTATACATTGTACTGTACCATCTACCTCTACACTGTACCGTGCCATCTACCCATACACTGTACACTGTCATCTACCTGGACATTGCACTGTGCTCTCTACCCCATACTGTACCGTGCCATCTACCCATACACTGTACACTGTCATCTACCTGTACATTGTACTGTGCTCTCTACCCTATACTGTACCGTGCCATCTACCCATACACTGTACACTGTCATCTACCTGTACATTGTACTGTGCCATCTACCCCTATACTGTACCATGCCATCTACCCATACACTGTACACTGTCATCTACCTGTACATTGTACTGTGCCATCTACCCCTATACTGTACCGTGCCATCTACCCATACACTGTATACCGTCATCTACCTGCACATTGTACTGTATCATCTACCCCATACTGTACCGTACCATCTACCCATACACTGTACACTGTCATCTACCTGTACATTGTACTGTGCCATCTACCCCTATACTGTACCGTGCCATCTACCCATACACTGTACACTGTCATCTACCAGTACATTGTACTGTGCCATCTATCCCTGTACTGTACCGTGCCATCTACCCATACACTGTACACAGTCATCTACCTGTACATTGTACTGTGCCATCTACCCCTATACTGTACCATGCCATCTACCCATACACTGTACACCGTCATCTACCTGTACATTGTACTGTGCCATCTACCCCTATACTGTACCATGCCATCTACCCATACACTGTACACTGTCACCTACCTGTACATTGTACTGTGCCATCTACTCATACACTGTACACTGTCATCTACCTGTACATTGTACTGTGCCATCTACTCATACATTGTACTGTGCAGTATACCAGTATGTTGTACTGTGCCATCTATCTTTACGTTGTACTGTACCATCTATCTTTAAGTTGTACTATGCCATCTACCCATATAGTCTTTGAAATGCTCTACCCCGCCGGTTATGGGAGTACACCTCCGTGGAGGAATTTGAGAGGGGCCTAAAAACTTCTTGTTATCAAACTGTTTTTTCGGAATTTTGACTGTGTTTTAGTGGCTGATTAGACTGTAGTTTTATCTGTGTTTTACATTAAATTATAATGCTTGATTTGTATTACCTGTTTGTACAGCACCTTGAAAATTAAATGGCGCTTTAAAAATAAAATTATTTATTATTATTATTACTGTACGGCGCCATCTACCATTACATTGTACTGCGCCATCTACCCGTACCTTGTACTGTGCCATATACCCTTATGTTGTACTGTGACATCTACTCTTACAATGTACTGTGCCATCTACCTGTACACTGTACAGTGTCATCAGCCCTTACCATCCACCCTTAACTTGTAGTGTGCCATCTACCCTTAACTTGTAGTGTGCCATCCACTCTTAACTTGTAGTGTGCCATCCACCCTTAACTTGTAGTGTGCCATCCACCCTTAAGTTGTAGTGTGCCATCCACCTTTAACTTGTAGTGTGCCATACACCCTTAAATTGTAGTGCGTTATCCATCCTTAAGTTGTAGTATGCCATCTACCCTTAAGTTGTAGTGTGCCATCCACCTTTAACTTGTAGTGTGCCATCCACCCTTAAGTTGTAGTGTGCCATCCACCTTTAACTCGTAGTGTGCCATACACCCTTAAATTGTAGTGCGTTATCCATCCTTAAGTTGTAGTATGCCATCTACCCTTAAGCTGTAGTGTGCCATCCACCTTTAACTTGTAGTGTGCCATACACCCTTAAATTGTAGTGCGTTATCCATCCTTAAGTTGTAGTATGCCATCTACCCTTAAGTTGTAGTGTGCCATCCACCCTTATGTTGTAGTATGTTATCCACCCTTAACTTGTAGTGTGCCATCTACCCTTAAATTTTAGTGTGCCATCTACCCTTAAATTTTAGTGCGCCATCCACCCTGAAGTTGTAGTGTGCCATCTACCCTTAACTTGTAGTGTGCCATCCACCCTTAACTTGTAGTGTGCCATCTACCCCTATGTTGTAGTGTGCCATCCATCCTTAAGTTGTAGTGTGCCATTCACCCTTAAGTTGTAGTGTGCCATCCACCCTTAACTTGTAGTGTGCCATCCATCCCTAACTTGTAGTGTGCCATCCATCCTTAAGTTGTAATGTGCCATCCACCCTTATGTTGTAGTGTGCCATCCACCCTTAAGTTGTAGTGCGCTATCCATCCTTAAGTTGTAGTGCGCCATCTACCCTTAACTTGTAGTGTGCCATCTACTCTTAAGTTGTAGTGTGCCATCCACCCTTAACTTGTAGTGTGCCATCCACCCTTAAGTTGTAGTGTGCCATCCACCCTTAACTTGTAGTGTGCCATCCACCCTTAAGTTGTAGTGTGGCATCCACACTTAAGTTGTAATGTGCCATCCATCCTTAAGCTGTAGTGTGCCATCTACCCTTAAGTTGTAGTGTACCATCCACCCTTAAGTTGTAGTGTGCCATCCACCCTTAAGTTGAAGTGTGCCATCTACCCTTATGTTGTAGTGTGGCATCCATCCTTAAGTTGTAGTGTGCCATCTACCCTTAAGTTGTAGTGTGGCATCCACCCTTAACTTGTAGTGTGCCATCCATCCTTAAGTTGTAGTGTGCCATCTACCCTTAAGTTGTAGTGTGCCATCCATTCTTAAGTTGTAGTGTGCCATCTACCCTTAAGTTGAAGTGTGGCATCCACCCTTAAGTTGTAGTGTGCCATCTACCCTTAAGCTGTAGTGTGCCATCTACCCTTAAGTTGTAGTGTGCCATCTTCCCTTAAATGTTAGTGTGCCATCTACCCTTAAATTTTAGTGTGCCATCCACCCTTAAGTTGTAGTGTGCCATCTACCCCATGTTGTAGTGTGCCATCCACCCTTAAGTTGTAGTGTGCCATCCACCCTTAACTTGTAGTGTGCCATCCACCCGTAAGTTGTAGTGTGCCATCCACCCTTAATTTGTAGTGCGCCATCCACCCTGAAGTTGTAGTGTGCCATCTACCCCTATGTTGTAGTGTGCCATCTACCCCTATGTTGTAGTGTGCCATCTACCCTTATGTTGTGGTGTGCCATCCATCCTTAAGTTGTAGTGTGCCATCCATCCTTAACTTGCAGTGTGCCATCCATCCTTAACTTGCAGTGTGCCATCCACTCTTAAGTTGTAGTGTGCCATCTACCCTTAACTTGTAGTATGCCATCCATCCCTAACTTGTAGTGTGCCATCCATCCCTAACTTGTAGTGTGCCATCCATCCTTAAGTTGTAGCGTGCCATCCATCCTTATGTTGTAGTGTGCCATCCACCCTTAAGTTGTAGTGTGCCATCCACTCTTAAGTTGTAGTGCGCTATCCATCCTTAAGTTGTAGTGTGCCATCCACCCTTAACTTGTAGTGTGCCATCCACCCTTAAGTTGTAGTGTGGCATCCACACTTAAGTTGTAATGTGCCATCCATCCTTAAGTTGTAATGTGCCATCCATCCTTAAGTTGTAGTGTGCCATCTACCCTTAAGTTGTAGTGTGCCATCCACCCTTAAGTTGTAGTGTGCCATCCACCCTTAAGTTGTAATGTGCCATCCATCCTTAAGTTGAAGTGTGCCATCTACCCTTGTGTTGTAATGTGGCATCCATCCTTAAGTTGTAGTGTGCCATCTACCCTTAAGTTGTAGTGTGGCATCCACCCTTAACTTGTAGTGTGCCATCCATCCTTAAGTTGTAGTGTGCCATCTACCCTTAAGTTGTAGTGTGCCATCCATTCTTAAGTTGTAGTGTGCCATCTACCCTTAAGTTGAAGTGTGGCATCCACCCTTAAGTTGTAGTGTGCCATCTACCCTTAAGTTGTAGTGTGCCATCCATCCTTAAGTTGTAGTGTGCCATCTACCCTTAAGTTGTAGTGGGGCATCCGCCCTTAAGTTGTAGTGTGCCATCTACCTTTATGTTGCAGTGTGCCAGCCACCCTCTTACGTTGTACTGTACTATCTACCCTTACGTTGTACTGTGCCATTTACCATTATACTGTACTGCACCATCTACCCGTACATTGTACTGTGCTATCTACCTGTATGTTGTGTTGTGCTGTACCATCCCATCCACCCTTACATCGTACTGTGCCATCTACCTGTACATTGTACTGTGCCACCTACACAAAAGTCATACTGTGCTTTCTACCAATACGTCATCCTTTGCCATCTACACATAGGATGCACTGCACTATCTACCTATACATTGTACTGTGCCATATACCCCTATGTTGTACTGTACTGGCTACTGATAGATAGTACTGTGCCCATCCACCCATGCGTTGTACTGTGCCATGTACACATATACTGCACTGTGTCATCTACTTGTACACTGTGCTATAACATCTACCCTTACGTGGTACTGTGTCACCTACCCCTACACTGCACCGTACCATCTACCGATGGACTGCACTGCACTCATCTACCCATATGTTATAATGTGCCTTCTACACATGCCTTGTACTGTGCCATCTACCCATTCACTGTACTGTGCCATCTACCCTTACGTCGTACTGTACCAGTTACCAGTACATTGTACTTTGCCATCCACTGGTACACTGTACTGTGCCATCTACACCACGTCATACTATGCCATCTACCCACACATTATGTGCCTTCTACCCTTACACTGTTCTGTGCAATCTAGTCATACATTGTACTGGGCCATCAACCTTTAAAAAGGAATTAACACTAATCAAATGGCTTGGTTCCACCAAGATTCACTGGTAAAAGCAAGTCTAATGTAAGTTCTTCCTCCTGTGTGTGTGTCTCACTTGCTCTCTGTCCTCTCACTCATATATATTCCTGAAATGCTAATGGCAGGGAAAGATTAAAGCAGCTACTGAAATGAAGTGATGGGTATTATCCATCACTTTAAATCCATACACTTAGTGTGAAGCAGCAGGAGGTTTCATATAGGATATTACATCATGCTCTCTGAGTAAGATAACCTTGTGCAACCCATATATCTCCCCCCCTCCCCCAATATTTTACTGGGCTTGCATCTTTTTTACTTAACCCTGCAAATACCTTGCTTTGCTATGGATTTAAAATTAAAAATACCTCCAGCACAGCAGTAGGGCTACCGCTTGTACTCCAGAAACCAGAGTTCAGGAACAAGTTCAGGCCATCAGGGGCCAGCTGGGGAGAGAGGACTGAACATCCCAGTTGATGCTCTCCTCCTGTGGGGAGGGTTGCGTGTCAAGCTGCGATACTGTCACCTGGGTGGCCACAGCTGGCAATGCAGTTGGGGACAACCAAGGGGAGGGCGGGTGCCTCTTGACATTGGTGGGATGGTATGTTTGGCTTGCACATGTCTACTATGAAGTCTCCGCTGAGACATCCTGTGGACTGAGAGGAAATGGAGCCAAATCCCCAGCGCAGTGGCAGAATCCAGGTTTCTGTTGTACATTCAGGCCAGGCTCCTTTCCTGTGAGTGCACTCACAACAACAAGAAAGCTGGAGTGGTCCCCCCTCTCTCCTGTTCAGAGGCACAAACAGATAATGGAGCAATGGCAGGTAGGAGGGTGACAGCCTATGGTTGAGTGGTGGACAAAAATGGGAGCCTGACATGTGCCTGGCTGGAGTTCAGAGGCAGAAATATTAAGTAAAAAGAAATAAAATCTAAAACAAAAATCCTCAGATTTACTAAAGTGCAGAGTGACTGAAAATGTCCGGATACAGCTCTGTCTGGGACTCAGCTGATGCCGCAGGTCACAGGGATAGATCAGGAGTTCCAGAGGTAACTTTAGGGTCTTTCTGTTGTTGAACAGCTAACATATACCACAAAGAACAGCGATTAATCAAGAAGTCCCATTCTGGCAAGCTCTGTTTTATTATAATGCCCACAGGGAAATTGAAAATCCGAACCACAGCTGAAGGTGTTTAATTCACTCCATAGGTTTACACCCATGCTGTGTTTTCATGTTTCCGTTTTTGTGTGGTATATAGTTCACACACAAGAGCTACAGAGCATTGTGGGTGGCCTGCCGCTACCACTGATGCATCTTTGTTTTCTCTACTGTTGTTTTTCTAACTGCACATTCTCGCATCCCCTTCCTCAGAAACTCCAGCTACTATCCAGGTCCATCTTCGACTGACCCATCTGCTGCTGGCTGATTTCCCACAGTCCACTGCTCTGTGGCAGGGGTATTTAACAGGGCTGTGCACAGCCCGAATGTCATTTTCTGATGCACTACAAAGCATCATTAATGACACTACTGCCCCACCACTCTTCTAACTGCATGACCACTTGCTCCAACTGTTAACTACACAGGCAGTATACAAAGCAGGCTGGGTGGGGGTGCACAGGTGAGAGGGGGGCAGACAGATTAGCCAGGATTGATCGCTACTAGCCCTTCTCCCCCAAAATCAAGGTAAGAGGTCAGAGGATCTACAGTAAGAACATATGGGGCGGATTTTCCAAAACCACAGAGACTGCTGTAAGAACAGGGTGTGCCAAAGAGGCCAGCACACGGGCTTCTTCACCCAATCTTACGAGAGATTTTTCTATGTGGCAATTAATGCAAGCTAGACCATCTTTTTCTGGTCTTGCTGCGTCTATTCTGGGGACTGTTTTCACGGAGCTTGCGGCCAAGATTTTTGGCACAAGCTGCCGTAAAGATGGTAAACTGTCACAACTGCGCCTAATTTTGAAAATCAGTGCACTTACGACAAAGGGGCATGACGGACAGAAAGGGTTTTATGCAGGGCATGCCACCCTTTGAAAATCCGGCTGATGGTTTTGATAAACTGTGGTGTGCGTGTGCGCGCGTTTGTAGAAAAGACAAGACTGACTCCTGCCACAGTGCCAGCAGCCGACAATCTGGAAGCTTAGTTTTTCTATCTCTAGTGCACCAAGAAAGGGGGCGTTGAGTTTGAAAAGATTCAAATGGGGGTGGGAGTGTGACCAGATTTATCCTGGCAACCAGATTAAGGGGATAGGCTTATTGTTATGTTTTCTTTTCCCCCCACCTTTCAAGCCAAGTAACAAATAATGGATACCCGAATATTTGGGTTCCCGAATATATTCTCTGGCCTGAAAATCTGCAAACGGGGTATTCGCACAGCCCTACTTTAACTGTTAATATCCAGTGGCAGGCAGTGGGCTAAATGGTAGGGCTCAAGTCGTCTCTCACTCAGTCCATAGTGCTCATGCAGTTACCTGGAGCCTCACACACAAGCAGCTTCCCCTGTGGCCAGAAGGATACCTTCCAAGACCTTACCGCAAGAGTTGCTATAGAGATGGAGCATCAACCTACCAAATCGAGAACGCTGCTCTGCTTCGGCAGCACTTCCTGATCTCTGGCTGACCGTTTTCCCGCACCTGGGCTCACTGCCAAACCAAGGATGCCAGCATGGGAGCACGACTCACTAGCATCGAGCAGTGCCACATGCATCTGTTTTAATCCCTCTTCCTCCCTTAACTCCCAATTCCAGTCTACAGCAACAGTCTTTAACAAATACACACTCTGACTTGACAGTGGCTACTCTGCAGGCAGCAGGAAGTATCCAGAGAGACAGAAAGTGGCAGCAGTGTTTCAGCATCCCCACCTCTCAGTGTGGCCAGACTGGATTAGCTCCCAGGGCATCCACTTTGCTCTGTCTGCAGCGGAGCTGGAGTTGCTCACCGCTCTCACCAGTGAACACAGGAAGTGTAAATGTGCCTCATGCGTATCACACCTGCACCCCCTTCTAAAAAAGGTTATAGAGAAAAGGCTGTCATGAACTGTTCATAATCCTTCCTCCAATCCCACCTCCCACCCACTCTCCACCCTCCCCCAGTCCTCCCCCCTTCCCACCTGTTCTAGTCTCCTTCCTTCTCCCTCCCTTAACCTGACGTTCCTCCACCGTTCCATCCTGTCTCTTCCTCGTTTTTCCACCACCTCCCTCCACGGCTAAGGGATTTTTGTCCTACCCTATTCTTGGTCTTCATACCCTGCTTCTTATCCTTGCTGGTGATGTGGAACTCAACCCTGGTCCCCACCCCCAACCCCACACACACACTGTTCATCGAGGCCTTAGTGTTTTCCACATCAATCATAGCAGCCTCCTCCCTAAACTGGATCTCCTCACTGTATATGTCTCTCGTAACTCTCCAGACCTCCTCTATATCACAGAATCCTGGCTGTTTTCCAGGATTCCCGATTCCAGCTTGGCCATTCCAGACTACCACCTGATGGCTCCTGCCATCACCTCTCCCCTTACTCACCTCCTAAATCTCTCCTCTACCCTCTGCACTGTCCCTCACTCTTGGGAGATTGCCACGGTTCTTCCCCGTCCACAAAGGGGGTGATCCCTCCACTTCTGGCAACTTCCGCCCTATCTCCCTCCGCCCTCCGCTTGTGAAGCTGCAAGTGAAACTAGTCTACTCATGGCTTGCAGGCTTCCCCCACTCCTGCAACTTCCTCTCTGGCCACAGCCTCTGATTCGGTATCCTACTTACTCTTCCTGGATAAGCCGAGCTTTCTTGGCCTCTCAGCCCCCACTGTCAACTGGTTCTGTCCCTACTTCTCTGACCATCAACAGTCAGTACCCTCCCTATCTGGGCTGGAGTCCTGTAGGGCTCCATTCTGGTCCAGTCTTCTTCTCCATCTTCCTAAACGACCTCCACTCCAACTGTGCCAACTTGCATATTCACATGTATGCAGATGACACAGTTCTCTACACCTCCAGTCCCTTGACTGCATCTCTGGAAGTCTCACTTCAACAAGGCTTTCAGAATGTTCTGTGCTGGCTCCGATCCTTCCAACTCTGGGTCAACACAAAAAAAAAAACCTGTCTATGACCTCTGGCACGAGCCAGTAGCTGGCCCAGGTCACTTCCATTCATGTCTTCGCCATGCTGGATGGAACGCCGCTTTAAGCGGTCCCAACTTTGAAGTACCTCGGTGTGTGGTTGGATAGCAGGCTTGACTTCGCTGCCCACACTGATGCTATCCATGCCAAACTCCGCCTCAAGCTCAGTGCCTGGTACCACAATAAGGACTGCCTTTCTCCCCAGGCCTCCGGGGAACTGATCACCAAAATGGTTCTCCCAGTTTTCGACTATGCAGATGTGGTTTATGGCACCGCCCTCTCCACCTCTCTTGCCAAAATGGACACCCTCAGCAACACCTTCTGCCACTTTGCTACTAACTCACCCTGTTGTACCCACCACTGCTTCCTTTACTGCTCCCTATCCATCCCCCTTCCCCTTGCATTGCAGTCCCACTGTCTCTAAATACTGGTTTGGGTCCCTCCCCCACATAATTATCCCACCTCCTCTCCCCCACCCCCTCCCTCCTCCTCCTCCTACTACTCCCTGTGCTCAAGAGACCCATGTACATTCTCCCTTCCCCACCCACACTCTTCAGCCTTGAAATCTGCTTTCTCATACCCCTTCCCCTCCTCTGGAACCAGCAACCTCCTCCATCCATCTCTCTCCCCCTCCCTTCCCGCCCCATCAGATAGAAACACAGATTTTGACGGCAGATAAGGACAGCCCACCCAGTCTGCCCATTCCCCTACCTATTGGATAAGCTGCAGATCCTAGTTAACCGCAGCCTACTTCTTCCTACCCCCCACCCCTAGAATTGCCTTATGACTGTCCCATGCATGCTTGATTCCACCACTGTTTTTGACTCCACAACCTCCTCCGAAGGCCGTTCCATGCATCCACAACCTCTCTGTGAAAAAATACTTTCTTAAATTACCTCTGAGCCGCCCCTTCTATCTTTAATTTGCCCCTTGTTCTTGCACACCTCTTTTTGAAAGATGCTACCCTCTTGGACTTTGTTGATTCCCTTGAGATACTTGAAAGTTTCTATCATGTCCCCCTCTCCCCTCCTTTCCTCGAGGCTATACATATTCAGCTCCTTAGTCTCTCTTCATTGTCTTCCGGTGAAGACCCTGCACCATTTTAGTTGCCCTCCTCTGGACAGCCTCCATCCTGTCTATGTCCTTGGGAGACTGGGTCTCCCAGAACTGCACGCAGTACTCCAGATGGGGTCTCACCAACTGTCTGTACAGAGGGATAATAACTTCCTGTTTTCTACTGGTGATGCCTCTTCCTATACATCCCAGTATCTACCCAGCCCTCCTTACTGCCCTTTCACATTGCTTGCCCACCTTTAGGTCATCTGATATGACTATCCCCAGGTCCCTTTCCATTTTTGTTGTTAGTATCTCAACCCCATAATGTACTCTTCCCCTGGGTTTTTGTTTCCCAGGTGCATTACCTTGCACTTCTTAGCATTGAATCTAAGCTGCCATACATTTGACCATTCCTCTAACCTTGCCAAGTCCCTTCTCATCCTTTCCACCCCACCTTGTGCATCAACTCTATTGCAGATCTTTGTGGCATCTGCAAAGAAACATACTTTTCCTTCCAGTCCCTCTGCAATGTCGTTTATAAAGACATTGAAGAGGACCGATCTAATACTGAACCCTCGGTACGCCCACTAGTAACCCCTTTCTTCAGAGTGGACTCCATTTACTATTACTCTCTCTGTCCTATTCTCCAGCCAATTCTTTACCCAGGCTGTCATCTTGGGACCCACTCCCAGGCTGGCTAACTTGTATATTAATCTTTGTGTGGGACTGTGTCAAATGCCTTGCTAAAAGTCTAGGTAGGCCATGTCCACAGCCCCTCCCTGATCTACTACTTTAGTCACCCAGTCAAAGAAATCTATCAGATTTGTCTGGCATGACCTTCCAGCTGTGAATCCATGCTGCCTTGGGTCCTGAGCCCTCTGGCCTCTAGATACTCAACAATTCTTTCCTTCAGAAGTGATTCCATCATTTTCCCTACCGCTGAGGTTAAACTAATAGGTCTGTAGTTTTCTGCTTCTGCCTTGCTCCCACTTTTGTGAAGGGGGATCACATCTGCCCTTCTCCAGTCCTCGGGTACCACCCCATCCTCCCATGATTTGTTAAAGAGGGTAGTCAGTGGTGTCACTAGTTCTACCCTTAGTTCTTTTTAGAATTCTGGGATGAATCCCATCAGGCCCCATTGCTTTGTCCACCTTCAGTTTTAAGAGTTCTTTCAGAACCCTTTCTTCTGTAAATGGGCTGGTATCAACTTCTGTATCCAGAGTGTTTCTACTGTTTGTTTTAAGTACCTCCCCACTTCCTTTGTAAATACTGAGCAAAATATTTGTTTAGTATCTCTGCCTTTCACAGTCACCCTCTGCCCACCCTCCTCCTCTTTATTAAGCCTCACTAGCCCTCCCTTGGTCTTCCTTCGCTCCTGATGTACCTATAAAGGTTTTATCCCTTCTTAACTGAGTTGGCTATCTTTTCCTCGGTTTGGGCCTTTGCTGTTCTGACTGCCTTCCCAGCTTCCTTTTGCTTTAACTGATACAGTTCCTGTCCTGCTCCTTCTGTGATTCCTTGTACTTCCTGAATGCTTTCTTTTCTCTTGAACCTTCACTGCCACTTCCTTTGAGAACCATAGTGGTTTCTTACATCGTTTCGTTTTGTATTTGCTTCACACAAAGGCTTGTTACCTCTGTGATGGCAGTTTTATTATTCCCATTGTTCTTCCATCCCTCCTTCCTGCCCATTTGCTGGTGCATTCCTTAGGCACTCACCCATTTTGGCAAAGTCAGCCTCCTAAAGTCCAGTACTTTTGCCTTTGTATGGCTTGACTCTATTGCTGTGTTTATTATGAACCATACTGTTCGATGGTCACTAGTTCCCAGATGGCTACCCACTTCTACATCTGTGATCCTCTCTTCATCTCCATTTGAGAGAACCAGGTTTAAGATTGCTCCCTCTCGAGTGGGCTCCAATACTAGTTGTCTAAGGTATGCCCCTTGTAGGGCTTCTAGAATAACCCCCCTCTTTGAAGTGGCTGCTGCAACTGCACTCCAGTTAACATCTGGCATATTCAGATCACCCATCAGCAACATCTCCCCTTTTTCTGCCATTCTAAGTATTCTTTCTATCATTTCCTTGTCCATTTCCTCCCCCTGAGAAGGGGGTCTGTATACAATCCCTGTGCGGATTGTGGTGCCATTGCCGGTCTCCAAATTTACCCACAGTGCTTCTTCTCCTCCCTGTTTTCCCTTTTGTTCTGTTGCTTTGATTCCCTCCCTTATGTAAGAGCTACTCCTCCTCCTCCTCTTTTCCCTCCTGTCCCTCCTGTAGATAGTGTATCCTGGTATGTTTATGTCCCAGTCATGGTTTTGTGTGTACCATGTTTCTGTGACTGCCACGATATCAGATGTTCCTCCTCCATCAAGGCCACTAATTCAGGAGCTTGTTACTCAGACTACGGGCATTGGTACTCATTGCTCTCCATTTTTTGATGGCTTTACCTTCTTTTGCAGCATCCTCCACTGACCTGTCTACCTCAGTCTTTTTCTCATTTAGTACCCTGTTTTGTAGGGAGAGGCTGGGATTTTCCTGCTGCTTATCAGTGCCTCCCCCCTTGACTAGTTTAAAAGCTTGCCAATGAAGCATTTAAACCGATTGCTCAAAAGACTTGTTCCCTTCCTGGACAGATGCAGACCATCCTGCCAGTATAGGCTGGTGTCCCTCCAGGTGGAACCCCAGTCCCCAATGAAGCCAAACCCCTGTGCTCCACACATTTTTCAACCATTCATTAAACTGCATGGTGCAAAGTACCCTCGCCTCACTCATGCCATTGACAGGCAGCACCTCAGAGAAGGATATTGTGTGTGCTACTTGTCTTAGGCCCCTCCCCAATTCTACAAAGTCCTTCTGCACTGCTCTAATCTCATGATTAGCCAAGTCATTTGTCCCTAGGTGGACAATGACATCCAGCTCAGACTCCCGTGCTGCTGTTCTCGTGATCCTGAGGATGCGCTTCCTGTCTCTCCCAAGCCATGGCACCAGGCAGGCACCTTACTTCAGTTTTCCCTGCTCCCCCCAGTTCTATCGCCCTAATAATTGAGTCCCCACCAGGAGCTGCTTCCTTTCCTTGTGGTGTCCTCTGCCTCCTTCCTGTGGGCCTCCCTTGTGACAGTTGTCCTCAGCCTCCTTAGTCTCCTCAGTGGGTGCATCCATAGGGGAGCTATGCTCCCCCAGAATGGTGTATGGATTGTGGTGTGGAACAACTGACTGGGTGTGCCTCTGTTCACCATCCTCACCCTCCCTGAGCCCACTGTGGTCCAACTGCTGTGCTTTCTTCGCAACCTCTGAGGGAGTGGTGGTGGCTCTGGTGCTTCATGGATGGGGGAGGTTCCCTTCCTACCGTCCAGTGTGGCCTGGGGGAAGGTCCCCTTACTACTGTCCAGTGTGGCCTGAAGACGGGCAACGTCCTCCCTCAGGGCAGTGAGTTGTCTGCAAATAGGGCAGCATCCCAGCCTCCAGAAAGACTCCCGGAAGACTGCTGCCCCACAGCCATTACATTGCACTACTCCCATTTTTTTTTTTTTGTGTGTGTGTGTGTGTGATTGGTTTGTAATATATATATATTATACAATGTGTATGCTTATATTGTCAGTGCAGTGTGCTAGAGAGGATATGACAGTGATATGCACCTTGCACTCTTCAGGAAATGATGTCAGAACCCCAGGTATAAAGGAACTATTTCCAGGGGAGCTGGGTGAGGGTGGGAAGGGGTTGGGCCTAAACTGTGCCCTCACAAAACAATCAGCTAAAAGCTCTGACCCACTGCTGCGATGAGTGCCTTCCTGTCAGCAAGATGCCCTACACAACAATTTGACAGAGAAAATACCCTGCTAATCAAACAGAAAAATCCACACATCCAAGTCAGACACAGGTAAACCTCCCAGCCCCAAAACAGGCCTGGTGGTTTGTGCTCTGAAAGCTGTCAGCCCCAAAATAAGTCAACTGTGCTTTAAACTCTTCCTGCACTGAAATGTTAAGGTGTAACAAACGTAAACCTAGATCCACCTCCCTCTGTTGCTTGAAAGACTGTCTTTTCCTGTTTCACACTGCAGGTTCTTCTATGACCACTCCTTAACCACAGTAACTTTTTTAAAAACAGTTTAACTATCACAAACTCCTACGCACCAGTAAATTATTTAAAAATAGTTTCTGTCCCAAAATCCTATTAGTCAATCCAGCTACCCCCAAGGGACAACCAAAATGCAGTATTCAAACACTTATGAGGTTACTTCCAAGATAAGCAGAGCTTGCAAGCTTCTTTTAAAACTCCTCAGCCACCTGTAATTTGTTTAAAAATAGTTTAACTGTCAGAAAATCCTAGTAGACAATCTAGCTACCTCCAAGGATCTACCCAAATGCAGTATTTAAATCCTTCTGAAGTTACTAACAAGATAAACAGAGTTTGCAAGCCCCTTCTTGGTTAAACACTAAATAAATATGTGAATAAAAAGCAATTACCAAGGGTAGTTAGTTTCACCTCCCACAGAATTAAGCAAAAGTGCACGTTTGTTGCAGATATCAAGTGCAATATAGAATTTCTCACACAGCTTGCAGTTGAATAAAGAAGTAGCATCCTTCCAGGTCCAGAAAATGTGCTTTGATGCCAGCTAAAACTCCTTCCACCTTCCTCCTAGCTCTTGCCAACCCTCTTCCTGAATCCTTTCTTACCCCTTGCTTGGTTTCTGACCACTCCTTATCTATCCCTCTAGCCTAACCTCATAGTTCTGGCAACCTCGCTGAAGTTTATCAATCTTTTCTGACTCCTACTTTCAGCACCAGCCCAGCCTCCCTTCACTCTGGCACTATGCACTTTCTGAATCTGCCTAATTTGCTTAGTTTTCCTGTACGCTGATTTATTTGTCCTCCATATGCAGTGTTTTGCTGTTTTATCCATATTGCACCTAACTTATGCTCTTTATGTCATCCTCACTGTGATCGTATCACCTGACTGACTGTATTTTGTTTGTAACTGTGCTTCTCCCCTTCCCCTGGGTCACACCTGGAAATGAGCCTTGGCTCAGTGTGCCTCTCCCAGTTGCCAATTTTAAGTAAAATAAATAAATATAAATAAACAAAACAGACATATACTTTTTTTTAAGAATTTAATGCCCCTTACAAATTATCAGTTCTCTAGGTTTAGAGCTTCTAGAGTCCAGCAGTAATGCATTCATACTGACAGCAGAGCATTCTAAGGTGTGTAATATGTATTCGCAGCACCTTAGACCCTGTACAATAAAGCCTCCCAATGTAACAGTCTAAAGGGGCTACACTGTTTGCTGTGAACATAGGAACAGTCAGCGAGACCACTGTGTTCTCTTACTTTTGATGTTCCACCTTTTAGCTTCAATACTCACATGTGGATGTGGTGTTACGGTGTTAGTCACAGCACAGAGTTCATTCTGCCCACCCCCACGCCAATAGGGCTACCTTCAATAAATGTTGGTAAGTCTACTTTCTTCATATAGCCTAGACCTGGATTATTCTAATCCTCTCAAGTTTTAATCTTGCTTCGGTCTGTTTTTTATGATATGCGGTGTGACTCTTGACATGTGACAACCTCATCAGAATCTCCATATCCGGGGCTGGCTCACTGGCGCAGACATATGCTATCGGTTATGACGCTGGCAGCTCGGGTTTGGGAATGAGCCTGTGTCATTGGCGGCTTGCTGGTGGGAGGAAAGTCGGCAGTCCCAGCAGACATTTCTTTACTCTGTGGATGGAGAGTGCTAGATCCCCACTGCAATACCGCCCACCAGGTGATAACAGGGGGAGGTGCTGTGTGTGTGTGGGGGGGGGGCACTGGGTATGGAGGATGTAGACATTGTTGCTGGGACTGTGCGAAATGTATGCATGTCATGTTGTCCTGGCGTATGGCATTTTCAAAGGAGGGGAAAACAGCAAGGAAACTCCCCCCAGCTACGAAGCAGGTCAACCCCACAGCACTCACAGCTCACCGACCTAGGCACTCTACTCTTACGACTCATGGAGGAATTTCCTGAGGGTCCTGGCACAATATAAGGCAAGCCATGGGGGTAACGTGGGATTAGAAAATCCTGGAAGACAGTGGGGTGTTGAGGCTGGGTGTGGCACAGAGGCTGGGGGAGGTCAGAAAGTAAAAATAGGCATCTCCAGATTGGTTTGGGCAAATGTCTTTACAACTGGAACAATATACCTTCCTAGACATGACCTCCATAACGTGGTGTGTCACCTATTAGCCCCAAATTTCTATTTATTTAAACTTTTTTTTTTTTTTTTTTTAAACTAGTAAGGCATACGGAGTTGAAAAACAAATCCTTTCCAGATGTGTCTGGGGGGAGATGTGACAATGAGAAGTATTGCGGATGTTTTTCTGCTCAGTAGTCAGTTGGGAACAATTTTAAATGGCTCTGGGGAGGGGGGTTAATTGGCTATTCCAGCTGACCTACCAGTCTCTAGAAATAATCCGCACCCACAAGCAAGAAAATTGCACCAGTCTCCCCACAATCCACGTGTGCAAGTAACAGCAGTCTTAGAAGTATTAATGAACAGAAAGGCAATACTTGCCACACTGAGGTAAAAGGCTGTATTTTATTTTTCCTCACACACAGGTATAGTTACAGCAAACAGCAGACTCTCAACAGTGCATCCCTGATGCCAAAATTACATCACAGAGCTAAATGATTGGCACCCTCCAATGGGGTTGCTTCATCAGAGCTGATGCCGTTTGCTGTGGGCTCAGTTCAGTGTTTTGCAAGTTGCACCGTACGGAGCGGCTTTTGTTTGGGAAGCTCTCCAGAAATAATACTAACATCAGAAGGGGCTGCCCCTTTAGCCCAGCGACAGTGCATACCACTCTTGTGCAGATGACCCAAGTTTGGAAATGAGATCGGGGTGCCATGTCAGGAGGCAGGCCAGACTGAGGTCACGGCAGCGCAGTAGCATGCCTCAGTCAGGGAGAGGGGCGATGACTGATTTTAGCACCACAGCAACCCCTGTGGCTGGGCCACGGAGCTTGCTCTCGCCACATGAGGTTGTGTGTGTGTGCAAGGCCACTAAGTCATTGCTCACGCCATGGGGTGAGGAGAGGAACTCAGGGAGAAAACTGGGAAGAACCCCCCCCCCAACCACTGTCTATTAATAATTATAATAATAATAAGCTTTATTTAGTTAAGTGCCTTTCAAATATATCGAGGCGCTGTACATCAGTTACTAAAATCAGTGACATAAAACAACAACATAAAACAGTCTATAAAATCCCTTTTTCAATATAATTAATTAGAATAAGCCAGGTGCCATAAAAACGTTTTAAGTGCCTGTTTAAAGCAAATGACAATGGAATTGCCTAAACAGGGTACATCCCTGACTGCAGGGTATATCCCTGGGGCAATGACAGAGGAGAAGGTAAAACCTTATAACAACAAAAAAAAAAGAACAAAAGCACATCAAGTTTCTTCCAACTACAAGCGATAGGCATAATGAACACTGCTATTCATTTCAAAGGAAAGCATTTAGGCAGATGAAGTGACAGTCAAATGGACTATGTTGACTCTGCTTTCAATAGTGTGTAATATAACTTAGTAATGTGGGTCTTTTCTTAAGTCAAGCACCATTAACTGTAGGGTTCTTTTGGACCTTATTTCCTGTCCCCCTCCACCCCAACAGAGAACTATACCTCAGGAGTATCCTTCAAGGAGTCGGAGCGGGGCAGCTCTGGGAGCTGAGAGAAGCGGCGGTCATATATGCACAGATGGAGATGCTTGTCGAGCACACGGAAATCTTCATAACTCCTCTTCACAATCCAGCTCCTACCCTGCAGAGGGGGAAGGAGAGAAGGCATTACTGCATTAATGACATCACTAACACAAACACATAGCAGTACTGAATGGACAGTCAGGTTTAGCTGGTGACCGAGGAATACTAACCAAATGCCTTCCCAAATACAAAATTCTGATCCTGTAACAATGGCACACTCACCCCTCAGTGGGGTTGCAATCCAGAATATTAGCACCACCATCTGACACTGGATCTGTATGGCTTTCAGTTTAGTAATAGAATCTATTTTTTCAATCCAGTGAAGACTTCAGTAGAGCCAAGCTTCCTTAATGCTTAAACAAAAAAGCAAAACAAAAACCCTATATATACATATATATATTTCTACATATATGTATGTGTGTGTATTACATATACTGTACATATAAAATCTTTCTTTGCAAAAAACTTTGTTTATGCACCAGTTATGGGTTTGTCTGTCCTGAGTCTTCCCAATTCCGGACTAGGGTCTTCCTTGGGGTTATCAACTCAAACGCTCCCCCCATTCCATCAGCAAATAAGCTCATCACCCTAAGCCTGATTTGGGAAGACTCAGGTCAGGCAAAACTGTAATGTTTTTTTCCTTTTGCTGCTTGCAGGGTGGGGTGTTAACCCTAACATCACACATCCCTACTTTTGTTGGTTGAATCTAAACCCTAAACGGGTGCATTAACAAAGTTTTTTGCAAAGAATTTCTTTACTTTATTAGATTGCATAATCGTATCCTCAGTCATGCAGGGCCCAGAGGGACCACCATGAACATGAAGGGCCCAGAGGGCCCTGCGCTTCTGTCCTTCCATAGATACACACAGCCATCTGGCTGTGGAAGCACAGGACCCTCTGGGCCTGTGCTTCCATCCCTCCAAAAAGAGTAATTTACGTGCTCAGTTATAATAGTTTTTTTGTGAAGCTCACTTCAAGGGGAAAAATATATTATAGAGTTGGTGACATGATTCGAGCACGCAACTTATTTGGAAGTTGCCTGCCTGATTAGCTAAATAAACTAGTGCTACAATTTTTCTGGCCAGCATAAATACTTCAATTTTAACTTACAATGTCCGGCTTGTACCCTCCATGTACAAGTCGAGTGGCCATCTCAGCACTACAGCCCTGCCCCAAAAATCAGCTTTTTGATGACGTTAAGTATGGAACGGGGCAGCAGGCGCTCTATGTGTGGAGTAATATGATGGGAATAGGATTGGGGAAGAGGGACTGTCAAACTGTAATAACATTATCTTTGCTGGCCATTCCACATGTATGGGGCTATGATTCGCAGACCGTCCACTCAGTATTCCAACTTGCAGACCATCTAACTCAGCCTCCCGACTCGCAGCCCATCCACTTAATCTCCCAACTCACAGCCCATCCACTCGCATTCATTATCCTCTGTTGGACATCAAAGACAAAGCCTGCCATCCTAAGCTGGAAGTACTTTCTGATGCAAATTCAGACAGTAGCTAAGCAAGACGCTGCATGGTCTGAGGTATCCAAAGCAAATCTTGGTTGTTATTAGATTCAAAATCCTGTGTAACAGCCACCACCAAGTCCTGCTTCAAGGTAGACTCTGGAAGGCTCTCTGTAAAATCCCTAAGCCTGTTCCAGAGGGAGTACTTCCACCTTGAAATGTAGGACTGATAAATGTAGAACGGATAGTTCTCCACGCTGAGGCTCACAGCAGCAGAGGCAAACACCCTTTTACCAATTAAGTTAATATTGCAAGGCCCCCTATCAGGATGCTGCACAGAAATAGGATTAGATGTTAATTACTTGTCACTGGTAGCCATGATCACAACAGCTTCTGAGGCAGGTTCAGTGAATTAGACTAGTTTGTACTGAGGTGCCAAGTGCTTCTCATCAGGAAGCCTATGGATTGACAGGATAGCAGCAGGCTTACTTCATGTGGCTTCTATAAGGACATTTCAGAGCTGGCTGGATAGGGGGCACCAGAGATACTGGGAGCATAAGTATATTAAGGTGGTAGTATAAGAAGGAGGCAGTATAGCGCAGTGGTTTAAGGCTCTGAGCTGCAAACCTGGGTTTGAATCCCACAGCCCACTTGCATACTTTGTGACCCTGAGCAAGTCACTTAACTCCCTTGTGCTCCCAGGTCGCACCTGTAAACAAACTTTCAGCTTAGTCTCTCTCTCTCTCTCCTTGTTTTAAAAAAAAAAAAAAAAAAGCTACTCTTGCTGTACCTTCCTGGACTAGTTTAAAGCCACTTTCGCAATTTTTTTTCCATTCTAGTTTTTATCCCTCTGTGTAACCAGGTCAGGCTAGGCTCCCATCTGTGCTTCCTGCCAACCCACGCTGTTCTGCACTTTCTCAGGACTTACTTTGAGTACTGGATTACCCCCACCCCCAGACCAGGGCCAGGAGAGGGAGGGCCATCCATCTACCCCGAGCACACAAATCCAGATTTTTGAGTCCCTGGCGATGCAGCAGGTGGGGGCATCATACACACCATTCCTGTCACCATTTTCTTCCGTTTTAATCCCATTCCTCATGCTGAGGTGTACTCGTCAATGTACGTGCGTGAAGGTACACACGCTGCAGAGTCCCGCAGCAGCTTCCTTCTTCTGTTGCTCCTTTCCTGCACTGCCCCCAAGACTCCACCTGGTGGCAGTCACTCAGCAGAGCACACTGTCACTCCCCCACCACCGAGAGGAGTGCAGTCCATTAGACGCTCAATCCTCTCCCTCCCTCCCCGGTCAACCCATGCTGCCATCACGGAGCGAAGTGTGGCATCCACCACCTCAACCCTCAGTGCCACCAGGCCAGCCACTATTTCACGCCTTGTGCATATTCTTCAACAGTGACCAAAAAGAGTGATCCTCCTGAAGAAGCCACACTGACTGGGCAGGTGGAGTAGTGTCCTGAATCTCACCACAATCTGCTGCGTCATCGTCTGTGAGATCTGGATTATATTCTGGTTTCTCATCCCATAAAAAGGGCTAGGCACCAGTGCCAACCGAGGCTGACTCGGGGAAAGAAAAACACTCAGCACTGGCACAGCTCACAGCACCAACATTTGCGAAGGCATCCCAGCCATACTGAGAGCCATACCTCTCAACTGTCCCTGGTTGCAAAGGACGTCCTTCATTTTACCCTTAAAAATTGCTCTGTCCCTCATTTGCCCTTTATAAAAAGGGGCTGCCCACACAGAGTAGGTGCTGTAAATTTAGACATGGAAGCAGAAATTCATATTCTAACATGCTAAATCGAACATAATCCTTGTACAAGTAAAGGCAATGATTCCCATAATGTTCTGAGCCTTTATCTCCATGTCTGAAGATGTGTCGCTCATTATGAGTGCCCGTGTCCCTCGATTCAGTGACAAAATGTTGAGAGGTATACTGAGAACTGTGCCATCACTGAAGCTGAAGACCTCTCTGACACTCCTATCGGAATCATGGACACTGACGTAGTGTGCTGGAGCCACTGCTCCATGACAGCTGTTTGTCAACCAAATTGACCAACTGACCATCTGAAACATCCCCGAACAGCAGCAGGGGTGACAGAGATGGCCACACCAGCACTGCTAATGTGAAGAAATCCAGTGCTGTTTTACACTTAATCCAGGAAGATGTTGGAACCTCTCTTGCACCTAGCACAGCCAACAACCATGGGGCTGAGTGGAGAACACAAGACTGGGACCCGAGTCCTTCCTTCTTTTTCTATTGTGAAGTTGGGGTTGAACGGTCCCTGGAATCAGACGCTGAGTGTGAGCAGGTCCAAGACTGTATCTTTTTATAACTCCTGGAAGACTGCCTATCCTCCCGGTCATGAGTCTGCAGAGTAACAAAACTCTCACAGAGAGAGAGAGAAGGATGGTGGTCTGAGACTGGTTTATTGCCTAAGCAACTCACCTTTTCAGGTGCCCTACCTAACATAATGGTCAGACGTCAAACAGGGCAGAAAAATGACACTGAGACCATTAAAAGCAACACAACTCAGGTATGTACAGTAAAGGTAATAAATATGCAACAAACCATACTAGTAAGCTACATGTAGACAGATGGTAGTTCTGGCCACATACGTGGAAAGTGATGTGCTTTGATGATAGGAAAACAGGAATTGAGGCATTTGGTGCTGTTACATACCCTGCAGGTGCATGCATAATGCCACTGCCAGCCCCAACTGTACTGGTTCCCCCGGGGTCCTGACGCCTCTAGCTCTGAAACCAAAGAAAGTGGCTCTGAAGCAGATTCATTTTTCTTAAATTTGTACTTTATGCATTTTTCCCCGTTTTTCTCCCGATGATCTAGGACCCCGGCAGACACGGCAGTGCGTGTAGACGCACATACACTCCAGGTACTGGATTGGCCCCTTCCGCCCTGCCCCTGGCTATCCCCGGGCTCCTCCGCTGCCTGAACTGCCATCCGTCCTCTACCGGGTGGCAGCCAAGGGCCGGGAAAACCTCTCATCCCTCCCTGGGAGAGGACAGCTGCCCCATGGCAGCTCAGTCCTGCTCTTTGCTCTCCCCACTGCCCACCCCCGGAAAACCCAGGCTCGTTCCCCAACCCGGGTCACGGGCATGGCGCGAGGTGTGGCGTCCAGCGCCTCAACCCTCAGCACCACTGGGCGAGCGAGCAGATTAAATTCTTGAAAGATAAGACCTGTGCTCCCATCGTGAGATTTTGGTGCCATAAGAACCATGACAGGGAAGGTCAAGTACTTGCAATATGGCATCAGGATCCCGAAATGGGAACTTAGAATTATTATGCATGTCTGTTTCATATTATTTTTTTATAATATATGGTTCCTCCCTCGTTAATACTGTTCCCGGCCTCTTTCACTGCACCCACCCCTGAACAGCACAAACTGTTAAATTATGTAAAAATCCACCCCGTACCTATCTGCTTAGTGTTGCACCCTCCTGCTGTCACCAATATGTCATGTAAGGATAGTATATATTTTTATTTATTTATTTATTCAGTAATAACAGATCCAGAGATGGCTCCTTACTATTTCTGTGCTGAGACATAAGTGAGTTTAGGCAATGCTCATTCACATCTGAGCACAAGAATAGTCAAAAGACGTTGTTGGACCTCTTATCACTGAGTAAAAGATATTATTTCCCCTAACATGACTTATTGGGGACAGTGGGTGGGTGTATTACAGAACAGATGGTGTGGGGTAGGTTTTCACCCAAAATAATCTAGCAGGTTGTGATATTTGGTGGTGGAGGTGGTGAAATAGGAATGACATTGGGAAGTGCTTGATTAATCTGGGAGAGACTGGATGGGTTTTAAGCAGCCGGGTGCTTTTTTTTTTTTTTGCATGCCTTTGGCCTCCCCTCGCTGGCTGGCCCCTTTCAAACCCTGGACCCCCAGCTCCGTAACCTGACTTCTACCAGACTTATCAGCCCATTTCTCCCACGGCTAACCCACCATGGTGGGGAGCCAATGCAACATACACTTACAGGATCCAGAGTGGGCCAAGCCTAAGTCGCTGGAGTGGGACTTGCAAGAGGTCAGGAACCATCCAGTCAGCCAGGGTAATTTTACTTTTTCTTTTCCCTGGAGGAGCACCTGCACACAGTACGTCGACAGCTTTCACTCCTCTGTCCCCCAGTCAGTGGTCCTGAGCGTCCTGTCCTCCAATCACCACTAGGGGGAAGGCCTGTGCTGGATGCCACATCCCTCCATCAGGCGCTCTATCTTTCTCCCCCTGGTTGACCCTCCAAAGTCCCAAGTTCACTCCTGAACTGGGGCCATCGGTGCCGCAAGGGGCACTGCTACTGCTGTACCTGCAGGTCGACTACGGTTTACTTTTTAAATCAAGGGGGGGAAAAACTTCTGGTGATCGGAAACACAGGTTAGCTTTAGGCTCTGTCATGTTTAGATGCACGAGAGTGAGTACTCTGAAACTAAACTGAATATGAAGCAGTGGCACACGGTTCTATTTTCAGAATGCTGTTGTGCCTACAGTATAACAGAATGATGGTACAACAGCATGCGGACATCAAATTGATGGTACAACAGCATGCAGACATCAAATTGATGGTACAACAGCATGCAGACATCAGACTGATGGTACAACAGCTTTTCACAAGCAGGATAATTGTGACTGGTAATAAACAATGAACTACATTACTATACATACAGCTGGGGGGGGTGCCATTAGCCCATCATGTTCCTCCCTCCTACCAGCTCAGTGGGAATACCATCACCCACTTGTCTCTGAAGTTGCTTGTTGAGTAGGTATTGGAGGGGTACTGCCTTCTGGCATGTGCAGTCATCTAATGAAATGTTAAACCAAACTCCCATCTACCCATCTGTTGTGGATGCCCAGATACAGGCTGAAGATCCCTTAGCAATATCATATGAGTAAGGAATCACCCCTAGTGCACTGACAGTTATACACCCTGAGAGCTGGGAATCAACCACAGAACCCTGGCTAACATACCTCCTGTGAGTTGGGAATCACCCCCCCCCCCGGTGCCCTGCCTGTCATACTCCTGAGAGTAGGGATCACCGCCCTCCCTGGCTAACATACCCTGTGAGCAGGGAATCATCCCCGTGTCCTAACATACTCCCATGAGTATAGAATCACCCCCAGTGTCCTGGCTAACATACCCCCTGAGAGTAGGGAATCACCTCCAGTGTCCTGGCTAACATACCCCCTGAGAGTAGGGAATCAACCCCAGTGTCCTGGCTAAAATACCCCCCGAGAGTAGGGAATCACCCCCAGTGTCCTGGCTAATGTACCCCCTGAGAGTAGGGAATCACCCCCAGTGTCCTGGCTAACGTACCCCCTGAGAGTAGGGCATCATCCCCAGTGTCCTGGCTAACGTACCCCCTGAGAGTAGGGCATCACCTCCAGTGTCCTGGCTCACGTACCCCCTGAGAGTAGGGAATCACCCCCAGTGTCCTGGCTGACATACCCCCTGAGAGTAGGGAATCACCCCAGTGTCCTGGCTGATATACCCTCTGAGAGTAGGGAATCACCCCCAGTGTCCTGGCTGACATACCCCCTGAGAGTAGGGAATCACCCCAGTGTCCTGGCTGACATACCCCTGAGAGTAGGGAATCACCCCCAGTGTCCTGGCTGACATACCCCCTGAGAGTAGGGAATCACCCCCAGTGTCCTGGCTAACATACCCCCTGAGAGTAGGGAATCACCCCCAGTGTCCTGGCTAACATACCCCCTGAGAGTAGGGAATCACCCCAGTGTCCTGGCTAACATATCCCTGAGAGTAGGGAATCACCCCAGTGTTCTGGCTAACATACCCCCTGAGAGTAGGGAATCACCCCCAGTGTCCTGGCTAACATACCCCCTGAGAGTAGGGAATCACCCCCAGTGTCCTGGCTAACATACCCCCTGAGAGTAGGGAATCACCCCCAGTGTTCTGGCTAACATACCCTAATGAGTAGGAAATTACACCAGAACCCTGGCTAACATACACCCTGTGATTAGGGAATCACCTCAAGAGCTCTGGCTCATATACTCCTGCAAGTAGGGAATCACCCTGAGTGCCCTGGCTAACACAACCCTCTGTGAGTAGAGAATCACCCTCAGAACCTTGGCTAGCATACCCCATGAGTAGGGAATACCTCCAAGTGCCCTGGCTAACATATCTCCCTGTGAGAACAGAATCCCACTTCCAAGTGCCCTGGCTAACATATCTCCCTGTGAGAACAGAAACCCCCACCCTCCCAGTGCCTTTGCTAAGATACCCCGTGAGCAGGGAATCACCCGCACTGCCCTGACTGCTATATCACCTGTGAGTAGGGA
The DNA here is from genome assembly GCA_016271365.2 of Neoceratodus forsteri. Classification (NCBI taxonomy): domain Eukaryota; kingdom Metazoa; phylum Chordata; order Ceratodontiformes; family Ceratodontidae; genus Neoceratodus; species Neoceratodus forsteri. Next base: position 81,561,986 of record JADMNL010000034.1, read on the forward strand.
ATCACCCTCCCCCCGTGCCCTGGCTAAGATACCCCTCTGTGAGTTGGGAATCACCCCCCAGCCACAAAAAAGGTTATACTTCAATTATCCAAGTCTAAGAGAGAATGTCAAATTCCTAATTACTGCAAATGAACACCTCCTTCGTTCAACAACAGTATCCAAGTCCTTGCTTTGCAAAATATTTTCAGATACATTGCATGTAAAAGGTGCTATATAAAGCCAAAAATAATTTGTTTATCAGGTCTCTAGCTAGTGAACTGTTGTGAGAACATATGGGCCATGGAATTCTCTAATACACAGAGTGAGAACCTACGCACTGCACAAGCCATTTTTTTACACCTTAAGACTTGCTGACAGAAGGCAATATAACCCACGTTTGTGAAGAACTTGACTCTTAACTATAAATACTATTCCCTCGTGGATATCACTCTAGTTTTTTTAAAGAAAATGCGCATTCTACTTCACATATGAGGTCACCCTCCTCTCCTGAACTGCTCACAAAACACAAGAGGCTGGAGCAGCTCGGAGGCTTGGGTGGCTCCGTGTAAAACACAGAGGCTGGGGCAGCTCTGTGTAAAACACTGAAGCTGGGGCAGCTCCATGATACTGAACGGTGGGGGACCACTCTGGCACCCTAGGTTTCGCATGGAATAACAGGCGAGGAGGCCAGCAGGGAGAATAGAATATTTGCTCTCCGGGCAGCCATACTATACACATAGGTAGGCAAACTTTTATTTGTACAGTGAAGCTGCCATTACGGATCCTAAAAGAAAAATTTAAATTACTCACCTTAGTAATCTTGGTTCTTCCCAGTGATACTCAGGTATTCATAACTTTCTGCAGTAGGCCCTTTAGGTAGGACTGCCCGGAGAGAACAGAACATATGCAAATGATGGAATCATCTGCACGTGACAACTTTTTAAATGCTGCCCTATACTAACTGCCAGTGTTCTAAACTTCCTCAGATTTCCTAGGAGCCTGAATAAGCAAAGCCATGCAGCAAAATACTGCAAGTATTTATGATTAGAGAATAAAATTCAAAAACAACCTCAATTTTTAATAAGAAGAAAAACCTCCAACTGGAGAAAACATATTCATTTGAAAGAACCCAGAATGTCAGAAACACCTAGAGGGGTAAAGACCATAAGCCTTGTTTACCAACTTGTACCACTATGTGGCAATGTATATACAGTCATAGTGATGTACCCTTTTGTGGTAGTGCAGCATGCGGGAGTACAGAGGCTTGAGTTCTGGGAGGGGAGGTAGGTTGGGAAGTTATGAAGACCTGAGTATTACTGGGAAGAAACAAGATTACTAAGGTGAGTATTAGTTTTCTTCTAACCCCAGTAATACTCAAGTATTCATAACTTTCTGCAAACTACAAAGCAGTACCACTGGAGGTGGGCACAGAACATTTATTTAGGAAATCGACTTTGCAGGACTGCTGTGCCAAGCCTAGCATCACTTCTGGACTGGATATCCAAACTGTAATGCTTTGTAAAGGTGTGTACTGTCTTCCAGGTAGCTGCTTTACAGATATCAACCAGTGGAACATCTCTTGCAGCTGCCAGAGTAGCAACTGTTCCCCTGGTGGAATGCACCCTCAACCCTGTTGGGAGCTCCTTACCAGCTTTTGTATAGCAGAACTGAATACACTGGACTATCCAGAGAGAAATAGATCTCTTAGAAGCTGGATTACCTTTTCCCACATCCCCACAGGTCAGAAACAACTGTTTCCTATCCCGCCTATGGTCCTTAGTGGTTCTCTTTACATTCAGACTATGAAGTCTTCTTTCACCAGAAGTGGAATGCTCGGTGAAAAAGACAGGTAGGGTAATGGATTGGTTAAGGTGAAAATCAGAGACTACCTTTGGTAGGAATTTTCTATTTGTTCTCAGAACTACCTTATCTCTGTGAGATGAGATATAATCCTGCTCCACGACGACAGCCTGGAGCTCACTTATTCTTCTTGCAGAAGTCACTGCCACTAGGAAAACTGTTTTCCAAGTGACATATTTAAGGTGAGCTATAGCCACAGGCTCAAAGGGAAGCACCATGAGCTTGGCTATACAAACATTAAGGTCCCATGCTGGCACAGGTGCCCTGTGAGGGGGTTGCAAATGGGCCAAACTCTTGAAGAACCTCCTAAAAATGGGGCCTGAAGCTAATGTTACCCTGGCACCAGCAGAAATGTAGGCAGACAATGCTGCAAGGTGTACCTGTAGTAAACTGGGTTGTACACCCAGAGTGTGTAAATGAGAGAGGTAGTCCAAGACAGCTGGGACCCCAGCCTGTAATGGAATCAAATCTTTAGTCAAACACCTGATTTTTTTTTTTTAAACTTTATTTTTATTTCATTTTTTAACAGGTATAGGATCACTTTTGTGAACACCAGATTGAAAACCTTTTCCATTTTGAAAAATAAGTTTTTAGTAGAAGGTTTCCTATAACCACTCAGAATATGAAGCACTGATTCAGAGAGTTGCAAGTCAGCATCTTCTAATTCCTCAAGAACCAAGCTTTGAGGTTGAGGGACTTGAGGTTCGGGTATAACAGGGTCCCCTGGTTGGAGATCAATAGGTTGTGCCTCAGAGGGAGTTGTATTGGTTTGGCCACAGACACGGAGAGCATTAGAGAGTACTATGGCTGCCTGGGCCAGTCCAGGGCTATTAGGATTAGAGCTGCTGAGTGGGACCGGAGCTTGAGTAACACCCTGAAAACCAGGGGGAAGGGAGAGAAAGCGAACAGGAACTCCCCTGGCCAATCTAGAGTCAGGGCATCCAGGGGCAAAGTACTCTGATCTGGTGGCTTGTAGCAGTACTGTGGCAAGTAATGGTTCTGGCGGGATGTGAACAAGTCCACCTCTGGAGTGCTCAACCTTCGGAAAATTATTTCCACCACCTGTTTGTTCAGAGTCCATTCGTGATGGGCCTGGTTGATTCGACTTAAGGCATCTGCCAAGGTATTGTCCTTTCCTGGTAGATGGATTGCTTGCAGAGAAACTCCCAGAGAGTACGCCAGGGTCCACATTTTCATGGCCTCTGTGCAAAGGGGGCCTGACCTGGTGCCTCCTTGTTTGTTGATGTAGTACATTGTGGTGGTATTGTCTGTTCTGAACTGTACTACCTTTGACTGTACTAGTCCTGAAAAGGTTTTCAGAGACAGAAAAACAGCTCTGAGTTCCAACAGGTTTATGTGCTGGAGGGATTCTCTGGTTGACCAGGTGTCCTGGGTTGTATGGTCTCCCAAGTGGGTGCCCCAGCCCATTAGGGGTGCACCTGTTGTGAGAACAACTGATATTCTTTCTGAAAGGGAACCCCTTCCCTTAGATTGGGTACTTCTTTCCACCACTGCAAAGCTTGCAGCAAAGTTCTTGTGACCGGAATGGGTTTTGAGAGATAATCTTTTCTTTGACTCCAGTGAGCCCTGAGGTGGAACTGGATGTTCCTCATTTGAAACCTTGAACCCAGCACTGTGGCTGTGGACATAGCCATATGACCCAGGAGTTGCAAGAACTGTCTTGCTGGCTTGCTCTTGTTCAAGGTGAATGAATTTACCACTAGCTGAAGATTTCTGATCCTGCCCAGAGGGAGGTAGGCCCTGCCCTGCATGGTGTCCATCTCTGCCCCTATGAACTGCAACTTTTGTGCAGGAATGAGGACTGACTTTTTGTGACTGATGATGAACCCCCAAGGATTCCAGCAGGCCTTGGGTAAGGCTTAGATACTGAGTGACCTGTTGTGGTGACTTGCCCACCACTAGCCAATCATCCAGATACAGAAAAACTGTTACACCCTGTCTTCGAAGGTGTGCTACCACCAGTGCTAGGCACTCTGTAAAAACCCTTGGGGCCGAAGAAAGGACAAAAGGCAGGGTTGAAAACTGGTAATGGCCTGAAGGGAGTCTGAATCTGAGATATTTTCTGTGAGACTCCCTTATGAGAATGTGGAAATAGCCGTCTTCTAAGTCCAGTGATGTCAACCAATCCCCTTTCTGGATTGTTGGCAGAATCAATGCCAAAGTTACCATTTTGAACTTTGGCTTTTTCAGATGCCTGTTTAAGGCTCTGAGATCCAATATAGGCTGCCACTCCCCACTTTTTTTGTGGTGAGGAAGTATCTGGAGTAAAAGCCCCTTCCTTTCAGTAAGCTTGTAACAGGTTCCACTGCTTTTAAAGGTAACAGTTTTGGGGGCGTAGCCAACAGCCGAAGGGAACAGACGTCTTTCAGCGAGCCCCCTGATTTAGACCCCTATCTCAGAGCAAATATACTTCAAAAGAGGTTTCTAACTCTTAAAAAATAAATTAATCGGTGCGTTTTTAAGAGAGGAGCAGATTGATATAAAATTCGACGCACTTCAAAATGGTACACCCGAAGAAAAAGCCTCCACGAGACAGCGGAGGAGCGAAAGCGAACAGGCCAGGGGATCAGCTAACGGCAGGGGCCTCAAGCCACGAGGTGAACACATCTGAACCAACTAATGGGGCACTATTGCTAGCAATTCAACGCCTGGATAAAAAGGTGGCTGTATTAACAGATCATCTGGCAGCTATGGACATGAAAATAGCGAAGACCTCTGATCTTGCTGAAAGAGCTGCTGAATCTAATAACAATACAGCCATGGCCATTTCGGGAGTCATATCAGAAAACAAACTTTTGAGACTCCGCTTGGAACAACTCGAAAACACGGTCTGTGCAGCAAATCTTTGTTTTCTGGGAATCCCAGAAAATGTGGAAGGTGGTGACTTGAGCTATATGGAGGCACTAATTTTCCGACTCTGGGGCTTTGAAATAAAGGGAAATGGTAAAAGTGTACCGAATTACATCCAGATGCTGTGTACCTGTCCTAGATCAACCGCGTGCAATCTTGTCGGTGACTACGGGGCAACATATTCGAGCTAAGGTGCTAGCAGCAGCTAAAATGAAGGGAGCAGTTTTGTTATCAACTGGGGAGTGAGTGTACTGCTTCCCAGACTTGAGTTTTTCCACCCGACAACGTCATAAGGCGTTTGAAGCAGTTCGTTTGGGACTACGAGCTCTGGGGGTTTCCCATGCACTACAAATCCCAGCCCGACTAAGAATCCAGTACGTGGGGAAAACATACATATACACGGATCCTTCCGAAGCAGGGAAACGACTGGCTGCAATACAAAAGGATTTTGCCCAGCAAGAATTAAATAATGACTCTGATGAAGGGGACTGAAGCTGAACTTAATTGTTATTTTAGTAAGTTAACCACCATGTGGTGGGCCTACCGACACGAGTGATATAGAACCCAAATTAGTCTCTGCCCAGTGCTTGTTTCCTTCACTAAATAGCTGGTAGAGTCTCTCTTTTAGTATGTCAGTTTAAATACATACATTATATTCTTTGTATAAATGGTTGGCTTGATATGAAGGAGAGACTTTGGGGACTCTGTTAAATTGCGGTAAGAAAAGTAAAATAATCTTTGAGTTACTCTGAGATGGTGTGGGGGGGGATTCACTGAGGGATGTTTGCTGTTTTTTTTGGAACATTATTAAGTATAGGGTTACATGGACAAAACTAATGCCCTGAGGGGTACAGTTTATGTGCTAAATGAGCACTTGGGCAGTTATCGGATGTAATTGCAATTAATGTCCATGTTCTTGCTGCCTGGTTATTTGAATATGTATTTTGCTTGAATATGTTTAAAATCTAAATACCAGCCCTTGAATGATGTAACAATGGATGCCGAGTTAAATATCCTAGTTATTCGATGTATACTATCTAGTATCTTGTACTTAAAACCAGGGTAAGACTTTCTTGTATGTCTGTACTATGAAAAGCAATAAACATAAAATACACACAAAAAAAAAAAAAAAGGGTAACAGTTTCTGGACCTCTGCCTCCAGCAGGTTCTTTTCTGCCAGGGAAGGTGCACTGAAACCCCTGGCTGCTAGAGGAGGAAGGGATTTGAAAGCCAGAGACAGACCCTGACCCACTACCTCCAGGACCCACTTGTCTGTGGTGATGTTCAGTCAAGCCTGGAGGAAGTGGGAAAGTCTGCCTCCGACAGGGAGTGAGGAGACAGCCTGTACTTCATGGGGTCTGTCTGACTTGGGGTTGAGATTGTGCTTGAGACCCACGCCTAGAACTCCTTCAACCCCTGCCCCTAAAGTACCCCTGCTGTGGGTACTGTTGATACTGGGGTGTGGCCACTAGCTGGAAAAAGGGCCTGGTGTGGAAGGACCTGCCCCAGACTCCCCTTCCATAAGGCCTGGTGGATAGAGAAGCTCTCTCTCTACTAGAGTTGCTTCTGTATGTGGCCTTATACTCATCCACCTTTTTCATGTGTGCCACTGTAGATTCTCCGAAAAGAACATTTCCCTCTAGAGGAAAATCTAGGGCCTTAAACTGAGTATCAGTAGTAAGATTTGTGGCTCTCAGCCAAGCAAATCTCCTCTGGGCTACCGTATTTGCCATCCATCTGGCTGCAGTGTTGTTGGTATCAGCAGCCATCTGGAATTGGTACTTAGCTGCCTCTAGCCCAAACCTAGCTGTTTCCGCTAGGTCGTCAGATAGGGGTGAGGGAGCTTTCTGAGAGATGGCGAAAACTGACTGCCACAGGGACTTTTGGTACTGGGCAGCATAGGCCTGGAAGTTAGCCTGTCGTATGGCCAGAGAGGCTGACAGGTACCCTTTCCTAGCCATGCTATCTATTTTCGTAGAGTCCTTATCTGGTGGGTGGGATGCCAGAGGGACTCTAGCCTTGTCACAGGCCGCTTGTTGAATGACCCTTGATGATCTGGATGGGAAAAAGGACCTCTGCCCCTTCCCTCTCCAACTGGTATTTCTTCTCCATCCTCCTATCCAGAGGGGGGACAGAATTTGGAGTTTACAACAATTTTAGAGCATCTTTTTTAAATAATTTGTTCACAGGGAGGAGGAGGTGGGCTTTGGTGGGAGTCAAAACCATCATCTCCAGATATTCTATTTCCTCCTCATCCTCCACTTCTTCTCTTGTGGAGCTGTCTAGGGCATCTGCCATTTTTCTCATGAAAGTGAAATGAGAAGAAAAATCTTCAGATGTTCTAGGGGGTGAACCAAATTCTTGTTCTGGGGATACCTCAGGTAGGATGGTTTCCCCTTTATCCTCCTCATATTCGCTGTATTCATGAAGGGGAATTCTGCCAGGCTGTCCTGCTGGAGCAGATGGCTGCTGAACAGGAGGCACTAAGCCCTGTAATGCCTGAAAGACTTTAAAAGCCTGTGCAATTTCTTGAGGAGTAGGCATAATATTAGCAGGTATAGAAGTCCCCTGATCAGTATTTGGGGGTTCTGTATGCTTTAGCTTTCGTGCTTTTTTAGAGGGAACCGGAGAGTTAGCTGGTTCAGAAATCCTCTTGGTAGCTTTATCTCCCATCTCAGGGGTGGAAGTAGCACTAGATGTGGGTTCAGCCACAATAACAGAGGGTATCAGCTGGTCAGAGCCAGAGGGACCCTTGGGGAGTTTCTTTTTCAGCCATTCCAGGCGTTTTTCAATAGTTTTTTCAGGGAATGTCAGGCAGATTTGACAATCCTCTTTAAGATGCTCATATCCAAGACAAGCCACACACATAGTGTGCTTATCTGCCTTGGCAAAAACGTCCCCACATTGTGTACAATTTTTAAAACTGTGCTCACCGGTCTTTTTCTTCAGTTTTTCTGCCATTGAACAAAAAAAAGATAACTGCTAAGTCAAAAGATTTAAATAATAACACCTACAGTTGTGGTCGGTTCCGGAACCGAAGGAACCAAACCGATAGAAAAATTTGGAACCGGTCCTAGCAGTTCAGTAACCGAAAACAACGGTTACAAAAAAACAATTTTAACTAAATTTAGGCAAAAATAAAATGTTTTTTTTTGTCAGGAAAACCCCAAAATACAAAAAACTAACCCGGTTCCCTCACAGTTATTCCAAACCGAGAGGAACCAGCAAAACAACTAAATATCTACAAAAACTAAGTTTAACTACAGTAAACAATTAATATAAGGCAGTAAATGAATTGAAACAATACTTATATATATTTTTTTATAAGTTTCTTCATGTCAAACAGTTGATTGAAGAGTGACACTCCGAGTGACCAGATTGTTCAGGCGGAGAGTAAAATCTGAGGAAGTTTAGAACACTGGCAGTTAGTATAGGGCAGCATTTGAAAAGTTGTCACGTGCAGATGATTCCATCATTTGCATATGTTCTATTCTCTCCGGGCAGTCCTACCTAAAGGGCTTACTGCAGAAAGTTATGAATACCCGAGTACTACTGGGGTTAGAATCCATATTTACAAGGCATACCTGTTTGTATAAGTTACAGATAATTCCAAATAACACACAATACATAATACATATACAATAAGTATAACAATAACATACAACACAGAACACGTTAGAAAAAACACAGATAACTTAGAACAACACCTGATAGCAGTGAGGTGGTGGTGCCCTTACGAACATATAAATAAAGCCAGCAGAAGGCCTAGTTAGCCATCAAATCTGCTCGTGTTGCGGAACCCTTTATCAGAGACTACTGAGAGCTCTGCCTCCCCTCCTAATCCAACCCCTCCCCATTCTTACCTTCCCCCCTTGACTCTGACCTTCCCTTTCACCCTATCCAACCCACTTTTGAATCCACCCACTGTTTCCAGGGAGTCTGTTCCTCCTTATAACCACTCCCTCCAGGAAGAAATGCCTTCTGATCTTGCTCTTGAACCTTCCCCCACCAGCTTAAAGCAGTGCCTCCTTGTGATTAGTTCCCAATAAGGCTGACAGGTTCTCTGCTGCTCACCTTGTTGATGCCTTTCAGGTACTTGAAGGTTTCAGTCATGTCCCCCTTTCCCTCCTCTTAAGTGAGTACATGCTGAGATCCTCCAGCCTTTCCACATCTACAGTATCTTTCCCTGCTGACACTGAACCATTCTTTGTCTGTCTCGGGACTGCCTCTAGCAGGTTTATGTCCTTTTTCAGGTAGGATCACAAGTCCTGAACGCAATACTCCAGGAGTGGCCACACCAGGGATCTGTAAAGCAGCAATATGACCGCTTCCCACCTGCTCGTGATTCCCCTGGCAATAAAGCCCAGCATTCTGTTGGCTTTGGCTGCAGCCTTCCTGCAATGCGACAGATGTTTCAAGTCGCTAGTGAAGGTCACCCAAGTCCTTTTCTCTATTTGATGTAGTTACCAAGGCCCCCAACCCCCAGGTTATGCTCAGTCCTCTGGTTCCTTCCTCCTATGTGCATGACTTTGCACTTCTTTGCATTGAACTCAAGTTGCCATATTCCTGACCACTTCTCTAGCCTGTCTAACATAAAAACATAGAATCTGACGGCAGATAAGGACCGCTAGGCCCACCCAGTCTGCCCATTTCCCTACCTAATGGATAAGCTGCAGATCCTAGTTAACCAACAGCCTACTTCCTCCTACCCCCCACTAGAATTGCCTTATGTCTCTCCCATGCATTCTTGAATTCCCCCACTATTTTTGACTCCACAACCTCCACAGGAAGGCCGTTCCATGTATCCACAACCCTCTCTGTGAAAAAATACTTCCTCACATTACCTCTGAGCCGTCCCCCTTCTATCTTCAAATTGTGCCTGCTTGTTCTTGCACATCTCTTTTTCTGAAAGATGCTGCCCTCATGGACTTTACCGATTCCCTTAAGGTACTTGAAAGTTTCTATCATGTCCTCTCTGTCCCTCCTTTCCTCGAGGGTATACATATTAAGCTCCTTAAGTCTCTTTTTATATGTCTCCTGGTGCAGACCATGCACCATTTTAGTTGCCCTCCTCTGGACTGCCTCCATCCTGTCTATGTCCTTGCAGAGACTGAGTCTCCAGAACTGCACGCAGTGCTCCAGATGGGGTCTCACCAGCTGTCTGTACAGCGGGATAACAACTTCCTGTTTTCTACTGGTGATGCCTCTTCCTATACATCCCAGTATCTCCCCAGTCCTCCTTACTGCCCTTTCACATTGCTTGCCCACCTTTAGGTCATCTGATATGACTATCCCCAAGTCCCTTTCCATTTTTGTTAGTATCTCAACCCCATAATGTACTCTTCCCCGGGTTTTTGTTTCCCAGGTGCATTACTTTGCATTTCTTAGCTTTGAATCTAAGCTGCCATACATTTGACCATTCCTCCAACCTTGCCAAGTCCCTTCTCATCCTTTCCACCCCACCTTGTGTATCAACCCTGTTGCAGATCTTTGTGTCGTCTGCAAAGAGACATACTTTTCCTTCCAGTCCCTCTGCAACGTCACTTACAAAGACACTGAAGAGGACTGGTCCTAGAACTGAACCCTGCGGTACCCCACTAGTTAACCCCCCCTTTCTTCAGAGTGGACTCAGTTTACTATTACCCTCTGAGTCCTGTTCTCTAGCCATTTTTTTATCCAGGCTACCATCTTGGGACCCACTCCCAGGCTGGCTAACGTGTATATTAATCTTTTGTGTGGGACTGTGTCAAATGCCTTGCTAAAGTCTAGGTAGGCCATGTCCACAGCCCCTCCCTGATCTACTACTTTGGTCACCCAGTCAAGATTCATCTGACATGACTTTCCTGCTGTGAATCCATGCTGCCTAGGGTCCTGTGCCCCTCTGGCCTCTAGGTACTCAACATTTCTTTCCTTCAGAAGTGATTTCATAATTTTCCCTATCACTGAGGTCAAACTAACAGGTCTGTGGTTTCCTGCCTCTGCCCTGCTTCCACTTTTGTGAAGTGGAATCACATCTGCTGTCCTCCAGTCCTCAGGTACCGCCCCATCCTCCCATGATTTGTTTAAGAGGGTAGCCAGTGGTGTCACTAGTTCTACCCTTAGTTATTTTAGAATTCTGGGATGAATCCCATCAGGCCCCATTGCTTTGTCCACCTTCAGTTTTGAGAGTTCTTTTAGAACTCTTTCTTCTGTGAATGGGCTGGTATCGTCCCCCTATCCAGAGTGTTTCTGTTGTTTGGTTTATGTACCTCCCCTTCTTCACTCGTGAATACTGAGCAAAAATATTTGTTTAGTATCTCTGCCTTTTCACAGTCACCCTCTGCCCATCCCCTTCCCCTTTATCAAGCCTCACTATACCTCCCTTGGTCTTCCTTCGCTCCCTGATGTACCTATAAAAGGTTTTATTCCCCTTCTTAACTGAGTTGGCTATCTTTTCCTCGGTTTGGGCCTTTGCTGTTCTGACTGCCTTCCCTGCTTCCTTCTGCTTTAACTGAAACAGTTCTCTGTCCTGCTCCTTCTGTGAGTCCTTGTACTTCCTGAATGCTATCTTTTTCTCCCTAACCTTCCCTGCCACCTCCATTGAGAACTATAGTGGTTTTTTACATCATTTTGTTTTGTTTATTTGCTTCACACAAAGGCTTGTTGCCTTAGTGATGGCAGTTTTGATAATTCCCCATTGTTCTTCCACCCCTCCTTCCTGCCCGTTTGCTAGTGCATTCCTTAGGCACTCACCCATTGTGGCGACATCAGCCCTCCTAAAGTCCAGGACCTTTGCATGGCTTGACTCTACTGCTGTGTCTAGATCTTCCTTAAGGTCCTGCAGTCCCCTCGACTGTATCAACCCTGCCACAGAGCTTGGTGTCATCTGTGAACAGACAGCTCTTGTCCTTTATTCCATCTCCAATGTCATTTATGAATACATTAAACGACACTGGGCCAAGCACTGAGCCCTGCGGAACTCTGCTGGCGACTTCCCTTGAGTCTGAGAGCTCACCCCCACTACGATCCTCTGGGCCCTACCCTTCAGCCAGATCTCCACCCATCTAATGAGTCCCCCCCCCCAACCCCCACATCCTCCAGCTTCCTGACAGTACTGAATCAATGGCCTTGCTAAAATCCAAGTACAGAATGTCAGCCACTTGACTCGTCTACTGTTCTTGTTACCCAGTCAAAAAATCAATCAGGTTTGTTTGGCAGGATTTTCCCACCACAAACCCATGTCGTCTCCAGTTCTGGATACCATTGCTCTCCAGAAACCCTACCAGCCTTCCATTAAGGACTTTCTCCATGAATTTACCCTTAACTGAGGTCGGGCTGACTGGTCTGTTGTTACCTGGGTCATCCCTGGGCCCACTCTTGTAGAGTGGCATCCATGTGCACCCCTGGTGATGTGAATGACCACGCATTGCTGGTCATCCCACCTCAATGGGTGGGCTTAACAGGAAGGTGAATCCAGCCCAGCAAGCAGCATGATGTGTGCCACTAATCTCCACCCACAATCATCAGCCACGCAGGATCACGTAGCCCTCCATTCACATCATAGTGATCCTGACAAGACCCCAAGGTATGCCATTGGGACAGACTGGACGCTGGGAACCCAACTCGGAGGTAAGCCAGTGGGCAAGGCAGAGCCCAGAGACCTCCCCCATAAGTACGCAGAGACCCAAGTAGGGAGCTAGGGACACCAGCCATGCGGAAGCAAGTCCGAAGAGGTAAAAAAAAGATTAAACAAATAAACACTGAGTCCATTATAACATACCCAGTAGTATAGTAAGTTAAGGTCTGATGGGTCTGTAGGTCCAGCTGGTCCACCCCCCAAAAAAAACACACACACACACACTCATCAGTCACTCACAGAGGTATTTATTTGTGAGAATACTGTGTGTGTGCCTTTTCATTAATCTGGAACTAAAACTTCATGACCTTGTATATGAAATAATGACCATGTTTCTTCTAGGGGCATTCTTCTACAGACCTGCACTCAATCTGCCTATGCAGGGATAGAAGTAGGGACAGATTTACTAGGGGACCCAACCACTGGTAATGTAGGACGGAACATCTCAGATGGGGCCTGGGGACACCTTTCTTCATTAAATGTAGTATTTTTACACTTAATTTGGTGAGCATTAACACTTTATACAGCAGCCGTCCTCCCCCACTGTGTTCCTGGAACAGTCAGACTTTTAATTTCAGTTCCTGTGAGTTCCCTCACCTACTTCATATACACAGAAACCAAATAAAAATGTGCCTCTAACTCCTGTCCTGTGTCCTATACCCATCATATAACCTTATCAAATCCCCTTCTGTCCAAAGGAGACCAAGCCGTAGATACCAAGCTAACGCTAGTCACGGGATAGCTGTGAGGGGATTTGTGTGGCACTATGAAGCAACAATACTATAAGAATTATAAAGGGCCAGCCTGGTGGTTGGCTGGCAGCAGTAACGCCTACCATGCCAGCGACTCGATTTCGGGAACAACCACAAGGTGGCACAGTTTTAAACTGGTGGAGGGGGCAAATTCCAAAAGGCCATGTGGAAGTACTTCATTTAGAGGCTAGTGGAAAAGAGTAGCAGCTTGCTCAGCAAAATGGACAACACAGGTAGCATTGCTGGATTCAAAGCTTGCTGGGATGGTTTCAGAGGGCTAGCGAAAGAGGGGATGGGGAGGACAGTAAGCAATTTCAAGGTAGGTTCACAGGGCAGACTGGATGGACTGTGTCTCTTTATCCGTCCATAACTTTCCATGGAAGCTCAGCTGGTGTTTGACACTGAGACTAAGATGGCCCAGATACCAATGCTGATGCAGCCCAACCGGTGCAATCAGTATCGACTGGACCATCTCCCAAGAGAACTTCAGTGTATAGACATTACTGCATTTCAGGACAAGTGCTGAACAGTGGGAATTTGAGAGCCTCCCAGCACACAATGGGAAATGCTGCTCAAGCTGTCACGGTGTAGATCACTCGTGCAGTGTCTCCCCCCGGCAGCAGAGGCTATCCACTAGCCTGAAGTCAACCACTGATAAATGGCAATCAGAGGAGCACTGCAAAGAAACATCCACTCCCGCGACATCAGAGCGTCACAATGTCTGGAGGACCCCACCTTGTCTGTTCATGCAAAACACAGCTGTCGTGTTGTTCTTGTTCACTTGAGGAAGCTGACCCATTACTACCTGGGCAAACTCTAGCAGTGACAACCAGATTGTTCATGCTCAGCTGTAACTCCTGGGGAGTCCATAGACTGAGAGTTAGGAGGGCACCTATATCCTGCTACATGACCACCACCTGGTGTAGGCTGGGTGGCGGTGGCAGTGAGATGTGGAGGCATATCGGCAGATGCACTGCCATCACTGCATGTCAACGTCACAGAAAGAAAATTAGGTGGAAAAAACCTTGTAATGCTAGACTTCTCCTGCAGGTACTGCATCACCCTAAGTGGCAGGCCACTCATAGTGGTGGATAACCAGTAAAGCCACTGCACAGTTCGGTGAGGGGGCTGCGAGGTGGCACCATGATGGGGGGGGGGGTTGGCACACAAAGTGTAGGTTAAAAAAATAAATTAGCTGCTACTTGATAATGTCACAGCTTCTTCTGTATGTCAGCTGCTCTAGTTGGATGATGTAATTACTGTACTTCAGAAGTTATGACTTATCTCAGTGACAATGTCGAATGAAACAGAAAAGTGACCAAGGCGCTACTATTAGACTTGATTTTGTCTTGTCTTTCAAAGCCAGCCGCTACAAAATTTGCTAGCAGGGCAAGCCATGCAAGACATAACAACTAAGAGGCCCATCCAACCCTCACTTGAACAGGAGCCTCTGCTGGGAGCTGAACCCACTTGTGACCTCTTGGAAGCACATTAAACTTTAAAGGTTTTAACTCTTTAGGAACCGAGAGGGGATTGAAGCTAGAGAGTGGCGGCAGCAGCAACTGAAGAAGAAAGCCACGTAGGCAATGGCATATGGAATACACAACGTCCAGACAGGAGCAGGTACCACCAACCCAGCACTGACATACAATAAGTGCAAAAGCACTGCCAGACTCTGCCAGCGAGTGCCCCCAACACACGCGCACACAATCACCAATATAAGCTGTCTGAGTTCAGCGTGTGAACGCCACAAGTCAGTGTGCTGCCTAACCAGTTTCTGCACCATCTGCTGTTAAATAAAAGCAACAGGACCATCTCTTCTGCCTGCATCATCAGGACAGTAGATCTTCAGAACTAATGAAAACAAACCCAAAATTATTTCTTAGATTTATTATTCAACATTGTTGATGGTTGCAGTCTGGCCACAATTTGCCAGGCAAAGCTCTACACCAATGAAAGTTATTATTTAATCCAATGTTCCTGGCCCCCACCCAAAAAAAAAACCCACAGGCGCACTGATTTATTTTGTTAATGTTTGTTTAATCTGCCTACCCATTGCACTTCCGACATGCACAATGCTGACTTGCACGTTAAATGAAACTTCAACAATTAAATTCCAGTCTGCCTGATCCTTATTTACATAGTAAATGCCAACTATATCCCGGCTGACACTTTGTGCCTTGCTGGTCTGAAGTAGATTCAAAGTGAGACGTGAAATATTCCAATTCCAACGGACGTGATTTACAGTATCAAACCATCCCCAAGCATGCATAGCATGGCTGTTCCTTTCAGCCTTTCCGCTACTGCGGTTTACAAACATACGAATCTGCCAGCACAAGGCCATACGGAGTATTAAGGCTGCTCGATACGGGTACACTGCATAATTTTACAGTAAGGCCCATCCCCACCCCACCCCCACCCACAGTATTTCTGACTGCCTTCTTGAACCTTCCTCCAGAAGTTTGTAACTGGGCTCCCTTGTGTTTATTTTGTGCTCACTTAAAGATGTTCCAAATATCTACCTTGTTATTACATTTAGATATCTGTAGGTTTCTCTCATGCCCCCCGTCTTCCTGTGAATACATATTAAAGCTCCTCAACCTGTCTGTGTAGGATTTATCCTGCTGACCCAGAATCATTTTCATGGCTCTTCTCTGTACTGCCTCACTATGATTTATAGCCTTTTTTTTTATGTACGGACACCAATACTGCACAAGGTATTGCAAGCGCAGCCACGCAATTGATCCGAACAGCAGAAGGATCCCCTCCTTCCTTCTGCATGTGAATTCCTTGGCTCTACACCCCAGCATCTATTTGCCTAAGCTACTGTCCTTTTACACTGTATAGTCTGCTTAAGGTTACTAGTTATAACTACTCCCAGATCTTTTTCCTCCTCCGTTACTGTGAGCTTTACACTACCCAGCATGTATTCAGCTATTTGGGTGGGGTGGGGGGTTGTAGCCAGTGTACATGACTTTACATTTCTTCGCATTAAATTCCAGCTGTCAGATCATCTTTCTAACTTTTGTATGCTCCTTTCTCAGCTCTCTTAGCCCCTCCTCAGTGTCTGCCCTCTCACAGAGTTTGGTGTCATCCACGGAGAGGCAAATCTTACCACTTATGCCCTCCCCCTGTGTCAAATCATATATGAAAATATTAAAGAGGACAGGAAATAATTTGTAATTGGCAGTTATTTATAAAGTCATTATTCTCATATGATATGCATTCTCCTAAATTATCCATATTTAACTGTACTGGAATAAAAAGTGATACGAAAAACTGTGTTTTGTTTTTATGGGCAGCACTGTGTTACAGTTCTTCTTACTGAACCAGTAATTTGGAGTTTTGAGTATGTCATGATTTGTGTGCAGAACTCTAAGCAAGGTTCTGATAGGCCAACAGTTCATAATTAGCATTCTGTACACAAACCCTGACATAGTAAAACTCCAAATTACTGGTTCTATGAAAAGAACTGTAATAGAATGCTGCCCATAAAAACAGAACAATGCAAAATACAATTTTTCATGTCACTTTTTATTTCGGTACAGTTAAATATGGATACTTTAGGGGAATGCATATCATTTTTTAGAATAAGAACTTTATAAACAGCTGCCAACTAGCACAAACGTCCTGTCCTCTTTAAACACGGGTCCTAGCACAGACCCATGCAGTATCCCATTGATTATGTCCCTCAGTTCTGAGAACTCTCCTCCCATCACCACTCCAAGGGTCCTTCCACTGAGCCAATTAGCCACCCACTTAATCAATTTGCTATATGCGAATGCGGAGGATGCAGGGCACTCATTTGCTGAAAAGGTGCGTAGCATGATAGGCGCCCCACCATCTCGATCTCACATTTCATCTTTTAAAATTCAGTACAGCAAGTTGCATGCAAGAAAATGCCGCTTGCTGTTAAAAGCTAAACCGGAGGGTTAGCTTTTCGGGTGCGGGAGCCCAGGATGTCTGGAGTTTTCCTGAATCAAGTCAGCCAGTGGGTCCAGGCAGTCCCCTCAAAACTCTGGGATGCGTGCCATCCAGGCCTGGGAACTTGTCAAACATAAGTGTTCTGTGCCCTTTATTGACACGATCCGCCGTGATCCACACGTTCCCCCCGTCCTTCCATGTGGCAATGGTCCATCCTTCTCTTTAGTGAACAAAGAGCACAAGTATTCATTCAGCACCTCTGCTTCATCTTTCCTTTCCTCCACCAACCACCCCCTTCCTTAATTTAACTACACCCTCCTTTAGTAACCCTCTTTTCCCAAATGCATCTGAAGAAGGCCTCATCACTTTCTTTTACTCCTTCGGCAATCTGCAGTTGTTATCCAGGCTTTGCTTGCCTGACCATTTTCACAGCCTCCTTCGCCTTTTCCATGTATGCTTCCCTGGGTCCTTCCTTCCTAGACATCCTATACCTCTTCTGTATGAGTCTTTCCTTTCACTGCCCCACCAAGCTCTCTTCTGAACCTAATTAGCTTCTTGGATTTGACCACCCCCAATAAGGCACCTTTCTGAGGTTTCCCCGATCCCATGATTTATCATGATCCGTGCCTGGTCCACATCTGTGTCCTCTCTCAGCTTAGATAGACTCTCCCTTAGTATCCTACCCATTTTACTTTTAAATCAGCCTTCTTAAAATCTATTCTCTGCATTTTCGTTTTTTGTATGCCTTTTCCCATGTCAGTGTGGAACCACACTCTCTCACAATCACTACTTCCATCTAGTTCCCTTACCCTTGTATCTCTAACGTGATCCCCGTTAGTTAGCGCTACATCTAGAACAGCACCTTCCCTAGTGGGTTCATTTGTCCCTTGGATCAGGAAACCATCCTGGACTACATCTAGAACGACTGGCCCCTGCTGTAGCCAGCAATGGGTACATCACAAGCTACCCTGGGCAAGTTACAATCTCCCACTATCACCATCGCCCCCTTCTCTGCTACATGTCTAATTATGTCCCCCATCCTGTTCAGGTGGATAATATACTATCCTCAACCTTAAATTCCTTCCATTTGCTGTATGTATCAGGCCCCCAGTGTCTCTCGGCCCTCCCCAATATTCTTCCTTTTTACTGTTACACCCCCCCCGAAGTACAGTCCCACATCACACCCTTTTCCCTTCTCTCTGTCCTTCCTAAAGGTGGTGTTATCCTAGAATGGAAATTTCCCAGCCTTGGTTCGGGGTAGCCCAGGTCTCATCACTTGGCCTTCTGCCAGCAGGGCCTGCAAATCAACCATTTTGTTTCCTCCACTTCTTGCACTGTAGGACATAATCCTCCACAACTCATGTTCATTCACTTCATTCTTTGAACCCAGGGCTCCCTCTTTGCCTGTATGACTCCCTATCCTCCTCGCCATGCTCTGTTGCCCAATTTCTAAACATTCCCTTTTCCCACAACTCATCTCTCTCCCTCCATTATACCCCAATACTGACTCCCTCATTCCATTTACATTCATATGGTGGTAGTCTGACCAGCCCCTCCTCCAGAAAACTGACTGCTGTGCCCCTTGATGGCCCCCCTTGCAGTTTAAATCTAGACTATTACTAATGTAGTCCCCAATTCTGTCACCAAGCATTCTAGCACCTTTCTTGCCTACGTGTAACCAATCAACTGAGAAGAGAATCTCACTGTCTCAGACTTCCTCTATTTCCCTATAGCCCTGAAACCCTCTTCCCAGAACCAGATCCTGAGCCAGTTATTAAACTCCCCTGTTGTATCCTTTCTTGCTGTACTGGCTCTAGGAACCAGCAGCACTTTAGAGAAGGCTACCTTTTTAGCCTCTCTCTTGCAAACCGGCCCTATTTCCTTGAAATTTTCCTTCACTACCCCTACTTCACAACCAGTTAAATCATTAGTCCCCAGGAGGATGACTACGAGTGGTCTCCCACTCTTTCCCCCTGCATGACTGAGTGCAACATCAGATGAACCTGGTCAGCTTTCGCCTTTCCTCTCTATTTGTCCCCTCTCATTCCATAACCCTAACCACTCTTCTGCATACCCTTTTCTCCCTGTGATCTTTTCGCCTCATTCTTACCTCATCTAGGGCTCGTGTCCCCTTCGCTTGGCGTCCCTAGCCCTGCCATCCCACCATCCCCAGAACTTACCAACTCCACTCAATGTCTTGTGGTGTACCCTCCATGGTGAGGCTGCCAGGATGGAGGCTGGTCCCGGCGGGGACCAAATCCATATGTTGGAGGGACATCCAGTCCAGTGCATGCAGGACCTGTAGGACGCTGGGTTCATCCTGAAGCCAGGCCCTGTCATTCCGCTTTTTCCGGGTTCCAAGGATGTTTCATGTAACGACGTCAGGCTGGGCTCCCCTGCAGACACCAGAGACGTCCCCCTCTCAATTTTACTGCTGCCTGTTTCACTTTGCTCCGTGGTTAGCCAGGGGGCAGTACAGTAGCAGAAAGCTGAATCCTTCCCTCTGGAGAAAGAGACTGTCCACTCAGCTGGTCAAGCTTCCTCTCATGGCCATCCCTTCCACACTTCGAGATCTCTCCCAAACTCGGCTGGTCAGTGCTGCAAGCGGTAGCACTACTGCTGTACCGGCAGGCCAGCTATCCACTCTGTTTTTAACTTCCACTTGCTTCTGAATCACCTATGACCCCACCATCTCCCTCTTCCTTCCCTCCTTCAGATGACCCAAGCTTCTTGTCACTTCCTTGCCTCTCTGCCCCAACCCTGTTCCTACGACGGTGTCCCCACCCCCCCCAAGTTATAACTAGTGTCTT
Source organism: Neoceratodus forsteri (assembly GCA_016271365.2). Classification (NCBI taxonomy): domain Eukaryota; kingdom Metazoa; phylum Chordata; order Ceratodontiformes; family Ceratodontidae; genus Neoceratodus; species Neoceratodus forsteri. Next base: position 81,581,797 of record JADMNL010000034.1, read on the forward strand.
TCCACCCCCTCCCACCTACAATCTGAATGAGGTATCCCACTCAGCAACTACGTACAGTGGCAAGAAATGATTACTAATCAGTACTACCTTGCATAGCATCCTTCCATCTCCTCCTTCTTTACATACCCCCTTCTACTAGCTGTTCTCCATCCTCCCTCACTCGGCTTCCTCTCGCTCTGGGGTTGAGGTTGCCATGTTGATCAGTCCAGCACCACCACCACCCCACTCATATCATCTGCTTCTGTTGCCCACCGCCAAGTTCTGCTTACATTCACATCCTCTAACCTTTTTAGTTCTACTCCCTCCGTAACCCCCAATCACATACCTGTCCCGAGACCAGTCGTATCGACACTACATGTCCCCTACCAATGCTGTCAGTTCTGCCCAAAGCATCTGTACTTCCGCCATTATAGAATTTAGCTTCCTACATATTATGCATCATCCTACCTGCCACATTATTCGCAGGAACATAGAAGCCCCACAGTTTCCGCAGCTTACCACTCTCCCTCTCCAATGTCTTTTTCCTACGTTCTCCTTTCTTATGTTACCCTCTTTTCAACCCAACTACTCCCTTCGCCTTGAATTACGTTAACCTACTTAAATATTCTCCTCCATTCCCCTCAGATACAGTGTATTATTACTGTCTTTAGCCCATCCACTACCAATGCATTGTCTATGGATTTGTTTAATCATTCATCACTTTCAATTTTCATTTTCAATTTTTATTTAACCAGGAATGCACCACTGAGCAAACTCATTTACAAAGTGGTCCTGGGTGTACGTAACACAATACAAGACATCATAACGAGTAACACATCTAACAGAACCAATGCATATCGAGACGGCTTAGAGAACACAATCATACATTTGCAATATCAGGGCATAATAAAACAGTAACAAGAAAGGCATACATAACAATTTTCCAGACTATGGACACAGGTGTGGAAGCAGACTGGATTTAAATTTGTTTAAGAACATTATCTGTTAGCAAGTGAAATCTGTTGTTGCTTTGTTTAATTACTGGGTCTTTGTGTTGTTGTATACTGTTACTTATGCTTATCTCTTTTGAATTTTCCTCCCTGGCGGTCCACGAAAACGGACAGGCCTCTGCTCATGGTAGCCAGGTCTTTTAATAAATAAAATCAATTAATTACCCAGTTATTAACCCCCCCCATCTTAGCCAGATGGTGCAATTAACACCCTCACAACTTGCTCTACAGGTCTTTACCACCCTGCATTTATAGTACAGGCCTACCCCAGATAGGTAGCTACAACATTTCTTAACTCATTCTCCCCTGGTGGCCATATTGGATCAGGTTCAGCAATGGATGGTACCAATGTCATATGGCGGTTACAGGACCGAAGGGTTAAATACCCAATTTGCACTTTAGTCCTACCCCAGGCAGGTGTCACAACCCTTTTTTATTATACAATTTATGTTCTATGACCTACCTAAGATACCGTTTTGCTACTTACTACATTTTACAACATATATTAGTACTATACTTTGTCATCAACTCCTTCTACCAGCATTTACATCAGGATATATATGAGACATGTAGCTTACCTTTTAGTACTGGCATAGAGTAACACACAAGCATATCAACTCTTCTCGTAAATGCAACTAATGACATTTACATACATTACGTACTGTGTGACAAAGTAAGAATGCTAGCAAGCGGGCCTGAAATCGGGGATGTTGAAGCAAGAGGACAAACGGCCAGAGACAGTTACTGGAGCCTGCAAGCTGCAGGTGTTGCATACACTGTCTGGTCCCACTGAGCAGCACAAAGTACGATCCACGAGAAAGACTGACCGACTCCTAACCTCCTTCCTCACAGCATGACAAACAGCTGACTCGGACAGATGGAAGGCAACTCATTCATGAGTTTCTTCCCTTGGTATAAATATTAGATACATCATTGATCAGCTAGCAACAGGAGCTACAGCAGCGGTATAGATCCATTTTAAAATGTTAAACCCATGTGACAGCAATGGCACAGAATCCCACGTTCTGAATGGTTTACTAGTGATCCTTTACTCACAGGTAATGAAATGCTTGTGTGAACAGACTGCTGGTACCCATTCTACGCACACAGTTCGGTAGGTGTTTTAATATTAATATGATGCTTTTTTTTTTAACATTGCTTAATTTAAAAATCCAGTTGGAAGGTTTATGATAGCAGTAAAGAACCTCCTTTAAGTAAGGGATCCTAGCTCTACAGAATAAAAGTATCTTTATATCCCTATATCTTAATATTTTTTTTTCTTTAAGTATAATCTTTATCAAACTTTTTTCTTATTATTACAACAGGGTACAAGCAGTCACCAATTCATCGACAGATCCCTTTCATTCTCCTCCCACGTTGACAATGTCACCTCAACAGCTAACCCGAAGCTTGGTCTACTGTACAAGCACTGTAGCTGCCTCACTGAAAAAGCTCTCCAGCTTGCCATCACCAGTTCAGTTTTCTCGACCATTGACTACGGTCTTCCCATTTATAGTGCGGTGTCTGACAGCACCCTTAAGTGGCTTGCCACTACGCTGAATAAAGCCTGCAGGCTAGCACTAGGGGCCCCTCGCCTCACCCATAGCTGTAATCTCTACCTGCAAACAGGGTGGCTAAACCTTGTTGAAAGGACCCGCTACCAAGTATGTCTCCTCGCTAAAAAAGCAACCCTTGGCCTCTTACCGCCTGGCTACAGTTCCCTCCTGCACCAAACTGAACCAACTAGGACCACCAGGGCATCTAACAAGCACTCAGTTAAGGTCCACTCCCGGCAAACTTCTCAAGGTCAGAGATCCTTGGAATACAGGGTCCCACTCTGGCTTAGTGCACTGCCACCAGATCTTACTGCTATCAGCAAAATCGGCCTCTTCAAATCAGCACTCAGGTCTCACCTGGCCAGCCAACAGACTTGCTCCTGCTTCCCCTGATCACCTCTACCTGTAATCTGACTAAGAACTCCCCCCCAACCGTTTGCACTTAGCTGCCCCCGCATCACACATACCTTCATTCCATTCCCCGACTCCTGCACCCTTTCCTATTCATTAGATCCTCAACTCACCCACCTCCGCCTTAACGTAACGTAACCACTATGACAAAGTGACCCCTGAGCCCGAGGTTACTGCCATCCTTCCCCACCCCCATGTCCACCCCTCCTCTAAACTAGTCTACTGTGCCGCCCAATTAACCTCCTACCCTCCTATATTCTTTATTCTCATAGGTATGTACTTAAACTGCAATAACTGGTCCTTTACTGTATTTATTGCCCTACAGCCCTCCTGGTCTTGTTTTTACACATTTCCTTGTATTGTACTGTGTTTATCTGTACCTTTGTGTCTGACGTGGAACCTTTGTAAATGAGCTTGTAGCTCAAAGGTTGTAATCCTAGATTTCAATAAATAAAATAAAAAAAAAAAAGTTCAAATGTATATACAAGGATACATTTCATTGGTATCTCTGGCATAGGTGTTGCAGACAGGTAAAATTAATACAGGTACATGCTAGAAATCAAACCATGTGTAAGGCTGCATATTATACAGGACAGTTCAGGCATACACAACTGTGTTTTTCCATTCCTAGGACCCCACCACCACCCCACCCAATCAGGGAAGCCCCTCAAGAACCCAGCAACAAGCTCGAATCTTCAGGGGACAAAATGTGGAAGTTTGGACATGGTATATAAGATCCATCTGTTCTGTCTCAGTGGGCATACTTCAGATCAGTCTTTCAGTGAGAAAGATATTTTTTCATATTTATGTACAAGATTGACTATGTCCCTCCAGTCGGGGACTGTTGAAGTTGGAGCTATGAGCCAGCACCGTGTTATGGCCTTTTTGGCCGCCAGAAGGACTATCCCCAGGAGGAAACGTGTGTGGGAGTCTCTGAATTCCGGTGGGAAAATATGCAACAAGAAAAATTCCCCAGTGAGGGGGAAATGGCTGGCCAAACAGGGTCTCCAGCTCCTGTTCCAGGGATGTCAGAAAGGGTTGCAGCCTAGGGCACAACCAAAACACATGTGAGTGATGTGCAGCAGAGTCACCACACTGGCGCCAGCATTGTGCTAATCTAGTAGTGAGGTACTGGGATGTGATGGCCGGTGTATGAAAGTATCTAATGAGGAGTGGCCAGGAGAAGAGACGCCAAGTATGGGAGAATGTAAGTTTAGAAATGGCAAGGCAGCTGGCATCCCACTGTTGAGAAGTTACACTCGTTCCTAGCTCATCATTCCATTTGTCAAGGATGTGCCCTGAGCCCACCCCTGGTGTGTTCGTGAGGGCCTTATATCACACGGAAATTGCCTGTGACAGCTACGTGGAGAAGAGAAAACCCAGAAGGAGTGTGATCAGGGGCTGGTGTACATCAGGGTGTGGGGAGAGAGTGAAAATAATGTCTCAGAGAAACCTAAAGAAGTCTGTCTGGCGTAGCTCATAAGAGCTGAGCATTTCCTGAAATGTCTTAAAGGTGGGGCCATTTAGAAATTGTGAGAAAAGGAGAGGAGAGACCCAGGTGGTCCCAATTATGGTATGTATGGTTCATATGGGCGGGTGAGAGTGGAGTTTTCTAACAAGGCAATCGAGCAGAGTAGCATCAGGTACGGCTTGAGGGAAAGGTGCCACCGGATCACATTCCAAGTTCTGATTTGGTGTTGTATCCAGGGGTTAGAGGGGGCCTGGTGAGTTTAGGGGGTGTTAATGTGTACGGTGGCCCTAATCATGTCATCATAAGGGAAGCCCCTCTTCTATCTCCCTCCAAATTGCAGAGGAGGTCCTCGTGAACCTAGTAGTTATGAAAGATAGGTGGGAGGCCCAACTGTATAACCTCAAGTTGGGGAGAGCGAGGCCTTCCTGTTTTTTGGGGAGTGAAAGGATGGAGAACTTCACTCTTGGGCACTTTCCTGACCAGATAAATTACAGAATTGCCTTATTCCAGATAATTCCAGATACGGAATAATTTTGTTGGGAGGTGCAGTGGTACATTCTGGAAGAGTTAAAGGGCCCTGGGCATAACTACCATCCAAATGACCTCTATTCTTTGGTATAGGTTCAAAGGGAGGACATTCCCTTTGGCCATCTTTTGCTGGAGCTGGGTGTAGAAGGGATCATAATTATTTCATAGTGCATTGTGTGCATCATGAGGTAAATAGATTCCTAAGTATTTCAGTTTGCCAAGATCCCACTGAAATGGGTAGGCTTGCCGGAGTATCGAAGGGGGAGTATAATGAAAGGTAAGGGTATCGGTTCTAGAAGTATTAAGCTTATATCCTGAACATGACCCAAAGGTTTCAAGAATTTTAAAGACTGCTGGAATGGACTGATGGATGTGTGAGGAAGAGTAGGACGTCGTCAGCATACAGGGTGATAAGATGTTCCATCTTTCCCAGCTGGACTCCCGATATTTGGGAGGAGAGTCATATTAGCTGGGCCAGTGTTTCAATAAAGATGGCAAAGAGTCTGGGCGACAGTGGGCAACCCTGCCTTGTCCTCGGAAGAGGAGAAAATAGCCAGAGTGATGCCCCGAGACCTTGACACATGCCTGCGGGGAAGCATATAATGCTTTTATTATAGCAATAAAAGGGGGGGGGGAGGAGACCCATCCTAGTCATGGTAGTGAAGAGAAAGGGCCAGGAGACCCTATCAAAAGCCTTCTCAACATCTAGGCTGAGAAGGACAGAGGGATCTTTTTGGGTCTGCATTTCATGTACTAACATACTAAAAGCCTGCAGAATAGGCCTAATGGTTTGACGTGTCTGCTCTGTAGCCAGCTACCTAGTGGGTGCTCACCTTCCCGCCCCAGCCCCTGAGAGGGTCTTCTTTGGCTTCAATTTCCCCTTGTACCTGCCCCACCCCTTCTTGAAGCCCTCCTCCACCAGCCTCCAAGGCGGCGCATTCCATGGCTCCACCACCCTCTCAGTGAAATAATGTTTCCTACGTTCACCCCTGTAATTTCCCCCTCCTGCTTCCACTCATGCCCCCTGGTTGTTCCCCCCCCCTTTAGCCTGAACAGCTCCTTGGTTCTGCTCTCGGTTATTTCTTTTATGTACTTGAAGACCCCCTATCAAGTCTCCCCTGTCTCTCCTCTCCTCCACAGTGTACAGCCCAAGCTCAAGACTCTCCTCAAAGGGCTTCCCCTCCATGCCCTGAATCATCCTGGTCGCTCTCCTCGGGACTCTCTCCAGCAGTGCTATGTCCTTCTTCAGATGAAGTCTCCAGAACTGTACGCAGTACTCGAGTTGTGACCTGACCAAGGCATTATACAGAGGGAGGATCACCTCCCTCCTCCTCCTGGACGTAATTCCCCTGGCTATGCAGCCCAGTATCCTGTTTGCTTTGGCTGCGGTTCTTCTACAATTTTTGGAGTTATTCATTTTGACGTCTACCACCACCCCTAGATCCTGCGCACTCAATGTGGCTTGCAGTGTGACCCCCCCGGGTGTATACATGGCCCGGGTTTCTGACCCCCAAATGAAGTACCTTACATTTCCCAGCATTAAACTTCAATCCCCACCTCCTTGACCACCCCTTCAGGGTATCCAGGTGCCCCTGAACTGTCTCTCTCTCGCTTCTTCCCTATCCACCAGTGCTCCCATTTTGGAGTCATCTACAAAGAGACTCAGCCTACTCTTAACCCCCCTCCCTATATCAGAGACACAGGCATTGAACAGGAGTGGCCCCAATACTGAACCTTGGGGGACCCCACTGATTACCTTCCTGGGGAGGAGACTATCCCACCAACCATTACCCTCTGTATTCGCCCCGAAAGCCAATTTTCCACCCACTTGAGCACCTTGTCCTCCCACCCCATCTCCCCCAGCTTTGCTATCAGCCCATTATGGGGTACCGAATCAAACGCCTTGCTGAAATCCAGGAATAGGACGTCCACCGGCCTATGTCTGTCCACTAGTTGAAGAGCTATTCGGGTATTATCCATAGTACAGCTAGAACTCACAAAACCAGTCTGGTCGAGGTTGATCAGGGTAGGGAGGACTGTGTCGAGCGGACGTGCCAAGATGGACGTGAGATATTTGTAGTCCATGTTGAGGACTGAGATAGGCCTATAGAAGCTGCATGATGGGGGATCCTTGTCCTACTTGGGAATGAGAGAAAGAGCAGCATATGACCAGCTTGGAGGGGGGCTGGAGTTCTCCTGTAAGACCTCATTATAGACTTAGAGTAAGAGGGGGCTGTTTTTTGAGCTGTTTTTTAATAGAACTCTGCCCCATAGAGATCAGGGCCTGTGGCCTTCATGGTTTTGGATTTAGAAATGGCAGCAGCCAGCTCCTCTGGGGTGATGGGGGATATCAGATTCTCTTGTTGGTCCAGAGTCAGATCGGGAAGATGGATGGTTGTCAGGAAAGCATTAATGGTGACCTGGTTTGCAGGTTGTTCTGGAGTGTAAAGGGTTTTGTAGTAGTCACAAAAGGCCTGAGGAACGTGACCGAGTTTCGTATGAAGGGTACCTGTGCTGGAGTCTTTTACTGCCACTATGGCTGAGTGTTTACGCTGTCTATGTAGCTGGTAGGCTAAGAGGCGGGAGGCTCGTGGGCCTATTTCCCCATATGTCTGTCTTAAGAAAGTCAGTGCTATCTCACTGCTGGGTGCAGAGGATATCCAGGTCACGCCGAGTCTGCGTGAGCTGTGCGGTTACCAAATGGTCCCCTTGCTGATGTGCAGTCTGTAGGAAGTGCAGTGTCTGTACTAATTGTTCACGCCTCCCCTTTCGGATCTTCGCCAGGGAGGCTGTATGCTTGATTAAGTGTCCCCTTAACACTGCCTTGAGGGTGTCCCATAGAATGGGAGGGAAGATTTCAGGCTCTGCATTTTCCTACAGGATTTCTTTGATCTTGTCACTCAGGAATTCCTGAAAGGATTCATTCCTGAGATCGGTCTGATTAAGCCTCCAGAAGGTGTTATGCCTCTCTAATCCCAAATCCCATGCAGTAAACAGAGGGGGCATGGTCAGAGTGAGAAATATCCCCCATTGAGGCATCTACCATTGTTCCCAGGCACTCCTTCTGAGTATAGCAGTGGTCAATACCAGTATAGGTGCCATGTACTGCCGAATAGAAAGTAAATCCTTTACCCCTAGGGTGGATGGATCGCCACACATCCAGTCAGCCCACCTCTTGGATGAAACGTTTAAAGAATTTGTTGGAGTGGAGCTGGTTGTTTACCCTTGGAGGAGTTTGTGCAGTTTAAGTTGGGGCTCGGGGATATATTAAAGTCCCCTGCCAGGATCAACGTCCCCTTAGTCAGTTCCACAATCTTATTCATGAGGTGACAAACTGTCGGGACATTGGCACCGAGGGGAGATATATATTTGCTAGGGTCACCTCTTGGTCCTGTAACCGCCCCATATGATGACCAGATGGCCCTCCGGGTCAACCCACTCCTTAGTGGCCTGAAAGGGGGTGTGGCTGGGTATCAGTATAGAGACCCCCCTCCTACTTCCGCCACCAAATGCTGAGGAGAAAACCTGAGTGAAACCTCTGCCTAGCAATTTCTTATGTTCATCAGCTGACAAGTGAGTCTCTTGTATGTATACAATCTAAGCCCGGCTCTTCTTCAGCAGTAAAATTATCCTAGTGCATTTTATAGGGCTGCCTAAACCATTAACATTCAAGGAGTAGAGTCTGAGATGGTTACTAGTTATATTTAAGCCAGGACACTTTCAAGGTGTGGTTATATGGCTCAGGTGTCGTCGCATCTGCCGCTGCCTGTAACCAAGGCTTGGACCAGATCTCCAGGTCGAGAGTAGTGTCTGCTTGTGTGTGTGGGGGAGGAAGAAACCCTCCAACCTGGAACCTAAAAGGAGGGGGTGACTAACTGGGATTTTGGAAACAATCGGGGAATGGCAACTATGCAGGCTTTTGCCAACTGGGCTGAGCATGCTGAACTTGGAGTGGCTTCCATAGGGGCCAGGAATTGGTTGGTGCCCAGTCCCAAATCTGTGCCAAACTTGGCCTGTCCCTACCACTGGGCACCAGATGTAAACATCTGAGACGGGGGAGGGGGGAATGAGGTCATGCCTTGGCTCCTCCAAGGCCGCAAATACAAAGAAAAGATCTAATTAGCAATGAAAGTCCGCTATTGTTCTTGAGATAGCGGCCAGAAAGTAGTGAGTATCTGGGTTTACCAGAAGACAGCTAGGTGCAGTGGAACCCTGCCCCACAAGCACGAGCCCCGAGGGGGGGAAGGGGAATGAGCCCTACCTCCCACCACCCGTAAGGGCGGTGCCCTGCAGTGCCAGGGAACATCATAACCTTTTGGGGGGTGCTACTAAGACTGCCCATGACAGCAAAATGGGCTCAGCCTGCCCCTGAGGAGTAAGCTCGGCAGTCACCGGTACATCTGGCCTTTAGCTTGAAGTCAGCAGAGTAATTGATGAGTCGGACACTTGGCCTGGAGTCTTAGCGAGGCCCACTATTGACTCAGAGGCCTAGTGGCTACTGTCTCGTGATTGCAGGGCAACACTTGCGAGGCGGTCCCTTCCATAACAAGAAACCAAACAAGGAAGGGAGAAGTGATGCAAGAAAAAGGTGCCACCGACCTGTCATTGGCCTCTCAGTCATGGCAACCTAGGCCGTGGAAAAAGCCAGTCTCACCCCCATGCCCATTCCAAGCCCTGCACCCAGCCCCCTCCCAAAGAAAAAGTACGTCTGACAGCACACTCAGTACCGCCATCTAGGAGGCTGCTCAGCTGATTAGTTTCTCCGCCTCCCAGAGGGGCCCATACACTTATGGCTTGCCGCTTGAGGCCAAATCGATGTACCGGGGAGTCCCAGCCCAGTTGTTTAGCTTCCTAGTGCTCGTGGGGAGAGAACAGGCGCCAGACCACTAAACCCATGCAACACTATTGGGGAGTAAGAACTGGCTTACCTGCAAGGGAATGAGAAGTCAGTATCCATTCAGTTAGTGGTCTGCGACAAGGATGCACTTGATGGCTGGCCTGGAGCCTGTTTCTTCAAGCCCTCCACAATCCACTGGATTGCTGAGGCGGCCTCCCTGCGATGCTCCTCTCTCGACAGCATCTGCTTCCAGGCCTTCTGCGCCAGTTCCGCTGCCAGTGAAGTATTGGGCTGTTTCTTGGGACCCAGCAATACCTTCAATCTGCAGCTACAGAGCTCTTGAGTGGTCTCTTCAGCATTTTCAAAGGTAATTGGGCCTTCCATGAATTGCACAGTCAGTTTGAAGGGGTACTGGGTCCTGAACTGTATTTTGGCTTCTCGGAGCTTCTTGAAGATAGGAGCATAAGCCCTGTGGCGTGCAGCGATCGAAGGGGGATAGTCATTATCTACATAGCTCCGATGCTCTTGGAATGTGAGATCCCCTTGCTGCCATGATTTTGGAGAATAAGCTTTTTTTCTTGAAACCTCAGGAACCGGAGGAGCGAGGGCACTCGGTTGGGCCAGGCTGCAGGCCCAGCACCCGATGTGCATGATCAATCTCCAGGGTACAACTTTCTGGGAGGTCTAGTTTAAAGAATTGCTGCAAGAACTGGATGGGATTGCTGCCCTCACAGCCCTCAGGAAAGCCCCAAACCCTAATGTTATTTCTGCAGTACCAGACTTCCGCATCTTCCACCTTGTCCTGTAGGTCCTGGATCACATGGTGTAACTGGACTACAGTCCGCTCAGTGCAGTCCACGTGGGCGTCCATCTGTGTTGCCTGCTCCTCCAGTGAATCGAGCTGCCACTCCATCTTGGAGATATCAGTGCGGAGTGCTGCGAAAGTGGAGCGGTCGTCTTTCGAAAGTCCCGTATTTCTTGCAGTACCACATCCATTTGCCTAGCAAAGTTTGGAGCAGTCCCCTATTCAGGCTGTGAGGGCCCGCCGTGGCCAGAGACTTGTGAGCTGTCACTGTCGGTACCCCATCCATCGGGATCCATGGGCTCAGATGGCGATTTTGGCTGGTCCTGTTTTCTTCTGGGCATCCTGGTAAGCTAATTTCAAATGTCTGTCCCAAATTTGCAGTTTTAAAAGTCGCAGAATGGAGTTGTAATGGCCTTGCAGGAGACGGAGCTAAAAGCGCAGGTTAATTCCGTGGGCATGACATCACCGGAAGTCCCCATATCTTAAATATCTTGATGGAATCTTTCTGGAATATCGTTTCCATATAAAAAGTGAGGGAGGAGTGGGGGGGGCAGGGAAAATTTTATTTAAAACTGTTTGCATTGCAATTGCAGTGTTACAAAACTTAATTTGAGTGGCAGTAGGAAACACATGTGCAACGTCTGCAGGTAACCTGTGTAAAGTAGTTGTACAACCACCCTTGGGTAAATTCAGATGTGTTGCAAGTGACTTATACATTAACAATTTTTTACATTAACAATTTTGTGTAGCAGTTGATGAAAATTGTGTAATTTTCTGCTACTCTATACCAGGCAAAATATTCCCTAGGTGGGGAGGGGAGACAACGTTTAGGCAGCACCTAGTGAGCCCACTAAATAGTACCTTGGCATAGTGCCATGTAACTGGCACTGTGCCACTCTGTGGCTCAGCAAATGTCGCAAACCAGAATGTTCTCAATTTACATTTGCATGCGCTAACGTCAGGACAGCTCATCTGCATTGCAACTTAGTCATGGGAGAGGGACACCTCCCCCCGTGACAAAGAACTCGGTTTGTGTACGGCTCCAGAGTGCTGAAGCAATGAGTAAACTGCTTGTGCCCCCCAATGGCTGTACATTGGGCCTGAAATACTGATTCTGAGTAGAGCTAGTCCAAGCAAATAAACTACAAATTATTTTTTTCTTGTCAACTTTATTTATCCTCCAACGCTGGCCCCATGGGACTCTCTTGGACGTAATCCAGGGAGCTGGCCGCTTTCCTGCTCAGCCTGAGACCCCCATCTCAGACCCATGAACCGGACACCCCGACCTCCCATGGTGGGGCCGCTAACTCCTACTGGTGCCCTTTCTAGAATCCAGTAGGTGATGGAAGCAACAGAAGACGTCTGTGGGCGGACCCCAGCTGGGTCAGTCCCGAGGCGGCGCGAGGCCAGCTACAGACCCATCTTCACATTCCCGTGTGCCAGGGCATTTCCTAGTTCCTGCTGCAGGTCCCGGAGGTGTGGACGTGCAATGACGTCCAGCAGGGCGTGCTCCCACACCCACTCGCAGAATGTCTGACTACACCTCCATACCCCTCTGCAGCCAGTGCAGCAATGGCTGCAGTGCTCCCAGTCTCCACTGGGAGCTGCTAGTTCAGCAGGGACAATGACCAACCCACCCCAGGAGAGGAGAACAGTCCATCGGATGCTCAATCCTCTCCTCCCAGCCAACCCCCAGTGCCCCGAGCGTGTTCCTGAACTCGGGTCACCAGCATGGCATGGGGTAAGTCAGATGCCTCAGCGCCACCAGTTCAGCGAAACAGAATTTCTTAAAAGGGCAAATCTGTCATTTCTGTAATGATGCTGAGTGGTTTTGAGGCAGCTATTCCCGCTCTAACCCCTTTTATTTCCACTCAATATAAAAACTGCCGACTCAGCAAGTGCTCCTATACAGTTTGTATGTTTCTGTAATCCTCCTGACCTGCTAGCCTTTCTGAGATGAATGACCCTCCTTGATTCCAGAATCGATTGCTCCTTTGTGTGTCCCAGGCTCAGCTCAGCTAAACAGTCAGCACCAAATGAGAACTGCTTACAGCCTTCTTCTCCCCATGTATTTCAAATATATCCTGGCATCTGTCCAACAGCATTTCACTGTATTATTGTTCAGTCAGCTAAGAGCCAGGAAACGCATTAAAATCTCTGTTCATCCCAGCTGTAAAAAATTAATAACGATGTAATACTTGATTGAAAGCAATATTCCCCCTCCCCCACAACTGCATACCTTATCCTGTTGTTGCTGCAACATAGCAATTTCCAGCCCAAATAAATCATTTGTAAACTTCCAGACAACGGTGTTGTGAATGTGCTAAACATTCCATCAACATGACAGCTATTCATAGCAGTGCACACCTGGTACAAACACCCACCTTGCAATGCAGTGGAACCCACTTTTACTGAATGACAATATACAACGGTAAATTTGTCTACAGGGCCTATGGCCTCCACCACTTCTTGAGCCAACTTCCCTGTCTTACAAAATATCTAGGGGAACACACATGTAAAAAAAAAGGGGGGGGGTTCGTACTGCGCTGTGCTGCTGGACAGAGGACATAGATACATTATCCCAATGTCTGACTCTCTCTTCATTCATCTCGAGTGCCTGCCAGCCATGTAAAATATTGTTACTCTAATCGTTCTGCACTACTTGCTGCATAAAATACGCACACGAGGCCCAGTTTGAAAAACAGCAGAAAATACGGTAGCCTGAGAGACCCTCAGCTCAACCTCTATCTTATTTTGGGGAGCTGTCTGTGCATCTCTTCAGATGCACATACCAGTATCCATGGTTGCCTTCTCCCAGCTGCCAATGCCCTCCCATCCGCAACTATAAAACATCCAAATTCCTACCTTTCTCCCAACTACCAATCCCACGTCTGCCTAACCAATCCCACCCAAAGTGCCAGTAAATTCCAAATCTTTGGGCCAATCCTCTCCTTGATCCATCTCTGCTGCTGTGTTACTACCATCTTTGGCATTATTCTCCCTCGGTAGAACTACTACTACACCTGCCTTCACCCACCATGATTTGCGTTATTTTCTCTTGGTGCTACCACTGCTGCCCCTGTGCCTACCCTCACCCACCCTCAACTGGCATTATTCTCCCTCGGTGCTACCACTACTGCCCCGTGTCTGCCCTTACCCACCATGCTTTGCATTATTCTCCCTCGGTGCTACCACTACTGCCCCTGTGCCTGCCCTCACCCACCATGACTGGCGTTATTCTCCCTTGGTGCTACTGCTACTGCCCCTGTGCCTGTCCTCACCCACCTCGACTGGCATTATTCTCCCTTGGTGCTACCACTGCTGCCCCTGTGCCTGCTCTCACCCAGTACTGAGAGGCAACTTGGGCATAGCTTGACTGGCAGCATAGAATGGCCCAAAGATTTTGACTGTTTGGATACTTTCATGGGGACTACTGGAGCAGTGGAGGGACTGGTATATAGGGGAGGGGGATGATAGAGGAGGGAGATGCTTTACAGCCTGGAGGAAGGGGAATTAGACTTCTTCTAGGAGATGGGGTGATGGCAGCTGGGAAGGGGTCTATATTCCTTTAGAGAATGGCAAAGTGAAGTTAGCTGGGGGGGAGACAGAAAATTAAACATAAGAGGAAGGAGTAGAGCAAACAGAAAGAACTGTGAAAAGTTGGGGCACCTGGACGATAAGACAGCATGGATTCGTTCCGGGGAAATCGTGTCAGACAAACCTTGTGGAGTTCTATGACTAGGTGACAACTGCCTTGGACCTGGGTAGACCAGTGGACGTTCTCTTTCTTGACTTCAGCAAGGCATTTGACTCTGTTCCTCATGGGGGCCTGTTAGATAAGCTGGGAGAAATGGGGGTGTGGAACCAGATGATCAGATGGATAGGAAATTGGCTTCAGGATCGGACCCAGAAGGTTATGGTTGGCAGGATAGTCTCATCCCCAAGGAGGGTCATTAGTGGGGTCCCTCAGGGATCGGTCCTTGGGCCCCTTCTGTTCAACGCCTACATCTCTGACATAAGGAAGGGTATCAGGAGTGAAATGAGTCTCTTTGCGGATGACTCGAAACTGGGGGTGGTGGTGGATGGGGAGGAGGGGAAGGGAGGGTGGCCGTATATGGGGACCTGGAGGCTCTGGAAAGGTGGTCTAGAAAGTGGAAGCTGAGGTAAAATGCAGGGAAATGCAAGGTACTGCACCTGGGAGCCAGAAGCCCAGGCCAAGTGTACACCCTGGGGGGGAAATGTTATAAGTCTCGACGGCTGAGAGGGACCTGGGGGTGGTGGTGGATGTCAAAATGAACAACTCGGAGACTTGTAGGAGGGCAGCGGCAAAGGCCAACAGGATGCTGGGATGCATCGCTAGAGTCACCTCAGAGGAGGCAGTGATACTCCACTGTATAACTGTTCTTGATGAGGCTGCACCTCGAGTACACGTGCAGTTTTGGAGGCCACACTTAAAGAGGGACATTGAACTCCTGAAGAGGGTCCAGAGGAGGGCAACCAAAATGATTTGGGGCTTGGGGGGGACCTATGGGAGAGGCTCAAAGAGCTAAATATATACACATTGAAGAGAGAAGGGACCGGGGGACATGATAGAGGTCTTCAGGTACATGAAAGGGGTAAACAGGGAGGAGCAGTCAGGGTGCTCCAAAGGAAGGAGGGGGGGAGCAACTAGTGGGCACGGGTGGAAGCTGGAGGGGGGAGATTCAGGGGAGAAAGGAGGAGGTGTTACTTCACTGAGAGGGTGGTGGAGCCATTGAATGCGCTGCCCAGGGGGCTGGTGGAGGCAGAGACGGTAGAGGGGTTTAAGAGGGGGTGTGATAGGTACAGGGGAAGGGTTCTGGAAGCAAAATCCAGTGCAACGAGAATATCTGGGACTGGGAAGGGAGAAGCCAGAGAGGGAGGGGGGGCAGCAAGGTCAGCTCCTATGGTGGGGGATGACCAAACGAGCAGACACGAAAGACCATTAGGCCTATTCTGCTGCCATTTTAGTATGTTAATGACCTTGTGAGAGTTGTTGTATTATAACTTCTATGTACAATTTATTTATTAGTCCAATAAAAGGAACCACAATCTGCAACAGATCAGAAATTTAAGAAGAAAGCCTTAAGAGTATATTGCCACTTTTACTAGGTGGGGTGGGTGACAGCTATTAAAAACCAAAAAAACTACTCACTCTGAACCTTTGGGTGTCATTTCCATAACCACAGACATAATTTTTTGCCCCTTGTTTTACATGTCACATCCAATACATTTCATTGATGTATATTTTACATCTGTAACCCCCCCTGTTACCCGGGGTTACTAGAATCCCAGTAAGACCTAGTGGTAGGCAGGGGAAGGCAGCTTGTGAAACTCCAGTTAAATGGATTTCACACTGTCTCACTCTATTCTCAGTCTCAGCTGAGACTGAGGAATGACATCATTTTAGAACTGTCGCAGCTGCATAAGCCATTCTGGAATGTTGCAGCTGGAGGTTAGAATAGAACGTTGGGGAATTTGAAGTCATTCTGAGAGAGAGTCTGTAGAGGCAGCAGAGGTGCTCTGCTGAGTGCAGGCCCTCAGAGCTCTAAGCTCTGTTAAAGAGCTACTTTTGTTTTAGGTGTGTGTTTCCACCTGAAGAGGAACACAGGAACTGCTAATTGAAGTGGTGGAGACCGCTTTCAGTGGTTCAGGGCCCCATCCCTGTGGGGATGGGGGGGGGGGAAGATATCAGCCTGTTTTCCAAGGGCAACCCCCCTTGGTCCGGTTAGGGAGAAAAGAAGCTGCCTGTTTAAGTTCGTGCTGAGGCACCAGAAGCTCTGGAAGGAAAATTCCTTGAGGAGGAAATTCCTGTGGTGCACCTGCAACCGAAGGGTGAATTCACTCTGCCAAAGGGCCATGTGTTTTCACCTGCATTCACAATGAAACTAAAGGGACTGTTACTGTGGGGTCAGGAAAAGACAGCCAAGTACAGGTGGAAGATGTGGAGTATGGACTGCTTAACTCTGTGGGGGGTCTAGAGTAATGGACAAAGCCACTCATAAGTATGTTCAAGTCCAGCACAAATGGGAAGACAGTAGATTGAATGTGAATTACATTTAAAAGAGTCTACACAGCAAAGTGTTAAAGGATGAGGTGTTACAGTCCAGAGAAATGGCCGGGTATGAATTGTGGGAGCGAAAAGTGGGAGACCCCCATCAGTAGTAACCAAATTCACCTCTAAGGATTTGCTCTGAGACACCTGTTGCTTTCTCTCAGGTACTTGGTCAGTGCCTGAGGAAAGTACCCAGACGTGGGATTGATGAGGAAGATTCCCTTATGGAGCAGAGGTGCTCTTAAGTGGTTTAGGGAGCCACCAGTAAATGTTTCCATGATATATGGAAAGTGTCCAAGTGGATGGCAAGGGAGCCGAGCCAAGGAAAACCCAGAGCAGCGTGCAAGTTCGGGCTGTGTGCCCAGTGTGTTTCAGAGCCTGAGGGCTAAAGTGATGGGGATGTGTTCTGGTCTCCTTAAATCTGCATTACCAGGAGTGTATCCCCGTGGGGGTCCATCTATGCTTTGTTTATTCTGTTGGATGTGAATAAAAGCCACACTTTAGAATCCCACTTCTGGTATTGGACATTACAGTTATTGCTTCCTTTGTTCGGAGTTACTTGGATGCCCCTGTTTACAGTAGCCAAACCTAGCCAATGTGCCGAGTGACATATTCCTCCCCGAATCAAGCCCACCTGGTAGAGCTGTCAGATAGAAACGGCATACCTGGTAGGGGTTACACATACACTAACATAAGAGAGATTGTGTGGTGTGTGTGTGTGTGTGTGTATCAGTTTGGGTTTTTAAAGCATCAAAAGCAAGGATATCTGAAGAGACTTTTTTTTTTTTTTTTACCCTAACTCCGCCTACCCCCATGCATCACACATGTGAACTCCACTGAACTGAATGCCACAGCTCAGTCCAGATCCCAATTACAAAGGGCCCTGTGCGAAGCAAGTTAGGACTGCAGTCTTGTTTACCAGGGCTGTGTGCATCCTGCGTCCCGGACAAAGAAATTTAGAACTGCAATTTTGTTTTGCCCAGGGCTCTATGCATCCTGCTTCAAAGCAAGTTAGGACTCCAGTCTGGTTTCCCCCAGGGCTCTTTACATCTTGCGTTCTCCTTGGAAGCAAGTAAAGACCCCGATCTTGTTTCGCCCAGGGTCCTGTGTATCCTATGTCCTACATGGAAGCAAGTTATGACTCCAGTCTCACTTCCCTAGGTCTCTGTGCACACTGTGTCCTGCTTTGAAGCAAGTTAGGAGTTAAGTTCTGTTTCAGCACCAGATCTCTAACCTGAAGCAGCAGACCCATGGGGCACAGTCCGGAATCTGCAGGTTAGCCTTTGGTCTCTAAGCTAGGTGCTGGTGCAGAGGGATGTTCATTATGGTTGAAAAAACCTTAATGCCACATTTCCCTCCTTCTCTGGCTACAGAACCCTAATTATATATTAAAGGACAAGTAAACAAGTAAAATGAGGGGGTACCCAAAATCCCAAACGCTCCTTTGTACTGATAAAGTAAGGGATGCTTAGTTACCTCATAGTACTCTTTACTTGAATTTCTTGCTTTATTAAGCGGCCGGCACTCTGTAAATGTTTCCTCGAAATGTAAACAAACTGCCCGAGTACCTCTGATGCCGAGCTGCCGCATGGCTCATAAAATGGTGACAACATGACAATGTGATGATGTCACTGGAGCAAATCCGCTTCTTCCACTGAAACCTATGGCCAGGGTTTTATAATGCTGGATATTGGAAGTATATGTACATATCAGCGTATGTAGCGACACTTGGCTTGTGCACCAGACTCTGGTGCACAAGCTAAGCAAAGTGCATAGAGCACGCTTTGAAAAACATAGTTCGGAGGCATCACGCATCAGCAGGAGGTGATGCACACGTTTCACAGGGCACTTCTAATTCATGTTATACAGGGTAACAGAACAGGAGAAGGCATTTTTGCCCATTTAACCATTCCCCGCATAGCGGGCTCACTACTTTAATTTCGACATATTACTTGGTCTATTTCCTTTTTAAATATATCAAAACTATTACTCCGAAGAACGTATTCTGGTAATGCGTTCCATATTCTTGCTGTTCTATATAAGAATGAATAATATTTTACATTGGTTTTTGCAGTTTCTAATTTTATTTACAATTTATGCGCTCTTAACCCTTCTAGTTTTTCCATAAGCCTTATGCCAATTTCATTCTTTAAGTCTTGATCTTTCATAATTTTAAATAACTCTAATAAATCCCCTTTTTTCTCCTATTCTCCAGACTAAACAAGCCCAATTTCCTCAATCTGTCCTCGTAACTATCTTTTTCCATAGACTATAGTGATTTTGTAAATGTTCTTTGTATTCTTTCTATCCTTGTTATTTCTCCTTTTGCATAAGAGCTCCATGATGCTTAACCATAGTCTGTATATGGCCTTACAAATGTTCTATACAATGGTAATAAACATTCTTTTGATCTACTTAAAAAGTTTCTTTTGACGTTTCTGATCATATAGTTTGTTTTTCTAACCACCTCTGATCTCTGTGGCCTAAACGTCATTCCTACATCAATTAATATCCCACAATCTTTCTCCTCATCAGTCGATTCAATTTTTTGATTGTTCAGGTGATAAATGTGCTTAGGGTTCTTTTTCCCCCAGATGTAATACTTTACATTTTTCTATGCCAAAAGGCATTTTGTTGTCTAATGCCCATAATTCTAGTTTTTTTTAAGTCTTCCAAGATTTGAATATTTTTCTTATCATTCACCTGTCCTCTTAATTTTACATCATCTGCAAATTTGACCAATGCATTTTTTATGTTATAGTGCACAGCCCCCAAATATAATGAAAATAATGTAGGGCCCAACACGGATCCCTGTGGCACCCTGCTCGTTACATCAGATGGCCTAGAATATGTGCCCCTAATTCTGACCACTTGTTTTGTGTTCCATAACCAGTTTTGTATCCATACGGTAAGTCTATTATCTATACCTAGTGCTTTCATTCTATAAATAAGCTGATCGTGAGGTACCTTATCAAATGCTTTTTGAAAGTCCAACAAAAACACATCCACTGGTTTATTTTCATACAGTTTTTTATTAACTTGTTCGTAAAAAAACAGTTGGTTTGTTTGACAAGATCTGTTTTTTTTGAACCCATGTTGCTTTTTATCGTTTATGTTAAGAATTTTCAAATTATATTCTAATCAGTCCTTTCGAAATGTTTCTGCTATTTTACGTAAGACTGCGGTCAGACTGACTGGTCCATAACTCAATACAGATGATTCTACTCCTTACGTTTGTATAATGGAGTCACAACTGCATTTCTCCAGTCCTCTGGTACCTCTCCCGTAGCAAATGACTGATTAAATAAATATGACAGCGGGGCCACTGTATAGTCACTTACTTCTCTTAATAACCTGGGGTGTAATCAGTCGGGTCCTGCTGATTTGTGGGGTTTTAAATCATGTAGTAGTTTTGTTACCTGTTCAGCGCTAATGTTTAAATGTAACATGTTACTTTCTTGGTTTAATTCTATCATACTTGTTCCTGTCATAAACTGAACAAAAGTAATGAGTCAACCCTTCTGCCATTTTTGTTGCGTCTGTTACTTCTTTGTCTCCTATCATTAATGGTCCTATCTGTGTAGAGGACTTACTGCTTTTATTGTTATTAATGTAGGAATAGAAGCCCTTTCCGTTATCATTCCTAAAGACTAAGTTTCTTTCTAATTTCTTTCTTTCTCTTCTTATTGTTATTTTTAAATTCCTCAAAATCCTTTTATACTCTAAAACAGCCTCATGATCTTTTGATTGTCTCATTTTTTTATAGACTGATTTTTTTTCTTTACATCATTTCATGATCTTATTTGCACACCACATTGGCTTCTTTCCTCTTTTCATGTACAGTTTTTTTGAGGGATATATAGATTTTCCAAGTGTAATAATTTCTGTTTAAATGCTTCCCAAAAATATTCCACCTTCTTTCTTCTAAACTCTTTTTCCCAATTCCAACCTGTCAGTTTCTCTCTTATTTTTTTTTTTAATTTGCCTTCCTATAATCTCTTATTATGGTGTTTCCTTTTTCACATACTGGCTGACATTTTACATAGAATTGTACTATATCGTGATCGCTGTTTCGCATGTTGTTAGAATGTCCTGAGCAGTTTTGGAGATGCAAGTCTGTCTCACGTCAAGGCAAGACAACGACAGTTTTATTTGTATAACACCCGTTCCTAAAGGCTCTGAACAATGAAAAGAGCAGCCAGCCTGCCAGAAGTGCTCAGAAGATACTTCTGAGACAGGCTACAATACCTGCCTACCAAACAAAAAAGGTAACCATTGCCTTTGGCACCTCTGAGGACACACGAGCAGGTGCTCCCCTCCCCTGACAAAGCTCTAGTGAACAAACACCGGGTCGTTCTGCCAGTGAAGCATCTGTCTTCCAGGCCCCACTTTAGATGCAGCATTTTGTGTACATGTATTTGCAAGGCTTTAAATAAATTTATTATTTTGCTTCTCTCTGTCTGTGTGGCTATTTGCTGGCTGAAGTAGGGAGCTGGTATTTCTAAGGGGGAGTGCTGCTGCATTTTCAGACTTTGTGTTCTTTCTCAAACACCTCACCTCCCTGGGGTCCCCATAGGTTAAGGTGGCTGATGTCTGTCCCACTCCATCACTCCCACCTCAGAAGTATCCATATGCCCACACTTGACTGTGATGGCCACTGCATTCTCATTGACTAGTCCTGCTGGCTAGTGGCTGGTAAAGTTAATTTGACCTCTGTCTGAAATTATCAAGGGGTCTCGAAGACAGCTCATGCAGGCCATAAACCTTGCATGTGAGAGTTCTGTTTTTAGTTTACTTACTCATGTTAGCCCCAGATACAACATCTCTTTCAGTGGGTTCCTGCTTTTACCCAGTTTCAAAGCGGTCAGGGACTGAAGCACAGGGAGGTTAAGGGAGTTGCTAAAGGTCACAATGTGCATGTGGCACTACTGGGGTTTGAACCAGGGTCTCTTGGTTCTCAATCCTGTTCTCCATCCACTACACCAAGTTGGCTTTGAGGCCATTTCCCTTCAAAGCATAACGATGTGTTATTTTTCTGGCCCTATGTGTAACATCAAGGGTTCTCTTCCTTTCATTCTTTGTCTCCTTTAGGCAGGCAGGTAGTATATTTTCCAAGTCCTTAAATAACAGTATCTTTTATGGCCAGTAACCATGAAAGATGTTTTTAATGCCACTGCTATAAATCAGTATCAGTACATCTTTAGCCTAGGAGCTTGGGAAGCTTATAAATGTTACTGGGCTCTGGAGTGTATAAGTACAAAGAGAAAGAAAGATAAAACATACTGCTTTTCGAAGAAGGGCAAACCTAAATGTCGAACTGAATTACAGGCAAATCTTACTGTAGAGAAATTAGCTGCCCTGGAAATGATACAAACTGGGGAAAAAAATGCACTTATGAAGTGCTCACAGATAAATCACCATGGTTTTACAACATGGAATGCTGGTTAACTGACTGCTGTTACATTTCCTTGACATGCATGTATGCACTCCTTCCCCCACTTGCAGCCTCCCTCCCGACTGTAGGGGGAACACACAGGCAAAGCTACTAGTTACGAGGAATGGTATTTTTATGGCAACAAAACACAGTTATGCAAGATGTAATGCATTCTGGGAGAAAATGGTGACGCGGAAGTAGAACCAATGCATACTACTTTAGATATCGCAATGGAATCAGACCACTTTATTAGTATGTATTGGATCATTGTGCTAGTTACAGCACACACACGCGCACGCAGCATGTTTGTAAAGGGCACTCTGATGTACTGCAGCCTGTGGCATGTTTGTAAAGAGCACCTCTGAAACTCGAATCCATCGCAGCCAGAAATACTAATACTCCCTCGGCATGGCTTCCCAGTTCCATCTGGCATCACGAACACAAGTGGCCACTTGCAGTGCCCTGACCATCTTTCTGTATCCATGGGTGTGTGCAAGATTTGTGTGAAGCATATGCGAGTACTCCATGCACTTCGCTTCGGCTGGCACAACTGTTCAATAGGGCTTCCTGCCAGTCGGCTTCTTGCAGGAAGCAGTTCACTTCCATCCTTAGACACGGGCATCGGCTCACTAGTCGGCCAGAGAGGGAAAAAAAAACAAAAACTACTCCTTGGGTCTGCTGCTTGGTTTCCCTTGCAGTTCATGGGGACCAATGTTTGTGTGGTTAGAAGAGCAGAAAGAGAAGCAGTCATGGGCGGCTGTTTGGGGTGGTTGTGCTCCTGGGTGAGGAGTTAAGGTAAGCCAGCTCTGGTTTCCAATTGCCCTGTGTAGCGGGTTACCAGCCCCAAAAGCCCCTGTTGTTTAACTGCCCACCATAACAGATGTCAGCCCCAAAGGGCTCCTTTCAATTTCCCACTGTTGCATGCATTAGCAGTCAAATGACAGCATGACCACATGATGTACTGAAACACAGAATGGTTTTGCTAGTGTGAATTACTGCAGTGTCCTGTGCTACTGTAAGTGCGGATAAAATCTAAAACATGAACGTAATATTTATCCAGGACAGGCTGCGGAGATGCTACATCTCAGGAGGCAGTATAGCACAGTGGTTTAAGGTTCTGAGCTACAAATCTGGAGACCTGGGTTTGAATCCCACAGCCCCCTTACATATACTGTGTGACCCTAAGCAAGTCACTTAACTTCCTTGTGCTCCCAGGTTGCACCTGTAGACAAGCTTTCAGCTTAGTGTGTCTCACCTGGTTAAACAATTGGGGAAAAAAAACATTTTCAGTGAGGTCCTATTTCTGTATGTATAACTGGAGGTTAAGTGATTGCACAAGGTCACACAGTGAGCATCGCTGTCTGGTTGGGTTTGAATCAGTGATCTAGTTCCCAAGCCAATGTTCCAACCACTTAAGACTACACTGCCTCCCTTTCAAGGACACTGAAATGTTTTCACAGTTGATGGCTGTGACGATGCATAGGGCTCTTCAACAGTGCTGCCATGACACTGCAACATGTGGGAGGGGGACGGAGTACGCCAATATGAAACCACAATGCCATCTGTTGATTTTTGGTAGTTCCAGTGGACAACATACCCCATGGCACTATTTCAAGGCAAGAGATGGGAATGAGCCCCATGCTCGGAGTAAATGGACTGCCATGGTTGTCTTCATATGGAAATGTCAGTATCTAATTCATTACCTACAAACACCTTAAACTGCTTTGTGCATAAAACGTAAAAAAAAAAAAAAAAGTACATTTGATTCCACTTCTTCAAAGCTGATATTTCAGCAAGGGAATCAATACCCCCTGAGCTTTTCTGACATCACCCCTCCCAGGAACTCTGTGCTAAAACCTAAAAGAATCTTGGAAATGCAAACTCTCCAGCCCAGCTTCAGCGTGCACATCAGGTGAGTTTTCTCAGCGCCTGAAGGCCGCAGTGGAACCCCCTCCTTCCTCACTTTCCAGCCCAGCTTCAGCACACACATCGGGGGATTTTTCTCAGTGCCTAAAGGCCGCAGTGGAACCCCCTCCCTCCTCATTCTCCAGCCCAGCTTCAGCGCGCACATCAGGGGAGTTCCCTCAGCGCCTAAAGGTAATCACTCCCTGAACTGCTGCAACTCACCAAGGGGTGTTAAAGTATTTAAGTGACCTCCAACGCAGACTGACCGTTTTTCAGCCAGAGTCTCGGCCTCTCAGACCGGGGCTTTCTAGTTGCTTCCACCGGACACATTAAGACCTAGTTAGGGCTTTACTTCGACTGCCTTCCACTAAGCTTGGACTACGAGTGCCTCTCTATCTCTCTGCTGCACTGTTCATTGCTAGCTAGGTACAACTGCATGGCTATACTGTGCCAGTGAGGTGTTTAGCAGCTCAGGTGTTATGTACTTTACTAATACTGCAACAAGTTCCTCCTACAGTCCTGTACTTAGATGCTACTGCTGTTCTAGTTGAGGGGCTAGCTAGGTTACCGGTTGAGCACTGTCGTGTGTATTTCCGCCTGTTTGTGCTACCTACATACTGCACTGCAGATCCTTGATACTTGTGAGGTTTCTCTAAGTGCCCACTTCCCCATTAGCTCATTATATTTAGCAGTCACTAGGAGTCGCTGTTTTTCCCTCCTTAGCTGCCTTGTTTTTGTCCTCTCTATCCACCTACTCCTCTTTCCTTCCCCTCTTTTCTGTCCTTTCATCTGGTACTTCCACCTTCTTCACCCTCAATTAGTAGTCTCCTGCCCCAGCCTAGAATCCTGCACCATAGTCCATGACCCTACCACTGCGCTAACTTAGCAGCCCTTAGATTTCTTGCTCTTTATTTCCTTCTATCTCTGCCCACTCTCCTAACCACATTCCTCTGCCCATTTCTCCCAGTGAAACTTCCTCTCTCTGCGCCATGGCTTCATGCCCTTTATTTCATTCCTCTCCCTCCCCCCCGACCCAAACCACCCACCTTGGTACACCCCAACTGTAGCTGGACCAATCCCCACCCCAGCCTCATCTCCCAAGCTCCTCTACCAACACGGCCTCCCCACTACCCACACACATCTAACCAACTACCCTCCCCGCCTCCGAGCATACACCCTTCCTCCTTGCTGGCCCCTGTCCTTGCCCTCCTCATTTCGTCGGGTCACACTCCCACTCGCAACCGCCCATCAGTGCCTAGCTCCAGTATCTGCAAGCACTCCCTGCAAACCTTCCCGATGGCTCTTCTCCTCCTACTCCTGCTCTTATCTGCTAACATACACCCTAACCCGGGCCCCATCTCCCCCCACTCCACGCTCCCTGTCATGCAACATCTGTAGTCTGCAGAAGAAAATCGACTGCCTCCAGGGTTGGATGCTATAACACCAACCTGACATACTCTCCCTTGTGGAAACATGGCTCTCCAAAGCTACCCCTGACTCCGTTGTCTCCATCCCCGGGTATTCACCATCGTGCGGATAGAACTGGCAAATGTGGCAGCAGCTGTGCCTTCTACTTTCAAGACACTCTTCAAGCCCAACCTCTTCCACTTGCCCAACTGGACCATGGTGTCCAAGCCCTCATCCTGAAAGTCTCTGTTAGTGCTGCCACTGCCCCTCTCCTCGTCACCTCTGTTTACATCCCCCCCTTGGAACCAAAAACCTGCATTCCACTCTACCCTGAACTACCTCTCCCACCTGTCCTCTAAAGTCGAAAGCATAACCCTTGCCGACTTCAACATCAATTGGTAATCTAGCGCCTCTGCCTCCTGCAAAGATGCTATTGCCGCGTTGGATCTCACACAAGTCATCACTACACCCACTCGTCACAATCCTAAGACCGGTCTTCCCTCCCTCCCTCCTGGACCTGGTTCTTACTAATCGCCCCACTAGGATTACTAGCATCTCAATACTTCCCAATGCCCTGAGTGACCACTCTCCTGTGCTTTGCACACAGTCTTGCACGGTTAAATAAAACACACAAAGTCACCTTCCAGCGCCACCTAAAAAATGGTAATCTTAAGCATTTAAAACACCATTTCACATTCTGGGATTGGTCACCCATCAAGAATGCATCCGACATTGACTCGGCGCTCGACTACTTTATCCACTCCTTCAACTATGCCTGCGACCTATTTGCCCCCTACACTAAATGCCTCGTCAAGGGCTATTCCTCCCCATGGATCTCCCAATCTCTCTTTGACCTGATGCGCCACTGTGACTCCCTGTGGCAGTTAGCTACTGACACAGGCAAACCTGCTGATCGACAACATTACTGTGCAGCTAGGAACAACTGCATGTGGGAAATACGCAGAGCCAAGGCAGAACACTACAGGGTGTCCCTCACCTCATCCTGGGGCTCCGGTAGAAAATTCTGAGACAATCTAAAGGAACGCAACGGGGAAATGGTGTCTCCCCCCAAGATCAACTCTAATGGCAATATTACCACTGACCCTAAACACACAGGCGACACCCTGAATACATCCTTCTCAGATCTCAGCAGTGTGCTCCCCCCTTACTTCTTTGACCTCCTAACCTCCCCCTCACAACCCCGTTTTGCTTCAAAACTATTTCCCCTAGGGAAGCCAAACTCTACTTGCTAAAAGCCTTAGGGAATTCCTGGTTTAGCAGTGACACCCTGGACCTTAAACTGTGGAGCCTGACCCTTGACAAACTCCTCACCCCCCCAACCGCCCTACTCAACCGCTCCCTTTGCCTTAACCAATTCCCAGCTAAATGGAAAGCCACCATCGTCACCCCCTATTCACAAAGGTGGAGACCGCACTGCTGCTGGGAACTCCCGCCCCATCTCGATCCTTTCCCCCGTCTCCAAGGCCTTGGAGAGGCTCATCTCAGACCCACTCACCGAGCACCTCACAAAGTACAACCGACTATGTAAAGAACAGCACAGCTTCTGCAAATCCCATAGCACCACCTCAGCACTGCTGGAGTTCTCATCGGCCATGCACTCAGCCCTCGACAAAGGACACCTAGCAGGAGCGGTCTTTGTGGATTTGTTAAAAGCTGTCGACACCGTTAACCACTCCCTCCTCCTGTCTGTCCTCTCCTGCTCAGGTCTTTCCCAAGATGCCACCAACTGGTTCGCGCATTATCTTACTAACAGGTCTCAACAAGTTAAGATTGGCAACACCCTCTCCTCCCATCTTCCAGTCAGATCAGGGGTGCCACAGGGCTCCATACTCGGGCCCCTGCTCTTCAGCCTATTTCTTAATACTCTTCCCAGTGCTTGCTCTGTAATGTTCTCCTTTACGCAGATGATGTGGTCTTATTCTCCTCCCATTCCAACCCACATATGCTCCAACTATCCCTCCAGAAAACTTTCTCCGTTGCTGAATCCTGGTTTTCTGACCACTGCCTAGTATTTAATTATAAGAAAACCAAAGTCATGGTGTTCACGCATCATCAGAGCAAATACAAGAACCATCCCCTGCATATCGGCAACTTCCAGCTACAGCCCCTCAACCAGGTAGACACCTTTAAATACCTAGGTATTACCTTGGACACCTCCCTTAACTACCACAAACACATCCACCTCCTTAGCACAGCCATCAATACCAGAATCGGTCTTCTTCACTGGCACAAGCACTGCCTCACTCCAGAGGCCCTCCGCCTCGCTGTCTCCTCTGTTCTTTCCCTCATTAACTATGGTATTCTGCTCTATGGTGAGGCTGACGATTCCTCCCTCCACCGTATAAGAATAGCCCTGAACAAAGCATGCCGCTTAGTGTTGAGCTGTGACCGTACCACCCACACCTACTCCCTGTACAGTCTCTCCAGCTGGCTCAACTTAGATGTCAGACTCGAGTATCAAACCTGCCTACTCGCCAAAAAGATCTCCCTAGGGCTACCCCCCCGTCTCTCCACCCCTCCTTCAACCTGCCACTGCCCTAAAAAGCACCTGTAGGTCATCTGAGTCCCCCTTCTTGTTTCCCCGGGGACGAACCTCCCTCTTTCAAAGAACTTTCAGCTACAAGGCCCCTCTCTGGATGAACACCCTCCCCAGTACCGTCGCCTCCAAAATTACGTTTGGCCACTTTAAATCTCTCCTCAGGGAACACCTACTATCCTCCAGCACCTGTGACTGCTACTAATCCCTGGTTGCCCTCCCCCACCCCTTCCTTCCTTCCCAGACAACGGATTCTTATCCTGCCTGGGTACTGTGGCCTCCCCAGCCTGCTTAAGTAATCTTTAACTGCTATGCCTTTGGTGTAATAATTTGCTGACGATGTTTACCGTCTTTCTATAACAAAACTCTGTTTTACATTATTTACCTGTATACCTGTCTTACTTAATTTATGCTTTTTTTAACCTACTGTGATATTTCTTGCCATACTGTTTATACACTCAGTTTAGCAGTTCCTGTAATATTTTGTCTGACTGTACCCTCCTGTACATTTCTCTGACATGGAACCTTTGTAAATGAGTCTTTGACTCAAAGGTATGTCCGATATACTCAATAAATAAATAAAATAAAAAAATAATAAAAAAGAATGTGCAGTGAAACCACAATCGGCTCAAAGTTCCCAACAAGCCCGGGAAAATGAAGGCATGGCCTTCCTCTCACCAGAAACACCCTGCAAGCCCAGGGACGCAAGATGCACAGCCACCATCACCTCAAAGGCCAAACTCAGCCCAGAGACACAAGTTACATGGTTGTTCTCACTAGAAGCTACCTCTCCAGGAGACGAGAGACGTGCCCATCATCACTTCTATGTCATTCTGAGCCAGGGGAAGACAAATGATGTAGCTCCAGCCTGCAGAAATTCTAGGCTTAAGGATATGAACAACACAGCAGCTACTGATACAGACTCTGCCTGGGATACAGGGGATGACAGAAGCACAAGCACAATGGATTTTCTCTGCACTAGCTTCTGTGGTGGTTCTCAGCCCCAAAGGGCTGTTATTACTTGACAGAGACTGCTTTCTACCTGCTGCCAGAGAATCATTTTGGTTTGCCTCCATGTATGAGTGAGAGGGGGGGCATCTTTGTGTGCAATCTGCTGCATACTACTTTTGGTGATGTGAGTACACTTGCAGATGCCAAAGGAAGTATGCAGTAGTTCCAGTTCCCCTTTCCAGTGGTCCTGTCCGCTGAGCACATAAACATACCCCACTTCAGGAAACAGCATGGTGCCTGTGTGACCCGCAAGGCTGCCTTGTGGTATTATGATGCTACCTGCCAATCAGGAGACTGGATTTTCATTACAAGTTTTATAATGGTGGGGAAGAAAATTCCACCTATTCAAACCTGACAGTGCAGCTAGAAAGGAGCCATAAACAACATCCAGACACAGCCATAGACAGCTGAGGTAGAAAGTTACGTACTTACCGTAACTGTTGATGAAGTGGGAGCATGGGTTGATGGGGTGCCATCCGGTCGAAAGTATACTTTGGAGAAAGAAAAAAAAAAAAAAATACTTTGGCTAATGGGTCTGTGCCAGAGGTGCTAGGACCCTGCAGGAGCCAGTACTGTTCTGGAGGGTTGGCAGTGCAAGTACGCCTCGCGCGCATGTGTCCAAAGATATACAGCAGTGCCAGCCCCAACCGCCTCATTGCATTTTTTTTTTTTTTTTTTTACTGAGGAGGAGATATGCCTGAATCCAAAGAGTAACCTATGCACGTAACCCAAGGGCATAGAACAGTCCTGGCGGCCTGTGTAAGGACCACTAAACCCAGCAGCAAAGTGTCTTTACAGCCCAAAACAAGTACAAAGGTGTGAAGGTCAAAATAACCTACAGAACCACAGAATTTGTTAGCAGCTACGGAACGCTTGGCCCACCCAGTTTGCCCATTTCTCCCTACCTACAGTACCAGCACAGACCATACTTGATGATCACAAAAATAAGCTTAAAAGAAAAATACACAAGAAAATATTTCTGACTGAGAGAAGGGAGATCCTAAAAACACTGAAAGAAAGTAAGCATTAGATTATACTAGTCTGAAGTTATAAATTGTAGGAACTGTATTTCTTTTACCTGTTTGTTTTAAGGCTGTATGTGTTGGGATATATATTTGTTCTGTAATTGTTGTTCTGTTTTGATATTTTTAAAGTAAAGATACTTTTTTACAAACTAAACTGCTGGAGTGCCTTGACGTTTCTTTTATTTTAAGTGGAGCATTTAAAG
This sequence comes from Neoceratodus forsteri, assembly GCA_016271365.2. NCBI lineage: Eukaryota > Metazoa > Chordata > Ceratodontiformes > Ceratodontidae > Neoceratodus > Neoceratodus forsteri. The sequence goes on from JADMNL010000034.1 coordinate 81,612,009, forward strand.
GTTATAAGTACACTGTGTATGGGCTTATTGTATACCAAACTGGGAAATGGATAGAGTTCTCTAAAGTCTTGCATAGAATTCTAAGGGTTCATTTGAAAGACCTGGTTGGGTGCCCGTAGGCAAAGATATCTGGCCCCCCCGAAGACAGAATTATCTGAGCATGATAACTGGGTACGCTAACAAGAGGTTATCAGTTTGAATCCCTTCAGAGCTTGAGACTAAGGTGACTTGAACCCACAAAACAGACAAGAGGGTTAACATAGAAACATAGAATTTGATGGCAGATAAGGACCGCTTGGCCCACCCAGTCTGCCCATTTCCCTACCTAATGGATAAGCTGCAGATTCTAGTTAACCAGCAGCCTACTTCTTTCTACCCCCATCCCCTAGAATTGCCTTATGGCTGTCCCATGCATGCTTGAATTCAACCACTGTTTTTGACTTCACAACCTCCTCCGGAAGGCCGCTCCATGCATCCACAACCCTCTCTGAAAAAATACTTCCTTACATTACCTCTGAGCGCCTCTATCTTCAAATTGTGCCCCTTGTTCTTGCACACCTCTTTTTTTGAAAGATGCTACCCTCTTGGACTTTGTTGATTCCCTTGAGGTAACGTTTCTATCATGTCCTCCCTCTCCCTCCTTTCCTCAAGGCTATACATATTAAGCTCCTTTTGTCTCTCTTCATGTGTCTTCCAGTGCAGACCCTGCACCATTTTAGTTGCCCTCCTCTGGACAGCTTCCATCTTGTCTATGTCCTTGCGGAGACTGGGTCTCCAGAACTGCACACAGTACTCCAGATGGGGTCTCACCAGCTGTCTGTACAGAGGGATAACAACTTCCTGTTTTATACTAGTGATGCCTCTCCCTATGCATCCCAGTATCCCCCCAGCCCTCCTTACTGCCCTCTCACATTGCTTGCCCACCTTACGTCATCTGATATGACTACCCCAGGTCCCTTTCCATTTTTGTTGTTAGTATCTCACCCCCATTGTGTACGCCTCTGGTTTTGTTTCCCATGTGCATTACCTTGCACTTCTTAGCATTAAATCTAAGCTGCCATACATTTGACCATTCCTCTAACCTTGCCAAGTCCCTTCTCATCCTTTCCACCCCACCTTGTGCATCAACTCTGTTGCAGATCTTTGTGTCATCTGCAAAGAGGCATACTTTTCCTTCCAGTCCCTCTGCAGTGTCGCTTACAAAGACATTGAAAAGGACCAGTCCTAATACGGAACCCTGCAGCACCCCACTAGTAACCCCCCTTTCTTCAGAGTGGACTCCATTTACTATTACCCTCTGTGTCCTATTCTCCAGCCAATTCTTTACCCAGGCTGTCATCTTGGGACCCACTCCCAGGCTGGCTAACTTGTATATTAATCTTTTGTGTGGGACTGTGTCAAATGCCTTGCTAAAGTCTAGGTAGGCCATGTCCACAGCCCCTCCCTGATCTACTACTTTGGTCACCCAGTCAAAGAAATCTATTAGATTCGTCTGGCATGACCTTCCCGCTGTGAATCCATGCTGCCTTGGGTCCTATGCCCCTCTGGCCTCTAGGTACTCGACAATTCTTTCCTTCAGAAGTGATTCCATCATTTTCCCTATCATTGAGGTTAAACTAACAGGTCTATAGTTTCCTGCTTCTGCCCTGCTCCCACTTTTGTGAAGGGGAAACACATCTGCCCTCCTCCAGTTCTCAGGTACCCACCCAATCCTCCCATGATTTGTTAAAGAGGGTAGTCAGTGGTGTCACAAGTTCTACCCTTAGTTCTTTTAGAATTCTGGGATGAATCCCATCAGGCCCCATTGCTTTGTCCACCTTCAGTTTTAAGAGTTCTTTCAGAACCCTTTCTTCTGTAAATGGGCTGGTATCAACTTCTGTATCCAGCGTGTTACTACTGTTTGTTTTAGGTACCTCCCCCTCTTCATTTGTAAATACTGAGCAAAAATATTTGTTTAGTATCTCTGGCTTTTCACAGTCACCCTCTGCCCACCCCCCACCCCTTTATTAAGCCTCACTATCCCTCCCTTAGTCTTCCTTCGCTCCCTGATGTACCTATAAAATGTTTTATCCCCCCTTCTTAACTGAGTTGGCCATCTTTTCCTCAATTCGGGCCTTTGCTGTTCTGACTGCCTGCCTTCCTTTTGCTTTAACTGATACAATTCTCTGTCCTGCTCCTTCTGTGATTCCTTGTACTTTCCAAATGCTTTCTTTTTCTCTTGAACCTTCACTGCCACCTCCTTTGAGAACCATACTGGTTTCTTACATCGTTTTGTTTATTTGCTTCACACAAAGGCTTGTTACTTCTGTGATGGCAGTTTTTATTATTCCCCATTGTTCTTCCACCCTTCCCTCCTTCCTGCCCATTTGCTAGTGCATTCCTTAGGCACTCACCCATTTTGGCAAAGTCAGCCCTCCTGAAGTCCAGTACTTTTGCCTTTGTATGGCTTGACTATATTGCTGTGTTTATTGTGAACCATACTGTTCGATGGTCGCTAGTTCCCAGATGGCTACCCACTTCTACATCTGTGATCCTCCCTCCATCTCCATTTGAGAGGACCAGGTCTAAGATTGCTCCCTCTCGAGTGGGTTCCAATACTAGTTGTCTAAGGCATGCCCCCTGTAGGGCATCTAGAATAACCCCACTCTTAGAAGTGGCTGCTGCAACTGCACTCCAGTTAACATCTGGCATATTCAGATCACCCATCAGCAATATCTCCCCTTTATCTGCCATTCTAAGTATACTTTTACCTTGTCTGTTCACTGTACACAAATCATACGCTCAGAGGTTGCCACTTTGGGAGTAGAGGGTTGACCGGCTGAGCGAGTTGGCATGAAGATCAATATAACCTATAGAAACACAGAATTTGTTGGCAGCTACGGAACGCTTGGCCCACCCAGTTTGCCCATTTCTCCCTACCTACAGTACCAGCACAGACCATACTTGATACACGCGAAAATACGCATAAAAGCTAGGGAATGTCGCTGGTTCACCAATGATCTCAAGGCGGCATTACTGTCCAGGGATAAGCTTTGGAAAATGGCCTGCAAATCCCCAAAAGAGGAAGACTGGTGCCTCTTTAGAACAGCCAGGAACCCCTGCACCAAGATGATTAGGGAAACCAAAGCTAGATTCTACCAAGCAGAACTAGACTCTGCATCCAATTATCCCTCCAAATTCTGGGCCACACTAAAAGAACTGTCGGGGTACACGTCACAAAACACATTTCCCTCAAAAATCATCTCAGACAATGCAGAAATCAATGATAAAAAAGAGATACTGCAGGCATTTAACACACACTTCGGCACAGCAGGCCTAGCCTTCGACAACTCGCCTGCATGCAACTTGCGCACCCAGCTCGACACGACACCCCCAAATTCTGGTTCCGCAAGCCAGCCTTTCTTTTTCACACCTGCTTCCCTCAAGGAAGTGGAAGAGCTGCTTCTCCAACTGGATACTAAGAAAAACACCGGCGCAGATACATTCGACTCCTACTTCCTAAAGATAGCATGTCATGTACTGGCTGCGCCTATCACTCATCTATTTAACCTGTCCCTATTGCAAGGTACCCTCCCACAAATGTGGAAAATTGCACACGTTATTCAAATCTGGAGACCGCTGTGACCTAAATAACTACAGCCGATCTCTCTCTTCCCCCCACTCTCGAAACTCTTGGACAAAATCGTGAATGGCCAACTGAAGTCCTTCATTGACAGCGAAAAACTACAAAACTCCCTACAATCTGACTTCAGATCCAGCCATGGCACGGTCTAGGCATTAGCCAAAGTAACTAATGGTTGGTAACAAGAGCTGGAACTCAAAGAATGTGTCTGTGCTGTGTTTCTTGACCTAAGTAAAGCATCTGACACAGTTGACCACAGCCTGGTCCTCGCCTCTCTGAAAATCGATAGCGTTGGACTCTACCTCTCTAAACTGGTTCCATGACTACATGACCGACAGATACCAGCAGGTGAAGGCTGATGGCGAACTTTCTGCCCCCAAACTGCTACAAAGAGGTGTCCCCCAGGGATCTATTTTGGGACCTCTCCTCTTCGCCATATACATCAACAATATAGATGTGGGAATCAAGGAGGCAAGTATTCATCTATTCGTGGATGATACAGTGCTTTACCTGACTCACCCTGCACCTGAAGCGGCATGCGCTGATCTACAAAAAGACTTCAACCTCCTGCAACTTCAACAAATCAACAAAAAATTATTATTAAATGGCAAGAAAACAAAAGCCATGTTATTTTCCCCTGCCATCCATCTGGCTCACCCAACTACAATTGGCTCCCCCCCCCAATCTCCACGATCCTGGGAGAGAACCTAGAGTATGTTTTGAAATTCAAATACCTGGGGGTTTGGATAGATTACAAACTTTCCTTCGCTGACCACCTGGATGACCTGTTGAAAAAACGAAGGCAGAGACTTGGCCTTTTTTATAGGATAAGACGATTCCTAACTGCAGACGCAAAGAAGTGGCTAGTCCAATCTACGTTTGTGTCCTTAATTGACTATGCAGACTTCATATATAGTAGCTGCGCTGCCTCATACCTTGGAAAACTGGATAAGCTTTACCACAGAGCTATACGCTTCATCACCGACCTCCCCCTCTGTACCCATCATTGCTCACTATATGCCGCTATGGGCTGGACCTCTCTTCAATACAGGCACAACATGAATGCAGTACTCTGGACACTCAGAGCCATCAGTGGCAAACTCCCCCAATACATTGCTGACTACCTGACCCCAATTGTGGCCAGAAGCTATACCATCAGAAGCTGCTCCCTGATCTCGCTACACATACCTAGGGCTCACACACGCTTCGGGAGAGCCGCTATAGGCTTCTCACTCTGGAACAGAATCCAGAAATCCTTAAAGCTGAGGTCTCCAGTTAGTATTCGCTTGTTCAAAACTCTTTACCATGATGGCATAACGGAAACCTGCAACTGCTTTGCTCGACGCTAGCTAACCTTCTTCCCCCTACATGGTAGCACCTTCGCTATACATTTACTCTCTCTTGTGCTTCTGCCTCAAGTTATTTGTATGTTCACCAATCTTCCTGCGGTTCTCACCGCCAACCTGCGCTACCCCAATCGGTCACGTACGGCACACAAAAACCCTGCAGCTCGTACCCCCTTACCTGCTGCTGCAACGGATATCAGTCAGCTGGCATTCTCTCCCCCCTGGCAGTTCTTTGCTTGCCCCCTCTTTCTTCCTATCTCAACCTTCAGCCTGCCATACTCAATTCACCTTGACTACCTGCCCCTCTGATATTATACAGTACTTGCCTCTTTTATCCCGTGTGCCTGCCACTTCCTTAACATATACTCCCAAAATTGCACAGTTTCGGGCACGCATCCAGCACAAGCACTATACTGATGTCTGTTTTCTGACTTATGTATGATGTCTATTATCTGTATATGCTTATTATTACTGTAAAAGCTAGCGACTTTACTGCTCCATATGACTGTAACTTGTTCAACTGTATTATTGTTTATATGCTGCAGGTCCACCTTGTAAATGAGCTTGCTCAATGGTGTCCGCCTGGAATAATAAAGATATTGATTGACTGACTGATCCCCAGCTCTTTTTCCCTCCCTCATTTCCTTTCAATAAGATCCCCTTATGCACATCTTATGCATTCTTGTACCCCATCACTGCTTTTGCCCCCACTACCTTGATTGATAGCCTATTCCATGAATCCAGTACCCTATCTCTTCTGTGAAGTACTTCCTTACATCTCTCCTGAAACTACCCCCCAGCTTCACAGCATGTCCCCTTGTTCTTGTGCATTTTTTCTGAAAAATACTTCCTTCCTGTACCTTATTTACCCCCATGAGGTATAAGGTTTTTACCATGTCCCCCCTTCCAGGATGTACATACACAGTTCCTTCAGTCTCTCCTCGTAGGGCTTGTGATGCAGACCCCATGCCATTTTAGTTGCTCTCCTTTGGACCACCTTGACTCTGTCTGTATCCATCCAGAGATGTACTGGAGTGAGTCTGGGGGATGGTGGGTGGGCATGATAATCTATGGAGATGATATTCAGGAAGAGAAACAGTTAACGGTAAATAACGTAACTTTTATATCTTCCCAGAATCAATCTTCCTACAGAGTCCCACTGATGAGTCAGAGTGCCAAGCTCAGAGAGAGAGTCCCCTGGCCCAGGGAGGTTGGAGCTCAGGGCTCACTCGGGAAAGTAATCCATTCAGAAAGGTCTTGCAAGAAGTGGTATGCTGCCAGGCATGGCCATCCAGGGCACAGTGCTTGGTAAAGGTATGCACTGTGCTCCAAGTTGCAGTCTGCAAATTTCTCCTACAGGCACAGGGCGCATCTCTTTCTGTGCCAGCAAAGTGGTAACCACTCTGGTGGGGTGGTAGTGTACCCTGCTCTTCAGTTTAAGCTAAGCCACAGAACAGCAGTGGTGAAAGCAGTTTACAATCCAAGTTGAAATGCACTTGACTGTGACAGGTTGTCTCTTTTGATTAGGGTCAAAAGATACAAAGAGCTGTTCTGTCTGTAGTTCTTAGTTCTGTTCAGGTAAAACCTAAGGACCATCTTAACATTCAGTAAATAAAGAGTCCTGTCTCCCTCATTCTGGAAATTGGCATAGTAATTAGGCAGGATTACGGCCTGATTAAAATGGAACTCCAACACCACCTTAGGTAGAAACCTGGGGTGTGTACAGAGAACTACCTTATCTTTATGGAAAACAGCATACGGAGGATCTGTGACCAAAGCATGGATTTCAGATACTCTGCCTGCAGATGTGATAGCTACCAGAAATACAGGTTACTCACCTGTAACAGGAGTTCTAGGAATGGTATATGTTGTTCATCCACACTGTCTGGCAGGTATCCTTGCCACTTTAAATCTTGCTGGAAGGTCTTCAAGCTGGCTCCTCCCACCCACTCGGGTGGTAAAACTCTCGGCTCCGTTTCATGACGATCTGGCCCATCTGAAGCCCACAGGTTGTGCGCCGGCCGGGAGGATTTGAGAATGTAGGATGAACAACATATACCATTCCCAGAACTCCTGTTACAGGTGAGTAACCTGTATTTCTAGGGACATGGATATGTTGTTCATCCACACTGTCTGGCAGACTCCTAGCAGTTCTCCGGGAGGAGGGAGGCAAGGCGCACACCCCCTACTTAGGGAATAAAGACTGGAGAACCGAGGCCCCAAAACCAGCATCCCGGCGTGACTCAAGGTCGATGTGGTAATGGGTGATGAAGGTGTGTGCTGACTTCCAGGTAGCAGCCCTGCAGATATCCTGGATAGGGACGTCCCTGGAAGCAGCCACCGATGCAGCACTATGGCGGGTAGAACGAGCTCTTATCCCTCTGGGAGGCTCCATGCCCGCCAACCTATAGCAGAGATCTATGCAGGAGGTGACCCACCTGCCATCATCCACTTGGCTGCAGGTCTGCCAGGTGTGGTTTCAGCGTAGGTGACAAACAGCTGGAGAACCTCTCCCCATTCTCAGCCTCCTTTAATAAGCGAGCCTCTCTAGTCCAAAGTATGGAGCCTGTATTCGGCCTCCGAGGTGTGACTGGGGTAGAACACCGGCGGAGTCAATACCTGGTTAAGGTGAAACGCCGACACCACCTTCGGAAGGAATTTCGGTTGGGGGCGCAGGACAACCTTGTCCCTGTGGAAGACCAGGTAAGGAGACTCGATGCAGAGCGCCTGGAGTTCTCCCATCCTTCTGGCTGACGTGATAGCCACCAAGAAGACGGTCTTCCACGACAGGTGAGAGAGTTCACACCTGTGCATTGGTTCGAATGGCTTGCCCATGAGCTTTGCCAGTACCAGCAGTAAATCCCACGGAGGTGGAGGTTCTCGCACCAGAGGGGAATGTGATCACAGCTTGAAAAGGCGCCAGACCACCTCCTCCTGCGCGCTCACCGACTGCTCCCCGGCCCGCGCCCGGTAAGCAGAGATGGCTGCCAGGTGCACCCTTAGGGTCATCGACCTAAGCCCTTGACAAGAAAGGGACCATAAATAGTCCAAGATGCTTGCCAAGGAACAGGAGGAAGGGTCCAAGCCCTTGCCCTGACACCAAATGGAAAATCTCTTCCATTTGAAGGCATAGCATTTCCTGGTCGATTCCTTACGGGACGCCTCAACTACATTGAGGACCTCGTCGGAAAGACCCAAGGCCTGGAACTCTAGCCGCTCAGGAACCAGGCCATCAGGTGCAGGGATTGAAGGTCCAGATGGAACACCTTCCCCTGATTGACAGAGAGCAGGTCCGGGCGAGCTGGAAGCTGCCTCAGGAGCCTGGAGCTGAGGCTGAGGACATCTGGGTACCAGAACTGGCGGGGCCAGTCTGGGGCTATCAGAATCACCTGCACCTTGTCCCTCCTCGCTTTGAGAAGCACCTTGTGTATCAAGGGAAATGGGGGGAAGGCGTAGAAGAGGCCCGGGGTCCACGGCCTCGAGAAGGCATTCCCCTGCAGTAAGCCCTGCTGAGGGGGGCGGGCATGGAACAGCCTCAGCCTGCTCTCCTGGAGGCAAACAGGTCCACCTGAGGTGTGCCCCAATGGGAGAACAGATCTTGTACTACCTCCGCCAGGAGAGATCACTCGTGGGATGCAGCCCCTATCCGGCTCAGGGCATCGGCCAGGGTGTTGGAGGCTCCTGCCACATGAATGGCTAGGAGATCTGCCTCCAAGCTGCGCACGAGTGACCAAATGCAGAGAGCTTCCTTGCATAGAAGCATGGAGCGCGTCCCGCCCTGGTGGTTTAGATAGTACATGGTCGTGGTATTGTCCGTCTGGACTCGGACCACTTGACCCCGGAGAAATGGAGCAAAGGCGGTGAGAGCTAGGCGGACCGCTCAGACTCCAGCAGGTTGATGTGGCATCGGACTCCCTTGAGGACCAGAGGCGCGCCATGTGTTCCCCAGATGGGCACCCCAACCCATCAGAGAGGCATCGGTCGATAGAGAGACCGTCGGCTCGGGCGGACAAACGGGATGCCCTCCTGCAGATGAACTGGAACGGTCCACCACCGAGAGCTGCTCCACATCTCCTGGGTCACCATCACTAGCTGGTCCAATGGATCGCAGCGCTATGACCACTGGCTGGCCAGTCCCTCACTGAAGAGGGCGATGTGCCAGCGTGCCCAATGGACCACGCTGGTACAGGCCGCCATGAGACCCAGGAGGCGCAGGAAGTCCCGGGCAGGGCGCGATTGCCCAACCAGAAATGACTGGGCAAAGGAGGTAAGAACCTCGGCCCTGTCCGCCGGGAGCCGTGCTCTGGCTCGAAGAGAGTTGAGCTCTGCCCTGATGAAAAGAATCACCTGCTTCGGCTCGAGTTCCGACTTGGCCTTGTTGATGAGAAGGCCGATTTGAGAGCAAACCTGGAGGGCCAGATCTCTGGACCGCTCCACCTCCTGTCTGGAGGGGGCTGCTATCAGCCAATCGTCCAGGTAAGGGTACACCCGGACCCCTCGGCGCCGCAGGAAAGCTGTCACCACTGCTATGCATTTGGTGAAGACCCTGGGAGCTGGAGACAGGCCGAAGGGCATGGCTCGGAACTGAAGGGATCCCTCCGCTCGAAAGCGAAGGAATCTCCGATGTGACGGACGGATAGGGACGTGAAAGAACGCGTCCTGCAGGTCCAGAGAGCAGAACCACATGCCGTGTTCCAGGGATGGTATTATCTGAGCCAGAGTGACCATCCTGAAGGTTCGAGACCTTAGGAACTTGTTTAGGTTGTGTAGGTCGAGAATGGGGCGCCAGCCCCCCCGTCCGTTTCGGAACCAGGAAGTACCTGGACACAAACCCCGGGTCTGAGGGAGGGTCCGCCACCTCCCTGATCACCTCCTTTTGGAGGAGGAGAGCGATGTCGGCTCGGCGAGCCACAGTGAGGCTGCGGACCCTGAGGCCCCCCAGGGTGCGATGGCTCTGAAGGGCGGGGCCTGCTCGAATTCCAGAGGCAGGCCTTTTCCCACCACCTCCAACACCCACCTGTCCATGGTAATAACGGACCAGGCGGAAAGGAAGTGCCGGAGCCGTCCCCCCACGGGGGGAACCTGGGGTGAGGTGACTGGGTTGGGGGCGACACCCCTCAGCCCGTCACTGGGCAGGCTTGGAGGAGGGACCGGCCGAGGGACCTCCTGGGCCTTTACCTCCCTGCTTCCTGTTGGAGGAAGCCCTGGGCTTGGGTTTGGGATGCCAAGCCCGAGCCTGCTGGCCCTGACGTTGCTGGGCCGGACGCGCCGCGGGCGCAGAAGGACGAAAGGGCTTAGGCTGTGGTTTGCGGCCTTTGTCCTTCTGAGCGGAAGAGACCGAGTCCAAGGTAGCATTGGACTTCTCGATCCTCTGCAGGTGACCTTCCACCCCAGGGCCGAAGAGGTCAGTCCCCAAGAAGGGGACATCCGCCAACTTGTGCTGGGTATCCGAAGTGAAGGTGGATATCCTCAGCCAAGCCCGACGACGCATAGCCACTGCGGCCGCCACAGACCTGGCACGAGTCCCCAATGTCTAAAGCAGTCTGGAGCTGCTGTTTGGCCACTGCCCTGCCCCCACACCTGCCTAACCGTGGTCTGCAGATCCGCGGGAAGATGAGGGACGACCTCATCCAGGGAGCCCAACAGGGCATGAGAGAAATGTGCCATGAGGACGGCCGAACTGGCCTGGCGAAGGCCGAGGGAGGACGCAGCATAGACTTTTAGCCCGGCATCGTCCAATTTCTTGGACTCCTTGTCGGGAGGTTTGTCCACATCCCTAGCATTCCCGGCACGCCGGAAAACGCTGTCGGTAACTAACCCCTCAGCCGAGGGGTGTTCCGAAAAACCGGACAAGGAACCGGTAGGGACCGCATACTTCCTGGCCATCCTGGCCGAAAGCGCAGGGCAGGAAGCAGGGCGCTGCCAGAGCTCCAAGACCGGGCCCACTATGGCCTCAGCCACGGAAAGGCCTCCGTGAGGGAATCCTCTCGGTCCAGAATCTCTGTGAGGGATACCTGGCCCGCTTAGAAACGGGTTCGAGCTTCATCCCGGTGGACTCCGAGATGAGCTGAAGCAATCCCAGGAAGGACGAAGGGCTATCGTCCACCGACTGTCCTCCTGAGGACTCCAAGTCCATTCGCTTGGAGAAAAGGGAGGAATCGTCTTCGGATTCAGAAGAGTCCTCAAAGAGCAGCCTCGGGCCTGAGCCACCCTCCACCTGCCGAGGTCGATCGGGAGTGAGGGTGACAGACAGCCTATGGGGCAGTCCCCGAGCCGACCGAGAATTTTTGGTCGGAGCCCCAACTAACGGCTGTGGAGGCGGAGGTTCCACCGAATCGGTGGGGCAGCTGGTTTTGGCCGAACAACCGGCCTGGGAACAGGCTCCTCGGATAAAACGATGGGTTGTTTCGGCCGCTCCGGTGACAGCCACTTAATGGCCGGGGAATGCGACGGCGTCGGCTTATTCCCGGTCAGAAGGAGCTGTTGCCACATGAGGTCCTCATATCTTCGACGCAACTTACGTCGAAGCCTCCCCTCGTCTGAGGAGGAGGAAGAGGACCAGCGCCGGTGCCGCTTGCCACGCGTGCCGAGACCGCCTTATGACGGCATGAATCGGCTGGACCGCTAAGAAGTCCGAGACCCTCGGCCTTCCCGAGGGACGGTCGCGGGAGGTGTCATGGGGACCGCACTCCCTCGGTTCGGAGGGTTCAACCGAAGGCTCTGGAACCGGAGGCACAGACGTTAACGGGTCTCAACTCTCACCGGGGAACTGGAGAGGGGATTTCGGTCATTGTCGACAACCCGTCTAACGGGTCGAGAAAACTCTGACAGCGCCGACGGAGTCTCGGTCCAACTGGCCTGACGGGGACACCGTGGAGACCAGTGGCAAGCTGAGAAGTCGATCAAGTCGACGGCCGACAACTCGGGAGAGGGATCTTCCCCGCTCCCAAGAGCGTCGACGGTGAGACTTACCCTTGTCTCTCTTTTTGGACCGAGAAAACGGTCCAGCAGAAGTTGGTCCCTCACCTTTAGTAGAGAGGGTCAGACAAAGCTCCTTAAAAGAAGCTGAATAAGAGGCACCGAGAGAGAGCGGGACAAATGCCGCAGCCGAGGTAGAAGCAGCCCGCACCGCCTCCTCTTCGAGGGCGATCATCTGCTCGAGCTGATCCGCCGAGCCCGCCGCCGCGGACACCGCCGACTGGGCCTCTTTTGACTTCACCGGAGGAAACGCTCGGGCGCCCAGTTGTAAGCGGCAGCACGGTCTTCGAGGACGAGGGCCGAAAAGGAAGAGCACAGGTCGCAGGCCTGCGGGTCGTGCTCCAGGCCCAGACAGTAGACGACGTGGAGTGCGGATCCGTCCGAGACATCTTTCTGCCCGTGAAGGGCATCTCCGAAACCGAGTCGATTTGTCCATCGCAGCCGCGAGGGAGAGAAGACCGACGTCTTTAGCAAAAAAAAAACTTTAAATTCGAAAATTCAAGAATTAGGAACCAGTCTTATACGCAGAGCGTTAAGGAGGGAACCTGAGCTTCCAAGTGGTAAGGAAGATCTGGCGTCATGGGGCGGAGCCGAGAGTTTTACCACCCGGGTGGGTGGGAGGAGCCAGCTTGAAGACCTTCCGGCAAGATTTAAAGCGGCAAGGATACCTGCCAGACAGTGTGGATGAACAACATATCCATGTCCCTAGAAATGTTGCTTTCCAAGTTAGAAACCCCAAGCCACAACGGGCTCGAGGGGCGTGCGAGTAAGCATATCCAGCACAAGTTTGTTATCCCAGGGAGCCACCAGCTTCCTGATGGGGGGCCTTGTGTGCAGGATACCACAGCATTCTTTTAAACAGTGGCAGCTGTACCAAAGAGAGGGTACCTACAGATTTGTGGTATGCTGATATAGCACACGGGGAGAGGGGGGGTCCAACAATTCCAGGCAGTAGCCTCCTTGGATGATTCTTAGGATCAACTTGTCCATCAAGACAGATTCCTACAGACAGTAAAACTGGGTTAGGCATTCCCTTACTAAGGAGGAGAGGCCCACCTCTGGCAGCTGAAGCAGACCTGGGGCCAGAGCTTCAGAAGGTGGCACTGAGCTATTCTGGCGCCGGCTTGTACCTCTGGCTGCACTTTCTTGGGCCTGGGGAGACTGTGATTTATTGTTTTGGGCTCGCCTGCCCCTACCACAAAAGGACTGCTTGCTGTGAAAAGAGCCGTGTTATCTACCCCTTTGTGAGTTAAAGGGAGCTGGCCTGGAAGTCTTTTATTTTTTTTTTTTTGAACTTGAAGTCTTTATTGAGAGCAGATCATACAATGAATACTTAAGACATTTTTACATATTATTACAAAAGTCAGGTCCTAAGCAAAAATTCACCCTTATGAATCACAAAAGACAGAAGGGAATATCTTTAACATAATAAGGTCAGCTAATTTCATTCATATCTATATTTGAAATAAAATTCTGTCCCTTTCTTTCCAGGAGTAGCTGCGTGGACTTGTATCTCCAGCCTTGAGAAAAGCAAATTGTCCACAATGAACTGTCAACAAAAGGAAGACGGAGAAGCCAGAGAGCAAGCAACAGTTCATCAAATTAATGCCTCTCATCTTATTTTTTACCCTCCTGATCACTGACTTTTCCCCAACAGTATTTGTTAAATACTTTTTTAGTCGAACAGCTGCTCTCTAGATTGTTAAACAATAAATACATTTATATATGTAACCCCCCCTGCAAATGGGGGTTCCCAAAAGTCTTCCAGGAGCTTGCCTGAATGCTCCAAGTCTGGGCGGTGTTCGGCGTCTGAGCTGTTTAAATGTGGTTCCAAGTGAATGCTATTTGAGCCTTCATGTACTGTCTCTTTAAGAGCTGTCTGCTTGCAGACTTAATTAGTTTGTATGGGGGAGGACTGTGTATTTAATGCTCGAATCCTGCCCGGGCTGCTGTCAATTCGCTCCGTTTCTGCTGTTGCTACATGTGCAGAGGGAGCCTTGTTGAAAGATATAACTGTTTGCCAGAAATCATTTAGAGTGACTGAGAAAATGTAGTTTGTCTAACCTGTCTTCATTTCAGCACGAACTGTTTCAGTGTAACTCTTTCATTTTGGTCCTGAATAGCTGACTTGGACCAATCAGGATGATAGGGAGACCCTAAAATGGAGCCTGTGGACGAATCGGGAACTTGGACTCTCAATTTTGAGCCAGCCGCAAGGGGACTGTATGGGCAGTGACTCTGGGAAATGAAGTTTTAACCTTGGCGCCTTTTTCCACCAACAGAGGGAGTCTTATTGTGAGTGACAGCCGAACCAGCCAACAGAATGGTGTGGAGCTAAAGGAAATGCCCTGCTCTGTGACTGGAAAGATTAGATCAGTTGTGACTGTGAAGAGAGGAGGAGCTCTGTGCTTCTGCGGTGTATAGTTTCGCACGGGAAGCGCGTGTGAGGCCCTGAGTTTCGGTCTGCAGCCTTTGTGAGTGCCAGTTTGGACTGAATCCGAGTTGTGAGGAGAAAGAAGCACTAGAAGTGTGGAAACCAGGCTCACCCTGTAGAAGACTGGAGAAACTGCTGAATCGCGCTCGGTCTGTCAGGAACTATAGCTGCTGTGTGTGCTCCCTGGTATTTTGCAGTAATTGCGATCAGGATCGAAGAGCAGTCTGCCTGGTATAGTACTTTCCTTTTACATATGAATGTGCGTAGTGCTTGTGGGGAATCGCTATTTCCAATCCCCAGTGCTGTGTTCTGAAGCTGGAAGCTAACCCCAGCTTGCCTCGGACTAAATCCGTTTGCTATCAACTGCAGTGGGGTCCAGTCACAAGGACTTTGTCTCCATGCCTTGTTGTTCTGGCAATCCAGAAGAACATCCACCATCCGGTTTTCAGCTTGGGTATTGTGAGTACAAGTCAGGGTATTCCCCTGCAGCCTGTTTTCAATCACAAGTGTGCCATCTAATTCTTGTTGTTTCACTGCTTCATGGGCTGAGCCATCCGGCTCCGGATTACAACTGGGTGTTTGCATATATTTTCTTCTACAGGGCCCTATCCATCTGCACCTGCCAGGCAATGGACCTGGCTAGCCCCCCCCCCCCAAAACCTGGGTACCCAGAGTGCGACTTTTCAGCCCCTGTATGTGTGTACAGTGTTGTGATTTAATACCACCAATTAACCTGATTTCCCCCTCCTGTGTTACTGCCCCCTAAATAAATCAGATTTGCTGCTGTTATACTATATACTGTCTGTGGTGTTGGTACTTATGGAAACAGTATTGTGTTTTGCTGTGTATGTTGTTTAACCTTATTTTACAGGGGATCCTCAGAGAGTGCTGCAGGATCAGTCTCGAGGGTAAGTGGTATCTATATGAGTGAATAGTGTGTATATGTGGGGTATTGGGGCTGTAACTCCGGTGTACTGTGTGAGCCACTAGAGGGAATAAAAGGGGGTCTCAGTGTCCCAGAGGGCTATGACCAAGCGAGTCTAACCACTACAAACCCTGACCTCTGGGTGGAGGCACTTGCCATAGGACCTAGGCCCCTCAACCTGTCCGTAGTCAAACAGGCAGGGGTAGTAGCCCTTGAGATGGCGCCACCTAGGGGTTACACATATAATCAAATATAACTGATTTCAACAATATAACTACAGACAGAGCTTTCTTAATTAGTTAAGCATGAGGATATACAGCATGTATCTTACGGTTTACTCTGTTTGGCCTGGAAGTCTTAAGAGTTGTTCTTGTTTCATTAGACTCCTTAAGAGATTGTTCTGCCTGTTGTTCAAATAGATGACCACTGAAGAGCACATTCAGGATCTGTTGCTGGACATCTGGACTGAAGCTAGCAGTCTTCAGCCAGCAGTGCCGCCTGACTCAAATACCTGCAGCTACGAAGTGAGCTGCTGCATCAAAGGCATGCACAGAGGCTTTAAGCTGGCGGCTGTTAGATTCAATGCATTGTTTAACAGCTAGCAGCCTTTCTTGTTTTGCCACTGTGTATGGCAGGACTTCTGCCAGAGATTAAAGCTTTCACCAGAGGGCCTAACTGTATTTCAAAAAGTAGCCCCAGTAGCTAACTATCATCATTCCAAAGGTAACCAAGACACAGACCCTCTTAAACATAGAAACATAGACTTTGATGGCAGATAAGGACTGCTTGGCCCTCCTAGTCTGCCCATTTCCCTATCTATTAGATAAGCTGCAGATTCCAGTTATCCAACACCCTACTTCCTCCTACCTCACACTAAAATTGCCTTATGTCTGTCCCATGCATTCTTGAATTCCCCCACTGTTTTTGACCCCACAACCTCCTCAGGAAGGTGGTTCCATTCGTCCACCACCCTCTCTGTGAAAAAGTACTTCCTCACATTGCCCCAAGCCGTCCCCCCTCTATCTTCAAATTGTGCCGTCTTGTTCTTGTACATCTCTTTTTCTTAAACATGCTCCTGTCTTGGACTTTGTTGATTCCTCTGAGGTACTTAAAAGTTTCTATCATGTCCCCCCTCTCCCTCCTTTCCTCAAGGGTATGCATATTAAGCTCTCTCAGTCTCTCTTCGTATGGCTTCTGTTGCAGACCCTGCACCATTTTAGTTGCCCTCCTCTGGATTGGTTCCATCCCGTCTATGTCCCTGTGGAGATGGTTGCGTATGGTGTCTTACTTGCCCGACTCCTTGTTAGTGGGATGCACAGTGACCAACTCGGGCACTAGAGCTTTGTCATTCTCAGCCAGAGTAACAATGGCGTCCTCTATTCGCAGAATGAAATACATGGCGTTATATATAAGCACCCTGTATTTCTTGTTCACCTAACTGGGGCAGCTACCTCAATAGCAGGCCTCCTCCAAGCCGCCTCAGTGTGTGTCTCCGGGATCAGCTGGATGGAAGGAACTAGACAGACTGGGATATTAGGCATATTTAGAAACTCCAGTTGGAAGCATCTAGCCTGGTCTATGGCTGCTAGCTCAAAATTCAGTGCAGCCTGATAGGAGAGATCCTCCTGACGTACGGTGACAGGAATCGGTTCCTGATTCTCTGTACTGTAGTACAAGCCATCATCCTCACCATCGGAGATGATGAGGTCAGAATTTGACTCGTTTCCCTATAGTCCTTCCACACCCAGAGGGTAGTAGAAGGGACCAAAGACCAGCTTTGGCTATAAGCAAAGTCTCCGATGTGGGACTTCAATCAGTGACCTTGCAGCGCAGTGGAAAGAGTGCTACCAAATCTGCATGCAGCCTTTTGCAACCACTAAGTTCTTCACGTCCCCTTAGACATGGCTGACTGCATTACAATTTCTTTTATAGTTTATGGGGAATTTTAGCCAGACCCTGGGACAATCTCCTACTCGTACAAAAGACCTGTTTACATTACATTCTGCAATGTGCAGCATGGACCAAGCCAGCACCTGAAGCACCTGTCCTCAACTGAGCCTCCTGCAGCACTGACAGCTACGATGAGCATTTCCAGCCAAGTCAGGTGGAGCATGGGGGCGAGACACGAGGAGGCCCACCATGGAGGAGAACAGTGCGCGGCGTGTCCATGCTAGGACTTGCAACCCCTGCAGTGTTACAGTGGCTTCCCATCACACTGGCAGTTCAGGGAAGCTATGGTGCAGGAGCTTTATGCTGCACCAACAGAGCCCACATAACTCTGCTTGCCCTGCAGGCCAGTAAGTGTATATGGGTCTAAAAAGGGTTTTTATTTTTTGTACGTCTACCTGATCAACCCACAGAGAGGGACAAAAGGGGCCTCAGTGAAAGACAAAAACTTTATGACCCTTGGATCGGCTGTCTGTCCAACGTTGGCTCCAGGACATCTAAGACTGAAGTACGGGGAGGTCACAGAAAGAGGTCTTTAAATGGGGCACATCAGATGGAATTTCAATCTGGACTATGTTAGAAAACATATGTCACTGAAGGTCGACAGTCTGCTTCTGGCCTAGAGCAGACACTGTGCTTGCCTGTCTGTTCATCTACATCAGTCAACTAGAAATCTTAAGCTGATTAAAAATATGTAGCTTGATTGACATATTTGTTTTGACCATTTCAAAGTCTATGCCACAAGACACTTGCTCCCCTCTCTCTCTCTCTCACCAAGCAATATAGATTTAGTTTTTCGCACTACGTGTAGCATTGCTATGTGGCCGTAAAAACATGACCCCACTGAAAACGAGATGTTGCATCTCAGCTCTGCTATCCTGAGTAAATACACTGTATTAGGTGATAAAGGCAGAACACCATGGTATTCAAGATGTTGCATCTCAGCTGGGCTTTTCTGGGTAAATACCATGTAAAAAGTTAAAAATAAGACCCAGGTGAAAACGAGATACTGTATCTCATCTGGGTTGTCCTGGCTCAATAAACTACAAAACTGTGTAAATGTAAGACAAAATGGAAATAAAATATTTCATATCAGCTGGGTTGCTCTGAGGAAACACAAGTATAGCCATAATGAATAAGATTTTGCATCTCAGCAGTGCAGTATTTCACAGAATGCTGTGAGACACCCAGGAAGGGGTAGAGAAAATGAAGAGGGATCTGGCGAAATATGGGGTTGTCTAGGATGTGGGAACTGGGTTTCCATGCCAGAAAGTGCAGTCATGCACCTAAGAGGGGAAACCTAGAGGCTGTGTATAAGATTGGGGGGGGGGGGGTTACATACAGTCACCAAGCAAGAGAGGGACCTTGGGGATAATCATATCTGATGATCTTATGGTGGCAGGGCAGTGTAACAAGGCACTTACGCAAGGCTAGCCGGATGTTGGGTTACACAGGGAGCAGGATTTCTAGCAGGAGAAGGGAGGCAGTGTTGCCAGTATATCGCTCTGGTGAGATCCCACCTAAAGTACTGTGTCCATTTCTGGAGGCCGCATCTCTACAAAGACACTGACAGGGTGGAAGCGGTCCAGAGCAGGGCTAACAAAATGGTGCAGGGGTTGAACGAGAATCCGTATGAGGAGAGGCTGCGGGAGCTCAACATGTACTGCCCGGAGGAGAAGACATGACTGAGACCTTTAAGTACCTCACAAGGGTGAACAAGGTGCAAGAGGGAAGTCTCTTTCAGTGAAGGAGGAGTACCAGCACATGCAGGCATGCAATTAAGTGTGTGTGTGTGTGTGGGGTTACGAGGAGTGTAAAAATGCTTCTTCACAAAAGAGTGGTGGACACTCGGAACAGCCTGCAGAAGAGGTGGTGAGAACGAAGGCAATGGGGAGCTTCAAGCATGTGTGGGATAGACATATGGGCATAACGAGTACAAGAAGGGGAGGGGCAGCTGTGACCAAAATAGAGTCCACAGTGTAAAAGTAAGTAGAGAAAACAGGGCAGACTGGATAGGCCAGTGTCAATAACAGTGTCAGTGGCTCAGCAGGTAGCACACTAGCCTCTCAGGCCGGGAGATCAGAAGGCTGTGGGTTCTAGCCCCACACCAGGCACTTGGGTTAATATCTCTATACTGAACTGTAGTGCAGCATGAGGGGGGGTGCTGCACTCCTGAGGTACTGTCTTTCGGATGAGACGTTAAACCGAGGTCCCATCTGCCTGTTCTAGTGGTAGTTCAGGTGGATGTTAAAGATCCCATGGCACTTTTTGAAAAGAGTAGAGGAATTTCCCCCGTGCCCTGGGCAAATTTCCCCCATTCACTAAAATACCACCAACAGCTTATTCTGGTTTAAAGTCAGTTGGCATTCATCTGTATCCCCCTCCCCCGGGTCGTGCCTGAAAATAGGCAAAATTTGTCTAGTGCACTTACCTGGTCAACAAAAAAACAAAACTAAACTAGGCCGACCAATCCTTTTCTGCCAACAAATTTTATGTTTCTGTGCTTCAATATCGGGTAAATACATTGTGGAACTGGGTAAAAGCAGAATCCTGGTGAAACCAAGATACTGTGTATGAATTGGGCTATCCGTGTAAATACAATATGTTACTGGGTACATGCAGGATTTAAGTGAAATTGAGACACTGTGTATCATCTGGGCTATGACAGCAGAAAAAGACCAGATGTCCATCCAGTCTGCCCATACTTCATATAATCCCTGGAACCTATTGTTCCTCCGGTGTACTAACCCTCACCGTCCCATCCCCATTCTCCCCCCTGGTCTTGTCGCCCCGGGCGACCGCTATTCCCTTCATTCTATCCCATGCCTGCTTGAATTGGCTGACTGTGTTCACATCAACCACCTCAGCCGAAAGACTGTTCCAAGGTTCCAACACCCCTTCTGTAAAGAAGTACTTCCTCACGTCCCTCCTGAACCTCCCTCCTGCTAATTTCCACTCGTGATCACGTGACCTCGAGTTGGTATTCAGGATAAATACTTCCGCACAATTTACCTTGTTAATTCCTTTAAGGAACTTGAAGGTCTCTAATGTTTCTCCCCTGTCCCTTCTCATTTTCAGTGAGCACATATTTAGTGCCTTGAGGCGATCCTCGTAGGATCTGCCCTGCAGGGCCCGAATCGTTTTTGTTACTCCACATTTCACTATTTCCAACATGTCCTGTCCTTTCTGAAGTGAGGGCTCCAGAACTGGATGCAGTACTCCAGGTGAGGCCTTACCAGGGATCTCTATAGGGAAAGTATTCCCTTTTTTCTTCTGCTATCAATACCCCTCCCGATATATCCCAGCATCCTGCTAGCCTTGCTATAGGCCTTGTTGCGTTGGCTCGTTTGTTTAAGGGAGTTGCTGATGATAACTTCTAGATCCTGTTCGTCTTCTGTACGTCTCCCACTACCCATCCAGTACTCTGTCTTGGGGATCCTATTCCCTAGGTGCATTACCTTGCACTTTTTGGCATTGAATTTTAAGTGCTAGATCTTTGACCACCCCTCTAGTTTTTGTAGGTCCTTCCGCATATCCCTTATTCCCTCATCACTATCCACCTTCCCCCAGTTTTGTAAAATCTGCGAAGAGACACAGCCTCCCTGGATTCCCTCACCAATGCCACTAATGAACGTGTTGAAGAGGACCGGACCCAGGACAGATCCCTGTGGAACCCTACTCGTAAGCTCCCTTTCCTCTGATTTAACCCTGTTGACCACCACCCTCTGCTGCCTCCCCTCTAGCCAACTACCCACCCAGTTCACTATGCTTTTAGCCACATTCAGGTCTTCCATCTTTTTGAGCAACCTTTTACGTGGTACCAAATCAAAAGCCTTGCTAAAGTCAGAGTACAGCAGATCTACAGTGTAGCCCTTGTCTACTTCCTTGGTCACCCAGTAAAAGAAAAAAATTAGGTTAGTCTGTTAAGACTTTCCCGCCACAAAAAAGTGTTGTTTCCCATGCTGGAGCCCGCTGCTCTCTACGTAGTCCACAATGTCCTCTCTAATTAGCGATTCCATCAGCTTCTCCACAGTGGAGGTCAGATTGACAGGCTGTAGTTCCCTGTCCCCCCACCCCACCCCCAACATGAAGCGTGTACAGCATCTACCATTCTCCAATCCCTTAGAACCTCCCTGGACCTAAGTGAGCTGCTGAACAGCCCAGCCAGTCCTGTAGTTAATTCCCCAAGTCTCCTCAGATGCAACCCATCTGGTCCTGGGGCCTTGTCTCGCTTAAAGGTGACAGGAAACAGTTTTTACACCTCTCGATGCCCTCCGGTTGTTCTTTTATTGGACACTCAGTATTCTGATATACTACTGACCCTTTTTGTTCAATTAATAATCTAATTTTGTTGCTTTTGTAACTACCCTGAATCCCTCTCTGCTCAGCAGTTGCTGCTATCTCGTTTCATACTACCTGAACATTCTATGACATGACATACACTCCTTTCCAGTCCATTCAGATGAATGGCATGGAATGGGAGTCTGTGATGTCACAGAATGTCTTACAGATATGAAAATCAAGAGCAGTAGCTGGTGAGGAGAGTGGAATTCAATGTAGATCTGAGGGCACCCCAAAAAAACAGGTTACTCACCTGTAACAGTAGTTCTAGGAGTGGTATATGTTGTTCATCCACACTGTTTGGCATGTCCTTTCCCTTTAAGAATCTTGCTGGAAGATCTTGAAGCTGGCTCCTCCACCCACCCACCCGGTGTTATAACCCTCCGCTCTCCCATGACGCCAGATCTTTGTCCACTGGAAGCTCAGGTTGTACGTCAAGCTTCAGGGAGGTGGAGGGTTCAGGATGAACAATATTTACCACTCCTAGAACTACTGTTACAGGTGAGTAACCTGTTTTTCTAGGATCGTGGATATGTTGTTCATCCACACTGTTTGGCAGACTTCAAGAAGCTCCGGAGGAGGGAGGCAAGGCGACCTCCTCTGAAATACTTACTTGGGGAACAGAGACTGGAGAACTGAGGCCCCAAAATGAAAATTACGTACCTACCGTAATTCCTGATCTTCTCTTGTATCTTCACCATTCATTACTTACTGGGTGTTAGCCGGAGGCGCGCACCCGCCACGGGAGCTTTTTTTTTTTTTAAGTTTGCCTAACGGCACTGCCCTCGAGAGTGACGCCATGCGCGAGGGGCGGCCGTTAGTAGCGACCGACTCCTCCTCCAACTCAGTTCTGTGAGCCGGAGAGGCAAAAGTGAGAGTAGAGAATATAGATAGCGAGGCAAGATAGCCGAGGGATAGCAAAGCAAGGAAGAATGAACTGAAAAAGGAATAAGCCGATGGAGGAAGGACAGAGGAGATAAAGTATCCCTAGCCTAGGGACTGCAGGGCCTCCTTACCTGGGCGACTCTAGGAGGAGAGATAAAGTAAGGAGATGAGAAAATAGAAGAAGAAGAAGAAAGAGAAGAGAGAGAGGGATGTTGAAGGGACCAGAATGCCCAACGAGCATAGTTAGCTTAGAGCTGAAGGCTCGACTAAGAGGGAAGCAAGAATCCCCGGAGATAGAGCTGAAGAGAAGGTCACCAAACCTGCTAGATAGACTCTGGAGGGCATAGTCCTTATCCTCAACATGCCATTGTTATTGATACCCCTCGGGTTCCTGGCCGCCTCAGGCCTAGAATTCGAGGACACCCGAGGAGGGAAAGGAACCCCAGACAGCAGGAGAGTGCTGCCTGGGACTTAGAAAAGGAAATGTAAGCCTTTCAGGCTTTAAGCATAGAAATGGGACTCAGACAGACTGGCCAAGGCTTAGGCTGGCCGGGATTGATATGGTCAGCACAGCTCTTCTGTAAAATTGTCCAGGAGGACACTTAAAAGGAGAAACCAAATTGTAAACTAGCGAGAAGGGAGATTACCTTCTCATTTCCCTCGCTTGTTTTTTCTTTTTTTTACAGAAGAAATTTGAGATTGGTTGCATGACCCCAAAACCAAGGTGCCTATAGCAGCTCTAAAAGAGTTCCTCAGCATTTTTCCTTTTTTTTTTTTTTAAAAGAAAAAGGAACAGACGTGTCTGCTCCTCTGCTCTGCAGGGCAAGAATGGGGGGTTGATTCCAGGGCAATATCTGGAACACGGGATTGCAGGATCAACTGAATAGCCTGAACCAGGCCAAAACCCCAGAGATATCTTGTCAGGATAACGGCAAGAGATAGTTGTGCAGTCTGATCGCCAATGCAATCCACTTAGATGGCCCACTAATCTTAGAGTAATTAATTTTTCTGGAAAATTAGAACCCCCCAAAAGAAGGATTTTTTTATATTTTTTTTTGAAAATTAAGCAATTTTTCCTAGTTTTAAGAAAATTTTTTTTTTTTTGGCAGAGAGAGGAAGGAGACGGGAGGTGGAGAAGCCACAGGAAGAGGCCACTGAGGGATGGGATGGAGTAGATGAATGGTGAAGATACAAGAGAAGATCAGGAATTACGGTAGGTACGTAATTTTCATATCTTCCCTTGTCAATCTTCACCATTCATTACTTCCTGGTGAGTATAAGCCCTCTTCCCTGGAGGGGAAGAGGTAATACCCTGAGGGAACAAGACCCCCCAGCCTTCTGCTGGTGAGAAAACAGAAGGAGAAGACCCGCTTATTCAGAAAGCCTAAGTAGGAGAAGAGCTAGAGGTGCCTCCCAAGACGAGGAGACGGAGGGAGCCCCTGTAAAAGTCTCCTAGCTCTGGAAGAGAAAGACGGTCCCCGGAAGGCGGATGAATCACCCACGCCGGCCAGGGGTGACAACCTGGAAAGACGGGCCATGCCGTCCGCCTGATGCAGATCGCTGTCCTCAAGCCTGGAAGCCACCTCATTACGCCATAAGATGCCCTTGCTTGGTGTCTTGCCAGCTCCAGGCCTACCGCGAGAGGGCAACGGCTTGTCTGGTTTGCTCCGTGTCAGGCAAAGATGCCAGCAGCTGGGACATCATCGACCACAAATGCCGGTTATAGGCAGCGTGGTGAGCCTGATGTGATGCAATACATGCAGTCGCACGAGAAGAAGAGAACACTCTTCGCCCCCAACGGTTGAACTGGTGAGAGTCTGAATCCGGTGGGCGGTCGTGCGGCAGGCAACGGCGCCCAGAAGGAGTATCCAGGTATACCAAACCTGAGGACGGGTTGGGAAGGGAACCTAGAGACTCAGAGGGGGCACAATACCTACGCTGGCAGTCCGCCGGGGCTGGGGAAGAAGCGGCAGGGAACTGCCAGGACCGGATAGACGCCTCCTGGAAGGGGATAGGCCAGGAAGGTACCACCAGATGCTGGGCACTGAATTCACCAAGGAATTCACTTGTCTCCTGCTCGTATTGCTCTCCGAACATAGGAAACTGGAGATCCTCACCATCCTCGAGAGGAAACGCTGATATTCTGTGAAATCAGCATCGGACAGATGAGTAGGGTTCTCTCCTCAGAGGAGGGAGACGAGGATGATGGGGAGTTGGAATGCTCAGAGGATTCCTGCAGCGGGGGAGAGTCGAAGACCCGCCATGCATGTATCTAACATATGAGGGGAAGGCCGCCAGAACCTTCTGAACTGCTCCCAGGATAACGGACCCAGAGACCGACATGGCCCGGAGCGGGGTGGTGAAGGCAGAGATGGGAGAGGGCACCTGTGAGGAGGCAACTGCTTCTCAGAGGGCTCTGGAATCCGGGAAAGGAGTCCTAGGTAGGAGGGATCCCGGATATCAAACCAGGCCGCAGAACGGAACTCTGGGGAAGCGGAGCCTGGAAGAGCCCTGGGAGAAACTCCCTCATGACGACGCCGGGACTGCATGGATCCAGAAGGGTAGTCCGCACAAACGCCGCCTGAGGACACCCTAGAACCCTGGGGGGAGGGACGGGGCTCTGCACTACGGCTCCTGGCCACCCCCCCTGAGGTGGCCAAAGAAGACCGGGCAGCAGGCCGCCTGCCCCTCAACCCCTCGGATTCCCGAGAGGGCCCTCCTCCTCGACTGCAACGCCCCTGTCCCCAGAGGAGGCAACAGCACCCTGGGGTAGCTGCCACCGAGCCTCCAGAGAGGGGAGCCTCCCCCTCCGTCACCCCCACGTCTGCCCCCCGGGACTCTCGGCCACCCCCAGCCGAGGAACCCTCAGGAGACGACGGTAAGGGGGACAGAGGGAGGGGCCCGCTGCGCCGCCTGGTACCCCTAGCCACCGAGGACCCAGATCCCGAAGAATGGGGGTGCCAGGATGGGTCCACATCTGAGTCATCGTCCTCCGAGGAGGACGAGACCAGCAGGACCTCGATGCTGGCCACCCCAGGGGTCCCCGAGGCCACGGGGCCGCGAACGCCCCCGGTACCAGTATGACGTCACGCCTCTATGCCGGCAGCAGGAAGGCCTATCCACACCCCCAGCGGCCCGCAGGCTCGCACCGCCCGGGGAAGGGAAGGCCAACGGCGCCACGGGCAGCGCCGGGAGGCGGAGCGGCACTGTCGACGGCACCATGTCCACCGGCACCGCGAACGGCGCTGAGGCTGAAGCTGCATCGGCCAACGGGCGCTGGGCCTCCAATCACTGGCACCGCGAACGGCGCCGATCCAAAGCGGTGCCGCCCGATCACCAGGCCAAGAACGGCGCCGGGTTGATCACCGGCACCGCCAACGTGCCGATCCGAAACAGCGCCGTGAGGCGACGTCGAGGGTTCACCCAAGCCGGGCCCAAAAGCCAAGGGCCTCGACACGGGGGGAGCCTGCATCTCCGAAGAGGTGACTGCCGAGGCGGTGTCAGCGCTGCGGCCCCGGGAGGGGCTACGACGCTCCCCCAACACCGCGGAAGGGGCCTCCTCCTCAGCAAGATAGGATGAGGAAACCCCCTCCTCCTCGGACCGTATAGGCCCGGGAGGGGACCCGGGGGAAGGGCCTAAAGATCTCGCCCGAGATTCCCGTGAGCGACGCCGTCCCCCGAAAGTCGGCGGGGCCTTGCCGAGCTTGAACGCTCGGACTTCGAGGATGCGACAGTCCATCGAGAAACAGGCGTCGCACTAATCCATATCATGGTTGGGTCCCAGGCAACGAAGGCAAACGTCATGCCGGTCCGAGACGGAGAAATGCCGCCACAGGAGCACTGGACGATAGGGGCGCGTCTGCCTTCAAGAACGCTAGCTCCAGAACTGGACATAACGTGAAACCAACGAGACTAAAACACAGTAGGAAATACACCCGGCGCCGAAAGAAAGAAAAAGAACAGTCTTACCGTATCGGCGTCGAGTGTCAGGAAAAACGGAGTCGGAAACTGCTACAACTACCAGCGCCACGCTGTGGACAGGTGCTGCCTCGACGGGCGGGAGAAACAGAACTGAGTTGAGGAGGAGTCGGTCGCTACTAACGGCCGCCAGCATGACGCCACTCTAGGGCGTGCCGTAGGGCAAACTTAAAAAAAAAAGTTTCCCTGGCGGGTGCGCTCGGCCAACACCCAGTAAGTAATGAATGGTGAAGATTGACAAGGAAGATCCGCATCCCAGCGTGACTCAAGGTCAGTGTGGTAGTGGGTAATAAAGGTGTTTGCTGTCTTCCAGGTAGCAGCCCTGCAGATTTCCTGGATAGGGATGTCCCTGGAAGCAGCCACCAATGCAGCAGTATGGCAGGTAGAATGAGCTCTTATCCCTCTGGGAGGCTCCTTGCCCGCCAACCTATAGCAGAGATCAATGCAGGATGTAATCCATCTGCCAATCATCCACTTTGCTGCAGGTCTGCCAGATGCAGTTTCAGTGTAAGTGACAAACAGCTGGCGAACCCTCTACCCAAACGTCTGCCGTCCGCTCCACGTAATAAGAGAGTGCTCATCTCAGGTCCAGAGCACGGAGCCTGTACTTGGTCTACGAGGTGTAGTTCAGGTAGAACACAGGCAGAGTCAACACCTGATTAAGGTGGAACTCTGACATCACCTTCAGAAGGAATTTTGAGTGGGGGCACAGGACAACCTTGTCCCTGTGGAAGACCAGGTAAGGAGACTCCACCAAGAGCGCCTGGAGCTCCCCAGTCCTTCTGGCTGACGTGGTAGCCACCAGGAAGGCAGTCTTCCACGACAAATGTGACATCTCACACTTGTGCATTGGTTCGACTGGTTTGCCCACGAGCTTTGCCAGTACCAGCAGTAGATCCCACGGAGGTGGAGGTTCACGCACCTCAGGGATATGTGGTCAAGGCCTTTAAAGAAGTGCCAGACCACCTTCTCCTGTGCCACCGTTTGCTGACCGGCCCACACCCGGTAAGCAGAGATGGCTGCCAGGTGCACCTTAAGGGTCACAGACTGAAGACCCCCTTTGGACAAAGACCAAAGGTAGGGTAGTCTAGGATACTAGCCACTGGACAGATTTAAAATGTCCAGGCCCTTACCCTGACACCAAATGGAAAACCTTTCCATTTGAAGGCATAGCACCTCATGGTTGACTCCTTTCTGGATGCTTCCACTACTGTGAGTACATCCTCAGAGAGACCCAGCACTTGGAACTCTAGCCGCTCCAGAACCAGTCTGTCGGGTGCAGGGATTGAAGATTCGGCTGGAATACCTTCCCCTGATTGACAGATAACAGGTCTGGGCATACTGGAAGACGCCATGAAGGCCTGGAGCTGAGGCTGAGGTGATCTGATACCAGAACAGGCGAGGCTAGTCTGGGGATACCAGAATCACCTGTGCCTTGTCCTTCCAGACCTTGAGGATTACCTTGTGAACCAAGGGAAGTGGAGGGAAGGCATAAAAGAGGCCTGGGATCCACGGCCTCGAGAAGGCATCCCCCCCTGCAGTGAACCATACTGAGGGGGGGAAGGGCATGAAACAGCCTCAGCTTGGTGTTCTCCCTGGAGGCGAACAGATCCACCTGAGGTTTGCCCAGTGAGAGAACAGGCTGTGTACTACCTCTAGATGGAGAGACCACTCGTGGGACATCGCACCCACATGGCTGACAGCATCTGCCAGTTGATTTGAGGCTCCTGCCACATGGCTGGCTAGGAGATCTGCCTCCAGTCGGCTCACGAGGGTCCAGGTGTGTAGCACTTCCCTGCACAGCAGCCGGGAGTGCGTGCCACCCTGTTTGTTGAGATAGTACATGGTCGTGGTACTGTCCATCTGGACTTGCACCACTTGACCCTGAAGGAGCGGAGCGAATGCTGACAGTGCCAGTCTGACTACTCTGAGCTCCAACAGGTTGATACGGAATCAGGATTCCTCAGGGATCCTGAATCCGTGGACTCTGTGGTTCCCCATGTGGGCTTTCTAGCCCGTGAGAGAGGCATCGGTCGTGAGAACAACCGTCAGGTCAGGACAGACAAACAGGATCCCTTCCTGCAAGTGATCCAGGACAGTCCACCACTGGAGAGCTTCCCACAGCTTCTGGGTCACAGTGACCAGCTGGTCGAAATGACTGACACTGAGTCCACTGGCTGGCTTGCACCCATTGAAGGGGGCGCATATGGCACTGGGCCCATCAGACCACGGTGGTGCAGGCCGCCATGTGCCACAGAAGGCGCAGAAAGTCCCGGGAAGGGCGCAAGGGCCCAACCAGAAATGACTGGGCAAAGAAGAGAACCTCCGCCCTGTCCGTCAGGAGCCGGGCTCTGGCTCGGCAAGAGTCGAGCTCTGCCCCGATGAAGCTTATGACCTGCGAAGGTACGAGTTCCCACTTGGCCTCATTGATCAGGAGACCAAGGTCAGTGCAGGTATGGAGGGCCAAGTTCCTGGACCTCTCCATCTCTTGCTGGGTGGAACCCGCCAAGAGCCATTTGTCGAGACATGGGTAAACCCCGACCCCGAAGATGGGCCACCACCACTGCAATGCATTTTGTGAAGACCCGTGGGTCTGATGACAGGCCAAACGGCATGGTTTGGAACTCGAATAGGGCTCCTTCTGCTCAAAAGCAAAGGAACCTTTGGTGAAACGGACAGATCGGGGCATGAAACAATGCATCCTGGAGATCCAGAGAGCAAAACCACATATTTTGCTCTAAAGGTGGTATGATAGGGGACAGAGTTACCATCCTGAAGGTGTGTGATCTGAGGAATTGGTTCAGGTCTTGTAGATCTAGACTAGGGCGACAGCCCCCCATCCACTTTAGAACCAGGAAGCACCTGGATACGAACCCTGGGTTGACTGGGGGATCCATAACTCTGGCCACTACCTCCTTGTGGAGGAGTTGGACAATGTCGCATCGAAGTGCCGACTGAGAGTGTACGGACACCATACCCTCCCGTGGGGCTTGACTTGGAGGGTACTGCTTGAATTTCAGATGCAGCCCCTGGTCCACCACTTCTACAACCCACCTGTCCGTGGTAACAGCGGACCAGGCGGAAAGAAAGAGGCGGAGCTGGCCCCC
This sequence comes from Neoceratodus forsteri, assembly GCA_016271365.2. NCBI lineage: Eukaryota > Metazoa > Chordata > Ceratodontiformes > Ceratodontidae > Neoceratodus > Neoceratodus forsteri. The sequence continues at coordinate 81,641,572 of JADMNL010000034.1, forward strand.
ACAGGAGGACCCAGATCTTGCGTGACAGGTATGGGGTGGCCACCCCCATCCTGTCACTGGGCAGGCTTAGAGAAAGAGGGTCCAGAGTGAGGACCACCGGAGCCATGGCCTTTTCTTCTGCTTTTTGGAACCCTGAGATTCCTTCTGTGCAGAAGTTATGGAGTCCAAGATGGCACTGGACTTCTCAATGCGTTGGAGGTGACCGTCCACACCTGGACCGAAGAGGTCGGTACCCCAGGAAAGGAATGTCCGTTAGTTTGTGTTGGGAAATCCACCGTGAAGATGAAGACCTTCAACCACACCCTGTGGTGCATGGCAACCGTGGCTGCCACCAAACAGGCACATGAATCCACAAGGTCCAGAGCCGTCTGGAGTTGCTGCTTGGCAACAGCCTGACCTTGGTCCCGGACCTGTTTGACCGTGGTCTGGAGGTCTGCAGGGAGGTGAGGTAGAACCTCATCAAGGGAGCCCAGCAGGGCATGAGAGAAATGCGTCATGATGACGGCTGAGCTTGCCTGATGGAGGCCTAGCATAGAGGCGGCATAGACTTTACGGGCAGAATGGTCCAATTTTTTGGACTCTTTGTCCGGAGGTCTGTCAGTATCTGGCAAACTACCTGAGCATCCGAACACAGATTTGGTCAGAAACCCTTGGCCGAGGGATGCTCTGTGAACCCCAAAAGGGACCCTATGGGCACCGCATATTTGTAGGCCATGCAAGCAGAAGGCGCAGGGCAGTAAGCAGGATGCTGCCATAGCTCCAAAGCCAGACCAACAATGGCCTCGGCCACTGGGAAGGCTTCCAATGGAGAATCCCCTCGTTTAAGGATATCCGTAAAGGGATAGTCGGCCCGTTTCTGTATGGGCTCGAGAGGCATCTCGGTGGATTCGGAAATTAGCCAGAGAATGCCCATAAAAGAAGAGATACCTTCCTTCATCGAGAGACTACCCACTGATTCTTTGTCCAAGGGACAGGCATGAAGGTCCAAGTCATCGGACTCCGAGGAGTCCGGATAAATCGTCCGGCCACCTGAGTCTCCCTCCACCTGCCTAGGATGGTCAGGAGTGAAGGCAACAGAGAGCCTTGCGGAAGGCCCGGAACAGGCCAAGACTCTTTGGTAGGCACCCCTGCCAGGGGCCGTTTAGGTGGTGGCTCCACCAAAACTGGTGGAGAGGTCGATTTTGGCTGAACCGTTTTGACCAGCTCTGAAGGAGAAGGAACGGTGCAAGCCAGCTCCGGAGGAGTCGGCTCAGCCTTGGAGGCGATAGCCAAGTGATGGCCAGGGTGGAAGCTGGAGTCTGCTTTTGACCAGACAAAATTAACTGTTGCCACATTAGGTCTTCATAGCAACAGACTTTCCGTCGAAGCCTCCCCTTGTCCAAGGAGAAAGAAGAAGAAGAATGTTGGTGACATCTGTTTTTAGAGCGCCTGTGCGCCTTCTTCGGACGTCCGGTCAGTCGAAGGAGTCAGAGACTTCGATCGTCGGGGAGACCGACGGGGTCAACCGGAAGGCACCGGGGAGACCGGTGGATCTTCTAGGTCCGGGACCGGGTCCTCGATGGGTTTCCCAGTGGGCTGGGTCTCCTCATCAGGGAGAGGCATGACTGGGGTTCTGAATAAGAAGTTGTCTGTGTTGTCGGGTGACAGTGGGTCGACTGGATTGAGAATTAACTCAACTGGATCGTCATCCAGTGTCTGGGCCGGCTGGCCTGAAGGGGGAACTGTGAAACCAGCGGCCCAGGTCACAACCTTAACCAAAGTCGAGACAGGTGATTCCCAGGACAGAGATCTCTCACAATCCCAGAAACGCTGTCAGTGAGACGAAGATTCTCTTGGTTCCTTGTCCTTTTTACGGGACCGAGAGACACGCAAGCCCGAAGGCCCCTCACCCTTGGCGGGAAGGGAGAGACACATCTCCTGAAAGGAACCAAAGAAAGTGGAGCCCAAGTTGAGCAGAACAAAAAAGGACTTTGAGGACTGATCCATGGCCCGAGCCGCTTCTTCCTTGAAAGCCTGCATTTGTTCGAGTGGCTCGTCGGACCCCGCAGTCATGGAGACCGCCTATCGGGCCTCTTTAGATTTGTCTGGCGAGTTCCAATTCTCCGGCCTGCCTAATTTCAGCTGTGCGAGATGATCGTCCGATGTTCGGGTGAAATGCGAGACAAATTTCTCAGGCCTGAGTGTCATAGCCGACACCCAGGCAGTATACGCACGTGGCAAGCGGGTCTGTGTGAGACATCTTTTGCCCGCACATGCAGTGGCGGAAACCGGAAGACGACTTATTGTCCACGATGGTTGAGATCGCTAAGCGATCATTATTAACTCAAAGGAGTTTAATTTTGAGTAAATCCGACGATTTTGAAGCCAGGGCCTACTGAACGCAAAAGCAGTAAGGAGGGAACCTTTATCTTCTATCGGAAAGGAAGATCTGGCGTCATGGGGCGTAGCCGAGGGTTATACCACCTGGGTGGGTGGGAGGAGCCAGCTTCAAGACCTTCTGGCAAAATTCTTAAAGGGAAAGGACATGCCAAGCAGTGTGGATAGAACAACATATCCACGATCCTAGAAGCTAGACTATTTATTTATTAAAAAATCATCAAAGCATATCAGAATACATAACTGGCATGGAAAGGAAGATGGAAGGTCAGTTACTTATATAAAATTAATGTTCTATCTCCTTTAAGGGCTTCCAGCCCTTTCAGGACCCTCTCGCTAGTGAGTACTGGCTGCCTCATTCCCGGGACTCCCTCAGTGGATACTTTGATACGGCTCTCTGGCATGGACCCGCAGTCCTACTCAGTGAATACTGAGCAAAAGTAGTCATTTAGGACAGCGGCCTTTTGCTCATCCTCCTCTATCACCCTATCCTCCTCAACTAGTTGTGCGATGCCCCCCTCCCCTCAACAAGCCATGCGATGCCCCTCCTTTTTTTACAGATATATCTAAAAAACTGTTTTTCTCTGTTCTTGAATCCCTCCATAATACGCAGCTCTGTCTGCTTTCGCCTCTCTGATGGTCCTCTTTGCCCTCCCTATTTTTTGTAGATAATCCTCTCTTTCTGCCTCCCCCTGCTTTTCCTTGTATTTATAGAAAGCCTTCTTTTTACCCATAACCGCTTCCCTGACCCTAGCAGAGAACCACTACTCTTAAACCTATTTATTTAAAATACTGTTCTTATGCTCGACTTTGATGCCTCAAGAATGGCTCCTTTTATCCCCCCCCCTCCAGTCTTTCCTCCACCCCTTCTAACCTATCCCTGACCAGTTCCCTCAACCTATCAAAGTCCGTCCTTCTGAAGTCAAGGACTTTGGTTCTTGACTGTGGGTTGCCAGCCCCAAGGGCCAATTCAAATCACAAAGAGTTGTGGTCACTGTTCCATAGTGGCTCCCCTACTCCCACGGCACCCACCATCTCTGAGCTGGTTAGCACCACATCAAGGATTGCATTCTGCCTGGCAGGTTCCCTAACAAGCTATACCAGCAGACAGTCTTGGAAGGTGTCCAGTAATGTCCAACTCCTGGCACTCTTGGCCATGGGGACCTCCCAGTCAACATCAGGGAGGTTCAGGTCACCCAAAACCACTGCTTCCCCCTTTGCTGCCTCTCCTTTAAGTTCCTCCTCGAGTTCTCTGTCCTTTTTCTCCCCTTGCCCTGGAGGCCTACAGATCACCCCTAACGCACACTTTCCTGCCTGAGGCTGCTGTGAGTTGCACCCATACTGACTCAGCCTCACCAGAGCTACCCCTAATAGTTCCATCTTTTGCCATGTCAATGCCCCCCTGATGACTTTATAAAGATGGGTAGGGGAAAATCCTGCTTTCTGATTGGTGGAGAAGGTTCCAATGATGTGCAGTTCAGGAACAGTAATGCACTGCTAAACTTAAATTCCCTCCCCCTCCACAGTGGACCCATTTTATGACTGAAATAAGACATTTCAGGATGTGGGTTACTATTCTTGAACTGGACTTCCAGAGGGTTGCAGACACTCGGCACAAGCGCCTCATGCCCCACAATGCACACAGGCGTGCAGTTCAGGAACAGTAACCCACACCTTGTCATGTGTTATTGCTTACGTGAAGATGTGGAGGAGGAGAAGGATCTGGGAGTGATGATCACTAGTGACCTCATGCACTCCATGCAGTATAAGAAATAAGCAGCAAGTGCAAACAAGATGCTGGGATGCATAGCTAGGCAGGCCAGCAGTAGAGAGGAGGAGGTTATACTACCCTTGTACAGGTCACCGGTGAGGCCACATCTACAGTTTGGAGTTCAGTACTGGTACCCACACCTCAAAAAGGACATTAACCTGCTGGAGAAGGTCCAGAAGAGGGCTACAAAGATGATAGCGGGTCAGCAGGGTAAGGCATACGAGGAGAGGTTGAGGGCACTGAGCATTTACTCTCTGGAGGAAAGGGGGGGAGAGAGAGAGAGAGAGAGAGAGAGAGGACATGCTTGGGACCTTCAAGCACTTGAAAGGGATAAATAAGGTGGATAAGGAAGGTCTCTTTAAGCTGAGTGGCAACCATAACACGAGGGGGCACAGTCTTAAGCTGGAGGGGGGGAGGTTTAGGAGGGAGGTCAGGAGGCACTTCTTCACAGAGAGGGTGATGGACACTTCATTGGAGACAGTGGGCAGCTTCAAGAGAGGCTGGGATAGGCATAGGGGGAAGGTAGGGATCATGGGTAGGGAGGATGGGAGGAGTAGGGGGGCCGGGACGTAGCTCAAGCTGTGGACCTGCAATACGAGCAGACTAGATAGACCAAATGGCTGCCTTCTTCATATGTTCGTATGAGTAAAAGCAAGATCCCACTGAAAATAATTTTGCAACTCCTCTGGGCTATTTCAGGTAAATAACACTGCCACACTGGGTAAAAGCAGGAACTCACTAAAAAATAAGAGAGTTTGTCTCAACCGTGATATTGTGGTTAAGTAAACTGTAAAAATGGGTAAAAGCAAGGCACAACTGAAAATAAGATATTACAGGTCACCAGTGTTATCCTGGATAAATGTACTGTAAAAATCGGCAAAAGCCCCACCGATAATGAAATGCTACATCTCAGCTGATCTATCCTTGGTAAATACGCTGTAAAAAGGGTTCAAAGCAGGACCTAACAGAAACTCATATACTGCATACCAGCTGGGTTATTCTGAATAAATACACTGTGAAAAGGGTTAAAAAAACACCCCACTGAAAATGAGATGTTGCTTCTCAACCATGCTATCCTGGATAAAGTCAATGTAAACAGTGGTAAAAATAGGATCCCACTGAAAATGAGATGCTACTTCTCAACTATTCGGGATAAAAGCGATGTAAACAGTGGTAAATACAGGACCGCAGTGAAAATTAGATGTTGCATGTCAGCTGGGTTAGTATGAGTAAACACAATGTACTAAGGGGTTAAAAGCAGGACCCCACTGAAAACCTGCTCCTTCTGTTTAACTACTTTTAAATTCAATGGATGTCACCTGCATTATTTCAGTACTGTTGCATTAGCAGTTACTGTGGCTCTGACCAGAGTTTGTTTCGGACGTGAACAACAGAGGCTGTTGATTACGGTTAAAACCAGAGTTCTCCACAGCTAATGCCCTTCTCGCTTTAATTTCTGCCCCCTTCCCCTTTCTCTCAACTGTCCCACATTATAAGGGATATTGTCCCTTATTTTACTCTTCAGAATTGCGCTGTCCCACATGGAAAAGGGTCTGTCCTACAAAGAGAAGGTGCTGTCTCACACTGTAAACTTAGACTTTAAATCATAATAATCTATGACGCTGAATCCAAACTAAACTGCACAAATAAATGCATTGGTTTCCATAGTGTTCGTGTCTCTGTTTCCATGTCCCACATTTTAAGGGCACGTGACCCACATTTTCCCCACAATTTGAGTGTCAGAGGTCTATATTTCAGTGACAAATGGTTGAAGTATACTGTACCACCTCTTTACCAGTTTCCATAGATGCTCCATGTTATAGACTAGTAACCATTTACATCCAGAGGAGGTATTGCTAAGATCAAAGGAGATAAGGGTGCATGTGAGGAGGAGGACCATGTAAAAGCATCTGTCCTAAATAGATACTTCTGCTTAGTATTTACTGAAGAGAAGGTAGGGCGGGGCCCACAGCTCAGCACCATGGATACGGGGGAGGGAGGTGAGCACTAGTCCCCTTCACAAAAGAAAGGGTCCTACAAGAGCTCGATAAGCTCAGGGTGGACAAGGCAACGGGACCTGATGGCATACATCCCAGGGTACTGAAGGAGCTAAGGGTGGGACTAGCAGAGCCATTATCAGAAATGTTTAGTGAGTCTCTGAGCACAGGTGAGGTCCCAGAAGACTGGAGAAGGGCTCATGTGATCCCACTCCACAAGAGTGGTAGCAGGGAGGAGGCAGGAACTACAGACCAGTCAGTCTTACCTCAGTGGTGGGAAGATTATGGAGGCACTCCTTAAGGAAAGGATAGTGCAACACCCGAATCCATAGGGCACAGGATCCAAGACAGCATGGGTTTACAAAGGAAGGTCCTGTCAAACTAATCTCACAGATTTCTTTGACTGGGTAACCAGAGTGGTGGACCAAGGGGCAGTTGATGTTGCCTACCTTGACTTCAGCAAAGCTTTCAATACTGTTACACAGAGAAGATTGATTAATAAGCTGGGCAGGCTCGGGTGGGTCAGAAGTTGGTCAACTGGGTGGCAAACTGGTTGATGGGCAGAAAACAGAGTGGTGGTAAACGGTATACAGTCAGAAGAGAAGCAAGTCACAAGTGGGGTACCTCAGGGATCAGTCCTGGGGCCAGTCCTCTTCAATATCTTCATCAATGACATTGCAGATGGACTGGAGGGTAAGGTTTGTCTGTTTGCAGATGACACCAAGATCCGCAACAGAGTAGATGATCCAGATGGGGTGGGCAGAATGAGAAGAGATCTGGATAAACTAGCAAAATGGTCGGAAGAGTGGCAACTGGGGTTTAATGCAAAGAACTGCTGGCAATCACAAGGGAAGGAAGAGACTTGGGCATTATCATCACCAATGACCTGAAATCATCCAAGCAGACCACTAAAGCAGTAGATAAGGCTAGGGGGATGTTAGAGTGTATTAGTAGGGGTATCACAAGTCAGAAGAGGGAGGTAATAATCCCTCTTTACAAGACACTGGTTAGGCCCCAGCTGGAGTACTGCGTGCAGTACTGGAAGCCACACCTTCACAAGGACATTAACTAAACTGAGGCAGTCCAGAGAAGGGCAACCAAAATGGTGCAGGGACTGCATCAGAAAACATATGAGGACAGAGTAACGGAGCTCAATATGTATACCCTAGAGCAAAGGAGGGAGAGAGGTGATATGATCGAAACATTCAAACACCTTAAGGGTATTAACAAGGTGAAAGAGTTCAACATGTTTCAATATAAGAAAAATAGCAGAACAAGAGGACACAGCATGAGATTAGAGGGAGACTGATTAAGGGGTAATGTGAAGAAGTTCTTTTTCAAAGAAAGGGTGGTGGATGCATGGAACGGTCTACCTCAGGAAGTAGTGGCTATGAATACAGTGCAGGGCTTCAAACAGGCATGGGATAGGCATAAGGGAGCAATACAGATGAGTATGAACAGATAGGCCACTGACAGAGCAAAGGCCGATGGCACATTTATAAGGTAGAAAAAGAAATGGGCAGACTGGATGGGCCTTGCGGTCCTTATCTGTCGTCAACTTCTATGTTTCTATGTTTAAACTAAACTAAAATAAATAGTAATTTGAAGGAAGCAGCTAATGTGGGAGCTCCCTCGACGGCCACTGCCTCGAGCCTGCTCAGTAGAAGCGCATTAGGGCATCATATCTCTGTTGCATTTTACCCATAACTGGACCCGATATGGAGGAGGTGATTTGCTGAAAAGGTGCAGCGATGCACCGCCAGCTGACCACGCTTGTACTGAAGCGGTGGTGTGTCACCGCACCTTTTCAGCAAATGCAGAGTCTCCTGCCTCCTCCATACTTCCGGGTTCCTGAGTTTTAAAAATTAAAATACAGCAAGTTGTGGCGCACGAAAATGCCGCTCCTGCTGATCAGATCTAAACCAGAGGGTAAGCTGTCCGGTTGAGGAAGCCCACGTTTTGGGCTGCTTTCCTTTAAAACAGTGCATGGGGATTACATTTAGTAATGCTGATAAGGGCTGTAATACTACAAGGTTAAAGCAGCAGTGCAACGAAACTGAGCAAACATTTTACCCTACTTTTTTCACTATGAAAGATTCCAGGTATCTTCCAGTTTTATTTGGTGGTAAAATGTTCTAGTTACAAAAAAATTTAAGTATTTTATAAATGTTTTAATTTAGTTTTTTTTCTAAAGAAAAAAATGGTTGCCACATTTGGCTTCGAAACAGCATTATATATGTAGCGAGGGTTAGTATCGAGAAAAAAAAAACTCGTGGGTGCAGCATGGGAGGTACCTAGAAAAGTAGATCTGACAGGTATGCTAATATTTTATTATTTGCTGCTGAAACTAGCTTTTTTTTTTGCACTGCTGCTTTAAGATCAAAATGAAAGTATCTGGCAGCAGCAGTAATGAGGTGGCAGCGCTGTCAACCACCACCTCAAGAATTCAAGTTTGTGTCGGAGACCAGGGGCATCTCACTAGTGCACAGCCCAGCTCTCATAAGGAGAGCGTGTACTACTGCCCCAACACTTACGTACCTTTCCCGCAACTGCAAAGAGACAATGACATCACCAGCTAGAGTTAAAGGTGTAACCACAATGGTCATGACGGCGGTGGAGTAAGTGGGAACCACAGAAGAAAAGAGGGCCTTACTGTGAACATAATGGGGGACATATGTTCTATCTGCATGTGTCAATGTTATTAGCCAGACTGAGTAATTGTCAATATAGCAAGTGGGATTTCAACTAAATACAGTATTTAATATATCGATAGGACATGCACCTTAATATCACCGCTTTGTAACCAATTTATGCTCAGTCGTTATCTTATGCATTGTATTAATTTGTTCATACTATCCTTATTGTAATCTCCTGGGTCGTTCCTGAAAATATGCATTTAACTGTCTAGTGCACTTACCTGGTCAATAAAAGCTAAATATGGCATGAAGTGATGGTGCATCACTCTGGCATGCTGCTGACCAGGGTTCGTGCTCCAAGCCTGGATGTCAGGAGCAAAGACAGACAGGAAGGGAGATCAGAATGTCCTTTGGATGCTCCCCTCTGGTAGGGGAAGGGGGTGCCGCAATGCTACTACAGTGACTCCTGGTGGGGCTTGTGGTGATATCCTTGGCGGCGTGGGTGACCACAAGTTGCCGGGTGTTCCCACCCCAGGACACCGCTGTGACTGTGTGCGTTAGTGGAGGGGTCAGAAAACAGAACCCCCCACTCCACCCAGCCAGCCAGATGACAGCTGTTCATCATGCCGCAGTCCCCAAGGTGCACCACTTCCACCCCCCATGCCTGCAGTTCCGGAGGGATCAGAGTCCACTACTCCTCTCCCCAGTGTCCCCCCAGCAGGGATAAGCCACAACCCTCTGGACACAAGTAATGCAGGATCCAGGTGGCGGGAGCTGGCAGCGGGGGTGAGACTGGTAGGCATCAGGGATGTGTGTAGCCTGAAGGAGTGGCGGGCTCGGGGCTAGGGTAGGAGGAAAACCAGATAACACACACCGACAAAAAAAACCTAAATGAATAATCTGAAATGTTAGCCACTCCCCATTTGCTTTATACACCTTCACTGGATGTTACGTCTTTCCTTCAACCAACCACAAGTCCTCTTCCCCTTCTTGGTAACCCTCTCTGGCACCTTAAGGACCCAGTGGTACAACTTGCCTCTAAGCCTACATGGAAAGGGGTGGTCTCTCTGCTGTAGGCCTCCCATCCAGCCCAGTCCATCCACATAGTCTCCTAATGTGCACTGGTACTGCACACCCTGGGCCACCAGGGGTCGCTGCTGAATCAGAGGCTCCCACCACCCAGTGAAAGAAAGCATCCTATGGGGCACTTAGGCCTTCACCTACCAGCCCATCAAATCATTCCACACTCGGGATGCGAACTTGGCATGGCAAGCACAGCTCCAGCCAATGCACCATGTAGCTGGGCCTGCTGGTTTATTTATTTTCATATAATTTTTAGTCCTCTGCGTTCATTCTGCCCAGTCCTCTGTCCTGGCTGAACCTTGCAATCTCACAGCCTTGGCAGGTGTTGCCCCCCCCCCCCCCAAAAAAAAAATCCTCTTGGGGCTGGGCCCAAGATGTCTAGCTGTCATTCTGGGCCAAGGGGTTTCTTTCCTTCCACCTGCCATCCCATAAGGCACTCAACCATGCCGGGGGGGGGGGGGGTGGCCTCATGCACACACTGCGATTCGCTGTCGAGCAGCAAGCTCCCCGGCCAGCAGCAGGGGCACTGTGATAAACCACGTCTGTGCTACCTCCACCTGGCTGGAAGTGCTGCCACGCTGTACCACTCCTACACCCCCGTCAGCCACCCAGTCCAGCTCCCGAGTTGGTTCTGGATTCCACGCTGCCGCTTGGGGCATCGGGGTAGCTTTGTAGTTTTATTTTTTGACTGATTTTTTTTCCGCCCTGTCCCTGCAAACATAGAAACACAGAAGTTGTTGACAGAAAAGGACCACTGGGCCCATCCAGTCTGCCCAGATGGTCACGGTCTAGTCAGTCTCCGCAGACTCTAACTGGTCTCTGACTGACCCTTTCTCCTTCCTATCTATTCAGTAATATTCCCATATGTCTATCCCATGCATGCTTCAAGTCACTACTGTTTTTGCCTCCACCACTTCCGCTGGCAGTCTATTCCCAGTGTCCACCATTCTTTCAGTGAACCAGTACTTCCCCACATCCTTCCAGCTTCATCGCATGCCCGCTGCTTCTGGTGCTCTTCCTCTTTAAGTCAGAAATCTGTTTGTGCTGGGAATCAAATCCCTGACCCATTGCTTATAACGCCAAGACATGTCCAGTGCGCCACCTAAGTCCACTGGATATGCCCAGCGGACAGGCATATACCCTTCTGACAGGGATATACCCTGCTCAGGCTGTCATACAGATGAAACTCTGGCTTTTATGCTCCCTGCTTTTTTTCCTCTCAGTCATCTTCCTCCTCTTGGCATGAGCAATGACGGTTGGCAACATTACCATGCAGTGTCCCTTGGGGGGAAAGTAAGCCCCCTAGACCATCCGAAGGGATCAATATGGTGACAGAACCCACCACCAACCCTCCCTGGCGATGGCATACTGCCTCTCGGCAGCCGCCTACAACCTAGCCTGCCCCCCGAAGCGGTGATCCGATTGTACTGCAGTGCCTGGGTTTCCTGCAAGGCAGTGCATCATGTTGCCGGTTAATAGGGGCATTTTCTTGCAGTTTTATTTTTTAAACACAACAGTGTACTATCTTGGTACATGAAAAGCTGGTTTCAGAAGCATAACACTAACATTAGGTTTCTGATATTCCTACTCTTGCCCCATGTTGAGGAGTGGGGGTGGCGCTCTACATCACAGCACAGCACAGCTCAAAGACTTAAAGGGGAACAGGGCAGCACTAAGAGCCCCACACCCAAATGAATGTAGTTTGACCTGGATGGATGGCGGGACTGGCAAACATCTGATCGGAGCTTATAAAAACTCTAGCATGCACTGCAGGCTACTGAACCTCCCATGGCTGCAGCCCTGCTCTGATGTCAACAACAGGGACCAAGCGAGCACCGGGGGAGCTGTTAGACAGCGGGTGCACTGCAGAAGGGTGGCTAACCCTAAATGGAACAACAGACAAAGCACTCCAGACACTGTTATACAGCTATCTGGCTAGATTAGAGAAATGGTCAGACACCTGCCAGTTGGGATTCAATGCCAAGAAATGCAAGGTCATGCACCTGGGAGCCAGGAACCCAGGGGCCAGCTACTGGATGGGGGGAGTACAGGTGACCATCTCTGAGGAGGAAAAGGGCCTTGGAGTGTTGGTAAGGGGTGACATGAAGCACTCTGTGCAGTGCCGTAAGGCAGCAGCCAAAGCAAATAAAATGCTGGGTTGCATTGCCAGAGGAATCACCTCTAGGAGGGAGGAAGTTATTCTGCCACTGTGCAGGTCACTGGTGAGACCACACCTGGAATACTGTGTTCAGTTCTGGTGCCCTTATCTGAAGAAGGATATCAAACTACTGGAGGGGGGTCCAGCAGAGGGCTGCCAAGATGATCCAGAGCATGGGGGACAAAACCTATGAGGAGAGGCTGAGGGAGCTCAACATGTACTCCCAGGAGGGAAGACGAGAAAGGGGGGACATGACACAAACCTTCAAGTATCTTAAAGGCATAAACAGAATTAGACTGGAGGGCATCTTCAATTTAAGAAAGGAGGGTACAACAAGGTAGCGTAGCCTGAAACTGGTGGGAGGTAGATTTAAGAAGGACATGGGGAGACACTTTTTCACTGTAAGGGTAGTGATGGGGTGGAACGAGTTACTGGAGGAGGTAGTTGCGGCAAATACAGTAGCCAGTTTCGGGGGGGGTGGAGATAGGGTGAAAAAGAAAATCAGAAAGGGAGAAATCAGTACTGAGAAGGGGCAGTATAAGGGGGAGGTAGATGATTTCAAGAGTAGTGGGGGGGGGAAGCTCCAGGGAACTACACTGAGCTGCACACACAAGCAGACTTGATAGACCATTATGTCCTGTTTTTACTGGCAATTTTGTATGTTTGTATATACAACAAAACCAGTAAATCTTAGCGCAACGTTGACTAATACCCCATAGGGAGAGCAGAAGCAGTGACCCTGCATTGCAAAAAGGCAGATCTTTACTTTTGAGGCTTTTCTTCAGAATGCATGGGGTATGACCTTACTGACAGCTTACTTCTGTTAGGTACATCTCTGCGCAGTTCTGCTCACTTTGCACTCATACATTCTGAAGAAAAACCTAAAAGTAAAGATTTACTTTTTGCAATAAAAGGTCACTGCCTCTGGTCCCCCTACATGGTATTATTTAATCTCCCAAAGATTTACTTGTTTTGTTGCAGCTGTATAACAGCATCTGGAGTGCACTCAGTCCTGCTCTGATGTGAGCTTCTGGGATTTCTGGTTAAAGCAGAATCAGCTTGATACAATCTCAGTGTACTATACTGTAGTAAACAGTACGTAAATTGGGACCAGCCCCACACTTGGGTGTTGGGCTCTGACTGCTGACTGTTCCCCTTTTAAACACCTCTGTGATGTGTAAGCCTAAATGGCAAACATGCAAAACACAGAAGATCTACTGCAAATCTCCACTCAAAAGGTTCCGCCCAGGTCTCCCTTACCTTGACAGTCCTTATAGCACTGAGTGCATGCCACCAATCAGGATTTCCCACATTGATTTTTCATTCACTGCTGGGATGAGCCTTACTTTGCATGCATGCACGCACCACTGCTCGAGTGGTATTCACTCGCTGTTGGCGCCTGCAAACCTCCTGCTGACTTGACCCTTGACCTTGCCATCCCCACTGCAGCCCACAGATGCCCGACGGGCAGATGCTAGCCCCAATGTGACAATTACGCTGCTGTTGCTCTTAGCTCCATAGCCAGTGTCAGTTTACATTTTTTTCAGCATGTCAGTAGATGTTACATTTCACTCCCAGCCACCCCCTGCAAAAAAAGGAGCACTGTTAATTCACGATTACTATTTCCAGTAATGTTGAGCAAGGAGGTAACTATTGCTGCCAGCCACCTTCCACTGAAAACTACTGACAGTAAAACACTGTGCAAGCGTAAATGTCTATACACAGTATCTATATATCCCTGGAGTTTGGGTTACAAACGCGTGTTAAACCCTTATTTTTGTACCTTAATAACATGGCCATTTTTGCACATAACAGTGATCCTGAAATTTTGGTAAAAATCCGTTCAGCTGTGCAGAAGTTCTAGAGGTTGAAAATACATAAAAATATCCACATTTAAAGACGTATATTTTTTTGTTCACCTATAGCTCAGAAACAGCTGACAGATGAAACGTGAACCATTCAGGCTGGTTAGAGTTTGATCCGAGGTGATGTCTTTGATAGCAGATTTAATTGTAAATTTTTTTTTTAATTAACATTTAAAAATGCTGTTTTCATGCATGCACTGGCTGTTTGTTTTTTTCCACAGAGAGCTAATATGGTGCCTTTTTATGATACCACAAGCCATGAAAATTACTTATTTTTGAAAATACTTTTGGCTGTCATTTGGCCTTTTTTTAATATGTATTAGATGATTCATATGTTTTTATAAACACCCGAGTTGTGCCTGTAGATGGATGTTTGGTCTAGTCCACCTACCTGGTAAACAAAATAAAAAAGAAATGAAGTGAAATTTGGAGTCCTACTGACCCAAAATTTTCAGGGTAGGCATTTCAGCACCCCACCTCAAGGTCATATAAATACAGGTAACTCACCTGTAACAGGAGTTCTAGGAATGGTATATGTTGTTCATCCACACTTATTGGCAGGTTCCTTGCCGCTTTAAATCTTGCCAGAAGGTCTTCAAGCTGGCTCCTCCCACCCACCCGGGTGGTAAAACTCTCGGCTCCACCCCATGAAGCCAGATCTAGCCCGCTGGAAGCCAGGTTGTACGTCGAAGCTGGGGAGGCCGGTGGGTTTGTGTGGATGGAACACATACCATCTTAGAACCTGTTACAGGTGAGTAACTGTATTTTAGGGACATGGATATGTTGTTCAATCCACACTTACTGGCAGACTCCTAGCAGTTCTCCAGGAGGAGGGAGGCAAGGCGCACACCCGATACTTACTTGGGAAATAGAGACTGGAGAACCGAGGCCCCAAAACCACCATCCCGGCATGACTCAAGGTCGATGTGGTAGTGGGTAATAAAGGTATGTGCTGACTTCCAGGTAGTAGCCCTGCAGATATCCTGGATAGGGACATCCCTGGAAGCAGCTACCAAAGCAGCGGTATGGCGGGTAGAATGAGCTCTTATCCCCCTGGGAGGCTCCATGCCTGCCAACCTATAGCAGAGCTTTATGCAGGAGGTGACCCACCTGCTTATCGTCCGCTTGGCTGCAGGTCTGCCAGGTTCGGCTTCAGCGTAGGTGACAAACAGCTGGCGAACCTCTCCCCGAACTTCAGCCGTCCGCTCCTTATAATAAGCGTAGTGTCGTCTAGGTCCAAGTATGGAGCCTATATTCGGCCTCCCGAGGTGTGATTAGGGTAGAACACCGGCAGAGTCAACACCTGGTTAAGGTGAAACTCCGACACCACCTTCGGAAGGAATTTCGGGTGGGGGCGCAGGACAACCTTGTCCCTATGGAAGACCAGGTAAGAAGACTCGATGGAAAGCGCCTGGAGCTCTCCCATCCTTCTGGCTGACGTGATAGCCACCAAGAAGGTGGTCTTCCACGACAGGTGGGAAATATCGCACCTGTGCATCGGTTCAAATGGCTTGCCCATGAGCTTGGCCAATACCAGCAGTAGATCCCATGGAGGTGGAGGTTCTCTCACCGGAGGGGAAATGTGGTCAAGGCCTTGGAAAAAGCGCCCAACCACCTTCTCCTGCGCCACCAACTGCTTCCCGGCCCGCGCCCAGTAAGCAGAGATGGCTGCCAGGTGCACCTTAAGGGTCGTCGACCGAAGCCCTTGCTGAGAAAGGGACCACAGGTAGTCCAGAATGCTTGCCAAAGGACAGCCAGAAGGGTACGAGCCCTTCCCCTGACACCAAATGGAGAATCTCTTCCATTTGAAGGTGTAGCATTTCCTGGTCTACTCCTTACAGGACGCCTCAACGATGTTGAGGACCTTGTCAGAAAGTCCCAAGGCCTGGAACTCTAGCCGCTCAGGAACTAGGCCATCAGGTGCAGGGATTGAAGGTCCGGATGGAATACCTTCCCCATGTTGACTGAGATCAGGTCCGGGTGGGCTGGAAGCCGCCTCGGGAGCCTGAAGCTGAGACTGAGGAGATCTGGATACCAGAACTGGCGGGGCCAATCTGGGGCTACCAGAATCACCTGCGCCTTGTCCCTCCTCACCTTGAGAAGCACCTTGTGGATCAAGGGAAATGGGGGAAAGGCGTAGAAGAGGCCCAGGGTCCACGGCCTTGAGAAGGCATCCCCCTGCAGCAAGCCCTGCTGAAGGAGGCGGGCATGGAACAGTCTCAGCTTCGCATTCTCCCTGGAGGCAAACAGGTCCACCTGAGGCGTGCCCCAGAGGGAGAAGAGATCTTGTACTACCTCCGGCAGGAGAGACCACTCGTGAGACGCAGCCCCTATCCGGCTTAGGGCATCGGCCAAGGTGTTGGAGGCTCCTGCCACGTGAATGGCTTGGAGATCTGCCTCCAGGCTGCGCACGAGGGACCAAATGCGGACAGCTTCCTTGCATAACAGCATGGAGCGTGTCCCGCCCTGGCGGTTCAGGTAGTACATGGTCATGGTATTGTCCGTCTGGACCTGAACCACTTGACCCTGTAGAAATGGAGCGAAGGCGGTGAGAGCTAGACGGACCGCTCGGAGCTCCAGCAGGTTGATGTGGCATCGGGACTCCCGACGGGACCAGAGGCCGTGGGCTCTGTGCTCCCCCAACCCATCAGAGATGCATCGGTCGATAGAGAGACTGTCAGCTCAGGGCGGACAAATGGGATGCCCTCCTGCAGATGTGCCGGAATGATCCACCACTGGAGAGCATTCCACATCTCCTGGATCACTGTCACAGGCTGGTCCAACGGATCGCAGCGTTGTGACCCCTGACTGGCCAGTCCCCATTGAAGGGGACGCATGTACCAACGGGCCCAACAGACCACGCTGGTGCAGGCCACCATGAGGCCCAGGAGGCGCAGGAAGTCCCAGGCTGGGCGCAATTGCCCAACCAGAAATGATCGGGCAAAGGAGGAAAGAACCTCGGCCCTGTCCGCCGGGAGCCAAGCTCTGGCTCAAAGAGAGTCGAGCTCTGCCCCGATGAAGAGAATCACCTGCTTCGGCACGAGTTCCGACTTGGCCTCATTGATGAGGAGGCCAATTTGAGAGCAAACCTGGAGGGCCAGATCTCTGGACCGCTCTGACTCCAGTCTGGAGGGGGCTGCAATCAGCCAGTCGTCCAGGTAGGGGTACACCCGGACCCTTCAGCGCTGCAGGAATGCTGTCACCACTGCCATGCATTTGGTGAAGACCCTGGGAGCTAGGGAGAGGCCAAAGGGCATGGCCCGGAACTCGTAAAGGAGGGATCCCTCCGCTCTGAAGCGGAGGAATCTCTGATGAGACAGATGGATTGGGACGTGACATAACACGTCCTGGAGGTCCAGGGAACAGAACCACACACCTCGTTCCAAGGATGGGATTATCTGAGCCAGAGTAACCATCGTGAAGGCCTGAGACCTTAGGAACTTGTTCAGGTCGAGAATGGGGCACCAGCCCCCCCCCCGTCCGTTTTGGGACCAGGAAATACCTGGACACAAACCCCGGGTCTGGAGGAGGATCCGCCACCTTCCTGATCACCTCTTTTTTGAGGAGCAGGGCGATATCAGCTCAGCGGGCCGACAGCGAGGCTGCGGACCCCATGGCCCCCCGAGGGGCGATGGCTCGAAAGGGTGGAGCCTGCTTGAACTCCAGAGGCAGGCCTTTTCCTACCACCTCCAACACCCAGCGGTCCATGATGATAGCGGACCAGGCGGAAAGGAAGTGGCGGAACCGTCCCCCCACGGGGGAACCCGGGAGGACGAGGTGGGGCGGCACCCTCAACCCGTCACTGAGCAGGCTTGGAGGAAGAACCGGCCGAGGGACCTCCTGGGCCTTTACCTCCTTGCTTCCTGTTGGAGGAAGCTGCCGGCTTGGGTTTGGGACGCCAAGCGCAAGCCTGCTGGCCCTGTTGCTGGTGCTGTTGGGCCGGTCGAGAAGCAGGGGCCGAAGGATGAAAAGACTTCTGCTGTTGCTGATGGCGGCCTTTGTCCTTCTGGGTGGAAGTGACCGAGTCCAGGGTGGCATTGGACTTTTCGATCCGCTGGAGGTGTCCCTCCACTCCAGGGCCGAAGAGGTCAGTCCCCAAGAAGGGGACGTCCGCCAACTTGTGCTGGGTATCCGCCGTGAAGGTGGACATCCTCAGCCACGACCTGCGGAGCATGGCCTGTGCGGCCGCTACTGACCTGGCACAGGAATCACCTATGTCCAGAGTAGTCTGAAGCTGCTGCTTCGCCACCGCCCTACCCTGGTCCCGCACCTAGCGGACCGTGGTCTGCAGAGTGGTTGGGAGATGAGGGACAACCTCATCCAGGGAGCCCAAGAGGGCGTGGGAGAAGTGTTCCATCAGCACGGCCGAGCTGGCCTGTCGGAGGTCGAGGCAGGACGCAGCGTACACCTTGCGCCCGGCAAAGTCCAGCTTTTTGGACTCTTTGTCGGGGGGCTTATCCATGTCCCAAGCGTTACCGGAACACCGGAAAACGCTGTCAGTGACTAACCCCTCGGTAGAGGGGTGCTCCAAGAAACCGGGCAAAGAGCCGGTAGGGACTGCATACTTCCTGGCCGAGGGCGCAGGACAGGAAGCAGGCCGCTACCAAAGCTCCAAGGCTGGGCCGACAATGGCCTCAGCCACCGGAAAGACCTCTGTGGGGGTATCCCCTCAGTCCAGTATCTCAGTCAGGGGATACTTGGCCCGTTTGGACACGGTTCGAGCTGCATCCCGGTGGACTCCGAGATGAGTCGAAGCAGACCCAAGAAGGACGATGGGCTATCGTCCAATGACTGTCCCCCGGAGGACTCCAGGTCGACCTGCCTGGAGAACAGGGAGGAGTTGTCGTCGGATTCCGAAGAGTCTGCGAAGAGCTGCCTCGGCCCTGAGCCACCCTCCACCTGCCGAGGACGGTCGGGAGTGAGGGTGACCGACAACCTGTGGGGCAGGCCGTGACCTGACCGAGAATCCTTGATCGGTGCCCCAGACTTCGGCTGTGGAGGCGGAGGTTCCACCACAATCGGTGGAGCAGCTGGTTTTGGCCGAGGAACCGGCCCTGGAACGGGCAACTCGACTGGGGCGAGAGGTTGCTTCGGTCGTTTGGACGACAGCCACTTGACGGCCGGGGTCTGGACTGGAGTCAGCTTAGGCCCGGATAACAGCAACTGCTGCCACATAAGCTCCTCGTAGCACCGACGTAATTTACGCCAAAGCCTCCCCTCATTCAAGGAAGAGGACGAGGAGGAACGGTGTCACCGCTTACTTTGGTATTGAGACCGAGACCACCGGTGTCGGCGGGAACGGCTTGACAGAGATGAGGTCCGAGACCGAGACCCTCGGGGGGACCGAGGGTGGGTCTGGGAAAGGGCGGGGGACACCCGCTTTTCCCTCGGCTTGGGCACTTTAACCAGGGACTGCGCCCCGAAGGAGCAGGTAGATCCTCGCTATCCACCGGGGGAACCGGTGAAGGAGGGTTGTCGGCTTCATCAGTCGACAGCCCGCCTAACGGATCGAGAAAATTCGACCAGGCCGACAGGAGTCTCGGCAGGCTGGCCTGATGGAGACACTGTGAAGCCAGCGGCCTGAGCCGCAACTTCGACCAAAGTCGACAGTAGGCTGTCCGGGGAAGGGGACCTCTCCCGCTCCCACGAACGCCGACGGTGGGACTTACCCTTCGACTCCTTCTTCTTGGGTCGAGAAGAATGCCTTGATGGCCCCTCTCCCTTCATGGAAAGGGACTGACAAAGCTCCTTGAACGAAGCCGTATACGAGGAACTCAGAGAGAGCGGGATAAATGCCGCGGCCGAGGAGGAGGAGGAAGATGCGGCCTGGGCCCGCTCTCGAGGGCGATCATCTGCTCGAGCTGCTCAGCCGAGCCAGCCGCCGGAAACCGCCCAACGAGCCTCTTTTGATTTAACCGCAGGTAACGCTCGGGCGCCAAGCTTCAATCGGCAGCGATCATCCAGGATGTTGGCCGAGAAAGAGCGCACAACTCGCAGGGCCTGCAGGTCATGACCAGGGCTAAGGCAGTAGACGCATCGAGAGTGCGGATTCATCCTGACATTTTCTGCCCACAAGGGCACCTCCGAAGCTGGGAATAGATTTGTCCATCGCAGCCGCGAGGAAGATGAAGACCAAGTTTAGAAAACTTCAAACCACTCTGTGACGAATCAAGAGTTAGGATCCAGTCTAAAACGCAGAGTCAGCTAAGGAGGGAACCGGAGCTTCCAAGCGGTAAGGAAGATCTGGCGTCATGGGGCGGAGCCGAGAGTTTTACCACCCAGGTGGGTGGGAGGAGCCAGCTTGAAGACCTTCCGGCAAGATTTAAAGCAGCAAGGAACCTGCCAATAAGTGTGGATTGAACAACATATCCATGTCCCTAGAAGTATCATTTTGTTCATGCACCATGAGATGTGTTTTTGGGAGTGACAACAGTAGCAGGCTGCATCTTAAGTGTCAGCTCCTGCTTCGTTCAGGGCCCAAAGAGCCCTGCATGATGCCAGGTATGACTCTCCCTTTTTCGAATATCAAGAATATTAACCTTGTTCATGCAGAGTCCTTAAGGATTAAGATCTTGGTTGTGCCTTGACTGTAGTCACAGGACAAGACACAATGCAGTTTGGTTCTTTGGCTGCTTCACAACGGGGATTCAGAGATTACTTTGTGCTTTACATATATGCTATGCCGTGCCGTTGCTCCACTGTACTCAGAGCTGCCACTTTGTCAATGTTCCTAACCTCAAATTTTCCTTACTTTTAATATTTCAAAACCCTTAACTGATGCACTTACATAGCTTTTTTTGTGGTGAAATTCTTGCCTTTGCCTTTTTTTAAATACCCACAGCATTGGCTGCATCGGAACCCACCTCCCCCTATGCTTGGGGTTGCCATAGCTGCACTTTTCTTCTGTCTGGGAGGGCAGATGAGCGGGCTCCTCCCTGATACTTGGGGTCACCAGAGCTGCACCTTTCTTCTGGCCAGAAGGGCAGGTAAGCAGGCCTCTTCCCCGATGCATGGGGTCACAAAGGCTGCACCCTTCTCTGGCTGGCTGAGCATGCCCCTCACCTAATACTTTAGGTCCCCATGGCTACACCCTTACACTGACAGTGAGGGTAGGTGAGCGGGCCCCTCCTCAGATGCTTGGGGTTGCCACAGCTGCACTTTTCCTCTGGCCAGGAAGGCAGGTGAAGGGGTCCCCTGCCTGACACATGGGGTGACATGGCCACACCATTTCTCTGGCAGCGGTGAGCAGGCCCCTTCTCCCTGATGCCTGGGGTCGCCACAGCTGCACGTCTCCTCTGGCTAGGTGAGAGGAACCCTCCCACAGTGGCTGTACTCTTCATCTGGCAGGTGAATGGGTCCCTTCACGACCCCTGATGCTTGGGGTTGCCGTGGTTGCACCTCTCCTCTGGCTGGGTGAGCAGGCTGCTCCCCTCCTCCACCCCCTCACCTTCCTCTTGCAGTAAGGATGGGCCCTTCCACCAATGCTTGGAATTGTCATGGTGCACCCTTCCTCTGGCCAGAAGAGAGGATGAGCGGGCTCCTCCCATGATGCCCATGTTCTGGCTAGGGTAGCAGGCCCTTCCCCCAATGCTTAGGATCCCCATGGCTGCTCCCTCTTTTGGATGGAAGGTAAGTGAGCAGGCCCCTACCCTGATACATGGGGTTGCCATGGTGGCACCCTTCCCCTATCCGGGAGGGCAGGTGAGCAGAGCCCTACCCCAATGCATGTGGTCATGATGGCTGCACCCTCCTCTGGCTGGGAAGGTGGGTAAGCAGGCCCCTCCCGCCGATGCTTGCGGTCACCATGGCTGCGTCCTTCCTCTGGTCAGGACAGCGGGTGAGCGGGCCTCTCTCCCGATGCATGACGTTGCCATGGCTGCACCTCTCTACTGGCCGGATGCGAGTGGGCCCCTCCCCCCGATGTATGGAGTTGCCATGGCTACACCTCTCTACTGGCTTGATAACTGAGCCCCTCTCCCAATGTGTGGGTTCACCATGGCTGCACCCTCCTCTGGCCAGGAGGACAGGTGAATGGACTCCTTCCCTGATGTTTGGGGTCGCCATGGCTGCACCTTTTCTCTAGCTGGGAGAGAGGGCCTCGTCCCCTATGCATGTGGTCGCCATGGTTGCACCTCTCTTCTGGCTGGGAGGGTGACTGAAAAGCCCTTCCCCCACCTAGATACTTGGAGCTGCCATGGCATTACTTTCCTCTGGCTGGGTGGGCAGGCCCTTCCCCTGATGTGTGTGGTCACCTCGGCTGCACCCTTCCTCTGGCAGTGATGGTGGATGTGGGGTCATGTTGGGTGCACCCTTCCTCTGGCAGTGAGGGTGGATGAGTGGGTCCTACTTCCACCCTGATGTGTGTGGTCACCTCGGCTGCACTTTTTCTCTGGCAGGCAGGGTGGGTGAGTGGGTTCCACTCCCACCCTGATGTGTGGGGTCATGTTGGGTGCACCCTTTCTCTGGCAGGGAGGGTGGGTGAGTGGGTCCCACTCCCACCCTGATATGTGGGGTCATGTTGGGTGCACCCTTTCTCTGGCAGTGAAGGTGGGTGAGTGGGTCCCACCCCCACCCTGATATGTGGGTCACATTGGGTGCACCCTTTCTCTGGCAGGCAGGGTGAGTGGGTCCCACCCCCACCCTGATATGTGGGGTCACATTGGGTGCACCCTTTCTCTGGCAGGCAGGGTGAGTGGGTCCCACCCATGAGACATGGGGTTGCTATGGCTGCTCATCTCCCCTGGACTGGTGAGTGGGCCCCTCCCCCACCCCATGCATCGGGTCGCCATGGCCGCAATTTGTTTTGTAGCTCCAAATGTAAACAAACATGTGTTTGTGTCTGTCTGTCTGTCTGTGTGTTGGCAAAAAACAAACTGTATGTATGTATGTAAACAATTAAAGAGCAGGTACCATGCTCAGCGGGTATAGAGAATAACTAACCCCACAAAGTTAGTGTGGTGACATTACTGCCAGAAGAGCGAAGCTCGAGTGCCTTAATGATGTCACCACACTTAAGAAATGTGGAATTCATGCGAGTACTTAAGGAAAACAGTCCAAATTAGGGAGCACCCGCCCCTGAAAGGCTTACCCTCCGGTTTAGCTTTATCTGGTAAAGGCGGCAGTTTTCTCATGCTGCAACTGGGTTTATTTTCTAAAAGTCCGTGACCCGGAAGTGGCGGACACTGCGGTGGGGCGGCATCGTAATGGTGCAGCGCGCTCGATCACTGCTTCAGTACAAATGTACTGGAAGCAAACAGCGGTGCCACACCATTACAGTTAGTGGAGCCACCCAAGCATCCGCCATACTTCCAGGTCGCAGACTTTTAGAAAATAAAATAAACTTGGTTGCTGCACGAGAAAACTGCATCTTTTACTGGATAAAGCTAAACAAGAGGGTGAGCTTTTCAGGGGCGGAAGCACCCTAATTTTGACTGTTTTCCTTTAACAGGTTTTTATGGTATATAATAGCCTGTTCAGAAACATTTTTTTAAAAAGGTTTTTAAAGTGTTTTTACTTTTATGGTGAAAGATTGTGTGTGAGTCTTCCTTCACGAGTGCCGATCACTAGCACGAACAGTAAAAGAAGGTGACAAGACTTTCTATAGATACATTAGTGAAAGGAGAAAGTCCAGAGGGGGTACTGCTAAGCTTAATGGAGAAAAGGGAGCATGTGAGGAGGAGGACCCTGTAAAGGCATCTATCCTAAATAGATACTTTTGCTGGAGTATTTACTGAAGAGAAGGTAGGGCAGGGCCCACAGCTCAGCATCATGGACACAGGGGAGGGAGGTGAGCACTACTCCTTCACAAAGAAAGGGTCCTACAAGAGCTTGCTAAGCTCAGAGTGGATAAGGCAATGGGACCTGATGGCATACATCCCAGGGTACTTAAGGAGCTAAAGGAGGAACTAGCAGAGCCATTAGCAGAATTGTTTAGTGAGTCTCTGAGCACAGGGAGAGGTCCCAGAAGACTGAGAAGGGCTTATGTGATCCCGCCCCACAAGAGTGTAGCAGGAGGAGGCGGGAACTACAGACCGGGTCAGTCTTACCTCAGTAGTGGGCAAGATTATGGAGGCACTCCTTAAGGAAAGGATAGTGCAACACCTGGAATCCATAGGGCACAGGATCCAAGACAGCATGGATTTACAAAGGAAGGTCCTGTCAAACTAATCTCATAGATTTCTTTGACTGGGTAACCAGAGTGGTGGACCAGGGGAGCAGTTGATGTCGCCACCTTGACTTCAGCAAAGTTTTGACACTGTTCCACATAGAAGATTGATAAATAAGCTGGGTAGGCTCGGGGTGGGTCAGAGTTGGTCAACTGGGTGGCAAACTGGTTGACTGGCAGAAAACAGAGAGTGGTGGTAAATGGTATACAGTCAGAAGAGATGCAAGTCACAAGTGGGTACTCTAGGGATCAGTCCTGGGGCCAGTCCTATTCAACATCTTCATTAGTGACCTTGCAGATGGACTAGAGGGTAAGGCTTGTCTGTTTGCAGATGACACCAAGATCTGCAACAGAGCAGATGAGCCAGATGGGGTGGGCAGAATGAGAAGAGATCTGGATAAACTAGCAGAATGGTCAGAAGAGTGGCAACTGGAATTTAATGCAAAGAAGTGCAAAATCATGCACATAGGGAAGAGAAACCCCGAAGCCACTTATAGGCTGGGAGGGGAGTTGCTTGCAGTCACAAAGGAAGAAAGAGACTTGGGCATCATCATCACTGATGACCTAAAATCATCCAAGCAGACCTCTAAAGCAGTAGGTAAGGCTAGGGGGTGTTAGGGTGTATTAGTAGGGGTATCACAAGTCGTAAGAGGGAGGTAATAATCCCTCTGTACAAGACATTGGTTAGGCCCCATCTGGAGTACTGCGTGCAGTATTGGAGGCCACACCTTCACAAGGACATTAACTAAATTGAGGCAGTCCAGAGAAGGGCAACCAAAATGGTGCAGGGACTGCATCAGAAGACATACGAGGACAGATTAACGGAGCTCAATATGTATACCCTTGAGCAAAGGAGGGAGAGAGGTGATATGATCGAGGCATTCAAAGGGCATAAACAAGGTGAAAGAGTCTAACATGTTTAAATATAAGAAAAATAGCAGGACAAGAGGACACAGCATGAGATTAGAGAGAGCCGATTAAGGGGAATGTGAGAAATTTTTTCACAGAAAGGGTGGTGGATGCATGGAATGGCTTACCACAAGAAGTGGTGGCTATGAATACAGTGCAGGGCTTCAAACAGGCATGGGATAGGCATAAGGGAGCAATACAAATGACTATGAATAGATAGGTCACTGACAGAGCAAAGGTCGATGGCACATTTATAAGGTAGAAAAAGAAATGGGCAGACTGGATGGGCCTTTCGGTCCTTATCTGCCGTCAACTTCTATGTTTCTATGTTTCTATGATACAAGAATGCTCGTCAGGTGACCAGAGGCATTGATCAGCTCACGCTTCAAGACCTCTCTCTGACTAGCTGCAGGGTGACACTGCTCAGGGAAGCTTGAGTGGAGAAATAATTCATGTTCCAGAACGTGAATTATTTCTCTGTAATACATGGATGGGAACTTTTCCCAATGGAAAACGCCACCATTTATTTTCCTGTATACTTGTGACTAACCTGTCAATCAAAGCCATATACTGGCATTAATGAATTAGTTTTTTTATTTTACTTGTTTTGGTAACCGGAGGAGGCCCACTAGGCACAAGTGCTTGTTTTCAGGGGCAACCTGGGAGCACTGGGGTGATTAAGTGACTTACTCAGAGTCGCACAGTATGCAAGTGGAGGGTGTGGGAATCAAACTCGGGTCTGATGGATGTACCAAGCTCATTCACAGCTCGTTACTCTAACCCCGAGGCTATACTACCAGCTATATACCTGCACTAATTAAAGCTACATACCTACACTAATCAAACAAGTAAAAGTATACACCTGCACTGATAAAAAGTACACAGTTGCACTCATACCTCTCAACTGTCCCTGATTTTCAGGGATGTCCCTGATTTTGCCTCAAAATTTTTCTCTGTCCTTCGTAAAATTTGTGATTTTGTGACAGAACAGTGGGGATTAAAAGAGCAAAATAGTATCAAACATTAAAGTAACATACTTGTTTTTCTTCAAAAAAATGCATCTTAACACAAATCACTTTATTCTGTCAGCTTTCTGAGTGAATAGCACCAGTTTTTAAGATGTGTCCCTGATTTGGGGTCTTTGTCCCTGATTTTTTTAAGCCTTGTCCCCGATTCATGAGGAAAGAGGTTGAGAGGTATGGCTGCACTACATTAAACCCTGTGAGACACCACTAACAACACAATTAACACATCATTAGGAAGCTAGCCAAACCAATTAACAAGCTGTAAAAGAACCTGAAAAAAAAAGACACTTAGAAATCTCCCAAACTCCTACCCGCACTCAGTACACACCATTCTCTCCTTGATGCAAGAGACCTTCAGGTGCCATAACATGACTGCAAATGCGATCTCCTTAACAGTAACCGTCCTAATGTATTAGCTGGAAGCTAAAGTTTAATGTTAGGAAATGTAGGGTTCTGCACCTAGCCAAACAACCCACTCTTGTATACATCTTGGGGGGGGGTCAGCAGGTTTCTAGACGGGAGAAGGACCTCGGATGGTGGTGGAAGCCAAAATGAATACCTCAGAGCAGTGTAGAAGGACTGCGGCCCAAACAAATAAAATGCTGGGGTGCACAGCCAGGGGGATAAACTCATGGAGTCGGGGGGGGGGGTGCTCCTTCCACTGTACAACTGCCTGGTCAGACCACACCTTGAGTACTGCGTGCAGTTTTGGCATCCCTACTTAAAGAGGGACATTGCTCTACTGGAAAGGGTACAGAAGAGGCCGACCAGGATGGTACTGGGGCTAGGGGAAAGGCCCTATGAGGAGAGACTGGAGGAGCTCAACCTGTACTCACTGGAAGAGAGAAGGAACAAGGGGGATATGACAGAGGTCTTCAAATATCTCAAAGGAATAATTAGGGTAAGCCTCGAGGGGGTGCTTCAGCTGAGGGACGTAGGGGCCACCAGGGGACTCTCAGTGAAGCTGCGGGGGGGGATGAGGGGGAAACAAGGAGATGCTACTTCACTAAGAGGGTGGTGGAGCCCTGGAATGTGCTGCCCAGAGAGTTGGTGGCTGCTACAACTGTGGAGGGGTTCAAGAAAGGCTGGGATAGGAATCAGGGGAGAGTGCATCCCAGAACCCCGTTGGGTGGAGAAGGGGGGTGCTAAAAATGATGCCCTGGGAAGGCACTGATCATCAAGCAGACTCGACAGACCATAGGCCCTAATCTGATGGCTTCTTGGTGTGTTAGTATGATAATCAACACAATACGTAAGGCTGGAACACTTGGAAATATACCCATCTCGGGAGCTAATTAAGGCAATAAAGCTATAGCCCTAGTTAGCCCCCTTGATGGGTATACATCATTGTATACCACCCTTACCCATTATTTATTCTATATGAACATTGTAAAGTGCTGACTACAAGGTTCAAAACCACCACTGAAACAGGCGGATTGTGTTATTACAATTCATCAGAAGACAGCTTTTTTTTTTTTTTCCAATTAGTATTTTATCTCCTTTCTTGCCCAGCTGGCCCCATTCCGAACTGGTGCCCCTAGCCCCATCACCCAGCTTCTCTGGGACTCACCGTATTGTCCATTCATACTGTGCCAGAGGACCAGGGAGCCTCGTCTCCAGTGTGGTGCCTGGAGGGGCACCAGGCATTCATCCTGCTGGTCGAGGGTTTTTCCTGCGTTTTATCTCTCCATCCGTGGCAGCTGCAAAAACGTGTTGTGAGAGCTCTGCCTCTACAGAGACACCCCTCCACCCCCCCCGGTGTCAATTGGTTGGGACACTTCCTCTGGCATCCTGCTGCACTGCCACCTAGAACCTCCAGATGGCAGCAGCTTCTCTGGACACATGGAACCATCTCCCCAAGGGAGGACAGCTATCTTTGGGAAGCTCAATTCTCCCTCCCAGCCAGTCCCCACCCCAGCCTCCCGACCTGTGTCCAAACCTGGGTTGCCGGCATGGCAGGGAGGTGAGGCAAGCAGCACCTCAGCCCTCTGCGCCATTTAGAAAACAACTTTTTTTTTTTTTTTTTTTTTTTTTAAGGCTGCCACTTGTCCTGTCCAGGATCTGCCATGCATTTTCGCAAACATATCGATGAAGTCTATATTCAGGGCTTTCATCAGAACTTTCTTATTTCATTATGCATGTATTATGACATCACAATACTCATCAAGACAAGAGACTGTGATGTCATTTGGGGACAGTCAGATGTTTAGAAAATAGACAATGGAATAAGCACATATTGGAGATACGTCAATTTGTTACGGGCTATTCGCACCATGACAGCTCTCTCTGGCCGAAATGGAATATCGCAGCATGATTTTATTTATAATTTTTGAACCTCTAAATTAATAACTAATCTTACACCATGACACATTCACTTTCCTGTAATGGTTCCTGAGGTCTGGAAGAAGCGAACTGTCACGGGGCAAATAACCCATAACGAACTGACAAGTACATGTTAAGGTCAGTGAAATATTTAAAATATTGGCAATGGTATGAAATACATTTTCTATCAATGATGGGTTTAAACTCGTCATTTCAGCAGAGCGTTGTTCTTTAAAGCATGTAGCTGGTTCAGCAGGCTGACGTCCCAACCCTGATTAGGATGCTGCTTGCTTCATTTCCCTTTTTAATTCATGCTCTGCTGCGGTACCTATCGGAAACCAAAATAGATACATCCTGCACCGGCGGACCACCAGTGTTTTCCCACCAACATTATTTCCTTAATTCTGAAACTGCTAATTAACTGAAGAGTGATCATCAAGAGTAAATCAAATTGTTCCAACTACTGCATTAAGCCAAAGGAAAATAGGAGAACCCTGACTGAGGAAAATGTCATGGCCTATATCCCCCACAGGTTATAAATTACATACGTCCTTTGAGCTGCTTAACCTTTTTTATTCATGATCATAACATGGAAGTTCTTCCTGCTGAAGGGGGTTGGGATGTGATTGAAATGCAAGTCAGGTCTCTGTTCATCTGCAGTCTGATTCACACTGGGGTCTCCAAACACACTCACCTGCGTCTTGGTGCAAAGTTCTGTAATTGGCATGGTTTTTGCTGCAAAGCCAGTCAACCTATGCTACCATACCTCTCAACCTTTTGTCCCCCAAATGTGGAACATTGCCTGTCAAAATGTGGAACAAATGGGCAAAATGTGGAACACTTAATCAAATCTTTACCTAAGAAGCTCAAAACACTGTTAAAATGTTGCATTTATGTTCAGAAAGTCTGTTATTAATTGAATAATATATTTTCTGCATCATTTACTATGGATTTTTGCTTTAAAATGTTGACTTTGAATGTGGAACAAGTCCTCACAATGTGGAACAGGGAGCTTTTATGAAGTAAAATGAGGAATGTTCCTCGTAATTTGGTACAGTTGAGAGGTATGTATGCTACAGTGCACCAGGGAACAGGGAAGCCATCACAAATAACTGATGTGTTTTCTGTCAGGATATCCAAGGAGTAATAATATTTATTTATTTGCTTTTGTTTGACAGGTACATGCAGTAGGCATGAAAGTGTCTATTTTCAGACATGACGTGGAAGAGTACAATACAACACAACACAATCGGTGGCAACATCATAACACAAAACAATGGTGATGAGGACAGGGCAATGTGATCACAGTTGATAAAACGGACAGTTACAACAGAAAGCAGAGTGCAGTAACTGTAGTACAACCAAGACCACCCCAGATACAACAGACAGCAAAACTAGATGATGGAAGGCCACAGTAGTCCATCATCATCCTCTCCTGCCATCCGACCCGGTGCAGCATTCAATATTCCATGAAATACATGTCGCAACTTAGAAATGGAAACTGCTAGCGAGCTGCTCCGATGGCACTGCTGTGCAGGTGATATGGGTAAGGGGGACATGGGCTCAGGGTCAGAGGCAGGCCAGGATGGGGTGGCTGCTGAGCGGCAGTATGCCTGGGCCGGTGAGGGTTGCTGCCATTTCCACCACCACAGCAACCTCTGAGGCTTGGCCAGGGAGCTCATCCTTGCGGCATACACACACTGTGTATGTGTGAGGCCATGAGGAGGGCTGCGTGCTGATGTCAGGGAGGAAGGAGAAAATTCCAAGTTCCATCTGCATGGCAGCCTGGGTTCCTAGGCTCCCCCTGGGTCGCAGTGCTTGCCAACACTGGTTCCTGGTCCACCCAGTGGTCTGCCCTCGGGGTGGCAGCCTTCCCTCCCAAAGAGTATCTGCCACAGAGAGGAAGATGTGGGGGAAGTCAAGGTGGACCTGGGCCTGGGGGGGGGGGGGTCAATGGGCCCGAATGGTATCCAACTCAGGGTTGGACTACTGTCCAAATTCGCTAGGGGTCATCTTGCACACCATGATTTGAACTGTTTTGCAACTGTACCTGATGAAGTACGTACTGGTTTGAGTTCACTATGTGTAATTTTGATTAGGCATCACAATTGTGGAGTCCTTATAAACAGAAAGACATAGAATAGAGAAATTACAGAGAAGAGTAACAAAATCAATCTCCCCAAATAAGTCTATTTCGTATGAGGAAAGACTATCAATTTTTAATCTTATGTCCCTGGAACAGCGGGGTTTTAGAGGAGATTTGTTATTTACATGGGATATTATTCTGGACGCATTTTTAACACAAGAGTGTGGATTAGATTTTAAACAAACATCCGTTAATACTAGGGGTCATCCTCTCCAACTAATGAGATAGGAATTTCATTCAAAAAAAAGGGCCTACTCTTTTTCGCAAAGAATAATTGGCCCATGGAATAAACTACCAGTATCAGTCGTTATTAGTGAAAATAAAGTTACATTTAAAAATAGGTTGGACTGTTTTTCTAAGTTCAAACAAAACACTGTCTAACTATATATAACTCCGGGAGCTTTATGGGTTTATAGCCTTTTGCTCCTCTTCCATCCTTAGTATGATCCTTAGTATAATTTCAATTTTTTGCCCATCTAATTGCCAATTTGCTGTTCTGCAGCTTGTAAATACCACTACATTGTTACTGTAGTTGAATGGTTTCGTACTGCCTTGTAACTCTCCCAGGTCACACCTAAAAACAAGCACTGTGATTCTCTAGCATACTTACCTGTCAATAAAAGCAAAATACATAAATTAATACACCAGAAACCAGGGCATTTCCCTGAGAAACAAGTATGGAGGGGGGAAGCCCTATGAAATGCGAAGTGTTACCACTAAATTTTATGTACTTTGGCACTATGAGGAACTGGTAAGCCACCAGTGGCAGACACCCTCGGGAACCCGAGGTAGAGTGGTTCCCTGTCCCTCGCAGGTACGAAACAAATACAGGATCACCTTTACTAATTTATATTAAGTACGGGAATAGTCAGCAGAACTGAAATCCTGAAACTCACAGAAATCATGGAGTTTGATAGGTTTCGTAGAGATAATGAAAATCTGCTTCATAGTAAAGGCACTCGGTGAAAAAGTGCTTTGTTACCAGGTCATGATTCCGTTATCGGCACATGGAAGGGTTAGCACCTGGGCTAATATGGCACACCAACAGCTTCCTTGCCTGCCGAGTTAGTCCAAGCTGCAGAATTAGAAGGCCAAGAAAAACATATGCAAGAGAAGTACTGTGCCCCACTTCCACAAAAAAAAAATTTGTAAAGTCATTTCAGGAGCTTTTGGTCTCATATATTCAAATGGAATCACAAGCGGTGCTGTGGGCTTAATGATTATATTTAAGCAATAAGGCTCGACAAGGTGTGGGTTATTGGGATATTTACCCACGCCTTGTGTGGTGTGTCACAAGGCGCAGCCGAGTGACTTAACTACACAAGAAGTGGGTAAATCCCCAATAACCCACACCCTGGAGTGCCTTATTGCGATTATACAATGGACCCATGTGTAAAATCATTTTTAAATGTGTTTAAGTATGTTTCTTATAAATGCCATTTCTCTGCCGTGGGTTATTACAGGATATACCATGGTCATGTGATGTGTTTTGACCAATGAGGTTACAGGATTTTCATACCCCCCTAGTATAATTAAGGAATAAGGCATGACAGGGTGTGATATATCATGGGATATTGTCACGCCTTGGGTGGTTGGGGCGAGTGCGTCCAACCATCCAAGAAGTGACGATATCCCATGATATACCACACCCTGGAGTGACTTATTGCCATTATGAACTGGATTGCATATATGTATCAATAAAATATTTTACAAAATGCTTCTAAAATGTTTTAGTAATGCATTTTGTAATGTGTAGTGATACACTGAAATAATATAGTACGTTTAGTTCTTGACATATGAGGACAGACTTGAGGAGCTCTGCCTGTTTTCATTGGAGGAGAGGAGAGACAGGGGGGACATGACTGAGGTCTTCAAGTACCTCAAGGGAATAAATAGGGTAAACATGGAGGGGATCTTTAGACTAAAGCAGGGAGGTATCACCAGAAGGCATGGTTTGAAGTTGGAAGGTGGAAGGGTGAGTGGGGAAAAGAAGAGGAGAAGGTTTTTCACTGAGAGGGTGGTGGACCCTTGGAATGCACTGCCTGGCGAGCTGGTTCAGAGATCTACAGTGGAGGGCTTCAAGAGAGGGTGGGACAGACACAGAAAGTGGCTGTATCAGATGATGGCCTGTCCCAGGGGGGTGGGGATGGATGATAGGGGTTTCTGGAACACAAGGGAGGGGAGGGCCTCGGCACCCAACTAGGGATCTGAGGTTTGAGCAGACTTGATAGACCGTAAGGCCTAATCTGCTGGCAAATAGTATGTTAGTATGTGGGCAGTAGGTGGCCTTATTGTAATGCTTTGTTAGAATGAGGAAGAACTAGGTTGTGAATTGAATTAATTTTTTTTTTAATTTGTAGTTGCTTGTTCAGCGGGTGACAAGGTTCTGAATTCCCGAGCAGGAATGGTGCTGGCAACCCATGACGAGAAATTACTTTTTTTGACGTGTATTTTCCGAACACAGAAATTAATTTATAAGTTCACCCTGATGTCAAAATACTATTGTAATGCTTAAAACGAGTGTTATTTTAGTTGGGAAGTGCTTTTGAAAACTAAAGCCATGATTCCGAGGAAGCGCATCAGCATCCACCACAGATGCTGATACGCATGCTCGGAGTCTCGTGTTTAGCTTTCGAAAGGCAGCTGCCAGGTAAAAAAAAAAACATTACTTTGAGTAATGAAATATTTTTTTACATCAGCGTGAATTCAGTAGTTTATTTTTATGTCCAGATTGTAAGACCGCACCGCCAGAGACGAACAGGAGCAGCTGACTGCGGGGGAATTTTTGTGTAAAAGAATGATGCAAGCAGGAATACGTGAGGAGCTACTGCTGCTGCTGACTGTAAGTTCAGCGTGGCTGCCCGTTGCCGTCGGAATGATTTTTTTTTTCTGCCAGTGAGAAGGCTGGTGGCTGGAGGCTTTTTGAAGCTGTGATGATGTAGCTCGATATCATCATGGCTTCAAAAACCTCTCGGCCAATCAGCTTGCCGTATTTACGATTCCCAGTTCATAATCAGCTTTAATCCCTGGGTCTGAAGACTACTGAAAAGACACAGATTTGCAGTATGAGCTAATGGAACCACGGGGCACTATTTTAATGGCCTAGGATCAATTTCCTGTTAGTTGACATTATTTCTTTCTCATTGTAATCTGACTTCTTGGTTTCAAACTCATCCATGACCCTTCCCCATTCTAGCTCTCTGTCCTGACCCCCCCTACCCATCCTAGCACTGTGCCCTGATCTCCCCCACTTCCCCTCATCTATCACCCTACCCTATCCCAGCTCTCTGCCCTGATTTCCCCTTCTCCTCCTCACCCAGGACCCTATCTCATCCAAACTTCTCTACCCTGATCCCCCCCTACTCCCCTCATCCAACGCTCTACCCCATCCTAGCTCTGTGCCCTGATATACACAGATATATAGATACTGTTGGCAGATAAGGGCCGCCAGACCCATCCAATCTGCCCGTTTATGCTTAACGAAGCGGCCAGTGACCCTATCTGGTCACTGGCTTTAGCTTTTTCTTCCCGTCTCTAATATTTCTTTGTATCTGTCTCATGCATGTGTGAAGCCTGCCACCGTTCAGGCGGCCACCACTTCCTGGGGCAGACTATTCTATGCATCCACCACCCTCTCTGTAAAAAAGAACTTCCTGGCATTACCCCTTATGCAGCCACCCATCAGTCTCATATCATGCCCTCTTGTTCCGGCACTACTTATAAACTGGAATATGTGGTCCCCTTCCACCTTGTTCATGCCCTTGAGGTATTTGAACGTTTCTATCATGTCACCTCTCTCCCTCCTTTGCTCCAGCGTGTACAAAGCCTCTGACCCTTTCCTCGCAGGCTTGTGATACAGACACTTCTTTATTATAGTCGCCCTCCTCTGCACCGTCTCTAATTTGTCAATGTCCTTAAGAAGGTGCGGCCTCCAGAACTGGACACAGTACTCAAGGTGAGGCCTCACCAGGGTCCTGTACAGTGGAACTATCGCCTCCTTCAGCTTGTGATTCCACTTCCAGTACACCCCAACATCCCAGTGGCCTTCCCCACCGCTTTGGCCGTCTGCCTTGTGGCCTTCATGTTGTCTGTGATTATGACCCCAAAGTCCCCCTCTTCCTTAGTAACTGCCAACAGCTCTCCCCCTAACATGCAGCTTGCTCCAGGGTTCCAGCTCCCCATGTGCATGAGTTTGCATTTCTTTGCGCTGAACCTTAGGTGCCACGCATCTGACCATCTCTCCAACCATTCCAGGTCCTTTCCCATCCTTTCCACCCCCTCCAGGGTATCCACCCTATTGCAGATCTTGGTGTCATCGGCACACTTTTCCATCCAGCCCATCTGCAATGTCACTGATGAAGACAATGAAGAGGACTGGCCCCAGAACTGACCCTTGAGGTACCACACTGGTCACCTCTCTTTCCTCTGATTGGGTTCCGTTTACCACTATACCCTCTGTTGTCGGTCCTTTAACCAATTTTCAATCCAGTTTACCACCTTGTGTCCCATCCCCAGGCTTCCTAGCTTGTTGACAGTATCCTATGTGGGACGGTATCAAAGGCTTTGCTGAACTCTAGGTATGCAATGTCTGCTGCCCTCCCTTGGTCTACTGCCTTTGTTACCCAGTCAAAGAAATATATTAGATTAGTTTGACAGGCCCATCCTGTGGTGAACCCATGTTGCCTGGGATCCAACATCCACATGACTTCTAGGTGCTCCACTATTGTTTCCTTGAGGAGTGTCTCCATTATCTTTCCTACTACAGAGATTAGACTACCTGGTCTGTAGTTCCCTGCATCTTCTTTACTACCGCTCTTGTGAAGAGGGACATTTGCCCTTGTCCAGTCCTCTGGGACCACTCCAGTGTCTAGGGACTCACTGAGCAGGGCTGCCAGAGAAGCATACAGTTCAATTCTCAGCTCCCTTAAGGCCCTGGGATGTATGCCATCTGGACCCATGGCTTTGTCCACCTTCAACTTTGCAAGCTCTTCTAGGACCCTCTCCTCTGTGAATGGACTGGTGTTTACCTCCTTTCCCTCTGTTACTTTAAATTCTAGATGTGGGCCCTGCCCATGCACTTCCACAGTGAAGACTGAACAAAAATATTCGTTCAGGATCATTGCTTTCTCTCTGTCTCCCCTCCACTATCTGCCCCCTGGCTCCTTGAAGCTTAGCTACTCCCCCCACTGCCTTCCTTCTCTCGCTAATGTACCTGAAGAACGTCTCATCTCCCTTTGTAACCAATTGAGCTGTTCTTTCCTCAGTTTGCGCTTTAGCACTTCTGTTTTTTCTGCCACTCTCAGACACTTCTGGTACATTTCCCTGTCCTCCTCTCTTTGCATCTCCTTGTACTTCCTGAAGGCTAGCCTCTCTTACCTTTTCAGCCACCCTCCATGAGAACCAAAGTGTTTTTTTTTACCCTTTTTCCCTTGTCTATCGGCCTAACACATTGTTTTGGACCTCCACTATGGCCTCCTTCATGTGTGCCCATTTCTCCTCATGTCCCCCCCCCATCCCTCTTTTTTCCAAGGTTTCTCTAAGCTGAAGTCTCATCCTGGCAAAGTCTGCCCTTCAGAAGTCTAAGACTCTTGCCTTCGTATGGGTTGACTGAATCCCTGTGTCCACCTTGAACCACACCATATGGTGGTCGCTAGACCCTAGCTGACCTTCCACCTCGAGCTCTGTTATCCTGACCCCACTGGTCAGTACCAGATCCAAGACTTCCCAGTCTCTGGTAGGTTCCTGCACCAGTTGCCTAAGGCCAGCCCCCTCAAGAGAGTCAACGAAGTCCCATGCTCTGGCTGAGGCCCCTGCTGAGATGGACCAGTCTATTTCCGGCATCTTAAAGTCTCCCATTAGCAGCACTTCCCCCTTTGCTGCCATGTCATGCATGTTTTCCAGCAGCAGTTTGTCAATGTCTTCTGCCTGCGCTGGGGGTCTGTAAATGACCCGTGTGAATCTTTTCTGAACAGGACATAACCAGGTACACTTATGTCCCAGCTATGGTTCCTGGTGTACCATGTTTCAGTTATTTTTTATTTACT
Source organism: Neoceratodus forsteri (assembly GCA_016271365.2). Classification (NCBI taxonomy): domain Eukaryota; kingdom Metazoa; phylum Chordata; order Ceratodontiformes; family Ceratodontidae; genus Neoceratodus; species Neoceratodus forsteri. The sequence continues at coordinate 81,678,069 of JADMNL010000034.1, forward strand.
TTATTTATTGAAATCTTGGATGACACCTGTGAGTGGATGCTCGTTGAGAGGTTCCACGTCAGATACAGTAACACAAGAAGATACAATAAAGTTACAGTAATTATACATACAGAGTACAAAAAAAAAAATTCAGCAGTACATGGGTTACACAAATTGTGCTAAGGCATAGTACATGGCAAGCCAGCATCCTGCGGAAGAGAGAGAGAGAGGCAGAGGCAGACTGTTAGGGTGAGGTAGGGAGGGGTAGTGGGAGCTGGGATAGGAAGGGCAGAGGGAAAGAAAAGAGCCAAGAGGTAGAGGGTGGGAGGCACGTGCTTGGGCAAAGACTTAACTTGGCAGGTCAGGAGTTGGAAGTGCTGAGGTAGACTAAAGCTGCGGGAGCAGACTAGTCGGGGCACCTAGAGGTACTACTGTCGGTGAGGTGCTGACGGAGTTTGCGCTTAAAGGAACCAAGGGATGTGGCTCCGGCTATGTCAGGTGGGAGACCATTTGTCCAAAGAGGAGCCCATTGAGCAAAGCATCGCTGGGCCATAGTTGTGCAGCACTTGGGCATGTGGAATGCTTGTGTAGTCGAGCTCCTGGTGTGCCTGACATGTATAGGTGGTGACAGAAGGCTCAGAACTCCTTGAGGAAGTAAGTTTAGTGGCCACTATGTCCAGATCAGTCTCCGTCATTACAGCCATCAGACCTGGGACCTTGTTCCCCAGACTGCAGGCATTCGTGTGCATGACTTTCCATGGAAAGTGGCATCCTCTCAGGCCCATCCTTGTGTTTAGTCCCTTGTTTCATCCTACTATTCCTGGCTTATTCTATGTGGTGCTTCCCTTTTACAGCCTTTGTTAACGATGATATAATCTGGCCCTGTGTGCGGCCCTTTCTGTCCTGTGGTACTGGTGAATTTGCCCCAGACAAAGTCCTGATTCTGCTCGACGTGTGCCCTAACCTGTGGGGAAGGGTTGTCTGTATCTCCCCCTACTTTCCCTCATCCGGACCTCTATCCCATCGTAGCTCTCTGCCCTGATCTCCCCCTCATCCAGGACCCTACCCCATCCTAGCTCTCTGCCTCATCTCCCACTACTCCCCCTCATCCAGGACCCTATCCCATCCTAGCTCTCTGCTTTGATCTCCCCCTCATCCAGGACCCTACCCCATCCTAGCTCTCTGCCTCATCTCCCACTACTCCCCCTCATCCAGGACCCTATCCCATCGTAGCTCTCTGCTTTGATCTCCCTCATCCAGGACCCTACCCCATCCTAGCTCTCTGCCTCATCTCCCACTACTCCCCCTCATCCAGGACCCTATCCCATCCTAGCTCTCTGCTTTGATCTCCCCCTCATCCAGGACCCTACCCCATCCTAGCTCTCTGCCTCATCTCCCACTACTCCCCCTCATCCAGGACCCTATCCCAACCTAGCTCTCTGCCCTGATCTCCCACTACTCCCCCTCATCCAGGACCCTATCCCAACCTAGCTCTCTGCCCTGATCTCCCCCAACTCCCCCTCATCCAGGAACCTACCCCATCCTAGCTCTCTGCCTCATCTCCCCCAACTCCCCCTCATCCAGGAACCTACCCCATCCTAGCTCTCTGCCTCATCTTCCCTACTCCCCCTCATCCAGGACCCTATCCCATCGTAGCTCTCTGCTTTGATCTCCCCCTCATCCAGGACCCTACCCCATCCTAGCTCTCTGCCTCATCTCCCACTACTCCCCCTCATCCAGGACCCTATCCCATCCTAGCTCTCTGCTTTGATCTCCCCCTCATCCAGGACCCTACCCCATCCTAGCTCTCTGCCTCATCTCCCACTACTCCCCCTCATCCAGGACCCTATCCCATCCTAGCTCTCTGCTTTGATCTCCCCCTCATCCAGGACCCTACCCCATCCTAGCTCTCTGCCTCATCTCCACTACTCCCTCATCCAGGACCCTATCCCATCCTAGCTCTCTGCTTTAATCTCCCCCTCATCCAGGACCCTACCCCATCCTAGCTCTCTGCCTCATCTCCCACTACTCCCCCTCATCCAGGACCCTATCCCATCCTAGCTTCTCTACCCTGATCTCCACCTACTCTCTTCATCCAATGCTCTACCCTATTCTAGCTCTGTGCCCATATCTACCTCCTGCTGTCCCTCATCCATAACCCTATCCCATCCTAGCTTCCCTACTCGGATCTCAACTTACTCTCCTCATGCAGTGCTCTACCCAGTCCTAACTCTATAACCCGATCTCCTCCTACTCCCCCATTCCATGACCCTAACCCATCCTAGCTGTCTGCCCCGATCTCCCCTACTCCCCCTCACCCATAACCCTATCCCATCCTAGCTTCTCTACCATAATCTCCACCTACTCTCCTCGTCCAATGCTCTAACCTATCCTAACTCTATACCCTGATCTCTCCTACTTCCCCATTCCATGATCCCACCCCATCTTAGCTCTCTGCCCTGATCTCCCCTACTCCCCCTCACCCATGATCCTACCCCATCCTAGCTCTCTGTCCTGATCTCCCCCTCACCCATGACCCTACCCCATCCTAGCTCTCTGTCCTGATCTCCCCCTCACCCATGACCCACACCCATCCTAGCTCTCTGTCCTGATCTCCCCCTCACCCATGACCCTACCCCATCCTAGCTCTCTGTCCTGATCTCCCCCTCACCCATGACCCTACCCCATCCTAGCTCTCTGTCCTGATCTCCCCCTCACCCATGACCCTACCCCATCCTAGCTCTCTGTCCTGATCTCCCCCTCACCCATGACCCTACCCCATCCTAGCTCTCTGTCCTGATCTCCCCCTCACCCATGACCCTACCCCATCCTAGCTCTCTGTCCTGATCTCCCTCACCCATGACCCTACCCCATCCTAGCTCTCTGTCCTGATCTCCCTCACCCATGACCCTACCCCATCCTAGCTCTCTGTCCTGATCTCCCTCACCCATGACCCTACCCCATCCTAGCTCTGTCCTGATCTCCCTCACCCATGACCCTACCCCATCCTAGCTCTCTGTCCTGATCTCCCTCACCCATGACCCTACCCCATCCTAGCTCTCTGTCCTGATCTCCTCACCCATGACCCTACCCCATCCTAGCTCTCTGTCCTGATCTCCCTCACCCATGACCCTACCCCATCCTAGCTCTCTGTCCTGATCTCCCTCACCCATGACCCTACCCCATCCTAGCTCTCTGTCCTGATCTCCCCCTCACCCATGACCCTACCCCATCCTAGCTTTCTGCCCTCACTTCTCCCCCTCACCCATGACCCTACCCCATCCTAGCTCTCTGTCCTGATCTCCCCCTCACCCATGACCCTACCCCATCTTAGCTCTCTGCCCTGATCTCCCCCTAGTCCTCCTCATTCCCTCATTCATGACGCTACCCCATCCTAGCTATGTGCCCTGTTCTCCATACTACTCCCCATCATCCATGACTCTATCCCATTCTAGCTCTCTGACCTGATTTATCCCTATCCCTACATCCATGACCTTACCATATCCTAGCTCTGCCCTGATCTCCCGCAGTCCCTCATCCATGACCCTACCCCATCCTAGCTCTCAAACGTGATCTCCCCCTACACTCCTACCCATGACCATACCTCATCCTAGATGTGGCAGCTGAAATTTAATGCCAAGAATTGCGCTGTGATGCACTTGGGGAGTAGGAACAGAAGAGCAAGGTACACCCTAGGTGGGGAGGAAATTAAGGTAACAGAACAGGAGAGGGATCTGGGGATCATAGTCTCCTCGAAACTTAAGGTAGGAATCCAATGTAGCAAGGTGGCCAGAAAGGCCAATGGAATGTTGGCATGCATAAGCAGGGGCATTACTAGCAGAAAGAGGGAGGTAATAATGCCCCTTTACAAAGCCATGGTGAGGCCACACCTGGAGTATGATGGTTCAGTTCTGGAGGCCACATCTCCACAAGGATATAGATGCATTGGAGAGGGTTCAAAGAAGGGCAACCAAGATGGTGCAGGGTATGCAGGGAAAGTCATACGAGCAGAGGTGTAAGGAGCTGGATCTGTACATGCTGGAGACAAGGAGGGAAAGGGGAGACATGATTGAAACTTTTAAATATGTAAAGGGACTCAATAAAGTGGGAGAAGAGGGTTTACTTAAGAGGAAGGAGGGGGTCAAAACTAGAGGGCACAGCCTCAGACTGCAAGGAAAAAGATACAGGGGCAATGTGAGAGGGCATTTCTTCATGGAGCAGGTGGTGGAGCCCTGGAACAGACTACAAGATGGAGTGGTGGGGGCTAAATCTGTGGAAGAATTCAAGAAGGCATAGGACAAGCATATAGGGCTGAGTATCGTGGGGAGGGCGGGGCTGGCAGGGAGGGGAAAGTGTAGTGGGGGGGAGGGCAGACTAGATGGGCCGGTATTGTCTTTTTGTGCCATCAAACTTCTATGATTCTATGATAGCTCTCTGCCCTGACCTCCCCCTACACCCCCTATCAATGACCGTACCCCATCCTAGCTCTCTGCCCTGACCTCCCCCTCATCCCTGGCCCTACCCCATTTTAACTCCCTGCTGTGATCACTCCCCTACTCTTCATCATCCAGGACCCTATCCCATCCTATAGCTTTCTGCCCTGATCTCCCCTTACTCCAGCCTCATCAATGACTCTTCCCCATTCTAGCTCTCTGTACTAATCTCCCCTCATCCATGACCCTAGCCCAGCCTAGCTCTCTGCCCTGATCTCCCCTTACTCCCCGGCCCCATGTCTCTCTGCTCTGGTTGACCATCCATGCCCTTATTCCACCTCAGCCATTTTGGTAGTAACGTCTTCGGTCTTGCTGCTCTTTTCTTCCAATGGAATGCTCCCCCCCACCATGGGTTCTGGATCTCTGAATCCATCCATTGTTTCAAATTCCTCCTCTACACCAATCTCCCCTCCTTAACATTCAGCCCCCCATGTCTGTCTTCATTAGCAGAGGAGTTTATGACTGTAGTGGCCTGGGCTGTGTCATCAGACTCTTGCAATGAAAGACACTACACAAAACAAACTGTATTGTACATATAGACTAACAAAGAGCCAGCTGTTAATTACATTTCTGTAATTCCATGGTGGGGTCCTGATGACATCATAAACTTTGGAAGTGAAGCTTGAGTTTTGCCATCTGTTTATCACTATGGCAACATTCTTACTGGACAGCAATAATACTGCCCAGAACAGTACAGCTGTACCCCACTTTAAATATTTAAGGGTCTGACTGGTCAAAAAGCACTAAATAGAGAGTATCTGGATTACATGTCCAGGGATATAAAATGCCACATAAGTCCAGTATCCAGGTTACTCAGTCTTGTCCAGAATACTTATCATCCGAAACATGCTAGGTGGTATATTTATTTATTGAAAATTTTAGGATTACAGTCCTTTGAGTCATAGACTCCTTTGCAAAGGCTCCACGTCAGTACAAAGCAAAAACATTACATTTAGACATATTGTATATATAGTTCACAAATGACATTTAGACATATTTTACATAGTTCACAGTACAGATTATTTATATAGGTTGATTACTATCTCAAGGGTCTTTAGAGGACCCTGGGTCATCAAGGTGGGATGGGTCAGGTTACCGATTCGGAGGGACTTTACCGAGCCCTGAGCTGAGGTTTAAGTACAGCAAGGTTATAGGCCTGGGTGAGAAGTCATGGAATAAGTTAGTTTTCTATCACCTTTAGACAAGGGGAGGACTGTTGGAAACAGCCACAGGCCCCCCGAGTCAAGAAGAAGGCTCTTGATACCAGTTTTGAATTGGTCAAGACTAGGGGCCAGGGAGATGGAGGGTGGTGGGTTGTTAAGCCAGAGGAGAGCACGATAATGGAAAGACCTTTGCCCTAGTGAGGTCCTACAGTGGGGGACTATGAGGGAGGTGCTAGCCAGGTGCCTAGGGGTACTCCTGTATAGGGCTGGCTGGATGAGGGGGTGGAGGCCCTTAGGTGTCAGATTCATAAGTATTTTTGTGGCTTGGAGGCAAGTGTGGTACTTGAGTCTCCCTTCGAAGGTCAGCCAGTCTGCTAGCATGTAGGGCACACATGTGTGGGTTAATCCATCACAACCTGTGACCAGTCGGCAAGCTTTGTTGAGGGCTAGATTGATGCAGTGTAGGGCTGTTTGGTCAGTGGTGCCATAAATTATTATCCTGTAATAGACCAATGAAAGGACTGAGCAGGTTACAGCCAGACGTAGGGCCTGGGGTGGGGGTGGGGGGGTAGGCAGTGTTTATGTCTGTATAGAATCCCTAATCGGGAGTCAACAGAGGAAGAGAGGTGTTTACTGTGTGTGTGTGGTAGGTGTCCAGTGTGACACCCAGATATTTGAAATTTTGGACCTGTTCAATGTGGAGGCCCTGTGCGTTTGAGATGGATAGCAGGGCATTACTGTAAGGGCATTGGCGGTGAGCAAAGATCATGGATTTCGTCTTGTAGTTTAGTATTAACTGATAGTGAACAAGGATTCTAGTTCTCTAAAAAAGCCTTGTAGGGCATTTTGAAGAGAGTTTGGATTGGTGTGTTTCCAGTATACTACAGCATCATCTACGCAGAGCAGTAGCTTTCCACTGCAGGACTGTGGGAGGGTGTTCAGGAAGAGGGTGAAAAGTAGAGGGCCTAAGATTGACCCTTATACACCACTATTATATATACACCACTTGCACACCCAGGATACAAAAGAGCTTTTTTGATGGTCGTAAATACAGATGGGATACCCTCAGAACTAAGGTTGGAGTTCTGGAGGCAGGAAGCTACAGACCTGTCAGTTTGACCTCTGTGGTAGGGAAAGTGATGGAATCACTTCTGAAGGAAAGAATAGTTGAGTACCTAGAGGCCAGTGGGGCACAGGACCTAAGGCAGCATGGGTTCACAGCGGGAAGGTCATGTCAGACGAATCTAATTGATTTCTTTGACTGGGTGACCAAAGTAGTAGACCAGGGAGGGGCTGTGGACATGGCCTACCTAGACTTTAGCAAGGAATTTGACACAGTCCCACACAAAAGATTAGTAGTCAAATTAACCAGCCTGGGAGTGGGTCCCAAGGTGGTAGTCTGGGTAAACATTGGCTGAACAACAGGACACAGAAGGTAATTGTAAATGGAGTCCACTCGAAGAAAGAGGGGTTACTAGTGGGTACCGAGAGTTCAGTATTGGGTCCAGTCCTTTTAATGTCTTTATAAGTGACATTGCAGAGGACTGGAAGGAAAAGTATGCCTCTTGCAGATGACACAAAGATCTGCAACAGGGTTGATATACAAGGAGGCGTGGAAAGGATGAGAAGGGACTTGGCAAGGTTGGAGGAATGGTCAGAAGTATGGCAGCTTGGATTCAATGCAAGAAGTGCAAAGTAATGTACATGGGAAACAAAACCCAGGGAAAATTACACAATGGGGGTAGTAACAAGAACAAAATGGAAAGAGACCTAGGGGTAATCATATCAGATGACCTTAAGGTTGGCAAGCAATGCGAGAAGGCAGTAGGGAGGGCTGGGGATACTGGGATGTATAGGGAGAGGTATCACCAGCAGAAAACAGGAAGTTGTTATCCCCCTGTACAGACAGTTGGTGAGACCCCATCTGGAGTACTGCGTCCAGTTCTGGAGACCCCATCTCCGCAAGGACAGACAGGATGGAGGCAGTTCAGAGGAGGGCAACTAAAATGGTGCAGGGTCTGCAAGAGAAGCCATACGAGGAGAGACTAAAGGAGCTTAATATGTATACCCTTGAGGAAAGGAGGGAGAGGGGGGACATGATAGAAACATTTAAGTACCTCAGTGGAATCAACAAAGTCCAAGAGCGTAGCATCTTTCAGAAAAAGAGATGTGCAAGAACAAGGGGACACAATTTGAAGATAGAGGGGGGACGGCTCAGGGGCAATGTGAGGAAGTATTTTTTCACAGAGAGGATGGTGGACACATGGAACAGCCTTCCTGAGGAGGTTGTGGGGTCTAAAACTGTGGGAGAATTCAAGAATGCATGGGACAGACATAAGGCAATTTTTGTGAGGGGTAGGAATAAACAGGCTGTTGGTTAAATAGGATCTGCAGCTTATCCTCTAGGAAGGGAAATGGGCAGACTAGGTGGGCCAAGCGGTCCTTATCTGCCGTCAAAGTCTGTGTGTCTGTGTTTCTATGTTTCTGGCATGTGCAACAGGGGGCCCTATAGTGAGTATCCTGGATACGCAAAAGTCACGTAAACAGATATTGGTAATGGAAAACAAAATCCAGTAAATGTAAACACAGTTTTCAGAATATTTTTCTTGCATGGGATTATTTGGAATACTAAGTGCGTATAAATAAATAGGGGATATGCAATGACCTGACTCAGAATATGCAATTTATCTTCAAGAGTGAGGGGCAGGACTACAACTCATGAGTGGCAGAGCCACGAGTGAGTTATGAAAGTCTTCCCCCTCACAAGGGATGATACATTACTTATTTTAACTCAGACCATTGCATATTCAATTTATACAACATTGCTTTAATAGTTACGACGTTTAAATCATCTGTTTGTATGAAGATGCAACCATTTCTGTTTTGATGTTAACTGCTGGCTTCCATACTGTACATAGCTACTGTGATGTCACCAGCATTGTGCAAGCTGCCCTCTAACTGGCTCAGTATTCCACTGTGATATACCCAACTTTCCTAGATACTGTGACATTCCGCAAAATGCAAGATATCATATCTTACAAAGTGGGTCCAAAAATATCAGTTTTATTCTATGGCATTTCTTTTCACAACTGATGTATAAATGCAGTAACTGAGGAACACCTGAAATATATAAATTCAGAGGTATTATAGGTATTACAGAACAAGAAGACAAGAGTCCACTGTGCTCATACTTTATTAAGCCAAAGTATCCAGCTATATTCTCGTTCCTGCAGTAGCAATCTAATTTGTTTTTAAACTCATTAAGATCCTTGCTACCTACTACTTCAATTGGCAAAGAGTTTCATAAGGATACTACTCTCTGGTTATACCAACAAGCCCGTTGTTTTAGAAAGAGAAAGGTCTGCTTTGAGTTGCAAATTACAATATCTTATATTATGGTGCTGATCCTGGAAGGTAAAAGCTAAACAATCCCAGAGGTCATGATTTAACATAGCACTGAAAGCTAGACATAAGTCTTCCTGCATTCTTTGGTACTCCAATATAAACAGTCCTAGCTCTTGTAGCCTGTTTTCATAACTGAGACCTCTTAAATCCCTGACCGGCCCGTGTTATTTTTTAATTTGTATTTATTTATTTATAACTTTGTTAACCGGGTAGCTGCACTGATCCCAGGGACCATTTTCAGGCACGACCCGGGCCACGTAAGGTGGCACAGAGTAGAAACATAAGAGTATCAAGAACATAAGAGCAGGTAATACACAGTGAAAGGTTACAGTTGCTACATTTGGCAATACATGGTGGCAGTAGCTGAGGGACAACAAATAAGGCAAGTAGGGCTCATAGTAGTACAGTTTCAGTAAATGAGAGAACCTTTTTGGCCCTACTCCTGTAACCTGTGGGGGGGCTAATTAGGGGTTAGTTATAGGGCTAGTTGCCTTCCGTTGTACCCCCTCTAGTGCTTTTATTTCCATTTTTTCCCTGGCGCCCAAAATTGGGCATAGTACTCGAGATTTGGCCTGTCCAATGATGAAAATAAGGGGATTGTCACTTCATATATTGCTGCTGGCATTCTTTTCTGTTTTTGCCTTGAGAAAGAACAGTTACTTACATTAACAGCACATCTTTAAGAGAATCTCCTCTACTGAGCCACATCATGGAACCGTAAGCCATCAGCGTCAGGACCACCCAGAAAACTTTGATAGCTGGGGGCCATCCACATCAATGTGCCTTGCTGACACCTATATAATGTGGTCTGCCCCATTATGCCTCAGTTCCCCGCTGGAGATAAGCTCGGGGATCATCGGTCCATCAGGGACCAAAGCAACCAGGACCAAACCAAGCACACAGGAGAGGATATGGAAACTTGAGTAAATATGCCAAATTCAGGCATAAGAGGAGAACCTGCATATGACAGCAGGCAGGATAACCACCCATCACCCAATGGGGGGGGGGCAGGGGAAAGGGAGGCAGAGCTGTGGCTCAGTGGAGGAGATTTCTTGAAGATCTATCATAGAATCACTGAAGCTTGATTGCAGGAAAGGACCATACCAGCCCACGTAGTCTGCACTTTTTTCCCCCCTACACCTCCCCCTCCCTGCCAGCCCTACCCTCCCCTCGTACACATCCCCATTTGCTTGACCCATGCCCTCTTGAATTCTTCCACCGATTTATCTACTGGTATGGTAAGTAGCTATTCTGTCTTTTCAGGATATCTCCCTCTACTAAGCCACATCATGGAACAATTCCTGAGCAGTGCCGAGCGCTGAGGGAGGAAGGCAGGAGCAAAGGACCCCAGATAACAGTAAGGCCAAATCTGGCATATCTATGAGATACGATGTCCAGACTGTAATGTTTAATTAATGTATAAACAGTACTCCAAGGGGCAGCAGTACATGTCAGCAGCGGACACACTATGAAAACAAGTCGCAGAAACAGCAACCCCATGGGTGGAGTGAGAACGGACAACACCAGGAAGGTGCTTCAGTTAACAGAAATTAATAAAGCAGGCCAACCATTTGGAGAGGCCCTGCTTAGAAATGGTAGCACCCACCATTCGGGAGGCGAAAGCCACAAACTTTTTCTTTTTATAATCGCCCTTGCGCTCATCAGCCCCCATCCTCCAATCTCCCCAGCTGTGTCACCCCAGAGTCCTCCTGCACTTACCTCATTAGGCTATTCCTCCAGGGCTAACCCCCCCCCAGGGTACCCCAAACCCCACCGGAGGCAGGATTTGGTTCACATGGACTCTCGCCTGGATAGCCGGGTGCAGGGCCTGCAGGAGGCTGGTGTCATCCTAGCAGTAGGTGCAGTTTTCCCTGTTTTATGTGCCCCTTGGGAGGTGCAGACATGCAGTGCTGTTATGACATGTACTGCACACTCCCATGTGATGTGCATCAACAGTCACTGCACCTCCCATACGTCTCGATGGCCCAGCGTGCGCAACCCCTGGTCTCCACCAAGTGTTAGGTGAGCACCAGGATCGCCTCCCCCCCCAGAGGAGGAGAGCAGTCCTTCAGATACTTGATTTTCCTCCCCTGGCTGGCTCTCTGACTCCCGAGCTCACTAATGAACTCGGGACGTCTGTGTCGCAGGCAGTAGTGGTACCACTGCACCAGCGGACTGGCCCAGCTACAAACATTTGTCAGAATTTTCTACAATCCTTAGTACAATTTAAGTAACATACAGCTTCCTGCGGACGTCCAGCGTATGTAAACAATGTTCCCTACTATCTGCTAGAGTCAAGAAATAAACAGGAAGGTCAATGGTCTGATTTAGTGTTCTCTAAGGCACAGTCTTCAGCAAAAAACAAGGATTGGTACATAATGTAACTCTATCCTTGTGGAAAACTAGAAAAGGAGGGTCTGCAACTCAGACAGGCATTTAGTAGCCATAGCCACTGGGAACAGTGTCTTTCAAGAGAGGAAGAACAGCTCACAAGGCAGCAGGCTTGAAGGCAGGCACAGTAAGGGTTTCTAGGACCAAACTGAAGTCCCACACCAGAACCATATTTCAGAATGGGAGGCGGGGGGTAGAGTAAAACACCTCTGAGTAACCTACAGGAAACCTAAAGCTGGGCCACAGTTCTGCTGTCTATGGGGGCATGAAAAGCCGACACTATGGCCAAGTGGGCCTTAATAAAGGAATGCCTGAGGGCAAGTCCTTCAGGGACAAGAGGTAGTTCAGTACTAGATTAACTGGACATGTAAAGGGATTCAGGGTACGAGCAGCCCACCAGACTGTAAAACATTTCCATTTTTACGAGTAGTTGTACCACGTAGAAAGGTTTTTAGCTGCCAACAGAACAGAAGCAACTGCTGGGAAACCCCAATGTGGGAGGGCTGTATGCCATCAGGAGCAAGACGCAGAGGTGCAGGGACTGCAGATCTGGATGCATCCGAGCACCCTGCTCCTGGGTCAGACGACCCACTCGCAGAGGGAGCAGGATGGGGTAGAGGTTTCCACTGCCAACTGCTAAAGAAGAGGGAACCAGATTTGTCTGGGCTGGTATGGGGCCACCAGACTCAGATGTGACCAACTTGGCACTCCACTTGACCAGAACCCTCTGTATGAGAAGGAATGGGGAAAAGGCATACATGAACCTCAGTTTCCAGGAGATGGACAATGAATCTTGCCAGAAAACCCCAGGTACTGAAGTGAGTGAGCAGAAATGCAGGAGTTCTGTGTTGTATGGCAGCACAAACAGGTCAATGTCTAGGCAACCCCATTTTACAAAGAGGTCATTAAGCCACAGTCTGAGAGCTCCCACTCATAGCAGAGTGCCCGGGACCGACATGAGGCAATCTGCTAGGGCGTTGAGGGTCATACAGCAGACAGAAACATTTCATGTTCCACTGCTCAGTGCCAAACTCTCATCACCTCTCTACAGAGGGGATACAAGTGGACTTTGCTCTATTGATTGATGTAATACATCACCGAAATGCTGTCTGTATAGATGAGCTGCAAATGCCCCAGACAGAGGACAGCGAACAGCCCTCATCTCCAGAGTGTTGCTGTGCAGAGCTGTATCTAAAGGGGTCCATTATATACGGGAGAGGCCTTCCCTGCGGAAGGCAGCTGCTACCACGGCAAAACATTTGGTAAAGACACGCCATGTAGAAGACAAACCAAAGATTAAGTCTCAAAACTGATAGTGCAAACCCTGGAGCATGAAACACAGGTACTTTTAAAAAATATATTTAAAGTTTATTGATACAACAAAGCACGTCAAAGAATAAACAGAAGGCAGCATAAATGACATACAATTTAATGAATACAAAAATAACAGGGTTTGTCGTCCTTGGCAAATTGTAGAAATAAAATACTAACAAGGGAAAAAAGTAAGCAAAATTAAGTATCTATAGTCCAAAAATGTGTAATATAGCACCATCAGGGTAGGGTTCCCTGGCACAGGGCAATCAGCTATCTCAACGAAACGCAGGTACTTTTGATCAGACTTGTGGATTCCGACATGAAGGTCATAGAATCATAGAAATCTGATGGCAGAAAAGGACCCAAATAGCCCATCTAGTCTGCCCTTCCCCCCCATTTATCCAACTCCTATATCACTAGCTCTCCCTTCCCCCCCCCGTACCAATCCCATATGACAGTCCCATGCCCTCTTGAATCCCTCCACTGTTTACTCCCCCACCACCTCCTCCAGAACACTGTTCTAGGCTTCCACCACCCTCTCTGTGAAGAAACGCCCCCTCACATTCCCCTTGTATCTAAGGTATGCATCCTTCACATCCAGAGCAATCATTAAGCCCTCTTTCAGTAAAAAGGGGGAGAAAGGAATGCAGAGAGAACATTCAGAACTTTTTATATTCGATGAACAGATCCAGCCCTTGAAGTTTTAGTAGGGGCCTTAAATCTCTGGTCCATTTTGGTACCAGAAAGTACCAAGAAGAGCAGCCTGGGTTTTGTTCTGAAACTGGGATGGGTTCTACAGCACTCCTGCAGAGTAAAGTTTGAACCTCCTACAGCAAGAAGGTAAGATATCCCAGAGGGTATCTGTCTGGCAAAGGGGATGTCACTGGAGGAACAGAAAGGAGCTCTACAGTGTGTCCAAGCTGAAATATTTCCAGGATCCAAGCATCTGTAACAATCTTCCTCCACTTCTGTAAGAAGAGGGAGATGTGGCCTCCCATCAGAACGTCCTGAGGCAGTGAGGCCAGAGAAAGAAGAAAGAAGTCAGAAAGCACCAGGGCAGCACGGCTGCCAGTAATGCCTTGACCTTCCGCGAGTCTGGCATGGACTCCAGAAGGCAGATTTGTGGCCTGGAATTCAGAAGGCTGAGGTTGCTGGGAACCACGGCCTGGACCACTTGAACAGTCCACATCCTGGACGTACACAGGGCCTGTGAAGAGAGTCCTGGACCCACATCCCCAGCCCCGACCACAAGGCCTAGGGTTCAGAATGTGAAGGGACTGAAGGGTCATCCTGGAGGACTGCGGGTCCCGAAGGGCATTCTCCACATCAGACCACATAGTTGTTTCGCTCGGAAGTGGGTATGAAGGACTGACTGACTGTTCTTCAGATGTTAAACCTGCGAGACACGGCCAGGAATGGTGGCGCAGGCTAATCAAAGAGGCCGCAACACAGGAGCAGAATCTGAAGCATCACAAGCACACTGAAGCAGATGCTTTCCAGCTTCCAGGTCATTAGCAGCAGTCTGTTGAGCCATAATCTTGTTAGGGCCATCCGGCAGCTTATCAGCCAAGGAGAACATCGATTTGCACAGACAATTTAGATCCTTGATCACGTATGCCTGACAGTTAGCAATACTTAATCCAAGGGAAGTGGAACGAAAGGTCCTCTTTCCCATTAAATCGTGTTTCCTCAACTTCTTGTCAAGAGGGACAGAACGCATATGTTTAGGTGGCTTTGGTCTATCATAAGCAGTAGTTATGGCCACTTAGTCTATTCTCATGTTGAGAGGAATCGTAAGGCATTGCAGTAGGGGACAGGATACTGTTTATCCGCTTTTCTAGGGACAGCAGGCAGTTGAGCAGGTCTATGCCAGGTAGCCAATGAAGCATCCTCTACAGTCAAGCTGACAGGAGGTATAATGGCAGTCAGGGAGGAGGCAAACACCTCAAAGAACACACAAAAGCTCTTCTTGGAGGAATCCTCCTACTCAGCATTAAAACCCAATTTTGCCTTTACTAGCTTGAGGAAAGTCTGGAATGAGGCATCCTCAGGAGGAGATCTAGGCGTGTTTGTCACATTCCCTTCTGAGCAGGAAGACAGAGTAGTGCTGGGGCCTACTACATCCAGGACTTCCTATAACTCTTCATCCAGTCATTCCTCCTACTCATCCATAATTTCTGGGTTGTATTTCAGTTCACTGCTAATGTTTACTGCCACTGGCAGAGGGTCAACAGGATGAGAAGAAAGAGGAGTGGGAACCATCGACATGTGCACGGCTGATGGAGGCTGTTCAGGGCCCATCAGAATGGCGGGGACTGAGAACGTCTGCGTTATCGATGAGGTCAACAGTGGCATCTCCAAAAGCACCAACGGAAGCGTCGACAACGGAGGTAATAGCATCAGACAGTGAAAAAGCTCTGACATAGTTTGATAAAGGAGCAGTGTGCCGACAGACCCCAAAGGGGTCGACTACGGTGGAACTGGTGATGGGCCCAAAAGAGGTATGGGTGTGAATCCCCCGGCAGGGGAGGTGAGCCTTTGCCAGACTCTGACCTTGGTGTACGTGAGACAGTTTTTTTTTTTGGGGGGACAGCAGAACTGAAGGCTTTTGCCTGGCATCTGTCTCTTTTGGCTGACGTACCACTTTTCAGAGAAGATTGCGAACAGTCTGGGAAGAGAGGCGGCTGACAGCAGCGGAGCTGCCTTTGATGCAACCTGCTTCTCCTTCATTGCTTCTATCTTTAAATGAAGCTTTAAAGCTTTCTTATGATGTCTCCTTGTGACCTGATTAAAGCTGTGGCAGATAGTGCAGGCTTTAACATCGGGAGCTAGGCCTAGGCAACAAATGCTTACTGAGTGGCTGTCTCTGCAGATCTCAACATCAGTGCAATGACAGCATCTGAACAGTGGTTTCTTATCTTTCATTTAAGTAAGTAACAGCATTAGCAAATACTTGCAGAGTTCGATGACATTCTTCAGCAGTGGTGGACTGATGAGTGGTTGACGGCAGGAGAAAGAACTGAGGCATGATGGGCCACTCACATTATATAGATGGCGATGAGGCACATCAATGTGGACGGCCCTCAGCTAGCAACATTTTCCAGGTGGTCCTGACACTGACAGCTTACAGTTCCATGATGTAGCTCAATGGAAGGAGATAGCCTCAAAGAAGATATGATAATTACATACTCTTCGTAATGCTTGGTCTTCCAGAATATCTTCACCATTCATCACTGGTGGGTCTATGCCAGAGGCACTAGGACCCAGCAGGAGAGTATGCCTTTAAAGCTTTGGCAGTAGGGGACACAACACCAGAGATGGCGCCAATGACGAGGTGAAGTATGACGTGGTGCTCATGGGTTGGCCAGTAACTGATGCCCCCCCCCGGCCTCCTCTGTTCTGTTCGCCTAGGAGAATAAAGAAAGGGTAAGAAAAAAGAAGGGCTGGGGTTAAGGCAGCCCAAGGGATAGACAAAAGGATATAGGATATAAAAAGAACAGAGGAATAAAAACTGACCATTAGAGGAGAAGATGTGGGGGGAGGGTCTTTGTAGTGGCCAAAGGATGACCAAGACAGTTGGGCAGGAGAGGGAGAGAGAGCGCGCAAACAGCAGGGACCCCGAATTCTCAGCAGAAAAAAAACAGAATCAACTGAGGAAAGAGCATAGCTTATGCTCTCTAAGGGCTAGCTGACCCTCAAGCAAGGAGCATGGTCCACGAGAATGTCCAAGGACCAGCTTAGAAGGGTAGACTGCAAGGAAGGAGTACTTCCCTGAAGTCTCAGAAACAGAAGTAGAGCAGTGAGTCCTGTGAAAACATTGCCAGCCACAGTTGTCCACCTCGGGGTATGAGAACTACAAGAGGCTAAAGTTTAGGAGTCCCATATGACCAAAACAAAATGGGAGAAATATAGAGCCTCTGATCTCAAAAGGCCTGAGAATAGCCAAGTCAGGGCTCAAGACGTGCACCAGCAGGCCCGGCTTCCAAGCCAAGGAGAGACATCTAGGAGCTCAAGAGGTAAAAATGCAACCCTTAAGAGGGGAAAAACAACTGGGAAAAAGTGGTCCCTGCTAAAAGGGCAATTGCCAGGTATAGGAATCCACAAAAAGGAACGATTCCCATCATCCAGACTCCCTTTCTCTGACTGAAATATCCCAAAGATAAGGGATTAAGAGAACGAGAAATGTAGCAGGCCACTAAAAGTAAATGCAGGAGGCAAACTGCAAGGGAAAAGAAAGGTAAACCGGTAAGGGAACTTGGCCTACAATTCCCACAACGTTTCCTGTCCCCAGAATGCCTGCTCCCCTGCAAAGCCTTCTTCCCAAGAAGGATCAAGAAAAGCTTATCCAACAGCAAACAACTACAGAGTTCCACTGCCGGGGGGCGGGGACATGAAAGAAAGACTTCCACAGCTCATTGCCACTCTGATGCTCTTTCTCTTTTTTTTTTTTAAAGATTGAAAAAGAAAAAGGGCATCAAGGACTTACAAATGAGTCCTTCCATCTTTTTTTTTTTTTTTTTTAAATAACCAAGGGAAGGCTAGGAGAAGGGTTAGAGGTAAAAATTCCCCCTAAGGAAAATTTGTTTTTTTGGATGGCCACAAAGTGTGGAAGGAACAAATTCACCAAAGAGGTTTGCCTCTTAACTGCCCCCTCCTTAAAAAAACAAACAAAAAAAAAAAACGACTGGAGTAAGGCTGGAAAGGAAAGGAAAAGGAGAAACTGCCCAGAAGCCTGGCCATTGAAGAGGAAGGTGGGTGGGTTGCAGTAATGAATGGTGAAGATATTCTGGAAGATCAAAAATTGTAATGAGTATGTAATTTTCATATCTTCCAAGAATCAATCTTCACCATTCATCACTGGTGGGTTCGAGTGCCAAGCTTACTTCCAAGGGCAGTGCTGGCAAACCCTGAGGGAAATGGTTGTTCCCTCAGCCTCCTGTGGGGGAAGACAGAGAGGCAGGGGCCCCTCACGGGCCTGGCAAGAACCAAGACTAGTCAGGGTCAGGTGGAGGCTCCCACAGCCTGGGAGCGGTAATGTGCCCCAAAAGCTCACGCCTGGTCTTGCAGGAGAAGAAATGGGCTCCTGAAATCATGAGGCAATCACCCTACACCGGGCAAAGGGTAACAGCCAGGAAATATGCAGCCACGCCATCCGCCTGATGCAGACTGCAGTTCCCACTAGTCTGGAGGCTATCTCATTGGTATCGTAGGACACCCATTACCTGTTGTGTTGCCAGATTCAGACCCGGCGTAGAAAGGTGCATGTCCTGTATAGCTGCCTCACAATCTGGCAGACACTAGGAACTGACCCAGCACTGCCCACAGGTGACTGCCATAGGATACCTGGTGAGCAGCAATGCACAATATGGAGTGCACCACCGAGAAGTCTTTACGACCCCAGGCGTCAAACTCGGCTGAGTCTGACTCTGGGGGATGGTTCCGCACTGGGCGCCTATGCCCATAGGGGGTGTCCAGGAGCTGGACCCCAGAAGAGGGGTGTGGCATGGCTCCTGGAGACTCCAGAGATGCACAATACCTGTGCTGGATGTCCCTCGGGACTGGTATGGCATGGCTCCTGGAGACTCCAGAGATGCACAATACCTGTGCTGGATGTCCCTCAGGACTGGTGTGGCATGGCTCCTGGAGACTCCAGAGATGCACAATACCTGTGCTGGATGTCCCCCGGGACTGGAGAGGGAGCAGGGGAATGAAGTCAGACGTCTCGACGCCTCAGCAAAAGGCCCAGGTCACGGAGGTATGACTGTGGAGTCCTGACTGTACACTCCAAGGAAGGACAGTGTCACGCGTGCAGGATTACAGCCAGAAAAACGGTCGCAGCTCCCTCAACATCTTTGAAAGGAACTATTGGTAACCCGTGTACTCGGCATCAGAGGAGATGTGGACAGAAAATACAGGTTACTCACCTGTAACAGGAGTTCTAGGAATGGTATATGTTGTTCATCCACACTCATTGGCAGGTATCCTTGCCGCTTTAAATCTTGCCGGAAGGTCTTCAGCTTGCTCCTCCCACCCACCCGGTGGTATAACTCCGCTCCCATGACGCCAGATCTGCCCGCTGGAAGCTCAGGTTGTAAAGGCCGGCCGGAGGTGTCGGTAGGATGAACAACATATACCATTCCTAGAACTCCTGTTACAGGTGAGTAACCTGTATTTCTAGGGACATGGATATGTTGTTCATCCACACTCATTGGCAGACTCCTAGCAGTTCTCCGGGAGGAGGGAGGCAAGACGACACCCCCAATACTTACTTGGGAAAGAGAGACTGAGAACCGAGGCCCCAAAACCAGCATCCCGGCGTGACTCAAGGTCGATGTGGTAATGGGTAATGAAGGTGTTTGCTGACTTCCAGGTAGCAGCCCTGCAGATTTCCTGATAGGGACGCCCTTGAAGCAGCCACCACGCAGCAGTATGGCGGGTAGAATGAGCCTTATCCTCTGGGAGGCTCCCATGCCCGTCAACTTATAGCAGAGATCTATGCAGGAAGTGACCCACCTGCTTATCGCCCGCCTGGCTGCAGGTCTGCCAGATGCGGGCTTCAGCGTAGGTGACAAACAGCTGGCGAACCTCTCCCCGACCTCTCAGCCGTGGCGCTCTTTGTAATAGGCGAGCCCTTCAGGGTCCAAGGTATGGAGCCTATATTCGCCTCCGAGGTGTGACTGGGGTAGAACACCAGCAGAGTCAACACCTGGTTAAGGTGAAACCCGACACCACCTTCGGAAGGAATTTCGGGTGGGGCGCAGGACAACGTGTCCCTGTGGAAGACCAGGTAAGGGACTCGATGAAAGCGCCTGAGCCTCCCATCCTTCTGGCTGACGTGATAGCCACCAAGAAGGCGGTCTTCACGACAGGTGAGAGAGAGCACACCTGTGCATAGGTTCGAATGGCTTGCCCATGAGCTTTGCCAGTACCAGCAGTAGATCCCACGGAGGTGGGGTTCCCTGACTGGAGGGAAATGCACGGCCTTGAAAAGCGCCAGACCACCTTCTCCTGCACCATCGACTGCTTCCGGCCCGCGACCTGCAAGCAGAGATGACTGCCAGGTGCACCCTTAGGTCGCCGACCTAAGCCCTTGATTAGAAAGGGACCATAAATAGTCCAAGATGCTTGCTAAGGAACAGGAGGAAGGGTCCAAGCCCTTGTTTCGACACCAAATGGAAAACCTTTTCCATTTGAAGGCATAGCATTTTCTGGTCGACTTCACGGGACGCCTCAACTACATTGAGGACCTCGCCGGAAAGACCCAAGGCCTGGAACTTAGCCGCCAGGAACCAGGCGCCAGGTGTAGGGATTGAAGGTCCGGATGGAACACCTTCCCTGATTGACTGAGAGCAGGTCCGGCGAGCTGGAAGCTGCCGGAGTCCTGGAGCTGAGACTGAGGAGATCTGGTACCAGAACTGGCGAGGCCAGTCTGGGGCTAATAGAATCACCTGCGCCTTTGTCCCTCCTCGCTTTGAGAAGCACCTTGTGGATCAAGGGAAATGGGAAAAGGCGAAAGAGGCCCGGGTCCGCTGCCTCAGAAGGCATCCCCTGCAGCGAGCCCTGCTGAGGGGGCGGGCATGGAATAGTCTCAGCTCTGCTCTCCTGGAGGCTAACAGGTCCACCTGAGGTGCCCCAATGGGAGAACAGATACTGTACTACCTCCGCAGGAGAGACCACTCGTGGGATGCAGCCCCTATCCAGCTCAGGGCATCGGCCAGGGTGTTGGAGGCCCCTGTCACATGAAAGGCTAGGAGATCCGCCCAGGCTGCGACGAGTGGGACCAAATGCGGAGAGCTCCTTGCATAGAAGCATGGAGCGCCCCGCCCTGGCGGTTTAGATAGAACATGGTCGTGGTATTGTCCGGCCTGGACCGGACCACTTGACCCCGGAGGAACGGAGCAAAGCGGTGAGAGCTAGGCGGACCGCTCGAGCTCCAGCAGGTTGATGTGGCATCGGGACTCCCGGATCCCAGAGGCCATGAGCCGTGTTCCCCAGATGGGCACCCCAACCCATCAGAGGCATCGGTCGATAGAGAGACCGTGCTGCTGGGCGGACGAACGGGATGCCCTCCTGCAAATGATCTGGAACGGTCCACCACTGGAGAGCTGCCCACATCCCCTGTGTCACCGACACAAGCTGGTCCAAAGGATCGCAGCGCCAGACCACTGGCTGGCCAGTCCCCACCGAAGGACGATGTTCCAGCGGGCCCAACGGACCACGCTGGTGCAGGCCGCCATGAGACCCAGAGGCGCAGGAAGTCCCGGAGATGCAATTGCCCAACCAGAAATGATCGGGCAAAGGAGGAAAGAACCCGGCCCTGTCCGCGGGAGCCGCCTGGCTCGAAGAGAGTCGAGCTGCGCCTGGTGAATAGAATCACCTGCTTTGGCTCGAGTTCCGACTGGCCTCTCGATAAGGAGGCCCAGTTGAGAGCAGACCTGGAGGGCCAGATCTCTGGACCACTCCGCCTCCTTCCTGGAGGGAGCTGCTATCAGCCAGTCGTCCAGGTAAGGGTACACCCGGACCCCTCGGCGCCGCAGGAATGCTGTCACCACTGCCATGCATTTGGTGAAGACCCTGGGAGCTGGAGACAAGCCGAAGGGCATGGCTTGGAACTCGAAAAGGGATCCTTCCGCTCAGAAGCGAAGGAATCTCTGGTGAGACGGACGGATAGGGACGTGAAAAAACGCGTCCTGCAAGTCCAGAGAGCAGAACCACACGCCGCGTTCCAAGGATGGTATTATCTGAGCCAGAGTGACCATCCTGAAGGTTCGAGACCTTAGGAACTTGTTTAGGTCGTGTAGGTCGAGAATGGGGCGCCAGCCCCCCGTCCGTTTCGGAACCAGGAAGTACCTGGACACAAACCCTGGGTCTGAAGGAGGGTCCGCCACCTCTCTTATCACCTCCTTCTGGAGGAGGAGAGCGATGTCGGCTCGACGAGCGCCAGTGAGGCTGGGGACTCAAGCCCCCGAGGTGCACGTGCCTCAGGGTGGTGCCTGTCAATTCCAGAGGCAGGGCCTCTTCCCACCACCTTCAAGACCCGCCTGTCCGTGGTAACAGCGACCAGGCGGAACGGAAGTGCGGCGAGCCTCCCCACGGGGACCCAGGGGAAGGTGACGGGAATGGGGCGACACCCCCCAGCCCTCACTGGGCAGGCTTGGAGGAGGGACCGCCGAGGGACCTCCTGGGCCTTTTCCTCCCTGCCTCCTGTTAGAGGAAGCCGTCGGCTTGGGTTTGGGATGCCAAGGCCGAGCCTGCTGGCCCTGACGTTGCTGAGCCGGGCGCGCCGGGGGCACAGAAGGACGAAAGGGCTTAGGCTGTGGTTTGCGGCCTTTGTCCTTCTGAGCGGAAGAGACCGAGTCCAAGGTAGCATTGGACTTCTCGATCCTCTGCAGGTGACCTTCCACCCCAGGGCCGAAGAGGTCAGTCCCCAAAAAGGGAACATCCGCCAACTTGTGCTGGGTATCCGGAGTAAAGGTGGATATCCTCAGCCAAGCCCGCCGACAAGATAGCCACTGGGCGGCCGCCACCGATCTGGCACATGAGTCCCTATATCCAAAGCAGTCTGGAGCTGCTGTTTGGCCACTGCCTCTGCCCTGGTCCCGCACCTGCTTAACCGTAGTCTGCAGATCAGCGGGAAGATGAGGATGACTATCCAGGAGCCCAACAGGCATGAGAAAATGTGCCATGAGGACGCGCCAACTGGCCTGACGAAGCCGAGAGGACGCAGCGAGACTTTTCCCGACATAGTCCACTTCTTGGACCCTTGTCAGGAGGTTTGTCCACATCCCTGGCGCAGCCGGGCACGAGAAAACGCCGCTGTCGGTAACCAACCCCTCAGCAGAGGGGTGTTCCGAAAAACCGGACAAGGAACCGGTAGGGACCGCATACTTCCTGGCCATCCTGGCCGAAGGCGCAGGGCAGGAAGCAGGGCGCTGCCAAAGCTCCAGTGCCGGACCCACTATGGCCTCGGCCACCGGAAAGGCCTCCGTCGGAGAATCCCCTCGGTCCAGAATCTCCGTGAGGGGATACCTGGCCCGTTTGGAAACGGGTTCGAGCTCCATCCTGGTGGACTCCGAGATGAGCCGAAGCAGTCCTAGGAAGGACGACAGGCTATCGTCCATTGACTGACCTCCTGAAGACTCCAAGTCCAGTCACTTGGAGAAAAAGGAGGAATCATCTTCGGACTCGGAAGAGTCCTCGAAGAGCTGCCTCTGGCCTGAGCCACCCTTCACCTGCCGAGGTCGGTCGGGAGTGAGGGTAACTGACAGCCGATGGGGTAGACCCTTAGCCGACCGAGAATCCTTGGTCGGAGCCCCAATTGGTGGCTGTGGAGGCGGAGGTTCCACCGGAATCGGTGGAGCAGCTGGTTTTGGCCGAACAACCGCCTGGGTATAGGCTCCTCGGATAAGTCGAGGGTTGTGTAGGCGCCCGGTGACAGCCACTTAATGGCGGGGAGCGGCGGTCGGCTTACTCCCGGCCAGGAGGAGCTGGCAACATAAGGTCCGCACTGCTGACGTCACTTACGCCAAGCCTCCCTTGTCCGAGGAGGAGGACGAGGACGAGCGGCGACGCCGCTTACCGCGGTGCCGAGACCGAGACCGCCTATGACAGTGGGATCGGCTGGACCGCGAAGAGGTCCGAGACCGAGACCGAGAGTCCCGGAATTTCCGAGGTCGGTGCGGGGAGGTGTCGGCCGGAACCGGCACTCCCTTCGGCTCGGATGGTCCATCCGAGGGCTCCGGAACCGGAGGCACAGGCGAGCCCACGGGATCCTCAACTCCTCCCGGGGGAACCGGGAGAGGGGATCCGCCGTTAAAGGCGACAGCCCGTCCAACGGTCGAGAAAATCTCGATTGCCGGTGGAGTCTCGTCAACTGACCTGACGGGACACCGTGAGGCCAGTGGCCGGCGGAGTCGGATCAAGCCGACGGTCCGACGACTCGGGAGAGGGACCTTTCCGGCCCCAAGAGCGCCGACGGAGGGACTTACCCTGTCCTTTTTTTGACCGAGAATAACGTCCAGCAGACGTAGGCCCTTCTCCCTTAGTGGAGAGGGACAGACAAAGCTCCTTAAAAGAAGCCGTGTAGGAAGAACCCAGAGAGAGCAGGATAAATGCCGCGGCCGAGGAAGATACGGCCAGCGCCGCCTCCTCTTCGAGGCGGTCATGCGCTCGAGCTGATCTGCCGAGCTCCCGCGCGGACACCGCCCAACCGGCCTCCTTGGACTTCACCGAGGAACGCCTCGACGCCCAGTTGCAATCGGGCAGCACGGGTCTTCGAGGACGAGAATGAGAAAGATGAGCACAGGTTGCAAGCCTGGGCGTGGTGCTCAAGGCCTAAGCAGTAGACACACGTGGAGTGTGGATCCGTCCGAGACATCTTCTGCCCGCATGGGCATCTCCGAAATCCGGGAGTCGATCTGTCCATCGCAGCCGCGAGGGATCGAAGACTGAAGTCTTTTTCGCAAAATTTATTTTTAAATCCGCAAACGGAGAAATAGGAACCAGTCTCAAACGCAGAGCGTTAAGGAGGGAGCCTGAGCTTCCAGCTGCAAGGAAGATCTGGCATCATGGGCGGAGCCGAGTTATACCACCGGGTGGGTGGAGGAGCAAGCTTGAAGACCTTCCGCAAGATTTAAAGCGGCAAGGATACCTGCCAATGAGTGTGGATGAACAACATATCCATGTCCCTAGAAAGTAATCTTCCTCGGTGGAGGAAGACGAAGAGGAGCTGGACTCAGGGGGCAGCGGTGCCAGGATTTCAGACTGGAGGACAGCCTGGTCCAGTGCCCTCAGGTAGGTGGGGAAGGCACTCGCTGAAGTCCTGAACTGCTCCCAGGTCTGGGGTCCTGTAGGACCATAATTGCCCAGGAGAGGAGAGGGGACAGGCAAATGAGGAGGAGGTGGGTATGACAGGTCACGCCCGGTCCTCTGCCAGAGCTACAAGAGCAAACACGGGACCTCACATGGTGGGGGGCCTGTGCATCTCGTCCACCCATAAACGCCCAACCGTACAGAGGCGATCCAGATGGCACCCTTGGGGGAACCTCCAAGTGGGAAGATTGAACCCGTAGTGGTCCCACAGAGCGGCTCCTATCCTCACCTACTGCATGCCCAGATGGTTCCAGAGAGGCCAGAGGACCCAAGTCAACATCCCCCCGACTCTTGCCAGAGCTACCAGCCACCCTACACATGGAGCACGGCATCGACTTGGACATACCAGCCCCCACCTAACCTGAATGGACTCTGCCCCTTGGGCTAGGTCTAAGGACATCAGTAGCAGTATGATCCTAAAACAAGGGGGCGCCAGTGCTGTGAGTGATGAAGGAACCCCCCTCAGCACTGCAAACGGCAAAGGAGTCAGATTCGGGGCCAAGGGCGGCACTGGAACCCAACCCGGCGCCCCCCCTCCCAGCACTTGAATCGGCACTGGAACCATCCCCGGCGTTGCGAGCTGCACCTCAAGACACAGGAGAGGCAGTGCTGTAGCCGGAACCGGGCTGAGAAGAACCCATGGACAACATTGCAGATGCTAAAGGCCTAGGACTAGGCCCAGAAAGGTCTCCTTCCTCACCAGGGCCCAGAAGCCAGTTAGAATCATCCCAGTCCTCACCCTCTGGATTACCCAACTGCTCAGAGGATGAAACACAGAAACATAGAATTTGACGGCAGATAAGGACCGCTTGGCCCACCTAGTCTGCCCATTTCCCTACCTGATGGATAAGCTGCAGATTCTAGTTAATCAACAGCTTACTTCCTCCTACCCCCCACTAGAATTGCCTTATGTCTGTCCCATGCATTCTTGAATTCTCACACTGTTCCTGACTCCACAACCTCCTCAGGAAGGCTGTTCCATGCATCCACAACCCTCTCTGTGAAAAAATACTTTCTAACATTACCTCTGAGCCGTCCCCCACCTCTATCTTCAAATTGTGCCCCCTTGTTCTTGCACATCTCCATCTCATGAGATCCTGAAGAGATCCAACAGGCAACTGGCTCCAGAGACCTTCCCTATCCCAGAGCCACGAACAGCAGCAGGAAGAAGAGGACCCGACCGCACGGGCAGCACCACCCCACTCACCGGCCTTAGTGACAGAAGCCAAAGTGACGCCTGACCACGACCACAAGGGGCCCACTGGTGCAGGTCCAACATATAGCTGTGACTCTACCACCGGGGGTGTCCGGACCCCCAATGGGGTACTGGACTGGGAGGGGTGCGCTACCGTCCCATTGGGGGGGACTGGCTGTCCCACAGACCCATCCCCCAGCCTCCCATCTCAGTGAGACGAAAACAAGTGGAGGCCTGGTCTCCCTCAGCACATACAGTACTGGGTAAGGGCTATGGGGAAGAGCTCAGGGACCTTACCTTAACGCCCCTAGTATGACGCATGCCTCCAAAGGTGTGTGTGCGCGTGGGGGGGGGTCCCTCCTCCACCTCATCGCACAGATCTCCAAAGCGCAAAAGTCCATAGAGAAGGAGGCATTGCAGTGGTCCATGTCACGGTCTGCTCCAATGCAGGTCCACCAGCAATCATGTCTGTCCCGGATGGACATGTTTCTCCCACAGGGGCACCAACACATGGGGGGAGATTCCATCCTCTTGGTCATCTTCTGTTTCTTTGGCCCCTGGGATCCGGACCTAATTGAGTCTCAGAAAAACCAGCAAAAATAGGGCTCGGTGCCGTAAAAAGGGTCAGAAGAAATGACAGCAGCAAAAAAAGGTCTAAAAAGGCTATACAGCGTTCAGCAAGTGGTGACAAACAGAACTTTGGCTGTGTGATGCAGCAAAAATGATGAACACTCCCATAGAGTGCTTTCCTCGATGGTGGGAAGAACAGAACTGAGGAGGCAGGGGGGCTGACGTCGGTTACTGGCCAGCCCACGAGCATCACGTCAAATGTTCACTTCATGGGCAGTGCCGTCCCCAATGTCAGTCACCTACCTCCAAAGCTTTAAAGGCAAATCATAGGAATATACCCCTGAAAAGAGGATATAGTCTGGGCAGGGAGAAGGAAAACAAGAAAGAAAGGGAGGAAGGGAGCTGCTTTCCTCTTCCTTCCTTTCTTTTTTTAATTGTTTAGTTTTGGTTGCTATGAGAGCCCTGAAAAGGACCCTCACCCTATTTTGTTTCTATACTCTCTTTATGCTCCTGGCAACAGCAGGCTTTTTATTTTTTTTTATATTCTCTCTTTACGTCCCCTTCATCGCTGCAACCTATTCCTATCTTCTGGGATTCCCTAGGCTGACCGAGGAATCCGCCCCATGCAACTCCGGAGAACTTGGTGGACCGTCCCCCATCTGGCCTTGGTTTACCCCATGCGGGGACAGGGGGATCCTGGGACTTCCCCCTCCAGTCTATGCTGAGTGTATCGGCCGGTCCAGGAAAGGAGAGCTGCCAAGAGAGCTCAGACCTCTCTCAACACCCCCCTCCCCGGAAACCTGTACTCGTTCCTAAATACGAGTCGCCGGCTTGGCAGGAGTTAAGACTCTTAGCGCATTAGCCCTCTACACCACTGGGCCAGCTGGCTCCTCACCCACATTTTTTATGTTTTGAGTCCATAAGTCCACATTTGAATTTTATTTGTAACCCCCCTGCAAATGGGGGTTCCCAAAAGACTTCCAGGAGCTTGCTTGAATGCTCCAAGCCTGAATGGTGTTTGGCATTTAAGCCATTTATCAGTGAGTGTTTTTAGAACCTCTGGTACTGTCTCTTTAAGAGCTGTCTGCTTGCAGACATAATTAGTTTGTATGGGGGACTGTGTGTTTCTTTGATTGAGTACCACTCGAGCTGCTGCCAATTCACTTCATTTTTGCAGTCACTAGGAGTGCAAAGGGAACCTATCTGAAAGATGTAACTGTTTGCCAGAAATTATTTAGAGTAATAATGAAATTACAGTTTGTCTAACCTGCTTTCTTTGCAGTCAGAACTGTGTCTGCTAGTTCCCATTCTAGTTTTGAACTGCTGAACTGGACCAATCAGGGGTAAGCTAGCTCTAAAATGGTGCCTTGACGAATCAGAACTTGGACTCATAATCTGAGCCAGCCACAAGAGGATTGCATGGGCAGTGACTCTGGGAGATGAGTTTAGACTTCAGTGCCTTTTTGGACCAACAGCAGCAGTCTATTGAGTGACAGCCAATCCAGTCAAGAACTGGGAGGAACTCAAAGGAAGTGCTCGGTTTTGTCGGTTGGAGTTTCAGTTGAGCTTTGGCAGTGAAGAAGGAAGGAGCCCTGTGCTTTTTCAGTGTGCAGTTTTAGTCAAAAACGTGTGTAAGGCCCAGAGTTCCGGTCTGCGCTTGTGTAACAGCTTGTTAGGACTGAACTGTCCCTGTGAAAAGAATCAAAGGATCTCTGAAGAGTAGAAACCAGGCTCACCCTGTAGAAGACTGGAGGAATTGCTGAAAATTACACTCGGTCTGTCAGGAACTGAATCTGCTGTGTGTTCTCCCGGTATTGTACAGTAATTGCGATCGGATACAGATGCAGCCTGCCTGGTATAGTGCTTTCTTTATATGGATGTGTGAAGAGGTTTGTGTACCTCAAGTGAGCCCTGCTGACATTGAAGGACCCTATCTTATTTGGAGGTCGTGAGTACTAATTCAGGGTCGCTCCTGTTGAATTGCCACATTAAATCCAAATGGAATTACTGTACTGCTGACTGTTTAATTCTCCTTTTCTCTGTGTGAAAGGGCCCCTACCAGCTGCCACGGTTTGGACTAGCCACTAGGGCTTGGGTACCCAGGGACAGTAACTGATAGGGATAGGCCGTGCACAGAGCCATAGGTAGATTATTAGAGTGATAAGCTAATTAACCTGATTTCCCCTGTCCTTGTTATATCCCTAAATAAATCAAGAGCTGCTTGTTTCAGCAAAGTTATACTGCCTGAGGTATTTGTCTATGTTAAAGTACTGTACTGTGATTGTTGCACTGTATCTCATTTCACAGGAGGTCCCAGTGCGGAACCAGACCTGGGGTAAGTGTATACTGTGAAGGTAATTCTGATATATTGTGTGGGCCACTAGTGGGAAGAAAGGGGTTGCAGTGTCCCAGGGGCTGTGACCAAGTTAGTTTAACTATTGCAAACCCTGACCTCTGGGTGGAGGCACCACCATTGGATCAAGCCCCTCAACCTGTTAGTGGCAAATCAGGCAGGGGTAGTAGCCCTGGGATAGCGCCATCTAGGGGTTACATCTTGGAGGCTCACCGCTGGGATTGTGTGTCCTCTAGTGGCCATATTCACTAACCACTGTTAAGAAAAAATGGGTACCCGACAGAAGTGGCTGTGCACCGGCTGGTGGAGTGGTGTACTGGGAGGAGATCAACCCCAAATGCTATGCTTATCCTGGACATCCCCTGGGTATCAATACGGACACTGTGCAGGGAGTACTTTCCAAGGTGGAAGGTTTACAAAACCCTGTGGTGGTGGGTCGGCATGCTAATCTGCTCACCCACACTTTCCTGGCCCTAGTAGAGTTTAAGGATCCCATAGATAGCTCCAAAGTGCCACAGACCATTACCCCAGAGGAGCCCTCACTGCTTGGAGTGATAACTAAGGACAGTAAAGACCGGGGGAATCAGCCCCCACCACTATCTGAAACTTTTGAGGAGAAATTTGCTGAATGGTTGCTGGGAGAGGGAAACTGTGGAGGACTTGAAGAAACTATTCTTGCCACCTGAGGTGTTCCTCCCCAACACCCTCTGCTGCTCCAGTGCCCGTAATGGTGGCTGAACCAATGCAGACCCTATTTCTGCACCTGCCATTAGTCACGACTCTTACGAAGGTTGAGGATCTTCTCTGGCACCCTCCCACCCCCAAGGGAGGATGACTGGGAGACCTGGATAGAACTATGTTGCCCCCAATGCTAGAATGGCAATGCTCGAAGGCGAAAGCGAAAGAGGGTTAGTGAGAGCCTCCGAGGTCCTGCCCTCGCTACCACCTGCAACGGCCAGTAACCCTGAAGCGACTGCACAGGCCTATCTTGAGGCCTTGGAGAATGTGTATGGAGCCCAGATTCTGATGAGGACCTATGGTGGAGAGTAAGAATTGCACAACAGTACCAAGGGGAGTTGTTGTCTGTGTATGTCTCTCGGCTGGAAAAATTGTTGCAAGAATGCCTCAGAAAGGGTAGTTTGCCAGCGATTGAACTGGACCGAACCAGACTGGACAGAATCCTTAGTCTGCCCCTTCTCAGAGCTGCTGTTGCTTCAATTCGCCTGGCAAATCGACGAATCCCCACCCTCCTATGATGAGTTAATGAGAGAATTCAAGAGTTGAGAAAGGCGACCTGGAGGTACCTGCACCAACAGCTGTGGCTACGACCGAGTGACTGAGGTGACCCATCAGGTGAAGTTCAGGGGCAGAGGTTGACAGTCAATGAGTGCTCTGACAAGGAAAAGATATGCCACAATGGGGCGAACTGTTGAGAGAGATCCGGGAATTCAAAACAGTCCTTTATGAAGGCCACGCCTGCAAATGCAGGCCCTGACCTATATCCGACTGCATCTGCTATGGGGGTGGGGTACCCACCCATGTATCTCCTGCTGATAACAGCTCCAAACTCAATTCCTTGACCATGGAAGTGGAGAAACTGACGAGATGTCTCCAAATGCTTATCACGCGCAGACAGAGATGGCACCCAGGTTTCCAGTTAGTAATACCCCGCCCTGGCTCCCAGTGTGGCGCCTCGGCCAGCTCAAACTCCAGAAAGTATGTTTTGCTATAATTGTGGGAAAGATGGGCACATGAAAAGGAATGCCAGTCCCAAAAGACACTGACAAAGTTGCATATAGGCTACAAGGAGAGCTTGGAGAACAAATCAGTGGTTAAGAGGTGCACATGATCCCAGTGAGGGCACCAAAATGCTAATTCACGTCCTTCTGTGGCAAGGTCAGTTGCCCAGGCCCCCACTACCGCCTCCAGACTGGTCCAGAATAGTGGGTCCCTCCATGGAGACCACTGTAAAGGTGAATGGAGTGTCTACAAGAGCTGTATTAGACAGTAGCTCCCAAGTGACAATTATGTTCCAGGATTGGTATCAGAAGCATTTGTCAGACGTACCTTACAACCATTAGAAGGACTGCATGTATGGGGGTTAAGTGAGAAGGCCTACCCTATTCGGGTATATCCGAATTTGGCTGTCTTTCCCCACCTCCGTGGCTGGAGTGGCGAACAAGTAGAGACCCTAGCCTTAGTGTGTCCCCCACTGGACTGTATGATGGTGTCCCTTTGTTGATTGGAACAAATGCTCATATGTTCGGAAGGCTGGCACAGTTGTGTTATGAAAAACAGGGGTCAAAGACTAGTAGAGCTTTAAGAGTTCCGGCTTTAATTAAGAAGGCCTATGAGGCACAGAGAGATGCTGAAAAAACAGAACCAGAGGAACCGGTCGGAATTGTATGGAAGAAGGATCCTGAGTCTCTGATCCTGGCGCCAAATGCCCAGTGTACCTTACAGGGAGAGGTCCGTATCAGAAAGGATGTTAAGAATAAAATATTAATGTTGGATGCACCAGGCGATGGAAAATTGCCAGAGGACTGCTGGTCAAGCCTAGTATTTTGCCCGCTAGAGCCCATGCTTATGCCAGAAGGGTAATGGTCCAAGTTCATAATGTGTCTGAAAGAGACATTCGAGTAAACAGAGGTTGCATCCTGGCTAATGTGCATTGTGCAGACACTGCAGTGCTACCCAGCAGCAAGAGTTCAAGGAAGAATGACAGAGTAACGCTTGACTTGTTTGATTTCGCGCTCCCCCTGCCAGCTGAATGGATAGTGAGGATCAGTGAGAAGCTTGCCCAGAGAGACCAGGTGTTTCTTTAAAGGAATGGGATGTAGGATGCGTGCAAGGAGCTGAGCACAATATCCGGCTGCATGACGAAAGACCATTTCGTGGAGAGGTCTCGACGCCTGGCACCTGCTGACATAGATGATGTGAGACGGCATCTGCAAGAGATGTTAGCTGCTGGTGTAATACAAGAATCCAGAAGCCCTTATGCTTCCCCCATTGTGGTAGTGAGGAAAAGAATGGAACAGTAAGGATGTGTGGATTATCGCACCTTAAACCGCGGACTATCCCTGATCAGTACACAATGCCTCGCATTCAGGATGCTTTGGACTGCCTAAACGGGAGCAAGTGGTTCTCTGTGCTGGATCTCCGCAGTGGGTACTACCGATCCCGATGGCCCCAGAGGACTGTGAGAAGACGCCTTTATCTGTCCGCTTGGCTTTGTGAATTCATGAGGATGCCTCAAGGATTTCAGATGCCCCAGCCACTTTTCAACGATTGATGGAGCGTGGCAGTGGGGACATGAACTTACTAGAGTGCCTGGTATACCTAGATGATGTTATTGTGTTTGGCAGCTCACTGGAGGAACATGAGAGCAGATTATTTAAGGTATTGGACCGACTGGAGGACTTTGGCCTTAAACTGTCCATTGATAAGTGTCAATTCTTTCAAACATCGGTAAAGTATGTGGGACACATAGTATCCACCGAGGGAATAGAGACCGACCCAAGTAAAGTTGAGGCCTTGACCACCTGGCCACAGCCCAAAAATCTAAAAGAACTGCAAAGATTCCTGGGATTCTGTGGTTATTATCGGCGTTTCATCAAGGACTATTCAAGAGTGATCCGCCTTTACTTAACCTTACTCAAGGGTATCCCCAACCCACAAAAATACCAAAGTCAGCGTCCCTCAAGACTGAAAGAGTGTATTTTCATCCGAGTGAAGTATTTGGGGCCCGCTGGACTCCTGATTGTGAGACTGCTTTTCATGAGATCATATATCAACTTACCCATGCTCCAGTGCTGGCCTATGCCGATCCAAGAAAACCTTAGTTCCTGCACACTGATGCTAGCTTGCAAGGGTTGGGGGCTGTGTTGTACCAAGAGCACGAGAATGGCCTGAGACCAGTGGCCTTTGCCAGTAGAAGCCTGACCCCATCCGAAAAGAACTATCCTGTACATAAGTTAGAGTTCCTAGCTTTGAAGTGGGCTATTGTTGACCAATTCCATGAGTACTTGTATGGGGCTAAAATACTAGTAAAAACTGACAATAATCCTTTGACCTATGTGCAGACCTCAGCTAAGTTGGATGCCACTGGCCATAGGTGGCTTTCTGCATTATCTACATATGACTATGCTCTCGAATACCGAGCAGATCTGAACCACATAGATGCTGATGCTCTCTCCCGGAGGCCTGTTCCCCAGAATGATTGGGTCCGATTGGCAGAACCTGACATTCGGGCACTCTGCCGGAAGTTTGACAGGGAGGAACAAATGTCCACGGACGCAGTGGACTGCATGGTGGATTGCTTGGGAGCTCTGAGAATTGCATACCTGCTGCTTATTGCCACTTTTCTGCAATAGACATTGGTGCACTGCCTCAGCTGGACAATGACAGTATTCGCGGCTCAATCCCGCATCCCATGATCAAAAGCAGCTTTAGAAGCCCTCTATGCAGGAAAAGATGTGTCCAATTACGCCCACTGATTTGAGAACTGCACTGTTATACAAAGAAGGTCCTAAGTTGAAACTGATCAATAAACTGTTATACAGAGAAACAGTAGACAGAGGGGACAAGTAGACAAACAACAACTAGTGCTGCCCACTGCCTTTCGAGACTCAGTACTGAGGTCCTTGCACAACCACATGGGGCACCTTGGTATAGACAGAACACTTGACTTGGTGGGATCCAGATTCTATTGGCCTAAGATGGGGGCTGATGTGGAGCAACACATTCGAACTTGTAGTCGCTGCTTACAGAGGAAAGCTTTGCCCCAGAGGGCTGCCCCCCTTGTTAACATCACCACCAGTGCACCCATGGAGCTGGTCTGTATTGATTTTCTGAGTTTGGAGTCAGATCAAAGAAATATCAGTAATGTGCTGGTGGTCACTGACCATTTCACAAGATATGCCCAAGCTTTCCCCACCAAAGACCAGAAAGCATCCACTGTGGCCAAAGTACTTGTAGAAAACTTTTTGTTCACTATGGGGCTCCACAAAGAATCCATTCTGATCAAGGAGAGACTTTGAGAGTCGCCTGATCAAAGAGATGCTTTCTCTGTGGGGATGCGAAAGTCCAGAACCACTCTTACCACCCCGGGGACCCACAGCCTGAACGTTTCAACCGCACTTTGCTAGATATGCTAGGCACCCTGCACCCAAAGGACAAGCCTAGATGGAGCCAACAAATTAGCACCCTGGTACATGCTTATAACTGCACCAAAAGTGATGCCACTGGATTCTCCCCTACCGCCTGATGTTTGGAAGAGAAGCTCGACTACCAGTAGATGTGTGTTTGGGGTCTCTCCTGATGGGGTTCAAGCTGACAACTATTTACAGTATGTGCAAAAGTTAAAGGCCCAGCTAACTCATGCGCGCACAACTGGCTCAAACCATGGCTGCCAAAAGAAATCTGGCCAACAAAGAAAGGTATGATAAAAGGTGAAAGCACAGGAACTCCAGGAGGAGATCGGTGTTGCTAAGAAATCTGGGACTGCATGGCAAGCACAAGATTGCTGACAGATGGCACCATCTCCCTCACATTGTAGTGGGCAAACTAGATGATCTGCCAGTGTACAAAGTAAGGCCTGAGAATAATTCAAAAGATGTAAAACAATGCATAGAAATCATTTACTGCCCATTGGACAAATCTTAATTGAGTCTGAGCCCTAGAAGATGCCCCTCTGGACCAGTGACTAGAGCTGCTGCTAAGAAAAGATCAAGAAAGTCTGCACCACAGAAGCAAAGTTAAAGTGTTCCCTCCACAAGTCCCAGTTGAGCATGACTGTCAGTCCATATCGGAAGAAAGTGAGAGTGACTTTGAATACTATCCTTCTTACGAACTGAGTCAATTGTTTCGGGGCAATCCCCTAGTCAATACTGGAGATGAAGCTGGGCCTTCTGCACTGTCTAAGCCCCCAGCTTCATCCCTGGAGCCAATGCTCCCAGAAAGTGAAGTGCAAAGCATCAGATCAGATGAAATGGAATCATTGTGCATGGTTGAACTGTTTGAGCTTTCAGGGGAGGAAAATGATAGATTGGGGCAGACTGGTGATACACCCAAACAAGAAGAGTATTTTGAGTGCCCTTACAGTCTACTGCCAGTGTCCGAAAGCTCTCCATGCGAGCCAAATGTTGTGGACTCAGAAACTGTAACTCCTGGAGCTGAAAGTGCCCCAAGTTCTAGCCTCTCTACCCCCATGGAGACTCCCCTGACAAGTGAGGACAATGCTGAAAATGAGGCTCAGAGTGCAGAGACTATAACAGTTCCCCTAGAAAGACTGGTCGAGCTGTAAAGCCTGTGGTGCACCTCAGTTATGATTCACTTGGGAGGCCTGTGGACTTGCCTCTCAATGTTGTCCATAAAGGAGTGATGTGTCCCAGCTCATTGCCCAAACTGAGCATCAGTGCTAACTCCAAGTTACTTGTGTTGCCCTCTAAGTATGGTGCCCTTGCCCCATCCAGCCCCAAGGTAACTGATAGGGAAGGGCCCCCTCTCTTCAGGTTTCATGTACAAGAGGTAATAACTTGAGTTATGGTACAATGTGTATGTAATACTGTGTAAAGAGTGACGTACTGCAATGTTTCAGAAATGTGTTCTTGGTAAAATGATTTATTGACTGATGATTACATGTGCGAGCCTAATGCAAATGTATATGGTTGCAGTTGAAACTTATGGGGGTACTTGCTTGACGCGGACGTCAAGCTTTCCCAGGCCAGGAAGGGTGTAACCCCCGCAAATGGGGGTTCCTAAAAGACTTCCAGGAGCTTGCTTGAATGCTCCAAGCCTGAATGGTGTTTGGCATTTAAGCCATTTATCAGTGAGTGTTTTAGAACCTCTGGTACTGTCTTTAAGAGCTGTCTGCTTGCAGACATAATTAGTTTGTAGTGGGGACTGTGTGTTTCTTTGATTGAGTACCACTCAGCTGCTGCCAATTCACTTCATTTTTGCAGTCACTAGGAGTGCAAAGGGAACCTATCTGAAAGATGTAACTGTTTGCCAGAAATTATTTAGAGTAATAATGAAATTACAGTTTGTCTAACCTGCTTTCTTTGCAGTCAGAACTGTGTCTGCTAGTTCCCCATTCTAGTTTTGAACTGCTGAACTGGACCAATCAGTGTGGGGTAAGCTAGCTCTAAAATGGTGCCTTGGACGAATCAGAACTTGGACTCATAATCTGAGCCAGCCACAAGAGGATTGCATGGGCAGTGACTCTGGGAGATGTAGTTTAGACTTCAGTGCCTTTTTGGACCAACAGCAGCAGTCTATTGTGAGTGACAGCCAATCCAGTCAAGAACTGGGAGGAACTCAAAGGAAGTGCTCGGTTTTGTCGGTTGGAGTTTCAGTTGAGCTTTGGCAGTGAAGAAGGAAGGAGCCCTGTGCTTTTCAGTGTGCAGTTTTAGTCTAAAAACGGTGTAAGGCCCAGAGTTCCGGTCTGCAGCTTGTGTAACAGCTTGTTAGGACTGAATCCGTCCTGTGAAAAGAATCAAAGGATCTCTGAAGAGTAGAAACCAGGCTCACCCTGTAGAAGACTGGAGGAATTGCTGAAAATTACACTCGGTCTGTCGGGAACTGAATCTGCTGTGTGTTCTCCCGGTATTGTGCAGTAATTGCGATCGGGATACAGATGCAGCCTGCCTGGTATAGTGTTCTTTTATATGGATGTGTGAAGAGGTTTGTGTACCTCAAGTGAGCCCTGCTGACATTGAAGGACCCTATCTTATTTGGAGGTCGTGAGTACTAATTCAGGGTCGCCTGTTGAATTGCCACATTAAATCCAAATGGAATTACTGTACTGCTGACTGTTTAATTCTCCTTTTCTCTGTGTGAAAGGGCCCCTACCAGCTGCCACGGTTTGGACTAGCTACTAGGGCTTGGGTACCCAGGGACAGTAACTGATAGGGATAGGCCTGTGCACAGAGCCATAGGTAGATTATTAGAGTGATAAGCTAATTAACCTGATTTCCCCCTGTCCTTGTTATATCCCCCTAAATAAATCAGAGCTGCTTGTTTCAGCAAAGTTATACTGCCTGAGGTATTTGTCTATGTTAAAGTACTGTACTGTGATTGTTGCACTGTATCTCATTTCACAGGAGGGTCCCAGTGCGGAACCAGACCTGGGGGTAAGTGTATACTGTGAAGGTAATTCTGATATATTTGTGGGCCACTAGTGGGAAGAAAGGGGGGTTGCAGTGTCCCAGAGGGCTGTGACCAAGTTAGTTTAACTATTGCAAACCCTGACCTCTGGGTGGAGGCACCCGCCATTGGATCCAGGCCCCTCAACCTGTTAGTGGCAAATCAGGCAGGGGTAGTAGCCCCTGGGATAGCGCCATCTAGGGGTTACATATTTATTTATTTATTTATTTTACTTACTATGCTTTTGTAACTTCCGGTGGCAATTCCCAATCAACTCCTTCCCCCCTCCCCAAGGGACCCAGGATCTCCCATACACAGTGCCCCTGGATTACCCACGGGCAGAGCCTCTGAGCCTCCCCGTGACCCCACTGGTGCTTGGTAACAGATGTGCCGACCGAGATCCGCCACGTTGGGGGGCTCCCATTGGGCACACTGGAGGCAACCCTTTTTTCTGGTGTTTTTTTTTCCTTGGGGGCGTCAATCGGATGTTGTGACGCAACCGCACTATGTGGCAGATATGCACTCCTTCCCCAGGAACAGCGTTCACTGGTGCTCTGGTAACAGCACATTCCATGATCACCCGGGAGCACTGGACCGGAGTCACTCTCCCCCCTCGAAGGTGGAGAGCGTGCTATGGCCACTCAATCCACCCCCACCCCTGGTCACCCGCCTCACAGCTGTAATTCTTTTGGCTGTGCCGGCAGCACGGCCATATTTATATTTTTTGAAAAGTCATTCCATAGGGAGTGTAACTGGGGAGATGCTGTAGCACTAGTGGTGCCAGCCAGCACTGAAGGGTGAGCTACTCAGAGGCCCTGGCTCTGCTAGAGAGGGGGATGGTGGGCAGGTGTGGTAATCAATGGTGACGATATTCTGGAAGGTCAGCTGTTACGCTAAGTACATAACTTTCATATCTTCAAGGAATCAATCTTTACAGGTCTGGCGAGACCGGAGACTGGTCAGGGGCAAGTGGGGGCTCCTGTGGCACAGAAGCAAGAGGGTTCCCTGACAGTTCCTGCCTGACCCTGCAGGATAAGAAATGAACCCCCTGGAAGTACGAGTTAAGTGCCTTATGCCAGGCCCAAGGTGCCAGTCTGAAGAGGTGAAGCCATGCCATCCGCCTGATGTAGACTGCAGTTCCTACTAACCTGAAGGTCACCTTGCTGGCATTGTACTATGTCCTTGGCTGGTGCTGGGCTACCTCCAGGACCCAAGCAGAAAGGTCAATGGCCTACCTGACTTGCTCTGTGGCAGTGTAGCTAAGAGATGGCTGAGCTGCAAACACAGGAGAGGGTTGGAGGCTGCCATATGTGCTTGGTGTGCATAAATACACATGAGGGCATGTGCTGAGGTGAAATCTTCTTGCCAAGGGCATCCGTCTGAGCAGAATCTGCTTCTGGAGGTCGGTCACACGTGTGGTGTCAAGGCCCTGATGGGGTCTGCAGTATCTCACCTGCAGACCCTGTGGGTGTGTGATACCACATGAGCAGGTCCTTGCGGATGGCCATGCAGGAGAAGTAGCACCATCTCACTGCCCTGGATGACTCCTCGAAAGTTGTAAGCCATGGAAGAATGACAACTGAGCCAACTTTGGAAACTCCAAGTAGTCCCTATGGCAGGGCTGCTGGATCGCAGCTTGTAAATACATCTCCATCAAGAATCTCTGGTACAGTGTGTGCTCAGCAGTCAAAGGCAGATGAACAGATGAGACACTGTCCTCTGAGGAGGATGTCGCCGGAGACAAGGTGCCGACTCCAAGGACTGCTGGTGTCAGAGAGAAAGGCCCAACCTGGCCTATATCAAGCTCCCTGTGAAAAATCTCCAAGGCACCAGTGAATTCCCTGTGCTGGTCCTATGATAGTGGCCCCTCAGGGCCTATGAACAAGGCAACATTTCAAGGAAGCGGTGAGGCCCTGCTAAAGAGGGATGAGACTCCTGGTCTCGAAGGCCTCAACTTGGGCTGCAGAACTGTATAGGGGGCCTTGCTCAAGGGGAGGGTTACAAGAATTACCTGAAGGGTGTCCTCCTGCATACGAGGAGCGACCCGATCAGTGCCCATTGAGGGGGGGGAGAGACAGTTAGGTGAGGAGAGCAGAGTCATATTGACCCCTTAGGGTGGCCCCTGTCCTCACCAGACGGTGTTGTCCAGAGGCTCTGAAGAGAATACTGCCTCTGGGCTGCCAATCGACACCGAGTTGGTGCATTCCGGAATCCGGCACCAGGATCTGGGTCAACGACAGCCTCAGAGATGTGATAAATCAGATCGCCATGGTAGACACCAACCTCGGTACCGTGCTCACGATCGACTCGATGTACTCAGGGTAGATAGACTGCGGAGGGTTCTCAGTCAGGTGCCCAGAAGGAGACAGCTTTCTCACACAGCCAACCACTAGGGCCTCCAACATCTTAGCACAGTGATGTTGAGGAGGAACTTGTGCTTCCATGGAACCAGAGGTCCCAGAAAGAGACCCAGGGGAACGACTTTAAGACCTGACCTTGGATGCACCCGTGCGATGCCTTCCTCCATAGGTGGAGATCGGATGACCCAACCTCAATGTGTGGTTCCTAGGGTGTGGAAGGTCCATTGTGACGCAGGTATCGCATGCATCCATGTTGTACTCTGGTCCAAGACAGGCCACACTGGACTGATGCTGGTCTGGAGCAGCCATGGGTTTTCCACAGGGGCAACAACACATTATGGGAGGCTGTCGGACTTTTTTCTGTAGCTCTGCCCCTTTCTTGTCGGACTTCAGCATTGCTGAAAAATAACAGAAGCGGCATCGCAAAACTTAGAAAAAGAGTAGTGATGCAACAGCAAAAGCAGCAACGAGTCAAGCTGAGGTGCTGCACTCCCACAGTGTGCACCCGATGGCAGGAAGAACAGAACTGAGGTGAATGAGGGAGCTGGGAACGGTTATTGGCTGGCGTGCAGCATCACTTGGGGATGCACAGGTGCCACGCTCAGTAACTGTGGCCATCTGCCTCTGAGAAGCATGGGGTCCTAAGTGCCTCTAGCCCCAGATCCCTAAGTGGGACTCAACAGTGAAGATTATTTTGTGGAAGATTACAAATCACCGGTCATAACAACCACAGGCAAATAGATCCTCCTTCAACAAGAAAGTAAACTAACTTCCTAAACCACCATTAGCTCCTCCAGCTAGAACATGAAAAAAATACCCTAAACCACTATGGGCAAATATGTCCTTCAGCAAGAAAATAAATAACTACCCTAAACAAACTGTGGGCAAATATGTCCTCCCACAAGAAAATAAACCAACTACCTTAAACCACTGCAGGCAATATCTCCTCCCACAACAAATGCATTACATTACAGTGCCTGCTACCGACATGCCATGAATGGCTGCACGTCACAGACAGTAGGACAGCCAGGGCCCGCACGATGGTTGAGCCGGTGGCTTGAGCCGATGATGCAGCCTAAGACGTATCATCACAGAGATACAGCGGAGATGTGGACCAGGAGGGAGATCTGGAGTGTTTGCGATGACGCTCTACCAACAAAGCCTTTTTTGACTCGTCCTTTGACTAATGGGCGTTTTTCCAGCAACTGCAACAGAATGGCCACCAGACAAGGAGACATGTGGGATTCCCCAGTGTGAAGGTTAGCGGGTGAGTCAGCTGCACAAACTTTGGTTAAAGGTATAGAACGGACGCTTCAATATTTATTTTCCAAAATAAAATAATACGCAGAAAGGAAATGGGTGATTAGCCCTTCAGTTCTGCAAAAAGTGTACAATTTCCTCTGTGCACAATTTCCAGGTTTTGTTCCAGACAAATAAATTCCTAGCACATGAAAACTTGGCATGTACTATTAGATGCTTCCTCCATGACAGTCAGGTCTCCACTGACTGACTCATCTGTTTTGTATCTCAGGAGGTAGGCTTCTATACCTGCCTATTGATGATGTCAGCATCATGTGAGCTGTCTTACTCACAATCCTCTGAGTAAACACAGACAGGCTGACTCATCTGACATGAGATCATGATATTTCTTTAGAAAAATAGGGAATACTGTAGCATGTTTACAAACCTAGATTATTACAGCATCTCTCATTTTCCTCAAAATCAGTGTTACCCTCTAAAGTGGCACAAGCCCCTCTTATTTAAATGA
Organism: Neoceratodus forsteri; assembly: GCA_016271365.2. NCBI lineage: Eukaryota > Metazoa > Chordata > Ceratodontiformes > Ceratodontidae > Neoceratodus > Neoceratodus forsteri. The sequence continues at coordinate 81,719,076 of JADMNL010000034.1, forward strand.
CATTACATTTTATGGTAACAGTATTAAAGAACTGGCTTTTCATCCGACCGAGCGGTTGGCTCTTCAGCTTGGCTACAGCTACAGTATCTCTGTAGCTAGCTGCCCCTTTTATCTTCATTTCCCACCAACTCAGAAGAGAGAATAAAACATAAAAAAAAAAAAAAAAAATGTGTTGGTCCTTCATTCATCAGATAGGGCCTCCCCATCACACCCAGTAGTAGACCCAGTGGAGCAAGTCAGGGGACTCTGGGGAAGACACCGAAGCTGGCCGCTTGGCATTCTCCATTTTCTGCAGGAAATTATGCAAAGACTTCTGTCGACATCTTCGCGTGACCTAGGTGAAGCCTTGACAAATGAAAGTTCTTCACATCATGAGGGAGGCAGTATAGCGCAGTGGTCTAAGGCTCTGAGCTGCAAATCTGGTGACATCCAGCAGACCAGACCTGGGTTTGAATCCCACAGCTTCCACTTGCATACTGTGTGACCCTGAGCAAGTCACTTAACCTCCTTGTGTTCCCAGGTCGCTCCTGTAAAAAAGCTTTCAGCTTAGTGTGCTATACCTGGTTAAACAACTAAAAATAATAAATAAATAAATAATCATGTGAAAGGCCTAGGCAGCAAACACAAAGTGTGTGAAATTTGTCTCTAAACACCCTCATGCCGTACTGACAAAAGCAAAAAACAGCGTTGTCTTCGGGGACGCGATGACAGCATGCAATAATGTTTAGAAAGTAAAATAAAATGGAAATAATATCAACCAAAATCAAAGTAGGTTTTTTCCATGATTCAACCCATGGTTGACAGTGGGAGAGAACACTGAGAAGGTATGGGGTTGCCCATGTTATATAGGTGCCACCAGTGTATGTCAGTGTGGGATGACCCAGCTAGGGGCTTCCAAGTAGTCCTAACACCGACAGCTTGGGTTATGAAGGTGTGGGTCTATGGAGGGAGTTGTCCTCAAAGAAGACATTGTAAAATACAAAAAAAAAAACAACCAACAAAAAAAAACAAAGATTACTAGCTACTATGGGCTGCCTCTCAGCTGCTAGAGAACAAAAGGCAGACACTCTGTAAATGATGTTCAAGTGCTTGCAGTGTGTGCAAAGAAGAGAAAAAAAGGGACAGAAGTAAGAAGGACTAAACTTGTCAAAGGATTCATCTTAACATAATATCTGCATTTCTACGTATACAGCATATTTCATATACACTGCATCCCATGGTACTTTTCATCTCCAGAACCTCTGGTTGTAAAGCAACAGCGCAAACCCTACCCCAAAGTTCTGCACTGCAGTGTCAGCAGCTTTTGGACAGGAGCCAAAGTGCCCTGTGTGAGACATGAACTAACAAACCCTCTCAGATATCACCAGAAGTATTATAAAAGGTGGTGCCATTTCGCTATAATCTCAAACTTCACAACGCTAGTCGAGGCTAGAGCATCAGATAAAAAATTCCAAGCAGATGAGATTAGCAACTACCCATGCCTCTGGGGAAATGGTCTGAGATGTGTCCAGGAACAGGGCACATTATATCCCTGCACCGAACACATGCTGCAGGTCAATGAGACCACACTAGTGGTGAGGAGCACTTCAGCCATCTCCTCCTCCTCCCAGCATAAGTCTCTGCAGGGATTTTATGAGCACAAACTGAAGGTGGACTACAATCCCTGCCTGCAAAGAACGGGGCCACAAAGCTCTCTTTCCTTTGTGCCTTGATTTGCAGTTGCTGGTATTTATGTAAACTTGGACAGCCGTTTCACAAATGTTCGCAGCACTAACTGAACCGAACTACAGTACACCAAAACAATCTGCATCAAATCCCCCCACCCCAGGTCTGAGCAGACCTGTCCTACATCCCAAAAGCTCTGCACCAAATAGACCCCTTTCCTGATAAGCTATTCCCAGCTATACTCCAAAAGCTGTTAACCAAATTCCTCTGCACACCCCCCCCCCCAGTTTGTAGCACAGCACTTCCAAATTACACTTTAAATGTACTGTACCAAATCACAGATGGAAATGGGTGGAATTAGAACCTATCAGCACAACCCAAAGCTGTTCTCGGCACAGTCAGGCAGAACTTCAGCTGGCTAGGGCAGCTGAGTTACAGAGCTGATTGTTTTGTTTTCTTTTGTTGTTAAGGAAGGAAACAACAGCACTGCTGGAATAAATAAAAGCCAGATGGGACACAGAAAACCTTTAGAGCGACACATTCACTGGGAACAGAGACAGGAGGGTAAATTCAGTTTGCAGATTTTCAGGATCCCTCATAGCCCAAATCGCCACTGGCATTTCAATAAGTATACTAGCTGGGCCAGTAGAGTATCTGTAGAGACAGTGGACCCCCCTCCCCCCCATTTCTGGCCACGCTAGCTAGTGGTTGCAAAACCTAAAATTTGACATTTGCCTACCTCCACTGCCATGCTGATATTTAGCAGCCAGTGTCACTTTTGTCAGCTCCACACAGTATGTACTCTGAACAGTTTATCCCAATAACCAACTCATTACCTCCAACAGCGCTGTATGAAGTCCAAACCATCTAACATACTAAAATGCCAGCAGAATAGGCCTAATGGTCTTTCGAGTCTGCTCGATTGGTCAGCCCCCCACCCTGGGTGCTGACCTTGCTGCCCCCCTCACCTCCTCTGGCTTCTCCTTCCCAGTTCCAGATATTCTTGCTGCATTGGATTTTGCTTCCAGAACCCTTCCCTGTACCTGTCCCAGCCCTCTTGAACCCCTCCACTGCCTCTGCCTCCACCAGCTCCGTGAGGCAGTGCATTCCATGGCTCCACCACCCTCTCAGTGAAGTAGCACCCTCCTTTCTCCCCTGAATCTTCCCCTCCAGCTTCCACCCATGCCCTCTAGTGGCCCTCCTCCTTCCTTTGAAGCACCCTGACTGTTCCTCCCCTATTTACCCTCTTCATGTACTTGAAGACCTCTATCATGCCCCCGTCCCTTCTCTTCCAATGTGTACATATTTAGCTCTTCGAGCCTCCTCATAGGTCCTGTCCCCAAGCCCCAAATCATTTTGGTTGGCTCTCCTCTGGACCCCTCCAGGAGGTTAATGTCCCTCTTAAGGTGGCTCCAAACTGCACGCAGTACTCAAGGTGTGGCCTCACCAAGCAGTTATACAGAGGGAGTATCACTTCCTCCCTTCTGGAGGTGATCCCCTAGCGATGCATCCCAGCATCCTGTTGGTCTTGGCTGCTGCCTCCTACAAGTCTCCGAGTTGTTCATTTGACATCCACCACCACCCCAGGTCCCTCTCAGCCATCGAGACTTGTAGCATTTCCACCCCAGGGTGTACGCTTGGCCCGGGTTTCTGCCCCCAGGTGGAGTACTCTTGCATTTCCTGTATTGAACCTCAGCTTCCACTTTCTAGACCATCTTTCCAGAGCCTCCAGGTCCCCTGTGAGCTCCCTCCTCCCCATCCACCACCGCCTCAATTTTGAGTCATCCGCAAAGAGACTCATCTCACTCCTGATACCGTTTACCTGACACAAAATAGCTGCCCAGGAGGTAATGAGTTAAGGAATTCCATTCCTCACTTTTGTTGAGGATGAACAAGGCCCGTGTTTGGGCTGCTCACTAATTTCCTTTTTACCTTAAGTTGTTCCTTAAAAACTACGGTAGTAACTATATTGTAACCCAGCCCTCTCTGAGAGCAATGAACCTTCTGTTATTTGTCTCTGTGTACTGGTACTTGTCTTGCTTGAGTGATGTGGAACCTCTGTAAAAGAGCACCTTACTCAAAGGTTGTTTCCGATGACTGCAATAAATAAATAAATACTGCGAATTCCCATGGTTCTGCTCAGCCGAACTTGCTTCACTCTAATCCGTGCTGATACGTATCCAATAGAAGTCAATGTGGCACACCACAGTCCACAAAAATTCACACGGTCATTTTATTCAAATGCCCAAAGGGTATTTAAGAGACACACTAAATCAGATACCTTGACCCCACCCCCAAAAAGGAAGGAGGGGGGAGAAGGGGAGGGGGAAGGAAGAGGAAGATGACGATGAAAAACAGGAGGAGGAGAAGCTTGCCTTAGAAAGAGCCCAACAATTAAGCTGAAGTATTCTGATGAAGAAAGCGTACTCACAGTGCTAAAAAATAAATACCTTTTTTAGACACTTTTTTTATCCTCCAGTGTCAGTGACTGCCATCACTATTGATGCCTGTTCCACTCTGTAACTGGTGGGCAGGGGGTATTGTGAATACCACCCGGCCCGTGCCCTCTTGATTCTTCAGCCAATCACAGCACAGCTTTTTGGTGCCGGACATAATGACAAAGTCGGCACTCGTAGCAACAAAAGATGTTCACAGAATGTATATGCCAAAAAGGTTAAATGCAGAAGAAAAAAGGCACGAAGGGAACTGGCTCCCAGTTAAACCAGTGGGGGTATTTAAACGCCACAAATGTAATATTTGCAGCTACTGTAATCCTGGCAAATATTTCATTCATCCTGGCTACCAAGATCTGAGGTTTGACACAAGGGAGTTCATCTCATGTAACACATCTTTTGTTGTCTACATTCTCTGGTGCCTATGCAATATTCTGTATATTGGGAGAACCGCAAGAGCACTCAAAACGAGAGTGCAAGAACATGTGAGAAATATTTGAAATGTTAGAACTGACACACCAGTAGGTCTGCACTTTGCCACAGCACATTCTTCAAATCCTAGTGGTTTGAAATTTATGGGCATTGATTGGAGTCCACCACCAAAATATGGAGGAGATAGGGTGACTAATTTGTTACAGAAGGAAAGTGAATGGATTTTTAGGCTGAGAAGTGTGAAACCGGATGGTTTTAATGACCAATTGAATCTGAAGCCTTGTTTGAAAAAGAGATAATGTGTTATAATAAAGATATAAGAAAAATCTAATGTACTATTTGAAACAGCGTATTATGACTTCTAAATCACATTAACTTTTTTTATATTTTCTTCATTATCTTTTACCAGTAGAAACCTCTGCTTGTCATCTCTTATACTTCAAACCAGCTTTTTGTAGATCCCCACCACTTTGGTAATAACAGGATACAGACTGCAGGGGCAATCACTTTTTGCTGGGTCTGACTCTCTTTACTCTGGTAATGTTCTGTTGAAATTATCTACCAATATGTAAACTTGCACTGAATGCATGGCTGAAATGTATTGTAACTGCACTTATTAGGAAAATGAGATGGCATATGAATTTAAGCCGTACTAAACTGCAATTTGCTACACATACATTTATTTTTATATTTTTATTTCCTTGTTTTGTATTTACATGTTTCTGACTTGTTGGAACAGACGTGTGTATTAGAATGTCACTGATTCTGGGCCTTTAAATCAAACTAAGTTCTCTCGAAACCACGCCCCTGACGAAGGCTATCTTGCTGAAGCTCTGGGGTTAGATTGTCTGGATCGAGCACAATATATCTTCAGATTTTGGCATATATATTCTGTGAATGTCTTTTGTTGCTACAAGTGCTGACTTTGTGATTATGGACCTTTAGTTCTGGGGGGCTAGCTGCCCTTTTGTCAGCACTGGACTGTGATTTTTTTTTTGGTGTGGGAACCTGCTACAGCATAAGTGGTCAGGATGGGCTTGTACCACCAGCACTAGCCTGGAGGGCGGGGCTACACTACCAGATGCTGCCACCCTAGACAGCTGTATTTGTGTGGCAGATGTGACCAGGAGCCCGAAGAGAAGAAAAGGTGAAATGGGAAAAAAATGTATTAATAACAAAATGTCACAATGAAAAAGCAATTGCCACCCCCCACGAGAGACACACACACACTCCTGCCTGTTATATGACTGAAAATAACCACAGTAGCCACTTACTGCACAAAAAAGGGAAAGAAACTGGGAGGAGAGAAAGACAAGGTGGTCAAGGACAAACAGCATGTTCCTTTAAGTACTCTGTCAAAACAAATCATGCACGTCCACAATTTCCACTTCTGAAAGTCACAAATATAAGTCCTGATTCTCAGTGCTTCCGGAGCAGGGAATTTTTTTTACCTTGAGAACAGGCTTCTGCTCTAATGCTTTGTTGCAAAACACTTTTAAAGGCTGCTATTTTCATGGCCTTTCGCCAGACAGGCTAAAGCAGGTTCTGGCTGAAGTGTTGAAACTGGTAAGTGCCCAGTTTCGATTCATCAATAAAATGTTATTAGCTCCAGCTCATAACATTAACTTCAGGGAGCCAGTGCCCACAGTAGCGGCAAACTATATACAAGCTGTCTCTCGCCTTACGTTTCATGGTGAGTTTGAGGAGTAACAGGAAGAATGCAGCTCTGTCAAAAGCAATCCCTGTGGATCCCATAAAAACAGATTACTCATCAGTAACAGTAGTTCTAGGAGTGGTATATGATGTTCATCCGCACTTTCTGGCAATCGCCTTTCCCCTTTAAGACTGTCCGGAATGTCTTCAAGCTGGCTCCTTCCACCCACCCGGGCGGTAACTCCCTCGGCTCTGCCCCATGATGCCAGATCTTGCCCAATGGAAGCAGTTGTGTGCGCCAAAGCTAGGGGAGGTCGGGTGGGTTCATGTGGATGAACATCATATACCACTCCTAGAAAGTACAGTTACGTAAGAACTTACTATAACAGTAGATCTTTGAGAGAGGCTCTTGCAATAGGTAATTACATATAGGACTGAAGCCGGCAGGCATGAGGACCCTATGGAAAAATTTCTAGCTACCAGTCTCTGGCAGGGGATCGCCCCCCCATCAGGTGACCGATGTCAGTATAAAGGGGTGGTCCCTCACGCCTGCCTTCCAGTTCTTTCCTGCCAAAGGCCAAAAGGCAAGATGAGAGAGAAGAGGATATTTCCCTCCCTGGAAAAGGAGCTGAAAAAGCTAAGGGAGATGGAGGCCGGGAAGGCATTACCTACTGCAAGAGCCTCTCTCAAAGATCTATTGTTACAGTAAGTTCTTACGTAACTGTACTATCTTACTTCGAGAGGACTCTTGCAATAGGTAATTACATAAAGGACTGAATCCCAAGCAGTCTGGAACAAAGAAAGGCACTCGGGAGGAGGACAACTAACATGCCAATAGAACCTCCAGCCTTAAGGGTCTAAAAGAGAAGATCTTGAAGAACAGCCAACCCGAAGCCTGCTCTACGCCGAGAGGCAATGTCCAAACTGTAGTGTTTCGTAAAGGTATGGACCAAAGTCCAGGTCATGGCTGCGCAAATGTCTGCCGCTGACATATTCCTGAAACAAGCAGCAGAGACAGCAACTTCTCTGGTGGAGTGACCTCTGACTTGACCCGGCAGGGTCTTGTGGTACTTGTCATAACAAAAGGTGATACAATGAGCCAACCACTTTGAGAGGCATTGCTTGGAAACCGCACTGCCCTCTCTTTTGTGAGCAAAAGAGACAAAAAGTTGGTCAGATTTCCTGAGATCCTTAGTCCTAGTGGTACAGTATCTCAGTATCCTACGAACATCCAAAGTATGCAAGAGGAGCTCCCCTTGATTGGAGTGTTGCTTAAAGAAAGCGGGTAGCTCAATGGATTGATTCAGCGTAGATTCCATTACCACCTTAGGAAGAAACTTAGGGTTGGTGGGCAGAGCCACACGCTCCTTGTGAAAAATCAAATACGGGATTTTGCACATTAGGCCCTGAAGCTCAGAAATTCAACGAGCTGAAGTAATGGCCACTAGGAAGAGAGAGAGAAACTTCAAGTCTGCTGAAGCTGCCGGTTCAAAAGGAGGCAGAATAAGCTTCTTGAGGAAAAAGTTCAGATCCCAAGGGAAAGTAGGAACGTGGATTGGGGGAGGGTCTTAAATGGAGGACCCCCTCTAAGGAAAGTCTTAGAGACATCCAACTGCGCGAAAGTCCTGTCTCCAAAAGGGACATGGTAGGCCGAGATAGCTGCCATATGGACCTTCAAAGAGGAATGGTTGAGATCTAGGTCGAAGAGATGATGCATGTAGTCCAGGCTCTCTCAACAGGGCAAGAGAAAGGCTCGAAGTCCTTCGAAGAGGCCCAAATCGAAAAACGTTTCCACTTCATGGCATAGGTGGATCTAGTAGAAGGCTTTCTGGCCTCCACCAGAATATCTGCGACAAGCGGAGAAACCCCAAACCGGGCTTTAGCTACGTCTGCAGGAGCCATGCATGCAACTGAGGGGATTTGAGACCTGGATGAACAAGGGTCCCCTGATCCTGGGTCAGCAAGTGTTGTGACAGAGGAAGAGGAAGCGGAGGTTCCTGTGAAAACTGTTGCAGAAGAGAGAACCAAACTTGCCTGGGCCAGAATGGAGCAATGAGGATCATCCGGGCTCCTTCTGAACTGAGTTTGTGTAAGACCCTCAGAATTAAGGGAATTGAAGGGAAGGCATAGATGAATCTGTCCCTCCAGTCGAGAGACAGAGAATCCTGCCAGAAAATGCCTCGCCCTGGAGGGAGCGAGCAGAAGGCGGGAAGTTTTGCGTTTTGAGGAGACACGAACAGGTCTACCCAAGGGGTTCCCCAACGCAAGAAGATGTTGTCTACTACTCCTTGATCCAGTTCCCATTCGTGGGCTTTCACTGACGACCAACTGAGGTGGTCTGCCAGCATGTTTTCGACTCCCGGAACATGAACAGCCGTCAGGTGAAGGTGGTGTTGAACAGCCCAACTCCAAACTCTCATTGTTCCCTGCACAGAGGGTAGGAACAAGTTCCTCCCTGCTTGCTGATGTACCACACTATGCACATATTGTTCGTCTGGACTGTCAGATGGCCGGGAAGAACGCAAGAGTCTAGAGCCTGGAGAGTATATAAGACTGCTCTGAGCTTGAGTATATATATGTGAAGAGTCTGCTCGAGTCTGGACCAGGAGCCCTGAGTCCCGTGAGACCCTAGATGGGCTCCCCAGCCTTCTCCCAAAGCATATGTTGTCAGTGTTTGGGGGGTCGGGGGGGGTCGAAGCAAAAGAGGACTCCCCGGCAAAGGTTCTCTTGCACCATCCACCATTGCAAGTCCCGGACCATGGGATCAGAGACCAGAACCTCTTGGTTCAGGTTGGCCAATGTCTGGTCCCATTGAGACCAAAAGCGTCCACTGAGAGATTCTCATATGGAGTCGAGCACGCGGAACTGTTGGAATAGCAGCTACCATGAGCCCGAGAAGGCGAAGGAGTGACCTGGCTCTGACCCTTCTGTGATTGGACAACAGACTTGCTTGGGCTTGGATGGTGTCCACCCTGTCCGGAGGCAGAAAGGCCTTGCCGATGGTTGTGTCCAGGATCGCCCCGATGAACTGGAGTCTTTGGCAAGGGACCAGATGGGACTTGGCCTGGTTGATGGTGATACCCAGGCTGGTAAAAAAATACAGGTTAAGGGAAAGGGAGCGGAGAAGTTCCTCCCTGGACAGGCCCAGCAGGAGCCAGTCATCCAGGTACGGGAATACCTGCACTCCCTGAGTACGCAGGTGGGCCACTACCACTGAAAGACATTTGGTGAACACTTGTGGAGCCAAGGAAAGACCAAATGGGAGGGCCTTGAATTGGTAGTGGTCCCCCTGAAAAAAAAACAAAGAAATTTGTGGTGGGAAGGGCGGATGGGGATATGCAGGTAGGCATCCTGCATATCCAAAGCGCACAACCACTGTCCCTGCCGAAGAAGCAGCAGAAGGCTCTGCAGGGAGAGCATTCTGAAACGTTTGTACTCCACGAACATGTTCAGGGAGCTGAGGTCTAAAATGGACCTTACGGCTCCCATTTTCTTTGTAACTAGGAAGAAATGGGAATAGTAACCTGTTCCCCAAAGGTGGGGAGACAGGTTCCATCACGGCCTTCAAGAGAAGGGAGGACATTTCTTCTAGGACCAGAGGAAGATGTTCTGGGGAGTAAGATGACTTTTTTGGGGTGGGGGTTCTGGAGAAACTTAACTGAGTGTCCTGCTGCTATCAGTTGCACATCCAAGCATCTGATGTACTTCATTCCCAACCCGGTAGATGGAAGGAGAACCTCCCTCCTACTGGTTCCTCTGAGGGATCCAGAGGCTGTGGGAGAGGACAGGAATCAGGAGGTGTGGGGCAACGTTGTGGCTGAAGCTCCCACCGCTTTTTTTGGGCAGAGGGGGCTTGGCAGCCAGAAGGGCCAGATGTTTGTTGGCCCGCTTGCCCTGAGGTTTCGCTTTAGGCGCTGTCTCTGAGAGGGCCTGTATAGAGGGTCAACAGACTTGAATGCAGTGCCCTTCTCCTGCAGGTTGGTGATGATGTCCTTGACATCCCCACCGAACAGCACTGAATCTCTGAAGAGCACATCCCGAATAGCGGATTGCACTTCAGGGACCAATCCTGACACCTGGAGCCAGGCATGACGGCGAAAACCTACGGCGAAAGCCGAGCTCCGCCCCTGCTGCGTCCACTGAATTGTAAGTGGCACGGAGCATGTGCCAACTGGCCGAATGAGCAGACCAGACGAGATCAGCCACTTCCTGCTGGGTCTGAAACTCAGGAAGGGAGTCCAATTTGGATTCCACCTGACTCAGGATAGTCTTCTGGTAGTCCCCATATGTGCAACATAATTCAGGGCTCTAATCCCCAGTGTGGAAGAAGCGTACACCTTTTTTCCATACTGATCCAGAAGACGAGATTCCTTGTCTGGTGGAGACGAGCTAAGATGTTTAGGATTGACCGACCAGCCATGAGCGGCGCTAATCACAACCGAGTCGACTTTGGGGTGTGTACTAAAAGATTTCACACCCTCAGGAGCCTGGTATAGCCGATCCACCTTCCTTGGAAAGGAGGCCAACGTGGAAGGCTGTTTCCAACCAGTGGACACAAGGTCAGTGTAAGGCTCAATCCAGGGTGGAATCAGTGTCAGAGTAGTTTCGGGCAGATCCAAGTGGGCAGTGAGCTTCTTCCACTGTGGATCTGGCTCCAGAGATTGCCACTGGTGGACCTCTTGGATCTTTCTCAGTAACTCCAGAAAAGAAGGATCTTCCGGAGGAGAAGTCGGAGGAGTCCTTGGCCTGGGACAGTCTGGAGTACGTGGCTCGTCCATCAGGATCACAGCACCCCAATGAGTCTGATTCAGAGATCTCCGAAGAAGAGGAGGAAGACTCCTCCCGATGAGGGGGAGGAACGGACCCCTTGGGCAAACCTCGGGGGAAGCGTATCCTCCCCACCCCGGCACCTGAGGGTTCACCTCTGGTGTCGGGTTGGGGGGAGGGAGTCTCTACCTCCCTGGTGAGCTGAGCCTTGGCCTCAGCCCATCAGGCAGCCAGAGTCTCCTTCAAATCCACTGCTGGCTGGGGGGGGAGGTGAAGGAGGAGGGGGATAAGGATACTGAGGGTATCCATAGGGCGAGTGTCCATAACCAGACGACGGGAAGCCCAGCATTGGTTATTGGGGCATCGGGTATACCGGTGCCGGGTACTGCGGCGTAGGATACTGCAGTCCCAGGTAGGATGGCGCCGGATACCCGGGAGCCAGGGGTTCTGTCAGACCAGACGGCCCTGGAAGAGGCTAGCAGGCGGGCCAGGTACAGATGGCCCCGTGGGCGTCGGGCCCGGCATCAGGTAGGCTGGCATTGGAGCCGGTGTCCGAGGGTCTGGCGTCAGGGGATCCAGCCCTACGGGAGGGAGACCTGATGTCAGTATGCCTGCATCCTCTGTGTCGCTTGGGGATGGAGGACTAAAGTCCCCAGGGTCCAGCAAGGGAGACGCTAGAGCCTCGATTAGCAGCGGCAAGCGCTGCGGTGAGCCTGGGACGGCGGACTTGTCAAGGGTGTTCGGCGTAGGCTCTATCGCTGTGCTTTCGTTGGAGGGGCCGACGTCCGCCTTACCGGCGGGATCCAGGCGGGCATCGGAAGAGCCGGTGTCCGACTTATCGGATCCGGCACCCGACGAAGGCCACATATGAGAAGCGACCTTGGCGGGCATCCAAGGGACAGTGCGCCCCCCTGAATGGGCCAGCGTCTTGTCGTCCCTGTCCGAATGGACGTCGGTGGCACCGGCATCCGGCTTACCAGACCCGCTCGACCCGGAGGGCCGCGTGGCAGCAGCCTTGAAGGTGGGAGTCCCGGTCCCTCTCCTCCTTTTTACAGTGTCCCTCGGGCGAAGTGGAGGCCTGCCTAAGCTTCTTCAGCTCCTTCTCCATGGAGGCTATCTTCTTTAAAACGTGGGCCTCCAGAGACTGCTGCCTCCGTTTATGGGTGGCAGCACTGAATTGCTGGCAGTGCTGGCACTTCTCCACGGGGTGTTTCGGGCCTAGGCAGAAGAGGCACAGGGAATGACCGTCCTTATGCAGAAGCTGTGATCTGCACAAGTCGTACTTATTCTTATGTGAATCGGAGGGTGTAGGGCACGACACACACAGCGTTTTCTGAGGAAAAACTTGAAAAAACAATGAAAAAACTCGGTTAACAAGACCGAGAGCAGAAGAACTTAACTGCGAGGCACTTTCACAAGTTGACAGTGGGAAAGAACTGGAAGGCGGGCGTGGGGGACCACCCCTTTATACTGATGTCGGCCACCTGACATGGGGGCGGTCCCCCACCAGAGACTGCTAGCTAGAAATTTTTCTGTGGGGTCCTGACGCCTGCCGGCTTCAGTCCTATATGTAATTACCTACTGCAAGAGCCCTCTCGAAGTAAGATCTACTGTTACAGGTGAGTAACCTGTTTTTCTAGGGATGTGGATATAATGTTCTATCCACACTTTCTGGCAGACTCCTAGCAGTTCTCCAGGAGGAGGGAGGCAAGGTGCACAGCTCCTACTTCGGGAACAGACTGGAGAACTAAGGCCCCAAAACCAACATCTTGACATGACTCAAAGTCAGTGTGGTAATGGGAAATGAAGGTGTGTGCTGACCTCCAGGTAGCAGTCCTGCAGATTTCCTGGATAGGGACGCCCCTGGAAGCAGCTGACACAGCAGTATGATGGGTGGAATGAGCCCCAAGCCCTACGGGAGACTCCCCATCTGCCACTCTATAGCAGAGATCAATGCAGGAGACAATCCACCTGTCAATCGTCCGCTTGTCGGCAGGTCTGCCAGGTGCAACTTCAGCGTAGATGACAAACAGCTGGCAAACCTCTCCCCGAACTCCAGCCATACATTCCTTGTAGCACGTGAGCGCTCGCCTGAGGTTCAGAGTATGAAGCCTGTGCTTGATCTCCGAGGTGTGACTGGTGAAGTACACCAGAAGATTGATCACCTGGTTAAGGTGAAACTCAGACACAACAATCAGAAGGAACTTCAGGTTGGGGTGAAGGGCAACTTTGTCCCTGTGGAAGACAAGGTAAGGAGACTCCACTGAAAGCGCCTGGAGCTCGCTGATCATTCTGGCTGACGTGACAGCCACCAGGAAGGCAGTCTTCCATGACAGGTGAGACATATCACACCTGTGCATTTAAAATGGCTTGCCCATGAGCTTTGCCAGTACCAGGAACAAGTCCCAAGGTGGTGGTGGTGGTTCACACACTGCAGGCGAAATGTGGTCAAGGCCTTTAAAAAAGCACTAGATCACCCTCTCCTGCACCATCGACTGCTGAGCAGCACACGCCCGGTTAGTAGAGATGGCTGCCAGGTGCACCTTGCGGGTCATCGACTGAAGGCCCAACTGAGAGAGGGACCACAAACAGTCAAGGATGCTAGCCACTGAACAGGACAGAGGGTCCAACCCTTTGCCATGGCACCAAATGAAGAACCTCTTCAATCTGAAGGCATAGCACTTCCTGGTTGACTCCTTTTGAGAAGCCTCCACCACAGTGAGGACATCTTCAGAAAGACCCAAAGCCTGGAACTCTAGCCGCTCAGGAATCAAGCTTTCAGGTGCAGGGATTTAAGATTTGGATGGAGTACAGGGTTTTAAATAATTGATTAGCAATTTTTTTCTTGGCACTATACTAACTGTACAGAAAGTATTTATATAGATTTTCTAGAAGTGCTGTGTTTGTTAAACATAGTGAGGCAAGAGCTATGCATTTTCACAAAGATTTAGCACTTTCATGAGCAAAACACTAATCAATTTTTAGAGTTAAATAAATCCCTGGAGTACCTTCCCCTGATTGACTGAGAGCAGGTCCCAGGATCACCTGTGCCCTGTCCCTTCTGGCCTTGAGAAGCACCTTGTGGATCAAGGGAAGTGGAGGAAAGGCATAGAAGAGGCCTGGGGTCCAGGGCCTCGAGAAGGCATCCCCCTGCAGCGTTCCCTACTGAGAGGGACAGGCACAAAACAGCCTCAGCTTTGCGTTCTCCCTGGAGGTGAACAGGTCCACCTGAGGGGTGCCCCACTGGAAGAACAGACTATGTACTACCTCTGGGTGGAGAGATCACTTGTAGGACTCCTCACCCACATGGCTGAGAGCATCTGCCAGCTGGCTGAAGTTCCCTGCCACATGGATGGCTAGGAGATCAGCACCCAGGCTGTGCACAAGGGTCCAGATACAGAGAGCTTCCTTGCAAAAGTGACAGGGAGTGCGTCTCGCCCTGTTTGTTGAGGTAGTATATGGTTGTGGTGTTGTCCGTCTGGACCTGGACCACCTGACCCCAAATGTGAGGAGCAAAGGCAGTCAGCACCAGCTGAACTGCTCGTAACTCCAGCAGGTTATTGTGGCATCAGGACTCCGTGGGGGTCCAAAGCCCATGGACTCTGTGTTCCCCCAAGTGGGCACCCCAGCCCATGAGAGAGGCATCGGATGTCAGCATAACCATCAGCTCTGGGAGGACAAATGGGATCCCTTCCTGCAGATGTTCTGGGACTAACCACCACTGGAGAGCATCCCACATCCACTGGGTCACAGTGATCAGCTGGTCGAAGTGACCTGCACTGAGACCACTAGTTGGCCAGCTCCCACTGCAGAGAGCTCATTCTCCAGTGGGCTCAACAGACCACAATGGTGTAGGCTGCCATGTAACCCAGCAGGTGCAGGAAGTCCAGGCAGGGCACAATTACATAACCTGAAATGATCGGGCAAAGGAGGAGAAAGCCTCCACCCTGTCTGCCAGGAGCCGGGCTCTAGCTCTGCAAGAGTCGAGCTCTGCCTCGATGAAGTTGATCACCTGCTACGGCATGAGTTCTGACTTGGCCTCATTCACTAGGAGGACAAGGGAGACACAGGTCTGGAGAGCCAGGTCCCTGGACCGCTCCACCTCCTGCCTGGAGGGACCTGCTGTCAGCCAGTCGTCCAGGTAAGGGTAAACCCGGACTCCTTGGCACCTCCAGTAAGCTGCCACCACTGCAATGCACTTGGTGAAGACCCTGCAGGCCGAGATCAGGCCAAATCGCATGGCCTGGAACTCATAGAGGGCACCGTCTGCTAGGAACCAGAGGAATCTTCTGTGAGACGGATGGATTGGGATGTGAAAGAACGCGTCCTAAATATCCAGGGAGCAAAACCACATGTTTTGCTCTACAGATGGTATGATCTGAGAGACAGTAACCATCCTGAAGGTGCGTGACTTGAGAAACTTGTTTAGGTTGTGCAGATCTAGAATGGGGCACAAGCCCCCCTATCCGTTTTGGCACCAGGAAGTACCTGGAGATAAACCCTGGGTGTTCCGGAGGATCTGCAACAGGAACCACAACCTCCTTGTAGAGGAGATGGGCAATGTCATCCCGAAGAACCGACAGAATGTCTGCGGATACAAAGTCCTTCTGTGGGGCGCGTGCTCGGCAAGAAGGGTACTGCTCAAATTCCAGAGACAGACCCTGACTCACCACCTCAAGGACCCACCTGTCCATGGTGACAGCAGACCAGGTGGAAAGGAAGTGGTGTAGCCGGCCCCCCACGAGAGGACCCAGGAGAGGTGTGACGAGTATGAGGGAGGCACCCCTCATCCCATCACTGGGCAGGCTTGGAGGAGGAGGGCCTGGCTGAGAAGCCACCGGGGCCTTTCCCTCCAGGCTTACTGATGACCAAAGCCACCGACTTGTGCAGAGTTCACTAGACCTGAGCCAGCTGCCCAGCTTGGGGTTGGGCTGATTTGGTCGCAGGAGTGGAGGATGACAGAAAGGGCTTCTTTTTCTGCTGTTTGGAGCACTTGGGATCCCACTGAGAGGATGTCACTGAGTCCAAGGTGGCACTGGACTTTTCAATGCAGGTGAGGTGGCCCTCGACTCTGGGCCCAAGTCAGTGCCCAAGAAAGGGACATCCGTCAACTTGTGCTGGGTATCTGCTGTGAAGGTAGAGATCCGCAGCCAAGCCCTGTGGTGCATGACCACTGTGGCCGCCACAGAGCTGGCACAGGAGTTCCCAATGTTCATGGCTGTCTGGAGCCGCTGCTTTGTTACAGCCCAGCCCTGGTCCTGTCTGACCATGATCTGGAGGTCCATAGGTAGGTGAGGAAGAACCTCATCCAAAGTGCCCAACAGGGCATGGGAGAAGTGGGCCATGAGGAGGGCCAAGCTCACCTGGTGAAGGCCAAGTGAAAAGGCAGCATAGACATTTCTATCCTCATGGTCCAGCTTCTTGGGACTCTGTCAGGTTGCTTGTTGATGTCCCCCACATTGCCAGAGCACCAGAACACAAAATCAGCCACCAAGCCCTCAGCTGAGGGGTATTCTGTGAATCCCACAAGGGAGCCAGTAGGGACTACATACCTGTGGGCCATTCAGGCCAATTGTGCTGGACAGGAAGCGGGATGCTGCCAAAGCTCCAAGGCAGGACCAAGGATGGCCTCTGCCACCAGGAAGGCTTTGCCAGAGGAGTCTCCCCAGTCCAAGTTCTTGGTCAGGGGGTCATGGGCCCATTTCTGGATTGGTTCCATCTTAAGCCCCGTAGATTCCGAGTTCAGGCAGAGGAGGCCCATAAAGGCGGTAGGGCCTACATCCATCGAGAGACCCCCAACCGACTCCACGTCCACCAGACGGGAGTGTAAGAAGGGACCCTCTGAATCTGAGTAGTCATCGAAGAGGTGTCAACTGCCAGAATCTCCCTGTTGACCCTTCTATCCTACATGCTGGGCCACTGGAGATCTTAGGGCTCAGCTCCGGGCAGCATGGGCAGAGATTGCACGCCTCAAATTTCATATTCAAGAGGAAATACATTATAAGAACCACCCGCCATTTCCCCAGCATCCAACAGAAAAACCTCGACCGCAGAGGGTAGTTGGACCAGGAGATTGGCAGGTGGTTAGAGGGCAAATGGTGCCCCATCACTCTCTGCTCTCCAACATATTACCTCCAAAACCATATAAACACTACAAACAGGTATCTGCCTCTATCGCTGAAATCAAACAAAGAGGCAGAAGACACTGCAAGAGCAGAACACTGCAGCACAGGAGCTAGCACAACAAAACTCATCCAAATCAGGAACCAAACAAAAACAACAAAAATCTAAAAACCGCCGGTCAGTTGTGGAGACCAAGGAACACCTGACCAGGCTGGGTGACAAACTATCATCCATTTCGTCTGGCATCTCCTCTCTGAGATCCTGCCAGTCTGGGAGAGGGGGCAGATGGACGGAAGGTCAGAGAAGGGGAGATAGGGGAGCTAAACACGTGGCTCAAGGGCTGGTGCCAGGAAAAAGGACACAGATTTGTAGGGAACTGGCAACAGTTCTGGGAGCGAAAGTTCTTTAAATTTGATGGACTGCATCTGACTAAGGAGGGAGTCAGTGCATTGGGGCAGAAGTTTGACGTCTTTGCAGAATATTTAAACTAGCAAATGGGAGAGGGGTGCAGCACCCCATACGTCGAATGGGAAGAACACCCCTCCCCCCTCAGCTAGTGGTCAAACAGGGATTCAGCATGTTTGCAGTTCATTTGCATCACCAGGTAAGAAAAAAGGTTTGTCTCCCCATACGACGCACAGGGGTAATGCCAAACCTCACCCAACAACTAACACACCAAAATCTGGCCAATGGAAAATCATGTACACAATGCTCACAGCCTGGGAAATAAGATCCCAGACCTGCAGGCAATAATGTCAGAGGCTAAACTGGACATAGTAGCAATTAGTGAGACGTGGTTTACCAGTAACCACACTTGGGAGGCTTCAGTACCTGGCTATGTATTGTTCAGAAGAGACCGAGGTGCAAAGGGGGAGGAGGGCCCTGTATGTCAATGAAAATATCAAAGCTACAGAAATTCAGAATACACATAAGGAGCCAGAAGAACTGTGGGTCACCCGAAACAGGAAATGGGACAGCCATAAGAACTGGGGTTGTCTACAGGCCCTCAGACCAGGGGAGGACATAGACACATTACTGTTAGAAGATATACAAAACATGACAGCTAAAGGGGAGGTTCTGATAATGGGAGACTTCAACATGCCAGATACAGATTGGTCAGTACCAGCAGGAACATCTGCCAGAACTAGACACATAATGGATTCCCTGCAGGAGGGCCTCAAACAACTGGTACAACAACCCACAAGAGACAGGGCTATCCTAGATCTAGTACTGACTAACAGGGAAGGGATCACAGATCTCCAGGTAGAAGGTCACCTGAAATAGTGACCATCACGTGGTATGGTTCAATTTGGCTACTACATCTAAATCATCCCATTCCAAGGCAAAAATATGGGACTTCAGAGGAGCTGACTTTGATAAGATGGCCAACAGAGTTAAGCTAGCCCTGGCAAAAGAAACACAGGTGAGGGGGTACAGGCAAAGTGGGCAAGCATTAAGGATGCAATACTTGAAGCAACATCCCATTGTGTTAGACAGAAAAGGAAGTGCAAAGAAGAAGGAAACCACTTTGGTTCTCAAATACAGTAGCAGAAAAGGTCAGAGCCAAAAGGCTGGCCTTCAGGAAATATAAGGGAACACAGGATGAAGATAGGAGGCATACCAAACTGCCCTAAGGGAAGCAGGAAAGGCAGTAAGGCAGGCAAAGTCCCAAACTGAGGAAACACTAGCACGAACAGTAAAAGAAGGTGACAAGACTTTCTATAGATACATTAGTGAAAGGAAAAGTCCAGAGGGGGTATTGCTAAGCTTAATGGAAAAAGGGAGCATGTGAGGAGGAGGACCTGTAAAGGCATCTATCCTAAATAGATACTTTGCTCAGTATTTACTGAAGAGAAGGTAGGGCAGGCCCACAGCTCAGCACCACGGACACAGGGGAGGGAGGTGAGCACTACTCCCTCTCACAAAAGAAAGGGTCCTACAAGCTTGCTAAGCTTCAGGTGGATAAGGCAATGGGACCTGATGGCATACATCCCAGGGTACTTAAGGAGCTAAAGGTGGAATTAGCAGAGCCATTAGCAGAACTGTTTAGTGAGTCTCTGAGCACAGAGAGGTCCCAGAAGACTGGAGAAGGGTTTATGTGATCCTGCTCCACAAGAGTGGTAGCAGGGAGGAGGCAGGGAACTACAGACCAGTCAGTCTTACCTCAGTAGTGGGCAAGATTATGGAGGCACTCTTAAGGAAAGGATAGTGCAACACCTGGAACCATAGGGGCACAGGATCCAAGACAGCATGGGTTTACAAAGGAAGGTCCTGTCAAACTAATCTCATAGATTTCTTTGACTGGGTAACCAGAGTGGTGGACCAAGGGGAGCAGTTGATGTCGCCACCTTGACTTCAGCAAAGTTTTGACACTGTTCCACATAGAAGATTGATAAATAAGCTGGGTAGGCTCGGGATGGGTCAGAAGTTGGTCAACTGGGTGGCAAACTGGTTGACGGGCAGAAAACAGAGTGTGGTGGTAAATGGTATACAGTCAGAAGAGATGCAAGTCACAAGTGGGGTACCTCAGGGATCAGTCCTGGGGCCAGTCCTCTTCAACATCTTCATTAGTGACCCTGCAGGTGGACTAGAGGGTACGGCCTGTCTGTCTGCAGATTACACCAAGATCTGCAACAGAGTAGATGATCCAGATGGGGTGGGCAGAATGAGAAGAGATCTGGATAAACTAGCAAAATGGTCAGAAGAGTGGCAACTGGGATTTAATGCAAAGAAGTGCAAGATCATGCACATAGGGAAGAGAAACCCTGAAGCCACCTATAGGCTGGGAAGGGAGTTGCTAGCAGTCACAAAGGAAGAAAGAGACTTGGGCATCATCATCACTGATGACCTGAAATCATCCAAGCAGACCTCTAAAGCAGTACGTAAGGCTAGGGGGGGTGTTAGGGTGTATTAGTAGGGGTATCACAAGTCGTAAGAGGGAGGTTATAATCTCTCTTTACAAGACAATGGTTAGGCCCCATCTGGAGTACTGAATGCAGTATTGGAGGCCACATCTTCACAAGGACATTAACCAAATTGAGGCAGTCCAGAAAAGGGCAACCAAAATGGTGCAGGGACTGCATCAGAAGACATATTAGGATAGATTAACAGAGCTCAATATGTATACCCTTGAGCAAAGGAGGGAGAGAGGTGATATGATCGAGGCATTCAAACACCTCAAGGGCATTAACAAGGTGAAAGAGTCTAACACGTTTAAATATAAGAAAAATAGCAGCACAAGAGGACACAGCATGAGATTGGGGGGGCGATTAAGGGGGAATGTGAGGAAATTCTTTTTCACAGAAAGGGTGGTGGATGCATGGAATGGACTACCTCAAGAAGTGATGGCTATGAATACAGTGCAGGGCTTCAAACAGGCATGGGATAGGCATAAGGGAACAATACAAATGAGTATGAATAGATAGGCCACTGACAGAGCAAAGGCCGATGGCACATTTATAAGGTAGAAAAAGAAAAGGGCAGACTGGATGGGCCTTGCGGTCCTTATCTGCCATCAACTTCTATGTTTCTGTTCGCAGATGGTCAGGAGTGACGGTGACCGATAGCTGATGGGGGGAAGTCCCAAGGCCAGCCAAGACTTTTTAGGAGGTGGCTCCATGGGAATCGGTGGAGACATCAGGGTCAGCCGAGTCGTTACTGACTTGGTCGGCTCCTGAGGTGGAGAGGGCATTGCCCGTTGAGGCGACAGGCGATGGCCAGAGCAGAGGCTGGGGCCAACTTCATAATGGAGAACACTAGCTGTCACCACATAAGATCCTCGTAGCATCGATGCAACTTGCGCCAAAGCCTCTCCTCACCTGAGAAGGAGGACGAAGAACAACGGTGGTGCTGCTACCCAGAGCATCGGGAGCAGGATCCCCGATGTGGGCGGGAACTGCTTGCCCCTGAGAGTATGACCGAGACCTCAACCGCGACTGTCGGGGGGGGGACCTGTGGTGGGGCTCGGAGGGTGTCAGCGAAAGCCAAGGCACCACCAGGTCTTGGTCGATGACCAAAGATGGCGGGTCAGCAGACTGATCTGTCCCTCCAACAGTCAGAGTCAGGACCGGAGTCCTGGATAAAGAAGTGTCGCCCCTCCTCAGTCGACAACTGGTTGACTGACTAGAGAAAAATATCAGGCGGAAGATCGACCAGCATCTTGCCTGACAGGGTTACTGTGAAGCCGGCAGCCTGGGCCGAAGATTCTACCAAAGTCGGATCTGGAGAAACGTGGGAATCAAAAGCCCTCAACCGAGACCTTTCCCGATCCCACGATCGATGACCAGGCCACTTTTTAGTCTTTTTTCAACTTGGATTTGTGCCCTGAAGAAGGGCCCTGACCGAGAATCAGTAAAGCCTGGCACAATTCCTTGAATGCCCCCATGAAGGAGGCGCCCAGCAAAAGAGGAACGAAGTCAGAAGCCGAGGAGGTGTGAGTTATGGCCTGGGCCGCCGCCTCCTTAAACGCTGCTAGCTGTTAGGTGGACCCTCAGCTGTGGAGACCACCCAACGGGCATCTTTTGACTTGACCAGTGGGTTCCATTCGTTCAGATGCCCTAGAGTAAGTCGGATGTGACAGTCTTCAAGAATGGAAGGGTGGAAGGTGCGACAAATATCGCAGGCCTGAGGACTGTGCTCGTGTCCCAGGCAGTGGAGTGCTGATCCATTCAGGACATCTTCTGCCCGCAAAGGCACCGACGGAACCCCGGAGCGGACTTGTCGTTGCCCATCATGGTCGCGATCAAAGATCGAGCCTGAAGACAAACGTTTTTATTAGAGTTTGGGAAGTAAATCTGTAACTTTAGTAGCAAAGGGCCTACTCAGCACGAGAGCGATAAGGAGGGAACCTGCTTCTTTCAGCAGAAAGGAAAACCTGGAGTCATGGGGTGGAGCCAAGGGAGTTACCAACTAGGTGGGTGGAAGGAGCCAGCTTGAAGACATTCAGGCCAGTCTTAAAGGGAAAGGCGACTGCCAGAAAGTGTGGCTAGAACATTATATCCTTGTCGCTAGAACAAAAGTGTTTCTACCAATTTTTTTTCAGATTATGGTCAGTAATACAGACAGTAGGGAGCTGATGCAGATTGGACTCAGCTAAGCACATGAAACACTAACTGTAATGTGAAAGAAATAACATGACATAACTGGGAACTGAAGCCATGATTCCAGAATTACGAATACCGCCCTGACTCTCGTCCAGCTGAGCCATCAGACTAACAGACTACTAGCCTAAGCTTCCAAGCCAGTTGCCCTGCTAGCCCAGCTGGTGTAGCACCAGGACCGTATTTCAGGGTTTTGGGTTCAATGCCCAGTTCACTAACATTCCTTTTTTCTCAGTATTTATTATCTTACCAGTGAAAAACCACTGAGCAAATCTCAATTTCAAGGATGCCCTGGAGAAGGAAATTACCATATACTCGAGTATAAGTTACGCCGCTTTCTCTTGTGAATTTTACTACATTTATAGCTATGCCTTGTTTATAGGTTGACCCCTGTAATAAGTGCTCCCCAACACCTCTCTAGCACAGCTCCACCAGTGTACCGTCATCATACAACATGAGCCTGCATTAAATACTCTTCCCATTCCTCAGCCATGGCACAGCTTCCAGGTACGTATTATGCTGCTCACAACCATCCCTCTGGACAATCACCTCCTTCAGCTGGATTTGGCACAGACTGCCCCCAAGAGAAATGTGGACAAAGAATGGCACTTGTGATGGGGAGCTGCCAGTACACATGTACATGTGTGTGTGTGTCTCAGTGCAGTGGTCCAGTGGAGAACATGCAGGCAGAAGAAATGCTTAGGCAGCCAGGGAAGCCATGTGTAAAACTCCACTTTATAGATAAGTCGACCTCGCATGTAAGTCAGAGCCTCTTTCTCAAGTGCCTATATTTGGTACTAAAAACCCAACCTATACACGATTATATACGGTGCATGTTACAGTAATGGAAACAACAGGAAAAAATGCAAACTTTCCAGAATCCAGTATAATTACAGCTAGCCATTCATTTAATGATAAATTCCAATACAATATTATTTGCATTCGTCCCACGCTCGACAAAATCCAGGTCACTTGTGGATACTGACCAGCTCCCAACCAATACGTGATTCATTCTGGCCCTTTGAGGAAAATTCTGACCAATCATGTTTGCTCAGCTTGATCAAATCAGCTTATTTCAGCCAAAAGCTGTGACATTTCACTTTTGAAGGTAAATCTGCAAAGCACATACCACAGGGTAATCCATAACTCCCGCCCTCCCTCCAATCAGCTAAGTGAATAATTTCTACAGCTATGCATTCTCCAGCTGTGAGTATATTATAACAAAAAACTGCTAAATGTTTGTGGTTATCCCATTATATACAGAAGCGGGGTTCACACTACGGGCCCTAGAATCCCAAGCTGGAGTTGCTTGGGGGCTTGGCATGTTGCACAGGAGAGGAACTGAGCTCCTGGGGAGGGAGTGAAGGAGTGCCCGGGCCACCCAGCATTTATGTACCGATCTCCAGAACAATCATGGAACAGCACTGATGTCAGTTGTGAAGGCTGACCTTCATCTGCTCACCCTCCCTCTACCCCCGAGCAATGTTGCAGCCTGGGTGGCTCTCAACGTTGTGGTGGGGGGACAGGGGACTGTAAAGGCACAAAACATGGAAATAATAATAATATGAATGCAAACAGACGTTATATATAGAATAACAAACGAGTGGTGTGTAAACCTGAATTGTACGCATACATCTGAGGTGTGGGATGCCGCATAAACCCCAACAGCGAAGCTCAAGGGGTTTATAAAAGCATCCCACACTGAGAGTGTGTGTAAAAATAAAAATTACATACTCATCATAATTGTTGACCTTCTTGGACATCTTCACCATTGATTCACACTGATAGGTTCTCAGCTGGAGGTGCTAGGACCCCGCGGAAGGTGAAAATCTTGAGGAGGGCCGGCGCAGAGGTAGATTGCGTGCATGCGTGGCACCACAGGAGGTAGTCTCATGCTGCATAGCCTATATCGGCATTGGCTCCCAACTGCCCCAGTACCTTTTTTTACTAAGGTGCAGCGTAATGTAACTAAGTACACACCTAATCTAATAAAGACATAAGATAGTCCTTGGGACCCATAAAATAAGGGACAACAATAAACTGCAGTTACTTAAGAACTTACCGTAACGGTAGATCTTCGAGAGAGGTTCCTGCAGTAGGTCTTCACATACAGGACTGCTCCACCTGGCGTCAGGTTCCAACGGCAAACTTGTAGCTAGCACTCATCAGCGGGGACCGCCCCTGACGTCCGGTGATGCAACGTCAGGCTGACTATAAAAGGGAGTGGTCCCGTGCCCGCCCTCCAGTTCTTTTCCACCGGAGACCTAAAGAAAGGTAAGTAGAAGGAAGGAGTGATAACTCCTAGGACCATGCTTCCTCTCTAGACCTAAGGGCTAGGCAAGATGAAAAATAAAGGAAACATTCCAGGAGCTGGGGGAAGGTGGGTGGGAAACTAGACCTACTGCAGGAACCTCTCGAAGATCTATTGTTACGGTAAGTTCCTACGTAACTGCAATATCTTACTTTGAGAGGGTTCCTGCAGTAGGTCTTCACATATGGGACTGAATACTTACCAGTCCAAAAAAATTTCTGGGAGGAGGAGTTGAGTGCCAACTGACTACTGTCTTATGACAAGAGACCTTGCAGGACCGCAAGACCGAAACGACCCTGCGCCTAGAGGCAATGTCCAGACTGTAGTGCTTAGTGAAGGTGTGGACAGACGACCACGTGGCCACTGCACAAATCTCTGCCGTGGACACATTCCTGAAAAAGGCGGTAGAGGTAGCGACACTCCAAGTGGAGTGGCCTTTAACTGCCACCGGAAGGGTCTTCCCATGTTTTTGGTAAGTGAAGTGGATGCAGTTAGCCGGCCACCTAGATATGGTTTGTTTTGAGATGGCCTAACCCTGGCACTGGGGGGCAAAGGCCACGAAGAGCTGATTGGACCTACGGACCTCTTTAGTCCGGTTTGTGTAATACCTCAAGATCCGGTGCACATCTAAGGTGTGCAAAAGATATTCCCCCTGTTAGAATGTTGGGGAGAATAGACCGGCAATTCCACACTCTGATTGAGAGTGGTTTCCGAAACCACCTTTGGAAGGAAGGAGGGTTAGTCCTAAAGACAACTCTGTCCCTATGAAAAATCAAACAGGGTTCCTTGCAGACGAATGCCTGAAGTTTTGAAACCCTTCGGGCCGAAGTGACAGCAACTAGAAACAAAGTCTTCCAAGAAAGGAAGTGCATGTCACAATTTGAAGCCGGTTCAAAGGGGGGGGGGGCAAGGTAAGTTCTTCTAACATAAAGTTAAGGTCCCAGGGAGGACAGGGGTTCCGGACTGGAGGTTGTAAATGGAGGATACCTTTCAAAAAGATTTTGGCGACCTCCAGTTGAGCTGGAGTTTTGCTCTCCACCGGGAGGTCGTAGGCCAACACCACAGAGAGATGGACCTTTATGGAGGAATAACTAAGGCCCGCCTCCGATAAATGTACAAGGTACTCTAACACCTGGGCGGCTGAGCACGAAAAGGGATCCAAGTTCCTGGCTAGGGCCCAGATCAAAAATCTTTTCCACTTCATGGCGTAGGTGGATCTGGTAGATGGTTTTCTGGCTTCCACCAAGATATGAGCAACCTGGGAAGAAACTCCATTGCGGGAAGCCGCTGTGTCCACAGGTGTCATGCATGAAGGCGGAGGGATTGAAGACTTGAATACACCAGGGCGCCCTGCTCCTGTGTCAGAAGGTTGTGGGACAATGGCAGGAGAATAGGAGATTCTAGCGCCAACTGTTGCAACAGTGGAAACCAAATCTGATGGGGACACAGAGGGGCAATCAGAATCAAATGTGCACCTTCCTCCTGAAGTTTCACCAGAACCTTCTGAATGAGAGGAAAGGGAGGAAATGCGTAAAGAAACCTCCCTGTCCAAGAGAGAGACAGTGCATCTTGCCAAAAAGCACCATGCCCGGGAATGAGTGAGCAAAAAGCTGGGTAGTTTTGCATTGAATGGGGAGGCGAATACATCTACATCCAGCCGACCCCATCGAAGAAAGAGGTCTTCGACCACCTCCTGCTTTAACTTCCACTTGTGTGCCAGGGCCACTGATCGACAGACTGTCCACCAGGACGCTGCTTATGCCTGGAACATGGACTGCTGTCAAGAAAAGGCTGTGCTGAATCGCCCAGTACCAAACCCTCTTTGCTTCCCTGCAGAGAGGGTACGAGCGAGTTCCTCCGTTTGTTCATATACCAGACTGTGGACATGTTGTCCGTCTGGATGAGAATTGATCCCAGTAGGAGAATTGACTGGAATGCCTGGAGAGCATACAAGACTGCTCTTGTTTCCAGAACGCTGATGTGGAGTAGAAGCTCCTGATCGCACCAAGACCCTTGTATCTTGTGGTCCCCCAGATGGGCTCCCCAGCCCATGTCTAAGGTGTCCGTGGCGAGGATCTGGGTGGGGTTTGAGGATTGAAAGGGAGCTCCCCCCAGTAGATTGGAAAGATCCTGCCACCAGCAAAGATCTTTCTGGAGGCTGTTGGAGATCATTACTCATTGGTTCATGTCGTCTGTCCTCTGGTACCACTGGACTCGAAGAGACCACTGGGTGACCCTCATATGAAGTCTGGCCAGGGGAACCGTCAAAATGGCCACTGCCATCAGTCCCAGAAGACAGAGCACAGGTTGTGCTGGAATCCATCAAGCCTGGGCCAAGAGGGTGGCTTGAGAAACTAAAGTCTCTGCTTGATCTAATGGCAGAAAAGCCTTGCTCTGAACAGTGTCTAGTACTGTTCCAATGAATTGGAGGCACTGGGAAGGTACTAGCTGGGACTTGGGCAGATTGACTGTGACACCCAGTTGGACAAACAAGTTCAGAGTGAAAGAGAGAGACTCTTTCAGGCTGTCTGGAGAGGGTGCTGCAAGGAGCCAGTTGTCCAGATACGGGAACACGTAAATACCCTCGGGCGCAGAAAAGCCGCGCAACCACCATTAAGCACTTGGTGAACACCCAAGGAGCCGAGGAAAGGCCAAAGGGTAGTGCTAGGAATTGAAAATGGCTCTCCTGGAAGGAGAAACAAAGGAAGCGGCAGTGGGCCGGGAGAATGGGGATACGTAGGTAGGCATCCTGCATATCCAGGGAGCACAGCCAAGATCTTGGTTGGAGCAGGGGAAGACGACCCTGAAGGGTCAGCATGCAAAACCTCTTGTACTCAACGAAGAGGCTGAGCATGCAGAGATCCAGGATTGGCCTCAGATCTTCCATCTTCTTTGGTACTAGGAAGAAGTGGGAGTAAAATCCCCTTCCTATTTGGTCTAGAGGGATGGGTTCTATGGCCGATTTTTGCAGCAGGACCTGACTCTCCTGGAAGACTATGGGGATCTGATCCCTTGGATAAAAAGACCGTCCCGGAGGGTGAGGGGCAGGGATCTCCGTCAACTATCAAGTGACCTCGCTGGATGAGTTGCAGAACCCATAGATCTGCAGTGATGGCCCTCCTCCCCACCTGGAGGAGGCGGAACCTCCCTCCTACCGGTTCCTCCTTGTTGACTGGAGGTAGCGGAAGGAGGGGGAAGGAGTTAGGATGCTGAGGGGTGCTTCAGCCCCGGAGGCCGGCTTGGGAAATTTGATCTGGGGGGTTTGGGCTCCAGAACCAGGGGCTCGTCGTTTACCCTGACGCTTTCCCTGGGTCTTATTCCATCGTCTTTGATGGCAAAAAGGCTTCTTCGTCTGCCCCATCCTATACATAAAGCATACGTCCCGCAAGGAGCGTCCGCTCTCCTGCAGCCCAGTTATTATATCCTTGGCGTCGCCGTCAAAAAGGACAGAACCCCTTAAAGGGGCATCCAGGAGGGAAGACTGGACATCCTGTGCCAAACCTGCAATCCTGAGCCATGAAAGACGTCGGATGCAGATCCCCGTAGCTGCCACCCTAGCCACTGAGTCTACCGACTCGTACGCTGCTCGAAGAGCATGACAACACGAAGACTTGCCTATACGGACCTTGTCCAGTAACATGTTTCTGAGCATCTCATCCTGGACCTCCTGGAGGTCCCTCTCAAGCTCCGAGAGGGAAGCCTTCTGGAAAGCCACCATATGTGATACATAGTTAAGGGATCCGATGGCACAGGAAGTAGAGGAATATACACTACTGGTCAAAAGTTTTAGAACACCCCATTTTTCCAGTTTTTATTGAAATTCATGAGGTTAATGTCTCAATGTACTCTGAAATTAAAGCATAGAACAAATAAACAATTGGAGATAAAAAAGAAATCATAGAATCATTTTGTTTAACAAAATTTGATCTAAATTTTTGACTTATCAAAGTAGCCACCTTTTGCAGATATACTGTAACCACCGAACACACTCGTGGCATTCTTCCTACAATGGACATCAAATATTGTTTGGGAAGTTCTTCCCAACATTGTTGCAGAAGTTCCCACAAACGTGTTGCACTTGTAGGTTGCTTTGCTTTCACCTTTCTGTCCAGTTCATCCCAAACCAGCTCGATGGGGTTTAAGTCTGGAGACTGTGCTGGCCATTCCATGATTTGAAGCTGTCTTGTTCTTTTCCTCAAAGGTAGTTCTGACATAGCCTGGAGGTATGTTTTGGGTCATTATCGTGCTGTAGGATGAACCCCTGACCAACTAGGCATAGACCAGAGGGTATTGCATGGTGCTGCAAAATGCTGTGGTAGCCTCTTTGGTTCAGGGTGCCAGTCACTGTGCTGTTGTCCTGTGAGCCGCCTATCACGTAAGCTGTTGACTCAGAAACTTGTCTTCTGATTCTGTTGTGGCTTTGGGTCTGCCAGACCTCTTCCTGTCAGAGTTTCCTCCAGTTTCCAAGTGCCTTTTGATGGTGTAGGAAACTGTACTCACTGACACCTTGGCTTTCTTTGCAATTTCTCTACAGCAGTTTTTGCTAACCTAAACTTTTTTTTTAACCTCTAGCAGTTTACCGCTTACCTTTGTACCATTTCAGGTTATTCACTGGACTTGAATTGCTTAAATTTCAATAAAAACTGGAAAAATGGGGGTGTTCTAAAACTTTTGACCGGTAGTGTACTTTACTGCCAAACTAGTCCAATTGCCTTGAGTCCTTGTCGGGAGGCGAGGAGCTGAAATGCTTGGATTGTGCCGACCGCTCATGAGCGGCCGTAATGACCACTGAGTCAGCCTTCGGATGAGTCGTTAGATGTTGAATCCCTTCCGGGGGAAAGTAAGTGCGATCGGCCTTTCTGGATACAGCAAGGATAGAGGAAGGCTGCTGCCAGATGGCGGTGCCCAGATCCTCATGAGGACCCATCCAGGGAGGGATGGGTAGGGGATCTGTAGTGGCCAAATCTAAGTGTTCTGCCAGTCTTTTGCACTGGGGGTCCACTTCTTTAGAAGGCCAGCCTCCTGCTGCCTGAATAGTCCTCAGAAGGTCCCCAAAGGAGGGATCTTCTGGGGGGGATTTAGGAGATTCCTTAGGTGTGACTCAACTGGAGACCGAGTGTCCGAAGGGTCGGAATCGATGTCAGAGTCATAAGGTTCTGAACCGCTGGGGGTGGACGGGTCCACCCCAGGGGAACCCACCAGCAGAGAACCCAAAGCTCATCCGGAGGGTATCAGTGGGGAAGGTGCCTTAGGCAGGGTAATATCACCCACCAGATGCTGTAGCTCCGAGAGAAGCTAGGTCCTGGCACCCTGCCACCAAGCCAGGATCGTATCCCGATCAATCGGCAGTGGAGGAGGAGGAGGGTGGTAGCCTGGGTATTGCGGGTGTTGCCAAGGAGGATACTGGAATTCTGGCGATCCCGGGTAATAGCCATAGGGAGGGTACCCAGGGTATCCCAGCGTCAGCGGCACAGGGCCTGGCATCGGGTAATGAGATGCCGACGGAGGCCCGCCCGGCGGCGGAAAATGGGGGTTTGGCCCCGGAAAACCACCTGGAGGTTCTACTGGACCTACCAGGGTGGGGGCTGCCTGAGGGCCACAAGGTGATGTGGGATCAGGAAGGGCCCCTGAAGGTCCCGAGGGAAGAGGCTCCATAATAGGATCCTGGGCCAGTGACAGACTCCTATCTGGAGGCAGCAAAAGACCAGGCGATGGGGATAACTCAGATAGCGACCCCAGCGAAACGTCCAAAAACGATCCTAATGGAAGAAATAAAGCAGGATTGGGTGGCGAATCCCTGTGATGAAGGACCTGAAGGGATGAAGGGTCTCCAGGCAGCACGCTCAAGCTGGCGTTAGGGTCCTCAAGGGAGCCCGACGGGCGAGACCGAAGATCTGGGCGGACGACAAAAGATCTGTCGCCCGACTTATCGGATCTGACTGGGCTGGCAGTAGCTGAGAGGCCGCTGCTAGGCTTAACGGTCATAGCCGCGCACCCGTCGACAGGGTCGAGGGGCGACTTATCAGCAGTGCTGGGAGGAGGAGGAGACACAACAGACACCTCGATAGAGACCACCCCAGGCTGCCCGCTCACCTCAGCAGAAGGTTCCCGGCCCAAAGAAGCGGACGGGGTACCTGATGAAGTACTCACAGTTTTAGGAGCAGGCCTTCCAAGTGGCGATGGACTCCTCTCCCAGCGCTTCTCTCCTTATCTTTCTTCTTTTTTCTCGGGGCCAGCAACAATGACCTTACCCTTAACTCCTAAAGCTCCTTTTCCATCGACGCCAGCCATCATGTAAGAAGGTGGGCCTCGAGGGTCCACTTGCGTCTGGTCTGGGTGGCTTGATTAAAGGCCAGACAAATGGCACACTTGTCCGAGTTGTGCTTGGGGCTTAGACACAGATGGCAGCGGGAATTGATCTCCACACTTAGAGCGCTTCTTTTTAGGGTGAGCCGACATACAATCGGTCGGATGCTGAAGAGAAAAAAAAGTTACAGAAGTAGAAAAAACTTCGATTGACACGCGGGCGTTTGATTGCTGTTCTAACACGAGAGCCGAACGAACTGAGGTGATGGCAGGAAAGAACTGGTAGGCGGGCGCCGGACCGCCCCCTTTTATAGTTGGCCTGACGGCAAGTCACTTGATGTCAGGGCGGTCCCCGCTGACGACTGCTAGCTACAAGTTTGCCGTTGGAACCTGACACCAGGGGGCGCAGTCCTGTGTGTGATGACCTACTGCAGGAACCCTCTCGAAGTAAGATCAGTGTCTTCACAGCCCAACCAAATTGGGGGGGGCTGAAGACCAATAACAGAGAACAGTGAGCCCTGGGGCTGGTGGGAGGGCATGTAAATCAATGGCGAAGATATCCACGATGATCAACAATTACAGTAAGTATGTCATTTTCAGATCTTCCTGGACTATATCTTCACCACCGATTAATACTGATGGGTTGAGTACCAAGCCCTGACAATAAAACAACCCAGGCGGGGTGGTAGGAACCAGCGCTCACTCATCGCAAGAGTCCATCCAGGAGTGTCCTGCCAAAGGAGGCATGCTGCCTGGCACGGACATGCAGGGTGTACTGCCTAACAAAAGTGTGCATTGTGCTCCAGGTAGCAGCTCTGCAACTCTCGGCAGTGGGGACAGAACGGATCTCTGCCAGGGATATAGCAACTGCTCTGGCAGAATAGGCACGTACTTGCCCTTCCAGCTTGCCCGTGTATTGGAATAACACTGCTAAAGGCAAGCAACTATCCACGCAGAGATGCATTTGATAGTAACTGGCTGAGTTCGGGGTAAAAGGACGAAGACCTGGATGGACTGATGGGTGTCCCTGCTTCTAGCAGTGTAGAACCTGAGGGCTTGTTTAACATCCATTCAGAGAGTGGAGAGTGCACTCTCCCTCATGCTGGAAGCTGGAGGAGAATGTTGGCAGCACCAGGGGGTTGGTTCAGATGGAATTTCGAGACCACCTTAGGCAAAAACAAGGGGTGCATGTGAAGAACCACCTTGTCCTTATGGAAGACAGTACACGGAGGGGGGGAGGTCTGTGATCAGAACATGCATCTACAGCCGGCCCGCCAGCACAAGGGCAGGGTCTCCGACTGTGACGCCGACGGCCCAGGATCGGACCTGGGAACGTTGGAGGGCCAGCCGGGAGAGAAGGATTGAGCATCCTAGGGCCTGCTCTCCTCTGGGAGGGAAGGGGGTAGAGTGTCCAGCTTGATAGGGACCCCTAGAGAAGACTGGGATACTCCTGCGTCGGCATCAGTACATGTGGGGGGTGGGGTGGACGCAGGAAGTCACTGCACGTCCCCGCCCCTCCCCTCGTGGGGGTCAAACAATAAAACTTATGGCCACCACTCATGAAGCCCACTTGCCCCGGCTCTGCTAGCTCTCCGTGGCACTTCCAGGATTCGACCTATCCTTATGTCCACTATGGCCTGTGGAGGTCTCCGTGTCTCCCACTTTGGGGAAAACTAAGGAGGTAATGCCGGTGGGCTCTGTCGGCACCTTATCCCGCCATCGTGGAAGTCCTGCCAGTGCAGTGGCCTTGCCTTGGGGGACAATCCAGGCGGTGTCGGGGGCCCAGGATTAAGGTAAGTCCCCGGAGTTTAGTGAGGTAGCCAAGGGTGGGCAGGGGCCGAGGACCAGGCGGGCCGTACAAAAAAAAAAAAAGAGCATGTATCTCAGAGACCCTTCATGCAGAGGTGATGGCGACTAGAAATGCCATTTTCCAAGTCAGGAATATGAGATCACAGGTAGCCAGAAGTTCAAAAGGCTTACGAGTGAGCATGTCCAACACAGCAACAGGTTTTCATACTGGGGGTCTGGTGTGCAAAATACCTTTCAAAAATCTCTTGAAAAGAGGCATCTGAGCCCAGAGTAGGGTTCAGAACAGGCTCATGATATGCCGAAAGAGCACACAAATGGACCTTGACTGAGAAGCATTGTAAACCTGTGTGCACGTGGGGGTGTCCAATAAAGTCCAGAAAGCAGTCAGGATCCAATACTTCAAAATTTATTAGAAGCAGAAAAAAATAAAATGAACTTAAAGCGGAACTTGTACATAACTTTCAAAAAAAACATAAAGCACAGGAAATCATATCTTTTACAAGAAATAAAAATTCCTGCCAAAAAGGCACCTAGAATCTGGCTAGGCATCTGGTAGGTTTGCCTTCCTACCACACACTGACTCAACACTCCACATTCACCTCCTTTTATACCAGTGGAGGAGCACGTGACTTAGTTAGCTCCTCCCCCAACTTGCATCATAAAAGTGGGTCAACCAGGGCCGCTCAGTCCTATAAAGACATTGGACTGAGAGGAGCTGGAAGCACTTTACCAGAGAGTTGTAAGTCTAAGGCATTTCTGCATCACATTAGGAGACTTTAGTCCTTTTAAGTTAAACAGTTTTATCTCTCTCCTTATAACAGTGGCATGCTTTGCCTTTTCTCTTTTAAAAGTACTAGTTTAACCTTTTTATTTAAGGAATAAACAAGAAAAAATTACTCACCTTAGTAATGTTGTTTCTTCTAATGGAGTCTTACTATATTATGACAATTGCAGTTTGTCCCACCATTAGAACTGCCCCGGAGGTGAAATAGTTAACTTCCATGCCAGGCATGGAACTTGGAGCGTGAGCTCGGTTAGAGAAGCTCTGTCTGTGTAATTTCAAACTGAAACTGTCAGATCTTTACGAGCAAAACTCACTAAGGTTCTGTGTGGAAGCTGTAACCCTACACTAGCCAACTGGCTACCTAAATATTAACACATATTCCTGGTCCCAACACAAAGACTCAAGTCAGGGGCCAGAAAATAAGAAAAGATAAAACAAAACACAACACCCCAAAAACCCCCAAGAAAAAAGGAGGTGGAAAAAACATAAAATGGGCATAAACAAGTGCCCACACTGGACTGCCCACCCCATACCCAAGTAGAAGTTCTGAGAGGGGCAGGCTAGGGGGGAGGTCATAATATAGCAAGACTCCATTAGAAGATTACTAAGGTGAGTAATTTTTTTCTTCAAACAACATGAAGTCTTGCTATATTATGACAATTGCAGACTACACAGCAGTACCTCCATGGAGGAGGGACAGAACCTACTTAGGGAATAGGCTCTGAAGCACGGCTGTGCCAAACCGAGCATCCCTCCTGGCCTGGACATCCAGGGAGTAATGCTTGGTGAAACTGTGTACTGTTTTCCAAGTAGCTGCTTGACATATCTCTAAGATAGGGATGTCTCTGGCAGCAGCTAGAGACGCAGCTGTACCTCTGGTAGAGTGAGCCCTCAGGCCTTAAGGGGGAACTTTCCCCAGTTTTTGATAAAATTGGACACAAGAGACAATACACCTGGCAATGGATCTCTTAGTGGCAGGTTTCCCTTTCCCAACCTCACCATAAGTGAGAAAAAGTCGGAGGGATTCGAACCTGTGACCCTTGGTACGCTCTATATAGTAACTTAGGGCCCTCTTAACATCTAAACTGTGCCGCCTCCTCTCACCAGAGGAGGAATGGTCAGTGAAGAACACTGGAAGGGAGATAGATTGGTTAAGATGGAAATCTGAAACCACCTTAGGCAAAAACTTCCTGTTAGTCCTAAGGACTACCTTATTCCTGTGGAAGGAAATAAAGTCAGTCTCTACTGACAAGGCTTGTAACTCACTTATGCGCCTGGCAGAAGTGATGGCTACTAGGAAAACAGTTTTCCAAGTCAAGTACTTAAGCTCTGCAGAAGACAGAGGTTCAAAGGGGTTGCATCAACTGAGCAATGCAAACATTAAGATTCCAGGCAGGGCCGGTCCCTGAAAAGTGGATTAGTATGAAGTAATCCTTTAAAAACTTGGAAAATACAGGGTGAGCGGAAAGAGAGGAGGGCTTTCCTGCTGAAATAAAGGCAGAGACAGCTGCCAAATGTACTTTCAGGGTAGCTGGTCTCAGACCCAAAGAATTAAGATGGACCATATAGTCCAAAACAATGGGCAAGTCAGCAGATTCCAGGGAAATGCGTTTCCCAGAACACCAGATGGAAAACCTTTTCCATTTAGAGTTATAAGTAGCCCTAGTGGAAGGCTTCCTAGAAGCCTTCAGGATTTCAAGAATACCTTGAGAAAGGTGTAGGTCAGCAATTCTAACTCCTCAAGAGCCAGGCCTTGAGGTTGAGGGATTTGAGATTCGGATACCAAACTCTCCCCTGGGCACAGGTTAACAGGTTGCGATTCCTGGGGAGACACAGGGGAAGATGGACTGCTAGAAACAGAAGGAGTGGGTACCAGGGCTGCCTGGCCCAATCTGGAGCAATCAGAATCATCCTGCAAGGCTGGGATCTGATTTTGACTAGCACCTTGAATAGGAGAGGGAAGGGGGAAAGGCGTATAGAAACTTCCCTTCCCAATCTAGGAGAAAGGCATCCAGGGGGACTGAGCCCATCACTGGGGGCCTGCAACAAAACAGTGGAAGTTGGTGATTGTCTGGGGCTGCGAAAAGATCTATCTGAGGGGTGCCCCATCTGGCAAAAACTATCCTCAGTACTTGGGGATCCAGAGACCATTCGTGATGGCCCTGGGAAATCCTGCTGAGAGCATCTGCCAGGACATTGTCCTTTCCTGGGAGGTGAACTGCTATGAGGGAAGTGTTCTGGGAATAAGCCAGAGACCACAACTTCATTGCCTTGGTGCACAAGGCCGAAGACCGAGTGCCCCCTTGTTTGTTGATGCACCACATTGTAGTGGTGTTGTCTGTTCTGACTTGTACCACTTTGTTCTGAACAGATGCAGAAAACACCTGAAGTGCTAGAAAAACAGCTCTGAGTTCCAACAAATTGATGTGGAGCAGAGATTCCTGAGGGGACCACACTCCCTGGGTGGAGAGGTCGCCCAGGTGAGCTCCCCAACCCAGAAGGGACGATCTGTAGTAAGGGTCAAGGAGTGAGATAGAGGGATGAAGGGACCCCTAGTCTCAAATTGCTCTGATCCTGCCACCACTGAAGGGCCTGGATCAGGTTCGAGTCACTGGGATCAACTTGAAAGGGATCTTTCCTTGGGACCAGTAGGCCTCAAATGAAACTGAATGTCCCTCATCTGAAACCTTGCTCCTGCACTACAGCTGTGGAAGCAGCCATGTGTCCTAGTAGCTGTAAGAAGTGCCTTGCTGGTCGAGAGACCTGCAGAGTGAAGGAGGAGGCCAGGGCCACTAGGTTCCTTACCTCTTCTAGGGGCAGGAAGGCTCTGGCCTGCTTTGTGTCCAATTCTGCACCTATAAAGGTGAGTACCTGGACAGGTTCCAGAACTGACCTTGAAGGTTGAGAAGAAAACCCCAGAGAGGTGAGCAGCTGCTGGGTAACTTGCAGGTGTGATTTGACTGGTCTGGAGACTGACCTACAATGAGCCAGTCGTCTAGGTAGGGAAAGATGGCAATCTTTTGCCTTCTTAAATGAGCAACTGCTACTGCTAGACATTTTGTGAATACCCTTGGGGCAGAGTAGGTCAAGGGCATTGCTCTGAACTGGTAATGGCCTGAGGCAGTTCGAATCTGAGGTACTTTCGTGGGAGCTTCTGATGAGAACATGGAAATAGGCATCCTTGAGGTCCAGGGAAGCTAGCCAGTCCCCTGGCCTTAGAGAAGGTAAAATCATTGCCAGAGTCACCATTTTGAATTTTGGTTTCAAAAGGTGCTTGTTTAGATATCGAGGTCCAAGATGGCCGCCATTCTCCTGTCTTTTGGGGTAAGGAAGTACCTGGAGTACAGACCCTTGCCCTGGTGTAGGGAGAAACCCTTTCTACAGCTCTGAGAGCCAGGAGGGTTGAGACTTCTGTTTCTAAGGCAAGGTCTCTAGAGGGTTTGCAG
This sequence comes from Neoceratodus forsteri, assembly GCA_016271365.2. NCBI lineage: Eukaryota > Metazoa > Chordata > Ceratodontiformes > Ceratodontidae > Neoceratodus > Neoceratodus forsteri. The sequence goes on from JADMNL010000034.1 coordinate 81,755,924, forward strand.
GTGGAAAGATCTGATTCTCATCTTTGGAAATTTTTGAAGCTGAGAACCAGACCCCGCTTACTACTTCCAGGACCCACTTGTCTGATGTTAGAGACTCCCAGTTCTGAATGAAGTAGCCAACCTGCCCCTACAGGTAATGGAGACCGCCCTGGGCACCCCATCAGGGTGCCTGTTTGGCAAGGGGCTTTAGGCTGAGGGGTGGAGCAGGCCTGCTTGCACCCCGCCTGCCTCCCTCTGAAGAACCCCTCTGAGCATAAGCAGAGGAGGCCTGGTTTGGTAAAAGGCCTGTGAAAAGGCTCACCTCTACCCCTGGGGGTCTGCCTCTGAGGAGTGGCTTGCTGCTCCTTGGCCTGAGCACTCTTATAGGTTGTCCCACTATTCATCCATTTTTCATATAATTTTCTGTCTGCTCCCAAACAGAGAATTTCCTACCACAGGAAAAATCCATAGCCTTAGTCTGGGTATCCTGTGACAAGTTAGTACACCTGAGCCAAGCCAACTCTACGAAAAGCCACCGATGTAGCCATGACTCTAGAGGATACATCATTAAAATCCACAGCAGCATGGAACTGCACCTTGGATGCCTCATACCATCAGCAGCCACCAGTTCCAGCTCTTAGCAGCTGGCCAGGGGCCTGTTTGGCCAAAGCCATGACAGTGTCCCATCTAGATTTTTGGTATCTTGCCACATAAGCCATGTAATTTGCTTGCCTGAGTCCCAAGGACGCTGCCATGTATTGATTTTAGCCATGGCATCAATCTTCCTGAGTCCTTGTCAGGAGGATGTGAGCCAAGGGAATATTAGTCTTATCACAGGCTGCAGCCTGAACTACTCCAACATGACTGCATTGCTGTGAAAGGAATTCTGTATCAGGACTCTGACAAAGTGTACCTCCTGTCCATCTTCTTGTCCACAGGAGGCACAGAATTAGAGCTTTTAAAATTTTTATTGTTTGTTTCCTAAATGACTTATGTAAGGGATAGACAATCTCCTAGACTCTGGGATATCCATCATTTCTACAAAATCAGATTCTCTTGCTCATCCACAGCTTCCTCCAATGGGAGCTGGAGGGTTTCAGCAACCTTTTATAAAACAAAGGAGAAGGGACTCAGAAAGCGTAGGGAGATTCTAAAGGTCTGTCTGGGGAGATGTCTGGTCAATGGGCACACCAGACTCTCAAAGTCACATTCATACTGTTCATAATCATCCTCCCTCCTCTGGTTCATAAACCTTTCTAAATCATATTCTTGAACCGGTGGAACCGCCAACCAACCTTTACTAGACAGTGGCGGTTCAGACGGAACCAAGAAAGTGACTGGACAATTTGTATAGCTCTTGCTATCTCTGCATCAGTTGGAGAAGGAATTTTAGACTCCACACCTGCTGATTTTCTAGTTTTCTTTGCTGGAACTGGCTCCTCAGAGTCAGCTTTACGTTTGCCCGAGAAAGTCTCGCCCCTGGTCAGAGAGATTCCCTCCGGTTCGGTTGGCACCAACCGGCTGGCCATCCGGTCAGCGGACTTTTGGCCTCTCGCCCTGAGCCTGCCAACCTCTTATCCAGGGTGGCTGCAGGGAAATTCTTACAAATCTGGCAGTCTGAATTGAGGTGGTCAAACCCCAGACAATATACATGTGTGTGGGTCAGCCTGGCAAAGGCTTCCACAGACACCAACAGTGTTGAAACCCAGTGGGCCGGTTTTTCTTTTGGGTTTCTAGACATAATGCCAGCCTAACCAAAAACTTGCTCTTTAACGGTAGTGCCAGGTCAAGACACCTTATCGTTCCCAACCGTGTCACGGGTCGTGGAAAAACATAATGAAATCTGTTTTTTAGAACCGATAAGAACCGGGAACCACACTTAAAAGCTTTTAAATGCTTGATTTTAAAGTTTTAAACAACCTGATCGGTTCAAACCGAACCGATAAACATTTACAAGTTCCACACAGAAATAAACCTGTCTATTACTTACAATATCACAGACAGAGCTTGAACTGATCGGTTTGCGGTTAAAATAATAATACTCGCGGTTGAATTTAACCGAGAAAACACTGTTTAAACCGAGAAATGAACCGAGCAGTAGGAGAAATCTCCGGAGCGACTGTTTAGTGAGGCGGAGTAAAGAATCTGACAGTTTCAGTTTGAAATTACACAGACAGAGCTTCTCTAACCGAGCATGCGCTCCAAGTTCCATGCCTGGCATGGAAGTTAACTATTTCACCTCCGGGGCAGTTCTAATGGTGGGACAAACTGCAATTGTCATAATATTGCAAGACTTCATGTTGTTTGAAACACCACTTTTCAAATGATTTCTCAGTTATAATTCTGAGGTATAACATAACTCTGAGCTTCTCACACTAAAAACAAGCAAAAAGGCTGTTAAGTTGTTCAGAGCTTCACCAAATAATGAAAACGTCATAACAAACTCTTTTTTCGGCGTCTTGACGTTCATACGATCGCACAGTCGCATCGACCGCTGATCGAACGTGGCACATTCGCAGCAGGAAAATTAATCAAACAGCTTGTACTGCAAGCACAGAACATTCTAAACATTGGGGCTTTATTATTTAGAGAAAACAAGCTGGAAATAAGGAAAGGGACAGAAAGACTGCTCAAAGCTGCAGCTTGAGTAGGGAATGACAGAGAAGGAGCGATAGTAAAAGGAAGAGATTAGAAGAGCAGAAGACTGTTGCAACAGATTTTTTTAAATATTTTAGCCCACAATGTTCTCAGATTACCTCCAAAACATAGGCAGGTAATTACATATGCTCTGTATCCATGAGAGCATATCCAAGTTCGGGGAGGTCACCGACCCTACCACAGTCCTCCCCACTCAAGATGAAAACTAGTAGTTTTCACTACTTGAAATAGCATGTAGATCTCTTTTGTAAAACAAAAAGAGATGGAGCTTTAGCCCACCCACTCCCAAAGCTCCACCTCGGGGCCCTTTAATATTCTCTTTTACTTAAATACAATGCATTCTCAAATACAAATATATTCATTCCCCGAGGTCTACATTTGATTCTAACATTATGTCTGCTCCAAAGCGAGACATAAAGTCAGCATTACTATTAGCAGTTCCAGCTCTATGATTGACAGTGAATTTATATGGTTGCAATGTTGGATACCATCTCATAACCCTTGGATTACTATCTTTCATGTTATGTATCCATCGTAATGGATTATGATCTGTCCATACTGTAAATTGAGTTCCCCATAAATAACATCGTAGGGATTCTATGGCCCATTTGAGTGCTAAACACTCTTCTCTATTGTGAGTACTTGGTTTCCTGACATGTAATTTACGGTCGATATACAGTACTGATGTTCTTCTCCATGATGGATTTGAGATAACACAGCCCCCAAACCAACATTAGAAGCATCCGTCTGTAACAAAAATGGTTTATCAAAATCAGGACTTTTTAACACTGGGGAGGAACAAAGTATTGCTTTTATGGCAAGAAATGATTCTTCACATTCTGAATTCCAGATTACTTTTGAGGGTTTGTTCTTTTTGGTCAATTCAATTAGAGGGCTAGCTAAAGTAGCAAATTGAGGCACAAAACGTCTATAGTAGCCTGCTAGGCCTAAAAATGAACGCACATGTTTTTTTTGTGAGGGACGAGGACTCTACACGGCCCACCTTCCCTACCTCTGGTTTCACCTGCCCATTACCAATTATAAATCCCAAATACCGGGCTTCCTCCATAGCAAAGGAACATTTGTTGGGTTGATGGTGAGACCAGTTTGTTTTATAGTACTTAAACAGCAGTAAGGTGTTTAACGTGGTCTTCCCATGTTGGACTATAAATGATTACGCTATCTAAATAAGCTGCGCTATATCCAACGTGAGGTCTCAGGAGTTTATCCATCAGCCTTTGAAAACTAGTTGGCTCCGTGAAGTCCAAATGGCACCATTGGAACTGAAAAGACCCCAAAGGAGTGCAAAAGCAGTTTTCTTTGATGCTTTTCTCGCTGGAATTTGCCAGAATCTTTAATTAAATCAAGTATACTAACATATCTCACTTGCCCAAGTTGGTCTATGATGTCATCTATACGGGCATTGATATCCATCAAACTTTGATATTGCGTTGAGTTTTGGAAGTCTAGACAAATTCTTATCCTCTCTTTTTAGGGACAAGGACCATAGGAAACGTTCATTCGCTATTAGCTTCTTCTATAATACCCATTTCTTTCATTCTTTCTATCTCTGTGATGACTTTTGTTTTAATTTCTCAGGAATCCAATAGGCTTTACTCTAATGGGTGTATTTTGAAATGTATGGATCTGATGACATATTTCAGTAGTTTTCCTGGGACTGTTGTAAAGTATCATGAAACTGACTTAGAACGTGGGCTAGTTCTTGTTTTTGACTGTCTAGTAAAGAAGGATTTATTGTCAAATCTTTAGACAATTGTTCTCCTTCCAGTCTATCATATGCCAGCTCCATCTCATTGTCCAATGGGTTGACATACATACATGACTTCAGTAGGCCTATCATGCCATCTTTTCAATAAATTGGCATGGTACACTTTAGTTTTTGTTTTCTGTCTGGTACTTCCACCAAATACGTAGTGGGGCTAATTTGTTTCTGTATCACATAAGGCCCTTGCCATTTCATAGTTAACTTGTTTTCAGTGGATGGAAGCAACAATAAGACACGATCCCCAGAGCTAAAGTGTTTTTCACCCACCCCTATGTCATATCTTTCTTTCTGATAGTCTTGCTTAAGTTGATTCTGTTCTTGCGCAACTTGGGTATACTTAGCTATTTTTTTTTTTATGTAGCTGCGTAACATAATCCAGGGTAGTGGGATTTTTCCAGGTGGTAATATCCTCCACTGTTCCTTAACTCACGCTCTGGGGAGACCTCTGGGATTCCTACCATATAATAGTTCAAATGGTGAGAATCCAGTCGATGCTTGAGGTACCTCACGATATGCAAAAGTAACAGTGGCAGATATAGGTCCCAGTGTTTACCTCATCTTCCACATACTTTTGTATCATTTTCTTCAGTGTTCTGTTGAAACGCCGACCAAGCCATCAGTCTGGGGATGGTATGGAGATGTGTAGACAGCTTCTACCCCCAGAGCTTGGTAGAGACGTTTCAAAATGGCTGAACAAAAATTGGTTCCCCTATCCGTTAAAATAACTTTTGGTATGCCCACTCTGCTAAATACCTTGAGCAACTCCTCTGCTATTTTATCCACTGTTATTGTGCGTAGAGGAATAGCCTCATGATATTTTGTAGCATAGTCACACAAGAGAGGTCCTATAATATCCATGGCCAATCTTTCAAAGGGCATAGCAACCAATGGTAAAGGTTAAAGAGGGACTTTGTCCTTTTTTGTAACCGGCGCCACCCTTTGGCACTGGCTGCAACTTTTGCAATATTCAGCCACTTGATCATGAATGCCAGGCCAAAAGAATCTATATAGTAACCTTTTAAAGTTCTATCCTTCCTGCATGTCCCCACATGGTACATCATGCGCTAAGAATATTAATGTTCTCTATACTGACTAGGAACCACCAGTTGATCTACCATTTCCCCAGTTTTGGATTTTGACAAACTCTATACAATTTATCCCATTGCAATTTATACATTGGAGGTGCACCTTCCACCCATCAGCAATAACCTCGGAAAACAAAGGGGTTAGTGTAGGGTCATTCTTTGGTCACTGATAAAAGAGTCTGACTTTACAGTTTTACCATGGCATCATCACAACCCAAGTCCTTTGTTTTATTCCATGTCCATTTTTCTAGTCTCTTTTGTTTTTTTGATTTAACAGTTTTTCCAGGAACATCAAATAAGGTATCATCAAAAGGAAACAGTTCACTGTACATTTGTTCCTGAGATGCTTGAGATCGTGTAGTCACAGCAGATATAGAAGAAGAGGCAGAAAATTAATTGTTAAATACAGGAAAGTCATGTCCCAATATCACAGGTACAGGTAGTCTAGGAACCACGCCTATCTTCAGATGATGTGCCATGCCTGATGCAGTAATAGTGGCTTTCTGTACAGGATAAAAATGAGTGTCCCCATGAACACAAGTCACCCTAGTTTTCTCTGAGTGTTTCTTTGTAAGAGCACCACTGAGTAAATCAGCACGTACCAGGGTTTGCTTACTTCCTGAATCAATCAATGCCATCACATCCTGTCCTCCAACATTGACAGACACAGTATATTGCCCCCAGTTTGCTAAGGCCAAATGAGAAGGATCAGATTTTTTCTTGGGGCAAAATCTAGCGATGTGTCCCTTGGTCTGACACTCGTGGCAAATAATATCTGGGTTAAATGTTCTCATACTTTTTCTTTCTTCTTTTGGCTTAGTAGAAGGACTAGTGGGTGGGTGTTTTATTAATACTTGGGAAGTATTTGTTCCATGAGACCCTTTCTGATGATGTGGGTGAGCTGTAATATAATCTTCAGCTAAACTGACAGCGTTTTCTACTGTGTCAGGTCGATGTTCTCTTACCCACATTTGAACCTCATAAGGTAGTAGTTTTACAAATTGTTCTAACACAACTGACTCAACCACTTGATGCATGGTACGAGTTGCAGGTTGTAGCCATTTTGTGCACAAGTCTTGCAATCGAGCACAAGTTTCTTGTGGGGACTCAACACTATGATATCTGAATGCTTGAAACCTTTGACGATAAGTCTCTGCACTGATGTCATACCTTTTTAATATTGCTTGTTTAACATGATCATAGTTGGTAACATTTCCAGGTTCTACGTGACTAAAAGCTAGCTGAGCCTTGCCTGTGAGATATGGGGCTAAGCTATAACCCACTGATCCCTAGGCCACCCACAAGCTGTTGCCACTCTTTCAAATGTTGTAATATCAATATCATCACTGTCCATTAGTCTGGGAATTTTAATGTCCTTTGGGCCCCCACTAGGTAGAATAGGTCTAGTAGTTCCAATAGCCTGAATAGCCTTAAGAGTCTCCACCCACCTGGTCTCATTTTGTAGACGGTCTCTCTCATTCTGTAGACGCTCTCTCTCTCTCTCTGCTTCTCCAGATCGAGCTGTCTCACACATAACCATCTCAGCAAATCATGTACTTCAGAAGGGGGTTCCTCCATCTCCTCCTCTTCTCTGACATCTTCGTCCCCAATAGCTTCTTCCGCTGCCTTTGGTTTACCAGTCTCTTTCCTTCTGACATCACCCAATCCAGCTGCTAGGGGTAGTTGAAATTTGTCCACCATGGTTCTGGTCCATGTACCTTCCGGTGCAGACATTTCCGCTTTCTTCATCTTCTTCTGCTCCTCCATAATGACTCTGGACAATATCCACAAGAAAGGTGGCTCTCCTTCCCTTGTGATATCCCACTTCTGACACCAAATGTGCACGTGGGGGTGTCCAATAAAGTCCAGAAAGCAGTCAGGATCCAATACTTCAAAATTTATTAGAAGCAGAAAAAAATAAAATGAACTTAAAGCGGAACTTGTACATAACTTTCAAAAAAAACATAAGGCACAGGAAATCATATCTTTAACAAGAAATAAAAATTCCTGCCAAAAAGGCACCTAGAATCTGGCTAGGCATCTGGTAGGTTTGCCTTCCTACCACACACTGACTCAACACTCCACATTCACCTCCTTTTATACCAGTGGAGGAGCACATGACTTAGTTAGCTCCTCCCCCAACTTGCATCATAAAAGTGGGTCAACCAGGGCCGCTCAGTCCTATAAAGACATTGGACTGAGAGGAGCTGGAAGCACTTTACCAGAGAGTTGTAAGTCTAAGGCATTTCTGCATCACATTAGGAGACTTTAGTCCTTTTAAGTTAAACAGTTTTATCTCTCTCATTTTAACAGTGGCATGCTTTCCTTTTCTCTTTAAAAGTACTAGTTTAACCTTTTATTTAAGGAATAAACAAACACCACTTTTCAAATGATTTCTCAGTTATAATTCTGAGGTATAACATAACTTTGAGCTTCTCACACTAAAACAAGCAAAAGGCTGTTAAGTTGTTCAGGCTACCAAATAATGAAAGCATATAACAAACTCTTTCCGGCACATTCATACGATCTTCAAATGAACGTGCGCATATCTGTATAGTGAAAATTAATCAAACAGCTTGTACTGCAAGCACATAACATTCTAACATTAGGGTTTATTATTTAGAGAAAACAAGCTGGAAATAAGGAAAGGACAGAAAGACTGCTCAAAGCTGGCTAGCTTGAGTAGGGGAATGACAGAGAAGGAGCGATAGTAAAAGGAAGAGATTAGAAGAGCAGGAGACTGTTGCAACATTTTTTTTTAAATATTTTAGCCCACAATGTTCTCAGATTATCTCCAAAACATAGGCAGGTAATTACATATGCTCTGTATCCATGAGAGCATATCCAAGTTTGGTGGGGGGGGGTCACCGACCCTACCACAACCTGCATCTGAGAAGTCCAGTAAATACTCCAAAACCTTGTCAAATGGACATCAGAATGGGTCTAAACGGGATTTGGCACACCATTCTGAAAACAGTCTCCATTTGGTGGTTTAAGTCTTTCTGGTAGAGAGCTTACATGCAGCCAGAAGAATCTCGTATACCCTCTAAGAGACCTTGAACCTGTTCTCCTCTATCTTTTCAGGAGCCAGTTGTGGAGGTGAAGGGAGAGCAGGTTGGGATGAACCAGGGACTCCTATGTAAGGTCTGTCCGCAGGGGGAGAGGTCTTGAAGGGGCAACTGACAAGTTATTGAGCAGAGGAAACCATATCTGCTGAGGTCAATACAGGGCAATGAGAATCATTTCACCTCCATGGGCATCCAGTTTGAGAAGTCGTCTCTGAATTAGAGGAAGAGGTGGAAATGCGTACAGAAAATGATTTGTCCACCACAGCCTGAATGCATCCTGACAAAAAACACCATTTTCTGAAGCAGAATTGAGGCAGTTTTGCTTTGAGTGGGGCCCCAAAAAGGTCTACTTGTGGGGTTCCCCATTGGTCAGAGAGAGCCTGTGTGACATCTAGAGTTAGTCACCATTCGTGAGGACTTGCCTCTGTCCAGCTGAGCTGGTTTGCTAGAATGTTTTGATCTCTGGCAAACAGATCACCTGGATCAGAGCGTTGTGCTCTAGACACCATTACCACACTCTCGTAGATTCTCTGCAGAGGGGATAAGAGTGTGCTCCTGTCCTAATTATCTGGTTGTGGACATAGCCTACTAGGGACCCGAGAGCATACAGGACTGCTCTCATCTCCAAGATACTGATGTGGAGATGAGATTCCACATGGCTCCAGACTCCCTGAGTATGGTGGCCGAGACAATGGTCTCCCCAACCTAACAGAGACGCCTCCGTGGTAAGGGATATCTGGGGAGCCCCTGGAGGAGATTGTCCTCCTGAGCCCACCATGTAAGCGACTGGAGCAGATGCTTCATCGCTTTAATAGGGTAAGACTGAGGATGCATTGTTGGAGACCACTGAGTGCTGAGCATCCACTGAGCTGTCCTCATGTGCAGTTGTGCTAGAGGCACTGTAAAGACTGAGGAGGCCATGAGGCCTACCATCTGTTGCATGGAGAGCCCTGATGGAGTTTTTCTCCATGAAAAAGCATGCCATCTATAAGATATTGATTCTCCTGTCCTCTGGAAGAAAAGCGCTCGCTCTGGTCGAGTCCAACAGGTCTTCGATGAAGAGTAGTTGCTGAGAATCTGCGACTTTTTGATATTCAGCAAACCTCCCACGGAAATTAGGAACTGAGATGCTGTAGAAATGGTTGTTTCATGTCCTGTTTGGACAGGCTGGCTAGGAGCCAGTCATCCAGATAAGGGAAGACTTAAAGCCTGCGCTTTCAAAAATGTGCCACAAGAATGTTGAAGCCCTTGGTAAAGACTTGAGGCACCAAGGATAGCCCAAAGGGCAGGACTCAGAATAGGTAATGCTGATCCAGAGTCACAAAGCGAAGAAACCTGTGATGACTTGGGTGCACTGGAATATGCTGGTAGGCGTCCTGCATGTCCAGGGAGGCCAACCAGCTCTGAGACTTGAGAAGTGGTACTAAGGTCCTCAAAGAGACCATTTTGAACTTCTCCCTGAGGATGAATTTGTTCTGCTGTCTGAAGTCTAGTATGGGGCACATGCCCCCTGACTTTTTCGGAATGAGGAAGTAGAAGTCTGTGTTTCACTCTGACTCTGGGATTATTTCCACTGCCCTGCTGCTCAAAAGGCCCGCTATCTCCGAAGCTAGATGGTCCGACCTGACAGTGGATAAGGTCTGCTGTCTTTTGGGTGGGGTGTCTGGGGGATGGGGATTCTAGGAAGTTCAGCAAGTAATGCTCCCAGATGATCTGCAGGACCCACTTGTCCGTAGTGACAGACTCCCACTGGCTGTGAAACTGGGTCAAACGCCCTCCTACTGGAGAGGGGAGGTGTGCCCCAAGCAGTTAAGGCAGAGCTGGAACTTTAGAGAATGGCACTAGATGCTTTCAGTGCTTGTGCCTTTTAGTGCATTTTCTTCTGCTATTGAGGTGGTTGGGGTCTAACTTGGAGTCCCCTACTCCTCCTACGAAAGGACTTTTTATTATGGTAGAAAACCCTACCTCGCCCTCTCTGAGGATAAGATGGGGCGGGTCTAGCAGACCTGATAGCAGTACGTATCTGTTGAGAGGTCTCAAGGGATTGTTCCACTTGCTGACCAAACAAGTAAGAGCCATCACAAGGAACATTCATGACCTGCTGCTGGGCATCACTGGAAAAAAACGGATGTCCAAAGCCAAGAATGTCTCCTAATGCAGATACTGGCAGCAGTAGCGTCGGAAGCAGTATCATATGCATCCATGGCTGCCTTCCATTGGTGACTGTTAGACTCTATGGGTAACATGGGTAACAGTGTTCAGGATCTTCCACTTAGTGTCCGACTCCAGCAGGGACCCAAGCAAGAGATTTCAGGGAAGTCCAGAGGGCATACTCGTATTGACAGAAATATCCTTGGTAACTGGCTATAAGCATGCCCAAGGTAGCCTCAGCAAAGGCTTGCTTCCCCATTGTATTAATCTTACGAGATTCCTTATTAATGGAGTGAGCTGTAACCTCTTGAGGAAGAATGGCCTTATCATCCTCAGCTAAAGTGACAAGTCTGCCAACAACAGACTGACAAGCTAGAGTAGGTCTTTCCTGAGGGGCAATGTACTTTCGGTCTATCTGCTTAGAAAGACAGACACAATGGTAACAGACCTGGCCCACACTGCTTCCAAAAGCATTTCAAAGGCTGGAGGAATAGGAGGTGTGAGGCTAACTGGAATGTTAGGTACATGAAGCTACTCGAGATAGAACTGCTTACCTGGATCTGCAGCAGAGGTCTCGAATGCTAGGGTAGCATGTATGTTGCAAAGCAAAGTCTGAAAAGAAAGGTCCTCTTGAGGAACTGGAGGAACACCTGGAGTAGAAGAATTCAAATTATAGAAGGATTCATTATCACCGCCCTGAGATAATGAGGTTGGGTCAGACTCGTGCTCCTCCAACTGCTCTAAGGAAAGAGGGGTAGGAAGAGGATTAGACCTTGAGACACCTAACCCGATCCTCAGAGCTGGGTAAACAGGTGACACAGGTGCCAGAGTTGGCACCGGCACCAAGAAAGCTGGTACTGGGCCAGTCCCCAAAGGAGCTGGCACCAGCAGAAGAGGAACTGGCACTGGACCTACCCCCAAAAGGTGTCAGTGTCAGCACCAAATCCAAAGAAAAGGAACGTGGCACTGAGAAAATCCCGGACATCGCTGGACATGGTGCCAGAGATGGTGTCGGCACAGGCCCAAGAAGACCCAAACGCGACACTGAACCTTATGCCGCACCCGGCCAAACAAGTGACTGGTAGAAGTACCTGGTCCGGCCCATATGGAGAGACAGAGTGAGGGGAAATGGCCAGCGGAACCAGCGTCAGCAGCGTGGTCAATGCCAAGGGATTGTGAATGCTCTACCTGGCCTGAAAACCCCGACCGCGGTCCTAAGGACCCCAGCCCTGAAAGGCCTGGAACCAGGTCCACGGGAGGGGTAAACAGGCCAGACACGGCACCCACTGCTCCATAAGTGCTGCTCAATGGTCAAACTGCCCACCAGAGTCCCTGCCAAGAAGACAGTGAGGTGCTCCGGGCCTGAGACTTTGAGCGACCACAAGCAGGAGAGGCTGGAGAAGCTAGCACTGGAGAAGGCCTCCCGCTCTCAGCCCTCAAAGATTTCATAACAGACATACCAGAGGGTGACTTCGAGCGGCGGTACTGTTTCTTCCTCTTCCGATGGGAAGAGGAAGAACTCGAGGACAAACGGAGCCTGGTTCCTGATCTAGATCGGGAATGGGATAATTTCTTTTTCTGTTTATGGGAGGACTGTCTCCCCCCCCCCCAAAAAACACAGGATGGCCTATCATCCGAACCCCCCCACCACCACCGGGGAGGGAAGTGGACTGGACATGGTGACCCCACTGCCAGAGCAACCTGCCTGAAGAGGCTCCCTACCATCACCACCCATGGTCATGGGCCATTGTTCAGTAGTGCTAAGAGAAACTTTTCTTCTTTTTTTTAACAAAAATAAACACTAAACTAAAATGAAAAGTGATACAAAACTGAATGATGTGTCATATAAACGTGAAGATCTGACTCCCGTTGAGCGAGCAACCTCGTCACTGAAGCGCACTCCATGGCGGGGGGAAAAAAGGACCTGAGATGGATGGGGGCCATTGCCCGAGATAGGTTATGCAGCGCAAGACTAGCTCTGGCGGTGCTGCACATGCAGGCAGCCTACCTCAGCACCAGCCCTCCTTAAGATTGTTGGCTCCCACAGCGCCCTAGCACCTCTAGCTGAGCACCTATCAGCGTAACTCAATGGTGAAAATATAGTCCAGGAAGAGTTCAGGTTTACACACCTCCCATGTTTTGTTTTTATACAATTACTAAGTGGTGTTTTCTTGCTTTGAAAACACCACCCAGCAGTTACAGAGAACAGTATGGCCAGTGGTCCTGGTAGCGCTAGTTCAACAGTGTCCATATGCATGGAGCAAGGGAAACACGGCGCGTGTTCACTGTTGTAACCAGCTGGTTGTAGAAACAAATTATAACCGGGTTTCCCCATGGGAGAAAACACTCCCCAGTTATTATATACCCCAGTAAAAGTACACTTTTGGATGTGCTAATGGTGAGCAAACCCCATCTCTTCTCCCACGCTGATGTCGTCTTCTCAGACGCCAGCGACCATTGTTTTATTGCGGGAGTAAGATCCACCAACAACCCAGCACCCATCAGCAAGTTCTCTATGAAGAGATCCAGGCGCAACTTCAATGAACATGCCTACCTAAACGAGCTTAAGTACTCCCCTGAGTGGCAAGATTTCTACCTGGCCAAAATGATTATGTCAGCTTACAATATCTTCCACAACATTCTATCAAGGGCCCTTAATAAGTATGCTCCCCTTATTAAAGTTCGAACTAGGACCAAAACCTGTAAATGGTTCACCCCTCAGATCAAGAACTTGCTTCTAGAAAGAGATAAGCTCTGGAAAAAAGCACGCAGACTGAACACTGCAGAGGATTGGAACCAGTTCAGAAGACTACGAAATTTATGTACCAAAACAATCAGAGAATCGAAGGCCACCTTCTCCAAATCCAAATTGACTCTCACAAAGAGCCCAATCAAGCTCTGGAACACAATCAGTGATCTGCTAGGCCACTCCCAGGAAATTCTCTCGACCAAGATTACCTCTGGCAACTTGACTATAACCGAAAAGATGGATATACTTGACGCATTCAATAACCACTTTGCTACTGCAGGCATGGCATTTGATAACTCCTCTGCAAACATACTCTTCTCCCAGACTGCCAGCCAACTGCCTGAAACTCCGATAGCCGCGCCTTTCTCACTTCAACCTGCCACACTGAAAGAGGTAGAGGACCTCTTGCTTCAGTTGGATACTAGAAAAAGTGCTGGGGCGACTCCTTGACCCTTACTTCCTAAAATTGCCTACCACGTACTAGCAATACCCGCCACCCACCTTTTAACTTATCCCTGTCTCAGGGCACCTTACCACCTATATGGAAGACAGCACATGTCATACCACTGTTCAAATCAGGTGACCGTGGTGATCTCAATAACTACAGGCCAATTTCCTCCTTCCGGTCCTGTCCAAGCTCCTAGAGAAAATTGTAAATGCACAGCTGAGGACTCACCTTGAGTCTAGGGAACTGCTAAATCCTATGCAGTCTGGATTCAGAGCTAAACATAGCACTATCTCAGCCTCGCCAAAGTTACTAACGACTGGCAGCGTAATCTTGAGAGCAAAACTTTATTTGTGCTGTTTTCCTTGATCTAAGCAAGGCTTTCGACACCGTCGACCATAGTCTGCTCCTCTCCGCCCTTCAAACCATAGGTGTGAACCCCTCCTCTCTGCGTTGGTTCACTGACTATCTTACAGGGTGCCTCCAACAAGTTAAAGCCGAAGGAAGCCTGTCCCCCTTAAAAATTCTGCAAAGGGGGGTACCTCAAGGTTCTATATTAGGGCCCTTACTTTTGCAATCTACATTAATAACATCGACTACTGTATAAAAGAAGCCAACATCCATCTGTTTGCAGATGATACAGTTCTCACTGAGTCGCCAACACCTGAAGCTGCCTGCAATGACCTACAGTCAGAATTCAACCTTTTGCAAAGCCAACTCCTCCAAAAAAAGCTACTCCTTAATGCCAAAAAAACTAAAGCGATGGTCCTCTCTCTTTTTATCCGTACAGCTAACCCTGTGTCCAGTGGGACAGTTCCCCAAATTACCACAGTTCTAGGTGAAAAACTAGAATTTGTTACAAAATTCAAGTATCTGGGAGTTTGGATAGACCAAAGACTCTCCTTCATTGAACATAACGAGGACTTGCTAAAACGACTTCGGCAAAGACTTGGACTGTTTTTTAGAATCAGCCAATTTCTCACCAGAGATGCCAAGAAACAACTGGTCCAATCCATTTTCCTATCATTGGTTGATTACGCTGACTTCCTCTACAGCCAATGCCCCAACTCTTACATGGCTAAACTGGACACACTCTACCATCGAGCACTGGGGTTTATAGCAGGACTCCCTTCGACACACATCACTGCACCCTATATGCGGCAGTGGGATGGACATCACTAAGTTCAGGCGCCACAGAAGCGCTGCTCTCTGGACCTATAGAGCCATCTCTAAAAAGCTGCCTTACTATATCTCCTGCTGTCTTCCCCTGAGTATAATTGGGAATATGCTAAGAAGTTACTCAGCTATTACACTTAAAGTACCCAAAGCAAAATCCAGCTCTGCAGGGCAGCCATAAGCTTCGGCTACCTACCTTATGGAACAATCTACAAAAACCTCAAATTAAGCACTCTAATCAGTATAAATGCTTTCAAGATGCTTTATTCTGACAATCAGAGAAGTATGTAACTGCTTCACCACTCAGACCCAGTACTGGTATATAGCCACGCCTAGACCCAATTTTAAGTACTGACCCCCAGCTTGCTCCTCACCAGCCTAATTGTTCTCTCTCTTATCCCCTGTCTTATCAACACTAGGCCCATCCATCCCCTTATTCTTCCTTTTCCCAACCTCGGATAGGAGCTCACTACCCTGGGTTGTGACATCCTACCATGCCCCGTACTTTATAGCATTCAATCCCGGGGCTCACACATACTCCTTTTCTCCATCCACCTTCTCTACATCCAGCTTTACCAACTCCTATCTGTGCACCGTGCCCTCCTAGCCTTTCTCCCTACTTCCCTCCTCTCTTCCCCCTACCTTCACCTCTACCTGGTGTATATTTTTATTTTTCTTCCGTTACTTCTCCTGCAACCTTAGATAACCTGCTTTATCTTCCTATAGACACTTCTATGTATGTAAATACCGTGTAATCTGTACAATATCTGTATAATTCTATGTACATATGAACTTCTTTTTCTTCTCTCTGTAAAGAGTATTATCTGTATTGCCTTGTAAATACCTGTGTTGACCTGTATATACAATTGTTCATGCTCCACCCAGGTCCATCTTGCAAATGAGCTTCTGCTCAACGATGAACGCCTGGTTAAATAAAGACTTGATTGATTGATTGATATATATATATATATATATATATATATAATAATAATATATGGAACTTGGCGCGATACGAGATCTGTTTTATTCCACCCACCACGAAGCGTGCAATACTACAAAAACCACGAGAGTGCAGCTTGAGTGATTTATAAAAGTATCACACCCCAGGGAGATGAAAAGCATAACAAGAGCAACACCGGTGTCCACTACTTTATTTTGTGGTTACTGGTTAGAAAAAAAGTCATTTTAGTAAGCGTGGAGAGTGGCTCACGGGGCTGAGCTCCATAATACATTTGTGACATCACAAACATGAATTATGGAGTTTGACAGCAGCTGGTTTTAGGTTGATATCAACCTTAAACAGTAATTACATTACTGTATTACAGTACTTCCCCAAGTCAAGTGATGGAGGAATAAGTCTTCAACACTGCTGTACAGAATTAATCAATCAACACGGCCTTGCTGAGCAGATCAACTGATAGCATCAGTCTAGGTCTGAATAGAAAATATACACAGGTGTGTAAAGTATGTGTGTATATATACACACACACACCGCTCTTATCATACTATTGAAATGCAAAGCACTGTCCCCTGGCCATGTTGCTTATGTCGGGATTCTGGTAGGATGTACTGAAGAGAGACGGACTCCTTACATCTTCTACATTTATCAGTTCAGTCTCTACACACACACACACACACACACACACATACTGTGCCCCCTCACACTCTGTTCAACCCAGCACATGTGTACACCAGTATATTTTTGTACAGATACACAAATGCAAAGCACAGGATGTGAGCTGATGCCTGGTTTCCTTTCCTAAAAGGCATCAATCTCTCTCTCTCTCTCTCGCTCTGTGAAGCCTCCTTAAGGAACACACACATACCAAAGAAAGAAAAGAGCCTTTTGACCACAGAGCAGACCCTAGTCCCCTGGAACAGAAGCACCATTTATAGCCACAATGCAGCATTTCTCAAAAATTACAAGGCACTGACACTTACCTGACAGGAGATCTGGACAAGGTAGACCAGCTCCCTCGATTCACAGCCGTTTCTCGTTAATTCATTCTGCTCTTCTGGGAGAGTGAGCTGCACGGGTGTGGGGGAAGGGGAGAGGGAGAGAAAGAGATCAGGTCAGTGAACAAGGGACAAATCAGCCATGAAATGATGCATGAAACATTACATTCCCCTCGCGTGGCATGGCGACATGGCAGAAAATTACACACAATCATACTGTAGTCATTCCCCCCTCGCCCCATCCTCAAATCCATAATGAAAAGATTTTACAGAGATTTCCTGAATCCTCTTTTACTCCTAACTCCTGTTTAGCCCCCTCTACACTCTTTTCCATTGCTCACCTCACCAGGTCTGAGCAGATTGGCCAGTCTCTATGGCAAAACCATCCGTCCACTTGTGTGCAGTGTTACCACATACAAGCTGTAGTTTACACTTTATTTTTGCAACAGAAACAAAATTTGTCAGCAGAAAAGGACCACTCAGCCCACCCAGTCTGCTCAGATGGTACCTGCCTAGTCTGCCTCCAGAGACCCTAACTGGTCTCTGGTGACCCTCCCTTCTCCCTACCTATTCACTGATATTGCCTTATGTCTATTCCACACATGCTTGAAGACCCCCACTGTTTTCACCTCCACCACTTCTGCTGACAGTCTATTTCAGGTGTCTACCACTTAGTGCGTCCTCACGTTACACTAACTCCCCACCCCCTCCAGCTTCATCATATGCTCCAAAGAGACTCTCCTCCTGCACCCTGTTCGGTATTTGTAGGTCCCTATCACATCCCTTCTCATTCTCCTCTCTTGCAAGGTGTACACGGCCGCAGTCTCTTTTCATAGGGCTTTTGGTGCAACTCCTGCACCATTTTAGTTGCCCTCCTCTGGACTGCCTCCACCCTGCCTATATCCTTCTTGAGAAGCGGTCTCCAGAACTGGACACAATATTCTAGGT
This sequence comes from Neoceratodus forsteri, assembly GCA_016271365.2. Classification (NCBI taxonomy): domain Eukaryota; kingdom Metazoa; phylum Chordata; order Ceratodontiformes; family Ceratodontidae; genus Neoceratodus; species Neoceratodus forsteri. The sequence goes on from JADMNL010000034.1 coordinate 81,773,925, forward strand.
GGGGTCTCACCGATGATCTATACAACGGCAACACCACCACCACCTCCCTCCTTCTGTTGGCGATACCCCTCTCTATGCACCCCAGCACTCCACCGGCCCTACCTACTGCCTTGTCGCCCTGCCTTGCCACTTTGAGGTCATCAGATATGATGTCCCCAAGGTCTCTTTCCTGCTCATTAACGGACAGTACCTCTTCATCATATACTCAGTTCCTGGGTTCCTATGCCCTAGGTGCATAATTTCAAATTGTTTGGCACTGAACCTCAACTGCCATGTTTTTGACCACTCCCTGAGTTTCCCAAGATCTCTATGCATTCCTTCCACCCCATTACAGATTTTGGTATCATCTGCAAAAAGGCTTACCTTCCAGTTCAACTGCAATGTCACTTATGAAGACACTGAAAAAGATTGGTCCCAATACTGAGCCATACTGCACTCCGCTGGTCACTCTTCCACTGTTAAGAGTGAGTGCCGTTAACTACCACCCTCTGTCTCCTACTCGTTAGGCAATTTCTAACCGAATTCACCACCTTGGATCCCACTTCTAGGCTGCTCAATTTCTTAATCAGTCTCCTGTGAGGACACGGTCAAAAGCTTGCTAAAGTCCAGACAGGTCATATCCACTGCCCTCCCCTGATTTATTTCCCTGGTCATCTGTCAAAGAAATCAATCAGGTTCGTCTGGCATGACCACCCCTCTGAACCCCTGCTGCCGTTAGTCTTGCAGTCCATTTGATTCAAGATACTCTACCAACCTTTCCTTTAACAGGGTTTCCATTAATTTCCCCACCACTGAGAGGCTCATCCTGCCTATGATTGCTAGCCTCTTCCCAGCTGCCGCTCTCATGTAGCAGGACCATGTTCACTCTCCTCCAGTCCTCCGGAACCATGCCAGATTCAAGTGAGCTGTTGAATAAGGCTGTCAGTGGGGCAGCCAGCATCTCCCTGAGTTCTGTAAGCACCCTTGGATGCATCCTGTCTGGTACTATAGCCTTGTTCACTTTCAGAGATGCTAGTCTGTTCAGGACTCTCTCTTCTGAAAATGGTCTCGAGTCCGCTTCCTCTCCCCCTCTTTTTCCCGCTGCTACCTGATGGTCCATCCCTCCTCCCTCCACTGTAAAGACTAAGGAGAATTATCTATTTAGATGTCTGCTTTTTCTTGGTCCCTTTCTGCTGTCCTCCTTCTCATCACTGTCCCTCCCCTTGTTTTCCTCTTCTCACTTATGTACCTTAAGTTTTATTCCCATTTGCTACTTCTTCAGCTATCCTTACCTCTGTCTGTACTTTTGCCCTCCTCACTGCTTCCTTGTGTTTTACCTGGTACCCCTCCCTGCCTCCCTCCATCCCTCCCTCTACATTTCCTTATAGCTTCTAAATGCCACCCTTTTTTCCCTCACCACTGTGGCCACTTCTCTCGAGTAGTGTAACAGGTATCTTTTTCCTTTTGCTTTTACTCACTCCTTTCAGGCAGAGGCTGGTTGCCTTAATTATGTCCTCCCTTATTTTTCTCCATTGTTCATTTAACCTCTCAAGACACTCTTGATGTAGCCCTCGGGGCTGAACTCCCCACCTCACCCCCCCACTCCCTCATGGCCTCCCTTCCCACTGCCGGTACCTGCTGGTACTAAATCTGTCACTCTGAAATGTTTCTAATTATTCACTGTGTTCTAGCAACTATGTAAAACTATGTTATTCTGTATGATTGCATTCTGTAAGTATGTGACTCTGTATGTCCTCTCTCTGTGACGGTACTTTTGTAAACCAGCCCTGGCTCAAAGTTTGTAACTGATTGTACAACAAATAAATAAATCACCCTGGCAATGCCCGCCCACCCCACCCCCAACCAGAAAGTTTCGAGGCAGTCTCCCATTTCTTTAAAAAAACATCCTCCTAAAGGCCAGGACCCTCATCCTCATGTGGTTTGATTCTGCTCCCGTCTTAATGTTACATCCAACTGTATGGTGATCACTGGTACCCAGGGGACTTGCTCACCATAATTTCTGTAATGCTGCCTCTGTTTATGAGCACCAAGTCCAGCTCTGCCCCATCCCTAGTGGGTTCATTGCCTGAGAAATGCCCCTTCTAGGGAGTCGGGGATGGCCCTGTTCTTTGCCGAAGCTGCAGCTGGAAGACTCCACTCCACATCTGGCAGACTGAAATCCCCAACTAGCAGCACTTCCCCCTTACCTGCCATCCTGATGATGTCTTCCAAGTGCCTTATCCAGCTCCTGTCCCTGTGCTGGAGGTCTGTATACCACCCCTGTACAGACAGAAGCCCCAGCACCCGTCTCCAGGACAACCCGCAGCACCTCCAGCCCTTCCAGTTCCTCTAGGAGCCCCAGTATATTTTATATGTAATTGCACATTACTGTAAGTACACTCACTATATATTACATATAGTCACTGCATATTTTGGATTCAGTTTTAATTACTATATATGCACTTAGTTTGCTCTGCCGGCTTCTCCATGCTTTTCACAGTGTTGTTCAATCTTATAACCAGCTGTTGCATTTTGCTATTATGCTTTTTGTGTTTTTTTTACTGTGCTGTTTGACTTTTTGTCCCATTTCCTCTGTAACCCCCTTCTCGGATCGTACCTGGAGTTGAACTTCGGCTCTGCTTATCTCTCCCAGTCAGTGATTTACAAATAAATAAATCCATCCATAAATACTAAATAATGCAGAGAGACTTGCAGCTGGGGACTTCAGGAGCAGTGGGAATTCCCAAAACAAAGTTGGTGAGTAACATCTTCTGTTTGCTAGTGGAAATCTGCAAGCTCAAAGACTGTATATTCAAATCACAGACACACACACACACACACACAAATGGTAGACTGGACTGGGTGAGTGGATTTTCATCCTACAAACAAAATTATTTTTTTTTTACCATAATTATGGTCTCCAGCAGAATTCGTGCCAAATGCCCACGTTTTGTTTACTAGGTTGAAACTTTTCAGTGTACTGCGTGTGTAGAAAAATTAAAAAAACGTCTAGACAGCAGGTCTGGGGTAGGATAGGGTATAACAGGGCAGACTGGATGGACCGATGGTCTTTTGCTGTCGACACTGTCCATGCTTCTTTTTTTCCATAAAGCTTTTTCTCACGGAGACAAGCGGATGGGCTCTCAGCCCCATCCCCCTCCCCTATGACTGGCAGCCCCCCTCCCGTGGTCCCAGGGCTTAAGTACCCTGTAGAGTTCCTCCTGCAGCAGGGCCAAGAAGTGAGGGCCATCCTCCTCCTAGGTACATAATCCAGAAGTGCCCAGGGGCTGAGGGAGAACAGGCAGGGCCTTCATGAAGCCTGCCTGGCTTCATTTTCTCCCCTTTCCCTGATCGCGATGGCACGCAGATGCATGCTCACAGCAGCACACATGTGCAACAAAACAGCAGCCCCTTCCTGTAAGTCACTCAGCGCCTGCACTACTCCCCCCCCCGGCCTCCTCTCAGTGGCAGTCCAAGGCCGAGGCAGCTCACCATCCCTTCCCCCAGGAAAGAAGTGTAGTCCCTGGGACACTCAATCCTCTCCCTGCCAGGCCGACACTCAGCAACCTGAATCTGTTCTTGAACCCGGGTCATCAGTGTGGCATCAGCTGAGGCGCAAGCAACTCGGCACTCCACGCCACGGGGCCAGCTAGCCTGCCCCATGTTTCTATATGTTGCACTAAACAGGTACCTTACTGCACAATATCGAGTTTTCTAATGGTTTGCCAGACACAGGTCAGAATACTGCGTGTGCTTTTGTCCTTTTTTCTTTATGCTCAGCAGAGCTAATCAACACTTACTGCTCCAGGTAAGGTAACAGCCTATTTTACTCCAAAACTGTTCAACTGAAAACCATCCGCTTAGCAGGTGTAAATGCTCCACACTAGGGAGGGACAGTGGTTCACAATATTGTTGGTGCCTCCAGAGAAGCGGTGCTCTTCCGGGTTGGAAGAATCTTTACTCACTGAAAACAGATTGCACTCACCAAATTTTTAAAACAGTGAGTAAATGATTCCTGCCTGCCAAAGTTATTGCATGTTGAGCACCAACAAAACCCAATGAAACACCTTCCTTCCAAACCAAACCCTGTCCACTCCCGAGCCAGTGCCAATAAAAGAAAGTTACTAACCAGGGACTCCTGATCATCGTGTTTCTTCCCAAGAACTATACTTTTTGGTCTTCAGAGTTGGTGGCACTAGAAGCCTGCAGGAGTCAGAACTTTTGGGACCTGTCACATGGACACTGGCAGCACACATAGTGACAGCAGGCAGAACCGTATCAGTACTTATTTCCCAGGAGAAGAGGGAAATGAGAAAGAAGACGCAAAATGAAGTGAGGACAGCCCAGGGGATAATGAAAGGGGACAAGACTTTTGTTAGGTATGTAAGTGAAAAGAGGAAGACCATGGGTTGGATTGTAAGGTTAAAAAGGGATGTGGGGGGACTGTACAGAGGGGGATCAGGAAAAGGCAGACATCTTCAACAAATACTTTTGTTCAGTGTTAGAGGAGGAAGAAGAAGGAAAAGGGTTACAAAAAAAGTAACAAGATGTGGAGGAAGGGAGAGGAACACTAGTCCTTTTTAGAAGGAGAGAGTCCTGAAGGGACTTGCTAATCTGAAGGTGGACAAAGCAATGGGGCCACATGGGGTGCATTCAAGGGTACTGAGGGAGCTCAGGGAGATATTATCTGCACCTCAGACAATCCTAGTTAACAGCTCACTGGAAACAGGAGTGGTTTCAGAGGACTGGAGAAGGGCAGATGTAGTCCCACTTTACCAGCCACTAACCAGATAGGGTCACGTATAGGGCTAACAGGCAGACTAGATGGACCTTGCGGCCCTTATCTGCCAACAATTTCCATTTTTCACAAAAAATGTGGTAGCAAGGAGGAGGCTGGCAATTATAAGTCAGTCAGCCTGATACTGGTGGTGAGAAAGTATATGGAATCACTGCTGAAGGAAAGGATTGTGGAATACGTTGAATCCAATAGGTTACAAGACCCAAGGCAGCATGGGTTGCCCCGGGGACTAGTAAGCAAGCTGGGTAACTGAGGAGTGGATCCAAAGGAAATTGATTAGGCGGTAGGCAACAGAAGAGGGTGGTAACCATTCACTCCGAGGAAGGGAGGGTAACCAGCAGAGTATCTCAAGGGTCAGAGCTGGGACCGGACCTCTTTAATGTCTTTGTAAGTGACACTGCATGAAGAGGAGCCGGAAGGGAAGGTTTGCCTCTTTACAGATGACACTAAAATCTGCAGTAGTTTGGACACTCCAGGGGAGCAGAAAAAGTGCAAAATAATGCATCTGGGGCACAGAAACCCAAGGGCGGAGTATAAAATGGGTAGAGTGGTACTGATGACTACCAAGCAGGAAACAGACTTAGGGTTAATCATATTTGATTACCTAAAGGTGGCCAGGCAGTGCAACAAGGCTAGTGGGATGCTGAGGTGCACAGGGAGGGGTATCATCTGCAAGCAGAAAGAGGGAGGTAGTGTTGCCTCTGTATAGATTGCTGGTAAGACCCCACCTAGAGTATTGTGTCCAGTTCTGGAGACCACATCTCCAGAAGGACATAGACAGAGTGGAGGCAGTCCAGAGGAGGGCAGCTAAAATGGTGCAGGGTCTGCATCAAAGCCCATGTGTAGAGACTAAAGGATCTCAATATGTACACCCTGGAAGAGAGGAGGGAGCAGGTAAGACAAAGACCTTTAAATATCTCATGGGTGCAAATAAGATACAGGAAGGGAGTAAAAGAAAAGTATTCAAGAACAAGGGGACATGCTATGCAGCTGGAGGGGGGTAGATTCAGGAGAGATGTAAGGAAGTACTTCTTCACAGAAAGAGTGGTGAATTCCCAGAACAGCCTTGCAGCAGAGGTGGTGGGGGTCAAAACAGTGCTGTAGTTCAAGAATGCATGGGATAAGCACAAGGGAATTATGGTGGAAAGGAAGGGGGGAGGGAGAAGGAGCTGTAGATCAAGTAGAGTCTGCGATGATAATGTGGGTAGGGAAAATTGGGCAGTCTGGGTGAGCCAAGCAGTCCTTATCTGCTATCAAATACTATGTTTCTCCAGAACTGGAAAAAAAAAAAAACAGAACAAAATATAGAGAAAATAGTACAGAAATATACTACACAGGGAAGGTGAGCACTTCACCCGTGAGCTCTATAGAGGCACAGAGAACAGACAAGAGTGGAACTAACAGATGCTACGTGGAGAAGAGATGGTTTGTGTAGTAGTCATGTCAGGTACCTCTTGCTGCACTCCTGAACAACAATCCCCCCTCCCCCCAAATGATTTGACAGAGAAAGACAGGGACGACAACAAATGCGTACTGTACTCAAACAGAATAAAAGCAGAGGGTCTTGGGGGTGTATGTCAAATGACAGGTACCAACTGAAAGGCTGGGGGACACCACTGAAATATTCATAACAGGAATTTTTATTTAATTCAATTAAGCTGAGACACCTTAAAAAACTTATTAAACAGGCAAAGAGAAACTCTGAAAAGAATCTTGCAATAAAGGTGAGGGATAACAAGAAAACATTTTACAATTAAGTGGCCTCATTAAAAAACAGTAACAAACTGACTGGACCTCTAAAAATTGATGATGGGGAGATTAAGGGTTGTAAAGAAATGATAGAAATATTTAATAAATACTTTGAGAGCGTTTTCTTGAAAGATGAAGTAGAAAATGTAGACAAAGTCAACACACCTAACAAACTACTGCTGTCATCAGAGGACATCAGCAATAGACTGTTAAATCTGGATCAGAACAAATCCCCAGGTCCAGGTGGGTTACACCCCAAAATGTTGAAAGAATTAGCCGCAGAGTTAAGTGAACCACAAAAAGAGATCTATCAAAAATCCATAGACCAGGGAGAGGTCCCAGAGGATTGGACAGTGGCCACTGTGATCCCAATTTATAAAAAGCAGTGCAAGATCAGATAAAAAGAACTACTGGCCAATTATCTTTACCTCTATCCCTGGAAAGATACTGGAAGTAATTATAAAGGGAGAGATAGAAAACCAGTTAGTGACCACAGGACTACTGGATCCAAGCCAGCATGGGTTCACCAAGGGGAGATCACTTCTCACCAATCTGTTGCATTTCTTTGAAAACACAAACAGTGCACTGGAAAATGATCTCTTGATGGATGTATTGTTTATGGACTTTGAAAAGGCTTTTGAAAGTGTGTCACATGGGGAACTTATAAAATCACTGAAGGAACTAGGATTAGACACAAATTTATTAAGTTGGATAAGAAACTAGTTATGCAACAGAAAACAAAGGGTGAGCATAAAGGGGCACCACTCTAGTTGGGCGAGGGTGACGAGTGGGGTACCGCAGAGATCCGTGCTGGGGCCGTCTCTCTTCAATGTTGTAGTCGCTTCCATTATGTCTGATAATTCTTGGCTGGTTAAGTTTGTGGACGATGTGAAAATGGGGTCCATAGTAACAAATATTAACGAGACATTAAGTTTCCAAGAGACTATGAACATAATAGCAAATAAAGTGAAGATCGAAAAGCTGAGATTTAACCTGGGTAAATATAAAATGATGCATCTAGGAAAGAAAAATAAATGCTTCAAGTATTATCTAGAAGGACAGGAGTTTAGTGTTACGGATGAAGAGAAAGATCTAGGAGTACTCATAACAAATAACATGAACTTTAACAAGCATTGTTCTCAAAGTATAAATACGGGAAACGGGATTATGGCGTCTATGAAAAGAAACATCGGGAGCAGGGACAGAGAGGCGGTGACGCCCCTGTATACAGCGCTGGTTCACCCACACCTGGAACAGTGTAGCCAGGTGTGGGCTCCATCCAACAAAACTTACTGTAGAAGAATCGAGGGGGTGCAGAGGAGGGCAACTACAGTAAGCTGGTGGCAGATATTAAAGACTATTCGTATGAGGAGAGACTGGGGTCCCTGGGTCTGTACTCACTCCAGTATAGATGAACTAGAGGAGCTATGTGCTTTGTATTTGGAGTCTTTGCAAACCCTGACATGTGGGAATGTGTAGGCCTACAAACAAGACCAAATCTAGTGGGCTACAAAAGGTCATAGTAGAAAGATAAAGGGAGAAAATTATAGGAAAAATTTCAGAGCAGGCTGTTTTACTCAGGCCCTGTCCACACTGCCTTCTTGGTAACGTTACAGAGCGGCTAAACCGTTACAGGGTTTTGTTAAAACAGTTTGCATCCGCATCTGTAACGTTACCATTACCGTCCAATCTCAAGACCTGTTCGGAGGTAGTCTTAAGATTGGAATGAGAACTGTTACACAGTTGGTAACGGTTTGCTTACCAGTGCAGATGCTCGTCTGCTAGGTGAAACGGTTCTCCTTGCTACCAGAATACCACAGAACGTGAAATATCGTTCTTAAAACCGGTAGCAAACATGGATTATTTTCATCAATACGGACACAACAGCAACAGCTTGTAACCTTTTCAAAAACGTTACCATCGCAGTACAGATGCATCGCAATGGTAAGGGCAATAACGTTTTTGAGAATGTTACAGCACATGTTGTAGTGTGGACTGGGCCTCAGAGGGTAGTGGCGATATGGAATGGATTTCCCTGTCACAGTGATGGAAAGCAAAACTATGAAGCTGTTCAAAGCAGCAATGGATAAATACATGGGGCGACTGGTATATGCGACACAATTTTAATTTAAGAACCAAGCTGATAATGGCCAATGCTATAAACCTGTAAATATTCCTATGATTTATTCCTTGGGCATTCAGCAACCCAGAGTATGGTGACATTGTGCTGAGGCACACAGCTCAAACAGAAAAGAGTAGCCTGGTCAGCCAAACATTACAGTAACTTAGCATAAGAGAAAAATAAAGGATACAGACAAAGAAACACTCCGGGGTGGAGGGAGGAGAGTTGCTTTACAGAGGAGACACTTAAGAAGATAGTTCCTGGTAGGTAAGCTTCCTAGCTCTTTGGAGTCCATCACCTCCATAAAGTACCACGCTTTGGTCGAGTGACAAGCAGTTAGACTCTTCATGGGAGGCAGGGACAGTTATGTCTGCTTAGTTACTGAGCAGGATCAGCAGAGGGAAAAATTCAGCCTTGAGAACTGCCCGCCTAACAGGGTCACCGGGTAGATGGAAAAAAAAAACAGTGTGGCAGTTCCCAAATTGCCCTGGGGATATTAGACAAAAAACAGCAATCAATAACCCCTGGAGATGAAAAAATGACTGAAGCGACAATATGGGTAACAGGGCCATAAACCCACACCAGTAGCCCTGCAGGGAAGGGGTCCAATAAAGCACTTTCTAGGTACGACGTAGAGTCGGACCATGTTAACTTAGTACTGTTTTGCGCTGTCAGAGAAGGGTGCAAGACAGACTAGCCTTAGGGGAGGCACTGAACAGAGTTAATGGATGCTAGAAAAAGGCCTCAAGTATGACCTCTGGGTGGAGGGCAGAAGTTGATATGTACCAGAATTAGGCAGGAATCCCTGTGAAAAAGGGTGGATCCATCGAAACAGGCATTGTGAAACTTTGCGCAAGCTTCTGCTGAGAGGTTTTGATAACCTGAGCCACACGTGCCTCCTAACAGAGATCCAAAGCTAGGGCACTCAAAGCTGTTTCCAAGGAGCAGTAAGCAGGTAGAAATTATTGCTTTGCCTCTTCACTCCCTTGGTCAAAACTGTGACCAGCTTGGTTTTTGTAGGCCAATCTGGAAGGGAGTCTGAGAACAACAAAAACTGTGTCAAAAGCTTCTGGTGAAATTTAAGTCATGCAGGCATGGTAGTTTCAAATCCTGATGGATAAGGATGCAGATGCCACCTGCAGGGAGTCCAAAATCACAACATCTTGCTGAACAGAAAATGAGACCTCCCTCTTCGAGTGTGGAGAATTTATCTCTCTTTTTTTTTTTTTGGGCTATCATTTTTACCACCTCCTTGGCTACCTGTTCTGCTCCCATGCCCTCTCCAATTGGGGATCCAGCCAGTCCGCCTCAACGCAGGTTATTCGCCAGCACCCTATAACCCCTGTGGCTTACCCCCCACAGCGGAGTGGCACGGAGCCCCCAACCTCACCCAACATGGAACCAGTTTCGCAGCTGAGCCCAGCGAACACACAGACGGCCATCAAACCACTCGAAAGGTGGCAACTTTTTTCCACAGTTTTCTTGTCCCTGGAGTCTGGGGCATGCAATGACGCCGGTGGAGGGAAGCGCACATCCACATGCACTCCCTCCAGGCGCCTGCCCAAACTCCTCCCCTGTTAGCTACCCAGCCTATCCCAACCTCTGCCAGGGGCGACCGGCACTGACTAGAGAAGACCCCTCCCTGGAGAAGGAGGGAGTAGTCCATCGAACACTCAATCCTTCTCAATCCCTGCTTACCTCGTGGCCCATGTTGCCTCCTGAACACGAACATGCACAGCGAGGTAAGGCTGCCCAGCGCCCAGCTCTCAGCGCCACCGGCCAGCCTGAATTTCATTTCTGTCTTAGGAACAATGTACTGGAGATGAGCTGCTCGGAGGGTTGCCGGAGGGTTAGTGGCTGATGCCTTGTTATTGTCGTAGTCACAAACACCGACACCAGCACTGGAGGGTCCCAATGGAAGGTCAAAATTCTGCAGACACACTTGATAAGGGTCATCAGCTTGAGATAATGCTAGACCAAATGTCCCTTGCAGATCCTCCACAATAGCAAAAAAAGCCATGCTGTCAAGGGAGAAAGATGGAATGCAAATAGAGGAATTCCCCCTATCAAAGGAAACAGACAGAGGGCCCTGGTCAGGAATCTAAAAGGGTTCAGTAGCTGCAGGTACCTGTGATGGACTGAGAGTCCTGCTAGTTGCTGGTTCGGGGAGTGTCACCCGAGGAGGGTTTAGAAGCATCACCCCAAGGGAAATGGATGTACTTTCTGGCGAGAGCAGTGGAAGAGCCATGAAACAGGCTGTTACTGGTAACGGAGTAGGCACCAACTGTCCACTAGTCCTGTGCGGAGAGGGGGCAGGGATGGCTCAGTGTTGTCTGTACAAGGCAGCAGAAAAATGGTGTGGTTCGGCTCTCATGAAAGGATACTGAAGCAATGTAGCCAGATTGGCTAAAGGCTGAGCCTAAGTAGGCTGCACCGGAGTCTGCACCATGTATGGTGCAGACGCTAGTGGTTCTGAGACCAATACAAAGGACGGTGCAGAGGCTGGCACTGACAACAATGAGAACAGAGCAATGCATGGCACTGAAGATGCCATGGCTTGTGTTGGTGCCGAGACTGAAGCCAAAGCTACCGATGATGGCACTCGGGATGACACTGTGGGTGCCGGAACTGCTGCCCTTGGTACCAGGAATGGTATCACCGATAAAGGCTGTGTTGCGAAAGCTACTACCAGAGAAGGCAGTCACATCGGCATTATCTCAGCCTTGTTGGGGCTTGTGAGAATATGAACCAACTTGAGAGACAGAGCTAAGGAGCCTAGGACCAACTGAGGACTCCCCTGAAGTGATCCTGAGAGTCACACGGTATCTATTCTGTGTCCAAACTTGGTAAATATCTCTCTGGCCTCTTACCTGGCTAATGCAGAACTGTTCTAGGCCATGCCACTTTTGTGAGTATAGCTTGAAACTTCAAAGTTATCTTCGTCAACTGTCAGTAGAGGCAACGGTGCATATTGTGGTATAGGTATAGATACAGAAAACACAACAAATGCGAATCTCTGGCTGAGATGCAATTTCATCAGTGACACAAGATGGCAGAACATTCTGCCTGACACAGTCAGTCTACAGAAACTAAACAAAAAGAAAACGTTTACACAGAAAAAAGGCAGTAAAGCCCTAATTTGGTGAGGTGGCGAACTCAACGACAGGGAAAAGAAACCGAGGCGGTCTAGGCCGGTTTCACTATAAATGGTTCCAGTGTGAATGTGACACCACGTGCCAACGCTGTACATCAGTAATTCCTGTCTCAAACATTCTGACTCCCACGGGGTCCTAAGTGCCTTTGGCGCTCTAAAACCAGAGAGTGTGGCTCTAAGGAGCAGATGGACTCCAAGAATAATAGTGGTAGATGCAACAAAGTCGTTCTAGTCTTGATCAGTCTAGTGGGGGCTGAGGAGGGAAATTCATGTGTTCACTGGTGACCCTGACATTTCTGTAGCCATCCTAGGGTCCCCACTGAAAGCAGCCTTCTGTTCTATCTCTGTAGACACAACCTTTCCATTGCTCCCAACTGACTAGCCTGTGACAAGGGAACCACACTCATGCCTAGATGAAAAAAAATGATTGGCCACACATGAACAATTGTGCAAATAAAATGACGCAGCATGTAGTTCACAGTATACTGAGCCTAAACAGTTCAGTTTTCCATCCGCAGAGCTGCAAGTAATTTAAACAGATGGTAAGCGCATGTATGGGGTTGCTTTAGTTGTAATATATACTATTGTGGGCTCGTTGACACCAGCGTGGAGATCCAGGTTTTAATCTTCACTAGCACCACTTACTTACTACTGTGTGACCTTCAGCAAGTCACTTAACCTCCCTGTGCTTTCCTCTCTACTTCTCTCTTCCTCTCCCCCCTCTGTGTTCAGTCCTCTTGTGCTTTCATTAACCTCTCTCCACCTGAGTTGCGGTAGTCTCCTGTGATCACCCACAGGCTAGTAAACTACCAGTGGCTTGTACAACACTTTGGAATAGAGTATGTATGACAGGCACTATATAAAGTCAGTTTCTTTTCCTATAGATGAAAGAACCATGAAGTGAACGGAGCAGTTCCAGCACCCAAGGAACACTGGGGCAGCTATCAACAGAAGAGACGCTACTGAGTCCATATTAAGTAAGCAGCAAAGCGCAACAGGGCAGGAATCTACCCAAGTTTTGAAGTAGGAGACCATTTTATAAAAACAGGTAAAAAAAATTGAAATGTACAGGAAAGTAGAGAAAATACATTCCACATTTTGGACCCCTTCATAGGAGATTTCTCCTTATTAGCAGATCCAGAAGCCAATGATTTGATACCTTTTAATGGAGCAACATAGATGTAACAACAAGAACAAAGTGCTCTAGCTTTCAGACCAACCAGTCCTTCTTCAGAAGCCTAATGGCAGTTATTTAGAAAAAACAATACTTTTAACAGCTAGATCATGCAGAAAAAACAGAAAAAATTCCCCATTGGTTTAAAATACTCATTTAAAAAAATACAGATGATGATGTCAGTGAAGTTTAACAGTACCATGTTACCTTCAGCCAGGAGGATCCCAGAGTCAAAGTTGCTTGGTGCAAAACACACACAAAGAACCCCACTGCATATAAATTTAATTGACATAAGATAACATTGCTGGAGCAGATGACCCTTACATCAAGCTATATGTGTCACAGTGTGTATAAGGATGTGATTACTGAAAAGCAACCCTCACCCGGATTAAAGACATACTAAGATTGTTTTAGGACTCCAAGAAATTTCAATGTATGTATTACAGACAAGAAATTACCAGCAAAGCTGTCTCAAAAACATCAGTGCACACTGTATGAGGTGTAAAACTTAACTTAGCTGGACCCGTCACCCAGCTGTACGCTCCACCTAGATATCATGTCTCAAACTTCAAAAACCTCTAATGTAGTGATAGGACTTTATAAATGATCATTTAAATATAAATTGACAGTGTTAGTGTCAAACAAAAAACTCTTGTCGAGGACCAATAAGGAATTAAGACCATGTAGCCAGATATGTACAGATGTCAATAAATTCTCAGTGCATAACAACTTGATGTACCAGAAGTGTCTAAGGAATCTGAAAAAGAGACAATTTAATTTCTCTCCTCCTCTTCACACAAACAATACACCCCACCCCATCCCACATCCCCATAATGCGGGGGGGGGGGATAACTAGCTTTAAGGAGACACACACACACACACACACACACAAACAATATTTTTCTCTCTCTATTGAACCTTCAGTCACATTTTTGCTCTGTAGGTATTAGGATACATGATCCCTTTTACTTGGGATTTCATGACAAGTTGAATTCCTTTGGGGAACAACTGCAGTGACTGATGTGAATGAAGGTTCATTAGGAGAGAGAGTGTGTGTGTGTGTCCTTAAAGCTAGTTATCCCCCCCCAATCAGTACATATCAGGCTACATGGTCTTAATTCCTTGGTGGTCCTCGACAAGAGTTTTTTGTTTGATACCAACACTGTCAATATATATTTAAATTATCATTTATAAAGTCCTGTCACTACACTAAAGGTTTCTGAAGTTTATGGGACATGATATCTAGCTGGAGAGTACAGCTGGGTGATAGGTCCAGCTAAGTTTTACACATCATACAGTGTGCACTGATGTTTTTAAGACAGCTTTACTGGTAATTTCTTGTCTGTAATACATACATTGAAACTTCTTGGAGTCCTAAGACAATCTTAGTATGTTTAATCTGGGTGGAGGCTGCTTTTCAGTAATCACATCCTTATACAAACTCTGACACTCATAGCTTGATTTGAGAGTCATCTGCTTCAGCAGTGTTATCTTATGTCAATTAATTTATATGCAGTGGGGTTCTTTGTATGTGTTTTGCACCAAGCACCTTTGACCCTGGGACCCTACTGGCTGAAGGTAATATGGTACTGTTAAACTTCTCTGACATCATCTGTATTTTTAAACGAGTATTTTAAACCAATGGGGATTTTTTCTGCAAGATCTAGTTGTTAAAAGTATTGTTTTTTCTAAATAACTGCCATTAGGCTTCTGAAGAAGGACTGGTTGGTCCGAAAGCTAGAGCACGTTGTCCTTGTTGTTACATCTATGTTGGTCCATTAAAAGGTATCAAATAATTTGCTTCTGGATCTGTTCTTGCAAGGACCAATACAGCAAATACTAAATCTAGATTCCTTAATAGCAGGGCATTTTTCACCCCTGCTGGCTCTTAGTGCAGGGTGTACTTGCTAACAGATAGTGTCACACAACTGGTACACAGCAGGAATCACCCGAGTTGTGGTGACATGCGCACAAAGCTCACCCTGGGGTGCCTTAAAGCTATTATCAAAAACTCTTCTGGGGGCACTGCTATGCTGGGGATGGTTTTGGGAGTGGAGCTGAAATGGTAGGGACAGGGGTTTGTGAGTGCAGCTGGAATGCTATGGACCTGGGTTTGAGAGTGGAGTCAGAACACTGGAGACTTGTGACTGGGAGTGTAGCTGGAATGCTGGGGACCAGACTCTGGGAATGGAGTTGAAACACTGAGGACCCGCAATTGGGAATGAAGCCAGAACGACGGGAACCTGGGTTTGGGTGTGGAGTCGGAATGCTGGCGATCTGGGTTTGGGAGTGGAGTCAGAATGGTGGGGACCTGGGTTTGGGAAGTGAGTCAGAATGCTGGAGATCTAGATTTGAGAGTGGAGCTGGAATGCTGGGGACCTGGGTTTGGGTGTGGAGTCAGAATGCTGGGGACCTGGGGTTGGGAGTGGAGTCGGATTGCTGGGGACCTGGGTTTGGGAGTGGAGATGGAATGCTGGGGATCTGGGTTTGGGTGTGGAGTCAGAATGCTGGGGACCCGAGTTTGGGAGTTAAGTCAGAATGCTGGGGACCTGAGTTTGGGAAGTAAGTCGGGATACTGGGGACCTGTGTTTGGGAGTGGAGTCAGAAGGCTGGAGACCTGTGTTTCGGAGTGAAGTTGGAAGGCTGGGGACCTGTGTTTGGGAATGGAGTTGGAATGCTGGAGACCTGGGTTTGAGAGTGGAGTCAGAAGGCTGGGGACCTAAGTTTGGGAGTGGTGTTGGAATGCTGAAGACCTGGGTTTGGGAGTGGTGTTGGAATGCTGGAGACCTGGGTTTGGGAGTGAAGTCAGAAAGCTGGGGACCTCGGTTTGAAAGTGGAGTCAGAATGCTGGAGACCCGTGATGGGGAGTGGAGTCGGAAGGCTGGGAACCTGTGTTTGGGAGTGCAGTCGCAATGCTGGGGACCTGTGTTTGTGAATGCAGTTGCAATGCTGGGGACCATTGATTGGGGGTGGAGTCGGAATGTTGGGGACCTGTGATTGGGAGTGGAGTCTGAATGCTGGGGACCTGTGATTGGGAGTGGAGTAGTAGTAAATTTTATTCAGCAACACTGAGCTACAGCTCATTTACATGGGCTACCCTGTTCTGCATAATCCTGGTTACACAGGGACAAAATACAATATTTGATAGTGGGCAAATACATTTTTTTTTTTTAATTTTAGTCTTTGGTAACCAGTTAAGGCCCACTAGGCACAAGTGCCTGTTTTCAAGGGCAACCTGGGAGCACTGGGCGGCTAAGTGACTTGCTCAGAGTCACACAGTATGCAAGTGGAGGTTGTGGGAATCAAACCCAGGTCTGCTGGATGTACCAAGCTCATTCACAGCTCATTACTCTAATCTCAAGGCTATACTGCCAGTGAAAGTGAAATAAAATATACACATACACAGTAATTACTAATTCAGCAAATTCTTTAATGATTTATGTAGACTTCAAGATACATTTACAATAGTGTTAAAAGTTAACCAGCTCCAAGGTTGAGGCAGCAAACTTGTGGTAACTCTTCCCCCTCCTACTCCTGTCCATCCTCCTCTTGCTCTTACCCGGTTTTCCCTACTCCCCTGTGAGAGAGAGGCGGTCATACTGGGCCAGCCATCTGAGAGCTGGAGCTAATCCTTTATAGTAGAAGCTGTTTTACTGTTGGAACTGCTTTTAAAACGTTTTTTCATTTACCAACTGTAGTCATTTTATTTTTGTAACATCTTCGTGATCGGAAGATCTTTTTGTTGTAAGTTGAGGCACCAGTTTGCTGTGTGACCGATATGCGGGTGCCTGCGAGTAGCTGTGACACTGGAAGTGGATGCTGGATGTTTAGCTGAATTTTTTCTGACGGTCCGACAATTGGTTTTAACTGAACGAGCTGTCTGAGGGAGTCGCTGCTATTCCTTGAGTGTTTGTGGGGGAGGACTTTCGAATTTCAGCAGGAGCTGCAGAGGAGTAAGGAGCTGTTGTCTTGGCAGGTGTTCCTGGATTTCTGGACTTGGTTTAAATTGAGTTTTGTTGCCGACGACCTGACTGGTGAGACATTGGGGAAAGGCCCATAGCCGGCTACTGGGAGGCCGCTATTTCCCTGGCCACACCTGGATCTGGGGCAGGACACCTGCACCTCGCCGCCGATTAGTCAACGGGGGTGTGTAGAGCGGTCCAAAGACATCTGGAGGTCGGTCTGGCGGCCGATCTTCCAGACACCTGTAGCCGCCGGTTGTGGGTTTGGCAGGGAGTAGTGGTTCTCATGGTCTGTTGGTTAGGGCCTTCAGATTTCCCTTTTACTGTTCTGGGTTTCTTAGTAACTTTTTTGGGAACCTGCTGGATTATTGGATCTCCGAGCCTGTGGATAGATCCTGAGTGATATCAGGTTTTGCCTGTGGATTCAAAAGCAGTCTGTAACTTTCTCGGGAACCTGATAGATTATTGGATCGGCGAGCCTGTGGATGGGTTATGAGTGAGATCAGGTTCTGCCTGTGGATTCAAATTAGTAACTATGGCGCCTTACTTTTTTGGTTATGGTGGACTGTTATATGTGTGATTTGAGCTCCTGAATTACATAGTCCAGCTTCTTTACGACACTGCTTATTTTGGTGGGGTGGTAAGACTACCCTATATATTTTATTATATCACATATTACTGTTTCTTCTGGTTTCTACTATGTGAGAGGTAGTATTGGGACTGAAGACTTTTTCTAACTACCTGGACTGGTGGGAGCTTTCCGGGTGTTGATTTTACATTATTCTGTAGCATTCTACAACATCTGATTTGCCTCTTCTTCGACTCATGACCACAAAGTTTTATGTAGTTTTTGGATAGTGTATTTTATTTATTCTTGGTTTGTTATTATAATTATAATTTAAAATGATTGTTATTTGATTCGGTTGGGATTAAGTTGTTGGGTGTTTAGTTATTATTTTAAGAATGTGCTGGGGAGGCCAAAAGATGGTCAGGCAGTATCCTCCCACCAGGCTCAGGGAACTGCACCCTTTTAACTGCTCTTATTTGTCAGCAGAGATTTATAAACATTGCTAGAAGGCGCAGGAAAGGGGTGAGAACTGGGCTTGGTGGGAGAATGGAAAAGGGAGGACGATGGGGTGGTGGGGACCAGGCGACACCCTGGGGTGAAATGGTGCCAGGACAGGGGTAGTCCCTGTTTTGTTCCCATACTCAAGGGCCCAGCAATTAATGTTGGTCAGGAGTCGAGGCCTTACACAGCATCTCATCCAACCCGGGTGGTGTTATGTAATGCCAGGTCCATCAAAAACAAGACTGCTATTATAGCTGATCTTATTGAAATGGTGGATCTGGCATGCATCACCAATACCTGGTTGGACAAAACTACAGACCCAGTATTGGCTTCTGCAGTTCCAGCTGGGTTCTCGGTGATTCACCGCCCGAGGCTGGATCATAGGGGTGGGGGTGTAGTCATCTTTTTAAGACTGAACTGGGCCTTGTGGATGCCCCAGTGGAGATCACCAGATCCTTTGAGTGTATCATGAGAGAGGGTGTAGGTTGCAGGATACTCCTCATTTACCGTCCACCAGGTGATGGGGGTTTATTCCTGCTGGAGACTGCGGACTTCATCGTCGACATGGTATTGGAGTCTCCCACATGGATAATTCTGGGGGACTTCAATGCATGGGTTGACGATGAACTCTTGCCATTTGGTCAAAATCTCCTCCAGCTAATGACAATGCTGGGCCCTTACACAGGTGGTTACCTCCTCTACCCATATGGGGGGCACTCATTGGATCTGCTCTTCCTCTAGGGGATAGAGATCTCTGACTTGGGGTGGAACCAGTCAGTTGATCTGACCATCACACCATAGGGTTCAGTTTCGGGGCTCCCCCAAATGGACCTACCCCTTCGGAAATGGTCCGGTACTGCCCTTTAAGGGAAGTTACCCCAGATGGTCTATCAGCGGTCCTGGACCTATCGGGATTGCTGGGTGAAAGCACAAGTCCAGGGGACCTCGTACTAGCCTATAATAAGGCAGTGGGAGATGCCCTGGATTTGATTGCTCCTGTTCGTGTTCGACCACTCACTCTTCGCCCAAGGTCCCCTTGGTGTGATGGGTCCTTGAAGGAGTTGAGGCGTGTTGGTCGAAGGCTGGAGAGAGCATGGCGGAAGTCCAGCCTGGATGCTGAGAGGCTTAGACTGATGGAACATTATAAGGGCTATCAATCAGAAATCACCTGTAAGAAGGCAGAGTTCCTGTCCAGGGAGATTTCTGCTGTGCAGAATCGACCGACTCAACTTTTCTGATCTATCGACAGATTGTGCAATCCAATCTGTCTCCACTTCGGAAGAGCTTTTTCACAAATTAAGTATGATGAGCTAGCTCGGTTCTTCGCAGATAAGGTTGCCAGCATCAGGTCCGGAATCGGCCTGGCTCTCTCTATAAGCGGTTGCGGAGGTCAACAGGAGGTGGTGAGCACCCGGTCTGTCTGGATGGATTTCAGCTGACCAGAATTCATGGACACTGTGAAGACTGTCCAGACTCTGCGCCTAACCTGTTGTAGTTTGGATCCAGGCCCTACCCCCCCTTTTAGTGGGGTGTGTAGATGTTATCTGCCCGATCCTAGCTGAAATCGTATGGAGATCCTTGGAGAGGGGGGTCTTTCCAGACCCCCTAAAGGAGGTGGTAATTCGACCACTCCTTAAAAAACCCTCCTTGGATCCCAACGATCCAGCTAACTACCGACCTGTCTTTAATATTCCCTTTGTGGGGAAGCTTATTGAGAAGGTAGTTGTGTTGCAACTGGACGATCACCTTGGAACCAACAATGTCTATGAAGCTCTCCAGTCTGGTTTCATGAAGAGGCACAGCACAGAGACTGCCCTTGTTCGGGTACTAAATGATCTTCTAATGGCGAGAGATCAAAAGGCTCGTACCATCTTGGTCCTTCTTGATCTCTCAGCAGCCTTTGACACTGTGGACCATGGGGTGCTTTTGGAGACCCTGTGGTTTCTCTGTGGACTGTCGGGTACAGTCCTCTAATGGTTTTGATCGTTCCTTATAGGCAGGGTTCAGAGGGTGGTCACTAGAATTTATTCCTCTGATGCCCTCCCTCTGTCCTGCGGAGTGCAGCAGGGCTCCATATTGGCACCCATGTTGTTCGCAGTGTATATGCTGCCACTGGGAGACACCATCAGGTGATATGGCTTGAACTTTCACTGCTATGCAGATGACACTCAGCTGTATATGTCCCTTGTGCCCAGAAAGGTTGATGCAGTCTCTGTGCTAAATAATTGCCTCTCCAAGATCAAAGACTGGATGAACTCCAGTTGGCTGAGATTGAATCTGGCTAAGACTGAGGTGTTGGTTGTGGATCCGGGTCGCCCGGAGGTGGGTTTGGGGGCTGGGCATGTGTCGGGCCTGTGGCTTGACAGTGTCCAGCTCACTAGCTCAGATCGGGTGCGGAACCTGGGCGTTATCTTTATGATGGTTTGACCATGAAATCTCAGGCATCAGATGTGGTTAATGCCTCATTTTACCATCTGAGGAATATCGCCCTGGTGAAACACCTGGTTCCACCAAATGACCTTCCAACATTGGTCCATGCTTTCATTACTACCCGTCTTGACTACCGCAATGCCCTCTACCTAGGGCTGTCTGGGGCTGATATCTGCCGCTTGCAGCTGGTGCAGAACGCTGCAGCCAGGCTGCTAACTGGTACCTCTAGGTCCAGTCACATAACGCCTGTGCTGCGCGGACTGCACTGGCTGCAAGTCCAGTGGCGGATCACCTATAAGGTAGGCTTGCTTACCTTCAAAGCCCTACACAAACAGGGACCTGACTGCCTGAAAGATCTCCTGACTCCCTACTCCCCCAATAGCCCCCCCCCGATCCGCCAACGAGGGATCACTAGAGAGTCCCAGGGTTCGTCTTAAAACATCTGGAGCTCGTGCTTTTTCATTTGCAGCACCAACCCTGTGGAATTCGCTACCTCATCGGTTAAGAGAATGCCTGACAGTCAGTAGTTTTAAATCGCTATTAAAAACGTATTTACTTTCACTGACTTTCCCAGACTGCTTTTAAATTTATACTGCTGTTTGCGTGTATATTTACGGTTTATACTTTGTGCAGCGCCTTGATATTGAAAGGAACTATATAAATAAAAATCTGCTTGCTTGCCCCATTCCCACCATTTCCTGTTCCTGTATCTGGTTCCTGCTAGTCTAGTTCTACTCTTTTGCCTCGATTTCCCTCATAAATATTTCATATTGTGTCTGTTCCTCCTATTTATTGTGCTTGATTTTTCTTTGCTTATTTGCTGTATATATCCATCACTGACATTGTCCCTCCGCATTTATGTACACTGCTGCCTCATGTAACTTTTACCCAGGTTGCATCCTGACTATGTCTTATTTTGTATTGTACCTTATCTTGCATTTTTGACACGGAGCCTTTGTAAATGAGTCTTTGACTCAAAGGTTTGTGATTCCGATATTTTGAACAAATAAATAAAATAAAAAAGTGGCTTCTAACACAAACCATTCTTTAAATTTTTTTTGGTATTATCTTTTTACCTCCTCCTACAAGCACCACTTCTGCCTATCCTTCAGGCTTCCCAATGCTGGCTCTGGTCCGTCTTGCCCTCCAGTCCCAAATAGCAGCCAGCCCCAGGGTAACCCGGAGTAACCCTTCTCCAGATGGGTCCCCCTCCTCCGAGAGGGAAATGCGCCAGCCCATCGAGGCAAGCCAGCGCTACACTTGGCCCCGGGGTGCTGCTGGGACAGTGGACTCGGCAGGGACATGAACGGCACCAGAGAACCGGGCAGCCGTCATCCAGCTTAAAGTGGGGCGGTATTTACCTTTTCTGTGCATCCTGACATGTGTTCATAGTGTCTGGTCTCCACCAGGGGCTGCTTAAGCTGACGTCAACCCCACTACCCACCCCAGGAGGAGAGCAGTCTCATGAACCTCGATCCTCTCCTTCCTGCCAGCCCCTGGCGCCCCAAGTCCGCTCTAACCCGGGTCGCCGGCGTGGGTCAAGGTAAGGCGCCAGCGCCTCAGCCCTCTATGTCACCAGGTCGGCTCATTCTTTAATTTTATTCCATTGTAGTTTATTTTGTAACCTGAGATTTTTCGGTATTGTGTTCCAAGTTTGAGGGCCCAGATGCTAAGAGAAGGATTTTCCTACATTATTTCTTTTCAAAGGGACATCAAATGCAATCCTATTTGCTGATCTCAATCCAGCCTTAGGGTTTTTTTTTATAAAAACATTATTACATATATTGTCAGGGACCTTTTTTCCTCCTAACATTTCAGCAACAATTCTGCTACATGTGGCTGTCTTCTCTGATCCGAATTTAGCCAATTCAGCTCTTAAGAGCAGCAATTGAGTATGCTGTGGGACACAGAGGACAAAACTGGCAAAGCAGTTATACATCACATTTACTTTGGCAAGGTCTGTCCTCAAGCCCCCCCCACCCCCACCCAAAGGGAGCAGAGTTGGAATGTTGGGGACCTGGGTTTGGGAGTGAAGTTGGAATGTTGGGGACCTGGGTTTGGGATTGGAGAGCTGGGACCTAGATTTGGGATTGGATTTGGTACGCTAGGACCTGGGTGTGGGACTGGAGTCGAAATTCTGGGGATCTGGGTTTGGGAGGGGAGTCAGAATGCTGAGGACTGGGGTTTGGGAGGGGAATCAGAATGCTGGAGATCTGGGCTTGGGAGTGGAGTCTGAAAGCTGGGGATCTGGGTTTGGGAGTGGAGTCGGAATGCTGGTGATCAGGTGGTAGGCTGAAAGGAAGCAGTGCCAACCTAGAGAAGGACAGCTTCATACTCTTCCACTGCAGTGATCCAGTGTGGAGGGGCAGGGAGCTTGCTCCCAGTCAGGAGCACTCTCTTTTGCAAGCCTGCTCTGCCACTGCAGTGACACCCCTGTGGATGCTTAGGTGGTTAGAGAGATTGCTCCTCAGTCAGAGATGCTCTGAGAGTGCCTGCTGTGCCACTGCAGTGACCCCCTGTGGACAGTCAAGAAGCCGGCCCCATGGTCAGGGGTGCTCTGTGAGTGCCTGTTGCCACTGCAGTGACCCCCAGTGATGGGTCAGGGAGCTTGCTCCCCAGTCAGGGGTGCTTTATGCATACTTGCTCTGTCATTGCAGCAGCACCCCTGTGGAGGGTAAGGGAGCTTACTCTCCAGTCAGGAGTGCTCTGGGCGTTCCTGTTATGCCACTGCAGTGACCCCCTATGGAGAGTCAGGGAACGTGCTCCCCAGTCAGAGGTGCTCTATGTGTATGCCTGTTTTGCCACTGCAGTGACCCTCTGTGGAGAGTCAAGCAACGTGCTCCCCAGTCAGGGGTGTTCTGTGTGTGCCTGTCCTGCCACTGCAGGGATCCGCTGTGGAGGGTCAGAGAATGTGCTCCCCAGTCAGGGGTGCGCTGTGTGTGCCTGTTTGGCCACTGCAGTGACCCCCTGTGGGAGATTAGTGAGCATGCTCCTTAGAAACATAGAAACTCACAGCAGAAAATAACCGCTTGGCCCACCCAGTCTACCTAAGAATTTTTGGCATATTAGAACCTCCACAGACCATAACTGGTAGGGTCCCTCCCCCTTCCCTGTTTTCGTATTATGTCGATATGTCGGTCCCATGCATGCTTGAAGCCCACAACCATGCTAGCCTTCACCACCTCGACCGGCAGTTGTTTCCATGCTTCTATCACCCTCTCAGTGAAGAGCTATTTCCTCACATCCCTCTTGATCCTGCCCCCTTCCAACTTCATTGTATGCCCTCCAGTACTGGTGCTCATCCTCACTTGGGAGAGGCTCTCCTATCATGTCAACCCTCATTCTCCTGTCTGCAAGAGTGTACAAGTCGAGATCCTTCAGTCTGTCCTCATAGGGCTTCTCCTGCAACCCCTGCACCACTTTGGTTGCCTTTCTCTGGCCTGCTTCCACAGTCAGTATCCTTCTGGAGATGCAGCCTCCAGAACTGTACACAGTACTCCAGGTGGCATAACAGGGAGCAGTACAATGGCAGCACAACCTCCCTCCTCCTGCTGGTGATGCCTCCCTACATAACCCAGCATCCCACTAGCCCTACCCATGGCTTTGTCCCATTGCACTGCCAGCTTAAGGGCCTCCGATATAACAACCCTGAGGTTCCTTTCTTGCCTAGTGACTGCCAACAGTCACGGGTGCCCTGTGAGTGCCTGTTGCTTCCCAGTGAGGGGTGTTCTGTGCATGCCTGTTCTTCCACTGCAGTGACACCCTGTGGAGGCAAGCAAGCTTACTCCCAAGTTAGGGGTGCTTTGTAAGTGCCTGCTCTGTCACTGTAGCAACCCCTATGAAAGGTCAGGGTGTCTGCTCGCCAGTCAGGTGTGTTCTGTGCATGCCTGCCCTGTCGTGCAGTGACCTCTGTGGAGGGTCAGGGCGGTTGCTCCCAAGTGAAGGGTGCTCTATCATGCAATGACCCCTGTGGAGGGTCTGGGAGATTGCTCCCAAGTGAGGGGTGCTCTGTGTGTGCCTGTTTTGCCACAGCAATGACACCCTGTGGAGGGGTCGCAGAGCTCACTCCCCAGTCAGGGGTGCTCTGTGCATGCCTGCCCTGTCATGGGGCGACCCCTGTGGAGGGTCAGGGAGGTTGCTCCCAAGTCAGGGTTGTTCTGTGCTTGTGTGCCTGCCCGGTCATGCAGCAACCCCTGTGGAGGGTCAGGGAGGCTGCTCCCAAGTGAGGGGTGCTCTGTGCATGCCTGTTTTGCCACAGCAGTGACACCATGTGGAGGGCCACAGAGCTCACTCCCCAGTCAGGGGTGCTCTGTGCATGCCTGCCCTGTCATGCAGTGACCACCGTGAAGGGTCAGGGGTACTCTGTGTGTGCCTGTTTTGCCGCAGCAGTGACACCCTGTTGAGGGCCACAGAGCTCACTCCCCAGTCTGGGGTGCACTGTGCCTGCCTGCTCTGCCACTGCAGTAACACCCTGTTAAGGGCCAGAGAGGCTGCTCCCCAGATAGGGGCGCTCTAATAGTGCCTGCTCTGTCACTGCAGTGGCCCCTTGTGGAGAGCCAGGAAGCTTACTCCCCTGTCAGGGGTGCTCTGTGCATGCCTGCTGTGTCACTGCTGCGACCCCTTGCAGAGGATCAGGAAGTTTGCTCCCCAGTCACAAGTGCTCTCTGAGTGCCTGTTCTGCCACTGCCGTTATCCCCTGCGGAGAAGCAGGGTGCTTATTCCTCAGTTAGGAGTGTTCTGTGTGTTTGTGTGCTGTGCCATTGATTAGTCTGCCCATTTCTATCCTACCCCATGACCTATTGTGTAGAAGGGGTTTTAACCCTCCCTCCGTTACTGCTACCCCTTGAGTAACTACTGAGTCCTTTACTCTGTCTCAACCATGCTTGAACCCGTTAGTTTTTGTGCCTATCACCTCTGCCAGTAGGCTGTTCCATGACTCGTATATTGTCTGTGTTTAACTTTCCATCACCCCCCCACCCAAAAAAAAAAAAAACAGTTTCACTTGCTCTTTACCTTCATATGACATTAAAAGAGAGGGTAATGTTTCAGTACTGGCACTTTTGTGCCAAGAAATGTCAACCAACCCTCCAGACCCCCCGCACAGTTACATTCTGAAAAGGCCACTGAATGACCACAGCACTCCCCAACCCCAATGCATTACTCTGGTAGAGTCACACTGAGAAAAGGCCATGGCACTCACCAACCTCTGTTCACTGCTCACTCACTACAGGAGCATGCAGGGATAGACTGATCGCTGAACAGCCACAGCACTCACCAACATCTGTCCACCCCTCATGCTCTACAGCAGGATTCAGGGACAGACTGACTACTGAACAGCCACACTGCTCACCAAGCTCTGTACACTACTCAACTACTACAGCAGAATCCAGGGACAGACAGACTGCTCAAGAGCTGCAGCGCTCACCAGTCCCTGTTCACCGCTCACTCACTACAACAGGATGCAGGGACAGATTGACTGCTGAACAGCCATAGTGCTCACCAACCTCTGTACACCGCTCAAGCACTACAGGAGGATGTAGGGACAGACTGACCGCTTAACAGCTGTGGCACTTACCAACCTCTGCACACCACTCGAGCAGTACAGCAGAATGCAGGGATAGACTGACCGCTCAACAGCTGTGGCACTTACCAACCTCTGTACACCACTCGAGCACTACAGCAGAATGCAGGGATAGACTGACCGCTCAACAGCTGTGGCACTTACCAACCTCTGTACACCGCTCAAGCACTACAGGAGGATGTAGGGATAGACTGACCGCTTAACAGCTGTGGCATTTACCAACCTCTGTACACCCCTCGAGCACTACAGCAGAATGCAGGGACAGACTAACCGCTCAACAGCTGTGGCACTTACCAACCTCTGTACACCGCTCAAGCACTACAGCAGCATGCAGGGATAGACTGCTTAACAGCCACAGAGCTCATCAGCCCCCGTTCTCTACTCTAAGTTAGGGCTCAGTGGGTCTTTCATTTCAGGAGTTGGGGAAGGGAGGATGGGATAAGAAAGATGTAGCAAGTTTCAAACAGTTGAACACAAGCTCCAGGAGAAATCTGGGAAAGAGGTCCAGGATAAAAACAGAAAGTGAGGGGGAACCTCCATCCAGGACTTTTGTTGGCTGCTCTGCATTAGGATTACAAAAAAACAGGCGTTTGCCACCCCCATCCACAAAACACTCTCAACAGCTGACTGCAGCAACACAATATAACAGAAAGCATCCACCCCAAGATACAGTATACGTTAAAGAGCAGGCACCCATTTCAGTATGTACTTTTATAAACATATTTTCAGCTATCGTGATTGGCTAGATTTTACAGTTTTTTAAATTTCAGGTTTTTTGTTCAAGGGTTCAGAGCACTTCTCAGCAGCCTATCCCAGAAGTTTGTTTTTTTTTTGGAAATTTCATTTTCTCCCACCTACGTCCCTACCGGAGCTGCCCCTTCAGGAGTCGCCAATGAAACCTATCCCTGCCACCATCTTACCTGCTGTTCGGGTCCCTCCATCCTGCCGCGGACTGTCCCCCCCGGGTAGGGTCGAGGTGGGGCAGGACACCCCTGTATCTTAGTGTCTTGTCAGGTCCCTGACACAGCGGCAGGTGGTGGCACATCAGGACTGGTCTTGGCGCTCCATCTACCCGGCTCCGGAGGATGATTTTCCCTTTTTCTGTGGGACATTGCATGCCCTAGGGTCAAGGCGCGCATGCAGATGCCCGCAACATCCCTCCCCCTCCTTCCGCGAAGGAGCTGCCCCCACAGCTGACTGGTCCCAGGCTTACATCCCTGACCAACTGCACCCCAGTGACTCGGCATGCTGTCGCACCCCCAGCCTCAGCCAGGGGTCACCGCTAGCCAGACTAGAAAGCCCTCCTTCCCCCTGGAGAAGGCGAGCTGTCGTTGGACACTCCAGCCTTACTCCCCCCGGCGGCCCGAGTTCACTCCCGAACCCAGGTCCCCGGCGTGGTGCGGCGTACAGCGCCTCAACCCTCAGCGCCACTGGGCCGGCCTATCCCAGAAGTTTGTATGCAAGGCATGTCACTGTCCTCGCTAACCTCACAGTGTTCCTGTATTACATTTTAGAGGGTCTCATTATGCCCCAGGGCAGTCCAGCATAGCCCAATACCGAGTACCTTGTCGGGTATTATTGCTTACTTAGAAAATGGGCTTTTTATTTCCTAGGCTCTGATTGGCTGGTACCCATGCCGTCGGGGGGGGGTACATTAACTTTCGGTAGACTCTCAGGAAATAAAAAGTACCAGCTTGTCAGGCCCCAATGCCAGAATATCAATGGGCACATGCCAGTTTTTAAATTTCATAGTCACCATGTTTTTTGTCTCGCTTAGCGAGTAACAGGCCCCCCTTCAGTCCTCAGACCAGTCCCTAGAGCCACTAATTCAATGAACTGCAGCACTATTGAAACAAAACAACTTAAAAATTCCTTTTTTTTTCTTTTCATTTTACAAAGCTGGACCCGACTCCAGCACTGCCATCACTCCTGATCTCCGATCCCCTGCCCGCTCTCACAAGTGCAACTAGCCGGCAGCGCAACTCCATCTCCGGGACAGATTTCAGCAAAGTCCTGTTCCTGTCTGCATTGACTGCGCGGACAAGCCGCACACTATTTCTTGTGGTGCCTCACCCGCTGACAGTCTGTAACTGGTACCTTATTTTAAATCAACAACAACAACAAAAAAAAGTCACCTTAGTGGTAAGATACCGTTTCACTACTTGGATACCATTCACGAGGGATGCTGGTCGCCTGCCCAATTTCTGTCTTGCCATTACTTGCCAGCGCATCAGCCACATCATCGTGCTTCCATGGTCAGCTGCCTCCCAGTACAAACTACAGCTCCCATGGAACCATGGGTCAGCTATGATAAATCTTAGTGAAACTGGGTCTCCCAATCAGCAGCGCCCTCTACTTGCAAGTATAGCAGTAGAGGGACTACTTTACAAGAACATTTTATTTTATTCTTTTTTTAACATGCATTAGACTTTCTTTTTAATCTTTTATTTAATTTTATTAAACATGCTACTTGTAGCCCATTTTCTAAGTGCAATAATACCCTCCAGGGTGGGCGGTATTGGGCTGTAAGGCCCTCCGCCTGTGGCGTTGGGCCTCATTACACCCCTGGGAGGTCCGGTATAGCCCAATACCGCCCACCCTGTTGCGTATTATTGCTTGCATAGTTTTCTCTATCACTTGGAGACAGACAGATATTTATATAAATGTCGCAGAAAAACTGCTGAATTATTGGAAGCATTTGGAAGACCAATAACAGAGGAAAGAAACCCTAGAAAGCACTGAAGTTATGCATAACTAAAGGTGGGCAAGCAATGTGAGAAGGCAGTAAGGAGGGCTGGGGGGATACTGGGATGCAAAGGGAGAGGCATCAACAGTAGAAAACAGGAAGTTGTTATCCCTCTGTACAGACAGTTGGTGAGACCCCATCTGGAGTACTGCGTGCAATTCTGGAGACCCCATTTCCGCAAAGACATAGACAGAGTGGAGGCAATGTCTGCACCAGAAGACATACAAGGAGACACTAAAGCAGCTTAATATGTATACCACCGAGGAAGGGAGGGAGAGGGGGGACATGATAGAAACTTTCAAGTATCTCAGGAATTAACAAAATACAAGAGGGTAGCATCTTTCAGAAAAAGAGATGTGCAAGAACAAGGGGGCACAATTTGAAGATGGGGGGTGGCTCAGAGATAATGTTAGAAAGTATTTTTTCACAGAGAGGGTTGTGGATGCATGCAACAGCCTTCCTGAGGAGGTTGTGGAGTCGGGAACAGTGAGAGAATTCAAGAATGCATGGGACAGACATATGGCAATTCTAGTGGGGGGTAGGAGGAAGTAAGCTGTTGATTAACTAGAATCTGCAGCCTATCCATCGGGTAGGGAAATGGGCAGACTAGGTGGGCCAAGCGGTCCTTATCTGCCGTCAAATTCTAGGTTTCTATGTTTTAACGGATACCTGCTCTTTAAAGTAAGAATCCTGCATATCTCCAAGGACAAAAAAAAAAAAAAAATTTTAGAACACGTTTCAGTTAAATGTCATCAATTCTGTATATTTAGTTTCCCCATTTTACTTAAACCATGCACACTGATGTGAAAACAGGGTCACTGCCCTAGACATCCTCTACTATGACTGCCTGTCAGCTCACAAAGGCCAAGGACACAGAGCACTCAGGCTGGACATACGAACCATAAACCCAGAGCATTCCAAGAAATGCATCACTGATCCAAGGTGTCGAGGAATCATTGCAGCGCTTTCCTTTTAGAACTTTGATAACTTTTTTCATATATTTCGCAGTTCTTGAAATACAGTGGGTATTTCATTTGTATGCCCAGTCTCAGTGCACCAACTGTGTCCGTGACTTCTGTTGTTTTTTTCATAGGGCACCCACTCTTGCCCCAGAGTGCACGATCTTTGTGTTTTAAACATGGAATCTGATGATAGGAGGAGCCCAAAGGTCCATCAAGTATGCCTTTTTCTTTAATCACAGTCCTCTGCATATAAACTGACAATCTGTTGCCGTGGCAATCATGATGTCATAAAGCAGGCATTATTTAAGCTGTAGGCAAACAGCTAGGGCAGATGAAGTTGAAGGGGTACAATGATTCTGAAATCAAGAACCTTATTAGTTACACCCTGGCTTCGATTCATACTACAACCTGATTTAAAGAAGTGCAACAAGCATCAGAAAGGATGCTCAACAGAACTGAGTGGAAAGTGCCCCGCGCTCTCTCCATAAAGATGTCATAAAATGTCCAAGAGTACGGGGGTAGAACCAGGATCAATCAAGCCAGCCCCTTGGGGGCAAATTATGATTCCCTCCCTTAGAAAAGGGGGAATGTTATAAAAAAAAAAAATTTTACAACCAGGATGCACGAGCTGCCATCCAGGTAAGAGAGATACCTGTTTTTTTATTCTGAGCTCCTGAAAACCACAAAAGCTGCTCTTTTAACCGCCCCTGGTATCTCAAGGGACACATTTGAAAAACAGGATTTTGCACTGGTATTGTATGTACATCACTGATTTTCAGTATCTAGTGCACCCTTTTCCATTACAACTGAGCACACTACCGTGACAACAGCATCACTCTCCCAGACATCATCTGCTCTGCCTGCCTTGTCTGCACCTAACATCACAACTCTGTTTTGTGTCATCGCAGTGTGGTTGTGGAAACAATTATGGTGTCATAAGCAGAGGATTACTGTATTATATCAGGTGTGGACAAACAGGCAGAGCCAACAGAGTCTAGGAGACAATGATCCTGTTTTCTTGGGCACAGTAATAATGGAAAAAGAGAGTGAAACACAAATTGTATGCATCCAATAGCTGAACTGTGATGTCAATGTTATGCTTTTTCCAATGTGTTCATTGCAACATCAGCAGCCCTGTAAAAGGCAGCCCATGAATCATTACAGCTGGCTCGGACAATCAGCGCTAAGGGTTGCTAGGCCCGAGGATGTCTTCTGATGCCAAGGGCTCCTCACACACCAGGTTTTGATTAGGGGTCCTTGGATATCTCAAAAATCCGATCCAATTTAGGATAGTCAGATATTAGGATTATCCATATCCAAATCAGTTTCTGATTAGACCATGCATTATACTAAACTACTAAAGGATTTAGGATGTTTCAGGAAATTCAGATTTCGGATTTTAACATATCCTAAAATCTAAGTTAATATCCAAGGTTTTTAGAATATTATGTGTTTGTGGACCAATATCCTAAAATCCTGAAAATATGTATTGTCCTATCATTGTTTTTTTTTTAAATGGATATCTGAGCAACCCTAATTTCAATAATTGGGATGTTCCAGAGACAGGCACAGTTAATGCAGCGCTTTAGGATCTTCTGCTCAGTGGGGTTGGGGTGGGGGATCAGATACAGCATCTGTCTCAAATTCATAAACCATTTCAACCCCCACCCCAAATCTGGCCCATCCATCAGTCTGTAATAGATGGTCTGACAGGGTGCAGCAGAATTTCAGAACCTCTAGCAAGATTTAGTGCTTCTAATATTCCAAGTCACAAATGATCTCAGAAGCAGATGGGCAGCGAGTGGTTTAATTGTTCACAGTCCAAATGAAATGACATTTATTCTTCAGCTGCTTCCACCTCCCCTGCCAATACAAAAATTAAACAGGAGCACTGCGCTGTTTCTGTGATGCAAGCTGGACTAGACTTCAGCACCTTATACAGACTTCCACTGCTGTGTGGGACCTGTGCTGTTTTTTTCAAGGGTTACAAGCGTACTGAGAAAGGCTCATGTTAATTCTTATGTTAATACTTAGTTAGAATTTTTGCTCCCTAGGAACGCCACATGAGATTTTCATGAGGATCTCTTGGGGAGAGCAGTACTTGGTACAGTCAACTCAGACAACAAAGGAACCATGGTCAACGAAGTGAAAACACAGCCAGGACAATAGAAGCAGGCAAATGACAAATTTGCACAATCAATAAACAATTTACAGCGTGAGGCTCGAGGGGAGACGTACCATGGGACTAATGGTAAAGTTACTGACACGCAAACCACTCTATTAAATGGGAACGCACTGTTTTTTTCAGAACAGCACTGCGATCCCCAGGAACAGTGCTCCATCTTCAAAACAAAGGAACCACTCCAGTCACAAGACAAATGGTTTTATGCTATACATTTTATGCTATATATCCCTACATGCCACTGACTTCTTAAGAGGAGAAGGGGCAAGATAATAAGGGGACATACAATGAAGCTGGAAAGGGGGAATTTACAAGGGATGTAAGGAAGTACAGTAGGCAGCACACTCACGTCTGAGGCCGGGAGATCAGAGGGCTGTGGGTTCAGTTCCCACATCTGGCATTTGAGTTAATATCCCAGTACTGACACTGTAGTGTAGCATGAGAGGGGTGCTGCACTTCTGAGGTGCCGTCTTTCAGATGAGACAAACCGAGGTCCCATCTGCCTGGATTGGTGGTAGTTCAGGTAGATGTTAAAGATCCCATGGCACTTATCGAAAAGAGTAGGGGAATTTCCACAGTGTCCTGGCCAAATTTCCCCCATTCACTAAAAATACCAACAACAGCTTAATCTGTTCAAGGTCAGTTGGCATTCATCTGTATCCCCCTCCCCCGGGTTGTGCCTGAAAATAGGCAGGACTTGTCTAATGCACTTACCTGGTCAACAAAAACTAAATAAATAAAACTTCACAGAAAGACTGGCAGATGCCTGGAACAGTCTTCCAGTGGAGGCAAAAACAGTGGTGGACATCAAGCATGCATTGGACAGGCACAAGAGAATCTTTATTTTATTTATTATTTAAGGGACTCAGATACACCTTTGAGCCAGGGGCTCTTTTTCAAAGGTTCCATGTCAAGTTACTTGAAACATGAGGACAGGCAGTGGTATTGTGCAAAGAGAAATAAACATAGCAGCCGGAGGGCTTTGTCAATTATCAAAACATCACAATTGTGCAAATCACTTCTATAACAATTTAAACAATATAGATTCGTATAGGTAGCCATCCGACAGAGGGAGAAAGAGAGGGAGTGGAGGTCAGGGGCAGGGTCAGCGAGGAGGTGTGGAGGGAGGAAGGAGCAGGAGGAAAGGTGGGGTTTGGGGGTGGGGGATAAACCATTTAGGTGTAGCAGTCGTGAGGAGGCACAGGAGATGAGGTACTGACGCAGGCTGAGCTTAAAGGCACCCAGGGTTGCTTTGCTGGCAGGGTGTTGAACCAGGAGGCGGCTCTGAAAAAGAATGATCATTGGCCTTGGGTAGTCCTGCAAAGGGAACGTGAAGGAGAGGTTGTTTGAATTCTGGTTTGTCGTGGGCCGCCATATGGTCTCAGCAGTGCCTGTGGATCCAGGGTAGTAGGTCCAATGTTTGCTTTTTTGCTAGGATGCAGGTTTGATATTTAATTCTTCCAGATGGTTGGAGCCAGTTTGCGTGTTCGTAGATCTCGCAGGGGTGTGTAAGGCGGTTTGCAGATGCTTGGAGA
Organism: Neoceratodus forsteri; assembly: GCA_016271365.2. NCBI lineage: Eukaryota > Metazoa > Chordata > Ceratodontiformes > Ceratodontidae > Neoceratodus > Neoceratodus forsteri. The sequence goes on from JADMNL010000034.1 coordinate 81,807,368, forward strand.
GGACATGCCTTGTTTAGGGCTGTGGCGCTGCGTCAGACAGCTGTGTCAGTGGCAGACCCATAGATCACAAGCCCATAGTCTATTATACAGATTACTGAACTGTGAATGGCAGTGCTTAGGGCTTCATCTGTGAGGCAATTCTTATGTCTATAGAGCAGGTCTATGCGGGTATTCACAGTTTTTGCTACGTAGTTGATATGTTCAGAGTATCCAAGTGTTGGGTCAAGAATCACCCCAAGATATTTAAATAGATGTACTTGTTCAAGGGTGGCCCCTTTGCTGTTTGAGATAGCGAGGTCTCTGTTTTTATGTTTGCTGTGGGTACCATGGAACAGCATTTATTTGGTTTTGCTGTACTTAAGAATAAGCTTGTGGGATTTAAAACATGCCTCTACATCAGTGAAGCTTTCTTGTAGTAGCAACTGAAAAGGAGGGGTCAGAGTGGGAGGTGAAGATGACAGCATTGTTGGCATAGAGTAGGAATTTTTCTGAGCAAGATGAAGGGAGGCTATTTAGGAAACTGCTGAAAAGCATAGGACCCAGGATGGATCCTTGTGGGACTCCTGATCGGACCAAGAAGGATGTTGAGAGGGAGTCGCCAATTTTTACCTGCTGTGTTCGGTCACTGAGGTAGCTTTAAAACCAAAGAGTTGTGTCTGGAGATAGGCCTATTAGAGATAGTTGTTGAAGCAGTAGTGAATGGCTGACGGTGTCAAAACGCCTTACTTTGATCGATAAAGGTGGTGCCAACGAGATCTCCTTGGTCCAGGGCATTGTGGATGTAGGAGGTAAGCTCTAGGAGTGCCATGGTCATGCTGTGGCCCTTGCAAAATCCGTGTTGTTCTTGACATAGAAGGTTATACTTAGTAAGGTATTCTAACGGCTGGTCAGCAGCTATTCTCTTCAGCACTTTTGAGAGGGGGGAGAATGGAGATTGGTCTATAGTTGCTTGTAACATATTTATTGCCACTTTTGTGTCTAGGTGTCACCATCACTGATTTCCATTTTGGGGGAAACTGTGAGAGCATGAGAGATTTAAGGATTTTGGTGAAGGGAGGTCAGGACTTCATCGATGGTTAAGAGCGAGGAGTTTCAGGTCGAGGGAGTCGCTGCTTGATTTAGACTTTCCAAGTACTCGAAGGAGGTACTTTTTTGTGATGTCCTTGGAGACGGCTTTGAAGCAGAATGTCGGATTTCCCTCCAAATTTCTGATTTTGACTGAGTTATTGGTATCTTGAGGGGGATCAAAGAAAGTTGGCAGTAAAACATGGCTAAGGTTTGTAAATGCTGCATTAAAGGCATTTGCCATGGTGACTTGATCTGTGATGATGTGGCCATTTAGGTGGACCATAGTGGGTGGCACTTTCGTTTTTTTTCCAGTTAGTTCAGTTAGGTTGGCCCAAAACTTATTTCCATCTTTCCAAGAGTTTGTTAACACTCCTTTGTAGTAGTTGGCCTTTTCATTTTGAATTGCGCGGGTGCAGGCATTTCTTGCAGCTCTGAAGGCTTGAGTGTCTGCCCTGTTTCTGGTCAGCTTAGCACGTTGCCAGAGGTGATCCCGGGCCTTCATTTGTTCAAGGAGACCAAGGTTGATCCAAGGGTTATTAACACCTTTAATCTTGCGTTTCATGAAGGTTGCATGTGCATCACAGGCTATACTGAAGCTCTGTATAAAGTAATCAAGTGCAGTGTCCACATCTGGGGCTGCATCTATAAGTGACCAGTCATGATCTCGTTAATGAATTTGTTGAGAGTAGGACTGGTGAGTGGCCGCTTATACAGTGAGGGAGAACTACTGTATTAATAATGTGTTCAGGGTGGTTTGTAAGAACCCAGTCCAGAAGAGTTGAGGTACCTGTTCTGTAGTTTACTAGGGTGGGTAATTTAACCATTTGGGAGAAACTGGCAGCTGTCATGGCATCTTTATACTTATGCGCACTGGGGGAAGACCAATTTACATTAAAGTCCCCGAGAAGGATAGTGTCAGATTTCTGATCTAGGGAGTGAATGACGTCCAGTACAGAGTTCAATCCTTGGTTGGTAAGTTTGGGGGTATGTAGACTGATGCCACCGTCAAAGTTTTATGGTGGGTCCCCAGATGTATTTTTGTGGCAAGAACTTGGATGTCGCTCGCAGAGTGAGGTATAGGTAGGGTGTGCCCGATTAGAGTGTCCTTTAGGTACAGAGCACAGCCTCCCCCCTTCTTGGAGCATCTGTCTTGCCTGAAAATAACCCGGAATTGTTATTGCAGTGTTGGGGGTCTTAGGTGATAGCCATGTCTCGATTACTGATATTATATCTGGGTTATGGAGTGTGACCCAGGCAGTGAGAAGATCCAGCTTTCTGAGGAGGCTGCAGATATTGATGGTAGCCAGACAGAGCCCCTAGACCTGTCAGCACCACAGGAGCTAGACTGTTGGGGGCCAGGGTTTGGGTGGACGTTACCTGAGATGAGGATCAGCATCAGAACTAGGGACTTTAATCAGGCAGCTAGGGCTCCCTTCTTGGTAGGGAAGTGGGGGGGGTGGCCTTAGATCAGGTAGGATCTACGTTGCCAGGATAGGCAGGGGAAAATGGACAGACTAGGTGGGCCAAGCAGTCCTTATGTGCAGACAAATTCTATGCTTCTACGTTTTATCATGCCAAAAACCTGTTACCTGTCTCAATGACCCTGAAGTTGGATGTGACACACCTATAGGACTAAGGTCACTGCACCTATGAATTGGGAGACCTAAGCAGACCTTAGACGCAAAAGGGAAAGTTTTGCCAAGTGGGATGGTTTCACAACTAGGCATTCTTCCCTCAAGGATTCCATCACCACCACTGGACCTGGGCATTGGATGTAGTTTCCCCGATATAGCTGATATATAATGGATAAGAGAAATCCTGAAAGCTGATTTGCTGAAGCAACGTCTGATCCATGATACTGCAGTATATTATCAGGGTTTCGAGATAAAATTACTCCGTTAATCCCCATCCGAACAACTGTGGGACAATGCATAATCATAGCAGTAAACCCCAAGGTGTGGTGTAAAATGAGTTGTCGCTTTGCTGCTGGATAAAGTTACTCGGTCTTGGCTCACACCTCACAACACAACCCAAGGTGTGATGCTACTGTATGATATGTAAACTAAACTAAACTTTATTTTTTAAGCGCCTTTCAGATATCAAGGCGCTGTACAATAAAATAAATCAAATAAAACATAATGCTAAAAACCTTCGGAGAAAGCCTTACAAAACAAATAAGTCTTGTGCCCAGATTTAAAACTGGGGACGGTCAGACATTCTCTTATCCGACGAGGCACAGAATTCCACAAGGTAGGGGCAGCATAAGAGAAAGCGCGTGCTCCAGATGTTTTTAACCGAACCCTGGGAATCTCCAGCAATCCCTCGTCGGTGGATCGGAGTGAGCGCGAGGGGCAGTAGGGAGTAAGGAGATCATGTAGATACTGGGGTCCCTGTTCATGTAGGGCCTTATAGGTCAGTAACCCAATCTTAAAGGTGATCCGCCACTGTACCGGCAGTCAGTGCAGTTCGCGCAACACAGGCATAATGTGACTAGTCCTAGATGTCCCAGTCAGAAGCCTGGCTGCCGCATTCTGCACTAGCTGCAAGTGACGGATATCAACCCTCGGAAGCCCTAGGTAAAAGGAATTGCAGTAATCAAGGCGGGTGGTTATGAAGGTGTGGACCAATATAGGAAGGTCAGCCGGAGAAACCAGGTGTTTCACCCAGGCGATATTCCTAAGATGGTAAAAGAAAGATATAACAACGGCCAAAACCTGCAATTTCATGATCAAACCGTTGTCAAAAATAATGCCCAGGTTACGCATCTGATCTGAGGTCAAGAGCTGGGCACCATCAAGCCATAGGCCTGAGGGAAGCCAAGCCCTAAGACCAGCCTCAGGGTAACCCGGGTCCACAACCAACACCTCAGTCTTATCCGGATTTAACCTCAGCCAGCTAGTGCTCATCCAATCTCTGATTTCAGCTAAGATAGTTAAGCACAGAGATCACATCATCCTGTCCTGCCATGTGTTATTTGTTTACTGTTAGCAGAGTAAGATGGTCTGATACGTTTTAGTGATCAGCTTTACTACACAATTACAATCATCAAAGAAACACCAAAACATAGACAATGATGGCAGAAAAAGACCAGTGGTCAATCCAGTCTGTCCATAAACCCAAACAAACCCAGGACTTATTGTCCATACAGGGTAACCAACACTATCCGCCCCCATGCTCCCCACCCTACCGCCATCGCACTGAGCAACCACTAAGCCCGTCACTCTGTCCCAGCCGTATTTGAAACCACTGACAGTTTTGGTGCCCACCACATCAGCTGGCAGATTGTTCCACAACGCTATTACCTTTCTGTAAAATAAAACATTCTCACCTCCCTCTTGAACCCACCAACCCCGGTCAGTTTCCACTGGCATCCCTGTGTTCTCAAGCTACTACTTATGCTAAACAGTTCCCTGCAATTTAGTTTATTCCTTTTAGGAACTTGAAGGTTTCTATCATTTCTCTGCTCTCTCTCGTGCCTCCAGCGAGTACATGTTCAGTACCTTAAGCCGATCCTCGCAAGATCTGCCCGGCTGGTCCCCTACGCTGCACTGTCTCCAGCCTGTCCTTGTCTTTCCTTAGGTGAGGAATTCAGACCTGGGCTCAGTACTCCACGTGGTGCCTCACCAGTGATCTGTAAAGAGTTAATAATACCTCCTTCCTTCCTTCTGCTGACAGTACCCCTTCCTATACACCCCAAGACCCTGTCTGCCTTACTGTACGCCTTGTTACACTTGCTTGATTGTTGTAGAGAATCACTAATGAAGACCCCAGGTCACTTTCCCAAGAGGTCGTGGTCTAGCTTTAACCCCCACCCACCCAATTCTGTACTCTGGTCCTTGGATTCTTTCCTATATGCATCACCTTGCACTTTCTGGCACTGAATTTCAACTATCAAACCTCTGACCACCTCTCTAGTCTTTGCATCTCCCTAACCCCTCCTCGCTGTCTACCCTACCAAAGAACTTAGTGACATTTGAGAGGAGACACATCATGCCCTGGATTCCTCCTCCCTTGTCACTTGATGAACATACTGAAAAGGACTGGATCTAGGACCGATCCTTGTGGCAACCCACTGGTGACCTCACTCTCTTCTGATCTGACTCTGTTAACCACAACCCACTGCTGTCTCCCTTCCAACCAGTTTCCCATCCCTCTGTGTCGTTCGCTGCACCTAGATCCTCTAGCTTCTTCAGCAACTTCTGTGAGGCACAGAGTCGAAAGCCTTGCTGAAATTGAAGAATAAATCCATAATGTGGCCTTTATCCACTACTCTCGTTGCCCAGTCAAAGAACACTATCAGGATGTTCCAACAAGACCTCCATGCCACAAACCTGTGCTCTTTACTATCCTGGAGTCCACTGCTGTCCAGATAGTCCACGAGGTCTGCTTTCAGTACATGTCAGTTCATAGATTATAATCATCAAAGAGAACAGGATATTTAAAAAAACATGATAATATGGAGCATGTGTGGCAGTACACAAAATATTTCTCAAAGTTTGTCACATAATAATAAATACATAAATTCATAGGTCACACCTGAAACATACAACCTGCCAAAAATCTGAATTTATCTGTTGGTTTTGTTTCCTTCTTTTGTCAGGAAGAGACCAAGTCTGTTTATGACATGTCATCAGACCCAAAGAGATGTTTTATTTTTTCATTTCGTGACACTCATGAAATAAATGCCTTAGCTAGGATTCTTCCTAAAAATTGTTTTCTGAAAGTTTGATACTTTGAGAGCAATATGAAAATACAGGTTACTCACCTGTAACAGGAGTTCTAGGAGTGTTATATGTTGTTCATCCACACTTCTTGGCAGGTACCTTGCCGTTTTAAGATGTGCCGGAAAGTCTTCAAGCTGGCTCCTCCCACGCACCTGGGTGGTAAAACCCTCGGCTCCGCCCCATGATGCCAGATCTAGCCCACTGGAAGCCAGGTTGCTCATCGAAGCCGAGTGGGTCGTGTGGATGAACAACATATACCACTCCAAGAACTCCTGTTACATGTGAGTAACCTGTATTTCTAGGGACGTGAATATGTTGTTCAATCCACACTTCTTGGCAGACTCCTAGCAGTACTCCGGAAGGAAGGAGGCAAGGCGCGTACCCCTTATACTTACTTGGGGAATAAGGACTGGAGAACAGAGGTCCCAAAACCAGCATCCCGGCGTGACTCTAGGTCAATGTGGTAATGGAAAATAAAGGTGTGTGCTGACTTCCAGGTAGTAGCCTTGCAGATTTCCAGGATAGGGACGTTCCTAGAAGCAGCGGTATGGCGGGTAGAATGAGCTCTTATCCCTCTGGGTGGCTCCATGCCCGCCAACCTATAGCGGAAATCTATGCAGGAGGTGACCCATCTGCTAATCGTCTGCTTGGCTGCAGGTCTGCCATGTGCGGCTTCAGCGTAGGTGACAAACAGATGGCGAACCTCTCCCTGAACTTCAGCCGTCTGCTCCTTATAATAAGCGAACGCTCTTCTAGGGTCCAGAATATGGAGCCTATATTCGGTCTCCAAGGTGTGATTTCGGGTAGAACACCGGCAGTCTCAACACCTGATTCAGGTGAAACTCCGACACCACCTTTGGAAGGAATTTCGGATGGGGGCAGACAACCTTGTCCCTGTGGAAGACCAGATAAGGAGACTCGATGGAAAGCACCTGGAGCTCTCCCATCCTTCTGGCTGACGTGATAGTCACCAAGAAGGCGGTCTTCCACGACAGGTGGGAGATATCACACCTGTGCACTGGTTCAAATGGCTTGCCCATGAGCTTGGCCAATACCAGCAGTAGATCCCGTGGAGGTGGAGGTTCTCACACCAGAGGGGATATGTGATCGAGGCCTTTGAAAAAGCGCCAGACCACCTTCTCCTGCGCCACCGACTGCTTGCCGGCCCGCGCCTAGTAAGCAGAGATGTTTGCCAGGTGCACCTTAAGGGTCGTCGACCGAAGCCCTAGCTGAGAAAGGGACCACAGGTAGTCCAAAATGCTAGCCAATGGACAGGAAGAAGGGTCCATCCCCTTGCCCTGACACCAAATGGAGAATCTCTTCCATTTAAAGGCATAGCATTTTCTGGTCGACTCCTTACGGGACGCCTCAATGACGCTGAGGACCTCGTCGGAAAGACCCAAGGCCTGGAACTCTAGCCACTCAGGAACCAGGCCGTCAGCTGCAGAGATTGAAGATCTGGATGGAGCACCTTCCCCTTGTTGACTGAGATCAGGTCCAGGCGGGCTGGAAGCCGCCTCAGGAGCCTGGAGCTGAGGCTGAGGAAATCTGGATACCGGAACTGATGAGGCCAGTCTGGGGCTACCAGAATCACCTGCACCTTGTCCCTCTTTGCCTTGAGAAGCACCTTGTGGATCAAGGGAAATGGAGGGAAGGTGTAGAAGAGGTCCGTGGGTCCACGGCCTCAAGAAGGCATCCCCCTGCAGCGAGCCCTGCTGAGGGGGGGCAGGCATGAGACAGCCTCAGCTTCACGTTCTCCTTGGAGTCGAACAGGTCCACCTGAGGGGTGCCACAATGCGAGAACAGGTCTTGAACTACCGCCGGCAGGACAGACCACTCATGAGAAGCAGCACCTATCCGGCTGAGGGCATCGGCCAGACTGTTCAAGGCTCCTGCCACATGGATGGCCAGGAGATCCGCCTCCAGGCTGATCACGAGAGACCAAATGCGGAGAGCTTTCTTGCACAGAGGCAAGGAGTGTGTCCCACTCTGATGGTTAAGATAGTATATGGTCGTGGTGTTGTCCGTCTGGACCTGAACCACTTGACCCCGTACAAAAGAAGGCGGTGAGGGCTAACCGTACCGCTTGAAGCCCAGCAGGCTGATGTGGCATTGGGACTCCTGAGGGGACCAGAGGCCATGGCCTGAGCTCCCCCAGATGGGCACCCCAACCCATCAAGGCGGCGTCGGTCGTAAGGATGACCGTCGGCTCGGGGCGGACAAAAGGGATATCCTCCTACAGATGAACTGGGACGAGCCACCACTGCAGGCCATCCCACATCTTCTGAGTCACGGTTGCTGGCTGGTACAGAGGACCGGAGCGCTGAGACCACTGGCGGGCCAGCCCCCATTGCAGGGGATGCATATGTCAGCGGGCCCAATGGACCACGCTGGTGCAAGCTGCCATGAGACCCAGAAGACACAGGAAGTCCTGGGCAGGGTGCAATTGCCCAACCAGAAATGATTGGGCAAAGGAGGAAAGGACCTCGGCTCTGTCCGGCAGGAGCCAGGCTCTGGCTCGAAGAGAGTCATGCTCTGCCCCGATGAACTGAATCACCTGCGATGGCATGAGTTCTGATTTGGCCTCATTGATCAGGAGACCAAGTTCAGAGCAGACCTGGAGAGTCAGATCTCTGGATCACTCCACCTCCAACCTGGAGGGGGCTGCTATCAGTCAGTCATCCAGGTAAGGGTACACCCGGACCCCTCGGCGCCATAGGAATGCTGTCACCACTGCCATGCATTTGGTGAAGACCCTGGAAGCTGGAGAAAGGCCGAAGAGCATAGCCTGGAACTCATAAAGGGATCCCTCCGCTCTGAAGTGGAGGAATCGCCGATGTGACGGACGGATTGGGACGTGAAAGAACGCGTCCTGGAGATCCAGAGAACAAAATCACACACCTAGTTCCAATGATGGTATGATCTGAGCCAGAGTGACCATCCTGAATGTGCGCGGCCTTAGGAACTTGTTCAGGTCGTGCAGATAGAGAATGGGGCACCAGCCCCCCGTCCGTTTTGGGACCAGGAAGTACCTGCACACAAACCCTGGGCTTGGAGGAGGATCCGCCACCTTGCTGATCACCTCCTTTTGGAGGAGCAGAGCTATGTCAGCTCGACAAGCCGACAGACAGGCTGCAGAACCGGTAGCCCCCCCAGAGGGGTGACAGCTCGAAAGGGAGGGGTCTGCTCGAATTCCAGAGGCAGACCCCGGCTGACCACTTTCAACACCCTATGGTCCATGGTTATAGTGGACCAGGCAGAAAGGAAGTGGCTGAGCCGTCCCTCCATGGGGGGACCCAGGGGAGGAGTGACTAGGTTGGGGGCGGCACCCCTCAACCCGTCACTGGGAGGCTTGGAGGAAGGGCCGGCCGAGGAGGCGCCTGGACCTTTCCCTCCAGGCTTTCTGTTGGAGGAAGTAGCGGGCTTGGCCTTGGGGCGCCAAGTGTGAGCCAGCTGGCCCTGTTGCTGGTGCTGCTGGGCCGGTTGTGCCGCAGGGGCAGAAGGGCTTACGCTGTTGCTGGCAGCCTTTGTCCTTCTGGGCAGACGTGACCAAGTCCAAAGTGGCATTAGACTTCTCGATCCTTTGGAGGTGGCCCTCCACCCCGGGCTCGAACAAGTCGGTGCCCAAGAAGGGGATGTCTGCCAGCTTGTGCTGGGTATCTGCACTGAAGATAGAGATCCGCAGCCAGGCTCTGTGGTGCATGGCTACTGTGGCCACTACTGACCAGGCACGAGTCTCCAACGTCCAGAGCAGTCTGGAGCTGTTGCTTGGCCACAGCCCTTCCCTGATCCCACACCTGCTTGATCATCATTTGAAGGTCAGTCGGAAGATGAGGAAGCATCTCATCCAGGGAGCCCAAAAGTGCGTGTGAAAAGTGTGCCATCAGCACAGCCGAGCTAGCCTGTTGAAGACCTAGGGAGGCAGCAGCATAAACTTTACGCCCGTAGCAGTCCAGCTTTTTGGACTCCTTGTCCAGGGGCTTCTCTACGTCCCTGGCATTTCTAGAAGTGCCAGAAAATGCTATCGGTTACCAGTCCTTCGGTCGAGGGGTGCTCCAAGGGAACCGGTCGGGACTGCGTACTTGCGGGCCATCCTGGCCAAAGGCGCAGGGCAGGAGGCAGGCCGCTACCACAACTCCAAGGCTGGACCAACAACGGCCTCAGCCACAGGGAAGGCCTCCATGTGGGAATCCCCTTGGTCCAAAATCTCTGTGAGGGGATATCTGGCCCATTTCTGCACAGGTTCGCGCTGCATCCCAGTAGACTCTGAGATGAGCCGAAGAATACCATAGAACGAGGATGAGCTCTCATCCACCGACAGACCCCCGGAGGATTCCAGGTCGAGGGGCCTGGAATACAGGGAGGAGTCATCGGACTCCGAGGAGTCTGCGAACAGCTGCCGAGCGCCTGAGCCACCCTCCATTCGCCGAGGCCGAAAGGGGCTAAGGGTAACCGACAACCTGTGGGGCAAGCCCTGACCCAACCGAGAATCCTTGGCCTGGGCCCCAGTCTTCGGTTGCAGAGGCAGTGGTTCCACCGCAATGGATGGAGCATCTGGTTTCAGCTGAGCAATCGGTGCCGGAGTCAGCTCCTCGATCAAGGAACCGAGGGTGAGAGATCGCTCCGGCCGCTCAGGCAACGGCCACTTAATTGCCGGGGAAGTCGACAGAGTCAGCTTGTTGCCGGCCAACAAGAGCTGTTGCCACATCATATCCTCATAGCACCGACGCAACTTGCGCTGGAGTCTGTCCTCCAAAGAGGATGATGAGGAAGAGCGGCAACGCCGTTTTCCGTGATGTCGGGACCGAGACCGCCAACGTCAGCAGGACTTGCCAGACACGGAAGAGGACCGAGACCGTTGGGGTCGCTGACGATGGGTCGAAGAAAGGGTGGAGAAAACCTGCACATCCTCCGGTTCAGGGTCCTTGACCGGGATTTCGGCTTGGGAGGCCAAGGCAAGTCCTCGGTAGGCACCGGGGGAACCGGTGAAAGAGGGTTGTCGGCCTCTCCAGTCGACAGCCCGTCTAACTGGTCGAGAAAAATCTCGACCACATCGACGGGAGTCTCAGATGGCTGACCTGATGGGGACACCGAAAAGCCAGCGGCCTTGGCCGTAACATCGACTGAAGTCGACAGAGGACGCCTCGGGGAGCGAGATCTCTCCCGCTCCCACGAACGACAACAGTGGGACTTATCTATTGGTTCTTTCTTCTCTGACCGATAAAGTGAGTCCCTGAAGGCCCCTCTCCCTTGGTGGAGAGGGACTGACAAAGCTCCCGAAAGGAAGCAGTATAGGAGGAGCCCAAGGAGAGCGGTATAAAGACCGACGCCGAGGGAGATGAAGACGCGGGACTGGGCCGCCTCCTCCTCAAGGGCGATTAACTGCTCCAGCTGCTCTGTGGAGCCTGCAGCCGCAGACACCACACAATGGGCCTCCTTCGACTTCACCGGTGGAAAACGTTTTTCAGGGCGCCCCAGCTGGAATCAGACATCGCGTTCTTCAAGAACCAAAGCCGAAAAGGACTTGCAAAGATCGCAGGCGTGCGATCGTGGCCAAGCCCAAGGCAGTAGATGCACGTGGCGTGCGGGTCGGTCCGAGACATCTTCTGCCTGCAAGGGCACCGATGGAAGCCGGGAGTAGGTCTGGAATCCATCGCAGCTGCGAAGGAAGCAGAAGACTTAAGTCTCATAAATTTCAACACGATTTTCGGTAAAACCGAAGGTTTAGGATCCAGGCCTAGAGACGCAAAGCTCTAAGGAGGGAACCTGAACTTCCAAGCAGTAAGGAAGATATGGCGTCATGGGGCGGAGCCGAGAGTTTTACCACCCAGGTGGGTGGGAGGAGCCAGCTTGAAGACTTTCCAGCACATCTTAAAGCGGCAAGGTACCTGCCAAGAAGTGTGGACTGAACAACATAACCACGTCCCTAAAACAATATTTTTTTTTTTATTATTTTTGACCAGGAATGGCCCACTAAGCTACTACAGCTTGTTTTCAGTTGCTTCCTGTGGGGTGAGGTATGGGGACCTGTGTTAACAGAGGTGAATGCTGGCTAGGACACTGGATCAACTCCCCTACTCTTCTTCGATAAGTGTCACAGGATCTTTAACTTCCACGTGGACAGTGACCCAAGATGAAGGGCGGAAGGGACCTCTCGATTTAACATCTTATCCGAAGGGACGGCACCTCACCAGTGCAGCACCCCCTCATACTGTACTACAGTGTCAGTTCTGGGTATTAGAAACATAGAATCTGATGGCAGACAAGGGCTGAGTGGCCCACCCAGTCTGCACAATTTGTTTGTTTATTTATTTATTTTATTACCCTAGGTACATGGTACAGGGCTAGAACCCACAAACTTCTGATCGTCCAGCCCAAAAGGCAAGTGTGCTACCAACTGAGCGACTAAAACTAAGTATGAAGATGGTACCGAGACAACCCTCCCATTTTCAGACATACACCCCCCCCCCCGGCAAAATCCAAGACTCTGCAGATCCATGGGACATGGCCCCAGAACTGTAGCTTGATCTTGGGTCACAAAGCTAGGGTATGGGGGAGGGGACTGAGTGTTAGGGCTTAAAAAAAAAAAAAAAACCCTGATGCCACATTTCCTTTGTTTTGCAGCTCTGGAATCCTAACAATGTATTAACGTAGTTCTCTTACAATGAATACAATATACAGACAATGTTACAAAGAAACATGTTCCTGCAATATGTTCTTAAGGTGGGGCAGGAAAAAGTGCCATGTGCTTCACACATGAGGCTGTAGTGAAGCTCCCAGGGACATCAAAGCCAAACTTGCAAATACTGTAAGAAGTGGAGTTTATCCCCAAACAGAATCACAAATACCTTCAAACCTTGGACGGCATTATTGATTGGTTACAGTATAGTTCATCACTGCAGCGAACCAGCAGCAAGTCCTTGATCAGGGCACATCAGCCAAGAGCCACCGAGTAGACAGGAAAGACCATGACATTCAGAAGCTCAGGCTACTCTTGTTCCCAGTTTATACAACTACAGTAACCATCAAACTGGTCCAGATCCCAGTGCTGTTCCATGAGGACAGTGTGACCTGCCACAGGCCAGGTGATTGGTAAGAAAAAATTACTCACCTTGGTAATCTTGTTTCTTCCAATGTATTCTTCCATATTCATAACTCTCTGCAGTTAGCCTGCTCAGTAGAACTGCCCGGAGAATGGAACTATATGCTAATGATGGAATCATTGGCACGTGGCAATATTCAAACTGCTGCCCTCATCTGCTGCACATTCTATCAACGTCTCAGATTTCTAGGACGCCCACAAGGCAACCTAACTAAGTGACTCAAGCTAAAAACTGCTTGGTACAGACAACTATATACTATCACTACCCCTACCACTGATGATAATGATTGTGGTATCAGACCTACCTGAAACACTCAGAAACACCTGGGAAAAAGAGAGGTAAGCAAAAACACAACCCCACAGGATTAAAATAAGTGTGCCTGTGTTTGGGACTGTCAAGTAAGAAGACCATTCAGAGGCTCTGGTTCTGGAAGGGGAGGTAGGGAGGGAGAGTTATGAATATAGAAAAATACATTGGAAGAAACGAGATTACAAAGAGTACTTTTTCTTCTAACCCCATGTATTCTTTTCATATTCACAACTCTCTGCAGACTTCAAAGCAGTACCTTTGGAGGTGGGCAGAGAACCTACTTAGGAAAGAGACTCTGCAGGACTGCTGTGCCAAACCTGGCATCACTTCTTGACTGCAAGTCCAAACTATAATGTTTAGTAAAGGTGTGTACTGACCTCCAGGTAGCTGCTTTACAGATCTCCAGTAAGGGGATATCTCTAGAAGCTGCTATAGAAGCAGATGTGCCCCTAGTAGAGTGGGCCCTGAGGCCTGCTGGGGCCTGTTTTCCAGATTTTGTGTAACAAAATTGAATGCATTGAACTATCCAGCGAGAGATTGAGCTCTTAGAGGCTGGAGTGCCCTTTCCCACATACCCATAAGTGAGAAAAAGTTGCTGTTTATCAACTCTGTGATCGTTGGTATGAGTTAGATAATACCTCAATGCTCTTTTAACATCCAGACTGTGGAGCCTGTGCTCTCCTGAACTGGCATGTTCTGTGAAGAAGACTGGCAGTGTCATGGACTGATTCAAGTGGAAATCAGAAACCATCTTAGGGAGAAACCTTCTGTTAGTATGAAGTACTACTTCATCGTTATGAAAACATAAATAATCCTTTTCCATACACACTGCTTGCAACTCACTTATTCTTCTAGCAAAAGTGATTGCTACCAAAATCACAGTTTTCCATGTGACATATTGCAAATGTGCTGATGACACTGGCTCAAATGGAGGTTTATAAGCTGAGCAATGCAAATATTCAGATCCCATACTGGGACTGGTTCTTTAATAGGAGGGTGTAAGTGGGCTAATCCTTTAAAGAATTTTTTGAAAATAGGGTTAGATTCAAGGGAAACAGTTTTCCCTGCTGAAATAAAAGCTGAAATTGATGCCAAGTGCACCTTCAGGGACGTATGTTTGAGGCCTTGAGAGTGCAGTTCAGTTAAGATATTCCAATAATAGTGGAATATCTGCCAGAGAAGGAGAAACATGTTTAGCATCACACCAGACTGAAAACCTTTTCCATTTTGCATTATAGGTTTTCTTAGTAGAAGATTTTCTATATCCTTTTTAGGATATCCAGAACAGCCTGGGAAAGCTGCAAATTTGCAAACTCTAAGTCCTCAAGAGCCAGGCCTTGAGTCTGAGAGACCTGAGGTTCAGATACAGGATCTTCCCTTGGTGGGAAGTTAATAGGTTGTGCCTCCTGGGTAGGAGGATTGGTGCGGACACTGACATTGACAGCAGGAGGGGAGACCATGGCTGTCTGGCCCAGTCTGGTGCTATCAGAATCATGGACGCAGGCTGTGACCTGAGTTTGAGTAACACTCTGAAGATGAGAGGGAAGGGAGGAAAGGCATATAGATGCTTTCCTGACCAATCCAAGGCCAGAGCACCCAGGGGAATTGTGCCCCTGACTGGTGGCCTGCAACAGAACAGGGGGCAACATGTGATTCTCGTGAGAGGCAGAGAGATCTATCTCTGGAGTGCCCCATCGTTTGAACACTGAGTCCAGTACCTGTCTGTTCAGAGACCATTCGTGATGTGCCTGGTTGATCCTGCTTAAAGCATCTGCCAGGGTATTGTCCTTGCCTGGTACATGAATGGCTTGCAAGGAAGCTTTTAGAGAGTAAGCAAGTTCCCAAATTTTCATGGCCTCTGTGCACAGGGGATCCGGCTTTGTTCCCCCTTGCTTGTTTATGTAAAACATTGTAGTGGTGTTGTCTGTTCTGACCTCCACCACCTTGCCCTGTATTAATTGGGAAAACATTTTTAGAGCCAGAAACACTGCTCTGAGCTCTAGCAGATTTATGTGGAGGAGAGACTCCACGCTTGACCAAGTGCCATGGGTAGTGTGCTCTCCTATATGAGCACCCCATCCTAACAGAGATGCATCTGTTGTAAGGATGACTGAGGGATTTTCCCTCTGGAAAGGAACTCCTGCCCTTAGATTGTGGATATCTGTCCACCACTACAGGGACTGGATCACTGACCATGTTACAGGGATCAATTCCGACATATGGTCTTTTCTTTGGACCAGTGTGTCTGTAGATGAAACTGTATGTTTCTCATTCTAGGTCTTGCTCCCAAGACCACTCCTGTTGCTGCAGCCCTATGTTCCAGTATTTGCAAGTATCTTCTTGCAGGACATGGCTTTCCCAATTCGAATGAGCCAATCAGTTGCACTATGGACTGAACTCTGTCCTCTGGAAGAAAAGCTCTTCCTTTTAAGGTATTCAGTTCTGCTCCTATGAAATGCAGAACTTGAACCGGTGTGAGAATGGAATTTTCCTGGTTTAGCCGGAAGCCCAGAGACTGTAACACATCTTTTATTTCCAGGTGTGTTTGCACCTGCTGGAATGACTTTCCCACTAATAGCCAGTTGTCGACATAGGGAAAAACTGTAATTCCTAGTTTTCGTAGGAATGCCACTACCACTGCCAGGCATTTTGTGAATACCCGTGGTGCTGAGGTTAGACCAAAGGGCAGAGTTGAGAACTGGTAATGACCTGAAAGGAGTCTGAACCTGAAATATTTTTTGTGAGACTCCCGTCTGGGGATGTGGAAATATGCATCTTTTAAGTCTAGAGATACCAGCCAATCTCCCTGTTGAATGACGGTTAAAATTAAGGGTAGGGTCACCATCCTGAATTTTGGCTTTGTCAGGTGTTTGTTCAGATGCCTTAGGTCCAGAACAGGACGCCACTCCCCATTTTTCTTCTTGGTAAGAAAATACCGGGAGTAAAACCCTCTGCCCCTCTGAAGGACTGCACCTGCTCTACTGCCTTTATGCTGAGCAGGGTTTGAACCTCCTTTTCCAGGAACTGTTCTTCAAGAAGGGAGGCTGGTTTGAATACCCTTGACTTCAGAGGAGGGAAGGACTTGAAACTCAGGGAGACTACCTGGCTCACTAATTCCAATACCCACTTGTCTGTGGTTATGGCCTGCCAGGCCTGAAAGAAGTGAGCCTGTCTGCCCCCACTGCTATAAGGGAGGTGGCATTGGCAAAGGAGTCAGGGATTTTGTTTTGGTGGGGCCTGGGCCTGGGCGGACTGGGAACCCCTCCTGGAGCCCCTCCTGCCTCTGGCCCTATAATACCCAGTCTGTTGTGGGTATGGCTGCAGCTGTGAAACAGCTTGAGGCTGATAGAAGGGCCTACCATAGGACCTTCCTCTACCTCCCCTTCCATAAGGCCTATAAGAAGTAGAAGGCCTTTCCTTGGATGAATTACTCTTATAGGTAGTTTTGTATTCATCCACCTTTTTCATATACTCTTCAGTCTGTTTGCCAAAAAGAGAATGATCTTGAACAGGAAAGTCCATGGCCTTAGCCTGGGTGTCCTGTGTTAGATTTGTAACCCTTAGCCAAGCAAACCTTCTCAGGACTACAATCAGAGCCATAATCCTAGCAGCATTATCACCAGCATCTGCTGCCATCTGGAACTGGTATTTGGATGCTTCCAGTCTAAATCTGGCTGTTTCTGTTATGTCATCAGAGATAGGAGAGGGAACCTTCTCGGACATGGCCAAAACAGACTGCCACAGTGTCTTTTGATACTGTGCAGCGGTAGGCCTGGCAATTAGCTTGTCTGACCCCAAGAGAGGCAGCTAAATATCCTTTCTTTGACATACTGTCCATTTTCCTTGACTCCTTCTCAGGTGGGTGAGAGGATAAAAGAACCCTCGCCTTCTCACAGGCTGCCTGCCGGACTATACCCTGATGATGAGGGTGAGAACAGAGGAATTCAGCCCCTTTCCTGTCCAGTTGGTACTTCCTGTCAGCCTTCTTATCCAGAGGGGTGACAGAGCTAGGGTTCTGCAGGACTGTGAATAAATCCTTCTTGGAAGAATTTATTGATAGGCAGAAGAATCTTTTTAGTGGGTGTTAACCCTATCATTTCCATGTATTCTGCCTCCTCCTCGTCCTCTATGACCTCGGTGGTAGCCAGGTCAAGGGCATCTACTATTTTCCTCCCAAAGGAAAAGTGAGAGGAAAAATCCTCAGGCCTAGGAGGAGGGCCAAATTCCTGCTCAGGTGAGATTTTCAGTTCAATGGGCTCACCTTCATCTTGCTCTGGTAAATCATACTCCCCAGTATGCATCTCCTGAGACTGGGGGTCCGAGCAGGGAGTAATCTCCTGAACCCTTGGAGGAGGAGGAGGAGGAGTTGGAGAAGGTATAAACCCCTAAATTGCCTCAATGACTTTAATAGCCCTGGCAATTTCCTCAGCAGTAGGCAGACTGTGAGGTACAGAAGAATCCCCTGTAGGTTTTGCCTGGGGTTCGACATGCTTGGTCTTCTTTGACTTTTTGGAGGGGACCAGAGAGTCAGACGGCCCACTCAGTCTCTTTAAAGAGGCTGATTCACCCTTGTCGGGGTGGTAAAAGAAGAAGCTGTGGTATCACCCGCTGATCTGGAAGGTGTTGGCTGGTTAGAGCCTGAAGTACCTCCTAACTTTTTATTCAACCTCTCCATCCTTTTTTCCACAGTTTTCTGTGGGAAAGATTTACAAATCTCATAGTCAGAATTCAAATGGTCAGTTCCCAGGCAGAACACACAACTGTCATGATTGTCTGCCCTGGCAAACACTTCACACAGTTTTTAAAACCTGGGAGACCAGTCTTTTTCTTAGGTTTTTCAGAGTGCTCCATTTTCAGGAGAATAAACTTCAACTGCAAAATATATTCTTTTTTTTTTTTTTTTTTTTTTGCGGTCTGTTCAGGAACCGATTAGGCTCCAAAAGAACCGATAACTTTAGCAAATTCAGAACTGGGTCAGTGGTTCTCGGAACCGATACAATAGTTCACAGTAATCGGGTTAGCGGTTAAAAAGAAACCAGATTAGCGGTTTCAACAAAAACACATATAACTTTAAACAGTAAAGATTTTTAAACCAAAATAGAGAAAATAAAGCAGAAAAAGTCCTCAACTAGTAATGAACTACTCGGATCCTCAACGGTTATACCGAACCGTGAAGAACAGAGAAATAAACGTTAAATCTAACTAAACTAATATAAACTAGATGTTAGAGTAAAATTAAACAATAAATGAAGGCAGCAGAAAGAAAATTATGTATAATTAAGAAATTATACTTCACAATAAGCCAACAACGACCTGAGGGATCTCCTGGGCGTCTAGACTTGGGAGGCGGAGTAAGAAATCTGAGACATTGATAGAATGTACAGCAGATGAGGGCAGCATTGTTTAATTGTTTCATTAGTATTTCAGAAAGACCTTTGAGCATGAGCTCTTTTACAAAGGTTCTACATCAGGATGGACAATAAGACATTACACATATTCAGTGGTTACAGAGGCCTGATCATTAGGCATTAAAGAGCGATTACATGACAATTAGACAAATAGGAGAAAAAAAACTGAGCAGTTGTAATTGAATACTAAGCTATTTCTAATCGGTTGCCCCAGCTAGCACACCCCTGGAAACCTCCAAATACGTTGATAAGACTATGGCAGAGTAACTGCAGTTTAAATATTGTCACGTGCCAATGATTCCATCATCAGCATATAGTTCCATTCTCTGGGCAGTTCTACTGAGCAAGCTAACTGCAGAGAGTTATGAATATGAGAAGAATACATGGGGTTAGAATTTGGTAATGCCATGCCCCGGTACCTAGCGTAACACTGCTTACTCTCCAAGCAGCTCAACTCTGAGCAACGTCAACATTCCGTTGTGTCCTGGCGATCCCAAGCTCTCCAGGGTTTGACACAGTACGTAGACTCCTTTATCTTTTTCTATAAATTATTGAGAGCAATTAAAAAAAAAATCTCACCGAGACTCCCGATGCTCACATTATGTGCATATTTTGTCCAGTGCATAACAGCATCAGAGAATTCCATTGCTGCCTGCAGAATTTTAAATGATTATGCACATTAATCTTCCTTGGAAGGATTTTTTTCTGCACAAGGATACAAGAATAATCACAAGGTTAATCTTGTTTAGTGAGCAGCCCAGTGAGTCCCTTCAAAAACACAAGGCATAAAAGGCTGTGCACATAACCTTTAATTTTACACAACTCGTTTGCAAAAGAACTAAAAACCAGAACTAAATGACAGTTAAGCCTACTAGGAGGCAGTACAGCCTAGAGGTTAGCTGTGAATCCGGAGACCCTGCAGATTTGGGTTTGATTCCCACAACCATTACTTACATACTGTGTGACCCTGAGCAAGGCACTTAACCTCCTTGTGTTCCCAGGATGCATCTGGAAACAGGCTTTGTCTCAGTGTGTCTTTCCCAATTGCAAATTCTTTTTTATTTATTTATTTATGTATCTCCTCGGTGTACCTATGGTTCCCCCATCCGGCTGGCCCCTCAGCACACCACCATCGCCACTACCGTTCTCGACCCCTCCTTCATTCCTCTTCAAAAGCTTCAACATGGCAGGGTACTTACCCCACCACCACGGAAGCCCAGGGTCAGCATCTGGGAGGAGCAGCCTGTGTGAGGGTGGTGCGGCGCAGTCAGGACCCTTCATCATGTGCTCTCCAGATAAGTAGTTTTTCCCCTTGATTTGCCCCCCCCCAAACAGCGTGGGTGTGCAGTGATGCCAAGGACGCTGCTGCGCATGCTCCTGTGATGTTGCTGACGCTGGCACGCAGCGACCCACACTGTGACCACCAGAGCTGCACCAGTCCCCGGCCTCCACAAGGAACCAGTACCACAGTGGTCTTCCCCACCCAGCTGTCCATAGGATGCTCAGTCCTCCTCCCCCCGGCTGACCCTCTGACACCCAAGGTTGCTCCTGACCCCGGGAAATCAGCGTGGTAAGAGATATGGCACCAGCCCCTCAGCCCTCTACACCACCGGGCCGGCTACCCAACCGCAAATTCTAAAATAAAAAAATAAAATACATAAAAATGATCTTTTATTTATAAGGTGCCTTTCCCAAGGCTCAAGAAGCCAGAACAATAAACTGAAAGAAAAAACAAATGATGATGACTAGTGCTGAGGATAGTGTTCTATCTGGCCATCACCAAGCTGTTCAGCCTGAATAACGGATTTGGATAGTGAACACACCAGTCTGGATCTGCAGTTAATTCAATGTACCAGAACAGTAGTGGACAGTGTTCCTGCAACACTCTTCATACATGTAAAGTGTAACAGCTATTACAGGAGGCTCCAAGCTGGTACCAGCACACCAGCCACAGTACAGGGTAAGGTAACATTTCGGTAAGTACATCTAAGTCTCTGTGACCAGTGGATTTTCCAGCCACTAGTCCTGCTGGCTAGTGGCTGCAAAACTTAACTTCAACCCCTGCATTACAATGTAAATGTCATCTTTTCACATACTCCTCCTGTGCACCTACCTATACAGAGCAATACCATTAAGCATCTATCAAATCTGCTCCTACACCGCGCCTAGTGACAGTACTCCACATTGCCATGCAGGCAACCTCAGTTCAAAAGGTAGCTTTGGGACACCGCATCGGGAGACAGGTCAGACCGCACCAGCTGCAGCTCTGAAGTGTGTTATGGGTCGGGGAGAGATGGCAGGCTCCTGTACCTTGCCGACCTCTGCACTGGGCTAGTGGAGCCTGCTCCCTCAGCTGGACATCTATGCCGGGGGGTAGGGGGAACACTAGGGAGAAAAACCCATGTACCATCTGCATGATGTGGGGTTCATGGGTTCCCCTGGGTCCTAGCACCCACCGACACTAGATCCTAGTACACCCAGTAAATTGCCTAAGGGGGGGGGGACTCCCCTGGGTCCTAGCACACACCAACACTAGATCCTAGTACATCCAGTAGATTGCCTTGGGGGCTCCCCCTGGGTCTTAGTGCCCACCCAGTAGATAGCCTAAGGGGAGGGGGACTTCCCTAGGTCCTAGCAACCACTGACACTAGATCTTAGTAGACTCAGTAGATTGCCTGAAAGAAGGACTCCCCTGGGTCCCAGCACCCAGACACTAGATCCTAGTACACTCAGTAGATTGCTTGAGGGGGTACTCCCCTGGGTCCTAGCACCCGCCAACTCTAGATCCTAGTACACCCAGTAGATTGCCTAAAGGGGGGGGGACTCCCCAGGATCCTAGCACCCACTGACACTAGATCCTAGTACGCCCAGTAGATTGCTTGGGGGGGACGGACTGGCCACACACCTATAGCCCCTACCACAGAGGGAAGCCGTGGGAGATGTCAGCGTGGCCTTGAGACCCATCAAAAGTGGGGAGAACGGGTAGATTGATATCAGGGTATTGACTATTGGAGTATGAAGATTGCTTTGATAACCCTGTGTAATTTTGTCAACAGATCTGTACCTCTGTAAAATAAGGTAATGCTTTTAACAAACTTGATGCAATGTGGCTGTCAAACGGTAAAAAATATTGTAAAAATTTATTCTAATAAAAATGAGATTTGAAAAAAAAAAAAAAGTGGGGAGAACTAAACCTGAACAGGGTGTATCCCTGGGACCAGGGCATATCCCTGACTAACATGACAAAGGGCAGAAATGCTCTCAGGGAGGGAGGGAGGGAGGGGCATCTGTCAGATCAGTGAGGCACTCTGCTGCTGGGAAGGACGGGCACCAACCACTCAGCATTTGCGGCTAAATCAAGGAACAGCCAGGCAACTCCAAATATCAGGATGTGGACCAGGAAAGGTTCCAGGAAATTAATAGTAATAACAGACAGATAGGGCTAGTAAGCAGGACTAAGAAAAGTCCTTCACATAACTAAATGTAAATGTAGAAATGCCCTGGATCTGTTTTCTTGTTATTGTAAACCCCAACTGAAAAAACATGCCTTGGATTTTCCAAATGCAGACAAACATGCTAACCAAGCTGATTTGAGCACTTAACTGAGCAAGGGAACCACCAAAGCTGAGGTTTTCTGTCTGTGTTTCTTGCAGTTCTTGATGGTTAAACCAAAAATCTAGAGCTCAAAGGAGGCTGTGAGCCGTGCCTCCTGTAATTTCTCTGTCTGGAATTACAAGGTTGGAAACGCTGATGCTTTTCCTGGCAGCGACTGTGTGGTTATCCAAAGCACAGCCTAATAATTTCTGCTCGTGCATGGCAGGGTCGAAGGTGGTTCCGTGCCACAGCCAGCCAAATGCATCCAAGTCTGATCGGTGTTGTCATTATCACTCACAGTAAAATTGTGGTTTTTCTTATTAATGTTTGTTCCAGAGGTTCAGCTTGGCAGTACAATGTGCTGTGGATCTCCCAATAACTCCCAGATGTGACAGAGATGGCCAATGACTTTTGTAGGCTGCGGTAAAGAAGACAGCTGAACTGACAATTCCACTGCCTGGATCTAAGATCGAGTAGCGGCTTTCAACATGGAAGCTCCAAAAAACCACATACACATCCAAAACTGTCACGGACCTACTGGCCAAATGTTGGTAGTTTTTGGTTTTTTTTTTTTGCTTGTTTTTTGTTCATCATGTCAGTAAAATTGTGCTTTAATTAGCCCCTCTAGCTTGTAAGGGTGGGTGATGATATTTTAATAAGTACTTTGGTTGGGCCAGTAAAATTTCCGTGGGACATGTGGGCCTTCCAAGTCACTAGCCCTGATTACTTGCGGCTATTGCACTTAATTTCACCCTCACACATACATGCGGTACATATGCACAAACACACATTAACTGGGGTTAAACTGGCCAGGAGACCACAGGAACTCAGTTCCACCACCTCTTCCAAAATTGCATGAGATTCCCTGCACCTCTGTCATCTTTCTCCACTCAATACTATAGAAGAGTTCCACCACCTAGAAATTACAGTTACCCCATTTATCCAGAGGCAAGAGTTCCCCCACCTCAACAATTTAACCACGCACGCACGTACACAGAAGTAAATGTTATGTTTGATGAGCAGGATCAAGTCCCACGACAAAGTAAAACTAAACTGCTATTTTGTGTGTGTGGGGGGGCAGGGTTTGCTTGTACACTAACAGATTTCAGGTACTCCTCCTCCCCCTATTCATTTGCAATGCACAGCTACGTTAACACTGCAGAGCTGCCTGTTCCTGCACTCCGGTGTTTCCATTCATTAGTTACTAGCGTCACTAAGGACAGGCTGCAGTACGATTGCAAACACTAGTATTTTGTGTCCAGGAATTAAAGGCACAGAGCTAGGGGAAGCGCTGAAGCGCTCTTTCTCCTACTATAAACAGTCTCCTGGAAACCCCAGCGGCCCATAAAAGCTGATACAAAAGATCCCAGAGTGAGCACGTGCACACCCAAAGGCATGCAGAGAGTAAAATATTCGCTTCTGTGACACAGATGGGGCCTGAGAAACTGCAGTGGGCAAGCAGTCTGTCCATACATGAGTCTGCCAGCTGTTGAGTTATTACGGCTTCCATCCCAAAGCCTTGCCGTGATTAGATAAGGCCTCCTGCAGCTCCGAGGCGCACTGTACTACTTTTCTCATGTTTCCCTGAAGGCATGAGCTGCTGTTTGATCTTCAGTTCAGTCTGTATGCACTCTTGGTCAGCACTGGTTTGCCGTCTGAGCTATATTAGATGCACAGCAAAAAGTACGTAAATTCATCAGTTAGGGATAAAGCGCACAAAGTAGGGAAATCAGATATATAGGGAAAACTCCATGGAACTCTGGTGAATCTATGGGGTGCTGTTCCTTGCAGTTTGAATAATCATGTGACGTGGCGTTGACATTGCCCCAACTTTACCAGCCTCTATGCAGGCATTACTGTGTCAGGATTTTACTTTGTGTGACAAAGACAGTGCTGACGTTAGGGTACTATCAGTGCTGCATCATGTGATCATTCCAACCTCGAGGAACAGTACACCACAGATTTTCCAAGGCTCCACGGATTTTTTTCCCCTGACATTTGATTTCCCTACTTTGTGCACTTTAACGCTAACAAATGGGACTGACAGTATAGCCTAGAGGTTAGCGTAACGAGCTGTGAATGAGCGCGGTAAATCCAGCAGACCTGGGTTTGATTTCCACAACCTCCAACTGCATACTGTGTGACTCTGAGCAAGTCACTTAACCACCCCAGTGCTTCTGGGTCGCCCCTGAAAACAGGCACTTGTTCCTAGTGGGCCTTACCTGGTTACCAAAAGAATAAAAAAATAAAACAAAGATGCTAACAGATGCATTAGCATAATTTTTCCAGGTTATTTCCTTACTTTTTGAAAAATATATCTAACTGACATCTTTCTGGACCTGCCGGCATGACATTAGATCTGTAACTAACTTAGCACTGGGCCCTGCAGCCTTACGTGAAGCAGCAGACCCATCGGACTAAGTGACTGACCAGTAGCTTGCTTTGTGCAAGCACCAGCAGGCCCTCAGACTAAGTGCCAGACCAACAGCTTGCTTTGTGCAGGTACCAGCAGGCCCTACACAAAGCAGCAGACTTGTTGGACACAACTCCAGACCTGTAGCTTGCTTTGAGTAAGGCCCTGAGAGCCCTAAACAATGCATCAGGCCTGTAGGGTGTGGCACCAAATGTGAAGGATGCTTGGAACGGGGTCCTGTGGGCACTACCCAAAGCAGTAGGCCTGTCAGACACAGCACCAGATGCGTAGGATGCTTGAAGCAGGGCCCTATGGGCCCCATATAAAGCATCAGGGCCATAGGGAATGGCACCAGATGTTTAGAGTGTTTGGAACAGGGTCCTGAGGGCCCTGCCAACAGCAGCAGGTGTGGAGAGTGCATAAGGATGGGGGTTTATCTGTTTTTTTTTTGTTTTTTTTCAGGTTTGCAATCTGTGGGGGATGATGGGGAACAAGACAGTGACAAGCTGAGGATGAGGAAGGACTATGCCAGTTGCTCATGGGACTTCTTTATCCCCCCCCCCCGAACGGCCACAGGCAGGTCTCTCCACTCATCACCTAAGACCGTCCACCACTCCCCTCGAGCCCCATTTCCCCCACAGATTTCCTCCATGGTGGGGCCAGGAAGGGGAGGGCTTTCCTCCCCCCACCCAGGGCTCACTATCCAGATCGGAGCTTCTGGCAGCAGAGTGGGACACTGGTTGGCTGCAAAGCTTCATAGAGCCTGCGGTCACCATTTTTCCATTTGCATTTCTCCCCTTCACGTCCATGAGCGTGCATGGAGGTGTGCATGTGCCACACAGTCATGCTTCTTGCCTCCCTAACTCCAGTGCTGCCACCCAACCTCCACCAGGAGGCAGCCAAGGAGCGGGACAACCTTCCTTCCCTCCCTGGGAGAGGACCGCCATCTTCGGATGCTCAATCCTCTTCCTCCCCTGCCAGCTCCTGGTAACCTCCCGAGCCCAGGCCACCAGCGTGGCATGAGGTATGGTGTCCAGCTCCTCAACCCTCAGGGCCACCAGGCTGGAGTGGGATTTTTTTTTTTTAATACTCATTTGACGTTGGCGGGGTACAGCAGAGAAGACAGCAACCCGTCAATGAAGAGGTGAGGACTTTGCCAGTTGCCGATACTGGGACTACCATTAAAGTACGTCCCTGGGGTGAGGAGAGGAGGGTGGCATGGGTACCAGAGCATAAGTAAGCTGTTTGGCAAATGGCAGGGGACTGTGTGTGAGCCATCAGGGTTCGGCACCCAGTGGCCCTTTTGTTATTAAATACTAAGATGCACCAGATACCAAGATTGGGCACCAGGCATCAGGAAGGTGTGTTTTTTTCTGCGAGGGAATCAGACATCGGGATTGGGTGTTCGGTGTTGTAAAAATGAAAAAAAAAGTGCCAAGAGAATATCTGTCTTCACTATATGGTACCGCTACCTGCGCCTGTGTGGGTAACCCTGCCACCTTTCAGTCCCTGGCGGGGGGGGGGTGGCACTGCAATCCCCCCTCCACCCTTGCCCCAGTCAGATGGCTCACTCAGCCTGCCCCTGAACTCAAGTCACTGGCATGGGATCACAAATCACTAACCACTGGGAAAAAGTCTGGTACTACACACATTTCTTAATTTTTTTTTTATTTATTTTGTCTCCAAATGTTCAAGGCAATCATTTTATGCCTCCCCTAATAAACATGACATGTGGAGGAGGCAGAGCCAGCAGCCACTGAGGCAGGAAGCTTTTGTCTTGAGCTCTTGCATTGTGAGTCTTAAAACCAGATTTCTTTTTAAAAAAAATTAATCTAAAAGAGCTGATCAATTTGAATATTCGGCCAAAGAATATCGAAGCAAGTTTTACACCAAAGCAATGGGAAATCCCCAAAAGGATCAGAGATGGCAGTTGGGGGCAACAGGGCATGTCTTCCAGCCATGCGAAAACGACGGGTGATGGAGCGGAGGAACCAGAGGCTTCACTGAGGTATGGTCTGCAGGAGATAAAAGCATTAGATCAGAGTAGCAGCAGCCCTGGACAAGAAATTTATGGATTTTAATACACAACTCACCGCGTACGAGACACAATCAATGGAAGCAGTAACTGAAGCCAAGGAAGCAACAGGGGCTGCTCTATGAGAGGCAATAGTAACATCAGGGTTGATTAAAGAAAAGTGAGCCCTATGGTACAGGTTTGAGGTTGTAAAAAACCACTCACGAGCCCCAAAACTTTGGATCCTGGGGCTCACTGAATCTACTGAAGGAGAAGACCCAATAGCATTTTCAAAGGCATGGTTACAGAACACTTTATTTACACTTTCTCTGCCACCGTGGAGCTGGCAGGCAGCTCCGGCCCTTCTATGAGGGCTCATTTTCCAGTCTCGGCTGCCCCAACTCAGCCTTGCCCTTGATATTTCCCCACGGATTATCCCCTGTGGCAGGGCTGGAGAGGGGAGTGCTGGCATCCTCCCACAGAGCAAAATCCAGAAGTCGGGGGAGGCTGGTGTGGGGCGAGTCCGGGCCGTCGTGGAGCCTGTCAGCTCCCATTTTTTCCACATTTCTCCCCAGGACCCAAGAACGTGCAATGAGCAGAGCAGCTGGGCTCCACTTCCACAGAGGCATCCTCACTCCCTGGACGTGGGGACCCTTCCCCATTCTGGTGGTGTGCATGTGCCGACTCCCAGCCACCGCTAGGTGTCCATTAAACAGCGCATTGCACTGTCCCCTTCCCCGAGGAAAGACAGCTGTCTACGGACGCTCAATCCTTCCTCACCCCTGCCAGTCGAGTGGCCAGAGTCCGTTCCCAAAGCCAGGTTGCCGGCGTGGCGCGAGGTGTGGCGTCCAGTGCCTCAATCCTCAGCGCCACCGGGCTGTCTGTTACATAACACTTTTAACCTCCCCCCGATGTATGCATGGTTTATCGGATTAATCTCCTCAAAAGACCCGAGAACACAGGTACCCTTAGAACTCTTTTGTTTGTGTTGGCGGGGACACATCAACGGGACATAATTTTGGAAGCGGCCCGAAGAGTCGGCCCACTCACTCTAGAGGATGGAACACTGGTTTCCATATACCACGACCTTAGTTATGCCACTCAGAGTCATCAAGTCATTCGATGCACTATGATCTGGGGTCACAAATGCTTTACAGTATCCTTCAAGACTCAAAATAGTCTATTCTGGGAAAGTTTATCTCTAACAATCCAAAGGATGCAACAAAGCTGGCAACCAGACTCTCTAAAGACTTTGGCAGTTCTGCATAGGACAGAGAAGGGGCTTCAGACAATGAGCTGTGAGTAAAAGGTGGTGGCATGTACCATACCTAGTGACTTTGTGAATGTGGGACTTTTGAGACACTAAGTTTCGGGGACTGTTGTGGGGGGGCAATTTTGAAAGCAAATCATCGGGCAGTGTTCCTTTCGATGTTGGAACTGTAAATATTTCTTGTACAGTTTTACTCTAAGCTAATATACAAGATGGTGCCGACCACGTGGTCCCTGGATCATGTAAGTGCCATTATCTGGGAGTTGTTAGCACAACTTGAACTGTGTCCAGAGAAGGTGCGAAAATCATTAACTGTACAGGATATTATAGACTGCACACATAAGCTATTGACTCTTTCACCACACCACGTAATCACAAATCGGCTAGTAGCGGTATGTTATCATAAAAGTTCTGGTTTAAAGTATTGTTTCATTCCAGACGGAAATGTTTTCTTAGGCTGGGAAATTGCTTTATGTGTTTAAAATACTATGAAATGTTTGCAACAGCGATAAAAAGAAGGCATAATATCTGGTTATGTCTTCAAGTTTTATGCAGATCTACTCAGCTGTTAAGAAGTTGTTTAAACTACAAGTTAATGCCCTCTCTTAGGAAATGGTCTAGCCTGTTATGGCCTGTGCTGTCTATTTTGTAACTGAATTTGATCAATTATAACTCCATTTGGTAGCACTCTCCATGAAGTAACTCTTAAGATTACTGTTTTAGTATATACTAACCTCGACAAAGTGTATTTTATCAATGCTTATAAATCGTAATCTGCGAATTAACTGTTTGTAAGAATTCTCTTATAAAACTAATAAAAATAAAGTAAAAAAAAAAAAAATGACGTGACATTCATAGTGTATTGGCCAAAACATCATTCTGCACCACAAGTGCCAAATAATGCCATGTCCAGGATTAAAAAAAAATCTGTCACGTTTATGAGGTGGTGTGAAAAAATGACTATGTTGAAAGTTTGGAATCAAAATACTGAAAAGTAAGTTATGAGTGAATGTTGTCATTTGACTATATTTATACACCAAATTTTTGACACAGCCCTCATATGACCCCACCTCATGAACCTGATAGGTGAAAATGTTCAAATCCTTGCAGAAACGTCATTTTGTCCTACAGGTGCGAAAACAGATTCTGGCCAGGATATGAAAAGACGACAGCTGCTACATACATGAGATGTGGTGTGAAAAAATGGCTATGTTAAAAATCTGGGGTCAGAATACTGAAAACTGCCAAAGTTATGAACAACCACACAACAGTTTCCATGTATGCTTGACTTTGTTTTTTAATATTTTGACCACACATTTTCAACTCAGCTTTTTTTATGAACCTGCCTCATAATCCCAGTAGGTGAACATTTTCAAATCCTGCCCGAAAGGTAAAACTGCCTTTCGGGACAGATTTGAAAAATTCTACCACTTCTGTTCATGAGGTGGGGACCTAAACAGGCCATGTTGAAGATTTTGTGTAAAATTATTAAAAAAATGACAAAGATATGAGTGAAATACATTAAACCGGATTTACCTTATTTTACTAAGGTGCATGCATACTAAGGAGTAAGGAGCTAAAAAGGTGGTGAGCTCATATATGCTTCTGGCTCATGTTCTCATATCATGGTCACCAGTTCCAGCAGTAAGACATGTCTTCAGTTTTCAGGTGAATGGGTGTGTGTCTGGGGGTGGATGCTTAGTGGGGGTTTTCAGAGTGGGTGGGGGTCTGGGACAGATTGGCGATGGACTGTTTTCTTTTCTTTTTTTTTAAAGGTTAATTAAAAATAAATAAGACAAAGACATTGAGGACTGTTTCTTTTTGCAGGTTTAAAATGTAATCATTATAGGATCTGAGATTGGGGACTGGGCACCCTTGTGTCACCACCATACATTAGGGGCGCAACCTGGATGAGTGGGGGTGTGTAAGCAGCCGGGAGTGGGCACCCCAGCCCCCTGTTCTTTTAATAATTCTTTGTCAGGGAAACACAAGGGAGAGCTACCTGACCTGGGACAGAGAGGGAATAAAAAATTGAATGAGATAGATAGAAAGACAGACAGACGGGACAGACAGACAGATGCGAGAGAGAGAGAGGGCAATCGCCGGCTCACTACTCCCATTCAAGCCAGCAGCATGACGCCTGCTGCGGCTACACTAACCAAGAAAGTCATACAGAGAACATGCAGGAATGGCTCCTTTCGCTAAGCTGGGCATCCTGGATTTTGGGGTGCCCAAAAATGTATTTCTGGCATTATTTTTATAGAAAACAAACACCAGAATCTAGCTAAATGGGTCCACTTCAGCTAGGTCCAGGTGTCTGTTTTTTTTTTTTTTTGTTTTTTTTTTAAACTGCATCATTTTTATGTATTTTCCATATTTTTTAGTTGGGTGGAAAAAAACAAGATTGTGGCTGTCACAAACTGAGAAAAAAAAAGCTGCTTGCTTGTACCCATAGTTCTAGGAGTGGTATATAGTTCAGATCCACAGTCTGGCAGTTCCACTGGATAATGCTGTTTTGCTGGATGTGACAAGGCAGCAGGTAAAGCAAACGGGATGCTTGGATGCATAAGCAGGGGTATCACTAGCAGGAAAAGGGAGGTCATAATTCCCCTATACAACACATTAGTAAGGCCTCACTGCGAATACAGCATCAAGTTCTAGAGGCCCTACCTACGCAAGGACATAGCCAAGATGGAGGCAGTACAGAGGCGGGCAACCAAGATGATGCAAGGTTTACATCACAAAACCTACGAAGACAGGCTGAAGGGCTTGAATATGTACTCCCTAGAAGAGAGGAGGGAGAGGAGGGATATGATTGAGACATATAAGTACCTCACGAGGAGGAACAAGGTGGAGGAAAACACCCTTTTTCACTGTAAAAGGGGATCAAGGACTAGGAGACATGGGGAAGAAAGTGGAGGGAGGAAAGTTCAGAAGGAATGTGAGGAAGTATTTCTTCACAGAGAGGGTGATGGACAAATGGAATGCCCTGCTGGAGGAGGTGGTCGGGGCGTGAACGATCACAGGATTTAAGAACGCATGGGGCAGGCATAGGGGGATCCTGGTAGTTGGGGGTGAGGGACAACCAAGCATTAGGAAAGCTTAAAGAAGCAAAGATAAGTACTACAAATGGACAGACTGGGTGGGCCGAAGGCCTTTATCTGCCGTCACTATCTATGGTATGTCTTTAAGCTAAGCTTCTCCAACCATCTGGGTGGTAGATCCCTCGACTAAGCCCTGTGATGTCAGACCTTGGCGGGCTGGAAGCAGGAATCAGGTGCTACTTGCCAGAGGAAGTTGTGTGGGTTGTGTGGATATGAATTACATACCACTTCTACAACTTATGGTTACAGGTGAGTAACCTGTTTTTCTTGGGGCGTTGATATAGTTCATTATCCACGCTCTAGCAGACTTCTAGCAGTTCTCTGAGAGAAGGGGACAAGGCGTGCACCCCTATTTGGCGAACAGAGACTGGAGAACCGAGGTCCAAAAACGAGTCTCTCAGTATGACTCAATGCCAATGTGGTAGTAGGAAATAAAATTGTGTGTTGATTTCCAGGTAACAGCCCTGCAGATCTCCTGGATAGGGATGTCCCTGGAAGCAGCTCAGGCAGCAGTATATCTGGTGGAATGAGCCCTAAGCCCTACATGAGGCTTCCTACCAGCCAACTTATTGCAGATGCAGAACGTGATCCACCTGCCAATCATCAGCTTTTCTGCTGGCCTGCCAGGCATGTCTTAAGCGTATGTTATGAACGGCTGACAAGCCTTTCCCCGAACTTCAGCCATGTGCTCCTTGTAATAAGAGAGCATTCTGCGCTGCTCCTAGGTATGGAGCCGAAGACTCCTAAGCTTGAGGCAGTATAACATAGTGGTTAAGGGCACTGAGCTGCAAACCTGGAGACCTGGGTTTGAGAATCCCATTAGCCCCCGCTTGCATACTGTGTGAACTTGAGTAAGTCATTTAACTTGCTTGTTCTCCAAGGTCGCACCTGGAAACAAGCTCAGGCTAAGTGTGTCTTTCCTGGTTAAACAATTTCCCCTTTCCCTTCCCCTTTCCCTAAGGTCAGCCTCCAAAGTGGGATTAGTAAAGCAGACCAGCAAGTTAATACCTGGTTAAAGTGAAACTCTCAGACTGCCTTCGGGAGAAACTGCAGGTTGGGGCGAAGGACAATTGTTCCTGTGGAAGGCCAGGTAGGGAGATTTCACACGGAGCACCTGGATTTCCCTGATGCTTCTGGCTGACATAATGGCCACCAGGAAGGTGGTCTTCCATGAGAGGTGTGACATTTCACATCTGTGCACTGGCTCAAACGGCTTGCCCAAGAGCATAGCCAACACCAGCAGTAGGCCCTACAGTGGAGAAGACTCATGCATCAGAGGGGACAGGTGGTCCAGGCCCTTGAATAATCTTTTGACTACCTTCTCCTGGGCCATCGTCTGCTTATAAGCCTGTGCACCGTAAGCAGAGATGACTGCCAAGTGAATCTTAAGGGTCACTGCCTGCAGTTACAACTGAGAGGGGGACCAGAGATAGTCCAGGATGCCAGCCACAGGGCAGGCAAGAGGATCAAGCTTCCTACTCTGACACCAAATGGAAAATCACTTCCAATTAAAGGCCTAGCATCTGAGAGTTGACTCCTTATGGGAGGCCTCCACAGTGTGAAGCACCTCATCCGAGAGATCAAAAACCTGGAACTCTAGTCACTCAGGAACCAGACCGTGAGGTGCAGGGATTGTACGTCTGGTTGCAGGACCATCCTTGTTGCCTAATCAGCAAATCTAGGTGAAGAGGTAGTCACCATGGAGGTCTGCTGCTGAAGCGGAGGAGATCTGGGTATGAGAGATGCCTTGGCCAGTCTGGAGTGATCACGATCATCTGCCTCTTGTCCTTCTGGGCCCTGACCACCACCATGTAAATCAAGCGGAAGGGAGAAAAGGCGTTACACAAGGCCTGGGGTCCAGGGCCTCGCAAAGGCATCTCCTCAACATCATCCCAGACTGTGGCGAGTGAGCACAAGACAGCCTCAGTTTGGCATTCTCTCAGGACGCTAACCTGTCCACCAGAGGAGTGCCCTAAAGGGAGAACAGGTGGTTCATCACCTTCTGATTGCGGGACCACTCATGCAATGTCTCTCCTACTTGGCTGAGAGCATTTACTACAGCTATGAAAGTGGAAGTAGTTGAAGCTTAAGACAGAGTGAAAATCACAGCATCAACCAGATTCAGTTTTTTTTAAGTAAGTTTCTCTTGAAAACTTTAAAAATTATGGCAGGATCAACCAGATGTATACAGTGTGGACAGATATATTGATTTGTTTATGCTTGTGTGTGTGTGGCAGCCTGTCTGTGCCAGGTGTGGTGTGATCTCACCACTAGTGAGAAGGCTCTGAGGGCTGGAGAGTAATTCAGGCATGCGGTCGTACTGGGAGGCATGTGGTTATTGTGAAATAATGCAGTCATGTGATCTGTTTTATCCAGTCAAGGAACCCGATTTTGAGTGATTTTTTTCTTACCCATTTTATAAATATAGATAATCCACTACAGGGCGTGCAGTCGTGCTCTGATATAATTATGCACGCCTTGGTGTGTGTTGTGATGCAAGAGGCTGCAGGCTGAATGCCTTCAACCACACATGTATCAGAGCACAACCACATGCCCTGTAGTGGATTATCTGTCTTATAAAATGGCCAGAATTCTTTTGGAAGGGGGTGAAAAACAGAGGTGCAGGTGTGCGTGTGGTTGTTGTGGTTTAATGCACAGTCATGTGGTGTGTTTTGTCCAATCAGGAGACAGCATTTTTACAGATTTTTCTCATCCATTTTATAACTATAAATAATATGTATATGTAAATATTAAAAAAGAAGCACCTCGTCACAAAAGCACTAAGGCAAGGGTTACCCAAAAAGGGCATTACCAACATAGCCAGGTTTTCAATAAATACAAAATCACACCTACATATATGCTTTATATTCTTGCACAACTGGAGTCCCTGAGGGGAAGACAGGTAGACAGACAGGCAGACACATACAGATACACAATATAGATGATGGAACTTGTGAGGTTACCTCAGAGAAAAAAAGTCAGGATTTTTAAACAGCTCTGTCCAGGATCCATCTGCTGGAATTTATGCAGCAGACATGCGTCTGCATCAATCTGAACATGCTAGTAACGTCATGCATCTGTCTGCATCCTTCTGCACATGGGACACCTTCTTTTAGGTCATCTAGCAAGTTTGATACAACCATCTGATTTGTGGCGGGATTTCCCAATAAAACGGTCTTTTATTTTTTTTTTAAACACAAACTGCAACTTTTTGCTGCAAAAACAGATGCAGTGGCTGAAAAACAAAATCGATTATCCAACCTTTGAACCTTTTGTGTCTGTGTTCACCTGGACTCGCTTTGAAAATCTGGTCCACCAAATTTTTTAATTTTTTTTTTGCAGTTAATCTGTTTCTGCTCCTGGTCCCCGATGGCAGTACATCTTGCCTGATCCCCCAGCCCCGTCCCCTGCTCGCAGCTTACCTTCTAGCTTTCCCAAGGCTTGCCCCCCATGGAGGGGATCCCTCAACCCACCGAACATATGGATTCGGTGCTGGAGGTTACTGCTAATCACGGGGGCGGTGCCTGTGGGGATCAGCTTCATTCAGCTGCGCTAAGACCTTTTTCCTCCTCCATTATTCCCCGAGACAAGGCGTGCAATGACGCCACGAGAAGAAAGCGTGCACACATCCACACGTGCTCCTTCGAGCGTCTGCCTCGTCTCCTCTCCCTTCCGGGTTGCCAGCGCGCCAGCCCCCTAGTCTCCACTCAGGGCCAGTCATGCAGAGAGTGCTGATGTCCCCCCCACCGATAAGGAGAGCAGTCCTACAAATGCTCAATCCTTCTCTCCCTGCTGCCCCCCCAAGAGGTCTGTGCTTGTTCCCGAACACAGGTCGCTGTCGTAGCGTGAGGTAAGGCGTCCAGTGCCTCAGCCCTCTGCGCCACCAGGCCGGCTTTGGTCCACCAAATTTAAAATTAAGATATATATAACTTGAACACTGGCTGATCAGCTTCAAAGATATACTCTTTGTAGAACGGTGGCATTTAATTCGTGTTCCAAAACAAAATGTTGAACTTCACTTTACTTTCTAGCAGGTATGCAATAACAGACTAGACTGTTCTTCCAATCCACAGACTCCCCCCTCCCCAGTGTATGTGAGTATTTGCATATGTATTTATTTTCAGGAACAGCCATTCCTGGGGTCTGGAGCATCTGCGGAGGCTCGTCTAACCCCTTTCCCCGCTAACACCACCAATCTTGTCTGGTGAGGATCCACAGCACAGGGCTCAGGTTGTTTTTTAACCCATCTTTGTTCTCACCACATGCCTATCTGCCTACTCATAGAACCTGTCACGACTGATCGTCAACACTGCTTACGAAGGTGAGTTCTGGAACTCCACAGGAGTCGCCATAATCCAACATTTAGCAACACCTGGCACCATCCAACCCTATCTGGGAACACAGCTGTCTGACAGCACCTCGCCAGCCTCCCCCAGCTGTCCGCCTGGCATTCAGGTCACTGGTGTCACAGTGCAACGCGCTGCTGCGGGACTGTTAGGTGGCCCAATTCATATAGTTTTTCCTGATTTGTTATAGTATACTGTGTCTGTACATGTCTGTATGTTATCTACAATATTGACAATGCCTCCAGAACACCTCTTTTACCTAAATGAGTTATTTTCATTGATACTACAAACTACATTAAAAAGGGTGTGTGACAACAACTCTTCCATGCATTATCAGCCAGAATGAAAAGGAGGTAGCCGCCTTTCTGTACACTAGAGCCTAGGACTGCATGTCATTTTTATTACCTTTAGCCCTTGGCTGCCTGTACTGCCAGGGAATTCTCCTCTAAAACAAAGAGAAATTCCTCAGATCCTCCAGAGTATAAGAAATGGGAACAATTACCCCCTCTCCCCCCCCAAAAAAAAACAAACAAATTAACCGCTACACTGCTGAAGTTCCAGAACATACAGGGATGTCTGCCCAATGTATTTGACATTTCTAAATAACTTTCCCGGGGCTCTCTGACTTCAAAATAGTGCTAAGCATGGTGCCACAAAGGGTGTTTGCTAAAGCTATATAGAGAGCCTCACATCATCTCCCCCCCAACACACACACACACACACACACGTTAACACTAGAGATTGTTTTTTTTTTACACCACAATGTAAACACTAGCAAATACTGTTTCCTTTGTAGGGTAACATCAGCTTTAGACTTCTGCAGACTAAATCAGACTCCCTATCACAAGTTAAGAGAAGAGAAAAACTAGTGGAGTTCATCGTTTCCTTTATTGGCTGCAGAGCCTGTACTGTCGGCTCTCCCACTTACCCTGGTAAGAATGCTCTGTTATCCATGAGCTGGATCTGCAGTCAAGGCCAAACAGTTTCTGATGGCACACATCCACACCACAGCTGATTTAGAAAAAAAAGCCCTCCAGAATTCATCCTCAACAGGGCACGCAGTCCAGTGTAATGTAACCCAGCTGGCCTGAGCAGAAATCCAAGTCCCTCCACACTACACTCTGCCTCCTTCCCCTCCTTTAGCTCGGCAGGGTGGTGATGCTAATGCTTGCCGCGGCAGCTCCGTCCTCTCTTGTCGCCCCGTTAGCAGTTTCCTCGCTGCCCATTTCATGCTCAATTTGCAATGCAGAGAAAGCAGAAGTGTTTCTTTTTTTCCCCCCTCTCTCTCTCCCCGCTCCTTTCCCTCTTCCTCACTCACTCATTTGTGCAATCCCTCTCTCTTCTCTCTCTCTCTCTCATTGTAAATGTCCCACAGGACCTGCCGTTGAGCTTAAACAAATGCCAAACGAAACAGAGAGGGAGTGCACATCCAGGGATCATGTCCATGCCAGATAGGAGTGTACATGGGACAGCTCCAGAGGGACAGATAGCCACAGTTGCTTGGTAGAAGAGCTCTCCTTTCCGAAACACCCAGTATTGTGCATTTATATTAAAAACAGAAGGAGGGTCAGCCCTTCTGTGCAGCAGCCACAATGATACTTGTGATGCTGGCAACTCGAATTCGGGAGAGAGCCAGGGTTGTTGGAAGGCCACAGGGAAGAGGAGGTTTGAGCATCCCAGTGGAAGTTTACCTACTCTGGGGTGGGAAGGTTACCCATAGTATACTGCCACCCCCCCCCGATCTCCCCTGGGGTGTGGCACAGCAGCGTGGCTAAGGGGTGGGAGATGTGTGACCAAGCATCTGTGGAGGCACGTTTCATCACCATCTAAAGGGAGTGTTAAAACAGAGAAAAGACCTCAATCACCTGCAGTACGGCATGCACCGTCTGCAGGCCCCTCCACTCACTCTGCGTCATAGTTGGTCATCAGAGGGGTTGGGGGCCCCCCATGGAAACTTCCTGGAAGACAAGTGTAGTTTCTGGAGATGACGTCTGACGGGGCTGGAGCAGCACACTGAAGGGGGTAAGGGCCAAACAGAGCATAAAATAATATATAACCAGAAACAGAACTCTGAGGGGTCAGGCTAGCAACCCTTCTAACAACAGATTTTTTTTTTTCTACATAAAATTTTTCTGTCCTTAGCAAGCTGTAGCCATCCTCAGGGATATCCACTGTTCATGCCGCCCTGTCATTCGGATGGTTGCGGAGAAGGTTCTCCCCAGTTTTTCTTGCCTCCCTCCATCTTGTAATGTGAATCAGCTGTTCAGTGGGCTTGGAGGATGCAGTGCACTCTGGGTGCGCACACCACCCCTAGCATGGCAGCAGGCTCCCCAGCCCACCGCAAGGGACCACTGTGTCAGCAGGTGCTCTCTATCTTCATCCCAAGCTGGCTTGCACTGCTGGCAGCAATCCAAGGCCCTCATTGTCACGACTCCACCTCCCCGAATCCACTCCTGGACCTGGGACACTGACACAGAACTTATAGCCATATGGCAGCCTAACAACTGATTGCCGATGTTCATAATACAAGGTGCAATCAGCCCCGGATTAACCACCTGGGGGTGCAAAATGGCATCAGACGTGCCTGTCCGGGCATCTGCTACTGGACCGTCTACTGCACTTTTCTGCTGATTCTTAGGAGGCAGTATAGCACAGTGGTTTAGGGCTCTGAGCTGCAAACCTGGAGACCTGGGTTTGAATCCCACAGCCCCCACTTGCATACTGTGTTACCCTGAGCAAGTCACTTAACTTCCTTGTGCTCCCAGGTCACACCTGAAAACAAGCTTCAGCTTAGTGTGCTGCTCCTGGTTAAACAATTTCCCTTCCCCCCTCATGTGTGCCCTTGGAAATCATGAGTAAAAACAAAATTGAATTATCTTACTGAAGCCTGTCAAGACCGTACTCTCCAAGAGGCAGTGTGGCATCTGCTTATGCCTTGTTTGTGCTCGATACATGTATATATGTTTTTCACTGAGCTTTTTGCTTCTCCATTGCCATGGGCCTGAGGTCAGCAGGTCCCAACCCTGTCAGCCACTCCCCCATCGTCTCACCGGTGGGGATCCACATGGAGTAGGGTCCAAGAGCTCCGGGGGACATCACACATGGAAATGGAGAGACATTATTTTTGTTCCTTGTGTTTTCTCCCGCCCCAGCCCAGAGCTGTGGTGACACAGCGGGCACATGCATGTGGAGGCCTGCACGCACTCTTAGAACCATAGTCTCCCTCCACCCTCCCGACGTAACATCAGTCCCCCCAGACCTCTGCACTCTTAACACCCAGTCCCCACTGGGTGTCAGCCCAGAGCGAGGAAACTCGCCTCCCCAATCTGGGAGAAGACAGCAGTCCAACGGCCATCTGTCATCTCCCAGCCCTTCGGCAACCCAAGCTCATTTCTGAACCTGGTCGCCGTGTGGATCCAGCGCCTCAACTCTAAGCGCCACCGGATTGACTGCGCTTAATGTTTTAATTGTATTTATACCACAGTTGTTTCTTGGGGTGACCCCTGTTTGTTCTGGCTGTATTAAGTATGATGCAGAAACAAAATAAATGAACGAGCGCGTGGTCTAGAATGGCCAGTGTGTCCTCTTTATTACTCTCCCCTTCAATACTGGGATCAATACTGGGGCAGTAAAGACGTAGGGCTGGATTGTCACAGGGCAGCACAGGGCTTGCATCAAGTCCTGCGTCAAACCTTTTCCATGCGCCACACCCCTTTTGCTGCAACTGTGCCCGATTTTCAAAGATGGGGCACAACTGCAACAGTTTCTCTGTTTTACAGCAGCCTGCACCAAATCTCAGGCACAAGTTCCACGAAAACAATCCCTAGGACTGACACACACTGGACAACAAACCGATGGTGGAACTTGCATCGACTGCTGCATGGGCTGGAAAATCCCGTCACATCGCTACAAGCCTGATCATATCTTTGGCGAACCCAACACCTGCAACTATCCCAGCTGTCTGAAAACCCGACCCATAGTGTCTCCCTAGATTGCCCCCCCCCCCCAATTCCAAGTGGTTGTACTCCATGATGCCGTTTGTCATTAGATAATCATCCAACCTTTTTTTGTTTTGGAAATCTGTTACATTTCCTGATTCTGCAATATCCGCTGAATATGACTTCTATATTCTCACCACACTGTAAGTAAAAAAGTTTCTGCTAATGTCTTTTTTAGCATTTGGTTGTTATAACTTCCGGTTGTCTCCTATAATCATGACTGCTGTGTTCTATTTCTCGCCTTTGATCCCTAACAGGAACGGAGGACTATCTGGCCATACCTGGGCCAAGGCCTACCAGTAAGGATTTCTGACTAGGAACTCGTCGTCTTCAGAAAGAGTCAGACAGGGCCTGGTGGTGTGGAGGGTTAAGGCACGGGACGACACACCTCGCACTACGCTGGCGACCCAGGTTCAGGAACAAGTCTGGGTCACTGGGGGTCGACTGGTGG
This sequence comes from Neoceratodus forsteri, assembly GCA_016271365.2. Taxonomy (NCBI): domain Eukaryota; kingdom Metazoa; phylum Chordata; order Ceratodontiformes; family Ceratodontidae; genus Neoceratodus; species Neoceratodus forsteri. Next base: position 81,847,170 of record JADMNL010000034.1, read on the forward strand.
GGGGGGGGGGCAGGAGTTGACTGAGCAGCTGCGAGGCAGCTCTCCTGTCCTGGGGAGGGATGTTGTTGTCCCAGCCGCACAACTGCTACCGGGTGGTGGCCTGGGGGTAGTGCAGGATAAAGGGTGGCATGAAGGGTGCATGTTGCGGGTCCGCAGAGTACTCGTGCATCCGCAATAAAGGAAGGGGAGAAAATGGAACATCGAGCTGGTGGGCTCCATCACAGCCTCAGCTGCGATCCCACTGATTATTAGGATGCAGGCCGTGGATGGATGCAAGCCCCTGGGGACGAGCCTGCCTGCCAACCCGAGGGGAGAAACACAATATGGAAGGAAAAAAGAAAAAGGAAAGAGTCAGTCCAGGCAAGAACACATCCCACACTGCTACAAGCAATTTCAGCTGTTATATTTTGACCAAGTAATTTGTGCTAAAATGGTCTGAAAACCAACCCCTGGCAACGGTCCAGATACAAACAAGTGAAGCTGATACACAGCATTTGTCTGGAACCTCACAGCACACAACATCAGAAACATGGGCACGCACGTATCCTACAGACTATATTTATAGAGTCAGCCACAATATACACTCACATGTATATATACTTGACAGAGGACATGCAGGGTTTTTGTAGGGAGTGGTATGAGACTTTTTTTGTACTGTTAACCGAGGCACGGTTAACATATATACAATTAGGCAGATTACACTGTACCAGTACTTTATACTCGGGTAGCTACTGGCCTCCCAAACCACACTCTGACGGCACTCTGCATTCTTTGCATGTGCTAGATGACCCCCTTAAGTACTAGCTAATGGGATGGCATGATATGTGTTCTGACTAACGCGAGATTTGTGTCGATTTTATCACAGTGTTGATTATCAGAGTACTAAACAGCATCTCCAATTGTAAGAAAAGGAGTGAAAATCTGACTGGTAGGGAACTGGACTCTCAACATCACCAGCAGAAAAAGTGTAAGTGGGGAAGTCAAGAGAGCGTACCAGTGTGTATCATGCCATATACCGTGTGGCACAATAATCACAGTATTGTTTTTTTACAATGAAATATTATCAGTGAGAAATGCTGTGATTTCTACAATATACATTAGTGTTTTTCACTAAGATAAAAATGCTATCAGAGGCACAGAACCCAAACTAACTAGATACATTTTTATGTTTGCTTGCACGCATGTGTAAGAAACATAGTGCCACCATACAAGTTTTCGTAGGTGAGCCTCCCCCACTTCCAATGCCCTGCTCCTTAGTGTAGACACGGCTGCACCGCGACAATGAATGTACCAGCGGTCTGTGACAGCCATTCAGATGCAGTGGCGTACAGTTCTAAGGAAAACACCGCCATAATCGGCGGTGGTAACGTGTAGGCTCAGCACTGTATCTGAACTGTCAGACAGTTCGTCATCGTCCCCCCGACTAACACCTACGTAGCACACTGGGAGCCCACCCCAGCGTGCTCATGCACTCCCCTTCACCCCCGCACACTGTACGGACCGACGGGGTGCCCATTCCTCGCTAGCTCCACTGCCCCTTCCCCAAACAGATTTCCAGGTGCCACGCTGGGAGCCCACCCAAGCGTGGCAATAATCCGTATGGCCGACGGGGGTGCCAAATCCCCCATCAGCTCCACTGTAACCCCCCCCACCAAAAAAACAGACTTTTAGATGCCACACCGGAAGCCCACCCCAGTGTGGCAAAAGTCCTGTGTCATCTTCTTGAATGGGGGAAACTGTTAAAAAAAGGGCCCCTCATTGACTGTCGCTCCTCCTCCAACTCAAGACACCCTCTGTGCACCCCCGACTCCCATACTTACCTCCGGAGCCTGGCACAATGATCTTTGGTGGACCTGGAACATGTCTGCACTCTTCAAAGCTGACCGCGAACCGAAGAAATGCCGGTAAGCTGTATAATGGTATAAATGGGGTTGTTTCAACTTTGGTGCATATCATGGCCATTTGGGGGAATTCTTTCACCAAATTTTCAACATGGAGTTTTTGGGGCCCCACCACATGAACTCAGTCACTGCCATTTTGTTATTCGGTCCCGAAAGGTGATTTCGCAGTCACTGTGTGGAACCACCTTTCGGGACTGAGTATCGAAACGACAGTGTCACAGTTCATGGGGTAGGCCCCCCAAAACCTATGTTGAAAATTTGGTGAAAAATTTCAAATATGACTGTTTCACAGCAAAGGTATGCAGTTCCTACACACGCTCGTGAATCTCCGCATTTTTATATTTTCACTCCAGATTTTCAACATTGCCATTTTACCACACCTCCTTATGAGCAGTACAGCTGACATTTTTCACATCTCACTCAAAATGTGTTTTTGCGCATGTAGTGCACAATGGCGCAGTCGGTGTGCGAAATCAATGTTCGGGACAGATTAAGAAAATCACAGTGACACTGTTCATGAGCAGAGGTCTTAAAATGGCTATATTGAAAATCTGGTGACAAAAGTCCATAAAAAGACTTATCAGCGTGCATTGCGCAGTTTCCACGCACCCTCGTAAGTTCATGAATTTGTAGTATTTTCAGTCCAGATTCTCAACACTGCCATTTTTTCACATCTCCTTATGAACAGTACAACTGTCATTTTTCACACCCTGGTCGAAATGTGTTTTCGCACTTCCGGCGCAGAAATGTGTGGTCGCTGTGGGAAATCAGTGTTCGGGACAGATTAAGAAAATCACAGTGACACTGTTCATGAGCGGAGGTCCCAAATGCCTGTGTTGACAATCTGCTGTAAAAAAAATCCCCAAACTAATTACATTACGGGCGTGCGTTGCACAGTTTCTACGCACGCTCATGACTTCACCATTTTTTTTATATTTTCACTCCAGATTTTCAACATTGCCATTTTTTACACCTCCCCATGAACAGTACAGCTGTCATTTTTCGCATCCTGTTCGAAATGTGTTTTCGCACCTGTGGTGCCAAATGGCGTAGTCGTCGTGCAAAATCAGCTTTCACCTAACTAACTGCTATTGCCACTGTTCATGAGGTGGGGGTCACAAAAAGCCCATGTTGAAAATTCGGTGTGAAAATTCCAATGAACACCTGGGGTGTTAGGGTTTCCAACCATAACGCCCCACCCTGTAGAGACTGACAGGCATCAGCGGGTGTGACTTGGGATTGTCGTCTGTAATGCTCATGCCATTCCACCCGCACCCACACCCTGCAGCCAGTGACAGGCATCGAGGTGTGCCTTGAACTCTTCGGCCCCAAAGTTCACCCCATTCTCCTATACTGCACCCATCTCACCGTATTTCCTTATGGAATGGAGTGAGCATAAGGTCCAAAGACTCCAAGGCACACCGTGACACTTGTTGGTGTCTGCACGGTAGGGTGTGGTGAAATGGCGTGGTCGTTATGCCTGACAACCCAAAGGCAAACCCCAATGCCTGTCACTCTCTGCAGGGTGGTGGTGGTGTTGGCTTCAGTTCAATACTTCACTGCCATTCCTATTATGCAGCTCTGTAACTCCTACACTACCACTGACAATGCCAGCAAGCAAACATTCGGCACTGACAAATGCTTATTTACCTTGCTAAGTTGCTGGAGTACAGCACTGTACCACAGTGAGAGCAGTGCTTCATGCTCTGCTGAACGTGCAATCGTAAACAGACTGCATAAACTGGACATCTGATAGGTGGTCTCAGATGTCATTTTTAATCATTTTTATCTTCCTTCATGGTCAATGACCTCTCGAACCTTCGCTCATGGCTTCTCCACTCATGAGGGTCAAGAGTTCACTGACCACTCCTGAAGATAAAAACAATCTCCGACAGCCACCCATCAGATGTCCCCTATTCATCATCATATTGAGATACTGTGGCATCCCTAATAAATGAAAGATAAGGTGCAACAGGACCTCCAATCATACTAAGGCCAAGTGCCAACAGCACCCAAGAAGTGTGTCAGCGAAAACGCATATTCCCCTAACAAATTCCACTGTTGATTATTATGGTGACGGTACATACCTTCTGACACTCTGCCAGAGACCTGGCAGCTTCTGAATTCTATACCCTGGCACAACATGTACTGTTATGTTATGCTTCCTTGGGACCCCCAGGTGATCAAGACTTCTTTTTTAGCTGCCAAATTCTATGCGATTGACCGCAGCACTTACGCCCCCAAAAGCCTTTATTACACACAACACTTCCCTCCTATCTTTTGGCTTCAAGTGATCTTTGAAGCACAGAAAAATACTGGCAGAGGAAACCTTACGGTCTATCAAGCCTGCCAGGGTGTGGGGGATGCTTGCCCTATATAGGTCCAGTTTTTGGGCTGCGTACACTACCCTGGTGGTTTACTGCAGTGCTAATGTGGAATGTCTGCACACTTCTAGTGTATAAAAACAAATGTGGGTTTTATTTAGAAAGCTGTGAGCTGAATCGTTCAGTTAGAATCACAGCTGGCCCATCAGCACAGCAGTAGCGCTACCACTCACAACGCTGGTGGCGCAGGTTTAGAAGCGAGCCCGAGCTGTTGGGCGCCAATGGGGGAGGGGCAAGGGGGGGACCGAGTGCCCCAGAAGACACTCCCCTCCTCCAGGCAGGGAGGTTGGAGCGCTCCTCCGCAGTACTGCTGCATGGGTGACCACAGGTGGCAGTGCAAGCTGAGCCATGATTGGTAGGTGGATACACTCTGTTGGGGACGTCAGCATGCCTAGTTTGCAGACATACTTTCCAGTCCCAGCCCATGAGGTGCCCGGCGGACAGGGAACAGGAAAAACCCCCCAACTGTATAATGACATCTCCTCTCCTCATAGGCCCCACACCATTCACTGGCCTCCTGACCCACACCTAGCTAAACTCAGCTGGTGCCTAGGGAACCCAGAGGCTCCATCACAGGGAGAAAATTGTGGGGCACTGCAGGGTCAGAATGTAATTCCCTGGGACAGCGGGTAATGGGACTGAGAGACAGAGCGGTTGATAGGACAGGCTAAGCATTAAGGGGCACGAAGCACAGTAAATTCAAAAGAACCGCAAGCTGCTTGATCACCGAGGCAAGGTCATGTGGGATAGGATGGTTGGGAGGACAGCCTGACATTAATTGGGAACCTATGGAAATCTCAGAAAACCTTTCACTTTGATTACTATAAAGTTCGGATCTGCGAAATGTAACTTGTGTGGTGGCCCCGGGTTCCATATTATGCACCCTCCTATTCATCGACTTTATAAATGCCACCTCCTGAGTGGCTGTGTAGGCTCAGATATTATTCTGAATGCAGTCAACACAGACATACCATTCTTTTGGAAAGCCAAGTTCCACTCCATTGCCCTATCCGATTTCAGCAGGGTGTGGCATTGATTTGATCAAAATGAGTTAAACCCTAAATACCTCCAAAACAAAATACATGCTCTTCTCAAGCAGACGCAGTCCCAACTGCAGTCCTCAGCACCATCAATCAAGGTCTCCGCATCAGGTACGCAGCTGGAAATGGAGCCAGAGTTTACTACCTCGGCATTATGACTGACACATAAAGGGGGAGATAACCACAAGATTGGGAAGTCTGTGAGTTCTATGAAGAGCTAGATAACTCTAACAATACCCTTCTTCCCTTCAGGGAAGAGGCTGATTACTAGACATGCCAATGCTGAGACTGGCACCCATGCTGCAGACGGGTATTAGCAGAGTGCCCTTCAACCTCAGGGTTGGGGGAGGTGGTGGTAACTACTTAGTAACCACAAGCCCTGAAGTGTGTTACTGTGTTTATAAAACGGCACCAAAATAATAAATACAAGATTAAATAAATCTTGGCTAGTTGAACTCCCACCCCCACCCCAAAGCTGTCACAGTTACTGAGAATTCAGAAGTAGCGCAGTGATATTGCTATGCAGTTAGGTTAGCCTAGAAAACAAGTTCCAAGACTTGCAAAGTACTTTCCAGACCCATGCAGTTATTGGTCAATTACCACACAGGTCTGGGCAGCTACTGACAAATGAGATCACTGGATTTGTCTTGCCCATTTTATAAGTTTAGCTTAGTCACGGACAGTTTTAGTTCAGTTCAGAGGGCGTTTCAGTCTAGAACAGTCGGTGATGAGAGAAGTCACTAAATGATAAGTGTCATTCGGGGGATGAGAATATGCATCCAGTTTCAGTTTTATGCTCCGTTACACACACACACACACCCACCTCCCACCCCTTCCCAAGCAGAACTGCAGTCTGTGGTTTTAAACTTACTGTACAGAGTTAACAGCAATCAGGGACCGGGCACAGCAGAAACAGCAGAGCAGCCAAGCGTGACACATGAAAGTGGGAGTGAGGTCGCACTGCAAATGACAGCCCAAACTCAGAAATGTCTGGATTTTTTGCTTTGTCGTAGGAAACTGTTACTGAGGTGTGGTATCTGTGCTTGGTCACATTTGTTTTTGTTGATTCTGTTTTTTGGTCGGGAGACGGGACACAGAAGCAGCCCAGGCGAGCAGCATGTCGGTGGGAGCTGAGAAGTGGCGCAAGCTGTGCCAAAGCGGGTGCAGACATCAGGAGGAGATGCACCTGCCAGTAAAACTGTGTTTTTTTGTTGTTTTTTTTTTTTTTAATAAAACGTGTTTGCATTTGTACATTGTTCTGGAAACTGCCATAGACTGGGGACAAATCTTTTGCTAAGTGAGAAAAAATAAACACGGCAGCAATTTTAATTGAACATTCTATTGCAGTTCAATGATTTTGTTATGTACAGTATATAGTAGGCAGGCAGATACTGGGACTTATTATTTCCTGTTCTCTGCTGCCTGATACTGGACTGGGTGGTTGGTGTTTTTAGCCAATTAGATTGGAGGATGTTATCTAAACCCTTGTCTTGTGCAGCTACTGCATTAATGCCCCTGTTCTCCGGTCCAGCGCCCATCCTCGTACCGCCTCTTCATCACCTGGGGTTCCCCAGGACTTACCTTTACCTCCGTAGTCCCCCAGAGCTTGACCCCCCCCCCGGCAGGGGCAGCAGAGGCTCTCCCAATCTCTGCCATAGAAGGGATCTGGTGTGTGGAGGTGGCACCTGAGTAGGCAGGTGTGGGGCCTGCAGGCGACTGGCACCATCCTGCTAATCAGGGTATTTTCCACTTTCCGTTCCTTCCCCTCGCACATCAGCTGCAAGGGTGTGCAAGAGTGCATGTGAGCGTGCGGTGTGTGGCACCAGCCGACATCTTCCCTCTGTCTGAGTGGCTCCTGACTGCACTAGCACCTGTGGTCACCTAGGTGGCAATATAGCAGCACAGCAGGCTGTTCTCCCTCCCCGGAGGAGGACAGTGCCCTCTGTGATGCTCAGTCCTCCTGCCCCAGCTGGGCCCGATGACCTGAGCTCCCGCCCGAACTCAAGTCGTCAGTGTTGCGAGCAGTAGCACTACTGCTGCGCCAATGGGCCAGCCCATCTGACTCATTTTCTTCGAGCAAATAACTATCAGATGGAAATGTTCCTACATAATTTAATCTAACGACTACTGCTGCAAATAGCTGAGCAAAATGATAAAGCAGAGATTTTTAATTTCCCCTTTCCAATTAAGCTGTACATTATTTCTTGTATTACTAAACTTAAGTTTAAATAACTGTAATTGTTACTTAAAACTCAATACAAAGTTATCAAGGAGGAAGAAAGGTTTTGCTTACCCTTGATGCACTGCGGCATGTACACCACTGTCATGTGCTGGCTCCTTCCTGTGTCGACTCTCAGAGATCGACCTGCATGCTGTCCCAACATGGCTGTCAGTATCGACTCCTGTTTTATTTAGTTACTTTTTTTTTTTGGGTTAAAATGTTTGGCCAGGAAAGAGACAATAAGCCAAGTCTGGTTTCCAGGTGCAGTCTGGGAGTACGGGGAAGTTAAGTGACTTGCTCATGGTCATACTGTATGGGAGTACTGGCTGTGGGATTCAAACCCAGTTCTCCAGGTTTGCAGCTCAGTGCTCTTGACCAATACACTATATTGCCTCCCATGTTTACATTTGGTTGAGTCCAGAAAGAGACCTTTCCCTTATGACTGTGTAACCCTATGGTAGTCCCTACACCTAGAAGCACAAAGCACTGCAAGATCAGCCTTACAACGCTGCTGGATCAGTGCAGATCTCACCATACCTAAGAACCAGCCACCATGGGCTAGCCAGCCAACACAGCAACAAGGCGTCCGCTTTCGGCGCTGACATCCCAGGTTCGGGGATGGACTCAGGAGTTGGAGGGACAGCGGGGAGGACTGAGTGTCCCAGGAACTGCTCTCCTTCTCCGGGTGGGGGGGTCGAGTGTCTGCAGCAATGAAGACCTCTGGTGGAGGCTGGGGGTACTGTCACAGTCAGCGCCCACGTCAGGGCAATGAGATGGACGCTGAGTCATTGCATATCCCATCTCTCGGGTGCAGCAAAGAAAAGCTGGTTCCCTGCATGACGTTGGCTCTGACGCCTCCCACTGCCACCCATGTCCACCGGTGGGGTGAGGGGGTCCGGCTCCCGTGGCCCCTACCAGGGGGCTAAGCGGGTCCAGCTTATCCAGTGTCTGTGGGAGGTGTACCTGCCTGGCAGCCCTGCACAGGGGGGTAAGCCTGGGCATGGGGGGGGGGGAGAACCAGTGGGCGGAGCAGGGCTGAGCCATGGGGGTGAGGCACAAAAAAAAAGCAGCCACCCTGCAGAGCCCCATGTATTACTGCACTGACCATGGTTTCCATGGATATGAATTTGTACCCTGTGAATTTCCCATGATCCTGTCATAAACAAGTTCTCCCCAAACTCATGTTGGCAAGCCTGGTAAAAAATTAAAATAAAAAAAAATCTTGCAGGACGAGAGAGAGAAAGAGAGAGTGATATCTGGCCTTTGACTGAGAAGTAAGCTGAAGAGTTTTGGACACCTATGTTAAACTAAGGGTTATGGTGGACATGAAGCCACACTGGGATCTGCTGGGGTTAAAGTGGAATGTACTGTAACAAATGCATAGGTAAAGGTATGAGTATTCTTAATTTAAGTGTGATTTACCTTCTCACCAAAAAAAGAAAAGTCCCGTCAGCTGTTTCAGCTCTCAAGAATGTCAGCCCCAGAAGCCTAACTGCTCCTACACACTGCGCTGACAACTGTAGCCAGCATTGTCACCTTTGCAGGATATGAATCTGTGACCCTGACATGCTGAAGAGTAAAATCGAATGTGAACATTACTGGCAGAAGGGCAACTACAGCAGGAACCCCCCCCCTCCCCCAATCAATCATGAAAGCAGTAGCATCTCAGGACTCTGACAACTTTAACAACAGCCACATGCCGAAGCCAACAGTTCTGTGATCTGAAAACCCCCTTCGCTGGAAGTCAGAATCAAAATTCCTTCACTTCCTGTTTGAGTCCTCAAGTTGAAGACTGTGAGATTCACAGCTGGCGTCGCTGATCAAGCCCAAACCACACACCTCTCAATGCCGCCACCCCGGCCCCCCGGCATGTGTGCCGCCTGGCTACAGTACTTTATCAGCACTTTTCTTACACAGTTCAACTTCCAAACAGTGTTCGTTAGCACTAGCTTTTCTTTGCAATGTGCAGAGAGATTTCTCGAGATGGAATTTGACACGAGGCAATGCAGCCAAACAGGGGTGCTGCCAGCATCAGTTGTGAAAGCGCACCTGCAACACTACTACCTGGACGAAAGCTGTGCACCCGTAGTGCACACCTGGGGAACAAATAACCAACCTCTGTACACCCCCCACCCTCCCATCCGCTCAGCTCCTTCACAGACAGACTGCTGCTAATACCTGTGTTGAGGCTGAAGTCTGTGGGTGCTGGGGCCTTTTTGGTAGCAGTACTGAGACTGAAATTCCTTGCCCCAGGGGCTAACAACAGCTTCTACTGAGGATGAATTTAAAAATGGGGCTGAAATCCCACTTTTCTGTGTGAAAACATTTGGGAATACTGAAGACAGAATTCTGACTTCTGTGCATCCCATATTTACTGTGAGCATTAATACTATGCTCATTATTAATGTCAAGCCTGCTGATTCAGTACGATTTTTACCGCTGTTGAATGTGCTTTTCGCAGACATAAATAACAAGATGGCGCACGACACACAGTGCAGTCTTGCCATACAACATGCCCGACTAAAAGAACACTCATATGAACAGAAAAAATCCACATGGGACCCCAAAGCCTTTGTTTGCTGTAGCCTATTCAGGTTACATATGGTTTTATATACTCTTATTCTCTTTTCCCCCCCTAGCCTGAATCCATTCTGTCTAGGCTCTAGATATCCTAATGTACATTGGAAGTATTTGCTCAACAAATGGTCAACACCTGACAGATGTTTGTACAATATACAATTGTTAAAAAGCAATAAAAGAAAGTTTAAAAAAAAAATCCACATGGACACAAGTTGGACCTACATCCCACAGGGGAAGCAGCTCCACAGAGGAAGGAAAATCAGAACTCAGCAGCTGGGTGCATGCAGATAATGCTGCCCTGCTCTTCTCCCTCAGACATGCCACACTGAAACCCGAGGCTCCATCGACACTGCGCAGGGCTCATAGCTTTATGATCTGGTTAGCCCACTCAATGAATAGATTTAGTTACTTCTATACCACAGCTACCCATCAAAATACATAGATGGGAAGTTTTCCCCATAGAAAAGGCCATCATTTATTTCCCTGTGTACCTGTGACTAATCTATCAATTAAAAGTATATACCTTCACTAATTAAAGTTATATACCTACACTACCGTAAACCCTATGAGACAATACTAATAAGAGACACACATCATTAGGAATCTAGCCAAACCAATTAACAAGCTGCAAAAGCACCTAGAAAAAAAAAGACACACAAAACCTTCCCAAAACCAGAAATCCCCCAAACTCCTACCTGTACTCACTACACGCCATTCCCTCCTTGCTGCAAGAGACCTTCAGGTGCCATAATGTGATCACAAGTGCGATCTCCATAACAATAACCATCTGAATGTATTATTAAGCAATAAGGCATGACCAAGGGTTATGTTAATGGTCTGTTAATCACCTTCTAGGGGTGTACTGTGGTACGAGGTGTAGCCGAGTGCCACATGCCCCTAGAGGGTGATTAACTGACCATTAACATAATCCCTGGGAGTGCCTTATTGCTATTATAATAAAAAATGTCTTTAAACAGTGTTAAACCTTGTTCAGCATCTGGCTAAGCTCTACATGTATGTTAATATTTAATAAACAATGGATGAGGGTGGAACACTCGGAAGTATATCCATCTCAGGGTCTAATCAGGGCAATAAAGCCATTCGCCATCTCGGGGGGGCTAATTAGGGCAATAAAGCCATTCGCCATCTCGGGGGGGCTAATTAGGGCAATAAAGCCACTTACCTTTCAGGCTCATGGCCTTATAGCCCTAATTAGCCCCCTCAATGGGTATACATCCTTGTATACCACCCTTACCCATTATTTATGTTATTATATAGTTAGGGTTGCGTAGGTACTTTAAAGAGCTCCTTTCTTGGTGCATCAGAAAACAAATAGGAGGCTCCCTTACCTGCAGAGGAATTCCTCCGTAGCAGTTTTAAAATGATCAGCTCCCCCCCCCCACAGAAGGAAAGGGATCGTATATAAAACTAATTGTAGAAAAATACTCATGCATTTATAAAAACTAATTGTAGAAAAACACTCATGCATTTTATGAAAACTAATTACAGAAAAAGTACAATCCCAGGAAGGAAATTAATTGCAAAAAACTTTGTTAATGCTCTAGTTAGGGTTAAAGTGACAAAAGTACGGAAATGTGGAATTAGGGTTTCCAACCTTAACACCCCACCCCCATCCAACAGGCAGCAACAGGCGTGGGGGTATGGCTTGGAGTTGTCAACCCTAACGCTCACCCCATTTTCATATACTGTACCCATCTCAGCTTACTCATGGAATGGGGTGAGCGTCGGCATTGACAACTCCGAGGCACAACCCATGCCTGTCAGTGTCTGCAGGGTGGAGGTGTAGTGTTAGGGTTGGCAAACCCAATGCCACATTTCCCTACTTTTGTCTCTTTAACCCTAATCAGTGCAACAACAACGTTTTTTGTAATGAATATATATATATATATATATATATATACACACACACACACAAACACATATACACAGACACATACATGGTGGATGCCATTACCACTCAGAGAGGAGTAGAGAAAAGAGCACGGCAAAACAGAAGTCACATTACAGCCAGTAGCTCAGTTGCAGACAGTACCCTGCTACTCGAAAAGATTCTGTTTTAATGGAAATATCTTCTGCAATAAAAACTGGAGGTCCTAAAACTGGAGTGGGAGGATGTTTTGCGTAAATGTTCTGTTGATGGCAACTGTGATTCGCTGGAAACTGGGAACATTTCTTGAACGGCAGTGCTCTGCCTGCTCTGGTGATGAATGGGGCCCATCAACTGGGGGTCCAAAACGCAGTACTCCAGAGACCCAGGGAAAGGAGTGGGTAGCAGTAAAGAAATAGAGAATAATGGACAGGCAACACTGCCGAACCAGTGTATTCTGATTTCCTGTTACATCAACAGCAAAGCTTGTGAGGTCCATGGGAATCAGAACTCCGAGGTGGCAGAACTCACTGGTTCTGCACAGAGTTGCCCATCCGCTATTTTTAGTGTATGGTGTCCCTCAAAATAATTTCTGTGTAATTTAGCACTTTTTATTTTTTTTTATTGAAAAAAGAATTGTTTGCCGTCGAGAGTTTCACCTGGTAGCTAGGGCGAGTTAAGTGGTTGTTAGGGACCAGACATCCCTACGTCTCTAGCTCCATCTTCTACTGGTTGTCTGTTGCGTGTGAGAGGGATTAAATAAAAAACAAAAACATGGCGGCTGTATTTCTCGCCAAGTGAGAGGAGGCACTGAGAGGAATCTTTTTTTCAAGTTGGTGAGTAATTTAAAATATCTGGTCGATCCTGTGTTGTTTTTATATATATATATATATATAACTCAATATATCTGGTTGAGTCGTGCATGTTTCTTTTGTAACTGTCTGATCCTGCATCTACGGGAATTGTCTCACAGGTCGAGTGATCGTGATGCCGCCACCAGGAGTTTCTACCTGGTTGATCCTGCAGCTTCTGTTGTCTGTGGCTCGTCCACTTTTCAAATCAGATGGAATGCTATTGTGCCACAGAAGGGCAGAATCACATTCCGTGACCTCTGAACTGTGGTACAACAGCATTTCAGCAGAGATGAAAAGCGAGTTGAAACAATATTGCACTATAAACTATAATGAAACACTGAAATATAGAGACCGATGGCAGATGAGGACCAATTTGCTCACCTAGTCTGTCTATTTTTCTTACCTACTGTAATACCACAGACCGTACTTGGTCTCTGGCTTTACCCTCCATACCCTCCCTTTCGTAATCAATAAGGTTCCCTTATGCCTATCCCACGTGTTCTTGAATCCTGTTACAGTTTTTGCCCAAACCATCTTCACTGGGAGGTTGCTCCAGGCATCCACCACTCTTTTATGTAAAGTACCTCCTCACATTTTCCCTAAATCTATTTCCCTATAGCTTTACAGCGTGACCCCTTGTTCTTGAGCATCCATTTTTCTGAAAATGCTTCCCTCTTGCACCCTATTTATACCCATGAGGTATTTGAAAGTCTCCATCATACCCCCTCCCCTTTTCCTCCAGGGTGTACATATTGAGGTCCTTTAGTCTCTCCTCATAGGACTTTTGATGCAGGCCCTGTACCATTTTAGCTGCCCTCCTCCGAATCACCTCTACTCTGTCCATGTCCTTCTGGAGATGTGGTCTCCAGAACTGGACACAATACTCTAAGTGAGGTTTCACCTATGATTTATACAGCGGCATCACCAGCTCCCTCTTTCTGCTGATGATACCCCTCCCTATGCACCGTAGCATCCCACTAAAGCTCGCCCCACTGCCTTGTCACACTGTCTGGCCACCTTTATGTCATCAGATAGGTCTGCCCCCAGGTCTCTTTCCTGCTTGGTAGTCGTCAGAGCCACCTGCCCCTGGGTTTCTATGCCCCAAGACTCTGCACGTCTTTGCACTGAAACTTAGCTGCCACACTCCTGACCACTCCTCAAGCTTTCTTAGATCTCTGTTCATTTTTTCCACACACACACACCCAGAGTATCTACCCTTTTGCAGATCTTTGTGTCATCTGCAAAAAGGCATACCTTCCCTTCTAGTCCCTATGCAATGTCGCTAATAAAAACTAACAAATAATAATAAACTAATAACTGAGGCGTCAAATACAAAACTGAAAAAACTGGATTTATTTCATTCTTGCTATGAAAGCATTACTCAACCGAAAAAAGAAAACGCTGCATCTTCAACAAGCAAAATAAAATCCCGATTCCAGCTGTGTGCTCGCTGCTTTCCCCCCCCATGATGGAAATTCTAACCCCTTCCCCCACACCTTGTCCTTGATCCAAATCTCATGGCTCCCACAAGACCTATTCCATGGCATCTGCTACTCCCAGATAAAATTAAAAAGCAATTGCTTGCGCTGTCCTCGAGAGCTGAGCACCAGCCTCTCTTATTACCCTGCTTTACAGGTATGTCCCTCGGACTGCTGAGGGCAGTCCTGGGAAGCAAAGCATTCAAGATGCAGCACCTCTTTCCAGATACTAGCAGTAAATTGTTACAGTTACTCAAATGGTCCATTTTTTTTTTAAACCCCCACCAACCATCACCACCAATTTGTTTCAGCATCTCCAGCTGACATCACAAGGATCCTTACTCTCGAGGCTAAGAAAGAGAATACCAAAGGAGGCTTACAGAAGCCTGGTAACTGGCAGAATCTCGTAGGTCTTAGCTGTCAGGCGCTTTAGAATCAGAACGGCCTTTTTTTTGCCTTGAGCTGATGCCACTGAACATGTGGGATTAAGAAACGCAAAGTAATGTCATTATGTCCCAGTTTGGTGTTCGTCTAGAAAACACCTGTTCTTCATTCCAGGCTAACAATCCCTACAGCACTGTCTCCTTCCGATGCTGTGTCCCTGTTATCCCTTTTAGTCCCACATCTTACCTCAGATAGTCGATTTGTGCATCTGGAGCAGATGTACACTGTGACAGAAAGGGTTTTTATTTGTTTTGTTTTATAGTGACATTAGCAACAAAGAAACACAGACTTTGACAGCAGATAAGGACCACTTGGCCCACCTAGTCTGCCCATTTCTCTACCTACAGGATAAGCCGCAGATCCTAGTTAACCAAAAGCCTATTTCTTCCTACCACCCCCCCCCCACAAGAATTGCCTTATGTCTGTCCCATGTATTCTTGAATTCTCCCACAGTTTTAGACCCCACAACCTCCTCAGGAAGGCTGTTCCATGCATCCACTACCCTCTCTGTGAAAAAATACTTCCTCACATTGCCCCTGAATTGGCACGCCCCCCCCATCTTTAAATTGCGTCCCCTTGTTCTTGCACGTCTCTTTTTCTGAAAGATGATATCCTCTTGGACTTTGTTGATTCCACTGAGGTACTTAAACATTTCTATCATGTCCCCCCCCACCCTTCCTCAAGGATATACATATTAAGCTCTTTTAGTCTCTCCTCGTATGGCTTCTCTTGCAGACCCTGCACCATTTTAGTTGCCCTCCTCTGGACTGCCTCTATCCTGTCTATGTCCTTGCTGAGATGGGGTCTCCAGAACTGGACACAGTACTCCAGATGGGGTCTCACCAACTGTCTGTACAGAGGATAACAACTTCCTGTTTTCTGCTGGTAATGCCTCTCCCTATGCATCCTAGTATACCCCCAGCTCTCCCTACTGCCTTCTCACATCGCTTGTTAACCTTAAGGTCATCTGATATGATTACCCCCAGGTCCCTTTCCTTTTCTGTTTTTGTTACTACCTCCCCCCTCCCATTGTGTAATCTTTCCCTGGGTTCTTGTTTCCCAGGTGCATTATTTTGCACATCTTTGCATTGAATCCTAGCTGCCATACTTCCGACCATTCCTCCAACCTTGCCAAGTCCCTTCTCATCCTTTCCATGCCTCCTTGTGTATCAACCCTGTTGCAGATCTTTATGTCATCTGCAAAGAGGCATATTTTCCTTCAGTCCCTCTGCAATGTCACTTATAAAGACATTAAGGGGAAAGGGGGAAATTGATTAACCAGGAAAGGCACACTAAGCCAAAGCTTGTTTCCAGGTGCGACCTGGGAGCACAAGGAAGTTAAGTGACTTGCTCAGGGTCACACAGTATGCAAGTGGGGGCTGTGGGATTCAAACTCAGGTCTCCATATTTGCAGCTCAGAGCCCTAAACCTCTGTGCTATACTGCCTCCTGTTTTTGTTACTACCCCCCCATTGTGTAATCTTCCCCTGGGTTTTTGTTTCTGGGTTTTGTTAAAAAAGACTGGACCCAGTACTGAACCCTGTGGTACCCGATTAGTAACCCTTTTCTTTACTCTTTATCAGGGTGGGACAAATCAGGTAGCGAGGCAAGCAATAAGTGCTAAAAAAAAAAAATGGTTTGGCTACCAAATTCTGAAAGTTAGTGGCCAACCAGCCATCTGCCCTCAGGTGGTTGTTCCCCGCAGTGGAAGTAATGTTAAACAGAGTCTTAAAAATTATGGTCACTAAAAATTTGAATTTGGTTACTAGATTTTACAATGTAGTGTCCAAATGGCCACCGTCCAACAAACCAATTTGCCCCACCTTTCTCTTCCTTTGCCCCTGCTCGACCCCTACCCTGTCAGAGTGACGCTCTGGTTGTATCACTCTCCATCGCTGTGACTTTTTTATTCCCATGTGAAGCCTCCATGGCGTGGCTGCCCAAACCCCAACCTGAGATTAAATCCAGCACACTACATAGAGGATAGCCTAGTCACAGGTATGGGGCCTGCAGGCCTGACTATTCAAGGTGTTTTTCCAGGTGTTCTGCCATGCCCTCAGGATGGCATCACAAGGTTCTCCCCATGCACACCAACGGGCACGTGTTTGAGTCCGTCACACATCCCTTCCCAAACTGAGCTGCCACATCAGCCCCCTCCACATGGATCCCAAGGGGGCACCCGTGCAGTGGGCCACACAGACCATGTCCCACTCAACAGAAGGCAAGCATCCCCTGGGCCACGCAATCCCCCCCCCACACACACACACACCAGTAGCCAGGACTTTCTCCCGACCTCAGGTCATCAGCACTGCGGGTAGCAGCACTCCTGATGCAAGGCAACTTAGTTTTGCAGCTGCATTTGAAAGGCGAGCTTGGTCTGAGTAATTAATGTGACAATAAAATATTTAAAAATGTGAATTATATGTAAAAATAGTAACTCTCGAGCTGGCCCAGTGGTGCGGAGGGTTGAGGCGCTGGATGCCTTACCTTGTGCTATGCCGGCGACCCGGCTTCGGAAACTGCCTTGGGTCATATGGGTGCCGGCTGGGGGGTAGGGAGGAGCGGGATTGAACGGGAGTGGGTTGTCGCCCTCCCATAGTCCCGTCCCCACCAGGTGAAGGTCCAGTGGGTTAAGGTAAGCAGGTAGGGGTGGCAGCATGGGTGGGCAGAAGGGGCTGAGCTGGCTTTCGGTGGGCATGCGTGCCTTCACGCACAGGTACAGCCGTATGCTGGTGGGGGGGGATGCAGGAGAAAAATGTACAAAAACCTATAAAAAGCTATATTAAAATAAAATAGTAACTCTCCTGTATAGAGGAGATGCTGTCTGTAGACAGTGTCCGTAAATAGACAGACAAAATTTTACAAGCAGATAAAGACCAGTAGGTCCATCCAGTCCAGATAGAGACAGAGTTGTATCTCGAGAGCGACATGTAAGCATTAATCACCGACAGAGGAGGGCTCTACCGTGATTAATGCCCTGCTGGGGGGGGGGGCGGCGGGGGTTGGTGCACGAGGATGAAGCCCGAGGGCTTCCAACCACCCAGTGGGCATTAATCTCCGGTGGAGCCCGACGTTGGAGGTGATTAATGCGCGTGTAGCATAGCAAGCGTGATGAGGATATTGTGCAAGAAGTAGATCAGTTGGAAATAGAGAACACCTGCCGACAGTCATACTGATACCTCCTTCAGTATCCTAGTTTTGCTTGCATTGCAGTCACTGTGATGATGTGCCTGGATGCGCGTTCCTGATGCACGCTGCACAACGTTACTGGTAGAGATGGAAACCGTTATGCGCTCGGTGTATCAGCCTGAAAAGTAGTTGAACCGCAGTTTGTTAAAGCTGATGGTGCTGTCTCTGTCTGCCACTGCTCCCCGGCGCGCTCCCGATGGCATCTCTACGCTGTTTATTCCCGTCCCAGTGCTGCAGCCTCTGGCTGATGGGACAATCTGGGTACTAACCCAGAGGGCTCTGAGTGCTGCTGTCTGTGGACACTGTGGGTACTAGCCTAGCGGGCGTAACTTGTGGCTTAATCACTGCTAGGACTTGCTCAGCTGACCCATTTCGACGAGTCGGAACGCTCAATTTCACTCCCCTTTGCAGAGCCATGTTACAAGTAAACAAACTGTAAGACATCCCTGCTGATGAGTGACACCACTACAGCAAGCAGCAACAAAATCTCAGTATTACTCATAACACTCGCCAAACCAATGGACACCATCTTCTGTTATGCTCTCCAAGTACAACAAAGCAGCCCTCAGGAAGTAAATTATTCCCCGGTGGTCAGTACTCCAGATGAGAGGAGTAATGGACTATTAAACTCTCCATTTAAAAAACAGACACAAAAACTCACACTCTACAGGGATGCAGGCAACACCATGGGACAATCTGACCTTTTGGAACCCAAACAGGGACTGAATACCTGTGTTAAGTTCATTAAAATCACATTAAGTTGTGTTTTGTATTTAGAAAGTTAGCGCTGAGGTGTCACATACTCACATTGGTGTGGCCACACCTAAGTGATATGCACAGTTCAGTAACACCTACTGCGCAGGAATTACACTCCTGTTCACTACTGATTCTGACTTTCTATAGGCGGTTTCTATTGTACGGGCTGAGAGCACAGCCTTTTTCGTGCACACCTTTGCACTTTTTTTAACAGCGCTCCATTCCGTTGTATGTAGCGCATTCCCAGCATGTAAACAGGGGTGGGGGGGTTGCTAAAATGCTACTTTTATTATAAACATCACTTTAATAAACTAAACATAGGTGCAGAGTCAGCACTTACAACACTGTTACCACCCCAACCCCCAACACTGTGGGGAGGGGAGGAAAGATACAATCAGTGAGATGAGGGGAAAAAAATGTTGCTGCCCTGTTCAACACATTGAGAGATTTAAACAGTGCTTGGACAGTTCAGAGAGATCACACAAAGGGAGGTTAAATGACTTGCTCATGGTCATGGTAAATGGTGGACATGGGATTCAAACCTGGGTCTCCACATTCACGGATCTACACTAACCACTGGGCCAAAGTGCCTTCCTTGTATCATTAGAAATATTGTCATGGACAAATCTTGCACATCAGAGTAGGGTATTGGTATTTTTTTCCTCACATAACGTGATGATGACTTTGAAAATAAGTCAGTAAAATGGGGGAGCAGTACAGATTTAAGAAGATCTGAGAAACAGAAGGTCCTTGATTACACTACACACCCCACAGAGTCCGACTCAGTAGTTAACAGAAAACAAAGGCGCCAGGCACTTATTTACAAATTAAATCTTCCATTCCACTGCCGGCAGAGTAATTAGGAGAAGCAAGTTCCTTCCCCTTGCATCTGAAGAAAACTACGAACTACAAGTCAGGCAAACCAAGAGCCCCCGTGGCAATTTGTAGAGATGTGTTTATAATGAAAGCATGCAGCTGTGTTCGTTCCTGAAGAGCTTGCTCTCAGCTGCGTTGCCTAGGTAACTGGTTTTTATTCTTAATTTTAAACAGATTTAATCTGATTTGGTTCTTGTCATTGAATCAATCTATAGTACTGAACTATGGCGCGCGATCTGCTAGTGATCTACTCGTATTGCTTTCATTGATCACATTTTGCATGGAGTTACTACCTTGTCATACAGCTGCAGATGTCTCCCAGGACCCTTATGAAAACGAGATGCTGTATCTCGAGGGGATATCCCGGTGGGCACAATTCTCAACAAATGAACATACCTTTCAAGGCCCACATATCCAGAAATGAAATCAAACTAGCTGTGGTACTCGGCGGCAGCAAGGTGTCACCCCAAGTAGAAGAAGTACCAATACCTCGCTGGAAATGACGTGTGACATCTCAGGTAGGCTTTTCTGTGTGCATAAACTGCTTGTGAATCACTTCTGGATGCCGTGTATGGAAAGCACTATAAATGTGAATTCCATACAATTCTACAGGTCATACACTGCAAAGCACCAACGCTATTGGGAGGTGCTAACCTAACCTTCTTATTTTGCCTTAATTTCTTCACTGTCCTCAACACTTCTTTTTCATGCTTTCTCCGTTACATCTTCTGAACTTGTGCGTGTGTGTATGCGTGTGCAGAAGATCAATTTGCTTTCAACTAGGGGCAACAGTGAGACATAAGCTTGCATAGTCTCTGTCAACCACAGTGAACCAAAGCATTATGTTATACTACATCTTATTGGTATAAACATTCCAAACCTGTTACCGACCCACTATAGCCAGTATGACATGCATGAGAACCAAGGCAGTTTGCAAAAAGGGAAGTATGTAGAACATATAAACAATGCAGGATTACCAATCATTTCAAATAGTTTCTGTAACTCTCTCCAAATCATATACATGTATACTAAAGTTAAAATAAAAACATGCTCGCGCACACACACACACACACACACACACACACACACACACCCCTTCATGGGTATGGTATGCAAATTCTTTGAGTGTGAGCTGTAATCTCTCAACAGGCACTTCATTCTGCTGGTCATATCCCTACTCAAACCTCACCACAGCCAACTCACACACATTAAACGTATCAATCCTTAAAATCTGCACAGAAGAATAAACATGGCAAAAGTAGGCAGAAGCCATCGTTTGCTGCCTAAAAAACAAGTCCCATAACAAGACATGACCTGTCGTAACATCACAAGTGTGCGTGTTAGGTTTTGTGTTAATCAAAACCCGGTTGGGGGCAAGAAAATACATCATCACTAAGTTCTATTTGAGAAAATATCCTTGTATTTTTTGTACTGCTTTCCAGGTACAGAAGTCTGAAAAGTTATTGTTGTTCTCACAAAAGGGGTAAGGCCTTCTGGCTGGCTGTGCGATGCCCCAACACACAAAACTGTATACTGAATTTTATGCAACCCAAAATCCTTAGACGTATTTGTTATTAGTATTATCTCAGCCTGTATACATTTAGCCTGCTGTGCCATCTGTGCATACTATCTGCTCCTGCGACTGCACCCCCCCAAATCCTCTTTCAAAATAGGTAACTAGCCTAAGAGAGGATAACCTGGCATGCAGGAATTGTAAACGAATGAATAATGGGAATAACAGGAAGACAGATGTCAGGAATTTTTTAAAATGCAAGTGGTGAGGCCTGTGGTGCAGGGGACTGAGGCCCTGAGTACCATACCGTCCACCACACCAGTGACCTGGGTTCCGGAACGGACAGGGAGCACTCAGGGGATGGCCAGGGAGGAGGATTGAGCGTCTCTAGGGCAGCTCTCCTCCCTCAGGAAGGGTGGGTGAACGTGTCCTGCTAGGTGATTGCCACCTGGCGGCATCCTGGTGGCAGTGCTACGAAAGGGAAGGGATCTCTACTTGACACCGGAAGTGTCTCCATGGCGACACAGCTCATATAATGTGTTACTGCACATGCTCGCGCCTGGGCAGAAAATGGTGGAAATACCCTGACCGTGACCGGAAGACAGTCGGTCCCCCACACTGGGGGCTGGGCACCTACAGGTCCTGTGGCAGAAGACAACAGAACATGAGGTAATTTGCAGGGAAGCTGGGTGATGGGGGCAGCTGTCTGGATAGGGGCAGATTCAGGAGGTAAAGTACTGATTTAAAAAAATGATATCAGCTGTTCTGAACACCCCATTTTCAAATCTCAGCTATTGTTCTGTTCACGGATCCCAGTGTAACAGCTGGCACCCCTGATGAGTGCTGCACGCAGCCTCCGAAACACAGTGACCTTGCAGAATTACTAACATCCTGTACTATTAAACTTCCAGATTCACCCCCCTCCCCACACCTAAACACAATTCCAACAGATTCATTCTCCTTGAAGAGCAGTGAGGTTTATGCAGTTTGCAGCCGCTTTCCCACAGTCCACACTGAGATCCAGTGCATGGGCCCCATATGTTTCTTATCAGTGTATTAATTTTTCTTTTTTGTTTAAATATACACTCTGGTGAGCAATAAAACCCGGAGCGAGCTCTAGAATCCGTTAATTGTACTGTACAGATGCGAACTAGATGTGTTCCTGGCCAGGAATGGAACAGACTGATGCTGTGAAAAGCAACCAGGGAAAGGAGAGGGTCCCACTTCAGAGGGGCTGAAGTATTTCCACCACAACCCCACTGCCAGTGGAGATGAAACTGCCCTGCAGCAGGCCAAGGCTCTGGCACGTGCCCCACTCTCCTCTAAAGGTGCCAGGACAGATCTCTATAGCAACTGCATTGGTGATTTCGAGTCAGATTCAAAACTGGGTAACACCCCCAAACGGGAGGACCCCTGCACCACCTGACACTTCAGAGGATGAAGTCAGTACCATATTGAAGTTGGGGACTGAGCCAGACAGTGCTGGCAGCCACACCTCAGTGTTTTGAAGTGAGACCTTGTGCTACGTTGGCATCTACTGTAGTAACTCTCCTACATACTGCCCCACCCCCACCGAGACTGCTCTACTTTTGTAAAAGCTTTGCCAGGTAATATATGCTGGATGTACAAGATGTTTTCATGTAAATTTCATCAGAGACAGAATGCCACGCACTCAAAGGAAGGGGAGTGGGAGCCATTGAAAACTACCAGTCAGAGCACAGCACACATACGATGCAGCTCCACGTAACCCACCCCCTAGGATGAACCTGGAAACAATCTATCACAGCTCAGTGTACCGTACTTGGTCACTGATTGCAAATAATATAAATAACAGCATAAAGTCAGTATAGTCACAGCCAGGGAAGGGATTGAAAGGACCGACCCAAAGTCCCTGCCCTCCCTACAATAACACGTTACTCTGTTACTAAGGCACATGCTGCAGTGGTTAAGCACGCCTTAACTGACACAGCTCCATGGAATGTTAAGGCCAATGATTTTCCATTTTCAACAGAAAACACTGGTAAAAAATGGAAGCGGCAATTTTTAAACCAGCACTTAGTAGTCAAGTTTTTTGTTGGGGGGGTTGACTTATTTGCACCACTTTATCATGCACCCCCCTCCACGACACACACACTTTGCACCAGCAGTCTGGGAAAATCCCTCCATTTCGCAGCAACTTGTTAAAACCCTTAGGCTGCTGGATGATTTAGAACGCATAGGTTTTTAGGACAAGATACTATGTCGGCGGCAGCCTAAGGCCTAAAACCATGCTGCTTTGTCCTCAGGTTTGGGAAGAAAACAGACAAGCCTGATTTTAAGATTTTGTCAAATGGAATAGATCATTTTTGAAAACAGAAAATCATTGGCTCCAGAATGCATACAAGGGGGTATCTCTTGTACAACTCTAAGCTACTCATTAGCCTGTGAAGAGGCAGTCCTGTACCAAGGCAAATTTTTAAAAAATGATACTATTCAAATAGTAACCAATTTTTTTTTCTGTTGTTTGGTAGCCAGGTAAGGCTCACTAGGCGCAGGTGTCTGTTTTCAGGGGTGACCCAGGAGCACCGGGGAGCTTAAGTGACTTGGTCAGAGTCACACAGTATGCAAGTGGAGGTTGTGGGAATCAAACCCAGGTCTATCTACTGGATGTACCAAGCTCATTCACAGCTCATTACTCTAACTTCTAGGCTATACTACCAGCCCATTTTGTAATTAAACAGGAGCTTTCTCCCACATAGTCCCATCATTCGGGCAGCTAGTGATGTCACAGTCCAAGGTCTATGGCATCATAACTGTTTCCACGGCAACAGAGTGTGACATTACAAATACAGCACTGTGCTGGATGCCAGTCACTGCATGCTCTAACAGCAGGATAGGAAAATTACGTACCTACCGTAATTCTTGATCTTCTTGGACGAGTCTCCACCACTCATTCACACTAGTGGGATTGGCGCCGGAGGCACTAAGACCCATCGGGAGCAAACTTTTTGCTGGAGGGTCGGCGCGAGAGA
Organism: Neoceratodus forsteri; assembly: GCA_016271365.2. Taxonomy (NCBI): domain Eukaryota; kingdom Metazoa; phylum Chordata; order Ceratodontiformes; family Ceratodontidae; genus Neoceratodus; species Neoceratodus forsteri. Next base: position 81,871,304 of record JADMNL010000034.1, read on the forward strand.
CGGCGCCGCGAGACACGGCGCCACGAGCAGCGGCTCGAGCGGTAATGACCATCTCGGCAACGACCCTCCAACCGCCTCTGTACCTTTTTCAAGGAGGTAGCGCAACTAACGTAAAGAGTAAACCTAACATTAAAAAACGGACATAAGATAGTCCATATAACCCGTAAGAAGGGTCCAAAGAAGTCCTCACGGCCTAAAGATTTGAGGGAGTGAAGACCAATACAGCGTGAGCTCGGGGATGGAGGGTGGGGTAGAATGGAGGTGGAGACTCACTCAAGAAGATCAAGAATTACGGTAGGTACGTAATTTTCCTATCTTCCTGGACATAAGTCTCCACCACTCATTCACACTAGTGGGAGAGTACCAAGCTGATAATCCCCCAAAAGGGCGGCAGGAGAGCCAGAGCTCACGCGTCTAAGATAGAAGCCCATTAAGGATAGTTCTGCCGAATGCGGAATGTCGCCTGGCATGAACATCCAGTGCATAGTGCTTAACGAAAGTATGCACTGAGCTCCAGGTGGCAGCGTTGCATATATCTGCAATTGGAACATTGTGAATTTCGCTTAGGGATGCTGCTGATCACTCTAGTGTAGAGTGAGCGACACTCTACCTTCTAATTTAACTTGAGCCATGGAATAGCAATGACGTAAGGCATGCCACTAACCATGAAGAGATGCATCTATTAGCGATAAGTTGACCCAGCCGGTGTCGCTGAAAGAAACGGAATAGTTGCTGAGTCTTATAACATCCTTGGTTCTATCTAAATAGAACCGCAAGGCTCTCTTAACATCCAAGGAATGAAGAGCCTGCCCTTCATTTTGGAAATTAGCAAGTAAGCGGGAGTACCAGAGGTTGGTTCAGATGGAATTCTGACACAACCTTGGAAGAAATTTAGGATGAGTACGGAGAACTACGTTGTCCTTATGGAATACAGTATATGGAGGGTCCGTAATCAGGCATGTATCTCAGAGACCCCATGGGCTGAGGTAATGGCCACCAGGAAGGCAGTCTTCCAGGTAAGAAATTTTAGCTCACAGGTAGCTAAGGGTTCGAAAGGCTTCCGAGTGAGCATGTCCAGCACCAGGTTAATGTCCCAGGCTGCAACTGGACGCTAACAGGGGTCTGGTATGGAGAATCCCCTTAAGAAATCTCTTCACCATAGGTAACTGAGCCAGAGTTAAGGAAGAAACCGGCTCATGGAACGCTGAGATGGCACTAAGGTGAACTCTAACTGTGGAGTACTGAAGACCTAAGTTTGATAGGTCCAAAAGATACTCCAGAACCTTGCCAGGAGGACAGGAAAAGGGATTCCAAGAGGATTTTGCACACCAGAGAGAAAAACATTTCCATTTGGAAGCGTACGTTTTTCGGGTGGCTGGCTTCCGAGCAGCCAGAAGGATGTCTGAGACTCTACGAGAGACGTTGAACCGATTCACTTCTATCTCTTCAGGAGCCAAGCATGAAGGTGAAGTGATTTCAGGTTGGGATGGACCAACGAACCCTGAGTCAAAAGACTGATTTGCAAAGGAAGTGGTCTCGAGAGGCTGCCAACATACTGTTGAGTAGAGGAAACATAGTTGCTTGAGGCCAGGAAGGAGCAATGAGAATCATCTTGGTCCCCTGAGACTCGACTTGAGGAGTACTCTCTGGATTAGAGGAAGGTGGAAAGGCGAAAGAAAGCGCTTTGTCCACCGCAGCCTGAACATCCTGACAGAAAATGCCAGGCCCTGGATTTCTGGAGCAGAAGAGAGGCAGTTTTATGTTGAGTGGGGATGCAAAAGGTCCAGGTCTGAGTCCCCACTCTTTGAACAGGGACCGAGCTACGGCTGGATCGAGAGACCACTCGAGGGTCTGCCTCCGCTCTGCTGAGGTGATCTGCTAGGTCGCTTTGTATACCTGGCAGATAAACCGCTTGAATCAGAGACTTGTGCCCAAGCACCACTCCCACACCTCATTGCTTCCTGCAAAGGGATAAGAATGAACACCGCCTTGCTTGTTGATGTAATACATCACTGCTTTGTTGTCCGCTTGAAGGAGAATGTTCTTGTGACAAAAGACATCCTTCAGAGCTCGGATTGCATAGAGGACCGCCTCATCTCCAGGACATTTATGTGAAGATGAGTTTCGAACTGAGTCCATACACCTTGAGTGTGGAGGAGAGACAGTGAGCTCCCATCCCATTGGCGATGCATCTGTGGTGATGGAGATCTGATGATCCGGGGAGCAAAGGGAATCCTTCCAGGAGATTGTTCTCTGAGACCACCAGGTGAGAGACCTTCAAGGGGCTCCGCACCTTGATGGGATAAGACTGGGGTGAGAGGTCGGGGACCACTGAATGGAGAGCATCCATTGGGTGGTTCTCATGTGCAGTCGGGCCAGAGGACAGGTGAGACCGAGGACGCATGAGACTCCAACATGCGCTGCATCGAGAGAGCTGTAACCGATTGGTTCTCCCTGATGTAACGGGCCATATCAAGGATGTCGAGTCTTCTGTCCTCTGAAGGAAAGCCTTCGCTGAAGAGGTGTCTAGAAGCTGCCCTATGAAAAGGAGCCTCTGGGAGGGTTGCAGTTGAGATTTTTTCAAATTCAGCAGAACTCCCATGGACGTGAGAAGACGAGAAGTCGCTTGCACGGCTTCCAAAGTCCCTTGGCCGAAGGGCTTGCTAGAAGCCAATCGTCCAGGTAGGGAAACACTGAGTCCGACTTTCCTGAGATGCGCCACAGAACTGCACAACACTTTGTAAAACTCGCAGGGCGCCGGGGGATAGCCCAAAAGGGCAGGACTCTGAACTGATAATGCTGACCCAAAGCTACAAACCTGAGGAATTTGGCGTGGGTCGGTGGACGGGGATATGCTGGTAAGCATCTTGCATATCCAGAGAGGCCAGCCAGTGCTGATGCAGCAAGGGTAACAGGGTACCTAGGGAAATCATCTTGAATTTCTCCCTGGGGAGGAATTTGTTTAACTTTCTGAGGTCTAGAATGGGGCATCCCCAGATTTCTTTGGAACCAGAAAGTAATGGGAGTAGAACCTGTGTTTCTGCAGATGTGGGGCACCAGTTCTATTGCCCTGTTGTTCAGAAGGCCCTGGATCTCCCAGGTGAGGAAGTCTGACTGAGAGGCCGACAACCTGGGTTGTCGATGGGAGGACAATTCGGGGTTCCAAGAAATTGAGAGAATAACCCTCGCGATTATCCAAGGACCCATTTGTCCGAGGTTATGGACTTCACTCGGTTGTAGAAGTACATCAGACGACCTCCCACCGAGGAGAAAGTTCCACCTCGGCAGAGTGGATGGAACTTGGGCCAACGACTATAAGATAGCGCTGGGAGCTTTAGGTCCCCGCGCTTTCTGCCGCGCCTTCTTTGAGGTTGGGCAGGTTGGCTTTTATGGAAGCTTCCCCGCCTCTGCCTCGAAGGACTGACGACTAAAAACTGACGCTGTTCACATGCCCCTAGAGGGGCAGGCGGAGGTCTGGCCCACTTAATGGCTGATCTAGTCTTCTGAGTGGCCTCTAAGGCTTGCTCCACCTGAGGCCAAAAGAAAGGAGCCATCAAAGGCAGCGCCATCACCTGCTGCTGAGCATCATTCGTAAGCCAGAAGCACGCAGCCAGGAAATGGCGCTTAGGCATAAATCCCCGCTGGCTGCTGAGCGAGAAGCAGTGTCGAAGCGCCCATGGCGGCTTTGACCTGTTGGTTATTGGACTCAATACTTTAATAACGGTCAGAAGAAGCTCTGACTTGAATCCAATCTGGAAGAGCTTCAACCATTCTTTTCATAGAGTGCCACAGGATATACTCATACTGAGAAAAATAGCCTTGATAACTGGCAACACGCGATACTTAGAGTGAGGCAGCAAAGACTCTCTTACCTAATGTATCAATCTTTACGAGACTCTTTGTTAATAGGTCGAGCTGTAATAGTTTGAGGAAGAACGACCTTGTCATTCTCTGCCAGGACTACAATAGGATCCGAGCGCTTGGGATGCCAAAATGGGACGATCCTTGGGACTGAATACTTCTTATCAATAGATTTAGCCACTGAGGGAATAAGAGCAGGGTTATTCCATACCATTTGAGACAGCGTCTCGAAGAAGGCTGAATCGGAGGAGTCAAATCGTAGGGATCTCCCAAGCATGAAGATACTGGAGTCTTAAAATCTTCCCAGGATCATGTCTGTAGTCTGGAGAGAAAGAGTGGATCCCAGGTTCTTCAACAGAGACTTAAAGGACAGGTCCCCACACAGGCTCTGTAGCAAAGAAAGATCCTGTTTCTCCACTTCATCACCCAACCGGTCTGGGTCAGGCTCAACATCATCTCCTGATGGTCCAGAAAGCACTGCTTGGACAGGAAAGGGGAGGAAATTAGAGAGGAGGAAATGGCAGAAAACAAGGAGAGTCCCTGGGGCTGCCGGGCGCCGGACGCAAAGCAGGCTGAAGACGGCATCGAGGGAGGCGACGGGCGCCAAGAGGCACGCTGCCCTGCAACGCGTGCGGGCGCTTGCTGGACGACGCAGCGAATGCGCGCCCACGGCTTCGGGGCGACACCGCCGCCCGATCTAGAGGCACAACCGGCGGCACCGCAGATTACGCTGGGCGCCGCTTAACGGGCGCTGCACAGCTCCGGGCGTGTTCGGAAAACGCGCCCGACAAGGCCACAGACCCTGCAGAAGGCGCCGGAAAAGCCCCGGAACCTGGAAAGCAAGAGAAGGAAAAAAGGAGATAAGGGCATCGGTGAGGCCCTCGCCGCAGCCATGTGAAGGGGAAACACCTAAGCACGGAGTCGCTAGCACCGGCAAGAAGGCGCCGCTGCGATTAGGAAGGTCCAACCGCTTCTACCTGATCGCCGGAGGAGCCCGAGGGCCTGAGGTAACCGAGCCAGGCAGAAGAACCAACCTCCGAGCCCATCGCCTCCATAAGAGCGCCCACTGATGAAACGGCTCATCTGGAGCCCTACCTATAGGCGGGAGGGGCTCCGGATGTCGAGGACGACGATTATCGGAAGTTACGACTCCGGAAGGAGACCGCAACTAGCAACGATAACCGAGCCGACGCGCAGAGATATATCAGAGGGCGACCTCGAAAGTGATGCCTTCTTTTGACCTGTGGGGTCAAGAAGAGCTCCGAGGTCAACGGTGCCGAATGCGACTGCTTATTTTATGTCGAGCGGGGACCGCCATCCCCGGCATCGGACTGACCGCTGTCGGAACCCCGCTGAGGAGAAGGAGGCTGACTGACCCAGCCCGGCTGACTGAACAGTTTTCACAAGTCTCCCCACCGCCACCTGACCTGCTCATGGTCGACTCGTCCAGTAGGCCGAGACTTCTTCAAGTAAGTTAAATTTAAATATTAGAAAAATTTTACGAAAATAGAATAAAAGTAAGCTGATACTACTATCGTGATAATGTTACAAAACAAACTGAAAACTATGCGCTAGTTTGAAGTTTGACTCGACAGCGCGGCAGCGTCGTCACTGAAGCGCACTTCGACGGGCGGGAAAAAGGAACTGAGGCGGTTGAGTGGTCGCCCGAGATGGTCATTACCGCCGAGCCGCTGCTCGTGGCGCCGCGGTCTCAAGGGCGCCTGCACTACCGACCTCTCCAGCAAAAGTTTGCTCCCGATGGGTCTTAGTGCCTCCGGCGCGCCAATCCCACTAGTGTGAATGAGTGGTGGAGACTTATGTCCAGGAAGATCAGAAGGTTTGTGTGCGGGGGCCACAGCTAAAACAGGGCCATCTCTACAAAGTTAACAAGACAACCTGCACAAGTGCCGACGGGCTGCTACCTTTCTGTCAGCAGGATCTGGTTTAAATGAAACATAACCACCATTGTGCTAAAACAGCACTATCCCTGCCTCCACCTCCACCCCCACCAGAGGGTTACTCACAGGGCTAGTGACGGGTTACATTTCGCCACAGTAATGCACAGTATAGTAATTGGCACTTTTCTGTTCGGTGTCTTACACAGTTTGTGTTTACCTACTACTTTAGTTTGGACTCTTGTGTCTATCTATTACAGTCACATGGTCTCCTAGTGATGCACTTACTCTGTCTTACGGTTAGCAAATATCTGCTATAGTCTAATTCAGTCTCTCCATTTTATTTCCATTTGTGGAACTCGAATATTTACTACAGTTTGTGCATTTGTTTACCAATGTTATTTGGGTCTACATTTATACAGAAATCTGTGTACTCTCTCCTTGTACATTGAATAATCCTGTCATTTTTACTTTGCTGTTGTTAGACTACTCTGTAATTTCCCGGGTCATGCCTGAAAATAGTCTTTTTATGGCTAGTGCACCCACCCGATAAAAACTAAATAAATAGATGGCATCCACATCAGAAATAAAGTACTGAAAGAGGATACTGTCCTGCTGGAGTTCCCTTCCAAATACCATAATCCTAAATAAGCTGCGCAGCGGTGAGGCCAGAGTAGACTTCACGGGAAAGAGTTGCAGTGCTCCTGCCTGTCCCGAGGGACCCCTCAGGCACCAGGAGATAGAAACCAGGCAATTTACAGCAATTCATTTTTAAAATCAAGTTTTTTCTTCTCAGTCAGCAGTCCTCCCAATTAGAGTTGCAGTGAAGTTTTACTCTGCCGTTGAAGTTGACACGAAGTGGCAAAAATCTGCCTTTGTTGAGTTTCACAAAGTTTTCCCGGCCCTCAGCAACTTTGACTACGCCCCAAATCACGAACTTGCACTGCAAAAGTGCAGAAATCACCTGTGAATTGCAGAATTTGCAGGGAAATTCTGCACTTTGCAAATTGCTCCAACTTTGCAGATTAATTCACAAAGCAAATTTAATCAACTTCACCCTCCTCTACTCCCAACCCAAGGTGGGGTCAACGCAACATAGAGACCGAGCATGCCAGTGTCTATCATTTAAATGGCAGCATTTTTCTTCCTTGTTTTCTCAGTCCTTCCCACCTCCCTTTTGCCACAGCACCATTTCCTGCTGTGCCCTCCATAGGTTCCTCCTGCAGTATGAGGCTCGATAACCTCCACTCCTGGGGGCGAAAAGTGACATAGGGGCCCAACATGCTGGTGGTCATCATCACAATGTCAGCATTTTCTCTCTGGTTTCTCCCATCTCTCTCCTGGTAGGAGGCTGCTTCCTTGGTCCACTGATGGGATTGCTGTGTTGCTGACCGGTAGCACTGACCTTCAGTTGCCCAGTCCCTAGAATCTCAGGCTTACTCCCAAATCCAGAGGCACGCAATGAAAAGGATCATGGAGCAACAGGAGAGGCCAGATGAGCAAAGATTAGCAGGCCTCAACATGTACTCACTGGAGCTCATAAGGGAGAGGTGGAACATGATACGAACATTCAGATACATGAAGGGCACCACCACAAGTGGACTCTGGAGGGATGTTCACAACTGGTAAAAATAGTAAGAAACACTAGGGGATGTTTGTCGATCCTCACATCAGATGCAAAGGACTGAACAGGGACAGACTTGGGGTACCCCTCTCACCCACAAGAAATGAAAAATTACATAACTGTTGATCTTCCAGATTATCTTCACCATTGATTCAGACGTATAGGTCTAGGGTCAGAAGCACTAGGACCCTGCGGGAGCTTTTTTCCCCCCTCTACAGGAAGGGCGCTGACATCAGCTACTGATATTGCCCATGCACTACGTAGTGCTGCATATGCCAACCAATAACCATTGTCGTCTCCTTCACGCACCTCAGTTCTGTTCGTCAGAAAAGAAACGAAGCTGAGAGAAAATAAAAGAGAGGACTAGATACTTTCTAGCCCAAAGGGACTGTAAAAGGATATATGATATAAATAGACAACCAATTAGAACCTGGCTACCAACTTAGAGACTAAGGTTAGGGGCCTACCAGGTGGCACAATGGTAGTGGGTCTTAAAGAGCCAGAGCCTCTTATCACCAGCCAGGCAGAGTATGGACAGTGATAGGTAAAAATACAGGGCAGCAGCCCCGAGCAAATGGCTCTGGCAGGAGTAGCAAAAGGGGAAGTCCTACTTGGGACCCCCTGCAAATGAGCGGCAATGATGCCCAAAATGGATAAAGATATACAGACTCCCAAAAAAGAATAGCTCCATGCTACCAGAGAGAACCTGAATAAAGCTGAGAGTAACCCCATAACCCTCTTTTCCTAAAACAGATGGGAGAAAAGTAGGGATGAAGAGCACAGGCGTTGCAGGACCAACAGTCCTAGGAAGTCAAGATGCGGTTGTCTCTGCTGGCATGCTCCAGGCGGAGTAGGCAAAGCCCGATGCATAGAGAGAAGTGGCAAGGGACACCAACCAAAAACACAGCATGAGACACAGAACCTGCCCTGTTTCTCCTGGCAACCACAAGGATGTACCCTGTGTGAAGCTAGTACACAGATCCAAGCAAGTACATCACACCTCTCTCCAAGGCAGAGCATTGCTCAGTGGAGTAAACCGGATAGTGCCCAGGGCAAATGTTACATATAGCAACTAACGAGGGATATATCTAGTGAGGATATCCATGGAAAAAAAAATCACAAGTATTTTTTTTTTTTTGATGGAAATTACAAGTACTTTACTTCTCTTTTGTGAGGTTGCACCGAAATGTCCCACCCTTTTTTGTTTTTTAGGAACAACAAGGACAACCAAAGGACCATAGCAGAAGAGACATCTGAAGACTGATCTGCCGCTATTGCTTTATTTGATACTGTATTTATTGTTCTTATTATTCTTACGTCAATCTTTTTGTAAAGCACCTTGATAATTTGAAAGGCGCTTTTGAGAAATAAAGTTATTACTAGCACCCATACGGTGATCTCCCAGAGACCCTGGCTAACAGCAGAGTGGGGGTAGGTGTCTGCATCAATGGCGAGGATCCTCTGGAAAATGAAACAATTACGGTAAATACGTAATATTCGTATCTTCCAAGAATCAATCTTCACCACTGGTTTATACTTATGGGTCCAAGTACCAAGCTTCCCAAAAGAGGGAGGAGCTGGCTCACCCTGAAGGTAAAATACCCCCAGCCCTCTGCGTGGGGCAGAACACCTGAGGACAAGGGCTCCTCGTGTGTCTGGCGAGACCAAAGACTGGTCGAGGTCACGCGGGTGAGCATGAGGGTGCCACAGAAGCTCCCACCTGACCCTACCAAGAAAGAACCAAGTCTCCTGGAAATGGGAGACTAGCAGCTTTCACCAGGCCATAGGTGCCAGTCATGCAAGGCAAACCCACGCCATCTGCTGACTGCAGAATGCAGTTCCCACCAACCAGAGGACACCTCACCAACTCCAGGCCCTTGGCAGAAAGGTACACAGCTTGCCTGAATAGCTCCATTTGTGTCGGGGCAGCTAGGAACTGACCTAACTGCATCCAAAGGCACTTGCTAAAAGCTGCCTGCTGTGCCCAATGTGCAACAATGCACATCATGGTGCGAGTTGAGGTGAAAACCTTCCTGCCCAAAGCATTTGCCTGAGCAGAGTCCACCTCATGAGATCAGTCACGCACTGGGGGCTGAGGCCCTGCCAGGGGTCTGCAGTACCTCAGTCCCTAAAATGATGTGAGGCACTGCTCCTGTGGAGCCAGAGGGTGCGAAGCAGCATTGCCGGACATCTTTTGGGGTTGGATGGAGAGCAAGGGGACATCTCCAGACTGCCCTTGAACATTCATCAGTGGCTCTGGGCCAAGGAAGGATGACACAGTTGGCATCACTGAAGTTTCCTAAGAGTCCCAGCCACATGGACATGGTGCTGTGGCTAGAAACTAAGCTGTCCAACGCCTTCAACATGTCCGCCAGGAATCTCTGGTACAGGGAATATTCAGAGGCTGAGGACGTGTAGGAAGAGTCCATGCCCTCAGAGGAAGACACTGATGGAGAGAATGCGCTGGGCATGGAAGCGGGTGCTACAAGAGATCTGGGTTGAAACCAGACCCAGTGGGTTTGTCTATGATACTAGTACAAGACACCAGCCGTACTTCCGTACTGAGACCAGATGATCAGCCCCATAGTGCCCACGATCCCTGGAAGCTCTACCAGAGGTGGTATAGGCAGAGGGAAACGAGAGTCAGAGGCTCTAGAGCCTATACCTGGGCTGTGAGGAGGCTCAGAAGACCTTGCCCAAGGGAGGGTCTGGCAGGACCACCTAAACAAGGCCAACCTACAGAAGAGGAACTGCCAGGTCGGTGCCAATGGAGGAGACCTCCAGGTGAGGAGAGTGGAGGCCTAAAATCTCCTCAAGGCCTCTCCAGTCCTCACAAGTGGCGGCTTAAGCCTGCAGTTCCAGAGAAAACGCTATGCCCCAGCCATACTCCAAGCCCAAGCTAGTGCTGCCTCTGGCACCAGGCCTAGAGTCAGGGAATGGCGCAGACATCAGCTCCTCTTCGACACTGCAGCCAGCACCACTCTCAGTACAGGGCCCTCTGCCAGGTCAGATGCTGTCCCTGGCCCTGTCCTCACCCCCAGACACTGCTAATAGCTCCGGGGTAATGGACCGCTGCCACTAACAGCACCAGAACAGGACTAGCCGGCACCATAGCCTGTGCCATGCCCATCACCAGTGTCAACTCCAACCCCATAACCATGAGGCTTACACGGGGGACATACCAATATACTACCACCTTGGCAACTGGACGATGCACAGCCTCAGTGCTGGTCCCTCTCGGGGCCAGGAGGAGATCCGATGTCACAGCCGATACCACCCCACTTACCACCACTACAGACGGTGTCAGGACCTGGGGCAGTACTAGGCCATCACACTGAGGTGTCCACCTGCGAAGACCTAGCATATAGCTTTGACCTCACCACCAGAGATGTCTGCTGCCCAGGGTAGACAGACTGGGGGGGGAGCGGGGTGCTCAGCCGGCTGCCCAGAAGGAGCCAGCTGTCCACCAGACCCAAGGTGGAGGAGGACGCTGTCCTTCCTCAGCACAGAAGTGCTGGGAAGGGGCCCAGGGGGAGGGCCTAAAGACCGTGTCATGGCCTTAGGTGTGCGATGTTTGCCTCCGAAGAACAGGCGACTCCACTTCAGGCATCACATGCATCCATATCATGAGCTGAGCCAAGGCACGGCCAGTATTGCTGTTGTTGATCCACCACAATAGGTTTTTCAGCGGGGCAACGACATATGATTGGGGGGGGGGAGAGAGCTGATAGTCCTTCTCAGCCCCCTTCTTTCTTGGACTTTTATTTATTTATTTATTTTTAATTGCTTTCACAACAGACAACAGCATATTGTACAATCATCTGTCGGATGTCAGCACTGTTTTATCAGATACATCCAATGTAGACTAGGATACTTACAGCCTGAGACAGTTTGAATTCAGAACGGGGGGGGGGGGCAAAATAAAGTAATTACTCAAATAAGTTAATTAAATAAGCTACAGCTAACCAAGGCTTTTGGGGTCAAGTCCATGACGTTCAAAGTCCATAAATTATAACTCAACATCCCGTGTAGATATGTCCCCTATTCCTTAAAAATAAAAGGTGCTCCTAAAATGTATAACACTACTAGTACAATTCTCCAGACATCATTTCAATAGATTTCTTAACCCACAGGAAAAACCAGATGATTCATGCTTTATAAATCGAAGAAGAGTACGCTCAAGTTCTGGTGGTGTTATGATCAAGTTCAAAAATTACAGTTAACAGTCAAGTTTCTTTATCTGAGTCTGATTCACTGATAGTATGGCCCTCGGACTATTGGAACTCCCAGGCTATTAATTCCACTTTTTTACCTGCATCCAGTGGGCTGGTATATTGGTAAGTCTTACCATTATAATGGATGCATAGTCGGGCCGTCATCAAGAGAGAATGCGAAACTCCTAGCCCTCAAAGTCAAGCTCGCACTGCGTCGAATTTCTTCCTTCAGGAGCATGTTGTGAAAGAAAGGTCTGGAAATAGATGGACAGTAGATCCATTGTAATCAAGTCCACCTGAGGATCTCGTCGCTTGCAAAAGATGATCCCTAACGAGGAAACTAGCCGTCACCAACAGAACCACTCTTGGTGCCTCGCCACGTGACCCTACAGCTTGGGGTGTAATCCGAAATGCTTTGCAGAACTGTCCCTCCAGAACTTCCTGGGGAATTCAAAGTACTGCAGGTAACCACGATTGTAAAAAGGAAATAAGATCCTCCTCTTCTTCGCTACCCTTTGGGAGACCAATTATTCGAATATGCGATGCCCTGTTAGAGTTCTCAAACGCCTCTAACCTGTTATCGAAGCAGAGTGTTTTCTTGTACGAGTTTCAATGTTGCTGTCAGAGCTTGTACAGCCGTTTTCTCTGCAGTCGTTGCTGTTCTACTGACTGCCTCTAATTTTACATCTTTGCTCTGCAAATCGTTGGATGATCGACTATTTTGGAGTCATTGCTTGCATAGAGGCCTGTAAAGCTCTCCAAGGGGACTCTCCGTCGGTGATAGTCGTTGGGGAATTTGCGGCCTGTTCCACTGCCGCATTTTTAGGTCCACTTCCAGTAGCTTTTTGGTTATGACCCATGACCATTTAGTATCCCACAACACCGGAAAACTTGAGCTGTCCACTACTACAATCAGATTTAACTTTTTACCCACAGCAAATTGTAATTGTTTACAATTAAAGCTTGAAAATGTGCAGAGCTGCACTTGAGTGCATTCTGCCAGTCTGCTGCTCCACAGTGCCGCCCCCCCCCCCCGGACTTTGATATCATGTAAAAATAATAAAACAGAAGTCGACACCTCAAGATTTCTCACCTCAGGGGTCCTTTAGTACGACTGACAGCAGCAGAATGCCAGCTGGGTTCAACTGCCCTGGAAGTGGAGACAGTGGTGGTGAGCTGAGGGAGTTAGCCAATGAGAAGAGAGTAGGAGGGTGTGCTGCCTGCAGCCAGCCTAGAGGGCACCAGACTCATTTCTTTGCTGACTGAACAACACTGCCCCAAGGTGCTCTCTTCTCACTTCATTTGAAGAAGTTTATTCTCTCTAGAAGTGTTTACTTTGCGATTTTTGTGCTGCCTATAGTATTTTTAGAGGTAGTTTTTCTGTATTCTGTACACACTTTTCCATATTGGGAACCATATTTTTCAAGGTTTTTCTGACGTTTTGGCATGTCAGAAAGACCAAAAAAGAGAACTGGACCAATAGGATTTAAAAATTGCCTTATGTGTTTTAAAATAGTGGCCAAGGCAGGCAGCCACAATTTGGGTGTAACCCCCCTGTAAATGGGGGTTCCCAAAAAGTCTTCCAGGAGCTTGCTTGAATGCTCCAAGCCTGAATGGTGTTTGGCGTTTAAGCCATTTATCTGTGAGTGCTTTTAGAGCCTCTGGTACTGTCTCTTTAAGAGCTGTCTGCTTGCAGACATAATTAGTTTCTATGGGGGGGACTGTGTGTTTCCCTGCTTGAGTCCCACTCGAGCTGCTGCCAAATCGCTCCGTTTCTGCCGTCGCTAAGTGGGCAGAGTGAGCACTTTTCAAAGATGTAACTGTTTGCCAGAAATCATTTAGAGTAATAACTAAAATACAGTTTGTCTAACCTGCTTTTCTTTGCAGTCAAAACTGTGTTTGCCTAGTCCCCCATTCTAGTTTTGAACTGCTGAACTGGACCAATCAGTGTGGGGGGACCTTTGAAATGGAGCCTGCTGCTGGCAAATCAGAACTTGGACTCTCATTGTGGAGCCAGCCACCTATGTACTATATGGCCAATGCCTCTGGGAATTGTAGTTTGGACTTCGGAGCCTTTTTGCACTAACGGGGAGTCTGATTGTGAGTGACAGCCAAACCAGCCAACTGAACTGGGAGGAAATCAAAGGAAATGCCCGGCTCTGTCTACTGGAAAGGAGATGAGTTGAGACAGTGAAGGGAGAAGGAGCTATGAGCTTCTGCGCTGTATAGTTTCACACGGCACGCATGTAAGGCCCCGAGTTTCGGTCTGCAGCTTGTGCAAGCGCCTGTTCGGACTGAATCCGACATGTGAAGAGAATCAAGGAGATCTGAAGAGTAGAAACCAGGCACACCCTGTAGAAGACTGGAGAAATTGCTGAATCGTGCTCGATCTGTCAGGAACTGAAGCTGCTGTGTGTTCTCCCGGGTATCATGCAGTAATTGCGATCGGGATAGAGAAGCAGCCTGCTTGGTATAGTACTTTCCTTTTACATATAAAATGTGTGTAGTGCTTGGGGAATCGTTTCAAATCCCTGTACAGTGAATTGAGTGCATGAAGCTGGAAGTAAACCCCAGCTTAATCCAGAGTACATCCATTTGCTCTACACTGCAGTGGGGTCCAGTCACAAGGACCTTGTCCATATGGTCTACTCCTCCTGGCAATCCAGGACAATCTGCTTTCCATCCAGTTCCCAGCACTGAGTTTGTGAGTACAAAGCAGGGTAGCTCCCTGCCCTCTGTTTCTCGAATTGCAAGTGTGTTATCTAATTGTTGCTTTTTCATTTCTTCACGAACTGAGCCAACCGGCTCCAGTACAATTTGGGTATTGTGCAGTGTTTTTTTTTCCATCACAGGGCCCCACCAGCTGCAGGATCCACCCCAAATCCTGGGTACCCAGTGAAAGTGACAATTTGAGACTGAATATTTACACAGTACTGTGATTATTGATGTGTTTAACCTAATTAACCTGATTTCCCCCTGTCCTTGTTACAGCTCCTTAAATAAATCAAATCTGTTTGTTTCAGCAAAGTTACACTGACTGAGGTATTCGTTTATGTTAAAGTATTGTACTGTGGTTTTTGAACTGTATCATCTTGTTTTACAGGGGGTCCCCAGAGTCCAGTCGACAGAGCCAGTCCTGGGGGTAAGTGTACATTGTGAAGATATTCCTAATGCATTGTGTGGGCCACTAGAGGGAAGAAATGGGGGTTACAGTGTCCCAGAGGGCTGTGACCAAGTTAGTTTAACTGCTACTGCAAACCCTGACCTCTGGGTGGAAGCACTCGCCATTGGACCTAGGCCCCTCACCCTGTTAGTAGTTAAGCAGGCAGGGGTAGTAGCCCTTGGGATAGTGCCACTTAGGGGTTACATGTGTAAGTGTTTAGGTCCAGGACATAACTGTGAGCTTTGCTCTAAATTTTGCTTGAAAACTGTGAGAAAGAGAGCCAAAAGATTATAGAGATAATGGCCTCTCAGTCTGCCTCCCCCTCTAATAAGAATTCTGAAGAGGAGTCTTCTTCACAACATAAACCGAAGAACAACTCCCCTAAGGACTCCTTGGAAAATAAGTCTGATAAAAATAATAAGGATGACCAAGCCAAGAAAAGACATGCTGAGCAGGTTTCTGATTCAGTGCCTGCTAAAAAGAAACAAAAAGAAAAGCATATCACTGTCCCTACCGCTGAGAAGCAAAGGGAGACACCAGTGATTCAAAAAGAAAAAGATAAACCCTCTGCTGAAGAAATGTCAAAGGCCTGGTATTTGTATCAGACATTACAGACTAAGGACAATTTATTCAATGCCCCTGCTGACCCTAGTTTACCTCAAGGTTCAGACCCAGCAGGGTTTTTTTTATGAAAATGGGGATGATGATGATGATGAGGCAGAGGGCCAGCCTGCTGAACCTGACGTGTCCCCTGACCAAGAGTTTGGCAATTCCTCTAATGGCCAGGAGGATTTTTCATCACAGTTTACATTTATTTAACATATGGTGGACACCGTGGACCTTACTATCCAGGAGACCGCTGAGGAAGAGGAGGATGAAGACTACCTGGAAATCATGGGTCTTCTCCCCCCCCAGATAGTGTTACCACCTTTTGAGAAGCCCAAAGTGGGACATTTCTTACTGGAACATGATTTTTCGTAGTACAGTACGTAACCCTGACCAATGCAACAGACTTGTTTTCTCTATATAATCAGAATTAAGGCTAAGCATTGTAGTTTCTTAGTTGCTTCCATTGTTTTTTAATCATTTTAAGGTATTTTAGTTAAGGTATTATAGATTTCTGCAACATTTAATGCAAAGTAAGAAAATATTTTTTCTACAATAAAGTCAGGACATGTAGTATTTTCCATGTTTTTTTGCAGGACACGGCTGCCCAAATCAGGACTGTCCTGCGAAAATCAGGACAGGTGGTAACTCTACCCCTAGAAAACTACAACTACCTATTCACAAATCCCTTAAAAGGGCTACCTTCAAGCTCTCCAGAACCCCACTACTGTTCCTGGAGTGTACAAGAAAACTGAAAAGAAATATCACCTGGCTAGAAATGATGCCGATTTTCTTTATGTGCATCCCAGCCATGAGGGGGTAGTACAGGTTGTGGCCTGTGACAAGGCTAAGGTGCCTCTCTCCTCTCAACCACCTGAGAAAGAGTCAAGAAAACTAGACTCTATGGCCAAAAAGTCTTATACTGCAGCCTCTTTGTTAGCCTTGCCACATACATGGCCTATGCAGCCAAGTATCAGAAGGCCCTCTGGAATTCTGTACTGGCCATAGTTCAAATAGAGCTCAAACAGAATGGAACAGGACATTACAGAAACTGTAAAGGCAGCTCAATATCAGTTTCATATGGCTGTAGACAATAAAGTACAGTTACGTAGGAATTTACTGTAACAGTAGATCTTCGAGAGAGGTTCCTTTAGTAGATCATTACATATAAGACTGGCTCCACCTGGCGTCGGGCCGCACAGTCGACTTTTCTAGCATTCTCTGATGAGGGACCGCCCACCCGACAACACATGACTGACGTCAGCTTGGCCCTATATAGTGGGCGGTCCCCACGCCCGCCCTCCAGTTCTCCCGCCAGAGCCAGGAAGAGGCCTGATAACAGGAGCCAACAGGATTGGGAGTCCCTGCGTAAGAAACAAAATGAGGGGAAGGAGGGAGGGAGGGAAAAAAATGACCTACTGAAGGAACCTCTCTCGAAGATCTACTGTTACGGTAAGTTCCTACGTAACTGTACTATAGTATATGGTTAGGGCTTATTGTGGATAAAAAGCGATGGCTTTCCAAAAGCTGCTGTAGGACAGTTCAAAGGTCAAAGAAAGTTGTTGTAGTATCGTTCTGACTTAACAACGATACAACAACAACTTCTTCCCCTTGAGCTGTTATCTGATTGGCTAAAGCAGCTCAGTGTTCAAATTACAAACGGGGTAAAATGGCAGCACCGCTTAGCGAGCGGAGGGGCAAGCATTTCACTAAGATAGTTTGGACACAAACTGCCATTGTCGACTCCGTGTGTCCAAACTATCAGTTTGACATTTTTTTTTTTTTTTAAATAACAGGCGCTTTGAAATATCGGGTGATGAGCAGAACCGTAGCGAGGACCGGAGGCAGAGCGGAACTGCAGCGATGACAGGGAGCAAGCAAGTGTGTGAACACAGGGTATGAAACCTTGTATTTAAATTAAACTGTAGACATTTCTGGGAACCATATACTATATAAAATAGTATATGGGTGACCAGACACAACAAAGCTTTGTTTCCATCTTGGGGATGTGATGATGTCAAACGGACCTCTCAAGCTTCGCTCTCGAGGTCTGTATGACATCATCACATCCTCTCGATGGAAACATAGCCTTGTTGTGTATGGTCACCCATACACTATTCTATATATCTTACTTCGAGAGGGTTCCTTCAGGTAGGTCAACTCATTACATATAGGACAGAGTCCCAAGCAGTCCCTCCAAACAGAGACCAAGAGAAACCAGGAAGGGGGAGAAAATAACTCCAACAGAAACTGGGAACAAGAATGGACCCAGCCTAGGACAGAAGGCCCTGCAAGACAGCTAGGCCAAAGCCTGCCCTCCACCTAGAAGCAATGTCCAGACTGTAGCGTTTAGTAACAGTGTGGACAGAACTCCAAGTGGCTGCGGCGCAGATATCAGCTGCAGAGACATTCCGCAAAAAAGCAGCAGAAGCAGCCATGCCCCTAGTAGAATGACCTGTGATAGGACCCGGCAGAGGTTTTTCGTACTTTTGGTAACAATACCAAATACAGTTGCTTAACCATTTGGAAAGGCACTGGTTCAAAACTGCTTTGCCCTTCGACCTGGGGGCAAAAGAAACAAAAAGCTGATCGCAGATACAGACATCCTTGGTTCGGTGTGTGTAGCACCGAAGGATCCGATGGACGTCCATGGTGTGCAGAAGTGCCTCACCTCTGTTCGAAGGGAATGGAAAGTAAACTGGAAGCTCCACTGATTGGTTCAGTGTGGCTTCTGACACCATCTTGAGTAAAAACTTAGGATTTGGCCCGAGGACTGCCCAGTCCTTGTGGAAAATAAGATAAAGACTCTTTACAAACTAGAGCGTGAAGCTCCAAAATCCTTCGAGCTGACGTAATGGCAACTAAAAATAAAATCTTCCAGGAAAGAAAGCGCAAATCATAGCACATGGCCGGTTCAAATGGGGGAACAGTGAGCTTCTCCAACACAAAGTTCAAATCCCAAGGTGGGGTTGGGCTGCGGATGGGGGTTTCAGATGGAGGATCACTTTGGGAAAGGTTTTTGAGACCTCCAACTGAGCCACGGGTTTACCATCCACCAGCTCGTGGTACGCTGAAATTGCCGAAAGGTGGACCTTCAAGGAAGAATATACCAGACCTCAGTCTGACAGATGAAGGAGGCATTCCATGACTTGTGGGGAAGAACAAGAAAAGGGGTTCCATTTCTTGGAAGTCACCCAGATGGAAAAATGTTTCCACTTCATGGCATAAGTGGAACGAGTGGAGGGTTTTCTAGCGTCTAAAAGAACCTGAGCTACTCGAGAGGATACCACAAAGCAAGAAATCGCTATGTCTGCAGGAGCCACACGTGAAGATGCAGGGTCTTGAGGCCTGGATGAACAAGGCAACCTTGATTCTGAGTCAAGAGGTCATGGGTCACTGGAAGTGGAACTGGTGGTTCCCTCGACAGCTGTTGTAGCAGCAGGAACCAAATTTGTCTCGGCCAGAGAGGGGAGATGAGAATCATCCTCGCCTTCTTTGCCTGAAGCTTGAGAAGGACCCTCTGGAGAATGGAAAACGGAGGGAAGGCGTACAAAAATTTCTCTGTCCAGGAAAGAGACAGCGCATCATGCCAGAAAGCACCATGCCCTGAAATGAGTGATCAAAAACTGGAAAGTTTTGCACTGTATTGGGAGGCAAAAAGGTCGATTTCCAAATGCCCCAACCTTACGGAGAGAGATTCTACCACTTCCTGATTTAATTTCCATTCGTGAGTTAGGGTCTGACACCTGCTAAGACTGTCTGCCAGGACATTGTGAACACCTGGAACATGCATGGCCACTAGGGCCAGATCGTGCTGGACCGCCCAGTTCCACAACCGCATTGCCTTCCTGCATAAGGGGACACGAGTGAGTTCCTCCTTGTTTGTTGAGGTACCAAACTACCGCCATATTGTCTATTTGGACCAGCAGTGATCCCTTGGGAAGGAGGGTCTGCAAGGCGTACAAGACCACCCTCATCTCCAGAATGTTGATGTGTAATGATGCTTCCAAGCTGGACCACAGTCCTTGAGCTTGGTGCTCCCCATCCTATGTTTGATGCATCTGTAGTTAGGGATGCCAAAGGAGCTGGGCTCCTGAAAGGGAGACTTCAGGAAAGGTTGCAGGGGTCCCTCCACCAAACCAATTCTTTCTGAACTGCTGAGGACACCAGTACCAGATGGTCCAGGTCATCCAGCAGTTGGTCCCACTACAAGCGCAAGGACCACAGAGTAACTCTCATGCGGAGCCTCACCAGGGGAAAAGCAGTGATAGAGGCTGCCATCAGGCCAAGAAGACGGAGGATCTCCCAGGCCAGGATGGTCCTGGACGACCACCCATGAAGCCTGACAGATCAGGGTCTCCACCCTGTCTGGAGGAAGGAAGGCTCTGCACTGGACCATATCCAAAACCGCACCAATGAATTGTATTTTCTGGGACGGGGTCATGGATGACTTGGGAATACTGACTGTAATCCCAAGTCTGCCAAAGAGGTCCAGGGTAAAGGACACAGCCTCCAGTACAGAGTCCCTGGACAGGGCTGAAATCAGCCAGTCGTCCAGGTAAAGGAAAACTGAAATACCCTGCCGACGTAAAGAGGCCGCCACCACTGCCAGGCACTCGGTAAACACTCGAGGTGCCGAGGACAGACTAAAAGGGAGCACCGGAAACTGGAACTGCTCCCCTTGGAATTGGAATCGCAGGAAACAGCGGTGGCTGGGGAAGATCGGGATGTGCAGGTAAGCATCCTGCATGTCCAGAGCGCACAACCAAAGATTCTCCAGAATGTGTGGAAGATGACTGGAGCGTCAGCATCCAGAACTTTTTGTACTAGACAAACTGATTGAGGTTGCTCAAGTCGAGAATGGGTCTGAAGTCTCCAGTCTTTTTTTTTTTTGGAACCAGGAAAAAATGGGAGTAAAAGACCCTGCCCCTTTGCTGGAGGGGGACAGGCTCTATTGCTTCCTTGAGCAAGAGGCTTTGAACTTCTTCTTGATCGAGAAGAGCCTGATCCCTGGAGTAAGAATACCTTTTTGGCAGAGATTCTGGAGGAATTTCCAGAAAAACTATAGTGTGTCTGACAGACACCAGTAGCAGGACCCATGCGTCGGAGGTTATTGCCTTCCATTCCTGCGCATGGTGGGCGAACCTCCCCCCCACCTGCTCCTCGTCATGAGACTGAGGAGTTAGTGGGATAGGGAGTCAGGAAGTGGCAGGACGTTCAGGGGGAGGACCTCCTGCACTTCTCTGGTTTTTGGAGGCCGGAGGAGTGGTGGAACCTGTGGTCTTGCTTTTGCCCAAGTGTCAAGCTGGGGCCTGCTTCCTCTGCCTCCACGTCCTTTTCCGAAAGGGCTGCTGCTGCTGAGTGCCCAATCAGTACATGGACCTCACTGGTCTGAGGGCGAGGCCTCTGTCCTGAAGATCAGTAATAATATCTTTGGTGTCCCCACCAAAAAGTACCGAGCCCCGGAAGGGGGCATCCTGAATCGCCGACTGTACCTCGTTGGTGTCTGAGGCCAGAGAAGCGAAGCCAGGAATGCCATCATAAAAAGCGTGGCAGTTGCCGAGGTGTGAGCTACAAGTCAACAGAGTCAGTTATGTAGCCCACAAGCATGCCTTCCACAGGAGAAGCGAGAGGCTAAGATCCTTGGCAAGCTCCTCTTTAAGACTTGAGGGTTCCATGCCGGGCTAAGGTAGCCTTTTGGTGTGACACCATGTGGGCCACACAGTTGAGGGATCTGAGCGCACATGTGGCCAAAGCATAAACTTTTCTGCCAAACTGGTCCATCTGCCTCGACTCTTTGTCTGGAGGAGAGGTGCTCATGTGCTTGGGTGCAGTGGAGCGATCATGAGCAGATGAAAGGATGACAGAGTCCACCTTGGGAAAAGGAGCTTCCTACGATGCCCAGTATATCCTGTCCGCTCTCCTGGGGACAGCCGGCATCTGCCAGACCGCAGAGGTGAGGAATGGGGACCGGAGGCTGAGACTCTAAATCCAAAATGCTCAACTAATCTCTGTCTCATGGGGTCTTGTTCCTCTGACTCCCAGTCGAAAAAATTTTTCATGGACCTCAGAAGATCCGAGAAGGCAGAGTCCTCTGGGGGGACTTGGGGGAAACCATTGCTTTTCGGATCCTAGGGTTCCTCCAAGGCATCCTCCGCCAACTTGTCAGCATCCTTGTCATCATCATCGTCAATGTCTGCCCCCTCGTCAGGAAGATTACGAATGGCCAGAAGGGTGATGTCCTGATGTGCCGTCCCCGAGACGTGTACCGTGGACAGAGAAGAGCTCCTCGGGGACACGGACCTTGGAGAGAGTGGAAGTGGGAGTCCTGTCTCCAGGTCTGATACCAACTCCGAGCGCGCCCCCTGCCACCAATACTGGATTAAGGTCTTGAAGTCTGGCATAGCTGGAGGAGGTGGAGGGAGTGGTGGAGGAGGTTGACGCTGAGGGGGAGGAGGAGGCATTACCGGTGTGGGTGGGTAATGATACCCCTGGTAACCCTGAAAATGGTGGTAGGGGTTGTAACCAGGGTGTTACTGTCTGAAGGAACTCTACTCAGGAGGAGGACCAGCCTGGAAATGGTCCCCAGGGTACCCAAAGCAGTAATGAGGGACAGTCCGGGGTCTAGTATAAATCCCCGTTGTCAGGTCTGACGGAGGGGGAACCCATGTCGGACCTGCTGTAGTGTAAATTGGTGGGGGTCCGGTGTCAGGATAGCCAATGTCAGGGGAACCGATGTCAGGACTGTCACTGCCCGATCCGGCGCCGGAAAGGGATCTGGCATCGGACGGACTAGCGTTGGGGCCGGACGAAGGGGGCCCAATGGCGGGACTGGGTCTGGTGCTGGGGCCGGAGGCTGGGGAAGACCACTGGGCCCCAGCTGAGGGAGAGTTGTCAGAGTTTCCGGCGTTGGAATTGGTATAGCTGGATCCAACAGTGGGATCGGGACCAGGATATTCATCAGGTCTGAAGGGATTCCACCTGGAGGAGGAGAGGCCTCCACTGTAAAGCCAGGTGGCTGAGGAATGGTCTACGACATCGAGGGATCCCGCACTATCTTCGCCCGAGGTACCAGCCTAAGAAGGGAAGGGTATAGGCGAGGAAGGGGGGGAAAGAGGGGCATTCTCCCCCTGGTTCTGCCAGACGTTGGGTGAGGCGCCGTTAGGCCCTAATGGTAGAGCCACACCTGAGCGGCCGTAAGAGATGGACATCTTACAAGACGGAGCCGGCAAGTGGGGGAAGAGCCACCAGCCAACTTATCGGCTGGTGCCAGGTGGGTCCCCTAAGGCTGAGGAGATGTCTTACTGGCAGTCAGGCAGTCCCCAGAGGAGCCAGGGGTAGAGTTAGCGGCCATAGCGGTGTGGCTGGAGGAACCGATGGTTGACTGACCCGTAGAAGATTTTTCAGACTTACCGTCCAAAGTGTTCTTAGGCAGTGGCTATGAGGCAGCCTTGCCCGTCGAGGACTGCGAGCCCTCAGGTTGGTCCGTGGAGTGTTCCTGCTCTCGAGATCTCTCCTTGTGGTGTTTCTTGGAGGGAGAATATTTTTTGGAAGAGGACTCTGATGCAGTCCATTTGCTTTTCTAATGAAGCAAGGCAGACTTTTAGAAGGTGGGTCTCCAAAGCCTGCTGTCTCCGCTTTTTGGTGGCCTGAATAAATGTTTGTCACGCAAATCAGGATGAGACAGGATGGTCTGGACCCAGACAGATAATGCATTTTAGATGACCGTCCTTCTGAGGAATCTGTGTGCCACAGGACAAGCACTTCTTAGGAGAAGACTTAAGCGAGAATTATGGAAATAAATGTTGAAGAAATCCGACACAAGTACTAACACGACAATCGCTACTGGAAGTCTGCTATGCAACTGACACGAGACAAGGGTGGGAAAGAACTGGAGGGCAGGCGTGGGGACTGCCCACTATATACGGCCATGCTGACATCGGTCACGTGATGTCGGGTGGGCAGTCACCCATCAGGGATTGCTAGAAAAGTCTGCCATGCGGCCCAACGCCAGGTTATGCCAGTCCTATATGTAATGACCTACTGAAAGAACCCTCTCAAAGTAAGATTGGTACTGCCTCCAGAGCTATGCCCCAGGCTATCTTCTTAAGGCACTTTGCTTGGTTGAGAACCACTAATCTTTCACAGGATACTCAAACCAAGGCTATGGACTTCCCCTGCCAGAACAACTCTCTCTTTCAGGACAAGACTGAAACTTACAGTACATGAAAAAGGTAGAAGAATATAAAACCACCTACTAGAGCAATGCAGCTACAGAGAGAGCCTCTACTTCCCCAAAACCTCAAAGCAGAGGAAACAGGGGTAGAGGGTACTTCCCAAGGTCCTTCTATCCTGTGCCTATGGATTTCTCTAAGGTAGGAGGATACTTCAGAGGAAGGGGTCAGAGAAGAGCCAGTACCTCTCCTGCTCCCAACACCCAGTCCAAGCCCTGACTGCAATGCTCAGGTCACCTCCCCTCTTCCAGTAGGGCACATGCTATCCCACTATCTCCACCAATGGCACCTCATCACCACAGACAAGTGAGTGTTGGAGGTGGTGGGCCAAGGCCTCACCTTACAGTTCAGAAAGTGTCTGCCCCTACAGGGTCGCAAACTGTCAAAGCTTCTAACCCCAACAGAAAGATTGCTGATGGAGTCAGAGGTAAAGGCACTACTAGCTGCAAAGGTTGTGAAGAAAGTTCCTCTTCCCCAATGAGGAAAAGGTCTGTACTCCAGATACTTTCTGACACATAAGTAAAACAGGGAGTGGCGACCTATCCTCGATCTATGGTACCTGAACAGGCACGTACTCAAACCAAGATTCAAAATGGTAACACCGAGTACAGTGATACACTCTCTACAGCAGGGAGACTGACTAGTAGTGTTGCTCAGATACTGTTTTTGTGAATACTACCACTATCTATCAGATAGTATTGGTGTCCTACTTAGGATTCTACCAGAAATCCTACCAAAGACAGATGTAGGATCAAGGGTCAGATAGCGATGTATCCTAGTTAGAATCCAAGGATACTAGGTCAGATCCAAGGATCCTAGGTCAGACAGTTAGGATCTGGGGTCAAATAGCGATGGATCCTAGTTAGGATCTAGGGATCCTGGGTCAGATCCAGGGATCCTAGGTCAGATAATTAGGATCTGAGCTGGATCTGTTGCTAGGATCCACAACGTTTGTAGGATCCATGCATTGTATTCTAGAGGGTAAGATCCATGGTCAGATAGCACTGCTATCCTATCACAGCAACTATCTGGCCAAATAGGAGGTAACTGTTGGTATCCTAGTTTCTAGGATACAATCTCAGCAACACTACTGGCTAGCCTCCCTGGACTTAAAGGACGCCTACTTTCATATATCCCACAAGGCAGTCCCACAGAAAATTTCTCAGATTCAGACTGCCATCCAGACACTACCAATTTGCAGCCCTGCCTTTCGGACTCACCTCAGCTTCCAGAGTCTTTACAAAGTGCCTGGCAGTGGTAGCAGCTCATCTAAGGAAGCGGCAAGTGTCAGTCTTCCCATACCTGGACGACTGGTTGGTGGTGGACAAGTCCCCTCAAAAAGACAAGGAGGCCCTCAGTCTCACAAGAAATAACCCCACAGTCCTTAGGATTCATAATCAACAAAGAGAAGTCTCACTTAGACCCAGCTCTACTACTGGAGTTCACTGGCGAAGAATGCAACACTCTGCAAGGGAAAGCCTTCCTTCCAGAAGACAGTGTCAGGAATTTCTTAACTTTAGTCAACTCCTTTGCCCTAGGCCAGCCACAGCCAGTCAGACACTTTCTCAGGCTACTAGGACACATGACCTCTATGACTGCTGTGGTCCCAGGAGTCAGGTTTCATATGAGGGACATTCAGTATCACTTGAGAGCTCACTGGTGCCAAAAAACAGGTTACTCACCTGTAACTGTAGTTCTATGAGTGGTATTTGTTGTCCTTTCCCTTTAAGAACCTTGCCAGAAGGTCTAGAAGCTGGCTCCTCCCACCCAGCCAGGTGGTATAACCCTCAGCTCCGCCCCCTGACACCAGATCTCAGCATGCTGGAAGCTCAAGTTGTGCGTCAAAGCCGGGGAGGTCATGTGGGTTCGTGTGGATGAACAACATATACCACTCCTAGAACTACTGTTACAGGTGAGTAACCTGTTTTTCTAGGATCGTGGATATGTTGTTCTATCCACACTGTCTGGCAGACTCCAAGCAGTTCGGGAGGAGGGAGGCAAGTCGCACACCTCCTCTGATATACTTACTTGGGGAAATAGAGACTGTAGAACTGAGGCCCCAAAACCAGCATCTCGGCATGACTCTAGGTCGATGTGGTAGTGGGTAATGAAGGTGTTTGCTGTCTTCCAGGTGGCGGCCCGACAGATTTCCTGGATAGGGATGTCCCTGGAAGCAGCCACCGATGCAGCAGTATGGCGGGTAGAATGAGCTCTTATCCCTCTGGGAGGCTCTTTGCCCGCCAACCTATAACAGAGATCAATACACAATGTGATCCATCTACCAATCGTCCGCTTTGCTGCAGGTCTGCCAGGTGTGGCTTCAGTGTAGGTGACAAACAGCTGACGAACCTCTCCCTAAACTTCCGCCATCTGCTCTTTATAATAAAAGAGCGCTCGTCTCAGGTCCAGAGTATGGAACCTGTACTCGGCATCTGAGGTGTAGTTCGGTTAGAACACAGGCAGAGTCAACACCTGGTTAAGATGGAACTCTGACACCACCTTCAGGAGGAATTTTGGGTGGGGGCTCAGGACAGCCTTGTCCCTGTGGAAGACCAGGTAAGGAGACTCCACCAAAAGCGCCTGGAGCTCACCAGTCCTTCTGGCTGACGTGCTAGCCACCAGGAAGGTGGTCTTCCACAACAAATGTGACATCTCACACTTGTTCATTGGTTCAAATGGCTTGCCCATGAGCTTTACCAAAACTAGCAGTAAATCACGGAGGGTGGAGGTTCATGCATTGGAGGGGATATGTGATTGAGGCCTTTGAAGAAATGCCAGACCACCTTCTCTTGTGCCACATCTGCTGACCGGCCCGTGCCCGGAAAGCAGAGATGGCTGCCAGGTGCACCTTATGGCTCATAGACTGAAGACCCCCATTGGACAGAGACCAAAGGCAGTCTAGGATGCTAGCCACTGGAAAGGACAGAGGGTCCAGGCCCTTGGCCTGGCACCAAATGGAAAAACGCTTCCATTTGAAGACATAGCACCTCCTGGTCTAGTCCTTTTTGGATGCTTCCACAACTGTGAGCACATCCTCAGAGAGACGCAAAGCCAGGAATTCTAGTCACTCAGGAACCAGACTGGCAGGTGCAGGGATTGAAGGTCTGAATGGAATACCTTCCTCTGACTGACAGAGAGCAGGTCCGGGTGTACTGGAAGACACCGCGGAGGCCTGGAGCTGAGGCTGAGGAGATCTGGGTACCAGAACTGACGTGGCCAGTCTGGGACTACCAGGATCCCCTGCACCTTGTCCATCCTCACCTTGAGAAGCACCCTGTGGATCAAGAGAAATGAAGGGAAGGCGTAGAAGAGGCCTGGAGTCCACGGCCTTGAGAAGGTATCCCCCTGCAGCGAGCCCTGCTGAGGGGGGTGGGCATGAAACAGCCTCAGCTTGGTGTTTTCCCTGGAGGCGAACAGGTCCACCAGCGGTTTGTCACAGTGGGAGAACAGGCTGTAAACTACATCTGGATGGAGAGACCACTCGTGGGATGTCTCACCCACATGGCCCAGAGCGTCTGCCAGGTGATTCGAGGCTCCTGTCACATGGATGGGTAGGAGATCTGCCTCCAGTCAGCTCACAAGGGTCCAGATGCGGAGCACTTCCCTGCACAGCAGCAGGGTGTGCGTGCCGCCCTGACTGTTGAGGTAGTACATGGTCATGGTATTGTCCATCTGGACTTGTACCACTTGACCCCAGAGGAATGGAGCGAATGCTGAAAGCGCCAGTCTGATCACTGTAAGCTCCAGCAGGTTGATATGGTATCGAGATTCCTTGGGGGTCCAGAACCCGTGGGCTCTGTGGTTTCCCAAGTGGGCTCCCCAGCCCATGAGAGAGGCATCGGTCATAAGAACGACTGTTGGCTTGGGACGGACAAACGGGATCCCTTTCTGCAAGTGATCCAGGATGGTCCACCACTGGAGAGCGTCCCATATCTTCTGGGTTACAGGGACCAGCTGGTCGAAGTGACCATGACAATGGATTCACGGGCCGGCCAGCTCCCACTGCAGGGGGTGCATATGCCACCGGGCCCATCGGACCACAGTGGTGCAGGCCGCCATATACCCCAGAAGGCGCAGAAAGTCCCAGGCAGGGTGCAAGTACCCAACCAGAAATGATCAAGCAAAGGAGGAGAGAACCTCAGCTCTGTCTGTCAGGGGCCGGGCTCTGGCTTGGCAGGAGTCGAGCTCTGCCCTGATGAAGCATATCACCTGCGAAGATATGAGTTCTGACTTGGCCTCGTTGATCAGGAGACCAAGTTCGGTGCAGGTCTGGAGGGCCAGGTCCCTGGACCTCTCCACCTCTTGCTGGGTGGAACCGCCAAGAGCCAATCGTCGAGGCAGAGGTAGACTCTGACCCCCCTGCCTCCGAAGGTGGGCTGCCACCACTGCTGTGCATTTGGTTAAGACCCGTGAGGCCAATGACAGATGGATGACATGGTTCAGAACTCGAAGAGGGCTCCTTCTGCTCGGAAGTAAAGGAACTGCTGGTGAGACGGACGGATTGGGACATGAAAGAACGCATCCTGGAGAGCCAGAGAACAGATGTTCTGCTCAAGGGATGGTATGATCTGAGACAGAGTTACCAATCGGAAGGTGCGTGACATGAGAAACTAGTTCAGGTCATGCAGATCCAGAATGGGGCGCCAGCCCCCCATCTGCTTCAGAACCAGGAAGTACCTGGAAATGAACCTTGGGTTTACTGGGGGATCCAGAACTCTGGCCATGACCTCCTTGCAGAGGACTTGGGCAATGTTGTTTCGGAGAGCTGAATGAGTTAGAACAGACACCATCTCCTCCTGTGGGGCTCGGGCTCGGCTGGGAGGGTACTGCTCTAACTTTAGAAGCAGATTCTAAAGCACCACTTGTAGGACCCACCTGTCCGTGGTAACAGTGGACCAGGTGGAAAGGAAGTGGCAGAGCCAACCCCACCCCCCCACGGGAGGACCCAGAGTTGGCATGACAAGTATAGGGGTGGCAGCCCCTATCCCGTTAATGGGCAGGCTTGAAGGAAGACAGTCCAGACTGGGGACCACCTGAGCCCCGACCTCCAGGTTTACGGGCCGCTGAAGGCCCAGGCTTAAGCCAAGGGTGCCAAGACTGTGCCTGCTGTTGCTGTCCCGCCTGAAAGTGGGACTGCTTGGCCACAGAAGCAGGGTGCCCAAATGGCTTTTTCTTCTGCTCTTTGGAACCCTGGGATTCCCGCTGAGCAGAAGTAACAGAGTCCAAGGTGGCACTGGACTTCTCTATGCACTGGAGGTGACCGTTCACACCTAGAAACATAGAAACATAGAATTTGATGGCAGATAAGGACCGCTTGGCCCACCTAGTCTGCCCATTTTCCTACCTAACAGATAAGCTGCAGATCCTAGTTAACCAACAGCTTACCTCCTCTTACCCACCCCTAGGACTGCCTTATTCCTGTCCCATGAATTCTTGAAGTCCCCCACTGTTCTTGACTCCACGACCTCCTCAGGGAGGCTGTTCCATGCATCCACAACCCTCTCAGTGAAAAAATACTTCCTCACATTACCACTGAGCCGTCCCCCCTCTATCTTCAAATTATGCCCCCTTGTTCTTACACATCTCTTTTTCTGGAAGATGCTACCCTCTTGGACTTTGTTAATTCCCTTGAGGTACTTGAAAGTTTCTATCATGTCCCCTCTCTCCCTTCTTTCCTCAAGAGTATACATATTAAGCTCCTTTAGTCTTTCTTCGTATGTCTTCTGGTGCAGACCCTGCACCATTTTGGTTGCCTTCCTTTGGACAGCCTCCACTCTGTCTATGTCTTTGCGGAGATGGGGTCTCCAGAACTGCACACAGTACTCCAGATGGGGTCTCACCAACTGTCTGTACAGAGGGATAACAACTTCCTGTTTTCTACTATTGATGCCTCTTCCTATGCATCCCAGTATCCCCCCAGCCTTCCTTACTGCCTTCTCACATTGCTTGCCCACCTTTAGGTCCTCTGATATAATTACCCCCAGGTCCCTTTCTATTTTTACTGTTGTCAGTATCTCACCCCCATTGTATACGCTTCCCTGGGTTTTGTTTCCCATGTGCATTACCTTGCACTTCTTTGCATTGAATCTGAGCTGCCATACATTTGACCATTCCTCCAACCTTGCCAAGTCCCTTCTCATCCTTTCACTCCATCTTGTGTATCAACCCTGTTGCAGATCTTGTTCATCACTTTTCCTTCCAGTTCCTCTGCAATGTCACTTATAAAGACATTAAAGGACCGGTCCCAGTACTGAACCCTGCGTACCCCGCTAGTAACCCTCCTTTCTTCACTGTACTCCATTTACTACTACCCTTTGCGTCCTGTTGTCTAGCCAATTTGTATCCAGGCTACCACCTTGGGACCCATTCCAAGGCTGGCTATCTTGTGTATTAATCTTTTGTGTGGGACTGTATCAAATGCCTTGCTAAAATCTAGGTAGACCATGTCCACAGCCCCTCCCTGGTCTACTACTTTGGTCACCCAGTCAAAGAAATCTATCAGATTCGTCTGATGACACGACCTTCCCATCGTGAATCCATGCTGCCGTGGGTCCTGTGCCCCACTGGCCTCTAGGTACTCAACAATTCTTTCCTTCAGAAGTGATTCCATCATTTTCCCTACCACTGATGTCAAACTAACTGGTCTGTAGTTTCCTGCCTCTGTCCTGCTCCCACTTTTGTGAAGAGGAATCACATCTGCCCTCCTCCAGTCCTCAGGTACCACCCCATCCTCCCATGATTTGTTAAAGAGAGTAGTCAGCGGTGTCACTAGTTCTACCCTTATTTCTTTTAAAATTCTTGGGTGAATCCCATCAGGCCCCATTGCTTTGTCCACCTTCAATTTTATTAGTTCTTTCAGAACCCTTTTTTCTGTACATGGACTGGTATCGACCCCCGTCTTCAGAGTCTTTCTCTTGTTTGGTTTAGGTAACTCCCCCTCCTCTTCCTTTGTGAATACTGAGCAGAAATATTTGTTCAGTATCCCTGCTTTTCACTGTCACCTCTACCCACATTCCCTCCCTTTATTAAGCTTCAGTATCCCTCCTTTGGTCTTTCTTCACTCCTAATGTACCTATAAAGGTCTTATCCCCTTCTTAACAGAATTGGCTATCCTTTCTCGGTTTGGGCCTTTGCTATTCTGACTGCCTTCCCAGCCTCTTTCTGCTTTAACATTAAAGTTCTCTGTCCTGCTCCTTCTGTGTTCCTTATATTTCCTGAATGCTGTCCTTTTCTCCTTAACCTTCCTGCCACCTCTTTGTGAACCATAGCGTTTTTTTCCTTCGTTGTGTTTTATTGATTTGCTTTACACAAGGCTTGTTGCCTCTGTGATGGCTGTTTTGATCACTCCCATTGTTTCTCCACCTCCTTCTTGCCTGTTTGCTAGTGCTTTTCTGAGGCACTCTCATTTTCCAAAGTCAGCCCTCCTAAAGTCTAGTACTCTTGCTTTTGTATGGCTTGATTGTATGGCTGTGTTTATCGTGAACCACACTGTTTGGTGGTCGCTTGTTCCCAGATGGCTACCCACTTCTAAATCTGAGATTCTTTCTCCATCCCCATTGAAAGTACCAGGTCTAAGATTGCTCCCTCTCGAGTGGGTTCCGATACTAGTTGTCTGAGGCATGCCCCCTGTAGGGCATCAAGAATGACCCTGCTCTTGGATGTGCCTGCAGCAAAGGTGCTCCAGTTAACATCTGGCATATTCAGGTCCCCCATCAACAATATCTCCCCTTTTTCTGCCATTCTAAGAAAGCCTTCTATCATTTCCTTGTCCATTCCCTCCCTGAAATGGGGGTCTGTATACAACCCCATGCGGATTGTGGTGCCATTTCCTGTCTCCAGGGTGACCCAAAGTGCCTCATCTGCTCCTGTTTACTCTTTAGTTCTGTTGCTTTGATCCCTTCCTTTACATAGAGAGCTACCCTCCTCCTCTTTACCCTCCCTGTCCCTCCTGTAGATTGTGTATCCTGGTATGTTGACATCCCAGTCATGGTTCTCTGTGTACCATGTTTCTGTGACTGCCACAATATCCAGGCAACCCTCTTCCATCAAGGCCACTAGTTCAGGGAGCTTGTTACACAGACTACGGGCATTGGTACTCATCACCCTCCACTTTTTGATAGCCTTACCCCTTTTAGCCCCATTTCTGTCCTTACTGCCTTTGTCTTTTTTTACATTTAAATCTGTTCTGCTCCCTAATTTCTGTACCTTGGTGTTTACCTCACTAATCACCATGTTTTGTGGGGGGAGGGTCAGATTTTTCAGTGCCTCCCCCCTTGGCTAGTTTAAATGCTTGCCAATGAAGCATTTAAACTTCTCACCTAGGATCCTGGTTCCCCGGACAGATGCAGACCATCGCACAAGTATAGGTCTGCATCCCTCCAGGTGGCTCCCCAGTCCCCAATGAAGCCAAAACCCTGAGCTCCACACCAGTTTTTAACCACTCATTGAATTCCTGGTGAGAAGTGCCCTAGCATCTCCCTTGCCATAGACAGGCAGCACCTCCGAGAAGGTTACCAGATGCGTACTTGTCTAAGGCCCTTCCCAACTCTAGAAACTCCTCTTGCACTGCTCTGATCCCATTCTCAGCTGTAGGTCACTTGTCCCTAGGTGGACAATGACATCCAGCTCCTCTCGTGCAGCTCCTCCCACGATCCTGAGGATTAGCTTCCTGTCCCTCAAGCCGTAGGCGCCAGGAAGGCACCTTACCTCCCCTCTCCCTTCCTCCCCCATTTCTACCCCCCTAATGACTGAGTCCCCCACCAGGAGTTGTTTCCTTCCCCTGTGGGGTCCCATGCCACCCTCCTTTGGGACTCCTTTGTGAAGGTTCCCAGCATCCTCCTTGGTCTCCACTGCAGGTGCCTCCATAGAGGAACCACTATCCACCAGAAGAGCGAATGAATTGTGGAGAGGTACAGCTGGAGGGATGCAACTCTGTTCCACCACCCTCTCCCTCCTTGAGCCCACCCTGGGCCAAAGGGTTGGTACTCAGGAAAGGAACACCCATAAGCTTGTGCTGGGTGTCCGGCGTGAACATGGAGAGCCTCAACCAAGCCCTGTGGCGCATGGCAACCTCGGTCACCACCAAGCAGGCACATGAGCCCCCGAGCCATCTGGATTTGCTGCTTCACAACAGCCCGACCCTGGTCCCGGACCTGCTTGACCATGGTCTGGAGGTCTGTGGGGAGATGAGGAAGGGCCTTATCCAGGGAGCGCAGAAGGGCATGGGAGAAATGTGCCATGATGATGGCCAAGCTTGCCTGACGAAGGCCCAGCGAAGAGGCACCATAGACTTTTCGGGCAGAGTGGTCCAACTTTTTGGATTCCTTGTCTGGAGGTCTATCAGTATCTGCCAAACTACCTGAGCATCTGAACACAGATTCGGTCACCAGACCCTCCACAGAGGGATGTTCTGTGAACCCGGAAAGGCACCCTATGGGCACTGTGTACTTGCGAGCCATATGGGCAGATGGTGCAAGGCTCCAAAGCTAAACCGACAATGGCCTCAGCCCACCAGGAAGACTTCTGTTGGTGAATTCCCTCTCTTAAGGATATCCGTGTGGGGATATTCGGACACTTTTTGCACGGCTCTCGAGAGGCATTACCGTGGATTTGGAGATCAGACGGAGGATGTCCAGGAAGGAAGGAAGAAGTGCCTCCGCTTGAGAGACTGCAGACCAATTCATCGCTGAAGGGACGAGAATGCAGGTCAGAGTCATCAAACTCCGAAGTGTCCAGGTAAATCGTCCGGCCATCTAAATCTCTCTCAACTCGCCTGGGGTGATCAGGTGTGAAGGTGACAGAGAGCCTACGCGGGAGGCCTGGAATGGTCCGAGACTCTTTAGTAGGAGCCCCTCCCAAGGGCTGCTTAGCTGGTGGTTCCACCACTATCGGTGGAGAGGTCCATTTTGGTCAGCTCTGTGGGTGGAGGGACGGTTCTGACCAGCTCCAAGGGAGTCAACTTCGGCCTGGGAGGTAAGAGCCAAGTGATGGCCGGTATGGAAACCGTAGTCAGCTTCTGACCGGACAAAATCAGCTGTTGCCACATTAAATCTTCGTAGTGTCGACGGAGTTTCCACCGATGTCTATCCTCATCCGAGGAGGACAAAGAAGAATGTCAGCATCGCCTCTTTTTAGAGTGCTTATGCGTCTTCCTCGGCCTGTTAGTCAAAGGGGTCCGAGACCTCAACCTCGATTGTCAGGGGGACCAACTGGGTTGCTGAGGAGACACCAGGAAGACTGGCGATTTTCCTGAGTCTGGGACTGGTTCCTCGATGGGATTACCAGCAGGCTCGGTCTCCTCATCGGGAACAGGCAGGACCGGGGTCCTGATGAGAGAGTTGTCGGCTTCCTTGGGAGACAACGGGTCGACAGGGTCAAGAATAATCTCAACCGCGTCGTCGACTGAAGTCTTAGCCAGCTGCCCTGACAGTGGGAACAAAAAGCCAGTGGCTGAGGCTGCAATCTCGACCAAGGTCGAGACTGGAGATTCCTGGGACCGTGATCTCTCACAATCCCAAGAACGTCTTCGCCGAGACAAAGAATCTCTCAGTCCCTTGTCCTTTTTACGGGACCTGGAGATATGCAAGCCCAAAGGTCCCTTGCCCTTAGTGGGGAGAGATTGGCACATCTCCTGAAAGGAGCCCTAGAAAGTTGAACCCAAATTGAGCAGGACGAAGAAGGGCTTTGAAGAACTATCAGCGGCCCGAGCCGCCTCTTCCTCGAAGGCCTGCATCTGTTCGAGCTGCTTGGCAGACCCCGCAGCCGTGGAGACCGCCCATCAGGCCTCTTTAGTTTAGATTTGACTGGGGGATTCCGTTTCTCCAGCCTGCCCGGCTTCAAATGTGTGAGATGATAATTGAGGACATTAGGATGAAAGGCAAGACACATCTTGCAGGCCTGGGTGTCACAGCCAACACCCAGGCAGTAAACGCATGTGGCATGCGGGTCAGTGTACATCTTTTGCCCGCACGGGCAGCAGCGGATACCAGGAGAAGATTTCTCTTCCATGACGGTCGAGATCGCGAAGCAATGTTCGGTAACTCTGACGAGTTTAATTTTCAACAAATCCGAAAAATTAGAAGCCAGGGCCTACTGAGCGCAAGACTGGTAAGGAGGCAACCTGCATCTTCCAGCGGAAAGAAAGATCTGGTGTCATGGGGCGGAGCTGGGGGGTTATACCTCCCAGGTGGGTGAGTGGGAGGAGCCAGCTTCAAGACATTCCGGCAAGATTCTTAAAGGGAAAGGACATGCCAAATAGTGTGGATAGAACAATATATTCACAATCCTAGAACGAGACACTCCCTCTCAAAACTAATACCAGTCACCAAGACATCGCTTCAAGCATTGGACTGGTGGAAAGAAACTTCAGGGAGGGAATTCCCTTCCAACAGGTTTCCCCTTCCAAAATCCTCACTACAGATGCATCCCTCCTCGGTTGGGAAGCCTACCTACAGGACCAGTCTATAAGTGGCACCTGGACTCCCAAGGAGTCCTCCCACCACCATCAAGCTACTGGAACTCAGAGCTGTGTTCCTTGCCATAAAGGCCTTTGCCTCTCAGCTAAAGGGGCATACAGTCCAAATCAGAACAGACAATACCACAGCTATGTTTTACATAAACAAACAGGGCAGAACACGAACAACAAAACGTTGCACAGAGGCAATGAACATTTGGTCTCTGGCCTACTCACTGGGCATGAATCTGTTAGTCTATTCGCGGATAATACCAAGCTCTGTGGGAGAGTGAACGTAGCTGAAGGGATGCAGGACCTACAGGAAGATCTGGAAAACCTGGGGAGGTGGTCCAGGATCTGGCAGCTTGGGTTCAATGCCAAGAAATGCAAAGTTATGCATACTGGAGCCAAGAATCCCAGGACAGAGTACTCTGCATCAGAGGAGGAGAAGGACCTGGGAGTGAGGATCACTAGTGACCTGAAGCACTCTACGCAGTGCAAGAAAGCAGCAGCAAAAGCAAACAAGATGCTGGGATGCATATCTAGGGGGATCAGTAGTAGGAGAGAGGAGGTTATACTGCCCTTGTACAGGTCACTGGTAAGGCCGCATCTAGAGTATGGAGTTCAGTACTAGTGCCCACACCTCAAAGGACATTAACCTGCTGGAGAAGGTCCAGAGGAGGGCTACAAAGATGATTGCCGGTCAGAAGGATAAGGCATACGAGGAGAGGTTGTGGGCACTGAACATGTACTCCCTAGAAAACAGGAAGGGGGGGGACATGATTGGGACCTTCAAGTACTTGAAAAGGATAAATAAGGTTGACAAGGGGAGTCTCTTTAAGCTGAGTGGCAAATGAGTGGCAACCATAACTCGCAGAGGCAGTTTTAAGCAGGAGGGTGGGAGGTTTAGGAGGGAGGTCAGGAAGCACTTCTTCACAGAGAGGGTGGTGGACACTTGGAATGCACTAACGGAAGAGGTCATCTCGTTGAAGACAGTGGGCAGCTTTAAGAGAGGCTGGGATAGGCATAGGGGGAAGGTAAGGATCATGGGTAGGGAGGATGGGAGGAGTGGGGAGGGAGGGCAGGGACATTAGCTCAAGCTGTGGACCCTGCAATACAAGCAGACTTGATAGACCAAATGACCTCCTTCTTCTGGCTTCTTCGTATGTTCGTATACATCTCGCAGGCTAAGCCAACATCATAGCAGATGCATTAAGTCGCATCAGCCAAGCTCATCACGAGCGGGCCCTGAACAAACAAGTGCCAGGCACAGTTTTCAGAAGGTGCGGCATCCCAGAGGTAGACCTCTTCGCCTCCAATCTCAATCATCAGCTTCCACTGTACTGTTGCAGACCCCCAGCTCTGGGCACCCTGCCAATGGATGCCCTAACATTGGACTGGGCGGGGAAGTTCCTGTATGCCTTCCCTCCATTTCCACTAATTCACAGAGTTTTGCTAAAACTCAGAGATCAGCCAGCCATCACGACTTCCTGGTGAGCCTGCTCCGCCTTCACGCTCAGAGGTTTAGTGATGTGTGAGCACGGAGAGCGCAGGGATGAGCCCCATACAAGTCAATGGGGACTTTTTGTTGAGCGGTGGCTTTAATTTTCCTCTAAGATTGCTTAAAGTTACGAAAAATGGCATTTAAAAAAGTCCCCACTGACTTGTATGGGGCTCGTCCCCGTATTCTCCCTGCTCACACATTATTAAACCTCTGAGCCCGAGGGCGGAGCAGGCTCACCAGGAAGTTGGAAGGAATTGGCTGGCCATGGGTTCGGCACCAGTTACGATCTCTTCCCATACTTAAAGGACTCTCATATAAATTAAAATGTTGGCATCAGTCAGCTCATGCTGCCATATGGTAATGAGCTATGAAGCCTGACACCTTGTATCCGAAATTTCCTTTAAGGCTACTCTGCCTATTCTTGTAGACTATCTAGCACACATACAGTCCTCAAGCCTAAAGGCTACGTCCTTGAAGGTACATTTAGCAGCCATATCAGCATATCCTTCTACTGGGAAAGAAAAGTCTTATTTCACAATCTATTTCTAAGCAGTTTTTCAAAGGCCTGCTACATCTCCAACCCCCAATAAGGGAGCCTGTTCCTCCATGGGATTTGAATCTCTGCATTGCCAAGCTCATGGAGCCTCCTTTTGAGCCCATGGCTTCTGCCCACTTAAAGTATGTCACTTGGAAAACTGTTTTCCTAGTGGCAATCACTTCTGCCAGAAGGATTTCGGAACAGCAGGCTTTGTGTACTGAACCTAACTACATCACTGCCCACAAGGACAAAGTAGTACTCAGAACAAATAGGACGTTCCTGCCTAAGGTGGTTTCTGAGTTCCACCTGAACCAGTCTATCACCCTCTGTCTTTTTCATAGAAAAATCCACACTAGGTGAACGCAAGCTTCACAGCTTGGATGTAAAAAGAGCCCTGACCTACTGACTTGGAGCACACCAAGTGGTTCAGGGACTCCCATACCCAGCTGTTTCTCACCTATGGCGAGGTAGGCAGGGGAAGACCAGCCACCAAGAGGACTATTTTATGGGGGATAGTTTCTTGCATTCACTTCTGTTACAGCAAAGCTGGCAAACATCCCCCTCAGGGCCCATTCCACTAGGGGGAATGCTGCCACAGTGGCAGCCTCAAGGGACTTTCCTCTGCTTGATGTCTGCAAAGCAGCCACTTGGAGAACTGTACATACCTTTATAAAGCATTACTGCTTGGATGTACAGTTCAGAACAGATGTCAGATTTGGCAGAGCGGTGCTGCGGAGTCTCTTTCCTAAGTAGGTTCTGTGCCCGCCTCCCAACTGCACTGCTTTGTAGACTGCTATTGTCAATCATACTAAAGGACCCCTCGGGTAAGAAAAAAAAATTACTCACCGTAACAATGTTGTTTCTTCCAAGGTGTCCTTTAGTATGACTGACTTCCCACCCATCCTCCCCTACATAACCTGACTGAGGATGGCTCTG
The DNA here is from genome assembly GCA_016271365.2 of Neoceratodus forsteri. Lineage (NCBI taxonomy): Eukaryota > Metazoa > Chordata > Ceratodontiformes > Ceratodontidae > Neoceratodus > Neoceratodus forsteri. The sequence goes on from JADMNL010000034.1 coordinate 81,909,331, forward strand.
CATCTGTTTCTCTTACCAACTTGTTCTGTTTTCTTCGGTTTAAAGCAAAGTTTTAGCCACAGTTGTTACTGTTCTCTGCTTTTATGTAAATACTTTTGGATAGCTTTTTTTATTCCTGTTGGAATAGGTCACATCTGGGCCTTTTTTGCCCATCACAGCTTTGGAATAATTCTGGTGTCCTCTGGGCTGGCTACAGGCAGCACACCATCCTGCCCTCTTCTCTTTGGCTAATTCCTTCAGCTCATTACCATTGTCTCCACCTCCAGGGCGGCTGAACCAAGCTGGCATTCTGCTATTGGCAATCATGCTAAAGAACACCTTACAACATTAATACAGTGAGTCATTTTTTTCATTTGGTTGATGACAGTCAAACTGAGGCACTGTCGCTTCCACAGCATGTACTAGACAGCGGCAAGAACAGAACTGCAGTGTGTGAGGGATCTGACGTTTACTGGCTAGCGCACGTGGAACCGTGTAATAATAATAATACATTTTATTTATAAAGCGCCTTCAAGTTTTCAAGGCGCTGTACAAACGTATATAAAAAACAAGCATTATAATTCAATATAAAACACAAATAAAACTTCAATCTCATCAACAACATAACACAGTCAATAATCCAAGAAGGCAGTTGGATAAAAATGAGTTTTTAAACCCCTCTTAAATTCCTCCATGGAGGTGCACTGCCGCAACCGTAGTGAGCAGGTGATGTCAATAGCCAACGTTGGATCCTTCCCTGCAGAAAAAAAAGCTCCCACAAGGTCCTGGTACCTTGGGCACTAGACCCATAAATATGAATCAATGGTGAAGACTGATTCTTAGAAGATCTGGTCCCTCCATGAAAAGGCTGAGACACACTGGGGACGCAGTACAGAGAAGCCTGCAGTGTTGTCTGCCCAAGCTGAAACGGTCACAGGAACAGCAGGATTTGTTATCCGCTGCTGTCAGGCTGTGTGCACACAGGTCAACCCACTATCAGGATCCATCTGAAGCACTTTCAGACGCGCGTAGGCAAAAGATGCAGATGCTGCAGCATGATGTAAAATCTGTTTCAATCTGTACTAGATTCTCAAGTTGGCACAAAACTCTAAACCTTGCAGTTCCGTCAAGAGGCGGCAACTTGGAAAGAAATCTAGCTCTATGGTTTTCAGTATTCCTTGGACACACAATACTAAACGCTGCCATCTAACCACAAGGCTATGAAAACTGTCCCACTAGTCTTTTGCGCCAAGAGACTAAAAATACAGATTTTTGTTTTCGCTTGAATTTTTCTCCCTCCCTTCACAACCAGCCCCTATCCCCACAACCCCTCCCCAAAAGCCTTGTCACCCATCTCCCCGACTTACCGGCTTCATTTTCCCTCATGGCTTATACCCCGTGGTGGCAGAGGGCCTTGCTCAACCTGCCCTATGCAGGATCTGGTAAAGTCACACCAAGTTTGCTGGTGCGGGGTCTGCAAGGGATCAGGGAATCATCCTGCTAGCTAGCGAGACTTTTTCCTGATTTCGTCCCTTGAAGCGGAGTGGCGTGCAATGCCATTAAGGCCGGCACTATGAACGTTCCCATATGTAGTACACTGAATGAATGCCGTTCCTCTGCCCCCATGTTGTAGTCCTGCCACTTTGCCCCCCCCCCAACCATCACTAGGGGACAAGCTAATGCCAGGTGCTCTGCAACCCCAACCCCAGAGATCAGTCATTCAGACACTCAATCCTCCACCCAACCCCCAGCAACCCTCCAATGATCCGGGCTTGGGGCGTGAACCCTGGTCGCCAGCATTATAAGCGGGTTGCTGTACTGTGGGCCTCTGTATATATAGTTTGTAACGAAATCCCAAACTTCACTAAAATCTAGTTTATTTTTTTTTTAAACTGTACAAACTTTGCAGGTAACGTCAATGAAAGCGAATACAGCAAAGACATGGGGAACATTAACAAGGGTTAACCTTTATAACAGTGATTCGATTTTCCGCATCTTCAAAGGGGTTAAGAAGTACTGGCTGTATCCGCAAAAATAATGACGGAAGCTGTGAGTGTGACTAATGGGGGCCCTGCCATGCACACCTCTCCTGAAGCACTGGGTCATGGCGGAAACTGGCAGGCAGCGACTGGGAATCATTGGTGGATTTCCTTAACAATGATGAATGGCCAAGCACAGTAGCTGCTGTCAGTGTCATCGGAACAGATAGGGAAAGGTGGACAAACATAAGGGTGGGGAAGCACCACTTTCCTAGAACATTTTATAAACGTACCAAAAATGCAACCTCTCCTCCGCACTCATACAAGCTTTGACTGACTGCATGGTGTTCCTCTCTCACAGAGGGCCCTGCATTTACAATTTGACAGTCCCTAGCCTTCAAAACCTGCCTCTTCCCCAAATGTAAGTGAAACACAGCACCTGGTGAGGTGAGGACCGGCTTCATTCTGTCTCCTGCTACATGAAGGCCATTTGTAGTCTCCTTGCTATCACATACTCAGGATGCTAGCCATCTGGCCCACCTGTACTGTCAGTGCTACCAGATACTCAGGATGCTAGCCACCTGGCCCACCTGTACTGTCAGTGCTAATGGACACTCAGGATGCTAGCCATCTAGCCCATTTGTACTCTCAGTGCTAACGGACACTCAGGATGCTAGCCACCTGATCCGTTTGTAGTCGCAGTGCTACCAGACACTCAGGATGCTAGCCACCTGATCCATTTGTAGTCTCAGCGCTACCAGACACTCAGGATGCTAGCAACCTTGTTCAGTTGTAGTCTCAGCAGTGACGGACACTCAGAATGCTAGCCACCTGGCCCACCTGTGCTCTCAGTGCTACCAGATACTCAAAACATTAGCCATCTGGCCCATTTGTACTCTCACCACTAATGGAAAGTCAGGATGCTAGCCATCTGGTCCATCTGTAGTCAGCACTAACGGACACTCAGGATGCTTGCCACCTGGCTTATTTGTAGTCTCAGGACTAATGGACACTTAGGATGCTAGCCACCTAGCCTGTTTTTTGTCTCAGGGCTAAAAGACACTCAGATGCTAGCCACCTATTTAATTTGCAGCCTCAGGGCTAATGAACATTCAAGCTGCTAGCCACCTAGCTCATTTGTAGTCTCAGGGCTAACAGACACTCAGGATGCAAGCCACCTGGCATATTTCTAGCCTCAGTGCTAACAGACACTTACTCCAACTATTACAGAGATCCTCCCAACCCTGAAACAAAGTTTTGATTTTCAGAGAGGTCCTGAGACAAAGCAGCTTACAATTTTGTTACAATATTGGAATTTTAAGTAAAGCAAGATAATAAAATAATAAAACAATTAATATACACTGTACAGTTTACATAAAAAAAAAAAAATCAATGGATGCCTTGAATGTGAGATTTTATAAACATACAATTCAAGTCCTGTGTTAACCGCAAATAGATCCAGCAAAGATTCTAACAGGGACAGAGGCACACACTGTCATTTCTATGTCATGTACTTCCTACATGCACCTGCAGAATGTGCTACCTCAGTCCGCTCCCTCTGGTCCTCGAGGGGCTGCCTCGTGATTCCCAGGACAAGGCTAAAAACTGCCGGCAACAGAGCCTTTAGTGCCGCCAGCCCCGTCCTGTGGAATCTGCCCTCCATCAGTAAGGGATGTCCCTTCGGTGGAGGTATTTAAGGTACGCCTCAAGGCCTTACTGTTTACGCAGGCATTTCCTGATCCTGTTTTGTAAATATCGCCCTGTTCTGACTTGTTACATTGCCTGTCTCTGACTTTTTCATCTTTTTTTATTTATTTACTGAATTCTTATTACTGTAGTTCTTATAATTACTGCCATTTATGGATGTGTTTCTTTGTTGGTTTTTATGTATGGCGCCCAGAGCATCTGGGGCTGGGAATCTTTTCAATAAAATTTGCCTTGCCTACGAGGCTATCATTCTTAAATAAACTGTAGACAGGAGTGTATTGGCACACACTATTCTGTAATAACAGCTTAATCTGGTTCAAGGTCAGTTGGCATTCATCTGTAACCCCCCCTCCCCGGGTCGTGCCTGAAAATAGGCAGGATTTGTCTAGTGCACTTACCCGGTTACCAAAAACTAAATAAATAAATAACTGGGGAGAGCTTTCTCCCTATAGGAAAACCTGGTTACAATTTGCCGCTATAAGCAGCTAGTTACAACGGCAAACACGGGCTGGGTTTCCCTCATTCCACTCACAAGCACCCTGTCTCCCCGCTTCAGCCCAACTGCAACTACCAGCATGGAGATGGATTTCTACTCAGAAAGATGCTGTGGTGAGAAAAAATGTTCCACAGTAATAATTACATAAAGCAGAACATGGGGTAGTGTGCAGAACTCAAACTTTACACACACCAGCAGTTATGGATGGCTGTATAAACCCCGCAAGCTTCGCATCCAACACCTTGGGTGTGTGTAAAATTCTTATAATAACTGGCCAGCAATTTTTTCCATAGGCTGAGCCAGTTAAAATTTGCCGTTATAACCCGGGGGTTATAACGGCAAACATGCGCCACATCAATCGAGAACAGCCACTCCCTGATTGGCTGTTAATGTCCTACTGGGTGGGCTTCTACTCGTGAACAAACATGGCGGCTCCTTATCCGCATAGCGAGGAGCCGCCAGACTGAAAGTCCTCATCGTGTTTTTTTAAAATTAAAATAAAACAGTCTATCTGGTTGATCGCGCCATTCGAAAGCCGTAGAGGACAACTGCCAGGAACAATGTCTCAGACCTCATGGAGGTAAGACGATTGCGATTGCAACACAGAACTTTGGTCAATGTAAAAAAAAAAAAAACCCTGCAACGGTTAAAAAGGAAAGTGGAAGAAAAAATAAGATGAATGTGAAGACAGACAGGGTGTGTGTGAGACAGAGAGTGTGTGTGTGTGTGTGAGAGAGAGAGAGACTCAGACACAGGGCTGGAAAAAATTGCTGTCCAGCAATTATAAATAATAAACTATGGGAAAGTGTGCTTAAATTAGAAATTAATGGTTGCCCTTGGTGTGGGATGCTTTAATAAACCCCTCGGGTTTATGTAGCATCCCACACCTCCGGCAACCATTAATTTCTCATTAAGCACACTTTCCCGTACATTATTGTATATATTATACACACTAGCCCATGTATTATTCTGTATATAATAAAGCAGGCTATAACAATTCCAACAGAAATGCTGGATGATTGGGTTCGCATGGAAAACCTTGTCATTAAAATACCACCAAAAGCTTAACTTGGTTCAGTTTCAGTTGGCCTGCATCTCAGTCCTCCCCATTTTTGTTAAGCAACGTCCTCGCAACCCGTAATGATCATAATTTGTTTTGTCTGTCTCTTTTCATTTACAAATCCTTTTCTCCCCTTGACAACAGCCTTGCTATGAGACAAACTTGCTTCCAGCCTTCAACTATCTGTATATGCAGCCTCAAAATCACAAAAGCAGTGCGGTCATCCGTTCTGTGCTGCACTTGATGCCACCCCCACCCCTCCCCCCAACACACACACACACACACACACACACACACAACATTGAAACAGCTGCATGTGAAGGACAGTGCACTAACCATGATGGACTCAAATTAAGAAACAAAGCCTACACACAAGTGCTCCTTGCCGCAGAGTCAATTATTTTCACTTCTTTATTTAACCCTTTGGATTCTGTCGGTGACAAAACGGGAGCCCCAGCTTTTCAAATCTCAAGCACTTAACATTTTCTTAATTCAACATCTGAACACTATACACACAGAAAATGATTTCTGTTTTATGTTTTATATGTATTAAATGACATCTACTGGGTTTTATATGTATTAAAGGACTTCTACTGGGTAAAGGAATACAGCCATCGCTGCACAGATCGGGGTTCTAGTACCCCAATTGTCCCTGCAACTGTAGTATACAAGTTAGCTTTTTCATACCTTAACACTCATAAATTTACAGAATCCACGAGCTGCAGCTGTCATATTCTAAGGGAGGGCACCGACCACCACAGATCGTGCTGGAAACCATGTGATATGCTGACGCAACGTTGCCCCTTCCTGTACTGTGCCCATATGTATGAAATGTAACAATTTCCGTAATTCCATGTGCAGCGTTATTTTTACAGAATGTGCCTAAATGCCATACGTGTACGCCTGGCACACACATGGCATTTAGCGCGCTTTAGCAAAAATAGCGCTTCTATGATCGAAAAATATGGAGATATTGCATTTCCATACATATGGAACAATAAGAGGAAGGCAAAGCCGCATCAACACATCACGCGGTTTCCGGGCGTGATCTGTGGCGGTCGGTGCCTCCGCAGAAAATGCGCGGGCCAGTTCGAGAATTCTGTAAATTTATGAGTGTTAAGGTATGAAAAAGCTAACTTGTTTACTACAGTTGCAGGGACAATTGGGGTACTAGAGCCCCGATCTATGCAGCGATGGCTGCATTCCTTTACCCAGTAGATGTACTTTGAAAATATAGCATTTCTAGCATTATTAGTGAGGGATGCTGTCATTCTCCACTCCAAGCTGAGTTATTCTGACACAGGAAGGAACAGAAACCCCTTTTAATACAGAGAAATGAAAATTACGTACGTACCATAATTCTTGATCTTCCTGTATATCTTCACCATTCAGCACTGGTGGGTCTGGCCAGAGGCGCTAGGACCCTGTGGGAAGCTTACAGTGTTAAACTTTTTTAGCTTCCTAAGAAGGAGGAGCCAATGTCAGGGACGGCACCACCCTCGAGACCAACATATTACGTGGCACTCACGGGTTGGCTAGTGATCGATGTCTGCCCCTCCACCACCTCAGTTCTGCTCACCGGAGAGGGAAACTAGAGACCGAGGAAAAACAGAGGAGGGTGGGGTAAGGGAGCCCAAGGAATAGTAAAAGTAAAGTATATAACCTAAAAATACAGGTTACTCACCTGTAACAGGAGTTCTAGGAGTGGTATATGTTGCTCATCCTCATTTATTGGCAGGTTCCTTGCCGCTTTAAATCTTGCCAGAAGGTCTTCAAGCTGGCTCCTCCCACCTACCCGGGTGGTAAAACTCTCGGCTCCGTCCCATGACGCCAGGTCTAGCCCGCTGGAAGCCAGGTTGTGCGTCAAAGGCGGGGAGATCGGGTGGGTTGTGTGGATGAACAACATATACCACTCCTAGAACTCCTGTTACAGGTGAGTAACCTGTATTTCTAGGGACAGGCAAGTCGCACACGCCCTACTTAGGGAATAGGGACTGGAGAACCGAGGTCCCAAAACCAGCATCCCAGCGTGACTCTAGGTCGATGTGGTAATGGGTAATGAAAGTGTATGCTGACTTCCAGGTAGCAACCCTGCAGATTTACTGGATAGGGACGTCCCTGGAAGCAGCCACCGAAGCAGTGGTATGGCGGGTAGAATGAGCTCTTATCCCTGTGGGAGGCTCCATGCCCGCCAACCTATAGCAGAGATCTATGCAGGAGGTGACCCACCTGCCTATCATCCACTTTGCTGCAGGTCTGCCAGGTGTGGCTTCAGCGTAGGTGACAAACAACTGGCGAACCTCTCCCCGAACTTCAGCCGTCCGCTCCTTATAATAAGAGAGCGCTCTTCTAGGGTCCAGAGTATGGAACCTATATTTCGGCCTCCGAGGTGTGACTGGGGTAGAACCGGCAGAGTCTACACCTGGTTAAGGTGAAACTCCGACACCACCTTCGGGTAGGAATTTCGGGTGGGGCGCAGGACAACATTGTCCCTGTGGAAGACCAGATAAGGAGACTCGATGGAAAGCACCTGGAGCTCTCCCATCCTTCTGGCTGACGTAATAGCCACCAAGAAGGCGGTCTTCCACGCGAGGTGGAAGATATAACACCTGTGCATCGGTTCGAATGGCTTGCCCTTGAGCTTAGCCAATACCAGCAGTAGATCCCATGGAGGTGGAAGTTCTCACATCGGAGGGGATATGTGATCAAGGCCTTTGAAAAAGCGCCCAACCACCTTCTCCTGTGTCACCGACTGCTTGCCGACCCGTGCCCGGTAAGCAGAGATGGCTGCCAGGTGCACCTTGAGGGTCGTCGACCGAAGCCCTAGCTGAGAAAGGGACCACAGGTAGTCCAGAATGCTAGCCAAGGAACAGGAGAAAGGGTCTAGGCCCTTGCCCTGACACCAAATGGAGAATCTCTTCCATTTGAAGGCATAGCATTTTCTGGTCGACTCCTTACGGGATGCCTCAATGACGTTGAGGACCTCATCAGAAAGACCCAAGGCCTGGAACTCTAGCCGCTCAGGAACCAGGCCACCAGGTGCAGGAATTGAAGGTCCGGATGGAGTACCTTCCCCTTGTTGACTGAGATCAGGTCCGGGTGGGCTGGAAGCCGCCTCAGGAGCCTGGAGCTGAGGAGCTCTGGATACCAGAACTGGTGGGGCCAGTCTGGGGCTACTAGAATCACCTGCGCCTGGTCCCTCTTCACCTTGAGAAGCACCTTGTGGATCAAGGGGAATGGAGGGAAGGCATAGAAGAGGCCCGGGGTCCACAGCCTTGAGAAGGAATTCCCCTGCAGAGATCCCTGCTGAAGGGGCCGGGCGTGAAACAGCCTCAGCTTCGCATTCTCCCTGGAGGAGAACAGGTCCACCTGAGAGGTGCCCCAGTGGGAGAACAGATCTTGTACTACCTCCGGCAGGAGAGACCACTCGTGAGATGCAGCGCCTATCCTGCTGAGGGCATCGGCCAGACTGTTGGAGGCTCCTGCCACATGGATGGCTAGGAGATCCGCCTCCATGCTGATCACGAGAGACCAAGTGCGGAGAGCCTCCTTGCACGGGGCAAGGAGTGCGTCCCACCCTGTCGGTTGAGGTAGTACATGGTCGTGGTGTTGTCCATCTGGACCTGGACCACTTGACCCCGTACAAACGGAGCGAAGGCAGTGACGGCTAGTCAGACTGCTCGAAGCTCCAGCAGGTTGATGTGGCATCGAGACTCCTGAGAGGACCAGAGGCCCAGGGCTCTGAGCTCCCTGGAGGCCGTTCCACATCTCCTGGGTCACTGTCACTGACTGGTCCAGAGGACCGGAGTGCTGTGACCATTGGCAGGCCAGCCCCCCCCATTGCAGGGGACGCATATGCCAGCAGGCCCAAAGGACCACACTGGTGCAAGCCGCCATGAGGCCCAGAAGGTGCAGGAAGTCCTGGGCAGGGCGCAGTTGCCCAACCAGAAATGACTGGGCAAAGGAGGAAAGGACCTCAGCCCTGTCCGCTGGGAGCCGTGCTCTGGCTCGAAGAGAGTCGAGCTGTGCCCCGATGAACTGAATCACCTGCGATGGCACGAGTTTTGACTTGGCCTCGTTGATCAGGAGGCCAATCTGAGAGCAGACCTGGAGGGCCAGATCTCTGGACCACTCCACCTCCAACCTGGAGGGGGCTGCAATCAGCCAGTCATCCAGGTAAGGGTACACCCAGACCCCTCGGCGCCGCAGAAATGCTGTCACCACTGCCAAGCATTTGAAGACCATGGAAGCTGGAGAGAGGCCGAAGGGCATGGCCCGGAACTCGTAAAGGGATCCCTCTGCTCTGAAGCGGAGGAATTGCTGGTGAGACGGACAGATTGGGATGTGAAAGAATGCATCCTGAAGGTCCAGAGAACAGAACCACATGCCTCATTCCAAGGATGGAATGATCTGAGCCAGAGTGACCATCCTGAAGGTGCGAGACCTTAAGAACTTGTTCAGGTCATGTAGGTCAAGAATGGGGCGCCAGCCCCCCCCCATCCGTTTTGAGACCAGGAAGTACCTGGACACAAACCCTGGGTCTGGAGGGGGTCCGCCACCTCCCTGATCACCTCCTTCTGGAGGAGCAAGGCAATGTCGGCTGGACGAGCCGACAGAGAGGCTGCAGAACCCGTAGCCTCCCGTGGGGTGACGGCTCGATAGGAGGGGAACTGCTCGAATTCCAGAGGCAGACCCCCGTCTACCACTTCCAACACCCAGCGGTCCGTGGTGATAGCGGACCAGGTGGAAAGGAAGTGGCGGAGCCGTTCCCCCACAGGGGGAACCCGGGCAGGAGTGACGAGGTTGGGGGCGACACCCCTCAACCCATCACTGGGCAGGCTTGGAGGAAGGACCGGCTAAGGAGCCGCCTGGGCCTTTTCCTCCAGGCTTCCTGCTGGAGGAAGCAGCAGGCTTGGCTTTGAGGTGCCAAGCATGAGCCTGCTGGCCCTGATGCTGGTGTTGCTGGGCCGGACGTGCCGTAGGGGCTGAAGGACGAAGGGCTTACGCTGCTGCTGGCGGCCTTTGTCCTTCTCGATCCATTGGAGATGACCCACCACCCCGGGCCCAAACAAGTCGGTACCCAGGAAGGGGACGTCTGCCAGCTTGTGCTGGGTATCATCTGTAAAGGTGGAGATCTGCAGCCAAGCTCTGTGGCGCATGGCCACTGTGGCTGCTACTGACCAGGCACACGAATCAGCAATGTCCAACGAAGTTTGGAGCTGCTGTTTAGCTACTGCTCTTCCCTGATCCCACACCTGCTTGACCGTCGTCTGAAGGTCAGCCGGGAGATGAGGAATCACCTCATCCAGGGAGCCCAAAAGGGCGTGTGAAAAGTGTGCCATCAGAACGGCCAAGCTAGCCTGATGAAGGCCTAGGGAGGAAGCAGCGTATACTTTCCGCCCTGAGTAGTCCAATTTCTTGGACTCCTTATCGGGCAGTTTGTCCACATCCCAAGCATTCCCAGAACGCCGGAAAATGCTATCGGTCACTAACCCCTCCACAGAGGGGTGCTCTGAGAAACTGGAGAGTGAACCGGTAGGGAACGCATACTTTCGAACCATCCTGGCCGAAGGTGCGGGACAAGATGCTGGCCGCTGCCACAGCTCCAGGGCTGGGCCAACAATGGCTTCAGCCACTGGAAAGGCCTCCGTAGGGGAATCCCCTCGGTCCAGTATCTCTGTGAGGATACTTGGCCCGTATTGAAGCAGGTTTGAGCTTCATCCCAGTGGACTCAGAGATGAGTCGAAGCATTCCCAAAAACGAGGATGGGCTCTCGTCCACCGACTGACCCCCTGCAGACTCCAGGTCAAGCGGCCTGGAGAACAAGGAGTCATCGTCGTCAGACTCCGAGGAGTCTGCAAACAGCTGCCGAGCGCCTGAGCCACCCTCCACGCGCCAAGGTCAATCGGGAGTGAGGGTGACCGACAACCTATGGGGCAAGCCCTGACCCGACCGAGAATCCTTGGTCGGGGCCCCAGTCTTCGGTTGTGGAGGCGGAGGTTCCACCACAATGGGTGGAGCAGCCGGTTTTGGCCGAACAACCGGTGCCAGTTTCGGCTCCTCGACTATGAGGGGTTGTTTCGGCCGCTCAGGTGACAGCCACTTAATGGCCGGAGAAGGCGGCCAGGTCTGTATTCCCGGACAATAAGAGCTGCTGCCACATTAAATCCTCGTAGCGCCGGAGCCTATCCCCCGACGAGGATGAGCGGCGACGCCGCTTTCCATGGTGCTGAGACCGAGACTGCCGATGTTGGCAGGACCGGCTGGACCTGGAAGAGGTCCGAGACCGAGACCTTCGGGGATTCCGAGGGTGGGTCACAGAGGGGACGGGGGAAACCCGCTCCGCCCTCGGTTCAGGGACCTTTACTGGGGACTCCGGCACAGGCAAGTTCTCGGTTTCCACCAGGGGAATCGGTGAAGTAGGGTTGTCAGCATCACCAGTCGACAAACCGTCCGATGGGTCGAGAAAAATCTTGGCTGCGTCGACGGGTGTCTCGGCCGGCTGACCTGATGGGGACACCGTTAAGCCAGCGGCCTTAGCCGCAACCTCGACCGAAGTCGAAAGTAGACCAACCGGTGAAGGGGATCTCTCCTGCTCCCACAAACGTTGACAGTGGGACTTACCATTTGAGTCCTTCTTCTTGGACCGACTGGAATGTCCAGATGGTCCTTCTCCCTTGGTGGAGAGGGATTGGAAAAGCTCTTTAAAAGAAGCTGTATATGAAGAGCCCAATGCCGCGACCGAGGAGAAAGAAGACGCAGCCTGGGCCACCTCCTCCTCGAGGGCGATCATCTGCTCCAACTGTTCCTCGGAGCCCGCCGCCGCAGACACCGCCCAACGGGCCTCCTTCGACGTGACCGGCGGATACAGTTTTCAGGGCGCCCCAGAAGAAGTCGGAGCAGCCAGTCCCTCCAAGACCGAAACCAAAAGGATTTGCACAAATCACAAGCCTGAGAATCATTGGCCAAGCCCTAGGGCAGTAGACGCACGTGGAGTGCGGGGCGGTCCGGGACATCTTCTGTCCACAGGGACACCGACGAAAGCCGGGAGTTGATTTGTCCATCGCAGCCAAGAGGGAAAAAGAAGACCGAAATCTTGTTAATTTGAGAATAGTTTCGGGTTAACCAAAGACTGTGGATCCAGGCCTAAAATGCAGAGTGCTAAGGAGGGAACCTGAGCTTCCAAGCGGGTAAGGAAGATCTGGCATCATGGGGCGGAGCAGAGAGTTTTACCACCCGGGTGGGTGGGAGGAGCCAGCTTGAAGACCTTCCGGCAAGATTTAAAGCATCAAGGAACCTGCCAATAAGTGTGGACTGAACAACATATCCACGTCCCTAGAAAAGGAATAATCTGGTGACAAGAGGAGGGGTAGGACTCTAGGAGGTCTGGGAGAGGGGACCCCAAACCCCGGGCAGACCAATTGGGGTTAAGAACATGGGAGGGGGAAAGAGCAAAGAAAGTATGGAGAAAAGGGGGGAAGAAATTGAGTGAGAGAGAATTTGCACCCCAAAAATGGAGGGCTCGAAGGAGGTCTCCTGGTGGACCAAAAGGGGACCCATCTGATCTCTATTTTTTTTGGAGGGGGGCCCCAAGGCAAGAGAGAAAAAGACTGTAGGACAAGCCACCCAGACCCCAGAGGGCTCAAGGCTACAAGAAACCTCAGGATGCTGAGGCATAGCTGGTTACTGAACCTTACAAGCATGAGAAGCATCACAGGATGCCAGTGTCAAGCCACACAAGAGAATCACCCTCCTGGTCCACCAGAGAAAAGAAAAGGGGCCACTGGATCTCTCCCTCCCTCCCCCCATTGCAAAAAGAAGTGCGGACAGGACTCATCCGGGGCAAGATCCCCTCAAAAGGAGCCCCCCTAATTAGGAAGGTCCCGGAACCTGAGAAGGATGTTGATTCTCCTGTGCCCAGAACAACCAAGAGTGGTGATGGGTGAAGGACTTTATTTAAATTTTGATGACCGGGTTGGCCCTCTGAGACGGTCAAGTCCCTTTTTCAGGGGCGACCCAAGGAACCAATGTTCCAAGCATAAGAAAACAGTACAGATACAGAAGATACTGGACAGTTACATACATTCATGGACTAGACTAGCCATCCCATTCATTGGGAGACAGTACAAATTACAGATGTCAATTGCCACAATAGGTGAACAAACAGTAAGGTTGATACGAGCATACAGTATAATCGCAGTAGAGTCAATTAGTACATAAGTGCAGAGTACAGACAATTGGCTGTGTACAGACTCATAGACACTGATTATACACACCAGAGGGGTATAGGCAAGTAGGTAGAGAAGTTTAGAGAAACATAGAAGTTGACGGCAGAAGGAGACTGCTAGGTCCATCTAATTTGCCCATTTGGTTTAGACCCATTTTGACACTCTAGTTGGCCTTTGTAGTCAGGACTCCGTTATGTCTATCCCGTGCATTCTTGAATCCCCCCACAGTGCTGACCCCCCCCCCCCAACCTCTTGGGGCAGGCTGTTCCAAGCATCCGCCACCATACCTCTCAACCTCTTGCCTCATTAATCAGGGACAAGGCTTAAAAAAATCAGGGACAAAGACCCCAAATCAGGGACACATCTTAAAAGCTGGTACTATTCACTCAGAAAGCCGATACAATAAAGCTGTTTGTGTTAAGATGCATTTTCTGAAGAAGAACAAGTCTGTAACTTCAATCTTTGACATTATTTTGTGATTTTAATCCAAACTGTTCTGTCACAAAAACACAAATGTTACGAGGGACAGAGGAAAATTTTGAGGCAAAATCAGGGACATCCCTGAAAATCAGAGACAGTTGAGAGGTATATCCACCACTCTTTCTGTGAAGAAAAACTTCCTGCTGTTGGTAGAGAACCTCCCTCCTTGCAGCCTGAGGTCATGTCTCCTAGTCCTGGAGCTCTTCTTAAAGTGAAAAAGTTCCTGTGCCTGCACCTTGTTAATGCCTTTTATGTACTTAAATGTTTCAATCATGTCCCCCCTCTCTCTCTCCTCTGCTCCAGGGAGTACATATTCAGTTCCCTAAGTCTTTCCTTGTAAGACATGTACTGCAGACCATGAACCATTTTTGTCGCTTTTCTCTGTACTGTTTCCACCCGGTCAATGTCCTTCCTGAGGTGAGGCCTCCAGAATTGCACTCTGTATTCCAGGTGAGGCCTGACCAGTGATCCATACCGTGGTAGTACCACCTCTCGCTTCCTGCTCGTGATTCCCCTCCCAATGCAGCCCAGCATACTGTTGGCCTTCATTGTTGCCTTCTCACATTGCTTACTAACCTTCAAGTCATCTGAGATTATGATTCTCAGATCTTGTTCCTGGTTTGAGGCTGTCAGTCTTTCGCCTCCTAGGTAATACTCCTTTCTTGGATTTTTCTTTCCTCCTTGTACTTTTTGGCATTAAATCTGAGCTGCTACACTCCAGACCATTCTTCTAGTTTCTTGAGGTCAGCTTCCAGAAGATTAGGTACAGTTCCCATTACAGACAGGAGGCTTGTAAAATATTTCCCTATATTGTTTTTTGAAGAGAGTAATGGTCTTGCATGAGAGCAGTGAGTGTGGGAGGTCATTCCACTTTTATGGTGCTGCGAAGGAGAAAGATCTTCTTCCAATAGCTAGGCAAGTCTTGGGCAGACTCAGCATCGGGAGGTGTGAGGACCCGAGTGTTCGTGGGAAGGGTTTCAGGGTTAGTAGGTTAGATATACTCAGAGGAGGTGGGAGGTGTATTAGTTTTAAGGTGGCACAATATACTGGGAGGTTAAGTCTGGCCATGAAAGACTGCCAATCCAAATTGTTCAGCACGTCACAGTGATGGGCGTGAGCTGGGGCCTTAAAAGCAAATCGGGCAATTCTGTGATAGGCCATTCTGAGTTTGTTCAGGAGTGTAGTCTTAGAGGAGTGGATTATAGAGGCACCGTAGAAGAGGCCTGGGAGATAGGTGGCAGAAGCAATAGTGCTTCTTGCACTACTTGAGAGGTAGGAAGCAGTGCGATACAGAAGGCCTAGTTTCTTATTAGTAGCCTTAGTGACACAGGTTATGTGCTCATCGAAGGATAGATGTTTGTCAAGTACTACACCCAGGTATTTAAAGGAGGCAACATTTTCAAGTTGAATGTTAGTGGATATTTTGATAACAGGGGCTGTGAGGTTCGTCAAAGCAGGTATGGTGGAACAACATGGATTTAGTCTTTTTGTGTTCAGAACTAGTGTTATTTTAAACCATGCTTCTAGAATCTGAAAGTGATTTCTTAGGTCAGAGTCAATACTTGAGATGTCACCGGAGGATCTATATAAGATGGCATCATCCACGTATAGCTGAACCGATGCCCCTCCACAATTCAGAGGAAGGTCATTAATGAATATTGAGAATAGGAGAGGCCCTAGGATTGATCCCTGGGGAACCCCATCGTTAGACGCCTTCCTTCTCCCAGGCAGTGGGAGTTTCAGCCTTGCCCTGACCACGCAATACCTGTGCTGACACTCCCTCGGGGCAGAGGGACTCTGCCTCTAGTAGTGGCCAGGGATCTTAAAAGGCCCAAGGGGACCCTGCCCCATAGGAACCCAGAAGTGAGTTACTCGAGGAGAAGAAACATGGAGCAAGCTAAGGCTCGAAGAAGTAGATAGAAGGTCCCCGGAGTCCCAGCGATGAAGATGGGGACCCAAGAATGAGGGCATGCTTGAACCTTCTGCCTAGGAAGAAGAGCCATAGAGTCTGAAAAAATTGAGGCACCCCTGGCTAGTACACCCTCTACAGAGAGTCCCCATCAATGCCATGAGGGGCCCCGAGGAGCCCCTAGTACAAAGAGGGCATGAGCCCCTGCTTGCCCTCTTCCCAGAGGTGGCTCTCTAGTGCTTCAGGTGAAGTGTCAGGAAACCTGGAGGTGCCAGCGGGATTACACCAGCAACTGGCCTCGGGGAGAAGACAAGC
Source organism: Neoceratodus forsteri (assembly GCA_016271365.2). NCBI lineage: Eukaryota > Metazoa > Chordata > Ceratodontiformes > Ceratodontidae > Neoceratodus > Neoceratodus forsteri. The sequence goes on from JADMNL010000034.1 coordinate 81,925,484, forward strand.
AGCAAGAAGGCACTGTCCAGGAGGGGATGGTGGGCAAGAAGCAGTGCTGAATGGTGCAGACATACAGGAAGATCAAGAATTATGGTAGGTATGTAATTTTCATATCTCCCTTGCATCAGTCTCCATCATTCATCACTGGTGGGTGAGTACCAAGCATCATAACTGTGGCACTGGCACCTCCCTAAGGGCTGAATCTTCCATCAGCCTCCTGTGGGGGAGAAACACAAAGGGGAAGGGGCCCCTTGGAGGCCTGGCAAGGCCCAAGACTGGTCAGGGCAAGACTGAGACTTCCACTGCCTGGGAGAAGGAAGGGCCCTGACAATTCTCACCTCACCCTACGGGAGGAAAAGTGGGCCCCTTGGAAGGGAGAGGCAATCACCCTATGCTGGGCCAGGGGTGATAACCTGGAAAGGCGAAGCCACGCTGCCCGGCTAATGCAGACTACAGTTCCTTCTGGCCTGGAAGTTACCTCACTGGCATCATAGGATGCCCTTGCCTGGTGTCTCGCTAGCTCCAGACCCTGCACAGAAAAGCAAATGGCTTGCCTGGTCACCTCTGTGTCAGGCAAAGTTGCCAGGGGTTGTCCCAGCACAGTCCACAGATGCCTAGCATAGGTAGCATGGTGTGCCAAGATGCACAAAAGGAGGCGCGTCGCCAAGAAAACTCTTCTACCCCAGCGGACAAACTCAGTTGAGTCAGAGTCTGGGGAGCAATCATGCCTTGGGTGACGATGCCCGGAAGGGGTATCCAGGAGCTCCACTCCCTAAGAGGGGTGGGGCATGGAACCTGGAGACCCCAGGGGTGCGCAATACCTGCGCTGACACAACCTTGGGGCTGGAGAAGAGGCAGAGGGATGCTGCCAAAACCCGATATGACGTCTCCATGAAAGGGACAGGCCACGGACGGACGACAATGTTTTTGGTGCTGAACTCCCCAAGGACAGTATGCATCGCAGGGTCAGGATTGCGGCTTGCAAAGCGGGAGATGTGGAGCTCCCCGAGCATCCCTGACAGGAATCGCTGATAGCCGGTGATGTCAGCGTCTGAGGACAGGGTGGACAAAGGGATCCTCTTCCTTCCGGGTGGAAGCAGCGGAGCCTGGTTCAGAGCCAGGGGCAGTTGGAGGCTCAGGTCTACAAATGACCTCATCCCGGGCTCTGAGGTACTGGGGGAAAGCAGCCACCAATGCCTTGAACTGCTCCCAGGTCATTGGCCCTGAAGGGCTCCAGAGGGCTGGTAGAGAAGGGGGAGAAGGCAGAGGATCAGACAGCGGAAGAGAGGTCTAGCGAGCCAGAGCAGGACCTCTGCTAGGGCTATGAGAATGCGCAGGGGACCTCTCCCGAGGGGAGGCTGTGCAACTCATCCACTGTGGGTTGCCCAACCAGATCGAAGCTGGTCTTTCCCCTGTGGGTGGCCCCTAGCCCCATCTGTTGCAGACCCTACCTGGTCCAGTGAGCGGAGGAGTGAAGGGTCCGCACTGCGGCTCCTCCCAGAGCCACCAGCAGTTCTGGAAGAGTGCCTGCATACCAACCTCAACCTCCTCAGGCCCACTTCCCCAGACAGGGACCTGCGCCTCAGTTGGCCCCAGTACCCAAGACAAGAGGCTCCAAAATAAACCCCGCACCAGAGAAGGTACTAGAACCTATCCCAGAACTCACCCCGGCTCTGGAATCCAAGCCGGCACAAGAGATGGTGCCGCAATCCAGCTCGGCACTGCGTGCGGCACTGAAACTTGACCCAGCACCGGGGTCGGCATCAAACTCCAACACGGCACCGCCCTCGGCGCCAACCCCTTCCCCAGCACTGCAGTCGGCACTGGAAGTGTCCCCAGCACTGCAAGCAGCACCAGAGAACACAGAGGAGCCAGCCCCAAGAGCAGGCCCAGCTAGAGAGGTGACCGATCCTGTTACACTCGAGACTGAATGGCTAGGTGAGGAAGAGCTAAGGTACCTCCTGAGAGTCGCGCAGCCACTCCAGGTTATCACGATCCTCCTCCTCCAAGGAGGAGGAGATCAGGGAGACCGCCAGCGAAGCTACCCCTGAAACCCTCCCTCTCTCGGGCCTACAGTTGGCTCTGGAAAGGTACCTAATACAAACAGCCCTGCGTTAGATTTTGAACTAGGCCCCAAACTGGACATAACTGCTCAGACAAACTAAAAATATAAAGGAAGAACAGACACGGCACCGTAGAAAACAATTAAATAGAAAAAGAAATAAAACAATGGTTTTACCAGTTCCGAAGACTCTATGGCGTCGAGTGGCAGCGGCGGTGGTGGCAGAACCTCAGTAGAATTTTGCTTTCCAATGGCATAAGACAAAATGGCGGCTAAGCTCCCACAGGGTGATTCACCTCAACAGCGGTAAAAGAAGAACTGAGGTGGTGGAGGGGCTGACGCTGGTTACTGGCCAACCTGTGAGTACCACGTAATACGTCGGCATCGAGGGCAGCGCCAACCCCGGCTTCACCTCCTCCTCCTTACGAAGCTAAAAAAGCTTAACTTCCCGCAGGGTCCTAGTGCCTCCAGCTAGACCCACCAGTGATGAATGGTGAAGACTGATACAGGGAAGATCAGTGCCAAACCTGTACATCATTCTGTCCTGACGACAGCGGTTTTTGAACAGTTCCCACTTCGGCTGTTGTTCCATCTTTTCTGGACACTCAGTGGTGGTTTCTGATGTACAGACAGCTGCGATTGTAAGCCCCATTTTAGAACTATAGGACGTAGTTTACACTCCCTTCAGCCAGATTTCTACAGTAAAATATAAATGCGTTGTAACAACCAAGGCTGCATGGATTCCAAGTAACAGAATCAGATTCTGACCCAATTTTTGGAACTGGGTTTTTCAGAACTGCAGTCTGAAAATCCTAATTCTTAAAGATGGAAACATGTTTCTACGTAGGAAATTTTAAGGAAACAGTCATGGACAGTGGCTGATGCAGTCTGAAAGCCCATTCAAACAAGGTATTGGGGCTCAGCTGTAGTTGGAAGCATTCCAGAAATACAGACAACTCGGTCAATTCAACAGTAATAATACAATGCAGCCATCTGACGAACACTGTGATGTCATCGAGGAGCAAGATGTGCTCGACTCAGTGTAGTTAGGCACAACTTGTTCCTTGATGACATCACAATGTTCTAAAAAGGGCTGCAATGTAGTATGAATACTGAACAGACTCAATCATCTATACCTCTGGACTGCTTCCGGGAACACAGGAGACCAATACCTCACCTGAGAGAACTTTTTATGGGCTTTTAAGCTATGATGGCTATTGGGAATTAATAGGCCACTATAAGACTAAGGAATTAGGATTCAAAATCCGAGTCTTAGGTCCTATTCGCAATCGGAATAGTATTGGATCAGAATCGTCCAGTTCCGAGCATCCCTAGTAACAACAGTGTAAAAGCTTCAAGGTGACTGACAAAGGTTCGTTATGGCTGGCTGCCATTGTAACATTCCTTACTTTTGTGGTACCAGGCTCCAACAAGGCACTATGCAGCATTTTCCGAGTTCTGCTTCATTTTATATTTAATTCTGAGTAAAACAACCGAACCCGGAAGATGGGAGGGTTCAGTGCAGGTCCCGATAAAAGTGAACACAAAGCTTCAGGGAGTAAAACAGTGATGTAGATTCCACCGCTGCTGTAACTAAAAACAGCAGTGGCCGTGTTTCAATATACTTATTTTAATGCTTCCATTGAGGATTTTAGGTTTAAAATAATACCGCAACATTTAGAGCTAACGTTGCTATATTATTTTAAACCTAGAAGAAGAGCAAATGAATATACACCAGAGGGGGGGCCAGGTATGATTAAACCTGAGTATGTTTTCCAGTCCATACTCACTACATAGCACATGCAGTAACTAAGTTATAATTTCAGAATATCCTTCAAGCTCTACTGCTACCCCCCCAACCACCAGCGATACACAAGTTACGTACTTACCATAACAGTAGATCTTCAAGAGAAATCTCTTTCATCAGGCCCCACCTATGGGTCTATAAGCTGCCAGATGCTAGCACAACATGGAAACCTTTACAAGCAGTCCACCAGGGGCTGCCCACGACATCAGATGTCGGCTACTACATAAACGTGAGCGGCCCCTCCTCTGCTTAGTTCCCCGCCAGAGATCAGGCTCAGAGGACCTCTCTGAAGGGAACCAGGAGAGAAGCTAGTACTCTGTGAATCCAGGCAAGGCAGAGAGCTGTATGTAGACCATGATGGAGATGAGGGCAGCACAAGTTGTAGTCTCAGTCCCTTCAGGGGAAGGAAGGTGGGATGACATGGCCTAATGAAACAGATTCTCTTGAGGACTATGGAACGATTCCCAAGCAGTAGTGACCGTAAACAGCCTGGTGTCTATGAACATATGAACATATGAAATTTGCCAGCAGATAAAGGCCTAGAGGTCTATCAAGTCTGCTCGAATGTGCAGCTAGCACCCCTTATTCTGCAGCTGCCCCTCCCTTCCCCCCTTCCCCTTCATTAACCCTCCCCCTTGTCCTGTCCCATCCTCGTTTGAAGCAGTCCACTGTTCTACTGCATACCACTTCTGCAGGTAACGCATTCCACCCAGCCACCACCCTCTCTGTAAAAAAGTGTCTCCTCATCTCCTCCTGAACCTTCCTCGCTCCAGTCTCATCATGGCCCTGGTGGCCCTCCCCTCCCTTACTTTGAACAGCCCCTCTGTACCCGTCTTGTTTATTCCTTTCATGTATTTAAAGGTTTCAATCATGTCCCCTGTCTCTCCTCTCCTCCAGTGAGTACATGTTCAACTCCTTCAACCTCCTCTCATATGATAAGTCCCCCAGACCCTTGATCATCTTTGTCGCCCTGCGCTGCACTCCCTCCAGTAACTTAATGTCCCTTTTCAGATACGGACGCAGAACTGCACGCAGTACTCCAGGTGTGGTCTAATCTAATGACCTATACAGTGGCAGAATCACCTCCTCCCTCCTTGAGGATATACCCTTGCAATACAACCCAGCATTTTGTTGGCCTTTGCAGCTGCCTTCCTACACTGTGCCGAGTTGTTCATTGACCCTGTGATGAGCACACCCAGATCCTTCTCTCCTCTGTCTGGGCTAGCTGCACTCCCCCTAGCTGGTAAGTCCTCCTTGGGTTCTTCATCCCAAAATGCATCACCTTGCACTTTTGGCATTAAAGCCCAGTTGCCAGGTGTCTGACCAGGTTTCAAGCTTTGCCAGATCATCCTGCAACCCCTGCCATCCCCTAGGTCATCCACCACCGCGCCAACCTTGGTATCATCAGCAAACAGACTGATCTTGCTCTTGATGTCCCATTATATGTCTGCAATGGAATATCCCAAACAACACTGGTCCCAACACACGAGCCCTGTGGGACACCGCTCGTCACTGCCCCTGGGTGTGAGAGCTCCCACCCACCACCACCCTCTGTTGCCTTCCCTGCAGCCAGTTTCTACCCATCTCACCAGCATTGCACCTGCCCTGTGCCTACTAACTTCCTTCCCAGCCTTCCATGTGGCACTGAGTCGAATGCCTTACTGAAGTCCAGATACAGGACATCCACTGCATGTCCCTGTCCAGTTGCCTAGTTACAGTCATAGAACCCGACCAGGTTGGTTTGGCAGGATCGGCCACGTATGAAGCCATGCTGTCTGCTGTCCTGTAGTCCTTGGCCTCTAAGAGGGCCACCAGCCTCTCCTTCAGGATAGTCTCCATTAGCTTACACCCACGATGGATGAGGCTCACTGGTCTGTAGTTTCCCGGTTCATCCTTGGGGCCACTCTTGTGGAGGGGCACCACATGAGCCATCCTCCAGTCCTGAGGTACACACCCCGAATGTAGTGAGGCATTAAATAGGTCTGCCAAAGGTCCTGCAAGGACCTCTGCCAGCTCCTTCAGTACCCTGGGGTGGATGCCATCTGGGCCTGGTGCCTTGTCCACCCTCAGTGCCTTCAAACCCTCTCGAACTCTGCCCTCCATGATTTCCCCATCTGTCACCACTTCCCCCCTCGTCTGCCATTTCACCCATCTTGGGTGTCACCCCCCTCTTCTCTTTAGTAAATACTGAGCAGAAGTACTCATTTAGTGCTTCCGCCTTATCATACCCTGCTTCCACCCAACCCCCCTCCTTCCTAATCCTTACTATGTGGTCCTTACAGCTCCTTTTCTCCCTGATGTACTTAAAGAAGTCCTTCTCCCCCTTCTTAATGCCTTGTGCCAGCCTGAGTTCCGTAGATGCTTTGGCTCCCCTTACTGCCCTTGTCACCTCCTTCGATTCTGTCAAGTACTCCTCTCTGTCCTCCCCCCTCCCTGTTTTCTTGTATTTCCTAAAGGCAGTTCTTTTCCTCCTTACCTTTTCCATGACCTCCTTGCTCAACCAGCTCTGTTTCTTAGCCTAGCCTTCTTGCTCTGGGCTTTGCAGCAGGTTTTGGTTGCCTCCACTATCCCCAACTTTATGAGCTCCCATCTCTGGTTAGTATCCATACTAGATTGAATTCTGGCCAGGTACCCTTTTACCACTTCCCCCATCCTCCCAAAGTCAGCCCTCCCGAAGTCCAGCACTCTTGTGCCAGATTCCACTCCTTCCTTGCCCATATCCAATGTGAGCCATACTGAGTGGTGGTCACTCCCTGACCACAAGCCTAAGAAAGTAGGCCTTGAAACACAGCTAGGCCAAAACGAGTCCTTTTTCGAGAGGCAATGTCCAGACTGTAGCGTTTAGTGAAAGTGTGGACGGTATTCCAGGTGGCAGCTGTACAGATGTCTGCAGCAGGCACATTTCTGAAGCAAGCAACAGAGGTGGCCATGCCTCTTGTGGAATGACCATAAACCACACCAGGAAGTTCCTTACTGTACTTCCTGTAACAGAAAGTAATCCAGTCTGCTAAGCATTAGGACAGATACTGTTTAGAAACTGGGGTGCCCTCTTTCCCAGAGGCAAATGAAACAAAAAGCTGCAAGGGTTTCTGCAGTCCTTCATGCAGTATATATAGTACCCAGGTATTCTTCTATGTACATCTAGAGTATGGAGAAATACTTCACCTGGATTGGCATTCTCTGCAAAATAAACTGGCAGGTGGATGGTTTGATTTAAAGTAAACTCAAACACCACCTTAGGTAAAAACTTTGGATTGGTATGCAGAGACACCCTGTCTTTCTGAAAAATCAAATAAGAAGGCTCACACATTAGAGCCTGTAGCTTTGAAATCCTTTGAATGGAAATGACTGCAACTAAAAACACTTTCCAAGAAAGAAAGCGTAAGCCACAAGTTGCGGCTGATTCAAAAGGAGCCAAAACAAGCTTTCCAAAATAAAATCAGGTCCCAGGCCGGGACTGGATTACGAATGGGAGGCTTCAGATGTAGAATGCCTCTCAAGAATGTACTGCCTACCTCCAGTTGAGCTACCGTATGATCTTCCGTGGGAACGTGGAAAGTGGAAATGGCAGGCAAGTACACTTTGATGGAGGAACACTGCAGACCTGCATCCGATAAGGACAGCAGATACTCCAGAACCTGATTAACAGGACAGGTGAATGGAGACAGAAAATGAGAAGTGACCTATAAAGCAAACTTCTTCCACAGAGTAAGTGGACCGGGTGGAAGGCTTTCTGACTGCCACCAAAAACATCGGCCACTTTTTGGGAAACTCCAAACCAGGCAATGGCTATGTTTTCAGGAGCCATGCGTGGAGATGAAGAGATGTAAGGTCTGGATGGACCAGTGTTTCCTGTTCCTCTGACAGTAGACCCTTGCACAGGGGCAGAGGCACTGGTGGTTCCACTGCCAGCTGCTATAGTAGGAGGAACCAGATTTGTCGAGACCCTAGAGCAACGAGTATTAGACCTGCCCCCTCCATCTGGAGCTTGAGAAGCACCCTCTGAATGAGAGAGGAAGGAAGTCATACATGAACCTCCCATTCCAACAGAAGGACAATGCGTCTCCCCAGAAAACTCCAGGCCCTGGAACGAGCAAGCAGAAAAGTGGCAGTTTTGCACTGTGTGGGGGCACAAAAAGGTCCAACTCTAGACAACCTTATCTGTCGAACAGGTTGTCAGTGACAGAGGTCTACAGTTCCCACTCGTGCATCTTGGATTGTGACCTGCTTAGCCTGTCTGCCAAGACATTCTGGGCCCTTGGAACATGTACTGCTGACAGTTCTAGACTGTGTTCCAGAGCCCAATGCCAAACTCTCATCTCTTCCCTTCATAGGGGATAAGAATGAGTCCCCCCTTGCTTGCTGGTGTACTGCATCACAATGACATTTTCTGTCTGCACTAGCAGAGGACCTGGGGGCATATGGGCCTGGAAGACTTGCAGCCTGTACGGAACAGCATACATTTCTGGAACATTTATATGCAAGGTGCTCTCCACTGGGGTCCATGGGGTACATGTCAATTTGCTCCTGATATTTGTCTCCCCAACGATTCACTCTCGACAGTATGCTCAGTCGACTACTTGCACCCGCACCAACTCACCCCAGAGTCAACTCGTTCCCATACTACAGTACATGCATAAAACAAACATTCAATGCTGATGGTGCATGAGACGTTTTAGCCATTCATGCACTTGTAAAAAAAACAACAAAAAAAAACTCAAGCTGTTGTTTTAAACATTGGCGCACCAGTGACTTCCCCTACAAGAAACAGGAAGAATGGTGCATGAGCCTTGGGACATGTTTTAGTCATTTAGCCAAATGTCACTAATAGTGGTCTGAATGCGTTTACGTCCACGTTTTGTATTTTAGTTCACTGCGGCTCTCTTTAACCAATGTTTTTTAAACATTTTATGTAGCTCATAAAACTTTTAACTATGTACATAGTGAGCGTCTTACTGTGTGGCTGAAGCTGTGTGTGCTTTGATTACATACTAACATACTAAAATGCCAGCAGAATAGGCCTAATGGTCTTTCGTGTCTGCTCGTTTGGTCAGCCCCCACCCTGGGTGCTGACCTTGCTGTCCCCCTCGCCTTCTCTGGCTTCTCCCTTCCCAGTTCCGGATATTCTTGCTGCATCGGATTTTGCTTCCTGAACCCTTCCCCTGTACCTGTCCCACCCCCTCTTGAACCCCTCCACTGTCTCTGCCTCCACCAGCCCCCTAGGTAGTGCATTCCATGGCTCTACCACCCTCTCAGTGAGTAGCACCTCCTCCTTTCTCCCTGAATCTTCCCCTCCAGCTTCCACCCATGCCCTCTAGTGGCCCCTTCCTTGAAGCACCCTCACTGTTCCTCCCCTATTTACCCTCTTCATGTACCTGAAGACCTCTATCATGTCCCCCCGGTCCCTTCTCTCTTCCAAAGTGTACATATTTAGCTCTTCGAGCCTCTCCTCACAGGTCCAGTCCCCCAAGCCCCGAATCATTTTGGTTGCCCTCCTCTGGACCCTCTCCAGGAGGTTAATGTCCCTCTAAGTGTGGCCTCCAAAACTGCACGCAGTGATTCTGGCAACAAGAGGGACCTCTTGTCCGTGGGACATGTTTTAGTCATTTAGCCAAAAAAACTAAAGCTGTCATTTTAAAGACTGGCGCACCTGTTACATCCCCTACAGGAAGCAGGAAGAGAGACCTGCAGTTCAAGTTATTTGGGACCCAGAATTCATGCCTTTTACAGCTTGTCAAGCTTTTATTTTAAAACCATTGTCTGTTTCTGGGAGCTTGGAGCAATGCTGGGAGCACTTAACAGCCCCTCAGCAAGCAGGTCAAGTGCTGGCGGGGACAGAGGGAAAGGAGGCAGTCAAAGATAAACAAGTTGTCATAAAGGTAGGCCAAGTATTAAAGTGCCATATGGACTTTAACAGGACAGGTGCCAATACTTTGACCATAATGCTTATTGTTGGAGGGAGCGAATTGTCACTGGAGTGAATGATCATAGGAGCTAATCGTCGCCGGAGTGAAATGACGGGAGCGTATTGTTGGGGCGAGAATTGTCGGGAGCGAGTTGTCATGTTCCCGGGTCCATGCATCTTGTGTCTGATGGGAGCACCCCAGCCCAGCCCCGAAGCATCTGTTGTGAGAATCTGGAGAGGAGATGGGATCAGGAAGGGAACCCCCTTGAACAGGTTGCAGGGTTCCATCCACCACTTGAGCACTTTGCACATAGGAGACGTGACTACAACCCTTTGTTCTAGGTCCTCTGAGCTGATCCCACAGGACTCTTAGGTTCCACTGGTGTATCCTCCTGTGCAGCGTGACCAATGGTACTGTGACAGTGGCTGCTGCCATGAGGCCCATAAGAATGTCCTGGCTCAGACACACCAGCTGTTGTATACTAGTTATACTCGTGTAATCAGGCACTGACCCTGTCCAGGGGCAGGACGGCTGATCCCTGACCTGTGTCCAAGACTGCTCCCATATATTGCAGTCGTTGGCAAGGGGTCAATACTGACTTGGGTATTTTGACAGTGACCTCCAGATATCAAACATCTGCCTGGTTCCAGCTAATGTGTGCGGGACCTGGTCCCTGGAGTGAGATTTCACTAGCCAGTCATCCCGGTAAGGAAAAACAGAGGCCTTCCCTGGGAAGGGCTGCTGCCACCACTGCCAAGCATTTGGTAAAGACCCGTGGTGCAGAAGACAAGCCAAAGGGCCACACCATGAATTGTTAATGTCCCCCTTGGAACAGGAACCTCAAGCATTTTCTGTGAGGCTTCCGAATTTTGATATGAAGGTAAGCATACTACATGTCTAGGGAACAGACCCAATCCTCTGCCTGCAGCAGTGGGAGCAGGCCTTGCAGAGTTAGCATTCTGAATTTTTTGTACTCTATGAAGAAGTTCAGTTCTCTGAGATCCAGAATAGGCCGCAGGTCTCCTGCCCATTTTGGGGACAGGAAGTACCGAAAGTAAAACTCCATGTGCCTTTATTCGAAAGATAAAGGCTCTATGGCCTTCTTTTGAAGTAAAGTGTGAATTTCCTCCAGAAGTAGGGGAAGGTGTTCTGAAGGACAGGAGGTTACCACAGGCAGATGATCTGGAGGTGGGTCCAAAAGTTCCAGAGCACGGCTATGTTCTACAAGTTCTAGAACCCAGGCATCTGTTGTCACCTCTTTCCTCTGATTTAAGCAGAGGAAGAGGTGACTCTTTTCAACCACCCCTGGAGGTAAAGTAGGTTGGGGGAGATACAAGGAGTCATGTGGAGCTGGTCGTGGCAGCTCCACCTGTGCCACCACCTCTAGGGGCTTCTGAATGGGTACCAAGGGTGGTGCCAGAGGTGGGCAAGGCTCCTACTCTCTTGCCCCTACCCTGCTGTCTGGTTGTTGGGCAGTGCTTGGCTGTACTACTTTCGTTAGCCACTAGGATTGCGCAAAGTAAAAGGAGGTTTTCTTCATCGGTATTTGCATGGCGCAAACAGACCACGCAAAATCCTTCTAAGGAGCACAAATCCACTGAATATCAGCTTGCTCCATTATTACTGTCACCACCTCACCATTTGCATACCCCCCCCCCCAAATTTTGGTTTGTGCGGGTACTACCCCAGTTGCTGGCACAACAGAGCCTAGGGGCAACATAAACCTCACAGTCCCACTGTAGTCTGCTTACATAGTACAGATTACAGACCTCCCCCTGGAGGTCGGCACTGACCCACCCTGCCCCCAGCTTTCTTCCTCATTTCTACATCCCCCTTTTAAGCCCTTCTCTAAACCAGGAAACATGATCTCTTTCTGTATCTCTCCACTGCATCTCTTCCTCATACTTTTCACACTGGTCTCTCTGCCATCCATTCAAATGCAAAATACTTTCACTCACCACCACACCTTCCTTGCAACCCCTACTACCCTGCTAACCCCCTGCTTCAACCAAGTGGCAGCTCCAACGCCTTTTCATCATACCTGGATCCACTTCTCTACATGGCCTTCCGCCCCCCACTCATGTCTTTACCTTACTCCTACACTTTACTGTGCATCCTTAAATGTCAGCTCTCCACCTTCAGTTATTCACCTCATCCCTCTAAACCATCTAACAAACCTTGGTTCAAGAGTATGAAGCTGCATTTCATCATTATCTCTTACTCCTCTCGGCAAGAGACATAAATCCCAACCTGGGTCCAACACTCAGTAAAGCCCTTACCCCATTCACTCCCTCCTCCTCAGCCTCTGCTCCAACCCCCGTTTCACTCCCCCATGGCCTAAAAAATCCTTCACCTTAACATTCGTAGTCTGCTCCCTAAACTTGACCTGCTATTCCCACTTGTAGGATCCCTCAATCCAGACATCCTCATTGTGTCAGAGACCTGGCTAACAAAAAAATCCCTGCGGCATCTATCACAATTCCTGGATATGTCGTTGCCCGCCAGGACTGCTCTGGTAGGGGTGAGGGCATAGCTATCTACTCATCTTCCTCTCTCCAAACCACTACTGTTCTATCGACCCAATGTCTATGAAGCCCTTGTCATTAGATTATCTCTACCCTTTTCTGTACCAATATTTATCACAGGAGCCTACTGCCATCCTGGTCTACACCACTCTGTAGCCACTGATCTTATCACCACTGTTGGGTCCCTTAGCTCTTCAGGTGAGCTCTACCTGTTAGGGGATCTAAACCTGAACTGGTTGTCACCCACCCTAGGTAAGACTTGCACTGAAATAGTGACCCTTAACCTACTCCAATTAATCACAGAACCTACTTGCCTAAACCAGAAATCCCACAATCACACCCTCATAGACTGGGCCCTTACCTCCCATCCTTACAGGGTAATCCAGTCGGGCCTGTTGCCAGACACTCCTAGCGATCATCTTATGATCTACATAGTTAGGAAAGTACACAGACCTAAGGCACCCAACAAACTAATAACGATCCGCTCTTACAAAACATTAGACCTTGCCCCTCTACATCATGACTTAACTCATGTTGACTGGGTCCCTATATCCTCAGCCGAAACTATCAATCATGCCCTGGCTTATTTCAAAGATAACTTCATCAATGTCTGGAACAAACATCCTCCCCTGAAGCAAGTTTGAGTGCGTGGTAGTCACCTCCCCCGGATAACCCCTGAACTCCTGGCCTGTCAACAAGTGCATGATAAAGCATGGAAAATCCACAAATCCTCCAAACTCCCTCATGACTACGCTATCTACCGGACACTCTGAAATGCCTGTACCAAAGCCACCCGCCGGGCCAAAGAGGAATATTTCCGGTCCATCTTTAATACTAACATAAACAATCCATCAAAGTTTTGGAAAGTAGTTCACTCACTTTTCTCTCCCCAAACTAAACCCCCATCTCCGCTGCTCAAAATAAACAACCAAATCATTGCTGACCATCCTACAGTAGCAGCAGAATTCAATTCCTACTTTACTTCCTGTGCCTCCACCCTGTTACATTCCCTCCCACCACACCCTACTACCTCTTCCCTCTCTCCCGATTTCTCCCAACACCACCAATTAGTGAAGAAATATGCCTTTTCACCCATCTCTCCCAATGACACCTTAAAGACACTACTCTCTATCAACCCAGCTAAGGGCAGCTCCCCTGACGGCCTTGACCCTAAGATGCTGTACCTCTCTGCTATTTCCCGCCACCTCTCTGATCTCAACCTGTCATTCTACACTGCGACTATCCCTGAAGCCTGGAAACATGCTACAAATCTCCACCTACCTAAGGGAAGTAATCTCTCATCTCCTGGGAATTACCACCCCATCTTGCTTCTACCCACCCTGGCTAAACTTCAGGAACACCTTGTTCCCTCCCAACTCTCCTTCTTTCTTGTCGACTTCTTCACTCCCTTTCAATCTGGTTTTCGGAAGAATCACTCCACAACCACTTCCCTACTTAGACTCACTGACTCTATCCATTCAGCCATGGATAGAGGTCACATCACTTCTGCTATCTTTGTCGACCTTGCCAAGGCTTTCGACACAGTCTCCCACTCCATCCTCCTCGAAACTCTCTCGTCAGCTGGCTTGTCTATGTCTGCCTGCAACTGGTTCACAGCCTACCTGGTAGGTAGAACTCAATCTGTAAAATAGCTGACTCTACGTCCCCTCCACTACCCATCTCTATTGATGTGCCTCAAGGCTCCGTACTTGGCCCTCTCTTATTCTCAATTTTTCTAAACGACCTACCATCAGTATGCTCCTCATCCTCCATCCATATGCATGCTGACGACACGGTCTTGTTCACCACTGGCCAATCTCCCTCCAATGTGACTTCCAGACTACAGCCTGACTTCAATAATGTTCAATGCTGGCTAAGCTCACATCACCTTTTCCTAAATGCCAAGAAGACAGTCTCCATGACCTTTGGCACTAGGTAGAGACTCTCTAGGCTGCCCTTCATTCCCTCCTTCCACACCCTTGATGGGACAATGTTAGAGGACACCATCTCTTTCAAATACTTGGGTGTCTGGCTTGAACACCACCTTAACTTTTCTGTACATATTGACGCCATCCTGAAAAAACTGCACCCCAAGCTTGGCGCCCTTTACAGGAACCGTAGTTCCTTACCACTACCGGTTAGGCGTGATCTAGTTCAGAAAATGATGCTCCCTATTTTTGGGAATTATTGTCTTTATACTCCCCCCGCCCCCACAGGCACCGCAGCCTCGGGAAAGTACAGTTGCGTAAGAACTTACTGCAACAGTAGATCTTCAAGAGAGGCTCTTGCAGTAGGTAATTACATACAGGACTGAAGCCGGCAGGCGTCAGGACCGCACGGAAAAATTGCTAGCTAGCAGTCTCTGGCGAGGGATCGGCCCCATGTCAGATGACTGGCGTCAGGCGACGTTGGTATAAAAGGGCGGTCCCTCACGCTCGCCTTCTAGTTCTTTCCCGCCAAAGGCCAAAAAGGCGAGACGAGAGAAAAGAGATTTCCCTTCCTGGAAAAGGAGCTGAAAAAGCTAAGAGGGATGGAGGGTGGGAAAGTATTACCTACTGCAAGAGCCTCTCTTGAAGATCTACTGTTATGGTTAAGTTCTTCTGTAACTGTACTATCTTACTTCAAGAGGGCTCTTGCAATAGGTAATTACATATAGGACTGAGTCCCAAGCAGTCTGGAACAAATTAGAAGCACACGGGAGGAGGAAACTGCTCATAAGAGATCCTCTGGCTGAAGAGGACTTAAGAAAGAAGTCCTTGCAGAACAGCCAACCCGAAGCCTGCTCTACGGCGAGAGGCAATGTCCAAACTGTAGCGTTTCGTAAAGGTATGGACAGAAGTCCAAGTTGCGGCTGCGCAAATGGCAGCCGCTGACACATTCTTGAAACAAGCAGCAGATGCTGCGACACCCCTGGTGGAGTGACCTCTGACCTGACCTGGCAAGGTCTTGTGATACTTGTCATAACAAAAAGTGATACAGTGAGCTAACCATATGGACAAACATTGTCTGGAAACGGCGTTGCCCTCTCTTTTGCTTGCAAAAGAAACAAACAGTTGGTCAGTCTTTCTGAGAGCCTTCGTCCTGTTGGTGTAGTATCTCAGAATCCGGTGAACGTCCAGAGTATGCAAAAGATACTCCCCATGATTGGAGTGCTGCGTGAAAAAGACAGGTAGTTCAATGGACTGGTTCAACATAGATTCCGCTACCACCTTAGGGAGAAACTTAGGGTTGGTGCGCAGAGCCACACGTTCCTTGTGAAAAGTCAAATATGGAATTTTGCACATCAAGGCCTGAAGCTCGGAAATACTTCGAGGGGAAGTAATGGCCACTAGGAAGAGTGCCTTCCACGAAAGGAACTTAAGATCTGCTGAGGCTGCCAGCTCAAAGGGAGGCAGCATAAGCTTCTCGAGAATGAAATTCAAATCCCAAGGAGGGGCAGGAACCCGAATGGAGGGGGGGTCTCAGATGAAGAACCCCTCGTAGAAAGGTCTTCAGACCAAAGGGAACATAAGCGGCTAAAGAGCAGCCGCGTGAACTTTCAAAGAGGAATGACTGAGACCCAGGTCGAAGAGATAACGCATGTAGTCCAGTAGCCACCCGACAGGACAGTAGAAAGGCTCCAGGTTTTTGGACAAGGCCCAAATGGAAAACCGTTTCCATTTCATGGCATAGAAGGAGCGAGTGGATGGCTTCCTGGCCTCCACCAAGATCTCTGCCACTTGAAGAGAAACCCCAAAACAGGCTTGTGCTACGTGTATAGGAGCCAAGCATGCAGCTGAAGGGACTTGGGGCCCGGATGGACCAGGGATCCCCGATCCTGGGTTAACAGTAGTCGCGAAAGTGGAAGAGGAATCGGAGGTTCCTCTGAGTACTGTTGCATAAGAGAGAACCAAACTTGCCTGGGCCAGAAGGGAGTGATGAGAATCATGCGGGCCCCTTCTGAGCTGAGCTTGTGCAGGATCCTCGGAATCAATGGAATTGGGGGAAAAGCATAAACGAATCTGCCCTTCCAGTCGAGAGACAGAGCGTCTCTCCAGAGTCGCCCGCACCCTGGAGAGAGCGAGCAGAAGGTGGGCAATTTTGCATTTAGTGGGGACGCGAACAGGTCAACCTGAGGGTTTCCCCAACGAAGGAAGATGCCGTCTGCTATTTCCTGATCCAATTCCCACTCATGAGGTTGTGCAGATGATTGGCTCAAGTGGTCTGCCAAGGAATTCTCTACCCCTGGGACGTGGACTGCTGTGAGGTGAAAGTTGTGGAGGGTCGCCCATTCCCAGGCCCGCATCGCTTCCTGACAAAGAGGGCAGGAACGAGTCCACCCCCGTTTGTTGATGTACCAGATTACACTCATGTTGTAGGTCTGAACAGCTAGGTGACCTGGAAGCAGAAAGGGGTGTAGTGCTTGCTCAGCGTACAACACCACTCGGAGCTCGAGCATGTTGATGTGAAGCATCTGCTCGAGTATGGATCACGAGCCCTGGGTCTGGTGGGATCCTAAATGAGCTCTCCAACCTTCGCACAAGGCATCCGTCGTTAGTGTTTGGGAGGGGGGGAGGAAGACAGAAGGGAACTCCCTAACAAAGGTTCTCCTGAACCAACCACCAGTGCAAATCCCGAAGCATTAGGGCCGAGACTAGCACTTCTTGGTCCAAGTCGTTGACCAATTGATCCCACTGAGACCGAAGAGTCCACTGAGAGATTCTCATGTGGAGCCGAGCACGCGGAACTGTCGGAATTGCAGCCGCCATGAGCCCCAGGAGGCGAAGGACCAACCTGGCAGGAATCTGCCTGGGAGAGGACAGGAAGCTTGCCTGAGCCTGGAGTGTGGCCACCCTGTCTGGGGGTAGAAAGGCCATACCGATGGTCATGTCCAGAATCGCCCCGATGAACTGGAGGCGTTGTGATGGGACCAAATGGGATTTTGCTTGGTTGATGGTAATACCCAGGCTGGTAAAAACCTGCCCGGTAAGGCAAAGGAAACGCAGGAGCTACTCCCTGGAATGGGCCACCAGGAGCCAATCGTCCAGGTACGGGAAAACCTGCACTCCCTGAGTACGCAGGTGGGCCGCCACCACAGACGGGCATTTGGTGAATACTCGGGGGGCTGAGGAAAGACCAAATGGGAGGGCCTTGAACTGGTAGTGGTCCCCCTGGAAAGCAAACCAGAGGTATCTGCGGTGGGAAGGGTGGATAAGGATATGCAGGTAGGCGTCTGCATGTCCAGAGCACACAGCCACAGTCCCGGCCAAAGAAGGGGCAGGAGACTCTGAAGGGAGAGCATACTGAACCTTTTGCACTCCACAAACAGATTTAGAGAGCTGAGGTCCAGAATGGGCCTTACGTCTCCTGTGTTCTTGGGGACCAGGAAGAATTGGGAGTAGAAGCCCGTCCCCCGAAGAGGGGGAGGGACGGGTTCTACTGCCTCCTTCAACAGAAGGGAGGAGATTTCTTCCTGGACCTTGAGAAGATGATCTGGGGAGTAAGACGACCCGGGGGTTCTTGGAGGTTTCTGAAGAAACTCTATGGTGCGGTCCTCTGCTATGAGCTGGAGGACCCAAGAGTCGGAAGTGATCCTCTACCAACCCAGCAAATGTAGGGAGAATCTCCCGCCTACTGGTTGATTTATTCGTTTATTTAAGAGATTAACCAGATAAGCATGCTGAGCGGGGACCGCTTGTTTCCAGATGCGACCTGGGGAGTTACATAGAATACAAAGCAAGTACAAATACATGGTGCAACAACAGGTCCAGAATAGATACATACAGGGTGCGACAACAGGTCCAGAACAGATACATACAGGGTGCGACAACAGGTCCAGAATAGATACATACAGGGTGCGACAACAGGTCCAGAATAGATACATACAGGGTGCGACAACAGGTCCAGAACAGATACATACAGGGTGCGACAACAGGTCCAGAACAGATACATACAGGGTGCGACAACAGGTCCAGAACAGATACATACAGGGTGCGACAACAGGTCCAGAATAGATACATACAGGGTGCGACAACAGGTCCAGAATAGATACATACAGGGTGCGACAACAGGTCCAGAATAGATACATACAGGGTGCGACAACAGGTCCAGAATAGATACATACAGGGTGCAACAAAAGGTCCAGAATAGATACATACAGGGTGCTACAACAGGTCCAGAACAGATCCATGCTGGACTTCACATTAGATTCAGTTAGCGAATACAAGGTTTAGTCCTAAGACCGCAGAGTACACAGTTTACTATTCCATAGTTAGGTCCTATGACCGCAGGGTATAAACAGGCAGAGGCAGTAGGTATACAGTAAGTTTTCTGGGCCATTGAGACTGTCAAGGCACATTTAGATGCCTCTTGGTTGCAGGTCTGGGTAGTAGGTAGCAGTTGCATATGTCTGAGAAATGGGCATGGAGGAGCGGTTTAAGGAGCCTTGGGGTGGAGGAGAGCCTAATATCAACAGGGAGGTCATTCCAGAGTTTGGGCAGGCGGTATTTGAAGGCGGATTGGCCCTTTGAGGTGTGCATGAAAGGGACTTGGAGTAGCTTAAAGTCTGAGCATCTGAGAGAGTATGCGGGGGGTTGTGCTGACAAGACGGAGCTGAGATGGGGAGGGAATCGGTCCAGTATTTAGCTATGAGATTAGCGCAATATAACGGACGTCAAGACTCCGGTGAAGGAAGAGCTAAGGAGCTATATAGGTCACAATGATGGGTGGTAGGGGGGCATTCCAGGATGAACCGACAGAAAGAGTGAAAGAGGGGATCCAAGCTGGCCAAGGTGGATGAGGGGGCTGAGCTGTATACCACGTCACCGTAGTCAAAGATGGGGAGAATCAGTTTGTGCACTAATTTCCTCCTGACCGTGGTTGGTAGACAGCCTTTATTGCAGTAAAATGCACCTAGTTTGGGGTGGAGTTTTTTTTGTACAGAGTCAATGTGGACAGAGAAATCTAGGTGTTGATCAAGCCATACTCCCAGGTATCTAAAGGAGGTGCAGAACTCCAAGGTGGACCCATCCAGGGTATGGAAGGCGGGGGGTGCAGCTAGACGGGAGAGTCTAGGTTGTGTGCCGAAGGTTAGGGAAGACGGTTTTCTTTGAGTTTAGGGCAAGTTGGTTGGAGCCGAGCCATTTTTGAACAGCATCAAAATCCTCGTTCCTCTGGATCGACCAGAGGCTGTGGAAAGGGAGGGAGTCAGGAGGTGTGGGGCAGTGCCGTGGCTGGAGCTCCCGCAGCCCGTTTGGGTGGGTGGTGGGGTCTTGCAGCCGGAGGGACGGCATTTGTTGGCCCGCTTTCCGTGGTTTTGCCTTGGGCCGTGCTTGGATGGCAGAGAAGGCGCTGCGCTTGAGGGAGCTCTGTACACGAGTCAACCTCCCTTGAGAGCAGTGCCCTTTTCTCTCAGTCCAATAATGATGTTCTTGACATCACCACGAACAACACTGAACCTCAGAAGGGGCGTCCTGGATGGCGGGTTTGTACTTCGGGGCCAGATCGACGCGAAGCCAGGCATGTCGCCGCCGACTCACGGCGGCGTGCAGGCTTGGTCAGTAAATCCACCCGCATCATAAGTGGCGCATGCATGTGCCTACTGGCCGAACGTGCGGAGTGGACCAGGTCTGCCACTTCCTGTTTAGTCTGGGACTGAGGAAGGGTGTCCAACTTGGCTTCACCTCGCTAAGGATAGCCTTCTGGTAATCCCCCATGTGAGCCACATAGTTCAAGGCTCTGATGCCCAGAGTGGAAGAAGAAAAGACCTTCTTGCCATACTGGTCCAGAAGGCGCGATTCCTTATCGGGTGGGGACGAGCTCGGGTGCTTAGAATTGGCCGAACGGCTGTGGGCGGTGCTGATGATGACCTAGTCGGCCTTGGGGTGTAACATGAGAAAGTCAACCCCTTCGGGAGCCTGGTAAAGCCTGTCCACCTTCCTGGGAAGGAGGGTTAAAGCTGACGGCTGTTTCCAGATAGTGGAAACGAGGTCGGCATGAGGCTCGATCCAGGGTGGAACTAGCGTGGGAGCGACCTCGGGCAAATCCAAATGAGCAGCTAGCTTCTGCCTCTGTGGAACCGGCTCCAGAGATTTCCACTGATGAAAAGCCTGGATCTTGCTGAACAACTCCGTAGACGAGGGATCCTCCAGAGGGGACTGCGGAGGGGTCCTGGGCCTGGGCTTGTCAGATCGAAGCTGTCTTGGACTCAGAGGTCTGGTGAAGAAGAGCGAGAGACCTTACACACTCAAGGGAGGTACATGGCCCCTAGGGGGCAAAGTGCCACTCCCAGCCTTAGACCCCGTAGCAGTGTCTCTGGGGTTGGGGGGAGGGGTCTCTCACCCACGGGGAAGGGGATCCGGGACTGTCGTCGTGAGGCGGCTCTCCACTTCCTTGGTGAGCTGAGTCTTAGTTTCAGCCCACCAAGAAGCCAGAGTTTCCCTCAGATCCACCGGCGGCTGAGGGGGCGGTGGAGGAGGGGGATACAGATACTGGGGGTATCCATAAGGTGAGTATCTGTAATCCGACGGCAAACAGCCCGGCGTTGGGTACTGCAGTGCCGGATACTGTGGAGCCGGATAAGACAGCATCGGAAAAGATGACTTAAGACCAGGCACCAGGGGCTCTACCGGAGCAGAAGGTCCTGGCAAAGGCCCAGCAGGTGGGCCAGGGACAGGTGGCGCGGTGGGTGTCAGGTCAGTGTCGGAGTGGCGTCGGTAGGGGCGTCGGCCAATGACTGGGCGGCGTCCGAGAGTCCGCGTCAGGGCCAACCGATCCTCGTGAGGGGGCCTGACAGAGGCATCGAAGAGTCTCCAGCGGGCCCAGAGGAGGACCAGTGGATCCCAGGTCCAGCTGGGGAGACACAGGGCCTCGGACAGCAGCGGTGAAGGCTGTGGGAGCCAGCGGCGCGGATTGGTCGAAGACATCCGGCGTGGCTCGGCACGGTGACCGCGGGCGGAGCCAGTGGGGCGTCTGGCCGGCGGAGTCAGGTGGGCATCGGAGGGCAGACATCTGACTGATCGGACCCAGTGCCGAAGAAGGCGCACAGGAGGCAACCTTGATGGGCGGCAGCGGCCGTCGCGCTGCCCGAAGGTCAAGTGGCTTACCAGCAGACTCTGAGGCGGGCGTCGGAGGAGCCGGCGCTCGACTTAACGGAGGCTCAACCAGGAGGTCGCAGTTGGGTGCGCCTTACTGGAGCGGGTGCCTTGTCCTGAGGCTCCTGACTGGCCCGAGCGCGAACCAGCCAGGGGGGACCGACGCCATCTCGGACACCACCAAGACGGCCGCCGGGGAACGGTTCCCCGGAGGAGACGTTACCTGAAGGGCGGCGACCCCAGCCGAGGTTGCCACAGCTGTGGATGAGGAGTCCCAGTGCTTCTCTTTCATGTGCAACGATTTTTACATATTTTTTATAAAAGCTTGAAAAGCTGAAATTCAAGTCCTTATGTCATGATTAGTGTTTCCTGAGAATTTCATGCCGTTTGGCTTTGTGGTTTTCTTTAAATCATAGATACATAGATACATAGACAGTGTCGGCAGATAAGGGCCTATGGCCCACCTAGTCTGCCCATTTGAGCTTGTAAGTTCAGTTTGTTTTCCTAGAAGTCTATTTCCCCTTACCCCTGACCTCTAGAATTCCTTTATGTCTATCCCATGCATTCTTAAATCCCGTGATTGTTTCAGCCCCCACCACTTCCTCTGGCAGGGTGTTCCACTTGTCCACCACCCGTTCTGTGAAGAAATTCTTTCTCATGTTTCCTCTGAATCGTCCTCCCTCCAACTTCATCCCATGCCCTCTAGCCCTCTAGTCCTGAAACATCTTTTTCGCTTAAAAATAGTGTTTTCCTGCACCCTGTTCCTCCCTGTAAGATACTTGTATGTCTCTATCATATCCCCTCTCTCCCTCCTCTCCTCCAGGGAGTACATGTTCAGCATTTGTTAACTTGCTCTACAGTAGCCGAAAACAGTGGAGTTATTTCTGTCCTCTCAGTCAAACTTAAGAGTGCAATGACATCATTTTGGAGTAGCTTGCTGTTTCAGATTCCCAATCACAGCAGTAGTTTGTAGAGTTAATGGTTTGCTGAGCTCTCCAAGTTTCTTACAAACACAGTCTCTGGCTTCTGTTTAGATAGATCAGTTTAAAATATAACATTATCTTCTCATAAAAAGCTGATCATTTTAATTTCAAGGCTGAATTGAAGTAGTGGAAATCTTTCTCTGAGAAATTAGTTTGTCTGTATCACAGTTCTCAGTTCTTTCTAATCAAAACTCAGATTGTTTTTCTAACTATATAACACAGCTATTAAATGTATATAAAAATAAATCTAAATTGTGTTCATTCACAGAAATAGTTTGCCTTTGATGTAGCCTCCATAAATAGATTTCATGTAAGAACATTTTCTTTTCATGTCAGATTGACAAACAGTACATGTGCTTGAAATACTGTAGCAGTGTGTGACAGGCACCTGTCAGAACTCACAAATTTCAGTTCTTTTGTGGTTTCTGTGTGAAAATACATTGTTAGGTGTAACTAGAAACATTATGTGGCATCTTCATGCACCATGTCTCTGCCTCAAAGCTGAGACTGCTGCAGCCTACTGCCACCTGTCCCTGCCCCACAAATTTTCCTTCTGCTCCACATTTGAAGCTGCTGCATCCTGCTTTCCACCATCTTCTCCCACACAGTCAAGGACTGTGCACCCTGCTGCCTCCATCCCCTGCCTAAAGAATCAGGGCTGCTGTACCCTGCCTCCCCCTGCCCAAACAATTGGGGTTGCTGCATCCTGCTGCTCTCTCCCCCCCCACCCTCACAGTTAGGGAAGCTGAACATGTTGCCCCTTGTTCCTGTCTCCACAGTCAGGGCTGATGTGCTGTGCTAAGCCATGGAGTGCCAGGTTCCCTGCCTCCACAGCTGGGAGTGCTGTACCATGCTGCCCTAGCCACCAGAGGTGGAGCTTTTGCTACACCCTGCTATTCACTTCCATTACCCCAAATGGTCTGGGCTGCTGCACAATGTGCACCCTGTGCTATTGTCAGGGCTGCTGTACCCTGATGCACACCTGTGTCCTGCCCCACAGTCAGGGCTTCTGCCCCATGCTGTCCTTTGTCCCCTGCCACCAGTGTGCCTTGCTGCACCACAGAGCCCCTTGCCTCCACAGGCAGGGGACAGGGTGCAGTAAATGCCCTTACTCTTGTGCTGTACCCTTCCCGAACAGCTGGGGTTGCTGCACCCTGCTACTCTCTCTCTCTCTCTCTCACCCTCACAATCAGGGACGCTGCACATGTTGCCCCCTGTTCCTGTCTCAGCAGGGTATAGCAAAGGATCTGACTCTGGTGGCAGAGAGCCAGTAGGGTGCAACTGCCTCAACTGTGGAGGCATGCAACAGGGTGCAGCAAATGCCCTGAATCTTGTGGCAAGTGGCAGCATGGTGCAGCAGCCCTAACTGCAGAGGCATGGGGCTCTAGGGTACAGCAGGCCACAGCAACCCCAACTGTGTAGAAAGGAGCAGGGTGCAGCAGCCCTGTCAGTGGTGACAGGGGATAGAAGACAGCATGTTGCTCTGACCATTTGAAGCAATGGAAGTGGGTAGCAGGGTACAGCAAAAGCCCCACCTCTGGTGTTAGGGCAGCATGGTGCAGCAGCCCCAGCTGTGGAGGCAAGGAACCTGGCACTCTAGGGCTTAGCACATCACTGCAACCCTGACTGTGGAGACAGGAACGGGGTAACAGGTGCAGCATCCCTAACTGTGAGGGTGGGGGAGAGAGGGCAGCAGGGTGGGAGAGTGCTGTAGTCCTGATTCTTTAGGCAAGGGATGGAGGCAGCAGGGTGCACAATCCCTCACTGTGTGGGAGAAGACAGTGGGCAGCAGGGTGCAGCAGCCTCGAATGTGGAGCAGAAGGCAGGGGACTGGTGGCAGTAGACTGCAGCTGCCTCAACTGTGGGGCAGAGACATGGTGCATCGGGAAGCCACATTGTGTTTTTAGTTATACACATACATGATGTATTTTCACACAGAAACCACCAAAGAACTGAAATTTGTGAGTTCTGACAGGACATGTGCTTGAAATACTGAAGCAGAATGTGACAAGCACCTGTTTGTTAATCTGACATGAAAAAAAATGTTTACATGATTATATTTATGAAGGCTACGTCAAAAACAAACTTTCTGTGAATAAAATTTAGATTTATTTTATATTCATTAAACAGCCCTGTGTTACATAGTTAGAAAAAAAATTGAGGTTTGATTAGAAAGAACAGAGCTGTGATACAGACATGCTGATTTCTCACAGAAAGATTTCCACCTTCAATTCAGCACTTGAAACTAAAATGAACAGCTTTTTAAAGGAAGAGAATGATATATTTTCAGCTGATCTATCTAAACACAAACCAGAGACTGGGGTTGTAAGAAACCTGGAGAGCTCAGCAAACCATAAATCTACAGAGTGCTGCTCTGATTGGGAATCTGAAACAGCAAGCTACTCCAAAATGATGTCATCGCACTCTAAGTTTGACTGAGAGGACAGAAATAACTCCACTGTTTTCAGCCACTACAGAGCAAGTTAACAAATGCTGATTTAAGGAAAACCACAAAATCAAACAGTGTGAAATTTTCAGGAAACATTAATCATGACACAAGGACTTGAACTGCAATTTTTTAAGCTTTTATTAAAAATATGTAAAAACCATTGCACATGATCTTTAAGGCCTTCGGGGGAGGTGGAAGCCTGTTGGAGCTTTTTCAGCTCTTTTTCCATGGAGGACATCTTCTTTAGGATGTGGGCCTCCAGGGACTGCTGCCTTCTTCTGCGGAAGCCGCATTTAACTTCAGACAGTGCTGACAGGAATCCACAGGGTGGTCTGGGCCTAGGCAGATGAGGCACCGAGAATGGCCGTCCTTGTGCGGGAGTTGGGCACCGCACAAGTCACACTTGTTCTTGTGCTTGGACATGGTGGGGGACGACATACATGGCAGGTGAAAGAATCCTGACGAAAATTTGTGTAAATAATCAGAAAAAAGCGACAGTAGAAGTACCGGCGACGGACTGACAAGCAGCGGAACTTAACCGCAAGGCACTGCCGACAGCTAACAGTGAGAAAGAACTGGAAGGCGGTTGTGAGGGACTGCCCCTTTATACAAACGTCGCCTGACGCCGGTCACCTGACGTGGGGACGGTCACTCACCAGAGACTGCTAGCTAGACATTTTTCCGTGGGGTCCTGATGCCTGCCGGCTTCAGTCCTATATGTAATTACCTACTGCAAGAGCCCTCTCGAAGTAAGATCATCAATGAGGCCTGTCCCCCACCTCTGCCACCTTACCTGACTTCTCGGTCGACCCCCATGGAGCCTTGGATCTACCCCAACCCCGGGCGGGGACGAGGTGGGGCAGATTACACCCCGTACATTCTACTGCATCGGAGACCGCAGAGTCAGGCAGGTGAGGGTAATGAAGAGACTATCTCAACATTCCGTCTCCTTGGAGCCTGTAGGGCATTTTCCCTGTTCGTGGGGGAGTGGCACGCCCCCAGACGCCAAGGCATCACCACCGATGTCACCACTCCCCATTTCTCAACATCTGTTCTGTGCTTGCTGCTTGCCCGGCTGCCGCCAGAATGGGCAAATGACCATAACCCCTCCTCCCGAGACAGGAGGCTGTCCTCCGGACACTCAATCCTCTCTCTCCCCTGCTAACCCCCGACAGCCCGGCCTGCCTCAACGGATCGCCAGCGTGATTGCGAGGAGTGGCGTACAGCGCCTCAACCCTCAGCTCCACTGGGCCAGCTGATACTCCCAATTTTTTTACTACTGTGACATAGTCTACAGTGCTGCTCCTAAGTCTTCCCTTACCAGGTTGGATATTCTCTTCAGTGCTTTCTGTCGCTTTGCTCTTGACTCCCCCTCCCGCACACATCACTGCAGCTTGTATCATTCTCTAGCTTTCCCCTCCCTTGAGTGTAGGCGTCTCTCTCACTGTGCCAAGTTCACTTCTAAACTCTGGGTTGGGACTCTTCCCTCTTACCTCTCCTCCTTACTCTCTGCTCCACCTCCCTCCTCCCCCTCTCTCAGATCCACTGACGATGCACTCTAGCTATTCCCCATCGCTCTACCTCCACAGGACAGGAAGCTTTCTGCTACTGCTTCCCAAAGCTTTGGAACTCACTGCCACCTCCTATCAGACTTTCCTCTTCCCCATCTTCAATTTCCTTAGCCCTTCATAATTTCTATCCCCAACTGCACTTGTTCTTAGCCCCTCTTTCAACACTCCCCACCCTGGCACATTATCCTTTAGCCCTACTTTACTTCTATTCTCCTAACTGTACTTGTTCTTAACCTTCCTTCACAACCCTCCCAAACCCTTGCACACTATCCCCTACTCCTCTATCCCCGACTTACCTCCTGTCTCCTAACTGAACCCTTCCTCTGATCATTTCCTCACATGCTACCCCCAATTGTACCCCTTCCTCCCACCCCCCTACCACAACCTATTGCGCCATTTCAACACTCTACTATCATACACAAGCTACTGTGCTATTTCGACACTCTACGGATGTCCTTCTCCCCACAACCCCTCTTCTCCCCCCACTGATGCTCTCCCCTTTTTCCATTCCTAGTTTACCCCTATTTTCTCCAGCCTCCATATTCCTTACCCCTCTTCTTCCCTCCGGTCACCTGCCACACTCCACTTCTCCTCACCGCCCCCCACCCTTTCTGCTTGGTTCTGTCCTCCTTTCAGGGTTCACTGTCATCCTGAAGGGGTATAGATCTTGGTTCCCTCTCTTCTACCCCTCTTCCTTTCCACCCACTTTCTAATCCTTCCCCCGGTAGGGTTCTCTGCATCCTGAAGGGGTATAGATTGTATCTCTCTCTCTCTCTTCCCCCCCTCTCTCCCTCTCCCCACACTTTCAAATCCATCACCTGCCCACCTCCCTTCTTCCTTATTCCCTTCCTCTCCTCCTGTTTCCCCTGCTCCTCTCTTCTCTACCACCCCAGTCCGTTTCTCTCCCCTTCCCTTCTGCCTGGTCCTAACCACCTTGCAGGGTTCTCAGCAATCTGGATGGGTACAGACCTTGGCTGTACCTCTCCCTCCCTCTTCCATCCCCACCCGCTACCCTGCGTCAATCCACTTCCCCACTTATCTTATAACTGCCCTCCCTTGGGTATACAATAGCACTGCGAATCTTGTGCTCAGCAGTTAGTGCCCACAAAAACCTTTGCATAACGGGTCCCAGAGCTTATAAAAATTCTAACATGCACAGCAGGCTACTGAATCTCCCACTGCTGCAGCTCTCCTCCGATGTGTTCTAGCTCTCCTCTGATGTCAGCTGCAGAGGGTTCTGGGATTTGTAGTTAAAGAAAATATCAGCTTGCAAGTTAGCAGAATCAGTCTGATACAATCTACTATACTGCAGTAAACAGTAGGTTAAAAAAAACATTTACACACAAAGTACAAACTAGGACCAGTCCCCACACTTGAGTGTGGGGCACTTGGTGTTGACTCTTTCCCTTTAAAATCTCCTGGAGATTGTACATTCTCTGTGGCAGGTCCCCTCCACTCAAAACCCTCCCAGCTGAGGTGAGCAGTGCGCCTTCCAAGACAGGGATAGATTAAAAAAAGACTGAAAACAATTTGTAATTGTAAGTGCCTTTGGAAAGTAATGCTTCCAGAGTAATTTCTAGTAATTATAAACCTGGTTGACAGTAGGAGAACTGCTTTGCACTGTGCCAAGAAAATTCATTTATTATTGGGTTTATATATAAATGAGATTGTGAACGTTGGTTGTGCTGATGGCGTTTTGCATTGCTGACAATTGTTCTAAAGTTGTAAAGTGCCTGGGGCTCTAGGAAAGGCACTGCATCAATAAAATCTTTGTTCATTTAACTGTACTGCTACTGCTTCACAGGGACCTCATGGCCTGCACTGGGTACCAGCGCACGCTGTTGGAATAAATGTACTGCACACCCAGCCCTGGCACTTCAAGCCCAGCTGACTACTCTCAGCTGCAGCACCAGCGATGTCAGTACAGCCTGCCTTTTTGGCTAAGGCTCCAAGCTTTGAAAGGGTTAATTTCACAGGAACACTGTGGGGAATGAAACGAACAGGCATCTTTGGCTAATCCTGCCTAAAGTAACGGAAGTGCTTTCAGGCTTAAATACTTCCTCTGTCGCTGTTAACACATGTTAACAATGGCCCCTGATGCATATTAGGAGGACTTTCTGTGGATAATGTTGCAATCTCCTGATGTCTGACCGGGGGCGCACTGTGTTAGGCTAGACAGTGTGCCATGGTAAAAAAATACCTCCAACGGTGGACAACCACAAGAAAATGGCTGTTTGTAACATCTTCATTTCCCTATTAAGCGCTGACAGCACCAGTGACCTTGACAATGATTAACAGGATTAGATATGCTGTATTTTTTATGGATTCAAATTAAGTCCCATGCCAAACACAATATAAATATTACTGTACCCGCCAGCTAAACGTAGTGCTCCGAGTAATGCTGCCTCGCTCCATTTAGAGCAACTCCACTGAGAGACGATATTCCAGGTTTCCTTTTGTCTGAAGCCATTAGAGTCATGCCATGGAAACGTGTTCCATTTCCACTCGACTGAAACAAACATTCAGGTCTCATTTGATTTCATTAATACAACACGGTTCCTCCTCTGACAGTAGGGCATCTTGTTTTTTAAACTGGCTTGGGACTTGCCTTTTTTTGTCTGCTCTTTAGATCCCTTTCTCTGCATGGCTGTCCCCCTTCACTAGCATCCCCCCCAGCCTGTTACCCACCATCTACAGGACTTGCCTCCTACCATGCAGTGCCCCCCCAGTTTCTCCCTGTGGCAGAGCCCCCCAGTGTTCTCAAAGCCCCCAGGAGAGTTTAGCTTGGTTGCTAGCAGGCAGCCCAGTAGGTGGCGCAGGCCCTGAAGGGGAACACCGCTTCCTACTGCTGCAGTGCAGTGTTTTCATCCTTTTTCTCCCCCATGCCAGGTGACCCCATGGGCTGAGACTGCCAGGGACGCACAGTCAGGAGGCCTCCCCATCACAGGCCAATCTTGTACCGCCTCCTGTGGTCACACAGGTGGCGGTAGTGCAGCAGACAGCATGGGACCTCCCTAAGCAAAGCAGGAGAGCACCCTCTGTGATGTAGGATCCTCCTCTCCCCCCCCACCAGCCAGCCCCAGGCGACACGACTCGCTTCTGAACCTGGGTTGCTGGTGGCAAGAGCAGCAGCACTACCGCTGCACTGATGGGATGGCTGGGACTTGCTTTCTTAATTCATGCCCCCTCCCCCACCCTGCTGCGATCAGCTCTGTTGGGCTCATCTATTTCTCCCCTGCCCAACACACCACTGCACAGCTACATCTTTGCAGTGCAGAACCATGAGTATCAGAGGGCTGAGTTTCCTCCTCCTCACAACCCACATAGCACCCCAGCACAGTACCCACATCTGCAGCAGCCCTTTGCGGAGGAGAACCTCTTCCCTTGGCTCACCACAGGTGGTTAATCCTGAAGTGGAACTGGGTTGCCTCCCCCATCCCAACCAGAAAGCCCTGATGCTGACTGCATCCCTGACCTGGGGTCGCATGACTCCAGGGACATGGGCTTGCATGCAACTCAGCAACGCCTGCAAGGGAACACAATACAGTATCAGTGGACCCAAGAACGCCTGCATGGGAGCACGATACAGTATCACTGAGCCCAAGAACGCCTGCAAGGGAACACAATACAGTATCACTGAGCCCAAGAACGCCTGCATGGGAACACACTACAGTATCACTGGGCCCAAGAACACCTGCATAGGAGCACAATACAGTATCACTAAGCCCAAGAACGCCTGCAAGGGAACACAATACAGTATCACTGAGCTTAAGAACACCTGCATGGGAGCACGATACATTATCACTGAGCCCAAGAACGCCTGCATGGGAGCACAATACAGTCTCACTGGGTCCAGGATGCTTGCATGGGAGTACGATACAGTACCACTGGGCCCAGGGACGCCTGCATGGGAACACAATACAGTATCACTGAGCCCAAGAACACCTGCATGGGAGCACGATACAGTATTACTGGGCCCAAGAACGCCTGCATTGGAGCACGATACAGTGCTGCAGGGCCCAGGGACACCTGTATAGGAACACAATACAGTATCACTGATCTCAGGAATGCTTGCATGGGAGCACATTACAGTACTGCAGGGCCCAGGGATGCCTGCATAGGAGCACGATTCGGTGGCACAAGGCCCAGGGATGTCTGCATGAAAGCATGATACGGTATCGCTTGGCCCATGGATGCCTGCATGGCAACACAATACAGTACCACTGGGCCCAGGGATGCCTGCATGGGAACCCAATACAGTACCATTGGGCCCAGGGATGCCTGCATGGAACACGATACAGTCCTGCTGGGCCCAGGGACGCATGCATGGGAACACGATACAGTACCACAGAGCCCAGGGATGCCTGCATGGGAGCATGACACAGTACTGCTGGGCCCAGGGATGCCTGCTTGGGAACATGATACAGTACCACAGGGCCCAGGGATGCCTGCATGGAAGCACTGTGCAGTACACTGTCATTTTTGTTTTACAAAAATTGCTTACAAACTGGCTTTGGTCACCAGCAAACAATTCACAGCCGGCATTGTTTTTATCCTTTAGTGACCAGGCTGGGTCACTGGGCATAAGGACCACTCACAGGTGCAAGCTGGAGTTTTTATAAGCTTTGATCTCTTGTTAGCAGGACCCGCTGTCCTCCTGGGGCTAAGTACAGTCACAGGGGACTATATTTAGCCCCAGGAGAACAGCAGGACCATCAAACATCTTATCGGAGCTCATAAAAGCTCTAATACGCACTGCAGGCTACTGAATCTCCGAGCCCTCCCTTGGTGTCAGCTGCTGGTGATTCTGGGATTTGTAGTTACAGAAAATGTCAGCTTGCAAGTCAGCAGAAGCAGTCTGAAACAATCTACATTACTACAGCAAATAATAAGTTAAAAAAAAAAAAGGGTTTTTTTGGTTTTTTTTTTTCACACAAAGTGTAAATTGAGACCAGCCCTATACTTTGGTGTGGGGCTCTTAGTGCTGGCTGCTCCCCTTTAAGAGACTGAACATCAGCTCCAAGGACAGAAGAACCATGAAAGAAAGCCTACCTACAGACTTACAAGGAGGTCTGCAGTTACTCCAGCTCAGTTCTTTTTCTAGTGAGGGACCTTGTTTTGTTGGTGCCCTGATGCTTTGCCTTACTGGCAACACTTCACCTCCTGTAAACTTTACCAGTTTTACTGCCAGGGGCACTAAAACAGGAGGCCATCCACTAGAAAAAGAGCATCTGTGCAGATGCAGAGGATAACACAAGCAATGGTATTCAGAGTTCTCTCCCAGGCAATACCACCTTTGAAACAGAGTTTGTCAGCAGAAAATGAACGCTTGGCCAACCAGTCTGCCCAGATATTTCCTGCCTATTCTGCCTCCACACACCTAATCTGGTCTCCGATAACCCTCCCTCCACCCTGTCTGTTTTCTCGTACATCCCTTTGTGTATCCCAAGCATGCCTGAAAAACCCACTGTTTTTGCTTCCACCACTTCTGCTGGTAGTCAGTTCTGGGCATCTACCACCCTTTCAGTGAAGAAATATTTCCTCACATCTTTCTTACTTCCACCCAGCTTCACTGCATGCCCCTTGGACACTCCTTGTCTGCTGTATGCTGTTTACTGATATGGAATAAAAACTTTCTTTGGACTACACCCACTGGAGTTGTGATTTACTGATGTTCCTGGAGTGCCTTACTTCCTACTCTCTTGCATATTGTTAAGGATGAGCTCCTTCTTGTACTGGCACCCGTTGAGAGTCCTGTGATGCACCTTATACTCCTTTCAGTGTTGCAGGCGTGCGTAGGCTGCATTCCCTGCAACACCCTCCCTGCATGACACCCCCCCCCTCCAATCTGACACTGCCGCTGGCATCCACCCCATGGCAGTCACATGGCGGAAGCGAAAATGTCCCTTCCCAGGAGATGACAGCTGCCTCCTGGATGCTCAATCCAGTTTCCAGCCTCATCCCCACATCCTTCCCCCAACGACTAAGGCTTATTCCCGAACCTGGGTCACCAGCATGGCACAAGATGTGGCGTCCAGTGCCTCAACCCTCAGCGCCACCGGGCCAGCTCAAGTATTGCTTTTTAAATGGAGGAATAGCTGCAAAAGTATAGCTTAGTTCCCTCCTCTGATTAAATTTCAATTGTGTGCCCTCCCCAGACATTTTCTTGGCTTGACATCCCTGCTAACTGAGCTGCTAACTCAGTTTGAGGTTATATGGCAAAGACTGTAGCCCTACTGCCAATCCTTGCTACCAGAACAATATGCAAAAATTACTCAAGGGCATGCATGCTATCTTATCCATTATGAACTTGCTGCCGATAATCGAGGAAGCTGACTGGCTGACAGCTTTTTGAAGCCATGATGATATCAGGCTACATCATCACAGCTTCAAAAAGCCTCCAATCACCAGCCCTCTCACTGCCCACAACTTCCTCTGCATACAAAGTTTGCCATGTTCCACGGTCCGGACCGAAAAAAGAAAATACGCATACTACTCCAGCTGCTGCTGACTACACCACACACAAAAACACCCGTTCTCCACACAAAAGTGCCACAACTTTCATACCGCCACGACAATCAAACTACAATAACGGCTGGTTACGAGCAAGCACCACTGCTACCACAACGTTCCTGCTGCTTACAACAGAGCCTCTGCATTTGTAGTACTGTTCCTAACACAGTCTTAATTTGTTTCAGCTCCCGAAAGCTGCAAAATATATTCTCTACAGTTGCTCTCCCCTTCCAGTAGCCATTGCGTGATACTTATGGAGTACAACCACAAACCCGAAGGAGTTCACCTGCATCATTTTCTTTCAGAGGGCACTTCTCAGCACAACAGGTTTTCACGGAAAATTAAAAAAATAAGCGAACAACCACACAGTTCTTCACCCGGTCCTCCAGCAGGCAACGGGACAGGGTCAAACAAGGAGAAAAGACAAAACTACTGATTACAGCACTAACACCTCCACAAACTCCAGTTACAAACGCCACCTGCTGCCCAGACCACTCCATGAACTATTTTCCTATAAGATACTCCCTCCAACATCCCCAAAAAGGCATTTTAAAATGTTTTAAAAGTTTTTTTTTTTTATTGCTAATAGAACTTTTAAGTCAGTTCATAATAGCAACAATGCACAACAGGGTTTGGTATATCATGGGATAGCGGCACTTCTCGGGTCATTGGATGTACTCGGCCTGCAGCCTCGTGAGCAACCACCCGAGGTGTGACGATATCCCATGATATACTACACCCTGTCATGCATTACTGCTTAACTATAAAATGGGTTATGAAAATCCTGTAACCTCATTGGTCAAAACCTGTCATGTGACATGAGTAAATCCTACAACAGACAACCAGTAAAGATCCTGCTGATCAAATGTTTACCACCTTTAAACCTAATTAATTTTTTTATACAGATTCATTTTATAATCGCATTAATGCACTTCAGGGTGTACTGTAGTAGTGAGAGTCACCAACTTCTTGTGTGGTTAAAGTCACTCAACTGTGTCTCGTGACACACCACACGAGGTGTGGGTAAATCCCACAACAATGCACACCCTGTCCTGCATACTGCTTAAGTAACACACTGAACCTTCCTGGAATACAACCTAGCTAACTAGAGCACAACATTTCCACAAAGGCAATGAACGTAAAGCTTCCTGAGTGACCAGCTCTTACTAGCAGGTGTGGGGCTTTTTTTTTTTTTACACATTTGTTTCCAGTGTCCCCCTTGGTTTCTCCTGCTCCCCACCATGGTGTTAAGAGTCACTATGGCTGCATCCTCATTCCAGCCAGGCGGGCGAGCAGTTGCCTTCAAGAGGACACAATTCTGCTCCTCGGTCAGTCAATGAAAGGAGGGAGGGACGCAAGGAAGCACAACCCCCCCCCCAGCAGCTAAGCTCCTCACTGCCACCAAGCCCCCAGCAGGCCTTTATGAGGGAATTCAAAGGCATAAGTGGGAACTCTGGCCCCCTTGGCGGCAGCGGACTGAACAGCTGTCATACTGCTGGACTGGCCAGGTGCAGAGGCATTAATGGAGCTACAGCCCCCAAATCTTGCACAGAGGACAGGGCTTCATGAGAAACCAGGAGCTGGGTGTCTGGGTCCCTCAGATTCTGACTCTGTGGACCTTCGTTTTCCTATTTAAAGTTCCGAGCTGGCAGGACAGCTTAGTCTGCTGCCTTCCGATCCTCACTGCAGAGCAGATTTCAGATAAACATGGATTGCAGAGACAGATCGGTGTAAGATCACACTCACTGCATGTACAGCATTCTATGTACAAGGAACAGCAGGACGCAGTGTTCCGGCTACAGTCTAGTTGATCCCCCCTCCCCGATAAATGTGTTTAAAACCACGTGGGACCCCTTACTGGCTGCTCAGGCCCTCCTTATTGTGGGTTTGTTCCTTCAACCCAAGTAGTGGGAATCCACCCCATCAAGACTGACTGGACAGTCCCTGCCTGAAACCTGTCAAACAAAACAAAACCTGAAATTCAATGCAGGGTTCTTCACCCAGGGGCCAAAAACCCAGGACAAGTGTATACCCTGGGGGAGGCGCACTACAAGTCTCGAAGGGGAGAGGGACCTGGGGGTGGTGGTGAATGTCAAAATAAACAACTCTGAGACCTGTAGGAGGGCAGCGGCCAAGGGCAATAGGATGCTGGGATGCATCGCTAGGGGGATAACCTCCAGAAGGAGGGAAGTTATTCTCCCTCTGCA
This sequence comes from Neoceratodus forsteri, assembly GCA_016271365.2. Classification (NCBI taxonomy): domain Eukaryota; kingdom Metazoa; phylum Chordata; order Ceratodontiformes; family Ceratodontidae; genus Neoceratodus; species Neoceratodus forsteri. The sequence continues at coordinate 81,960,569 of JADMNL010000034.1, forward strand.
TAACTGCTTGGTTAGGCTGCACCTTGAGTACTGTGTGCAGTTCTGGAGGCTGTACTTAAAAAGGGACACTGCACTCCTGGAGAGGGTTCAGAGGAGGGCAACCAAGATGATTTGGGGCATGGGGGAAAAGGACCTATGGGGAGAGGTTTGAGAAGCTCAACATGTACTCTCTAAAGGAGAGGAGGGACAGGGGGGACATGATAGGGGTCTTCAACTACATAAAGGGATAAATAAGGTAGGCTCAGACAGGGTGTTCCAAAAGAAAGGGGGGGCAACCAGAGGACACGGGTGGAAGCTAGAAGGGGGTAGACTCGGGGGAGAGAGGAGGAGGCATTACTTCACTGAGATGGTGGTGGCAGATACTGTGGAGGGGTTCAAGAGGGGCTGGGACAGGTATGGGGAGGGTGAAGCCAAGTAAGTTCAATACAGGGGGAATATCTTGGACAGGGGGTAGGGAAACACAAGGGGGTGGGGGGACAGCAAAATTGGCACCCATTATGGGTGCTGACTATCGAGCAGACACGCTATAGTGGCAGCTATATCCCCGGTGGAATGAGCCCTCAGGCCCACGGGGGGATCCTTCCCTAGTTCTTCATAACAAAACTGGTTGCATGACACTATCCGCCTTGCAATGGTCCTCTTAGTGGCAGGCTTACCCCCACCCACTTCCCCATAGGTAAGGAACAACTGGTTGTTGTCACCCCTATGGTCTCTGGTCAGATCCAAGTAGTAGCTGATAGCCCTCTTTACATCTAGGCTATGCAGCCTACGTTCCCCTGAACTAGAGGTTCAGTGAAAAAGACAGGCAAGTATACGGGATGGTTAAGGTGCAAATCAGAAACCACTTTGGGGAAGAATTTCCTATTTGTACGGAGGACCACTTCATCATTATGAAATGAGATATAGTTAGGTTCCACTGATAAAGCCTATAGCTCACTGATTCGTCTTGCTGAAGTGATAGCTACTAAAAACACAGTTTTCCATGTCATATATTTCAGCTCTGCAGAGAACATGGGCTCAAAGGGGGGTTGCATCAATTGAGCTATGCAAATGTTTAGATCCCATGAGGGGGAAGGTTCCCTATGAGGGGGATGTATATGTAACAGCCCTTTAAAGAACCTTTTAAATATAGGATCAGAGGCTAAGGAAAAGGATTTTCCTGCTGACAAATAAGCAGAAACTGCTGCCAGATGCACCCTCAGGGTAGAGGGTCTAAGGCCTGAAGAGTGTAAATGAACCAGATAATCTAATAGGACTGGAATGGCCACCCCCTGGTGGCTCAGTACCTGCCTCGGCACACCATATGGTGAACCTCGTCCATTTGGAGGAATAGGTTTTCCTAGTAGCTGGTTTTCTGGAAACCTTTAAGATATCCAGAATAGTATCAGAAAGCTGCAATCCAGCATACTCTAACTCTGCAAGAGCCAAGCCTTCAGTCTGAGAGACCCCAGGTTGGGGTACATGATCCTCCACTGGGAAGAGGTCAATAGGTCGTGCCCTTTGGGGAGGAAAATTGCGCTTGTCGATGACAGGGCTAGTAGCATCGAGTACCAAGGCTGTCTGGTCCAGTCTGGGGCTATCAGAATCATTGCTGCTGGTTGACTCCCGAGTTTGGTCAATACTCTGAGCAGCAAGGGAAATGGAGGAAAGGCAAACAGGAATTTCCCTGACCATTCTAGAAAGAGTACATCCAAGGACACTGTGCCCAGTTCTGGAGGTCTGCAGCAGAACAGAGGCAATTGATGGTTGTCTGGGGCTGCAAATAGATCTATTTCTGGAGTGCCCCACTGCCGGAAGATATCTTGGCGAGCCAGCTGATTCAGTGACCACTCGTGGCGGTTCTGATTGATCCTGCTGAGGGAATCCGTTAGGACACTGTCCTTCCCAGGGAGATGAACTGCTGAGAGTTACCTCGAGGGAGTAAGCCACATTCCAAATCTTCATGGCCTCTGTGCACAACAGCGTGAACCTTGTTCCACCCTGCTTGTTGATGTAATACATGGTGGTGGTGTTGTCTGTCCTGACCTGCAACACCTTCCCCTGAATCATGGCAGAGAAGGACTGGACAGCCAGCAGTACTGCTCTGAGCTACAACAGGTTTATGTGCAGAAGGGACTTCTGAGTAGATCATGTGTCATGAGGTGTGCGTTCCCCTAGATAAGCACCCCAGCCCAGAAGGGATGCACCTGTGGTAAGTACCTCTGTGGGGGTTTGCTGTAGGAATGGGACACCCACTCTGAGGTTGTCTCTGTCCTGCCACCACTGCAAGACCTGAAGCAGTGTAGAAGTTACTGGGATCAGTTCTGACAAAGAGTCTCTGCTCTGGGACCAGAATGACCTCAGATGGAACTGAATGTCCCTCATCTGAAACCTTGCCCCTGCTACTATGGCTGTTGAGGCAGCCGTATGCCCCAACAGTCATAGAAAAGATCTTGCTGGCTTTGGAGAGTGGAGACTGAAGGAGTCCAACAGATTGTCCACTCTGTCTGGTGGAAGTCTTGCCCTTCTCATCACTGTGTCCAACTCTGCCCCTATGAACTGTAGGTGTTGGACTGGCTTCAAGACTTACTTTTTGGTATTTATTAAGAAACCCAGTGAGAGTAGGGTGTTCTGAGCGAGGACTACAGCCTCTGCCACCTGTTGCTGAGACTGTCCTACTACTAACCAGTCGTCCAGGTAAGGGAACACTGAGACCCCCAGATGCCTTAGGTGTGCTACCACCACTGCCAGGCATTTTGTAAACACTCTGGGAGCTGAGGTTAGGCCAAAGGGCAAAGGACCTAAACTGGTAATGGCCTAATGGCAGTCTGAACCTTAGGTACTTCCTGTGTGACCATCTGATGGGAATATTGAAATAGGTATCTTTGAGGTCTATGGATGCCAACCAGTCACCTTGCCTGAGAGTGGGCAGGATCGCAGTCAGAGTGACCATCTTGAACTTTGGTTTTGTTAGATGCTTGTTCAGGAATCTTAAATCTAGAATGGGATGCCAGTCCCCATTTTTCTTTAGAGTCAGGAAGTATCTTGAGTACAACCCTTTTTCCTTTTGGGAGAGAGGGACAGGTTCCACTGCCCTGTCCTGAAGAAGAGTTGTTACTTCTGCTTCCAGTAGGATAGTTTCGGCTTGGTTGGCTGGCTTGAACAACCTTGCTCTCAGCCTGGGAAAAACCTTGAAGCTCAGAGCAAGGCCTTGGCCCACTACCTCCAGAACCCATTTGTCCGTGGTTATGGACTGCCAATTCTGAAGGTAGTATGCCAGCCTGCCTCCTACTGGAACTGGGGAGGTGACCCATGGCTCTTCAGGGAGCCTGCTTAGCTGGTGTCCTTGGCTGGAAAGCTGGGCTGGAATGAGTGGCACCTCTCCTGCCCCTTCCTCTAAAATATCCACGCTGTTGCTGGTAGACAGGGAAGGCCTGAACATGATAGAAGGGTCTCTGATAGGGCTTGCCCCTGCTTCCCCTACCTTGTTGTTTCTGAGTGGTGGCAGCTTTTTCTTTGGCTGCAGCACTCCTATAGGAGGTTCTATACTCGTCCATTTTCCTCATATTGGCTTCAGTTTGTTCCCCAAAGAGGGAATTCTGAGCCAGAGGAAACTCCAAGGCCTTTGTCTGGGTGTCCTGAGAGAGATGTGTGGTTCTGAGCCATGAGAATCTCCTCACAGAAATGGAGGTGGCCATAACCCTGGATGCTGAAATCACTGGCATCCACAGCCATGTGGAATTGCTGCTTAGAAGCCTCTATTCCACTCTTTGCCATCTCCCCCAAGTCTGCAGCCAAGTCAGCTGGGAATTTAGCTTCAAGTGAAGATACTGCTTCCCATAGCTTCTTTTGGTACCTTGCTAAACAGGCCATGTAGGAAGCTTGTCTGGCAATAAGAGAGGAGCTAAGGTACGCCTTCTTTGCCACTGAGTCAGTTCTCCTGGAGTCTTTTTCAGGAGGGTGGGAAGCCAGTGGTACACTTGCCTTTTCACAGGCAGCAGCCTGGACTACCCCTTCATGGCTGGGGTGACCAGACCGAAATTCTGTGCCATTCCTGGCAACTGGATACTTCCTATCTGTACGCTTATCCACAGGGGAACAGAAGTAGGAGTACTCAAAATTTTTAATGTATGTCTCTTTAGAGACTTATGAATGGGTATCACCAATCTTTTTGTGGCAGGGACATCCATCATTTCTACATAATCCATCTCTTCCTCCTCCTCTGAGGACTCATGAACCAGCAACTGGAGGGTTTCAGCCACCTTTTTCATGGAAAAATGGGCAAGGACATCCTCCAACTGTTTAGGTGGAGAAATGCCTCCCTCGTGTTCTGGGGATACCTCAGGTTCAAGAGGACTATAACAGTCCTCTTCATCCTCCTCCTCCTCTTCACAATTCTGGTCCCAGGAATAAACCTACTCAGAAGAGTCCCCAGGAGTTTGAATCAGTTGAGGAGTAACCGGGTGTTGCACCGGTTCAGCTGGGCCGGTTTGTAAAGATTGAATAATGTGGATTGCATTAGCTATTTCTTCCGCAGTCAGAAACCGCAACCGACCGTGGCTTAGGAGCCGATTTGGTATGTTTTTCCCTTCTTTTTCTTATTTGTGGTAGCTGGTTCAAGGGCTGTTTCCACAGTTCGCTTAGTTGAAGGAGTATCGCCCTGGTCAGAAGTCACTCCTTTCGGTTCTTTTGAACCCAAACCGGTCCAGTCGACTGAGGGAAAGTTTTGCATCTATCGCAGTCTGCTTGCAAGTGATCAAACCCCAAGCAGAATACACAAGTGGTGTGGGGATTGGCCTTGGCAAAATTTCCCCACACTCAATACATTGCTGAAACCCAGTAGAGCCGGTTTTCTTTTTAGCTTTCTGTGACTCTATGTCTGAAATTATCCCAGTGGTGGTTAGGCCGGATAACTGAATTAAATGGAAGTCCTGGTCAATAGTATTAGTGGTCATGGAAAAAAAACGACACTCTCATTTTTTTTTTTTTATTAACCAGGGCTAACCGGGCCCAAACATTACTTATAAAAGAAGAAAAGTAGTAGAAAGGAAAAAGAAAACTCTGTTCCCTCACGGTTGAACGGCAACCGCCAAAGAACTGAGACTTACCCCGTTTGAGGGAAATTAAAAACGATAATTGTACCTGTACCGAAGGACAGTAATTTGAAACTTGTTTTAATAATTTTTTTTTTTTTTTTTATATTTTTACCTCCTTATGCGGCTGGGGGGGGTGTTACCAATGGTCCCCACCCAGTCCGGTCAGACAGCCAGCCCCATACCTTCCCCCATCCCAAGCTCAACCCCTCACCTTCAACCTCTGCCACGATCTGTTTGCCGTGGTGGGTACGTAACCACCGCCACGGGATCCGAGGTGGTTACTTCGGTACAGGGGGAGCATCCAGGCAAAGACCTGCGGGGCGCCCATCCGCCATCATACAGCCCGCAATATTTTCTTCCTCCGATACCACCCTACGCCTGTGGCATGCAATGACTAAGGACTGAGCAAGGCTTCCCTCAAGACGCTGCCCCTCTCCCAACGCCTTGCCACAGTACGTCCCTACCAGCTTGCCCCTTGACCTGTCATAGCCCCCCAGCCACCGCTTAGAGCCATAGGACAGCGAGGGATTCCTACTCCCACCCCCAGAGAAGGAGAGCAGCCAGCGGACGCCAATCCTCTCTCTGCCTCGCTAACCTCGACGACCCGGCCTGCCTGAACCCGGTCGCCGCGTAGTGCGAGGTGTGGCGTCCAGCGCCTCAACCCTCAGCGCCACCGGGCCGGCTAGTTTTAATAAATTTAAACTAAACTATCGGTAGATAAAACCATAGCGAAAAAACACTCTAACCGACGAGATGCTGAGGAGAAATCTCCGAGGTGTCTTCATAGTAAGGTGGAGTAAAGAATCTGACGGTTGAATAGAATGTACCAGGGGACAGTGGTTTGAAACTGAGCGCGTGCCTACTTACAATGTAGGCTTTTAAGTCTTTCATCTCCGGGGCAGTACAACAAGAAGGTCTTACTGCATGTGTCAGAATACATTAGGACTACTTGTAGTTTGAAACAAAAGAACAAGCCACAGATGAAACTATCACCTATAATTCTGGGGGGAAAAAGTTCTCATGCAATAATTTCTCAAAAAATTTCAAGTTTTTTAAAGTATAAGCACCATTCCAGCAGTCAGGATGCCCTTTATCACAGAGAACGGAAGGGATGGAATGGGCTTCCAGAAAAGGTGGTAAACAAGAAAACTGCTGATGGCTTCAAGAGGCAGTGGGATAAAATTAAGGGGAGGGTACGGGTGTCCGGGGAGGTGGCAAAGCGACATGTAAAGAAAAATGGTCTCTCCTGCTGGCTAAATTCTTATGTTCTTGTTTCTCTGTGTGGCATGTAGTGCCCTGACCATCTCCAGTACAGCAGCAATCTCTATACAATGACCCCAAGCCCCTCCACTGTCCAACCTACCTGAGCCCTGCAATATCCAAGACCCTGCTTTCTATTTCTCCTCTATGCAGAGCTGCACCAGCTCAGCTGTTTCCTAGATCACAGTGGCAGCAGAGACTGGGAATGAAGAGTAAGTGCCTCAATCTTCACTCAGGCTTTACCCCAACACACAACACAGTGTTCAGTCTTTCGCCAGGTCAAACAGTGCACTGTGGCAGCCTAGATTACTGCATCCAGTAGGTCTCCTCTCTGTAAAGATACACTACAACCCCTACAGCTACCACCTATTTCACAGAGACATACTGCAAGCAACAGTTCAAAGCCACAGTTCTGGACTCCTCTCTTCTGTTGAGCTACACTACCTCAGTCACATGTCGCAGCACTCAAAGGCTCCGATTCTGGGGCTTCCATCCCAACAGATTTATTCTCAGCTGTCTTGTGGAGTCTGGTCTGTGGCAGAAATACCTCTCATCACTCATGAAGGACTCTGCGAGTCTGAAAGCTTATACATTTTGTAAACATTACTTATTGGTACAATAAAAGGTATCAAGCCACCCATTTTGTTCCTCTCATCACTCAAGCGTACTGGCTTACCTCATCTGTTCACTATAACTTTAAGGCAAGGCTGTTTTCAACACTGTGGCCCTCAACGGCTCTTTTTCTGTTTCTGTTTTTCCACAAAAATGTTTAACATCTCTGGATCTTACCTCATTTATCAGCATGACTAAGCAGCATTACTTCTTGCCTGAAAAAAATGTGTCCCCAACTGAAGATACACAATAATCCCCAACATGGCAGTCTGAACCACCAAAACCTTACCCTCCACAGCAGTTATCTGATCTGAGCAGAAGGGGGGCAATAACACGGCAGTCTGTACTTAGGTGATAATGCGCTGGATGGTTCACCATACGCGGCAATAATGTGACTGGCATGCATATGGTACAAGGCTAGAGGCACAGTACTTAGGTCAACATATTCAGAGTCGGCTGATAGCGCTGCGCAACCATTAGGGCTGTGCAGCACATAGTGCACAGCCGACTATGAGCTATATTCAGGCAGTGCGCTCCAACAGACTGACTATGCACTGCACTAAGACATCCCACAGCGGAATATGGTCCCCAGAGAAGCGAAATGAAGATAGTGCTGCCCAGAACAGGTCAGTGCCAGTGCTCCCATGGGCAGTATTCAGTCCTAGCATGCAGATGCGCCCTCTGGGCATGCAAGGTGCTAAGGGACCATATGCATGCCCATTAGGGGCTCCATCTGCATGCCGTGAAGCACCCCTTAGCACCCACGTGGTAAATACTAAGCACATTCCTGGCGTCTAGTGGACCCCTCATCCCCCCCTTTTTCATAATGTTGTGTGTGTGTATCTACAATACATGTGTAACCCCCTACAAATGGGGGTTCCCAAAAAGTCTTCCTTGAGCTTGCCTAAATGCTCACTGCCAGGTTGGTGTCCTGCGTTTTAGCAGTTTAAATGTGATTGCCAGCGAGTGACTGTATAGCCTCTGTGTACTGTCTCTTTAAGAGCTGCATGGATTGCAGTCATAAGTAATCTGAGAGGGAGCTCTGTTGAAAGATGTAACTATTTGCTGAAAATCATTTAGAGTGATAATGATAATGTAGTTTGGCTAACCTGCCTTCTTTGCAGCAAGTACTGTCTTGTTTATCCCCAGCATTTGGCCCGGGACTGCGAATTGGACCAATCAGTTCTGGTGGGACCTAAAATGGAGCCAGACTACCGGAGCTGTCTGGAGTCAAAATCTGTAGGAATTGTAGTTTTGGGCTTTTGGCGCCTTTTTGCACCTGAAGGGGGAGCCTTTGTTGTGACTGACAGACAGATCAGCCAACAGAACCCTTTGGATCTTGGGGAAATCCCAGACTGCTTGCAATTTTCAGTTAGTTCTGAGCTGGGAAGTGTAATGAGCAAGAGCTCAAGTGTTTTTGAGCAGCAATCCTGAGTGGATTCGCATGGGAGAACTGTGGAAATGCCGATTCCTGGCCTGCATGTCTGCCTACTGCTCTGAGAGGGATAAAGAATTATTTTTGGACTGAATCAGAGTGTGGGTGATTAAAGTAAGCTGCTGAAGTGGGACCATACTCAACCTGAGGAGGACCGAAGATTGTGCTGAATGCAATCGGCCTGCCAGAAATCCCATTCACTTCAGAACTTCTGACTTGTGCAGAGAACAGTGCGACTGGGCCCGAAGAAAAATTGCCTGGTACTGTAGAATCCTTTGCATATAAATGTACTGTGTATTGAAAGTGGGTCGTGATTTGTTTTCCCACTGTGCTGTGTCCTGCTTGCTGGTAGCTGTATCCAGCTCAAACGGACTGAATCCGCGGTTAACTCCATGCAGCTGGGCCTTGCCACGAGGGCCCTGCCACACTACCCTACTGCACAGAGAAAAGCCATTGACGAGAGACCTGCCTGGGGATCAGCCCCCTGCTCCATGCTTGAACGGGAACAACACCTCGGCGAAACTGTGTGGGCCCTGCTTCTCCTGGCAATCCAAACCAACTACCAGCTGTCTTGAATTTCGTCCATCCTGTGTCCAGTCTTGGGTACCATAAGTAACTATCAGGGCAGCTTCCTGCACCTACATATAATCTAAGTGTGTCATCTGATTTCTTGGTTATTTCTCTTTATTCACGAACTGAGCCATCAGGCTCCGGATTACAAATAGTGTATTGTGCATGTTGTTTTTCCATCTGGGGCCCCAACCAGCTGCGGCCAGCCTACCCCAGGCAATGATCCTGGCTAGCCCATCTGCGTACTACCTGGGTACCCAGAGTGTGTGACTGTGGGGGTTCTGAACTGCATGCATAACTGTTTGATTAATGTAGCTTGTAAGCCAATCGTCCTGATTACGCCCCTTTCTTGTTTACATCACCTGAATAAATCAGATCTTACTTTTTCTGCATTTAAACTGACTGTGGTTCCAGTTTGTGTTAAAAGTACTGTACTGTTGTTGTCTGCTCTGTTTAACCTTGTTTTACAGGGGGTCCCCAGGGTCGAACCAGAGAAGCCAGCCCTGGTGGTAAGTGCAACCAGTGTGGGTACTTGCAAAGTGTATCAGGGGTATTGTGAAAGTGATTATTGTGTACTGTTTTGGCCACTAGTGGGGAACGAGGGGGGTTACAGTGTCCTGAAGGGCTGTGCCCAGGATAGTTTGACCACTACCAACCCTGACCTTTGGGTGGAAGCACCAGTTACAGAACCTAGGCCCCTTAACCTGTTATTAGCCAAGCAGACAGGGGTAGTAGCCCTTGGGATAGCACCACCTAGGGGTTACACATAGATGGGAACTTACCCCCTATAGAAAAACATCTTTATTTATTTCCCTGTATACCTGTGACTAATCTATAAATTAAAAGTATATATCTGCACTAAACAATTACAGCTACATACCTACACAAATTAAATTACAGCTATATACCTACACTAATCAAACAGTTAAAAGTATATACCTGCATTACAACAATTACAGCTAGATACCCACACTAAGCAACTGAAGGTATATGCAGTACTTGCACTAATAAATTGGACCGCCTCCTGCCCACTGCTGCATCTCTCAAAAAGCACCTTAAACCCCTTCCCTCCACCTGCCTTTGTTTCCTTCCTTGAAACCCCACCTCCTCCTCTGAGCTTGCTCCCACCTCCTCCCCGAACCCCCATTCATCCCCCCACCCTCCCTGGCATATCACCCATCCCTCTACCCTCAGATCACCCATATGTGTCTCCCTGCTTCGGCTCCAGTTACTTATGCCAGAACGTGTGTACTGTACTGTCATTTGCATAATGTTTACACTATACTTTCCTATGCAACTATTGTTTACTTGGTCTACATCTGCTGTATTCTAGTACCTTTTATTAGGTATACAGTGGCGTCCCCAGGATGAAACGCACTTATGTATTTCTTACAGCATCATAGGATGCTGCAGCAGACCTAGTCAATAAAGCAATGTAATTTCAATGGTAATTAGTCCCCTTTGTCGTTCAGAAAAATGTGACACTGCTAGGATGAAGAGAATGCCACAGTTTCCTGCATGACAAAGGGGACTACTTGCCATTGAAATCACAGATTCATTCAATAGGTCTGCTGCAGTACACTTCAGAGTGCTTTAAAAGTGCGTGTCATCCTGGGGGAACGCCACTATAGCTGTAAACCTGTTTTTAATATATATATTAGTAAATCTATTTGTCACTAACGCTAAGCAATCAGCTACGTACTAGTGCTAGGTGTTCACTGATGTACATACTCGCCTGTATTTCTTGAAGCAGTGACTTACACCTGCATTATTTCTGTACTTCAATGTATATAGTTTGAATAATTACCAAGTGTTCTATTGCACCTGTGCTGTACATTCTCCTATGGTCACATGATGTATTTTCTCCATCCCCCAGCACCAGGAAATGAGCTCGGTACCAAATTTTAAAAATAACCAAAAGTACAGACGTCACTGCCTTAAACCCTATGGTGATACCACAATTAACACATCATTAGGAAGCTAGGCCAACCAATTAACAAGCTGCAAACGAACCTGGAAAAAAACAACACCCTCCCAAACCCAGAAATCCCCCAGACTCCGACCTGCACTCACTGAACACCATTCCCTCCTTGCTGCAAGAAGCCTTTAGGTCACATGTGCAACCTCCATAACAATAACAACCTAATGTATTATATTAGTGTCAGTGGCTCAGTAGGCAGCACACTCGCCTCTGAGGCCGGGAGATCAGAGGGCTGTGGGTTCAGTTCCCACATCTGGCACTTGGGTTAATATCCCAGTACTGACACAGTAGTGCAACATGAGAGGGGTGCTGCACTTCTGAGGTGCCGTCTTTCGGATGAGACGTTAAACCGAGGTCCCATCTGCCTGGATTGGTGGTAGTTGAGGTGGATGTTAAAGATCCCATGATACTTATCGAAAAGAGTAGGGGAATTTCCCCCGGTGTCCTGGCCAAATTTCCCTCATTCACTAAAAAATACCAACAACAGTTTAATCTGGTTCAAGGTCAATTGGCATTCATCTGTATCCCCCTCCCCCGGGTCATGCCTGAAAACAGGCAGGACTTGTCTAGTGCACTTACCCGGTCAACAAGAAAAAATTACTCACCTTAGTAATGTTGTTTCTTCTAATGGAGTCTTGCTACATTATGACATATGCAGTGAGTCCCAACCTTCGAACTGCTCTGGAGGTGAAAGAGTTAACTTTCCATGCCAGGCATGGAATGCTGAGCTCGAGCTCGGTTGAAACTCTGTCTGTTGTTCTTCAAACTCAAACCGTCAGATCTTTACGAGCTAAACTCACTGAGGTCCTGTGTGGAAGCTGTAAACCTACACTAGCCAACTGGCTACTAAATGTAAGAACACATTCTTTGGTCCCAAAACAAAGACTCAAGTCAGGAGACCCAAAAAATGAAAACACAACACCAAGTCACCCCAAAAGGAGGGGTGAAAAGAACAAGGTGGGCATCTACTAAGTGCCAACACTGCACTGCCCACCCACATCCCAAAAACAGAGGTTCTGAGAGGGGCAGGCAGGGAGGGAGGTCATAATATAGCAAGACTCCATTAGAAGAAACAACATTACTAAGGTGAGTAATTTTTTTCTTCACACAACATGAAGTCTTGCTATATTATAACATATGCAGACTACACAGCAGTACCTCCATGGAGGAGGGACAGAACCTACTTAGGAAATAGGCTCTGAAGCACTGCTGTGCCAAACCGAGCATCACTCCTTGCCTGGATGTCCAGGGAGTAATGCTTGGTAAAAGTGTGAACTGTTTTCCAGGTAGCTGCTTGACATATCTTTAGGATAGGGATGCCCCTGGCAGCAGCCAGGGAAGCAGCTGTAGCTCTGGTAGAGTGAGCCCTCAGGCCTGAGGGAGGAACCTTACCCAGTTTTTCATAGCAAAATTGGATACAAGAGACAATCCACCTGGCAATGGATCTTTTAGTGGCAGGTTTCCCTTTACTAACCTCACCATAAGTGAGGAACAGTTGGAGGGAGTCAAAACTGTGACCCTTGGTACGTTCTATGTAGTAACTAAGGGCTCTTTTGACATCTAAACTGTGCAGTCTCCTCTCGCCAGAGGAGGAATGGTCAGTGAAGTACACAGGAAGAGACATAGATTGATTAAGGTGGAAATCTGAAACCACCTTAGGCAAGAACTTCCTGTTAGTCCTGAGGACCACCTTATCTCTATGAAAGGAGATAAAATCAGGCCCCACTGACAAGGCTTGTAATTCACTTATGCGTCTGGCAGAAGTGATGGCTACCAAAAACACAGTTTTCTAAGTCAAATACTTAAGCTCTGCTGAAGACAAAGGCTCAAAGGGGGGTTGCATAAGCTGAGCAATGCAAACATTAAGATCCCTGGCAGGGGCAGGGTCCCTGAATGGAGGGTTAGTGTGAAGCAACCCCTGGAAAAACTTGGAGAATACAGGATGAGCTGAAAGAGAAGAGGGCTTACCTGCTGATAAGAAAGCAGACACAGCTGCCAGATGTACTTTTAGGGTAGATGGTCTCAGCCCAAAGGTATTTAAGTGGACCATATAATCCAGGACTGTGGGTAAGTCAGCAGATTCTGGGGAAATATGCTTTCCAGAGCACCATATGGAAAACCTCTTCCATTTAGAATTATAAGTAGCTCTGGTGGAAGGCTTCCTAGAAGCCTTCAGGATATCCATTACACCTTGGAAGAGGTGTAGGTCAGCAAACTCTAACTCTTCAAGAGCCAGGCCTTGAGATTGAGAGATTTGAGGTTCGGGTACCAAACTCTCCCCTGAGCACAGGTTAACAGGTTGTGATTCCTGGGAAGACACAGGGGAAGGTGGACTGCTAAGGACAGTAGGAGTGGGTACCAAGGCTGTCTGGCCCAGTCTGGAGCAATCAGGATCATCTTGCAGGGTTGAGATCTGATTTTGACTAGCACTTTGAACAGGAGAGGGAAGGGGAAAAGCATAGAGAAACTTCCCTTCCCAACTGAGAAGGAAGGCATCCAGAGGGACTGAGCCCAACACTGGGGGCCTGCAGCAAAAAAGGGGAAGTTGGTGATTGTCTGGGGCTGCAAAAATATCTATCTGCGGGGTGCTCCATCTGGCAAATACCACCTCCAAGACCAGGGGGTCCAGTGACCATTCATGATAGCCCTGGGAAATCCTGCTGAGAGCATCTGCCAGGACATTATCCTTGCCTGGGAGGTGAACTGCCATAAGGGAGGTGTTCAGTGAGTAAGCCAGAGACCACAACTTCATTGCTTCGTGCACAAGGTCGAGACCGAGTGCCCTTCATGTGTTGATGTACCACATTGTGGTGGTGTTGTCTGTTCTGACCTGAATAACTTTGTTCTGAACAGATTTGGAAAAAGCTTAAGTGCTAGAAAACTGCTCTGAGTTCCAACAGATTGATGTGGAGCAGAGATTCCTGAGGGGACCACAATCCCTGGGTAGTGAGGTCGCCCATGGGAGCTCCCCACCCCAAGACGGATGCATCTGTAGTAAGGATTAAGGAGTGAGACTGAGGAGTAAAAGGAACCCCCTGTCTCAGATTGCTCTGGTCCTGCCACCACTGTAGGGCCAGGATCAGGGTTCAAGTCACTGGGATTAATTTGGTTAGAGGGTCTTTCCTTTGAGACCAAAAGGCTCTCAAATGGAACTGGATGTCCCTCATCTGAAATCTTGCTCCCTGCACTACTGCTGTAGAAGCAGCCATGTGCCCCAGGAGCTGTAGAAAGTGCCTTGCTGGTCAAGAGACCTGCAGGGTGAATGAGGAGGCCAGAGAGACCAGGGTCCTTGCCCTGTCCAGAGGAAGGAAGGCTCTGGCCTTCTCTGTGTTCAGCTCTGCGCCTATGAAGGTGAGGAGCTGGACAGGCTCTAGAACTGACTTTGGAAGATACAGAAGGAAACCTAGAGAAGTGAGCAGTTGCTGAGTTATCTGTAGATGTAACTTGACTTGGTCTGGAGACTGGCCTACTATGAGCCAGTCGTCCAGGTAAGGGAAGATGGCAATTTTTTGCCTTCTTAGGTGGGCAACTGCTACTGCCAGGCATTTTGTGAATACCCTTGGAGCAGAGGTGAGGCCAAAGGGCATTGCTCTGAATTGGTAATGGCCTGAGGGCAGCGTGAACCTGAGGTACTTTTGATGGGAGCTTCTGATGAGAATATGGAAATAGGCATCCTTGAGGTCCAGGGACGCTAGCCAGTCCCCTGGCCTTAGAGAGGGTAGAATAATTCCCAGGGTCACCATTTTGAATTTTGGTTTTAAAAGGTGCTTGTTTAAGTATCTGAGATCCAGGATGGGCCGCCATTCTCCTGTCTTTTTTGGGGTAAGGAAGTACCTGGAGTACAAGCCTTTGCCCTGGTGTAGGGGTGGAACCCTTTCCACAGCTCTGAGAGCTAGGAGGGAAGAGACCTCTGCCTCTAAGGCAAGAGCCTCTGGAGGATTTGCAGGTGGAAAGGATCTGGTTCTCATCTTTGGAAATTTTTTGAAGCTGAGAACCAGTCCCTGGTTTACTACTTCCAGGACCCACTTGTCTGATGTCAGAGACTTCCAGTCCTGGACAAAGTAAGCCAGCCTGCCCCCTACAGGTAGCTGAGAATCGGCCCTGGCAACCCCATCAGGGTGCCTGTTTGGCAGGGGCTTTGGGCTGAGGGGTGGAAGCAGGCCTGCTTGTACCCAGTCTGCCTCTCCCTCTAAAGAACCCCCTCTGGGCATAGGCAGAAGAAGAGGCCTGGGCTTGGTAAAAAGGCCTATGAAAAGGCCTGCCCCTGCCCCTGGGAAGCTGCCTTGAGGAGTGGCCTGCCTTTCTTTGGCCTGTGCACCCTATAGGTGGTCCTATACTCATCCATTTTTTCATGTAATTCTCTGTCTGCTCCCCAAACAGAGAATTACCCACAACAGGAAAATCCATGGCCTTAGTCTGGGTATCCCAGACAGGCTAGTACATCTGAGCCAAGCCATTCTGCTAAGTGCCACAGATGTAGCCACGACTCTTGATGACACATCATTAGAGTCCACTGCAGCATGGAATTGCACCTTGGATGCCTCAATACCATCAGCAGCCACCTGCTCCAGCTCCTTGGCAAGCTGGCCAGTGACCTGTTTTGCTAGAGCCATAACAGTATCCCATTTGGATTTCTGGTATCTGGCAACATAAGCCATATAATTTGCCTGTCTGAGTCCCAAGGATGCTGCCATGTACTGTTTCTTTGCCATGGCATCAATCCTCCTGGAGTCCTTATCCGGGGTGTGTGAAGCCAAGGGAATATTAGTCTTGTCACAGGCTGCAGCCTGCACTACCCCAACATGGCTGCATTGTTGTGTGAGGAACTCCGTATCAGAACCTGACAATGTGTACCTCTTGTCCATTCTCTTATCCACAGGAGGTATAGTGTGAGGAGCTTTTAAAATTTTAGAAGTCTGTTTCCCAAAAGATTTATGCAAGGGAATAGACAGTCTCCTAGACTCTGGGATATCCATCATTTCCACATAGTCAGGCTCCTCTTGATCATCCACAGCCTCTTCCATAGGGAGCTGGAGGGTTTCAGCCACTTTTTTATAAAACATAAAATGAGAAGGGGACTCAGAAAGCCTAGGAGGAGACACTCCTGAAGGTCTGTCTGGGGAGATGTCCGGGTCAATGGGCACATCCAGACTTTCAAATCCACGTTCACTCTCCTCATACTCCTCTTCCCCCTCCTCCGGTTCATAATACTCCTCTAACTCACACTCTTGAACCGGTGGAACCGGCCGAACCGGGCGCTTACCCGATGGTACTGGTTCGGTCAGAACCGGGGAAAGCAACTGGACAATTTTTATCGCTTTGGCTATTTCTTCAGCGGTTGGAGAGGAAGGTTTTGGCTCCACACCAGCTGATTTTCTAGTCCTTTTTGCTGGACCCGGCTCCTCAGAGTCGGATCTCCTTTTGCCCAAGGAAGTCTTGCCCTGGTCAGAGGGCACTCCCTCCGGTTCGGTTGAACGGAACCGGGCTGGCCATCCGGTTCAGCTGACTTTGGCTCCCTTACCTGAGCGCTGCATCAACTCTCTTTTCCAGGGTAGCTGCAGGAAAACTTTTACAAATCTGGCAGTCTGCATTGAGGTGGCCCAGACAAACACAGGTGGTGTGGGGGTCAGCCTTGGCAAAGACTTCCCCACACACACTGCAGTGTTGAAACCCAGTGGGCCCGGTTTTTCTTTTGGGTTTCTCAGACATAATGCCAGTCCTAACCAAACTTACCCGTTTATGGCAATCCGCCAGGTAAGACCCTCTTATCGGTTCCCAACCATGTCACGGGTCGTGGAAAAAAATGTAATAAAATCCGAATTTTTTTAGAACCGATAAGAACCGGTAACCACACACTAAAAGATAGATTAAGATATTTTATGCAACTTGATCGGTTCAAACCGAACCGATAAACCGTTTACAAGTTCCACCCGACAAGATGAACCGAGCAGAAGGAGAAATCTCCGGAGCAACTGTTCAGTGAGGCGGAGTAAAGAATCTGACGGTTTGAGTTTGAAGAACAACAGACAGAGTTTCAACCGAGATCGAGCTCAACGTTCCATACCTGGCATGGAAAGTTAACTCTTTCACCTCCGGAGCAGTTCGAAGGTTGGGACTCACTGCATATGTCATAATATAGCAAGACTTCATGTTGTTTGAAAAACTAAATACATAAATATTCAACAACAATGCATAAGGGAGGAACACTCGGAAGTATGCCCATCTCAGGAGCCAATTAGGTCAATAAAGCCACTCGCTCTTTGGGCTTGTGGCCTTATAGCCCCTCAACGGGTAGATATCCGTGTATACCATATCCCAGATATCTAGGGACCACCTTCCCCCCATCGCCTTCGTAATGGAATGTTTTTATATATCCCTGGTGTCTAGTGGAACCCCATCCCCCCTGAAATTTATTGGTATATCCCTAGTCAGTATAGCATTGTGGTTTAGGGCACTGAGCTGCAAACCTGGAGCTCTGGGTTTGAATCCCACAGCCCCCACTTGCATATTGTGTGACCCGGAGCAAGTCACTTAACTTCCTTGTGCTCCCAGGTCGCACTTGGAAACAAGATTTGGCTTAGTGTGCCTTTCCTGGTTAAACAAGTTCCTCTTCCCTTCTTCAGGAACCCCATCCACCTGGTTGCCCACGAGTTCAAATAATGTTATTTAGTTAGTTCTCTGGTAGTCTAGTGGCTCCCTGCCACTAAATGACAACCATCCACCTACTGAGGACCCTTGCCCTGCACCCCCCCTCCAAAAAAATCCGGACATCAGTTTGTCGGCAACAACAGTGATCAACACACCTCCTCAGCCAGACACCATCTGACAGTCCCAGAGTGCAATTGTGAGTACTGTAGAAACAGCTGTTTCTACAGTACTCACGACTGCTTTCTGATAAAAAACATTCCAATACAGGGGTGATAAGGGGACGAGGGAGTCCACCAGACACCAGGAATATATACCAACATTATGATACTGCGGCAGTTAGTGCTAGGGGGTCCACTAGACGCCAGAGATATACGCTAACATTATGATACGGGGCGATCAGGGGGATCCATTACATACCAAGGATAAATACCAACATTAACAGGCAACTAGGAGAAGGGTCCACTAGGCACCAGGGATATAAACCAACATTACGATACAGGGGCAATCGAGGGGTCTACCAGATGCCAGGAATATATACCAACATTATGATACATAAGTGATGAAGGGGTCCACTAGATGCCAGAGATATATTAAACATTATGATACAGGGGTGATCAGGAGACCACTAGACACCAGGGATGTTGCCTGCAGTACACCCACTCAGCGTCTGGGACATAGCCATAGTGCCCTGCTAAGGCTAGGTTTCAGCAGTGGTAAACACAGCCATGCTGTCTCAGCTGTTTAGCGCTGCCGAAACCTATGAATATACCACTGCACCATTTCTGCATGAAGAATCCCTCATTTGCATAGGTGCAGCGGTATATTTTGCGCGACTGTGCTGCTGGGTTAGTGCAGCACTCTGGGGGCCTCTGAATATGGCCTTGCCTGAAGCGCCGATGCTATTCATCGTTAGAGCAGCACTAAATAAATATGGGGGCATTTATCCACACGAGTCACACACAACAGTGTCAGGGGATAGTGAGCCAACTAGCACTCTACAGTACTACGTTTGATGTGTCTGAAAAAGCTAGTGGCACCGTTTTTGTCCCTAGATAAGTATGTTGTACCTACACTCCCCCCTTACTGCACTTCACATGTTTACAGTTGATACTGTGAGCGCAGACCAATCAGATTGCAAGGCAGGATGAGGAGGTCACTACTATCATTTTACTGACGACAAAATGTTCTGAGCTCTCAGCAGTCATCTTGTTTATTTATTTCCTCGAGACTGTATATTCCTGGGCCGAGGCAGACTAGGTTCCCAACAGCCCTGTTCCCACCACCTCCACTGGCAATCATTTCCCCGGGACTTATCTAGTCCACCCCTTGTTCCCTCACAGACTGCTCCCCCTTTGTCAGGGCCAGGAGGGAGAAGCCCCCGGAATCTAGATCTGGGCTGGCAGGTCCTGGTGGTGGCACGGGTAGAGGATCAGCATGACTGCATCGTATACACCTGCCTCGCCTTCCTTTTTCCTCCAGTTTTTCTCCCCTACCCTAGCTGCGGAGTGCATGTCAGTGATTGCGTGTAAAGGCACACATGCTCCACACAGTCCTACAGCTCCACCCTTCGTGCCATTCCTGTCCCGTACTGCCACCAGGCCTCCACCTGGTGGTAGTCTTTTGGCAGAGCCAACATGCCCTCCTTCGCTGGGAGAGGAGAGCAGTCCATCGGACAACCGATCCTTCCCCCTCCCTCAACTGATCCCCAGTAACCTGAGTTCATCCAGGTCGGCTGCGTGGTGACAGGTGAGGCACTTGGCATCTCAGCCCTCCATACCACTGGGCCCTTCAGCAGGCATTTCATTGACAATAAAATGAAAGCTGTGAGTTTGCTGTGGAATAAACAGTTTGTAACTCCGACTTATGACTGGAGGAAAGGGTCCTCATGTGGAATACTCCCATATAGTTATCCTCGACAGTAGTTATGCATCCCAAGCAGAAGGGGACCAATAATGTGGCAGCCTGTACTCCCAGATAATCATCCTCAACAGTAGTTTTGTGTTCCTAGTTAGAGGAAAGGGCCTGTAACAGTTTCTAGGGAAAATAACAGAGCAATATAGACGGAGAGGGGGAGAAATTACTGCAGTTATGAAATGGTTTCTTTCCTTATCTTTCATAACTTTATGTTTTCCTCTCGTCTTAAAGGAAACATCAAACAATCGAATCTGATGGCAGATAAAGGCTGCTTGGCCCACCCAGTCTGCTCATTTTTATTTTTCTACCTTCAATCTCGCCGCAGAACCCAAGTCTTGATCTATAGCCCTTTCTCCTCCCCTCCATTCCTTACCTCCATGATTCTCTTGTAAATATCTCAGGCATTCTTGAACTCCTCCACTGTTTTCACCCCCTCACCACCACTTCTGCTGGAAGGCTGTTCCAGGTATCCACCACTCCTTCAGTGAAGTACATCCTCACATTTCTCCTGAATCTATCTTCCTCCAGCTTCATAGCATGTCCCCTTGTTCTTGAGCATCTTTTCTTCTGAAAAAACACTTCCCTCTTGTATCTTATTTACCCGCTGGGTATTTAAAAGTCTCTGTGATATACTCTCTCTCTTCTAGGGTGTACATATTGAGGTACTTTAGCCTCTCCTCACAGGGTTTTTGATGCAAACCCTGCACCATTTTAGCTGCCCTCCTCTGGACGACCTCCACTCTGTCCTTCCGGAGATGAGATCTCCAGAATTGGACACAGTACTCAAAGTGGGGGGTCTCACCAGTGATCTATACAAGGGCAACACCACCTCCTCATTTAAGAATGCATGGGATAGACATAAAGGAATTCTGGAGGTCAGGGGTAAGGGGCAACAGACTTCTAGGAAAACATAAACTGAACTTACAAGCTCAGATGGGCAGACTGGGTGGGCCGTAGGCCCTTATCTGCCGACACTGTCTATGTATCTATGTATGCTCCCTCTTTCTGCTTGTATTACCTCTCGCTAGTCTCCCCCCCCCCCAGCATCCCACTAACCCTCCCGACTGCCTTGTCACCTTTAGGTCATCCAATATGATAACCCCAGGTCTCCTTCCCGCTTGGTAGTTGTCAATACCACTCCACCTATTTATGGTACTCTGCCCTTAGGTTTCTGTGCCCCAGATGCATTATTTTGCATTTTTTTGCATTAAAACCCAGCTGCCACCCTTGACTACTCCTCTAGTTTTCTCAGATCTCTGCTTTTCCTTTCCACTCCCCACCCGAGTGTCTACCTGATACAGATGCTGGTAGTCATACTCAAAGAGGCAGACCTTCCTTTCCAGCTCCATTGCAATGTCACTTGTCTTTAAAGAAAACCGGTCCCAGCACTGAGCCCTGAGGTACCCCACGGGTGAGCCTCCCTCCCCCGGAGCAAACTCAGTTTACCATAACCCTCTGTTGCTTATCCATTAAGAAAATTCTCACCCAGTTTACCACTTTATTACCCACCTCTAAGCTACCCAGCTTCTTTACTAGTCCCCTATATGGAACAGTGTTGAAACACTTATTGGAATCTAGGTAGGCCACGTCCAACGCTCATCCCTGATCTAATTCTGTGGTCACCCAGTCAAAGAAGTCTATCAGATTTGTTTAGCATGACCTGCCCCCGTGAATCCATGCTGCCTCAAATCTTGTAACCCGCTGAATTCAAAACATTCCACAATCCTTTCCTTTAATTGTGTTTCCATTAATTTTCCCATCAGCGATGTCAGGCTAACAGGCCTGTAATTGCCAGCCTCCTCCCTGCAGGAGATTCGTGTGTACGTACATCTGCAATTTTTTTTAAAGGATTTAATATACTAAAAACACTCGAAATTCCAGAAGGTGTATATGTATTTTGGGGCAGGGGTGTCAGACTGGAAGTCAACAACGGTGACTGTCATGAACATTTTGATAATATCCATTCTGTGTGTTAAATGATTAGTGATTTGCTGGAGTGCCCACTCTGTTACAGGCACTGCCGCCCCCTTGAGGACAAGCAGTAGCACTACAGAAACACAGCTGCCTTAGACACAAAGGCACACAAAGCTACATTTATAACTTACTTAACTAGTTTTCCAAAAGAGCAATGGTGGGGGTGGAATCCAGTGTTTAGCTGGCAGCTTTTCCATAAACAAACTATTCTTTGTACACATAACGTGGCAAATATTCTGCAATTCCTGAGTGACAGGCAGCACAAACTGCAACAAGCTGAATACTACTTCGCTAAGCATTTCTGTATTTAACTACAAATAATAACAGTTTCACAGGCAGCACATCCGAACTCTGTGGTGTTTTCTAAGGTTTGGCCAAGAGAGTTGTTATTTCGCTGACAAGTTCAGGTGACAATTAGCTGAAATGCTATGGTGTTCAAACTTCCAGCTTAAACACCGGCTAGGGAACAGAATGGCATATCTTTTGCTGCAAGCAACAGTGTTAGTTATGTATAGCATCAGTGCTGTATTATAATTTTTGTAAGAACATAGAAAAGAAGACACTTATCACACTCGCTGATCTCACCAGGAAACGCACTGCATGTTACGATTTGACAGATCCAGAAATAGAAGCAAATTCAGATTTTAAATACATAAAGAAAACCACACCACCCTGCACTGCCATCCAGGTGATCTAACTTTGGTATCATACTGCAATTTAATTTTCATCTTCAAGACTTTAACATTTTCTGCACCATCTTTCTGCTGTTAAACAAGGATTTCTGGTGCATGGCACGCAGAATGCTACGGAGAGCTTCTTTTCCCACTTTAAAGCAGTCCCCATCCTCCCCCAAAAATACTGCACCAAATTTCCACCAGCAGTACATGAGGAGGAGGAGAAGGGCTCCTAGAACTAGCAGAGTGCACTCCACTGCCAGGAATGCAACACCCTTCCCCCAGGGATCACAACAGCAGAACATACGCCACCGCTAGGCACCCATCAGTGACCGAACATGCCCTACCACTAGGCACCCACCAGTTGCAGAACATACACACACCCTACCACTAGGTACCCCTCATCAGTGGCAGAACATGTCTCTTCCTCAAAATCCTCAGTCCCCACTGGCCTAGCGGCAGTGAATGCAGAGCATACTGCACCACCAGATGCCCATCAGTCACAGAACACATCTCCTCCACAGTATTTCCAGGAAGTACAACAACAGAACATGCCCTATCCCTGGGCACCCATTACCCTCACCCCAGGGACAGAACATGTCTCCTCCCTATCCCTGGGCACCCATTACCCTCACCCCAGGGACAGAACATGTCTCCTCCCTATCCCTGGGCACCCATTACCCTCACCCCAGGGACAGAACACGTCTCCTCCCTATCCTTGGGCACCCATTACCCTCACCCCAGGGACAGAACATGTCTCCTCCCTATCCCTGGGCACCCATTACCCTCACTCCAGGGACAGAACATGTCTCCTCCCTATCCCTGGGCATCCACTACCCTCAACCCAGGGACAAAACATGTCTCCTCCCTATCCCTGGGCACCCATCACCCTCACCCCAGGGACAGAACATGTCTCATCCCTATCCACCAGCACGTTCTACTGCTGGGGACTCAGTCACAAAGCATGTCTCTGCAACAACATGCCCAGTTTCCAATGCTCCAGAAACTATGACAGCGAGCTGTACTCAACCACCCAGCATCCAGCACCCATTCTCTACAGACTGAAAACAGGTCTCCTCTGTAATGTGTTCAGTGCTCATCAGTCCAGGGTTGATGGCAGCAAAACATACTCCACTGCTGGGCACCCAACACTCTCCTCCAAAGACAGAACAGGTGCACTCCACATCGTCGCAGGGACTACAGCAGCAAAGCATGCTCACCAGGGGAACCAGCACTCTCCTCCAGGGACAGAACAGGACCCCCCCTCTGCATCATCCTAGGGACTAAAGCACCACAGCATACTCCACAACTGGGCACCCATCACTCAGGGCTACAGTAGCAGAGCATGCCCTGATCACCAATCATGGTCGGTCTTTTTTTTTTTCCAAACTTTCTTCCACTGCGGTTTCGGCCCAAGGAACCTTCTCTCAGGCATCCTGTCCGTGTCCTGCCCACCTGAGGCTCCCAGAACTGCACCTCCTCTCTCTCCTCCACTCCCCGCATCCAGCACCCCCGGTTTGACCCATCCGGGGTGGGTCACCCTTCTCCTCTTAAGGCACTGTCTGGCTGCAGGCGAGGGCTGGCAGAAGGAACTAAAAGGACAGTCTGGGTAAGCCCGGCAGAGGGCATGGGGAACAGGTGCCGTCGCCTGTTCCTTGGAGCCGGTGTTTTCCCTGTTCGAAACTCCCCTTCCCTGCGTGTGCACACCTGACACAACAGCGCATGGCAACCCTGCCAGTATCAGCCACGCTGTGTAACGTGCAGCCTGCACACTGCAGCATTCCCGATCTCCACCGGGAGCCACTGGTGCGCTGGGCTATCCTTCACTCACCTGCCCGGAGAGGAGATGCCCATCGAGCGCTCAATCCTCTACCGTCCCCTGCTGACCCCCGGCTCCTGAGCTCGCTCCCTAACTCGGTCGCTGGCGTGGCACGAGGTGTGGCGTCCTCCGCCTCAACCCTAAGCACCACCGGGTGGCTCTCCCATCACTGTCTTAACAGGGATGGAACATGTTTCCCCTTTCCATCAGCCCAGGCCCTGTACTCAAAGCAATTACTTTTTCAACTACTCTTTGTCTCATCAAAGTCAGTTAGTGTGTGCCATTCTCTGGTTCTTACTACAGCAGCAAAGCATGCCTGACCCCTGGACATCCATCAACCTCCCTAAGGCACAGAACAGAGCCCCTTCCCATATGCCCAGGGACCACAGGAGCAGAGACTGCCTGACGGCTAAACACTCATCCCCTTCCACTCAGGGGCAGAAGAGGCCTCCTTACCATCTGCCTAGGGACCACAGCAGCTGAGAATGCGTAACACCTGGACACCAATCAACCACCCCCAGAGACAGAACAGTCCTCTCTGTAATGTTCTGCCCTCATCAACCCAGCAATTGCAGCAGCACAGAATACTCCACTGCCAGACACCTATCCACCGAAAGAACATGTCTCCTCCACAACACATGCAGTCTGCACTGACCCATCTAACCCCACCTCCAGAACTCTGAGCTGGAGCACGAGACACCGACACTGCTCCGCCCGGCAGCCTGGCAGACTTCAATGTTTTATTACCACCGTTAAACAAGGCAATCCTGAAACCATACAATGGAAATTTTACATGTCTCGTTTTGTACATTGAGTTGCAGAACATTCTACATTAAGAAAATGAAAAATCCAATAATATTAAGAAGATAAAGGCAAGACAGTGAAAACATTGGTGCATGTCATTTAACTGCCCATGCAAATTTTATTAAAGGGGTCATGAAAAATCCTTTAACCTCACTGGTTGAAACATGTCACATGACTTGAGTACTGTTCTGAAAACTGCATACCTCACCTGAACTACATTTAACCAAAAAAAGCTCATTTTATAGGTGGGATAACACACTCCAGGGTGAGCAGTCATAAGGAAATCATGCACCTTGTCATGTAATATCCCTCAAACATTTTTTAGCAGACAAATGGCCATGCAAAGTTTGCAGTGGCATTCCCAGAATTACAAATGACAAATTCTGGTGAGGCCCCTAGAAATTCTCAGCAGACAATGTTCTGGGGGAAAAAGGTGTTTTAAAATATGCACAGGTAACAGAACTGCTTGCAAAAATCTTCTGAATATCTGGCATTGTCTGTAATTTTCAAACAGAAGGCATGTTAATCCTAGTTGTCCATGGAACTAATCAGATAGTGGGGCCGGGGTGAGAAATATTTTGGTGCCTCTGGCTGAGTTCTTACAGCCCACCCCCCTGTGGGAGGGACATCAGGAGTACCCCAAGCCCAGTAGGCAGTGTGGGTTCAGTAGGGAACCATAAGCGCCATTCAGCCACAGACGGTAATCTCTTCTCTGTTTTTGCCCTGACCCCAGGACACTCCGCAGAGGTGACTGCTTGATGTGCACATGCCATGCAGCGTCTTCCATCGGGGTGCCCCTCCAAATCTGCTGCTTCAGACACATCACCACCTCTGGTCACATAGGTGGCAATGTTGCAGCACAGCAGGCTGCCCTCCCTCCCTCCGTCCCTGAAGGAGGAGAATGTCCTCTGGGGAGGCTCAATCCTCCTCTACCCTACCAGACTCCAATGACCTAGGTTCACTGCCGAACCTGGGTCACCAACGTCCCAAGCCATAGCACTATCGCTGCCCCCGATGGGCTGGTCCCTCGATGAATTCTACTAGAATAGCCATTTTCCAAAGAAGAGAATCTGTAGAATTTCCAGCAGCAATTTCTTAGATTTTACACCATGCGAAATCGACAATTCCCAGTTTATTCTGTGCAAACGGAATTTAACCAATTCACCTAACCCTATAGGGCAGTTACTGATCATACAAATGCTTTTACAATGTCCTGACTTCAGCTATTGGTCTTCAAATAAAAACAGAAACATCTGATTAGAGATCTCCACATCTGAATAACATTTAACTCCATGGTTTGTGTCGATTCCTTCTGTAGCACATCCCTTCGCTCCTATCTCTGCACACACAAAGACCAAAAGCAGCAGTGCTGATCAACAGCAAAAACGTGAACTCTAATCAGCTCCTCAGAAAAGCCAGTTTCCCAACTGATTTAATCCCACTACGTATGGCTGTACGGTAAGAGGTAGCACTCACCTGGATGCTTCCAAAATCGACATTTTCGTAGTGGAAGTGAGCGCATTCCGCCAGCTTTGGAAAGTGGCCCTTGGCAAATGATAATCTGTATCAGAGAAAGGTAGACAGAACACACACATTCCTTGATTACTATCAGCTGTGGTAGGACGTTTTTAGAAACAAAGAAAAATCCAAAACAGACCATTTACACTAAGGTACATTGTTCTGGCACTCAACCTAAAGCAGTTGCATTTTTTTTTTTACTTTATTTTATTGAACGTGCACATAATGAAGTAGTCTTAGTACATAAAAAAAAAACTCACTGTGAGAGCCAGCCCACCAGCGCAGCAGTAGCACTACTGCTTGCAACACCGATGACCCAGGTTTTGGAACAAGCCTGGCCGGGTACAGGGGATAGAACATCCCACAGGACGCTCTCCTCCTCCTCCTCCAGTGAGGGATGGTGTTGTGTCCTGCTGCTTTACTGCCACCTGGGTGACCAGAGGTGGTGGTGCAAGGGATATGCAACTGGTAGGAGGGACCACTAGAGGGCTTCCACTGGTTGGCTACATCAGGCCTCACCAGTGGGCCAATCCCAATTAGCACTCCTAGTGGGGGGTGGAGAAAAATGGAAAATGGTGCTGGATTGGGAGGATGAAGCCTCCACTGGCCCACCACATCCCGCGCTAGAGTCAAGCCACCACCTCCCAGGGACACCACCAGTCTTCACCTCCAACGTGGGTAGCCAGATTAATGTGGGGAGGAAGTGCCGTGGAGCTGAAGGTGTACCCAGCCCTGCGGGGCAAGCCAGGGGGCAGCACAAGTGAGTCTTGGGTGGACTGGGGGTCCTGGGAGGATGGGTGGCAGAGTTTCGGCCAGACTCGACCTGGTCACATTGGCGGAAGGAGGTACCACCTGAGGAGGATCAACAATGTCAGAACAAAAAACATCACAACAAAGTTATTGTGTGCATACTCTTTCATGCACACTGTATATAGTAAACATTTCTTAAAGTGCAGCTTAAACTCCCTGATAAACATTTCACAACCTGAAACAACAGAGAACTGTGTCCTGTAAGCAGCTGCATTCTTTACCAGTATCTGAAAAACGAATCCATTTATAAAATGGAGCCAGATCGCTACCACAAATACTATTCTACGGCTGGACACCCCAGGTCACCTGCCATGGCTATATACTTGCTTGACCCAAAGATGGTATTATTTCACAAGTATACCGGATTTTGCCAACTTTTTTTAAAATAATGCATTAAGCTGGACACTGTTTGCTGTGTCCTATATTTTGCCACAGTGTAGGTATTTTTCATAGTGTACTGATATATAGGAAAAAAATTACTCACCGTAGTAATATTGTTTCTTCCAAGGTGTCCTTTATTATGCTTGACAAATGCAGTATGCCAGCTGGGTTCAGCTGCCCTGGAGGTGGAGTCAATAGTAATGAGCCTAGGGAACTGACCAATGAGGAGAGATAGCAAGAGGGTGTGCTGTCAGCAGTCAGCCTAGAGGGCACCAGAATTATTCTGAAGCTGCAAGGGGCAAAACTAGACCCCAAGTATAAACTGTCACAACAGAAATTAAAAATGTTCTAAAAATACATAAACAGTATCAAACATCAAAACTGAGAAACACTTCGCTTCAAAGCAACAAACAGTGAAACATCTGGCGAGATAGAAGGCATGCAAGGCCATCCTCCGTCGGGTTATGTAGGGGGAGGATGGGTGGGAGATCAAGAATACTAAAGGACACCTTGGAAGAAACAATATTACTACCATGAGTAATTTTTTCTTCTCACCCCACGGATCCTTTAATACGCTTGACAAATGCAGACTACACAGCAGTACAGTTGGGAGGTGGGTAGAGAACCTACTTAGGAAAAAGGGTTCTGCAGGATCACTCTGCAAAATTTGGCATCTGATCTGGACTGTACATCCAAGCAGTAATGCTCTGTGAAGGTATGTACAGTTTTCCAAGTGGCTGCTTTGCAGACATCGAGCAGGGCAATGTCCCTTGAGACTGCCACTGTGGCAGCAGTGCCCCCTAGTAGAATGGGCCCATAGGGGGCTGTTTGCCAGCTTTGCTGTAACATAACTGAATATAAGAGACTATCCAATGGGAAATAGTCCTCTTAGTGGCTGGTTTTCCCCTGCCTACCTCAGCTTAGGTGAGAAAAAGCTTAGTGTGAGTCTCTCTGAACTGCTTAGTGTTCACCAGGTAGTAGGCCAGGGCTCTTTTTACATCCAAACTGTGAAGCTTGCATTCTCCTGGTGTGGATCTTTCTGTAAAAAAGACTGGGAGAGTGACTGACTGGTTTAGGTGGAACTCAGAAACCACCTTAGACAGGAACTTTCTATTTGTTCTGAGTACTAGCTTGTCCCTGTGTGCGATGATGATGATGTGTGGGGTTTAAAATTGGTGCACTTAATCCTGGTACTAAAAATCTTCTAGTTCTGTTATAATTCTTGTTCATAATTTGTCCAACTCTGATGTAATTGCTCCTGAATGCCAATTGAGTAGGCGTTCTGTAAACACTGTATATGTGTATTGTCCTATTTGTCCACCCTGACGTGGAACTGTTGTAAAAGAGCTCACGCTCAAAGGTCTCTCCAAAAGAATAAAAAAATAAATGATGTAGTTAGGCTCAGTACACAAGACCTGCAACTCTGAAATCCTTCTGGCAGAGGTAATGGCAACTAGGAATACAGTTTTCCAGGTGACATACTTCAGGCCCGCAGTAGCCATAGGCTCAAAAGGAGGTTCCATGAGCTTGGCTATGCAAAGGTTCAAGCCCCAGGGAGGGACAGGATCCCTTAGTGGGGGTTGAAGGTGCAGCAGGCTGTGACAGGGTTGAATAAGGCCCTCCCTCATTTGTTAAGCAGAAAGAGTTTAAACGCAAGGGTCTGTTCTAGCCTCTCCTTTTCTGTCTCTCCCCTGTCTGGTTGCTCAACTAAATTTTCTTGCGAGAACTAGAAACTAATCACTCCGACAGTTTAACAATGCTGCGCCTCTCGCTAGCTCTCTGCCTTCCCTTGATATTTCTGTCTTTTCGTCACCCTTGCATATCTGTGGGTATAACAAATATGTGAATCTCTGTGTAAAACTGTATATGAAACTGAGATCCCTTTGTTTAAAACTGTATATAGTTATACTACTAAAATGACTGCAAAGCTATTTGGAACTCAAGTGGTTAACCTGAGATGCAGTTATTAAGCCCTTTGCAGAGCTGTGAACAAGAGGTCAGCTGTGGGACACCATGTACTGTTTTGCTGCATCTGCAAGGAACAAAACTGACAAAAACATTCTCTTAACTTACAAGAACATTTTGTGAGAAGCAGGCTCTCTTAACGAGTTCCCAGACAAAGACTTATAAAAAGAGCAGCAATGTTTCTGCTACAGAGACAAGGAGAGTGAGAGACCGAGAGACTGAAACTTGGAATTAAGAGATGCCCTCAGAAGAAGGACTTAGTCTTCACCTTTTGTACTGCCTTTGTAAATAGTTATGCTGAATATTTTTTATTTTATTTTGCTGTTATTGAGAAAAATAAAACGCTATTTGTGAATTTTGAAACTGCTTTTGGTTTTCCTATGCTTCCTGACCTGTGCCTCGGTGACATGGGTCCTCGAAAAATTTCTTGAAAATAGGATGGGAAATCACAGATTTTTCTTTCTCAGCAGAAAGGTAGGCCGATGTGGCTGTGAAATGCACCTTGAAGGAAGAGGCCTTAAGGCCTGATGACTGCAGGTGAACCAAGTAGTCCAGTGGAGTAGGAAGAGCAGCCCTGAGAGGGTCTAAATGCTTACCTCTACACCACAGAACGAACCTTTTCTACTTGGAAGCATAGGTTTTCTTTGTGCTAGGTTTTTTAGCCATGCGAAAGATTTCGAGTGCTTGCTGAAGAGTACTGAGAATCAGGGTACACTTAACTCCTCAAGAACCAGGCCGTGAGGTGAAGAAACACTGTTCTGGGATAAGCTACTCCTGTCTGAGGCAGAGTCAGGAGACTGTGGCTCGGTGGCAGGCGGACTGGCCTGCTGACCAAGACAGCCAGTAGCAGAGTACTAGGGCTGCCTTGCCCAGTCTGGAGCTACCAGAATCATGGTGGCTGACTGATCCCTGAGTTTTTGGAGCATTCTGTGTATCAGAGGAAAGGGAGGTAAGGTGTAGGAGAACGTCCCTATCCAGTCTAGAGTCAGAGCATCCACTGAAAGAGTACCTTGAGCTGGGGATCTGCAACAGTAAAGTGGAAGTTGACAGCTGAGGTTGGAGGTGTAGAGGTCACCCTCTGGGGTTCCAAACCTCTTGAATACTGTGACCAGAACTTGCCTGTTTAAGGCCCGTTCGTGATGGCCCTGACTGATTTGACTGAGGGAGTCTGCCTGACATTGTCTTTGCCTTGAAGATGAATGGCCGACAGGTGCATGTCCCAAGGAGTAGGCCAGGGACCACATTTTCATGACTTCTGTACAGAGTTTGGTGAACTTGTGGCACCCTGTTTGTTGACGTAGAATATGGCAGTGGTGTTGCCTGTTCTGATCTAGACAGAGTGGCCCTTTAGCTGTGGAGCGAAGGCCTTGATAGCCAGGTATACAGCTCTGAGTTCAAGAAGGTTGATGTGGAAAGTGGACTCCCTGTGGACCAGATTCCACTTATAGACTGGTCTGCCAGATGAGCACCCAATCCCTAGGAAGGAGACATCCGTGGTAAGGATCCTGGAGGGCTGCCTCTGCTGAAAAGGGACTCCTACCCTGAGTTTTTCCTTTTCCTTCCACCAGTCCAGGGCTCAAAGCAAGGTTCTTGAGACAGGAATTAGTTCTGAGAGGGAGTCCTGCTTTTGGGACCAGTGAGTCCTCAAGTGATACTGGATTCCCTCATTTGAAACCTGGTGCCTGGGACCACTGTTGTCATGGAAGCCATGTGGCCTAGCAGCCTGAGAAAATGCCTGGCCAGCCTTGGCTGGCCCAAGACAAAGGAATTTGCAAAGTGTCAGAAGTTCTGGACCTTGTCCACAGGGAGCATAGCTTTCCCTTGTATAGTGTCCAGTTCTGCTCCAATAAAGTCTAGAACCTGAGCCGGCCCACTGGTGCAGAGGCACAATCACCGTCTGCAGTGGCGGCGACGACCCAGGAGTGGACTCGGGAGTCAGAGGGCCGGCCAGGGGGAGTAGGATTGAGCATCCGGAGAACTGCTCTCCTACTCTGGGGGGTGGTGAGGTTGAGTGTCCGACGCACAATGGACCCTTGGCAGGGGCCGGAAGTTCCGCTGCGGTCAGTGCCTGTATTTCAGGGGGCGGTGTGGACGCGGGTCGTCACTGCACATCCTCGCCCCTGTGGGATTCACAGCTTTCAAAAATATGCTAGCCCCCGTTAATAAGCCGGCTCCATTGCCGTCTCCTCTGGCCACCAGAGTTCGCCTATCGTCGGCCCCATTCAGAGGGGCAAGCCCATGTATGAGGGGGCGGCTGCCGGAGCCTGGCAAGCCCGTCTGGGCTTGGGAAGCCGGCACAGAAAAAAATAAAGTCTAGTACCTGAACTGGTTCGAAGTGGGACTTTTCTTTGTTGATGATGAATCCCAGGGACTCCAGAGTATTTATTGTTAGTCTGAGAGCTTCCCTGACCTTGTCCAGTGACTTGTCCACTATTAGCCAGTTATCCAGGCATGGGAAGATTGACACCTGCTGTCTCCTTAAGTGAGTTGTAACTACTTTGTAAAGATCCCGGGAGCTGAAGTGAGACCAAATGGTAGGGCTGCAAACTGGTAATGGCCAGATGGCAGCCAGAATCTGAGAAACTTTCTGTGGTACGGCCTTATGGGGATGTAAACATAGGTATCCTTGAGATCTAGGGAGGCTAGCCAGTCTCCCTGCTGTAATGAGTAAATCACCTGAGTCACAGTGACCACTCTGAACTTGAGTTTCAGAAGATGTTTGTTCAGATATATTAGGTCTAGTATGGGTCGCCATTCCCCATTTCTCTCCTGTGTGAGAAAATATCTGGAATAGAGGCCTTTTCCCCACTGGGGGAAGGGGACTCTTTCCACTGATTTTGCTGACAGCAGAGCTTTCGCCTCTAGTTCCAACAACAATCTTTCTGTTGGGGTTAGGGGTTTTGACAGCTTGGCTCCCAGGAGAGAGGGAAACTTTCTGAACTGCAGGGTTAGCCCCTGACCCACCACCTCTAGTACCCATTTATCTGTGGTTATGAGGTGCCATTGGTGGAGGCAGTGGATCAGCCTGCCTCCTACAGAGAGAGGGAAGGCAACCTGGATGTTGCAGTCAGGAGGCTTGCTTGGACTGGGTACTGGGGAAGGAGAGGTGCTGGACCTTCTCTGAGCTCTTCTTCCTCTCCCCCTGAAATGGTCTCTCATCTGACAGTGCTGTAGGCATAGGATAGAAAGCCCTAGGATAGCAGCATCTGCCTCTGTTTCCCCTATTCTGAGATTTCTGGGAAGTAGAGGCCTTTTCTTTGACAGCATTGCTCTGATAGGTGTTTTTATATTCTTCCACCTTTTTTATGTAGGCTCCAGTTTTGTCCCCAAAGAGAGAATTGTTCTCGCAGGGGAAATCCATGGTTTTGGACTGGGTGTCCTGCGAAAGATTAGTGGTTCTTAGCTAGGCATAATGCCTCAGGGAGGTGACCTGTGCCATAGCACAGGGTCATCAGTACCCACAGCCATATGAAACTGGTACTTGGTTGCCTCTAAGGCTGTCTTTACAGTTTCTGCTAGGTTTTGGTCCACCCTATCTGGGGCCTGTTGACTTATGACTAAAACAGAGTTCCAGAAGGCATTCTGATACTGGGCTGCATACAGGTGGAAAGGCGAAGCAGCAAGGAGGCTGTGGTATAGGATTTCTTGCCCACTGAGTCCAGTTTTCTACACTTCTTTTCAGGAGGCTGGGAGGAAAGTAGCACTTTGGCTTTATCGCAAGCTGCAGCCTGTACTGCCCCCTCATGGTCTGGGAGCACATAAAGGAATTATGCATTAGATTTTTCTAACTGGTGTTTCTTTTCAATTTTTTTATCTACTCTAGGAACAGAGGTAGGGTTCTGGAGGAGTTTAAAGGTTGCCTGCAAAGAGATTTGTGAATGGACAACACCAGCTTTTTAGCAGAAGGGAGATCCATCACATCTAGTTAGTCTGTCCTGCTCTTGATCAGTGGTTTCCTGGGTTGTGATGTCCAGGGTGTCCACCATATGCTGCACAAAAGTGAAATGAGAGGAAAAATCCTCCTGGCCATTAGAGGAATTGCCAAACCCTTGGTCAGGGGATAAATCAGGTTCTATAGGTTCACCCTCTGACTCATCACCATCATCACTCTCAGTATAATAAAAGCCCTGGGTAAGCCCAGGGTCTGAAGAATGAGGGGCATCAGAATCAGAAGGGGCATTAAATAAACTGCTCATAGTCTGCAAAGGCTGATATATATGCCAAACTTTAGCCATTTCTTCAGCAGAGGGTGCATCTTTTTGTGGCACTGGCATAGGGCATGAGTGGAAGCTAGAGGGGGAAAATTACAGGGGGGAATGCAGGAAACATTACTTCACTGAGAGGGTGGTGGGGCCATGTAATGCACTGCCCGGAAGTCTGGTGGAGGAGGGCACAGTGGAGGGCTTCAAGAGGGGGTGGGACAGGTACAAGGGGAAACTGAAGCCAAAGATGACCCTCTCTGGGGCTGGGGGAGTGAGCACCCATTAGGAGGCTGGCTACCGAGCAGACATGACAGACCATCAGGCCTATTCTGCTGGCTTTTAGTATGTTAGTATGTCCCTTTGCCTTTCAGCAGTAGGGACAGTGATATGCTTTTCTTTTTGTTTCTTTTTAGCAGGCACCAAATCTGGAACCTGCTCATTATATCTTTTTTTTTTTAGCTTGGTCATTATTATTTTTATCAGACTTGTTCTCTAGGGGGTCCTTAGAGGACCTGTCTTTAGCTTTACTGTGGGAAGCAGACTCCTCTTCAGCACTTTTATTAGAGGGGGAGGAAGACTGAGATGCCATTATTTCCACTCTTTTTACACAAGATTTAGACCAAATTTCATAGGTATGGTTTGGACCTAAACAAGTTAAGTTCGTGGCTGTTTGCCTTAGCCACTCTTTTTTTTTTTACTTTCTGTTTTTGTCCCCATTTTCACTTTGCCAGCTATTGGGACCTGCTTTCACCTGCCCAAGCCCTCCACCCACCACATGATGTCCCAGATGATCCAGCCCAACCCCAGCCTTTGCTTGACATTTCCTTCCGGGTACCCCAACTGTAACCCATGGCTTATCCCCCATGGGGAGACCCCACGGTCCCACTCAAACCTGGAGGAACATACTTCACTCAACAGTCGGGGCCTGTGGGAGGAGTAGAGGAGACCCTGCCGTAGCGGGGGGGGGGGGCTTCATCTGCCTGGAGCTGCTGGGGATTTTATTTCCTTTTCCTCCCCTCACCCCAGGATGTGGTCGTGGGAGGTGGCCTTGACGAGGTGCCTATCAGGGCCGTCGGTAGGGTGGGTGAGCCCCGCCCCACCTTCGGTGCTCCTCTGCCAGCCCCACTGTGGGCATGGGATGACTCCGTGTCAACTGCCAGATGAGTAGGTATGTGCCAACGTAAGACCACCCCAAAGGACTAGTTGTTCCTTCCCGCATGACAACCTCATCCCCCTGGGTCACTGGGGGGTGACTGCGCAGTGAAAGGAGGTGTCCTCCCTCCCTGAGGCGGGAGGTGTCCAATGGATGCCTGAAATCTGCCTCTCTGGCTAGCATCAGATATTCTGGGCTTGGGGCGCGAAACGGGTCGCCTGGATGACAAATGCCTTAGCCACTATCTTACTGCACGTTACACAATTCTTAAAACCTGTTGGTCCAGTTCTCTTTTTGGATCTTTCTGACATGCCAGTTTCTCAGAAAAACTACCCAAAATGGTATTCCCTGTTGGGAATTAAGGTGAAAACGGTCGGTTCCCTCAAAGAATGGAACCGCGATAAAACAGTTCAATAGCCAAAAAAAACCTTTTAGTGCTGGCCCGTCGGCGCAGTGGTTGGATTTACACCTGCGATCCGGGCTCGGGAGGGAGCTCGGGCCACCGGAGGGCCAGCCAGGAGAAGCAGGCTTGAAGCGCTCGTTGGCAGCTTGCCTGTTCCAGGAGGAGGTTGGGGAAGCAGCTCGGTGTTTGCCGATCCCTAGCAGAGGCTAGGGGTGTAGCAATACACTGAGCACCTCGGTGTCTGACTGGCCCCCGGGTGAAGGTCCGGGGCTCAATGACACTCGTAGGCAGCTAGTGGGAGGGCGCTGCAGACATCGGCGGTCACGCCTTGACGTCTGGGCAAGTGCAATGCCCATGACAAAAACAGAAAAAAAGCCTGCCATCTCCGGGGAGCCGGTGACATGCCCACGATGTACCAGTACAGTTGTATATTGCATCTAAAATACAAGAATGTACAAAATACCCTATGCCATAATTTGGTTAACATCATAAGCCGAAGTAGCTCTGTAGTATTATTCTTGTTATAGAAACCATATCTGATATAGAGGATCATACGATCATAGTCGTGCATTATTGTAACTGGTATGATAGTAATCTGTAACAGGTAATGCAAGGTACTGCACCTGGGGGCCAGAAACCCGGGCCAAGTGTACACCCTGGGGGAGGAAATGCTACAGGTCTCAATGGCTGAGAGGGACCTGGGGGTGGTGGTGGATGTCAAGATGAACAACTCAGAGACTTGTAGGAGGGCAGCAGCCAAGGCCAATAGGATGCTGGGATGCATCGCTAGGGGGATCACCTCCAGAAGGAGGGAAGTGATACTCCCTCTGAATAACTGCTTGGTGAGGCCGCACCTCGAGTACGGCGTGCAGTTTTGGAGGCCACACTTAAAGAGGGACATTAAACTCCTGGAGAGGGTCCAGAGGAGGGCAACCAAAATGATTTGGGGCTTGGGGGACAGGACCTATGGGGAGAGGCTCGAAGAGCTAAATATGTACACATTGGAAGAGAGACGGGACCGGGGGGACATGATAGAGGTCTTCAGGTACATGAAGGGGGTAAACAGGAGAGGAGCAGTCAGGGTGCTTCGAAGAAAGGAGGAGGGGGCAACTAGAGGGCATGGGTGGAAGCTGGAGGGGGGAAGATTCAGGGGAGAAAGGAGGAGGTGCTACTTCACTGAGAGGGTGGTGGAGCCATGGAATGCGCTGCCCAGGGGGCTGGTGGAGGGGTTCAAGAGGGGGTGGGATATGTACAGGGGAAGGGTTCTGGAAGCAAAATCCAGTGCAGCGAGAATATCCGGAACTGGGAAGGGAGAAGACAGAGAAGGCGAGGGGGGCAGCAAGGTCAGCTCTCAGGGTGGGGGCTGATCAAACGAGCAGACGCGAAAGACCGTAAGGCCTATTCTGCTGGCATTTTAGTATGTTAGTATTTTTATTTCACTTCAGTTTTAACTTCCACCAGATGTTAACCACAAACCCGATGTCTCAAAACAACAAAGATACATGAAAACAACTGTGCGTCTGTCCATCAGTTCAATCTTAAAGTTACATACCTATCAGGTAGAGGTTCTGGGGCCCAGCCATGGTCAAGAAAGTGCAACACATGCTCCCATGAGACCCCCCCCTTTAAGGGTTACATGTGTTATTAAGGTTACATGGGTTATTAATGGGCTTGTTACATGTGTTATTGAGGTGGTGTGAAGCATGTTGGGTTTTAATGTTTTTTTTAAATGTTAATAGCACATCAATAACAGTGCAGTTGGCTAACTGGTATCATAATATGTTAACTGGAACCATCATATGGGGAAATACAGGATGGCTTTTTCTATGGGACAAGGGCACAGCCATACATTATAGTAACCGATAATCCACTACAGCACGTGCGGTTGCGCTCTGATATATGCATGCCTTGGTGTGTGTTAGGACACTGGTCAGGCTGCACTTGGAGTACTGTGTGATGGGAGTCTGTCCCTTTACAGGGCACTGGTGTGGCTGCACCTGGAGTACTGTGTGATGGGAGTCTGTCCCTTTACAGGGCACTGGTGAGGCTGCACCTGGAGTACTGTGTGATGGGAGTCTGTCCCTTTATAGGGCACTGGTGAGGCTGCACCTGGAGTACTGTGTGATGGGATTCTGTCCCTTTATAGGGCACTGGTGAGGCTGCGCTTGGGAGTACTGTGTGATGGGAGTCTGTCCCTTTACAGGGCACTGGTGAGGCTGCACTTGGAGTACAATGGGATTCTGTCTGTTTATAGAGCACTAGCAAGGCTGCACTTGGGAGTACTGCGTGACGGGATTCTGTCTCTTTATAGGACACTGGTGAGGCTGCACTTACAGTACTATGTGATGGGATTCATTCTGTCCCTTTATAGGGCACTGGTAAGGCTGCACTTACAGTACTGTGTGATGGGAGTCAGTCTGTCCCTTTATAGGACACCGGTAAAGCTGCGCTTGGAGTACTGTGTGATGGGATTCTATCTCTTTATAGGGCACTGGTAAGACTGCACTTGGCGTACTGTGGCACGGGATTCTGTCCCTTTATAGGACACCAGTAAAGCTGCGCTTGGAGTACTGTGTGATGGGATTCTATCTCTTTGTAGGGCACTGGTAAGGCTGCACTTGGCATCAGGGCTCCAGATAAGGTGTGTACCGGCCTATTTTACTCACCTCATTTTAGGAAATACTCTTTAGAAATTTTTTTTTAATGAGTACCACTACTCACCCAACATTTGTAAATACTCCACACGTCAAAGAACAGTGCTTCATAGCATAACTGGTGATGCAAAAGGAACATTTATTTGCCAGATTTACAGCACTTGTATGCATCCCACATTTGTTTTACTCACTATGTTTTTAAAACTGGTGACTAAATTCCTACCTGCCAACATTATTTGGAGCATTGTTGGCACCTGAAATTCTTATTTAGAAAAAAAAAACAACATTTTTGTAATAAATGTACTCCTCAGTCCACTCTAGCAAGACATTTGTACTCATCTGAATTTCGTTTTACTCACCTCACTTTCAAAATGAGGAGTACAGGTACTCATCTCAAAAAATCTTATCTAGAGCCCTGCTTGGCGTGATGTGTGATGGGATTCTGTATTATTTTTTTTATTTTTTATTTATAGCGTTTTGTACATTTACATAAAACACAATTCCTGAACATGTATATTAAGTATTTAGCAATACAAAAGACATTAAGATGAGGACTACAAGTTCCATTGGTACAGCATCGAGGGGTACCTTCAAACTTCTTGTGAGAACCAATATATGAATAAACATTTCAGGAGCTGTATTGCAGCCAATACCTCACATTCAAGTCAAAATATTACTGATAAGAAATATATGTCAACGGTCCCATTATAGGTCCTATGTAACACAACCACTGTATTAAAAATAAAAAGATCCCACGTTCTAGAGCTCCTAAAGTCCCACTCATTTAACTGGTGCTACCAAGTTTGGATTAAGCCTCCAAGAGATGTAGAAAGATTTTGTTAGAAAAGAAAAAAAAATACATAAAGAAAGCAGTAGGAGCATACCTTCATGTTTAAAACACACAAATTCTTCTGGCTAGAAGCAATGCTCTGACTTTCTCCGCCAATATGAACCCTAAACTAAGCGGGTTTGGGACCATGAAGGGGCTCCAGACAAAATTCAGGAATCTCTTGGGGAATAGAGATATGTAAAAATATCAAGTAGGAACAATCGAAGTGCTCCCTCTCTATAGTGAGCACCTCTGGAGCCAGCTGAGGTGTTCACTACAGCGAGGTGTTATTCACTAAGTAGGCATATTAATGGGAGCCATCAAAGGTGTTCACTATAAGAGGAAGTTTGTTATAGAGGGGTTCGTTATAGTGAGGGAGCACTGATATGTTAAAAGCACCAAAACTAATGTTAACCTCAATCGCAGAACAGACTACTTGCCCACCCCCCCAACCTCCGGCAAAGG
This sequence comes from Neoceratodus forsteri, assembly GCA_016271365.2. Taxonomy (NCBI): domain Eukaryota; kingdom Metazoa; phylum Chordata; order Ceratodontiformes; family Ceratodontidae; genus Neoceratodus; species Neoceratodus forsteri. Next base: position 81,999,715 of record JADMNL010000034.1, read on the forward strand.
CATGAAAGATCCGAGGGGGGAGTCAGAAGCCAGCACCATCTTATAACTTGGTTTGAAATGTGTCAGTGCTCAAAAAAAAAATCAAACAATTTGTAATAATAACCCTGGGAGAATCAATATACAGCTTGCATGGAAAGGTCCCACTTAGTAGTGCTGGAGTCCATATAGTCAATACCTAAAAAGGAAGAAAGAGAGAAAACACAAACTTCCCCCAACACATACAGCAGACCCCCATAGGTACACTGAACGGATGCAAGTCCGAGTTAAAATGCTATGAGACTGTACCAGTTCATGAGGGAAGACCCGGTTAGTGTTAGAAACTGGGGCCAGTAGAAAAATCAGTGTCCATCTGATGAGTCTTCCTCTTCGGGCTGATCGTCTAGGTTCTGCTTAGTCGTGATACTTTCCACACAAGCTCCCGCCTCCTTATCATCTGTGAATCTATACTGCTTACAGCCATTGGAGAAGCACAGGTGAGCTGGAAAGGCCAAACAGTATGTGATAACCAAGTCCCAGAGTCTCTACTTAACTCTGTTGAAGGCCTTGCGTCTTGCCCTGGTAGCATAAGAGATGTCTGGAAAGAATAAGATGTGGTTGTCATTTACTTGCATTGGCCCCCTTATTACATATGGCTCCCAGGACCAGGTCGCGCTCCGCAGCGATGTGAGAGTAAGCAAGGGAGTATCATTGCTGGTGCTGGGCCTTGAGAGAAGAAGTCGATATGCCTAAATAATTTTAAATTCAGTAAGTCCCATCAGTTCTGACAGCCATGGTTGCAGATACTGGGCCAAACTCTCCCCCTCCAGCCCCTCAGGTAGACTCAGGATACAAACACTGGCAGCTCAAACCATGTTTTCCTATTGTTCCAGACGGCTCCAAAAGGCTGCTTGTTCCTTAAGCAAGGTGGCTGTAGCTGCGAGTGCCTTTCCTGCTGTAGCCTCTGCACTTTTTGTAGTCTCTCCCCATTGCTTCAAGGCAGGTCTCAATAGCAAGAAATCTCTGTGAAAAAACGTTCAGCTTTAGATCGATCTGCTGTACTGTTTTGGTAAGAGCATTTACTGATAGCTGGAGGGAAGTCAACGAAACAGTACTAGTCTCCACACTCATAGATGGGGAGGTAGTGTCCACATGTTCGAGCTGTCTGGCAGCGGGAGTGTGCAGCTGAAAGAAGTCCTGTTTATTCGGTTTAGTGTGTCCCATTTCCTTTCAAGTTTTGTATCCAAAGGTGCAGTAGGATGATCCTTTATCAAATGAGCTAAACCTCCAATCAAGTTTAATCCCTGGAATAGCAATTTTAATCAAAAGAAGGGGCTGCAATCAAGAGCTCCAGAAATACGCTGCTGCTGGCTGGGCTGCCAGCTCCACCCCCTGTGTGATGGGATTCTGTCCCTTTATAGGGCACGGGTGGGGCCACACTTGCAGTACTGCACAACGGGGTTTCAACCCATTACAGGGCAAAGGTAAGGCCGTACCTTGAAGTACTATGTGCAGTTCTGACTGTCACAGTATAAAACGGGCAGACTGCAGCAGTCAAGCACCAGTGACCAACCAAAATGATTTACAAAACTCAATACCTCTGAAGTGGCCATTCTGTATCAGGGTTATCCAATGGAATGTTGGACTTTTAAATGTGCTGTTGGAGGAAATGGGTATTAAAGCAGCTATTTGTTAGTCACTATCATGTGTTTTGTTTTTTTTCAGTAATCACTTTTTGTGGTTAACAGTAGCAATATACCCATTTACCTTTTCATTTTCTTTCATTACTGAATCGAGATTTAGGATTTAGAATTTTTTTGTACAGACTTAGAACTGGGCCAACAGAGGACGGCCTTGTGGTCTATCAGGTCTGCCCGATGCAGAGGTACATGTTCCTTATAGGTACAGGTCCCTCCAGTCTCCCTCCTTCCCCCGGTCCCCATAACCTGTCACTTTTTGTTCTCACCCCCCTTGAAGCTCTCCACATTTTTTTGCATTAACTATCTCTGGCAGTGTTTTCCACCTTCCACCACTCTTTCTGTAAAGCAATACTTCCTGAAAGCCCTCCTGCATCTACTGCCTGCTATTTTGCTGCTGTTTCACTTTGTGTTCTTATTATTACTCAGCCTGAACAGTTTGCTACAGTCCTCCCACCCCGATGCCCCTCATGTAACTAAAGACCATGTTCCCCCCCTCTCCCTTCTGGTCTCCAGTGAGTACATATTCCAGCTCTCCAGTCTCGGATCATACGTATTGCCCTTCTGCACCTGAATCACTGTTGCTGTCCTTCTCTGCGCTGCCTCCAGTGTGTTTATGTCCCTGCTCAGGCAGAGATGCCCAAACTGGAGTCAGTACTTCAGCGCTCTGTACAGGGGTGGTATAACCGCCTTTTTAGTTTTGAAAAGTCCCCATTCCCACCCCAGGGGTCCTTTAGTATGCTTGACACATGCAGAATGCCAGCTGGGTTCAGCTGTCCCCGAGGTGGAGTCAATGCTAATGAGTTCAGGGAACTAGTCAATGAGGAGAGAGCAAAATGGAAATTCTGGACGCCTTCAATAACCACTTCACAACAGCTGGCCTTGCCTTTGACACCTCTCCAGCTAACCTGCTGAGGGAACAATTAAGCTCCCATTACACTGGTGATCAGAGAGTTGACTCTTCCTTCAGCTTCAAATCTATACTGTTGAAACAAGTAGAGGATCTATTATGGCAACTGGATACCAAAAAAAGCGCAGGGGCAGACTCTCTGGACCCCTACTTTCTAAAGATTGCATGCCATGTACTTGCAGTCCCCCTAACACACCTCTTTAACCTATCCCTAAACTCTGGCTCTATTCCCACACTGTGGAAGACAGCCCAAGTGGTTCCCCTTCTAAAATCAGGGGACCCTATGGATCTTAATAATTACAGGCCCATTTCCATTCTACCAGAGCTATCCAAGATGCTGGAGAAATTAGTGAGTAATCAGTTAAGGGAGTATCTTGACAATGCTAACCTCCTAAACCCAGCTCAATCTGGATTCAGGGCCAAGCATAGCACTATCACTGCACTAGTCAAGGTCACAAATGACTGGCAATGCGAATTAGATAAAAAGAAGAATGTCTGTGCAGTATTCCTGGACCTGAGCAAAGCATTCGATACTGTGGACCACGAGCTACTACTTTCATCCCTGTACTCCATTGGCCTAGATCCATCCTCCCTAAGTGGTTCAGATGCTATCTCACGGTAGGTCACAGCAGGTAAAAGCTGAAGGTGACCTATCCCCATTAAAACCACTGTCAAGAGGAGTCCCCAAGGTTCTATTCTGGGTCCTATCCTTTTTGCCATTTATATAAATAACATTGATTCAACCTTTACCAATTCCTCTGTACACCACTTTGCTGATGACACTGTTCTGTATGTCAGCAACCCTTCGCCTGCAGCTGCTCGTGAAATCCTACAAACAGAATTCTCCTTGCTACAATATCAGCTACTCGAGAAAAAGCTTCTGTTAAATGCAAAGAAAACTAAAGCAATGATGTTCACAAATCAAAGCTCCACCAGCACCTCCTCTCCAATCATTCTCCCCCAGCTATGCACTATACTTGGAGAAAATCTGGAGTATGTAGAAAACTTCAAATACCTAGGTGTGTGGATTGACAACAGACTTGACTTCACTCATCATTTAGAAGAACTGTTAAAAAAAAGCTTCGCCAAAGGCTTGGCCTTCTCTATAGATTAAAACCCTTCCTAAACAGAGACTCAAAGATGAGGTTAGTCCAGGCCATTTTTCTATCAGTTGTTGACTATGCAGACTTCCTTTATAGTCACTGCCCCCCATCTCCTACCATCACAATTTGGATACCTTATATCATAGAGCAATAAGCTTCATTACAGATCTGCCATCTAATACTCATCATTGCTCTCTTTATGCTGCAGTTGGGTGGGTTTCCCTTCACCTCAGAAGGAACAGAAATGCAGCACTATGGATTTACAGAGCGTTGTCAAAAAAAACTTTCAAACTATATCCTGGACTGCTTCACCCAGACCTCTCCTAGCTTCTATGCCCTAAGAAGCAACAACATCATCCTGTTCAAATTGCCCAAATTCAACACCAGGCTAGGGAGGGCAGCAATCAGCTATTCTCTAGCTATAGCATGGAACACCCTACAAAAATCCCTAAAACTGTCCAATATCATTCCATTTGCATCCTTTAAACAGCATTGTACAGTCTTCTTCAAAGAGAAATGCAGTTGCTACCACTAGAGCTAGCATTGTCATCTCACAAATCTCCCTTCCAAGCCATATATGGCATATTCCTTCCAGACATACACCCCATCTTATGGCACCCAGTAACCCTAGTATTACATTATGTTGAGTGTCTGCCATGCCTCCCACTGGGATATGTATATACTGTACATACTGTAAATATTACCTTAACTTTCCTGTAACCGTTTTTTATCATGTGAATTTACTGTACATCACTGTGTTTATACACGTTATTTTCCCCCTGTATGTATAACTGTCTTATATAAGTGTATGATGTATCTGTTGTGTATCAACTATTGAACCTTGACCTTATCAGGTCCATCTTGTAAATGAGCCTTGCTCAATGATGTTCGCCTGAATAAATAAAGATTTGATGATGATGATGATGAGGTGGCTGTGCTGCCTGTAATTAGCCTAGAGGGCACCAGAATTATTTCTCCGCTGACTGAGTAACACTGCCCCGGAGTGCTCTCTCCTCACTTCGCTTGAAGAAAGTTCTTTTTTTTTAAGTGTTATTTCTTTATATTTGTGCTGCCTTTAGTGGGAACCAACGGTTTTCACTTCAATTCCCAATAGGGAATAACGTTTCTGGTGTTTTTTTCTGACAATTTGGCATATCAGAAAGACCCAAAAAGAGAACTGGACCAAAAGGTTTTAAAAATTGTTTAAAGTGCAGCAAGATTGTGGCTAAGGCAGACAGCCACGATCTTTGTTTAATTGTTTAGGTCCAGACCATAACTGTGAGCTCTGTTCTGAATTTTGTACAAAAACAGTAAATAAGAGGGCTAAGAGATTGGAAATAATGGCCTCTCAAGTCTGCCTCCCCCTCTGACACAAATACTGAGGGGGGGTCGTCTTCTCAAAGTAAAGCTAAAGGCAGGTCCTCTAAAGACCCCCCAGAGAACAAGTCTGATAAAAATAACAACGGCCAAGCTAAAAAAAGATCAAATGAACAGGTTCCAGATTCAGTGCCTACTATAAAGAAACAAAAAGGAAAAACACAGTATTGCCCCTCCCGCTTAAAGGCATAGGGAGATGACAGTGACACAAAAAGATATACCCTCTGCTGAAAAAATGGCAAAAGCCTGGCATACATATCAGACTTTACAGACCATGGGCAATTTATTTAATGCCCCTTCTGATCCTACTGCCCCCTCATACTTCAGATCCTGGGCTTACCCAGGACTTTTATTACATTGAGGGTGATGGCAATGAGTCAGAGGGTGACCTATAGGGCCAGACGTATCCCCTGACCAAAAGTTTGGAAATTCCTCTAACGGCCAGGAGGATTTTTCCTCTAATTTCACTTTTGTACAGCACATGGTAGGGGCACCCTGGACATCACCACCCAGACCACCACTGATCAAGAGGAGTATGCAGGCTATCTAGACATGATGGGTCTCACTCCTGCTAAAAAACTGCTTTTGCCCATTCTTAAATTCCTTCGCAGGGCAACCTTTAAGCTCCTCCAGAACCCCACTTCTGTACCTAGAGTAGACAAAAAAATTGAAAAGCAATACCAGTTAGAAAGATCTAATACAGAATTCCTTTATGTGCACCCAGACCATGAGGGGGTGGTACAGACTGCAGCTTGCGATAAAGCCAAAGTGCCACTTTTCACTCACCCTCCTGAAAGAGTCTAGAAAAATGGACTCAATGGGCAAGAAATCTTATACCAGAGCCTCTGCTGCTTCGCCTTTCCACCTACATAGCCTATATGCAGCTCAATATCGAAAAGCCCTCTGGAACTCTGTTTTAGCCATAAGTCAACAGGCCCAAGACCTGGCAGAAACTGTAAAGACAGCCTTAGAGGCAACCAAGTACCAGTTTCATATGGCTGTGGATACTAATGACCCTGTGCCATGGCACAAGCCACCTCCCTGAGGCATTAGGCCTGGCTAAGAACCACTAATCTTTCTCAGGACACTCAGTCCGAGGCTATGGATTTCCCCTGCGAGAACAATTCTCTTTTCGGGGACAAAACTGGAGCCTACATGAAAAAGGTGGAAGAATATAAAGTCTCCTATCGGAGCAACGCTGCTAAAGAGAAGGCCTCTACTTCCCAGAAATCTCAGAACAGGGGGAAAGGCAGGGGTTACTATCTTAGGGCTTTCTACCCTATGCCTATACCCCTAGAGCAATAGTTCACAGACTTTGTCACAGTGAGCCTCCCCAAATCCATGGAAAAGATTTTGAGCCTCCCCAAAAATTGAAATAATCTTGGGTCTCCCCAAAGAAAAATAATGTACTGTACTTTGCACAGTACACCATGAATAAATTGAAACTCCTTTGAGTACTGGCTCAAATTCAGTTATTTGTCTTATACTGAGTTGGAACTTTTGAAAAAGAGCTCCTGTGCTAAATAAACAAATATTATTATTCAGCCTATTGTAACCCCCCACAGGCCAACCTACTTGCTCCGCTATTTTCATTCTTGAACCATTGTTACCCCTTGTTGCAGTACCTTCATGGGTCAGACTACTTCCTCCATTTCTTCTCTATATGAAATAACCTTCCTACATACTTTGCCTCCCCCCCTCCTTCTCTGCTCCTAAGCAACATCTGGAGGATCACTCTGCTCCTTCTTGCTACTGCTCTAGGCATGTCTATGCTCAACCCTTGTATTTGGGCTGTTCTGCCATCAGTTTACAAACTGATCAATTACCACCACTCATTATTAGTTTATTGTTCATATATATTTATTTGCACTACTGCTCCTTGTATATTTATTGATTGTTTTGCTGTTACCTTTTGAAATTTTTCACTCCCTACCCTTCCCCGTGTACACCTGAAATGAACCTTGGCTCATTCACCTTCCCTCGTCACCTATTAGTAAATACATAAAATTCACCTACTATTATTATCCTCTTTCAGTTTGCTTCATCTCTTCACACAAAATATATAAAACCCAAAATTTAAATACAGTACTTTTTCGTGTTATGTTTTTTCCTCCCTCCGATCTCGCCTCCGGATTTGCCACTCCTTCCGACTGCGCATGCTACTCGTGACCCCCTCGTCCTGTCCCTCCTCCCCATACCTCATATTGCAGCCGACCCAGGGGTGGCCCGGCATATCCCTTTGCCAGGTGGGTCCCCCTCCTCCGAGGGGAAAGACACCGGTTGGGGGCGGGTCCCAGCGTACTAGGCATCAGTCCCTGGGCGCTGCTGAGGTGGGATCGGAGGGCACAGGACCTCTCGGGCCAGCGAGAGCAGGCAGCTATCATCCGGCGAACCCGGAGGCTGGTATTTCCACTTTTCTCTGGAGTGTGGTGTGCCACGAACGTCAAGGCATAGCCGACGTTCACCACGCCCCCCCCCCAACGCCCAGGCTCGCTGCACCGATCTCCCCGCCTCCGCCAGGGGTACCACAGCGACCCTGTCCCCTCCCACCCCTGGAGTAGGTGAGCAGTCGTGGACGCCGAACCCATTTCCACCCCGCTGGGCTTTCCAGCTACCCGAGTCCGCCTCGAACCCGGTCGCCGGGCGCCTCAAGCGAAACCAACCGCTGCGCGACGAGCCGCATACAGTACTTTTTCAAACTTACTTGAGCCTCCCTGAACAGGTTGGGGCCTCCCAAGGGAGGCTGGCCTCACCATTTGAGAACCGCGGCCCTAGAGTACTCTCAGATGACAGGCTATTTCAGAGGGAGAGGAAGGAAAACTCAGAGAAGGTCCAGCTCCTCCCCTACCCCCAGCACCCAGTCCCAGCAAGCCTCCTGACTGCAACGTCCAGGTCGCCTCCCCTCTCCCTGTAGGAGGACGGCTGACCCACTACATCCACCAATGGTACCTCATAATCACAGACAAATGGGTACTAGAGGTGGTGGGTCAGGGGCTAACCCTGCAATTCATAAAGTTTCCCTCTCTGCAGGGTGCCAAACTTTCCAAACCCCTAACCCTAACAGAAAAGTTGTTGGGAGTTAGAAGCGAAAGCACTTCTAACAGCAAAATCAGTGGAAAGAGTCCCCTTCCCCCAGTGGGTAAAAGGCCTATATTCCAGATACTTTCTCATGCAAAAGAGAAACAGGGAATGGCAACCCATTCTGAACTTAAGGTACCTGAACAAGCATCTGCTAAAACCCAAGTTAAGAATTGTCACCCTGACTCGGGTGATCCATTCCTTACAGCAGGGAGACTGGCTAACCTCCCAAGAGCTCAAGGACACCTATTTTCACATCGCTATAAGGCCGTACCACAGAACATTTCGCAGGTTCAGGCTGCCATCTGGCCAATACCAGTCTGCAGCCCTACCATTCGGTCTCACTTCAGCTCCCAGGGTCTTTACAAAGTGCCTGGCAGTAGTGGCAACTCACTTAAGAAGACAATAAGTGTCAGCCTTTCCACACCTGGACGACTGGCTGATAGAGAACAAGTCACCAGACAAGGTCAGGGAAGCTCTCAGACTAACAATAAGCACTCTGAAGTCCCTGAGATTTATCATCAACAAAGAAAAGTCCCACTTTGAACCAGTTGAGGTACCAGACTTTATTGGAGCAGAGCTGGACACTATACAAGGGAAAGCTATGCTCCCAGTGGACAGGGTCCAGAACTTCCTACACTTGGCAAATTCCTTTGCCTTGGGCCAGCGAAGGCCAGCCAGGCATTTTCTCAGACTACTAGGCCATATGGCTTCCATGACAGCCATAGCCTCAGGTGCCAAATTTCAAATGAGGGACATCCAGTATCTCCTGAAGGCTCACTGGTCCTAAATGTAGGACTCCATCTCAAAGCTAATTCCAGTCTCAAGAACCTTGCTTTAGGCCCTGGACTGGTGGAAGGAAAGGGAAAACCTCAGGGTAGGAGTCCCTTTTCAGCAGAGACAGCCCATCAGGATTCTTACCATTCTTACCATGGATGCCTCCCTCCTAGGACAGGGTGCACATCTGTCAGACCAGTCAATAAGTAGTACCTGGTCCACCAGGGAGTCCTCAACCTTCTCGAACTCAGAGCTGTGTACCTGGCTATCAAGGCCTTCGCTTCACAGCTAAAGGGCCACTCTGTCTAGATCAGAACAGGCAACACCAATGCCAAGTTCTACTTCAACAAACAGGGTGCCACAAGGTTTGCCAAACTCTGTACAGAAATCATGAAAATGTGGTCCCTGGCCTACTCCTTGGACATGCACCTGTCTGCCATTCACCTTCTAGGCAAGAACAATGTATCGGCAGGCTCCCTCAGTCATATCAGTCAGGGCCATCACGAGTGAACCCTAAACAGACAAGTTCTGGACACAGTGCTCAGGAGGTAGGGCACCCCAGAGGTAGAACTCTTTGCCTCCAACCTTAACCATCAGCTCCCACTTTACTGCTGCAGACCCCCAGCTCGGGGCACACTGCCAGTAGATGCTCTTTCTCTGGATTGGGCAGACAAGTTCCTCTACGCCTTCCCTCCTTTTCCTCTGATATACAGAACTCTTCTGAAGCTCAGGGACCAGCCAACCACCATGATCCTTTTGGCTCCAGACTGGGCAAGGCAGCCCTGGTACTCTCTACTCCTTGCTCGCTCGACCAGGAAGCCCATCCGCCTGCCACCGAGCCACAGTCTCCAGACTCTGCCTCAGACAGGAGTAGCTTATCCCAGCATAGTCTCTTCGCCTCAAGGTCTGGTTCTTGAGAAGTGAGAGTATCCTGATTCTCAGTACTCTGAACAAGTCCTAGAAATCTTTCTCATGGCTACAAAAACCTAGTACTATTTAAACTAGCAAAGGGGGGTGACAGGCCAGCAAGGAGGGTACCTACTTGCTCACCCCCCACAGCTAGCAGTGGAACCAGTGAACCAGAGGAGTGGCTATCTCTACAAAGCAGTGTGCAAAAGATGGAGATTTATTTATTTATTTAGCTTTTGTTTACCGGGGTAAGTACACTAGACAAGTATTATGCCTATTTTCAGGAACGACCCAGGAGAGTACATCATGAGGAACAACAGTCAAGGAGACATGGCAAAGAGAGTACAGTTTTTTGTCACAGTAAACAAACGTGGGAAATACATCATTTGACGCTAGGGGAAACGTACAGTAGTAAGCACATTTCAGATTATACACTCTAGACTAGCTAGTTCAACTGACAGGTCATCATACATAGGAGTGGAGCATAGCTCAAGGACTGGATTGGTCATAATATAACTTATAACATTGTCGTATACACCCCCTAGGCTAGTTGGATCACGGACAGGCATATACAGCTCATCACATTTTTCTAAATATGCACATGTTAGACAGAAACAGAAACACCTGATAGTACAAGTTTCTACCAAGTTAGCGCCCAAGAGGTAAATAGGCAGAAAAGGGGCAAAATTCAGCAGAAGGGCAGACAACAAGGAGAACCAGGGATAAAGGACAACCAAGGAAGGGGCTGGAGTAGAACAGCGGAACAGTCTAGGGAGGTCAAATAATGGAAAGCCATGTGTGTGCCAGTGCCAGGAGCCTTAGCAACAAGATGGAAGATCTGGAGGCTGTCATGGTGTAGTCAGACCTGGACATCGTGGCCATCACAGAAACCTGGTGTAATGATAACCACGACTGGGAAATGGCCATACCTGGCTACAACATATTCAGAAGAGACAGGGCAGGCAGGAAGGGAGGAGGAGTGGCACTGTATGTGAAAAATGACATAAGGGCCACAGAGATTCAGGAGGAACAAAATGGGGAGAGATAATGTGGTTAAGCTGGAAAGGAAAATGGGGCCAGCCATCTGCACAGGTGTGGTCTGTAGACCACCAGCCCAGGAGGAAGAAACAGATAGGAGTTGATGCTAGCCATCCAAAGGATGGCAGACAAGGGGGAGGTAGTACTGGTTGGAGACTTCAATATTCCAGACGTGGACTGGAACATCCCAGCAGCAGCATCAACTAGGAGCAGATTTATCCTGGACTCCCTTCAGGGTGCCGTCCTCAAGCAACTGGTCATGGAACCAACTCGGCAGAAGGCAATACTGGACCTTGTGCTCACAAACAGGGACAATGTGATGGGGGTAACAGTGGGAGAGCACCTAGGAACAGTGATCACCAGTCACTGTGGTTTGAAATCACAGAAAGAGCAGAACCAAACCACACAAAAACACGTATCCTGGATTTTAGGGAGGCAGACTTTGGGAAAATGGGGAGATACTTGAAAGAGGCATTAAGGGGAATGGGGCAGGAATCGGGTTGAGGAACAGTGGGCAGCATTTAAAATGGGGATTACAAGAGCATCAGAATTATGCATTAAGCAGGTTAGCAAGATGAAAAGGAAGGGGAGACCATTATGGTTTTCCAAAGAGGTAGCAAAGAAAGTGAAAGCCAAAGATTGCATTCAGGCAATACAAAAGACACAGGCAGAAGGGGATAGGGAGAAGTACCAGGAGAAGCAAAAGGAGACAGGAGGTCAGTAAGGGAAGCCAAAGCTCAGACAGAAGAACACATTGCAAAATCAGTGGGTAGAGGGGACAAAACCTTTTACAGGTACATAAGTGAAAAAAGAAAGGCAAAGGGAGGGATAGTGAGACTGAAGGGGGAGGATGGGGGCAGCGTGGAGGATGACAACAGTAAAGCTGACATATTGAACAGGTATTTCTGCTCAGTCTTTACTGAGGAAGAGGAGGGTAATGGGTCTGAAGGGAGTACAAGGGATGAGAATGGTGCAGAAATGGACACAAGTCCCTTTACACAAGAAAGAGTCCCGAAGGAACTGGAAGTAATAAGAGTTGATAAAGCAATGAGGCCAGATGGGGTGCACCACAGGGTCTTTAAAGAACTAAGAGAGGTGGTGGCTGAACCTATGGCTATCCTGTTTAGCCGATCACTGGAAACAGGGGAGGTACCCAAAGACTGGAGGACAGCAGATGTAGTCCCCTTATACAAAAATGGGAACAAATAGGAAGCGGGGAACTACAGACCAGTCAGCCTCACCTCGATAGTGGGGAAGATAATGGAAGCACTACTGAAGGACAGATTGGTGGAACATCTGGTTGTCAATGGACTACAGGACCCAAGGCAGCATGGTTTCACCGGGGGAAGTCATGTCAGACCAACCTTGTTGAATTTTTTTACTGGGTGACTAGGGAGGTGGATCAGGGGAGGGCAGTGGACATGGCCTATCTGGACTTCACAGGGTTTTAAATAATTTATTAGCATTTTTTTCTTGGGACTATACTAACTGTACAGAAAGTATTTATATAGATTTTCTAGAAGTGCTGTGTTTGTTAAACACAGTGAGGCAAGAGCTATGCATTTTCACAAAGATTTAGCACTTTTATGAGCAAAACGCTAATCAATTTTTAGAGTTAAATAAATCCCTGCTTCAGCAAGGCCTTTGACACTGTGCCACATAGAAGACTATTACACAAACTGGGGAATATGGGTGTGGGCAGGACAGTAGTGTGGTGGGTAGGTAACTGGCTGAGTGGCAGGACACAGAGGGTGGTGGTAAATGGCTGTCACTCCACAGGGGAAAGAGTGACCAGTGGGGTACCACAGGGATCAGTGCTGGGACTGGTCCTATTCAACATCTTCATCAGCGACATTGCACTGGACCTAGAAGGCAGAATTTCCCTGTTCGCTGAAGACACAAAGCTCTGTAACAGAGTAGACACACCAGAGGGTGTAGACAGAATGAGAAGGGACCTGCAGAAACTTGAAGAATGGTCAGGGATTTGACAGTTGAAATTCAATGCAAAGAAGTGCAAGATAATGCATATGGGGCACAAAAACCCTGGCACAATATATCAGTTGTGGGGTGAGGATATAGCATGCACCAAGCAGGAAAGGGATCTTGGGGTTATCATCTCTGATGACCTCAAGGTAGGGAGACAGTGTGACAAGGCAGCAGGTAAAGCAAATAGGATGCTGGGATGTACAGGCAGGGGCATCACCAGCAGGAAAAGGGAGGTCATAATTCCACTATACAAGACACTAGTGAGGCCCCACCTGGAGTACAGTGAGCAGTTCTGGAGACCTTACCTACGAAAGGACATAGACAGGGTAGAGAAGGTTCAGAGGAGGGCAACAAAGATGGTGCATGGATTGCATCACAAGTCCTATGAGGACAGGTTGAAGGAACTGAACATGTACTCTCTGGAGGAGAGGAGGGAGAGAAGGGATATGATAGAGACATACAAGTATCTTACAGGGAGGAACAGGGTGCAGGAATACACTATTTTTAAGCGAAAAAGATGTTCTAGGGCTAGAGGGCATGGGATGAAGTTGGAGGGGAGGACGATTCAGAGGAAATGTGAGGAAGAATTTCTTCACAGAATGGGTGGTGGACAAGTGGAACACCCTGCCAGAGGAAGTGGTAGGGGCTGAAACAATCACGGGATTTAAGAATGCATGGGATAGACATAAAGGAATTCTGGAGGTCAGGGGTAAGGGGCAACAGACTTCTAGGAAAACATAAACTGAACTTACAAGCTCAAATGGGCAGACTGGGTGGGCCATAGGCCCTTATCTGCCGACACTGTCTATGTATCTCTGTACTAAAAAAGACCTATGCTTCCAAGTGGAAAAGGTTCTCCTTATGCTGCAGTGGTAAGCAGATAGATTCTCTCAGGGCCACTCCGCCTACCCCACTGGACGACTTAGTTCACCTGCAGTCATCAGACCTTATAGTCTCATCCATTAAGGTGCATTTAGCAGCCATTTCGGCCTACCTCTCGGCTGGAAAAGAAGAATCTGTGATCTCACATTCTATTTTCAAAAAGTTTTTCAAATTCCTGCTGCATCTCCAACCCCCACTAAGGAAGCCTGTCCCTCCCTGGGACTTGAACCTTTGCATAGCCAAGCTCATGGAGCCTCCTTTCGAGCCCATGGCTACTGCTCACTTGAAGTGTCACCTGGAAAACCATCTTCCTAGTTGCCATCACCTCTACCAGAAGGATTTTGGAATTGCAGGCCTTGTCTACTGAGCCTAACTACATCATTGCCCACAGGAACAAGGTAGTACTCAGAACAAATAGGAAATTCCTACCTAAGGTGGTTTCTGAGTTCCACTTCAACCAGTCCATCGCTCTCCCAATTTTTTTCACAGAAACATCCACACCAGGTGAACGTAAGCTTCACAACTTGGATGTAAAAAGAGCCCTGACCTACTACTACCTGGAGCACACTAATCAGTTCAAGGACTCTCATACTCAGCTGTTTCTCACCTATGGTGAGGTAGGCAGAGGAAGACCAGCCATCAAGAGGACCTTTTCACGTTGGATAGTCTCTTGCATTCAGTTCTGTTACAGCAAAGCTGGCAAACAGCCCCCTCAGGGCCCATTCTACTAGGGGCACTGATGCCACAATGGCAGCTTCAAGGGATATTCCCCAGTTTGAAGTCTGAAAAGGAGCATCCTGGAAAACTGTACACACCTTCATGAAGTAATATTGCTTGGACGTACAGTCCAGATCAGATGCCAAATTCGGCACAGCGGTCCTCTTTCCTAAGCAGGTTCTGTACCCGCCTCTCAACTGCACTGCTTTGTAGTCTGCATTTGTCAAGCATACTAAAGGACCCTGGGGTGAGAAGAAAAATTACTCATCATAGTAATATTGTTTCTTCCAAGATGTCCTCTAGTATGCTTGACCTTCCACCCATCCTCCCCTTCATAACCTTTCTGAGGATGGCTCCTGCATCCCATTATCGTTGCCAAATTGTCTTACTCTTTTTGCCTTAAAGACCTGTTGACGCCTTAAAAAAAACTTTGAAAAACACAATAATTAGGTACAATTCAGCTTCCATTCCATATACATTCTAGATTCCTTCCCCACCCCACACACACAGTATTTATTACTAAGAAAATTTGCATGAATACATGATCTTTATCCCTCAGGGTTCATCCAACTCTACAGCAGACTCCCTACTTGAAGTCATAATGTTCTGTTGTGACATTACAGTTTGTAGCCATGGGAGTAACTGTGAGGTCACAAGCAGTGCATTAGGACCTCAGGTAGGAACACAGCAACAGGAAAAGATGAACTCTTCAGGAGCAAAGATCCTGTTTTCATGCAGATGATCTCAGCAACAAAACGATGAGGAGGAATACAGAACCAAAGTGAAACACAAGCTGGACTATGTCTAAATATTATGTTTTGTTAAAGTTCTCCTGAAGGTGTCACCAGCTCTTTAAGCAAAGTTTTTTCCACAGTTCTGGATGTTTTCTATTTTTAATGTATTTTTAGACAATTTTCATGCCTGTTGGGAACAGCTCATTTTTAGGAGCCATGTTTTTTGCACCTTCCAGCTTCGAAATAATTCTGGTGCCTTCTAAGCTGACTACAGGCAGCAGCACAGCCACCTGCTCTCTTCTCGTTGGCTAATTCCCTGAACTCATTACCACTGACCACCTCCAGGACAGTTGAACCCACCTGGCATTCTGCATTTGTCAAGCATACTAACAGACCCCCCCTCCCCCGGAAGAGACAATATTACTACGGTGAGTAATTTTTACCTCCTTGCCAAGCCCACTGGTGAAAAAATTAAACATACTGGTGTGTGTTACACTGTTTTAGAATATGTCAGCAGATAAGGACCACTTGGTCTACCCAATCTGTTTTGTCCTTGCCTACACTGTCACCATAGACCCTACCTGATCACTGGCTACTTCCCCTTCCCCGCTTTCCTACCAAGATTCCTTTGTGCCTATCCCACGCTCGCTTTTAAGCCCACCACTGTTTTCACCTCCACCACCTCTGCAGGAAGACTGTTCCGGGTGTCCACCACTCTTTCAGTAAAGAAGTACTTTCTCACATCCCCTCCTAAATCCCTCTTTCCAGCTTCAGTATATGGCCCCCCTTATTCTCACACACCTTTTCTTCTGAAAAATAATCTCCTATTGTACCTTACTCACCCTCATGAGGCATTTATAGGTCTCTATCATGCTCCACTTCTCCTTCCTCTCTTCCAGGGTTCACATATTGAGAGCCCTCAGTCTCTCTCCATGAGGCTTATGATGCAGTCCCTGCATTATTTTAGTTGCCTTCCTCTGGACAGCCTGTACCCTGTCTATGTCCTTTCTGAGATGTGGTCTCCTATCCCAAACATGTGGTAGTAGTATCCTGACAACCACAGTATAAATCTAGTATGTACATTCAAAAAGGAACCTCAACGGCTAGCTTGCAGGCACAACGGTAGCATTACCCCGTGTGATGCCAACTTGTTAAATTGTTCCTCAAACCCATCTGGTTTCTCTGTCTGTAGCTAGACAGATGGATAGACAGATATAGATACAAGACATAAATTTGTTTTGGAAACTTGATTAGCAGTACTTGCTAATAAAAAAAAAATCATTAGCAACCAGACGGGTTTGAGGTGCAATTTAACAAGTTGGATATTTTTATCTATATGACATAGTCCAGCAGAGTGCAACTGTAGGGGAAACGTGTTAAACTGCGAGACACGTTACCACAGTGCTGTACACTTTACCACAACTGCATGAAAAAAGCACTGCAGTTCGCCAATTTTTACTACAGTGCAGCAAATCAGTTGATGAGTAACTTCTGCTAATCAAGGCTGCACTTGATTAGCAGCTAGTGTTTTTCGGGCAGCGGATTGCTATGCAAACCCACTTGTATTACTCTTTGAGACAGACGGAGAGAGAAAAAGAGAGAGATACTGTCTGTAGATAGATAGATAGATAGCTAGGGAAGGGGAAAATTATTTAACCAAGAAAGGCACATGAAGCCAGAGCTCTTTTCCAGCTGCGATCTGGGAGCACAAGGAAATTAAGCGACTTGCTCAGGGTCACACAGTATGTAAGTGGGGGCTTATGGGATTCAAACCCAGGTCTCCAGGTTTGCAGCTCAGTGCCCTTAACCACTGTGCTATACTGCAGACAGACAGACAGACAGCTACATAAATAGATAATGCTGTACTGTCTGTTGACAGAGAGACATAGATAACTAAAGCAAGAGTAACAAATTCTGGTCAGATCCACCACGGCTGCATAATGAAGTTAGTGAAGTTGTGTGGAATTGTTAAGGAGGTATGGAGAAACAACGCAATGATTTGTAAGTGTAAGATTTGTTTTAGTTTCTGTTCTAAGGAAGGCATACACATTATTAGGAAAATATATGGAGGTGTACATTTTAATGGAAGGAATAGGAAGCTTACAAAAGAACCCCAGAGCAAATGCCACTGATGTATGTGATATCCCGGATGAAAAAATTACTCACCTTAGTAATGCTGTTTCTTCTAATGGAGTCTTGCTATATTATAGACATTAGCAGTTTGTTCCAGCTCTAGAACTGCCCCGGAGTGAAATGGTTAAAACCATTCAAAATAGAATTTTGGCACGAGAGCAGCTCTATCTGTGTCATTTCAAACTTGAACTGTCAGATCTTTACGAGCCAAACTCACTAAGGTCTGTGTGAAGCTGTAACCTACACTAGCCAAATGGCTACCTAAATAATAACAACTATTGATGGTCCCAACACCCAAGACTCAAGTCAGGGGACCAGAAATACTAACACCATTCTAATAATATGAAAATGGAACATAAGTATAATAAAACACACACACCTACACATACACACCCCAAAGTCCCAAAGGGACAAAATGCTAACAGGACATAAGTAGTGCCCACACTAAGTTGCCGCACCCCACCAAGTAGAGGTTCTGAGAGGGCAGGTTGGGGGAGGTCTATAATATAGCAAGACTCCATTAGAAGAAACAACATTACTAAGGTGAGTAATTTTTCTTCAAACAACATGAAGTCTTGCTATATTATTACCATTAACAGAATACACAGCAGTGCCTCCATGGAGGAGGGCAGAACCTACTTAGGAATAGGCTCTGAAGAACAGCTGTGCCAACCGAGCATCTCTCCTGGCCTGACATCCAGGGAGTAATGCTTGGTAAAAGTGTACCGCTTTTCCAAGTAGCAGCCTGGCAAATCTCTAATAAAGGGATATCTCTGGCAGCAGCTAGAGGACGAGCTGTACCCCTGGTAGAAAGAGCCCTCAAACCGGGGGCTCTGCCCACTTCTGATAACAAATTGGATACAAGAGACAATCCACCTGGCTATTGATCTCTTAGTGGCAGGTTTGCCTTTCCCAACTTCACCATAGGTAAGGAAAAGTTGGAGGGATTCGCACCTGTGACCTTTGGTACGCTCTATATAATAACTAAGAGCTCTCTTAACATCTAGGCTGTGCAACCTCCTCTCACCAGAAGAGGAGTGATCAGTGAAAAATACTGGAAGGGAGATAGATTGATTAAGATGGAAATCTGAAACCACCTTAGGCAAAAACTTCCTATTAGTCCTAAGGACTACCTTATCCTTGTGGAAAGAAATAAAGTCAGTCTCCACTGACAAGGCTTGCAATTCACTTATGCGTCTGGCAGAAGTGATAGCCACTAGAAAACAGTTTTCCAAGTTAGGTACTTAAGCTCTGCAGAAGACAGAGGTTCAAAGGGGTTGCATTAACTGGGCAATGCAAACATTAAGGTCCCAAGCAGGGCCGGTTCCCGAAAAGGGAGGATTAGTATGGAGTAATCCTTAAAAACTTGGAAAACACAGGATGAGAGGAAGAGGGATGACTTTCCTGTTGACACAAAAGCAGACACAGCTGCAAATGAACTCTCAGGGTAGGTGGTCTGAGACCCAAGGAATTAAGATGTACCATGTAATCTAACAAAATGGGCAATTCAGCAGATTCTGGGAAATATTTTTCCCAGCACACCAAATGGAAAACCTTTCCATTTAGAACTATAAGTAGCCCTAGTGGAAGGCTTTCTGGAAGCCTTTAGGATCTCAAGAACACCCTGAGAGAGGTGTAAATCAGCAAACTCTAACTCCTCAAGAGCCAGGCCTTGAGGTTGGGGATTTGAGGTCCGGATACCAAACCCTTCCCTGGGCACAAGTCAACAGATTGTGATTCCTGGGGAGGCACAGGGGAAGATGGACTGTCAGAGACAGAAGGAGTGGGTACCAGGGCTGCCTGGCCCAATCCGGGGCAATCAGAATCACCCTGCAAGGCTGAGATCTGATTTGACTAGTACTTTGAATAGGAGAGGAAAGGGGGAAGCAAGAGGAACTTCCTCCCAATCCAGAAGAAGGGCATCCAGGAGAACTGAGCCCAGCACTGGAGGCCTGCAACAGAACAGAGGAAGTTTGTGATTGTCTGGGCTGCAAAAGATCTATCTGAGGGATGCCCCACCTGGCAAAAACTATCCCCAGCACTTGAGGATCCAGGGACCATTCGTGATGGCCCTGGGAAATCCTGCTGAGGGCATCCGCTAGGACATTGTCCTTCCTGGAAGATGAACTGCTATGAGGGAAGTGTTCAGGAATAGGCCAGAGACCACAACTTCATTGCCTCGGTGCACAAGGTCAAGACCAGTGCCCCGTTTGTTGATGTACCACATTGTTGTGGTGTTGTCTGTTCTGACTTGTATCACCTTGTCATGGACAGATGCAGAAAAGCTGAAGAGCTAAAAGACAGCTCTGAGTTCCAGCAAATTGATGTGGAGCAGAGATTCCTGGGGGGACCAAACTCCCTGAGTGGAAAGGTCACCCATGTGGGCTCCCCAACCCAGAAGGGAAGCATCTGTAGTGAGAGTCAAGTCATGAGAAGGGGAAATGAAGGGGACCCCGCTCTTAAATTGCTCTGATCCTGCCACCACTGGAGAGCTAGGATCAAGGTTCGAGTCACTGGGACCAACTTGGAAAGGGGTTCTCTTCTCTGAGACCAAAAGGTTCTCAAGTGAAACTGAATGTCTCTCATCTGAAATCTGGCTCCTGCACAACAGCTGTGGATGCAGCCATGTGCCCCAGGAGCTGCAGAAAGTGTCTTGCTGGTCGAGAGACCTGCAGAGTGAAGGAAGAGGCCAGAGCCACTAAATTCCTTACCCTTTCTGGGAAAGAAAGGCTCTGGCTAGCTTTGTGTCCAATTCTGCCCCTATAAAGGTGAGTACCTGGACTGGTTCCAGAACCGACTTTGGTAGGTTTAGCAGAAAACCCAGGGAGGTGAGAAGCTGCTGGGTGACCTGCAGGTGATTTTACCTGTTCTGGGGACTGGCCTACAATGAGCCAGTCGTCTAGATAGGGAAAACAGCAATCCTCTGCCTCCTTAAATGGGCCACTGCTAGACACTTTGTGAATACCCTGAGCAGAGTAAGGCTCAAGGGCATTGCTCTGAACTGGTAATGACCTGAGGGCAGTTCGAATCTGAGGTACTTTCGATAGGATCTTCTGATTAGGACATGGAAATAGGCATCCTTGAGGTCCAGGAGGCTAGCCAGTCCCCTGGCCTTAGGGAAGGTAAAATCATTGCCAGAGTTACCATTTGAACTTTGGTTTCAAAAGATGCTTGTTCAGATATCTGAGATCTAAAATGGGCCCCATTCTCCTGTCTTTTGGGGTAAGGAAGTATCTGAATACAGACCCCTGCCCTGATGCAGGAGGAACCTTCTACTGCTCTGACAGCTAACAGGATGAGACCTCTGTTTCCAGAGCGAGGGTCTCTGAAGCACTTGCAGGTAGAAAAAGTCTGGTTCTCAACTTGGGAAACTTTTTGAAGCTGAGAACCAGACCCTGGCTTACTATTTCCAGAACCCACTTGTCTGAGGTTAAAGAAGCCCAATTCCTGACTGAAGTAAGCCAGCCTGCCCCCACTGGTACAGGAGATCGGCCCTGGGCACCCCATCAGGTGCCTGTTCCATAGGAGCTTTAGGCTGGGGGTGGGAGCAGATCTCCTCACCCTAAATCATGCCCTGCCTCTGAAGAAGCCCCTCTGAGCATAGGCAGAGGAGGCCTGAGTCTGGTAGAAAGGGTCTGTGAAAAAGGCCTACCTCTACCCCTGGGGCATGCCTTGAGGAGTGGCTTGCCGCCTCCTTAGCCTGGGCACTCTTGTAAGTAGTCCTATACTCATCCATCTTCTTCATGTAATTCTCTGTCTGCTCTCCAAACAGAGAATTTCCCACCACAGGAAAATCCATAGCTTTAGTCTGGGTATCCTGTGACAAACTAGTACACCTGAGCCAGGCCAACCTACGAAAAGCTACAGATGTGGCCATGACCCTAGAGGAAACATCATTAACATCCACAGCAGCATGAAACTGAACCTTAGAGGCTTCAATGCCATCAGCAGCCACCTGTTCTAGTTCACTAGCCAGCTGGCCATGGGCCTGCTTGGCCAATTGCATAACAGTATCCCATCTAGATTTCTGATACCTAGCTACATAAGCCATATAATTTGCTTGCCTGAGTCCCAGAGAGGCTGCCATATAC
Source organism: Neoceratodus forsteri (assembly GCA_016271365.2). Lineage (NCBI taxonomy): Eukaryota > Metazoa > Chordata > Ceratodontiformes > Ceratodontidae > Neoceratodus > Neoceratodus forsteri. Next base: position 82,021,123 of record JADMNL010000034.1, read on the forward strand.
TGTTTTTTTGCCATGGCATCAATCTTCCTGGAATCCTTGTCAGGAGGATGTGAAGCCAAGGGAATATTAGCTTTATCACAGGCAGCAGCCTGAACTACTCCAACATGACTGCATTGCTGAGAAAGGAATTCTGTATCAGGGCCTGACAATGTATACCTTCTGTCCATCTTTTTATCTACAGGAGGCACAGAATTAGGAGCTTTAAAATTTTAATTGTTTGTTTCCTAAAAGACTTATGTAAAGGAATAGACAATCTCCTAGACTCTGGACTATCCATCATTTCTACAAAATCAGGCTCCTCTTGCTCATCCACAGCCTCTTCTAAAGGAAGCTGGAGGTTTCAGCAACTTTTATAAAACATAAAATGAGATGGGGACTCAGACAGCATGGGGAGATTCTAAAGGTCTGTCTGGGGAGATGTACGGTTCAATGGGCACACCCAGACCTTCCCAGCCACATTCATACTGTTCATAATCCTCCTCCCCCTCCTCTGGTTCATAAAATTCCTCAATATCATAATCCTGAACCACTGGGACCGGACAAACCGACCTTTTACCAGATAGTGGTGGTTCGGACGGACCCTGAGACAGTGACTGGACAATTTGTATGGCTTTTGCTATCTCTGCAGCAGTTGGAGAAGGAATTTTGGACTCCAGACCTGCTGATTTTCTTGTTTTCTTTACTGGAATTGGTTCCTCAGAACCAGCTTTTCTTTGGCCCGAGGAAGTCTGGCCCTGGTCAGAGGGCACTCCCTCTGGTTCGGTTGGCACTGAACCGGGCTGGCCATCCGGGTCAGTGGACTTTTTGGCCTCTCGTTCCCTGAGCCTGCCCAATCTTTTTTCCAGGGTGGCTGCAGGGAAATTCTTACATACCTGGCAGTCTGACTGGAGGTGGTCAAACCCCAGACAATAAACACATGTGGTGTGTGGGTCAGCCTTGGCAAAGACTTCCCCACAAACATCACAGTGTTGAAACCCAGTGGGCCCGGTTTTTCTTTTGGGTTTCTCAGACATAATGCCAGCCTAACCAAAACTTGCCCTTTAACGGCAGTGCCAGGCAAGACACCCTTATCGGTTCCTAACCGTGTCACGGTATTGGAAAAACGTAATAAATCCGCTTTTTAGAACCGATAAGAACCGGAACCCCACTCTAAAATAGTAACTTTTAGTTTAAATGAGTTTTAAACCCACTGATCGGTTCAAAACCGAACCGATAACTTACAAGTTCCACACAGACAAAATCTTCATTTACTTACGGTTACCACAGATAGAGCTTGAACTGAACTGTTTTATGTTAAAATAACTATTCTCGGTTATATCCAACCGAGAAACACTTTTAAACCGAGAAATGAACCGAGCAGAAGGAGAAATCTCGAGCGACTGTTCACTGAGGCGGAGTAAAGAATCTGACAGTTCAAGTTTGAAATGACACAGATAGAGCTGCTCTCGTGCCAAAATTCTATTTTGGAATGGTTTTAACCATTTCACTCCGGGGCAGTTCTAGAGCTGGAACAAACTGCTAATGTCTATAATATAGCAAGACTTCATGTTGTTTGAAGATATTGGCCAGACAGCCACATTTTAAAGAAAACACAATTGCACATATCTGTGGGAAGCCGTTCAATTCAAAATTACAGTTTTCAGAATATAATTAACAGTGACATGTCTGTGACTAACAACAAAATGTTTACAGCATAATATTATGAGAATGACAAACATGAAAATGAGTATATCACACCGAAATGGTTATGACCTATACCAAAATGTGTATGACTCATACCAAACTGGCTATGACATACACCAAGATGGATATGACATACACCAAGACAGAAATAACACTTATTAAAATAGGTATGACATATACCAAAATGGCTAGGTTATATACTGAAACATGCAATATGCATATCAAAACAGATGTGACACATACCGAAATGGGTATGACACACACTAAAATGGGTATGACACACACCAAACTGGATATGACATACACCAAGAAAGAAATAACACCTATTAAAATAAGTATGACATATACCAAAATGGCTAGGATATATACTGAAACATGCAACATGCATATCAAAACAGATGTGACACATACCGAAATGGGTACGACACACACTAAAATGGATATGTTATATCAGAATTGGTATGATACATAAAGAAATAATTATGACACATACTGAAATGGATATGACCCATACTGAAATGATTATGACACATAGCAAAATAGGTATGGCATACCGAAATGGGTATGACGCACACCAAAATGGGTTTAGCACTGACTGAAATGGATATGACACACACAGAAAATGGTATGACACATGCTGAAATAATTGTGGCACATACCTAGATAGATATGACCTATACTGAAATGGCTATAGCACATAGCAAAATGGGCATCACATACTGAAACGACTATCAATCAATCAATCAAAATGTTATTTGTAAAGCGCTTTTCAATAAATCAAAGTGCTGAAACATAACAAGAATAAAACATCAACAATAATAAATAATAACATAAACAATAAAATATCCGTAGAATAACCATAAAATAATCTATCCAAATGCCAGTGTAAATAAATAACTTTTCAGAGACCTCTTAAATGATTCCATGGACAGGCACTCTGTAATCTGACGAGGTAGAGAATTCCACATGGTGGGGCCATAAAATAAAAAGCCCTTGCCCCAGATAATTGAAGACGAACCCTGGGAATCTCTAGCAATCCTTCGCCAGTGGAGCGGAGTGGGCGGTAGGGACAAAGGAGATCTTGCAGGAAGCCCGGTCCCTGACCATGTAGGGTCTTATAGGTCAGCAACGTGACCTTGAAGGTGATTCTCCACCGCACTGGCAACCAGTGCAGTTCGTGCAGCACAGGTGTGATGTGGCAAGTTCTTGGTAATCCAGTCAACAACCTGACTGCCGCGTTCTGCACCAGCTGCAGGCGACGGAGATCTACCCCCGGCAACCCTAGATATAAAGCATTACAGTAATCAAGACGAGAGGAAACAAAAGCGTGGACCAACACAGGAAGATCATCATGCGGAACAAGGTGTTTTATCCGGGTGATATTCCTCAGATGGTAAAAGGATAACTTGATAGTGGCCGACATCTGCGTCTTCAGTGTCAGCGCACTGTCAAAAATTACACCCAGATTTCACACCTGTTCAGAAGGTCTCAACTGGGTATCCCCTAATAAAAGACCAGAGGGGACCCCAGGAGTCAACTTCTCTACATAATGACCCGGGTCCACTACCAACACCTCGGTCTTATCCGGATTTAACTTCAACCAGTTCACACTCATCCAGTCCTGAATCTCAGTGAGGCAGTTGTTAAAACCGACGCCAGGCCATTTTGTTCGGGATAAAGGATATATACAGCTGAGTATCATCTGCATAGCAGTGAAAACTCAGCCCATAACGCCTTATAATGTCTCCCAACGGCAGCATATACACCGTGAACAATATGGGAAAGGCAGCCTTATGCACCTCACAGGACAGAGCAAAGGGAGCAGAAGAAAAATTCCCTGAAACTACCCTTTGACTTCTGCCTGTGAGGAAAGAGTGGAACCATCTGAGGACTGTCCCTGACAGTCCACAGAGTAGCTGCAGGCGATCCAGCAACATCCCATGGTCCACAGTGTCAAACGCTGCAGAGAGATCAAGGAGGACCAAGATCGAACAGCTCTTCCGATCTCTCGCTATTAGATCATTAAGCACCTGAACTAATGCAGTCTCGGTACTGTGCCTCTTCCTGAAACCGGACTGGAGAGGTTCATAGACTTCATGGGTGGTAAGAAAGTCAACGAGCTGCAATGCGACTACTTTCTCAATAACCTTGCCCAAAAAGGGCAGGTTAGAGATCGGTCTGTAGTTGGCGAGGCAGTCGGGGTCAAGGGAAGGTTTCTTCAAGGGGTGTCACAACAGCCTCCTTCAAAGACTCCGGGAACACCCCTTGATCCAAAGAACTCCAGACTATCCTCGCAAGGACTGGTCTGATCGCTTCCATGCACCCTAGAAGGAGGTGCGTAGGACCAGGATCCAAACTACAGCAAGTCGGTCGTAGGCCCTGGACAATCTTCATGATATCCATGATCGCTGGCTGGTCAAAATCCATCCAGGTAGACAGAGGGCATGTAGCTCCGCATTGGTCACTGCAATGCTTGTCTTAACGTATGCTGTGGATTTCCGACCTGATTGATGATACCTTATCATCAAAGAACCAAGCAAACTCATCACACTGTATTTGTGAAAAGGCTCTCCAACCCTGCAGACAGGCTGGATTGCACAGTCTGTCGACAGTCCGGAAGAGCTGAGCAGGTCGGTTTCTTGATGCAGTTATCTCCCTGGACAGGAACTCTCCCTTCTTATGGGAGATTACTGATTGATAGTCCACATAATGGGCCATCAGTCTAAGTCTGTCACCCTTCAGGCCAGATTTCCGCCAACAACACTCCAATCTTCGCCCCACTCTCCTCAGCTCCCTCAATGTCCCATCAAACCAAGGGGACCGAGGGCGGAGGGAGAGGGGCCGAACGCAGACAGGTGCAATGGAATCCAGTGCCCTCAGCACCATATAATTATAGTGCACTACTAAGGCATCTGGTTCCATGCACTCCATATGCCAACTCGATAGGTCCAGTACCGCCATCAGACCCTCAGGGTAACTCCCCTCAAAGGGCGATACTGGACCATCTCCAAAGGGGTGGGTCTCGTAAGGGGGGCCGCGAAATTGAACCTTATAGAGTGATGGTCAGACCACCCAACTGGTTCCACCACCAGTTCCGTGATCTCCATTCCCAGGGTGAACACCAGATCCAAAGAGTGACCTTGAATATGGGTAGCAGCGGTAACCACCTGTGTGAAGCCCAACAAACTCATTAGTTGGAGAAAGTCTTGACCAAAGTGCGAGAGTTCATCATTGACCCAGGCATTGAAGTCCCACACGACCAACCACCTGGAGGGCTCCAGCACCAGGTCAATAATGAAGTCCGCGACTTCTTGCAGAAAAACTTTCTCATTACTGGGTGGACGGTAAACGAGCAGGATTCTGCAGCCCACACCTGCTCCCATGATACACTCATAGGATCTAGGGGACACCACTGGAACCTCTACAAGGCCCAGTTCCAATTTAAAACAAATAGCGACCCCCCCACCCCTACGATCCAACCTCGGGCGATGTATTACCGAGTACCCGGCTGGAACGGCTGACTCCAAAATGGGACCAGCATTTTCGTCCAGCCAGGTCTCGGTGATGCAAGCCAGGTCAGATGACTCAACAAGATCAACAATAATTGCTGTCTTGTTTTTTATAGACCTGGCATTGCAAAACAACGCCCGGGTTGGATGAGAGACCCTGGAGGAGCAGGCTACATGCCCACTCTCAGTGGAGCCCTTGGGTATGGGAACCAGGCAACGCACTCCCCTATCCTGGGCCCATTTCACCCCATGGCGTCTCCCTGACCTCACCACCTTTATTTGCCCACTCTGCCCCCCCCGTAGTTGGGGAACCCCCCCTCCCTCTGTGCCTCCTCTGTGCAATCCCCAAGGCACGGCAACGCCTATATACTTCGGGTTGCAACGGGGGGGGGGCTATCAAAAGGGCACAGATCCCTCAGCCTAGAGAGGGAATAGCGCCTGTCCATGGATATTCGGTCCCAACACTTAATTATCTAAGTATTTAAGAGACAATCATAAACAACCCCTTTTAATATAAATATTGTCAACACCAGCACTAATTTAAAATAACTAAAAACAATAATCCAATTTCTCTTCAGGCCGACTCCTTAGAAAAAAGTCTTCAAACAAATCTGGGCAAGTTTTATAAATTCCTCAGAGAGAGAAAAGTTTTGTGATAGTTAGAAGCAGAAGTCACAGTTTCTTCCAGTTTATACTTTTTCTGAAAATCCCTCAGAGCTCTCACCCCTGGGGAATCTGTCCCATAGCCTATCTCTCACATAGGCACTTGGAGAGAAATCAAATAAAAGATTCTTTATAGCTGTACCATATACTCCAGGAAATATAAAGTGAAAACCAGTCTGCAGAAAATTAATCCAGCTGCTTAAGAGGGGGTGTAATTAATCAGCCGACAAAAAAGAAAACTCTCCCTATGGTCGTCCCCCAAGGTGTTATTTAGGGAGACCAGCCTATAACTGGATCTGTGTGAGCAGGCCCCAACAGAAATCCATAGACCATGGGTGTCCTAGGCCCATCCTCCAATAGCACTCCCTGAACTCCCATGACGGCTGCTCACCCCAGCAAATCACCCTGGGTTCAGGCCAACGTTTTTACAGAATGGAGAGATTCCCCTTGATCGTCCCCCAAGGCGCCGCTGGGGGATCGATTAGCAACCAGGGTTCACACAAGCAGGCTCTCCAGCCTGCCCACTGTAAAGCCCAGAAACCACGGGCACTCTGGGGCCTGTCCTCCGACAGCACCTCCCCCAGTCTGCCCAACTAACCACCCCAGCAGACTACCCTGGGTTAAGATCAAAAGGCTGACAAACTCACCCACACCTCAACGATGGTGAAAGCAGTAAAAAAGTCCATAAATCCTAAATGTAGGAATAAAGCCAAATTCTTCCAGGAGTAAGCCCAATCGAAATCCCAATCTCCAACTATGAACACGCCGAGACACAAAAGCAAATCCAGATGGATGGACAATAAATCCATAAAATCAATCAAAGAGCTCCGAAGTAAATTCCTCAGTAGAATGCCGCAACTCAAAGGAGTTCATACGTTCCCGTCAGTAAATCCTCAAACAATCCCCCCAAAAAGAGAGAATTCCAAAACAAACTCCTCAATGAAATATCGCAGCCCCAAAAAAAGTCTGGGCAATCCCGGAGGTAGATCCCCGAAGGCAGATCCTCAGGCAATCCCCAAAGGAAACACCACAAACGCAGCTCCAACTCCAGCACCAGTAAAAGTAAATCGAGGGCAAACAGGATCGCACGCCAAAATTACTGCACCACAGCAGCTCGAACCCCACGCTATCAACAGTGCAAACCCGATAAAGAAAAAACTATTCAAAACAAAAAATAAATCGGGGGCAAACAGGATCGCACGCCAAAACTACCGCACCACAGCAGCTCGAACCCAACGCTATCGACAGTGCAAATCTGATAACATTTAAAGAAGAAACTATTCAAAACAAAATAACAAATTAGATTAAACAAAATAAATCGAAATAAAACAAAACTAAAATGGAGCTAAAACGAAGGCTGACCCAGCGTGGTCGCCATCTTGCACTTAACTTCCTTGTGCTCCCACAGCACATAGCACATACCAAAATGGGTATCACATACCGAAATGGGTATGACACAAACTGAAATGGGTATGACACATACTCAAATGGATAGGACGCATAACAAAATGGGTATTATATACCAAAATGGGTATGAGACAAACTGAACTGGATACGGCACACTTTGAAATTGGTGCGACACACACTGAAATAGCTGACACACAGTTAAATGGATAAGACCCATACTGAAATGGATATGACACACAGTAAAATGGGTATGACATACACCAATATGGTTATAGCACAAACTGACATGGATATGACACATACCAACATGGGTATGAGAAATTCTGAAATAATTACGACAAATACCAAAATGGATATGTCACATGTTGAAATGAGTATGACACATACCAGAATGGGTATGACAAAAAACAAAATGTGTGTGACATGCACCAATATAGATATGACACATACTGAAATGGCTATGACCTATACTGAAATGGATATGACAGATAAAAAATATATATATAACACATACTGAAATAATTATGACACATGCCAAAATACATATGACCTGTACTAAAATGGATACAATACATAATAAATAGGGTATAATGTATACCAAAATGAATATGACACATACTGAATTGTAGATTATATTTATTTAATATATTGATACTCTTGCTGAATGTGTACTGTAATAAATAAAATGGTGATGAAGTACTGAAAACAAAACCATATATTAAAATGTGTATGCTGCACACTGAAATGAGCATATTGCAAACTGAATTGTTGCCAAACTTGCAAGGCATAGACTGAACAGAGTAACATGTGCCAAGGTGTGACTACAGCAAACTGAAATGAGTATAACACATACTGAACTGAATATAACACAGTGAAAAGCACATGACTTGTGTAACCAATCAGAGTGCAGCATCACCCCCCGAGATTTTGTAGGACTCCACCAGTTCTTCTTCCGCTCCACTGCAGGTAAGAGCGCCTTACATTCTGTTAATCAGGAATATGCACAATGTATATTATTCCACTGTTATTTTGCTACTGTACCAGTTTTATTTACATTTTTTTAGTTTCTGTTAAGACGACCTTTGTTTTCAAAAGTTTTATCTGATTTTTATTAAAAAAAATTACTATTTGTGTCCTTTGTGTAAGGTTATATTTAACACCAAATAAATCCATCCTACACTTGTTTTCTTCCAATGTTTTGCGAAGTTATACAATATGTTGTGTTGTATAATATTTTTGTTTGCCCTGTAAAAGAGGGGGCATTACCAAAAGATCTGTAGCTCCGGGATTATCTCATTCCTGTGTGTTTTAACTGAATTTTACCAACTTACTGAAGGTTAGAGTTTTTCTTTGCTGCATTCTGAAAACTAATGGCAGTATTTTACCACTTTTATGAACAGTAAAAGAAATACTGTACATTAGCCATTTTTTACTTTTCAAGTGTAACCCCCCTGCAAATGGGGGTTCCCAAAAGTCTTCCAGTAGCTTGCCTGAATGCTCCAAGTCTGGAGGTGTTCGGCGTTTAAGCCGCTTAAGTGTGAGTGCTTTTAGAGCCTCTGGTACTGTTTCTTTAAGAGCTGCCTGCTTGTAGACATAATTAATTGAAAAGGCGGGACTGTGTGTTCTAATGCCCGAATCCGGCCCGGGCTGCTGTCAATTTGCTCCGTTTCTGCTGTCGCTACATGTGCAGAGGGAGCCTTGTTGAAAGATGTAACTGTTTGCCTGAAACCAGTTACAGAGTTAAATAAAATGCAGTTTGTCTAACCTACCTTTCTTGCAGCTGGGACACTCATGTGTTACCTCTCCATTTTGGACCTAAACTGCTGTGCTGGGCTAATTGGGTTAAGGGTTCCCTAAAATTGAGCCTGTGGATGAATCAGAACTTGGACTCAATTTTGAGCCAGCCACAAGGGGTTTGTATGGGCAGTGACTCTGGGAAATGTAGTGTTTGACCTTGGCGCCTTTTTCTACTAACAGAGGGAGTCTTATTGTGAGTGACAGCTGAATCAGCCAACAGAATAGTGTGGAGCTAAAGGAAATGCCCTGTTCTGTGACTGGAAAGATCAGATCAGTTGTGGCAGTGAAGAGAGAAGGAGCTGTGTGCTTCTGCGGTGTATAGTTTCGCGCGGGAAGCGCGTCTGAGGCCCTGAGTTTCGGTCTGCAGCCTTTGTGAGTGCCAGTTTGGACTGAATCCGAGTTGTGAGAAGAAAGAAGCACTAGAAGTGTGGAAACCAGGCTCACCCTGTAGAAGACTGGAGAAATTGCTGAATCACGCTCGGTCTATCAGGAACTGAAGCTGCTGAGTGTGCTCCCGGGTATTTTGCAGTAACTGCGATCAGGATCAAGGAGCAGCCTGCCTGGTATAGTACTTTCCTTTTACATATAAACGTGCGTAGTGCTTGTGGGGAATCGCTATTTCAAATCCCCTGTATAGTGAATTGTGTGCTGAAGCTGGAAGTAAACCCCCAGCTTAATGCGGACTACATCCATTTGCTATCAACTGCAGTGGGGTCCAGTCACAAAGACCTTATCTTCATGCCCTGCTCTTCTGGCAATCCAGAGGGACATTCTCCATCCGATCCTCAGCTTGGGTGTTATGAGTACAAATCAGGGTATTCCCCTGCAGCTTGTTTTCAATCACAAGTGTGTCACCTAATTCTTGTTGTTTCACTGTTTCATGGACTGAGCCCTCCGGTTCCGGATTACAACTGGGTGTTGTGCACATATTTTCTTCTACATGGTCCTATCCATCTGCATCTGCCGGCCAACCCCGGACAACGGACCTGGCTAGCCCTTCCCCCCAACCTGGGTACCCAGAGTGTGACTTTTCAGCCCCTGTATGTGTGCACAGTACTGTGATTTGAATATTTCCAAACCAAATCAACCTGATTGCCCCCCTCCTTGTTACTGTCCCCTAAATAAATCAGATTTGTTGTTGTTATACTATATACTGTCGGTGTTGTTAGTATTTATGGAAACAGTATTGTGTTTTGCTGTGTATGTTGTTTAACCTTACTTTACAGGGGGTCCTCAGAGATGTGCTGCAGAATCAGTCTCGAGGGTAAGTAGTATCTATATGAGTGAACAGTGTGTATACGTGGGGTATTGGGGCTGTAACTCCGGTGTACTGTGTGAGCCACTAGAGGAAATAAAAGGGGGTCTCAGTGTCCCAGAGGGCTGTGACCAAGCTACTCCAACCTCTACAAACCCTGACCCCTGGGTGGAGGCACCCGCCATAGGACCTAGGCCCCTCAACCCGTCCGTAGTCAAACAGGCAAGGGTAGTAGCCCTTGGGATAGCGCCATCTAGGGGTTACACAAGAATAAGTGCTAGGACACATATTTTACACTACTGGAAAGCTGAGAATCTCTAATATTATAACCCAGTTGTTTGTTGCTTATGACATTATGAAGCATACAGCCCCATTATTAATGTCCTATTTTCTTCTAAAAAATGGAAGTTTGTGAATCTAGTTATTCATCAAATTATTCACTTCACTGCCCTTTCTCCCCAGAGTTCCTGACTTTTTATAAGAGGAGTGTTACATTGGTACAGGCTTCAGTACATGTGCTGAGCTACTGAGTCCACACCCAGGTACCAGTGAGCTGCTGTTTTTTTCTTCAGACTGCATTGGTAAGGATAACTATTTATAATGTGGGGACAGCATATTTAGGAGGTTATTCATTTGCTTCCATTGCCTGGTTTATTGCCACTATTATCTTCATTTCACTGTGAGCAGCATTATGGGATGGTAGTCCAGTAACTGTACAGTAAATCTGTGAGAGGGTAGTTGGTGAAAGACGCTTTATCTTTGTATTCGATCTCTTTTTAGAACTCTCTATTTTAAACTGGTTGTCTTTTAGTTGCCCTTAAATTGTTTACTGAAGGTTAGATCTTTTGCTGATGTTTTAAAACTAATTTCAGCATTTTGCCACTTTTAATGTAAACATTAAAGTAAATTATTTTGCCATTTACCCTGTAACCATAAGATGTGTTTCTAGTTTGTGCCACTGTGGAGTAAACAGCCTGCTATCAGTGCTCTGTTTTTTTTGCTAAAAACAACAATTAGTGAAACCAACAATCCAGCAGTTATCAATTTCCTGCCCCGATACTGCCTTGTTTGAGAGAAGTCTTGCAGGAGGGATAGGGATAAGAAATGTACCAGCCTGCATCTAGAAAAGTCACCCGTATGGTGAGGGAGCAAAGTCCAGTAAAGAGCAGCGGCTGGCACAGGGGATACATGGAGGGAAAAGGGTTCTTCCGGTACATTGGGAGCGGAGAAAAACTAAGGCCATCTCAGCAGATTGAGATCAGAAGGAGGGTGGGTGGAAGAGGGAGGACCAGGCAGAGGTATTTAGCAGTACTTTGCCTCTGTGTTCACTAGGGAGGGGGATGGGATATCTACAAAGCAAGGCATGAAGGGGATAGAAGCGGCAGGGAGTGGGATCAGGGGAGCAACAGAAATGGAGCAAGAGGGAGGGAAAGGTACCCCAGGGGTGTCACATCTGGATAAGGATAAAAAGACCAGTAAGGGGAAGGGGACGGATGATGCTATCTCCACCAAAAGGGTGTGGTTAGCCCTCAAGGCCCTAAAGAAAAACAAATCTCCAGGGCCAGATGGCATTCATCCGAGAGTACTATGGGAATTGGCGGACATACTGGCTGCACCCCTGGCGGAGCTTTTCAGCAGGTCACTTGAGACAGGGAGGGTACCTAGTGATTGGCGAGAGGCACATGTGGTACCAATCCATAAAGGGGGGTCGAGGATACCAGGTAACTATAGACCCATCAGTTTGACCTCGGTGGTGGGAAAATTAATGGAGAGTATACTAAAGGAACGATTGGGGTGTACTTGAGGAGGTGGGAGGTCTGGATAGTCGGCAACATGGGTTTGTGCCAGGTAGATCATGTCAAACCAACCTTGTGGAGTTCTATGAATGGGTAACATCAGAACTGGACAGGGGTAAGCCTGTGGATGTATTATTCTTGGACTTCAGCAAGTTTGACTCTGTCCCCACAATGGTCTGGTGGAGAAACTCATGGGGTTAGGAGTAGGCCCTTTGATGGTCAGATGGATTGAAAACTGGCTAGCTGGACGCACTCAGAGTAGTGGTCTGTGGGGAGCTCTCAAACCCTAGAGAGGTTGGTAGTGGGGTGCCACAGGGCTCGGGTCCTGGGTCCGATCCTGTTTAATGCATACATATCGGACATCAGGGAGGGTATAGGGTGTGAAATGAGTCTCTTCATGGATGACTCCAAGATGGGAGCAGTAGTTGAGGGAGAAGAGGGAGGTGGCCCTGCAAGGACCTGGACACCCTGGAAAGCTGGGCTCACACATGGAAATTAAATTTCAATATCACCAAGTGCAAGGTGTTGCATCTTGGTCGGGAAACCCTAAACACAGGTACACACTGGGAGGAGGCACTGGAGGCCTCAATAGGGGAAAAAGACCTAGGGGTCATGGTGGATACATGTATGAATAACTCTGAGCAGTGCAGGAGAGCAGCTAGCAAGGCAAACAGGATGTTGGGATGCATCGTGAGGGATCACCTCTAGGAGCAAGGAAGTGATTCTGCCACTGTACAATGGACTGGTTAGACCACACCTTGAGTACTGTGTACAGTACTGGAGACCACATTTGAAGAGGACATACAGCTCCTGGAGAGGGTACAGAGGAGGGCAACAAAGATGATCACGAGGGCTAGGGGATTTGACTTATGAGGACAGACTTGAGGAGCTCTGCCTGTTTTCATTGGAGGAGAGGAGAGACAGGGGACATGATAGAGGTCTTCGAAACCTCATGGGAATAAATAGGGTAAACACGGAGGGGATCTTTAGACTAAAGCAGGAGGTATCACCAGAGGGCATGGTTTGAAGTTGGAAGGGTGAGGGGGGAAAGAGGAGGAGGTTTTTCACAGAGGGTGGTGGACCCTTGGAATGCACTGCCTGGTGAGCTGGTTCAGAGATCCACTGTAGAGGGCTTCAAGAGAGGATGGGACAGAAAGTGGATGTATCAGATGATGGCCTGTCCCGGGAGATGGATGACAGGGGTTTCTAGAGAACAAGGGATGGGAGGGTCTCGGCACCCAACTAAGGATCTAGGTTCGAGCAGACTCGATAGACCGTAAGGCCTAATCTGCTGGCAAATAGTATGTTAGTATGTTTTCACATTGCACTGCACATGTTGAAGTAATGAACTGTTCAGCAGCAGACACAGTCAGGTTACGAACAAACGAAAATTGCCGGCAGGAAAAGGCCATCATGGTCTATTGAGTCAGCTCGAGTTTGCAGCTAGTTCCCCTATTTAGCAGCTGCCCCTTCCCCCCTCTCTCTTTACCCTGACCTTTTCCTTGTCTCACCCCTTCTTGAAGCCTTCCACTGTGTTACATGCCACCACCTCTGCTGGTAGTGCATTCCAATTTGCCACCACCCTCTCCGTAAAGATATTCCTCCTCACCTCAATCCAGAATCTACCTCTCCCCAATCTCATAGTGTCCTTCCCAACCCTCCTCCAAAATAAACTCCCTGTGTCCATCTTGATTATACCCCTTATGTTTTTGAAGGTCTCGATCATGTCCCCCCCAGTCCCTCCTCTCCTCCAGCGAGTACATGTTCAACTCCCCCAGCCTGACCTTCCTAGACCCTGGATGATTTTGGTCAGGTTGGCGGTTTTGTGTTCCCCTATAGACCGTATCGTTAGGGATAGCTGTTTTTTTCTAACAGATTATGCTTTACTGAAAATTTTTCTGTACAGTGAACAAAAAAAAAAAAAAAAAGGAATCATAACAAACAAGGGAAAAAATTAAAGACGCAGCTGAGAAACAACACCCACCCACCCCACATTTATTTTATTTTATTTTTTTTTTATTTAGTTTTTGTTGACCAGGTAAGTGCACTAGATAAATCCTGCCTATTTTCAGGCACGACCCGGGGGAGGGGGATACAGATGAATGCCAACTGACCTTGAACCAGATTAAGCTGTTGGTGGTATTTTTAGTGAATGAGGGAAATTTGGCCAGGACACTGTGGAAATTCCCCTACTCTTTTCGATAAGTGCCATGGGATCTTTAACATCCACCTGAACTACCACCAATCCAGGCAGATGGGACCTTGGTTTAACATCTCATCCGAAAGACGGCACCTCAGAAGTGCAGCACCCCTCTCATGCTGCACTACAGTGTCAGTACTGGGATATTAACCCAAATGCCAGATGTGGGAACTGAACTCACAGCCCTCTGATCTCCCGGCCTCAGAGGCGAGTGTGCTACCTACTGAGCCACTGACACATGGCCTGTACCCACACATTACATAGCAAAATTAAACCAGTTTCTGTTGGAGTCAACAATATTGAGTCAAATGAAAGAAATCTTAAGGATACAGTAAGAGCAAACTAATGAAACTACAGTGTACTAAATAGTAAACACAATACATTAAAGCATCCAAATATATGTAAATATGGGGGTCTAGAAAAAAGGGGGTTAGCACAATAGAGCACAATTGAAGAGAAAGCTCACAAGAATAAGATAAACGTTGATGGATATTAAGATCAGCATTGCTTTTTATGTTTGCTTGCACGTATGTGCAAGAAACATAGTGCCTTCATCGGAGATTTCGGAGGTGTGTCACCTACTCCTCCAATTCAGTCAGTGGGCTGGCAGGCGCGGCCCCTGTAAGCCAATGCATTTTGGACCTGTCTATGACACGCTCCAAAAATGCAGTGGCATACAGTTGAAAGGGGGAGCTACGCTTGAGTGAGCACCGTAAGATATCGGCTGCTCACGCTCCCATGCCCTGAACAGGGGTCACGCCCCGTGCTGTATAGCCGACGGGTGCCCAATCCCGTCGGCTGAGCTGCATCCCCACCCCCACTTGTAGGTGCCAGCTGGGCCCACCCCAGCGTGGCAAGCACTGTAATCCTTTGGCGGCTGGGGTCCCCAATCCCCGTCAGCAAACGCCCTCCAAGTCCATGTGCCCGCTGGAGCCCACCCCAGCGTGGCAAGCAAATATGCTTACATAATTTTTAGTTTTATTTTGCAGGCAAAGGTGCCCAATCCCCGTCGGCTGGAGCGCCCCCCAAAGTCCTTGTGCCGCTGAGGCCCACCCCAGCATGGCAAATGTCCCAGACGTCTTTTTTGTTTTAACCCTGTAAAATAAAAACTGTCGGAGCGTCTCCCAACCCCTCCAACCCGCCCCACCCTGCGCACCCAGCCTCCCCACCCCCCACCCCATACTTACCTCGGACTCCGGCGCGACGATCTTAGTGGACCGGAACACGTCTGCACTCTTCAAAGCCGACCGCGAACTGAGGAAATGCGGTAAGCTGTATAATGGGTTACATGGGGGTTTCAACTGTGCATATCTCGGGCATTTTTGGGAATTTTTGCACAAATTTTCAACATAGGGTTTTTGGGACCCCTTCTCATGAATTATGTCACTGTCATGGCGTTATTCGGGCCCGAAGGGTGATTTCGCGCAGTGACTGCGAAATCACCATTTGGGCCCGAATACGCCATGACAGTGACATCATTCATGAGAAGGGGTCCCAAAAACCCCATGTTGAAAATTTGGTGCCAAAATTCCAATAAATGACTGTTTTACGAGGGTGCATTGCGCAGTTCCTACGCAGGCTCGTAAGTTCACGAAATTTCAATACTTTCACTCCAGATTTTCAACATTGCCATTTTACCACACCTTCATATGAGTAGTACAGCTGTCATTTTTCACATCTCACCCAAAATGTGTTTCCACCCATGTAGCGCAGAATGGCGCAGTCGGTGTGCGAAATCAATGTATGGGGCAAATTAAGAAAATCACAGTGACACTGTTCATGAGCAGAGGTCTTACAATGGCTATGTTGAAAATTTGGTGAAAAAATTCCTAAAAAGCTGTTTTACAGGGGTGCATTACGCGGTTCCTTTCACGCCAAGGTCTAATTTTCAATATTTCACTCCAGATTTCCAACATTGCCATTTTATCACACCTTCTTATGAGCAGTACAGCTGTCATTTTTCACGTCACCCAAAACGTGTTTGTCCATGTAGCACACAATGGCGCAGTTGGTGTGCAAAATCAATGTACGGGACAAATTAAGAAAGTCACAGTGACACTGTTCATGAGCAAAGGTCTTAAAATGGCTATGTTGAAAATTTGGTGAACAAATTCCTAAAAATGACTGTTTTACGAGCGTGCGTTGCGCAGTTCCTATGCATGCTCGTAAATTTGCAAATTTAATATTTTCACTCCAGATTTTCAACATTGCCATTTTATTACACTTCCTTATGAACAGTACAGCTGCCATTTTTCATATATCGCCCAAAATATGTTTCACACATGTAGCGCACAATGGTGCTGTTGGTGTCGCAAAGCAATGTTTAGGACAGATTAAGAAAATCACAGTTACACTGTTCATGAGCAGAGGTCTTAAAATGGCTATGTTGAAAATTTGGTGACAAAAGTCCAGAAAATGACTATTGATACGAGTGAGCAATGCGCGGTTTCCACGCACCATCGTAAGTTCATGACTTTGTAATATTTTCAGTCCAGATTTTCACCAGTGGCATTTTTCCACCTTCCTTATGAACAGTACAGCTGTCATTTTTCACAACATGGCTGAAGTGTGTTTTCACACTTTCAGCGCTGAGATGCATGGTGGCTGTGGAAATCATTGTTCTGCACAGATAAAGAAAATCACAGTGACACTGTTCATGATCGGAGGCACCAAAATGCCTGAGTTGACAATCTGCTGTAAAATATCCCCAACCTAATTATATTACAGTTATGCGTTGCACAGTTTATATGTACGCTCATGACTTCACCATTTTTTTAAATATTTTTACTGCAGATTTGCAACATTGCCATTTTTTACACCTCCCCATGAACAGTACAGCTGTCATTTTTTACATCCTGTTCGGAATGTTTTTGCACCTGTGGTGCTAAATGCCGTACTCGCTGTGCATAAGCAGCTTTCGGCTAACAAACTGATATTCCCCCTGTTCATGAGGTGGGGTCACAAAAAAAAAAACATGTTGAAAATTTGGAGTGAAAATACCAACGAATGCCTGAGGTATTAGGGTTTCCAACCATAATGCCCAACCCTGTAGAGAATGACAGGCATCAGGGGTGTGACTTAGGATTCTTGCCTGTAATGCTCATACCATTCCACACCCTGCAGCCAGTGAGAGGCATCGAGGTATGCCTTGGACTCTTCAGCCCCAAAGTTCACCCCATTCTCCTATATCGCACCCATCTCACTGCATTTCCTAATGAAATGGGGTGCGCATAAGGACCAAAGACCCCAAGGAACACCGTGACACTTGTCAGTGTCTGCAGGGTGGGGTGTGGTGAAATGGCGAGGCCGTTATGCCTGATGACCCAAATGCACACCCCAATGCCTGTCACTCTCTGCAGGGTGGTGGTGGGGTTGGCTTCAGTTCAGTACTTCACTGCCATTCCTATTACGCAGCTCTGTAACTTCTACATTACCACTGCCAATGCCAGCAAGCAAACATTCGGCATTGACAAATGCTTGTTATATTGCTGAGACAATATATTTATTTGGGTCTTTTAACCCTTTTCTTGGAGACCTGATATAGTAGCTTGGGAAAGAGAAAGGGGAAGTTTAACTAAGAGAGGCACACTAAGCCGAAGCTTGTTTCCAGGTTCAACCTGGGAGCACACAGAAATTAAGTGACTTGCTCAGGGTCCCACAGTGTGCAAGTGGGGGGCTGTGGGATTCAAACCCAGGTCTCCAGGTTTGCAGCTCAGAAATTTGGCTGCCAGCCATGTCACTTGCTGTTTGAGTATTTGTCTTTCAGATCAAACGGACAAAGGAAGTATTTCTAACAGGGATGTTTATACTTATGATGCATTTTTTTCAGCAGTTGGAGGAGCCCACGAGTATCAGCAGCCCCTTCCCATTGGGGAAGGGGGAGGAGTTGTAGAATGGAGCACATGCGTGCATGGGGCGTGCTAATGATTGGGGTTAGACATTCTTTTGCCTTTCTTTTAAATATTCTTTTTGCACCCTTTAACTGTGGAGTTAATAGATGGATAGTATTTCAGGACTCCCATGGTTGGATACATCCTGTAGTTGAGGTGTTCGAGGATATACCCCTTGGTTTCTCCTTGCCCCTTCCCCGTGATGGTGCCTGCTCAAGGACATAATGTCCAGGCTTTGTGTGTGCTCATGCACGACTCAGCCAAGCATGTAACGGTATCCTTCCCCTCCCTGCGCCACGAATCCTGCACTACCACCCGTGCATCCACAGGTGGCAGTGTCAGAGTGGTGTGATGGCCCTCCCTCACCCTAGGAGGGGAACATCCCATTTCCCAGCATCATAAGTAATAGCGCTACCGCTGTGCCAACAGGCCAGCTGACATTCTTCTCTCTTATGGAGGCTCCTTGAGATAAGCTATTGTCCAGGTCTGTCCTGTTTTGTCCTTATCTGTCACTTTAAGTGACATAAATTTTGTGCACATTATTTACTTAAAGTGATTTATGGAGCTTAAGGGGGTAAACGCACTTAAAATGTTGTACATCCTGGCAATAGTCCCCTTCTATAATTTGTAATTATTTCTGTGCCGTGATAATTTAATGGGAAGAGACTGTAATTTGGTCTTGACAAGGTAGCCAGCTGGTCCCTTCCACTTCTATATTCATTTCCACACACCCACACACAGGCACGTTATGAGGTGTGGCAAGGGAGAGCATGGGAGCACACCCCGATCTAAATGAAATGGAATCTTTTTTCCTTACTATTTTATACCTTATGATGGTGAGTTGGAGTTTAATGGAAGCCTCTACTTGAGCAAGGCGGCCCTAGTAAGGAAATTATATCCCAATTCTTTTCAACCGGGAACACTCCGATGCTCTCCCTTGCTGCATGTCATAGCGTGGGGATGTGGAAATTAATAAGCACGTGGAAGGGATCGGCTAGCCACCTTGTCAGGTCCACATTACGATTCCTTCCTGTGAATTTACAGATGCAAAAACATAATCAAAAGTGATACAAGGAAACTATCACCAACATAATCTATCATTTTCAGTAAACAGTCCATTTACTTTTCAAACTGTACAAACACTTTAATGGTGTATATACTATTATTATTAATATTATTGAATTTCGTTGACTGGGTAGGCCACTAAGATTAGAAGTCCCTTTTTTAGGAGTGACCCGTGGGGAGGGGATATAGATGGTAACCAATTGAAATTCAACCAGACTAAAGCAGCAGTGCAAAAGAAGAAAAATCTGCACTTTTTCAACAGTTTATTCCCTGTGCTCTGCTGAGCATTTCCCTGGTGACCTTTCCCTCCAGCATTGTACTATCACCCCGTAAGGTGCTCAGTTTTCCTTTGTTTTTGTTTACATTTTTGCCACCCACCATGTTAAAAGCAGCAGTAAAGACAGCAGCCACTATATTTGCTGTAGGGCTATGAAACTGGAAACATCACTTCCTGATTAGGTAGTACTGCTGCTTTAAGCTGCCAGTGGCATTTTTAGTGAATGTGGGAAATTTGACCAGGACACTGGGGAAAATATCCTACTCTTTGGGTGGGGTACTGCTTCACCTGATCCCCATCAGATGCATCAATGATGGAGCTGGAGCTGGAGGTGGGGATGGAGGCTCCGTCCCCACTTTGAGTTATGTATGGAGCTGATTTAGTTCAACAGTGTACGATTGAAGAAGAGTTTGCTTCCTACAACTCCCTCACCGGACCTGGATTTGTACAGCCACCATAACCAGTCTCCACTTACCAGGAGGCAGACAGTAGGCTACAGGATCCTATGAAACAGAAATGGGACTTCCTCCTGTCACTGCTGGTGGAAGAGGAGCGAGCCTTTAGCAGAGAAGCGGGCAAGTTGTAAGTGGCGCATGGCTCAGGATTTGAAAGACCCAGCTCGGAGGACATTGTATTATAGTCAGGTGAGGGGTGGGTACACTACCAAAGCAGGCAGCTACTTCACCTGCATTGCAGCCACTGCAGGGGTCAATGCAGTAGGACCTTGTTTCTGGGGGGGATGGGGGAATCCCAGGGCAGCGAGGCTGACGCTCGACTAGTTCTCCTGCTTTCAAAGTTTTTTCTTCTTAAACCGCTGCTTGTACTGTGGCCACTTATCACTAGTCCTGTGCCCTCTGTTGTACCAGATTGCTCAGTGCCCCGGTTCCAGGGTTGGGCAGAGAACGAGATACTTGACAGGCCACAGGTCCACAGCTGCAACGGGCGACCCCTTCTACCAGGAGGGGAGGTCACACTTCAGATAATTTTTCTTATCCACTGGCAGCATGGTTGCTGGTGCAAGCCCTGTCCTGTTGATGGCATGTTGGACATAAGACAGGGTGGGGCAGTGGCACCCCCCCCAAATCTTTATTGCTCCTATTTTTCTTCCAGACGACTTGCCAGAGGAACAGCCACCCCCCTTTGTAAGCTGCTTCACACCAGGTGTTGCTACCTTCATCTCCACTGATGACTCAACTCTTTGGAGCATGTCACCGCTGATTTGGAGAGTGCCCCATCCCCAGTATATTACAGCAAGTTCCGAGTGGGTTGGGTATAAATTCAGTTCAGCTTGAACTTGTTTCCTTGCCAGCTGAGCTTACGTGTGTTTCCTCTGTACAAGGTCTGATCCCCCCTCATATACCCCTAGTGCCAGAGTTGCCCTTCCCCTCGGTACAGACCTGCGTCCCTGCAGTGCTGGCTCCCTTATCCTGAATGGACAGAGTGGAACTCGCAGAGATGACTCCAGCCACACGGGATAAGATTACAGCATCAGTTCCCCCTCCCTCTTCGGTGCAACAGTGGGCACAGTTTCGGAAAGCGGATGCGTTTTCGCTGCTCCCACTGCACAATGCGGAAATGCAGTCTGCCTCTTATACACACTAACATACTAAAATGCCAGCAGAATAGGCCTAACGGTCTTTCGTATCTGCTAGTTTGGTCAGCCTCCACCCTGGGAGCTGACCTTGCTGCCCTCTTCGCCTTCTCTGGCTTCTCCCTTCTCAGTCCCGGATATTCTCGCTGCACTGGTTTTTGCTTCCAGAACCCTTCCCCTGTACCTGTCCCACCCCCTTTTGAACCCCTCCACCGTCTCTGCCTTACCAGCCCCTGGGCAGCGCATTCCATGGCTCCATCACCCTCTCAGTGAAGTAGCACCTCCTCCTTTCTCCCCTGAATCTCCCCCCTCCAGCTTCCACCCATGCCCTCTAGTTGCCCCCTCCTTCCTTCGAAGCACCCTGACTGCTCCTCCCCTATTTACCCCCTTCATGTACCTGAAGACCTCTATCATGTCCGCCTGGTCCCTTCTCTCTTCCAATGTGTACATATTTAGCTCTTCGAGCCTCTCCTCATAGGTCCTGTCCCCCAGCCCCAAACCATTTTGGTTGCCCTCCTCTGGACCCTCTCCAGGAGTTCAATGTCCCTCTTTAAGTGTGGCCTCCAAAACTGCACACTGTACTCGAGGTGCGGCCTCATCAAGCAGTTATACAGAGGGAGTATCACTTCCCTCCTCCTAGAGGTGATCCCCCTAGCGATGCATCCCAGCTTCCTGTTGGTCTTGGCCGCTGCCCTCCCACAAGTCTCTGAGTTGTTCATCTTGACATCCACCACCACCCCCAGGTCCCTCTCAGCCATCGAGACTTGTAGCATACAAGGGGGGCTTGGATGACCCTCTGGACCAGTCTTGTGTGGGTCAGGTGTTACTGAAGGACTCATTACATGTTACCTTTTACAAACTGTATGCCTTGCTCCACACTCCTGCTGATGGCTATTATGATTTTAGTTTTCACACTTCGGTCTTTCTGGACTGTTTCAGAGGGCAATATGACCTCTTAAAAGATACACCACCCTGGCTTCCCTTCCAGGCTCTCCCCTTATGAAACCTGTGCTGCACTCCTAGACTGTGCTTTTGAAGAACGAAGGGGTGCAGGTGTAGGGCATAGGCTACTGGCTGTCTCAACACTGTGACGTCTTGGGGGATCAGGACCCCATCTTGGACACTGATGAATTTTGGACTGGTCACTAGAAGTTCTGCATTAAGCTCTGGCATTTAGTCTATGGCTTCCTGCTTGTCCCCAGTGTTTTCTACATCGACCCAGACCTTGCCCAGTGCTTTTACCCAGTGCAACCGAAGACCTGCTTCTGATATGGTTCTTTTTTACCTTTTGTTTTACCAGGAGAGACACTAAGCTGAAAGCTTGTTACAGGTGCAGCCTGGGAGCACAAGGAAGTTAAGTGACTTGCTCAGGGTCACACAGTAAGCAAGTGGGGGCTGTGGGATTCAAACCCAGGTCTCCAGGTATGCAGCTTGGAACCTTAAACCACTGCACTATACTGCCTCTTTTCTGTTCGGTTCTGTTTCCCATCTGGCAAGTGCTTGTGATACACACTGATGTAACCTTTGTCTGTCATTGGGTCACTCCAGTTCACAATGCCTGAATGACCCGCGGTGTTACTTGTGCGAAGCTACTGGTCATACTTACCGCCAGTGCTGGTGGAGTGTCCCCTAACCAGGAGGAGGATTTTACCCAGGACAAGTTGTTGGATCAGGCTCAGCTAAGAAGGGCTGTCTTATTCAAGCGGTGCCTTCATTAATCTAAGATTGGCCATCTGTATGTGAAAACAATGGATGTAAAAGTGACCCCCCCTTGACTTTAATGGGGTGCACCCCATGCTCTCCCTAGTCACACATCATTACGTGGCTAAGTGCAGGAGCGGATCTCAGCAACCAGAAAGTGAAGGGATGGACTGGTTACCTTGTTTGGCCCAAATTATGATCCCTTCTATTTTCATACAAGAGTGACATAAAAATATAACATGCACCTGAAAAGAATGTTGCCAACCTTGGCTTCCACTCAATGAAAGGTAATATCAAATCCACCCCTCCCTAGAGCAGCTTGTTCTTTAGTAACAGGAAGCCAGGGGCCCAGGCAGCTGGGGAGTAGACATCTAGGAGCCACCTGCAATTGAGTTTTCCTTGCTGATTTGCTGAATCTGTTCATGCAGAGTTGACAAATCAGATTCTGTAAGTGTTTTTTCTATTTTTATTTGCAAAAGTGGCATATTGTTAAGTTCATTTTGGAACTAGGATATGGAATAAACATTTCAGATAGTTAAATTCTCCTTGTGCAGTTTGTATTGCATTTGTTTCTTATTATTCCTTCATGAAATCCTGATTTTAAAATTTTTAATGGAAGCTTTGAATCATCTTGTGCTCAGTTTATGTGTTGGGATTCTTGTACATTTTTATACGGACTACTTTTTTCAGTAAATGATGCATATCTGTACAGTACTTTTTGCTACTGGTTGTTTAATCATTTCTCCCTGGTTTGACAAATCCAGAGTTACACTATTGATTGATTGATTGATATCTTGGATTACATATACCTTTGAACCATGGGTTCTTTTACAAATGTTCCAAGTCAAGAGGCAGTTATACAAGTGAGTCAAATAACAACAAAAGGGTAATACAGTGAAAATACTGCAGTGAGTAATTCAGAAAAGTTACATAGGGTACATAAACATACAGTGACAAGTAAGCATTAATCCATGCCGAAGGTGGCATCTAATGCAGAATTAATGCATGTTTGGGTCCGTTGTGGCCGAGTGCCTACAATGGCCCAACCATGCATTAATTCCCCATCAGATACCACCTTCGGAGTGGATTAATATGCTTGTAACATCGTCTGTACATTGCCAGGTCTGTCACAGACTGCACACCCTGCCTCCCACCCCACCCCATACTTACCTCCAGTCTGGCGCAACGATCTTCGGTGGACCGGGAACACGTCTGCACTCTTCAAAGCCGACCGCAAACTGAGGAAGTGCCAGTAAGCTGCATAATGTGATAAATAAGGTTGTTTCAACTTTAATGCACATCTCAGGCATTGTTTGGAATTTTGCCACCAAATTTTCAACATGGGGTTTTTGAGACCCCTCCTCATGAATTCTTGCACTGTCATTGCATTAATTGGCCCCGAAAGGTGATTTTGCCGTCACTGCACGGAATCACCTTTCAGGACTGATTAACGACATGACGAGTGCCAGTGTTCATGGTGGGCTCAAAACGCCTGTGTTGCAAATTGGTGGAAAATCAAAAATGACTGTTTCTGACGTCGTTGCACAGTTGCTATGCACGCTCATAATGTTCATTTGCAATATTTTCACCCCAGATTTTTCAACATTGCCATTTTTCAGATCTCCTTGTGAACAGTACAGCTGTCATTTTTTTCACACCCTGGATAAAATGTGTTTTTGCACATCCGGCGCAGAATAGCTCGGTCGCTGTGCAAAATCAGTTTTCGGGACAGTTTGAGGAACTGACGGTGACACTGTTCATGAGCAGAGGTCCTAAAATGCCTATGTTGAAAATTTGGTGACAATACTCCATAAAATTACTGTGTTATGAGCATGCTTTGCGCAGTTCCTACGCACGCTCGTAAGTTCGCGCATTTTCAATATTTTCACTCCAGATTTTCAACTTTGCCATTTTATCACACCTCCTTATGAGCAGTATAGCTGTCATTTTACACATTTCACCCAAAATGTATTACAGCGCATGCAGCGCACAATGGCGCAGTCGGTGTGCGAAATCAATGTTCGGAACACATTAAGAAAATCACAGTGACACTGTTCATGAGCAGAAGTGTTAAAATGGCTATGTTGAAAATTTGATGAACAAATTCCCCAAAATGACTTTTATGAGCATGCATTGCGCTGTTCCTACACACGCTCATATGTTGACTGTTCACTACTTTCACTCCAGATTTTCAACACTGCCCTTTTACCACACCTTCTTATGAGCAGTACAGCTGTCATTTTTCACATCTTGCCCAAAACGTGTTTCCGCGCATGTAGCTGCATTACCATGCAGTCTGTGCTAAATCACTGTTCGAGAAAGATTAAGAAAACTGATTAAGACAAGCGACACTGGTCATGAGCAGAGGTGTTACAATGGCTATGTTAAACATTTGGTGAAAAAAGTCCATAAAATGACTGTGATAAGAGCGACCATTGTGCAGTTTCCACGCACCCTCTTACGTTCATGGATTTCTAATATTTTCGGTCAGATTTTCACCACTGGCATTTTTCCACACTTCCTTATGAACAGTACAGCTGTCATTTTTCACACCATGGCCGTAATTGCTGCCGTGATTTCCAGCTAGAAATGCGTGGTCGCCAGAGAAATCACTGTTCGAATAGATTAAGAAAATCACAGTGACACTGTTCATGGCGGAGGTTCAAAATGCCTGTGTTGACAATCTGCTGTAAAACATCCCCAAACTAATTGCATTATGGGTGTCGCCCAGTTTCTACACATACTCGTGACTTCACCAGTTTTTTTACTATTTTCATTGCAGATTTTCAACATTGCCATTTTTTTTCCACCTCCCCATGAACAGTACAGCTGTAATTTTTCACATCCTGTTCAAAATGTGTTTTCGCACCTGTGGTGCCAAATGGCATAGTCGCTGTGCAAAATCAGCTTTCGGCTAACAAACTGATATTGCCACTGTTCATAAGGTGGGGGTCACAAAAAAACCCATGTTGAAAATTTGGAGTGAAAATGCCAATGAACGCCTGAGACGTTAGGGATTCCAACCATAACGCCCCACCCTGTAGAGATTGACAGGCATCAGGGGTGTGACTTGGGATTCTTGCCTGTAATGCTCATACCATTCCACACCCTGCAGCCAGTGAGAGGCATTGAGGTGTGCCTTGGACTCTTCGGCCCCAAAGTTCACCCCATTCTCATATACAGCACCCATCTCACCATATTTCCTGATGGAATGGGGTGAGCATAAGGGCCAAAGACCCCAAGGCACACCGTGACACTTGTCGGTGTCTGCAGGGTAGGATGTGGTGAAATGGCATGGCCATTATGCCTGACGACCCAAAGGCACAACCCAATGCCCGTCAGTCTCTGCAGGGTGGTGGCGGGGTTGGCTTCAGTTCAGTACTTCACTGCCATTCCTTTAATGCAGCTCTCTAACTCCTACACTACCAATGCCAGCAAGCAAACATTCGGCATTGACAGTTCTGTAGTATGTCCAGGGCCTTAGAGAAAATGTGATATTAACTTACAGAGGTGTCGCTTTTGATAAGGGCAAGGTAGTTATGCTTGTGATAATGGGAATATTAGGAAAGTATGAGGTCTACGTAGAAGTGGAGTACAATTACGCACATACGAACATACGAAATTTGCCAGCAGATAAAGGCCTAGAGGTCTATCAAGTCTGTTCAAATGCGCAGCTAGCACCTCTTATTCTGCAGCTGCCCCTCCCTTCCTCCCTTCCCCTTCATTAACCCTCCCCCTTGTCCTGTCCCATCCTCGTTTGAAGCAGTCCACTGTTCTACTGCATACCACTTCAGCAGGTAAATCATTGTACCCAGCCACCACCCTCTCTGTAAAAAAGTGTCTCCTCATCTCCCTCCTGAACCTTCCTCGCTCCAGTCCAATATCATGGCCCCTGGTGGCCCTCCCCTCCCTTACTTTGAACAGCCCCTCTGTACCCGTCTTGTTTATTCCTTTCATGAATTTAAAGGTCTCAATCATGTCACCCTTGTCTCTCCTCTCCTCCAGTGAGAACATGTTCAACTCCTTCAACCTCCTCTCGTATGATAAGTCCCTCAGCCCCTTGATCATCTTTGTCGCTCTGCGCTGCACCCCCTCCAGTAACTTAATGTCCCTCTTCAGATACGGACGCCAGTACTGCACGCAGTACTCCAGGTGTGGTCTAACTAATGACCTATACAGTGGCAGAATCACTTCCTCCCTCCTCGAGGATATACCCCTTGCAATACAACCCAGCATTTTGTTGGCCTTTGCAGCTGCCTTCCTACATTGTGCCGAGTTGTTCATTGACCCTGTAATGAGCATACCCAGATCCTTCTCCTCCTCTGTCTGGGCTAGCTGCACTCCCTAGCTGGTAACTCCTCCTTGGGTTCTTCATCCCAAAATGCAGCACCTTGCACTTTTTGGCACTAAAGCCCAGTTGCCAGGTGTCTGACCAGGTTTCAAGCTTTGCCAGATCATCCTGCAACTCCTGCCACCCTCCTAGGTCATCCACCACCGCGCCTACCTTGGTATCATCAGCAAACAGACTGATCTTGCTCTTGATGTCCCATGATATGTCTGCAATGAATATCCCAAACAACACTGGTCCCAACACCGAGCCCTGTGGAACACGGATCGTCACTGCCCTTGGGTGTGAGAGCTCCCCACCCACCACCACCCTCTGTTGCCTTCCCTGCAGCCAGCTTCCTACCCATCTCACCAGCTTTGCACCCGCCCCTGTGCCTACTAACTTCCTTCCCAGCCTTCCATGTGGCACTGAGTCGAATGCCTTACTGAAGTCCAGATACAGGACAGCCACTGCATGGCCCCTGTCCAGTTGCCTAGTTACCCAGCCATAGAACTCGACCAGGTTGGTTTGGCAGGATCTGCCACGTATGAAGTCATGCTGTCTGCTGTCCTGTAGTCCTTACATAGAAACATAGAATTTGACGGCAGATGAGGACCGCTTGGCCCACCCAGTCTGCCCATTTCCCTACCTACTGGATAAGCTGCAGATCCTAGTTAACCAGCAGCCTACTTCTTCCTACCCCCACCCCCTAGAATGGCCTTATGACTGTCCCATGCATGCTTGAATTCCACCACTTATTTTGACTCCACAACCTCCTCCAGAAGGCCGTTCCATGCATCCACAACCCTCTCTGTGAAAAAATACTTCCTTGTATTACCTCTGAGCCGCCCCCCCATCTTCAAATTGTGCCCTCTTGTTCTTGCACACCTCTTTTTGAAAGATGCTACCCTCTTGGACTTTGTTGATTCCCTTGAGGTACTTGAATGTTTCTATCATTTCCCCCCTCTCTCTCCTTTCCTCGAGGCTATACATATTAAGCTCCTTTCGTCTCTCTTCGTGTGTCTTCCGGTGCAGACCCTGCGCCATTTTAGTTGCCCTCCTCTGAACAGCTTCCATCCTGTCTATGTATTTGCGGAGATTGGGTCTCCAGAACTGCACACAGTACTCCAGATGGGGTCTCACCAGCTGTCTGTACAGAGGGATAACAACTTCCTGTTTTCTACTGGTAATGCCTCTCCCTATGCACCCCAGTATCCCCCCAGCCCTCCTTGCTGCCCTCTCACATTGCTTGCCCATCTTTAAGTCATCTGATATGACTACCCCCAGGTCCCTTTCCATTTTTGTTGTTGTTAGTATCTCATCCCCCACTGTGTACTCTTCCCCTGGGTTTTTGTTTCCCAGGTGCATTACCTTGCACTTCTTAGCATTGAATCTAAGCTGCCATACATGTGACCATTCCTCTAACCTTGCCAAGTCCCTTCTCATCCTTTCCACCCCACCCTGTGCTTCAAACAACATGAAGTCTTGCTATATTATGACATATGCAGTATAACCCCAGGTTAGAACTGCTCCGAAGGTGAAAGAGTTAACTTCCATGCAGAGCATGGAATCTTGAGCGAGAGCTCGGTTGAACACTCTGTCTGTTGAAGCTCAAACTTAAACTGTCAGATTCTTTACTCCGCCTCACTGAACAGTCGCTCTGGAGATTCCTCCTGCTGCTCGGTTTGTTTGTCGGTTTTAAAGTGTAATTCTCGGTTTATTTTACTGAAATTTAACCGCAATCGTCGGTTCAAGCTCTGTCTGTGGTACTGTAAGTAACAGATAGGCTTACTTTTTTATTTTTCTTCTGTGTGGAACTTGTAAACGTCTTTTTCGGTTCGGTTTGAACCGATCAGAGGGGTTTAAAAATTACTTTCTAGCCCTTTAGAGTGCGGTTCCCGGTTCTTATCAGTTCTAAAAAAAATGGATTTTATTACGTTTTTCCACGACCGTGACACGGTTGGGAACCGATAAGAGAGTCTTGCTTGGTGGATTGCCGTTAACGGGCAAGTTTGGTTAGAATGGCACTATGTCTGAGAAACCCAAAAGAAAAACCGGACCCACTGGTTTCAGCACTGTGGCCTCTGTGGGGAAGCCTTTGCCAGGCTGACCGACACACCATATGTGTATATTGTCTGGGTTTGACCACCTCAATGCAGACTGCCAGATTTGTAAATTTTCCTGTTGCCACCGTGGAAAAAGAGTTGGCAGGCTCAGGAAGGGAGGCCAAAAGTCCGCTGACCCGGATGGCCAGCCTGGTTCGGTTCCAACCGAATCTGAGGGAGTGCCCTCTGACCAGGGCTATGCTTCCTCGGGCAAACGAAGAGCCAGCTCTGAGGAGCCAGTTCCAACTAAAAGGGCTAGAAGGTCAGCTAGTTTGGGGCCAAAAGTTCTTTCTCCAACTGCTGAGGAAATAGCCAAAGCTATTCAAATTGTCCAGTCTCTTTCCCCAGTTCCGTCCGAACCGGCACCACTGGGTAAGCGCCCGGTTCAGTCGGTTCCCTCGGTTCAAGATTATGATTTTGAAGATTTTTATGAACCTGGGGAAGGGGAGGAGGGATACGAGGAGAGTGAGTGTGATTTTGAAAGTCTGGATGTGCCCATTGAATCGGACATCTCTCCAGACAGACCTTCAGGGGTTTCCCCTCCCAGGCTATCTGAGTCCCCTTCTCATTTTTTGTTTTACAAGAAAGTTGCTGACACTCTGCAGCTCCCTGTTGAGGAAAGCGGATTTTATGGAAATGATGGATATTCCAGAGTCTAGGAGACTGTCTATTCCTTGCACAAATCTTTAGGAAACAGACAGTAAAATTCTGAAACTCCTCATTCTATCCTCCTGTGGATAAAGGATGGACAAGAGGTATGCTTTATCAGGCTCTGACACGGTTCCTATCCAGCAGTGCAGCCATGTGGGGGTAGTGCAGGCTGCAGCCTGTGACAAGGCTAATATTCCTCTAGCCTCTCACCCTCCTGAAAGGATTCCAGGAGGATGGATGCCATGGCAAAAAAGCAGTACATGGCAGCATCTTTGGGACTCAGACAGGCAAATTATATGGCTTCGCAGCTAGGTACCAGAAATCCAGGTGGGATACTGTCCTGGCCCTAGCAAAACAGGCCCCTGAACAGCTTGCCAGGGAGCTGGAGCAGGTGGCTGCGGATGGTATTGAGGCATCCAAGGTGCAATTTCATGATGCAGTAGACTCTAATGATGTTTCATCTAGAGTTATGGCTACATCTGTGTCTCTTCGCAGAATGGCCTGGCTCAGATGTACTGCCCTGTCACAGGATACCCAGTCCAAGGCTATGGATTTTCCTGTTGTGGGAAATTCTCTGTTTGGGGAGCAGACAGAGAATTATATGAAGAAAATGGATAAGTATAGGACCACCTATAGGAGTGCACAGGCCAAAGAAAGGCAAGTCACTCCTCAAAAGCAGCATGTCAGGGGCAGGGGCAGGCCTTTTCATAGGCCATTTTACCAAGCCCAGGCCTCCTCTTCTGCTTATGCCCAGAGGGGGTTCTTTAGAGGAAGGGGCAGAAGGGGTTCTAGTAAGCCTGCTTCTACTCCTCAACCCAAAGCCCCTGCAAAACAGGCTCCCTGATGGGGTTGCCAGGGCCGATTCTCCACTACCGGTAAGGGGCAGGCTGGCTTACTTTGTCCAGGACTGGAAGTCTTTAACATCAGACAAGTGGGTCCTGGAAGTAGTAAGCCAGAGACTGGTTCTCAGCTTCAAAAAATTTCCGAAGATGAGAGCCAGATCTTTTCCACCTGCAAACCCATCAGAGGCGCTTGCCCTGGAAGCAGAAGTTTCTGCCCTCCTGGCTCTCAGAGCCGTGGAAAGGGTTCTACCCATACACCAGGGCAAAGGGTTGTACTCCAGGTCCTTCCTTACCCCAAAAAAGACAGGAGAATGGTGGCCCATTCTGGATCTCAGGTATCTAAACAAGCACCTTTTAAAACCAAAGTTCAAAATGGTGACCCTGGGGATTATTTTACCCTAAGGCCAGGGGACTGGCTAGCCTCCCTGGACCTCAAGGATGCCTACTTCCATGTTCTCATCAGAAGCTCCCATCGAAAATACCTCAGATTCGAACTGCCCTCAGGCCATTACCAGTTCAGAGCAATGCCCTTCGGCCTCCTCGGCCCAAGGTGTTCACAAAATGCCTGGCAGTAGCAGTTGCTCATTTAAGAAGGCAAAAGATTGCCATCTTCCCTTATCTGGACGACTGGCTCATTGTAGGTCAGTCTCCAGAACAGGTCAGACTTCATTTGCAAGTAACCCAGCAGCTGCTTACATCTCTAGGTTTCCTTCTCAATCTTCCAAAGTCAGTTCTGGAGCCTGTCCAGCTTCTCACCTTCATAGGCGCAGAACTGAACACAAAAGAAGCCAGAGCCTTCCTTCCTCTGGAGAGAGCAAGGACCCTGGTGTCTCTGGCCTCCTCTTTCACCCTGCAGGTCTCTCAACCAGCAAGGCATTTTCTACAGCTCCTGGGGCACATGGCTGCTTCTACAGCAGTAGTGCAGGGGAGAGATTTCAGATGAGGGACATTCAGTTCCATTTGAGAGCCTTTTGTGGTCTCAAAGACGGATCCCCTAACCAAATTGATTCCAGTGACTCGAACCCTGATCCAGGCCCTTCAGTGGTGGCAGGATTAGAACAATCTGAGACAGGGGTTCCCTTCACCCCCCAGTCTCATTCCTTGACCCTTACTACAGATGCATCCCTCTTGGGGTGGGAGCTCACATGGGCGCCTTTCCACCCAAGGGCTGTGGTCCCCTCAGGAATCCCTGCTCCACATCAATTTGCTGGAGCTCAGAGCAGTTTTTCTAGCACTTCAGGTTTTCTCCACATCTTTCCAGAACAAGGTAGTTCAGGTCAGAACAGACAATACCACTACAATGTGGTACAGCAACAAGCAAGGGGGCACTCGGTCTACGGCCTTGTGCACGGAAGCGATGAAGTTGTGGTCTCTGGCTTACTCTCTGAACGCCTCCCTTACGGCAGTTCACCTCCCGGGCAAGAACAATGTACTAGCGGATGCTCTCAGCAGGATTTCCCAGGGCCATCACGAATGGACACTGGATCCCCTAGTACTGGAGGTAATATTTGCCAGATGGGACACTCCGCAAATAGATCTCTTTGCAGCCCCAGACAATCACCAACTTCCCCTTTTTTGCTGCAGGCCTCCAGTGTTGGGCTAAGTCCCTCGGGATGCCTTCCTTCTCAGTTGGGAAGGGAAGTTTCTCTATGCTTTTCCCCCTTCTTTTCAAAGTGCTAGTCAGAATCAGATCTCAATCCTGCAAGATGATCCTGATTGCTCCAGATTGGGCCAGGCAGCCCTGGTACCCACTCCTCATGTCCTTAGCAGTCCACCCTCCCCTATGCCTTCCCAGGAATCACAACCTGTTAACCTGTGCCCAGGGAGAGTTTGGTATACCTCAAATCTCTCAACCTCAAGGCTTGGCTCTTGAAGAGTTAGAGTTTGCTGAGCTACACCTTTCTCAAGGTGTATTGGATATCTTGAAGGCCTCTAGGAAGCCTTCCACCAGGGCTACCTATAATTCAAAATGGAAGATTTTCCATATGGTGTGCTGGTAAACATATTTCCCCAGAATCTGCTGGTGTGCCCACGATCCTGGATTATTTGGCGCATTTGAATTCCTTGGGGCTTAGATCAGCTACCCTAAAAGTGCACTTGGCAGCTGTGTCTGTCTTCTTGTCAGCAGGTAAGCCCTCTTCTTTATCAGCTCACCCTGTGTTCTCCAAGTTTTTTAAAGGGCTGCTTCACACCAATCCCCCGTTCAGGGATCCTGCCCCTGCTTGGGATCTTAATGTTTGCATCGCTCAGCTTATGCAACCCCCTTTTGAGCCATTGTCTTCAGCGGAGCTGAAGTACTTGACTTGGAAAACTGTGTTTCTGGTAGCCATCACCTCTGCCAGGCGCATAAGTAAGCTACAAGCCTTGTCAGTGGAGCCTGATTTCATCTCCTTTCATAGAGATAAGGTAGTCCTCAGGACTAACACGAAGTTTCTGCCTAAGGTGGTTTCAGACTTTCACCTTAATCAATCCATGTCTCTCCCTGTGTACTTCACTGACCATTCCTCCTCTGGTGAGAGAAGATTGCACAGTTTAGATGTCAAAAGAGCCCTTAGTTATTATATAGAACGTACCAAGGGTCACAGGTTCGAATCCCTCCAATTGTTCCTCACCTATGGTGAGGTTGGTAAAGGGAAACCTGCCACTAAAAGATCCATTGCCAGGTGGATTGTCTCTTGTATCCAATTCTGTTACGAAAAACTGGGTAAGATTCCTCCCTCAGGCCTGAGGGCTCACTCTACCAGAGGTACAGCTGCATCTTTGGCTGCTGCCAGGGACATTCCTATCCTAGAGATATGTCAAGCAGCTACCTGGAAAACAGTTCACACTTTTACTAAGCATTACTCCTTGGATATCAAGGCTAGGAGTGATGCTTGATTTGTCACAGCTGTGCTTCAGAGCCTATTTCCCAAGTAGGTTCTGTCCCTCCTCCATGGAGGTACTGCTGTGTAGTCTGCATATGTCATAATGTAGCAAGACTTCATGTTGTTTGAAGAAAAAATTACTCACCTTAGTAATGTTGTTTCTTCTAATGGAGTCTTGCTATATTATAACCCCCCCCCCAGCCTGCCCCTCTCAGAACCTCTGTTTTTGGGATGTGGGTGGGTAGTGCAATGTTGGCACTTCTTTGATGCCCACTGTATTTCACCCTTCTAGGGTGCTTAGGTGTTATGCTTAAGTTTTCTTCTTGAATCCCCCGACTTGAGTCTTTGTTTTGGGATCAAGATCAAAAAGTGTTTTGTAGTTAGTAGAATGGCTAGTGTAGATTCTGACTTCCACACAGAACCTTAGTGAGTTTTTGCTTGTAAAGATCTGACAGTTTAAGTTTGAGCTTCAACAGACAGAGTGTTCAACCGAGCTCGCGCTCAAGATTCCATGCCCTGCATGGAAGTTAACTCTTTCACCTCCGGAGCAGTTCTAACCTGGGGTTATACTGCATGTGTCAATATAGCAAGACTCCATTAGAAGCAACAACATTACTAAGGTGAGTAATTTTTTCATCAACTCTGTTGCAGATCTTTGTGTCATCTGCAAAGAGACATACTTTTCCTTCCAGTCCCTCTGCAATGTCGCTTATAGAGACATTGAAGAGGACCGGTCCTAATACTGAACCCTCATGTACCCCCACTAGTAACCCTCTTTTCTTCTGAGGGACTCCATTTACTATTACTCTGTGTCCTATTCTCCAGCCAATTCTTTACCCAGACTGTCATCTTGGGACCCACTCCCAGGCTGGCTAACTTGTATATTAATCTTTTGTATGGGACTGTGTCAAATGCCTTGCTAAAAGTCTAGGTAGGCCATGTCCACAGCCCTCCCTGATCTACTACTTTGGTCACCCAGTCAAAAATTATCAGATTCGGTCTGGCATGACCTTCCGCTGTGAATCCATGCTGCCTAGGGTCCTGTGCCCTCTGGCCTCTAGATACTCGACAATTCTTTCCTTCAAGTGATTCCATCATTTCCCTATCACTGAGGTTAAACTAACAGGTCTGTAGTTTCCTGCTTCTGCCTTGCTCCCACTTTTGTGAGGGGAATCACATCTGCCCTCCTCAGTCCTCGAGTGCCACCTATCCTCCCATGATTTGTTAAAAGGGTAGTCAGTGGTGTCACTAGTTCCCTTAGTTCTTTTAGAATTCTGGATGAATCCCATCAGGCCCCATTGCTTTGTCCACCTTCAGTTTTAAGAGTTCTTTCAGAACCCTTTCTTCTGTAAATCGGCTGGTATCAACTTCTGTATCCAGAGTGTTTCTACTGTTTGTTTTTGTACCTCCCTCTTCATTTGTAAATACTGAGCAAAATATTTGTTTAGTATCTCTGCCTTTTCACATTCTCCTCTGCCCACCCTCCCTCCCCTTTATTAAGCCTCACTATCCCTCCCTTGGTCTTCCTTCACTCCCTGATGTACCTATAAAAGGTTTTATCCCCCTTCTTAACTGAGTTGGCTATCTTTTCCTCGGTTTGGGCCTTTGCTGTTCTGACTGCCTTCCCAGCCTCCTTTTGATACAGTTCTCTGTCCTGCTCCTTCTGCGATTCCTTGTACTTCCTGAATGCTTTCTTTTTCTCTTTAACCTTCACTGCCACTTCCTTTGAGAACCATAGTGGTTTCTTACATCATTTTGTTTTGTTTATTTGCTTCACACAAAGGCTCGTTACCTCTGTGATGGCAGTTTTTATTATTCCCCATTGTTCTTCCACCCTCCTTCCTGCCCATTTGCTAGTGCATTCCTTAGGCACTCACCCATTTAGCAAAGTCAGCCCTCCTAAAGTCCAGTACTTTTGCCTTTGTATGGCTTGACTCTATTGCTGTGTTTATTGTAGAACATACTGTTCGATGGTCACTAGTTCCCAGATGGCTACCCACTTCTACATCTGTGATCCTCTCTCCATCTCCATTTGAGAGAACCAGGTCTAAGACTGCTCCCTCTCGAGTGGGCTCCAATACTAGTTGTCTAAGGCATGCCCCCTGTAGGGCATCTAGAATAACCCCACTCTTCGAAGTGGCTGCTGCAACTGCACTCCTTTGGCCTCTAGGAGGGCCACCAGCCTCTCCTTCAGAATAGTCTCCATTAGCTTACCCACGATGGATGTGAGGCTCACTGGTCTGTAGTTTCCCGGTTCATCCTTGGGGCCACTCTTGTGGAGGGGCACCACATGAGCCATCCTCCAGTCCTGAGGTACACACCCCGAATGTAATGAGGCATTAAATAGGTCTGCCAAAGGTCCTGCAAGGACCTCTGCCAGCTCCTTCAGTACCCTGGAGTGGATGCCATCTGGGCCTGGCGCCTTGTCCACCCTCAGTGCCTTCAAACCCTCTCGAACTCTGCTCTCCATGATTTCCCCATCTGTCACCACTTTCCCCCCTGCTTCTGCCATTCCCCCACCTTGGGTGTCACCCCCCTTCTCTTTAGTAAATACTGAGCAAGTACTCATTTAGTGCTTCCACCTTATCGCACCCTGCTTCCACCCAACCCCCTCCCTCCTAATCCTTACTATGTGGTCCCTAAGCTCCTTTTTCTCCTGATGTACTTACAGAGTCCTTCTCCCCCTTCTTAATGCCTTGTGCCAGCCTGAGTTCCGTGAGATGCTTTGGCTCCCTTACTGCCCTTGTCACCTCCTTGATTCTGTCAAGTACTCCTCCCTGTCCCCCCCGTTTTCTTGTACTTCCTAAAGGCAGCTCTTTTCCTCCTTACCTTTCCATGACCTCCTTGCTCAACCAGATCGGTTTCTTAGCCTAGCCTTCTTGCTCTGGGCTTTGCAGCAGGTTTTGGTTGCCTCCACTATCCCCAGCTTTATTAGCTCCCACCTCTGGTTAGTGTCCATACTAGACTGAATTCTGGCCAGGTACCCTTTTACCACTTCCCCCATCCTCCCAAAGTCGGCCCTCCTGAAGTCCAGCACTATTGTGCCAGATTCCACTCCTTCCTTGCCCATATCCAATGTGAGCCATACAAGTTCTCTCACAAAGTCCCCATTTGCCAGCACAAGGTCAAGGGTATTCCCTAACCTGGTTGGTTCACTGACCATTTGCAGCAGGAAGCTGTCCTGGAAGGCATCCAGCAGTACCTGCTCCCTTCTGTTCCTGGTTACTGGGGTGCTCCAGTCCACTCCCGGCATGTTGAAGTCCCCCACAATCACCACACTACCCTTCTCGCAGGTCCTCCTGATCTGTCCCGCTAGTTCCCTGTCTAACTCCTCCGTCTGAGATGGTGACCTGTACACCACTCCCATTCTAAGAATCCTATTCTTGGAATCCTGGTTGCATCCAAAGTGACTCCGTACTACCCTCCTCCCTTCTTCCCTTACACACTTCAGTCCTTCCTTCACATATAGTGCCACCCCCAGTCCTTTCCCAATCACCCTGTCCCTATGAAATAACCTGTACCCTGGTACAGACAGGTCCCAGTCATTGTATTAGGTGGCCCATGTTCCGTGATGGCTGCAATGTCCACCTCTCCCTCTGCTATGAGAACCTGAACTCTGCAGTTTCCCAGGGCTCCTAGCATTAAGGGTAACCACCTTCCACCCTTCCCCTCCCCTCCTTTCCTAGCATCACCAACAGTACTTGCCATTTGTCCTTTGTCACTGTTATGGGGGTAGCTCATATGGTTTCCAACCTGTGGTCTCTGCATATCTCTTCCCAACTACCACCCCCCACTCCTAGTTTAAATTCCCAACTTCCTCTGTACTCCTCCATCCTCTGTTTCAACTTCTTTCCCTCCTCACTCAAGTGTAGTCTGTCCTTTGCATAGAGACTACTGTCCTCCCAGGTCCTCCCACCCCACCCCCAACAGCCCATACCCTTTAGCTTAACCCAGGTTCTTAGCCATCCGTTAAATTCCTCTATCCTCAGCTTTCTTGTGCTTGCCTTTGGCACCGAAGTATCTCTGAAAAAGTTACTGATCTTCCTGCCCCTCACATAATTGTGCCAGTTCCTCAAACCTCATCTGACTATACAGTATCTACTGTCTTGTCAGCCAGGTCATTCGTCCCACATGTATAATTAAATGAGGGCTTGTCCCTACCCCTTCTAGCATATTTCAGAACAGACTGCCCACCCTTTCGCTGTCATTCCTGGCATGGCCTCCACCCAAATGTGTGCCTCTCCCTTGCTACCCACCTGACTCCTCTTAGTATTGGAGTCCCCCAGCACTAAGATTCCACCTTACTCCCTGCTTGCTTCCATTCATCTCCTCTCTCATTTCCAGCTCCTCTTCTTCCTCCTGCACATTACTTCCCCTTTTACCCTGTTGCAATTCTCCCAGCAGAACTTCCCCCACTCGTTTGGTCCAGGCATTTATCAATTACTCCTCTAATGTCATCATTTCCCTCCTCCACCTTCTTCCTCTCTAGCAGTGCACAACTATTTTCTGAAGGCCCTTCACAAATGCCCGCTCCCTCTCTCTTCATAGTAACCTGTTCTCTCCTTTCCACTCCATGACTTTTGCCACTTCTTCGCCTCCCCTCACAAGTCCCTATCTTCTCCTTCCATTTGTCTTTTGTCTCCTGACCTGGTTTCCCTGGCAATTGTTCTTCCTGGCCTGGGCCCCTTTGTCCCTGCTTCCCTTCTTCTGACCCTCTTTCATAAGTATGCGCTCAGAGTGCAGGCAAATGTGACGTGCAGGTTTGTTTTAGAAATAGGTAAAATAGCGATACATGCAATTAATAGAAAGATAAATAATTACATAGACATATAGAGACACAGACAGACAGAGGCAGAATAGGAATGGCAGTGATGTACTGAAGTGACGTCAACCCCACCCCAACCCCGGAAACATGGACAGGCATTGGGGTGTGCCTTTGGGTCACTGCCCATAACCCTCACGCCATTTCACCTCACCCTACCCTGCAGACACAGACAAGCGTCGAGGTGTGTCTTGGGGTTTTCAAACTTTACACTCACCCCATTCCATAAGGAAATACGCTGAAATGGGCACAGTATAAGAAAATGGAGTGAACTTTGGGGCTGAAGAGTCAAAGGCACACCTTGATACCTGTCCCTGGCTGCAGGGTGGGGATGGGGGTGGAATGGCGTGAGCATTACTGTTAATCCCAAGTCACACCCCTGATGCCTGTCAGTCCCTACAGTGCAGGGAGTTATGGTCAGAAACCCTAATGCCCTGGGCGTTTCTTGGTATTTTCACTCCCAAGTTTTCAGCAGGGGCTTTTTGTGACCCCACCACATGAACAGTGACACTATCAGTTCATTAGTCGAAAGGAGATTTTGCACAGCGACTGTGCCATTTGGCACCACAGGTGCAAAAACACATTTTGAACAGGATGTAAAAAATGACAGCTGAACATTTCTTGCTTCAGTAACTGCTCAGCACATCTGTTGCATGACCTGCTTATTGACATTTTATATCTGCTATACAACGTACTTCTGCTATGTCTGGGGAAGTACCTTTCCTAGGTTGTAAGAACAGCCTCAGAGGAACACACACACACACACAGAGCAGAACACAGCTGCAAAATGATTAGATTGTCTACAAGCACTATTTTCTATGCAAGACACAAGCAACTGAATCAAAAGCACACACAAACACACCAGAACACAGTGGCAAAATTATTAGATTTGTCTACAAGGACTATCGTCTATGCAAGTTGGAGCACGGGGGGAGGAGGGGTTAAGGCTGGAGATCAGTTATGGTCCATGACATAACCACATGGTCAGAATATTAAATATTTTAAAATAAACATAAATTCAAAAGTAACCATTTCAAAAAGAAAATGCAGACTGTGACACTTCACAGTTATAGGCTAAGTCAGCACATCTGGACTTATTTGCTGCATATGCATCTCAATTGCTAAGGGGTCCTGACCATGTTCACCCTTCCTCACGCCAAGCTAGCTACAGTATGTCTAGCAATAACATGGATGGAAAAATTATGCCATATTTTCAACAAGAAGTTAGCATTTTAAAAAGACAGTGCAGTAGACTGAGAAGCAGCTTGTATAGGTGCATTCATCATGCTAGCCAAGATATGTTCTGGTTGCATTCCATAAGGCTAACCAGTGGGAGAAGTAGGGGAAAAGGATAGAAATCTAAAATAGAACCATTGAACCCATTTGTGTTTTTTTTTTTACTTTGTATTTTCTGCACCTTACTTACCCCATCTCTCCGCTCAATCAGGCTTCCTTATACAGACACACCTCGACCTCGGAGTCTGTCCCAAGATTACTCAGTCACACTGCCCTTGACCCCTTGATGCCCGGTTAACCCCCCGGTGTGGGGTGAGGAGGGGTTCCCCCAGCCCTCCCCAACCACTATTTTCCCTGCAGTGTGTCCTGCACAGTGGAGTCTTCCCGCTGAATCGTGGGTGCCTACAACGAGGAGCCGTCACCTAGGAGTGACAGGGGGTTGTTTTTCCTGTGTTCAGCCCCAGACATCTGCGTGCAGTGAGGACCTAGGAGCGAGGAGACACATTGAGACGTGCCTCCTGCTCCGTCCCTCTGCAGACGTCTGCCTGTCCCCTTTATTTCCATTGTTATCCCCGCCTACTGCACCTTCCACCCAAGAACCCCCAGGTGGCAGTATCGCAGTGGGAGCTTGCAGGTGATCCCCCCTGGAGAAGGAGCGCGAGCCGCCGGCACTCCATCTTTTCCTCCTCACACCTCGACGAACCGCGGTTCGCTCCCAACACGTGGTCGCGCGTGGTACAAGGTAAGGCGTCCAGTGCCTCAGCGCCACCGGGATGGTTTTGAACCCATTTGTGATTTAAAGTTGCATGACAGAAATGCGACTTCCAGAACTGGACACCATATTCCAAATGAGGCCTCACCAGTGATCTACACAGTGGCATCTCCACCTCCTTCCTTCTGGTAATACCTCTCCCTGTGCACCACAGCATTCCACTGGCTCTCCTCACAGCTTTGGTACATTATTTAGCCACCTTTAGGTCATTCACTATGATTACCCCAAAATCCCTTTCCATTTTGATGACCATCAACCCCCCCCAAAAAAAAATTGTTCCCTGGGTTCCTGCAACCCTTCCTTATTCAAACCCAGTCACAAGTCAGTCCACTACCCCTGCACATTACCAGGAATGCCAACAGAACTAATATAAATACAGACAACATACTGCAAAAAATTCAGAATAAGAAAATCAGAGTGCAAAGTTTCCACTAAAATGTTGAAATTCAAGACACACGCAATTGAATCACACACACACACATCGTGTAGTTTTCCTTTAATTGAGCTGTCCCCAGTTCTGCCTTTTTTTTTTTTGCAAGCTTAAACCTCGCCTATAGTGATCTTAGATCAGTTATGGTCCATGACATAACTACATGGTCAGAATATTAAATATTTTAAAATAAACATAAATGCAAAAGTAACCATTTCAAGAAGAAAATGCATACTGTGACACTTAACAGTTGTAGGGTAAGTCAGCACATCTGGACCTATTTGCTGCATATGCATGTCAATTGTTAAGGGGTCCTGACCATGTTCACCCTTCCTCAAGCCAAGCTAGCTGCAGTAGGTCTAGCAATAATATGAATGGAAAGATTATGCATATGAAAACTTATTAATTATGCTGTACATACCCTAAGACTCAAAGTGTGTCTCCTTTGGCTGCCATGATGTCTGTGGTTAATTTGAAACAAAAGACAATGTAACAAGATGCCGGCCTCCACCCAGAGCTATTAAACAATAGAGCAAACTGCACTCTGGGAAGATTGTCTGGGACAAGATGCAATTAAAAAAAAAACCTGAACAGCAGGTTCCAGTAAGTATACAACCACCAGGAATGTTAGAAAAAAATCCCCCTCCCCACTCATTCACAGGTGTCAATCAATGCATTTGTTAACCATGCTGGTTCATCTTCTCGCTTCCCTCATAGTAAAACTACATTAGTGTTATTTTAAATGAGTGATAAATGGCATGCCCAGGGGGATGGCAGCTCTGATAGTCAGTTGTTCCAACATGATAGATCCACCTCATGCCCCTCCCACGAAAATGAAAGCATAGTGCATGCAACAGACCTTAGGAACATCACATTTTTTAATGTTAGCTCTGATCTGTTCAGTCTTACTTTTTTCATGGCTCAGTTTATATCATCGGTGAAAAGAAAATAGGAAAAAAAACACACCCAGTCTTTTGCTTCTATAAGTAGTTGTTAATTGCAGCTGGTATATTTTAACATGTGCAAGGCAACTCCCCCCTCAACTTCCCTAACACAGACAAATAGCATCAGTGCTCACTGATGTGTTAATGTCCTGTTTCTAGTGTCCCTGATAAAATAACATAAAAAATACAGTTCAGATTTTTTTAAATGTTAGCTCTGCTCAGAATAGCTTTTAAAATTACCAATTGTTTTTCTTGTTCAATGTTTTCTTCTCTCCTTTTACTGACAGTACAAAATGAGCCATAGCTATTTCTTCCAACAATACTTGAAAGAAAACCCTATGATATATATCACTGTTTTGCAAAATGTATCCCTTACAACTTTTTCTCATTTGCAAGACAGCATATATTTATCCTAACAAATCTGTCCTACTGCCACATTCAAAACACTATCCCCTACCTACTTGCCACATATAAACTCAATTATATTAAAAAATTCTAGACACTTAACCATTATTCATTCCCCAGTCCCATGTACAACAGTGCCACCCATATATAATACATACTTCTCAAACTTCAAAGAAAAAATACACTTTGTCATCAAAGGATGTGTTTACCAAGTACTGTGCCCATGATTAAACTAATTTGAACCCCCTCCCCCCCAAAAAAAGTGCCCTCACATGAAACTGCATGTTTAACTGTAAAGACAATTAAACAATGTATTTCTAAATGCATTACTAACACCAATGCTTTCAAAGTTTTGAAACTACTAAAAAGACTATATATATATTTATATACATACACACATATACACATACATATACTGTACATATATACAGTATATATATATATATAATATGGTAAACAAATATTGTTAATCCCAAAAGCTGAACTTTATGTTTTTAGTATATAAATGTTTAAGAAAAAACTATGGCTCTTTCAACTTGAATCAGAATGCTGTGTCTATTGTTTTCCTTGGGAGCTGTAGTTTCAGGCACTCCTTAATTACTCTTTCCTTCTGAGGCCCCAGGTGGCTCTGATAATCATTTGTTCCAAGGGTTTTTAAGTCAGTTTGAAGGCATTAAGTAACTTCTGTTCTCCTAGTCCTTAATAAAATGCAGGGGTTCCACAACTCGATCACTCCACAGACTTGTTCTGTTGCTTGGTTCAGGTCCCAAACTAGTGTGTCTTGTTCCAACATGATAGATCCCCTTCCATATGAATCAAAACAAAGGGTAAGGGTGGATCTTTAGCTTATGTGTGTTTTTTGGAGGGGGGGAAGAGATATGCCTACATGCAGTTTCAGACACTCCTTAATTACTTCCCCAGGCAGCTCTGATAGTCAGTTGTTCCAACTTAATAGATCCACCTCATGCCCCTCCAACGTGAATCAAAACAAAAGGTGGGGTGGATCTTCAGGAGCTTCTCAGGTGGAGGTGGGGTTGGGGGTGGATCTTACTCCCGGAAAAAAACAAATGCTGCCTCCCACTTCTCAGGTTCCAGTTCTTGCACCGCCCATTTAAAAAAGAAAACAGTACACTGCAACCATTGACTAACATGAAAGCATATTTATTTGAGGGCGGAAAACATTTCTTGGCTGAGGGTAAGGCAGAGGAGACTATTTACACCTTCAGTCAGTTCCACCGACAGAAAATATGACATCACTCCTTCTGTACATGCAAAACGTCTGCAGGCTCCGCCTACTGCAGCCATAAAAATAAGGTAAAAGTGATATATTAGCCAATGACAGCACTAACAACAAAGACAGCAAAAAAATCTGTTGCTGTAATTTTTATTTAAAAGTTCCAAATGTACACGATAAGTTCTATGAAAAACAAGACTTGTTTGCAGAATGTCCCATATAATTCTTGTCATGACTGGATATCTCAACGGTTAGTATCATCGCAAGAAAATAGTGAACCAATAAGAGAGCAGCTTTTGCAGTGCTGATGACATCACAACTGCCTGATGCAGCACTTCTACCAGTAATTGGAATCAATGGGAAACCATTACATCTGGTGGCACGCTGACAGCACTACAGCCCTTCACGCCGCGGACCCGGGTTCAAGACTAGACTCGGTTGCGTGGGGGTCGGCCGAGGAAGAGACGATAAGAGCATCCCACAGACTGCTTCTCTTGGGTGTGGGGGGCAGGTCACCAAGGATAGATTGCTGGCAGGACAGTGGGCAGACATGTAGGGGTCAAGACTGCC
Organism: Neoceratodus forsteri; assembly: GCA_016271365.2. NCBI lineage: Eukaryota > Metazoa > Chordata > Ceratodontiformes > Ceratodontidae > Neoceratodus > Neoceratodus forsteri. The sequence goes on from JADMNL010000034.1 coordinate 82,065,159, forward strand.
GTCAGACAGCTACATAAGTGCGTACCTCAGTGCGCGCGTGCACGCACACACCATTGTGTGACAGGCAGCATATGGGAGGAAACAATGGCGGAAAACTCCCAAACAAGCAAAATGGTGCTCCAGTCTGTCGCGGTGCCACAACACCGGTTAGATGCCTCCTCTGGAGCAATCTGAAATGTGCTCCAGAGGGGTCTGGTCAGCCCGGATGGTCCCGCTATAAAGGTAGTTCCTAAGGGAGAACCGGAGGAGGAGGATAGGTCCTAGAGAAGGTGGATGACAGGGTTGGACAGACCGGGGCAGGTTGGGGACCAAGGGGACAAAAAAAGCTCTACAGAAAAAACATTTAAAAGTTTAAACTAGTGAACAGATGTATAAACTGAATACACAATGGTGTGACTCAAACTACACCGTTTATTACCAAGTGTGAAGGGCAGGACTTTTATAACTCACAAGTGGGTAGCTAAGGTCCTGGCCCGTTCTACTTGAATATAAACTGCATATTTTGAGTCGAGCCATTGCATATATCCTTAGTTCCTATAGCTGGGAAGCATGATGGACAGGTCCTGTTGACCACTGCAAGCAGGGTTTCTACCACGGGCCTGATCTGACAGAAGGGCACACTGTACTGGCATCATGCCCCCTTCACTGCCATGTGAGACTGCAGTAGCGGGGGTCTGGGTCTTTACAGGGAGAAAGCTTAAAGAAACTAGCAACAACAGAAAGATATTTAGGATACTGCTAGTCCATATTATAAGAGAGCTTTCTTACTTTTTCACATTCTTCATTTTCATACTGGCCGTGCTGCCGCAGGATCGGATGGGGGGCTCCACAGTAAGCTCTGGGATATCTGCGCTCCTAGCCTGCGGAAGATAACAAATATATACATTTGTACTTTGTTTATACATTTAAAGCTGTACTTATACCCAAATACATAGTTAAGACATGTGTCTTCCCTCTGTTGCCCTGGGAAGATGGTGGATAGTTATGTTTACATACGGTGTTACGCTCCTGCTCACATTTAATCAGACACACAAAGCAACAATATAAGCAACTTAAAAGCACATTTATACACATCTCGGTCTAACTGAAGGGTTGAGTGTGTTAGGACAATCCATTTATAGTAAATTAAAAGCTAGCAATTAAAGAAATAGCTCACAAGTGGAACTGTATTTTGTCATCAAAGAGCTTTTCAAGAACAGATCTAGTTTTTAGTGGCTGTTCATTAAGTGCTGGAGCCAGATGATTCCGGCATAAAGGGACTGCGTGACTCACGGCTCGCTGGCCTATCCTGGTCCTGATGCTAGGTACAGTAACAGCAGCAAATTACATTAACAAACAACAACAGAGCATTTCTGAAACACATGACTGTAGTCGTCTTGCAGGTTTTGTGCAGCCTCCGCCTCTGCTTAGGAGCAACGTGACACTGTCTCTCATGGTGACAACACGTACCCCAATACAGCGTACTGTTCAGAGCATAGCACCCCCAAAAAGGGATGGCTAATCCAAGCCCTGTCATGCTGTACAGTTTAAAATGGCAAAAACATCTGCCTGGCTCCATAATGCCAGGCAGTATAGAGCTGCCACACCCTGTGGAAATCAAAGTTTGTGTCCTGTGCCTTGGACATTAGTAACAGACCAACAGGAGGTCGATGGAGTTCCTAGCCTGATTCCACCAACTGACTGCCCCCACACTGCTGTGGAAGCAGTGCTCTTAAGGAACCTATGTATATCAGGACTGAAATGTTGGGTGGGCCTACTTGACTATACGGGGGAGGGGCAAAGAAGATGAAGCAGGTCCCATATGGGCAGATGAAGGCACCTATGCCATGTCCAAATGAGCCAACAGAGCCCTCCTGTGCCATAACAACTCCCCAGTTGGATTCAGTCTTCCATATGGAAATGGGTTCACCAGCTGGGTTCAACTGTTGGGAGTAAGCTGAGGGGACTATGGGAGTGGTGTTATCAGCTGTGCAGATGGAGGAACTCGGCACACAGGGGATAGTGGGTGGTACCCGTCTAGGCAGCCAGAATGGTGATAATATAAAAAGACATTATATGCAACAGTTTTATCCTTCCACTAGCTTTTGGATGTTTCTTGCAGGCTGTGATTTATCACTAATAATCTCCCCCAAGAGATTGAAGTTTTAATTAGTCTTCAGCCTTAGTTACAGCACAAATTGCATTTGTGTAGTGATCAGCTTTACTAAAGCCCAGCACAATGTCCTGTCAGCAAGTGCGAAAAATGAGTTACATACTCACCGTAACTGCTGATCTTCCTGAATGCTTTCATCATAGATTAATAGTAAAGGGTCTCAGTCACAGGTGCAAGAATCCCACATGAGCCAGAATGTTTCTGAAGGGCTAGTGGCATGAACAAACCTCATGTATGTCACCGCAGGGGCATACAGCAGCATCAGTCCTCAACCACCTCTGTTTTTTTTTTTTATATCTAGGTGGTGAGAAGCATGAACCTAACAAGTAACCCATGCACTTAATCTAAGGGCACAAGATAGCCCTGGTGGCCTGTGTAAGAAGGGTCACCAAACTCAGGAACACAATGTCTTCACAGTCCAAATGGGTGAAGACCAACACAATAATACTGGAGTGAGTCCGGGGTTGATTGGTGAGCTTTGTACTCTATGGAGATGATATGCAGGAAGATCAAGAGTTACAGTAAGTACATCATTTTAATATCTTCCAAGAATCCATCTTCACTATCGAGTCCCACTTGTAGGTCAGAGTATCAAGCTCAGAGAAAGTCCCTCGGACTGGGAATGCTGGAGCTCAGGGCTCACTCAGGATAGTAATCCATTCAGAATCGTCCTGCTAAAGGTGGCACACCCCTGGCACGGACATCCATGGCACAGTGCTTGGTGAAATTATGCACTGTGTTCCAAGTTGCAGCTCTGCAAATTTTTCCAACTGGCACAGAATGAATTTCTGCCAGGGAAGTGGCAACCACTCTGGTGGAGTTGAAATGTGCCTTGCCTTCCAGTTTAACTTGAGCCACGGTATAGCAGTAGCGAAGGTAGTTCACAGCCCAGGCTGAAATGCACTTGATTGTGACAGGCTGCCCTTTCGATTAGAGAGACAAAGAGCTATTTGACTGTCTGTAGTCTTTAGTCCTGTTCAGGTAAAACCTAAGGACCTTTTAACATCCAGTGAGTAGAGAGTCCTTTCTCCCTCATTCTGGAAGTTGACAAAGTAGGAAAGCAGGATTATAGCCCGAGTAGGATCGAAGACCAACACCACTTTAGGCAGAAACCTGGATGTGTACAGCGAACTACCTTTATCTTTATGCAGAACAGTATGCAGAGGTTCTGTGACCAAAGCATGGATTTCAGATACTGTGCAGGCAGAGGTGACAGCTACCAGAAATGCTGCTTTCCAAGTTAGGAATTTCATGTCACAAGTTGCGATAGGTTCGAAGGGTTTGCCAGTAAGCATATCCAACACAAGGTTGAGATCCCAGGGAACCCGGCTTCCTGAAAGAGGTCCTGTGTACAGGATATCCCTGTGGAGTCTTTTAAACAGTGGCAGCAGTGATAAAAGAGGGTACCTACAGAATCATGGTATGCTGATATAGCACACAGGTGGACCTTAATTGTGGAATACTGCTGACTAGCTATAGAATTTTTGTGTTATGTAAATTAAACTGACACAAAAATAAACTAAAAGATATATTTTTTTTTATTCTTTGTTAACCGGGTAAGGCCCACTGGGCACAAGTGCCTGCTTTCAGGGGCAACCTGGGAGCAATGTAGTGGTTAAGCGACTTACTCAGAGTTACACAGTATGCAGTGGAGGTCGTGGGAATCACAACCTGATCTGCAGGATGTGCCAACCCCATTCACAGCTCATTATTGTAACCTGTAGACTGTACTGCCTATAATATGTATATATAACAATAAAACTAAAACTAAAGAACTGAATGCTGTCGTTGTATACAGGGCAAAGTTCTGGCCTCGACACGGGCCGGGGGGGGAAAGAGTGGTGACACTGCTGCTGCACACTCAAAAGTGGGTGAAAAACAGGAACTGAGGCGGCTAGGGGTTGGCACCACTGTATACCGGCGAGTGTGTGCACTGACGCATAAGCAAGGCTTTCTCGCGCTGCCAGTCCTCCTGAAAAGTTCTGGCTCCCATGGGGTCCTAGTGCCTCTGACGCAGACCCATTAGTGGGAATCTATGGAGAAGACTAATTCTTGGACTATGTGGAGACTACAATAGTGGGTATGCAACTCAGCCAAAGTATTTTTTCTTTTCCTTTTTATCTAAATAGACAATTTTCTACCTGACAATACTTGGTGTGATGCTAGAAAATGCTCTCTACATGGAAGCTGACATAGCTAATTCTATTTCTCCTTATAAAATGAGAAGGGAAAACCCTGCATCCTGATTAATCATTAGCCGAGCATTAGAGGTGTCTAATGCACAGCTAAATACAAGTGCTCAAAAGCAGGACGAAAAAAAAAAAAAAAAAAGATTACAAAAAATTAAATCCTTGTGCCACATTAAAATCTTGACAAATGAAACAGCCAACATTGCTTTCCCCACAGACGATAATTCTCCAGCATTCAATGCCTCCTCAGTATTCATTTTCCTTTTTAAAAAAATAAACATGTGACCAGTGGAACTCACTGTTGTAGAAGAATTGACATATTTAGTGAATACTGAGAGTCCTGACCGATGCTGTTAGTTGCTCGATCACCACCGTTCCACCGCCTGTTCTTCTCATTAGCCCATCTGCTTAATCTCACTCTCTCCCTACTACTACAACAAAAGCCCGGCTATATACTAACATTTTTTTCTTATTAATTTTTATTAATTTTTATAAATATAAAAAGGCTTCACTGGCCAGCGGACACCCGCTCAATCATCGCCTCACCCACCCGCACTTGTCTCTCTCGATCATTTGAGTCACACAGCTGACTTGGGAAATCGTGCAACAGCAGTCTTGGCTCAGAATGGCAGTCGTTAAAAAAAGTGACCCAAACTCTACTTCTGAACAAAAAGCCCACAGCCTCCCAAACTGATTTACGCTGTACTAGTGTGGCATGCTGGTGGTTTTGGAGGGTGTTACAACTAACTGTGACGGCAGTCACTCAGCACTTCCCTGTGGTAAGAGGTGTTTAAAATCTGTAATTACAGGGAACATCTCTGCTTATCGGCTCAATCGAACACTTAACAGCTGCAAATCAGTTGTTAATAAAACTCATAAGGAGGGAGCCACGTCAGCCACAGTTTGACCTTATTAAAAAAAAAACTACAGCTACAGAGGCCAGCATCCCACACCGAGGGTGTATGTAAAATTTGAGTTTTACACACCTACCCAGCCTTTATTTTATATAATTGCTGGGGATCTTTTTTTAGCCAGAGCAATTGTATAAAATAAACAGACATCTCCAAGGACCGGTTGGGTTTTAGCGCGGTCCCTAAAGAAATGTTTACTTTTTTTTTTTTTTTTTAAAGCAGCCCGGTTTCAAACTTAAGTGTTTTTTTTTTTTTTTTAAAGAAACTTACCGCCGACTCTGAGTGGCAATGAACTTCATAGTGCTGAGGACTGGCACCCGACACAGAGGAGGGTAAGAGCGGTAGCTGGTGCACGTGCAATGGAAGGGAAACCCAGTGCGTGTTTGCCGTTCTAACGGGGAAATTATAACCTGGTTCCCTTAGGGAAAAACAAGCACCAGTTATACATACTAACATACTAAAATGCCAGCAGAATAGGCCTAATGGTCTTTCGTGTCTGCTCGTTTGGTCAGCCCCCACCCTGGGTGCTGACCTTGCTGTCCCCCTCACCTTCTCTGGCTTCTCCCTTCCCAGTTCTGGATATTCTTGCTGCATCGGATTTTGCTTCCTGAACCCTTCCCCTGTACCTGTCCCACCCCCTCTTGAACCCCTCCACTGTCTCTGCCTCCACCAGCCCCCTAGGTAGTGCATTCCATGGCTCTACCACCCTCTCAGTGAAGCAGCACCTTCTCCTTTCTCCCCTGAATCTTCCCCCCTCCAGCTTCCACCCATGCCCTCTAGTGGCCCTTCCTCCTTCCTTGAGCACCCTCACTGTTCCTCCCTATTTACCCTCTTCATGTACCTGAAGACCTCTATCATGTCCCCCGGTCCCTTCTCTCTTCCAAAGTGTACATATTTAGCTCTTCGAGCCTCTCTCATAGGTCCTGTCCCCAAGCCCGAATCATTTTGGTTGCCCTCCTCTGGACCCTCTCTAGGAGGTTAATGTCCCTCTTAAGTGTGGCCTCCAAACTGCACGCAGTACTCCAGGTGCGCCTCACCAAGCAGTTATACAGAGGGAGCATTACTTCCTCCTTCTGAGGTGATCCCCAGCGATGCATCCCAGCATCCTGTTGGCCTTGGCTGCTGCCCTCCCACAAGTCTCAGAGTTGTTCATCTTGACATCCACCACCACCCCAGGTCCCTCTCAGCCATTGAGACTTGTAGTATTTCCCCCAGGGTGTACACTTGGCCTGGAGTTTCTGGCCCCAGGTGAAAGTACCTTGCATTTCCTGCATTAAACCTCAGCTTCCACTTTCTAGACCATCTTTCCAGAGCCTCCAGGTCCCCTGCAGGGCCACCCTCCCTCCTCCCCATCCACCACTGCCCCCAGTTTCGAGTCATCTGCAAAGAGACTCATCTCACTCCTGATTCCTGTCCTTATGTCAGATACGTAGGCGTTGAACAGAAGGGGCCCAAGGACTGATCCCTGTGGGACCCCACTAATGACCCTCCTTGGGGAAGAGATTATCCCACCAACTACGACCCTCTGGGTCCGGTCCTGGAGCCATTTGCCTATCCATCGGATCATCTGGTTTCCCACCCCCATTTCTCCTAGTTTATCCAACAGGCCCACGTGAGGAACAGAGTCAAATGCCTTGCTGAAGTCCAGAAAGAGGACATCCACTGGTCTACCCAGGTCCAAGGCACTTGCCACCCAGTCATAGAACTCCACCAGGTTTGTCTGACATGATTTCCCCGGGATGAATCCATGCTGTCTATCGTCCAGGCACCCTGTCTTATCCAGGGCCCCCCCTAGCCTCTCCTTGACAATGCCCTCCATCACCTTGCCCACCACTGATGTCAGGCTGACAGGCCTGTAGTTCCCTGCTAGCTCCCTTGATCCCCCCTTGTGGATAGGCACTACATGCGCCACCTTCCAGTCTTGGGCACCCACCCTGTCCTCAGAGATGGTGAAAAGCTCTGCCAGGGGTTTCGCCAGGACATCTGCAAGTTCCTTCAGCACTCTAGGATGTAATTTATCCGCCCCGGTGTTTTCTCCGTCTTAAGGGAGCTGAGGGCTTCTCACTCTCTCTGCTGTGATTTCCACTTCCAGTGCCTCTTCTCCTGCTTAGCCCTCCCCACCTGCCAGTGATGCCCCCCCGACCTGCCGATTGGTGAGCCCCCCCCATTATCTCTGTCTCCTCCCATGTATGATGCAGCATCCCCATTTTCCCTGGTGAAACTGAGGTGAAGTACTCATTTAGTACCTCAGCCTGCTCCTCTGGGTCTTGTGCCCATCTCCCCTGATTTAATCCTGCTAATCTGCCCCTTCACCTTCGTCTTTCCCCAATGTATCTAAAGAACCCTTTTCCCTCTCCTAATTTCCCTGGCCAGGTTCTGCTCCTTCCTTGCCTTAGCCGCCCTCACCACTCTAGTGGCCCTTCTAGCCAACAGCTCATACTCCCTCAATCCCTTTCACTCCTTGAGCACTTGAATTTCTTATAGGCTGCTTTCTTTCCCCGCACCACCTCCTGGACCTCCCTGGTCCACCAACAGGGTTTTTGGGCCCTACCGCATTTACGTCTTACTCTTGCACAGGTGCTGGTAGCATCCTGCACCCCTCTCCTGATGATTTCCCACCTACTATCAGCGTCCATGTCTGACCCAATCCCATCCAAATGCTCCTTGAGGATCCTTCCCATTTCCTTAAAATCCACCCCCCTGAAGTCGGTTACTTCCGTCTTTGTGCAGCCTTCTACCCCTCCTAGGTCCAGGCAGAACCAGACCGTGGCATGGTCACTCCCCGCCAATGGGTCCCTTACCTCCAGGCCCCCAATCTGGTCACTGTCTGCCAGGACCACATCCAGTACCGATGCCTCCTGGTGGTTCCCTCACCTGCTGAGTTAGGAGAGCGTCTTGAAAGACATCCAACAACCTCTGTTCCCTGGTCACAGAGGATGTCATAGTCTCCCAGTCTGTTCCTGGCATGTTTAAGTCCCCTAACACCACCACCTTTCCTCTGCCCAGTCTGCAGTGTCTCCTAACATCTGCCACCAGACTGTCCTCCAGCTCCTCCGCCAGGGGGGTCTATACACCACTCCTATTTTACTCTCTTGCCCCCCTTGTTATCAAGGTGACCGTCGCCTCCACGGTTCCTCCTCCTCTACTCCCCCTATGCCAATGCAGTTTTTGACTATCATTGCTACCCCTCCTCCCCTTCCCTCCCCCCTGTCCTTCCTGAACATAGTGTAACCCTCCAGGTTCAGGTCCCAGTCGTGTCCTGCAGTGGCCCAAGTCTCAGTGACCGCTGCCACATCCACTGCTCCCTCAGTTAACATCGCCTGGAGCGCAGGCATTTTATTGCCCAAGCTCCTGGCATTTAGCAGGACTACCTTCCACCCTTTCCCTATAGTTTCATTTCCCCTGCTCGTGTTCCCTTGGGGATTCTGTTTTCTCCTGGTCTGCACTTTGCCAGTTGGTCTTTTCCTGCAATCCTCCTGGTCCCCAGGGGATGGAGACAGAGTCCCTCCTTTATCGGCATCCCCTTGACTGCCTTTTCTCCCATCCCACCCCCCTTCACAAGTTTAAACCCCACTTTTCACCAATGAACTCCTCCATTTTCAACTTAAGGTCTAATGCATACCTCCTCGTGTTATATTGCTTACTTACGGTATAATGTGATTTGAGCGAGTATTACTGAGTGGCTCAATATGAGTAACTCAATAATACCACTCGTAATTACAGTGAGTGATACAAGAGATTGAGCTATCCTGTACAGCGAGTGTAACAGTGAGCTTCACTCACTATAGTAGGATATAGGAAGGTTTTTGGCAGAGCCCTGCCGAGCTAGACATTTGATGTAGTGGCTAGAGCCACTGCCTAAGAAGCTGGCAGACCCAAGTTTGGGTCCTGGTACAGGATACATTTTTTATGCAGGTTATTTTCCATTCCTTCTAAGTCCACCCCCTAGAATTGATAATTTAGTTGTGGGGAGTGGGGGCATATCCCCCCACATAAAAAAAAAAAAATGTTATGACTTTTAGTGAACAGATTAGTGATCATCACTGTTCGTGGCAGTCAATGTTATTTTGGTCGCCCTTTCGACGTTGGGCCCTTTTTCGTTCGCGGTTTGTGTTCTGCGAGATAAAAGAATCACCCCATCACATAAAACCCTTACTTATAAATCAACAGCCTTACGACCTCATAGTCTATAACATCACAACTGACCAAGCAGAGCCAATCACCTGCTGTAAGATCGTGATCTTGTAAGGATACAATAAGTGATGTCACACAACGCTGATGAGATATGAAGCGGAACAGACCTAGACATGTCAGCAGCCAGGTAAAGTACTGCTCTGCACATCCCGCCTAATACTATCAGGTTAAAGAACCTTCTACTGAGCAGATGGAAAATGAAAACTCTTAAGGAACAAAAAGTTGCAACTAACTGCTTTTAAAAATTAATAACTTTTTTCAGCCTGCTACTTTTGCTGCTACTAGCTTTAAGTATCAAATCTGCTTCCTATAGACTTCTAAAACACCTGTGACCCTGAAACTTTCTGCGCTGTAACAGTAACATCTCTGTTAATTCAAAAACAGATATCACAAGCTTTAACAAAGCCAGTTTTCCAAGGACTCAAGCGGCTACAAACATTTTGCCCTGCCTCTGTTTGGGAAACACATGGATGCATAGGCTACACATGCTGATCTGTAGTAGTAGCAGAACCTTTATTTGTATCCAGGACTAGACCAGGACAAAGCTGTCCTGCAACCTTTTATTACTTTCATGAAATCCATGCACAACACTAAAACACAAACAGGTCGCAGTGATTACGTAAGTTCATTTTCTCATTGCTGTAGACATAAATCTAAAGAATTCAGTGATCTTTCAGGTTATAACCTGTTCTTTGATCTTGCTGTGAAAAATCTCAGACATATATCCAGATCTGCTCTCGACATCTGGCATATTCAGTCCTGACGCCATACAACCTTCCGAGTGTAGTGCTCAATATATTCAGAGGTGCATTTAACGTCACAAATTAGAATATCATACTTTGCCTATGCTTTTTCATGTCTTATATCAAAGGGTAACCCATTTCAGTTCTCAAACGTGTAAAGTGGTGGATGTCAGAGGACAAAGAACGACAAAATGGGCAACACTGTTAATTATACAACGGGGCCAAAATTTCCAGAACTCTGGCTAACCAGGGTTCCTTACTGGTGGGTAAATTCTGCAGTAACCCATGGGAAAAGATCCAATAGTCAGGGAAGCCGGGTTACAAAATAAACCAAAAAAAAAAAAACTGAACCTTCCTCACGCTTGCTGAAATGTAAACAAAATGCCGCCATACTGTTTCCTGCTAAGTGCTCCAGAATGTGGACCAAAGTCAGACTGCGGCACTCTCTCCACTCTGACCCATATATCAGCAACTCCCGCCGCCCCCACTCCACTCCTCCGCACCACGGTACCAGCCTGAACTCTATAAATGAAGCACTCACAACATCCAGCGCACACTGATTAACTGTGGGCAGAAAACCTCCTGCAACTGTTCATACCTTACCCGTTCATACCTCTCAATCCATATACTCAGGTGCTCACAGGGTGCTCATTACCGCCAATACTGGCGATCACTCCCTACGCTCACGCGCAGCTTGTACTGCTCACCTGCCAGCTCCACAGTATACGCTCCTTTACAGTCATGCTAAATGCTCCCGTGCCCTACATGTTAAATTCCTGCTCTCCTGATTGCTTAAACAAACAAAGAAAAAATCTGACAAGTCACTCTCACTTCCTCCAGACAGCAAAAACTGCACTCACCCTGGAACTGTGGCAGCACCTTAGTGCTCACAACCACGCACTCTCATACAACTACTGAGCCACTCACAACCACGCACTCTCATACAACTACTGAGCCACTCACAACCACGCACTCTCATACAACTACTGAGCCACTCACAACCACGCACTCTCTTACAACTACTGAGCCACTCACAACCACGCACTCTCATACAACTACTGAGCCACTCACAACCACGCACTCTCATACAACTACTGAGCCACTCACAACTCACACCAGGCTCTCGCTAAAAACAAAATAAGTATTAACTGAGTATGTGTATGTGTGTGGGGGGAGTGTGCTATGGAAGGAGGAGGAGGAGTTGGGGACAGACAACCTCAGCCATATCTTCCTAGCAACATGGCATTATCTAACAAGGACGAAGGATATTACAGTAAATTAAACAAAAAAAAGCTTTGGAAACAGTACACCAAACATTTTAATAAGTTTTTAATTATTTTATTACGGCTCATTGTATAATCACAATAATCTACTCCAGGATGTGGGTTATGGTGGGATTTGCCCACTTCCGATGTGATTAAGTCAGTCTGCCTGCAGCCTCGTGACTGAACCACAGCAGGTATGGGTAAATCCCACCATAACCCCCACCTTGTCGTGGATTATTGTTTAAAAATTATGTCTAGTTCTGTAAGGGTTGCTTTACTGACATGTCACTACACTACATAACTGTTAAATGTGTACACATCAACACTCAGAAGCTGGCATCTAACAGGTTAAACACAACTGGATTTGGGAAGTAATAATGAGAAACTGTTTCAGAAAATGATTTACCCAAATACTCTCAAATGTGTCACAGACCCACATTTAGGTTGCTGCTAACTGACCTGTTATGTGGAGCTGCACCAGCAGAGGGCAGCAACCCCATATTACAAGTTCTGTGCTGATACTTCGGCAGAGCTGTGAACTGTATGAAGTTTGAGTAAACTCTGCTACTCCCCAACACAAAAACCTGCTGCAGTAACTCTGATTACTGTTATTAAAGTGATGGGTAAAATGTGAGATGTTGCTCCTAATATGGGGCAGTTGAGAGGTATGGACAGAGGGGTTCTGAGGGGTAAAATGAGGGACATCCCTCCTAATGTGGGACCATTGAGAGGTATTAACAGTGGGGTTCTGAGAGATAAAATAAGGGATGTCCCTCCTAATGTAAGACAGTTTAGAGATACGGTCAGAAGGGCTCTGAAGGGTAAGGTTCCCTTAGAACCCCATAGGGGTTCTGAGGGGTAAAATGAGGGATGTCCTTTCTAATGTGGAACAGCTGAGAGTAACGGACAGCAGGGTACTGATGTAGTAAAACGAAGGAAGTCCTCTCTGATCTGTGACAGCAGAAAATTATGGACAGAGGGGTTTTGATGGGTAAAATGCGGGTCGTCCCACCTAATGTGGGACAGTTGGGAGTTTTTCTGCTCATTCTAAAAACAATGGCTGGAGATGGAGCACTGTAACAGCAGAGCCAAAATATTGCAGGCAGAAAATGTTAATCTTTTTAAGCAGCCAGCCATTACATTTCATTTCTGAAGTATTTTTCTTTAAAGGGACACTGTCAACCCCCTTAGGCCTCAAAGTATTCCTAGTTTAAAAAACACAGTTTATGTATGATTGCTCACAGTCCATAAAGATTGGTGATATAGCTAGTAGTTTGATTCAGATTCCTTTTTCCTTTTTAAAAGTGAAAAACAGACTACCCACCATACTGGTGTTAACACACCAAAGCATGTTTGCTTACATTCCTTGATCAACTTCCACTGCATCTTTCCTGGACTTGGGAACACCCCCTCACAGTCTAGCCAATCATGACGCAGTGAGGGGAAAGAAGACTATTGCATCATGAATGGCTGCACTGTTGGGGGTGTTCATAATACTCATAAAGTATGCAGTAAGAGTTTATTATAAAATGGCATGAGAAAATCTAGAAACCTCATTGACCAAGAGACATCAGCTGACCATACATTAAGTCTCTATATACGCACAGTCATCCTGGGCCTAAACCACATCCCACAATAAGCAAATCAGTCCCCCTACAAACCAGAACTGATTTTCCATCACAAATGTGGCTGTTACCCTTACACTGTAAAAGCATTCAACTGGGCCCCTAAAATAAAACTACCTTAAATAACAAATAAAACAAATTAAACGTTTTTTCCTTGATCACCACACTCCTTGCACACATAAACAATTTAGAAACATTAAGTATTGCTTATAGTTTTCATTACAACTGTGACTTTTCTGACAGTGAAAAATCCCCCTTCTATCTTTACCATTCCCATCAGGGAAATCTCTTCTGCTTTCCTGGACTGTGAGATAACTGAGTCTATGGCTTTAGAAGAGGCCTTTGTTTGTCTATACCTAGAGAACAATGCACATGTAGGGAGTTGATATGGAGTTTTTCCACACACCCAAGTTGTGTCATAATATGTAAACCTCGAGGTGGGTTAGAGAGGTTTTACTATTATCACACAACAACAGTGGGTGTGTGGAAAACCCATTTCTACCCTACATATTTTATTTTTATAATAACTGGCACTAAAAATTCCATACAAGAATTACCACTGAGACGCAAGGCCAAAATGCTCATACTTCCTTACTAATAGGCAAGTGCTGGCGTGGGGGCATGCCTACTAGTAAGGAAGTACAAGCATTTTGTCCACGGGTCTCCATGTTGGTTTTATGAAAGAAATAAATGCTGCACATATACAGATCTCTAAACCGGAGGGTAAGCTACAGAATTCATTTAAAATTATTACGCTTTCTCATTTGGAGCTGTAAATTATGGAGGTCATGCTATGAGTTTGAATCTGTTTACTCTGGAATGTGAGGGCTGCAGTCTTCTTGGACTGTAAAAGTTGTATCAACCTTCGGGTTGATAAGACTTTTTTCATGTCAACCTCCGGGTTGATACGACTTTTTACAGTACTCGAAAACGGGTTGATAACAAGGATCACCAGTTATTATAGTATGTTAGAAGAGGAACATTCTGCCAGTGGAACTGAGGAGAATTTTGAATCCCTGTATTCCATGGTAAATATTCCATGATCAACATTCCATTTCTTGAATGTGGGGAAACAGAGAAAAAGCAGAATGAAGAAAGTAAGCATTAATCCACGAAGGTGGCATCTAATGGGCAGTTAATGCATGGTTGGGACCGTTGTGGTCCGAGGCCGCAGGTCGAGTGTCTACAACGGACCAACTATGCATTAACTCCCCATTAGATGCCACCTTCGGAGTGAATTAATGAGCTTGTAACATGGTGTGGAGATGGGTGTATATGTCAGGCATACGTTTCTGGTGATCTTATACAATAGAGACTGACACCAATAAAGTTATTATGTTGTTTTTACTGTTACTTGAGAACTCTGAAGGAATCTCTGTTAGATACATGTGTTTTTCCCCCCCGCATAGTATTACAAATGTGCAATTGACGATTGCGATACTTTTTGTTGATTTCTGAGTGGCTGTTTCTTCACTATTACTCCTAGGATGACCTCTCCCTTGCTGTTTCACTGCTTGAGCGAAGCTGCGTGTGTGATTTGCATACCGCTCCAGTGCTTTGGCGCGGGTCGTTGCAATTGTTGGCATCGTAAGAGGCGTTTTCTAATACTCCGTTATTTTCAGTACTCACATTTGTGGACTCTTTCTTCTATCTCCTCTCTGTGTTGTTCCAGCTGGATAATTACAGTTTACGGTGCCATACACTGTGAAGTTGTTGACACTGAAGCAGTTTCCGGCTCTTCGGTGTGCTTCTGTGTCTTCTGCTCCGTTCCATCTTCTCTTCCTTACTACTACTACTCCTGGAGGTTCCTCTATTCTGTCTGTGCCAGCTGGTCTCTCCTTGCTGCTGTCAACTATTTCCATTTCGGGTTCGGTGCTCGCTATTTGTCTCTGTGCCATCAATCTGTCCTCTTACTCCATATACACTACAGATTGTTGTCGTTCTCTCGATCTTTACCTTTGTCACTTCCATCATTCTATCTTTTCTGCTCGTCTCTCGCTCATACTTTTCCTATTACTCCTCTACCGTCTCTACTTGCTGTTTGTGTTTAGTGGCTTGAGGTGGCTACCTCAATTTGCTTAATAAAAAAGCAATCATTTATTGTGAAATCTGCATTATCAGTTTTTAAGCTGGGGGACCCCTGAAGAAGGCCCCCAATGATGTACAGGTTGTGGGGGAGCACAGGAACCCCGGAAGAATCCGAGAGGGGCACCACCCGTAGGTTCTCTGCCAGTATGAGGGACACAGACCTGGGGCTAAGCCAGGCCAGAGAGAATGGAGTACCCAGGGCAGACCCCTATCGTAATTCCAACCACGTCCCGTGTGCTCCATAAGGGCATGAATGCCGGGGACGGGAGAGATGACCCTCCCGGCCCCCGATCTCAGATGTCAACTGTATTGCCTGGTCCCGGGAGTTGGGGTGAGATGGGGGGCAAGCTCACCTGTCAGAAGACCCTCAAGTATTACCCTGGGTAGGCCATGTGTCCTGATGACCTTTGACTCTTCGGATTGAAAAACCTTCAATTGTCACCGGATTTCTCAAGGCCGGGGATATCCTATGACTGTGCCCTATTTAGTGAGGGTGTGTCATCATAGTAAGGGGCCCCTTTTTTGTTTTTATAAACAAGATCTCACAGCTGTGACAGGACTCTGGGTCAGAGCCGTTTATTTAGCGACCAGGATCCCATCAGCCCATCTCTGATACTGGGCATTTCTGACAAACCCCTATTTAGCTGGGAAAAAACCAGAAAGAATGAGCTCCCGACCTTTCTAGAAGCTAGTGAGTCTATAGTCTCCTTCCTTGATCCGTCCTGTGGTGTAGCATATCATTTACTGGTTCTGGATTAAGAGGGTATTTCCCGGCCTCATCATATAGGGCTCGCCTCCCCCAACCCCCCATTACCACTGGATTCGGGGGTAGAGCAGAGAGTCTCCCTGTCCCCCCCTCATTGCCCCCACAGTCCCAACGGATGGATATGGTCCATTCCTTCACAGGATGTGCCTTGGCCCTCCCCTCCTCCCCCAGGAGACAGAGGTCCCAACTCTGGGTAGAGAACCTTATATCTCGTCTGGTAGATCCAGGGGGAGAATATGTAAGTTAAGACTCCTTGCAGACCCTTTGGATTTTGGGGTCTTCTCGGAACCCCCCCCCCCAAAGCATCTGCTCATTTACTGTGTACCAGGTACACTGGAAGCATGGCAGCCTTTCTAAGTGTGGCTGGGGTGCTTCATTGATCAGGGAGTCATCGGACTGACAGTGAATTGTAAGGGACACTTCTAAACACGGTCCCTCATAACTGTGCAGACCTCCACAGGATGGGTCAGCGTTAATTTATGCTGAGGAGAAAACAATTAGGAGGTCTGATCAGCTACCTGGACCGTGACATCATGGGAGATCACAAATCAATCGTTAATTGTTCAACCAATCAACTCTCAATCCCTTCTAGTGGGCGGAGAGGGCTTATACTGTATAATTCTAGTGTCAGGTTGAGTGTCTAGTAGGACAAGAAGTTAGGGATCTTAAAAGTCAATAAAGGATCTTAGTATGGGAGCTTCAAATGTGTCCACATAGCGAGAGTGGAGGGACTCAAACCTGCCAGAGGGGCTCGGGGAAGGGTCCACTTTTCTACTCCTCGTCAGTAGAACCAGAGCAAAGCCAGTGTCAATCATGAGAGGGGGAAGCCCTGTCCGGAGACCTGAGTCTCATGTCTCCTGAGAAGCTATAGGCATCTAGGGGAGAGGGATCATTTCCACCTTGCATTCTGGACATTTTCAGGGCCACATGCCCTGGGGAGGCAAGACATGAAGCGAGCCCACAAACCATAAATTCCACCTCGGGTTATCAGTGCAAAATATCTAGGTGTGTCGCCAGACCTCACCAGGCCAAGAAGACCCTATAACTGCGCTCTATTTAACGAGCAAATGCAGACTTAGCGAGGTAGCTCATTTAAATGTATTCCCCCAGTCCTGGTGGGTATTCGGTCGCAAGCAGACTGTCCGGCCACGAGAGCCTTTTAACCCAACACAGATACTGGACTCCTCTGTCAATCCCCTATTTAGCGGGAGAAAATCAGAGCGAATGAACTTCCCCTTGGTCTAGGGCCAATGTTTTCCTGTCTGGTTCTGCCGGAGCGGCAAGGCATCCAAATTGTTAGGCGAGTGGATTGAGGAACAGCAAGTCCATGCTTCTCAAAGTCTGTGCAGGACTCTTCGAAGGTGTTATACAATCGTTGCCCTGATGGAAATTGAACGATCAGTCTGCTGGGGTATGCTGTTCTAAATTTGAGTTTCTGTTGCCTGAGGATTGGAAATAATGGGATATAGGCCCGTCTAAGTTGCATGGTGACCGAGGCATAGTCATTATCCACAAAAACATGATGTTCTCCAAAGTAGAGGTGGGACTTGGCTCAAGCTTGCTTCAGGATATATTCTTTTGTTTGCAAATGAAGGAATTTAATAACTATAGATCTGGGGCGTGCTGTCGGCTGCGTAGGCTTCAGGCCTAAGGCTCAGTGCAGTCTTTCAATTTTAAAACTGTAGTCCGCGGGCAACGCGAGGGCCTCCCAAAGAAAGGCCTCCACACAATCAAGTAAATTCGGGCCTTTGCTGTTTCCGGGGATGCCATATATCCATAGGCTCAGACGGCGACTGCAATTTTCAGCATCTTCTTGTTGATCCACAGCGAGCTGACAGAGGTGGGCCATTTGGTTGAGAGAATCTTGCAGTTGTAATGTAATGGCAGGTTGTTCTAATGTCCTGTTATCGGGAGAGGTAACTTCGGAGTGTAGATCAGCAAGATCTTTTTGAAAAGATTCTTGTGTTTGTTGAAAATTATGGAAGTTCGATTTGAACTCCTGGAGTTCCTGCAGTACTTTATCTAGTTTGCTTTCCATTTTAGTTGGCTGGTTTAGCTTAGGTTTGTTCCATCTCTTGGGCCTGGACACTTGTTGTAGGTGCGTGGAGACTCCGGAGTCAGTTGCATCTCCTTCTGAGTTTTCTGTGTTGGGGCGAAGTGTGGCAAATCTGTTAGGTCCCCCGCGTAAATTATTTGCAGACACAGATTATTAGGTCGCTTTTTATCAGGTTTGTTTAGGTTTGCGGCCGTTTTATCAACTTTAAAACGGAGAGCGGTCGGAAGCACGATGTCTAGGCAGCCATATAGCCGGAAGCTGCACCTGAAGTCCCCAAGTGACCGATCTCACAGCAGGTGAATGGCTCTACAGGTCAGCTGTGATGTCACAGTCAGTGAAGCTGTAAGGCTGATGATGTATGAAGGGGAACAGAACTACTGCAAGTCAGCCTCCAAGTAGAGTCCTGTTTCACATACCACACAAAGGACTGACCAGTTGAAAATCTTTTAATTATTAAAATAAAAAAGCAAAACATACTTCAGATATAAGAAGTGACAGTTCACTACTTTAATTTCAGGCAGTGCACTGTCTCTTTGAGGGTTATATTAAAGGAAGTACAGTTACGTAAGAACTTACCGTAACAGTAGATCTTCAAGAGGAGTTCTTGCAGCAGGTAACTCCATAAGGACTGAAGCCAGCAGGTGCAAGGACCCCTCAGAAAACTTCAAGCTAGCAGTCATTAGCGGAGGATCGCCCCTTGATGTCGGCCCATCCCTGACGTCAGCCTATGGTATAAAAGGGGTGGTCAACCAGCACAACCTCAGTTCTCCTGCCGGAGACCCCGGCAAGCACAGAAATTAGAGAACCAAGGTGTTCCTCTGAAACCTCAGAAAGAAAAACATGTAACAATGATGGAGAAGTAATCACCAGGGGGAAGGTGGGCGGGAAAGCAGTACCTGCTGCAAGAGCTTCCCTCGAAGATCTACTGTTATGGTAAGTTCTTACGTAACTGTGTTATCTTACTTTGAAGAAGGCTCTTGCATCATGTAACACCATAAGGACTGAGCCCCAAGCAGTGTAAGGACTGACCCCAGTCAGCTGGGAGGAGGCAAAAGGCAGTGTAAGACTCTCATGAGAGAAGTCCCTGCAGGACTGTGAGTCCAAAGCCTGCTCTACACCAAGCAACAATGTCCAAACTGTAGTGCTTAATGAAAGTGTGGACAGAACTCCAAGGGGGCAGCTGTGCAGACATCGGCTGCTGACACGTTCTTAGGGAAGCACTTTTGCAGCCATGCTCCCGGTTGAGTGGCCCTTTAACCGAGCCCGATAAAGACTTGTCATACTTATGTTAACAGTAAACAATACAATTGGCTAACCATTAAGACAAACACTGTTTCCAAACAGGAGACACTTCTCTCTTAGCGGTGAATGAAACAAACAGCTGATCAGATTTTCTAACAGTACGGGTACGATCCAAATAATAACATAGCACCTGGTGAATATCCAGAGTACGAAGTAAGGCCTCCTCTTGATTTAAATACTCTAGGTAATGAAAAGGTAAGTGAATAACTTGATTCAGAGTAAACTCACGCACCACTGTAGGCAGAAACTTAGGATTAGTCCACAAGGACACCCTGTCCCTGTGAAAAACTAAGTAAGGCTCTTTACACATCAGAGCCTGAAGCTCGGAAATCCTTCGAGCAGAAGTAATGTCAACTAAAAATAATGCTTTCCGCAACAGAAAGCACACTTCACAGCTAGTGGCTGGCTCAAAGAGAGCCAAAGTAAGCTTCTCTAATACAAACAAAAGGTCCCATGGAGGGAAAGGATCTCGAATGGGAGGTTTCAGATGTAGCAAACCCCACAAGGTGGTGCGGGAAATGTCCAGTTGGGCATGAGTCTTGCCCTCAATAGGTGCATGGTATGCAGAAATGGTGGAGCAGTGCACCTTAATGGAAGAGTAGCTCAGATTCGAGTCCAATAGGGAAAGGAGGTACTCTAGAACGAGATTCGCCAGATAGGAGAACGGATTGAGGTGGCCCAAATACAGAACCATTTCCACTTCACGGTGTAAGTGGCTCTGGTGGAAGACTTTCTGGCTGCCACCAAGACATCAGCCACCCGGGAAGAAACCCCAAAGTGGGCAACTGCTAGGTCTGCAGGAGCCATGCATGAAGATGCAGAGACTTGAGGTCCTGGTGGGCCAGAGTGCACTGCTCCTGTGAGAGCAAGTCTGAGCACAGGGGTAGAGGAATCGGGGGGATTCCACTGCTAACTGCTGCAGGAGTGGAAACCATATCTGGCATGGCCAAGTAAGAAGTTATTAGGATCATCTCTGCCCCCCCTGACTGCAGCTTGAGAAGGACTCTCTGCAGTAATGGGAAGGAAAGGAAGGCGTACAGAAACCTCCCTGTCCAGGAAAGGGACAATGCGTCTCACCAGAAAACACCAAGCCCTGGATCCAGCAAGCAGAAATTGGGCAGTTTTGCACTGAATGGTAATGCAAAGAGGTTCAACTCGGGATAGCCCCACCTGTCAAAGAGATCTTTGATGCCTGAGGGAAGAAGTTCCCATTCATGCGCCTTGGACCGAGACTGGCTTAGGCTGTCGGCCAAGGTGTTTTGGATGCCTGGAATATGTATGACACTCAGTTCCAGGTGATGCTCCAAGGCCCAATACCAGACTTTCATGGCCTTCCGGCAAAGGGGGTAAGAGTGAGTGCCACCCTGCTTGTTTATGTAGAAGACCATGGATGTATTGTCCACCTGGATCAAAAGAGGGCACGGAAGCAGGCTCGTCTAGAATGCCTGTAGGGCACAGAGAATCGCCTTCATCTCCAGAATACTGATATGGGAGTGCTGTTCCTGTGGAGATCAAGTCTCTTGAGCCTGACGGTTGGTCAGTTGGGCGCCCCAGCCCTGGCCCGATGCATCCGTCATCAGGATCTGCTGAGGGAACTCTAAATGACAGTGGACCCCTATAGAGAGGTTGGAGAGGTTCAACCACCATGCCAGAGTCTGCCACACACAGCTGGAGACTAATATTAACATAGAAACATAGACTTTGATGGCAGATAAGGACCGCTTGGCCCATCTGGTCTGCACATTTCCCTACCTGCAGGATAGGCTGCAGATCCTAGTTAACCAACAGCCTATTTCTTCCTACCCCCCACAAGAATTGCCTTATGTCTGTCCCATGCATTCTTGAATTCTCCCACAGTTTTAGACCCCACAACCTGCTCAAGAAGGCTGTTCCATGCATCCACTACCCTCTCTGTGAAATAATACTTCCTCACATTGCCCCTGTACCGCCCTCCTATCTTTAAATTGTGTCCCCTTGTTCTTGCAAGTCTCTTTTCTAAAGATGCTACCCTCTTGGACTTGGTTGATTCCACTGAGGTACTTAAAAGTTTCTATCATGTCCCCCCTCTCCTTCTTTCCTCAATGGTATACATATTAAGCTCCTTTAGTCTCTCCTCATATGGCTTCTTTTGCAGACCCTGCACCATTTTAGTTGCCCTCCTCTGGACAACCTCTATCCTGTCTATGTCCTTGCGGAGATGGGGTCTCCAGAACTGGACACAGTACTCCAGATGGGGTCTCACCAACTGTCTGTACAGAGGGATAACAACTTCCTGTTTTCTGCTGCTGATGCCTCTCCCTATATATCCCAGTATACTCCCAGCCCTCCCTACTGCCTTCTCACATTGCTTGCTAACCTTAAGATCATCTGATACGATTACCCCCAGGTCCCTTTCCTTTTTTGTTGTTGTTACTACCTCCCCACACACTGTGTATTCTTCCCCTAAGTTCTTATTTCCCAGGCGCATTATTTTGCACTTCTTTGCATTGAATCCTAGCTGCCATGCATCTGACCATTCCTCCAACCTTGCCAAGTCCCTTTTCATCCTTTCCACGCCTCCTTGTGTATCAACCCTGTTGCAGATCTTTGTGTCATCTGCAAAAGGCATACTTTCTTCCAGTCCCTCTGCAATGTCACTGATGAAGACATTAAAAGGACTGGACCCAATACTGAACTCATGGTGCCCCACTAGTAACCCCTCTTTCTTCAGAGTGGACTCCATTTACAATTACCTTCTGTGTCCTGTTGTCCAGCCAATGTTTTA
The DNA here is from genome assembly GCA_016271365.2 of Neoceratodus forsteri. NCBI lineage: Eukaryota > Metazoa > Chordata > Ceratodontiformes > Ceratodontidae > Neoceratodus > Neoceratodus forsteri. The sequence goes on from JADMNL010000034.1 coordinate 82,087,214, forward strand.
CCCAGGCTACCACCCTGGGACCCACTCCCAGGCTGGTTAATTTGACTATTAATCTTTTGTGTGGGACTGTGTCAAATGCCTTGCTAAAGTCTAGGTAGGCCATGTCCACAGCCCCTCCCTGGTCTACTACTTTGGTCACCCAGTCAAAGAAATCTATTAGATTCGTCTGTCATGACCTTCCCGCTGTGAACCCATGCTGCCTTGGGTCCTGTGCTCCACTGGCCTCTAGGTACTCAACTATTCTTTCCTTCAGAAATGACTCCATCACTTTCCCTACCACAGAGGTCAGACTGACAGGTCTGTAGTTTCCTGCCTCTGTCTTGGTCCCACTTTTGTGAAGGGGAATCACATCCGCATTCCTCCAGTCCTCTGGTACCACACCATCCTCCCATGATTTATTAAAAAGAGTAGCCAGTGGTTTCACTAGTTCCTCCCTTAATTCTTTTAGAATTCTGGGGTGAATTCCATCAGGACCCATTGCTTTGTCCACTTTCAGTTTTAGAAGTTCTTGCAAGAACCTTTTCTTCTGTGAAAGGACTGGGATCGACCCACCCTATCAAGAGTGCTTCTGTTAATTGGATTAGGCACCCCCCCCTTTTGTGAATACTCAGCAGAAATATCTGTTCAGTATCCCTGCTTTTTCACTGTCCCCCTCTGCCCACCCACCGTTCATTCTATTTAGCCTCACTATCCCTCCCTTTGTCTTTCTACGCCCGCTGATGTACCTATAAAAGGTTTTATCCCCCTTCTTAACTGAGTTGGCTATCTTTTCCTCAGTCTGGGCCTTTGCTATTCTGACTTCCCTCCCTGCTTCCTTCTGCCTTAACTGGTACAGCTCTCTGTCCTGCTCCTTCTGTGTTTCCTTATACTTCCGAATACTATCTTTTTCTTCCTGACTTTCACAGCCACCTCTTTTGAGAACCATAGTGGCTTTTTCTTTCATTTTGATTTGTTTATTTGCTTCACACAAAGGCTTGTTGCCTCAGTGATGGCATTTTGATGATTCCCCATTGTTGCTCCACACCTCCTTCTAGCCTGTTTGCTAGTGCTTTCTGAGGCACTCTCCCATCTTGCCAAAGTCAGCCTCCTAAAGTCCAGTACCCTCACTTTTGTATGGCTTGACTCTGTAGCTGAGTTTAACGTGAACCATACTGTTTGATGGTCACTTGTCCCCAGATGGCAACCCACTTCTAGATCCGAGATCCTCTGCCCCCGTTTGAGATACGAGGTCGAAGATTGCTCCCTCACAGTGGGTTCGAAACTAGCTGTCTAAGGCCTGCCACCTGTAGGGCATCAAGAATGGCCCTGCTCTTGGATGTGGCTGCAGCAAATGTGCTCCAGTTAACATCTGGCATATTCAGGTCTCCCATCAACAGTATCTCCCTTTCGCTGCCATTCTAAGAATGCCTTCTATCATATCCTTGTCCATTCCCTCCCCTGACATGGGGTCTGTACACACCCAGTGCGGACTGTGGTGCCTTTCCAGTCTCCAAGCTGACCCACAGTGCCTCCTCTCCTCCCTGTTTACTCTTTTGTTCAGTTGCTTTTATCCCTTCCTTTACATAGAGAGCTACTCCTCCCCCTCTTCTCCCCTGCCTGTCTCTCCTGTAGGTTATGTACCCTGGAATGTTAACATTAGCTGCTCCAAATCGTTTGTGCATTGGTATCACTGAACCAGAAGGTTCCACTGGGACACCCTCATGTGCAGGCGGGCCAAGGGATCTGTTGCAGTGGCCGCCGCCATGTGCCCTAGTAGCCTGAGGAAAGACCTGGCTGGCACATGGCAAGATGAGGATACCTGTTGAGCCTGTGCCTGTAGGCATTCTGCCCTGTCTGGGGCAGAAAGGCTTTGCTTTGGGCAGTGTCCAAGACTGCCCCGATGTACCGAAGCTGCTGGCTTGGCCAGGGGGGAAATGTGAGAATGTTGAGAGTGATCCCAAGATCCAGGAATGGGGAGAAGGTGGCCTCCATGGTTCTGACCAACTGACCCCTGGTGGGAGCCGTCAGAAGCCAGTCATCTAGATAAGGGAAGACATAACGGCCTTTCTTTCTTGAGGCCGCAGCCACTACTGCTAGGCACTCTGTAAAAATTCAGGGTGCCGAGGACAGGCCAAATGGCAAAGCCCGAAACTGGTAGTGGTTTCCCTGAAAGTGAAAGCCAAGGAACCTCCTGTGGGACTGGAAGACCAGGATGTGGAGATATGCATCCTGCATGTCCAGTGAAAAAAACCAATCCCCCTGATGGAGAAAGGGGAGAAGGCCTGTAAGAGTGACTATCCTAAAGTGCCTGTACTCAATGCACTTGTTCAGGTGTCGGAGGTCCAGGATGGGCTGCAGCTCTCCGGTTTTCTTCGGGACCAAGAAGAAATGAGAATTCCCTCTCTGAGCTGGTGGGATGGGTTCAATGGCCTGTTTTAGCAGAAGCACCTGAATCTTCTCCTAGATGAGGGCAATGTGGGCCTGAGGGTAATGGGAGGACAAGGGGGGGGATTGTCCAGGGGAATCTTTAGGAGTTCTAGAGTGTGCCCCTTTCCACTAACTGAAGAACCCATTGGTCTGATGTTATTTTGCTCCATCCCTCTAGGTAGAGGGAAAAACAACCCCCCACCGCCTCCTCCAGGGTTTCGGACGTGGGGGGGGGGTTGGGTAAGGAGTCAAGCTGGGGATCCGGAGACAAGCAAAGCAGCCTGGGAGGTTCTGGGGGCCCTAGGGGCTGATCCTCCAGTGGCTTGGGTAGTGGCTTTGCATTTGAAGGCACTCCTGGGTTGTTGGCCCTTAGGCTGCTGCCTGGTGGGCCAACGAAAGGACTGACGCTGGGAAGATTTGGGCTGGGTGTGGTACATGATGTGAACCGACCACAGAGCCTTGCCTGACTCTTGAAGCTCAGTAATTATGTTCTGAGAATCCTCGCCAAAGATAACTGGGCCCTGGAAAGGGGCAGCCAGGATTTCGGCCTGAACATCAGGGGCAAAGTCTGAAACTCTGAGCCAGGAGTAGTGATAAATGCAGCTCTGCCAACAGAATCTGCTGTGTCAGAAGAGGCTCAGAGGACGTGAGTACCCACATCCAAACCCGAGTTAAGAAGCTGGAGCAGCTCTGCCTTGTAAGGGCAATCAGGCTGAACTTGGGCTACTTCAAAAGCCTTTTCCCATATGGCGTTTTAATACTGAACCATGTGGGCCAGGAAGTTCCGAGAACGAATGGCGCAGATGGTTGAGGCACAGATCTTTTTGCCAATGTGATCCCCCTGTCTACAGTCCTTGTCTGGCAGCTGAGTACTGAGGTGCCTGGGCTGCTTAAGTGGTCATGGGTAGCGTTAATGATTACAGAGTCTACTTCTGGGTGCTCTTCATAAAAGGGTTTGTCCCTGGGGACATTATAAAGGTGATCTGCCTTCTTAGACATCGTCAAAGTGGAGGAAGGACATTTCCAAGTGGCCATATTGACATCCTTGAAAGAGTCAATAAAGGGAGGAACTACCGAGGGCAAAGACTTCTTTTGACGGAGAAAAATGACCAAACGACGTCACTCAGGGTCCAACTCTTCTGTGTCCCAGCCCATAAGGGAGTGGATGTGTCTCATTACATCTGTAAAGGAAGGGTCATCCGGAGGGGACTTAGGGGTATCTTTGGGTTCCTCCAATTCAGAAAGCAAGTCAGAGCCATCAAAGTCGTAGGGAGGAGGAGGAGGGAGAACTCCCAGTGTCGCCCGAATCCGGAGGTGGAGAGGGCAAACGACGATGCTTGCGCCGGTGAGTCCTCAGATGGCTTGTACCCACCCGTCTGGTTGAGGAGTCCATTCCTCTGGAGGGGCATAGGAGACTTTTTTTTTTTTTTTACTTTATTTTCATTTTTACATATAATATATGTAACAATGTCCTTTACATACAACTTAGTTAAATGTTAAGTCATGTGAGAAGTTACATACCTTGAAATAAAATAAATCACTTAACTTATAAATAAACAGCACAGCATATTTCATTCAGTTCAGACAAATTCCTTTCAAACGATAAGTTCCTTCATAGTTTAATTCAGCTAATTTACTGTTAAAGGGTTCTTATCCTGCAAGGGAGGGTCTTCCTGGCCTGACCTCATCCTGAATGGATTATTTCATTTAATAATGAAGGAAATCAACTCTTGTGTAATTTGATTACAGTACAAAAGCTGGGTGAACTTCTGCGATGAACATAACCTATCTCCTCCAGAGAATCTCAAATGCATTTTTTTTTTGATTTAATAGAGCTGTCACAGACTCCATCTGATATATGGAGATCATTAATCATGCCACTGTGCTACAGAAATCTGAGCAGTAGCATACCATTTCCTAGTGATGGTCTTCTGCGCTGCTAATAGGTATATCTTGAATAACTTTCTGGTGTTTCTGTCCCTGTATCCCAATGGTAATACTGATAGGAAAAATATCTCGGGGGAGAGGTTCAGAGGTCGAGTAAAAATGTTCCTCAGACATTCCTGAAGCTCCTCAAAAAAAAGGCTTTAATTTGGGACAGGACCACATAATATGGGCCAGAGCTGCTAATAGGTATATCTTGAATAACTTTCTGGTGTTTCTGTCCCTGTATCCCAATGGTAATACTGATAGGAAAAATATCTCGGGGGAGAGGTTCAGAGGTCGAGTAAAAATGTTCCTCAGACATTCCTGAAGCTCCTCAAAAAAAAGGTTTTAATTTGGGACAGGACCACATAATATGGGCCAGAGCTGCTGAGCTCTCGTCACAATCTCTCCAACATTTTGGCGACACTCCTATTTGAAATTTTGCTTGGATTCTAGGGGTTCTGAAGAAGCTTATGGTCATTTTCCACAAGACTTCTTTCCAGGCAGGAGCACTTACCCCCGACTGCAGATGTACTATATGCCTATCCCATACCTCGTCAGAGATGCGAGTCTCCAGATCTGTTTCCCAGGACCTTTTAAGTTTTGCTAATAGGTCTCCCTGTAAAACCAGTAAGGCTTTGTAGATGCATGAAATGATGTGGTCTAGCTTAGCGGTCCCATCCACTATATTAATAAGTATAGTAATTATTGCCGGTATGGGGGGTGCAGTACCTGCGCCAATCAATGTAGATTTAATGAAATTTTGGACCTGGAAATATCTAAATCAATCTTGTGAGGTAAGTCTGTATTGTTCCATCAGTGTTGTAAAAGACAGAAACTCTCCCCCCTTAAGAAAATGGGCCACCAAATAAAAGTCCCCTTCTCTCCCACCTTCTAAAATTCTGATCTAATTTCGCTGGTATAAAAGTTTCAGTATATGGAACAGAATATAGTGGGGGTCTCCATCTGATCAATTTCCTATCTGACAAAATCCCCTTCCACACCCCCAAAGTCACTTCTGTATAGGGGTTAGAATCTTCATTTTGTGCCCGAGTGTAGCACGAGGTGAGGAGAGTCCTACTTGAATGAAAAATGTCTTCCTCCCTCTTTTCCAGATCCTTCCATCGTGCCACATATGCATTTTGGTACCAATATACTGTATTTCTTAGCTGAGCTGCTTTATAATATAAATCAGAATTTGGAAGGGACAACCCACCTCGTGACCTAGGTAGCTGGAGTGGAATATTTAATTCTCGGTCTGTGATTATGCCAGATAAAGTGGAGATCTTCCTGTTTAGTGCCCTGAAAAAGCTTGATGGGACTTGTAGGGGAAGGGTCTGTGCCAGATACAAAAACCCTGGAAGAAGTACCATCCTGACTGCTTCTATTCTCTGGATAAGAGGGACAGGCACCAAGGCCCAACTGTCTAAGTCCCTCCTCATGTTTGTTAATAAAGGGGTATAATTTCATGAGAACAAGTCCAGCTGGTTAAGGATTAAAGTAACCCCTAAATATTTTATGTGTCTTCGGTCCCATTTAAATGGGAACTGCAACTGGATTCCTGGAGAAGGAAGGTAGTTGAACTTTAAAACTTCTGTTTTATTACAGTTCAGTTTATATCCTGCTATATTGCTAAATTTCTCCAGGGTTTCCCATAAGGAGACCAAAGAGCACTCAGTCAGTCAAATGTACAAGTAAATTGTCAGCATAGAAAGCTAATTTATGGGCCTCTCCCCAAAACTCCAAGCCCGATATATCACCATATTGTTGTATGGCCTGCGCCAAGGGCTCCAGATATAATGCGAATAAGAGAGGAGACAGGGGGCATCCTTGCCGTGTACCCCTTCTTAAAGGCGGGGGGGGAGGGCAAAATCCCACCACTAATTTTAACATATGCAGCGAGGGCAGTATATATATTATTAATAATCGAGATGAATCCCCCAGAAAATCCCATCAACTGCAATACCCTTCCAAGAAATGGCCAAAGCTACCCGGTAGAAGGCCTTCTCCGCATCTAAACTCAGCATCGGGGGGGGGGGTCCCCGACTGGGCAGCGTAGTGAAGCAGGTGAAGGGAACACTTTATGTTATCTTGGGTTTGTCTTCCGTGAATAAAGCCCGTTTGATCCGGTGCTATCAATGTGGGTAATGCTAATTTTAATCTGGTGGCCAGGATGGAAGGAGACTTCTTAGGGGGAACCCTATCCTGATCCGAGTTGGGAGGGTCCCTGGGGTTAGGAATAGGGGTCTCTTTAGGGAATTCCCTCGCCTTGACATATGCCACAGGGCCGTGAAAAAGGCATTGAAATCAGAGGTGGAGCAACTGGGGGAACCAGTGTCTTGGGGTTAGGCTTGGAAGGTCCCAGTGTCAGTTCTTTAGACTGAAGTAATCCAGGTGTCCGTTCCGAAGTTGCCACGTTAGCTGGAGTCAGCCCTTGGGGCATAGCGTTATCTGGTATCGGTCTAGTGGCTTGGGGGATAGGACCTATGGGGAGAGGCTCGAAAAGCTAAATATGTACACACTGGAAGAGAGGAGGGACCGGTGGACATGATACTGGTCTTCAGGTACATGAAGGAACTAGAAGGGGGACAGGATCAGATCTGTACAGTACAGTAGCTTCTTCTTGTTGTTTTTACATTGTTTCTTGTGGATTCTACTTGGTAGAAAGTTATTTCTTTTCTTTCTTACTATTTCTAAGGGGCTAGCAGGGTATTGTTTTGGGCTGTTGGAATTTTGAAATCTGCTTTGGTAGCTATAAGTGGGCTCATTTGTTTGATGTTTCACTGTGTGGCAGGCTGCATTTGTAGAGGCCTATTTCTTCTAATTTAAAAACATAAGTGGTGTGATTTAACTGGGTCTGTTTCTTTGAATTGGAGACCTGTATCTTCTAATTTCAAGCCCATTTTGATGTGTTGTTGGTGAAGCTGTTTGGAGTCCTGTTTCTTTGGGTAGCAAACCTATTTGGGGGGCTTTGAGTAGAATTGTGATTCATTGTTACTGGCTTCACTAGCTGCAAAGCTTAGTGCAGAGTGGGGAAGGGTGCTAATGGTCTGACCAGGGCCTCAGCTACCTGACTGTTTCTGAAGACTTGGTTGGTCACCTCCCCCCACCCCACCCCTCGGTCCATTATTTCCTTTATACCAGGGTTTCTGACATCAGTTCCTCAAACGGGCAAAGGATATGCACCTGTCATAGCAGAAGCAGACAGCCAGGAAAGGAACAGCAGCAAGTGAAGAGGTGACTGCTATCTCAGTGGAAGGGAAGTAAATGCAAATCTAGGAGCTTTCATTGTTACTTCTTCGCATTGCTATTGCATTGGGGAAAGGAGGAGTAGGAGTTTGAAGAAGGTTGTGAAATAGCTACTTAAAGTCTCTTTTTGAGTGTGGATAGGGATATAAAAAGCAGTTGCTCAATCTATCTAAACGTGTACAACAAAGGGGGTAAGGGAAATAAAGAAAAGAATGTTTTGCACTGATAGAGGTGGGAGAGGGAAGACTTGGGGGAGTGTCTGGTATCCTGCATCTGGAAGGGTGGGGGATCGCTGGTGGGCAACAACAGCAATGGGTAGGGTGGTAGGCTGCAACAACTGTGGTGCACCAATCTTTCTAAAAATTGCCTGGAGTGTGGGAGGATGTTTAGTGTGCAACCAGACAGAGAAACTTAGAAAGGAGATCGAGGGTCTGCAGGAGGAACTAAGGCATGCAAGGCAGACTGGGGGTGGGTTTAGCCCAATACTGGAGGGAGGAAGAAGGGGAGATGAGGGAAGGCGATTTAAGCCCACAGTGGTGAGGAGAGGATCAGAAGAAGGGAAGCAGAGACAAAGGGGCCCTGGCCAGGAAGAACGATTGCTGGGGAAACCAGGTCAGGAGATAAAAGACGAATGGAAGGAGGAGATAGGGACTTGTGAGGGGAGGCGAAAAAGTGGCAAAAGTCATGGAGTGGAAAGGAGAGAACAGGTTACTATGCAGAGAGAGGGAGCGGGCATTTGTGAAGGGTCTTCAGAAAATAGTTTTGCACTGCTAGAGAGGAAGAAGGTGGAGGAGGGAAATGATGAAATTAGAGGAGTAACTGATAAATGCCTGGACCAAACTGGAGCGGGGGGAAGTTCTGCTGGGAGAATTGCAACAGGGGCAAAAGGGGGAAATAATGTGCAGGAGGAAGAAGAGGAGCTGGAAATGAGAGAGCGAGAGGAATGGAAACAAGCAGGGAGTAAGAGTGACAGAATCTTAGTGCTGGGGGACTCAATACTAAGAGGAGTCAGGTGGGGTAGCAAGGGGGAGAGGCATAGTCGCATTTGGGTGGAGGCCATGCCAGGAATGACAGCGGAAAGGGTGGGACAATCTGTTCTGAAATATGCTAGAAGGGGTAGGGACAAGCCTCATTTAATTATACATCTTGGGACAAACGACCTGGCTGACAAGGCAGTAGATATAGTCCAGAGGAGATTTGAGGAACTAGCACAATTATGTAAGGGGGCAGGAAGATCAGTAACATTTTCAGAGATACTTCCAGTGCCCAAAGCAAGCACAACAAGAAAGCTGAGACTAGAGGAATTTAACGGATGGCTAAGAACCTGGTGTTGTGCTAAAGGGTATGGGCTGTTGGGAGGTGGGGAGAGACCTGGGAGGACAGTAGTCTCTATGCCAAGGACAGACTACACTTGAGTGAGGAGGGAAAGAAAGTGTTGAAACAGAGGATGGAGGAGTACATAGAGGAAGTTGGGAATTTAAGCTAGGAGTGGGGGGTGGCAATTGGGCAAGAGATATGCAGAGACCACAGGCTGGGAAACCATATGAGCTACCCCTCATAACAGTGACAAAGGACAAATGGCAAGTACTATTGGTGATGCTAGAAAGGAGGGCAGGATGGGGGAAGGTGGTTAACCTTAATGCTAGGAGCCTTATGGGGAAAACTGCAGAGTTACAGGTGCTCATGGAGAGGAGAGTGGACATTGCAGCCATCACAGAAACATGGGCCACCCAATACAATGACTGGGACCTGTCTGTACCAGGGTACAGGTTATTTTGTAGGGACAGGGTGATTGGGAAAGGAGGGGGTGCGGCACTATATGTGAAGGAAGGACTGAAGTGTGTAAGGGAGGAAGGGGAGGAGGGTAGTACAGAGTCACTTTGGATGCAAATCCAGGATTCCAAGAATAGGATTCTTAGAATGGGGGTGGTGTACAGGCTGCCATCTCAGACGGAGGAGTTAAGACAGGGAACTAGCAGAACAGATCAGGAGGACCTGCGAGAAGGGTAGTGTGGTGATTGTGGGGGACTTCAACATGCCAGGAGTGGACCGGAGTACCCCAACAACCAGGAACAGAAGGGAGCAGGTACTGCTGGATGCCTTCCAGGACAGCTTCCTGCTGCAAATGGTCAGTGATCCAACCAGGTTAGGAAATACCCTTGACCTTGTGCTGGCTAATGGGGACTTTGTGAGAGAACTTACAGTGGAGGAACCATTGTCAGGGAGTGACCACCACTCAGTATGGCTCACATTGGATATGGGCAAGGAAGGAGTGGAATCAGGCACAAGAGTGCAGGACTTCAGGAGGGCTGACTTTGGGAGGATGGGGGAAGTGGTAAAAGGGTACCTGGCCAGAATTCAATCTAGTAGAAGACTAACCAGAGGTGGGAACTCATAAAGCTGGGGATAGTGGAGGCAACCAAAACCTGCTGCAAGGCCCAGAGCAAGAAGGCTAGGGCTAAGAAACCGAGCTGGTTGAGCAAGGAGGTCATAGAAAAGGTAAGGAGAAAAAGAGCTGCCTTTAGAAAGTACAAGAAAACAGGGAGGAGTACTTGACAGAATCAAAGGAGGTGACAAGGGCAGTAAGGGGAGCCAAAGCATCTACGGAACTCAGGCTGGCACAATGCACTAAAAAGGGGGAGAAGGACTTCTTTAGGTACATCAGGGAGAAAAGGAGCTGTAAGGACCACATAGTAAGGATTAGGAAGGAGGGGTTGGTGGAAGCAGGAGGCGGCGATAAGGCAGAAGCACTAAATGAGTACTTCTGCTCAGTATTTACTAAAGAGAAGAGGGAGGTGACACCCAAGGGGGGAGAAATGGCAGAAACGGGGGGGGGGGGAAGTGGTGACAGATGGGGAAATCTTGAAGGGCAGAGTTCGGGAGGGTTTGAAGGCACTGAGGGTGGACAAGGCGCCAGGCCCAGATGGCATCCACCCCAGGGTACCGAAGGAGCTGGCAGAGGTCCTTGCAGGACCTTTGGCAGACCTATTTAATGCCTCACTACATTCGGTGTGTGTACCTCAGGACTGGAGGACGGCTCATGTGGTGCCCCTCCACAAGAGTGGCCCCAAGGATGAACTGGGAAACTACAGACCAGTGAACCTCACATCCATCGTGGGTAAGCTAATGGAGACTATCCTGAAGGAGAGGCTGGTGGCCTTCATAGAGGCCAAAGGACTACAGGACAGCAGACAGCATGGCTTTATATGGGGCAGATCCTGCCAAACCAACCTGGTGGAGTTCTATGACTGGGTAACTAGGCAACTGGACAGGGGCCATGCAGTGGATGTCCTGTATCTGGACTTCAGTAAGGCATTCGACTCGGTGTCACATGGAAGGCTGGGAAGTAAGTTAGTAGGCACAGGGGCGGGTGGAAAGCTGGTGAGATGGGCAGGAAACTGGCTTCAGGGAAGGCAACAGAGGGTGGTGGTGGGTGGGGAGCTCTCACACCCAAGGGTAGTGACAAGTGGTGTTCCACAGGGCTCGGTGTTGGGACCAGTGTTTGGGATATTCACTGCAGACATATCATGGGACTTCAAGAGCAAGATCAGTCTGTTTGCTGATGATACCAAGGTAGGAGCGGTGGTGGATGACCTAGGAGGATGGCAGTGGTTTCAGGATGATCTGGCAAAGCTTGAAACCTGGTCAGACACCTGGCAACTGGGGTTTAATGCCAAAAAGTGCAAGGTGCTGCATTTTGGTATGAAGAACCCAAGGAGGAGTTACCAGCTGGGGGAGTGCAGCTAGCCCAGACAGAGGAAGAGAAGGATCTGGGGGTGCTCATTACAGGGTCAATGAACAACTCAGCACAATGTAGGAAGGCAGTTGCAAAGGCCAACAAAATGCTGGGTTGTATTGCAGGGTATATCCTTGAGGAGGTGATTCTGCCACTGTATAGGTCATTAGTTAGACCGCACCTGGAGTACTAGTGCAGTACTGGCCCCGTATCTGAAGAGGGACATTAAGTTACTAGAGGGGTACAAGCTGGGCGACAAAGATGATCAAGGGGCTGGGGACTTCTCATATGAGAGGAGGTTGAGGAGTTGAACATGTACTCACTGGAGGACAGAAAGGACGGGGGACATGATTGAAACCTTTAAATACATGAAAGGAATAAACAAGACGGGTACAGAGGGGCTGTTCAAAGTAAGGGAGGGGAGGGACACCAGGGGCCATGATATGAGACTGGAGGGTGGAAGGTTCAGGAGGGAGATGAGGAGACACTTTTTTACAGAGAGGGTGGTGGCTGGGTGGAATGCGTTACCTGCAGAAGTTGTATCCAGCAGAACAGTGGACTGCTTCAAATGGGGATGGGACAGGACAAGGGGGAGGATTAATGAAGGGGAAGGGTGGGGCAGCTGCAGAATAAGGGGTGCTAGCTGCACATTCGAGCAGACTTGATAGACCTCTAGGCTCTTTTTTTTTTTTTTAATTTCTGTTTATTCGCCTTCCTGCCTGCCATCCCCGACCCTTCAGGGGCCTCAAGGTAGACATCCCTCTACCTTCCACCCTGCCCGTATGACCCTCTGGAACCCCATGGAGCTTCGGTTTACCCCCGAGCGGGATGAGGCAGAGTCCCTTACCCCATCAATCAACTTGCGCCGGTTCAAGGGCCATCGGGCGGCGAAGGTACATCGAGGGCACGCTCGGAGGCTCCATCTTCCCGGCGATGGCAGGCATTTTCCACTTTTTCTCCCACCCCTTACAGCGTAGGACCCCTGATGTCAAGGCGCCGACGTCATGCTGCATCATGGCAGCCCTTCCCCTAACACTGGGGGCTTGCAGTACTCCGAGCCTCCGCTCAGAGTCAGACAAGTGTTCGGGCTATTGCCTTAACCCTCCCCGGCATAGGCGAGCTGTCGTGGGACGCTCAAACCTAACTCCCCCCGGTCGGCCCACCAGCGACTCGAGTCCACTCCCGAACCTGGGTCGCCAGCGTGGAGCGAGGTGTGGCGTCCAGCGCCTCAGCCCTCAGTGCCACCGGGCCGGCGACCTCTAGGGTTTTATCTGCTGACAAATTTCGTATGTTCGTATGAAGGGAATAAATAGGGGAGGAGCAGTCAGGGTGCTCCGAAGGAAGGAGGGGGGGCAACTAGAGGGCATGGGTGGAAGATGGAGGGGGTGAGATTCAGGAGAGAAAGGAGGAGGTTCTACTTCACTGAGAGAGTGGTGGAGCCATGGAATGCACTGCCCAGGGGGCTGGTGGAGGCAGAAACGGTGAAGGGGTTAAAGACAGGGTGGGACAGGTACAGGGGAAGGGTTCTGGAAGCAAAAACCAGTGCAGAGAGAATATCCGGGACGGGAAGGGAGAAGCCAGAAAGGGGGGGGGGCAGCAAGGTCAGCTCCCAGGGTGGGGGCTGACCAAACAAGCAGACACGAAAGACAGTTAGGCCTATTCTGCTGGCAAGTTAGTATGTTAGTGGGGATTGAGAGACCGGGGACCGGGCACCGGTCCTTCTGGAGTCGGCTGAGGAGCGACAGAAAGATCAACAGGCTTTGGAGGAGGGTTGGGCCACGTCAGCTGGGGTGATGCCTGGGTCGACATTGGGGTAATTGGCACTGACCGGACAGGCATAGGCTGGCGCCGGTCTGGGGATTCCGCCAGAGCCGGCCTGGAAGAAGAAGCCTGTTCTGGGGCGAGAGCTCCCAAATGGGGCACAGATGTCACTTTCCCAATGGAGATAAGCACGTGCCCCTGACGTCGCTTAGTGGCACTGGTCCCCCAGGCTTCGGGGCCGACTTAGCAGATGCCAAGACGCGGAAGACAACAGGCAAACACCTGCCACCCGAGGAGCACTCAGTCGAGCCACCTAGCTGAGGACCCGCTAGATGCTAGGGCCTGAGCATTAGGCACTGGGAGGCTAGAGACAAAGTCCCGAGCCCCGAAGAACCACTGCCCAATAAGGTGATGAGGGTGGGACGGTTCACCACCAGAAGCCAGGAGGGAAAGAGAGCTGCTGAGGTTGGAGAGGTCGACCTCTCGCGGGAGGAAGGCCCAGGAGGCAGTCGACGACGGGTGCAGGAAGCTGACCGGGGATGTCCCTATGCATGTCCCAGTGCTTGTGCGTTCCACTGGACTTCACTTTGTGAGAGGAAGAAGAAATCGAAGCCCTGGAGGCCGGGGAGAAAGAAGTGCTTTTATGGATCTCCTTCTCCATCACTATTAGCTTCTGCTGAAGCAAGTGGGCTTCCAGGGCCTTCTGGTGGCAGATCCTGGTGGGCTGGGGAAGTCCTGGCAGGCCTCAGTATCATGGTCTGGGCTTACGCAGAACAGGCAAGAAGAGTGGCCATCCTTATGTGGGAGCTGCTTGCCACAAGCACACTTCATCTGCTGTCACTCCAAAGATGAAGAAGGAGAAGAAGACATGCAAGAAAATACTGTAAAACCAAAGAAGACAACAGAAAATAATAAAACATGGGTAATAGCAGTACAAATGCGGTCGACTAGAGCAAAAGGCGTCTGTGGAGTCGATGTGCATGGGTCGACAGCAGGAAAAGAACTGAGGTGGTGCTGGGGGACTGCCCCTTTTATACCACAGGCTGCCATCAGGGGTGGGCCAACGTCAAGGGGAGATCCCCCTCTAATAACTGCTAGCTAGAAGTTTCCGTGGGGTCCTGGCACCTACCGGCTTCAATCCTTATGTTGTTACCTGCTGCAAGAGCCTCCCTCGAAGTCAGATCTGGAAAACCTCATACAAATATGACAATTTGAATTTTAACTATAAACATGTATTTAAAACAAAATAAAACATTTAAGCTAGAAACAGCATTATGACAGTTTAGGGCTTGGGTTACCTTTGTTACTCTAACCCTAGGGACAGAAGGCACTCAGCTTTGTCTCTACTCTCCCGATTCCCTAGTTTTACATTAACTAAGCAATAACAAATAACGGTGTGTGAATTATACATTCTGATGCATGCGCCAGGGTGTTGTGAGGTACAAAGCATAATTGAGTGCCTTGCACCCTGGGCAGTGCACTGAACTGTTATTAATCCACGCCGTGGCACGTGTTACTGTGCTTCTAAAATGGATCACTTGTTTTCCAGTGCCATTTATTAATATTAACCAGACCCCTTGCTGTGCCTTTTATGTTTAAGTGCTGGACTGAGCTGAGAAACCTTGAGAGAGAAAAAAACACCAGAACAAAAAAGGCAGATAGCAATCCTAATGAGAGCCACATACAAACTGCAGCTGCTATGCTCCTGGACTGCTGCTAACAGCGGTGTGCCAGTGGTATCTGAGGTTTGCTGAAGCACAGGTGTCGAAGTATTAACCTCCATACCCTTGCAGGATTCCTCCTAGGCAGTGTGATATCAGAACACTTCGAATTAGCAAGCAGTCAGTCAGACATTTCTCACTAGAAGTGGGCTCATGTACTTTACCGTAACACAAGTTAGTGAAGCCTATCTCGAAATACCAGTTAGAGCATTTGGCTCTGATGGTTTAAACTTTCGGGGGGGGGGCCTCCCCCAATTTAGGAGGCAGTATAGCGCAGTGGTCTAAGGCTCTGAGCTGCAAATCTGGTGACATCCAGCAGACCAGACCTGGGTTTGAATCCCACAGCTTCCACTTGCATACTGTGTGACCCTGAGCAAGTCACTTAACCTCCTTGTGCTCCCAGGTCGCTCCTGTAAAAAAGCTTTCAGCTTAGTGTGCTATACCTGGTTAAACAACTAAATAAAAAAATTATTTATTTTTTTTTAAATCATGTTTTTTCTCACCCACCAGCTGCATCACTGTCCTTCTTTCTCATGGACTTGCATCACATGAACGGCAGTGGTGGACGACCCGCCATGTGACTCCGTCATAAGTGGGCCTTTTATTTCTCACCAAGGGTGCTGCACTGGAATGACGACATCCAGCTGCTGCAACTCCCTTTGCTGCGATCCCACTGTGCTGCCTCCTAGCTTCTGCCAGACAGCGGACAAACAGCAGAATGCTGTGTCCTACCTTCCTGAGGGAGGACAGCTATCCCTGGGACGTTCACTCCCCCACTTCTTACTAGCGCCTGAGTGACCCCAGTCCATTTCTAAACCCGGGTATCAGGCAAAGCGAGCAGTAGTGCTAATGCCCCCTCCCCTCATCTTTAAACATGGTCCATGCAGTGAGATGATGGTAAATGGTGTTACGTAGCTGTTCTCTGTGTTCCTGATGATGCAGTCATAGTGTAGAAAATGCTGGAAGGTCAGCAAGTAACGCAGAAGGAGCCCTTTCTGCTGAGTAAGCCAGTGCAGACCTACAGCCAGGGACATGGTGCAATGCTAACAGCAGTGGGATTTCACCTCAAACCAAACTGGGTCAAGCTGCAGTTTTCAGCTGGTTATTTAACACATCATTGTCTGCGCACACGTTACTGATCTCTCTCTCTCTCTCTCTCTCTCTCTTTCTCTCTTAGGTGGGAGAAGAAACTAGAGAAGTGCCTTTCTAGCTTCCCAGTTCTAAATCCTGAAGTCGCAAGTCTAGACCGAGCTGGTGACTGTCCCCCATTGCTACCCCCGCCCACACAGAATCAGGAATGACAGCAGTGCAAGCAGTAAGGGGGATCCGTTCAATTTATTCCATGACACACCTACCCTGTGTGACATACCCAATTTGATAGCCCACAGAGCCAAGGACCTGCTGTCACTTCCAAAATTGGTTTTCTCACATGGTTACACTGTACAGTATATGGTTCAGGGTTGTGTATGGAAATCCATACACTTCCAGAAGCTGCTGTACCGCAGCAGTGACATCAGGACGCGGCTGCAACACAGCAGCTACGTCACTACTGTGGTGCAATAGTGTACAATCCTGTCTCCCCATGCCTACCTGGAGGGTCCTCATAACAAAAGACACCAACAAGGCAAAATTAATTTTTTTTAATGTATTGTAAGTATGTTTTGTCCAGGTCTAAAATTTAATAAACTTTTTACTGCCAAGAAAAAAAAGACTGAAAACACCCCAAGTCAATTAAAAGATGAACTACTAGAAACGTTGCCAACTCATGTAGCTATTGCTTAAAGGGAAACGTCCATATCCCGTCGGGCCCCACCTCCATGTGAAGCGGGGCCAGATTATATGTATTGCAGTAGCTTCAAATAGCTCTGGTTTGGAGTCGGTCGGTGTCCTTGCAATACCGGGACCAGGTACAGACTAACAGGCACACTAGCTGTCTGTATCTGGTCTCCATATGTCACGGCGGTACACGGGCTCCAAACCGGAGCTGTTTAGTAATCCTGTACTATGACAAGCCTATGGAGATACCCCGGCTGCTCCCCGCCTGCCACGTCATCGGGGGACAGCCGTGGGTGCTTGTGGGCGCGAGGAGGAGGGCGTTTGAACTTAAAATATCTGCGGGGAGGGCGCAGGATCAACCAGATATGAATTAAAATAAAATACTAAACCTTAAGTGGCACATTTACTACTATTTATACGTTTGCTAATCGGGCCCCGCTTCACACGGAGGTGGGACCCAACAGGTCATCGACATTTCCCTTTAAATCACATGAAATGTTTTAATCTCATCCTGTTTGCTCTGTTTCCTGTTTGTTTGACCACAGTTCAAGACAGAATTTGAAGGAAGGTAAAAGAACTAAAACAGACGTATACCATACAAAATACTGTTATCAGCAACTATGCTCGCAAGGCTTATGCTTGCATGTCTAACCAAGCTTGGCTCTCAGAGTCTGTGGCGTTTTCTCACCCCTCAATGGAAACAAAGTCTTGTGTATGTTTGCCCACATTGGCTGCTGCCACCGAGCCACTGGTCAATCTACAATTCATCTTATTTTTCACACATTTCCGTCTTTCATTACTGATGAAGACAACCTCAATAGAAACAGTGTCACTGTCTCTTCGACTTCAACTGTGCCTATTGCTTGTCTATGCCTGTGGTCACAACACTGCAGTGGTTGAAACCGGCACCAGCTCACTAGCCAAATACTGGTAGAGTTTGTATCGGACTAGTAAAATTTACCTTTAACTATCCCAGCTGGCTTGTATTTGAGAAGGTAACATCAATAAATACACTAGTTGGGCCAGTGGCAAAATGTCACTAGCTCTGCTGGCTTGTGGCTGCAAAAAGTACAGTTACGTAAGAACTTACCGTAACAGTAGATCTTCGAGAGAGGCTCTTGAAGTAGGTAATTACATATAGGACTGACGTCGGCAGGCGGCAGGACCCCACGGAAAAATTTCTAGCTAACAGTCCCTGGCGGGGACCGCCCCCACGTCAGGTGACTGGTGTCAGACGATGTCGGTATAAAGGGGCGGTCCTGGACGCCCACCTTCCAGTTCTTTCCTGCCACAGGCCCGGAAGGCCCGGATGAGAGAGAGGCGGATATTCCCCTTAATGGAAAAGGAGCTAAAAAAGCCTAGGGGGATGGAGGCCGGGAAGGTATTACCTACTGCAAGAGCCTCTCTTGAAGATCTACTGTTACGGTAAGTTCTTACGTAACTGTACTATCTTACTTTGAGAGGGCTCTTGCAGTAGATAATTACATATAGGACAGAATCCCAAGCAGTCTGGAACAAATGAAAGGCACCAGGAGGAGGAACTACTCCAAGAAGTATCAAAAAAACCCTGCAAACCTCAAGATAGGAGGCCTTGCAAGACAGCTAACCCGAAGCCTGCTCTACGGCGAGAGGCAATGTCCAAACTGTAATGTTTCGTAAAGGTATGGACGGAAGTCCAGGTGGCGGCAGCACAGATGTCTGCAGCGGACACATTCTTGAAACAAGCCGCAGAGGCTGCTACTCCACGAGTGGAGTGACCTCTGACTTGACCTGGAAGGGTCTTGTTGTACTTGTCATAACAGAAAGTGATGCAATGAGCCAACCACTTTGACAGGCATTGCTTGGAGACAGCATTGCCTTCCCTTTTGTGAGCAAAAGGGACGAACAACTGATCAGTCTTTCTGAGATCCTTTGTCCTGTCGGTGTAGTATCTCAGAATCCTGTTGACATCCATGGTATGGAGCAAGTATTCTCCCTGATTGAAGTACTGCGTGAAAAAAGCAGGTAACTCAATAGACTGATTTAAGGTAGACTCCGCTACCACCTTCGGAAGAAACTTAGGGTTTGTGTGAAGAGCTACTTGTTCTTTGTGAAAAATCAGATAGGGGACTTTACACATAAGGGCCTGGAGCTCGGAAATTCTGCGAGTAGAAGTAATGGCCACCAAGAAGAGCGTCTTCCACGATAAGAACTTCAAGTCTGCGGAAGCTGCAGGCTCAAAAGGAGGAAGGGTAAGTTTCTCGAGAACAAAGTTCAAAGCCCAAGGAGGAGCAGGAGTCCAAACAGGGGGCCTGAGATGAAGGACCCCTCTGAGAAAGGTCTCTAATTGGGCAAAGGCTTTATCAGCAAAAGGAACATGGTAGGCTGAAATAGCAGCCATGTGAACCTTCAAAGAGGAGTGACTCAGACCCAGGTCAAAAAGATGACACAAATAGTCGAGCAGAACGGCCACAGGACAGGAGAAAGGCTCCACGTTCCTGGAGGCAGCCCTAATGGAAAATCTCTTTCATTTCATAGCGTAGGTGGACCTAGTGGAGGGTTTTCTAGCCTCCACCAGAATCTCGGCCACCTTAGGAGAGACGCCAAAACGAGATTGGGCTAGGTCTGCAGGAGCCATGCATGAAGTTGAAGGGACTTGAGTCCCAGATGGACCAGGGTCCCCTGATCCTGGGTCAGCAATCCTCATGATAAAGGAAGAGGAGGAACCTCTGAGTATTGTTGTAGAAGAGAGAACCAGATTTGACTGGGCCAGAAAGGAGCGATCAGAATTATTCTCGCTTCTTCCAATGCAAGTTTCTGCAGCACACAAGGGACCAGAGGAATTGAGGAAAAGCACAGATGAATCTGTCCTTCCAGCTTAGAGACAGAGCGTCGCTCCAGAAAGCGCCTCGCTCTAGAGCGAGCGAGCAAAAGGTGGGAAGTTTTGCGTTTTGGGAAGAGGCGAACAGGTCTACCTGTGGAGTCCCCCAAAGCTGGAAGATGTCGTTTAGAACCTTTTGGTCCAGTTCCCACTCATGTGGCAGAGCCGAGGAACAACATCTTGTCTGCCAGGATATTGTCGACTCCTGGAACATGGATCGCCGTGAGGTGAAGGTTGTGGAGCATTGCCCATTCCCAAACCCTCATTGCTTCCCTGCACAGTGGGTAGGACAGAGTCCCTCCTTGCTTGTTGATGTACCACACCACGCACATGTTGTCCGTTTGGACAGCTAGGTGACCGGGAAGGATGTATTGGTGAAGGGCTTGGAGAGCATATAGTACTGCTCGAAGCTCGAGCATATTGACGTGGAGAGCTAGCTCCAGCCTGGACCATAAAACTCTGGGTTCGGTGAGGACCCAGATGGGCTCCCCAACCTTCGCCTGATGCGTACGTGGTCAGAGTCTGAGAGGGGGGAGGATGAAAGAAGGGAACCCCCCGGAACAGGTTCTCTCGAACCATCCACCATTGCAAGTCTCTTGTCATCGGCGAGGAGATCAGCACCAGATGATCTAGGTCATCTACAAGTTGATCCCACTGAAAGCGGAGAGTCCACTGAGAGATCCTCATGTGGAGTCGCACGCACGGAACCATCGGGATGGCAGCCGCCATAAGCCCCAGAAGACGGAGCACCAACCTCGCCGGAACCTTCCTGCATTCCGAAAGTAGGGAAATCTGTGACTGGAGGGAGGCCCCCTGTCCGAAGGCAGGAAGGCCTTGCACACTGTCGCATCGAGGACTGCCCCGATGAACTGGAGTCTCTGGGAAGGGTCCAGATGAGACTTGGAATGGCTGATGGTGATACCCAGACCAGTGAAAACCTGCTGGGTGAGGCAGAGAAAATGCAGGAGTTCCTCCCTGGACGAGGCTGCCAGGAGCCAGTCGTCCAGGTAGGGAAAAACCTGAACTCCCAAAGTACGCAGGTGGGCCGCTACCACCAACAGGCATTTGGTAAAAACTCGGGGAGCCGAGGAAAGACCAAAAAGGAGTGACCGGAATTGGTAATGGTCCCCCTGGAAAGCAAACTGGAGGTACTTTCGGTGCGAGGGACGAATGGGGATGTGCAGGTATGCATCCTGCATATCCAGTGCACAAAGCCATTGGCCCAGCCGAAGAAGGGGCAAGAGAGTTTGAAGGGAGAGCATCCTGAACTTCTTGTACTCTACACAGAAGTTCAGGGAGCGGAGGTCGAGAATGGGTCTGAGATCTCCCGTCTTCTTTGGTACAAGAAAGAAATGGGAATAGTAACCCGTCCCGTGAAGGTGAGGAGGGACGGGTTCTATGGCCTGCTTCGCGAGAAGAGCAGATATTTCTTCCCTGACCAGAGGAAGATGATCTCTTGAGTAAGAGGGCTTCGGTGGCGTGGAGGTTTCTGTAGAAACTCTATAGAGTGCCCTCTGCGATAATCTGAAGCACCCATGAATCCGATGTTATCCTCTCCCAACCCGGAAGGTGGAGGGAGAACCTTCCTCCTACCGGTTCCTCCGGGGAGTCCGGAGGCAGTGGGAGAGGGAAGGAGTCAGGTGGTGTGGGGCAGCGCCGCAGCTGGGGCATCCGCTGCTTTTTTGGGCGGCGGGGGCATGGCAGCTGTGGGGGCCCAGCATTTGGTGGCCCGCCTTCCTTGGGGTTTTGCTTGAGGCCGGCTGAGTCTGCGAAAAGGACGGCGCTGCGGGGGATGGGGATGGTACATGGAATCCACAGATTTCAGGGCCGTCCCCTTCTCCTGCAAGTCGGTGATGATGTCCTTGACATCACCACTGAAAAGCACTGAACCCCTGAAAGGTGCTTCTTGAATTGCTGACTGCACCTCCGGGACCAAACCTGACACTCGGAGCCAGGCGTGACGCCGAAGACTTACGGCGAACGCGGAGCTCTGTCCTGCGGTGTCTACTGCATCGTAGGTCGTCCTCAGAATGTGACGACTGGCCGAACAAGCAGAACAGACAAGGTCAGCTAACTCCTGCTTGACTTGGGAGTCAGGCAAGGAGTCAATCTTAGATTCCACCTGGGTAAGGACAGCCTTCTGGTAATCCTCCATATGTGCTACATAGTTGAGGGCCCTGATCCCCAGTGTGGAAGAAGCGTAGATCTTCTTTCCATACTGATCCAGAAGGTGAGATTCCTTATCCGGGGGAGACGAGCTCAAATGTTTAGGGTGTGCTGACCGGCCATGAGCGGCGCTAATCACAACCGAGTCTGCATAGGGGTAAGAATCTAAAAAGTCTACACCCTCTGGAGCCTGGTATAGCCTGTTGGACTTCCGAGGAAGTGGGGCTAAAGCCGACGGTTGTTTCCAAATAGTGGAAACAAGGTGGGCATGAGGCTTGATCCAGGGTGGCACTAGAGTAGGGGCCGTAAGGGGCAGGTCCAGATGTTCGGCGAGTTTAACCCGCTGAGGATCTGGCTCTAAGGAACACCACTGATGGACTTCCTGGATCTTCCTGAGCAACTCCGTGAAGGAAGGATCCTCTGGAGGAAACTTCAGAGGAGTCCTCGGCCGGGGCTTGGACGGAGAGAGAGGCTCGTCGTCTTTCTCGGAGCATCCATCGGAGGAATCTGAGGAGTCCGAGAGAGAAGAAGAAGAATAATTGGAAGCAGAGTAAGACTCCCTGACTCGTCTAGGGGGAGGAACGGGTTCCTTAAGGGGAATCCCTGGACGCGTGTCCTGCCCCTCTCTGGATCCAGAGGGAAGAGCTCGGGAATCCGGAGACGGCAAGGGAGTGTGCCATCTGGGGCGTACGGGGTCCGAAGGTGGCACTGTCGCCATAAGGCGGCTCTCGACCTCCTTGGTGAGCTGAGCCTTGGCCTCAGCCCACCAGGAGGCCAGAGTCTCCTGAAGATCCACCGGCGGCCTAGGGGGTGGTGGAGGAGGAAGAGGAGGAGGATAGTTGTATGGATTATATCCTTAAGGCGAGTATCCGTAACCCAGCTGCGGGAATACTGGAGCTGGGTATTGCGGCGTCGGGTACTGTGGCGTCGGTGGAGCCGGTGCCAGGTACTGCAACGCAGGATACTACGGACCCGGGTAAGCCGGCGTCGGATACGACGGCGGATACCCAGGTACCGGAGGAGCTGCCAGAGCAGATGGCCCAGTAGGGAGCTCCACGGGTGGATCAACAGTAATAGACCCGTGGGGTGGAGGGCCCAATGGGAGAGGAACATCCCCCGCCGGTGTCGGAGCCGGCGTCCAGGGGGCTGGCGTCAGATCTGGTTCAGTGGGAGGAGGATCTGACGGCAGAAAAGTATCCCGAGCATCACCCAGGGACGGAGGAGAAAAGTCCCCGGGGTCAGGCGGGGGGGGACTCGAGCTCCCGGACGGCAGCGAGCTGCTGCGGGGAACCTGGGGCGACAGGCGATGGAGGTCTGTCGTGGCTCCGATACCCGGCGCTTGCTCGAAGCCGGCGTGCGACTAAGGCTGAATCCGGCGGGCGCCAAAGGCAGCGTCCGACAAGGTCCCTCGTCGAGCCCGGGCGAGGTGAAAGCGGCCCAGTCGAGGGACACTGCCATGCGCTGCTCGAAGGATCGAGGCGTCTTAGCGGCCTTCTCCTGGCGGGCGTTGGAGGAGCCGACGTCCGGCTTATGGGAGGCGCCCGCGCCAGTAGGCCGCAAGCCTGCAGCAGTACTGGGGGCAGAAGCCTCCTTTTGCCCGGAGGCACCCGAAGGGCTCGAACGCGAACCTGACAGGTGGGCCGATGCCTCCTCCAAAGCCTTGAAGGCTGCTGTTGGGCGATCCCCCGGAGGGGACGTTACCTTAGCCGTGGCTCCAGCCGGAGTCGCGGAGGAGGAGGAGGCCTTCTCCCGGTGCCTTTCTTTGTCCCGCTTCTTGTGTCCTTCTGGGGAGGTCGATGCCTGCCTAAGCTTCATCAACTCCTTCTCCATTGCAGACATCTTCTTTTTAAGGAGATGGGCTTCCAAAGACTGCTGGCATCGTCTGCAGGTGGCCGTGTTGAAATGCAGGCAATCGCGGGCACTTTTAGACACAGCGTGGTCGGGCCTAAGCAAAAAAGGCAGAGGGAGTGACCGTCTTTGTGAGGCAGTTGGGCGCTGCACGAGTCGCACTTATTTTTGGAAGGGGACGACATAAACCGACGTTCACCTGATGAAAAAATAGCAAAATACTGGTAACTTTCGGTAAAATACCGACGAAGCAACAGGGCTGAGCACGAACTTCACCGCGAGGCGCTGCACGAGCTGACGACGGGAAAGAACTGGAAGGTGGGTGTCCGGGACCGCCCCTTTATACCGACGTTGTCTGACACCGGTCACCTGACGTGGGGGCGGTCCCCGCCAGGGACTGCTAGCTAGAAATTTTTCCATGGGGTCCTGCCGCCTGCCGACGTCAGTCCTATATGTAATTACCTACTGCAAGAGCCCTCTCGAAGTAAGATCTGAATTTCAACCCCAGTCCTGCTTGTGACATCATGATCTGCTGCCGTGCAAATGAGGGAGGATGACACAAGCAGAGAATGAATGATGACTGCAGCAGTAGATGGGTGGCTGCACAGCTTCATTTTAAGGGGCAGAGAGCTTACTTTCATGCCAATGTCCTTGGTAATAATAACCAACCAGGATTCAGGATTTTCCTAAACTATTTTCTAATTGATAGTTGTTCTGCAGAATCCAAAACAACACCCACCCCTGCTTATTTGGTAAAGGCGCCGCACACATTTTTTTGTGGACCCATGATGGTGAATTACCTTAACTGAGTGAAGATTATGGACTGGAAAGGAAATTGAATAGGTCAGGGTGAGGACAGTGTTCATCTGGGGACCCTTGCTCCTCTGATTAAGAATCTCAAGTAATATTTGGGGGCCTGAGAGGGACCATTGCTACAGTGTTAGCAGGGGTGCTGACTACCACAGGTTTGTTAAAGATATCTGAATTCTGTATCGGAGTTCCACAGAAGTACACCTGCAGTGGTGATAATCAGTCCTGATAAACCATTCAAATTCAGTAAGTTTATCTTGCTAAAGCTGTAGTCTCATGTTTCTCCATCAACAGTAACTATATACATCAAACACAGATCAGGTACTATAGCCCTTGCCAGAAAGAGTCCCTCATTGCCGCTGTTTCTCCCTTGATCTGTAGTTCAATGGCAGTGGATATGATTTCGTTCACAAGTCCAACCAAATGATGTTCGCAAGAAGTTGGCAGGCAGCTGGCACTGCATTTGTTCTGCATTTGATCACACCTCTAACTTGAGACAGCTCCACTGTCAGTTTGGAATGCAAATTCTGTCAGAGCCTGACAGAATTCAGGTCAGGAAATGGCTTTGATTCTTTTTTTATGGTTCTGTGATATCCAGTGGGTGGATTGATGGATAGAACAACATAAATGTCTTCAACTTCACTGAGGAAAGAAGACAATGGGTCCATCGAGTTCCTCCCTCCCATTCAGTGGGATGTCCCCATCACCCCTTGTCTTTCAAAGTACCTATCCAGTCTGAGCTTTAAGGTTATTGAGAGTATAAGCTGATAACCACGCTAGAAGTTTATTCTGTGTGTCCATCACGTTGCTCAGTGACATTCCCCTTCCCCCTGGGTCGTATGTTATTGCTTACTTGTGAGCCTCCTTGTCCTTTCATCTTTGTGTATCCTGAAGAGCTGCTGCTGGTTCAACAGTGTTATCACATGCAGATATTTGAGCTCACAATCCTATCTGCGCTGATGATTCTTTCTTCCATGGACCCCCACCCCCGTGAGATGATCCCACAGCCCATGTTCTCCACAACTTCAACCACTTTCGTCAGTCTCTTCTGCACTTTTCAGTGATGTCGCTGCCTTTTCTCAGGTGTGGGGACTAGAACTGCCAGATGTGTTCAAGGTGGGGCCTGGCCAGGGGTCTGTTTTGGGTCCGTGTTCACTCAGAGGTCAGCATGCTGCCTTCAACATCTCACTCACTTTATCTCATCCTGCGAAGGTAAGCAGCTGTGCCTCAGAGACATGCAAAACTAGAGCCAGCTGGCTCTGCTCAGTTCGAAGAGGATGCTCCCTGCTGATCTAGGTGCAAACACAGAGACACTACGTGTACGGGAGAGATTTGTGCCTCCCATCGTAGCCTCTCCCGAAGCAGTTTCTGCTGGTAATGACACTTGGGCACCTACTGTACTTAGGAAGTGCACTTAGGTATAGAAAATATAGCACGTGTAATGTAACTGTTAAAGTAAAAGGAAAAAAAGATTAAAGTTAAAACATGGCCACAGTTAGGAGTCTGACAGACTGACTAAAATCCAGTGCCCTCAGAATGTGCACAAGTCTCAGATTAGGGATGGTGCTTCCAGGTGGAAGGGTTCTCAGGTGGCAGGGTGTATCCCAGGCCGGCCACAGCTTACCGCCATGCAGGTTGTTTTTTTCCCTGCCACAACACCAACCAGCTCCTCCAGGCAAACAAAGTACCACCTCCAGGGATCTCTAAGCCCCAAAAAAACACACACACAGCAGAACAAAACCAACACCCCTACACCAAAGTCCAACCAGAGAGGAGTAGTACGGATGACTCTGGGCCACTGGGGGAAGGCAGGAGATCATGCAGCCATTAAGCAGCTTCCCCCCATCCCCCCATTTTCTGTCCTGCCAATGCCGTGCCTCTCCATCCTTGCAGGAGGGCCAACACTGTGTGGTCATCCCTGACATCTGACTGCTCCCACCCACCTCTAGTCCAAGCCTCTGAAGCGCTCCAGTAACCCCCTCAACCCCTGACCGAGGATCATGCAGTGAACCTGGGTCTCCCATGCAGTAGCAATGTACACTACCACCAGCACTACAGGGACAGGCAAAGTGCTTTACGTTTTTAGTACTTTCTCTCTCTCTCAATGGTCAGTGTGCTACTGAAAATTGTCCTTCATCGCATAAAGCTGCAGGGTCACTCTCAAAGAGGACCATATCAATACACTATTGTATTACAGCAGCTCCCGATCCTTTCACAGTAACCCGTCAAGAGCAAGATATAACACACACAGACATTCACACTGTACTCTAGCCACTTAGATTTGCTTTTGTGGGCAGGCATGATGCAGTATTGCTCCTGTGCTTGTACCAGAGTGACTTTTTCTGTGTTTATCCTCCCAGTCTCCCTCAAACTCACTTCCTCCTTCTGGGTGCCTAATGGCTCTCGCCAACTGCTATTTAGGATACAGTGTATGTGAAAGGAACTACATAAATCCAAATATCTTTCCTTAATGGCTGCTGTGACTGTTGTAAATCACTTTAGGATACAGTGTGCATGAACGGCACTATACAAAACCACATCCCTTTCTGAACGGCTGCTGTAACTGTTCATGGCTTGCAAAGCACCATGGGATACAGGGAACATGAAAGGCACTACACAAAACTAAAGTCCCTTCCTTCGTCCAGTAGTAAACTGTATAAGTGGCTGTGGTGTCTGAAATAACTACATGTTTAGGGGAGGCATTAACATTTCTAAACATGGTTGATAAAGGCATCAACATGCACCAGTCAATAAGCGGACTGAGTGCAGGTCAGGGTGGCGATAAGGAGGCTGAGGTAACAGGACAGTGGCATATGAATGGATCAGAGGAGCAGGGGACATTAAATCTCCACCACCCCATCCCAAAAAGGAAGCTGAAAATGCTCCCATAGCAGCACATACCACCACAAGTTCCATCCTTGCAGAAAACAGACAGTGACCATAGGACACGGTCACCGTGCCACATTCATGACAGCTAGCGCAAAAACATCAGGGAAAGGGATGTGAAGGCAACTCAAGATGGCAGACAGGTCAGTCTTCTGAATGTTTGCTCTGTGGCAGCGGTTTGTGTTTGTTTGGTTTGCTGAGATTTTGTAAAGCTGCAACAAGTTAAACTCACATGTCAGACAAGAGGAAAACCCGGTCTTCATCTTCAGAAGAATACATGTCTCCACGGAGGAGGCCACTAGAAATAGTCTTTCAACCTGGACAGTTGGGGGATACCTTCCGACTCACCTGTACAGGCGGCTGCCCCTAAACACATCACTTCTAACCCTAAAATCATCTGTTGTGGGCCCCGACAAGACTGCTCCAACCCTTGTGGCTATCAATAAGAGATATGCTGGCAAATCTGCTAGCGTCAGCACTGTTGACAGAGCTGGATTTGAAAAGGATGCCTACAATATTTTAGACTTCTCTGAACAGTCTGTAATTTTTCCAACAACCACTTCAGATCCTGACAGTACAAGTGCCCCTGTTTCTCAATCATCACCGCTGAGAGCTGGTGCTTCCCTGATGAAGAACCCTGGCGCTAGACCTCATACTGTTGAATCAATCATATGAGCAACTGATGAAATTTTGAACTGGACTGAAAAGTTAGACCGAAGCTTTGATGCTTTAAGTGCAAAAGTTGACTTCCTTCAAAATGACGCTAAGTTTACTAGAGAAAAATGACTACAGTATCTGCTCATGTAAAGAAAAACACCAAGGTGATTTCAAGTGTCAAATAAACTACAAGGTGAGGAGTCCACTACTTCAGATATCAGTAAACAAAATGATTCCATTATCTGCGAGATTGAACACTCAGAGAATCAACGGACATACAAAAAAACTGTATTGTAGTGTAACCCCAAGGGGCGCTACCCTTAAGGCTACTACCCATGCCTGCCCCCCCACAGAGACAGGGTAAGGGGCCCAGATCCGTCAACGGGTGCCTCCACCCAGAGGTCGGGGTCAATATGGTCGAGATTGCCTCGGTCACAGCCCTCTGGGTTACTGCAACCCCCCGTTCGTCCCCCTAGTGGCTCACACAGTATACAAATAACACTTTTCACCAATACACTCACCCCCTGGCTAATATCTCTCCACTCCAACCGGAGACCCCCTGTAAAATAAGGCACAGTTATAATGCAGTCACCAGGCAGCAGTTCACCAGTGATGTACACAATAGCCAGGGTGTAACTGCACAAAGAACAATCTGATTTATTTAGGGGAGGAGTAACAAGGACAGGGGGAATCGGGTTGATTAGCTTATCACTCTACTTATCTACCTAGGGCTCTGTGCACAGGCCTACACCTAGTCTTTACCGTCCCTGGGTACCCAAGCCCTGACGGCTAGTTCACACGTGGCAGCTGGTTGGGGCCCTTGACACAGATAACAGTTACGATCCTGAGAACTCAAGAGTAGGCAGAGGATTTAATTTTGCAGCTAGAGATGGGTTCATACGATTGAAAACACTGTTGTACACTAGGCAGGGAGCTACCCTGATTCAGTACTCACAAACTCCAGCAAATTCTGATTCCTTCACCACTCGCAGGGCTGAGCCTGAACTTCACCAGCCTCCTCACACATTTATATGGCAAACAACAGAGGGGTACCATACCAGGCAGCTGCTTGCAGGCTTTTACGAACTAGCAGAAGAACTCAGGCAGCAAACGGCAGCTTCAACTTCACGGATGGACCGAGCACGACTCAGCAATTCTCTCCAGTCCTTCAGGTTGAGCCTGGTAGGTAACTGGGCTGGGACCAACCTCCTCCGACCACCACGCTGGGTTTAGTCAATTCTCACAAGGGGCAAAAGCGGCCTTCCAGGCCTTCCTGGCACCCAGCGCGAACACTCCTGGCGCTAGAAGCAACAGGCTCTCTCTCACCTCAGCCTGGCAGCGCCAGCTCGCCCAACAGCAAGGGCTCTTCCTTCAGTTCAGGCGCTACCGCTTTCATTGGCTGGCTGCCCATGCCAGTCATTTCCTCTTGCTTTTAGTGGTGCGAAAAAGTGCCATAGCCCATAATGCCTTTCCCAAAAATACAAGCAGTCCCGCTATTGGTCAGTCAGCCCTGTATGGTCCCATTCAGCAGTTCGGGTCCAACATGGAGGAGGCAGTCGACACAGTCTTGTGCTGCAAAGGAAGGCAGGTTAGAACAGCTGCATTATTATTATTACCCTATGTTATTTCCAGCAAACAATCGCATTTTCCAACAGTACTCCCTCTACACCACCAGCGATGGCAGAAGGGAGTTATTTTTTCAGTGGCCCGGGCGGGACTCTGGCATACAACCCATAGCCCCCCTCTAAGTCAGTTAATTTCAGCTGCAACAGGCAGCCCTTAAAGAGACGGCACACGGAGGCTTCAAAAGCGCCCACTGGTGTAACACATTTAAGCGGCTTTAACGCCGAACACCAACCAGGCACAGAGCATTTACCCAAGCTCCAAGGAAGCTTTTGGGAACCCCCATTTGCAAAGTGGTTACAGTAGGTTTTCCCTCTAGCCTTGAATCTGGATTGCAAACTTTGCACAAGATGATTAAGGACGTTTTTGTTAAAGTTTACAACCTCCCTGAAGAAAACCCCCATTTCTAAGGACTTCAGATTTGCAAAAAGAGCCAGTTTGTCATCTGGGACTACTGATGTTAACAGCTGCAAACATTGTAAGCGATAACCTGGAAAATACATTTACCATCTTCCTATCGTTTGCTTTTGAATCAAGACCGCAGTCTTGTTGTCACACTTTCTTAGATTAAAGCCCTTCTAACTTATCAAGGACATCGATCTTGTGTATATCTTGATTTCGCTTTCACTACAGAGACGCGCCAGCAGCGCTTCTTATTGTACAGATAAGTAGTGCTCGAACCAGGTGTCCAATTCCAGCTGCTTGCTCTGGCTAAAGCCAAGATTATTTACAAGGGTCAATAGTACAGGAATAACACGAATATCCTGCTTCCTACCCGCTGAGAAGTTGTAGTAAAAATGATTCTCCCCATCTTTGACTAAGGTGACAGTCTACAGTGGTGCCCCTAAATCTTCCCTTGCCAGATTGGACACCCCCCACTTTCCATTCTTTCTGTCGTTTGGCTTTACACGGACCCCCTCATACTCACTACTGTTCCCTTTAATCATCACTTTCTTTTTTTTTTTTTAATATAGCTTTTTATTTTATTTTGAGATAGACTATCACATACATAATCACATTTTATGCAACATATTAATTGTTGAGATTCCTTGTTACAGCATATACAGGCAATTAATTTATACACACAGGACTATTTAACAATATACTACCCCAACTATAAGTAACTTGGGAATCGTACGATATTCATCCTTTTGTTTCATGGTACAAAATCCGTATAGGTCTCTAACTGATATGCAACCCACAGTCCCCATCTAGCATTAAAGGTGTTTATCCTGTTTGTCTTATATGAAAGACATTCCAAGTTATATACTTCATAGGTGAGGTTTCTCTGAGAGGCTTTATCTGGGGCCGTTTTAGTGAGCCATAATCTGGTAATAACTTTTTTGGCTATTAAGATTAAAAGTGTAACAAGTTTATGTTGACACCAGTTAATCTGGATGTCCTGTGGTGGCGTCGCCGTTAGGACAAATCCTGGGGTAAGTAGATCAGGAGTGCCAAATATATTGTTAAGTTCCACTAAAATGTCTCTCCAGTAATCAGATAGGAGGGGACAAGACCATAATATGTGTTCTTGGCCTGCAGGGGAATAGCCACATCCTCTCCAGCAAAGACTCCCATCTGGTGCCCCCAACTTTACCTGGATATCTGGAGTTCTAAAAAATCTAACCCTGGTCTTCCAGGCAAATTCCCTCCAATAAGATGTTGATGAATTCTTAGAATAAAAGTAGGTGGATTGTAACCATCTATCTGGGTCTAGTTCTAATTTAAGTTCCCTTGTCCATCTGACTCTCACTTGGTCATGTTCCTGTTCGGTCATTGGGCGCATTGCCTGATATATATTACTAATAATATGTTCCTGTGATCCCCCTTCAATGGCCTGGATGATCAACTGTACCCTTTTGGATGGGGCTTTTGCTATTCTAGTTAAAGAGTCAACCATCCCAAGCAGAGCAGCACGTGATGCCCTGCAAGTTGGGAGCTCTCTGGGGTACTCCATATCAGGACTGTAAATATAGGAAACGGATGAATTCCCTCAGGGCCCACCAGTTGGAACACATATCTGATGGAGTAGTGCTCCCATCTTAGTAGATCTGTCTCCAGCGAGGATGGGTAAAGATCTTTATTACAAGCTAAGGCATTTAAAAAGTATTTCTCCTGAGAGGGTAACCTAAACCAAGTCACATAAAGCCAGTTTTTTAAAAACTCTGCAGTCATTTTCAGAAACCGGGACAGGGGATAGCACCTGGTGAGGTCTCCTAGTAGGTACGCCAGTAAAGATTCCAGTCCATTTAAGGTTACTTCTGTTGTTTTCCAGTGTGCCTTGTAGGAGGGGTTAATGAGTAATAGGGCTGTACGGGTTTGAGTTGCTCTGGAATATTCTCTCAGGTTGGGTAAATTTAGCCCTCCCTGTGTCCTAGGCAATTGTAATAAGGTGTATTTTACCCTTGGGGGAACCTAGAAATTAGCTTATCCCAGGATCGGAAATAAAAGTCCGAGGGAACAGTTGGCAACGTTTGTAGGAAAAATAATACGTGAGGGAAAATATTTTGTTGGATTGTTTCCACTCGGTTGATTAAACCCAGGGGCAACTGTGCCCACCTAGACATATCCGAAGTGATTTGCTGTGTGATTGGTTCCATATTCACCATTTCAAGGTGTATTAGCTTGGCTGGGATTTTTATCCCTAGGTACCTCATCTCAAGTCTGTGCCAGCGGAAGGGAAATTCCAGTTTCATTCATCTGGAGGGGGAGAAGGAAAAATTATGTACTTCAGTTTTTGAACAATTTATTTTACAGCCAGATAAGGTGCTAAAGAGCTAAAGTTGTTCCCATATCGCCGGGACAGATGTCTCTGGGGAAGTCAGGGTCAACAAAATATCGTCTGCGAAAAGGGATAGTTTAAACATTTTGCCTCCTAGCGGAATCCCCTAAACGTTACCGTTCTCCCTTAATTTAGTGGCTAGGCATTCCAAATAAAGTGCAAAAAGAAGTAGGAATAAGGGGCACCCTTGTCGTGTACCTCTATACAAAGCAAATGGTGAAGAAATCGAGCCTTCTAATTTCAGATAAGCCACTGGAGAGTGGTACATGGCCTGGAGTTGGGATATAAACTTTTCAGGGAAATCAAATTGTTTAAGGGTAGCCAACAAGAAGGGCCATGACACCCTATCAAAAGCCTTCTCGGCGTCGAGCCCGAGTAAAATTAAAGGGCTTTTTCTTTGAGTGGCATGTTCAACTAATAGTAGGACCCTTCATACTGCATCATGGGCTTGGCGCTTCATGATAAATCTCACTTGATCTCTATCGATTAGCTGAGGTAGAAATCTGTCTAATCTATGGGCCAGGATAGACATAAAAACTTTACAATCACAGTTTAGTTTAGATATGGGACGATAGGAAGCGGCTAGAGTAGGGTCTTTTCCAGGTTTTGGAATAGCTGTAATTTCAGCATACCGCCAGGATGGGGAGGGGACCTCCCTCCTGGATTTCCTTGAAAGCCGGTAATATAATGGGTATAAGTAATTTCTGAAATTGTTTAAGAAGCTCATTTGGGTATCCATCTGGTCCCGGGCCTTATGTGTCTTGGTCAACTTAAGGGTAGCTATAATTTCTTGGTCAGTAATAGGATGTGTCAGGGATTCAGCTTGGTGAACATTTAGACGTGGTAATTTAATGCTCTGGAGATGTGTGGCCAGTTGATGTGGGTTTGGGGAAATATCTTCAGTATATAGAAGTTTGTAGAACTCAGCCATAGCTTGTCTGATGGCAGAGGGATGGGGCAATAACTGGTTAGTTTGTGGATGCCGAAGTTTGGCAACTGCAGCCCTGCCTCTGGACCCTCGAAGGCGTCTCGCCAAGTTCCTGGCTCCCCAGGGACCCCCTTCCACTGAATTAAGCTTTAAATATAGCAGTTGTTGCTCTATTTTTTGGTCAGTTATTTTTTGAAGTTTTGGCTTAATTATTAACATCTCAGGTTTGACAGAGTTATCACCCTGACACAACTTAGCCTGTAGCCTCGATAAAGCCTCTTGCAATTCCCGTTCCCTTTTTTCTCTATCTCTTTTTTTAAGAGAAGAGTATTTGATAATATCGGCCCTGAGCACTGTTTTGAGGGTGTCCCATTTAACAGTGGCTGTTATATCAGGAGAGGCATTATCTGCCTGGATAATCGGTATGCGGGACTTAACCAGTTGAATGAATTTGGATCCTGTAAGTGGGTTACATTAAACCTCCAAAAGTTTTGTTTTTTTAGGTCTCTCCACATCTATTTTTAAGAAAACAGGAGTGTGATCCGATAAAAGGGATGTCCCTATGTATATCTCCCTAACATACTCAAGGTGTTCAATCGAGGTTAGAAAATAATCTAGTCTTGCTGAGGTATTAGTTTTGGGTGAGTAATGTGTATATGCCCTTACTAAGGGGAAGAAGTGGCCCCAGGTATCTATGAGCCCCAATTCAGGGAGGGGTTTGTCTTAAATATTTCTGGATAGCTGACCGCCGATGCTTAGTGGGATTAGATGAATCCAGCTTAATATTCAGGGTGATATTTAAATCCCCTCCAATAACACACATGCCTTGGATGGCTAGCAATAAGATATCCAGAAATCTTTGCACCACCGTCACCTTGCTCCCCAAGGGAAGGTACAGCGAGGCCAATGGGATCTGCCTCGAATAAAGCTGACCCACAACTATTACATAATTTCCATCTGTGTCTATGATCTGTTTCTGCATTTGGAACTGTGTACCATGTGGAATTAGGATTACAGTACCCAGCCTCCATCCAAAGGCATGAGCTGAGGCCACCACTTTATCGAACCCCCACGCCCCTAATTTTGAATGCTCCAACTGAGAGAGATGAGTCTCTTCAAGCATAATCACATTCGGCTTACTTTGTTTAAAATAACATAGTAATCTACGTTTTACCGGATTGTCAATGCCATTTACATTAAAGGACATAATAACAGCAGAGTTAGCCATAGTTACTTATAAAGAAAATTATCTTTTTCTGAAAAGGGACTCCCCCTGTTTGTCTCTCCAGTACTAACAGGAATCCACAGTCCTGTATTCTTATATGTATAAGGCCTAGGTCTAAATCTCCCAGAAGTTGTTTTTTTTTTGTAACATCGATTGGCCCATAGCAATTTCCTTTTAAGCAGGACAGAAATAGTGGGCCTCTTGCCTGTCACCTTAATAAGCTGTGTTGCATACTGTCGAACATTAAGCCATAACTCGCATGCCAACAGGGCATGATTGAACATCAAGAAACTCAATAACCCTAAAAAAAAAAAAATTTTAGTATGGTCATTATTATTAGGGCTTTCATAGACTGATTAAAAGCAGTTATCTCTTTTGTCATATTTCTTGGAAATAATTTGAAAATAAAAAATATAAAAGCTTCCAAGGTAGAGGAAACTATTACCCGTTTCCCTTTTAAGTACTGGGTGTATATTGGTGTAGTAAAACTTAAACCTAGCGGGAGGGTTAAGGTCGGGGCATATTTTGTCTCGGGCCCTCCGTGAGCTGTTAAGGCCCACAAATAAAAAGAGGGACAGAATATGTAATAACAAATCAGAAAAAGAATAAACACTATGTCCCAAATTATAAAAATAGGTTGATGGTTGCCCCATAAGGATGTTGTACAAAGCTGCACGAAGTCCACCTCTCACACACCAATCCCCCTCCTGCATGAATTGTCCATGTAAGAAAGTCGATGTACTTCGAGTCTTCATGTTCTAGTCCCAATCTCTTAAAGTACTCCTAGTCCGTTTTCAAGCAAGCTTTTGCCCGGGACAGTTAGTTAGGAAGTCCGATAAGTAAGTATGGATATGGGCATAATTCAGCCATATGTGCCTCCCATAGGGAGAGAGGAAGGATTAGGCCAGTTCCAGGTGGTAACCTTAATTTGTGCCTCCCCTCGAAGCTGCATGGTATCAATATTGAGGAGAGTATGCCAGGAAGCATGGAATGCCTGTTTCAGGGCTCACTTATGTTGTTTCCCAGAGTCCATTGGGGAAGGATGGGAGAAGGGAAAAGCATCGCAGCGGGAACAAGGCCGTCCGCATAATCCCCGCAAGTGTCCAAATGTCGCCGAGATCTAGAGGGCCAAACATTAGGAGCTAGAGTCAAGGGCAGCCACCAGGCCTAGTTCGGATGTGTCCAAACTAGCTCCTCACCACTTCCGTCTCACCTCCAGACCCCAACCCCCCCCCCGGCCACTCACGGATAATGCCTCCAAAGAGTACCTTTAAAACATTTCAGGCTTCTTTCTCAGGAATGGTGGTATCCTGAACAAATTTTGCCAACTGCTGTCTGGAGTCCCTCATATTTATCTGGTTTCTCTTTTCTTACGCAGCAGTCGGTTTTGGTTGTGTTGTTTGCCAGTGCAACGGCTGTGTGAAGCGGGATATACTAGGCTGAGGCCTTTCTGGAAACATCAGACCTTTCGCTGTCAGTAGCTCATGGGCTTCCTCAGCATTAGAGAACTCCTTCTTTCCCTCAGGCATGAAGACAACAAGCTTCGCTGGATAAGGGGTCTGAAACTTGATGCCCTGGTTTTTCATCGTAGGGAGTAATGGGAGGTAGGCCCTTCGTTGTTTCATTGTCCGGGGTGCATAATCATGATCCACATAGAAGCTGGTTTGTCCAAAAAAGATCTTTTGTTTATGCCAAGCTGTCAGCAGAACATATTCTTTCACTGCGTATTTATTGAACCTGGCGATTATGGATCTGGGGGCAGCAGTCGCCGTGGAGGGTTTTGGAGCCAGAGCTCTATGCACTCTCTCAAAATTAAATTGGTAATCCTCAGGGAGGTCTAAAGCTGAGCGGTGTAGGCCAGATACAAATTCTTTTATTTTAGAGCCCTCACTTCCCTCCGGAATACAACAGACACGAATATTTTTTCGACGTGCTCTATTCTCAGCATCCTCTTGGCATGCTTCTAAGAGGCCTTGTTGTTCCTGTGTTTGTTGCACTGCATTTTCCAAGTCAGCTACTCGGTTCTCTGTTGCTGTAATTTGGCGCTCAGAAACGTCTGCTTGCTGTTCCAAATGCTGCACATCTCTGCGAATTTCTGACTAGAGCTGTTTAATGTTCACCCTGAAATGCACACAATTCATGGTATATCATATCTAGTTTTACTTTTTTTGTTCTGTTCTTTGGTGTGCAATATTCCAACTGAGTAGCCTTAGCAGACGGCACGTTTTGCGGCCAAACCGATTCGGACTCTGAGATCTCGAACTCCGATCTGACATCATCCTCCACGACATCATCCATTTTCTTTAACTTTGTAGATGCAGGACCTTTGTTCCCCCTCTTGTGCATGTTGTATTCATATTATTTTGAGGATTATGAATGTAAGAGGGAAGATTATCTCGGAAGGGGGATCAGAGCAATTCTCTTCGGCTACCATCACCACTGAGGGCGGAACCGAAAGTCCTTTTTACTCATCACTCTCTCTCCCCTCTCTTGATGCTAGATGCCTTTCCCATTTTGCATCTTTTATATAAAAATTCTGGTTCGGCTCCCTTCCTTCCTCTCTTAAATCCCTTCTGTACTCTTCTTGTTCTTCCTCCTACCTTCTCCATAACACTAATTCCCTTTCTCTTTCTATTCCTTCTAGAAAATCTACTGTTGGTCAATCTGCCTTTTCTTACCAATTTCCTAAACTTTGGTCCTCCCTTCTCCTTTCTATTCATTCTGCCTCCCTAAAGTCTCTTCTTTATGACTTTTATTCTCCTACCTGCAACTGTCTATGACCCTCTCTCTCTCTCTCTCTCCTTATTCCCTTTCTCTATACATGAATGTTTTATTTTCTAATCAATCAAACTTTATTTAACCAGGC
This sequence comes from Neoceratodus forsteri, assembly GCA_016271365.2. Lineage (NCBI taxonomy): Eukaryota > Metazoa > Chordata > Ceratodontiformes > Ceratodontidae > Neoceratodus > Neoceratodus forsteri. The sequence continues at coordinate 82,124,440 of JADMNL010000034.1, forward strand.
AGTTACATCATTGAGCAAGCTCATTTTCAAGATGGTCCTTGACACAGAGGATACTTTTGCTTACAGTAGACAACACTTCATACAAAAGTAGACATCGGTACCGGCAGTTACAGTATACAAAGTCAGTACTTAGATGAATCAGACATGTAAAGCAAGTGCAAAAATAGGCATTTAAAGTGCAGTGTATACAGGCTGTAGCTTATAGAGTACAAGTGAGGAGAGGAAGGAGGGACATAGAGAAGGGCAGTGGGAAGAAAGGCCGAGGGTATCAAGACACATAGCAGAGAGGGAAAATAGGGCAGCCTAATAGAATGACTCTCCCTGCGGAGCTAACTGACGGGGAGGTGGTTGTCCTAAAGGACGCTGGCTGACACGGGAACTAGGCAGCCCAGGATTACAGAGGTTAAGGGACTCAGTTGAGCGGGGTAAGGCTTTACCTGAAACAATCACATGCCATTTTTAGGCCTCTATAGAGCAGCCCCTAAATATAAAATGGCTGGGCAACAGGGAGATTTTAAGTAATTTTTGCATGTTATTCCAAAGCGCTGGTAAAAAGGAGCTAATGGCAGTTGAGCCAAGACATGTCCTTGTTCGTGGTACCTTAAGGAGGACAAAGGAGGAGTTCCTTAGTCCATAGACACCCTTTGAAGGTTCAAACAGGTCACAGATACAGGGTGGTAGTTTGTTGGACAAAGCTTGGAATAGCCACATGAGAGCGTTTATTTGCCTCCTCGTGGAGAGGGACGGCCAATCTAATGCTTGGTACAGTGAGCAGTGATGAGTCTCCAAGGGCAAGTCAAGAACAAATCTCAATGCACGATGATAGAGTGTATCCAGCTTTTGGAGCACATACTGGGGGCAATGGTTGTACAGGAAGTCGGCATAGTCAATCAGGGGAAGAAAGGTTGTTTGAACCAGCTGCTTTCTAGCTTCCAGGGTGAGTAGGCGTTTTATGCATAGAAACATAGACTTTGACGGCAGATAAGGACTGCTTGGCCCACCTAGTCTGCCCATTTCCCTATCTACAGGATAAGCTGCAGATCCTAGTTAACCAACAGCCTATGCGGTAGAAAATACTGAGGCGCTGCTTTAGCTTTTTTATTAACTCGCTTAGATGTGCACCAAAGGTAAGTTTGTTATCCAACCAGACGCCCAGATATTTAAATTTAGTGGTTCATTAAGGAGGGTAATAATCTGTGGGGTCCCAGGTATCCCCGTATTGTGGGATGGAGAGATAATCATAGCTTTTGTTTTTTTTGCGTTTAACAAGAACTTTAGATTCAGCAGGTTGTGCTGAAGGATGATAAAATCCTGCTGTAGCTCCTTGTATGTGATGTTCAAGGAGGGGTTGGTCATATAGAGGACTGTGTTATCTGTGAAGAGATGAACATTTCCAGCAACCAGGCCAGAGCTGATGCGGTTGATGTAAAGGGCGAAGAGGATAGGTCCCAAAATGGAACCTTGCAGAACGCCTCGGGGCAGTAATTTTAGTGGGGAGAATTCCCCTTGGGCTTTAATTTGCTGTTTACGATTTGTGAGGTAGCAGCGGAACCACTTTACTGCAGCAGAGGTTAGACCGATGCTACTCAGGGAATCAAGTATGGAATGATCAACCGTATCAAATGCTTTGCTGAGGTCAAGGAAGAGTGCATAGATGTGATGTTTACTGTCCAGGGCTTTTAGCCAGTCATTTGACACTTTGGCAAGAGCAGACACCGTACTGTGCTTGGGTCTGAAACCTGATTGGACTGGATTGAGGATTTTCTCACGATCCAAGTACTCCCTTAATTGAGAGTTTACAATTTTCACAAGTAGCTTGGATAAAACAGGAAGCAACTAAACAGGCCTATAGTTGTTCCAAGTCAGTGGGGTCTCCCGACTTGAACAGGGGGATAATGTTCACGGTTTTCCAACTAGGTGGCAATTCCCCTTGGGATAATGAGCTGTTAAAGAGATGGGCAATTGGAGCTGCCAGATAATAAGAACCTGCTTTTAAGAAGAAGGGTTCAAGCGAATCGGCACCAGCACTCTTTTTGGTGTCCAGCGAGAGAAGCAGGTCCTCCACCTGTTTGCAGGAGAATGGCTGGAACTTGAAGAGGGGGCGGTCGGTAGGGGGTGCTGTGGTTGGTCTAGTAGCTATGCTGGCGGTGCTTGTGGTGCTCAGTTTACTAACAGGTGACGTGTCAAATTCAAGACTTGCAGTGGCAAAGTGATTATTGAGCTGATCAAGGATCTCGGACCCATCTGTGTAGGAGGTGTTAACTGCCACAATTCTGGCTGGTAGCGGGGTGGCAGGGAAATGTCCCACAACCTCTCTCAGTATCTGCCAAATGCCAAAAATTGGTGGTACAGTTTTTGTTTGCCTCCATGGCTGACTGGAAGAACCGTTGTTTTTCCAACCTTACCAGTTTGGTGCAGGCATTTCTGGCTACCTGGAAGGAGAGCCAGTCTGAGTCAGACTGCGACTTCCTAGCCCTTTTCCAAAGGGTGTCTCTATGCTGTAATGCCTTCTTAAATAGTGGGCTAAACCAATCAGGTGTGCATTTCCTGGATTTGATTTTCCTTAAGGGTGCGTGTTGGTTGATAACGTTTACTAGCAGATCCTGGAAGATACAGAATGCTTCAGTCACAGAGGGTGTTAAGGTAGAAATTCTGCCACTTTATGTTCTCAAGATCTATCAGGAAGGCCGGGAGACTGAAGTATTTTAGGTTGCGCTTAAGCTTGAAAGTAGAAGTGGAGGGGAGGTGTGGGGAGCACCTAACGCAGGCGACTGCTCAGTGATCGCTCAGATCATCGTGGAAGACCCCTGCAGAAGAGATATTATGTGGCTTGTTGACAAGTATAAGGTCAAGAAGTGAACTTCGGTCGGGATTTTTCTTGTTAGGTCATGTAACGTCAAGAGATAATCTGAGTGAGCCCGTGCTCATCGCAGAAGTCCTTAGGCTTGTTTGTGCTGGCATCGTTCCAATTAAGGTTAAGGTCACCCATGATAATGCATTCCGTGTTCGCTTTTTCCAGGAGAGTGTGAATATGGGGCAGTACACAGAGGCCCGCTACAGGGGGTCTATAGCATGCAGCTACCAATAAGGCTATACCAGGCGCAAGGGTAATTTTGAAGGCAAGACATTCCAATTCTTTGGGCACTGATGTGCAGAAAACATTGGTGGTTAGGAATTTATCTTTAATATATATGGCAACACCACCACCTCTGGTCAACCTGTCACACCTGATCAAGTAGTATCCTGGTATGTTAAACGTTTTGTCAGGTAAAGTACTTTTCAGCCAGGTTTCCGAGAGCATTGCTACTTGCATTCATTTATTAATTTACCTCTAATTATTTATATTTATGATTCATAAATTACTATATTACTATAACTGACTTCTCTTCATCAGTTTATTGTTAGCTATCGCCTTCTCCCCTTTCCACCTCCCCCGAGGACACACCTGGAAACGAGCTGTTCTCAGCTCAGTCTGTCTTTCCTGGTTAAACTTTTAAATAAATCCATAAATAACCAGTATATTTGTTTCAAGTCAACTAACTGGAAAGCTTTTTTTTTATTATTTAATTTTATCCTCCTGGCCATCTCTCTGCATCCCCGTTATCTTCCTCGCAGCCTGCCGGGGATCCGGCCGCCGGCTGTCTTGCCAGCACCCTTTGACTCCTCAAAGCACCCCTGCAGTGGGGCAACAGGAGGCCCCTATCTCCCCACCCTTTCATGGATCCAGTTCAGGTGCTTGGACGAAACTCACGGACAGCCATCAAGCTCGCAGAGGTACCACTTTTCCTCTAGTCCCCTTGAGTCAGTGGGAACTGCAGCTTACCCGGTGGCCAGTAAGCGACTGCCGTCCGCATGTGCCCACATCCTGGCGTCTACCCCCGACTTCACCCCAGTATACGGCGTCGTCCCCAACCCCCAGCCTCTGCCAGGGGGCAGTCTGGCGCCGACCGTCGTGAACCCCCCCTCCAGAGAGGGAGAAAAGTCCATCGGACGCTCAATCCCTCTCCTTCTCTGCCAGCTTCCGGCAACCCATGCTCACTCCCAAATCCGGGTCGACGGCGTGGCACGAGGTGTGGTGACCAGTGCCTCTGCCCTCCGTGCCACCGGGCCGGCCTGGAAAGCTTTTTAAGGTCCCGGTATGAAAGCGATTCTGTGAAAGAGGATGCCAACCTAAAATTCTCCCACACTCCCTGAGATTATGTTTGCAACTGCACAAAATATTGAATGTTAACCAAAAAAAAAAAAAAAAGACTTTTAAAGAATGCATCTTGTACCATATGTAATCCACAGATAGAGAATTGTGACCTAGCATATGTGTAATGCTTTAAAATCTTATTGTCTATATATTGTTTTGTAATTCTACTGATGAATATAATGCTCCCCTAAGAGAAACAAGTTATGATAAGTATGTTTTGTTGGTTACTATGAAGTTCTATGCAGTAATAGAATAGTGCAGTGAGCTCTCAACATTTATGCAAGTACAAAAACAAGGTGCTGCATCAGCATGTGGTCCGAAAACAAAACAAAATGTTAATATTAAATGTATGCTGAAAATAGAAAATAGAGTTAAAATCGGTGTTTCCACCTTGGGTCTTCTTCAGAAAATATCTAAAAGAGAAAAATCTCTGAACTTTGATTTTTTCTCCCTTAGATATTTCCAGAAAAAGACCCAAGGTCAAAACATCAATTTTAACACTATTTTCAGCATACCTTTAATATTACCATTTTGTTTTGTTCTCAGCCTTTATGTTCTTTTAATCTCTTAATTCATCATATGAGTTAGAATACTGCTTGATGGAGGAATAATAATATATACTCTAGGAAATCAATAGGTTTGTAAACTGAATCATTGTGGAATTGTTCCTGTCTGTTACCTCCTTTAGTATGAATTTTCGCTTTAAATGGTTTGCTTGATCTCCTCCATATGTTATGAACTGGAAGTTTTCCCTCTGTGTGTGTGTAGATATATTATCTATATATAGCTATATATTTACAGAGAGGGTAGTTTCTATCTGCTGTCTATATTAGATATATAATATATATTTACAGAGAGGGTAGTTTCTATCTGCTGTCTATATTATTTTTTAAAAAGCAATACAAATCTAAATACAGAAAGGTATGCTGATGGGAAAGCTGACTGCAGGCATACATCAGTGTATAGCATGTGGTTATACCTGTATTTTCCCAACAACACGTTAGCTGCCGAGTCTGTAAAGTACAAACAGCGCTTTGTTTTGCTTCTGTTCCACACTCACAGAGTGAAAGCAAACCAAAAGAGATTATTCAAGCTAAAGCCAGCAATCTCCAGCCTCTTAACAGCTGGGGTACCGGAGGCACTTTCTTCCATGCAGACGTCGCGCCCCTGAAGGGCTTTCACTACGAGAAAGTGCAGGTAGACATGACCGTACTGACAACAGACACGTGTTCTTATAGATGCTGATGTTACAGAGGCCACAGGAGCCAAGGTCTGTCCAAGGGGGTCTGGCTAAACAGCACGGAACAAAGTCTCTCCCTGCATGTGAAAAATAAAGGAGTGTCGGGGCAGTTTGTATGAATAGCGGTAAATAAAGTGTGTGGCATTCCACAGTGACAGTTCGTTCTGGAATACCGGAGTCATAACTATACATTCCACATAGCAGTGAATAAAAACTCTGGTTACTTTTTGTTAATAATGTGACACACGATAAAACGCACAGGTTCAGGTCGGTTTCAGGTCAAAGAGCTCTGGAAAGTACTGGATTCTTTTTACTGCAACTGGTAACTGAGACATCAGTCTCTCCTTCTTGTCTCCTTCTTATCTTCACTCACTTGCGCCTCACGTTTCCCAGCCTTAGAGCTGGCACAGTGCAGGTAGGTGCAGTGCTGCCCCAACCCCTTCTGATAATACACCACAGAACAAATACTGTAAGACAGGCAAACCCCTGGGCAGAGAGGGTATTTGATCTCTTGTGTTTATCCAGTACTGTGTAGCCAGTGTGTGTGCTCAGCAATAGTGACCCTACAGTACTGTGTAGCCAGTGTGTGTGCACAGTAAGAGTGACCCTATAGTACTGTGTAGCCACAATGTGTGCACAACAATAGTGACCCTACAGTACTGTGTAGCCAGTGTGTGTGCTCAGTAACAGTGACCCTATAGTACTTCGTAGCCAGCGTGTGTGTACACAGTAAGAGTGACCCTATAGTACTGTGTAGCCACAATGTGTGCACAACAATAGTGACCCTACAGTACTGTGTAGCCAGTGTGTGTGTGCACAGTAACAGTGACCCTATAGTACTGTGTAGCCAGCGTGTGTGTTCAGCAATAGTGACCCTACAGTACTGTGTAGCCAGTGTGTGTGCTCAGCAATAGTGACCCTACAGTACTGTGTAGCCAGTGTGTGTGCACACAGTAAGAGTGACCCTATAGTACTGTGTAGCCACAATGTGTGCACAACAATAGTGACCCTACAGTACTGTGTAGCCAGTGTGTGTGCACAGTAACAGTGACCCTATAGTACTGTGTAGCCAGCGTGTGTGTTCAGCAATAGTGACCCTACAGTACTGTGTAGCCAGTGTGTATGCACAGTAAGAGTGACCCTATAGTACTGCGTAGGCAGCGTGTGTGTTCAGCAATAGTGACCCTACAGTACTGCGTAACCAGTGTGTGTGCACACAGTAAGAGTGACCCTATAGTACTGTGTAGCCACAATGTGTGCACAACAATAGTGACCCTACAGTACTGTGTAGCCAGTGTGTGTGCACAGTAACAGTGACCCTATAGTACTGTGTAGCCAGCGTGTGTGTTCAGCAATAGTTACCCTACAGTACTGTGTAGCCAGAGTGTGTGCACAGCAATAGTGGCCCTACAGTATTGTATTTTTATTTTTATTTAGTTCATCAATCAGATTTACAACCTTTGAGTCACAGACTCATTTACAAAGGCACCTCGTCACAGGAAGGGGAGACAACAAGTAGTGCGGAGAGACAGGGTGGAACAATACAGATGCGTACATACATTATAAAGAGCATGAGACATCGGTGTTTTACAGAGTAAATTATACATAGCATAAAGAATCGGAAGAATACCATCGTATCACAGAATGGAGAACAAAAAAAAAAAAAATGGAGTGGGGCAGGCTTCAAGGCTGGAGCAGTGGATGGCCTTACCGTGAGCACAAACACTTCCGGTGCCAAGTATGTGGTTGCATGAGCAGTTTTGAACTGCCCAATTTTAGGGTGTTTGAGATGTGATTGGGGAGGAGTTGTACCAGGATGGTGCTCTGTAATAAAAGGACCTTTGGGCAAGGGAGGTCCTGGTTCTAGGCACCTGGAAGGCAGCCTTGCAGGCGGCACGGGTGGCGGTTGAGTGGTAAGCAGGCTGGAGTTGAGCAGTGACACCAGGGGGACACAGACCTAGAAGAGTCTTTTTGGTTAGTATACCAGTGTGATATTGCAGACGTTCTTCTAGATTGAGTATGTTTGTGGTGGCATAGAGCTGGCATGTATGGGTTCCTCTAGGGGCACCGACCAGGAGCCTACAGGCTTTGTTGATGGAGGTCTGGACTTTGGTGAGGGTAGAGAGGCCAGCAGCAGCGATATATGGGAGGCATAGTCAACTAGTGACAAGATGGCGGAAGTGGCCAACCGTGAGAAGCCAGGAGGCAGTCTTTGTGACGATAGAGGCCCAATCCGGGTGTTCACGGCAGAGGATAGGGCACTGATATGGGTATGGAAGGAGAAGCCGAGTCAAAGGTGACCCCAGATATTATTAAGTTGATACCTGCTCAAGGGGATGGAGGTGTTGGGAAGTATGCAGAGGGGTATTTTTGAAGCTACTTTGGTGGTGTGTGAAGATCATTGACTTTGTTTCTTGAGATTCAGGACTAAGCGGTGGTCGAGGAACCATTTTTCAGCTTGGCTGAAGGAGGTTTGAAGAGCTGTTCTGGAGTGTGGTCGGGATTGAGGGTGCGAGGATAGCAGGACTGCATCATCTGCATATAATAGCAATTTTCCTGAACACGAGCTGGGAAGGGTGTTCAGGAAGAGACTGAATAATGTGGGGCCCAGAATGGAGCCTTGAGGGACCTCGAGAGGACAGGTAGGGCCGAGGATAGGCAACCAGCTAGCTTGACGCAGCAGATCTATCATCAAGGTAGCTGGAGAACCAGGCTAATGGTCCAGATGACAGCCCTACTTTACAGAGGGTGGCAAGCAATAGTGGGTGGTTCACAGTGTCAAAGGCCTTGGACAGGTCAATGAATACTGCCCCAGCCAATTCCCTGCTATCTAGTGCAGAGTGTATATGGTGGGAGAATTCCAGAAGAGCTGTGGTGGTGCTGTGCCCTGGACGGAAGCCATGTTGTTCAGGGCACAGTATGTTGAGGCTGGATAGATAAGTTACGAGCTGCGTGGATACTATTTTTTCGAGCGCTTTGGAGAGGGGGGTGGGAGGATGGAGATGGGCCTGTAGTTATTCGGTGCAATCACGGTCTCCATTCTTATGGATGAGGATGATTTCAGCCTGCTTCCATGCCTTGAGGATTGGCCAAGACACAGGGATTGATTAAGGAGGTCAGTGAGGGGACTAACATGACATCCAATGTTAGGCGGAGTATCCAGGAGTCGAGGGGGTCCTCACTAGGGTTGCGGGAAGAAAGAGCGTTTTGGAGGATTGGCTTCGCATCCTGTGGGGAGATAGTCCTAAAGAGAAGTGGGGGGAGAGCAATAGCTGGGTTGTCGCATACCGGTATGGGGTCAAAGAAGTGGGCCGGGAGAACTGAGCCTAGATCAGTGAAGGTTTCGTTGAGGCAGTTGGCAATACGGGAAGGGTCCGCGTTAACAGCGCCATTTATGATCATCTGAGAGGGAGGGGTGGAGCAGGTCAACCCGTTTAACTCCTTCATGCTATTCCAGAAGGTGCGGGCATTGCCCCAAGTGGATGTCAAGGTGGATTGGTAGTGGCTGGCTTTGGCTTTTCTTATGGCCCAGGTGCACTGGTTATGAGCTGCATTGTAGGCCTGCCTGTCAGCTAGTTTGCCAGTATTGACAGCAATGTGCCATAGATTATCACGTTGCTTCAGCTGTTGGAGCAGGGTGGTGGTTATCAGGCGACTGACTGCCTCTTGATGCAGGGGTGGGTGGCAGGCAAAACATCACAGGCCTTGCAGAAGGCATTTGTGAGGAAGGCAAGGGCATCATCTATGTCCGTTGCAAGAAGTTGGGACCAATCCAGTTGTGCAAGGTGGACGCTTGGTTTACGTAGACCTCCCGGCGGCAGCGGGGTGGCAAGCGGTCGTGGTTTTGATCGTGGGGGTGGACCAGTGGCAGAGAATTGGTGAGTGATCACTGAGGGAGTTGGACAATATATTAATATCCTTTATTTTGTGAGGGCGGTTGGAGAGCACAATGTCAAGCAGCGTGCTAGTCCCACTAGATTGGTTAAATATAGCCACAGTGTGCGCAAAGCAACAGTGACCCTACAGTATCGTGTAGCCAAAGTGTGTGCACAGCAATAGTGACCCTACAGTATTGTGTAGCAAGAGTGTGCGCTCAGCAATTGTGACCCTACAGAATTGTGTAGCCAGAGTGTGTGCTCAGCAATAGTGACCCTACAGTACTGTGTAGCCAGTGTGTACACAGTAACAATGACCCTATAGTACTGTGTAGCCAGAGTGTGCTCAGCAATGCTGACCCTACAGTATTGTGTAGCCAGTGTGTGTGCACAGCAATAGTGACCCTACAGTATTGTGTAGCCAGAGTGTGCGCTCGGCAAGTGTGACCCTACAGAACTGTGTAGTCAAGAGTGTGTGCTCAGCAATAGTGACCCTACAGTATTGTGTAGCCAGAGTGTGTGCACAGCAATAGCGACCCTACAGTATTGTGTAGCCAGAGTGTATGCACAGTAACAGTGACCCAATAGTACTGTGTAGCCAGAGTGTGTGCTCAGCAATAGTGACCCTACAGTATTGTGTAGCAGGAGTGTGTGCTCAGCAATTGTGACCCTACAGAACTGTGTAGCCAGTGTGTCTGCTCAGCAATAGTGACCCTAAAGTACTGTGTAGCCAGTGTGTGTGCACAGCAACTGTGACCCTACAGTACTGTGTAGCCAGAGTGTGCTCAGCAATGGTGACCCTACAGTATTGTGTAGCTAGAGTGTGTGCACAGCAATAGTGACCCTACAGTACTGTGTAGCCAGTAGTGTGCTCAGCAACAGTGACCCAATAGTATTGTATAGCCGAGTGTGTGCTCAGCAAAGTTTGACCCAGAACTGTGTGTAGCCAGAGTGTACTCAGCAATAGTGACCCTATAGTACTGTGTAGCCAGAGTGTGTGCTCAGCAATAGTGACCCTATAGTACTGTGTAGCCAGAGTGTGTGCTCAGCAATAGTGACCCTATAGTACTGTGTAGCCAGAGTGTGTGCTCAGCAATAGTGACCCTACAGTACTGTGTAGCCAGTATGTGCACAGTAACAGTGACCCAATAGTATTGTATAGTCAGTGTGTGTGTGTGCTCAGCAATAGTGACCCTACAGTACTGTGTAGCCAGTGTGTGTGCACAGCAACAGTGACCCTATAGTACTGTGTAGCCAGAGTGTGTGCTCAGCAATAGTAATCCTACAGTATTGTATAGCCACAGTGTGTACACAGTAACAGTGACCCTATAGTACTGTGTAGCCAGAGTGTGTGCTCAGCACTAGTGACCCTACAGTACTGTGTAGCCAGTGTGTGTGCACAGCAACAGTGACCCTATAGTACTGTGTAGCCAGAGTGTGTACTCAGCAATAGTGACCCTACAGTACTGTGTAGCCAGTGTGTGTGTGCACAGCAACAGTGACCCCATAGTACTGTGTAGCCAGAGTGTATGCTCAGCAATAGTAATCCTACAGTATTGTGTAGCCACAGTGTGTACACAGTAACAGTGACCCTATAGTACTGTGTAGCCACAATGTGTGCACAGCAATAGTGACCCTATAGTACTGTGTAGCCAGTGTGTGTGCATAGCAACAGTGACCCTATAGTACTGTGTAGCCAGAGAGTGTGCTCAGCAATAGTGACCCTACAGTACTGTGTAGCCAGAGTGTGCGCACAGCAACAGTGACCCTACAATATTGTGTAGCCAGAGTGTGTGCACAGCAATAGTGACCCTACAGTATTGTGTAGCCAGAATGTGTGCTCAGCAATAGTGACCCTACAGTACTATGTAGCCAGTGTGTGCTCAGCAACAGTAATCCTACAGTACTGTGTAGCCAGTGTGTACACAGTAACAGTGACCCTATAGTACTGTGTAGCCAGAGTGTGTGCACAGCAATAGTGACCCTACAGTACTGTGTAGCCAGAGTGTGTGCACAGCAAGCAGTGACCTACAGTACTGTGTAGCCAGAGTGTGTGCACAGCAACAGTGACCCTACAGTATTGTGTAGCCAGAGTGTGTGCTCAGCAATAGTGACCCTACAGTACTGTGTAGCCAGAGTGTGTGCACAGCAATAGTGACCCTACAGTACTGTGTAGCCAGAGTGTGTGCACAGCAACAGTGACCCTACAGTATTGTGTAGCCAGAGTGTGTGCTCAGCAATAGTGACCCTACAGTACTGTGTAGCCAGAGGGTGTGCACAGCAATAGTGACCCTACAGTATTGTGTAGCCAGAGTGTGTGCACAGCAATAGTGACCCTACAGTATTGTGTAGCCACAGTGTGTGCTCATGCATGCATGATCTATCAGCACTGATGCTCCAGCATTAAGAGCTTCTTTGCTTCCAACACCGCTGCCTAACCTGGGGTCCAGAGCACTCGAACCTCAGGCGGTTGCCTTTTCCAGTCCTGACTCTGCACTGATGTCCTGGGGCCAGTGACTCTGCAGTGCTGTAAACAGGGTTTACCACAAACTTCTGGCAATCAGCCAAGGTTCAACTCTGTCTCTGGGCTTCAGGTAACCAATCCTGCCACAATACTTGTGTGGTAGCGCAAATATAGTTCAGGTTGAGTACAGTGTTTAATTTTAAAGCCCAACCTTTCTACCTTAATAACTCTGTTGGTGTTCCTCAAAATTGGCCTCAGCTTGGTCTGCGTTATCTGGGTGGAAAGTTCTCAAGACACAGGATATTTTGTGACAGGTGCTCATGCAGTTTCTGAGATCCAGATGTGTTGCATTTTGCATATTCTGCTCTCCCCTACAGCCTAGGCAGTACAGAATTGTGTTTAGAAACTTTCAAGGTTGAATGGGCCTGTGCCGAAGGTGTGCCTTTCAAAGGTTTCATAAAAAAATGTTACAGGAAAGGTCTTCGTAGCCTTTTATTCTGTTTATAAGTGTAGTTTGTAGGTATGAACTGTGATTGCCTTGATTGTATCCTCCAAATTTCATTAAGATTTAAATGTAAATGAAGTTATTTAAGTCTGGTGTAAAAAATCTACTCGACTCCATTGAAAGGTCATGACCCAACTCATGTAAGACATCCTGAAATGTTATGAAGTTTTATTGCTAAACGCCTCCAGTAGTTGTATATTAGTCAGTGCTGTTGCTGTCCTCTGAAGTCCCTATGTTCTTGTCTTATGCTGGCCACGAAGCTTTTCTAGGTATAGTAAGTGCCCTGCTGTTTTCTGTACTTTAAAATGTATCCGTGTTATTAAAAAATGCTTTCAGATAAGAGGGTCTTCACAAAACATGTAACAGAACTGACAGATTACAACTTCTGTTGGCTTGTGCAGGTACACATCGACTCCCAAGATGCCTTGCATAAGTGGGGTCATGAAATTTGCAATTGAGTAAAACAGGTTTGGATACCAGGGCAGAACATAGTGAGGCAACCTTATTTATATTTAATGCAGGATGAAATTAGGGGGATGCAAGAGAGGGAATCATTGTTCATGCCTACCAACTGCACACGTACAGTATACAGAAAATAGGTTGAAGGGACCTTCCCTTTAACTGGTTCCAGAGTTGGAAGGTTCTGGAATGCTGCTTTTGAGCATGCTCAGTAGAGTTTAAGGACAAACTTCAGATATGATGCCAAAATGTTGCTTTTGCAAGCGTTTTCCTTTCAAAATTAGTGTCTTTACTGTTTTTACCAAACATTTAACATGGCCTTTTTTGGGACCCACCTAATGAACAAGGTAGGTGAAATTTTTCAAATCCAGGCCGAACAGTGATTTTGCATTTGCTCCGCAAAATCACCCTTTAGGCAGGATTTTGAACACCTTCACCTACCGGGTTCGTGAGTCTGGGTCATAAGAAGACTACGTTCAAAATGTGGGGTCAAAATATAAAAAACAAAAAACAAAGTTATGGATGTAAGTTGAAATGTTTCCACTCTCACTCTTTTGGTAATTTTCAATAGTTTGGACTCCAAACTTTCAACACAGCCATTTTTTCACATCACCTCATGAAAGTGACAGGTGCATTACCCAAATTCTAACCAAAATATGTTTTCTCACTTGTGGCACAAAATGACATTCTGGACAGTATTATATGAATGGCATATGTTATGTTTATAAGGGGAAGTCATAAAACGACTATTTTGAAAATTTGGGGTCAAAATTTATAAAAAAAAGTTTTTAAGAAACATTGTGTGCAGTGCTGGATTTTGGCCCAGCGGGCAGTGCTTTGTGATCTCATGCTGGTGAGTTGAGTTCAGGGGCAAGCTCAGTGAGCCAACTGGATGGGCCGATGCCGGGGGAACAGCACTGCCATGCACACCACCCCCAGTCTGAGAAAGGAAGGTGAGGGGTTGGCTGCACCAACCCAAGTACCATACAGTGAAGTCTTCTCTTGGCATAGAGCCCTGCACCTCTAGCTGCCACAGGGCTATGCACTTTGGCTGACAGATGGACTCTTGGCCCAGCGCATCTTTATCTGTAGCTACATGGAAGCACAGGGGCCAGTGGGGCCCTGCACTTCTGCAGCCTGCCAGATAGCCCCACAAATTCTTTGCATCTGCAGGCAGACAGATTCTTCCCTTGGCTCAGAGGGCCCTGTGAGTCTGCCTCTGTTCATGCAGGTCCTGAAGGGACCTGTGTGAATGAAGATACAATTCTACTATCTCAAAACTGTGTTAATGCACCTGTTAGGGTTCAACTTAACATCACAAAAGTAGGGTAATATGGCATTAGTGTTTCCAATCCTAATTGCCCCCCCTTCAAAACAGCAAAAGGACAAGACTACACAGACAGCCATCATCAGGTAAAACAAATGTCATACAACTGTTTCCAGATGACACAACTCGTTCTCGAGGTCTGATGTAATGAGAGCCCCTCTGTGGCAGCACAGGCCGGTTGTGCATGGTTGCCCAACCAGTATTCTCTGTGTTATCTTTGTTGTCCTGAGCAGGAGTACATATAGTATGTGTCTCGTTGTCTCCCCCTCCCCAAAAAAATGTAAACCAGGTGGGCCTACCCAGTACTTGCATGTCAATGAAAATTTTGCACATATTCCACTTTATTCTATTTCACATCACCGTTTTTCTCGTCTTGAAAGATGCCCTTTTCCCATTTTGATAAGTGCATATCAGATCTTTCAATTATACAAAGATCTATATATATTTTAAGGACAGTGTGTGAGAGTGAAAGACATAACTACAATTCGCAGCATTGCTCTCATTCTCCTCCTCCCATCATGCCACACATTTAAGTGAAGGGGGTTCCCCCGCTGATGAGCCCAAGAAATCATAAAGCCACCTCTCCAAGTGATACAAAGCCTTTTGCTCCAGTTCGGAGCGTCAGTCTTTTCATAAAGGAAATCAGTATTCTGCTCAGACGTGCAGGACTCCTGGGAAAATGTTACGATCCTGCTCCCAATTGTCACAAGCTGTCTGGTAAGCCATGTCCAGTCAACAGTTCCGCTGTGAAACATGGAAAGGCAGCTCAAACAGCGTCTGCAGAAAGGAGCAAAGACTGGGCTTTCAGACTTTCAAAGGCCTGAGTGTTTTTCAACAGTTCCCAGAGACCTCTCCAAATACACACAAACAAACACACACACACACACCCACACCCCTGTAGCTATCTATCTATGCAATGCAATACTTGTAAGCATACATTTCAGCAAATATTGTCAATATTTTGAGGGTGGTCTGACCTGGAGGGAGAATACTGCACTTATCCTCACTCTAGGTCCGTTTATCCACACAGCAGGTCCACCGTGGCGATGGCGCTACAATGCAGGATTAGGCTGCCCTTTGCCTTCAATTCAGTGAGGCTATGCTGGGATAACATCACTGCTGGAGGTGGCTATTGAACAATCAGGACACAGGAGTTTTTCTTGCCATAGTGTAATAAAAGGCATTAGATACATCAAATATGCCATAGCCCTAATGAAAATATCACTAATATCTTCACTCATGCAGTTTGACCTTCAAACAACACATACGGTCAAACTGCACTCGGGGAGAATATCAGTGGCTGCTTCATTGGGACCATGGCCTAGTCCATATATATGAACACACACCAGCAGTGTTCCCCTCAAAGCATTTTATTTAGCTATTTATTCATTTAAAGGATTTTACCATGAAACATTCTGAGCTGGAAATATAAGTTACTCACCTGTAAAGTACAGTTATGTAAGAACTTACCGTAACAATAGATCTTTGAGAGAGGCTCTTGCAGTAGGTATTCACATATAGGACTGACCGGCCCGCCAGGCGTCAGGACCCCACAGAAAAATTTCTAGCTAGCAGTCTCTGGCGGGGGACCTCCCCCACGTCAGGTGACCAGCATCATACGACATCAGTATAAAGGGGCGATCTCCCACGTCCGCCTTCCAGTTCTTTCCTGCCAAAGGCTAAAAGCGGCAAGACGAGAAAGAAACGGATATTTCCCCCCATGGAAATGGAGCCAAAAAAGCTTAGGAGGATGAAGGGCGGGAAGGTAATACCCACTGCAAGAGCCTCTCTCGAAGATCTACTGTTACGGTAAGTGTTTGTTTGTAAAAATGTATTCCTTACAAGATCAGAAAAAGGATAACCCTTTGAATGGCTAGACTCATTTTCAATGGGGTCCAGTACAAGCCATATAAAAAATTTCAATTACATAGAATAAACAATTACACAATAGTAATTCTTACGTAACTGTACCATCTTACTTCAAGAGGGCTCTTGCAGTAGGCATTCACATACAGGACTGAGTCCCAAGCAGTCTGGAACAAGGAAAAGCACTCAGGAGGAGGATAGTTATCCATAGCATGGAATCTCAGGCTGAACGGGTCTCATGGAAGGAGACCTTGTAAAACAGCCAACCCGAAGCCTGCTCTACGGCAAGAGGCAATGTCCAAACTGTAGTGTTTCGTGAAGGTATGGACAGAAGTTCAAGTTGCGGCTGCACAGATGTCTGCCGTTGACACATTCTAGAAACAAGTTGCAGAGTCAGCTCCTCCTCTGGTGGAGTGACCTCTGACCTGACCCGGCAGGGCCTTGTTGTACTTGTCGTAACAGAAAGTGATACAATGAGCCAACCATTTTGATAGGCATTGCTTAGAGACAGCATTGCCTTCCCTTTTGTAAGCAAAAGAGACACAGACTTGGATCAGTTTTCCTGAAATCCTTAGTCCGACATGTGTAGTATCTCATTATTCTGTGAACATCAAAAGTATGCAAGAGTTATTCCCCTTGACTGGAGTGTTGCGTAAAGAAAGCGGGTAGCTCAGTGGATTGATTCAGCATAGATTCAGCCACCACCTTTAGGAGAAACTTATTGTTGGTGCGTAGAGTCACACATTCCTTGTGAAAAATCAAGTACGGGATTTTGCACATCAAGGCCTGAAGCTCGGAAATGCACCGAGCAGAAGTAATGATCAGTGTCAGTGGCTCAGTAGGTAGCACACTCGCCTCTGAGGCCGGGAGATCAGAGGGCTGTGTGTTCAGTTCCCACATCTGGCACTTGGGTTAATAGCCCAGTACTGACACTGTAGTGCAGCATGAGAGGGGTGCTGCACTTCTGAGGTGCCATCTTTCGGATGAGACGTTAAACCGAAGTCCCATCTGCCCAGATTGGTGGTAGTTCAGGTGGATGTTAAAGATCCCATGACACATATTGAAAAGAGGGTAAGGTTTGTCTGTTTGCAGATGACACCAAGATATGCAACAGAGTAGATGATCCATATGGGGTGGGCAGAATGAGAAGAGATCTGGTTAAACTAGCAAAATGGTCGGAAGAGTGGCAACTGGAGTTTAATGCAAAGAAGTGCAAGATCATGCACATAGGGAAGAGAAACCCTGAAGCCACCTATAGGCTGGGAGGGGAGTTGCTGGCAGTCACAAGGGAAGAAAGAAACCTGGGTGTCATCATCACCGATGACCTGAAATCATCCAAGCAGACCACTAAAGCAGTAGGTAAGGCTAGAGGGATGGTGGGGTGTATTTGTAGGGGTATCACAAGTCCGAAGAGGAAGGTAATAAATACAGGTTACTCATCTGTAACAGGAGTTCTAGTATGTCTAGGGATGTGGATATATTTTTCAATCCACACTGTCTGGCAGACTCCTAGCAGTTCTCCGGGACGAGGGAGGCAAGGCGCACACCCCCTACTTGGGAAATAAGGACTGGAGAACCGAGGTCCCAAAACCAGCATCCCGGCGTGACTCTAGGTCAATGTGGTAATGGGAAATAAAGGTGTGTGCTGACTTCCAGGTAGCAGCCCTGCAGATTTCCTGGATAGGGACGTCCCTAGAAGCAGCCACCGAAGCAGCAGTATGGCGAGTAGAATGAGCTCTTATCCCTTTGGGTGGCTCCATGCCCGCCAACCTATACCAGAGATCTATGCAGGAGGTGAACCACCTGCTTATCATCCGCTTGGCTGCAAGTCTGCCAGGTGCAGCTCCAGCATAGGTGACAAACAGCTGGCAAACCTCTCCCCAAACTTCAGCCGTCCGCTCCTTATAATAAGCGAGCGCTCTTCTAGGGTCCAAAGTATGGAGCCTATATTCAGCCTCCATGGTGTGATTGGGGTAGAACACCGGCAGAGTCAACACCTGATTTAGGTGAAACTTCGACACCACCTTCAGAAGGAATTTCGAGTGGGGGTGAAGGACAACCTTGTCCCTGTGGAAGACCAGATAAGACTCGATGGAAAGCGCCTGGAGCTCTCCCATCCTCTGGCTGATGTAATAGCCACCAAGAAGGTGGTCTTCCACGACAGGTGAGAGATGTCACACCTGTGCATCGGTTCGAATGGCTTGCCCATGAGCTTAGCCAATACCAGCAGTAGATCCCACGGAGGTGGAGGTTCTCGCACGGAGGGGATATGTGGTCTAGGTCTTTGAAAAAGCACCTGACCACCTTCTCCTGCGCCACCGACTGCTTGCCGGCCCGCGTCTGGTAAGCAGAGATGGCTGCCAGGTGCACCTTAAGGGTCGTCGACCGAAGCCCTAGCTGAGAAAGAGACCACAGGTAGTCCCAAATACTAGCCAATGGACAGGAAGAGGGGTCCAACCCCTTGTCCTGACACCAAATGGAGAATCTCTTCCATTTGAAGGCATAGCATTTTCTGGTTGACTCCTTATGGGACGCCTCAATGACGTTGAGGACCTCGTCGGAAAGACCCAAGGCCTGGAACTTTAGCCGCTCAGGAACCAGGCCGTCAGGTGCAGGGATTGAAGGTCCGGATGGAGAACCTTCCCCTTGTTGACTGAGATCAGGTCCAGGTGGGCTGGAAGCCACCTTGGGAGCCTGGAGCTGAGGCTGAGGAGATCTGGGTACCAGAACTGGGAGCCAGTCTGGAGCTACCAGAATCACCTGTGCCTTGTTCCTCTTACGCCTTGAGAAGCAACTGTGGATCAAGGGAAATGGAGGGAAGGTGTAGAAGAGGCCCAGGGTCCACGGCCTCAAGAAGGCATCCCCTTGCAGCGAGCCCTGCTGAGGGGGGCGGACGTGAAACAGCCTCAGCTTTGCGTTCTCCCTGGAGGCGAAAAGGTCCACCTGAAGGGTGCCCCAATGGGAGAACAGGTCTTGAACTACCTCCGGCAGGAGAGACCACTCATGAGATGCAGCGCCTCTCCGGCTGAGGGCATCGGCCAGACTGTTCAAGGCTCCTGCCACATGGATGGCTAGGAGATCCACCTCCAGTCTGAGCAAGAGAGACCAAATGCGGAGAGCTTCCTTGCACAGGGCCAAGGAGTGCATCTCGCCCTGACGGTTGAGATAGTATATAGTCGTGGTGTTGTCCGTCTGGACCTGAACCACCTGACCCCGTACAAATGGAGCAAAGGCGGTGAGGGCTAGTCGAACTGCTCAAAGCTCCAGCAGGTTGATGTGGCATCGAGACTCCTGAGGGGACGAGAGGCCATCCCCCAGATGAGCACCCCAACCCATCAAAGAGGAGTCGGTCGTAAGAATGACCGTTGGCTCAGGGCGGACAAACGGGATGCCCTCCTGTAGATGAGCTGGGATGAGCCACCGCTGCAGGCCATCCCACATCTTCTGGGTCACGGTTACTGGCTGGTCCAAAGGACTGGAGCGCTGTGACCACTGGCGGGCCAGCCCCCACTGCAGGGGACGCATATGCCAGAGGGCCCAATGGACCACGCTGGTGCAGGCTGCCATGAGGCCCAGCAGGCATAGGAAGTCCCAGGCAGGGCACAACTGCCCAACCAGAAATGATTGGGCAAAGGAGGAAAGGACCTCGGCCCTGTCTGCCAGGAGCCGGGCTCTGGCTCGAAGAGAGTCGAGCTCTGCCCCGATGAACTGAATCACCTGCGATGGCATGAGTTCTGATTTGACCTCGTTGATCAGGAGGCCAATTTGAGAGCAGACCTGGAGGGCCAGATCCCTGAAGCACTCCACCTCCAACCTGGAGGGGGCCGCTATCAGCTAGTCGTCCAGGTAAGGGTACACCCGGACCCCTCGGCGCCGCAGGAATGCTGTCACTACTGCCATGCATTTGGTGAAGACCCTGGGAGCTGGAGAAAGGCAGAAGGGCATGGCCTGGAACTCGTAAAGTGATCTCCTGCTCTGAAGCGGAGGAATCGCTGATGAGACGGACGGATTGGGACGTGAAAGAACGCGTCCTGGAGATCCAGAGAGCAGAACCACACACCTAGTTCCAAGGATGGAATGATCTGAGCCAGAGTGACCATCCTGAAGGTGCGTGGCCTTATGAACTTGTTTAGGTTCATCCAGATTGAGAATGGAGCGCCAGCCCCCCGTCCGCTTTGGGACCAGGAAGTACCTGGACACAAACCCCGGGTTTGGAGGAGGATCCGCCACCTCGCTGATCACCTCTTTTTGGAGGAGCAGAGCTATGTCGGTTCGACGAACGACAGAGAGCCTGCGGAACCAGCCCCAAGAGGGGAGGAGGGCTTGATAGGGAGGGGTCTGCTCGAATTCCAGAGGCAGACTCCTGCCGACCACTTCCAGCACCCAACAGTCCATGGTGATAGCGGACCAGGCGGAAAGCAAGTGGCTGAGCCATCCCCCCAACGGGGCGACCCAGGGGAGGAATGACGAGGTTGGGAGCGACACCCCTCAACCCGTCACTGGGCAGGCTTGGAGGAAGGGCCGGCCGAGGGGCCACCTGGACCCTTCCTTCCAGGCTTTTTACTGGAGGAAGCGGCAGACTGGGCCTTGGGGTGCCAAGTGTGAGCCTGCTGGCCCTGTTGCTGGTGCTGCTGGGCTGGACGTGCCGCAGGGGCGGAAGGGCGAAAGGGCTTACGCTGCTGCTGGTGGCCTTTGTCCTTCTGGGCAGATGTGACCGAGTCCAAGGTGGCATTAGACTTCTCAATCCTCTGGAGATGGCCTTCTACCCCGGCCCGAACAAGTTGGTGCCCAGGAAGAGAACGTCTGCCAGCCTGTACTGGGTATCCGCCGTGAAGGTGGAGATCTGCAGCCAAGCTCTGCGGCACATGGCTACTGTGGCCGCTACTGACCGGGCACAAGAGTCTCCAAAGTCCAAAGCAGTTTGGAACTGTTTGGCCACTGCCTTTCCCTGATCCCGCACCTGCTTGACTGTCGTCTGAAGGTCAGCCGGGAGATGAGGAAGCACCTCATCCAGGGAACCCATAAAGGCGTGTGAAAAATGTGCCATCAGCACGGCTGAGCTAGCCTGTCGAAGGCCTAAGGAGGAGGCAGCGTAAACTTTGTGCCCCGAGTAGTCCAGCTTCTTGGACTCTTTGTCGGGGGGCTTTTCCACGTCTCTAGCGTTTCTGGAGCGCCAGAAGATGCTATCGGTTACCAGCCCCTCAGCCGAGAGGTGCTCCGAAAAACCGGAGAGGGAACCGGTGGGGACTGCGTACTTGCGAGCTATCCTGGCCGAAGGCACAGAACAGGATGCAGGCCACTGCCACAACTCCAGGGCCGGACCAACGATAGCTTCGGCCACAGGGAAGGCCTCCGTGGGGGGAATCCCCTCGGTCCAGAATCTCTGTGAGGGGATATCTGGACCATTTTGTACGGGTTCGACCTGCATCCCAGTGGACTCTGAGATGAACCAAAGAATTCCCAGGAACGAGGATGGGCTCTCATTCACCGACTGACCCCCGGAAGATTCCAGGTAAAGGGGCCTAGAATACAAGGAGTCATCGTTGGACTCCACGAACAGCTGCCGAGCGCCTGAGCCACCCTCACTTGCCGATGCCAGTTGGGGGTGAGGGTGACCGACAACCTGTAGGGCAAGCCCTGACCTGACCGAGAATCCTTGGTCGGGGCCCCAGTCTTAGGTTGTGGAGGCGGGTGTTCCACCACAATGGGTGGAGCAGCCGGTTTCAGCCCCACGACGATAGTGAGGGGTTGCCTCGATCGTTCGGGCAACAGCCACTTAATGGCCATTGAAGAAGATGGAGTCGGCTTATTACCAGCTAGTAAGAGTTGCTGCCACATCATGTCCTCATAGTGCCAACGCAACTTGCGCCGGAGCCTATCCTCCGAAGAGGACGATGAGGACGAGCGGCGATGCCACTTTCCGTGATGCCGGGACTGAGACCGCCGATGTCGGCGGGACCTACCCGACACGGAGGAGGACAGAGACCAAGACTTTCAGGGTCGCCGATGGTGGGTCGAGGAGGGGGTGGGGAAAACCCGGTCATCCCTCGGTTCAGGGTCCTTAACTGGGAACTTCGGCACAGGAGGCATGAGCAAGTCCTCGGTAACCACCGGGAGAACCAGTGAAGAAGAGTTGTCGGCTTCTCCAGTCGACAACCCGCCAACAGGTCGAGAAAAATCTCCGACATCGGCGGGTGTCTCAGCCAGCTGACCTGACGGTGACATCAGAAGCCAGCTGCCTTAGCTGCAACTCCTCGACCAGTCGAAAGCCAGACACTCGGGGATCGAGATCTCTCACTCCTGAGCGTCGACAGGTGGGACTTACCTTTCGGTTCCTTTTCTTGCGACCTACTCGTGTGAGTCCCCGAGGGTCCTTCTCCTTTGGTGGAGAGGGACTGACAAAGCTCCTTAAAAGAAGCAGTGTAGGAGGGCCCAAGGAGAGCGGGATAAATGCCAACGCCGAGGAAGAAGAAGATGCGGCCTGGGCCGCTTCCTCCTCGAGGGCGATCAACTGTTCCAGCTGCTCCTCGGAGCCCGCAGCCGTGGACACCACCCAACAGGCCTCCTTTGACTTCACCAGTGGAAACCATTTTTCGGGGTGCCCCAGTTGAAGTTGGGCAGTGCGGTCCTCTAGAACCGAAGGCGCAAAGGACTTGCATAGATCGCAGGCCTGCGGATCATGAGCAAGTCCCAGGCAGTAAACGCTCATGGCGTGCGGATCGGTCTGAGACATCTTCTTCCTGTAAGGGCACCGACGGAAGCTGGGAGTAGATTTTGTATCCATCACAGCCGCGAGGGAAGATGAAGACTCAAGTCTTGTAAACTTTAAAATTATTTTTGGAAAATCTGAAGGATTAGGATCCAGGCCTACAAACGCAGAGGCGTAAGGAGTGAACTTGAGCTTCCAAGCGGTAAGGAAGATCTGGCGTCATGGGGCGGAGCCAAGGGTTTTACCACCCGGGTGGGTGGGAGGAGCCAGCTTAAAGACTTTCCGGCAAGATTTAAAGCGGCAAGGAACCTGACAGACAGTGTGGATTGAATAACATATCCACGTCCCTAGAATCCCTCTTTACAAGACACTAGTTAGGTCCCATCTGGAGTACTGCGTGCAGTACTGGAGGCCACACCTTCACAAGGACATTAACCAAATTGAGGCAGTCCAGAGAAGGGCAACCAAAATGGTGCAGGGACTGCATCAGAAAACATATGAGGACAGATTAACGGAGCTCAATATGTATACCCTAGAGCAAAGGAAGGAGAGAGGTGATATGATCGAAACATTCAAACACCTCAGGGTTTTAAATAATTAATTAGCAGTTTTTTTCTTGGGACTATACTAACTGTACAGAAAGTATTTATATAGATTTTCTAGAAGTGCTGTGTTTGTTAAACACAGTGAGGCAAGCGCTATGCATTTTCACAAAGAATTATCACTTTTGTGAGCAAAATGCTAATCAATTTTTAGAGTTAAATAAATCCCTGCACCTTAAGGGCATTAACAAGGTGAAAGAGTCTAACATGTTTCAATATAAGAAAAACAGCAGAACAAGAGGACACAGCATGAGATTAGAGGGAGGCCGATTAAGGGGTAATGTGAGGAGGTTCTTTTTCACAGAAAGGGTGGTGGATGCATGGGACGGCCTACCTCAGGAAGTGGTGGATATGAATACAGTGCAGGGCTTCAAACAGGCATGGGATAGGCATAAGGGAGCAATACAGATGAGTATGAATAGATAGGCCATTAACAGAGCAAAGGCTGATGGCACATTCATAAGACAGAAAAAGAAATGGGCAGACTGGATGGGCCTTGCGGTCCTTATCTGCCGTCAACTTCTATGTTTCTATGTTCCAAGGTGGTGGAGGCTCACGCAACAAAAGGGACAAGTGATCAAGGCCTTTAAAAAAAGTACCTGACCACTATACAGGGTAATGGAACATAAATGGTCTGCTGAACTAAACAGTTGGCTTACTGAACAAAAAAACAATGGGAAACTACCTGCCTTATATAAAGTCTACTTTTCCCTGCAATGGAAAAAATTTGTTAGAAATCCACGTCAGATACTTTCAAATCTGTAGTTTAGTAGCCAAATTTGGGAGAGGGCACTTGGGGGGCCTGTTGAAGGAAATACAGGGAAACAAGTCGCAACACATTCACATATATTTTGGCTGTGCCCAATCCTTAAAAACTTTTGGAACAGTATAGAGCAAGAATCAATACATATCTGCACAGATTTCTATAATCAGTGTCCCAAATTAGCACTATTTCTTTATAATGTATGGTAGAACGTTGTTTTCATAGAAATCTACATTTTTATAACAACATTTTACCATCAATGTGATGTCACGAGGATGTTAATCCATCAATGGTACGTCACACTGAAGGGTTAACAATTGGGAACAGTTTACGCATGCACGCACCTTTTTTTCTCTTGAACCAACGGAGGGGTACAGCAGTGAGAGAATGGCCTCGACGGTATCTAATACTTAAAAAGTAAGGCACCATCTTCATTTTTCTTGGGACCATACACTATAAAATATAACGAATGGTCCCTCTATCAGTAACCGGTTTGTGTTAACCGTGTTGAGGTTGTCATGGCGACGTAAACCTCTCGCGCTTTGCTCTTGAAGTCTACATAGTCACCCTGGCAACTTCTCGACGGTAAACAAACTGGTTACTGATAGAGGACCATACACTATCCTCTTAACATATGAGGACCCCATAAGTCCAACCAAAACCAGGCTTGATGACAACGCGGACCCCATTTTGGAAGTGGTGGTCCCAGCCGGGTTTTTGGTGATACACCACTCGAGATCAGACCGCAGAGGCGGAAGG
Organism: Neoceratodus forsteri; assembly: GCA_016271365.2. Lineage (NCBI taxonomy): Eukaryota > Metazoa > Chordata > Ceratodontiformes > Ceratodontidae > Neoceratodus > Neoceratodus forsteri. Next base: position 82,149,204 of record JADMNL010000034.1, read on the forward strand.
GGGGTGGCCATCTGTTTTAGACTGGAATTGGGCTTCACTGGTGTACCAGTAGAGGAGGCCAGATCATTTGAGGTTACCACAGTAGCAAGTGTGGGCTGCAGGATCATTCTCATCTACCGTCCACCAGGGGGTGAGGAATTGTTCCTGCAGGAAGTGGCAGACTTCATCGTCGACGTGGCATTGAAGTCGCCCAGGCTGATGGTCCTGGGCAACTTCAATGCCTGGATCAACGATGAACTCTCGCAGTTTGGACAAGACTTCCTCTAATTTATGTCATCATTGGGGTTCACACGGGTAGTTGCCTCTGCTATTCATAAGCACGGTCACTCACTTGATCTGGTCTTCCTCCGGGGGATTGAGTCCTGCGATTTGGCGGTGGAGCCAGTCATTTGGTCCGATCACTACACCGTGAGATTCAATCTCCAGCCCCTCCCTTACAGGTCTGCCCCTGTGGAGATGGTTAGATACCGTCCATTGATGGGTGTTATCCCAGAGGGTCTTATGGCGGTGTTAGACCTATCGGGATTTTCGAGGGCGGGCGAGGATCCAGAGAATCTAGTTTTGGCCTATAATAAGGCTATCACTGAGGCTCTGGATGTTATCGCCCCACTCCGTGTTCACTCCCTCTCTCTCCGCTGTCAGTCCCCCTGGTTTGACGGGACCTTGAGGGAGTTGAGACAGGTGGGCTGAAGGCTAGAGCATTGCTGGCGGAAGACAGCCCTTGATGCCGACCACCTTAGATTGATGAACCACTATCAAAGTTATCAATCAGCAATCTCATGTAAGAAGGCAGAGTTCCTGTCCAGTGAGATAGCTGCTGCTGAAAACCGACCAGCTCAGCTCTTTTGAACGTGGACAGGCTGTGCAACCCAGCCTGTCTACAGGTTCGAGGAGCGTTTTCACAAGATAAGTGTGATGAGTTTGCTCACTTTTTTGCAGATAAGGTGGCTGACATCAGGGCTGAAATCTGTCCAGCACCCTCTATAGGGGTTTGTGGTGGTTGGTGTATGGTCACTCTCCCTCGGGTCTTCTTGGATATCTTTCGACTGACTGGAGATAGGGCATATCATGCGGATTGTCCAGAATTTGCAGTCAACGTGCTGTAGTTTGGATCTGGGCCCTACACGCCTAGCATTAGGGCGTCTGGAGATCATTGGCCCGGTCCTTGCACAGATTGTCTGGTGCTCCTTGTCACCATCTCGCTCAGCCCTGTACTGCCAAAGTGCCAACCTCTGAGCGTATGATTTGAGTACAGTGAACAGACAAGGTAACCCTCTCGTCTGTTTTGTGGGTTCAAGTCACCTTAGTCTCAAGCTCTGAAGGTTGGCACTTTGGGAGTAGACGGCTGACCGGCTGAGCGAGATGGTGACAGATTGGTGGCAGAGGTGGGATCTTAACTGTAAGTCAAGGGATATAGTTCTGTTTCCTTTTGAAATAATACACCACCCATTTTATTTTTTTTCTGAAGTGCCAGTCAGTATAGTATTAGTAGTGAGAGAAGAAAAAAATGTCTTCCGACCACAGCAAGCACACTGTAGATTTCTTAAAGCAGTTGTGCGAGGACAGGGGAGTCCTGTTTGGGGTGAAAGCCACTAAGCAGAACCTCACAGAGGCCCTGATGGTAGCAGATACCCAGAGCAGCGAGTCACCAACCATGAATGAAAGGGACCAGACCTCGAGTGTGGCAGAACTAGTGGCCAGTGAGGGGTCCCGAGCCGATGAGGCGGACAACAGGCCCACTGTCAGTGAAGGGCCACAGCAGCAGGGACAAGTCACCAGTATCCTGAATCCAGAAGTTCTCAGGTTGCAACTTGAGTTGCACAGGATGGAGCTGGAGTCCCAGGAGAGGAGAGAAAGGGAACAGCGGGAGGCGGACCATGAGGAGCGTGAGCACCAGTGAGGAGGCAGAGAGGAGAGAACGAGAACGCAGAGCTGCAGAGGAGAGAAGAGAGGAGCGCCAGTGGCAACATGAACTGGAGAAGCTATGACTCCAACCAGCAGCACCAGGGCAGGTAAGTGGCTTGGGTTTAACTGGGACGGCAGGACTGGGTTACAAATTGAACTCTAAATTAATAGCTGAGTCTAAAGACGGGGAGGACATAGACGCCTTTTTAAATTCTTTTGAAAAAGTCTGTATTTAGGCTAAAATTCCTAGAGAGTCCTGGAGCTTCCAGCTATCCCCGCTATTAACCGGAAAAGCTTGGGATGCATTGGGTCACATGGACAATAAAGACAGTGATGATTACAGCAAGTTAAAAGCTGCACTACTAAAAAAGTTTGAATTAACTACTGAATCATACAGAGCTAAATTCCGTAAGCTCAGGAGAAGCCGTGATATGAGCTATGAGGAGCTAGCCATGAAATGTTGTCAGTTTTTAAAACATTGGTGGGAAGGAATTGAGGCAAACACTGTTGATAAAACTGAAAATGTGATTTTATTATAACAGTTTTATTGGGCATGCCCAACAGAGTTAAAAACCTGGCTAAAGGACCGAGATCCAAAAACAGTGCAAGAGGCTGCTGAACTCTCGGACTGCTATGCCAAGAGCAGACCTGCTCTGAGAGCGAATGGGGCGAGTGTGGCAGTGCAGGGAAAATCGCGCCTTCAGGGCAGCTAAAACCCTCACTGCCTCCACCGAAACCAGTTAGCCCCAGGTTTCAAAGAAAAGATTTTTCTGAAGTAAGAAATGTTTGTTGGTTATGTAAAGAAACTGGGCACATTGCCAGTGTCCAAGAAGGGCAAGCAATAATACGCAAAGTAGTACCAGAAAGGAAGTGGGTTGTTTGTGTGTCCCTGGAAGCATGCCAGTGAACATGAGGGAACACATGCACCCAGTCATGGTAAATGGCGCACAGATGCAGGGGTTAAGGGACACAGGGGCATCCCTGACATTGGTAAAAGGGGATCTGGTACAGCCTGGTCAGCTTATACCCAACAAATACATAACTGTACAAGGGTTTACTGATGAAGAGAAAACCTTACCACTGGCCAGTGTTCTCCTGGACTGGGGTGAAACAAGGGGAACTGTGCAACAGGTGGCTGTAGCTAACACATTAGCAGTGGATGTGATCTTGGGTAACAGTCTCCAGCAGGGGGTGGTATGTGCAGTTACCCGCAGCCAAGCGGCCAGGGAAAATGGTAGTTCCCTGAGCCTCCCAGAAGCCATTGAGGAAGATACTGAGAGGCTGCTTCCCCAGCCTGTGTCTCCAGAGGGAGACTGATAAAGAGGTAGAAATTTCCCAGTGAAAATAACCACATAGCTACAGAGGTTACTCCAAAGGGGGGTGACCTCTTGTCAGAGGGTTGGGATTGACAGTGATCCTGAGGGCCCTGACGCTAGTGCTAGGGACCCTAGTTTAGCGACTGAAGGGGACCTGTCCCATGCCTTGGGAAGGTGTGAGGGGTTCGCTGCTGCTCAGAGAAGTGACCCTAGTTTAGAGAAGCTGAGGGCTTGGGCAGACTCGGATGGTGCACAGGGAGGTGACGGAAGACATAGGGTTTATTGGGAAAATGGACTTATGCATACACAGGCAGTACAAACAGAGGGAGGGATGCTAGGCAGGCAGCTTGTCGTTCCCCAGGGATATCGTGAGCAGTTGCTCAAGGTTACCTATGATATTCCCTTATCTGGTCATCTGGGAAACGCACAAACTACGTAGCAGTTTGCCCAGAATTTCTACTGGCCTAACTTCACTCAGCAGGTGAAGGAGTATTGCAGATCTTGTCACCGGTGCCAAGAAATAGGGAAGGCGGGCAAGAAAACCCAAGCCGCCCTGATCCCATTGCCCATAGTGGAGGAGCCATTCCAGAGGGTGGGAATGGATATTGTGGGGCCTTTAAATACCCCCAGCTCCTCAGGGAAAAGGTTCATCCTGACTGTGGTGGATTATGCCACCCGGTACCCAGAGGCAGTCGCCCTTTCCTCACTGAGGACAGACAAAGTGGCAGATGCCTTGCTTGGGATTTTCTCACGTGTTGGGTATCCTCAGGAGGTAATCACCGATCGGGGTTCCTTCATGTCAGACCTAATGAAATGTCTATGGAAGAAGTGTGGGGTGGTGCAGAGATGCACAACACCATATCACCCACAAGCCAATGGACTTGTGGAACGCTTCAATGGTACCCTAAAGTCAATGCTCCGGGCATTTGCTGAACAGCATGGGAGGGACTGGGAGCTAAACCTTCCCACCTGTTGTTCGCATACAGGAGGAGTGCCCCAAGAGTCGACAAGTTTTCCCCTTCAAACTCTTGCATGGGCCGGGTACGTGGGCCCCTAGACTTGATCCGGGAGGACTGGGAAGGCAAGCACACCACCCAGGGAACTCCCATTGTGGATTATGTCCTACGGTTTAGGGAAAGGCTGAAGGAGCTTATGGGGATGGCCCAGAGCAACCTGGCAGCTGCCCAACAGAAACAAAAGGTATAGTATGACCACAGAGCCAGAGCTCGCTCGTACATGGTGGGTCAGGAAGTCATGTTCCTTATTCCGGTCCGGAAAGACAAGCTGCAAGCTGAGTGGGCAGGACCGTACAAAGTGGTTAGGAAGGTAAATGACGTAAACTACCTTGTGGAGTTACCTGACCTTAGACAGACAGAAAGGATGTACCATGTCAACAGGATGAAGCCATATGCAAATAGGGCTGACATGGTGTTCGCAGTGTGTAGTCATGGGGAGGGGACGGACGAAGGAGACCCCCTTCTGGACTTGCTGGAAGACAGTGAGCGGGAGTCATCTGTGGAGGCAGTAAAATTGTCTCCCCAGCTGACCCCGGGCCAGATCCAGAAAGTGAGGGAGGTTTTGGCAGACTTTGCCCCCTTGTTTAGCGCCAAGCCTGGACTAACCCCCTTAGCAACACACGATGTGGAGACAGGAGACACAGACGCCCATATGGCGGACAGCATATCGGGTGTCGGAGGCTGTCCAAAAGGACATTAGGAGGGAAGTGGAGGAGATGCTGGATTTAGGGGTAATCCAGAGATCCCACAGTCCCTGGGCCTCACCTGTAGTCCTTGTACCCAAGCCAGATGGCTCGACTCGTTTCTGTGTAGACTATCGTGGACTGAATGCAGTCACGAAGTCAGATGCCCACCCAATGCCCCGGATGGACGAACTCCTGGACAAGCTGGGGGCGACCTACCCTACGACCACTGACCTGACCAAGGGGTATTAGCAGGTAGAACTGACAGATAGAGCTAGGGAGAGGTCGGCCTTCATCATTCCGATAGGCTTATTTGAGTTCAAAGTAAAGCCTTTAGGAATGAAGAACGCCTCGGCCACTTTCCAAAGGTTGGCGAGCCAGGTGTTAAATGGTACTGAGGAGTACGCCATGGCATACGTGGATGAAACTGCCATCTTCAGTACCAGCTGGGAGGAACACCTGTCACACCTTAGGGAAGTGCTAGGCAGAATACAGACGGCCAGGCTCACTGTCAAAGCCGAGAAGTGCCAGGTGGCCATGGGAGAAGTGGCATACCTCAGGCATGTGGTAGGCCGGGGGCAGCTCCGTCCTAACCAGATAAAAATAGAGGTAATACAGGCATGGTCCAGACCAGAAACTCAGAAGCAGGTCAGGAGTTTTCTCGGGACAGCAGGGTACTACAGAAAGTTTATACCTAATTACAGTGCCCTGGCTGCTCCCCTATCTGACCTGACAAAGAAACGGATGCCCAAGAAAAATCACCTGGGGTCCAGCCTGTGAGGAAGCCTTTACCAAATTGAAGAAGGCACTGTGCAGTGCTCCTGTTTTGACAAGTCCGGACTATAGCAAAACTTTTGTAGTTCAGACGGATGCCTCAGACGTGGGTACTGGGGCAGTACTAAGCCAGACATCCAGCGAAGGGAGGGATCACCCGATAGCCTACCTGAGCCGAAAGCTGCTCCCCAGGGAACAAGCATACTCCACAGTGGAAAAGGAGTGTCTTGCCCTAGTGTGGGCCCTAAAGAAACTGGAGTCATACTTGTATGAGCAGCCTTTTGTGGTACAGACTGACCACAACCCCCTGGTTTGGTTGTCACAGATGGGGAAAAACAATGGCAGACTGCTCAGATGGAGTCTTGCTTTACAAGGGTATGATTTGAAAATCATACATAGGGCCAGAGCCAAAAATAAGAACTCAGATGGACTGTCTAGGGTCTATGACGAGTGAACTGATTTGGGAAGCTCATCCCATGTAGGGGATGGATTCCCCAAATTCAGTCTAGGTGGGGAGGAGTGTGACATAGACAGCCAGCTCTGAGTGTTCGAATGCTGTATTAATTTTTGTTATTACATATCAAATATGTGAAGGGAAGGTCAGTTCAAAGAAAAGGCTGTCTTACTGGAACTGACACATCAAGACCCCCCAGGGATAAGTTCAAAGGACAGGAGGTATTTTAAACTACAGAGATCTGGGGTGCAATTACCTTGTCAATTTGCTTTCATCCCAGGAAATAAGATTAGCCATTCATAATGCCCTCAGGGAGATCCTTTGACTTGCATGGTTACCAGGAAGGACTTGTCGGGCGGGGCGTCGGAGAGAGGCCAGAATGGACATTGAAGAGGTTTGATGTCTGAGCCAGGGAGGATTCAGACAGATTTGGAAGGTCCAAAATACATTCCTGGGGAACCCTTGAATTACATCAGAAAGACCTGAGGTGTAGATTCCAAGGTCCAGACGGGATTAAAGAGGCCAATACACTTTTGTTTTGAATACAGTGACAAATCAAAGAAAACTTTTGAGATGTATGTGTAGCAGAACAAAAAACAGTTCTGACCAGTTAACCTGTGGAGAGGAAAGTCAGTGAGGTCATCTCATATGTTTTTTTAAATATTTTATTTGGAGACCCTGTATTGTAAATATAGAGTTTGATACACCAAGACGGAGTTAGTGACCTCATGAGAAGGCCAGCTCAGAAGTGTGTTTAAGTGCTGAGAGAAACACAAGAAAATATTTCTGACTGACACAAGAGTATATTATCTGACTGAGAAAGAATCATCACAGCACTGAAAAAGAGTAAGATTAGACCAGTCTAAATGTATGTATTGCAGGAACTGTACTTTTTCCTGTTTGTTTTAAGGCTGTATGTGTTGGAATATATATATTTGTTCTGTTTTGATATTGTTAAAGTAAAGATTTTTTTTTTACAAAACGAAACTGCTGCAGTGTCTTGACATTTCTTTTTATTTTAAGTGGAGCTTTTAAAGGTTATAAGTACACTGTGTATGGGCTTATTGCATACCAAACTGGGAAATGGATAGAGTTCTCTAAAAGTCTTGCATAGAGTTCTAGGGGTTCATTTAAAAGACCTGGTTGGGTGCCCGTAGGCAAAGATATCTGGCCCCCCGAAGACAGAATTATCTGAGCCTGATAACTGGGTACACTAACAAGAGTGTATCAGTTTGAATCCTTCCAGAGCTTGAGACTAAGGTGACTTGAACCCACAAAACAGACAAGAGGGTTACCTTGTCTGTTCACTGTACACTAATCATACGCTCAGAGGTTGGCACTTTGGGGGTAGAGGGTTGACCGGCTGAGCGAGCTTCTGACACTCCTTAGAGTCAAGAGAATTCCCTAGCTCCCTGAATGAGGCAGTGGTGACACCGCTTCTTAAGAAAGCTTCCTTGGACCCAGGCTTCTGTGCAAACTACAGGCCTATCTCTAGCATTCCCTTTGTTGGGAAGGTGACTGAGAAAGTAGTTGCACTGCAACTGGAGAACCATCTTACCATCCATAATGTCTCCTATCCTCTCCAGTCAGGTTTCCGAAAGAGACATAGTACCGAGACCGCTCTGGTTTGGGTGCTCAATGATCTCCTGATGACGAGAGATCAGAAGCACCATTCCATCTTGGTGATTTTAGATCTCTCTTCAGCGTTTGACACTATGGACAATGTGGTTTTGCTTGAGCGCCTGAGGTTCATCTGTGGACTGGCTGGTCCAGTTCTTGGATGGTTTCATTCTTTCCCAGCCGGCAGCTCTCAGAGGGTGGTTTCAGGGATTTTTTTCCTCTGAACCATTCTCTCTGCCGTGTGGGGTTCCTCAGGGCTCGGTGCTGTCCCCCATGTTGTTCGTAGTGTATTTGTTGCCCCTCGGAGACATTGTAAGATGATATGGGCTGAGTTTTCACCGCTATGCAGATGATACACAGCTCTACCTTTTGCACCTGACCAGGATAGTGCGGTCTCGATGTTTAATAACTGTCTGTCGGAAATCCATGACTGGTTGAAGTCCAGTTGGCTGAAATTGAATTCTGAGAAGACTGAGGTGTTAGTTGTGGATCTGGGGCACCGGACTGAGAGGTCGGTGGTGGGGTTACCTTCTGGGCTTTGGCTCGATGGTGTACAGCTGCCCACCTCTGAACGGGTGCGTAATCTGGGGTGGTATTTGACGACAGGCTGACATTGCAGGCACAGGTTTGGCAGTCATCAAATCATCTTTTTACCATCTTAGGAACACTGTCAGAATTAAGCACCTTGTTCCATCCGATGATCTGCCCACGCTTAATCCATGCTTTTGTGACCTCGCGCATGGACTACTGCAACTCCCTATACCTAGGGCTTCCAGGGGTTGATGTCCGCCGCTTGCAGCTAGTGCAGAATGCTGCGGGACGGTTACTGACTGGGGCTTCTCGCACCAGTCAAATTACTCCCGTGCTGTGCTATCTGCACTGGCTGCCTATACAGTGGCGGTTCACCTTCAAGGTCGGTCTCCTGACCTATAAAGCCCTACACGGATTGGGACAGAGTTACCTGTAAGAGCTCCTGGTTCCTTACAGCCTAGGTTGACCCCTCCGCTCAACTGACGAGGGGTTGCTAGAAGTTCCCACGGTGCGGCTAAAGACATCTGGTGCCAGGGCCTTTATGTTCATGGTGCCATCCCTGTGGAACTCTCTACCTCATCAGATTAGAGAGTGCGGGACCGTGAAGGACTTCAAGACCAGTCTGAAGACTTATTTATTTAAACAGGCGTTCAATATTTGAACTTTTAAGTTGTTCTGTGGATTTTGAATTGAATCTGTTATTGTATGTGATTTTAAATGAATGATTTGTTGATGTTTGTATGTGAAGAGCTTTGACCCTGGAATTGCGCTATACAAATAAAATTATTATTATTATTATTAACTGGAGGCTGATATACATGTATAAGGAATTATGAATGTATAAATTAAAAAGGAACATGCTAGAGATTGATTTTAATGAATTTTATGATATGCATTTTTAAAGCGAAGGTTGCACCCTTTTTCTTACTCCTTATTTATTGTATATAAATGATTTGTACTATTTGTAACGACAATTTTAACTTGTCAAACAATAAAATCAAATTAAACTGAACTGACATTATCCTCTATGTTATCCTGCTGGAAGGTTTAATAATCATCAAAAATAATTTCATTAGTACAGCTCTAACAGCAGCTAAAAAAATGCCATCACGAAATCGTGGATGCAGCTCTTACTTCCCACAACAGAACACTAAAATGCTATTGTGAAACAAATCTACACTATGGAAAAAGCAACACACAAACATAGGCAACAATCAGAACTATTTAATGATAGATAGCGGGAGTGGATTTTTACATACTGTGAGCACTACACCAGATTTTATCCCTTAATCCAGGGGAAGGGACGCAGTGGTTCCTGCATGTTGAGAATAAATCTCATAAAGGGTGTCTTCGTAATTAATTGCATAATTTAGCAGAGGTAATGCTGAAAGTAGGTTACCAGATAGTGTGGCTACGCGCAGAAAAGTACTTATCTCAGCGTACACTATGGATATGCGCAGATAAGTACTTATCTCAGAGTACACTGATTACCTTAAGTTCATAGCTAGTTGTGCTGGATCCTGTACTGAGAAGCTGAAGAGATGGCTGGTGGCAGAGAGGTGCTATGTTTTATGTTTATGTAACAGACACCTGTATCTTTCACAGTGCCTATGTTTCATGTAATGTGTTATGAACTGCCCCTCTTTTTGTTTGCAATAAAAAGAAATTTAAAAAAAAGTGCCAGGCCACCTTTTCCTGAGCCACAGCCAGCTTAGCAGTCCGCACCTAGTAAGCAGACATGGCTGCCACATACACCGCTAATTAGGGTTGCTGCTTGCAAGCCCAACAGAAAGGCGTGAGAGTTACTGTAAGATGCTAGCCACTGGGCTGGCAAGGGGATCAAGCTCCTTGAACTGGCACCAGATGGAGTACCTCATCACCTTAGATGCACAGCATTTGCAAGCTGACTCACATTCAGGAGGCCTCAACAATGGGGAACACTATTTCCAAGAGGTCCAAGGCCTGAAACTCTGGCCACTCAGAAACCAGGCTGAGTGGCCGGCCCGGTGGCACCGAGGGTTGAGGCATTTCTGCCTTACCTCGCACTACTCTGGCAACCCAGGTTCGGGAATGAGCTTGGGTCATCGGGGAGGGGGAGGAGATCGAGCCTAGCGGCTGTCCTCTCAAGGGATGGGAGGTCGCCCTCCCACAGTCCCGCTGTCAGTGGGTGGAGGTCCAGTGGCAGTGCAGGTGGGTACAGGTGACTGGTAGGGTGGGGCATTCCACAGTGCATGTGCTTCCACACGTGCAGCCTCGTGCCAGGGACGCGAGGGCGAGCGGGCATAAAAACGGGGGTGGGGGGAGACGGATAAATACAATAAAGGAAAAAAAAAAAAAAGAAACCAGGCTGAGAGGTGCAGGTACTGAAAGTCCAGGTGCAAGACCTTTGCCTATTGTCCGATTAGCAGGTCTGGGTAAAAACGGGCAACCACCACAGAGGCCTGCTGCTGAGGCCGAGGAGATTTCGATAGGAGAACTGTCTGGGCCACTCTAAAGCTATCAGGATCATTCATGCCTCATCTTTCCTCAGAGCCACGAGCAGCCCCAGAGCTGGACATGGCGCCGTGCTCAACCACTGCGCCACGGAAGGTGCCAGGGCAAGAGACAGTCAGGGATGGTGCCACAAAGACTCCCATGGCGCCGCTAGCACCATCGGCACTGCGAATGCAGCTGACAGCAGCAACGGTGTCGAGGATGGCGCCAACCCAGGCCCACCGAGCCGGGTATGACACCAGGGGAGCCTCGCCCCTGAAGGGCGATCACCAAAGCGGGTGCCTCCCACCTGTCCCCCGGGGGGGCAGACTGGCCTCTGCATCATGAAGGGGCCTCACACGGGCTAGGCTACAAGAGGCAGAAGAACCCCCCCCCTCGGTCTGTACAGAACTGGGAGGGGACCCAGAGGAAAGGCCGAGAGAATGCAGCCTGGCCCGATGAGTGAGCGCCAGTCCCCTGAAAGTCGGCGGAGCTCGTCCAAATTTCCATGCACGTTACATAGATACATAGACAGTGTCGGCAGATAAGGGCCTATGGCCCACCCAGTCTGCCCATTTAAGTTTGTAAGTTCAGTTTATGTTTTCCAGGAAGTCTGTTGCCCCTTACCCCTGACCTCCAGAATTCCTTTATGTCTATCCCATGCATTCTTAAATCCCGTGATTGTTTCAGCCCCCACCACTTCCTCTGGCAGGGTGTTCCACTTGTCCACCACCCGTTCTGTGAAGAAATTCTTCCTCACGTTTCCTCTGAATCGTCCTCCCTCAACTTCATCCCATGCCCTCTAGTCCTGGAACATCTTTTTCGCTTAAAATAGTGCATTCCTGCACCCTGTTCCTCCATGTAAGATACTTGTATGTCTCTATCATATCCCCTCTCCTCCTCTCCTCCAGGAGTACATGTTCAGTGCCTTCAACCTGTCCTCATAGGACTTGTGATGCAATCCATGCACCATCGTTGTTGCCTCTGAACCTTCTCTACCCTGTCTATGTCCTTATGTAGGTAAGGTCTCCAGAACTGCACAGTGTACTCCAGGTGCGGCCTCACTAGTGCCTAGTATAGTGGAATTATGACCTCCCTTTTCCTGCTGGTGATGCCCCTGCCTATGCATCCCAGCATCCTATTTGCTTTACCTGCTGCCTTGTCACACTGTTTCCCTGCCTTGAGATCATCAGAGATGATAACTCCAATATCAGAGATGATAATGTTGTTTGATGACACGACAGTCCATGGAGAAGCAGGCGTCGCACGAATCCATGTCATGTAGCGGGCCAAGACACACGAGGCAACGGTCATGCTGGTCGGTGACAGAATACTTTCAGCCGCATGGGCACCGACGCATGGGGGGCCATCCCATCTTGCCCTCCGACCGATACATCAACTACGGGAAAAAGAACACCAAAACAAGACCAGACGTTGCAAAATAAAATAAGGAACAATCTTACCAGGCGACATCGAGTAGAGCGAACAGAACCGACAGGATAGATATGGAGTCGATGAACTACGACACAAAGTTGAAGGCTTCAAAAACAGAGGTAGGCCTCTAGAAATTTTCCTCTCAGCTACCCAGGAGGGGACCTTGATGGTGGGAGATGAAGAACTGGTGGGAGGGTGTAGTCGACAACACCTAACGGCCAACCCGTGAGCGCCACGCAGTGTGTCGGCCTCGAGAGTGGCGCCAATGGTGCATCGACTCTGCCCATCCAGGGGAAAAAAGCTCCCGCGGGGTCATGACCTCTGGCCAAGTACCCAAAGGTGATGAATGGTGAAGACTGACACAGATAAGATCATCAAAATCCCATATTTAGGAATGAAAGAAAATGAAAGGAAAAATGGGTATATTGACGTTTGTGTCAGACAAACAATACTGCTGAAAAGAAAAGTGACTAACGAATACTGCTGCTTGCAATTGCCATGTTGTGTTATAAGGTCCGTAAGAAACAGGACAAAGCACCCTGGATTTGTTGTTCAACAAGTCCCCCCCTTTTCTTTTTTTTTTTGGGGGGGGGGCACCATATAATCAGTTCAGCAGTATGGCCAGCCATCATACTGCTCTCCTGACACGCAGACCCTTCACCTCTGCGGGGGTCAATCACTTCTAATCTGTGCTGTAAGTTAAAGGGCAGTCTGGATCCACATAAAACCCTCCGGGGAAGTCCCTGGGGCCCAACGTTTGTGTGACAAGAAGAAAAAATTACTCACCTTAGTAATGTTGTTTCTTCTAATGGAGTCTTGCTATATTATGACAGTAGCAGCTTGATCCAGCTCTAGAACTGCTCTGGAGGTGAAATGGTTAATACCATTCCAAAATAGAACTTTGAGCACGAGCTCTAAGAAGCAGCTCTATCTGTGTAATTTCAAACCTGAACTGTCAGATCTTTCTGAGCAAAAACTCTCTAAGGTCTGTGGAAGCTGTAACCTACACTAGCCAAATGGCTCCTAAATACCAACAACCATTGCTGGTCCCAACACCCAAGACTCAAGTCAGGGACCAGAACTACTAATACAATTCTAACAACATGAGAATAAAACAACAGTATAATAAAACACACCCAAACCCCAAAAGGGAGAAAGCTAAAAGGGCACAAAATGGTGCCCACACTAGGTTCCGCACCCACACCCAAGTAGAAGTTCTGAGAGGGCAGGCTGGGGAGGTCATAATATAGCAAGACTCCATTAGAAGAAACAACATTACTAAAGGAGTAATTTTTCTTCAAACAACATAAGTCTTGCTATATTATAACAGTAACAACACTACACAGCAGTACCTCCATGGAGGAGGGAGCAGAACCTACTTGGGAATAGGCTCTGAAGAACAGCTGTGCCAAACCAGAGCATCTCTCCTGGCCTGGACATCCAGGAGTAATGCCAGAAAGTGTGTACCTTTTCCCAAGTAGCAGCCTGGCATATCTCTAATACGGATGTCTCTGGCAGCAGCTAGAGACGCAGCTGCACCCTGGTAGAAAGAGCCCTCAAACCAGGGGGGGGGGGCTCTGCCCACTTTCTGATAACAAAATTGGATACAAGAGAGAATCCACCTGGCTATTGATCTCTTAGTGGCAGGTTTGCCTTTCCCAACTTCACCATAGGTAAGGAAAAGTTGGAGGGATTCGAACCTGTGACCTTTGGTACGCTCTATATAGTAACTAAGAGCTCTCTTAACATCCAGGCTGTGCAACCTCCTCTCACCAGAAGAGGAGTGATCAGTGAAAAATACTGGAAGGGAGATAGATTGGTTAAGATGGAAATCTGAAACCACCTTAGGTAAAAACTTCCTATTAGTCCTAAGGACTACCTTATCCCTGTGGAAAGAAATAAAGTCAGTTTCTACTGACAAGGCTTGCAACTCGCTTATGCGTCTAGCCACCAGAAAAACAGTTTTCTAAGTTAGATACTTAAGCTCTGCAGAAAACAGAGGTTCAAAAGGGGGTTGCATTAACTGGGCAATACAAACATTAAGGTCCCAGGCAGGGGCCGGTTCCCGAAAGGGTGGATTAGTATGGAGTAATCCCTTAAAAAACTTGGAAAACACAGGGTGAGTGGAAAGAGGGGATGACTTTCCTGCTGAAACAAAAGCAGATACAGCTGCCAAATGGACTCTCAGGGTAGCTGGTCTGAGACCCAAGGAATTAAGATGGACCATGTAATCTAATACAATGGGCAAATCAGCAGATTCTGGGAAACATTTTTCCCAGCACACCAAATGGAAAACCTTTTCCATTTAGAACTATAAGTAACCTAGTGGAAGGCTTTCTGGAAGCCTTTAGGATTTCAAGAACACCCTGAGAGGTGTAAATCAGCAAACTCTAACTCCTCAAGAGCCAGGCCTTGAGGTTGAGGGATTGAGGTCTGGATACCAAACCCTTCCCTGGGCACAAGTTAATAGGTTGTGATTCCTGGGAGGCAAAGGGGAAGATGGATTGTCAGTGACAGAAGGAGTGGGTACCAGGGCTGCCTGGCCCAATCCGGGGCAATCAGAATCACCCTGCAAGGCTGAGATCTGATTTTGACTAATACTTTGAATAGGAGAGGGAAGGGGGGAAAGCATAAAGAAACTTCCCCGCCCAATCCAGGAGAAGGGCATCCAGGGGGACTGAGCCCAGCACTGGAGGCCTGCAACAGAACAGAGGAAGTTGGTGATTGTCTGGGGCTGCAAAAAGATCTATCTGAGGGGTGCCCCATCTGGCAAAGACTATCCCCAGCACTTGAGGATCAAGGGACCATTCATGATGGCCCTGGGAAATCCTGCTGAGAGCATCTGCTAGGATGTTGTCCTTCCCTGGAAGATGAACTGCTATGAGGGAAGTGTTCAGGGAATAGGCCAGAGACCACAACTTCACTGCCTCGGTGCACAAGGCCGAAGACCGAGTGCCCCCCTGTTTGTTGATGTACCACATTGTTGTGGTGTTGTCTGTACTGACTTGTATCACCTTGTTGTGGACAGATGCAGAAAATGCTTGAAGAGCTAAAAAGACAGCTCTGAGTTCCAGCAAACTGATGTGGAGCAGAGATTCCTGGGGGGGACCACACTCCCTGAGTAGAAAGGTCACCCATGTGGGCTCCCCAACCCAGAAGGGAAGCATCTGTAGTGAGAGTCAAATTGTGAGCAGGGAAATGAAGGGACCCCAATCTTAAATTGCTCTGATCCTGCCACCACTGGAGGGCCTGGATCAAGGTTCGAGTCACTGGGACCAACTTGGAAAGGGGGTCTCTCCTCTGAGACCAACAGGTTCTCAAGTGAAACTGAATGTCTCTCTGAAATCTTGCTCCCTGCACAACAGCTGTGGATGCAGCCATGTGCCCCAGGAGCTGCAGAAAGTGTCTTGCTGGTCGAGAGACCTGCAGAGTGAAGGAGGAGGCCAGAGCCACTAAATTCGTCACCCTTTCTAAGGGAAGAAAAGCTCTGACTAGCTTTGTGTCCAACTCTGCCCCTATAAAGGTGAGTACCTGGACTGGTTCCAGAACCAACTTTGGCAGATTTAGCAGAAAGCCCAGGGAGGTGAGAAGCTGCTGGGTGACTTGCAGGTGAGATTTTACCTGTTCTGGGGACTGGCCTACAATGAGCCAATCGTCTAGATAGGGAAAAACAGCAATCCTTTGCCTCCTTAAGTGGGCCACTGCCAGACACTTTGTGAATACCCTCAGGGCAGAGGTGAGGCCGAAGGGCATTGCTCTGAACTGGTAATGACCTGAGGGTAGTTCGAATCTGAGATACTTTCGATGGGAGCTTCTGATTAGGACATGGAAATAGGCATCCTTGAGGTCCAGGGAGGCTAACCAGTCCCCTGGCCTTAGGGAGGGTAAAATCATTGCCAGAGTTACCATTTTGAACTTTGGTTTCAAAAGATGCTTGTTCAGATATCTGAGGTCTAATATGGGCCACCATTCTCCTGTCTTTTTTGGGTTAAGGAAGTATCTGAATACAGACCCCCTGCCCTGGTGCAGGGAGGAACCTTCCACTGCTCTGAGAGCCAAAGGGTTGAGACCTCTGCTTCTAGAGCAAGGGTCTCTGAAGCACTTGCAGGTAGAAAAAATCTGGTTCTCAACTTGGGAAACTTTTTGAAGCTGAGAACCAGACCCTGGCTTACTACTTCCAGAACCCACTTGTCTGAGGTTAAAGAAGCCCAGTTCTGACTGAAGTAAGCCAGCCAGCCTGCCCCCTACCGGTAAAGGAGAATCGGCCCTGGGCACCCCATTAGGGTGCCTGCTTAGCAGGTGCTTTAGGCTGAGGGGTGGGAGCAGGCCTGCCCACCCCTCGTCTGCCTCTGCCTCTGAAGAAGCCCCTCTGAGCATAGGCAGAGGAGGCCTGAGTCTGATAAAGGTTGTGAAAAGGCTCCACCCCTACCCCGGGTATGCCTCTGGGGAGTGGCTTGCCGCCTCCTCAGCTTGGGCACTTTTGTGTAGTCCTATATTCATCCATCTTTTTCATGTAATTCTCTGTCTGCTCCCAAACAGAGAATTTCCCACCACAGGAAAATCCATAGCCTTAGTCTGGGTATCCTGTGACAGGCTAGCACACCTGAGCCAGGCCAACCTCCGAAAAGCTACAGATGTGGCCATGACCCTAGAGGAAACATCATGAACATCCACAGCAGCATGAAACTGTACCTTCGAAGCCTCAATGCCATCAGCAGCCACCTGTTCTAGTTCGCTAGCCAGCTGGCCATGGGCTTGTTTGGCTAATTCCATAACAGTACCCCATCTAGATTTCTGATATCTAGCTACATAAGCCATATAATTTGCTTGCCTGAGTCCCAGAGAGGCTGCCATATACTGTTTTTTCACCATGGCATCAATCTTCCTGGAATCCTTGTCAGGAGGATGTGAAGCCAGGGGAATATTAGCTTTATCACAGGCTGCAGCCTGAACTACTAACATGACTGCATTGCTGAGAAAGGAATTCTGTATCAGGACCTGACAATGTGTACCTTCTGTCCATCTTTTTATCTACAGGAGGCACAGAATTAGGAGCTTTTAAAATTTTATTGTTTGCTTCCTAAAAGACTTATGCAAAGGAATAGACAATCTCCTAGACTCTGGACTATCCATCATTTCTACAAAATCAGGCTCCTCTTGCTCATCCACAGCTTCTTCCAAGGGAAGCTGGAGGGTTTCAGCAACTTTTTTGTAAAACATAAAATGAGATGGGGACTCAGATAGCATAGGGGGAGATTCTAAAGGTCTGTCTGGGGAAATGTCCGGTTCAATGGGCACACCCAGACCTTCCCAGCCACATTCATACTGTTCATAATCATCCCCCCCCTCCTCTGGTTCATAAAACTCCTCAACATCATATTCCTGAACCACTGGAACTGGACGAACCGACCTTTTGCCAGATAGTGGCGGTTCGGACGGAACCTGAGACAGTGACTAGACAATTTGTATGGCTTTTGCTATCTCTGCAGCAGTTGGAGAAGGGATTTTGGACTCCAAACCTGCTGACTTTCTTGTTTTCTTTACTGGAACTGGTTCCTCAGACCCAGCTTTTCTTTTGCCCGAGGAAGTCTCGCCCTGGTCAGAGGGCACTCCCTCCGGTTCGGTTGGCACCAAACCGGGCTGGCCATCCAGGTCAGTGGACTTTTTGGCCTCTCGTTCCCTGAGCCTGCCCAATCTCTTTTCCAGGGTGGCTGCAGGGAAATTCTTACATATCTGGCAGTCTGACTGGAGGTGGTCAAACCCCAGACAATAGACACATGTGGTGTGTGGGTCAGCCTTGGCAAAGGCTTCCCCACAGACATCACAGTGTTGAAACCCAGTGGGCCCAGTTTTTCTTTTGGGTTTCTCAGACATAATGCCAGCCTAACCAGAAAACTTGCCCTTTAAACGGCAGTGCCAGGCAAGACACCCTTATCGGTTCCCAATCGTGTCACGGGTATTGGAAAAAAACGTAATAAAATCCGTTTTTTTTAGAACCGATAAGAACCGGGAACCGCACTCTAAAGTGTTAAACTTTAAAATTTATGAGTTTTAAACCCAGCTGATCGGTTCAAAACCGAACCGATAAACTTACAAGTTCCACACAGACAAAACCTTTTAATTACTTACGATTACCACAGACAGAGCTTGAACCGAACGGTTTTGCGGTTAAAATAAAACTATTCTCGGTTTGAATCGGACAGAGAAAAAACTGTTTAAACCGAGAAATGAACCGAGCAGTAGGAGAAATCTCCGGAGCGACTGTTCACTGAGGCGGAGTAAAGAATCTGACAGTTCAGGTTTGAAATTACACAGATAGAGCTGCTTCTTAGAGCTCGTGCTCAAAGTTCTATTTTGGAATGGTATTAACCATTTCACCTCCGGAGCAGTTCTAGAGCTGGATCAAGCTGCTACTGTAATAATATAGCAAGACTTCATGTTGTTTGAAGGAAAATCACATCTCCTGCAGCACAGCAGGGGACAGCCCCAGGGCTTTGGTTTAGTCTTTCCCTGCTAGTATGAAGGACATCTCTGTCATACAGTACATTATTTTAAAAAAGCAGCAATGCGGGACTGCACTAGGCACATACTGCCATTACTTCTGGGAGTGCGCGGTGTTGAGACTGTTCTGGACAAGGAGCTTACACGCATGTTTAGTAAACCTGCTGCATGCACACCAGTGTCGCTG
Organism: Neoceratodus forsteri; assembly: GCA_016271365.2. Classification (NCBI taxonomy): domain Eukaryota; kingdom Metazoa; phylum Chordata; order Ceratodontiformes; family Ceratodontidae; genus Neoceratodus; species Neoceratodus forsteri. The sequence continues at coordinate 82,168,097 of JADMNL010000034.1, forward strand.
CTGTCTGTTAGGGAGTAGGGTTGGGAACTGTATCCCAGAGGAACTGCTGTTGACCCCTCAGTGTATACAGAATATTTGGGTATCACGTGTAACCCTTTCAGTGTCTCAGTGGAAAACTCTGACACTACAGGCACTAGCACTGGGGTGGCTGATACACGTGCTGAAGGGGTGTGAAGACTGATTTCTGAAATGCTGGAGCAAGTTCCTCAACTCCCTGCCAGCAGCAGATGCCTTGGTGTTTCAGGAGGGTGTAACCTAACGGTGCTCCCTCAGGTAATAAACTATCCAGAAGGAGGACACGGTTTATATTGTCCTTGTTCACTGCTGGTACAGCTCTTGAACGAATGAATAAATCTATGTAATACAGCAGATTTTTCAATGTCATAATATGCACTACTACACTGGATTGAATTATTGTTTTACCCAGTTTGTGATCCAAGTTATGTTCCAATGTGATGTATCATCTTTTTTTAACTTGAAAACCAATAAAGTTATTAAACCAGAAAACAGAGTGGAATAAAACCAAACATGCAAAGTGGTACAGGGTTTTACACAAATAAAGGCTTCCAACAGAGGGGTGAGGGGGACTGTACAAGCAAAAATCACAAAGCAGAGTGTGTTTGTGTGTTCAATGGGCTTTCAGCCCTTAGGGTGCACACAAAACACTGGGTCCTGATGGTTTATATGCAAAAGTGTGAAGGAACTGATACTACAAATAACCCGATCCAGTCTCGTAGGCCCTGTACACATTAGCAAGTGAGATGTGGTCCGTTTTTAAAAACATTTTTCGAAACGTTTTTGAATTCACCACAGCAGCCTGTCCACATCAGCCATCAACAGAGTCTTAACTCATTACCTCCAATAGTTCCATATGAAGTCCAAACTATCCACTGTTTAACTGGCACAAAATGGCTGCCCAGGAGGTAATGAGTTAACTCGGTTATCACTCAGCCGACTCCTGTCCGCATCTACGTCCAGTGACATTTTTAAAACCGGTTCCCCACGACTGTTGCACGCTTCCTAATGGAGCAAGATGCAGATGCCCATCCGCATTAACAGGTAACATGATTTCAGATTAAAAAAAAGTTTTTAAAAACGGATTTAAGCCTAGCTTCCTTCAGGGTTTTAGCATGGTTTGCTAACACGGTTTCAAACCATGTTTTAATGCGGACGGGAGCCGTGTTTGCGCTAGCTGAAACGTTTTAAATGCCTTAAAACATTTTAACTAGCCTGACGTGTGCAGGGCCTAATTCAAAAAGTGGGAAACAGAATTAGATTCCAATATTTCACCTGAGGAATGGAACTGCAGCTGGGCAAACATCCTTAAGGCTTGTAAGGAGGCAAAGAGCAGATTAGCACATTATAAAATAGTACACAGATGGCACCACACACCAGAAAAACTGTTCAAATTGGGACTATCTGATGCCAATCCATCCTGGAGGAGATGTAGTGGCGTAGGTACTATTTCTCATATCATCTGGCCTTGTCCCTTAATACAGAACTTCTGGGATGAGGTTTTGGGAGCCTGTGAACTAATTTTAAGAAAAACAATTGTTGCATCTGGAAAATTAGTATTATCAAGCATTACATCAGATGTTATTCATTGGTCCAAGCACAATATTTTATAGTTATTAGTTGCCTTGATCTCTGTTAAAAACCTAGTCCTTAGACGATGGAAACAAACTTCCCCTCCCACTATGTCTGAATGGCTAGACGATATCACCACCAGGTTCAAGTTATAAAAGATTAGCTTTTGTTTGTAGCAACCGTATAGAAACATTTTTTAGACATCTGGAACCCTTTTTTACACTCAAGCTTTTTGTAAAATTAAAAAAAATAGTAACTAAAGGTCATCAATTTTGGTTAATGCTACGCTGTGATTTCAGTTAGGAATGCTATATAGTTTATGTACTTATGTTATGTTTTTAAGCTTTGTACAGTGGTATAACTCCATATCAGACTTAATGTATTACTGAATTGTACCATTATTATGTTATTTGTGTATTGACTGAACTCTTAATAAAAGTTTTAATTACAAAAAAAAAAAATTGACAACGCTCCTAACAGATCTGTTCAGGTGCTCCCTGGAGATAGGGAAAGTTTAGGGACGACTGGAGGTCCATAAATGTGGTTGCATTGTGCAAGGGTAGGGACAGGGAGCAGTTGGACAACTACTGGCCACATAGTCTAACTTCAGTGGCTGGTAAGATTCTGGAGAACCTGGCCAAGAAAAAAAATATTGGATTACCTAGAGACTAGGGGGTTTACAGGACAGCAAGCAATATGGGTTCATGGCAGGATGATCGTACCAGACCAGATCTGCTTGCGAGTATTCTTTAAATGGGTCACAATAGCAGTAGATAGAGGGCAGGTGGACAATGTGCTTTACTTTTGACTTCAGCAAGGTTTTTTTTTTTTTTTATTCACAGTTTATGCCCCCTTCCTCACCGCAACCCGCTCCTATCCTTCCGGAACTCCCAAGGCGTCCTTGTGGCTCTGCCAGGCTTCCAGTGGAACCTTAGTGGACCCCCCCCATGAAGGGAGAGCTTGGGTCCTCCCTCCAACTCACTTAGTAGGTGTGCCGGGTGGTTCAAGACTGAGCCCCCCCCAATCCTGGTCCGATGGCTTAGGTACCGGGGCCCATCACCAGGTGCGGGGGATTTTCTGTGTTCTGGTCACGGTCCCCCTAGCTCCTGAGGACGACAGCATACTGGGAGGTCCAAGGAGGCAGGCGCACACCAAGACGTGCCGCCGCTCCAGACCTCAGCCGATGACCTCCCCTCCATTGATGTGTGGTCTAGCTGCACTGCCACCCGTGGTCACCCAGGTGGCAGTATAGCAGCAGGTCCCGCAACTCTCCCTCCCTAAAGGGGGAGAGCAGCCCCATGGGCGCTCAATCCTCTTCCCCCTGGCCGGCCCTCTGACCCAGGTTGCTGGCATCACCAGCAGTAGCACAGCACAACTGCTGGGCTGGCACTTCAGTGAGGCCTTTGATTCTGTTCCAAACAGGAAGCTACTAAAAAAGCTGGAGGATTCTGGGAAAAGGAAAGGGCTCATAAGGTGGACTGGGAACTGGCTGGGGGAGAAGCAGATGGTGGTAGTGAACGAGATTAAATCAGAGGACACGGCGGTCACAGGAGGGGTACTGCAGCAGTCAGTCCTGGTTCCCACTCTGCTCAACACTACGCTATACTTGGGAGGCAGCATAGCGTAGTGGTTAAGAGCACTGAGCTGCAAATCTGGAGAACTGGGTTTGAACCCCACAGCCACCCCTTGCATACTGTGTGACCACGAGCAAGTAACTTAACTTCCCTGTGTTCCAGGAACGTACCTGGAAACAACCCTTGGCTTAGTGTGTCTTTTCTGCCAAAAATTTTTAATAAAAAGGAAAAAAAAAAAAAAAAAAATGTTCATTGGTGACATCAGGGTGGGTGTCCAGAGAAGGATGCATCTCTTTGCAGATGACACAAAATTCTGTGGCAGGGTGGAGTCAGAGATTAGAAGAGGAACCTGGAAATATGGAAGGTGGCCCAAACTCTGGTAGTTGAGATTAAATGGCAGAAAGAGCAACGTGACACACAATGGTAAACAGAACCCATTCACAAAGAGTGCCTGATGGGAGCGGTTTGGTTAGCTGTAGTGGTGAGAGACAGGGACCTTGGGGTTATAATCAGCAACACTCTCCAAAGTACTGGTCAGTGCAACCTGGCATACAGTTGAGTAATAAGCCTGCTAGGAGGTACAGTATAGGGAATGGATTCGACTGCAGGACGAGCCAGCCCCTATACAGGTCCTACGTGAGGCCCCACTTGAAATACTGTGCTCAGTTCTGGAAGGAGGAGGTGATATCAGCCCTATATAGGTCCCTGGTGAAGATTCACCTGAAATACTGCGCTCAGTTCTGGAGGAAGGAGGTGACATTGCCCCTATACAGGTCCCTGGTGAGGCCCCACCTGAAATACTGTGCTCAGTTCTGGAGACCGTAACTGAGGAAGAACAAGGACAGGTGAGAGCCAGTCCAGTGCAGTCACCAGGACAGATCATATAAGGAACAGCCATTGCAGACCTGAATATGTACCCGCTGGAGGCCGAAAAGGAGTGAGGAGACGTGAAACAGATCTACAGGTTCCTGAGGGGGTCAAACAAAGCTGACAGTGTGGACCTGGTCGCCAGAAACGAGGACACCGTGACAGGAGGGCGTGGCTAGAGACTAGTTGGGGGGGCAGGGATTTAATAGTGAGGTTAGGAAGTTCTTCAGCAAAAGAGTGGTGGAACAATGGAACAGAATGCCAAATGAAGTGGGTTCAAGGTCAAGTGGTCAAGATACAGAAGGTTTCTAGTACCGGGGGTAAGGAATGAGAGAGCATAAGTGAAGGGGGGTCAGCTGGGTGAGCTGAGAGGGAAATAAGAGTTGGGGATATGTAGTGAGAGAGTAGAAGTGTGGGGAGCAGCTGAGGAATTGAGGATACCCTAAGGGTGAGGTAAGGAGTGAGAAAGCAGTAAAGTGAAGCGGGCGTTAGTTGGGGAATTGAGAGTATCAGAGATTGGGGATATATAGTGAGACGAGAAAGCGGAGATGGGCCATATGGGGAAATTAAGGGTACGGGGGTTAAGGACTGAGAGAGTAGTGGGTGGAGGGGTGTCAGCTGGGGAGTTGAGGGTACCTGGGAGGGGGAAGGAGGAAGACAGTAGTAGGTGGAGGGTCAGATGGGGTCGTGAGGGTAACAGAGGGTGGGTGGGTAAGGGTGAGAGAACAGTAAGTGGAGGGAGCTCAGCTGAAGGAACTGAGGGTACCTAAGGGTGGGGAGAGTGCGGAGTGAGAGAGTAGTATGTGGCGGGGGGTACACTGGGGGAACTGAAGGGACTTAAGGGTGGGGAGAGGGTGGAGTGAGAGAGTGGTATGTGGCGGGGGGTCCACTGGAGGAACTGAGGGTACCAAGAATGCAGGAGTAGGGAGCCTAAGAGTAGCAAGGCGGGGTGCCGGCTGGGGGAAGTGAAAGTATCCAAGGGTGGGGAGGCTAAGGTGTGATAAAGCAGTAATGGGGTGTCACCTAGGGGAATTAAGCATACCTAAGGGTTGGGGGAATAAGTAGTGAGAAAGTAGAAAGTGGAGGGTGTCAATTGGGAGAACTGAGGGTACCTCAGGCAGGGGGGATAAGGAGTGAGACAGCAGCAAGTAGAATGGGTTCAGCTGGGGGAATTAAAGGTACCCAAAGGTAGGAGTGGGGGGTAAGGAGTGAGGGCAGAAGGGTGGGGTTCAGCTGGGGAACTGAGGGTACCTAAGGATGGAAGGGGTAAGAAGTGAGAGTAGTAAGTGGGGGCGGCTGGGGACTTGAGGGTGGGTGGGGGGTGTGAGAGAACAGTAAGGGAGGCAGGTGGGTTGGGGAACTGAGGGTACCTAAGGGTGGGGTGGGGGTAAGGTGTGAGAGACCAATAGGGAAGGTGGTCAGCTACTTTAGAATTGCCTAAGGGGGTGTGAAGGAGTTAGAGTAGTAAGTGGAAGGGGTTGGCTGGGGGAATTGAAAGTACCTAAGGATGGGGAGAGAAGGAGTGAGACAGCAATAAGTGGAGGCAGTCGGCAGTGGGTACTGAATGTACCTAAGGGTGGGGGCGGGAGTTAAGGAGTGTGCGAGCAGTATGTGGAGGGGGGATAGGCTGGGGGAACCGAAGGTCAGGTATCAGGATGAAAACTCAGTACAGCATACACAGGAAACTATGCAGACTATATGGACCGTGGGTCTTTTTTTGATCTTCTGTGTAACATGGTTCTCTTTAAACAACACCCCCCCAACCTCAAATGGTCCCTGGTTTAAAAAAAAACATTTGTGATTGCAGAATCAGGGTGATTTGCATCTGCCTCCTTTTTCTTAATAAAAGTGAAAACCTGACTGTCCACCACATTAGAGTCGCCACACAAAAATCTGATTTACAGTCCCTGATCCACTACTACTGCACCCCTCCTGCAACTGGGAAATGCCCTACAAAGTTCAGCCAGTCATGATTCTGTGGAAAGAGACCTCTGCAACATGAAGAGCTGACTACATGTGGGTTGTTTTTCTTCCATATACCGTTTATGCTTCCCTGACTGAGGCAGGCTAGGGCTCCCATCTGCCCTGTCCTACTGGCCCCCACCGACCATCATCTTCCCAGAGATCACCTGGTCGGACAGAACCCCTCGGACTGCCCTTCACTGCAGAATCAGGAAAGGGACCCCCTCCCCACTTCAAATCCAGTGACAGCCGGCAGATCGCTACAGTGATGAAGCGGGTTTGGCACATTTTCCACCCGACTCTTCCTGCAAACCCCATTGCTGGGTCACATGTCAACATGCGTGTGTAGAGACACATGCATGTTATGCAGTCCCACAGCGCCACCCTCTACTGCCACTTGCAGACACGCACTGCCACCAGGCCTTCACCTGGTGGCAGTCATTAGCTGGAAGCAGCAGACCCTCCTCCCCACCACCGGGAGAGGAGAGCAGTCGACTGGACACTCCATCCTCCTCCTCCCCTTGCACCAGCCCCTAGCAACTCGAGATCCCTCCCGATCCTGTATCGCCGACGTGGTGGGCGGTAGCACTACTACCGTGCCACTGGACCAGCCCATATGGGTAGTTTCTAATGATCAGGAAGGACACAGTAAGAGGAGTTCAAGGATTTCACACAAAACACATTCTGATATAATTAAACCCATTTTTCTGTTTGTTTGTTTTTTTTGGGGGCAAGCAGATAAAATAACCAGCAACAAATTTCATAGAACAGAAAATCATAAAATGACTTCTTTTAATGAGAAAAAAAACTGATGCCAAAAGGGTTGACAGTGTTCCTTTAAAGTCTGAAATCCCAAACAATGCCAGCTTTCCCAGAACACAGGTCACAAACTCACAAGAGGTCAAGTTTCCCTCAGACCAGTGCCACTGGTCGTAGCATAACCAGACAGCTGAGTTCCCTGCTAGAACCAGACTCCCTCATTGGCTCACTGGAGTCTCGGCCTCGGGAGGAATGCACAGCTCCTCAGTAATGCCACCTCATCGCCAGCTAGCCTGACGCAGCTGTCGTGGGCCACCACATGCTGAGCCACGCCACCCCAAAGAATGTTGCACTGAAAGAAGTAGCTAACGAAGAAGAACTTGGAGAGAACAGTGAAAAATGCTGGCATGTTGTGTTCAATAATGGCTGCTATGCCCCCAAAATGCAACTGCAGTTTCACCCCACCCCATCCTGCTGTGACATGTACCACTGCATTCTCTCTGCTGGTGCCCCCAAAGTCATGGGACAGACAGGACCTCTGGCAGTGGGTGCCCTGACAGACCCTAGAAGGCTACAGAGTGAGCTTAACAGACATCGGAGGAGGTGCAGGCCTGAGAGTGAGCTATCAGGGATTGTGTGTGCAAAACAAAATCCATAATATTCAGGGTGAATTTGGCTAGGTATCAAATCACATAAAAAATGTACAATTTTCATTAGCTGTTACTTGAAAGAGTTTGTCAACCACTATTACTCGCTACACATATCTCCGAGTGAGCCTCTGCATGCATCTCTAACACTCAGTGTGGGTTATTCTGCATTTTCATATTTTCTTTTCACCCTGACTAAGCAGTTGATTTTGTTACCACCCCAACCCACCCACACAAACCTCAACCATTGAAGGCAACTGCAGTCCTAGAATGGAGAGAGAGATTTCTGCTCAGCCACAGGCATTTCAAGCTCAGTCTTCTCCTAACTCTAATTAAGAGCAAGACTCATGCCAGCCACTGGGTTTGATGTCATTTTTCTTTTCATAAAACACGGTTCCCTGCTGTTCACACAACACAACACAACACTAATACTTTTTCAACAAACAGTCAATGCCATTTTGGTGATTCTATTTTTTATGAACCTCACACCGTGGAAAAAATGTCTTCTGCAAAACAAAAAAAAAAAGGAAAACCTGTTCTGGCAGCATCCACCTATCTGCTCCTTAACACATCAAACAAACAGAGGGGACCCACTGCTTCGTCACATGTCCTATAACCAGAAGGGTCCCTCTGCTTTATCACATGTCCTATAACCAGAGGGTACCATCACTGCATTACTTCATATCCTATTACCAGAGGGGTCCCCCATCACATGTCCTATAACCAGAGAGGACCCCTTCTCCATTAGTGTCCTATAAACAGAGAGACCCACTGCTCTATCACATGTCTTGTAATAAGTGGGGTCACACCGCTGCATCGCATGTCCTACTGCTCCATCACATCTCCTATAACCAGAGGGTTCCCCCCGCTCCCTTACATGTCCTGTAGCCAGAGCAGTCCCCCTGTTCCATCACATGTCCTATAACCAGAGAGGACCCCTTCTCCATTAGTGTCCTATAAACAGAGAGACCCACTGCTCTATCACGTCTTGTAATCAGTGGGGTCACACCGCTGCATCACATGTCCTACTGCTCCATCACATCTCCTATAACCAGAGGGGTCCCCCCGCTCCCTTACATGTCCTGTAACCAGAGCACTCCCCCTGTTCCATCACATGTCCTATAAACAGAAGAGTCCCCCGACTCCACCACATATCCTTTAACCAGAGGCATCTCACTGCTCCACCACATGTCCCACAAACAGAGGGGTCCCCATGCTCCACCACACATCCTATAGCCAGAGGGTTCCCCCCATTCCCTTACCTGTCCTGTAACCAGAGTTGTCCCACTTCTCCATTACATGTCCTATAACCACAGGGGTCCCACCACTCCATCACATGTCCTGTAACCAGAGGGTACCACCACTACCTCACACGTTCTGTAACCAGAGGGGTTCCCTTTCTCTCACATCTGACAGCTAAAGGGGTTCCACAATTCCATCACAAGTCCAATAACAATAGGGTTACTGATCCACAATTATCCTATAACCAGAAGAATGACACATATCCAACTCATCTGATCAAGATTCTAAGTGCTGCCCACCTTTATTAAAGATAAGCTCTGTTTTGCAGGGTTCCGTCCTCAAATTCAGTCCGGGTTTAGCTTTACTAAAAAAGCAGCTTTTTCCAGTAAAGCTAAACCGGAGGGTAAGGTTTGCAGTGGGAGCCCCTGCAAAACAGAGCTTCCCTTTAAAACCACTCAGTCTTAGAAAGTAGAAGTTACCCAACTTAAGAGCTGCAACGTTCACTGAATTATTCTGCATGTTATTTACACAACTTAAGCTGCTTTCAATCACATTTTTCATGTTACGAAATGACAAGCTCATTGAGTTCAAAATTCTGTTAAGTGGAAAATGGCCAAGATTCCTATCAGCATTAATGACAGTTTATATGAAAAGGCTTTCTGTCCTGCTCCTTGCTTTGTTCACTAATAAGTCACGTGATAGGGAAGATGTCAAGTACGTTGTTTTCTTTATTAAAGAAACCTCAAAGATATTATTTAGAAATGTTATCACATAAGTGTAATGCCATTAAAACACAGTTTAACAGAGGAAAGAAAGGCAAACGCCGGTCTTTGAAACTGCTCTCCTGAAGGGTGTAAACTGAAAGACATGTTCAGCAGGGTAGGAGTTTTCTAAGAAGGGCAGAGTGGCTCACAGGGGAGCAGAGTTCCTGGAGAAAGCTCAGATGTCTTGCTAATGCGGTTGGAGGGTGGGCCATGTCATGGAGGGGATGTCTCACACAGTCATTGGGTGTATCATGAAGGGGTTGGGCTTATTCATAGGGTCGGCGGTATGTCCGTCAAAAACTGACCGAAGGGCTCAGTTTGGATAAACGGGATGTCTTCCAAGACATTCACAGGGCACAGCCACCAATGAATAGATTCCAGAATCGGATGATTCACTCAGATGAGTTGGTTCAAGGCTCCATTCAACAGGGACCACTGGTGCCATGGTTCCCACTGAATCTAATGCACCAATGGAGCCAACCCACACAGCCGTGGTAGAGGCCATGAAGTCCAGAAGCTGGAGACAATCTCAGGCCAGATGCAACTGCCCAAACTGACATGACAGAAACACAGACACATAGACAATAACAGCAGAAAAGGACCATTGGTCCATCCAGTCTTCTAGTTTCACCCTGCGCTACCCCGTGACCCATTGTCCAGATGTGTTTTTCACATCCTCCCAATCTTACAGCTGACCCCTTGAATAACTGTTTAGCCCTTGACTCTGTCTCAGCCATGCCCGAACCTATTAATGATTTTTGCGCCCACCACCTCTGCTGGTAGGCTGTTCCATGGCTCAGCCACTCTCTCTGCAGAGTAAAACTTTCTTGCATCCCTCCTGAATCTTCTCCGCATCAGCTTGCATTCCTGTCCTCTTGTTTTTGACCCACCATTCCTGCTAAATAGCTCCTTGCAATTTACCCTGTTTATTCTTTTTAGGAGCTTGAAGGTCACTATCTTGTCCCCCCGCTCCTTTCTGGCCTCCACTGGGTACACACTGAGTGCTCTAAGCCGATCCTCATAGGATATGCACTGTTGGCCCAAAATCATTTTGGTTACTCTATGCTGCACTGTCTCCAGCTTGTCTCTATCTTTCCTCAGGTGAGAACTCCATAACTGGGCACAGTACTCCAGATGGGATATCACCAGTGATATACAAGGAGGTAAAATTACCTCTTTCCTCCTATCAAAACCCCTTCCAATACATCCCAGCATTCTGGTTCCCTTGCTGTAGGCCTTGTTACGTTGACTAGTTTGTTTCGGGGAATGATTTTACGGTTGGGCAAAGGAGGACAAATACTCCACCCTGTTTGGGGCAAGTGAGCTTTGGCTTGTTGGAAGTGCGGCTTTGCTCCAATTAACAGGATCACATGATTCAGGGTAAGCGTGGAGACTGGCCAGGAAAAGTCCCAGAACATGTGGACTGTCAGGTCCCTGGATTGCTCCATGTCCTGCAACAAGCTCCCCATGATGAGACAATCATCCGAGGTACAGAAATACTTTGACAATCCTGTGTCTGAGAAAGGTCACCACGACCAACAGGCACTTGCTTAGAGAACATCCTGGTTGCCAAAGACAGGCCAAACAGCATGGCTCTGAACTGATACAGGGTTCCAATCACTCGACAGCAGAAAAATCATCTACGTGATAGATGAATGGCGATGTAAAGCATGCATCCGGGAGGTCCACGGAGCAGAACCAAGCCCTTGGCTCCAAAGGTGAAACGATCAGGTGCAGAGTCATCTCTATGAACGAACTTGCGTAGGACTCGCAGACTGAGAATGAGTGCCAGCCCCAAGTTCGTTTGGGTACCAGCAGTGGTGGAGCTAGAGAGGGGGCTGGGGGGGGTCGCCCCTCCTGGCTGTCCCAGTGTGAGTAGTGGCTCCCCACCACCATCTTTATTCACTGTTTAGTGCCCATTGTGGAGCCCGTGATTAACTTGAATGGCCCTCCCTGACTCCCAAATGCTCCCAAACCTGGCTCTGCCACTGGGTACCAGGAAATACTGCAACACAAACCCCCTGATGAGCTTAGTTTTCTGAGACAGATTAATTAACACGCCATATGAGGAGCCGATGAGCCTCGCTCCATAGTGCGCGGAGAGACTCCAGTGAAAGCATGTCCTTCCTTTAACAGTGCTCAGGATCGACATGGGGTACAGTCTCGAATTCCAGAGGCAGCCCTGACACCACCACTTCCATGACCTAGTTGTCTGAAGTGATGTCAGAATGCTGTGGCATGAACTAGGAAAGTTATCCCCTGACCAGGAAGTGAAGCAGGACTTGAGGTCCCTCAAGCTCTTATATTTTGCCATCAGTGGCGACCCCTCCCTCTACGACTGGCCTCAGGAGGAACCACATCACCACCCCTATGCTGGTCTTTCCATCCCAATTTATCTGAGGGCTTGGCTGGGCAGTGCTGCTAGAACTGCTGTCTCATTTGCTGCTGCTGAACTTGTGTGACTCAACAGGGGCCATGAAAGGACCCCATGTCTTGAAGTCTGGGCTTCAGCTGTTGCTTGGGGTAGCTGACAGATGTCACCGCCACCACTCTTGGACATGTCAACTGAGTCCAGGACCACATGCAGCTGGTGCATGGCCACTGTCAGCCCCAGATCACACACCTCCCACTGCTCTTGCTGACTCACTTCAGAAAGGTTGGTGAAGTCACAGAGCCTCTTGAAAAGCTCATTGTTATAACGAGCCAACAAAGCCGCATGGCTGGCCTGACAGATGCCCAAGGAAGTAATCATATTAACCAACAGTTCAATGTAGTCCTGTATTTTAGGACTCCACTTGCTGGTGGCTTGTCCGGCTCACCTTGCACATTTCTCTTGCATAACACTGCATCTGCCACTAGCCCCTCCAGCAACAGATTCTCCCAAAACTTGTAAACTATAGCTAAGAGGAATGTATCCTTGCAGTCCATACTGCATGGAGGGGCTTGGCAGGAGGCTGGGTGCTGCCAGATACTGAGCACTTGGTCCAGAACAGCAGGAGCGGTCAAGAAGACTACCCCAGTAAAGAGCCTTGTTCCAGAATATCTAGCAGCAGTTTTGTTATACTTCCTCTGGATTTCCTCTCATGGAATGTCCAAGGCCATGGACATGTAGTCCATGAGGGTGGCAAAAGATGTACTGATCCCCCACCAGGGCACCTGTATGTCAGCTGGCCACCTTAATGGTGATGCAGAGTCAATGGGGTGGGTGATGCATCTGAACCAGAGTTGGGACAGAGGAGTGTTGACCACCAACACAGGGTGTGAACAACCCTCTCTGTAGAGGTAATGACCACTGACAGGAGATGATGAAGTCCAGATAGATGCTTAGAGTCCTCGGTTGGAGTGCCCACTACTGGCTGAAGAGATGGGGGCTCTACCTGTACTGGTTGCTGTGGCAAGGCCAACAAAGTCAGAGGAGGAACTGTGAAACATGTAACTGGAGCAGGTGCACAGAGAGGTAGCCAAGGCGAGAAGGCATCTATCACCTGTCGACCTTGACCCAGGGCAAATGCTCAGTAGGCCCACTGCTGCCAGGCTTCCCTCTCCCACCAGCAATGGAGTCTATGTCACTTTATGTAGAAGAGCTCAGTATTGACTGCTGACAGTAGACAATCTGATTTACTGGCATCTACATATTCTTTTGCCCAAACAGGAGTTCCATAGGCAGACCAACAGGCTCCATGGTGGTTTGATCTATCTCGAGGGTGGCCAAATACATAGACATTTCTGCTAAGGAGTGCACAATCAGTCCCTTGGCTGACAGTGACGACCGGCATAGACTCTTGTTCTTGTGCTTTCAACATCAAGATGGAGACTCACATTCAAAGGAGAGTGGAGCGACAGAAGAACGTTTCTAAACCCTTTGTTTTCATGAGTAATTGGGAGCTCCAATTCATACTTCTCCTCTACCAACAGAAGGTCCAGGACTGAAACATCCTCATTGGTCCTCTCCACCTCTTGGGCCTGCAACTGTATCACCAACCCCACAGCTGTGGGTAGTACTTGCATTTTGGTTGGCTTGACCCAAACCGTACATACAAGCATTGTATTCGTTGGTCACGGAGATGGAGTACCTGCACAAAACGCACCTCTTGAACCCAGGCTTCTTCTGTCATTCTACGGTGAATCTCAACAACACTTTAAGCCTCCTTAATGTCCAGCCTGCCTTGGGTGGTTAAAACAATTGTAAAAGTTGCTCGTGGGGTAGAACATATTAATTATTTAAAAATCAAACTGCAGCAAACCATGCCAGGTCTCTCAAGATTTTCTAAATTATATAGAGATAGTTCAGTCAGAGCTTCATTAAGAACCTTCAATGCCAAGGCAGTGCCCCAGGCATTATATGCTACTAAAATACAGGGCTGCCCAGAGATTAACAGATTAGAAAGCAAGATTATTAGTAAATTCTATAATGCAATTGTAGGGGTTCCATACAGTATCCCTGGGCTGTATGTTAGAGCCGAGCAAAGAGAGAACACTGTTATGGTTTTATCAAAGGTCAGAATATTTGTCCAGGCTACTGGTGCAGCAGTAGAGCTACCGCTTGTGACACCAGCAACCTGGGTTAGGTAGCAGACTTGTCTCATCTGAGGGCTGGCCTGGGAAGGGGGAGGATCGAGCGTTCCAGTGACTGCTCTCCTCCGGAGGAGGGAGGGATTGCATTGCAGGTGCTGAATGGCCCCTAGCGGTATGCTGGGGGACAGCAACCAGGCCTGCGTAGCATCAGTTAGACGTCGATGCCTGATGCACGAGAGCATCTACCAACTTCTTGACATCACTGCATGTCCAGACGCTTGCTCGGGGAGAAACTTACAAGGGGAAATCCCTCAGTGCCTCAGGACCCCATGGATACTCAGACCCTAGCCCAGGCTGCAGATGTGGGGACGCCCCAGGAACCACTGCTCTATAGCTAGGAGGAGGAGCAGGGGGTTAGAGGCTGGCTTGGCCAGCACCCACCACAAAAGGGTAGGCTTCTGGGGGTTAAAGTCCCTGTGGTTCATGGCGGTGAGGAGACCAGGGATGGGTATGACTGGAGGCAAACCCCAGCTGGAGCAATAAAATAAAAAAAAAAAAAAAAAAGGCCAGAATATTCAATTATCGACTAAAATTTATTAGTTCAGAAGAATATACACAAATGTTTCAAAAATATAAACAACTCTGCTTATTTCAAATGGGTTTCAAATTCCCATGGTTAAGAACATTGAAAACAGTTTTGCAAATAACCCATCCAAAACATTTTTGGTATGAGGTTCAAACAAATACCATGTTACGCTCGTCTTACAAGAAATCTATTAAACAAACTGTTCCAGTGCGGCCAAGGATGATCTTTTAAAAATGATGAACTTCACAATTAAGCCTCTAGTATACTCCGGTATAAAATACGGAGCACCATTGGGAACCTTATTTAGACAGAGAAAGGCATCTACAAATATGTGTTTTCAAACTCATTCTTCAGATTTGCAAACAGCGAGATAGAACAAAAGTCTGAATTATGGACATGATGCTTTACGTAACTGTAGGCGGAGCAAAGAAGATAAATGGGCCATTCAATGATTGTTTGTTCACTTCAACTAAGGATATCTCTTACTACATTAGCTCAGATTCCTTTACCATTACCTATGGAGTTTACAGTACAGAATGTCTTGTTTAACTCTAAAAATGAACAACTTATCTATAAAGTGGCTCTATCTGTACTAAAGGGGTTACTAAACAAAAAGGTGCTCTTATGTCTGTATCTGTCTGTTTATAACTGGTACTGTTAATACTCAATGCATGTTTTGTCAGTGTTAGCCATACTGTTTGCACTTTATGTGGTACACGTATATGATGTTTTCTTTAGGCTCTTTTTCATATATTTGTAATTGTCATTCTTGTGTTTAAATTGTAATGACAAATAACGTCGATCAAATAAAGAATTACTACTACATTATGTCCAATATCTGGTCCTTAGCTGCCAGGCTTACTATCTGCTGTATGTTGATCTGCCAGTTATTAGCGCAGGTACTTTAGTGAGGTAAACCCTCGAGTACCGAGCTGCAGTACTCTTCATGATCCCTAAGGCACCCCACACGTAAACTCAATACAAGTTTAGAGGTTTCCATTTACATGGCTAACCTCCTGTTCAGTAGGCTTCAGCCACTTTTCCATCCAGTCTGCCAACTACGCTCCTGTTTCATGACTTCGCAACTTAAGACGTCAACCCTCTATCTGGAATGTTTCTCAAAAGCTTTTTGAAAATCATAGTTGGTAATGTTCTGAAGCACTCTGCTCTTTTGTTTGCTAGTCCCGCTGTCCTCCTTGTCCCTACAGGACTGTACTTTGCCCTGGGAGAACAGCGGAACTGGCAAGCATCTAATCTGAATTTAATAAAAACTTGTAACAAGCGCTGCAGGGTACTGAATCTCCCACTGCTGCAGTCCTCCTCTGATGTCAGCTTCAAAGATGCTGGGATCTGTAGTTTCAGAAAATACCATCTTACAAGTCAGAAGAATCAGTCAGCAGTAAACAGGAAGCAAAAAAAAAAAATAAATTTCGCCCACAAAGTGCAAATTATGACCGGCCGCATACTTGGGTGTGGGTCTCTTAGCGCTGACTGTTCTCCTTTTTTAACGATATTAAGAGGTTCTGACGGTAAATGTAAGTTAAACAGAAAGCTTTTTAAGGGGGGTGCTGCTGTGCGTTTCATTCTTATGAAAGTTTGCTTAGACAAACCCGAGTGGCAGGGCCCTTTACAACTGTCATGTTACCTGGACTAGTGAACTTTGCAGCTGTTATATTCCTAAAATACTTTCTCTATGGTGAGGACCGCGTCTTTCACATTAAACAGAAGTGGCTTCCATGGTGGAAAGTCGAGGTCCCTCCAACGACTGTGAGCTAAAGCTGTGGTCCAGATTAAGGAAACCCAGACTACTCTAGATAGGAGCCAAAAATTAGACTTAAAAAATAAAAAAAGTTTTCTTGACTCTAATGTATTCCCCTGATGTATCAAATATTTGTTAATCCCTGTGCTGCTACCTGTACCTCTGTATTTGATGTGTACTCTCCCGGGTCATGCCTGAAAATAGGCCGGTGTTTGCCTAGTGCACATACCCGACTACCAAAAGCAAATAAATAAATAAACAATAATGTAACCGGGATTTTCTGTAGGTGTTGTTTTGTGGGATACTAAGGCACAATTTTGTTTTAATGTAAATTACAAAAAATGTATAGTGGGGCTGGCAAGTTGATGCCAGCAACCCGGGTTCGGGAATGCACCCAAGACATTGGGGGCTGGGGGGGCTCCAGCATCCTAAAGGATTCTCCTCCAGCAGCAATCTCCATAGAAACACAGCCACCTGACTGACAGCGGGTGGCTGGTGCAGGTGGAGAGCCAGGGGGAGGGGTGCCTGGCTCTGTTGTATGGTCATGCAGTAACGTGAGCGGGCATGTGCCATGGTGCTCTAGCTAGCAGCATTTGAGGGCAGAGAGAATGCCAAAAGTAGGAAAACCAGGATGCACTGCAGCATGAAGCCAGTGGGCTCGGGCCCCGCCGTTCTAGTCTGCCCGCAGGTCCCCCCCGGCACATTAGACAGCCCTGAGGAAGGTTATGGCTGTCAGAGCTTCCAATGGAACACACCACAGAGGAAATGTTCCCTGGCGAGGAAATACAGGTTACTCACCTGTAACAGGAGTTCTAGGAATGGTATATGTTGTTCATCCACACTTATTGGCAGGTATCCTTGCCGCTTTAAATCTTGCCGGAAGGTCTTCAAGCTGGCTCCTCCCACCCACCCGGGTGGTATAACTCTCGGCTCCACCCCATGACGCCAGATCTGGCCCGCTGGAAGCTCAGGTTGTGCGTCGAAGCCGGGGAGGTCGGGTGGAGTCAGTGTGGATGAAATAATATGCTTTCATTCCTAGAACTCCTGTTACAGGTGAGTAACCTGTATTTCTAGGGACATGGATATGTTGTTCATCCACACTTATTGGCAGACTCCTAGCAGTTCTCCGGGAGGAGGGAGGCAAGAGCACACCCCAATACTTACTTGGGAAAGAGAGACTGAGAACCGAGGCCCCAAAACCAGCATCCCGCGTGACTCAAGGTCGATGTGGTAGTGGGTAATGAAGGTGTTTGCTGACTTCCAGGTAGCAGCCCTGCAGATTTCCTGGATAGGGACGTCCCTGGAAGCAGCCACCGATGCAGCAGTATGGCGGGTAGAATGAGCTCTTATCCCTCTGGGAGGCTCCATGCCCGTCAACTTATAGCAGAGATCTATGCAGGAGGGACCCACCTGCTTATCGTCTGCTTGGCTGCAGGTCTGCCAGATGTGGCTTCAGCGTAGGTGACAAACAGCTGGCGAACCTCTCCCAATTTCAGCCACCGTGCTCTTTGTAATGGCGGCGCCCTTCTAGGGTCAAAAGTATGGAGCCTATGTCGGCCTCCGAGGTGTGATTGGGGTAGAACACCGCAGAGTCAACACCTGGTTAAGGTGAAACTCCGACACCACCTTCGGAAGGAATTTTGGTGGGGCGAGACAACAACCTTGTCCCTGTGGAAGACCAGATAAGGAGACTCGATGGAAAGCGCCTGGAGCTCTCCCATCCTTCTGGCTGGACGTGATAGCCACCAAGAAGGCGGTCTTCCACGACAGGTGAGAGAGAGCACACCTGTGCATAGGTTGAATGCTTGCCCATGAGCTTTGCCAGTACCAGCAGTAGATCCCACGGAGGTGGAGGTTCTCTGACCGGAGGAAATGTGATCAAGGCCTTGAAAAGCGCCAGACCACCTTTCCTCCTGCGCCACTGACTGCTTCCCAGCCCGCGCCCGGTAAGCAGAGATGGCTGCCAGGTGCACCCCTAGGGTCGTCGACCTAAGCCCTTGATTAGAAAGGGACCAGAAATAGTCCAAGATGCTTGCCAAGGAACAGGAGGAAGGGTCCAAGCCCTTGCCCTGACACCAAATAGAAAACCTTTTCCATTTGAAGGCATAGCATTTTCTGGTCGACTCCTTACGGGACGCCTCAACTACATTGAGGACCTCGTCGGAAAGACCCAAGGCCTGGAACTCTAGCCGCTCAGGAACCAGGCCATCAGGTGCAGGGATTGAAGGTCCGGATGGAACACCTTCCCCTGATTGACTGAGAGCAGGTCTGGGCGAGCTGGAAGCTGCCGCGGAGTCCTGGAGCTGAGACTGAGGAGATCTGGGTACCAGAACTGGCGAGGCCAGTCTGGGGCTATCAGAATGACCTGCGCCTTGTCCCTCCTCGCCTTGAGAAGCACCTTGTGGATCAAGGGAAATGGGGGAAAGGCGTAGAAGAGGCCCGGGGTCCACTGCCTCGAAGGCATCCCCTGCAGCGAGCCCTGCTGAGGCGGGCATGGAACAGTCTCAGCCTGCGTTCTCCTGAGGCAAACAGGTCCACCTGGGGTGTGCCCCAATGGGAGAACAGATGCTGTACTACCTCCGGCAGGAGTGACCACTCGTGGGATGCAGCCCCTATCCGGCTCAGGGCATCGGCCAGGGTGTTGGAGGCTCCTGCCACATGAATGGCTAGGAGATCCGCCTCCAGGCTGCGCACGAGTGACCAAATGCGGAGAGCTTCCTTGCATAGAAGCATGGAGCGCGTCCCGCCCTGGCGGTTTAGATAGTACATGGTCGTGGTGTTGTCCGTCTGGACTCGGACCACTTGACCCCGGAGGAACGGAGCAAAGGCGGTGAGAGCTAGGCGGACCGCTCGGAGCTCCAGCAGGTTGATGTGGCATCAGGACTCCCGCGGGGACCAGAGGCCGTGAGCCCGGTGTTCCCCCAGATGGGCACCCCAACCCATCAGAGAGGCATCGGTCGATAGAGAGACCGTCGGCTGGGACGAGCAGGATGCCCTCCTGCAAAATGACCTGGAGCGATCCACCACTGGAGGCGTTCACATCCCCTGTGTCACCGACTAAGCTGGTCCAAGGATCGCTGGCGTTGGACCACTGGCTGGCCAGTCCCCATTGAAGGGGACGCATGTTCCAGCAGAGCCCAGCGGACCACGCTGAGTGCAGGCGCCGCCATGAGACCCAGGAGGCGCAGGAAGTCCTGGGCAGGCGCAGTGCCCAACCAGAAATGATTGGGCAAGGAGGAAAGAACCTCGGCCCTGTCCGCGGGGGCCAGCAGCTCTGGCTCAAGAGAGTCGAGGCTGCGCCCGATGAACAGAATCACCTGCCGCTCAGTTCCGACTTGGCCTGCGTTGATAAGGAGGCCCAGTTGAAGCAGACCTGGAGGCCAGATCTCTGGACCACTCCACCTCCTGCCTGGAGGAGCTGCTATCAGCCAGTCGTCCAGGTAAGGGTACACCGGACCCCTCGGCGCCACAGGAATGCTGTCACCACTGCCATGCATTTGGTGAAGACCCTGGGAGCTGGAGACAAGCCGAGGGCATGGCTTGGAACTTCGAGGATCCTTCCGCTCGGGAGGCGAAGGAATCTCTGGTGAGACGGACGGATAGGGACTGATGACAGCGTCCTGCAAATCCAGAGAGTGAACCACCGCCCGGCGTTCCAAGGATGGTATTATCTGAGCCAGAGTGACCATCCTGAAGGTTCAAGACCTAGGAACTTGTTTAGGTCGTGTGGAGGTCGAGAATGGGGCGCCAGCCCCCATCCGTTGAACCAGGAAGTACCTGGACACAAACCCTGGGTCTGAAGGAGGGTCCTCCACCTCTCTTATCACCTCCTTCTGGAGAGGAGGAAGCGTCTCAGCTCGGCGAGCCACCAGCGAGGCTGGGGACCCCGAAGCCCCCGAGGCGGCGGCTCTGAAGGCGAGTGCCTGCTCGAATTCTAGAGGCAAGCCTCACCCCATCACCTCCAAAACCCACCTGTCGTGGTAACAGCGGACCAGGCGGACGGAAGTGCACGAGCCGTCTCCCAGGGGGCGGGGAGTAGGTGGCACGGGGATGGGGCGACACCCTCAACCCGTCACTGGGCAGGCTGGAGGAGGGACCAGCCGAGAACCTCCTGGGCCTTTTCCTCCCTGCCTCCTGTAGGAAGCGGCCCGGCTTGGGTTTGGGATGTGAGGCCGAGCCTGCTGGCCCTGACATGCTGGGCAGGCGCGCGGGCGCAGAAGGCCGAAAGGGCTTAGGCTGTGGTTTTGCAGCCTTTGTCCTTCTGAGCGGAAGAGACGAGTCCAAGGTAGCACTGGACTTCTCGATCCTCTGCAGGTGACCTTCCACCCCAGGGCCGAAGAGGTCAGTCCCCAAAAGGGAACATCCGCCAACTTGTGCTGGGTATCCGAGTAAAGGTGGATATCCTCAGCCAACCCGCTTGACTATAGCCACTGCGGCGGCCACCGACCTGGCACATGAGTCCCCAATATCCAAAGCAGTCTGGAGCTGCTGTTTGGCCACTACCCTGCCCTGGTCCCGCACCTGCTTGACCGTAGTCTGCAGATCCAGCGGGGAGATGAGAATGACCTCATCCAGGGAGCCCAACAGGGCATGAAAAAATGTGCCATGAGACGGCCGAACTGGCATGACGAGCCGAGAGGGCGCAGCATAGACTTTCTAGCCCGACATAATCCAATTTCTTGGATTCCTTGTCGGAGGTTTGTCCACATCCTGGCGTTGCAGTGGCAGCGACGCTGTCGGTAACAACCCCTCAGCAGAGGGTGCTCAACGGACAGGGAACGGTAGGGACCGCGACCTTCCTAGCCATCCTGGCGGCGAGAGGACAGGAAGCAGGGTGCTGCCAAAGCTCAGGGCCGGACCCACTGATGGCCTCGGCTACGGAAGGCCTCCGTTGGAGAATCCCTCGGTCCAGAATCTCCGTGAGGGATACCTGGCCCATTTGAAGCAGGTTGAGCTTCATCGGTGGACTCGAGATGAGCGAAGCAGTCCTAGGAAGGACTGACAGGGCTATCGTCCATTGACTGTCCTCCTGAGGACTCCAAGTCCAGTCGCTTGGAGAAAAAGGAGGAATTATCCTCGGACTCGGGACGAGTCCTCGAAGAAACTGCCTCTGGCCTGAGCCACCCTCTACCTGCCGAGGGTCGGTCGGGAGTGAGGGTAACCGACAACCGATGGGGTAGACCCTTAGCCGACCGAGAATCCCTGGTGGAGCCCAAATAGTGGCTGTGGAAGCGGAGGTTCCACGGGAGTCAGTGGAGCAGCTGGTTTTAGCGAACAACGGCCTGGGTACAGGCTCCTGGGGTAAGTCGAGGGTTGTGGCCGACGCTCGGTGACAGCCACTTAATGGCGGGGAAAGCTGACTGCGTCCGGCTTACTCCCGGTCAGGAGAGGCTGTTGCCACATGAGAATCCTCATACCGTCGGCGTAACCACGCGGCCTCCCTCGTCCGAGGAGGAGGGCCGAGACGGCCAGCTGACGCCGCTTACCGTGGTGCCGAGACCGAGACCGCCTATGACGGCGGGATCGGCTGGACCGCGAAGAAGTCCGAGACCGAGAGCCTCGGCTCTTCCGAGGTCGGTGCGGGGAAGTGTCGGCAGAAACCGGCACTCCCTTCGGCTCGGAGGGTTCATCCGAGGGCTCCAGGACCAGAGGCACAGGCAAGCCCACGGGATCCTCAACTCCCCGGGGACTGGGAGAGAGGAATCTCGGCTTCTATAGGCGACAGCCCGTCCAACGGGTCGAGAAAAATCTCGACTTAGGTGGCAGGAGTCTCAGTCAACCGGACCTGATGGGGCACCGTGAGGCCAGTGGCGAAGCCGGCCAGCGGCCGAAGCCGACGGCCGGGCCGACTTCGGGAGAGGGACCTTCCCGCTCCCAAGGCGTCGGCGGAGGATTTACCTTTGTCCCTCTTTTTGGACCAAGAAAAGGTCCAGCAGGCGTTGGCCCTTCTCCCTAGTGGAGAGGGACAGACAAAACCTTAAATGAAGCTGTGTGGAAGAACCCAGAGAGGCGGGATAAATGCAGCGGCCGAGGAAGAATCACGGCCGTGCCGCCTCCTCTTCGAGGCGATCATCTGCTCGAGCTGATCCGCCCGAACCGCGCCACGGACACACCGACGCGAGCCTCCTTAGACTTCACGGGGAAGCGCTTCTGGGAGCCCAGTTGCAATCGGGCAGCACGTCTTGCTTCAGGGCGTGGGCGAGAAGGAAGGAAAGCACAGGTCGCAGTCCTGCGGGTCGTGCTCAAGGCCTAAACAGTAGACACCGTGGAGTGTGGATCCGTCCGAGACATCTTCTACCCACAGGGCATCTCCGAAAACTGAAGTCGATTTGTCCGCCTTGAGCCCGCGAGGGATAGAAGCCAGAGTCTTTTACAAAAACTTTCAAATTCGCAAAGCGGAAGAAATAGGAACACAGTCATAAGCGCGGAAGCGTTAAGGAGGGAACCTGAGCTTCAAGTGGTAAGGAAGATCTGGCGTCATGGGGCGGAGCCGAGAGTTATACCACCCGGGTGGGTGGGAGGAGCCAGCTTGAAGACCTTCCGGCAAGATTTAAAGCGGCAAGGATACCTGCCAATAAGTGTGGATGAACAACATATCCATGTCCCTAGAAATGTCCTTTCTCTGCATCACAATGAAAGCTCTCTGTATATAGCACCAATCTGATTAAATAAGGGGAAGCCATTAAAATCCATACTATTTTATCTCACCCCACTTGCCTGCCCTCTTATCCTCCCCCAGGAATTGCCATCGCTAACATTCTCGTCAGTTATTATTTAATCAGATCAGCTCCGATCTGGAAAGAGGAGACTTCGAGCAAACGACAGTCTTTTCTGGGTCAATCTGAGATACTCAGCCTAACAAAGCTGAGTACAGTACACTGTTCTGAAATATGCTATGTGCGCTGTGAGAGAGAGAGTGCGTGCGTGCGTGTGCATATGTGTAGGTGCGTGTGTGCATGGTTACATTTTATATAGTGCCCCTCTGCAGCTCAGGGCACTACATATAACGTAATTAACATAGAGAATACTGGTTGGGCAACCATGAGCAACCAGTCTGTGCTGCCAGTCTGCCACTCTACAGGTCAACAGAAATCTGAACCCCTTGGTGGCAGCATAAGCTAGTTTTGCCCAAACAGTATTTTTTACAGTGTATAAAACAAGAAATGTAGTGGATTCGAGTGCGATTGCCACATGTTTGCTTTCAGGTGCACCAAACAATCAAGTGGGCTTGTGGTAATTTTCAGCTCATGGAATGTGGTTGTACCCCAGAAGGGTACAACCACGTTCCATGACCTTAGCACTGTGGTACAACAACGTTCTGCTAAGGACAGAAATCCATGCAGAAGAAACAGCCTCTATACACTATAAGAAGATATGCGCATGTACACATACAGCAGCAATAAAACAATGCACAGCAAATCATTGCAGCAACATTTCCTGTAAATTACATACTGCAGTAACGCAGTAAATGAAGATCGGAAGGGGCTCTATGTCCATCAGGTCCCCCCCTTCATAAACAGTGATGACCCAAGTGTGCTTTTCAACATGTACTCATTTATAGGGATTCCCTACTCACCCTATTTATGCACAGGGTACCCAGATATTCCCCACCCACCCTACTATGCAGGTACCTAGAGACTCCCTATCCATCCTACAACGCAGGGTACCCCGAGATTTCCTACCCACCCAACTACCCAGGATATTCAGAGATTCCCTACCCACTCTACTACCGAGGGTACCCAGAGATTTCCTACTGACTACCTAGGGCACCCAGAGATTCCTACCCACCCTAATATCCAGAGTACATAAATACAAACATTCGAAGAAGCCAGCAGAAAAAGGCCATTTGGTCCATCAAGTCTGCTCATACTGCAGGGTCCACAGCTTGAGCTAATGTCCCTGACCTCCCTCCCTGCTCCTCTTATCCTCCCAACCCATGATCCTTACCTTCCCCCATGTCTATCCCAGCCTCTCTTAAAGCTGCCCGCCATCTTCAACAAGATGACCTCTTCCAGCAGCGCATTCCAAGTGTCCACTACCCTCTCTGTGAAGAAGTGCTTCCTGACCTCCCTCCTAAACCTCCCACCCTCCAGCTTAAGACTGTGCCCCCTCATGTTATGGATGCCACTCAGCTTAAAGAGACTCTCCTTATCAACCTTATTTATCCCTTTCAAGTACATGAAGGCCCAATCATGTCCCCTCTCTCTTTCCTGTCTTCCAGGGAGTACATGTTCAGTGCCCTCAACCTCTCCCCATATGCCTTACCCTGCTGACCCGCTACCATCTTTGAAGCCCTCCTCTGGACCTTCTCCAGCAGGTTAATGTCCTTTATGAGGTGTGGGCATCAGTACTGAACTCTATACTCTAGATGCGGCCTTACCAGTGACCTGTACAAGGTCAGTATAACCTCCTCTCTCCTACTACTGATCTCCCTAGATATGCATCCCAGCATCTTGTTTGCCTTTGCTGCTGCTTTCTTGCACTGCGTGGAGTGCTTTAGGTCACTAGTGATCATCACTCTCAGGTCCTTCTCCTCCTCTGATGCAGATACTCGGACTCCACCCAGGTAGTACTCTGTCCTGGGATTCTTAGCTCCAATATGCATAACTTTGCATTTCTTGGCATTGAAGCCAAGCTGCCAGATCCTGGACCACCTCCCCAGCTTTTCCTGTAAGTCCTATATCCCTTCAGCTGTGTCCACTCTCCCACAGAGCTTGGTGTCATTCAAGATTAGGCACATGTTGCCCTTAATGCCATCCCCAATGTCACTGATGAAGACAATGAACAACACCAACACCAACCCCAGCACCAAGCCCTGCGGGACCCCACTGGTTACCTCTCTGGTGCCAAATAACTCTCCCCCAACAACCACCCTCTGGGTTCTGTCTCAGACAGTTTTCCAGCCATCTGCCCATCTTTTCCCCCAACCTCAAGATCCACCAACTTCTTGATCAACCTTCTGTGGGGCACAGAGTCAAAGGCCTTACTGAAATCAAGACAGAGGATGTCTACTGTTTGGCCCTTGTCTACTGTCTTAGTGACACGGTCAAAGAAGTCAATCAGATTTATTTGACACAATCCCCCATCAACCCATGCTGCCTCGCATCTTGGAGACCATGCTTCCTGTTGATTCCCTACCCGCCCTACTATGCAGGGTACCCAGAGATTCCCTACCCACTCTACTATGGAGGGTACTCAGACAGTCCCTACTCACCCTACTACCCAAGGTACCCAGAAATGCCCCACCCTACTATGCAGGGTACCCAGGAATTCCCTACCCACTCTACTATGCAGGGTATCCAGAGATTCCCTACTCACCCTACTACCCAGGGTACCCAGAGATGCCCTACCCAACCTACTATGTATGGTTTTTATTTATTTATTTTATTTATCAAGTCTAGGATTACAAATACCTTTGAGCCTTGGCTCTTTTACAAAGGTTCCACATCAGAGAAATACAAATTATGGGGAACATCAAGACAGACATTACAACAATGTGGACATTGCAAACAGAGTACAGATTACTACAATTCAAGGGTAGCATTATAAGCAAGGCAGCCAGCGGCATTTGTCAGAGAAAATAGACAACAGATAAGTGCCAGAGTCATAGGGAGAGGGGAGAAGGAATGTAGGAAGGATGGGGAGAGGGTGAAAAGTGCAGCATTGGGTATACCAAGATGTGAGGGTAGAATCCAGTGAGGAGGGAAGGGGGGCACCACTAGAGCAGGCAGGGAAGTGGAGAAACAAGGTTAAGTTGGGCAGTCACAGGAGCTGTTGGTAGTGAGACAGTCCCGGAGCCTAGTTTTAACCATACCAATTGTTGGTAACCAAAGATACCCTACCCACCCTTCTACCCAGGGTTCCCAGAGATTTCCTACCCACCCTACTACCCAGGGCACCCAGAGATTCCCTACCTACCCTACTACTTAGGGTACCCTGTGACTCCCTACCCACTGTACTACACAGGGTACACAGAGAATCCCTACACACCCTATTACCCAGGGTACCCAGATATTCCCTACCCTTCCTACTACCCAGGGAACCCAGAGATTCCCTACCCACCCTACTACCCAGGGTTTCCTGCGATTCCCTTAGCAAGCAGACATGTGTCCAGGCTTAGCTTCAGGGCCTGCACTCTGTCTTCATAGCCATTGTCTGTGCTGGTAGGCTGTTCCATAAGTTCACCATCCTCTGGGAGAAGAAATGCCCCCTATGGTTACCCATGATTTTACCGCCTCTGAGCTTCAGGACATGTCACTGCATCCTGCTGGAGGACACCTGATCAAACGACTCTGTTCAGTCTTGCTGATTACCTTGAGTACATGGAAGACCAATCACGTTCCCATCTCCATGTTGTTTTCTCCAAGGTGATCACCTTAGGGCTGACCAGCCTATCCTCGCATCCTTTGTCCTCCAAACCAAAGATCTTTTTGGAAGCCTAGCATTACACCCTCTCAGCTGCTTCAATGTCCATTCTGAAATGAGGGGCACAGAACTACGTGCAGTACTCCAGGTGGGGCCTGACCAGGGCCTTGTTACGTGGTAAGACTACTTCCCTGCTCTGCTAGGCACTTCCCCCTTTAATGTTATGTATGTGTTTGGTAGCTGGGTAGGCTCACTGGAAACTAGTTCCTTTCCCAGGAGGGCCCCAGTCCACAAAGCACAGGCAGTACATACAAGGAACAATCAGAACATACAGAGTACAGTATACTTGTATACACTCAATACATTTACAGGAGTATTAAGTTCTAAAACGTTTGCAAATAAAGTAAGTAGGCCGGCCTTTAGTTTGTGTTTTAAGGCTGTAGCTGAGACTTCAGGGGTTGGACCAACAGCCCAGCTTGTTCAGGTCCTCCTCAAGTTCATCTTCAATGGAATCGATCACCCTGGCCAGCTTAGTGTCACCGGCGAACTAAACCAGCCTACTGAAGGCTCCATTTTTCAAACTGGCGATGAAGAGCAGTGGCCCCAGCACAGATCCTTGGAGGACACTGCGAAGTATCACTTTCGACTCAAAGTGCTGCCTGTTCATCACCACCCTCTGTTTCCCCAACCGAGCCACTCAGCGATCCACGCTGCAGTGTACTTTGCCCTGAAGCTTTTCCATCACAGTGCAAAGGCCTTGCTGATCCCCAGACAGATTATGCCTACCAGCCTTCCCCTGTCCACCTCTCTGGTACCCGCCCCCCCCCAACCCATGCAAAGAATGTAAGTGCTCAGTATACAGAATAACTGGGGAAGGCCTAATCAAAAAGAAGGGGCCACACTTGTTTTAAAGCTAAGGAGGGGTCACGTGTTTTAAACCTATGGAGGGCAGAGGCTTGGGGGATCTCAAGAGGACCAGGGCTGCAACAGAGGCTAAATGCCCATCTATTTCAACCAGGACAGATAGTAAATACATCTGGCTCCTGCTCTATGTGTCTGGGTCTGAAAGGTTGGACGATGGTTTCTCATGTAAAAAAGTGCGCAGAATTCAGATTTACAGCTCGTACTCGTCCATAGACATTACTCTAATCTCCAGGCTATGCTGCAAGCCAAAATATCCTGCCAGGCTAAATACAGCAAAGAAAATAGTGCTGCTGCCTGCTGGAGACGCTGTCGGTAACTGCGAGGGATCCACACTCGTATTCTGTGGGCCCGCCTGGTAGTGAGACCTTTCTTAGGGGAGCTAGAAATGGTGACCGCAGAAATCTTGCATACCAAGGTACCACCCTCTCCTGAGCTCTACCTCTTACCCCAATACCCTAGAGCTTTCAAAGACAGGGGGTATTATCTTGCTCTTACCTGCCAAAAAAAGTATGACACATAATTAGCTGACAGTCAGGGGGCATGACCTGGGCCAGAGATGAGATAAGGTGAATTCCATCTATTATACTGAAAGAATCACAGTTGGTTTCAGTGAGAGAACTGATATCTTCATATCACAGTGGAACTCATGGGTGTTACACATTATTCAACATGACCCCAGTTTTGTCCCATGAATGGTTAGGTTCTCAGTTGGGGGCAGGTCGGGTAGAGAGATAGACAGAGGAAATGGGTGAAGTGTGATGACACAGGATGAAAGGATAACGTGGGAGAAGAGATGGTCCCCCCCAACAAATCCCATATGCTGTAAACGGTACCTTGGGAATGTTATGAATGCAATGCCGGGTACCCCACCCCCAAAGCTGTGCTGGGGGATTTGGGGAGCCCTGGAACATTTTACTCTAATAGGTACAATGTTACATTTTGCTTGCTTTTGTGATACTATCCACTGCCTCTGTCCATGTATTTGCTGACTTGGATGTGCACCTCTATTTGTTTTGAATAAAAATACCAAATAAGTATGACCACTTAGACTGTTATTATCAAATCAAATCAAACTTTATTTGTAAAAAGGCACCTTTCCAAAACCAAGGCACCTGTACATAACATGATAAAATCAATAAATAATTAAAACAATATTAAAATTAATCCAGGCAGCAACACTAAAAATCATTATATGCAAGGCTAAAAAGATGTGTTATTATTATTGTGTCTGTTGATTTTACTATAGCTGTTTTATCTTTTTGTAAAGCACCTTGATAATTTAAGGCACTTGCGTGAAATAAAGTTATTATTATTAAAATATATTTATAAAACAAAAAGGATCGGCAGCAGTTTTGGGTTATGGGGGACCAGGTTGTGGAGGAAAATCGAGGATCCCAGAGGCCGCGCTACTCATCCAGGGAGGGAGGGAGGGTTGTATGCTCCGCTGCACCTACTCCACCTGGGTAACCGCAGGTAGCGGTGCAAGGGGGGTTTGCGAAGAGAGGGCAGGCACCCCCTGGCTATGACCCAAGCACACTTACATGCTCATGTCACTAGCAGTCCAAGCCTACGAGGGGCCCAGGGAGCGGAGGAAAAAAAAAACAGGAAAATACTGCAGGCTAAGGCAGTATGATGTGACGCCCTCCTGCAGGCCCTGCACCACCTGCTGGGCTTCCTGCATACCACATCAGAGCTAAACTCTCCCGGAAGCTTGGGGAACCTCATGGAGCTCCGCCAAAGGGAGTGTACTATGAGGCACTGTACCAGGCAGGTGAGTAAGTTCCAGAGAGAATGGGCGACAGGGCTGCAGAGGACGCTGCAGATGAGGGGCGGTCAGACTGTATTGGATCAGTGCAGTGGTATGGTGAAGGTCAGTCATGCTGCAATGTTGGAGACACAGCGTTGAAGCAAACTCAATACATCTACCCTTGAGCACACAAGAAGTCAGGCATGTCACTGAAGAACACATTAGGTCTCTGCGGGGGGGATGGTTGTCCACCACAACTGCTCAGCTCGCTTTCCCATCCTCAGGTCAGTACAACTTAGGCGGTCACCTGGAGAGGAGGAGGAGGAGGTGGTGTCCAAACAAGAAAAAAGCCCCCCTCAAATGAAGAAGCTTGGTGTCAGCCCTGGTCAGAGGACCCTACTACTTTTTTTTATTTTTTTATTTCTCGTTTTTCCCGGGAGGCCTCCATCCTTTCTCTGCCCTGGTCACGGCCCCCGAAAGTCCCACCAACCACCAAGTGCCACAATTCCCAGTTACCCCCCGGACGGCGGGGCCACGGCGCTGGTTCCCCTAATTCCGGCACCGTGGAACTAGTATCTGGTTGGGAGCGTGTCGGCAGTGGCTAATTGAAGCCCGGGGAGGGCTTCATGTAGACGGAGGCTCTCCCCTCCATTTTCTTAGTTTTTCCTCCGAGGCGAGGATGTGCATTCACGTCCAGCGTCCGCCCCGCCTCCACTTAGTGAAAGCGCCGGTGTTGTGGGACCTTCAGCCTCCACTAGGAGCCCGTCACGCAGGGGGCACTTCCCCACCCTCCCCCCGGAGAAGGATAGCTGTCCGTAGGACGCTCAATCCTTCTCCCCAGGCCGGCCTTCCAGCGACCCAGGTCTGTTCCCGAACCCGGGTCGCCGGTGTCGCAAGCGGAAATCCAGCGGGCCAGCCAGGACCCTACTACTTATCCCTTGGGCTGCTGACAGAATTAGAACATATAGTTCAAGTTTATTGCAGGAAAAAACTCCATGAGTGGACTCCTTCACAAGGAGGGCCCCATACATTCAAGTGTTGTAAGACAAAGTGGAGAGGTACATGTAGTGTTAAAAAAAAAGGCATTTGTCATTGCGAATGTTGGCATTAGCATTGTAGTAGTGCAGGAGTTAGAAATGCAAAATAGGAATGGCAGTGAAGTACTGAAGTAAGCTAACACTCGCTTCCACAAGAGACTGGAAAGGCGTTGGGAGTGTGCTTCTTGGGTCAGCTTTACACGCTTACACCATTCCACCTCACCCCACCCCGCAGAGAGCGACAAGAGAATAGGGTGAATGTTAGGGTGACGGAACCCAAGGCACATCTCAGTGGCTGTAGGGTGGGGGCAGAATTCTGCGAATATTTATGGCTGACGAACCCAAGTTACGTCCCCAATGCTTGTCAGTCTCTACAGGGTGGGTGTATGGTTGGAAACCTTAATGTCCTGGGTGTGTGTTTGTATTCACTCCAAATTTTCAACAGTGGCTTTCTGGGACCCCACCTCATGAACAGTGACACTATCATTTCATTACTCTATCCTGAAAGGTGATTTCACACAGCAGCTGCGCCACTGGGAGCCACAGGTGCAGAAAAATGACAGCTGTACTGTTCATGAGGAGGTGTAAAAAAAAAATTGCAATGTTGAAAATATGCAGAGAAAAAATGAAAAATTTGCAAGTTACGAGTGTGCGTAGATACTGCGTAACGCACGCCCGTAATGCAGTCTTTTTACCAAATTTTCAACACATGCACTTTGAGACTTCCATTCATGAACAGTATCACTGTGATTTTCTTAATCTGTCCCCGAACGTTGATTTCCCATAACGACCGCACCACTGTGCGAAAACACATTTTGGGTGACGTGAAAAATGACAGCTGTACTGTTCATAAGGAGGTGTGAAAAAATGGCAATGCTGAAAATCTTGAGTGAAAGTATTAAAAATTCTCGAAGTTACGAGCGTGTATGGAAACTGCGCAACGCACGTTCATGACAGTCATTTTCTGGAATTTTTTCACCAAATTTTCAACACACGCATTTTGGGACCTCTGCTCATGAACAGTGTCACTGTGTGTTTCTTAATCTGTCCCGAATGTTGATTTCCCACAGCGAGCGCGCCATTGCGAGCCAGATGTACGAAAAAACATTTTGGGCAGGATGTGAAAAATGACAGCTGTACTGTTCATAAGGAAATTTTTAACACAGGCTTTTTGGGAGCCCATCTCATGAACAGTGGCACTGTCATTTCGTTAATTGGTCCCGAAAGATGATTCCACGCAGTGACTGCGAAATCACCTTTTCGAGACCGAATAACAAAATGCAAGTGACTGATTTCATGAGGTGGAGTCCCAAGAACCCCATGTTGAAAATTTGGAGCCAAAAGTAAAAAAAAAAAAAAAATGGCCGAGATAGCTACCTAAGTTGAAACCTCCCCCATTGATGCCATTATACAGCTTACCTGCATTTCTTCAGTTCGCGGTTGGCTTTGAAGAGTGCAAACATGTTTCCGCTCCACCAAAGATTGTAGCGCTGACCTCCGGAGGCAAGGGAGGCAATGAGGGAGGGGTGTGGGGAGGTGTCGTGTGCGGAGGGTGGGTACCGGTTCAGTGAGTGCGGTGCCGTGGACAACGAGGGACGCTTTCTTGTTTACAGGTAAAAAGAAAAAAAAACTTTGGAGGAAGATTTTTTTTTTTTTTTACAGGTTACAGAACTACATTTGGTCACACTGGGGTGGGCTCCCAGTATGCCACCGGCATTTTTTTTGGGCGGAGGGAATGGAGCTGAACAGGGATTGGGCACCCCATTGGCAAAGAAAGTGTGTCTGTGTTTGGGGGGGCATGATGCCGAGGGGGACTGGGCACCCCCTCTTGGCAGGCAAATGAAACTGGGGGGAACGTTATGATGATGGGGATTGGGCACCCCTGTCAGCAAACAAACTGAACTGGGAAGGGGGCATGCAGACAGGGGGACTGGGCACCCCCGAAGCTGGCTTTCTAGGGATTGTGAGAGGTGGACGTCGAGAGCCGCCACCATGTTTATTGAAGTGTTTCACCAGGAATGGCACGTAATGGAGGCATGTCAGATCTGCTGCTGCAATGACGAGCCTGTCTCTCACTGCTGGATCTGTTTCAAGTTGGTGGCGCTCTCTGAACCTGCTGCCGTCGGCAGCATGCTCACTGGTTGGCGGCTGAGGGACACACCGACTAAAGCATCCCCTGGATTCGTCACAACACTGACAGACCTTTGAAAGTGCTACTACTGCTGGGGGCGTGGCTAGCAGCCAACTGAGCAGGTCGTATACCCTAAAGCGCTCTCTGACTCTGTATAAAATAAAGGCATAAACTTTAAAATTACTAGCTCAACTTTCTCTCGCACTGCGGTATAGTTGATCAGAACTTACTGCGCATTTAATTCAGCAGCTTCTCTAACGGAAGCTATGGGGAACCCGCGGAAAGCAGGACAGCAAGAATCGTGTAGATGAAAGCAATGGCAGGCCACCCGAAGGCGCTGGAACCAGCAGCCTAGCGACTTGAGCAGGAGGAGATTCAGGGCCCACTAACAGTGTTGTCCTCCAGGCTGTAAAAGCCCTCGACATCTTGGTAAAAGCACTGGATGCCAAAATAAGACACCCATAACTCTCGGGTGTTGGGCCTAGAAACAAAGACGGAGACAATCACAGTGGAGGCGTGTTTGGTGAAGGAATCCGCCGACAGGACATCTTCCATGACTTTGGGGCTTATCTCAGAGAATAAATTACTCCGATTGCACTTGAAGCAGCTGGAAAATGGGGCCCGATTGAAACATGTGCATTTATTAGGGATACCAGAAGGAGTAGAAGGGAATG
Organism: Neoceratodus forsteri; assembly: GCA_016271365.2. Taxonomy (NCBI): domain Eukaryota; kingdom Metazoa; phylum Chordata; order Ceratodontiformes; family Ceratodontidae; genus Neoceratodus; species Neoceratodus forsteri. Next base: position 82,201,237 of record JADMNL010000034.1, read on the forward strand.
ATCTCCTACACAGTACATTTGCAACCTGCTGCAATCTACTCTAAATTTTACACCAGTGGAGGCCATCTTTAAAGTATACAGAATCACACCAAGAAAACCAGCAGAGAACTCTGATCTTCCATGTACAATTTTGATCCTGACTACAGGGCAACATATTCGGGACCAGATCCTCTACTTGGCTAAGATGAAGGGGATACTGCACCTGCCTGAAGGCCCTCATTTCTATTCTATTTTTTTCCGGGTCTTAGTTTTGCCACGAGGCAATGCAGGAAGGCGTTTGATGCTGTTTGTGGTGAGCTTAAATCGTTGGGAATAAACCACTCGCTACTACTCCCTGCAAAGTTAAGGATCTCCTATGCAGGTAAAACTTTCATTTTCTCTGACCCGTTAGATACGGGCAAACGGCTCCTTAAAATCAGAGCCTATTTCTCCCAAAAGGAGATGGACACTGTGGAACTTACTGACACTTGAAAAGATGACTCTGTCCTGTTTCACATATAATCGGGATGAAATTCCCCTGATCTAATTCCATCATGTCTTCAAAGTTTTGTTCTGTGCATTGCTGTAGTGCCTGAGTCTGCAATGCTTGTGTCACTTTATTATTTTATTGTTTTTCTGTACTGCCTTTATCTAAAGTTGGAATGTTAGCTCAATAGTAGCAGCCCTTAAAGTGGTACTTATCGTATTACCAGTGTTTACATGGACTTTATAGGAGTCAATTTTTGACTTAGTGGGTCTGGTACTCTGGGACTTTTCGTTTAAATTTAAGGTACATAGTCCATGGTCGTGGCTGAGAAAAGCAACTGATGCATATGTTGTATAGAAGTTATTGTAACTGGACTTCCCCCATGATGTAACAAAGAGAGATAAGAATCTTGTTCCTCTATATTCTCTATGCCTGTATCTATTTCTATGCCTTGGAACCAAGTAAAATCACTTGTCAGTGTCTGATAAAATGAATACAAATAAAAAAGTGCTACTACTGCAAGATGTTGCACAAGCCAACATAAAAAAGAGCAGATACAAAATTACATAAATGTGCAGACAGTGGTTACAGGTAGCAGTGCTTTAGTACAGCAGTGAAATTAGGCAGGAGGTAACAAGGCTGACAAACATACATGGCAGTAAAGCATCGATGCGGTAAAACTTACACACACAATGACATAATTCAGGGGATGTGGAGGGGCACACTGAGGGTTAGTGCTGGAGTTGTATGTGCTAATGCAGGCGACTCAGTGTGAAGCATAGGTATGATCTTTAGGGCCCTCCTGCCTGTTGTGAGCAGGGGTGAATACCGAGTTGTGGCCAGACTTCATAGTTGGGCAGTGGTGTTTCACGTAGGTCCATACCACGTGGTGAAGACAGTATAGGAATTCTGGACTGATATATGAGACTGCAGCATAGCCGAAGTAGAGGGCAAAGGGAATAAGAACAGGTTACTCACCAGTAACTGTAGCTCTAGAAGTGGTATATGGTTCACAACCACACTCTGGCAGTTCCATTGTAACAGCCTGATTTTCCAGAAATTGTCAAGCTAAGCTCCTCCCATCACCCAGGCAGTATATCCTCAACTCCATCCCGTGATGTCAGATCTTACAAACTGGAAGAAGGGATCCATAAGCTACTTGCCAAAGGAGGCCGAGTTGGCTGTGTGGGTGTGAACCATATACCACTTCTAGAACTACACGCGAGTAACCTGTTTTTTTAGGGGCGTGGATATGGTTCACTATGCACACTCTGGCAGACTCCCAGCAGTTCTCTGGGAGAAGGGTGCAAGGCATGCACTCCTACTTGGTGAACAGAGATTGAAGGATCAAGGTCCCAAAACCAGCATCCTGGCGTGAAGGTCAGTGTGGCAGTGGGAAATGAAGGTGTGTGTGCTGACTTCCAGGTAGAAGCCCTGTAAATTTCCTGGACAGGGACATCCTTGGAAGTAGCCACCAAGGCAACGGTATGTCTGGTGGAATGAGCTCTAAGCCCTACAGAAGGCTCCCCACCAGCCAACCTATAGCAGAGGTCGATGCAGGATGTGATCCACCTGCCAGTCATCAGCTTTACTGCCGGTCTGCCAGGCGTGGCTTCAGCGTAAGTAACAGCAGCTGTCAAGCCCCTCCCCAAACTCCAGCCATGCTCTCGACATAGTAAGGAAGGTTTGCAGGTCCAGGGTATGGAGCATGTGGTCGGCCTCTGAAGATGATTTGGTAAAGTATTCCCTCTAGGTCTCCACCCTAGATCGTATCTTCATAAAAGAATCAGTTTTTTTGGGGATAATACTTACTCTGTTGCATTTTATTGGAAAAATGTTTTCAGTCTCGATAAACCGGACTCCTGTTGGTCTAAGATTTGGTCAGACATCTAAAAATATATCAAGCAAGATCGATTATGCCTAGTTCAGTTTAATATCCTTCATCACTTGAATTATTCTATGCATCTTTTTCACATGGGAGAAACTACCATGCCTGCCTGTCCTAGGTGCAACTGTGCAGAGGCTACTTTATTCCATCTACTCTGGCAATGCCCCAGGATACGTCCTTTTTGGGACTCTATCCGGAACTGTTTGGAGCCCAGTGCAGGCTTGTCAAAGTCTTTTATTCCTGAAATCTGTATTTTGGGGGATTAGGAACCACCTCTAGGGGGTCCTAGGAAAACATATATGGCCTTGATTTCTGGAGTGGCTAAACTACCGATTCTTCGACATTGGAAAGATGAGTTCCTTCCCACAAGACGGGAATGGGTTCAAGAAATGTTGTTCGCTTTGAATGCTGGGTGCTTATTTCATGCTTTACCAACTTTTAAATCATGCTGGCAGAGTTTTAATGCTTTGCTTCTTACTATGTAGTAGCACTGATGGAGTCCTGAGAGTATGACCTAATTCCCGATGTTCACCTGGGTTGGTTTCTTTGTTGTTTCTTCCCTTTTGGGCTGTCCCTGTACATGTTACTGTTTTCTTCCTTTCTATCTTAGTCTCATACTGTTGGGTGAAGGTTTCTTTTTTCTGTCTGACAACCATATATTAGTTTATTTTGCATGTCCCCTGGGGGAGTGGTTGGTTTCCTTTTTTCCTTGGGGGGGATGAGGGGATTGTTTATGGATTTGTTATTGGTATACCCTTTTTTGTTGCTGTACTTTTTTCATTGTTTATTACTGTAATGGTTATCTTGTGAGTATCGTTCCTGTCACATGTTGTAAATTAGGTTTGTTGTACTGTATGGTATTCTGCAAAATTCAATAAAGTTTATTAAATTGCAAAAAAAAAAGTATACCTCTAGGTTTATCTCTTGGTTAAGGTGAAACTCCGATACAACCTTCAGGTTGGGATGAAGGACGACTTTGCCCCTGTGAAAAACCAGGTAGGGAGACTCCATCAAGAGTGCCTGGAGCTCCTTGATCCTTCTGGATGACATGATGGCCACTAGGAAGACCGTCTTCCACAACACGTGACATCTTACACCTGTGCACTGGCTCGAAAGGCTTGCCCGTGAGCATAGCCAACACCAACAGTAGGTCCAACATGGAGGTGGTTCACACACCGGAGGGGACAGGTGGTCCAGGCTGTTGAAAAAGCACCCGACCACTTTCTCCTGGGCCACCATCAGCTTACCAGCCCTCACCCGGTAAGCACAGATGGCTGCCAGGTGCACCTTAAGGGGGTCGCCCGCAGTCCCAACTAAGAGAGGAACCAGAGGTAGTCCAAATGCTAGCCACAGGGCAGGCAAGGGAATCAAGATCATATCCCTAACACCAAATGCAAAATCTCTTCCATTTTTTTCCCCCCGACTTTATTTCCTGACCAACCTGTCCCTTGATCGAGGGGTGCTCGACCACTGTCGAGCAGTCGGGCAAGTCAAGGACTAGAAGGACTGCAATATTTTCCAGTCCCATGACCGGTGTTGGTGGCACTTGTGCTTGGCACCACGGTGGGCAAGGCACTCTCCCAGGGTCTGGTGGGCCAAGCATATGTCCTGAAAGACTCCGGTGAATGACCTTCTGATGTGGGCTCCAGCAAGGAACAGCACCAAGACCAAGGAAGTGCCCGCTGCGGCACCCACCACTGCTGTCTCAAGGGCCACAAGCTGCTGGGCAGACCCCGTTGTAGCCAATGCCTTCTTTTGGCCCTCAGTGCTGTCCTTCAGATCCCATTCTGAAGGTCATCCCAGTGACAACCAGAGCTTCCTGTCCTTGAGGGACTCAGGAAGCATACTGAGACAAAGGCCACACCTGGCTACATCAAGCTGCTTGCACAGGCAATGCACACGTCATGCAGGTCGGTGGCCAACATCTTCTGTCGGCAACGAACACAGAACTTGAGCCCTGGCTTCCACTGTTCCATCAAAGACCTGCGAAAAGAGTCAAAGGAATCGAGGAAATATTCAAAAGAGCTCAAAAAAATGTTAAGACTAAGTTCTCCTATGACACACTAAATCCTAAGTAGGACCTGCAAAGGAGGTGACCTGTTCCTGAAGTGGAAAGCAAGATCTAATGTTATAAGGTAGAGTTGTTGGGGGGGGGTGTATACTGCCTGAGTGGTGGGAGAAGCTTAGCTTGAAGACATACAGCAAATCAAACTATTCCAGTAGAACTGCCAGAGTGCGGGTAGTGAACCATGCCCACGACCCTAATACATAGTATTGTGCTGTCCAGAATCTCTCTCTCTCTCTGTAACACTGGAGTGTTTGCTTGCATCCCGCCATACCACCAACAGAGAAACACAAGCAATGACAAGAAGATTGATTCTTGGAAGATCTTGCAATGGCATAAACTCTCGAGAACCCACACAACTCTGAGAGCACAACATTCTTGTAAAGGAACAGCAACGCAAACCTGCTTGGCTTGCAACTTTAAATCTGATCCTCCCTTTCAAGGAACAATAGCTGGCCCTGAGTCAGTAAAACTGGGGTCAGCACTTTACATCACAGCCTGCCAACATGAAGCACAGCCTGCTCTCACACCAAGGGTGTCACAGCGATAGTTACATTACTACAGTCAACTCGGGATTAACCATTCAGAATCTGCAGCATGCATTCCCTGCACCTTCCTTAAGACCTCTGCTGTGTGCCAGGTGATACAGAGTTCCAGCCCCTCCACAATTATCCTTCAGCGCAATATACAGTAACTGTACATTACCATAGCACAGAGCGTCTCCTCCCAGTCAGGCCTCTCCCGCGGATGAATGCTTCGCTGCAACTCGGGAACAATATCATCCTCTTCCAGGTGTGAACATGACTTCATTCTAGAAATAAAATGTTAAAGACTTTCAGCATAGATTCCTCATTGTCCCTTGAGAAATTCTAATCCTAACAGTTGAATTTCAAACACTCTTCATGCAATTTTTTTATTATGTAATGTCTGGAAAACAGTATGGGAAAAATAACTCCCAAAACTTGAAAGCCTGGGACACATAACTGAGACATCTGCACTACTTAACAGCTCACAGCACAATACATTTTAGTTGGCCAACAGTATGTTTGCTCGCCCCCATGGGACCTTGACAGTAAACTTGCCTGCAGAATGTTACTGTTATCAAAACTAGGCAACATTTATCAATTTATGTAATACATTTTTAAGTCTGCAGCATTTAAAAACAACAGCTGCCTGGCCCCAGCAATAGCTTGTCCAGAGTTTCCTGCCCCCAAATTAGTTCTTTCTTATCCATCCCCCAGCTCAGCTTCCCACGGCCTGTTGATCATCCAGCCCAGACCACAGACAGCCCCGCTTACCTGCCCCGTGGGGCAACCCTCCAATGGTAGGCCCAGTGGGGGGGTGGGGTGAAAATCCATAGATCCAGTGGCTCTTTTGTACTGGGTGGGCGGTATAGGGTCTGTATGTGCCAGTATCATCCTGACATGCAGATAGGGCTTTTCTTCCAGATGTAAAACCTCACCCAAGATGCTGGACCATGAACCCACAGCTAAGCATGCCGCACTGCCCCTGCATCTCCCTTCCCACTCCTGACCTTACGCCACCTAGGCTCTCCCAGGTGGTGCGAAAGTGCTGGCGATCGGACTGCAACTCACACAGACAAGGACAGCGTACTCCGGGATACTAAACCTGCCCCCCATGACTCAGGCTCGTTCCCAAACGCAAGCGACTGGGCAGTTCTGAGCACATCATGGATAGCCGGCAAATGGAATTTGCAAATATTTAAATAGAATTTAAGAATGAAAATCCCATTTGCTTTCACCACCCAACATGTCAAATTCTTCTTTTTCATTTAGTAAACATATGAACTGTGCCCACCATAGTTTGACAGTCCATGAAAAGAACTTTAAAACAAGTTACTGGCTTACCTGTAGCAGGGTTCAAACTGGCAACCCCGAATGCAGGTAGATTTTATGTCAGGTAAGGGAAATGAGCAATTTGAAGCACCCACCAGGGTCCTTGTGTTCAGCCCGCACAAACTAGGTGGACATGGGCTCTTCTGCCCCCCCCCAACACTCTCTGATCTCCCAACTCCAACTATCACATCACGTCACTAGTCACTGATGTCACGTGGTAAACATTTTGGCACGCTGCAGCAAATGACAACCTCAGGTGCTGTGTGTTTGCTTGGGGGAGTCTCAGGACGTCGGATCAGACTGGAGTTGTCAGGACTACAGATAGGCAGAGTACAGTCTAGAGACAGCGAGAGACTGGCTCGGCATCGGGGCAGGAAGTGGAATGGGCCAGGAGAATCTCCTGTGAGCAGTCTGCCAGGGAAACAGTAACAGCAATGAAGACTGATGAATCTGAAATTTACTATTAAGTTGTCATACTGTAAACACAATAACATAGAATTTATTTATTGAATTTTGGTAACCGGGTGGGCCCACTGAGACAATACAGTCCCTTTTTCAGGGGCGACCCGGGACAAGACAACATATACAACATGTGTATTCATTGTACAGAGGAGTGGATAAACAAACGGCTTATAGAAAAGTGCTTAAAACAGGTGTATACGATAATTGTGCGCACACAGAGTTACAGAGGTGATAAAAACAGTATTACAATCAGACATTGTGTAAGACAATATTGGTAAAATAATAATCATACACAGGATGACTGGGGTTGCTTCAGGCAAAGGCAGTATTTCCAGACACTGGAGGATCATTCCATGAGGCAAGAGGCCTGTCAGTGAAAACAGGTGCATGGAGGGGGGAGAGTAGGTAGTGTGACAGCTTGTGTTTGAACTGTGTAAGGGAGATGATGGAGAGAATCTCCTACGGGAGTGAGTTCCAGGAGGATGTGGCCATAGAGGCAAGGATTGTCTATGGTGGCCAGCAGAGTGGGTGTGATCAGTAAGGAAATACAGGCGTAAAGTTGCAGGAACACTTAAAATTGACGAGGGTCGCCCAAGCATGGTGGGGTATAGAGGTGTACCAGCTTAAACATGAGGCACATGGTGTTGTATTGGAATTTGCACTCCAGGGATGCCCAGCACAGGGCTGCGAGGACTTTACAATGGTGAAGCCGGGGGGTCAGCTCCCAGAGCAAATCGTCCCATCCTCAGATACAGCTGATTAAGGCAGGAAAAGATGGTGACCTGTGCCTGGAGGAGACTCTGACAGCAGACAAGGAGCATTTGGCCCATCCAGTCTGCCCATTTTTTCCCCGCCTATCCTATTCTGTCACCACAGACCCTACCTGATATTCTCCAGCTCACTCCCCCTTTTGCTTCCCAGCTAAGATTCTCTTGTGCCTATCTCATGCATGCTTAAAGCCCACCACTATTTTTGCCCCCAAGACCTCCACTGGAAGACGGTTCCAGACCTCTACCACGCTTTCAGTGAAGAAATACTTCCTGACATCTCTCTTAAATTTTCCTCCTTTCAGATTAACTGCATGTCCCCTTTTTGTGTGTGCATCTTTTCTTCTGAAAAATATTCCCCTCTTGTACCTTATTTAACTCCGTGAGGTATTTCTAGGTCTTAATCATGTTCTTCCTCTTCCTTCTCTCCTCCAGGGTGTACATATTCAGGTCCTTTAGTCTCCCCTCATAGGATTCATATGCAGCCCCTGCACCATTTTAGTTGCCCTCCAGTGGACAGCCTCCACCATGTCTATGTCCTTCCTGAGTTGCGGTCTCCAGACCAGGTCACAGTACTCCAGGTGGGGTCTCACCAGCGATCTATACAGTGGCGACACCCCTCCCTATGTACTCCAGTATGCTAATGGCCCTAACCACTGCTTTGCCGCACTGTCTTGCCACCTTGAGGTCATAAGATATGATTACCTTAGGCTCCTTTCCTGTTTGGTGACCTTCAATACCTCTACTGGCATTCTGTACTCTGCTTCTGGGTTTCTGTGCCCTAGCTGCATGATTTTGCACATTTTCACATTGAAACCCAGATGCCATGCCCTTCACTGCTCCTTGAGTTCTCTCAGGTCACTGCACATTCTTTTCACCCCCTCTGGAGTATCTACCCTATCAAACATTTTAGTGCCATCTGCAAAGAAGCTTACCTTCTCTTTCAGTTCATCTGCAATGTCATTTAAAAAAGACATTAAAGAGGACTTGTCCCAGTACTCAGCCCTGAGGGCCCCGTGGTCACTCTCCCTTCTTCAGCAGGAACTCAGTTTACCACCACCCTCTGTTGCCTACCCATTAACCAATTTCTTACCCAGTTTACTACCTTACAACCCACCCTTGAGCTGCCCAGTTTCCTTACGAGTCTCCTATGCGGTGCTGTGTTGAATGCCTTACTAAAATCTAAGTAAGCCTCATCGATCACCCCACCCTGATCTATTTCCCTGGTCATCCAGTCAAAGAAATCTATCAGATTTTTGTCTGACCCCCCTCCCCCCATGAATCTGTGATCCCTCGGGTCATGTAACCCACTGGATTTAAGATTCTCCACAATCTTTTCCTTTAGCAGCAACTCCATTGACCTCCCCACCACTGATGTCAGACTGATCGGCTGATAGTTGCCAGTCTCATCCCTGCTACTGCTTTTATGAAGCAGGACTACATCTGCCCTCCTCCAGTCCTCTGGAACCACTACTGTTTAGCCAGGGCTGGTGTAATGGTCAGTGTGCCAACCACAGAGCCCTCCCTGGGCAGGAGGGTACATGTGCTGCCATCCCCCCTCCCTAACCCCGATCCTTTGTTGCATAACATATAACAGATCCCTGGTGGCTAGTGGTCCCCCACCTCGATCCCCGATGTCCCCTGTATGCCTAAATAAGAGACCTCCCTCCCTGGTGTCCAGTGGCCCCCCCTCCCGATCCCCATAAAAAAGAAACATAGAAGTTGACAGCAGATAAGGACCATTTGGCCCATGCAGTCTGACCAGATTTCCCTACCTACAGTACAATCACAGAAGCTACTCTGTCTCTGGCTTATACCCCTCCTCCCCTTGTTTCTATGATTCCCTTGTGTCTATCACAAGAGAATCAAAGAAACAAGGAAATCTCAGAATATACATACCCTCCCTGGTGTCTAACGGTTCCCCCATCAATGATCCCGGGTAAAATGTAATGTATAAAAGCATTCCCTGGTGGCTAGCGGTCCCCCAATCCCAGATCCCATGTATATGTAAACTGGCAACACCGCCCAGGTGTCCAGTGTTTTCCAGACCCATCCGAGAGCCCCATCCAACAATACACAACAGTCCCTGGTGTCTAGGGGACTCCCACAGCCCGGCAGATAGTGCCCCATCCCATCCCAGAGCTGGCGACCTGCACAGCCCTCCATTCTCCACCATGGCCGGATGCAGACTGAGCCGTCAAGGAGCACATACTGTAACAGCTGATTGTACAGTACACACTCCTTGACAGCTGAGTCAGCAGCTGGCCGTGGTGGAGAGCGGAGGACTTTGCTGGTTGCCGGCACCGGGATGGGATGAGGAGGGGAGTAGGGTGGTGGGGCACTATCTGCTGGGAGGGGGGGTCTCCTAGACACCAGGGATTGTTGGGTATTGCTGGACAGGGTGCTCGGGGATGAGGCGGAACAACGGACACCAGGGTGATGATGTCAGTTTCATATACATGGGATCGTTGATGGGGAGGGGGACCACTAGACACCAGGGAACTGTTACATGTTCTGCAATACAGGTTCAGTGTTAGGTGGGGGGGCCCAACTGCCTCACAGCTTGTGGCATAACGGTCAGGTGCACCATCTGTATGATGCATGACCACATTTGTCTGGCTGCTGGGGTTTCGATAGAAGGTGGGCACAGGGTCTGGTGCACCAGAGGTGGCACAAGCTGCCGGTGGTACAGCTGGTGCTGCCTTTTGAGTTGTGACCACAGTGTCTCCATCACATTGATACCCTCCCTTACATATGGCACCAATCCCTTTCCCTACCCTCCCACCCTATCTTTCCTTAACTGAACACAGCCTGGAATGGCCATGTCCCAGTTGTGGTTTCCTGTGCACCACGACTCTGTAATGGCCACAATATCCAGGTCTGCTTTTGCAATGATGGCCTCTAGGTTCAGAATTCTGTTTCCTAAACTTCTTGTGTTTGTACACATGGCCTTCCACACTTTGTTCCCACTCTGTCTGACACCCCCCTCTTTTTCCTTTAACCCTGCCTCCTTTTCCCCCTCTCTTTTTACAACTCTCGTTCCCATCCCCTTTGTTTTCTACCATACTGTTTTTTTTTTGTTTATTTTGCACCCTGGGGTTTCCTCCCCTCGGATCTCTCTTCTCTCTGCTTCAATCCGTGGGTGGGGGGTAGTTTATGCCTCTTTTGCTCCTGCCACACCCCCAAGCTACTTTAAATGTTCATCAAAGTAACATTTGCGCCACCTTCAAGCTAATACACCTCCCATCTCCTCTGCGTATATCTAATCTACTAACCCTGAAACCCTTCCCATGAACACTCAACTCGGGTCCTCACACCTCCCGATGCTGGGTCTGCCCAAGACTCGCCTAGCTGTTGGAAGACGATACTTCTCCTTCGCAGCACTACAATAGTGGAATGACCTCCCACAGTCACTACTCTCATGCAAGACCATTACTCTCTTAAAAAGACAACACAGGGCAATATTTTACAAGCCTCCTCTCTGTAAAGGGAACTGTATCTAATCTTCTCTAAACTTCTCCACCTGCTGCCTGTACTCCCCTGGTGTGTACGATCAATGTCCAGAGCCATGAGTCTGTACACAGTCAACTGTCTGTACTCTGCACTTATGTACCAACTGACTACTACGATTATACTGTATGCTCGTATCAACCTTACTGTTTGTTCACCTGTGTTGCAATTGACATCTGTAATCTGTACCGTCTCCCAATGAATGGGATGGCTAGTCTAGTCCATGAAGGTATGTAACTGTCCAATGATATTTGTACATAATTATCTGTATCTATACTGTTTTCTTATGCTTGGAACATTTGGTTCCCCGGGTCGTCCCTAAAAAAGGGACTTGATTGTCTCAGAAGGCCCACCCGGTCATCAAAATTTAAATAAATAAATTGAAACAATCCAGTGAGGACTATGGTTCCCCTCCCAAAAGAATGTATGCCATCACCACTGTATAGGCCCAGCTCCTTCCAGGTTTGACCTCAGTCCCCAGTGTAGCCAAACTCCTCTCCTCTGCACCATTCCTTCAATTATCAGTTGAAGCTAATGGTGTGCAGAACCCTATCCTCCCCCCGGTCTTACACAAGCAGCACCTCAGCAAAAGCCACCAAGTGTTCTACCTGCCTCAGACTCTTCCCTAGCTCCCTAAAATCCCCCTGCATAAGCCCTGCCCCGTTCCAAGCCAGGTCATTAGTCCCCAGCTGGACAAATAACATCCAACTCCCCCTCCTGTCCCTCTGCCCTAATGATCCTTAGGATGCACTTCCCATCCCTCCAAGCTGTGGTGCCTGGTAGGCATCTCACCTCCTCCTTTCCCTCCCTTCCGATTCTCAGATCTACCCCTTAATGATTCAGTCCGCCACAAAGTTGATTCGGTGGTCCCTGGATGGGGAGGTGGTCACCTGAATCTCAGCCAACTCGGCCAGGAGTCCTGCAACCCCCTCCCTCAGCCCAGAGGGATAAGTGCAGATACGGCAGCACCTCAGTCTCCTGAAGGTCTCTCTCAAAACTGCAGCCCCACATCTATTGCACCACTCCCAAAATTCCCATTTATTACTCTCTGCTTTTCACTGAAATTTACTTTGAACCCTTACCCTAGATGGAGTGTTTCCTCTCTTCCCACGCAACAGGTAGTTACTGCTTGTACAGCTGGTTTCCTCTCTTCCATCACCCTTTTATCTTCTTTCAGTACTGTCTTACTCGGGCAGTAACAAGTAAACAGGTGCTCTACCTTACCTCAGTGGACCAGCAAAGTTCCCTGCATGCCTGCCAACACCTAAGAGCCAATCCTTTTGCACTCCTGCGCTGTTGCACTCACATGTTGGGAGGGAGTCCTTTTATAGTGCTCTTGTAAGAAGGCTCAGGAAATCTAAATGCAGACAACTGCTTTACTTCTGCCTAAGCCACCACCCCAGATGTTTTTATTCTTTTATTTGAAATATCAGATATACCTCTGAGCCAGAGGTTCCACATCATACATAGAATATAGGATGTTGTAAAGGTATACACAGGGTAATAACACTGAGTTACAGCAATACAGTGATACAAAATGACATAACTACAAAACACAGACTGAGGAGCCAAGATACAGTGCATAGGAAAGGCTTAACCACTAACAAAGACGGTATAAAAATACAGTTATGAACTGGCGATCATAAATAGACGAATCTCTGAGAGCTGTTTGAAGCTGTGATGATATCGGGCTACATCATCACGGCTTCAAAAAGCTTCCGGCCACCAGCCTCCTCGCAGACAGAAATTCCTCAGACAGCTGCATTTCCCTGCTTTACCTCATGCAACTGTGCCCACTGCCTCTGGAAAAATGGACAGAGTTCCCCAACACGACCATCATGGAGCGTCTGTTTAAGAACAACCGTCGCTCATTTCTCCTCACACAATAAATACCGCAAAGCAGAAAACACATTCAGCGTCAGGCACGCCTCGAGCAACTCCCTGCGAAACACACAAACAAAAACAAAACTGTCCACACGATATGTGTGTGTACGTACATGTTTAGTTGCTCTCTCCCACTGCCACCAGATCAGAGTTTCAAATAAATACAGTCCATCTTCACACAGCCTCGGAGCACACAGCATGACCAGGTTAAATGTAAGGCGCACACACTGCTGGGAGGTGAGAGTTCAGAGCAGCATCTCTTCAACCATCTCCACTTATAACAGCGCCACCTGCTGACCAGAGAATTATAGGAACTTTTCTCTGAAAACATACTCCTCCACCACTCTAAAAGTCATTTTAAAAATATTTTAAACATTTTTTTTGTAATTTATACTACTAACACTTTTAAGCCAGTTCATAATAGCAATAAGTCACTCCAGGGTGTGCTATATCATGGGATATTGTCACTTCTCGGACGGTTGGACTGACTCAGCCTGCGGCCTCGTGCCCAACCACCCGAGGCGTGACGATATCCAATGATATACCACACTCTGTTGTGTCTTATTGCTTAATTCAAGTACATAAAGATTATACTTACAATCAAGTGCCATCAGTGGGCAGGAAAGTGCATCAGGGAGAGAGAAGAATACAAAAGCAGTCAGAAAAAGGCAAGTAGGAGGGTGAGGGGGAGAGGGAATAGGTGAGAAGTAAGAGAATAATGAGTGGAGACAGTGTGGAGCGGGGGAGAATTATGGGCAGTTGCAATGGTTCCGCGAGAGGAGGTGCTGGCAAAGTTTAGTTTTAAAAGGGCCAAGTTTGTCAGTGGCCAGGATATCAAGGCACAGGCTCAGAGCTATCTTCACCCAGCTAAATGCAAGGATGACCTGTCAGCTGCCTTTCCCCAATTCAGACTAGCACACTGATAAGTACTGTGTTTTCTCATACCCTGACTGAAGGTCCCAGTTTGCCTTAAAGAACATACACTTCAGTTCTTTTTTTTTTTTTTTAATTTATGTTTATTATTTTCATTATGAATAAACATAATTCACAATCTCAGACACGGCATCAGTAATATACAGAGACATAGTATATGCCCACCCAGGTAAAATTTGATAGAAAACAACTCTTTACTCTGTGACTCTGCAAAAGTGTGTGTGTGTGTGTGTGTTTGGGGGTTTAGGCGAGTAAACAGTGATACCCCTTCCAAAGAAAGTCCAAAACTGCCAGTCTTCTTAGTGGCTCTGGAAGGTTAGAATATATAGGAAAAGGTTACCGCAATCACACTAGATTGCTACTGCTGCAGTACAACCAAGTAGAGCAAAGAACAGTTTTACTTTGTCATGGGACTCCTCCCCACCCTAGCTCTCAGGTCCTCCCAAACTAGGTCTAGATTAGAGAGTGCCATTTCATGACAAAATGGAATCCAGTGTTTAGGTTAAGGTAACGTTTTGAACCAAACTTTGAATAACCTGATGCCTACACAGGCTGTCTGAAGCAAGGGACCAGTCAGTCAGTCTCATCGGGGCAGCACGGCAAGCAGAAGTGTGGTAACATGCACCACGTTCGAACCAGTCAACAAGCATGCTGGGCCTTTCAAAGAGTATCCCCAAACTGTCCCGCTCTCACCACTATACACAGTACCAGACAAATGACCAAGCCGCATTACATTTCAACAACGTGAAGGAAACAATATGTGCATTCTGTCCACTAACAGTCCTAGCAGTTCAGTTACCCAGAGTTTTAAGTCCTCATTTCCCTCGGGGTTGGTATCTTCTGCTGCAGCCTCTGCAGTGAACTCGGCCTTGTGTTTTTTCTAATCAGTGACCAGCATCTCTGCGGTCGATGAATTGCCACAGTTTGCCGCCACATGAAATCCTTAACCTGGCCGTCAACAAGAATGAATGAACAACGCCCAGGGCCCAGAGATGCTAGTACACAATGTCCAATTTCTTTCTCTGGGCCCAGGTCTGAAACAAGTCTGGGGAAATAGAGCATCTTTCCTGCAAATTTGTTTTGATCTGCAAAATCAACAAGAGGCTCCCTTACCTGAACGGGTGTTCCTCCATAGCAGCTGTAAACCTTTCTGTTTAACCCCCCCACCCCCAAGGAAGGGAAGGGATCGTATTTGGGGGCTAGTTGCTTGATCCCTTTCACTTCCTGATCTCCAACGCCGTCCCTGTGCTTCCTCGTTTTGTGATGTCAGTATAGGACTAGTGCGGGGGCATACTCCAAGCAAGTCTACGGGGGTGTCATTTTAAAAGTTATTTATATGATTTTAACCGACTTTTAGTACAAATTGGAGCCAGTACTCAAGTAACAAGGCATTGGGGGCGGGTTCGAAGGCACAGGTGTCGATGACCCATCTGCCATGTCCTGAGAACCCATCAAGCCTGTAGCCCTGGTGGAAGATGGGGAAGGCCTCAACAGGAGGGTCGTTGACGATGGAGGGGCAGACATCCTGAAGGTCAACAGCTGGGCACCCTGCGAATTGGGCAGAGGTGCTGTTGGTATGGTTCTGGTAGGCTCAGAGACCTGGGCATCAGTTCTCTGTCAGAGCAGCTGCAGCCAATGAAGATCCCCCCCCCCAAAAGGAGAGGCCAATGGGGGGCAAGATTGACACCAGGGAGGGGAGCAGTCACGATCTCAGTCTTTCTTATGACTTTTCCCCGAGGACATGTCTTGGGCCTTGGAGGCCTGGGAGCTTGAAGAACCTGATAGTGACTGGGGAGCTGGGGCCATGGAGGACCCCTGCCCGGAGCTGGCTACCTGTTGATCCATCAGGAATTCCTTTAAAGCCTTTTTGCGTCGTCTAAGGGTTCTTTGATTAAACTTCTGGCAGAGATCACAGTCAGAAACTCTGTGGCCAGGTCCAAGACAGCAGATACAAATGGAGTGTTCGTCTGTAGAGGCAATCTTCTTTCCGCAACGATGGAGGAGAGAAGTGCAAAGATGAACTCTCATCATAAACAAAAAGGAGAAATCTCTCAAAAAAGATATTTTTTTTTACAGGGTAAGAGAAAAAAGCTACAGGCTGAAAAAAAGGCACAAATACTCCAACGGAGCTTCCACGGAGACCCATGCAAGCGAGTCGACGGCAGGTAAGAACTGAGGAAGGGGCCGGGCCACCCACGCCTATGCAGGGTTGGTGACATCAATGGACGTCGGTGGCATAGGTGGCCCCAGTTGTACTGCTGAGAATCGTCCATGCGGATTTCCCTACCAACGGCGAAGGTTCCTGCAGTGTTACCCAATGACTGAGATACCCCCGAAGATTACTCTTTCCATGTTGCCTGCACTGTGTCCACAGTTCTACTTTGATTGCTTTATCATACCTAGTCATAAGAAGCCTCCAACCTGTAACTAACTGCATCTATCTTACTAATGAGGGATGCAGTGATTATGGGCTTAGTCTGGTGACATCTGCACAAGTAAGAACTCTGGAGTAGCCACAGCTACTGCAAACCATTGCTAGGCAACCCAAGTTATTCCTGCAGCCCCCAAAGAGAATCCTGCCCAAATCCTCCCACACATCCTCTGTCAGCCAAAACCTTGGTCTCTGCCACCCTGGCCAGCTATCTATTTTCCCTGCAATTCTAATAAACTGGTTTCGCCACTACAGGGTCCGCGTGGATCTGCAGACATTTTATTTTAAATCATAAGGTTGCGTGTGCGATCAGAGCACAGGAAATAAAGTGAAAGTGGGAGCAGGGAAGCAGCAGCAATCAGTGCCGAAGGGAAAGTCAGGTGCACGGATTACAGAACGTGCACATCATCTTTATAATGTGTGCAACAAGCTTTCTGAACTGGCTAAACTCCATACACAGTCAGCCCTAACCATATACAAGTGGGTTTCCTAGGGTACAACCATCAAACCCTTGAATGAGTTACTGCACTTACAAAATGGGCATATGCAGACTTGTTTTTTATTTTGTTTTACGTAATAAAAAGGTTAAAGGAAACAAAAGTTCCTCAGGTGCCGAAAAAGTCCCAAAAAGTGGCTAGTGCTATCTCTACATTCACTGCACACTAAAGGCTTATTTATTTGACCTAGCTTTTGGAGACTAGAATTAGTTTTTATTGCTGCTGCCTTTTTTATCTTTAGATTTTTAGACTGCATACTTGATTTTATATTATATTATACTGTGTACATTTGATTGGTATTGTACTACGTATGCGCTCTGGCTTCAGAAAAGTGCACTACAAATAAAATCTGATTTGACTGGATGTGTAGTGACCCATCATAGTGAAGGATTTGCAGCATACATTTTATAAAACATAACAGCAAAAAATATGACCAGCTCACAGTGCACACTGTCTGGTCAGGCTACCGATCCTCCCCAACAGAGCTGACATTCAGTGCCAAAAAGTGCAAGGCAATGCACCTAGTCAACAAGAACCTCAGGACAGAGTACTGGATGGGTGAGACAAGACAGCACTACAGCTGAGGAACCGACCTTGGAGTCACCATCAGTGACTCCGGCAAACAACTGAGTCAGTGCAACAGGGCACAAAGCAATTCAAGTAGGATGCTGGAGGGGGGGGGGAGGAAGTAGGAGGGGTACTGATAGCAGAAGGGAAGGGATAATACTTCCCCTCCACAGATCCTTAATGAGGCCACACCTGCAGCACTGTGCCCCATTCTGGAGTCCTCACCATAGGAAAGGCAGAGATAGGCTGGAGACAGTGCAGTGCAGAGTAACAAAAATGGTTTACGGCCAACAGGCAGGTCCTATGAGGAACGCCCCAAGGCACTGAACATGTGCAGTACTCACTGGAGAGCAGAAGGAAGGGGGGGATATGACAGACACGTTCACGTTCCTAAAAAGAATTAAATAAGCTGAACTGCAGGTACATTTTTAGCCTAAATGCTAGTTCACAGTCACATGGACATGAGTGGAAACTTACAGGAGGGACACGAGGAAGCATTATTTTATATAAAAGGTGGTGGAGCAGTGGAACAGTCTGCTTGTCGAAGTGGTGAGTGCTAAAACTGTTAGTGTGTTCAAGCATGGTTGAGATAGAATGAAGGGTAGGTACAGCGGTCACTTAGGGTGGCAGAAGCTGGGAGGGGAATGGCTAGAAAGATGGGGAGGGCTAAGACCTTGGAGGAACAGTAGGTCCCACAGCTAAATGGGGAACTTGGGCAGACTGGATGGATCATTGATCTTTTTCTGCCATCACTGTTAATGTTTCTAACACATTACAACCCACCCCCAAACTGTAAAGGGCAATCAGTCAATTAAACTGGACAAGAAGGACGTCTGATCATCTTAAAGGAGTGTAGCAGGCCAACACAGGCCACTGGTGCAGCAGCAGGGTATCCCGAAGACTGTGCGATGACACACTTTCATTAACAGCAAGAGTGCTTCTCATAGCTGTTATAAAGAAAAACCCTTCAGTCCGCTATTACAAAAGAACAACAGCAATCCGAGTGACAGAAGGGGCCATTATGAAATTAACTGTCTATGGCACAAGGCTTATTTTAATCAGGTTATGAACATCAGCAGTCACCGAGTCCGTCTGCGGTCCCACTGCAGTCTAAGGTACAGCACTCGATGCATAAAATCCACTGAATGTTCATCTGACTGAACCTTTAAGTCCCTGTTTCTTTTACACAAGAAAGTGACTCAACCTATAAGTTGGGTATTTGTTATGTTGATTTTAATGTTTTTTATTTATTTATTTTTTTAATACCCAGGCTAGGCAGGCTGAGATGCAGCATCCTGGTTCCAATAGTATCTTTCTGTCTTGTTTTCTCTATGTGTATATTACTATTTATTCTGTATTTTGCACTGTGTTTGTCCACCTGGCGACAAATGACCTGGCGAGAGATAGGGTAGGGGTAGTACAGGGAAATTTTAGGGAGCTGGGAAAGTGCCTCAAACAGGTGGCACACATGGTGGCTTTTGCTGAGGTGCTACCTGTATACAGCCGGGGAGACCAAAAGATACTCTGCACCAGGGCTTTTAACAACTGGTTAAAGTCATGCTGCATGGAGAAGGACTTCGGCTACATTTGGGACTGGGGGTCAGTCTAGGAGGGTACAGGCCTCTACGGGAGAGATGGCCTACATCTTTTCAGAAGGAAGACCACAGTCCTTAGTGGGAGGTTTAAATGCTACTTGGATGAGTATTTAAACTAGCTGGAGGTGGGGGAAGGCTGTAGAACTAAGAAAGGCAACAACTGCCCCCCTCCCTCAGATGGCGAAGCAGCAAGAAAGGAGGGCTCAAGGAGAGTAAACTCCCCCAGGGCAGGGGCACAAGAATAAAGGGGTGGGAACAAGGCAGAAGACAAGGTGGTATAAATCAGGGAAGCAAGAAGGAAGAAGTAAATGAGACCGGTAATGCAGAAAGTAACAAGGGAAAAGGAGGGTTGGGGGAGATTCAGGAAACAACACAGGCAAGAAGAGGGGAAGCAGGCAGGGAGTGAGTAAGGAAGGGAGAGCCATGTCTGCCAATGCAAAGGGTCTGAGAAATATAATTCTGGACCTGGAAGCCATTATGGCGGAGACTAGCCTGGATTTGGTGCCCATAATGGAGTCGTGGTACACCAACAGCCACAAATGGGATACGGTTATACCAGGCTACTCTCTGTTCAGGAGAGACGGGGAAGGGAGGACGGGTGGTAGAATATGAAAGGGGCATCCAGAGGAAAAGGAAGGCATGGGGTGCTATGGATCATCCTGGAGACAGACGCTGGGGCCACGACCCATACAGGGGTGGTATACACACCACCAGCAGATGTACAGGAGTTGGATAAGGCACTTGAGGGTGCCATCATCAGGATGGCAAGTAAGCAGAAGGTGCTGCTACTTGGTGACTTCAATCTGCCAGAGAGATGTGACCTGAAACCAACTACAGCTTCAGCAAAGAGCAGGGCAATTCTTGACTCCCTACAAGGGTCTCTTCTCAAGCAGCTAGTCAATGAACACACTAGGGACAAAGCAGAGTTAGACCTTGTGCTTACAACCAGGAACGGCACTGCAGACATCACAGTGGGCAGTCTCCTATGTAACAGTGATCACCATACCGCATGGTTTAACAGTAAGACAGGAATACAAGCAAACCACACGAGGATGAATGTCCTGGACTTTCCGACGATGGATTTGATAGAAATGGGAGACTGCCTTAGAAACTGCCTCATAGCCGGCCCGGTGGCACTGAGGCGCTGGATGCCACACCTCGTGCCACGCCGCAGACCCGTATTCGGGAACAGGCATGGGCAGCCGGGGTTGGGCGGGGAAGGATCAAGCGTCTGGAGGACTGCTCTCCTTCCCCGGGGAGGGGGGAACTGCAGCACTGGCACCTGAGTGCTCCCTGGCAGAGGCTGGGAAGCAAGGTGACATGCACGAGCATGGGGAGCAGTGCAGGCGCGCATTGAGGGGCGTCCGAGTTTCGCCTTGGCTGGCGTCACTGCACACACCGGTTCGGGAACAAAACAGAAAAAAAAAATCCTGCATGGCGCACTCATGATGCCGCCTCACCGCCCCTCCATCGCTCTCAGGTTGGCTCCCATAAACTGGCCCATGTCCGTGACACCTTGGCCAGTGCCGCTGCCCCGCCCTGGGGGGTAAGCCAGGGGACAAAGGGAGAAAGTACAGTTATGTAAGAACTTACCGTAACGGTAGATCTTCAAGAGGAGCTCTTGCATCAGGCTGTAACAGTAAGGACTATACCGCAGGCACTAGGACCCTCCAGAAAACTTTTCAGCCAGCAGTACACAGCAGGGACCTCCCTCGAAGTCAGCCCCGGTACAAAAGGGGGCGGACCCAGCTCCACCTCAGTTCTCCCGCCAAGGGCCGCGAAGAAGCCCTGACAAGAGAAGGAGACAAAGCAGTAGATGAAGCTATGCACACCTCGAGGGGGAAGGCGGGTGGGAAAGTAATGCCTGCTGCAAGAGCTCCCCTCGAAGATATACTGTTACAGTACGTTCTTACGTAACTGTACTATCTTACTTCGAGTGGGAGCTCTTGCAGCAGGCTATAACAGTAAGGACCGAATACCAAGCAGTCCCACACCAAAGAGGTAGTCGACCTCGGGAGGTGGACATTACTGACTCCAGAAGCCTAGGATAAAAGTCCCTGCAAAACGGACAGAACAAAACCAGCACAGCGTCTGGAGACGATGTTCAAGCTGTAATGCTTGACAAAGGTATGCACCGAGTTCCAGGTAGCGGCCACACAGATGTCCCTTATGGAGACATTTCTCAGGTCGGCAAAAAATGCAGACACTCCTCTAGCGAAGTGACCCCTAACCGGACCAGGTAGGGGCTTAGTATGCTTTTCATAGCAAAATGATACGCAGTGGACAATCCACTTCGAAATCGCCTGCTTGATCACCGGTTTGCCCAAGAGCCATCCTTTTGAGGTAATACCTCAAAGTCCTGTGGACGTCCAATGTGTGAAGGAGAGCTTCACCTCTATTCGAAGGGGAAGGGAAATAAACTGGAAGGTCAACCGACTGGTTGAGGGTCAACTCCGAGACCACTTTTGGAAGAAACGTAGGATTTGTCCTAAGGGAAACCCTTTCCCTGCGAAAAACCAAATACGGCTCTTTACACATCAGAGCCTGAAGCTCAGAAACCCTTCGAGCTGAGGTAATAGCAACCAAAAAATACACCTTCCAGGAAAGAAAATGCAGCTCACAATCTGCTGCTGGTTCAAAAGGAGTGAGGGTAAGCTTCTCCAACACAAAAAGGAGGTCCCAGGGTGGGATAGGGTCCTTAATGGGAAGTCTCGTATGCAAAATTCCCCTTAAAAAGGTGAGGGCTACATCAAACTGTGCTAAAGCCTTGTCCCCATTTAGAGCATGATAGGCGGAGACAGCCCACATGTGCACCTTAATAGAGGAGTAACTCACGCCATGTTGGTACAAGGAGAGGAGGTACTGTAACACTGAGTTCACTGGACAGGTGACGGGGTCCAAATGCTGTGACGAGGCCCATAAACAGAAACACTTCCATTTCATAGCATAGGCGGAGCGGATGAGGGCTTCCTTGCCGACACTAGGACTGCCGCTACCTCTGGGGAGACCCCATATCTGTGTTGGGCTACGTTTGAAGGAGCCAAGCATGCAGATGTAAGGAATGGAGGTCCGGATGGACCAGGGATCCCTGTTCCTGGGATAGCAACTGCGAGCATATGGGCAGCGGAATTGGAGGTTCCATGGATGACCGCTGCAGAAGTGGAAACCAAATCTGCCGAGGCCACCGGGGGGGCTATGAGAATCATTCGAGCCCCTTCGGTCTGCAACTTCAGCAAGACTCCCTGAATGAGAGGGAAGGGCGGAAAGGTGTACAGAAACCTCACTGCCCAGCAAAGGGATAATGCGTCTGGCCAGAAAACTCCAGGCGCGTGCTCTCGCGAGCAAAATATTGGCAATTTGGCTTTGCGTGGTGACGCAAACAGGTCCAGCTCTGGACAACCCCACCTGTCGAAGAGCTGATCTGCTACGGTTTGTAACAACTCCCACTCATGTGCTCTGGATCGAGACCTGCTTAGGCTGTCGGCCAGATTGTTT
Organism: Neoceratodus forsteri; assembly: GCA_016271365.2. Classification (NCBI taxonomy): domain Eukaryota; kingdom Metazoa; phylum Chordata; order Ceratodontiformes; family Ceratodontidae; genus Neoceratodus; species Neoceratodus forsteri. The sequence continues at coordinate 82,223,653 of JADMNL010000034.1, forward strand.
AGGACACCTGGAACGTGCATTGCTGATAGCAGAATGCGTTGTTCCAGTGCCCAATCTCAACTCTCATCGCCTCCCTGCAAAGGGGGGTATGAATGAGTGCCCCTTGCTTGTTGATGTAGAAAACGACCGCCATATTGTCTGTTTGAATGAGAACAGAGACTGGTACCAGGTCCTCCTGAAATGCTTGTTGGGCATAGAGGACCGCTCGCATTTCCGGTACACTGATATGGAGAGATCGCTCCTCAGGTGTCCAAACCCCTTGCATTTGACGAGTACCCAGGTACGTTCCCCAGCCCAGATCTGACGCATCCGTCATAAGGGTCTAACCTGGTGGCTCCGGATGGAACCGGACCCCTCGTTCCAAATTGCAGGAGTCCATCCACCAAAGTAGAGTTCTCCTGACTGGCTCGGTGATCCTGACTAGAAAGTCTAGATCGTCGGAGCCTTGGTCCCACTGCACCCTGAGCATCCACTGTGGGATCCGCACGTGTAGGCGGGCCAGAAGAGTGACCGGAATGGCCACCGCCATGTGCCCCAGCAACCTGTGGAAGTTCCTTGCTGGAACCTGAGGAGTTACTAAGATCCCTTCGGCAATCTCCCGCAGGCGATCGCCCCTGTCTGGGGGTTGAAAAGCCATGCCCTGGATAGAAACCAGGACCGCTTCAATAAAGGCGAGTCTTTGACTGGGCTCGGGGCACGATTTCTGAAGGTTCAGGGTGATCCCCAACTCTCAGAATAGAATATAAGTGTCTTCCGCGAGTTTGAAGCAGGCCTGACCTGGATGGAGCCGCAAGCAGCCAATCATCGAGGTAAGGGAAGACGTAATGTCCCTGCAGCCTTAGAGCCGCAGCCACCACTGCTAAGCACTTTGTAAAGACTTGAGGAGCGGAGGAGAGGCCGAATGGAAGAACTCTGAATTGGTAATGCTCCCCTTGGAAGTGGAACCTCAGAAACTTCCAGTGGGGAGGAAGACCCGATGTGCATATATGCATCTTGCATGTCTAGGAGCACAGCCAGTCTCCCTTGATGCAGTAGGGAAAGTAGGCCGGAAGGTCACCATCCTGAAGCCGTTTGTACTCTATAAAGAGAGTGAGGGAGCTGAGTTCAGGATGGGACGAAGGTCCGCCGTCTTCTTCGGGACCAGGAAGAAGTGGGAATAAAATCCTTTTCCCCGCTGATGCCTTTTTCTGCAGGAGGGTCAGAACTTCTCCTTCTGTAAGTGGGATGTGAGGAGGAGGAGGATATCGGGAGTACTTTGGTGGAGTAGTTGGAAGAACTCTGTGAACTCTAGCGTGTGTCCTTTCCTGACAATATCCAAGTCCCATTGGTCCACAGTTATCGATCTCCACCCTTCGAGATGGAAGGAGAAGTGGCCCCCGACCGTCTCCCCTATGTCTTCCCTTGGAAGGGGGGGGGTGGAAGGGAGTCATTGGGCTGAGCCGGGCATGGGCAGACAGGCCTGGGAGGACTTGGGCCCATGGTTAGGAGTGCCTCCAGGTTGCTGGTTACTGGCTCTCCTACGAAAGCCACCTCTCTGACCCTGCTGACTACCATGGGCTTGACTACCTGAGGGTTTGCGAAAGGGCCTCTTCCGCTGCCATCGCTGGTTGCCATGGTACATTTAGCGGACCAACCAGATGGACTTGCCCGACTCCTGGAGATGTGAAATCAGTGCTTCTGTCTCCGACCCAAACAATACGGTACCTTGGAAAGGCAGATCCCTGATACCAGACTGCAGATCCTGGTGAAAGCCTGAAACTCTTAACCAGGCATGGCGCCCAAGACAAACCCTGGAAGCAGCTGCCTGGGCTGCCGTAACTGCAGTGTCGTACGAGGCTCTCAGGACATGAGAACCTACGTCGGAGCCCGATTTAAGAATGTCCAAGGGCTCCGTCTTCTGCTGGGAATCTGGCATGGCTCTGAGTAGCTCTTGTCCCCTTTCCCATAGAGCATTCTGGTACTGGACCATATGCATCAGGAAGTTGAGGGAGCAGGTGGAGGAAGAGTAAACCTTCTTGCCCACCTGGTCCAAATACCGAGACTCCGGATTGGGAGACTGCGAGCTAAGGTGCTTTGGCTGCCTGGACTTGTCATGGGCAGCCATAATGACTGAAGAGTCCGCCTGAGGGTTCTCTGCTAAAAAGGATTCTGCCCTCGGGGCCTTATATAGTCTGTCCAGTTTTTTGGGAACAGCCGGGATGGAGGCTGGGCACTTCCAGGTTGACCGGGTGAGGTCCTGGAATGTGTCCACCAAAGGACAGACTACCCATGGTTTTGGCTCCTTCTGCCTCAAGTATTTGGCCAACCTTCAGCATTCTGGATCCAGGTCCTCCGTTTCCCACTCAGTGGAGGCCCGGACATGCCTCATGACGTCCATAAAGGTTGGATCTTCCGGAGGCGAGCGAGGCTGGTCCTTCTCTCCCGAGGACCGCCCGATCCCGGAAGAGGATGCTGATGAAGAAACGGAGGATCAACTACTAGGTCTGGAATAGTCTGACCTCTCCTTGTGACCAGACTCACTCTGTCGTCGGTAGCTCGGGGACCGACGTCGGTCAGACCAGCTCAGGACGGTGATGGAGCGTGAGACGGCATCGGCCAGAGGACCGACGTCGGGAGTGCTCTCGCCCAGAGGAACGAGTAGGGCTGCGAGTGCGAGACCTAGACCAGCGATAGTCTCCAGAGTCCTTGGAGCATCTGTGGCGGTCTCTGGACCGAGAGCAGGAATGAGCCTTAGGTGGAGGTATAGGCAGCCGCTCGGGGAAGGCTCGCCTCCAGGCTGTGGTTTGCCCGCCAGGTCCGGTACCGATGTCTGGGCCAGCGACGGTGGGGGTCCGCTTCTGGACCTGTCACCACCAAAAGGAGAACAACTCCTGCAGCTCATCCTTCGAGAAAATCTCAGCAGCTCGGCCTGGAAAGGGAGTATCCAGGACGTCGGCCCGCGAAGGAGAGCCCTCTTGGGAGCCCAGGGGGGAGGAGGACTTGGGAGACAGGGACGTCGACTCTTCTGTGGCAGCGCCCGCACCCTTCGCCCCTTCAACCGGTGTCGGAGGTGGGACCGACAACGGGCTTTCTTGGGGGGGTGCCGGAGAGTCCTTCGGCTCCAGAGGTGCACCTTTAGCAGGTGGCGCCAGTGCCTTCAGAGGTGTGGCCGAAGCTTTTACCTCCAAGGGCTTGGTGGCAACCCTTAGCGGGATTACCTTAGGCTTGGCTGGCTTCTCCCCCGATGGGCCAGCCTTGGCCTGGGAAGATTTTGGACGCTCGCCTGAGCCCAGGGAAACACGGGCCTTCTTAGGAGAGGGCCCGAGTGAGAACGGGACCGTAACTGGGACCGGCGCTGGGACCAACTATGGTCTTTCCCGTGGTGCTTGGTCTTCTCCTTGCGCTTCCCCTCTGAGGAGTGCAGATCCATCTTTTTCTCTAAAAGGAACGCCTTCAGGGTCTTGAAATGTCAGATCCGGGTCCGGATGGTGAACGCCTGGCAGGCTGAGCAGGCCGCTGTGTCGTGGTCCGGCCCGAGGCAAAAGACGCAGTGCTTGTGCCTGTTCCTGGAGGGGATTTGCCTCCCGCAGTCGCACTTGTTCAGGTGTGGCTCCGTAGAGACCAAAACCGGCGAAGACATCCGTCGAAAACTCAGAAAAAAACATTGAAAAACGGTACAAAACGGGTTGAAAAAAAACCCAATTTAGCTGTTTCTGGCAAGCTGCAAAATGGAGACTTCTTCTCACGTGCGCGGTGAGAAAAGAAGTGAGGTGGAGCTAGGTCTGCCCCCTTTTGTACCAGGGCTGACGGGGCGGGGCCAACGTTGGGGGTGGTCCCTGCTGTATACTGCTGGCTGAAAAATTCTACAGAGGGTCCTAGTGCCTGCGGCATAGTCCTTACTGTTATAGCCTGCTGCAAGAGCTCCCACCCGAAGTAAGATCAGCTGATTTGGGAGCGAGGGGCAATGAGGGCCGTGACTAGGCTGAAATTCTGCACAGAGATGGACCAAAAAAAAAAAAAACTGCCTCATAGGGTGGGATTGTCATGGAGGGGTAGAGGTACAATGAGGAAAAATAAGGGAGGGCATAATTAAGGCAACCACCCTGCATGAAGGAAGTGAGTAAAAGCAGAAGGAAAAAGAGACCATTAAGGTACTCTAGGGAAGTGGCTAAGGAAAAAAGGTCGGCATTCATGAGGTATAAGGAAATGCAGAGTAATACGGACAATGAGGTATATATACCAAGTAAAACTGAGTAAAGCAGGAAAGGTCGTGAGGGAAGCAAAGACGCAGACAGAAGAAAGGATAACCAAGGGGGTAGCTAAAGTTGATAAGATTTTCTTCAGGTACATAAATGAGAAGAGGAAGGGAAAGGGAGTGACAGTGAGGATGAAGAGAGTGGCACGGGTGGGGGGGGGGTTACTGCGCAGAAGAGGACCAAGAAAAAGAGACCCTTAACAAGGACTTATGCTCAGTTTTCACAGTGAAGGGAGAGGGCGCAGACCACCATGGAGCAGCAGCTGGGGCTCATGGCCAAAAAGTGCAAAACAAATGCATCTAGGGCATAGAAACCTAGCGGCTGAGTAGAGGATGGGGGGTGTTGGTACTGACAGTCACTTAGTAGGACAGGCATCTTGGAGTTATCATATCTGATGACCTCAAAGTGGCAGGGCAATGTGACAAAGCAGTATGTGCAGTAGCAGCAGGAGGGAGGTGGTACTGCACTATATCACTTGCTAGTGAGACCCCACCTGGAGTACTGTGCCCAGTTCTGGAAGATGTGCTCAGAAAGGATATAGGCTGGGCAGAAGCACCCCAGAGGAGAGCAACTAAAATGGGGCAGGTGTTGCACCAAAAGCCCTGCAAGGAAAGACTGAGGGATCTCAACATGTACACCCTGGAAGAGAGCACAGCAAGACATGATAGACACCTACAAGTACCTCACAAGGGTGATCAGGGTGCAGGAGAGGAATCTCTTCCAAAGGAGGAACAGCACCCGGACAGGAAGGCATATGACGAAGCTGGAGGGGGTAGTGAGTTAGAGTGATATGAAGTACTATTTCACTGAAAGAGATGCAGACACATTGGACAGACTGCCAGCAGAAATGGTAAAGGCGAAAACGGTGGGGGTTTCAAGCATGCGTGGGACAGACAAAGGGGAATATTAGTACACAGAAAGGGAGGAGGGAGGGTCACCGGAGACCAGGTAGGGTCTGTGGAGACAGTCTAGGCAGGGACCATCTGGGCAGACTGGCTGGGCCAAGTGGTCCTTTTCTGCTGGCAAATTCTAGGTTTCTAATGTATTACTTCTAAGTGGCCATGAGTTTACCACATGGCTCAAAAAAAGAGTGGCAACATTATTTTAAAACTAACCAGAATGCTGAGGTTAGTAATAGTGGAGTATGGGAAGCCTCCAAAGCGTTTTCTAGGGGTATGATAATGGACTTCTCTGCTAGTCACAAGAAAGAAAGGCAAAAATATATTGTTAGAAAAGGAAGAGCTACTTATAAAGCTTAAGAAATAACATAAAAATTGTAAGAACCAAAACTTATTCCATCAGAAAATCAATTCTATGTATAATGAAAAGGTTGAATTTACATTATTCAGAGTGAAACAGATATTGGGAGTCTGGTGAGAAAATGGGAACATCTTAGCAAGTCTACTTAAACAGAGAGAGGGATCCAACATCATCACAGACATAAGAGATACTGTGGTATGGGCTCAATTAGAGTTAAGAACAGGAAATTAACAAAGTTTTCCAGGACTTTTAAGAGAACCTATACTCATCTGCCTCCTCAACTTCACATCAGCAAATTAATCAATACTTATCTATGCTTAAACTCCCACAAATATCCAAAGAATCGAAAATAGCCTTAACCAGTCCGATTTCTAAACAAGAGTTGAAGCTCTTATTGCAAATCTACCAATGGATTATACACCAGGACCAGAGGGGCTTCCTAATGGTTCGCACACCAGGCTCAGATGAGCTTCCTAATAAATTATATGAAGTACTCAGCCCTGACATTTGTGAGGACCTAGTACTTCTGATGAAGCATTTGTAAGGTATCCCCTTCCGCCTATGACATAAGCTAGCATTACCTTAATCCATAAAAAAGATAAGGACCCCTCCCAATGTGAAAATGTTCGACCTACTTCACTATTAAATAGCGACCATAAAATTCTGGTGAAAATCTTAGCAAATAGACTCTCCCCAAATGTTAGTAATCTTACAGGTAATGAGCAAGTGGGGTTTCTATCAGGAAGATGGGGGCAAATAATATAAGAAGGCTCCTATCAACCATATGGGCTGCAAAACATCTAAAAAATAAAGTTACAGTCCTTTCAGTTGACATAAGCAAGGCCTTTGATTCTCCAGAATGGCCTTTTCTCAATTAATCACGTAAAGCTTAATGGACTGGTAATCGTTTTTGTGATTGGAGCCACTGCTTTATGCAAAAGCTAAAGCCTCAGTTATCACCACTGATGTTATGTCTCCTAAATTCAACAAAGGCATGGTTCTCCCTTTCTCCAATGCTGTTTCTGTTGGCTATTGAATCCCTGTTAGGGTCTATAAAAATGAATAAGAATATCAGGGGGGTTAAGGTAGGGAAAACAAAGATTACAACATATGCCTATGAAGATGACATTTTTAGTTACTATGGAATCCCCAACTCTCATCCTTCGCTTCCCTGAAAGCAGAATTACAACAATCTGGGAAGTTATTTGGTCTTTCGGCATGCTGGGTCAAATCCAAGGTCTCAGTTCTGAACCCAGACCTTAAGACCACATTAAAGTATCCTGGCCAAAAAAACTGCTTTAATATTTTAGAATCAAAATCTCACATGTTCTTGCTGAACTGACTACTTATTAACCTTGGCTCCTTATTGACAGACAGGGACAGATCTGGAGAAATGAAAAACTCTATCTTTATGTGGAAAAGTTAATTCCATGAAGATAATTACTACCCGAAAATCTTTTACCTCCTTAATAACCTTCCTTTATATATTGGAAGCAAATAGGTTAAGAAGCTGAAAGGAATAATTAGGACATTCCTTCAAGGAGGGACACCTCCCAAGAATTAGTACAGCCTAACTTAGAGCTCTATGGGTAAATGGTGGGCTAGGCCTCCCCTGGTGGAGAAAATATCGCCCAAACTTCGTGACTGAACAGTCCCAGTTTTGGTTTTCCTCTATACCAGATACACATATTCCATCATGGCCATCTTTGGAAAGCAACTTAGTACTAATGAACACATTTGCTGATGCAAATTAGTACTTCCAAACAGATTTTCTGACTTTTTAATTCACTGACCCAACTACCACCATTAGATCCCACCCATCTGTACTGAAACCACTTAAAGAATCCCTAGTATGGGATTTGTTCTCATTACAACTGACACCGTTAAGGAACAATCCTAATTTAAGGTTAGAAATGTTAAACTTCAGAGCTAGCCCGTCAGCGCAGCAGAAGATTCACCGCTGCGACACCGGCAACCGAGGAACAGACTCAGACATCAGAGGGGAGAGAAGGCTTGAGTGTCTGATGACTGCTTGCCTTTCTCGGGGAGGGAGGGAGGGTTGCCCAGCTACTTGCTGACTCTTGGCGGAGGCTGGTTGGGAGAATAGCAGTGCGTCAGGGTCCAACTGCCTGGGGGTGTGACAGACGTCAGCGTATGCCTTGATGTCCTGCACGTCATGCTCCCCAACAGGAGGAAAAATGGCACAGTGGCCAATCAGATGATGGCCACCTGGACCCTCGCCACTGGAGCTCCTGGACCACTAATGGCCGCCCCGGCAGCACCCAGGACCAGTGAAGCAGGCCGGTAAGGCTAATTCCCTGCACAGGGAGGGGTACCTGTCTGATGCAAGGGATACATCGGGGTACACTGGGTGGCTGCGATGTGGGGCGGTGGGTGAATGGGAGTAGCCCGGGACGAGCACAGTCCTTGAGAGACCCGAAGGACAGATTGGCTGGTGTGCGGGTGGAGGAGCATAAAAAAAAAAATTGTTAAACTTCGACACAGATATCTGGAAGAAAGCCCAAATATTACATGATATACTAAACATTATAGACCCAACTTCAGGTGTTCTATTATCATTTGAAAATATCAAAAAATAATACGGTCTCCATAGATTCCAATTCTGCAATTATCTGCAAATTAGGAATGTCTTACAAAAAAACAGTTCTTTCAGTAAATAATATTAGTTTAGATGAGAACTGGAACCGATTTTTCAAAATTGTAGCTCTCAAAAAGGAGCTAGTCTCATGTGTCATGCATATCTGATCCTTCCAATTCCCATACACAAGATGCAAAAATCTCATTGGCAGATACATTTTAATATGTGTATATATATATATATATATATATATGTCTGATGAAACACGGAAGGAACTTTGGACTAATGTATTTAGACCAAGCAAAGATACCCAAGGGAAATTAATGCAATTTAAAATTCTACGTTATTATTTTAGCCCCACAAAGCTAGAATCAATGGGCTTCCACAAGAACAGTGTATGCTTGAGATGCAACCATCGACATACTTCTCTATTCCATCCATTACGGTCTTGCACAAAAGTTTTTAAAGCCTGGGAAAACGTGCAAGAAATTTGTATGACAGTCACAAAATTAGTTTAGTCATTAGAGTCAGAAATTTGGATCTTGAGCAATTATTCCTAAGTTCCACAAGTGGATATTCATCAGAAATCATGGCTAAAATTGGCTGCATTAAGGTAAGAGAATACTCCTTAAGACAGTGTTCCAGATAACGCTAGATCCAGAAGCAAATGATTTGATACCTTTTAATGGACCAGCATAGATGTAACAACAAGAACAAAGTGCTCTAGCTTTCGGACCAACCAGTCCTTCTTCAGAAGTTCATGGCAGTTGTTTAGAAAATACAATACTTATAACAGCTAGATAATGCAGAGAAAAACAGAAAAAAATCCCCAATGGTTTAAAATACTCATTTAAAAAAAAAAAAACAGAAGATGATGTCAGAGAAGTTTAACAGTACCATACTGCCTTCAGCGAAGCAACCCTGGGTTAAACGTGCTTGGTGGAACACACATACAAAGAATCCTACTGCATATAAATTTAATTGACATAAGATAACACTGCTGAAGCAAATAACTCCTAAATCAAGCTATGAGTGTCACAGTTAGTATAAGGATGTGATTACTGAAAGGCAACCCCCACCCACATTAAAGACAAACTAAGATTGTTATAGGGCTCATGAAGTTTCAATGTCTGCATTATAGACATGAATTTACCAGTAAAGTTGTCTTAAAAACATCAGTGCACACTGTGTGATGTGTAAAACCTAGCTGGACTTGTCATCCAGCTGTACTCTCCAGCTACAGTAGATATAAGGCCCAAGAAATTTCAAAAACCTCAGCACTACATAAATGATAATTTAAATATAAATTGATAATGTTAGTGTCAAACAAAAAACTCTAGTCAAGGAACCTCAAGGAATTAAGACCATGTAGCCTGATATGTACTGATGTCAATATACACTGAGAATGTAACAACTTGATGTACCACAAGTGTCTAAGGAATCTGAAAAAGAGATAAAAATGTAATTTCTCTCCTCCTCTTCATACAAACAATACACCCTAACCCAGTCTCTCTCTCTCCCTTTTTTTCTCTCTCTCCCACAGACACCCACCCACACCACACACACTCTCTCTCTCTCTCCTAGTGAACCTACATTCACTTCAGTCACTGCAATTGTTCCCCAAAGGAATTCAACTTGTCATGAAATCCTGAGTAAAAGGCCTTATGTCTCCTAATACCTACAGAGCAAAAATGTGACACTATTTAACCATGCTACTATCTGCATAGTAACATTTCCAAGGATACTGGATAAAACTACCATGAGATAAACCTGCCCCCTTCCCAGGATAAGGTAACTAGAAGTAAATATAAAGCATGTGTGTAAGACCAGAAGTCTAACATACCTACATATCCACAAATTACTACAATATTAGCCTAATGTATAAAGATCTGTGCAGGACCCCCATGCAAATGAGATCACGCACCCCAATATGTACAGAGTTACAAAAATTATGTGAGACAGTATATGATAACACTCCTGTATGTACAGTAGCAGGCTAGGTAATCTGAATATGGTGCAGTGGAATCAATCCCACCCCCAGGCAAAGATAAAAAGTAAGGAGGGATTAATATTTATTATGTGTGTGAAGTAAGAATAGTAACACATTGTAACTCCATATATCTAAATAGAGACTTACCTCAATGTGACAGCAAGCCCCACATCTGTTATATCACATACCTCACAACATATACCCACACACATACATACACACACGCACCCACATCCCACACATGCTAAAGTCCTATAATATGTCAGTCTGAAGAAGAAAAGGTCTGTGGGTGTTAGTTTCTGTAGTGTCCCATAAAACCAAGATCAGCGTTCATCCCATCTGCTACCATATTGAGATGTAAAATAAGTTTAATCTCAAAAGCTCGTCTCTGTTGTGTGTTTTTGAGATTTCCTTTTAAGACCATTACTGACATATCTGAGATTGAGTGGTCAGGCTGGGAGAAGTGGTGCCCCACTGGTTTTTCAGTCTTCTTTGCTGTAATAGTATGTCTTTGCGAGTTCATCCTAGTGCGGAGCTGTTGGCGTGTCTCTCCAACATAACCTGTTTGTGGACATCTCTTGCACTGAATGAAATAAACAACATGTCGTGACATGCATGTATAGCTCCCAAGCACCTAGAATTGTCTGTTTTGTGATGTAACCACACAGTCCGAGGTAGAAATGAGCCCACAAGTCTTACATGGGCGTTGATTGCAGGGTTCTGTGTCATTGTGTGACATGATATTCTGTTCCGTCGAAAGTTTGCTCCTAATAATTAGGCTGGATAAATTTGGTGGTTGTTTAAAAGATAGTAGTGGGAGTTCCTTAAAAATACAATTAAGTGTTTCATCCTCACTAAATATTGGGTGGAGATCTTTAATAATCTTACACAGACGTTCAAGGTCTGGATGATATGTGACTACCAAGGGTATTCTGTGTGTAGCTGTCTTTTCTTTATATTGAAGTAGATGTTGTCTTGGCACTTGCGTTACCCGTTCTGTTATCCTGTCAATTTCCTGGAAGAGTGTCCCTGCTCAATAAAGGTGGTTTTCAACATAGCCAAATGTATCTCTGTCATCCTCATTTGAACAAATAACGGTGACAATGGAGTGTTGACTGTATATGACAGATTTTTGTATGGTTTGGGTGGTTACTTTTCTTGTGCAGGTATCTCTGTCTGTTGGCTTCCTGTAAATACATGTATGTAAGGTTCCATCCTTAATGGTGACTGTGGTGTCCAGAAAGTTAACCTTGGTGGTAGAGTACTCCAGGGTAAGCTTTATGGTAGGGTGGAGATTATTAAGTTTGTGATGAAAATCTCTGAGTGCATCACAATTCATCAATGTAACGGAAATAAGCTAGTGGTTTGTGGGGATACTGCCTTAAAAAAATCCTCCTCCAAGTCAGCCATAAAGAGGTTAGCATACTGTGGAGCCATTCTGGTGCCCATTGCTGTTCCCATAGTTTGAACATAATGTTTACCATTGAAGTTGAAGTTATGTGTCAAAATGAATTCCGTAAGTTCCCCCACCACTCCAGGGTTGATGTTTTGTTCCGGTCCTTTCTCATGTATGTATTTAAGGCATGCTGCAATGCCATCTGTGTGTGGAATATTAGTGTAGAGGGATGTTACATCCATTGTCACTAAAATGGTATCAGGTGGTAAATCCTTATAACCAGAAAGTACACCCAAAAAGTGTGTAGTGTCCTGAATATAACTGTCTCTTTCCATAACCAGCGGTTTCAAAATGGTCTCTACAAACCCTGAGATTCCCTCAGTCAAGGTACCATTACCAGAGACTATGGGTCTCCCTGGATTGCCAGGTTTATGTATTTTAGGTAGCATGTAGAATGTCCCTGGCCTGGGTCCATCAGGGATGAGGTGAGTTAGTTTCTCTCGGACATGGTCTGGAAAAGTTTTAATTAAGTCACGTAGTTCATCTTTATATCTTGTAGTGGGGGTCACTCTCTAGTTCTCTGTAGTATGTAAGATCTGTTAGCTGTCTATTATTTATTTATTGAATTTTGATGACCGGGTAGGCCCACTGGGCCCCGGAGGTCCCTTTTTCAGGGGCGACCCGGGTGAAGCAACAACTTACAGGTAACAGATCAGTACAGTCAGGTGATTGAAGTGTTTTTAACAATAATATTAGCTTCATTAATATAATCTTCTCTGTTTAAAATCACCACTGCAGAGCCTTTATCAGCTTTTTTGATGACAATGTTGTGGTTTGATTTCAGTGTCCCTATAGCTCTGCGTTCCAGTGGAGAAAGGTTATAATGGGTCTGTTTTTGCCTAGTAAGGATCTGACCACTGACTTGTTGGCGGAAACAATTAATGTAATTGTCTCGTTTTTGTTATGCCCACTTGAGGGGTAAATTCAGATTCCTTTTCTTATCCATTACATTATTGTTGTTTGCACTGTCTTCACTACCAGTGATTTCTTCCCTGCCATGAAAGAATTCTTTAAGTCTCAATCTATGGAAGTACTCCTCCAGTTCACCACAAAACAGTATGTTATCCAGTGGTTTTGTTGGGCAGAAAGTGAGGTCCTCTGAAAGTACATTTAGTTCTCCAGTAGTCAGTGTGTGGTTGGACAAATTAACAACTGAAAGGTGCCCATCAGAATTGTGTTGTTGTTCAGTGACTCCATTACAAGGGTGTAGACAGGCATACTCACTGTACACATTTGTGTACAGTTTTGTTGAGTGCCTGTCACAAACCATAAGCCACTCTGCTAATATTATCATTCTAATCTGTAGTATTTGGGTTAGTGAAGACCACTGAGGAGGGTCCAATACACGTATAACCTCTTTAGAGAGTAAAGGAATCATCTGACAACAATCTGACTTGTCTGGACAGGTGAGCCATTTGGAAGGGATGTGTGCATTTTTTAATTGGGGGGGTGTAACCGTTGGAGATTGTGTACAAAATGGAAATTTCTGGCTACACTCCTGCTCCATTATATTCTTCATGGTTGTTAGGAAGTATGGTATGTTGAAGGGCATCCAATTTCCTGTTTTTCATAAGCATGGCTTTTCTTAAGGTCCTTTGGTAGTTAATGTGTATCTCTCGCAAGATGTCCTGAATAGGTTCCCCAGACATCCTTTCCAGAGTGTTAACAATTTCATCAAACTCTTTGTTAAGAACAACTTTTTTGGCATATGACATGCGAATCCTGTGATTTCTCAGTTTCTCAGAGGTCCTATGAAAAAGTTGTTCTGCATATGTAGAACTGTTTGTATTTCTTAATGGATTCCAAATAGCAAGACCTTCAGGGATCATGTTTCTCCTCTTGCACTGGGTTAGAAAATAGATGTCACTGTCTAGCTGTGCCAGTTTCTTCTTGATGTTATGTAACTGCCATATTTTATGGCGAATTCCGGTATCTTCCATGTTGAAATCTAGATTCAGTAGTTGCCGTATTGGTCCTTGCAAGAATAGATCCAGAAGCAAATGATTTGATACCTTTTAATGGACCAACATAGATGTAACAACAAGAACAAAGTGCTCTAGTTTTCGGACCAAATGTTGGTCCATTAAAAGGTATCAAATCATTTGCTTCTGGATCTATTCTTGCAAGGACCAATACGGCAACTACTAAATCTAGATTTCCAGATAACGCTGGCATTCAAGAGTAATGTACTTACTATTTTTGACATTAGGTGAGTAAAATACAAGTTTGATGAGTAAAAGTGCTTTAAACTTGGGAAAACAGCCCTTTTGAAGTCTATGGAGCCTTTCCAAGGACTGGGATGAGTATCGGTACTCAAATACTTTTTTAAAACAGCATTTCATAAAATATGGTGTGTAAAATAGGCCAGTACCCACGTTATCCGGAGCACTGCCTTAAGAACTGGAAAACTGACTCTGACTCTTTGTTGGATGAATGGTGGTCTTATACGGGTAATTGCACTTCAAATGAAAGGATCAGCTGTAGCATTCTGGATACATTAGAAATATTCATGAGAATATGGCAACCCCTTTTCGAGTCTTACCAATATGAACCCCGTTGGTCACATAACGGTAAACTTCTTCCCTTCTATTTGATTTTGGCCACTGCTGCCAACATTTTTGTGTTATACAGTTGCTTTGGTGTATGATAGTTATAAAGTTTATTTACGATCCGCATGAAATCTCACAATATCACTCATGGTATTGCAACCCTTTCCTTGTTCATTTGTTGTTTATTCATTTGATTACTGTATTAGTGAGGTGTTGTATTGTATTTGAAAACTGTATTGTATGGTATCATTCATGCTCTTGAAAAGAAACAAAAACAATAAATAAATAACATTTTTGATTTAAGAATCAGATGCATACCATCTCTACAATAAGCATTTGGTACATAAATATGGAAGATTACAATAAGGTAACACTTAATCTAGAAGTAGCAACCAGTGTAAGCATTATAAGAGCAGCCAGGAAAAAACACAGGAATAGGGCAATGTACTAGTAAAAATGAAGCAGCCTTTTCTGGCATCGTCAGACATCAGGGAATCAACAGATTGTAGCAACACAGCATCAGCGAGGGGCCAGTAGTTGGAGCTAGAGACCTTCCAATCTGCTTCAGTGAATTAGCTTAAGTAGGTAAGTTAGCGTGTGGTGAGATTGGTGCGTCTGCCAGGTGAGATTTTTGGGGGCGGGGGATTGCCTAGGGCATCTACAGAAGGTAACAGATGAGAGAGCCTTGAGAAGATCTCTTTTGGGGTGTCCAATTTTAGAGGGCCCTGGCTGTGCCACTGCCAATTTGTTTAACCATTGCAGGGCTCTGGCCACAAATGAGCGCATGGCCAGACTTGTTCTGTAGTAGGGAACTGACAGGTAGCTGTGGGTTGAGCTCCTGGTAGCCTAAAGACTATGTGCGGGGACTACGACTGTTTGAAACCCAAGGGAGGTGAGGTCCAATAGTGTTTTTGCTCCCACCATGCTGGTCTGATATCTAATTGTATTGTGAAGAGGGAGCCAATTTGTGAGGGCATAAAGAGTGCAAGAATGGGTGGTTCTGTCTGCCCCAGTGACAAAACGACAGGCTCTATTCAGTACCAACCTGACCCTGCTTAGTACTGTATCTGTCGCAGCCCTGTAGATCGTGATGCTGTAGTCGAACATGGGGAGGATGGAACTACTCACTCTTCTGGCCATGGTGGTAAGGTTATGCCTCAGCCTGTATGGAGTCCCCAGTTTTCAGCTGATGTTGCAAACCATCTGATCAGCATGAGGAGCGAAGGTGGGTAACTGGTCTAGTGTGACAACTAGGCATTTAAAAGTCTCAACCTGATCTAAGGCAACACCATTTGAATTGAAAATGCTGAGTGGAGCGATCTCGTTTCTCCTCTGCAGGATAAAAAAATAAATGAAGTAGAAACAGAACCCACGACCATAACATCTCATCTGGGCTGGGCAGGGTAAGTAAGTAAAATTTTACTTATCTAGCGCCCCATCCCAGAGACTCAGAGTGCTGCACAGGCAGGCAAGAAATTGAAGTGAATAAAATACATTAAGTACAAATGTAGATCGATGACAACAACGAACAAACAACAATACATGAGATCTTTATTTCAAACAATTACGCATTCATTGTATGTACACATTACACAAGTTAAGATGTCACTTGGACACTGTCTGGATTGTAGGACCTCAGATCCTCGCACTCACAACTGTTCCTCATATATGGTGAAGTGGGAAAGGGCAGGCCAGCTTCTAAGAGGACTACTGCCCACTGGATTCTTTCCTGCATCCAGTTCTGTTGCTCTAAAGCTGGCAAACAGCCTCCTCAGGGCGCAATCCACTCGTGGCACTGCTGCCTCTGTGGCAGCCTCAAGGGAGGACCCCTTGCTGGAAATCTGTAAAGCAGCTACCTGGAAAACTGTATACACCTTTACAAAGCACTACTGCCTCGAAATACAATCCAGGAGAGATGACAGGTTTGGCACTGCTCTACTGCAGAAACTTTTCCCCAAATAGGTTCTGTACCCAGCCTCCCAATGTACTGCTTTGTAGACTGCATTAGCAAGCATAATGAGAGATTCCTGGGGTTTGAAGAAAAAAATGACTTGCCATAGTAATACTGTTTCTTCCAGGGGATCCCTCATTATGCTTAAACCTCCCACCCTACCTCCCCCCTCCCAGAACATGGAAAAGGTTCTACATCAGTCAGTTCTCCTTTAATGTTTATTTCGCTTGAGCATTACTTGTTCATTCACAATCACTATGTTCATGTGACTTGTTTTAGCCTGCCATAACTTGGCCTGCATGGCCAGCCCTTTACTGCCTTTCTGAGAACTTTTTTTTAATTTATATTTTCTGTGGTTTTCCCCTTGTTCCCCAGGGCCCTAGCACATAGGCGATGTGCATGCGTGGAGATGCATGCATGCCCCGTGACGCCGACTCAGCCCCTTCTGCTCCTCCCCGTGGCTATCGCCAGAGCTCCCTCAGGTCGACACCGCCATCCTTCCTCCACCAAGTGGTAGCCAGTAGTTGGGAACCTCCAGTCCTTTCCAGGAGAAGAGAGCTGCCTTGTGGCGGTTTGATCTAGCTTCTTGCCCCCAGCCAAGCACCAACAACTTGGACGCAGTCCTAAATCCAGGTCGCCAGCACAGCACGAGGGGTGGCATCCAGCGCCTAATCCTCAGCGCCTACTGGGCCATCTTTTGGGCACTTTATGTTTGGTATACTTTATAACAGGCTAGCATTATTGGGGCTAGGTTTCATTTCGCTACGAAAGGATCTGACGTTAAGTTGTAGAACACAGCACCACCTTGAAGCAGAAATTTGAATAGCATTCCAAATTCCATAATTTGCATATTATTCCACAATTCCACTGATGTATTATAATAATATATTGAATAATAATTCAGCTGCCAGGACTAATTAAGGGTAATTACATTATGCTGAACAAAACAAAGCTGAGGAGACAGGAGAAATTGGCTGGTAGTATAGACTAGAGGTCAAAGTAACGAGCTGTGAATGAGCTTGATATATCAGCTACAATGTCCATAACAACACGGGTTCAGAAATGGTCACAGTACCACTACCACCCTTCTGGAGTTCACAGGCTTTATTCACCATTCCTTAGATCAAGGACACCTGGTCAGTACTGCTTCCACTGATTTAACCAAAGCTTCTGACACAGTGAATCATGCCCTCCTGGTCGAACAGCTTACCACTACTGGCCTAGCTCGTGACAGCATAGCCTGGTTTGAAAGTTACCTGCACAACTGTACACAGCAGGTGAAGATTGGTAACACCCTCTCGGATAGCAGACCTGTCCTATCTGGAGTTCCTCAAGGGTCCATCTTGGGCCCTCTTTTATTTAACATTTTTCTCAATAACCTTCCTTACTCCTGTCAGGGTCACATCCTTTTATATGCTGATGATGCTGTCCTGTTTACCAGTGATCCAGACCCTAAGGTTCTTGAATCTAGGCTACAGAGTAATTTCGCAGTTGTAGAAAGATGGTTCCATAAGCACAAGTTAGTTATGAATTACAACAAGACCAAAACTATGCTGTTCTCCAGCTCCCAAAATAGGCACAAAACTTACCCCCTTTCTTTCACCAACAAAGAGGGCTCTCCCCGGAGCTAGTTCAGCTCTTAAAATATCTAGGGATTATTACTGACAGCACGATGACCTATGCCCATCACATTGACAACATTGCTAAGGCTGTTAACACCCGCATTGGGCTACTTTATAGGCATAAGCAATGTTTGACCCCAGAGGCTCTTAACCGGGCCATTCAAAGCTCTCTCTTGTCTCACTTCTCAATTATGGCTTACCAGTCTATGGCTCAGCTACTGAAACAACTCTTCGCCGCATCATAGTTGCACTCAACAAAGCATGCCCGCTCCTTACCGGCTCAGCCAGTCTGTCCCATACCTGCGACATGTACGCTCAGGCTAACTGGCTCCAATTCGAAGGTAGACTCATGTACCAAACATGTTTACTGTCCAAAAAAGTAAGCTTAGGCAAATTGCCCCCAGGAGTGCAAAAGCTTATTACCCACACTATCAACCGTCGTTGCACAAGAAGCTCTACTAGCCAGATTTTTAATATACCCTGCTGTGGCACTTCTCTGGGACAAAGGTCCTTTGCCTACTGTGCCCCACTATGGATGAACTCGCTGCACCATGACATCACTTCAGCATCCACCTTGGGCTCCTTCAAGGTTAAACTTAAGCAACAGCTAGTTGCTGATGCCAGTTGTGACTGCTTCCGATAACCTTCCTTCTTGTGACCAGCACTTATTCTAACCTTGTGCTATCCTGACCTTATGCATAACTGTTCTCAGCATGTAAATAACTGTTCTAAGTTGCTAGTCATTCTCCTTCACATTTCCTCATGATCCCTTCCACTCTGGCCCTCACCCCTCTATGGCTTTCCCCCTATCCCCCTTCCCCCCATTATAGCTCCTGAGCTCCCTTGCTCACTTTAAAATGCTTTGTCCCATACCTTCTCACCTCTGACGAGGTCCCTGGGCTGATGCCATCCCTTATCTTGTTGATTATTAGATATTAGGCTGAGTCTGTTCTCATTTTCCTGTAAAGGGTTGTTTCATAAGACCCCAACCCTCTCTAATATGACCCTTTGAATTCCAGGTTTTAATCAAATATGCACCATGGCATACATTATACAATGCTACATGTATCGGAACTTCTCTAGTTATACACTCTTGTGATGTCTTGCATAATTCCTTGTTTTGTTTGTTCTCCATCTCATACTTTCCCAATATGTATTGTTCGTCTGATGTGGAACCTATGAAATGAGCTTGTTCTCAAAGGTGTTATCCAAAATGTCAATAAATAAATAAAATAAATCCAGCAGACCTGGGTTTGATTCCCACAACCTCCACTTCTATACTGTGCGACTCTGAACAAGTAACAACCAACTAGCGCTCCTGGGTTGCCCCTGAAAACAGGCACTTGTACCTAGTAGGCCTTACCTGGTTACCAAAGAATTAAAAAAAAAATTCTCACAGTACTATGTGAAAGAGGAAAAAAAAAGGGATATACAGAACCAGGAAAGGCGAAAAAAAAAAAAAGATTGGGTAGTCACCTTTGAACACTGCAGACTAAATTCTTGTCGTGTATAAATCTTTTAGTAATTTTAACAGTGCCAAAGGAAAAAAAAAAACTTTTAACATACATTCCAGTGAGCAATACCGCACACGACGCATTTCTCAAATACAATTAGTTTTTTCAAAAGCCTTTGAAAAAATGCAAACTGTATTTGTGAAATGTTTCAGGCATGGTACTGCTCACTGGACTGAAGGTTTTTTTTCAGCACTGATAAAACCAGTAAAGATTTCTGCACTACAAGAATGGGGTCTGCGGTGTTCGGTGGTGAGTGCCCGCTCTTTTCTGCTTTTCCTACTGGCTTTATACGACCATGAGCATCCGTATCCCAGTGCAACTTATTTTCTGCCATACAGCCACACAAAACCTGCTTCTTCCCCACCAGGACCTTGAGATTATTTCTACATGGGCAGAAATGCGGACCTGCTCCTGCTATGTAGAGTGAAGACATGACCATACAAACATGCAAAATTGGCAGCAGAAAAAGGCCCACAGGTCTTTCAAGTCTGCCCAACTGTGCAGCTCTTAGTTTCATATTACCACTGATTCTTTTTTTTTTTTTCATTTAAATTTTTATGTAACCCCCCTGCAAATGGGGGTTCCCAAAAGACTTCCAGGAGCTTGCTTGAATGCTCCAAGCCTGAATGGTGTTTGGCATTTAAGCCATTTATCAGTGAGTGTTTTTAGAGCCTCTGGTACTGTCTCTTTAAGAGCTGTCTGCTTGCAGACATAATTAGTTTGTATGGGGGACTGTGTGTTTCTTTGATTGAGTACCACCAAGCTGCTGCCAATTCACTTCATTTTGCAGTCACTAGGAGTGCAAAGGGAACCTATCTGAAAGATGTAACTGTTTGCCAGAAATTATTTAGAGTAATAATGAAATTACAGTTTGTCTAACCTGCTTTCTTTGCAGTCAGAACTGTGTCTGCTAGTTCCCCATTCTAGTTTTGAACTGCTGAACTGGACCAATCAGTGTGGGGTAAGCTAGCTCTAAATGGTGCCTTGGACGAATCAGAACTTGGACTCATAATCTGAGCCAGCCACAAGAGGATTGTATGGGCAGTGACTCTGGGAGATGTAGTTTAGACTTCAGTGCCTTTTGGACCAACAGCAGCAGTCTATTGTGAGTGACAGCCAATCCAGTCAAGAACTGGGAGGAACTCAAAGGAAGTGCCGGTTTTGTCGGTTGGAGTTTCAGTTGAGCTTTGCAGTGAAGAAGGAAGGAGCCCTGTGCTTTTTCAGTGTGCAGTTTTAGTCAAAAAGCGAGTGTAAGGCCCAGAGTTCCGGTCTGCAGCTTGTGTAACAGCTTGTTAGGACTGAATCCTTCTGTGAAAAGAATCAAAGGATCTCTGAAGAGTAGAAACCAGGCTCACCCTGTAGAAGACTGGAGGAATTGCTGAAAATTGCACTCGGTCTGTCAGGAACTGAATCTGCTGTGTGTTCTCCCGGTATTGTGCAGTAATTGCATTGGGATACAGATGCAGCCTGCCTGGTATAGTGCTTTCTTTTATATGGATGTGTGAAGAGGTTTGTGTACCTCAAGTGAGCCCTGCTGACATTGAAGGACCCTATCTTATTTGGAGGTCGTGAGTACTAATTCAGGGTCGCTCCCTGTTGAATTGCCACATTAAATCCAAATGGAATTACTGTACTGCTGACTGTTTAATTCTCCTTTTCTCTCTGTGTGAAAGGGCCCCTACCAGCTGCCACGGTTTGGACTATGCACACTAGGGCTTGGGTACCCAGGGACAGCTGATAGGGATAGGCCTGTGCACAGAGCCATAGAGTAGATTATTAGAGTGATAAGCTAATTAACCTGATTTCCCTGTCCTTGTTATATCCCTAAATAAATCAGAGCTGCTTGTTTCAGCAAAGTTATACTGCCTGAGGTATTTGTCTATGTTAAAGTACTGTACTGTGATTGTTGCACTGTATCTCATTTCACAGGAGGTCCCAGTGCCGGAACCAGACCTGGGGGTAAGTGTATACTGTGAAGGTAATTTGATATTGTGGGCCACTAGTGGGAAGAAAGGGGGGTTGCAGTGTCCCAGAGGGCTGTGACCAAGTTAGTTTAACTATTGCAAACCCTGACCTCTGGGTGGAGGCACCTGCCATTGGATCCAGGCCCCTCAACCTGTTAGTGGCAAATCAGGCAGGGGTAGTAGCCCCTGGGATAGCGCCATCTAGGGGTTACATTTATTTTAAGTTTTCATGGAGCAATAGCACTTACTGTATTTATGACATACATATCCTAGAGGAAATTACAGATCAGTAGTTACAAATCATCATATGCCAGGAGGGAACTTGAATCATATTATAAAATCAATCTGTCACATTTCATAATCATGCATCCGTTTTCAGGGTACTGTCTCATTACATCATTCTTAACTTAAAGGAATACTCTGCAAATCTTCGAGTCCCCGCTCCCCAGAGGCTTACACACCCCGATTAAGCTTTCCCCCGGAAAAGCCCTTATTTAATCTGCTGCAGTTTACTGTATTTAACTTTTTTAATGTCTTGGAATCAGGAATATGTACTACGTGCCTCTGACCTGGTGAAGATTCAGTTGGGTAGGGATTAGAGCGATCCTGACTTCCTTCCATAAGTAAATTAAAGTCTCTCCCATTAGTAGGATCCCTTTTCTGTATTCCATGATTTTGTCTAGGAGACAATGATGTGATGGGAGATCTGAGCCAGGTGGGATATATATGCTAACTATTGTATACTGTTCCCCTGCCCAAGTGCCCCGGATTATTACTAATCTACCATCCTTATCTTTACAGTGGTTCTGAACCTCAAAATTTGAAGATTTAGGGACATTATTACCACACTGCTCATCGTTCCTTGAGCATAAGTGCTCGATATCACAGTTTTCCTTCCAAACTTCATTAACTTTTGATGTTCTAGTTTTGATAAGTGCGTTTCCTGTAGCAGAACAACATGTGGGGTCATTTTCTTTAAATAAGCTATGACCTTTGCTCGCTTGATGGGGTTACCAAGTCCATTTTACATTATAAGACACTACCCTTGCTGTTTGTAGATCTGGCATTTTTACAGGACAGGTATCCTAGTGGGGATAAGGGAGAAGACAGCCTCAACCGCTTTCCCACTCCCCTCAAACTTCCTGTCAGCTACTAGTTCTTCCTCTTGGCTATGTTTTCTGTTAAAATCCTCTAATTTCTCTTTTGTTTCTTTCTTGTTTAATTTTTGATTACCCCTTTCCCTCCATTTCTTTACAGAACAATGCAATATAACATAAAAATAACTAACTAGAACTTTATACACTGGTAATTTGACTTCCAGGATCTGATACAGTTCGTGTATCGGCTGTGGCGGGAAAAATTTCTAATCGCCTGTTGGGTCTAATATTTCATTAGGAGCGGTGGAACCCGAGAGGTGGGTTCTCCCCCTCAAAATTAAGGAAAAAAACATTCTTATATCCAAAGAGAAAGAAAAAAAAAAACACAAACTAATATGTCTCCAAGCCCTGATATCATAAATGTCCGTCCCCTCGCCGACTGTTCCAATATAGTGGGCACTTTATCTCTCCACCACAGTTCTAGGCTGGGGGTGGTCGCTAGTCCAAAACTGCCAAAAGGGACTACATAAAATCCCTTCAGAGGCAAACACTATCTGACCCAAAGTCCTTCTGGACAAGCATCAACTCCCTGCTAAAAGGTACAAAAACACCTCAGCAGGGTAACATAATCTGTAACGACACTACACTCACGGACGGAGAGGCAGTCGCAACAGCCTTCAATCGCTTCTTCACCGACCTGGGGGCGCTCAGGCCCAACCCCACACACAGCTCACAGAGCCCTTTGGCCACTGAATCCCAGGACACTCTGATCGCCCACTTCCACCTGCGGACAGTGCGAACCAAAGATGTGCTGCCTCTCCTACAATCCTTAAAACCCAGCGGATCACCAGGACCTGATGGACTGGACCCTAGGCTAAGGGCTGCTGCCCCAGCCACTGCACTACCTGTAACCCTGTTAATAAACAGATCCCTGCAGGAAAAAACAGTCCCACTAACATGGAAACAGTCTCATGCAGTCCCAATCCACAAGGGCAGAGCAAGGGAACCCATAGGCCACTATAGGTCCATCTCCATCCTATGTCACCTGGCTAAGATTCAGGTGTGGATAGTTTACAGCCAACTCAGAGACTACCTGGAAGCCAACAGGGTACTGGCCCCCCTCACAACACGGCTTTAGACCAAAAGCATGGGACCGACACTGCCTTCATCAAATTCACCTCCAATGTCCTGGCAGCCTGGGACAAGGGTACCCCCACTAGGGCCGTGTTCATTGCCCTCTCTAAGGCCTTCAACCTGGTGGATCACCTACTCCTACTAACCAAGCTTAGCCAATTGGGGTTGGATCAGCACTCCCTCAACTGGTTCCGTAATTATCTCACTGATCGCACTCAACAGGTCAAGTGGAAAGGGGTCACCTCTGAACCCCTACCTTTAACTGAGGGGGTCCCACAGGGCTCAATCTTAGGCCCACTTATGTTCTCCCTATTCACACAAATGACCTCTATGGCCACTGTGGGGGCATCTCCATAGTACAGTACGCTGATGATGCAGTACTGTACAGAACGAGGGATCGCCCATCTGACCCAGGACCCCGGCTCCAAGACGACTTCACCAAGGCAGAGACTTGTCTAATTGAGAACCACTTGGTCCTTAACCCCACCAAGACTAAGGCAATGCTGTTCGGGCCAAAATCCCTGGGTCTCTCCAGGGTCCATCTTCTGCCACTCACTACCATATCTGGCTCCAAAACAGAGGTAGTACAATCAGTCAAATACCTTGGCCTCACATTAGATCAGGGGCTCACACTGAAGCCCCATGTGGACGTAGTAATAAAAAACATCCACCAAAAACTGGGCCTCCTCTATTGCCCAAGCCACAACATGATACCAGAGACTAGACTGGCAGTCTCACAAAGCATCCTTCTCCCAACCTTAACCTACACTGCCCCCATCGTACTCTGCATCGCTAAAAACGGACCACAGCAGATTAATGATCCTATACCACAAAATCGCTCACTTTGCTTCCAAATCATACCTGAGGACCCACCATTGTGATGCCCTCACAGCCCTCAACTGGCCATCCCTGTACAATAGGCTCCAGTACCCCCTATTAAGCTGGACCTACAAGCTCCTCGATGCCCAACCTCTGGCAGGTCTGATAGGGCTACTTCCCCAAAGTGGACCAGACAACCACTCCTCGAACAAAAAACTCCTAGAAAATTCTCTGGCCTGCTCTGTCGCTGGGAGTAAATCCTTTACTCACCTAGCCCCGGAATCATGGAACAATCTCCCCAGCCATCTTTCAAAAGGGACTGCATGCTCACCTCCTCAAACTTAGTCCCTGCCCCTGCACCAATGGCTTAAGTCAACCACACCTCGCGTCAATTTGTACTGGCTCTAGACTGCTCCCTTACAAGGGTTGCGACTAATGATTGCATAAGCTGGAACTTCCTGTATGCATTTAAAGCACTTATCACCCTCACCCCTATCTGCCGTCACTGCTGTACTCTATATTGTAAGGTATTTACTGCCCTCTTCTACAGAAACTGTATACTGTCCGTATAACTCCATATTATATGTACTACACTGTTCTGCTGTACTCATCAATGTAATATACCTCCGGTATTAAATGTACTGTACCGTACTTCGATATTAGATGTACTACTGCAATAGACGTACTGCAGTGTTCTGCTGTATTCACTAATATCATGTACCTCCTGCCCTCTTTCACAAAAACTGTAAAACTGTATACTGTCCTAGTAATCCTGTACAATATGTCTGACACTGTACTACTTGACTGTATGTTCAAAATTATATGTAACAAACTCCAGGTTGCCCCTGAAAAAGGGACCCTCAGAGCCCAGTGGGCTTACCCGGTTAACAAAATTTAATAAATAAATAAATAGTCCCAGTCTGAGTTCATTATCTTGTTTTCTCTCTGGATTGATCTTATTTTTAGCATCTCTGAGATTTATAGCTTCCAGTTTCTTTTTTTCATCCAGCCCTCTCCTTCCAAAATGTCTCTGTTCAAAGGAGAATTATGGGTGTCTCTGTCCCTCCCCACGAGGCCCCCCCTCCAAAAGGGTGAAGGGCTCAGCCCCCCCCCCAAACCACCACAGGCCGGCTCCCCCCGGACGGGTGGGACCCCCCCCACCACCTTTTGGTGTCAGTTATATCCAGATCACTGTTTCTTGATGCAACAAACGTAACAGCCTGCTAAGCAGCACTGAAGGAATGGTTTTCCAGCACTGGGCGTAGTGTTACGTTCACTCACAGCTGGAAAAGAAAACCACCTCCAGGCAATGGAAGGTATCTGCCATCCGGAATCTTTTATTTATTTATTTAGTTTTTGTTGACCGGGTAAGTGCACTAGACAAATTCTGCCTATTTTCAGGCACGACCCGGGGAGGTGGATACAGATGAATGCCAGCAACTTGACCTTGAACCAGATTACGCTGTTGGTGGTATTTTTAGTGGCTTCAGCACTGAGCCTAAATTGAAAATCTTCTTTATTTTAAGATCAGACTGGGATGTAGATTATTTTAAATATCTTTACTGTACTTTTCCCCATCTGTCACCCAGGTGACCTTCATCGGCCTGACCCCTGCACTTAGCCCAGTCACTAGCCTTCCCCTTAACCACATGGTCCTCCCTGGTTTGCCACCGGGGAAGGGGGGTCAGAGAGAGAGAGAGAGAGAGAGACATTGTACCTGCAACAGAGTTGAAGTGCAGTTCTGTAGTGGGTGCCACGGTCAGCGGTGTGGGATCTTCTGCTTCAGGGAGTTTTGATCCCATTCAACCCAGAGCGCCGCATGGGCCAGGAGTCAACGGATGCGAGCACAGAAGCATGCTCATGTCCCCGTCAGGAGGCACCCTCCCTCCTAACACGACTCCACACTGCCAATTGGTTACCCAGGTGGTTATAGCGTGGCGGACAGCACAGCCCTCCCTCCCCATCCAGTGTATGAACGGTGTGAGATACGCCCTCAATGAGAAGAGAAATCCTGTTTCCTTTGAGGGCACTATGACCGCAATAGCTTTAGGATCTAGTAGCAAACATATCCAGACCAAGTTTCAGTCCTCCTCAAACAGAGTAAAACCCAAAACAGAGTTGAAAAATGAAACAACCAACCACAAACCAAAAGGTGTGCAATAAATAGGTTCCCATGGCCGAAGCTCATTAGCAAGGAGCATCTACTTTCATTGTAACCGAATAATTTATTCCCTATCTTAAGCCCAAGATGGAGTTGAAAATTTAACAGCCAATTACAAGCCAGAATGCATAGCTAATTATGAGATATGGCCAACATGCTTGCAGTTTCAAGAACTAGTGAGACTCTAGGAGTTCGACTACTTGGCCGGTTTGTTTGTGTGCTCCTGAAATTTGTTCCCATCCTAAAGGAAGTCCTCTATCCTGACCATCCTCGTGTCATCTGCAAACGTAAGGAGCCTGCTGGATAGCCCAGCTTCCTGATCCTGAGGGACACTGAAGCGTACAGTTAAAACTATAACAGCCAATCCCAGAGCACAATCAGTTCATCGATGCAGAGATTCACAACACAAGGAGGAGGAGGACCAAGCTGTAAGCAAGAAGACAGGATCAGGGGTTTGGTTACCGTCTGTGGCTCTGACCTTCACGCACAACAGAATAATCACTTTTTAAATTTCAAAACATTCATTTAAAAAAAGGCACTTTAATAATAGCAATAAGGCAATCCAGTGGTTGGTTACCTGTGTTACTCTAACCCTAGGGGCATGCAACCTTCAACTATGCCTAGTGTCTCATGCCCCCTTCCCAGGTAAGATTACCAGATAGTAACCAAACCCTTGGTTGTGCCCTAATGCTTACAAATTCTAACTGTTCTACAGGAGGGATTTCAGCTGTTAATGTAGCCCTTGTAGAATGTTGTAGACCAAGCAGAATGCTCCATTACCAACCACTGCTCTATAATTCAGGAATAATACATAACAGGGTGTTGGATATGGTAATGATAGGATACTGCTATACCTCAGCTGAATAGGTTCGAGTTTCGAATCAGAGAAGTGGTGATATCCCACCATAGCCCACACCCTGGAGTGTATTATTCCTATTATGTACTAGGTTGTCAGTTAATTAAAAATAAGGTGTTTTTTTTTTCCCCCTCCTCTGCTCCCATGGCCAGCTCCTCCTTCAGGCCCCCAGAGGTCCTTCCATCTGCCTGCCATCTCCAACCCTACCTCATATCGCTACCCACTGGGTAGCCCCGGCATTTCCCTTAGCGGGTGGGTTCCCCTCCTCCGAGAGGGAAGGCACCTGGGGTCGCCCAGATGACCAAGTGCAATCGGCTCCAGGTGTTGCTGAGGCAGGCGGTCATGAAGCCTGGAGGCAGCGGGGGGCCGGAGACAGTCATCTGGCTTAGCCAGGGAGCTGTTTTTTTTTTTCCTCGGTTTTCTCCCTTGGAGAGTGACGTACCACCTGAAGTCAAGGCAAATGCCGACGACCGTCACTCTCACTGCGATTAGAGCCCTGACGCCCTATGCTCCCAGCCTCCGCCAGGGGCCAGCAGGTGCCCGGCTCGCATCCCCACCCTCACCCTGGAGAAGGCGAGCTGTCTGCGGACGCTCCAACCTTCTCCCCCAGCCGGCCCTCCGACGACCCGAGTCCATTCCCAAACCCGGTCACCGGCGTCAAAAGCAGGAATCCAACCACTGTGCCAATGGGCCGTCCAAAAATAAGGTTTTTAATGAATTTGCAATTATTTTCTAGCATGAGTAGGTGTATGTTTAAAACAAGAGTGCTGCTTTTCTTGTGTTGGCCAATAGGTGGT
Organism: Neoceratodus forsteri; assembly: GCA_016271365.2. Lineage (NCBI taxonomy): Eukaryota > Metazoa > Chordata > Ceratodontiformes > Ceratodontidae > Neoceratodus > Neoceratodus forsteri. The sequence continues at coordinate 82,251,657 of JADMNL010000034.1, forward strand.
ACTGTGGTAAATGTTTTCACTCAACACAGATTAATGACCCCACCCAAAAAGATGAGGATATTGATGAAAAGAAAGTAAAGGTGCCTTTTAAAGGGAAGGGCTTGTGAACTGTTTTTCCTTTAAATCTGACACACAGAATTAGTTGCTGTATTGGTCCCTGTAAGAACAGATCCAGAAACAAATGGTTTGATACATAGATGTTACAAAGAAAACGGTGCCTAAGCTTTCGGACCAACCAAGTCCTTCCTCTGAGCTTCCGAGGAAGGACTTGGTTGGTCCAAACGCTTAAGCACTGTTTTCTTTTGTGACATCTATGTTGGTCCAATAAAAGGCATCAAACCATTTGTTTCTGGATCTGTCCTTTAAATCTGTGCAGCCTGGGCCATTAATCCCTCAGTGTTTTTCTCTGTTCCTTTTTAAGATCTGCAGGATGTCAACATTAATTAGGTTCCTAAAGTCAGCATGAAAAAACTGCCAAGAGACATATTACAGGTCATGACCCCAGTCATGCAATGCATTATGGTGTTTGGTGATGTAAAGTTGCGATGTGCTTTGTTTTCAACTCAGTTCCTTTTAGATGTTCCCAAGGGTTGGTTGGTAGTTTGTACTTCAATGCCTGTCTTCTTCCTCCAGTGCTGGTGCAGATTCAATTTAAAAGTGCTTTCTTCTTTCATGGGGAGACTGTAAAACGTGTGATACATGCTTTCACAAAGTTTGGTTCCGTTTGGGTAGCTCTAACTGCTTTTGATCCGACTGCTGGGTTTACAACTGTTTGAGTATCAAAACCCAGCTGCATTCACTCGCACTGTTTGGAACTGTGTGCCTCTCAGTATTCTATGCAGCTAAGAAAAACTGCTTTGCAAAATGTTTGGTTATTTTAGGTGTATTTTATCACTTGCTCAGATCACATGTGGCGATTGTGAAGCACTCTGAACAGGTCGCGTGTCTATTTTTAGGCTAGCGTACTTATGGTAAGTTCACATCAGCATCAACAACTGCAATCCTGTGCGCTTACAGTGCTCCACACCCCCCGGGAAAAAACTAATTTATTTGGTGCGTCAGTAGGGAGCTGGCTACTGGAAGGGAAGGCTTTTTGAAGTTATGGCAGCAGCTTTCAAAGTTCATTGCTTATGGAGTCTGAGCCCAAGACTATGAACAGTATTCATCAGTAGAGAAATGTGGTCCTGTGCGCTTTCGTTGGGGCGGTACATGCCATGCTTTCAGTGGGGCGCTCTGCCCCAACATTACCCGGTGCACGGAGTACAACTAGGTACAACTTAACACTTCCTAATGTTGCTGTATTTCACTGAATTTATTTTTTCTCTGGGGGGCGGAGCGCCCACACTGAAAGCATGGCATGTACTGGCTCATACCTAGCCGTACTCCTAGCACCTGACATTGCTGCTATTATTGCCTATTTCTGGACATCCCGGAGGGTGTGGAGGGGGGGGTGGAGCCCCCAACTGAAAGCATAGGACCTCACTGGAAAATGCACAAGACAATGTGTGGTATCTCCTGGCATTTTTGATGCTTTTTTTTTTTTTTACATTTTATGGTGCTTGCTCACTGCCGTGTATTCGGAGCGCACAGGACTGAGATTGATTGCCGACGATGTCAACGTAAAGTATCATAAGTATGCTTGCACATAAATTAAAGCGCACCCTGTCCAGAGTGCTTCACAACTGTCTCACATTTTACTGTTTGGTGCCCAAGTATGCACTGCCTATGTGGCAGAGTTGTAAGAAACTGCCAGCCCTCGGCAGACAGACTCTTTCACTTAGTTGGAATTTATAAGCAAAGTATATTGTCAGGTTAGTACTTACAAACGTTCCTGAAGGAGGTTTCATGATAGAGTTTAGCTACTCTTTGAGCTGATCAGTGAATTTGCATCTGAATGCAGACAGCAGCCATTCCTCTAAATCATTGTTTGGCACAATGGCCTTTCACAGCAGCTCTATTCAAGGCAGATACAAAGAATTTGAAAGCTGCTAGTCCTCTTACTTTGGTTTTAACGGTCTGATTACTTGCAGTGACTTTTACGCAATGCTTCAGAAAGCAGCACCTGTGGGGGTTATTCTGGCACATTGTTTTAGACGGTATGCTTCACACTGGTAAACTTAGTCACATATATTCTTGTTCACCTATTAGGCATTGCTTAGTAATGTGTTCTAGTACACTGCTGTGTGCATGTGTTGCGGTAAAGTTCAGGACAATATTAGTGTGCCTGCTGCTTACTCTTGTGTTTGCTTTATTTTACTATATAGTCCAGGCACGAGCCATGGATTACATTCCAACACATAGCAACTTCACATCACCAAATCCCATGATGCAGTGCATGACTGGGGTCATGACCTGTAAAATGACTCTAAGCATTTTTTTTTTTTTCACACAGACGTTTGAAAACTAATTAAAATTGACAGCTTCTTTTTTTTTTATACTTTCTATTTTTCTGCACCTCTACTGTCTCCCAAACTCCACTCCTTCAGGCCACAAAGGTGCTATGCTTCCCGACCCTACTGACTGCCCCGGAGTCTGCTCCTAGAGTGCCACACACTCGCAAATCCTCAGGGTCTCTTGATGGCCTGGACTGCCCCCCCGGGCGGGGCGAGGAGGGAACCCTCCTAACTCTCCTCTATCCCCTGAGGATCGAGCTGCGCATGGAGTCTGCCCTTCTTAGTCGGTGGGTGGCGAAGCAGGCAGCGGTCATCATCTAGGAGGATTTGGAATGTTTTCCTCCTTCCTCTAGAGGCCCGGCGACGCAATGACGCCAACGCACTGACGTGCAGACGTCCGCCGCCTCCCCATGTTAATGCCCGACTCGCTGAACACCCAGCCTCCACTGGGTGTCACTGCTGTGCAGCGCATATCCCTAACCCACCTCGAAGGAAGGAGAGCTGTCGTAGGACGCTCAATCCTTCCTTCCCCCTGCCAGCTCCTGGCAACCTAAGTCCATTCTCAAACGCGGGTCGCAGGCGTGGCGCAAGGTGTGGCATCCAGCGCAACGGCTTCTTTTGAAGACAGGAGGGCGGACATAGCTGCAGTAACAGAGACTTGGGCAACATCAAACCATGACTGGGACCTTGCTATCCCTGGATATAAGCTATATAGGAGGGAAAGAGTAGTCGGGAAGGGGGAAGGGGTGGCAGTTTATATCAGGCAGGGAATAACCTGCATGAGGGAGGAGTCTGACAAAGGAGAGGTGGAGGTATTATGGATTCAGTTAAGGTCCAATAGAGAGAGAAAGGTGAGGTTGGGGGTGGTTTACAGACCACCCAGTCAAGATGAGTAGAGAGAGACAGGGAGCTGATCTCACAAATATTGGAAGCTGCAGGGAAAGGAGAGGTGGTAATTGTGGGGGACTTCAACCTGCCCAAGGTGGACTGGAGGATACCATCCACAACATGTGCTAAGAGTCAGGTGATCCTGGAAGGACTGCAGAGTGGGTTCCTGACTCAGGGCGTCACGGAACCAACAAGAGCTGAGACAATTCTTGATCTGGTGCTCACAAATGGGGAACATGTACAGGAAATAATGGTCAGGGAGCCACTGGGTGGAAGTGACCATTGCAAAGTGTGGTTCCATTGGGATTTGGGCAGGGACAGCAACCCAATTAAGACCAAAATCTAGGATTTCAGGAGGGTGGACTTCAGGAAAGTGGGAGAGGTTCTAAGGAGCCATCTGGTGGGCATCAGAGCAGATATGGGGGTGGACCAAAAGTCCATCATTAAGGAAGGAATACTGATTGCCACAGATGAGTGTGTTAGGCTCAGAGGGACGAACGCAAGGGCCAAAGTGCCCAGCTGGTTCAGTTCTGGGGTTGCCAAGGCAGTAAGGGAAAAGAGGTTGGCCTATAGAAAATTCAGGGAGACCAAGTGAAAGGTGGATAGGGAAAATTACCTAAGGTTGGCTAGTGAGGCAAGTAAGCAAGTCCGGCGAGCAAAGGCAGAGAAGTAGCTGCAAACTGCTGAAGGAATTAAGAAGGGGGAAAAGGCTTTCTTTCACTATATACTGTAAGTGAGAAAAGGTACAAGAAGGGAGGGATTGTTAGGCTTAAGAAAGGGGTGGAGTGGGTGGAGGATAATGAAGGCAAAGCAGAGATATCAAATGAATGCTTCTGTTCTGTCTTCACCAGGGAGAAGGATGGACCAGTGCCTTTAGGAGGGAGAAAAAGAGAAGGGGGGATGGAAACACAGACATAGTGATAGAGGAGGATAGAGTGAGGGAGGGTCTGCTGGCATTGAAAGTGGACAAATCACTAGGCCCGGACAGAGTACATCCAAGGGTACTAAAGGAACTGGCTGAGGAGCTGGCAGGGCCACTAACAGACCTATTTATTAGTTCACTAGAGTCAGGCGTGGTACCACAGGAATAGAGAACAGCATATGTAGTGCCCCTTCACAAAAGTGGTCCCAAAGATGATCCAGGGAATTACAGACCAGTCAGTCTGACCTCCATTGTGGGCAAGCTCATGGAGACCATACTAAAGGAAAGATTGGTGGCATATCTAGAGGAGCATGGTCTCCAGGATGAGAGACAGCATGGGTTCATGGGGGGAGAGGGGGGAGATCGTGTCGAATAAATCTGATTGACATCTTTGACTGTGTCACTAAGACAGTAGACAGGGGCCAAGCAGTAGACATCCTCTATCTTGATTTCAGTAAAGCGTTTGACTCTGTGCCCCACAAAAGGTTGACCAGGAAGTTGGTGGATCTTGGAGTTGGGAGAAGATGGCCAGATGGGTGGAAAACTGGCTGAGGGACAGAACCCAGAGGGTGATGGTGTGGGAAAAGTTATCTGGCACCAGAGATGTAACCAGTGGGGTCCCACAGGGCTCAGTGCTGGGGCCGGTGTTGTTCAATGTCTTCATCAATGACAATGGGGATGGCATTAAGGGCAAAATGTGCCTATTCGCAGATGACACCAAGCTCTGTGGGAGAGTGGACACAGTTGAAGGGATACGGGACCTATAGGAAGATCTGGAAAAGCTGTGGAGGTGGTCCAGGATCTGGCAGCTTGGCTTTAATGCCAAAAAATGCAAAGTTATGCATATTGGAGCCAAGAATCCCAGGACAGAGTATTACCTGGGTGGAGTCCAAGTAGCTGCATCAGAGGAGGAGACGGACCTGGGAATGATGCTCACTAGTGACCTGAAGCACTCCACGCAGTGCAAGAAAGCAGCAGCAAAGGCAAACAAGATGCTGGGATGCATAGCTAGGGGGATCAGTAGTAGGAGAGAGGAGGTTATACTGCCCTTGTACAGGTCACTGGTAAGGCCGCATCTAGAGTATGGAATTCAGTACTGGTGCCCACATCTCAAAAAGGACATTAACCTGCTGGAGAAGGTACAGAGGAGGGCTACAAAGATGATAGTTGGTCAGCAGGGCAAGGCATACGACGAGAGGTTGAGGGCGCTGAACATGTACTCCCTGGAAGACAGGAGAGAGAGAGAGAGGGGACATGACTGGGACATTCAAGTACTTGAAAGGGATAAATAATGTTGATAAGGAAAGTCTATTTAAGCTGAGTGGCAACCATATCACGAGGGGGCACAGTCTTAAGCTGGAGGTTGGGAGGTTCAGGAGGGATGTCAGAAAGCATTTCTTCACAGAAAGGGTGGTGGACCCTTGGAATCCGCTGCCGGAAGAGGTTGTCTCATTAAAGACAGTGAGCAGCTTTAAGAGAGGCTGGGATAGGCATAGGGGAAGATAAGAATTATGGGTAGGCTGGATGGGAGGAGTGAGGAGGGAGGGCAGGGACATTGGCTCAAGCTGTGGACCCTGCAATACAAGCAGACTTGATAGACCAAATGGCCGCCTTCTGCTGGCTTTCTTCGTATGTTCGTATAAAAGGAACAGAGAAAAAGATTTGGGGATTAATGGCCTAGACTGCATAGATTTAAAGGAAAAACAGTTCAAGACCCCTTCCTTTTAATACTAGACAGCGGGGAAATATTAAATACTGTCAGTTCTGCCCTGTTCTCTCCCCACCACCTTGGTTCTGAGCAGCTAATGGACAGTTTCAGGCAGGGCAGTAATGGTATCCGGGTGTGGTGTGTGGTCAAACTGAGACTTTTGTTTTCACTGCATGGTGGCATTCATTTAGCGTCTAGTGACCTGGTGGGGGAAATGAAGTTTTGTTTCTGTCCACCAGGTAGCTTCTGGACATTAGCTGCACAGCTGGTTTCATCTGAGCTATGTCGTGGGGGTGGTGTGTAAGCGAGCATTAGGTACGTCAGTTGAACAGCATACTGTGGCAAACTGGTGGGAGGGAAACTCACTTGGCACACTGCTTTGTTATAGGGACCAGCTGTGGCAGGCTAGAATATGCGCGTAATGACTTCCAGTGGGAGGGAGACTCAGCGTACTGCTCTGTTATAGGGACCAGCTGTGGTAGGCTAGAATATGTGTGCAATGATTCCAGTGTGTTAACTGTTGTAAACAGGCTCTGGCTGGAGGAACTCATTCTTACCAGTGAGCTACGGTGTGATAAAGCCATAGGTAAAGAATGATGACAGCCAATCATGTCTCTTTATTCTTAAACACCAGTGCATAATAAGGAATACATAACTGAATTACAATTGCATACAAGGGGTTTTCAAGACACTGCCCAATGTGTAAAAACTAATCAGAAGCTATAATGTATGCATAATCAGGTCAGCACAGATGAAATGCCAATACCTCAAGAAGTCTTAGCAAGTAATGTCCATATGAACTGTATCCATGCTTCTGAAGATATACCCTCACAAAAAGAAGTGATGAAAAGAACAAGAACATTCCCAACAAAATCAGCAGCTCCTGAAATCCTTCAGGAATGTTATCAAGATACTGTATTAGGTACTCAAAAATGTGCCCAGACATCCACGCCACACTGCCCAGAGTTACCAGTGGTCACATTACTACTCAGACACCCACTGCCCAGTGTCCCCTCTCCCCAGCACCCGAGTTCGCACTGCCCAGTTACTAGTAGTCACATGACTACAGACACCCACTACCCAGAGTCCCCTGTCCTCACTATCAGAGTCCCCACTGCCTGCTTATCAGTGGTCACATCACTACCCAAAGACCCACTATCCAGAGTTGGCACTGCCCAGACACCCCAGTGCCACTGATCACTCACCATCACATGACCTCCCTCTTCTCACACCAACACTATCGGAGATGCATATCTGCACCACAACTCGACTTTTGTAATGGTTATGGCAAACATTTATTTGATACCTATAATTGCACCAGTTTCTCATCCATGCATCACTGACCTGACAGTTTTACTGCCAGTGAATTGTGGGAAGTCCTCTATTCCCCTACACCTAAATATTTAATGAACTCACCTTCTGTTCTATGTAAATGGTACCTACAATTCCTATTTACCTGGGCTGGTTTCCCTTGTGTTGTTGATTCTTACTGTTCTGATGTGCTTCACTGTTTTATATTCTATGCAATGCATACTCTAATACATGTAACCCTGTGAAATTTATCCTGATAGTAACCTCCTGGGTCATGCCTGAAAACAGGTAGTCTTTTGCCTACTGCACCCACCTGGTTACAAAATTAAATAAATACATATTCAACTACCGCACTTCCCAGACATCCCACTGACCAGAATGTGTACTGCCTAGTCTGCACTTCCCATACACCATAGGGGTCCATGCTACCCTGCAGCTAAATGAGCCACCACAGCTAAAACCTGACAAACTTTCACACGACCGAGGGAACAAAATTATGCAGGACCTTTTGAAAGAGAAGTGATTTCACACTGGCGCTACTGCTGTTTGAGTCAGATTTTGGCCACACACACCAGTAAGTAGCATTCCTATAAAATTTAAGAAAAGCATATAAAAAATGGAATTACATCTCAGTGAATTAGCCAGGGCTGAGCTTGCTAAACTCTTAAAGGGGAACTACAGTCAAAATTTACAAAACAAAAATATGTTGTGCAGAGTGCTTGGATTTGTGAGTGCAGTCTTACTGTGTCATTCCCTTTGTCTGCTGTTAGGAGGTCCCCCCTAAATTTGTCTACTACTGTAGTTTTATGACCCTTGGGGATCTCCATGTTAGCCAGGTTCATTGCTTTTCTTTCTCCTACAATGCCTTCCGTTCCATGTGACAGTGATGTGCCCATGACCACAGATTCAGCAAGTGCTGGTTAAAGGAGTACTACATCCTCATATCTTGTAAGTGTTATTTGTTTCCTTGTCAACAGACAACTCTTTTCGTGTAGCTGTTGGGATATGTGTGTTTGCTGAAGTTTATTTTCACTGTTCATACTAGTCTCTGTAACCCATCTGGGTGGTGGTGGTGATGGTGGGGGGATCAGGTCTCCATTTTATGACTCTCAAAATCTCATTGTCCACAAGAGCTGCATTAACATATGAGAACATGATGTCAAAGCACCTACATGTATCTCTATGCTGAAAGTACTCATAACCTGAAAAAAAACTCTGGAAACACACAAACTGAATGCAATTTTAAGGGGGAAAAAAAAAACGGCACTACAACCAAGCCATTTTGTAAAGCTAACTGAACGTAAATGTAGTATTTGATACCTTGCTGCAACTTGTTTGTTGAACTCTAAGCAGAGAAGCATAGTGTAGAGTCTAAAAGGTGCTAACACATCATGTTCTCACATGCTAATGCAGTTCTCAGAGACAGAGATTTCAACAGCCAGAAAATGGAGACCACTGGATAGTTACAGAAACTAGTATGAACAATGAAAATAAATTAAAGCAAACACATATATCCCCAAATGTTACACAGAAAGAGTTGTCTGTTGACAAGGAAACAAACTTTACAAGTTATAGGAGAGCTGTGATTTAAGTGCTTTTCCTTATTCAGTGAGCATTAATAAAGGCTACCTTTACAGTTGTGCAAACACCTGAGGGATTACAGAATGGGCTATTCTGTAAGAAAACAGCTAAATACAGTAGTCTTTACTAATTATAGCATTGATGACCTGGGGTGATACAAGTGCATTTTATGCCTCTGTGTAGTTTGATGACATGAGAGGGGAAAGGGGAAATTGTTTAACCAGGAAAGGCACACTAAGTCAAAGCTGGTTTCCAGGTGCGACCTGGGAGCACAAGGAAGTTAACTGACTTGCTCAGTGTCACACAGTATGCAAATGGGGACAGATGGGATTCAAACCCAGGTTTACAGCTCAGTGCCCTTAACTACTATGCTATACTGCCTCCTTATGTGCCCATAAGAGCTTTACTTCTGCTGGCTAAACCTAGACATATACCTAGGAAACAGACTGGTTTAGAAAGTGTTATTTAGTTCAGCTGAGAACATCAGGCCCCTAACAGCAGATTGCTGCTGCCACAGCTGTCACTCATTGAATCAATGGTCCTGGATGCATCACTGTCACACAGGACCAGCAGCCATTGTAGGAAAAAGAAAAGCAATATAAAATGAAAGCATCTCACTCAGGGACCGGCCGGGGGAAGGAGCACTGAGCATTTAAAGACAACTCTCCTCCTTCGAGTGGGGGGAGAACAGCATGAGTTGCTGGGTGGTGCAACAACAACTGCATCCTGATTGGCCAAGGTCATTTGCTGAGCACACGTGGCATCTTTATGGTGGTCGCCCACATCATGGCATGTTGTCGGTCAGGGAAAGGGGCTATAAAGAAGAAACCATAGGACCCCACCGGCAGAATGAAGCTCCTTCCCATCGTAGGCCCCACACCACCTCTTATGGGCACACAGAATAAAAAAATGTATCAGAGCCAGCCCGCAGGCACAGCAGTAGAGTTTCTGCCTGCGATGCAGACAGCTCGGGTTTGGGAAAGTACTTGTGAGTCGGACAGCCAGCCGGGTTGGGGGGATTTGAACATCCTGGAGACAGCTCTCCTTCTTCGGAAGGGGGCGGGGTTGAGTGTCTGGTGCAACGCTGACCCCTGGCGGAGGCTGGGGGATCTGCAGCGACCAACACCTGAATCAGTGGAAGCGGGACCGATGACGGTATTCCTGCCATAAACGTCATCGCCCTCCCTTCTACCAGGATTGAAAATGCTGCTGGCTCATTCAATGATGCCCTGCCTTTCCATCACCAGGCCGTGATCCATGGCCTCTGCCCGACGACCAAGCAACGTGTTTCTGCCAGTGTGGATCAGTCCCATGGCCCTGCCCTGGGGATTAAACCAGGGGTTCCCACCAGGTCCTGATTTCAAGTCCATGGGAATAGGGTCAGCTAACGACTCCTCCCAGTAGGGGGTAAGCCTGGGATTGGATTCGCCATTGCAGGTGAGCCTGGGGGCGGTCAGTGAGCAGGGATGGCAGTGGCCGAGTTCTCCGAAGGCACGGAAGAAGTAAAAGCACACTAAATCGAACCCCCCCCCCAAAAAAAAAACAATGTATTAGAGAGTGGCTTCACAAGACAAACAGAGAAAGCAGCTGGATCTAGCTCACATTTGCATGGTAGCTAGAGGCAATACAGCATAGTGGTTGACAGCACTGAACTGCAAACCTGGAGGACTGGGTTTGAATCCCACAGCCACCGCTTGCATACTGTGTGACCAACAGCAAGTCACTTAACTTCCCTGTGCTGCCAGGATGCACCTGGAAACAAGCCTTGGTTTAGCGTCTCTTTCCTGGCTAAAAATGATAAAGGGAAAAAAAAAAGTGTTCGCCTGGGGGTAGGGAAGACTGACCTCCTTCTTCTGAGCTCACTATGGGCGGCAATCCATGGGGGATCACTGGAGGCCAGGTAGCCTCAGAGATGGTGGGTGATGGAGCTGGGCATACAGGAAGCAGAAAGGGGCTGGAGGAGAAGGGGGCATAAAAACATGATGGAAGAAAAGAATTCTAACATGGAGATCCTTGTGGAGCCAAAAAACTAGTAGGCAAATATAGCCATTGTAATATTATGTTTATGTCTTGACGTGTAATATGATCCTCCCAGTGTATACTAATCTCCAGTACCCATGTGTGTACTGTATCCATGTACTAGCATGTATCTTACTTGCACACCCAGTTCATTACCCCATGTATTGTCTGACTTTGTATAATCTATATTGTTCTGTATTCTCTGTAATTAATTCCAAGTTGCCCTTAAAAAAGGGACTTTGTGTTCAAGTGGGCCTACCTGGTTAACAAAATTCAATAAATAAATAAAAGGAAGAAGAGAAAAAAACTCCTAAAAGAAAACTAAGGGAAGGAAACACTAGGCCTACACATACAAATCAGACAACACTCTGCACAGTGTACATTTTCACAGATGCTGACTGCTGTTCTCCTTCAATGATTCAATGGATAGGAAGCGCGTGGCCATCTCCTATTTAGTAAGCTCCGCACTGGCCACCTGGAAACACTTATGGGCCAGCACACAGAATAAAAAATACAGTCAGAGAGTGATTTCCACACAAGACAAATACAGAAAGAGAAAGCTACTGGGCCTCGGCTCACACCAGTATGGTAACATTGATAGTGTAGGTACCCGGCCGCTGGACCTCGGCTCACACCGGCATGATAACATTGATAGTGTAGGTACCTGGCTGCGGCTGGACCTCGGCTCACACCAGCATGGTAACACTGATAGTATAGGTACCTGGCTGCGACTGGACCTCGGCTCACACCGGCATGATAACACTGATAGTGTAGGTACCTGGCTGCGGCTGGACCTCGGCTCACACTGGCATGATAACATTGAGAGTGTAGGTACCCGGCCGCTGGACCTCAGCTCACACTGGCATGGTAACACTAGTAGTGTAGGTACCTGGCTGCTGGACCTCAGCTCACACCGGCATGGTAACATTGATAGTATAGATACCTGGCTGCTGGACCTCAGCTCACACAGGCATGGTAACACTGATAGTGTAGGTACCTGGCCTCTTGACCTCAGCTCACACTGGCATGGTAACATTGATAGTGTAGGTACCTGGCCTCTTGACCTCAGCTCACACTGGCATGGTAACATTGATAGTGTAGGTACCTGGCTGCTGGACCTCAGCTCACACTGGCATGGTAACACTAGTAGTGTAGGTACCTGGCCGCTGGACCTCAGCTCACACTGGCATGGTAACACTGATAGTGTAGGTACCTGGCCGCTGGACCTCAGCTCACACCGGCATGGTAACATTGATAGTGTAGGTACCTGGCCGCTGGACCTCAGCTCACACTGGCATGGTAACATTGACAGTGTAGGCACCTGGCTGCTGGACCTCAGCTCACATTGGCATGGTAACACTAGTAGTGTAGGTACATGGCCGCTGGACCTCAGCTCACACTGGCATGGTAACATTGATAGTGTAGGTACCCGGCCGCTGGACCTCAGCTCACACCGGCATGGTAACATTGATAGTGTAGGTACCTGGCCGTTGGACCTCAGCTCACACCGACATGGTAACATTGATAGTGTAGGTACCTGGCTGCTGGACCTCAGCTCACACCAGCATGGTAACATTGATAGTGTAGGTACCTGGCCGTGACTGGACCTCAGCTCACACCGGCATGGTAACACTGATAGTGTAGGTACCTGGCCACTGGTCCTCAGCTCACACTGGCATGGTAACACTGATAGTGTAGGTACCTGGCCGCTAGACCTCAGCTCACACCGGTATGGTAACATTGATAGTGTAGGTACCTGGCCGCTGGACCTCAGCTTACACAATGGCATGGTAACATTGATAGTGTAGGTACCTGGCTGCTGGTCCTCAGCTCACACTGGCATGGTAACATTGATAGTGTAGGTACCTGGCCGTGGCTGGACCTCGGCTCACACTGGCATGGTAACATTGATAGTGTAGGTACCTGGCCGCTGGTCCTCAGCTCACACTGGCATGGTAACACTGATAGTGTAGGTACCTGGCCTATGAGGGGTCACCTTGCCATCAGTGGTCAGGCTAGTCATGATTCGGCTGTAAAAGGAGACTAAGAATCCCCTTTACAATGATGAAGACAGAAAGTGAGTACGAAAATGGGACAACTTTAAACAATCTGCAGGCTCTTTAGAGGTGCAGTGGGGTTTGGGGGGGGGGCAACAGCACTATTACTGTTTTATTCTGATTTTGTCCACACACCAGTAGCACTCCCACAAAATTTTAAAATGTAAGAAAAACGTATAAGAAAGATAATGAAATCCCAGTGAATTAGCCTAGACTGAGCTTGCTAAACTCTTACTGACATATCCCCCTCATCCCACACCAACCATTACTAACTAAACAACCAAAAGGTGTATTGCTGGCAAAAAAACTTACATCTAGCACTGGGAATTAGTGTAAGGTAGGGAGGGCCCCAGGGCAAAGTCAGTGAACTTCAAGTCTTATTTTGACTGCACTTCGTACATTTAAATTACAAAAATGTTACCAAAGAACTGAAAGGATCACAGTACGTGAAACAGCTTACGTCTATTTATTTTTATTTTATTTATTTATTTATTCAGTCTAGAATTACAAGTACCTTTGAGCACCAAGCAGCTCATTTAAAGGTTCCACATCAATGGGGGTGGGGGGGTGGGGTACAGCTCCATAATGGAAAACAGACTGGTTTCACAAACAATTAAGCGATTCGTACTACAAAATACAGAATAAGAGAACAGCAGATAAACACACATTAGTTTAGCAGGTGATTCAAGGCAGGAGTGAGAAGAGGAGGGAATTAGGAGGGAGCCAGAGCAAGGAAGGAGAGCAACCAGGCGCCATTGTCAAGTAGCAGCGAGTGATGGTAAGGGACGAAAATCAAGGAAGACAGTGGGGGGAGGGGAGATGGAGGCAGGAAGGAGAGGAGAGAGAGATGGAGGCAGGAAGGGAGAGGACAGTAAGGGACGAAAAGCAAGGAAGATAGTGGGGGTGGGGAGATGGGAGGGCAGGAAGGGAGAGGAGAGAGAGATGGGAGGGCAGGAAGGAGAGGACAGTAAGGACGAAAAGCAAGGAAGATAGTGGGGGAGTGGGGAGATGGGAGGGTAGGAAGGAGAGGAGAGTGAGAGGGCAAGACAAGTAGAAAGAACAGTGGAAGAACGGTTGGGGGTGAGGTCCCGGGAAGAGGGACAAGGATGTTAAGTTTTGCAATCACAGGAGTTTTCAGTTAGGATGTGCTGACAAAGTTTGAGTTTGAATTCACCGAGACTAGTAAGGTTAGCCAAACCATTGTGGAGGCCATTTAACCGGTATGGCGCTTTGATACAAAAAGGAGCGTTGGTATTGGGAGGCCCGGCACATCAGGACTAGTAGGAGTGTGGAAGATCAGGTGCGCGTATGTTGGGTCTTGGGAGATTTATGAAGTAAGCATCCTAATCCCGAAGGCATGAGTCCAAGGAGAATCTTTTTGGCAAGTAAGCAGGTGTGGTATTTAATTCTCCCATGCAAGCTGAGCCACCCAGACTGCATATAGACATCGCAGGTGGGGGTGAGGCATGGTGCACCAATTAGGAGTCTACAGGCCTTGTTTAGTGCCACAGTGAGCCTTCTGAGTGCAGTGGTGGAAGCAGTTCCGTAAATGACAAGGCCATAGTCGATTAAGGAGAGCACTGAGCTGTGGACAGCAAGATTTAGGGCTTCAGGTGTTAGAGACTTTCTCAGTCAATAGAGGAGCCCAATCCTGGTACTGACGGTTCTGGCAACATTTTCGACGTGCAGTGAATAGGTGAGGTGTCTATCCAGGGTAACCCCTAGGTACTTGAAGTGCTGTATTTGTTCAAGGGGGTCACCTTGGGAATTCAGGATGGCAAGAGCATGCTCTTTATGTCGACTGCGAGCTGAGGAGAACAACAGGACTTTTGTCTTCTTATTTAAGTCTAGGTAAACAAAAGCTAAATAAATAAATAAGAGCCTTAAATAACAGTTACTGACTGAACTGAACAGATCATGACACATCTTATGTCCAGCAAGCTCAATTATGCACCTATTTGTCCACTTGTATATTTATCTGCTGACAATTTTTAAATGGCCATGTACTGACTAACTGCTGACTGCATTTCAACATCTTGCCAGATGGCTCTGCTGAACAATGCTATGAGAACCATGTTGGATAGGAAGTGTGCGTAGTTCACAACTCCGTGCTCTTTACATCCAGAAGGATGACAGCAGGTGTTTCATGTCCCATTATTGCTTAGCACTAAATCAAGACCTTGTTTCTGCCACTAAAACCCACAGACATCGAATTCCTCAACATGTGACAACCAAATCCCCCTCACCTGCGCCATTAACTAAGGCCAATTTTATACAGGTGCAGTAACATACCGCCAAAATCTGTGGCATACTCATAGTTCTGTACAGCACTTATAGGGGCGGGTTTAACTAGACTCATCTGCCCTAAAAGCAAATCCTGTTTCCTACATACCACCAGTGCCACAAATAACTATCAGACAAGTGGAACTTTACTCACCCTCTTTGTTTATACTCCTTACAGCAACATGTCCAGTACTGGAGGCCCCATCTCAGAAAAAGACACAGATCGGGTGGAGGCAGTACAGAAAAGGGCAACCAAAATGGTGCATGGCCTGCATCAGAAGCCCTACCACGAGAGACTCAAGGAATTAAATATGTACTCCCTGGAGGAAAGGAGGGAAAGGGGGGACATCTTGCACAGAAAGAGATGCTCGTGGACAAGGGGGGCACAACATGTAGCTGGAAGGGAGGAGGAGACAGAAATGGTGGTGGACATCTGGAACATCTTCCTAGCAGAGGTGGTGGGTATAGAAATGGTAAATGGTAGCAAGATTCAAACATGCATTGGGTAGACACAGGGGGACCTTAGATACAGGGTGGGGGGGGGCTGGAGATCAAACGGGGTCTACGGTAGCATGGTAAGTAGGGACTTTAGGACAGACTAGGTTGGCCAAGAGGATCTTTTCTGCCGACAGCTTCTATGTTTCTACGTTTACCCTTTGCTTCCCATGCTCGTGACCAATCTGTCCCTCGGGTCTCGTCCCCACTTCCCACCAGATCTATCGTTTGCCTCCTGACTCACATGCTTTGTTTCCCTCAGGTGGTCTAACATCCCCAGGCTCTCTGTATACCTTGCTGGGCAGGATCCCCCCTGCTACTGCCTGGGGAAAAGTACTGGTATCAGCTTGAGGGACAGCACCTGGAAGGTGGCATAGTTAGGTGCACTGGAGAGTCAGTGGTGTGAGGAACAATGCAAAGACAGACTCCAGTGCACTGGGATGGGGGCTCCAGTTTTTCTCCCTTCCTTACCCCCCCTCCAAATGCATATGCACAACATTGTGTGGAGGGGGCATACAAAAGCTCATACACCCAAACATCCCCAGGTGCATCAGTGCAAAGCCGCTACGCTTACAGGGCTTATTGTCCCACTACACAGGGAGTAGAGCATCTGCACAAGCACTCAATCTTCTCTGCCAGCCGCCCTCCATTCCTGACATCCCAGGATTGAGTCACGAACCCGGGTCACCAGAGTAGCCACCCTCCCCACCAGGAGCCGCTATACTAGCAACACTTACTGTCCACCCACACTGGGAGCAGAACATCCACACAAGCACTCGTAGTCCTCCCCGTCAGCCTCCACGCTTGAAGTCCCAGGTTTGAGTCATTAACCTGGGTCATCAGAGGACAAGAGTCTCCCCCCCCAACAATGCTCAGCACCACAGAGACATCACATATCATTTCTGAACCTGGATGAGTCTTGCTGTATTTCTGTGAGAAACCACTAATGCTGTTTATCTTTAGGCATCATCAGTGTTATAAAACGGTGTTCACCAGATCTGGAACATTTCCTAGTGTTAGAGTTAAGTACTGGTTCTCGGGAATGCCTGGCAGGGCAGAAGGACTTGGGTGGAGTGCAGGAATAGTAGGCAAAACTAAAAGCAGGTATAGTGATGGGAACACACCTCTGCATCAGGCAGTTAAGCAAAAGGAAAAAAAAAAAAAAAAGGAGACCACTGTGGTTCTCAAAAGAGGTGGCTGGGAAGGTAAGGATAAAAAGTTAGCATTCAGGAGGTATAAGGAAACACAGAGGAAGGAAGATAGGGAGACGTATCAAGAGAAGCAGAGGGAGGCAGGGAAAGCAGTCAGAAGTGCAAAGGCACATACGGATACAGGAGATAGCCTAGGCAGTAAGGATAGGGGACAAGACATTTTCAGGTCTGTAAGTGCTAGGAGAAAGAAAGAGGGAGGGCTAGGAGAAAGAACAGGGGCAAGGGGCAACAGAGTTCTAGGAAAACATAAACTGAAGTTACAAACTCAAATGGGCAGACTAGGTGGGCCATAGGCCCTTATCTGCCGACACTGTCTATGTATCTATGATTGTAAGGCTAAGGGGGGGGGTGGAAGGGGACAAGAAAAAAGCATATACCCTGAACAATTGTGTTTGTTTAGTTTTCACAAATAAAAGGGATGTTGAGGGACCACAGATCAATGTCAGGGGCACAGAAGGAAGGGACATGGACACTAGTCCATTTGTAGAGGAGGGAGTCCTGAAAGAACAAGGCAACTGGGCCAGACAGGATACATCCAAAGTCACTGATGGAGCTCAGAGAGGTGCTGGCTGCACCTCTGACAGTCCTATTCAACCTGTTGCTGGAAATGAGAGTGGTCCCAGAAGACTGGAGGAGGGCAGATGTAGTACCACTTCACAAAAGTGGTAGCAGGGAGGAGGCTGGCAATTATAGGCCAGTCAGCCTGACTTCAGTGGTGACAAAATTAATGGAATCGCTACTGAAACAAAGGATTGTGGAATATCATGAATCCAGTGGCTTACATGCTCCAAGGCTGCATGGATTCACTAGGGAAGGTCATGTCAAACTAATCTTTTTGAATTCTTTGACTGGGTGACCAGGGAAATAGATTGGGGTGGATGTGGCCTACCTAGATTTCAGTAAGGCCTTCGACGCTGTTCCACATAGGAGACTCAAACAAACTGGGCAGCCTAGGAGTGGGACGTAAAGTGGTAAACTGGGTAAGTAATTAGTTGGGGGATAAGCCACAGAGGGTGCACTCGGAGGAAGGGATGGTGACTAGCGGGGTGCCGCAAGGATCAGTACTGGGACAAGTCCTATTTAATATCTTTATTAGCAACATTGCAGAGGGACTAGAAGAGTAGGTATATCTTTTTGCAGATGACACTAACATCTGCAATACAGTGGACACTCTGAGGTGTGTGTGAAAAATGGAATAGAGATCCAGGTAACCTTGAGGAGTGGTCAAGAATGTGGCAACTATGTTTCAATGTGAAAAAGTGCAAAATCATGCACTTTGGGGTGTAGAAACCTAGGGTTGGAGTACAAAATGGGGGGAGTGGAACTGGCAACCACCAAACAGGAAATAAACCTAGGTGTTATCATACCTGATGACCTAAAGGTGGCCAAACAGTGTCACAAGGCAGTGGGAAGAGCCAGTGGGATGCTAGGGTGCACAGGGAGGGGTATCATCACCAGAAAGAGGGAGGTGGTGATACCTCTATATTGATCTCTGGTGAGACCTCACCTAGAGTACTGTGTCCAGTTCTGGAGTCTTCTTCTCCAGAAGGACACAGACAGAGCAAAGGCCGTCCAGAAGAGGGCAACTAAAATGGTGCAGGATCTGCACCAAATGCCTCATGAGGGGAGGCTGAAGGACCTCACTACGTACACTCTGGTGGAAAGGACGGTAAGGGGGGATATGAGAGAGACTTTCAAATACCTCAAGGGTATAAATTAGGTTCAAGAGGGAAGCCTTTTTCAGAGAAAAGGAGGCTCAAGAACAAGGAGTCATGCTATGAAGCTGGAGGGGGGTAGACTCAGAGGAAATGTAAGGAAGTACTTCTCCACAGATAAGGTGGTGGATGCCGGGAACAGCCTCCCTGAGGAGGTGGTGGGAGTAAAAACTGTAAGTGGATTTAAGAAGGCATGGGAACTTTAGAGGTGGGGGGGGGTAAAGCTGGAGATCAAGTAGGGTCTGCGGTGTTACTGTAGGTAGGGAAAATGGGCAGACTAGGTGAGCCAAAAGATCCTTATCTGCCGTCAAATTCCATGTTTCTATGAAAAAACATTTTGTTGAAGGTATTTCTCTAACAGTGAGGACTTAGAATAAGTGGTTACTCATCTTTTTATTTTTTATTTATTTATTTAGCTTTTGTTGACCGGGTAAGTGCACTAGACAAATCCTGCCTATTTTCAGGCACGACCCAGGGGAGGGGGATACAGATGAATGCCAATTGACCTTGAACCAGATTAAGCTGTTGGTGGTATTTTTAGTGAATGAGGGAAATTTGGCCAGGACACCGGGAAATTCTCTACTCTTTTCGATAAGTGCCATGGGATCTTTAACATCCACCTGAACTACCACCAGTCCAGGCAGATGGGACCTCGGTTTAACGTCTCATCTGAAAGACGGCACCTCAGAAATGCAGCACCCCTCTCATGCTGCATTACAGTGTCAGTACTGGGATATTAACCCAAGTGCCAGATGTGGGAACTGAACCCCACAGCCCTCTGATCTCCCGGCCTCAGAGGCGAGTGTGCTGCCTACTGAGCCACTGACACTCTTAAAGAGCTAGTGAAGTGCCTGAAATTAATACTTTCAAAAATAGTGATACATTACTAGCAGAAGATCCCCCCTCCCTTTTTTTTTTTTGCCAATTATGAGATTATCTAGTTGACAACATTTGGTGTGATATGTGGAATGGTACTCTACCTGGAGACTCTTGCCTGGTTCTGTTCCTCTCTCTACATCAGCTTTGTGACATCACAACTAACAAGCAGAGCCAGTCACCTGCTGCAAAACTGATCACTATTCATGTCACAGTAAGTGAGGTCACAATGCTGATGAGGTAGGAAGAGAAACAGAACTAGATATGTCAGCCTCCAGGTAAAACACTGCTCTTCACATCACACCTAATACTATCGGGTAGGAAACCTTTCAATGAGCAAAAGAAAAATACTTCAGAAATAAAAAGTAACAACTGCTTTTCAAAACAAATAACATTTTCTGTCTGCTATTTGTGGTACTGCTGGTTCTTTAACTGGAGCACAGTCCCAACTGCAGTCTCCAGTGAGTTACACAAGGCATTCCTGCACATGGTACACAAACAGGGCATCTCACTGGGAGCCAAGAGGCACGCTGCTGATGTCTCGCGTGACTGAGAATATGACATCTGTTCTGCCCTTGCTAAATTCCCTCAAGAACAGTGGTCAGTGAAACACAACTGCAATTTCAACTCAGAGGTGCCGTGTCGTCAAAGAATCTCTGACATTAGGCTTCACAGATGCTCTGCTGAATACCTCATTGGTTTTTCCTACCTTGGGTGGAACCTGTTGTATGCTACCTCTGGCTCTCAGAGGTGCAGTCTGTAGTTGCTACATTACTGTCAAACAGCACATTTTCTAACCCTGGTCTTTGCAGAACAGAACAGAACAGTCTCTAGTACGTGGAACTGGCATCCTAACAGCAGTCTTGCAGGGTTTCCTATTTTGCTTCTTTTTTTATTCACTGTATTTGGCTGCACCTGGTATACGGTGTGGGGGCAGGTTGTCCCTCTCACTTACCTCTGACATGAGTCACCCATGAGCACATATACTCAGCTCCCTAAAGCACTAACCAGAGACTGGAAAGCCTCCAGTGGGCAGGGTTCAGGTTTTCTGCAGTGATATTCCAGTGTCCAAGAAAACAGACACAATTCAGCTTTTTTTTTTATTTATTTTTATTAGGATTTTGCATTGATTTTATGAGACACAGTGTATATACAATGATGTTGTGTTATATGATTCAGTATAACTTTCATAATGTATTGACAATCAAGTGTTAATAACTACATATTGTATTTATGTTTTAGAATGACCAACGCTGCAAAGAAAAGGAGACTATGCAAATAGACAACATTTCACGTGACAGCTGAGAACAAAATTACTCACTAAGATCCTCCCCCTCGCCCTTCCTCTTACCCCCTTCTTATGGACAAAACTCAGGGTCTACCCCTACCTGATGTATCATCCATCTTTGCCATAACCTGGTAACAGCTGGAGACCGGTTATTCATTATTGCTGTCAGACTGATATATGATAGTCATGCTACGCCTCCAGTCATGTATGATGGGGATGTCCTTTGACATCCATTTTTTTTTGTGAGTGATTTTTTTGCTGCTAGCATAAAGGTGGGTAACAGAGACTTTGTCCATGGAGGGGAGCGATCTGCGTAAATGGCCAACAGAACCACTTTTGCTGTTAATTCTACACCTTCTCCCAGACATTATGTGATCTCTTTTTAAAGAATGATCCAGAAAGGCATCAACAGTGGACATTGCCATATTATGTGGGCTATATCAGCCAATTTACAGCCATATCCTCTCCAGCAGTGCCCATACTCTGCTGGCAGGTATTTCGTCAACCTTGACGGGGATCTGACGTATCTGGACCTACACTTCCACGAGTATTCTCTCCATGTGTGTGACTGGGTAATCTTAACCACCTTCAAAGTTGAAGTGGCCCATTTTTCTTTTGATATGTTAAGATTTAAATCTTTGTTCCAACGTTCTAGTATTGAATCTGTTGATTCATTGGAAAGATTTCTCATAATTTTATATAGATTTCCAATAAGGCGATTCCAATGACTGCCAAGGGAATGATCAGAGAACAGTTTCAAGAGAGGAGGAATTGGATAGGCCAGTTTTGCCTGTGTAAGTTGGTTTCTGAGTATATGATTTCTAATTTGAAAGTATCGGTAATGGTCTGCATTAGATAAATTGAACCTCCCTCCGCCTTAGGTCCTCAAATGTTAAAATTCCATTCGGACCCAAAAACTGAAAAATCTGTTCTACGCTCAGTCTTTTCCAACAGGAGAAGGATAAGTCTGTGTAAGACGGAATAAAACGTTCGTCCTCAGAAATCACTTTGCAATATTTGTATATTGTTTGAAATGGTTCTTTTTTGCGAAGCTGAAACCAGATCCTGAGAACATGCAAAGTGATTCCTGTGAAGTCCTTTAGAGGAGGAGTTTTCCCTACAGAAGAAAATAGGATTTTTTTAATATCATATAGATCGTTCAGATAGAACTCCAATTTTTTCCAGGGGGCTTCATATTGGTCTGAAAGCCAGAGTAAAAGTATACACAGAAATGCTGCTTCTACATATCTTTTAATGTCTGGAAGATTGGTTCCTCCTTGGGCCAATGAGAGTTTCAGCACGGATAGCCAAATCTGTGTTTTTTTTTTGTTCCAAATAAATGAAGCAATCATATTTTCCCAGGACTTAAAGAAATAGAGATGGGAAGTACGGTATATTTTGAAACAGGCATAAAAGCTGGGGTGATACGTTCATCCGGATTGTCTCAATGCATTGGAACAGTGTTAAGGGAAGTTGTGACCATTTATCTAGGTCCTTTTGGACTGAGATGGACATGGGTTCGTAGTTTATTAATTCTATACCCTGTAAATTCTGAGGTATATGAATTCCTAAATACTTCATTTTAGTGGCGTTCCATTTTAGGGGCAGATTTTGCTTTAGGGTTTTTGGTGGGGAGTAATTATATAATAAGGCCTTTGTTTTAGACATATTTAATTTAAAACCCGCTAGTTCTCCATACCTTTTAAGAAGTCTCCATGTCTCAGCAATCGAGTTGGAGGGTGATATAAGGGAAAGAAGAATGTCATCCGCGTAAAGACTAGTTCTATATTCGGTGTGATGCAAGGGGATTCCCTCTATTTTTGTTGATGTTCTCAAGGCAAGAGCCAGAGGTTCGATATACAACACAAACAACAGGGGGGATAGGTGACATCCTTGTCAGGTACCTTGATAAAGCGGAAATGGTGAAGACAATCCCCTGTTTATGCGTACATATGCTTTTGGGGAAAGGTAAATTTGCTTGAGCCATGAGAAATGAATCTGGGAATCTGAATGCTCTTAATGTATCCCATAAGAATTGCCAGTAGACCTGGTCAAACGCTTTTCTGTGTCTAGGCTTATAAAAGCGTCTGGTATTCTTCGGGTTTGGATATATTCTATTAGAATTAGTCTTTCTGATGTTATCCGTTGTGTTTCTTTGTTTAATTAATCCTACTTGGTCAGAATGTATTACTGTGGGAAGCATGTTTTCCAGTCTAGCAGCCCATGACAATTTTATAGTCAGAATATAGGGTGGATATCAGTCGGTATGAGGATGGTTCTAATTTGTTCCCATTTGGTTTAGGGATTGCCGCAATGGTGGCATATTCTAACGACAAGGGAGGGGGCTTGCCCTCAGCTATCTCTCTATATAAGTGAAGAAGTCTGGGGGATAGCTCTTTTTGAAAGGACCTGTACCATTCTCCTGTGTACCCGTCCGGGCCTGGGCAATGTCCAGTTGAAAGATTAGCTATCACTGTTTGCATTTCGTCTGCTGCGATCGGGGCTTTTAGTTTCTATATTTGTAAGTTTGTTAGTTTTGGTAGATTTAGATTCTCTAAAAAGTCCTGTGTTTGCTCTGGGGTTGATGAATTTTATGGTGTATATAGTTGCTGGTAATAATGTACAAAGGATTGCCTTATTTCATCTTTCCTATGTGTCATCCTGCCTGTTTGGGGGTGTTTTATTTTTAATATAGTCACTTTTTTTGGGGCCTCAGCTTCTGTGCTAATCTGCGTGCCCCCCTTGATCCCCCCTCATAGTTAGCCTGTTTCAGATAGAGTAGGGACATCTGGCTATTGGTATCTGTAATTTTTTTGGAGCGCCATTTTAGTTTCTCAAATTTTATTTTGGAGTTACCTATCCCCTTCCCGATATAGCAGTTGGTAATTTTGCAGATTAGTTGTAAATTCACTATATTTGGCTTCTCTCTCTTTTTTTCCCCCTAGAAATGTAAGCAATGATTTCCCCTCTTATAGCGGCTTTCAAAGCATCCCATAACTTAGCTTCCAAGATTGTAGGGGAAACATTTTCTTCAATAAATTGTGGGATTCCTTTTTTAATCTGGTCCATAAACTTTGTCCTTTAATAGACAGGGATTAAACCTCCAAAGGGAGTGTTTAGGTTTCTTACCCAAGTCTAACTTTAACATGAGAGGGTGGTGATCAGGCAGAACGTTTGGGCAAATAGTAATATCCGTTACAGTTGAGAAATGTTCACATATAGTAAAACAATTATCTAATCTAGAATATGAGTGAAATATGCCAGAGTAGTATGTGAATCCAGGGGATGTGGAAAATGTCTTACGCCATATGTCAACCAGACCCAGGTGCCCCAGTTGTGTTTTAAAATATTTTACTGTGTTAGAAAGACGATAACATTTCGGGTTTGATGAGTCTAAGTTAGGCTGTTTTGTCATGTTAAAATCACCAGCCATTATTAGTTGCCCCTGAAGAGAGTCCAGGATCTTGGCGAAGATCGCCCAAATCACTGGAGTCTTGGTCTGTGGGGGCAGGTATATGTTGGCCAATGTGACCTCTTGGTTATACAGCCTGCCTTGGATTATAATGCATCGGCCTTGTCCATCCGAGTAGACTTTGTTTATTTTGAATTGAGCAGCAGCTGGTATCATGATTGCTACCCCCCTCTTTCTTCCACCAGGATGAGGAGGAGGAGTAAACTATATACCTACCACCCCAGCCCAATTTCTGATGTTCGGCCTCAGAAAGGTAGGTTTCTTGTAACAGAATTATATCTGCCCATTGTCTCTTAAGATGTTGCATCATCAGAGACCTTTTGATACGGTTCTGTAACCCGTTGACATTTAGAGAGTACATTTTAACTGGGTGCATGGTCATTTTATTCTTGTAGGGTCTCCTTTATTATTTGTGAGTCTATGTCTGTCTGTGCTATATGGTTTGACCCTTTGCCCTTTCCTCTGTTTATGTTTCTGATCACTCCGACCTGTCATCACCCAAATCGCTCCAACCAGGATCCAGTGCCCAAGTCGACAGAAGACAGCCCCCACATGTCTAAGTGCCACCCCAAGTCTCCTCATTCGCTGTCTGTGTAGTTGTAATAAAATGATAGTATACTGCTTACAATGGTGTCTCTGATGTCTCATTTCAATGAAGTTCTGAATATAACAGCAGCTCCTATATCCCTTCTTAACCTCCCTCCCTTCCCCACGAAAATTTGAAAACCTTACTGACAGTGTGTAAACTAGAACTATGTACAAGAGTGCTTCCACAGCGAAGGTGGTATTCCAAATCCACCTAAGATCTGTCTCAATCCCATTTTCCGAAGGGGAAATGGGTTGATCGAGGATCTCTAGAACCATAAGGTAGAATATATACCCACCTCTGGGTTGGTGGCTCCCCAAGGGGGTGATGTTCCCCAAATAAGGGTCCCTCTTAATTGGTCCAGCATGGCTGAGCTCTCTGGGCTCCTTACTCTGGGTATTTGTTCATTCCCCTCATCTCCCCAATTGTTTTGAATAGAGTAGAGTCCTGTTGAGGACCATTCTCACCTCCCCTCCCCAGAGGAGAAACTATATAGGCTTGAGTTGAATTATAGTACAGCGTATACTTTACCCTCTTATTAACTAGATTAAACACGTGTATCCAGACTTTCGCCAGTATCCCCCCACCCCGACCCCTTGTTAATCAATGGGGTGAAATCTGAACAGGAGCTGGACCAAAGATCAGTTCACAATAATTGAAGATCTGGAGACCCCCCCCAAAAAAATGATCACCAGTCCCAAGAGATCCCCCGTCAATTATTAATAGTCTAACTACTGCCAGGAAGGCAGCACTAGGCTCAAGTTGGCCATATATCAGTAGAGAGTCTGGGAGGACTGCCCCAATAGCATGTACCCTAGGGATGATGACGGACGAGCCCACCGGTCGTCCCCTCAACCCCTTCCCCAATTGAATAATAAGAGACATCCAATATCAAATAATAAACATCACATAAAAGGAGGGGTCAAATGAAATGGAGAGAGGAGAAAAGCTAGGGAAGAGGGGGAGAGAGAGAGAGAGAGAGAGAGAGAATGGGGAGAAGGGGAAGGAGAGCAAGTGCAGATAGTTACCCAATAATAACTTATGTCCCATTGGTCAATTATCGAGTGCATGAAAAATACCACTAACAGCTTAATCTGGTCCAAGCTCAGTTGGTATTCATCTGTATCCCCTTCCCCCGGGTCGTGCCTGAAAATAGGCAGGATTTGTCTAGTGCACTTACCCGGTCAACAAAAACTAAATAAATAAAATAAAATTAAAAAAATAAAATAAGCAAACCACATAAGAAGGCCTTCAGAATTTCAGCCATTCCTCGCCCTGGGCAAGCCTATTTCGATACCAGTTTGGTCTGGCCCAAGTCTCTTAGGATATTAAAGGTTAGAGAGTTTCAAGATCTTTGGCTTATGTGTAGTTTTCCACTTCATTCTGTGGTACGGAGTCCCCTCGTGGTTGCTTTCCAGCCTCAAGGAGCCTTCATCCAGACCCCCCGCTCAATTGTGCAAGAGAGCAGATGGCCTGGAGGGGCCCAAGGAGAACCGAAGGAAGCAGGCACAGTTGCAGAGGTTCTTAAGGGGCGCCTAACTACAATGAGGCAATTGGCTAGGGCTTCCCAGCCAGACATGATGTCTGCCACCGGACAGCCCCATTAGCCCAAAACAGCAGTGTAGAATCTCACTGCTTGAGCAGGCCTACCCCTCCGCCCCCGACCACCAGGCTATAAGAAACAAAATACAAGAAGTCGTCAGTCTTACTTCTATTCTGGGATTAATGTAGGGTTCCACAATAGATGGATTTTCTCTAGTATTTCATCCAGGCTGAAATTAGACCTCGGGAGTGATGCTGCTCTGTCTTCACATCTGGCTTGGTGAGGCTTTTTAGCATTCTGCCCCGAAGTATGATGTTCAATTATCCCTCTCTAAAATAGATCCTCCTTTGCTTCTGAGGCAGTATTATATGTTATTGGGCACTTGGTAAGAAAACTGTAAGCCGCGATGGATATGTTGTACAAACTACAAAATGTTATCTCTTGTGTTCTTACGACTGGGAAAACAGGAGAGTACTCCCTCCGCTGGCCCCGAGTATAAGGGGCATAATCATTGTCCATAAATCAGCCATTGCCTTCCCAACATGATTTTCCCCTTCTGCCATGCTTTTCTTAGCAGGGTTTCTTTGGTTTGATAACTTTGGAGTTGGACTACAAAAGATCTGGGCCTGGCGCCCATGGCAGTAGGTTTAGGACCAAACACCCTATGAGCGCGTTCAAAATCGAGTTAGTATTCTGGGCCAAGTTCCAGGACTGTCCTAAAAAGGTGATCTGCATAGGCCAGGGGGTCGGAGCCTTCCTCCCCTTCCGGTAGACCGAGGATCTTAATGTTTTTTCGCCTCCCGCGATTCTCCGCATCTTCTTGTCTCAAGGAGCAGTATAACTGTGCGGAGGCCAAAGAAAGAACTGCAATTTCAAGAGAGACTAATTTAGAAGTGTTAGCTGAAATCTGGCTATTGGCCTCGTCCATGAGGCGCTGTAGGGAGCCTAGATCGAATCCCTCATCTCCTCAAAGAACTCTGCTATCACCTTGAGGATGTTGTTCTCATACTGGGAGCCTGCCTGTGGATCAGTACCTCGCTTTTTTTCCTCACCTTGCCCGCCATTTGGGCCAGTTTATCAGGCTCTAGCTTTAGTTGTGTTGGCGCACCTCGTGGGGATTTGCCGTTGCGCTGTCTCTCTTTCGGCCTCTCGTCTCCCACCTCCTCCAGATCTATGAGCAGCTGGAATCTGTTCGCAAAGTATTTAGCCATCCAGCAGTAGAACTTTGGGGAATTATCGATGATGGAGCCTCCCGGTGAGTAGTTTAATTATTTTTAGTCCATTTTGTTTAAAGTTATGTGGTTGGGAGACCTTTTTTTTTAGTTTTAGCAAGGGGGCCCGAGCTAAAGTGCTGATCAGTGGTTCATGCTGGAACCGGAAGTGACAATTCAGCTTTCATCTCATTAATATTTTTGTATTTATTTCCCAATTTTTTTTATTAGAGGGCATCTGTATGAAAACTGGATCTCCGTGTCTCAGACTTCATCTCCGCCACCGCTGTATTCCTCCACTGAAGCCATAATCCTCTGTAACACCAGTCATTTCCACAGCACCAGACTGTGATGTCACACAGAGGTAGGAATTCAGGGGGGCTGAAGTACCAAATGAAATAGGAGAGCCCACAGACAATTTCCAAACAGTTATGAAGTTACTAAAGTTGAGCTGAAATCAGAGAAAACATGATGTTGCAATACCACCCCCCCCAATTCAAAACAACATAGGCGGGAGGCAGGAGAGGGCCATCCAGGGGCAAGGGAATCTCTAAACTTTACACAATTCTGATGGAAGACGCTGGAAAACAGGCAACAGAGAAGGTCAAGTGTAAATGGGAGGACGAGGCAGGAACAACTGTGTCACAAAACAGTGGGGAGGGGGACATGGAATGGCGTGCACAGTACAACAGCATCAGCCTCACAGAGGGAATGTAGGCAGGAACAAGTGACAGGGTTCTTAGTCACCCAGACAAGTCGCTTCCATTCAGGAGCATTTATCAACTTCCCCCCAAACACACACAGTGAGCCGGGGCAATAATCTATGACAGGGTGTGGGTTGGGCTGGCATTTATCCAAGCCTGGTGTGGTTCGGTCATGAGGTCACAGACCAAGTGATTTACTAACACTGGAATTGGGTAACAGCAGTGAGCAGCCTGCTTAGGGGAGAGAGCCGTGCTGGGACTGAGGCTCGGGAGGAGCACCACCACTGTGAGTGTCCGGGGGCAGTCGGACTGGCATTCGAAGAGGAACTGGGAATGAGAGAGCTGGGAGGTGGGAACAAGTGGCGAGCATGCGGTGTTGTGGCACAGAAAGCGATTTTACAGATTTTTAATTGCATTGTTAGCCTGGCCTGTAGTTGCGGGCAAGCACGTTCTGTTACTGGAAGTGGAGCGCATAGCGGGGAACAAAGATGGTGTTTTTTACAGTCTGGGATGGAATACTTGGGAGGGTGTGGCGATCCGTTTTACTTTTGATGTGCAGTTGGCTGGTACTCTGTGCAACGGGCATGCAGAAATTATCCCCAGCATGAAGTATCAGCTGACCAATCAGGGTACAGTATTCTCGGACACCACTGTACGATGGTCTATATTCCTGATCGATAATTCCAGTGTTAACATCCCTTTACTTTTCCCTTACTAACCTGCTTCTCCAGGGAGCAACATGGGAGACTGCCGAATCATGTTCTCAGTGGAGTTCTGCCCACAATGAGACGGCAGTGTCTGAAAACCTTTGCCCCACATATGCAGTCACACTAAATCAGTTATTTTAGCAAAAATGAAGGTTACACTGTGCAAGATGGCAGCTTAAACATTTTAAGAAGAATTTTAATGTCTTCCCACCATTAATGCTATCCACAAAGGTAATACTCAAAAAGGGAGGGGGTCCTGCTCTACTAGTGATTTACCAACTCAAACTAATAAATGTAGAAGTTGGGTGTGTTCCCCCCAGCTGCTTTCTCTATACTGCAAAGTAAGTAGCACGCTAGACTGCACGCTCGTCTCTGGGGTCTGGATGAAGGAAGGTCATGGGTTCTTGTCCCACACCAGGAACCTGACCAAGTTACCCAATACTGATGCTGTAGTATAGCACTAGGGGGTACTTCACTGTTGAGGTAGCATACTTCAGATGATATGTTAAACCAAGGTCCCTTCTGCCATCTCTGGTGGCTGTCCATAGAGAAGTTAAAGATCCCGTGGCACTTACCGTGAGAGCAGGGTATTTTCCCGTGTCCTGGACAACAATCCCTCCATCAGTAAAGCAGGTGCATGGAACCCCTCCTCCAGGACACACCTGAAAACGAGTCGTCACAGCTCAATATGCCGTTCCTGGGCCAAAGTTACTAACAACTAACTTAACTATTTAATGGACTAAATAAGTAACGACATACTTCCATACATACATATATACATACATAATGTAAATAAAATAAACAAACACAAGGTACATTTATGTCACGAGTTCCTGAAAGTAAAAAGTTACCCAGTCACAACACTCAACGGACTCTCAGTATCGTACAGGACAGTATGAGGTATTCAACTCAAATTCATACAGATAGAAGCATCTCTTAGAATCACGTCATCCAGTGTGATATTGACTGGCTCCAAAAACCACCTCCACACAAACCAGGTAACCCAGCAGTAGCCAGGGCGTATCGGACTACAGTGTGCCAAAAGTCAAGATTATTGTATAGACTATAGTAGCTCTCTATATAAGGGAAGGGATTAAACAACAAAACTAAAGAGTAAACAGGAAGTTGATGAGTCACTATGGATCACCCTGGAGACAGGAAATGGCAACACAATCCGCATGGGGGTTGTGTACAGACCCCCATCTCAGGGGAAGGAAATGGACAAGGAAATGATAGAAGGCATCCTTAAAATGGCAGAAAAAGGGGAGATATTGTTGATGGGGGATCTAAATATGCCAGATGTTAACTGGAGTACCTTTGCTGCAGCCACATCCAAGGGCAGGGTCATTCTTGATGCCCTACAGGGGGCATGCCTCAGACAGATAGTGTTGGAACCCACTCGGAAGGGAGCAATCTTAGACCTGGTACTCTCAAATGAGAAAGGATCTCAGATTTAGAAGTGGGTAGCCATCTGGGAACAAGTGACCACCAGACAGTGTGGTTCACAATAAACACAGCCATAGAGTCAAGCCATACAAAAACAAGAATATGACTTTGGGAAAATGAGAGAGTGCCTCAGAAAAGCACTAGCAAACGGGCAAGAAGGAGGGGTGAAGGAACAATGGAGAATAATCAAAACAGCCATTGCAGAGGCAACAAGCCTTTGTGTGAAGCAAATCAACAAAATAA
Organism: Neoceratodus forsteri; assembly: GCA_016271365.2. Lineage (NCBI taxonomy): Eukaryota > Metazoa > Chordata > Ceratodontiformes > Ceratodontidae > Neoceratodus > Neoceratodus forsteri. The sequence goes on from JADMNL010000034.1 coordinate 82,282,316, forward strand.
AATGAAGGAAAAAAACACTATGGTTCTCAAAAGAGGTGGAAGGAAAGGTTAAGGAGAAAAGGACAGCATTCAGAAAATATAAGGAAAAACAGAAGGAGCAGGACAGAGAACTTCATCAGTTAAAGCAGAAGGAGGCAGGGAAGGCAGTCAGAATAGCAAAGGCACAAACTGAGGAAAAGATAGCCAATTCTGTTAAGAAGGGGGATAAAAGCTTTTAGAGGTACATTAAGGAGCAAAGAAAGACCAAGGGAGGGATACAGAGACTTAATAAAGGGGAGGGAATGTGGGCAGAGGGTGACAGTGAAAAATCAGGAATACTGAACAAATATTTCTGCTCAGTATTCACAACATAAGACAAGGGGGGGTACCTAAACCAAACAAGAGAGAAACTCTGAATGGGGGGTCGATACCAGTCCGTTCACATAAGAAAGGGTTTTGAAAGAACTCTTGAAACTGAGGGCGGACAAAGCAATGGGGCCTGATGGGATTCACCCAAAAATTCTAAAAGAACTAAGGGTAAAACTAGTAACACCACTGACTACTTGGGAGGATAGAGGTGGTACCCGAGGACTGGAGGAGGGCAAATGTGATTCCACTTAGTTAGTTTGACTTCAGTGGTAGGGAAAATGATGAAATCACTTCTGAAGGAAAGAACTGTTGAGTACCTAGAGGGCAGTGGGGCACAGGACCCAAGGCAGCATGGTTTCACAGCAGGAAGGTCATGTCACACGAACCTAATAGATTTCTTTGACTGGGTGACCAAAGTAGTAGACCAGGGAGGGGCTGTGGATATGGCCTACCTAGATTTTAGCAAGGCATTTGACACAGTCTCACACAAAAGATTAATATACAAGTTATCCAGCTTTAGAGTGGGTTCTAAGGTGGCAGCCTGGATAAAAAACTGCCTGGACAACAGGACGCAAAGGGTAATAGTAAATGGAGTCCAGAGTGAAGAAAGAAGGGTGACTAGCGGGGTACCGCAGGGTTCGGTACTGGGAACAATCCTCTTTAATGTCTTTATAAGTGACACTGGAGAGCACCTGGAAGGAAAAGTATGTCTCTTTGCAGATGACACAAAGATCTGTAACAGGGTTGATAAACAAGGTGGGGTGGAAAGGATGAAAAGGGACTTGGCAAGGTTGGAGGAATGGTCAGATATGTGGCAGCTCAGATTCAAAGCAAAGAAGTGCAAGGTAATGCATCTGGGAAACAAAAATCCAGGGGAAGAGTACACAATGAGGGATGAGTTAATAACAACAAAAATCGAAAGAGACCTAGGAGCAATTATATCAGATGACCTAAAGGTGGGCAAGCAATGTGAGAAGGCAGTAAGGAGGGCTGGGGGATACTGGAATGCATAGGGAGAGGCATCAACAGTAGAAAACAGCAAGTTGTTATCCCTCTGTATAGACAGTTAGTGAGACCCCATCTAGAGTACTGCATGCAATTCTGGAGACCCCATCTCCGCAAAGACATACTGGAGGCTGTTCAGAGGAGAGCAACCAAAATGGTGCAGGGTCTGCACCAGAAGAAGTATGAGGAGAGACTAAAGCAGCCTAATATGTATACCCTCAAGGAAAGGAGGGAGAGGGGGGGACATGATAAACACTTTTAAGTATCTCAAGGGAATTAAAGTACAAGAGGGTAGCATCTTTCAGAAGAAGAGATTTGCAAGAACAAGGGGGCACAATTTCAAGATGGGGGGGATGGCTCAGAGGTAATGTTAGAAAGTATTTTTTCATAGAGAGGGTTGTAGATGCATGGAACAGCCTTCCTGAGGAGGTTGTGGAGTCAGGAACAGTGGGAGAATTCAAAAATGCATGGGACACACATAAGGCAATTCTTTCCCACCTTACGGCACAAGTTGGCCTATTCCTCTGTTTGGCCTTTAAATTCACCTTACTTGGCCCTCCTCCCCATCTGAGTGGGCTGCTCACTCCAAAAGTACAGTGCCGTACCTTGCGATCCTCGACAAGTCGTCCCCTTGACATCCCTCATGTTCGCACCAACCACGATAAGCGCTCCTTTCAGTATGCCGCTCCGTACTTATGGAACACCCTCCCAGCAAGTCTGGTGGACAAGCCTACTCTCCTAGGGTTTAAGTCAGGCCTCAAAGTGTACCTTCTGGAACTTAGTCTCTGTGGTTGTAATCGCTAGCCCCCTGCCTGAGCCTGTTGTCATGCTGTTACTAATTTTGCCACTTCTATTTCTTCCGTGAATCTCTTATGCAAAATTGTTAAATGTACTGTACACCTGTCTAACACTTTGTGAGCCTTGTGAAGCCTGATGTCTCTGTGCTAAGCATTTGATACCAATTCCCTGTATGTATCAGCTGTAAACACTGTATACTGATACCTATGTATGTAGTTTACTGTAACTAATTCCAGGTCGCCCCTGAAAAAGGGATCTCTGGTCTCAGTGGGCTTACCTGGTTACCAAAATCTAAATAAATAAATAAACAGTGGGGGGGTAGGAGGAAGTAAGCTGCTGATTAACTAGAATCTGCAGCTTATCCATCAGGTACGGAAATGGGCAGATTAGGTGGGCCAAGCGGTCCTTATCTGCCGTCAAAGTCTATGTTTCTAAGAGACAGCTATGAGCTTAAGGTCCAGTGAGTCACCGCTATGCCATGATTTACCTAACACTTTGGTAAGGTATTTCCTGCCCATTTGTGCTGACACTGTTTTGAAGTAAACAAGCATTTGTCAATGCCAAATGTTTGCTTGCTGACACTGGCATTGGTAGTGTAGGAGTTACAGAGCTGCATAATAGGAATCGCAGTGAAGTATTGAACTGAAGGCAACTCCATCACCACCCTGCAGATAGTGACAGACATTGGGGTGTGCCTTTGGGTTGTCAGGCATAACGGCCACGCCATTTCACCACACCCCACCCTGCAGACACTGACAAGTGTCACGGTGTGCCATGGGGTCTTTGGCCCTTATGTGCACCCCATCCCATCAGGAAATACAGTGAGATGGGTGCGGTATAGGAGAATGGGGTGAACTCTGGGGCCTTAGAGTCCAAGGCGCACCTCGACGCCTCTCATTGGCTGCAGGATGTGGGCAGGCGGAATGATATAAGCACTGCAGGCGATAATCCCAAGTCACAGCCCTGATGCCTGTCATTCTCAACAGGGTGGGGCGTTATGGTTGGAAACCCTAATGCCTCAGGCATTCGTTGGTATTTTCATTCCAAATTTTCAACTTGTTTTTTTTGTGACCCCCACCTCATGAACAGTGGCAATATCAGTTTGTTAGCCAAAGGCTGCTTTTGCACAGCGACTATGGCATTTATCACCATAGGGTAAAGAATTGGCTGGAGAATAGGACACAGAGAGTAATAGTAAATGGAGTCCACTCAGAAGAAAGGAGGGTTACTAGCGGGGTACCGCAGGGTTCAGTATTAGGACCAGTCCTCTTCAATGTTTTTATAAGCGACATTGCAGAAGGACTGGAAGGAAAAGTATGTCTCTTTGCAGATGACACTAAGATCTGCAACAGAGTTGATTCACAGGGTGGGGTGGAAAGGATGAGAAGGGACTTGGCAAGGTTAGAGGAATGGTCAAATGTATGGCAACTTAGATTCAATGCTAAGAAGTGCAAGGTAATGCACCTGGGAAACAAAAACCCAGGGGAAGAGTACACAATGGGGGTGAGATACTAACAACAACAAAAATGGAAGGGACCTGGGGGTAGTCATATCAGATGACCTAAAGGTGGGCAAGCAATGTGAGAAGGCAGCAAGGAGGGCTGGGGGATACTGGGATGCATAGGGAGAGGCATCACCAGTAGAAAACAGGAAGTTATTATCCCTCTGTACAGACAGCTGGTGAGACCCCATCTGGAGTACTGTGTGCAGTTCTGGAGACCCAATCTCCATAAGACATAGACAGGATGGAGCTGTCAGAGGAGGGCAACTAAAATCGTGCAGGGTCTGCACCGGGAGGACATATGAGAGAGACTTAGGAGCTTAATATGTATAGCCTCGAGGAAAGGAGGAGAGGGGGACATGATAGAAGCGTTCAAGTACCTCAAGGGAATCAACAAAGTCCAAGAGGGTAGCATCTTTCCAAAAAAGAGGTGTGCAAGAACAAGAGGGCACAATTTGAAGATAGAGAAGCTGCTCCGAGGTAATTTAAGAAGTATTTTTTCACAGAGGGGTTGTGGATGCATGGAATGGCCTTCGGAGGAAGTTGTGGAGTCAAAATCAGTGGTGGAATTCAAGCATGCATGGGATAGTCATAAGGCAATTCTGGGGGGGGGGGTAGGAAGAAGAAGGCTGCTGGTTAACTAGGATCTGCAGCTTATCCAGTAGGTAGGGAAATGGGCAGACTGGGTGGGCCAAGCGGTCCTTATTTGCCGTCAAATTCTATGTTTCTATGTTTCTATGTAACACATTCCGAACAGGATGTGAAAAATGACAGCTGTACTGTTCATGGGGAGGTGTAAAAAATGGTAATGTTGAAAATCTGCAGTGAAAATATAAAAAAAAAAAACTGGTGAAGTCACAAGCGTGCGTAGAAACTGTGCAACGCACACCCACAATGTAATTAGTTTGGGGATTTTTTTACAGCAGATTGTCAACTCAGGTATTTTGGGACCTCCGATCATGAACAGTGTCACTGTGATTTTCTTTATCTGTTCCGAATAGTGATTTGCCACAGCGACCACGTATTTCTGTGCTGAAAGTGTGAAAACACATTTCGGCTGTGTTGTGAAAAATGACAGCTGTACTGTTCTTAAGGAAGTGTGGAAAAATGGCACTGGTTAAAATATGGACTGAAAATATTACAAATTCATGAACTAACAAGGGTGCGTGGAAACTGCACAATGCTCACTTTTAACAGTCATTTTATGGACTTTTGTCACCAAATTTTCAACATAGCCATTTTAAGACCTTTGCTCATGAAGAGTGTCACTGTGATTTTCTTAATGTGTCCCATACACTGATTTCGCACACTGACTGCGCCATTGTGCGCTACATGCGCAGAAACACATTTTGGTCGAGATGTGAAAAACGACAGCTGTACTGCTCATAAGGAAGTGTGGTAAAATGGCAATGTTGAAAATCCGAGTACAAATATAAAATTATGCGACATTTACGGTGTGTAGGAACTGCGCAACGCACGTCAGAAACAGTAATTTTAGAAATTTTTAACCAAATTTGCAGCATAGGCTTTTTGAGAGCTCACCTTATGAACACTGGCACTATCGCTTCTTTAATCGGTCCCGAAGGTGATTTCACGCAGTGACTGTGAAATCACCCTTTGGGCGGATTAACACCATGACAGTTCAAGAATTCATGAGGAGGGGTCCCAAAAACCCCACGTTGAAAAATTTGGTGCCAAAATTCCAAAAAATGCCTGAGATATGTATCAAAGTTAAAAAAACCCTATTTATTACATTATACGGCTTACCGGAATTTCCTCAGTTCGCGGTCGGTTTTGAAGAGTGCAGCCGTGTTCCCGGTCCACCGAAGATCATTGCGACAGACTCCGGGGGTAAGTATGGGGTGAGGTGGGATGTGTGGGTAGGCAGAGTGAGCAGAGGGTGGGTGCGGGTGGGCAGGGAGACCCCCGAGCAGGGGTCGATCTTAACATGGTTTTACTGGCCCAATAACTCTCTACTTGCCCATCTTGACTAGTACAGATTTTCATGGCTGTTAATGAAATGAAAAAAGTCTCTACTTTAAGATTCTCTAATCCTCATGTTAATCTCTCCCAATGTTCCAGATGGCCAGGTGTGATTAACAGCACATTAAGAGCTGCAATTATCTGGCAGTTCAAGAAAGAAATCCCACAAAAGACTCAATGCGAGTCATTATCACTCCACTGCTAAGACTTTCAGCTAGTGTCCAGGGTGTGATTAAGGGTAGAGTGCTGTTAAATCACTAGGTTCCAGTTTTCTGAATGTGTCTATATCTAATAATTTGTCCAATATTATTAAGACCAGTGCCCCTCATTTCTCTACATTTTGAGTGTTTGTATCCAACATTTCTGTGAGAAAATGCAAAGAGAGATACAGGATCGGCCCTGCAGGTGGTGGGTTTTATTCCAGCCTCACCATAACTTCCCTCTCCTCTCCAAATCTCTTAACTCTGTTCTTTCCCTGGACACCACTGCAGACCAGACTCTGAAGTGACCATCCATAGATCCATAGCTGCCATTACTGGCAAGTGTAGGGGGTCCCCAGCTCTTCTAAATGGACCATACCAGCCATCACCATCCATACAATTCCACCCTTATCCCTCTCAGCATGTCCTTTCAGCCTAAAAGCAAAGCTTTGGATCATGTATGGTACAAAAATAAACCTTGATAAAATACCTAATTTGAAACCTTGAAATAGGCATTCCTGGGGTGCATAGCTCACCCTATACAGAAACAGAGATAGTATAGCATTATACCTGTGGACTGTTTCCCCTGGGCTGATGAGAGGACAATGTTATAGAAAAATCTGTTATTGTTGGGGCACAGCATATTAAAATCAGTGCTTTTACAAATAAAAATGTCATAGTTTTCTATTTCCCCAAGTCCCTTAATGTTGTCTAGTCCCCACCCCAAAGAAACCTTAGATGTGTTCCTGGCTCACTTGAGACTGTACAACAACTTTCAGAAGTGCAGGTCTCCAGTTGACTATACTAACATACTAACATACTAACATACTAAAATGCCAGCAGAATAGGCCTAACGGTCTTTCGTGTCTGCTCGTTTGGTCAGCCCCCACCCTGGGTGCTGACCTTGCTGTCCCCCTCGCCTTCTCTGGCTTCTCCCTTCCCAGTTCCGGATATTCTTGCTGCATTGGATTTTGCTTCCTGAACCCTTCCCTGTACCTGTCCCACCCCTCTTGAACCCCTGCACTGTCTCTGCCTCCACCAGCCCCTAGGTAGTGCATTCCATGGCTCTACCACCTCTGTGAAGTAGCACCTCCTCCTTTCTCCCTGAATCTTCCCCCTCCAGCTTCCACCCATGCCCTCTAGTGGCCCCCTCCTCCTTCCTGAGAAGCACCTCACTGTTCCTCCCCTATTTACCCTCTTCACGTACCTGAAGACCTCTATCATGTCCCCTGGTCCCTTCTCTCTTCCAAAGTGTACATATTTAGCTCTTGAGCCCCTCTCCTCCTAGGTCCTGTCCCCAAGCCCCCAAATCACTTTGGTTGCCCTCCTCTGGACCCTCTCAGGAGGTTAATGTCCCTCTTTAAGTGCGACCTCCAAAACTGCACGCAGTACTCCAGGTGTGGCCTCACCAAGCAGTTATACAGAGGGAGTTACTTCCTCCTTGGAGGTGATCCCCTAGCGATGCATCCCAGCATCCTGTTGGCCTTGGCTGCTGCCCTCCTACAAGTCTCAGAGCTGTTCATCTTGACATCCACCACCACCCCAGGTCCCTCTCAGCCATTGAGACTTGTAGTATCCCAGGGTGTACACTTGGCCTGGGTTTCTAGCTCCAGGTGGAGTACCTTGCATTTCCTGCATTAAACCTCAGCTTCCACTTTCTAGACCATCTTTCCAGAGCCTCCAGGTCCCCTGCAGGGCCACCCTCCCCTCCTCCCATCCACCACCGCCCCAGTTGAGTCATCTGCAAAGAGACTCATCTCACTCTGATTCCTGTCCTTATGTCAGATCGTGGAGTTGAACAGAAGGGGCCAAGGACTGATCCCTGTGGGACCCCACCAATGACCCTCCTTGGGGAAGAGACTATCCCACCAACCACGACCCTCTGGGTCCGGTCCTGGAGCCAATTGCCTATCCATCGGATCATTTGGTTTCCCACCCCATTCTCTAGTTTATCCAACAGGCCCACGTGAGAGAACAGAGTCAAATGCCTTGCTGAAGTCTAGAAAGAGGACATCCACTGGTCTACCCAGGTCCAAGGCACTTGTCACCCAGTCATAGAACTCCACCAGGTTTGTCTGACACGATTTCCCGGGATGAATCCATGCTGTCTATCGTCCAGGCACCCTGACTTATCCAGGTCCCCCCTAGCCTCTCTTGACAATGCCCTCCATCACCTTGCCCACCACTGATGTCAGGCTGACAGGCCTGTAGTTCCCTGCCACCTCCTTGATCCCCCCCTTATGGATGGCACTACACGCCACCTTCCAGTCTTGGGCACCCACCCTGTCCTCAGAGAGATGGTGAAAAGCTCTGCCAGGGGTTTCGCCAGGACATCTGCAAGTTCCTTCAGCACTCTAGGATGTAATTTATCCGGCCCCGGTGCTTTCTCCGTCTTAAGGGAGCTGAGGGCTTCCCTCACTCTCTCTGCTGTGATTTCCACTTCCAGTACCTCTTCTCCCTGCTTAGCCCTCCCCCCACCTGCCAGTGATGCCCCCCCTCCCCAGACCTGCCGATTGGTAGGGGGCCCCCCCTCCTCATTATCTCTGTCTCCTCCGTGTATGATGCAGCATCCCCATTTTCCCTGGTGAAAACTGAGGTGAAGTACTCATTTAGTACCTCAGCCTGCTCCTCTGGGTCTTGTGCCCATCTCTTCCCTGATTTAATCCTGCTAATCTGCCCCTTCACCCTTCGTCTTTCCCCAATGTATCTAAAGAACCCCTTTTCCCTCTCCTAATTTCCCTGGCCAGGTTCTGCTCCTTCCTTGCCTTAGCCACCTCCCCACCACTCTAGTGGCCCTTCTAGCCATCAGCTCATACTCCCTCGATCCTTTCACTCCTTGAGCACTTGAATTTCTTATAGGCTGCTTTCTTTCCCCGCACCACCTCCTGGACCTCCCTGGTCCACCAACAGGGTTTTTGGGCCCTACCGCATTTTCGTCTTACTCTTGCACAGGTGCTGGTAGCATCCTGCTCTCCTGATGATTTCCTACCTACTATCAGTGTCCATGTCTGACCCAATCCCATCCAAATGCTCCTTAAGGATCCTTCCCATTTCCTTAAAATCCACCCCCCTGAAGTCGGTTACTTCTGTCTTTGTGCAGCCTTCTACCCCTCCTAGGTCCAGGCAGAACCAGACCGTGGCATGGTCACTCCCCGCCAATGGGTCCCTTACCTCCAGGCCCCCAATCTGGTCACTGTCTGCCAGGACCACATCCAGTACCCGTGCCTCCTGGTGGTTCCCTCACCTGCTGGAGTTAGGAGCGCGTCTTGAAAGACATCCAACAACCTCTCTGTTCCCCGGTCACAGAGGATGTCATAGTCTCCCAGTCTGTTCCTGGCATGTTTAAGTCCCTAACACCACCACCTTTCCTCTGCCCAGTCTGCAGTGTCTCTAACATCTGCCACCAGACTGTCCTCCAGCTCCTCCGCCAGGCAGGGGGTCTATACACCACTCCTATTTTTACTCTCTGCCCCCCTTGTTATCAGGTATTAAATCGCCTCCACGGTTCCCTCCGCCTCCTACTCCCCTATGCCAATGCAGTTTTTACTATCATTGCTACCCTCCTCCCTTCCCTTCCCTCCCCTGTCCTTCCTGAACATAGCGTAACCCTCCAGGTTCAGGTCCCAGTCATGTCTTGTAGGGCCCAAGTCTCAGTGACGCTGCCACATCCACTGCTCCCTCAGTTAACATCGCCTGGAGCTCAGGCATTTTATTGCCCAAGCTCCTGGCATTTAGCAGGACTACCTTCCAACCTTTCCCTATAGTTCCATTTCCCCTGCTAATGTTCCCTTGGGGATTCTGTTTTCTCCTGGTCTGCACTTTGCCAGTTGGTCTTTTCCTGCAATCCTCCTGGTCCCAAGGGGGGTGGAGACAGAGTCCCTCCTTTATCGGCATCCCCTTGACTGCCTTTTCTCCATCCCACCCCTTCAGAAGTTTAAACCCACTTTTCACCAATGAACTCCTCTATTTTCAACTTAAGTTCCCTCCCCTCCAAATTGAGATGTAGTCTATCTCAGCATACAGCTCCTTATCCTCCCAGGTCTCCCCAATCCCCATCAACCCATACCTCTGGCCTCACACCACTCCCTGAGCCACTGGTTTATCTCCCTAATTTTTCTTTGTGTTCCCCACTAGCCCTTGTCACTGGCAGGATTTCTGAGAAGGAAACTGTGCATCCTATGTCATGACAGACCCTGGCAGAGTCCCTGAATCTTGCCTGTTCTCTGGCTGCTATTTCCTCAATGTCATTTGTGCCCAGGTGGACCAGTATGTCTGGGGAACCCCCACAGTCCTTTGCCAGCTGATATCCTGGTGCTAGCCCTGTGCACCGTTAGTCCAGGGAAGCATCTTGTTCTAACTGGCCAGGCTTCTCCCTCCCTATCCCATTTGATACCCTGATCATAGAATCCCCAGCAGGAGCACTCTGACCACTCCTTTTCCTCCATTTTCCCCTTCCATGTCCTCATCCTTTCTACTGACCCTTCCACCCAGCTGGCTCCTTGTTCCTCCCATCTGTGTGCCACATGCCACCCGCTCCTTATTTACCATGGCCACTCCCTCCCTCCAATCCTATGCCTCCTCCTCCTGAGTATCCTTCTGTACCTTGTTAATTCCCCTCACTGCTCACAACTGGTCCTTCTCCCCATCTGCTAAACTAGCCTGGCTCATCCTCCTTCCTTCCTGTCTCCATTTAGTTCCTCCTTGCTCGTCGTGCTCCCTGGCCTACCCCTCAGCTCTCTTTACTGAATCCTCCTTGTACTTCTGGTCCTTCTTTACCTTTCCTCCCAACTGGTCCTTCTCCTTGCGCTTTCCTCCCTCTTCCCCTGCCCTCCTGCTCGATTCACTGCTCCCCATTCTCCTGCATTCCAGGTCCCCCTGTTCTTCCTGCTATCTGGCCCCTGCCTCCTGCCCCCACTCCACACCCTTTCCGTCTCCTAACCACCTCTGTCATGGCTCATCCCCCCTCATCCTTGAGCAGTAGAAGAGAATTGAAGCAGTTACTAAGTATAAGGTCTGATCCACCTCCTGCCTTGCTTCCTTCTGTCCAGCACTGGCTATCCGCCTACTTCCCTGGAGAATGTTGTCCCTCCGTCCCCCTTTGTGAGGGTCCCCAGTTACCTGCCTGCTTCCTTGGTAGTGTCCTTTTGGGCCCCTCTGCCAGGGGTCCCTATGTGACCCCTGAGTATTCTCCTGCACTCCTTTCCCTATACCCCGCCCCAGTGCTTGGTGCAACCCTGTGGGAGATTTCCAGCCCCCTTCCCCAACCATACCACCCCTTCCCCAGCTTTCTCCTCATCCCCGCAACCTCCTCCCTAAGCTGTGCTAGCTGGTAGCACACTGGGCAACCACCAAACTTCCAAGCCCAGTCCAGTATCATGGCTGCTCCACACCCTGTGCACCCCACCACCCTCCCAAAGATGCCGGCCCTAATGATGTGTGGTTCCATCCCCTTTCAAATAGGTTTCCTTGGGTGAGCCACCAGGTTCCCCCTTTTCCAAGATACCCCTACTGCCTAATCAGGTCACCCACTAATCCTGGAGACAGTCCCACTGTACACCAGTAACTCTGTTACTAGGTGCAGTACAACACATTAAACATGTAAGGAAAATAAACAACTCCCTAAGCTCCTCTCTCCCAGCCTTTAAATTCAACCCCCAGTGGCTAGAACTACATGAGCTGCACCAGCAGCCTTTTCCTCCAATTGCTCCAAGTCCTCCAGACTATAGGGTGGGGGCTAAGAGCGTCTTTCTCTGCCTGACTCTATTCATTGCCCTGTGGGCGGTGGTGACAGTGTGGTGAGGTGCAAGATGATGTCAGCTATTCTGTGTGCAGAGCTAGGACTGCTTGACTGAACATTTGCTGTTGTGATGTCCTCTCTCTGTTTAGTGTGGGGGGAAGCAGAAAGAGGAAGAGAGGAGGCCATGGTACAAAATAATGGGGGGCACACACGGTCTGTGATGGCACTGTAGTCTTTTTTATCTGCTGGGAAGCTGGAAGCAATGTGGGACTAGGATAAATGTGCAATAATCAGAGTATTTCTTGGCTTTGCTTGCATTGTTTCCTGTACAAGTGATCAAGTTTACCACTGCAATTAAGGGCTAGTGCAAAAAAAGGTTAAGGTTGACACCTGCCACCAAGGGAACTCTTTTGTTTACAGGTTTGTTTGTTTTTTAGGAAGACGATGCGGGACGTTTGTCACGCTGGGGTAGAGCTCCCAGTGCTGACAGCTGGAGAAAACTGTTTGAGAGGTGGGCCTAGAAGCCAATAGGGATTGGCACCCTATTCAGGCATAACAATTTCTGCCACACTGGGGTGGGCTCCCAACATGGCACCTGGAAGCTTTTGGGGGGCGGGAAACTTGATGGGGGCTTAGGCAACCCTGTCGGTCATACAGTGTTGTGCGTGAGGGAAGCGATGAGCACGCAATATGCGCGGCTTTCATGTGTGTGTGTGTGTGGGGTGCTGTCACTGAAGTCATGGAGCTTCCTTTCAACTGTATGACACTGCATTTTGGATGATCACACTATGTTTCTTGCACATGCGTGCAAGCAAACATAAAAAGAGGTGGTCCAAGGGGGTTATTAGCAGGACAGTAGGTACTGGGTGAATCACTGTCCATGAAGAAGTCTGGAGGGAGGACACTGGATAGGTCCATGAATGCATTGCTGAATGTGTTTGCTATGGTTATCGGGTCCAGGGTTGGAATTCCATCGATACTGAGCATGGAAGTGAGACCTTGGAGTCTTTCCCGGTGACATCTTTTATGCTGCTCCAGAAGTTTTTGCTGTTTCCCCAGGTATCGGAGAGCGTTTCCCCATGATGTTTGGGTTTCATGGTACGGATTTCATGTGTAATGGCATTCCTCATCTTCTTGTATTCCTGAACATCTGCTCATTTGCCTGATGCCCTGGCACAGTGCCAGAGGTGATCTCTGTGCTTCATCATAGCAGAGAGTTCTGGTGTAATCCAGGGGTTTACAGTGCCACAAACTTTATTTTCTTAATGGGAGCATGGGTATCACAGGCATCGTTGAATTCTTTTATGAAATAATCCAGTGCCAGGTTGACGTCATCGAAGGCATTGAGAGGGGACCAGTCAATGTTGCTGAGGTCATTTCTCAGATGTTCCAGATGTCCACGTTTTAACAATCTACTGTAGATAGTCAAGAGATGGGGGCTTGCAGAATTTATTGGACCAAATGCAGGAAACGGGGGAGTGGTCACTCATAGAATCTGTATGTACTGCCACATTGGAGATTCATTGTGGGTGGCTGGAGAGCATCAGGTCCAGAATGGCACTTGTTCCCATCTTATAGTTAGTCCTTGTTGGGGATGTAACAAGTTGGGCAAGGTGGAGCTACGAGATAGCATCTTTGTATGGAGAAGCACTAGCAGATAACCAGTTGACATTTAGGTCACCCAGTACTAAAGTTCTGGATTTGTGATTGTGGTTGAGGCTATGAATGTAGTCCATTAGACTATGGAAGCCTGTCCTATTGTCTTTTGGAAGAAAACAGGCAGAGATTACTGTCAAAGCTTTATTTTGGGCCCCAAGCAATACTTTAATGGTTAGCGCCTGGGCCATGCAGCCCAGACTGGCCGCACGTAGGGCATATCCTTTAAATGTCTCTTTCAGGTAGATGGCACAGCAACCACCTCGCTTGGAGAGCCTATCCAACTGGTAAAGGGTATACCCAGGTAGAGCAACTACAGCGTCAGGAACCTTTGGGGGAAGCCATATTTCCACCACCGACAGAATGTCAGGGCTATGTCGCGAGACCCGTACCTGGAGGTTATCCAATTTAGTCAGCAAGCTGCAGATGTTGACAGCTGCCAACTTAATAGTTCTTTTTTTAGGGCAGTCATGTGTGGACGCAAGTCAAGCAGGGCCAGGGTTAAGGTGAATGTTGCCTGACATAAGCAGTAAAAGAAGGATGATTCTGAGCAAGCTTCCTTTAAATTGTTTGTAGAAAAGCTTATTGGATCTTCTGGGGCTGAGGCGCCTTCTGTGTTCCAAATGCAATACCGTGAGCTTAAGTGGAGTAATTAGGGTGGGGTATGAGGCAGGGACCCCAGCGGTAAGCCACCCTGTGGAGGCAGCAGGAGCCAGTGGCAGGACCAGTGACCCTTGGTTAACAGTTTACAATTACCTGTGATCAAGCAGGGGTCATAATGGAGATTATGCTCGACAGTGGTATGGGATAGGGGAGCCAGCAAGCTCATTCAGAGCTTGTTGCTCTTACTTCTAGGCTATACTGTTATTGGAGTCTCTGGGACACCCAAGTAAATGAAACGCTACACCGCAATGAAAGTTTCTGCTGAGTAACCATTAAAAGAAGTGTTAAGTACTGAAATAGTCCTTGCTGACACCTGCATTTCGAGGGCCTGATCCATCAGAGCAGTGTGTGGCTTCAGAGACAGCAATCAGGTGTGGTGCTCACCACCTGTAAACGGCTTCAGAGACAGCAATCAGGTGTGGTGCCCACCACCTGTAAACGGCTTCAGAGACAGCAATCAGGTGTGGTGCCCACCACCTGCAAACGGCTTCAGAGACAGCAATCAGGTGTGGTGCCCACCACCTGCAAACGGCTTCAGAGACAGCAATCAGGTGTGGTGCCCACCACCTGTAAACGCTTCAGACAGCAATCAGGTGTGGTGCCCACCACCTGCAAACGGCTTCAGAGACAGCAATCAGGTGTGGTGCCCACCACCTGCAAACGGCTTCAGAGACAGCAATCAGGTGTGGTGCCCACCACCTGCAAACGGCTTCAGAGACAGCAATCAGGTGTGGTGCTCACCACCTGCAAACGGCTTCAGAGACAGCAATCAGGTGTGGTGCTCACCACCTGCAAACGGCTTCAGAGACAGCAATCAGGTGTGGTGCCCACCACCTGTAAACGGCTTCAGAGACAGCAATCAGGTGTGGTGCCCATCACCTGTAAACGGCTTCAGAGACAGCAATCAGGTGTGGTGCCCACCACCTGTAAACGGCTTCAGAGACAGCAATCAGGTGTGGTGCCCACCACCTGTAAACGGCTTCAGAGACAGCAATCAGGTGTGGTGCCCACCACCTGTAAACGGCTTCAGAGACAGCAATCAGGTGTGATGCCCATCACCTGTAAACGGCTTCAGAGACAGCAATCAGGTGTGGTGCTCACCACCTGTAAACGGCTTCAGAGACAGCAATCAGGTGTGGTGCCCACCACCTGTAAACCAGTGATAAACACTGAGAAGGGAAGATTACATTTTCTTCTTAAGCACAGCCTCCGTGGATCACAGATAAGGAAAAGTACACACCCAGATTTGTTTTTTACTATCTGCTTGTTCTAAAAAATTCTAAAACTTTCCTCCTCAGTATCTACACTTCTCACTTCCCTAAACACACCAATCCAGGATGCCTTGCCTCACGCAGAGGGTGATCAGCATCGGAAAGAGCCTACCCAGTGACTTTCTGGAAGCAGACACTGTTCAGGCTTTCAAAGTAGGGACAGGCAGATTCCTGAATGAGAATGGCTTTGAGGGTTACACACACAGCACTAATAACAGTCCAGCAGCTGTTAAGCTTGTATGTGTGTCCATGGCTAAGTTGGGCACAGTTACTGCTGTGCAGCAGAAGAGACAGACAACAGGAATACTATGTCCCTTTAGTCACCTCAGTATTAGATTACTAATGCACAATTCACATTAACCTATTGACTTTACTCCTCATTACTCTCCCGCAATTACACTTCACTTTCCATCACTGAGCTGCTGAAGGATTTTGATTGGCTAGTAACAGCAGATGCACTGGTAAATGCAGGACTCCTGCAGGGGGTACTGTTACTTTTTTGAAGCATTTTTTTCTGTCTCCAGCCTTCCCCCGCCCCACAACTGGGGCTTCTTCAGCCAGCCTAAGCCTCTCCCAGGGCAGATATATAGAACAGAGCAAATCTAAGAGGGAAAAATGGCTGCCTGTTTTCATGAAAATGTCTTTATTGATAAACTTTGCAAGAAGATCCTGAAATTCCAATTTGGGGCAGTTTAATTTGCAACTGAATTGTGCTAAAATTTTCTTTTTTTTTTCCTCTCCTTTAGAAACCATAACATTTTAAAATGTATTAACAGAATAGGAATCAGGTGTGGTGCCAACCACCTGTAAACCAGTGATAAACACAGAGAAGGGACGATTACATTTTCTTCTTAAGCACAGCCTCCGTGGATCACAAATAAGGAAAAGTACACACCCAGACCTGGGTTTGAATCCCACAGCTTCCACTTGCATACTGTGTGACCCAGAGCAAGTCACTTAACTTCCCTGTGCTCCCAGGTCACACCTGTAAACAAGCTTTCAGCTTAGTGTGCTACTCCTGGTTAAACAACTGAAAAAAAGAAAAGGAATCCAAGGGACCAGATGCCCACTTTCAAGGGGGACCCAGACACATATAATATGCATTCAACAACACAATCATTCTACATAGCTACAACAAAAGAGAAATCTATATATTTGTAACACATCCGGACATTTAGCTATGAGTACAATGTATGCTATTCAATTAAACAAAAATGTTATTTTACTGTTTTCATGAAACAGCATTCACAATCAACACAATGCATGGGAACGCACATCAAGGTACATCTCTGTTAGGATTTCAATCTCTCACAGTTTAGTTACACCTGAGGGGGTGACCACGCGAACAGAATTCATAACTTTTTCAGTATTGCCTTGCAGTGCCATGCTAGGCCTCGAGTCTCAAGCCGATATTTAGAAGAATCTACGTTCAAGGAGCTCAATATTTGGAAGGGAATTGAATTCGTAAATGACAACTTTAGTTAAAGAGTTACTCTTCCCTGCTGTTGAAATTGCCAATGCTTAGTTTAATAACTGCAAACCTGTAAGGATAACAAAAGGGACTCCCAGGTAAATGCATATAGATTAGACCCTGTTCCCCTATCGAAGTTGGGAACTAACTACACGTGGCGGAAGCTATACGAGCCCATGATAAAAGAACCAATATACTTTTCTTCCTAAATAAACGAGCTACCAGGAGAGCATGCAGAAACATTTAAACCTGGGTTCCCATTCAAACTGTGATGTTACTGTGAGAATATAACAGTGATACAGTACTTATGTACCCGCTTCATCTTCCAAATCAAATCCCCCTGTCCACTTGCCAAACTCGGTCCTGATTTTTTCTCAGCAAAGTTTCAGCCTCTGCTGAGTCTCTATCAAATAAACAAGACTTCCCAGCATGTGTGACCCAGAGCTAGGCTGGCAGCTGTAAGGAGTTAAGCGCACCTAGAAGCACTAGTCTGGAACACTTGATGCTTCCCTCAGCAGCAGCAATAACCTGCCTTCTACAAAGAATGGGAAGCACTGTGGCATTCCCAATCCATGCTTGCTTACTCCAGTACTTTCACTGACATTATCAGTTGCAGTCGCAAGTCCGTAGTCCCAAATGCCCATGCCACTTCCTGTGCTACATGGAAGAAAATAATCACCTTCTTACTGTGCTTAATATTCATCGCAGTAGCAACTCATGAAAGCAGGGATATCAGCATCGGGAGCCCAGGACAGATTTGTAGTGTAGGGTGAGGGTTTATTCTAACTCAATTTCCATCTCAGCTCAAACACTGTTGCACCACAGTTCAAAGGTCATGGAACGTGATTGTATCCTTCTGCGGTACAACAGCATTCCAGCTGATCTGGAAAGCACATGAGCCACACACTTTTGAAAGCAGCTGAGAAAACAGCCCTGTGCACAGCAAAGGGCAACAGTAAATCACTTCATAAATGGTTGCGGCAGTTTTCCTGCAGCTCATGATAAAACAGCATAACTACATTATTTTGGGGGGCACAATACACTATAAAATAGTACAGCATGTGCAAGACTATACACAACCTGTGTGTTCTGCCACCTCGGAGTTCAGATTCCCATGCACAAGTCGAGCTTTGCTCTCGAGGTCAGCGGGACTCCAAACCACTCTGTGGCAGAACACACTGGTTATGCATAACTGCCCATCCAGTATTCTCCATATAGGGAATCGTTACAAAGTGGTATTTATTTGCACGGCACACTTATTCCATGCCTACTTGTGAAGCTGATGGGGGGGTGGGGTCATGAGAGACCTAAGTCCCTGCAGATCTTAAACCAGCAGTGTTTGTTAGCAGAAAAACACATTTTTTTGTAGTAATAATAATGTATTTCTGGCAAAAGCATCACTGTATCCAGTTTTGTTTTCATTTTTTTATTTCACTCCTAAAGTGAAATATGGGGATGCTGGCCCGGTGGCACTGAGGGTTGAGGTGCTGGACACCACGCCCTGCGCCATGCCATTGACTCAGGTTCGGGAACAGACTCGGGCCACCAGGGGTTGGTAGGGAAGGGATTGAGTGTCCAGAGGACTGTTCTCCCTTCCCTGGGGAGGGATCCAGATCTCACGCCGCTCCTTAGCTGCCTCTGATGGAGATTGGGGCAGGGCAAGGAAAAATGGCGCCACAGCAAGGGGAGGAGCGGTGACAGACATCGGCATGTAGGTGCCATGACATCATTGCACGTTCGTGCTCCTGTGGGGAAACCAATGAAACTCTCAGGAAGATCAGGGAGGTGACGGGGGGGGCCCAGGGAGCTGGCCCACATCCCCAATGCCAGATCACCCCTCCAATGGACCCAGGCACCACCCACACAGGATGGACCCGCTAATGTCAGAAAGAACCACCAGGTACGTGAGGCAGGCCCTCCCCAGGGGGTGATCTGGGGGGCTGGGAAGTCCTGGTGGAGGGGCCAAAGGAGGAGGGTCTTGGCGGAGAGTAGAGGTCCAGCTCGAGTGGGCACCTCTGAGAGATGCCCTAGCTGACAGAGTAAACCTAAAATCTACAAAAAAAAAAAAGTGAAATATGGGGTTTCGAAGTTTGTAGAAGTCCCTGCACTCTTGCCACGCCTACTGTGAATAACTAAATATTGTGCCGTGGTGCTGTACTGTTTACCATCTAAAGTGTGGGCTAGCACAGCCGCACTGTGACTAAAATATGTATGCAATCTCGATGGAAGGAATTTTTCAAAACTGCTAGTGGCAGCCATCTTTAATAACTTCAGTTATTAATTATAAAAATGATTAAACACACTGCAAGATAATAATATACTGCTGTTAATATCCAAAACATATTAATGCTAAAAGAAAATCCATATGTTAACAAACGCTACCGCTTTCGATTGCTTTGTTACTGTATGCGTTACCATGTGCGTCAGTATGACTGCAAGTGATGATGTCACTGGCTGGAGTACCAATAGTGGTGCAGTGGGGATCTACATACGCAGCTGGTTTGGTGAAAGCAGCCAACTGTAACTGCTAGAACTCTTAACATTCCCTTTTAATACGAAGCCATCAGACAGGAAAAAGGCAGTGAAATGGGGGATAGTAGATCATCTCTCAACAATCTAGTCTTATAACTCGTGACTGCAGCTCATGATGTCACTTAAAGTACAGGAGGCAGCAGACATGAATTGGGAAAGCTGTAACAGTTACTGATCCCTTTTATATAATGGATGAAAAAAATGCCCAAGGCAGACTGATGGTGAGCCAGTTTCCCCTGTGGTGTTATCTCAGCACCGCCTCGCAGGTGAAACCTGTGCGTACAAAACAGACTACTTATGTCATAAACACAGGAATGAATCCAGCTTATAACCACAATAAGGCACTTCAGGCTGTGTCTCGCTAGGGTGAGCTCACTTCTTGGATGGTTGAAGGCACCCTGCCTGTGGTCTTGTGCCTCACAATGCACCCAAGCTGTGATGTTATCCCAGCACAACACATGCGCTGGAATACCTTACTGCTTACTTAGATGGAGAAAAGGCAGTGAAAATGGATAACAGTAGGGTATCTCATAGCAATCTCACCTTGCATGAAACTTAGAAGACACACCTTTCCATTTATTGAAAGAACAGAACTTGTATCTTTGAGCAATCATACCTTTGTATATCTCCAACCCTAACCCAGACCCAAAGAAGAGTTTTACCTTTGTTTCCACCGCAATTTTCACTGAAAGTGAACAGCAGCGACCTCAAATTTCACCCATCTTTAAACAAAAGAGTTAATCACTGCCTTCCAAACACTACTTTCTTGTTTAAACCCTATAATTTTACTCACAGATGGTGGAAGGCAGCCTGTTATTAATGCTCTTGCATCAAAAACTATTTCATATTTCTGACCTCAAGATTTATGAGTTGCACTTCCACTAAATGCTGTTAGAGACAAGGGGCCCTTCACAAAGCAATCAAGGGAAGTCACTGATTGAAGCCCACAACAATAGCCCACCGAGGTTAGTCAAGGGTAAAATAGTACAAAAAGGTGCCTAATTGCCCACGTAGGTGGCACTGCTAGAAAGGTATGGAGACACTTCAATCACATTTCCTTTTCTCTTTCAACCCAGACCATCAGCACAGAGCAAGAAACAACCTTTGGCTCACGCATGATAAGCAAACTAAATTTTACATTTCCTTTAAATAAAAATTACTGCAACAAACAAGAATTTGTCAGCTTGGTTTAAAATTTGGGGAGGGGGTGACCCAACTGTACCAGCAGATATTATCAACTGATTATTGTTTGAAGACAGCAACGCGAATATAACATTTCAAAGTTATACTGTCAGTTTCCCCAAGGCCTAACTACAGCTTTATATCCTCATAACAGCATTATAAGAAAATCCACAACATCTGCAATTCGCAGGCTGATGTTCAGTCTCTGTCTGATTCAGCTTGCCAGGGAAGGAATAAACACAAGAAATGAGTCTGGTTAGTGCCCAGTAACCCTGTGTAATCCCCAGGTGGCGCTATCCCAAAGGCTACTACCCCTGCTTGCTTAACTGCTAACAGGTTGAGGGGCACTCACAAACTTGATGCTGAAAGCTGTCCCCGAGGGGGTCATGGATTGCCGGACGCCCTCACACAGCAGGGCGATGAACTTCTACAAGCAGGCACACAGCTTCAAGCAGCAACGGATTCAGTCTGCCTGCATGCAGTTGCTTTCCCGTCTACGTGCACGGGACAAGAGGACTCATTTAGCTGTCCTTTACAAACACCCCACACGTTTATATGTAAAGGAAATTACTATACCAGGCAGCTGCTCTCAGGTCCCGATCGCACTTACTGCTAACTCGGGAGTTCATACGGCAGCTTCACTTTCCTGACAGACCGAGCGTGTTTAAGCAGTTTCTCCAGTTCTCTACAGGGTGAGCCTGGTTCCCAATTGTTCAGCCTCTCCTCTTCTCGGTAGCTGTGGATTCAGTCCGAATCGCCACTGCAATGCGCTGCTAGAGTTTAGGCCTCCACCCGCGCTTCCCGCGTGAAACTCTGTAGCGCAGAAGCTCGGAGCTCCTTCCACAGACATGGTCACAACGGATCTGCCTTTCCAGACATAAGGCAGGGTATTCCATTCGGCCGCCAACCAGTCCAATTGGTGGACTTCAGTTGTCAATCACTTAAAACTCTCCTTATTGGTGTAAATAGGCGCCAAGGTCCAGAACTTCACTTCCCAGAATTACTAGCTATATTTCTTACGGCAAGCCAGCTCCCAAGAGAGTCCTGATCCTGGTTGGTCCACTTAAACTCCATTTTAGATGCCCCTTCTGCCTGATTGGATCTAGTCAGCAGTTCAGATCCAAAATGGAGGGCCAAAACACACAGAGTCCCAGCTGCAAGAAAGGCAGGTTAGACAAATTACACTTCCACTAATACTCTAAATGATAGGGGACAAACAGTTACATCTCTAATAAGTGCCCTTCTGCCCATAGCGACAGCAATGCGGAGAGTTTGTCAGCAACTCCTGGCGGGACTCGAGCAGAGAAACACGCAGTCCCCCCACGTAGCTAATCAAGCCTGCAAGCAGACAGCTCTTAAAGAGACAGTACCAGAGGCTCTAAAAGCACTCACAGATAAATGGCTTAAACGCCGAACACCATTCAGGCTGGGAGCACTTAGGCAAGCTCCTAGGAGGCTTTTGGGAACCCCCATTTGGGGGGGTTACACCTGTATCTGTGCTTTTAAGAGAAACCACCAGCCAGTGCCGTTAGTTTCACATCTGCTGGGTTTTCCCCCCTTTCATATAGCTTTTTCTCCCAGGCGGGTCGGCTCCAGAGGGCTCTCGACTCTGTCCCTGCCTCATCTAGAATCTACCAGCTGGACTGACCACCCAAGGATGGTGGTCATATGACGATACGGGAGCAGGGACAGGCAGGCAGGGTGCTACTACTCTGGGCGTTCATTCCCTTTCCTTGTGGGCACCACGTAGAAGCATGCGCATGGGGGCACGCACACCTCGAAGTCCCACAGCCCTCTCAGACAAGCACTGCAGGTGTCATTCAGCAGACCATGCAGCGCCCCAAAGGTAGGAGGCAGCGCTGGCGCTCAATCCTTTCCCTCTCTAGCTGACCCCCAACAACCTGCACTTGCCATGGAACACGGGTCGCTGGCGTGGCAGGAGGTAAGGTGCTGGCATTTCAGCCCTCCATGCCACTGGGCCAGCCTATGTTTGCTGCTTTAAGAGGTTTCTTTAGCGCTACCGTTTTTTTCTACAGTGCACTATATTTTGTTCTGTAGCACTATACTCCTTCACTCCTACCTCATAGGCAGCTGTTCTATAGGCAATGCACAATTTTAGCACTCTACAACTACAGCTCTCAGAAATCCACAGTACAGCAGAGCCGCCTGTGAGCGTATTTCAGCGCATGATATCTTTGTATCTTACAATGTAAAAGAGCAGATCTGTACTGTACATGTGCATGGGTGACAGTTAAAAGCACATATATTGCTAAAGCGAGGGCGTTTGATCAATTTAGTAGGAACGTGTGTGTAACTTTTAGTGGGCCATGTGGACCTTGGTGTCTGCCAGGCATTTTAATTTTTTTATTTGTGCAAAGTATGGATTGTAAGAAAAAAATACTCACCTTAGTAATGTTGTTTCTTCTAATGCAGTCTTGCTATGGGCACACCCAGACTCTCAAAGTCACATTCATACTGTTCATAATCATCCTCCCCCTCCTCTGGTTCATAAAACTCTTCTAAATCATATTCTCTCTCTCTTCTTCTCTGTCTTCTGCAGAGCTTAAGTACTTGACTTGGAAAACTGTTTTCCTAGTAGCTGTCACTTCTGCCAGGCGCATAAGTGAGTTACAAGCTTTGTCAGTAGAGACTGACTATTTCCTTCCACAGGGATAAGGTAGTCCTTAGGACTAACAGGAAGTTTTTGCCTAAGGTGGGTTCAGATTTCCATCTTAATCAATCTATCTCCCTTCCAGTGTTCTTCACTGACCATTCCTCCTCTGGTGAGAGGAGGTTGCACAGTTTAGATGTTAAGAGGGCCCTAAGTTACTATACAGAGCGTACCAAGGGTCACAGGCTTGAATCCCTCCAACTGTTTCTCACTTATGGTGAGGTTGGGAAAGGGAAACCTGCCACTAAGAGATCCATTGCCAGGTGGATTGTCTCTTGTATCCAATTTTGTTATCAAAAACTGGGGAAAGTTCCCCCTTCAGGCCTGAGGGCTCACTCTACCAGAGGTACAGCTGCGTCTCTAGCTGCTGCCAGAGACATCCCTATCTTAGAGATATGTCAAGCAGCTACCTGGAAAGCAGTGCACACTTTCACCAAGCATTACTCCTTGGATATCCAGGCCAGGAGGGATGCTAGATTTGGCACAGCCGTGCTTCAGAGCCTATTCTCTAAGTAGGTTCTGTCCCTCCTCCATGGAGGTACTGCTGTGTAGTCTGCAATTGTCATAATATAGCAAGACTTCATGTTGTTTGAAGAAAAATTACTCACCTTAGTAATGTTGTTTCTTCTAATGGAGTCTTGCTATATTATGACCTCCCCAGCCTGCCCCTCTCAGAACTTCTACTTGGGTATGGGTGGAGAGTCCAGTGTGGGCACTTGTTTATGCCATTTTATGCTTTTTCCACCCTTTTTTTTCTTGGGGTTTTGGGGTGTTGTGTTTGTTTGACCTTTCTTATCTTATTTTATCTTATTTTCTGGCCCTGACTTGAGTCTTTGTGTTGGGACCAGGAATATGTGTTAATATTTAGGTAGCCAGTTGGCTAGTGTAGGTTACAGCTTCCACACAGAACCTTAGTGAGTTTTGCTCGTAAAGATCTGACAGTTTCAGTTTGAAATTACACAGACAGAGCTTCTCTAACCGAGCTCGCGCTCCAAGTTCCATGCCTGGCATGGAAGTTAAGTATTTCACCCCCGGGGCAGTTCTAATGGTGGGACAAACTGCAACTGTCATAATATAGCAAGACTTCATGTTGTTTGAACACCTTACTGCATGGGAAACATAGAAAAGGATGGCAGGAAAAAAAAAATAGGCTATTCACCTTTAACTGTAGTTCTAGGAGTGGTATATAGTTCACAACCACACACAGGCAGTTTCACTGGAGAGTGCTGATTTGATGGTATGTCTTCAAGCTAAGCACCTCCCACTGCCTAAGCACTATATCCCTCAGCTCCGCCCCATGACATCAGATCTTGCATGCTGGAAGCCGGCATCCATGTGTCACTTGCCAGGGAAGGTCAAGTGGGTGGTGTAGATGTGAACTATATACCATTCCTAAAACTACAGTTACAAGTGAGGAACTTATTTTACTAGGGGCTTGGATATAGTTCACTATCCACTCACAGGCAGACTTCCAGCAGTCCTCCAGGAGGTGGGGACTACGTATGCACCCGTTTGGTGAACAGACACTGGAGAACCGAGGTCCCAAAAGCAGCATCCCAGTGAGACTCTAGGTTGATGATGTAATGGGAGATGAAGATGTATGTCGACTTCCAGGTGGCAGCCCTGGAGATCTCCTGAATAGGGACATCCCTGGAGGCAGCAGTATGTCTGGTGGAATGAGCCGAAAGTCCTACAGGAGGCTCCCTACCAGCCAACCCATAGCAGAGGTCACTGCAGGATGTAATCCACCAGGCAATCATCCTCTCTGCTGCCAGTCTCTCAGGCGCAGCTTCAGCGTATGTCACACACAGCTGACGAGCCTCACCCAGAATTCCAGCTGTGCGCACCTTATAATAAGTAAGCGCCCTCAGCAGGTACAGGGTATGCGACTGCAATCAGCTTCTGAAGATGGATTCCTAAAGTGCACCAGTAAGTTAATCATCTGGTTAAGGTGAAACTCTAATACTACCACTGAGAGGAACTTTGGTTGGGGCAAAGAAGAACCTTGTTCTTCCAGAAGACCCCGTAAGGGGACTCCACCAAGAGCACCTGGAGTTCACCAATCCTTCTGGCTGATGTGA
This sequence comes from Neoceratodus forsteri, assembly GCA_016271365.2. NCBI lineage: Eukaryota > Metazoa > Chordata > Ceratodontiformes > Ceratodontidae > Neoceratodus > Neoceratodus forsteri. Next base: position 82,307,415 of record JADMNL010000034.1, read on the forward strand.
CAGCCACCAAGAAGGCCATCTTCCACAGCAGATGTGACATTTCACACCTGTACATAGGCTCACATGGCTTGCCCATGAGCACAGCCAGCACCAGTAAGTCCCAAAGTGGTGGCAGTTCATGCAACGGAGAGGACAGGTGGTTCAGGCCCTCGAAAAAGCACCTGACCACCTTCTGCATACCAGAGTGTGCCTGGTATACAGAGATAGCTGCCAGGTGTCCCTTGACGGTCGTTGCTCGCAGCCCCGCTGGGAGAGGAACTGGAGGTACTCTAGGATAGTAGCTCCAGAGCAGGCAAAGGAATCAGGCTCCCTGCCCTGACACCAAATGGAGAACCGTTTCCATTTAAAGATATAGAACTGGCAATCTACTCGCCTCCACAATGTGCAGCACTTCTTCCAAAAGACACAAGGCCTGGAACTCTAGTTGGTCAGGAACCAGGCCATGCGATGCAGACTCTGAAGGTCTGGGTGCAGGACCATTCCATGTTACCTGGTCAGCAGGTCCAGATAAAGAGACAACCGCCACAAAGGCCTGCTGCGGAGATCAGCGTACCAGAACTGCTGTGGCCAGTCTAGAGCTACCAGGACCATCCGTCCCTTGTCCTTCCGGGCCTTGACCACCTTGTGGATCAAAGGGAAGAGAGGACGGGGGACACCAGGCCTGGGGTCCAGAGCCTTGCGAAGGCATCCTCCATCAATGCTCTGAACTGTTGGGGGGTGGGCACAGAACAGCTTCAGTTTTGCTTTCTCCCAGGAGGCAAACATGTCCATCAATGGTGTGCCCCACAGGGGGAACAGGTAGTTAACCACCTCCTGATTCAGGGACCACTCATGCAACGTCTCTCCCACCTGGCTGAGAGTGTCTGCCAGCTGACTGACTGCTCCGGTGACATGAATCAGGCTGCAAATGAGGGTCCAGGTGCAGAGGGCCTCCCAACACAAGGGAAAGGAGTGTGTGCCACCCTGCCTGTTTAGGCAGAACACAGTCATGGAGTTGTCTGTCTGGACTTGCACGACCTGATCAATGACTAGAGAAGCAGTTAGTCATACTGCAAGGAGCTCCAACAGGTTGATGTGGTGACAGGACTCCCTATGGACCACAACCTGTGAGTTCTGCAGTCCCCCAGGTGCATTCCCCACCCCACCAGAGATGCTTTTACCTGGGCAGACAAACAGGACTCCTTGTTCCAAATGTTCTGGGATCAGTCACCACCAGATTCCATCCCACACTGGCTGGGTCACTGTGACCAGCTGGTCCAAGTGGCCTAGGTGGTGGGACCACTGACGATTCAACTCCCACTACAGGTGGTGCATCGGCTAGTGGGTCCACCAGACCACACTGGTAAAGGACACCATGTACCCTGGCAGACACAGGAAGTCCCAGGCAGGGCATGAGAGCCCAACCTCAAATGATTATCTGGTTGCAAGGAAGTCCATCTCTGCCCTGATGAACTGAATCACCTGTGAGGGGATCAGTTTGGACATGGCTGGGTTTTGACCAATAGGCCAAAGTCTCTGCAGGTCTGGAAGGCTAGATCCCTGAACCACTACATGGCTTCCTTGAATGACCCAGCTATCAGCCAGTCATCTAGGCAGGGATACTCCCATATGTCCTTGCACCTCAGGAACGCTGCCACCACGGCCACGCATTTGGTGAGACCCTAGACATGGACGAAAGGCAAAACATCATGACCTGGAACTGATACATGACCTCTTCTGTACTGAATCAAAGGTACTGCCAGTGGGACAGACGGACTGGGATGCAGAAGAATGCACCTTGGAGATCCGGGAAGCAGAACCACATGCCCTGTGCTAGGGATGGTATGATCTAGTTCAGGGTTACCATCAGAACTTGTGCTTCCACATATACTGATTTAGATTGTGTAGATCCCAGTCACCACCACCTCACGGTCTGTTTCAGGACCAGGAAACACCTGGACATGCGCTCCTCACTTGCCAAGGAGTCTGGGACATGGGCTATAGCCCCTTTTTCAAGGAGCTGAGCAACATCCTCCCTTAGGGCAGACAGCATGTCCTGCAACACTGAGGACTCCTTATCAGTAAGGTGGGAAAGTCTCGAAATCTAGATGCAGCTCTCTGCCTACCACCTCCCGTACCCACTTATCCATAGTAATGATGGACCAATGTGGTCAGAAGTGGAGAAGCGGACCCTCCCACAGGGACTGAACAGGAGGGTGCCACCCCTGACCCACCAATGAGGGCACCAGCCACTGGGGCACCATTTCCCCTACTACTGCCTCTTTTTGGGCCCTAACTACAGAACTTGGCCTTGGGTGCCAGGCTTGGTACTGCCCCGCTGAGGCTCCTGAAGAGGTTGCTATGGTTGAAAGGACTGAAACGGAAAGGCTTTCTTTTTGGGGTTTCTGAGCCTTAAGATCCTTCTGGGACGAAGCCACAGAGTCCAGGGTGGTATTGGACTTCTCGATACTGGTGAGATGTCCTTCCATCACTGGTCCAAAGAAGTCCATGTCCAAGAAAGGGACATCAGGCAGCTAGTGCTGAGTGTCCACCATGAAGGTGAACAGTCTCAGTTAGGCCCTGTGACACATCGTAATGGCTGATGCCATGGCAAGGGCGGAGGAGTCATCTCTGTCTATGGCCAACTGAAGCTGGTGTTTAGCCAGTGCTTAACCCTTGTCCCTGACCATATTCACCAGCAACTGCTTGTCCATTGGGAGATAAGGGAGATCATCAAGCACTCCCAATAGGAAGTAACCAAAGTTGACCATCATCACATCATGACTTATTTGAGGTAGACCAAGAGAGGATGTGGCATAAACTTTCTTTGCCACATGGTCAAGCTTTATTGACTCCTTGTTTGAGGGCTTGTCCATGTCCCCTTGGTTTCTGGATTTCCGGAAAGCTGAGTCCGTAACCAGACCCTCAGCTGAGGAATGGCATGAGAACCCTGAAAAGGACCTAGTAAGGAGCGCATACTTAAGGACCGTATGGGTGGAGGGTGCCAGGTAGGATGCTGGATGCTGCCAAAACTCCACGGCTGGTCCCTAAATGGCCTAAGTCAAGGGAAAGGCCCCCCCCAAAGGATTCGTCCCTATCCAGGATGTCTGTGAAAGAGTACTTGGCCCTTTTTGAATGGGCTCCAGAGGGACATGCACGGACTCCGATACGAGTTGGATGAAAGCCCCAAATGACACTGGCCCATGGTCAGTAGTCGAGTCCTTGACTGACAGTCAAAGGTATGCTTATGCATCCTCGACAGCTGCATGGATGAGCCATCCGTCGTCTAAGGATTCTTCAAAAACAGCCCTTAACCATTTGTCACCATGGACCACCTGAGAGTCATCTGACTGTGTGATGCCCACCAACAACCAGCCCAACAAGCTGGCCGCAGCACAGGAGTTCTTCGATGGTGCTCCCACAAAAGGCTGCAGTGAAGGCGGCTCCACTCACAAGGCTGGTGAGGCAGATGTAGGAGACACCTGCCGAGGGTGGACAGGCATGGGCATGAGTGGCACTAGCCAGTCGATCACAAGTGTCGGGGGGGGGTACAGCCCTACCCCACCCCTCTATGGTCCACTGCTACCAGGTTGCCTCTCCTTGCCTGAGAATGATGAGATCAAGGAACATCGACAGAGGCACCTCCTGGTCAAACGTGATTGAAAGTGCAAACAGTGCCTCAACCACAAACTCGACCTCAACTGTCGAGGGCCAACGCAGAAGAGAAGCAACGGGGGGGGGGGTCAGTATACAGCACATGTCAAGGTGCCTGTAGGAGTACCGGCTACAGCTACATGACTGCTGGTGGAGGCTGGTCCTGTGTAGAGCCGGTGAGACACACTAACTGGTCCACGTCTTCCTGGGACAGCACCAGGAGGACCAGAGTCTTGGAGATCAGGTCCTCGTCAGTTCCCTCTGACAATTAGGCAACAGGGTTGAGAAAAATCTCAACAGCCTGATCAGCTGATGTTGAGGTCGCCAAGCCAGACAAGGGCACTGTGAAGCTTTTTTTTTTTTTTTATTTTTTATTTTTTAACTACTCTGCTTTTTGTTCCCTTGCCAACCGTCTGAATCCGTTCTGGTCATGGACTCCCTAGCCTCCCACTCCGGATATGCCCGCATTCACCTTGTTATCCATGGCTTGCCCCCCAGAGAGCGGGATTGCGGCACTGACCCCCCCCATATCGGGCCGCACTACAAATATCTAGTAGGGGAGCCGGCTCCTGGAGGCTGATCGAGGCATCAGGGCAGAGCTTCATTTAGACGGCCAGGCACAGGATGTTATTTTCTCCCCTGTGAACAGGGGCAGGGACGTGCAAGATGACCAGCATCCAACCCACCGGCACTTCTGTTCTTACCATGACAGGCAGGGCTCTCCTCGAAGGTCTGGAGGTCTTGAAACATGTCCTGGAAATCTCCACTGAAGGACACTCTGACGCTGCTCTAGCTAGGAGCAGTGCTGAGGCTGATGAGGTGCCCGCCGCAGTAGTCACTGCCTCTTCCATGGCTGCAAGCTGATTGGCAGACCTCGCCACAGTGGAGGCCTCCTTGCAGCCTTGTGGCCAGAGTTTTGGATCGCTATATGCCAGCTGGCCGAGAAGAAGTGGGGCTATACCATCTTCCAAGGAAGAAGCATTGTCTGATACGGGCCACAGTCCAAAATATCATGCGCAGCCCCAAAACAGTAGAGGCAAGACAAATTTAAATTAGTGACTGGTCTTAATAGGACTGTGAGAAGAAGGAATTTTGTTACTCAGAGGATACCACCATTATGAAACTCTCTTCCACCTTTTGTCGTCTCTTGTGATAACATTAGCCAATTTAAATTCAGGCTTAACCAATATATGGGTGAACAAAAGTTCTCATTCCACCATTAGGATATATGGTGGCAAGTACTTTTTTTTTTAACCATATGTTTATCCCCCAACTACCTCCTCTCTCTCTCAGACATCCACACTAACTGCTCCCCCCGCCCGGTCCCGCTGTGATCTGCCCCTAGAGTACTTGATCCACTAGCCTAGGTATCCTGGATAACCCCGGCGGGGTGAGGAGAACCTAGTGCTTGCTTCCTCAGAACCAGCACTCTGAGTTGTGGATCCTCGTACAGCGGGGTCTGCCATTGCGGGCCGGAGAAGAGCAAGGTGGTGTCGTTGCCTAGGAGAGACCGAGGGGTGTTTCCTGGTTTTCTCCCTTGACGTCGGCGTGCAATGGAGCCAATGAGCTAGGAGGCATGCTGAGACGCGCCTCCCGCTCCGCCTCCTGCCGACATCTACTCAATCCCCTCACTGCTGCCCCAGCATACTGCACCTATCCACCGGGCTCCCCCAGATGGCAGGATTGCGGCGGGAGACTGCAGAGATCCCCCTCGGAGAAGGAGAGCAGCCGTTGGGTGCTCTATCCTTCTCCTCCCCGGCCGACCCCTGGCGCTCCTGGTTTCGCCTCGAACCCGGTCGCCGTATGGGTGCAAGGTGTGGCGTCCAGCACCTCAACCCTCAGTGCCACCGGGCCATGGTGGCGAGTTCTAAATGGGCTTGTCCCTCAAACATGTAACTACCTATGAACATGTGGGTCCGTCTGTGATATCTTTTGTCTGCATGTGATGCAAAACTTGAAGCTGTGAGCTGAGTTCACTTCCTCGGATTTCACCTTCCATAAACAAAGCTGGAGCCAGAACAAGGGAGAGGAGAAACAATTAAGGAATTCTTGAAATATCAAAAAAGGAGAAATCGTCAATGGTGCACCTCGCAGCCTACAATGCACACAGCTGCAAAGGAGGAGACTGAACTCTTCCAATGGAAAGGAAGCTCTGACGTCATGGGGTGGAGCAGAGGGATACACAGCCTGGGTGGTGGGAGAAGCCATGGAGCGGAAGGATATACCCCCTTGGTGGTGGGAGAAACTTAGCTTCAAGACATTCCGGCGAATCAGCATTATCCCGTGGAACTGCCTGTGTGTGGACAGTGAACTATATCGATGCAGCTAGAAAGACCATTGGTCCGTCTTATTGACCCATTAAAAATGATATAAATACAAGAGAAGTGAGAGGTGTGTAATTTGTGGAGGGGCAGTTTAAAATTGGGCCAGTACGACGGGAGTGTGAAGGATAATAGACCTTAGGGACTAAGATATACTATATTCATTTTGATGTAAAGGGGTGCAGGTTCTAATTTAATTTAAGGATCCGAGTGATACTTTTCTTAATTTAAGGCTCTAAGAACTTTAAGAGTACTTGTACTGTGTGTGTGTGTGTGTGTCAAATAGCCGGGGATTAAGTTCCAGTGGAAACCAGTAGCTTAAATGGGGACACTGATCTTCTGTTTTCAACTGAAAACACGGGGGGCAACTTATCCTTTTTAAACCAGAACTTTGGAGAGAATTTAGGGAGGCAGTACAGCGCAGTGGTTTAAGGCACTGAGCTGCAAATCTGGTGACATCCAGCAGACCACACCTGGGTTTGAATCCCACAGCTTCCACTTGTATACCATGTGACCCTGAGCATTAACTTCCCTGTGCTCCCAGGTCGCTCCTGTAAAGCAGCTTTCAACTTAGTGTGCGACTCCTGGTTAAACTAAAAAAAGAAAAAAAAAAAAAACTGTCCTGACAAAAACACTTTTTGCAATATTTTATTATGCAGACAAACTCACTCAAACAGCTTTTTGTGCAAACTCTTCCATTTTAAGATTAGTCCCCCGGGTTTTCCCTTCACTTTGGTGAAAAAGTGTTTCAAGATTTTGCCAAATGGAATAGGGCCTAGGCCATTAAAAAAAAGGGAAAATTACTGCAAAGTACGGGGCAAGGGACAAGGGGCTGGCAGCTGATGGGGGTACTCAGAAAGGGAAGGGAGAGGGAGTTGAGACTAGCAACTAGGACACCAGGAGGGAAGATCATCTAATCCTTCAATGCTGCAGAGCTGCGAAGCAGAAGACTTCTCCCTTCCAGCAGAAAGGAAGATCTACCGTCGTGGGACGGAGCTGGAGTATATACCACCAGAGTAGGGGAAGGGTGTTAGTTTGAAGACTTCCTATGAATCAGCTGTCTCCAGCAGAACTACCAGAATGGGCATTGTGAACTGTATCCATACTGTATGAACGGATCTGTCCATTTTTAACACTGCTTAGTCAATTTTTAATACCCAAAAACCTGTTTGCACTACAGTTACAATCGTATCACACAGAAACACAGAAAGGAGTTTACAGGAAATGACTAGCAGTTTATCCAGTCTGCCCATTTCCTACCTGAGCTCTGTCAACCTACTTTTGGTCATGCCTAGGCTGAATGCTCCTTGGCAGACAAATCCCACCCCCCACCCGTCTTTGTTTTCACCAAACCCTTAATAGCTGTGCCATGCTCTCTTGAAACTCGTCACTGTCTTGGCATTTACCAGCTCTCAGGGAAAACTGCTCTATTCACCAGCATCTGTGATGAGGTACTTCTCAAGTAGTTCCTGAATCAAGCCTCCACCACTTTATACTAGTTTCCCCTCTTTGCTGATCCCACACTGTGCTTAAACAGGTCATGATCCTCTACGCTGTTTATCTATTTCAGATACTTAAAGGCTTCTATCATGTCCCCCCTCCTCCCTTCTGGCCTCCAGCGAGCACTGTTCAAGCTGGTTAAATGCTCCTGATATGATTTTCCTTGCTGATCCTGTATAATCAAATGGTTCAAGAGCTACCTATCAGGCCGCTCTCAGAGGGTCATCTGGAAGGTATAGCTGTCTGACCCTCTTCCAATCAAAGAGGGTGCACCTCAAGGCTCAATTCTTAGCCCCCCCCCCGTTCTCTCTCTTCACTAATGACCTCAGTCGTCACTGTGGGGACAGTTCAGTGGTTCAATATGTTGATGACACTGTCATCTACCGGTCCATGGACACTCTGCCAGAACTAGGTCCTCTCCTCTCCTCCAAGCTGACCTAATGACACGTAAGGCCTGGCTTACATCAAATAAAATGGTCCTCAACTCAGGCAAAACAAAAGCCATGCTATCTGGTCCTAGTTCCCTTGGTCAGGACATGACCAAATCCTTACAGCTTAATTCACTTGCTGGAAAAAGGATAGATGTGGTAGACACCATAAAATACCTAGGGCTAAATACTGACCAAGGTCTCACCTTCAAGTCCCACGTAGACCAAGTAACCAGGACCACCCACGGTAAACTTGGCACCGTGTACTGGCTGAAAGAACAGGTTACTCATCTGTAACAGTAGTTCTAGGAGTGGTATATGTTGTTCATCCACACTGTCTGGCATTGTCCCGTTCCCCTTTAAATCTTGCCGGAAGTCTTCAAGCTGGCTCCTCCCACCCACCCGGGTGGTAAATACCTCAGCTCCGCCCCATGACGCCAGATCTAGCCCGCTGGAAGCCAGGTTGTGCGCCTAAAGCCAGGGAGGTCGGGTGGGTGCGTGTGGATGAACAACATATACCACTCCTAGAACTACTGTTACAGGTGAGTAACCTGTTCTTCTAGGAGCGTGGATATGTTGTTCATCCACACTGTCTGGCAGACTCCAAGCAGTTCTCCGGGAGGAGGGAGGCAAGGCGCACACCCCCTACTTAGGGAATAGAGATTGGAGAACCAAGGCCCCAAAACCAGCATCCCGACGTGACTCTAGGTCAATGTGGTAATGGGTAATAAAGGTGCTTGCTGACTTCCAGGTAGTGGCCCGACAGATTTCCTGGATGAGGATGTCCTGGAAGCAGCCACCCAGGCTGGCAGTATGGTGGTAGAATGGGCCCTTAGCCCTTTGGGAGGCTCCTTACCCGCCAATTCATAGCACAGACCTATGCATGATGTGATCCATCTCGCAATATCCGCTTGGCTGCAGGTCTGCCAGAAGCGGCTTCAGCGTAGGTGACAAACAGCTGGCGAACCTCTCCCCGAATTTCCACCGTCCTCTCCTTATAATAGGAGAGAGCACATCTGAGGTCCAGAGTATGGAGCCTATACTCGGCGTCCGAGGTGTAATTAGGGTAATATACTGGCAGGGTCAACACCTGGTTAAGGTGAAACTCTGACACCACCTTCGGAAGGAATTTCGGGCAGGCGCAGATAACTTTGTCCCTGTGAAAGACCAGATAGGGAGTCCACTGAAGCGCCTGGAGCTCCCGTCCTTCTGACTGATGATAGCCACCAAGAAGGCCGCCTTCCACGACAAGTGCGAAAGTGCAGACTTGTGCATGGGTTCGAATGGCTTGCCCATGAGCTTTGCCAAACCAGCAAAAGATCCCACGGAGGTGAGGTCCACGACTGGAGGGGATATGTGGTCCAGGCCTTGAAAAGCGCCTGACCACCTTTCCTGAGCCAACGTCGGCTGACCGGACTCCGCTACCGTAAGCCGATATGGCTGCTAGGTGCACCCTATGGTTTCGATGATCAAGACCCCCTTTGGAGAGGGACCAAAGGTAGTCTAGAATGTTAGCCACCGAGCAGGATAAGGGGTCCAGACCTTTACCCTGATACCAAACGGAAAATCTCTTCCATTTGAAGGCATAACATTTCCTGGTCGATTCTTTTCGAGATGCCTCCACCACGGTGTAGACATCCTCAGAAAGACCCAAAGCCTGGAACTCTAGCCGCTCAGGAACCAGGCTGTGAGGTGCAGGGATTGAAGGTCCGGATGAAGGACCTTCCCCTGGTTCAGAGATATCAGGTCCGGGCGTGTGCTGAGCCGCTCCGGTCCTGCAGCTGAGGCTGTGGAGATCTGGATACCAGAACTGGCGTGGCCAATCTGGGGCTACCAGGATCACCTTCGCCTTGTCCTTCCTCACCTTGAGTAACACCTTGTGGATCAAGGGAAATGGAGGAAAGGTGTAAAAGAGGCCTGGGGTCCACGGCCTCGAGAAGGCATCCCCCTGCAGCGAGCCCTGCTGAGGGGGGGCGGGCATGGAACAGCCTCAGCTTGGTGTTCTCCCTGGAGGCAAACAGGTCCACCAACGCCAATGAGAGAACAGGTAGTAGGCTACCTCTGGATGGAGAGACCACTCGTGGGATGTCTGGCCTAAGCGGCTGAGAGCATCCGCCAGTTGGTTCGCGACTCCTGCCACATGGATGGCTAGGAGATCCGCCTCCAGCCGGCTGACGAAGGTCCAGATCCGGAGCGCCTCCTTGCATAGCAGACGGGAGTGAGTGCCGCCCTGTTTGCTGAGGTAGTACATGGTCATGGTATTGTCCGTCTGGACTTGAACCACTTGACCCCAGAGCTGAGGAGCGAAAGCTGACAGAGCCAGTCTGACTGCCCTGAGCTCCAACAGGTTGATGTGGCATCGGGACTCCTCTGGGGTCCAGAACCCGTGAGCCCTGTATTCCCCATTGGGCTCCCAGCCCGCGGAGAGAGGCATCGTCGGGACGACCGCTGCTCGGGGCGGACAAACGGGATCCCTTCCAGCAGATGATTCGGGACGGTCCACCATTGTAGGGCATCCCACATCCCCTGGGTGACCGTGACCAGCTGGTCGAAAAGACTCTGACGCTGAGACCACTGGGCGGCGAACTCCCACTGGAGGGGGCGTATGTGCAGTCTGGCCCAGCGGACCACCGACGTGCACGCCGCCATGTAGCCCAGGAGGCGCAGGAAGTCCCGGGCAGGGCATGAGTGCCCAACCAGAAATGATTGGGCAAAGGAGGAGAGAACCTCCACCCTGTCCGCCGGGAGCCGAGCTCTGGCTTGACGAGAGTCGAGCTCTGCCCCGATGAAGCCCATCACCTGAGAAGGTACGAGTTCCGATTTGGCCTCGTTGATCAGAAGGCCCAAGTGTGAGCAGGTTCGGAGGGTCAGGTCCCTGGACCTCTCCACCTCCTGAAGGGAGGATCCCGCCAGGAGCCAATCGTCCAGGTAGGGGTAAATACGAACCCCCTGACGCCGAAGATGGGCTGCCACCACTGCAATGCATTTGGTGAAAACCCTTGGGGACGATGACAGGCCGAATGGCATGGCTCTGAACTCGTACAGGGTCCCTTCGACCCTGAAGCGGAGGAACCGCTGATGAGACGGACGGATAGGGACGTGGAAAAAAGCGTCCTGAAGATCCAGTGTGCAGAACCACATGTTTCGCTCCAGGGATGGTATGATCTGATTTAGAGTTACCATCCGAAAGGTGCGAGACCTGAGATACCGATTCAGGTCGTGCAGATCTAGAATGGGGCGCCAACCCCCCCGTCCGTTTGGGCACCAGGAAATACCTGGAGACGAAGCCTGGGTCTGAAGGAGGATCCGTCACTCGGGCCACCACCTCTTTGAGGAGGAGTAGCGCAATGTCGTCTCGGAGGACAGACTGGGCGACTGAGATCCGCTCCTCTCGTGGGGCACGGGCTCGGCTGGGAGGGTACTGCTCGAATTCTAAGGGCAGACCCTGCCCGACCACTTCTAGGACCCATCTGTCCGTGGTGATACCGGACCAGGCGGAAACGAAGTGGCGGAGCCGGCCCCCCACGGGAGGACCCAGAGCTGAAGTGACGGGTACGGGGGAGGACACCCCCGGCCCGTCACTGGGCAGGCTTAGAGGAGGAGGGGGCACCTGGACCAGCGCCTCAGCCTCCTTTGCGGGGCTGCTGGGGACCTTGCTTGGGCCTAGGGCGCCAAGCCTGATGCTGTTGTTGACCCCCCCCGGAAGGGTGGTTGTCTGACCATAGGGGAAGAATGACGAAAAGGCTTCTTCCTGCGCTTCTGCTGGTTCTTACTTGAAGAACCCTTAGCGGATGTAGCATCTAAGGTGGCATTAGATTGCTCGATACGCTGCAGGTGACCTGCCACTCCTGGCCCGAAGAGGTCGGTGCCAAGGAAGGGCACATCAGCTAGCTTGTGCTGAGTATCCACGGGAAAGGAGGATAACCTCAGCCAAGCCCTGCGGCGAGTGGATACCGCTGCAGCTAGTGAACGGGCACAGGAATCACCCACGTCCAGAGCAGTCTGGAGTTGTTGTTTAGCAACAGCTCTGCTCTGGTCCCTGACCTGCTTGACCGTGGTCTGCATGTCAGCTGGGAGGTGGGGGAGAACTTTGTCCAGCGACCCCAAGAGGGCGTGAGAGAAGTGTGCCATAATCACCGCTGAGCTTGCCTGACGAAGGCCCAAAGATGATGCAGCATAGACCTTCCAGGCCGAGTGGTCTATAAGTTTGGACTCTTTGTCTGGAGGGCGGTCAGTATCGGCTGAGCTGCCTGTCCGCCTGAATACTGAGGCAGTCACAAGGCTTTCCGCCGAGGGGTGCTCAGTAAACCCCGCCAAAGACCCTATGGGCACCGCGTACTTGCGTGCCATGCGGGCAGATGGAGCTGGGCAGGAGGCTGGACGCTGCCAGAGTTCCAAGGCCGGACCAATAATGGCTTCGGCGACTGGAAATGCCTCCGTAGAGGTATCCCCCCTCTTAAGAATATCCGTAAGGGGATATTCCGCCTTTTTCTGGATAGGTTGTAGGGCCATCCCCATCGATTCGGAAATGAGCCGGAGGATACCCTGGAAGGAGGAAAGCCCTTCTTCCAAACCTGACGCCGAAAGCTCATCGAGAGAATGAAGGCCAGTGTTATCGGAATCGGAGGAGTCCCGATATAAAGGCTGCCCACCTAAGTCCCCCTCGATACGCCTAGGGCGATCAGGGGTGACCGTAATTGACAGTCCGTGGGGGAGACCCGAAGACTGTCGGGCCTCCTTGGAGGGAACCCCCCCGAGGGGCAGCTTAGGTGGAGGTTCCACCAAAATTGGTGGAGAACCTGAAACCGGTTGCGGCGGAAGACGCACCGGAGCCCCCGAAGAGACCGGCACCAGAGCAATCGGTGTCTGAGGCGGCCGAAGAGGCTGAGGCCAAGAGATAGCCGGGACCACCGAGGGAGCCGGCTTCTGACCTGCTAGCAGGAATTGCTGCCACATGAGATCCTCGCAGCGTCGACGAATTTTCGTAAAGCCTCTCCTTGTCCGAGGAGGAAGGGCGGTGGCCGGCGCCTCTTGCGGGAGTGCTTGTGTCCTTTTTTGGGTCGATCGACCGAAGAGGACTTGCTCCCTGATCGAGACCGACGGTGTCGGCTTTGTCGATCGGGAGAGACTGGGCTCGGTGAAAACCGAGGCTCCGGTTCTTGTCCTCAAATCGGAGGCCAGCGGGGCGGGTCTCTGCCGGGAAGGAGAGAATCGGGCTTCTTCCAAAGAATCATCGACAGGAGTTGGTGATAACGGCTCGATCGGGTCGCAGAATAATCTCGCCAGATCAGCAGACTCTCGCTTCACGCCCGGTACAGACGGAAGGTCTGAAAACCCAGCGGCGAGGAGGCAATTTCGACCAAAGTCGAGAATCGGACCGCTCCTGATCCCAGGAGCGCCTTCTTCGACTCGAAGAATATTTAGGATCCTTTTCTTAGAATGGGATGAGGCGAGCCCAAGGGGCCTCACCCTTGGTAGGGAGAGACGGCACAAATCCCTAAAGGAACCTGAAAAGAAGAGCCCAGATTAGTGACACGAAGAAACCTCGGCTAGCGAGAGCTTGGGGCTTCTTCCTCAAGGCCACCATGCGCTCGAGCTGCTCGATGATCCCCGAGCCATGAGAAACCGCCCACCTGGCCTCCTTGGATTTTACCGTGTGGGTTGCGAGTCTGTCTACTCCAGCTTCAGGCGCCTGACGACATCTTCCAGGATGTTGGGGTGGAAGGAAGCGCATGGAGCACCGCAGGTATCGTGAATAGAACTGAGGCAGTAAACGCATAAGAGGTGGGGATTGTGCGCCGACATTTTCTGTCCGCAAGGACACCGGCGAAACCCAGGGGACGACTTGTCATCCATGTCCGAATCAGAGTTGTAAACTCTAATGAGTTTCAGAGCGAGAAGATGCGGTGAAAACCGTCGAAACGAATCCAGGGCCTCAACACTACAGAAATCACGAGGGAACCTGAATCTTCCAGCGGAAAGGAAGATCTGGCGTCATGGGGCGGAGTCGAGGTATTTACCACCCGGGTGGGTGGGAGGAGCCAGCTTGAAGACTTCCGGCAAGATTTAAAAGGGAAAGGGACAATGCCAGACAGTGTGGATGAACAACATATCCACGCTCCTAGAAGACCAGCTTATCCCGGAGACTAGGCTAGCAATTGCCTCCAGTGTGTCCTTCTCCCTACACTAACTTACGCTGCCCCTGTAATTCAGGGAATGTATAAGCAAGAGGTCAACCGGCTACAGGTCCTGTACAACAAGGTTGCGTGGTTCGCGACCCAGAGTCACCCAAGAAGCCACCCCTGCGATACGCTTGCCTAGCTGCAGTGGCCTTCTTTTGCGGCTCGTCTTCAGTACCCCCGCTCTGCCTGGCGTACAAATTACAGCGTCCGGCTGCCCCACCCAGCCTAAAAGGGACAATCACTCCCAAACACAACTCTTCGAACGCTTAGGACCTCAGGTCGGACTCTACTTGCAATCCCCAGAGTCAAAACAAACGTGGGACAAATCCTTTGCTTATACTGCTCCCTACTTGTGGCACAATCTCCCACCCTCAGTACAGGAAGCCTCATCTCTGCTAAACGTTTGCACAAGGCTCAAGACCCACATGTTAGAGTTCAGCCTGTGTCACTGTCAGGGTATAGGATACTCTCTCCTGGCCCAACTAACACCACCAACCCTCTCCCTTTCTCACCCAAACAGGCTTCAAGTTCATGCCTTGACTCAATCAATCGTTGCACTTATATTCAATTGATTCTGAACTATTGCTTATATTGTCAACCCTGTTATCTGTACTCTCTCTGTAACCTGTTGTACCTCACTGTCTTATACTGTACTGTATCCCAGGTCGCCCCTGATCAAGGGACCTTCAGGGCTCAGTGGGCCTACCAGGTCATCAAAATTCAACAAATAAATAAATACTTCTCGCCTCTGGACAGATTCTACATGGTCTTTATCCTTTTTCAGGTGCGGGCTTCAGAACTGGACACAGTGCTACTCCAGGCGTGGCCTCATGAGTGATCCACACAGGGGCAACTGTGTTTCCTTTCTCCTGCTGGAAACCCTCTCCCTATACATCCTAGCATCCTGTCTGCTGTCCCAAGTGCTCTCTTGCACCGAGTCGTTGACCTGAGGCTATCAATGCTGATGGTCTGCAAATGCCTTTCCTCAGTGGACAATCTGATTTTTTCAGCCCCTTGCCAATCACCTGCCTGCGGGTTATCACGCCTACACATGTGCATAACTTTGCAGTTATTCGCAGTAAACTTCAGTTGCCATAAATTAGACAACCCCTATCATTTTTCTAGGTCCCTCTTCACGTCCCTGACCTCCCCCTCCTTACCTTGCCACAGAGTTTGGCATCATCTGCAAAGAGGCAGTTTTTTTCCCCTTGATTCCCTTCCCCATTGTCACAGATGAACACATTAAACAGTACTGGCCACAGCCATCAACCCTTGTGGTAACCCACTCGTGACTCCTCTGACCTCTGAATGTATCCCCATTTACAATCCCTCAAGGCTATACTGCCAGGGGGGACTAGCAGTGTAGCCTGGAGGTTAGAGTAATGAGCTTGCTGCATCCAGTAGACCTAGGTTTGCTTCCCACAACCTGCACCTGCATGCTGTGTGGCACCGAGGAAGCCACTTAACCTCTGCAGTGCTCCTGAGTCACCCCTGAAAACAGGCATTGAATCTAGTTGACCTTAACCCAGTCACCAAAAAATAATTACACTGCATGTTTGGCAGCCATTTCAGGGATCGAACACAGATTTTTTTTTCTTTTTTTAATGGGAAGGCTGCAGTTTACATTTTTAAATGGCACGGAACTGCATTTATGATAATTATATAAATGCAGTTTTGGCATTAATGTAGACAGCAGCCTTTCCTTTACCTGTATATGAAGCTGGATTTTGGAATATTTTATTGGTAAAAAGGGTTTGAGTGTCCTTTAACCTGATTCAGTTTGTCAATTTGCATCTGCCACACACACACACACACACACACACACACACTCTCCCTGGGATGGCCCAGTTAACAAGAACTAAAGAAAAAATAAATTGTTAGAGTCAAACAACTAAATCAGATTAGTCTGGGATGACCATCCCTGCACAAAGTCATACTGCCACCTGTGTTGCAGCACATTCCTTTCGAGATATCCTACCAGATGCTCCTTGCTGAGTGACCAGATGTCAAACTAACTGGTTTATAGCTCCCCGGGTCCTCCGTGCTACCACTCTTGCGCAGAGGAACCATGTCTGACCTCCTCCAATCCACTGGTACTACCTCAGTCTCCAGCCCAGGCGTGTTCCTGCCCCAACTCCCCTCAGCATTCTAGGGTGCAACCCAACTGGTCCTGGAGACTTACCCACCCCAAGTGCCCTTAGTCCCCGATCCCCTAACACCAGTGTTCACTTCCCTCACCCCCACCCCCGCAGCTTACCTACCACAGTCAGAGGTCAGAGAGCAAGCCTAGTGTCTCTACCACGAATACTGAACAAATATACTCTCAGAGTCTGAGGAGGTACGTGTTCTTCTCATCCTCCTCTACATATACATTTCCCAAATTTGGCCTCACAATGCTCTCCTTCGGTCTTCTCTTCTCTATCTAAAGAACGTCTTCTCCTTTACCCCTCAGCTATCTTCAACTCTGTCTCCGCATTTATCCTTATAACTCTGCTTGCCTCCTTAATTTTCATGAAGTATGCCTCTGTTACCCTCTGACACATCCCCCTTATATATATTTTTTTAAAATTCATCCTTATTGAAGTATTGAGGTAAGACATACATTTTACAAATCACTGACATTTTCTCATCATACATCTTTTTCCATTTATCTTCAGTTCAGATTATTTCATTTACTCTGGTCCTGGTCTCCACCCTGGTCTTGGTGTTATTATATTTCCTCCATGTCTATCAGACCTTCATCTCTAGAATTTCTTTATTCCTGTGGGCCAAGATATTTACCTGCCCCCACCCCCGGTCCAGGATCCCTTGGGCCTCCAGGTCTCCCTCCTCCAGGTTTGATCTTAAGGGTCCAACAGACATGCCTCCTCCAGAGGACCCACTGCGTCCACCTATGCATACAAACACATGGGGCTTTAAATTTACCATATACGTCAATTCTTCCATATTTTGGATCTCTTGCATTATTGATAGCCATCATTTGAAGGGGGGGGGGTCCTCTTTAAGCCAACTATGGGTGATTGCTTTGTGTGCTGTCCCAATCAGTATGTTCCACAAGTATAATCTATCTGCCCTGTGGACCGAGGACCTGGCTTGTGCCACCCAAGGCATGGTCACCTCCACTTCATGGCACTCCTTGAATCAAATTTCTGACAGGCAAGGCCACCCCAATGATGTTGAGGGTTGAGGCGCTGGACACCACACCGGCAACCTGGGTCTGGTGATGGACTTGGGTCACCAGGGGTTGGCCAAGGGGAGAAGGATTGAGTGCCCGACGGACTGCTCTCCTTCTCTGGGGAGGGGTGGGATGCTCGCCTCGCCGCTATACTGCCACCACCTTGGTGACCACAGGTGGTGCAGGTACGGTCGGGGAAGGCAGACAGGCAGGGCAGGGGCTGATGTCGGCCAAGGACTGGAGTGGAGGCATGTCTCGGTGTGCCTCCATCTCACTGGTCCTCCCCGAGCGCCGTCACTAAGGGGTAGACCAAAAAAGGGAAAACACCCCACGACCGATCCAGGCAAAGGGCTCCCACACCAAAGGCCACCATGGAGGAACCGGGGAGCTTTGGTTGCACGCTCTCCTGCGATTCAGAAGAGGTAGGAGGGACTCTTCCACTCCACCCAGGGGGTCAACCAGGTCTCTAGATGTACAGGAGTGGGGCACCTATGGGAGCATCCTCCCGGTACCCATGGCGCAGACTGAGGCATGCACTGGGATGCCCGGAGAGAGGGATCAGCCATGGTGACAGGGGGCGTTAAAAACAAACAAAAAAACATTATAACATGTAGGATGGGGGTCGAAGAGTCAGAGGATCAGGACCCAGGCAGGCTGGATCCAATGGTGGGTGTGGGGCTGTGGTGTGTTGTCGTCTTCTGGGAGCTCAGGGCTTTTCCACTGTTCTAGTTTAACCCCCGACAGTGAGCACAGACGCAGTGATGTATAGGAGGTGCAGCGTTCTCGATGCACCACGCCAACGCCTGAACAGAACACCTCCCACAAAGTGGAAGGTAGATGGCTCAATACCTCTCAGCTGCTGCTGGGAGGCATACTATTGCCGACACCTTCAACCTCCCTCCTCCCTCCTGAGAAGGTGAGCTGTCGTCAGGCGCTCAAACCTTCTCCACCCTGCCGACCCCGGCACCTCGAGCTTGCTCCCGAACCTGGGTCACCGGTGTGGTGCTAGGGGTGGCGTCCAGTGCCTCAACCCTCAGCACCACTTGGCCGCCTAAATATTACTTTTTATATTTAACATTTTTTTCCTTTTTCCTTTTGCTGATCATCAGATTTTCTGACAATACTTGGTGTGATGTATGGAACAGGGCTCTTCCTGGAGGCTGACATAGCCAGGTCTACTCCAACTGACACGGCATCAGCACTATGACCTCACTGTGTGAGACATCACAAGCGACCAAGAAAAGTCAGTCACCTGCTGCAAGAGCAGTCACTTGTGATGTCACAGTAAGTGAAGTTTCAAAGCTGATGAGATATGAAGAGGAAGAGAACTAGACACGTCAGTCTCCAGATAAATTATTGCTCTTTTCATCCCAGCTGATACAGGTAGAAAATCTTCCAATGAGCAAATGGAAAAAAAAAAAAGTACTTCAGAAGAAAACGAAACAAAGGACTACTTTACAAAATGAATAAGATTTTCTGCCTGTGATTTATGGCACTACTAGCTCTTAAATCTGCATCAACTGATAATAAGGAAATGGGGAAACTAAATAAGAATATATATGAAATATATGTAGACACGTCTCAATATGTTTTCTTAAAGTTTACCCCAAGATGTTCAGAGCTCTTTATATCCTGCTTCAGGAAGCTCCTGCACATATTCCATCTATCACCAAGGGTTGAAACTGGCAGCGACCCAACAGCCAAATGCTGATAGATTCTGTATCGAGCTGGAAGGATTTTCTTTTAGCTAGCCCTGCAGGCTTGTACTGGAGAACGTAACGTTTCAATAAGTACAGCAGCTGGGTCAGTGGAAAGGTCTGTGGGGCTAGCGGATCTTCCCAGTCACTAGCCCTGCTGGCTAGTGGCTGAAAACATTAATTTTGACCCCTACCTCAACACAGTGGATAGGATGCACTGCACGATGAGTACGTCCCACCTGTTTTGTGGGCATCAGAGTGGACACCGCATTTCTTCATGTGGAGACAGTGCATCAACTCAAGACCATAGGCAGAGTCCCTCCCAAACAGAATCACCTTCCCCTCTCCTGAATGGAAACAGGGCTGTTCTGTAAATCAGCAGAAATGTTCAAACTACAAGCCACTCTAACATCACTATCTTCTTTAGGTGCAATCTATGAAGCAGGAGGTGCCGCTGTATGGACTCTTGTGCACTAACTGTTTACATCTGCAAAAATATCCACAGGATGCAGCAGCAGCCTCGTGGCTATAATTAACAGCAGGGCTCTTGCAGGTCAACTGACAACTTGTAACTAGCTAAGGTGTCTCCTTGTGTGTACAGACAATGCCATAAACTCACTCTGTTCCTTCAGGGTGGACACGTCACTGATCAAAATACTGGCAACAGGGACACCACTCAGCAGACAGACACATTGATAACAGTTTTCGGAGCTTCATGTCTTACGCTACTATTGCCAGGGAGTTACTATTTTGGGGAGTTTTGGTGTCCAACACTACACTATTCCAGCACTACTTGAAAACCACAGCCTAGCATGAAATACTGAAGCCTGCACTTCTGATTCCCTGCATAACATCCAGCAGGGATTACCAGTTACACAGTCAGTTATCAAGGGTTCTACAAACTACTGCCCCACTAAAACGGTAAACCGTACATCTGCTGTTGTCTGTGGTCTCAGTTACATGAAACTAACCACTGACATTTTCATCTGTCTAACCACAACGCATGTGTTAGTGGTACTGTTGTAGCCCAACCAAAACTCACGTACCGTGTGTACTGTCTCATCCAATGAGAACTCTCATGCCATCTCTCAAGTGTCATCTCTGCTAAATCACCAGCAGAAGGAGAGAGGTGATGTTAATGTGTCAATCACTGGTGAGACCCCACCTGGAGTGCAGGTTGCAGTTCTAGAGACTGCAACTCAGGAAGGAAACTTAAATGCTTCTTACCTGCTACTTACCTAACTCTTATACCTCACCACTTCTCTTCCCCTGTATCAGTTATCCCCCTTTTATATCAATGAGTTGCTATCTAGTTAATTGTTCTTTTGTACAGTTGTATAATTTATTGCTTAGTGCTTTTAGTCAATTTTACTCTTAGGAATATTTGTCTTTTTTTTAACTTTACGTTTATTATGTTGAACAAACAGAGTTTGAACACAAGCATTAGTACTAACATATTATCTTTGGGAAAACCCCATGTAACCCCTAGGTGGTGCTATCCCAAGGGCTACTACCCCTACCTGCTTAACTACTAGCAGGTTGAGGGGCCTGGATCCGATGGCAGGTGCCTCCACCCAGAGGTTGGGGTTAAGACAGTCTGATATGACTTGGTCACAGCCCTCTGGGTCACTGCAACCCCCTTTTCTTCCTACTAGTGGCCCACACAAATAAACCACAGTACCCTTGCAATATACACTTACCCCCAGGATTGGTTCAATCAACTTGACTCTGGGGACCCCCTGTAAAGTAAGATGCAGTTATACAATATCCACTGTGCAGTAATTCAACATAGACACACAGTTCAAGCAGTGTAACTTTGATAAACAACCAAATCTGATTTATTTAGGGGATAGTAACAAGAACAGGGGGAAATCAGGTTAATTGATTCAGTCACATTAATAATCACAGTACTGTGCACATATTTCAGAGTCCCAAATGTCACTCTTACTGGGTACCCAGGCAATAAGAGGCTAGCCTATTTGGTACAGCTGGCTGGGGCCCTGAGGATGGAAAATACATGCACAATACCCACTTTGTAATCTGGAGCCGGTAGGCTCAGTTCGTGAAGAAAGAAAGGAAAAGCAATCAGATGAAACACTTGCAATTAGATGATGGCAGGGAGCTACCCTGATTTGTACTCACAAATTCAATTCTGAAACTGAATGGAAGGCAGATTGCCCTGGATTTCCAGGAGGAGCAGACCATGTGGACAAGGTCCTTGTGACTGGACCCCACGGCAGTTCAGAGCAAATGGATGTAGTCTGGATTAAGCTGGGGTTTACTTGAAGCTTCATGCACTCAATTCACTGTACAGGGGATTTGAAACGCAATTCCCCACAAGCACTACACACATTTATATGTAAAAGGAAAGTACTGTACCAGGCAGGCTGCTTCTCGATCCCGATCGCAATTACTGCACAATACCCGGGAGAACACACAGCAGATTGAGTTCCTGACAGACCGAGCGTGATTCAGCAATTTCTCCAGTCTTCTACAGGGTGAGCCTGGTTTCCTCACTTCTGGTGCTTCTTTCTCCTTACAACTCTGATTTAGTCCACACTGGCACTCACAAACAGTTGTAGGCCGAACTTCAAGGCCCCACACGAGCTTCCCGTGCGAAAACTGAACAGCGCAGGAGTCCAGAGCTCCTTCCCTCTTCACAGTCACAACTCATCTGGTCTTTCCAGTAGACAGAGCTGGGCATTTCCTTTGAGTTCCTCCCAGTTCAGTTGGCTGGTTTGGCTGTCACTCACAGTAAACTCTCCCTGCTGGTGGAAAAAAGGCGCCGAAGTCAAAACTACATTTCCCAGAGGCACTGCCCTTACAATCCCCTTACAGCAGGCTCCAGAGGACAGCCCAAGTTCTGATTCACCCAGAGCAGGCTCCATTTTAAAGGATCCCCACCATGATTGGTCCAATTCATCAGTTCAGAACCAACATGAGGGGGCTACTCTGCACTGTCCTTGCTACAAGAAAGTAGGTTAAATCAAACTGCATTTTCATTATTACTCTAACAGGTTACAAGCAAACAATTACATCTTTGAAGAGTGCTCCTTCTGCCCACTTAGCGATGGCAGAAACGGAGCGATTTGGCAGTAGCTCGAACGGGACTCAAGCAGGAAAACACACAGGCCCCCCCATCCAAATTAATTATGTCTGCAAGCAGACAGCTCTTAAAGAGACAGTACCAGAGGCTCTAAAAGCACTCACAGATAAACGGCTTAAACGCCAAACACCATTCAGGCTTGGAGCATTCAAGTAAGCTCCTGGAAGACTTTTTGAGAACCCCCATTTGCAGGGGGGTTACACCCATGAGGACGCCAATCCTCTTAATACACGCATCATAATGTGACTAATACTTTGAGATACATCATTGAGGGGAAGAAAAAACATATTAAACATGCAAAAGTTCTGAATAAAAGCTGCAGAAAGAGCCCATGAGCTGCGTGGTATTAATTCAGTAGTTATTTTAAAAGTAAAAATCCCCAAAATCGTCCTCCACCAGGGTGGGAGGGAATGGCCACGCTCCACCATTAATTAAAGCACTTAATGTGCAACTACACCATAAAGAACAGTGCTTCCTGATCACATCTCTCAGCAACATTTAAGCATGTTAGAAAAGCACTGTATCCATTGAAACAGAGCAGAGGAGGAAGCCTGAGCAACATGTAACCCTCTCAACAATCCTGAGTTAGAGAACTTAACAGCAATTATTGAGATATCATAACCCACAAAACAACTCAGCATAACATTATACTTAATGTCCCAATGGGGTAGACACATACCTCTTCAGAGCTGGAATTAAGCAACAACAAAAAAGGAAAAAATATTTCTCATTTTAGTCCAGAGTTCCTGAGCTCCACAGTAGTAATCACACCATCAAACACCCTCTGTAAATTTCTTCAAGTTAAGTCGCCTTCATGGAGCTTCACCGTCCTCTGAGGAAGTAGCCTCTCGTTCCACCTCTCTAGGTCTGATCGACGAATGTCTCTGTGCCCATGGCAGGGCCTCAGTGGGGTCAGAAAACAGGAAAACCTTACCCAGATGTGTGATATGAAGTCGGACTGGAAAAATAAGGCCATGGGAAATATTCGCTTCTCTCAACTTCGCTCTCACGCTGTCGAATTTCTTTCTGTTTTGCCTCGTAACGTATCCTAAATCTGGGAGCAGCCAAACCTGTTCCCCGTCCTGCAGAAGTATACGCTTTCGTTTCACCAGGGCCAGGATATAATCCCGTGATCCTACGTCATCTGTTACCACCACCACTGCCCTCGGTGCTTCAGGGTTATCTGGTCTGCCACGGAGTATCACCAGGTAGGTCTTCTGGATGCGTTGAGCACGATCAGAGACACCTTCTCTGAGCTGTTGCACCAGCCATTCCTGGATTAAGCGGAGGAGATGATCCCCATCGCAACACTCAGGCAGGTCCAGAATATGAATGTTAGCAGCCCTTGCCTGGTTTTCCAGGCTCTCCAGACGAGAACTCAGGTAGGCATTTTCTTTTACCCTGGCTGTCACAGCTCCCATTGCTGTGTTGGCTCGTTTTGTAGCTTCGACTGAAGCATTCTCAACTGCCTCCACAGTAACCTCAATCCCAGCCACCCGATCTGTTAATGCATCAAATTTATCGGATAAGCCTGATACTGAAGCTATCAATCTATTCATCTTGAGACCCAAAGTCTGAAGGGTCTCTTTAGGTAGCAGATCATCCTGCTCGGTGTTATGGCCTAGTTGCGACCGCATGGTTGGCGCTTCCGCGGAAGTTTTAGCTCCTGTACATGAACCTTTCTCCCTTCAAGAGTGCTTCATGCTGCTCCATAACTATTCAGCTTCGTGTATCACTTTTAAAATATCAATTCTGTTGGATAATTTCTGAACTTAAATGTGATTTTAGCTAGTTAAATTGCAGAGCTCTTTCAGAAAGCCTCCGTCTGCTCGGGCTCCACAGCTCCCCGTCATGTTTTTGTTGTTTACACTTACTCCATTTTATGTATTTTATATATTTTTTTTTTCTCCTTGTCCCCTTGCTTCCCCAGAACACATCTGGAAATTAGGTCTTACCAGCTCAGTATGTCTTTCCTGGTAAAACCTGTGAAATTATTTAGTTCGCTTTTGTTAACCGGGTGGGTACAGTAGATAGCACAGCTGCCTATTTTCAGGTACGACCCGAAATAAATCAGTAACTAAATAAATAAACGTGCAGAGGCTACATCATAAGCCCTACGAGGAGAGACTGCGGGATCTCAAGACATGCACTCTGGAAGAGAAGGGGGGAGGACATAACAGAGACCTAGAAGTACTTCACGGGAGTGAATAAGATACAGGAGGGGAGTATTTTTCAGAAGAGAAGGCACACACGAACAAGAAGGCATGCTATGAAGCTGGAAGTGGGGACATTTAGAAGGGATGTGAGGAAGCACTTCTTTGCTAAAAGTGTGGCAGATGCCTGCAGTAGTCTTCTAACAGAAGTGGTGGGAGCGAAAACAGTGGGGGGCTTCAAGCTTGCATGGGATGGGCATAAAGGAATCTTGTTAGGAAAACGGATGGGGGGGGCCCAGTGGCCAGAGATCAGGTAGGGTCTGCGGTGACAGGTCAGGTAGGGACAAAATGTGCAGACTGGCTGGGCCTAGTGGTCCTTAACTGCCGACAAATTCTGTTTCTATGCATCATCTATCCACAACTCTCATCCCTTCAGTGTTTTCCCCATCCATCAAATACTCTTGTACAATCACTTTTGGGATGTACTAGAATGGGAATGAGAGGAAGGCCAAAGAAGGTGAGCCTACCCTTGTACAGGGCCTGGGTTCAACCACACTTGGAGTACTGTGTCCAGCTTTGGTCACCGCAGTACACAAAGGGCACTTGAGGAGATCGAGAGGGATCATCACGGGGTCACCAAACTGGTGAGACACTTAGGAGGCAAGAACTCCCAGCAGAAAAATCATTTGGTCTAAAGAAAAGAAGGCTGGGAGGGGACACAATCACAGATTCCAGAATACTGAAGGGTTAAAACAGAGTGCAGTATGCACAGATGTTTGAGCTGGGAGTGCAAGCAGAGCTAGAAGGCATTCTCTGAATCTGAGGGAGGGCAGCATTAGGTATAACACTAGGAAGCATTACTTTGCAAAGAGGGTGGTTTACGAATGTAATGACCTACCCAATTCAATTGCGGAAATGAAAATTTTTCAAGCTTTCAAAGCAGAGGAAGAATGGCACTGAGGGTTACACAGCATGAGTATGGTAGCAAAGGACTAGAAAGTTTCCCAAGGGAGAATGGCACTGACGGTTACACAGCATGAGTAGGGTAACACAAAACTAGACAGATTCCTGAGGGAGAATGTCATTGAAGGTTACATAGCATGAGTAAGGGTAACACAGGACTGGACAGAATCCTAAGGGAGAATGGCATTGAGGGTTACACAGCATGAGTAGGGGTAACACAGGACTAGACAGATTCCTAAGGGAGAATGGCATTGAGGGTTACACTGCATGAGAAGAGGATCATACGTCAAACGTATGACAGCTTAGATTCAATGCAAAGAAGTGTAAAGTAATGCACCTTGGAAACAAAAACCCTGAGGAAGAGTATACAAAGGGGGGGGGGGTGGTACTAACAACAACAATAAAAATGGAAAGGGACCTGGGGGTAGTCATATCAGATGACCTAAAGGTAAGCACGCAATGTGAGAAGGCAGTAAGGAATGAAGAGGGGAAGGCATCACCAGAAA
Source organism: Neoceratodus forsteri (assembly GCA_016271365.2). Taxonomy (NCBI): domain Eukaryota; kingdom Metazoa; phylum Chordata; order Ceratodontiformes; family Ceratodontidae; genus Neoceratodus; species Neoceratodus forsteri. The sequence goes on from JADMNL010000034.1 coordinate 82,333,079, forward strand.
AAAACAGGTAGTTATCCCTCTGTACAGACAGTTGGTGAGACCCCATCTAGGTTACTGCGTGCAGTTCTGAAGACCCCATCTCCGCAAGGACATAGATAGGATCGAGGCAGTCCAGAGGAGGGCAACTAAATTGGTGCAGGGTCTGTAACAGAAGCCATATGAAGACAGACTAAAGGAGCTTAATATGTATACCCTCGAGGAAAGGGGGGCATGACAGAAACTTTCAAGTGCCTCAGGGAATCAACAAAGTCCAGGAGGGTAGCATCTTTCAGAAAAAGGGATGTGCAAGAGCAAGGGGGCACAATTTGAAGACGAGGGGTGGCTCAAGGGCAATGTGAGGAAGTATTCTTTCATGGAGAGGATGGTGGACGCACAGAAAAGCTTTTCTGAGGCGGTCATGGGCCAAAAACAGTGGGGGAATTCAAGAATGCATGGGACAGATATAAGGCAATTCTGCTGGGTGGTAGGAAGAAGTAGGCTGTTGGTTATCTAGGATCTGCAGCTTATCCAACAGGTAGAGAAATGGCAGACTGGGTGGGCCAAGTGGTCCTTATCTGCTGTCAAAGTCTATGTTTCTATCAGGATTAGACAACTTTCTGAGGGAGAATGGTATTGAGAGTTACAAAAGCACAAGTAGCAAAACACTCAGGCTATTAAGCCTAAATATAGCCAGCCCAGTGGCACTGAGGCTGAGGTGCTGGTCGTCTCACCTCGCGACCCGAATTCGGGAATGGGCTCAGGAGCCAGGGGTCGGCAGAGAAGGGAGAGGACTGAACGTCTGGTGGACTGCTCTCCTCTCCCTGGGGAGAGATCCAGGGCTTGCCCAGCAAAACAGAGCCCCCTGGTGACAGCCGTAGGCACTGCACACACTCGGGCTGAAGTAGCAGGAAGGAGTGCGGCAGACGTCTGCGGCATCGTGCCGCGTTGACATTATTCCAGGGACTGGCCCACATCCCAACACCAGCCAATCGCTCCAGAGGATTCCATGACCAGCCCGGCGCTCACGTAGGCCTCTCTAACTTCAGAGAGGCTGCCACAAGTGGGCGGACCTGCCCTGTGGGGTGATCCAGGGGGCTAGACCTACCTGGGTGTTCAAGGGAAGAATCTGGAAGCGATGGGTTCAGGCAGGGAGTAGAGGCCCAGCTGAGTGAACACCCGAGAAGGATGCCCGGGCTGTAGGGGAACAAAAAGAAAATACAAAAAAAAAAAGCTTGGATATGTGCCCTTACTCAAATTGCAGAAGTGGCAGATAAAATTCACCCTACGTTTCTTCGGTCATCACAATACTATGTTACTGTCCCTATCGATCCATAACTCTTGTACTATCACTACTGTACTGTCTCATCCAAACTGAAGTGTTAACACCATCCCTGTCCCCATCCAACCAGAACACTGGTAACATCAGTACTGCCCCATTTAACCACAACTGTTACATTGTAGTGTCCCACCTGACTAGAACTCGCATTCTATCAGTACTATCCAATCCAATATAAACTCACACTATCATTGTCCCCATCCAACCAGAACAGTAGTAAAATACAGTTAAATAAGAACTTACCATAACAGTTGATCTTCGAGAGGAGCTCTTGCAGTAGAACTAAAGCCACCAGGTGCCAGAACCACAAACAAACCTTTCTAGCTAGCAAGGCGCCACGGCGGATTGCCCACCACCACCACCGACGGCCTATCCTATAAAGGCGGGCAATCCCCCACACCCTCCTCAGTTCTCCCGCTGAAGACCTCGAATGGGCAGGGGATGAAGAAACCGAGGAGGTTTCCCGAGAGCATGAACAAAGAAAAAGGGAAGTAGAAGACTTGCTCACATGGAAGAGGAGAAAACAGATAGAAAGCAGGGGGAAGGAGGAAGGGAAAATTAATAGCTTGCTGCAAGAGCTCTGCTCGAAGATCTACTGTTACGGTAAATTCTTACGTAACTTTACTATCTTACTTTGAGGGAGGCTCTTACAGCAAGCAATCACCGGTACGACTGAGTCCCAAGCAGTTTTGGTAACCAAGGAAACAGCAGCGGGAGGAGGAAACACAGCAGCCAGAGGCTCAAGAAAGAAGGTCCTGGAGAACAGCCAGAAGTTAGCCCAATGCCTGGAGGTGATGTCCAGGCTGTAGTGTTTGGTGAAGGTAGGGACAGAGCTCCACGTGGCAGCTGCACAGATGTCTGCAGTGGACACATTTCTGAAGCAAGACGTGGAAGCAGCCATACCCCTGGTGGAATGGCCTTAACAACTCCCAGAAGTTCCCTGCTGTACGTTCGGTAACAAAAAAAAATGCAATTTGCTAACCACTTAGACAAACACTGTTTGGACAGTGGAGCGCCCTCTCTCTCCCAGGGCAAATAAAAACAAACAACTGGTCAGACTTGCTCAAAGTCTTAGTCTGGTGTGTATAGTATCGTAAGATTCTATGTACATCCAAAGTATGGAGCAAAGCCTCCCCCGATTAGAATACTTAAGCAATAAGGCATGACCAAGGGTTATGTTAATCACCTTTTAGGGGTGTACTGTGGCACGAGGTGTAGCCGAGCCCTTCTCCCCACCGGCAAATTCCCACACACTCCCCCCCCCATACCCTGTCCCATGCCTTTTTGAAAGTGCCCACCGTCTGACATGATACCACCACCTCCTCCTCTAGTACGGTATCCCAGTTCGACACCACTCTTTCCGTAAAATAATGCCTCCTCATCTCAATGTCAGCGGCTCAGTAGGTAGCACACTCGCCTCTGAGGCTGGGAGATCAGAGGGCTGTGGGTTCAGTTTCCACATCTAGCACTTGGGTTAATATCCCAATACTGACACTGTAGTGCAGCTTGAGGGGGGTGTTGCACTTCTGAGGTGCCGTCTTTCGGATAAGACGTTAAACTGATGTCTCATCTGCTTGGATTGGTGGTAGTTCAGGTGGATGTTAAAAGATCCCATGGCACTTATCGAAAAGAGTAGGGCTAAATTTTATTCAAAACAGAAATCGTGATACATATACATCATACACCCACAATAATAAGGCCCATTTCTCCAATCCATACAATACTGCCAAAGATTTGTAAGAAGGAAAACAAAATTAAAACTTGTGAAGACATACAGATAAAAAACAAAACAAAACAAAAAAAAAACAACATTACAAGCTTGAAGAATCATACAAATTATAGCACCAAACTCTGGATATGTCTCCTTATCCTCTAGGGCTTCAAACAGGTCACCTCGGTTCTCTTTATATATAGCACGTGCAGTTTGTTTTATAATTATTTCACTATGACATTCAATCAAGTCTCAGTTGTGCCTAAGCTGGTAATCCGGGTCCTATTTCCCCATAACTCTAACACAGCCCTCTGGGATAGGTTACTACATTCTGCAATATACAGAGTATGTACATCTTTTACAATTTTCCCACATAGTTCCATGTAAGAGCTCTCTTTCTGTTGGAGTGTGAACACACACCTAACTAGCCAAATGTTCCATTTAATGATAACAAACGATAGGTGAAGTGTACTTAAGTTCCACTTCCTCCAACCTGGGGAGACATAACCATACATTATGCTTTCATATGTTACCTTCTTAAACAAGGGCTCACCCCAGGCCTCAGCTATGTATTCCCAAAACCCTTTAATGAAGGAGCACTGGAAAAAAGGTGCTCAATTGTTTGTAAAAACGTTATAAAATGGCAAGAAAAAATCTAGAAACCTCATTGGCCAAAAGACATCAGCTGACTGTACATTAACTCTCTTTATACGCAGTCATCCAGGTCCTAAACCACATCACACAATGAGCAAATCAGTCCTCTTACAGCCAGAACTATCTTCCATCAGTCCCCCCTGCAACCAGAACTGATCTTCCATCACAAACATGGCTGCTACCTTTATACTGTAAAAACCTTCAACTGGGCCCTAAAAATAAAACTACCTTAAATAAAAATAAAACAAATTAAATGTTGTTTCCCTGATCATCACACTCTTCTTACACATACACAAACAAATCAGAAACATTATTGTTTATAGTTTTCATTACAACTGTTTCTTTACTAACAGTGAAAAATCCCCCTTTCTGTTTTTACCTGCTCATCAGGGAAATCTCTTCTGCTTGCCCTGCCAGTGAGATAACTGAGTCTCTGGCTCTAAAACAGGCCTTTGTTGTCTGTTTATACAGTATGTTAGGAGAATAACATTCTACAAGTGGAATTGACCAGAATTTTGAATCCCTGTATTCCATGGTAAACATTCCAAGATAAACATTCTGGGCCGGATATACAAAAAGGTTGCGCCATGCGCAATAGGTTCTTGCATGCAAGTCCAAATGTGCCATTCTGTGATATTCAGCAGGAGGCAGTTGCGCCACCAAAACTGTTGAGCAACAGCGCAATGCAAATGAAGGCATGCGCAACCGAAGGTGTGGATCCCTGCATAAAAACGTCGATATTCAAAGGAGTTCGCATAATGCAATAGCGAACAGCCAGAAGTTGCGCCTACAGTGAAATGAGCAAAATAAAAAGGTTGAAGGAAGAGGCGCAAGAACGCTACAGGGATGCCAAGCGAGACAGACAGAGAGAGACAGACAGTGACAGTCCAGAACAGGGCAGGCAAGGGAAGTTTGTGGGCCATAGGCTGCAGAGGCCAGCGGGGGTACCCGGTGCAGTGGAGGTAGCAGTCAGGACAGTGGGGGTAACAGAGCAACATCAGCCAGGGGGGGTCACAAGCCAGGGAGATGGACAGTGCCAGCTTCCACATGGAAGCTGTAATGAGGGTGAGAATGCATGCTGTGGGGGACGGCCGTGGAAGGGCCCGTCGGCGGTACGCCCCCAACAGGCAGTACCGTGCCCGCATCAGCTTTGAGCTGTACACAGATGTAGAGATCGTGGGCCGGTAACGCCTGAACAGGGCAATACTGAGACGGCTCTGTGAGCTGTGCAGTGATGTGATGCAGGCACCCTCACGACGGAGTCACGCTCTGTCGGTGGAGACCAAGGTGACAGCCTGCATGTGCCTGCTCGCCACGGGCACCTTCCAGAGGCCAACAGGGTACACCACAGGCATCACACAGTCGGCCACGTCACGCATCCTCACCCAATTCCTCAGCGCACTGCTGCCACATGCTGCGGAGCACATCCATTTCCCCAGCACCGCGGCAGAGCGTACAGCAAACATGCAGGAGTTCCACAGGGTAGCATGTATGCCTGGCGTGCTAGGGGCCATAGACTGCACCCATGTGGCCATTCGCACGCCACCTGGCCCGATGGGGCTGCATATAGGAACAGGAAGGGCTATTCCAGTGTCAACTGCCAGGTGGTGTGTGATGCCACTGCGATAATCAATGTCTGTGCCACACACCTGGCGGAGCACATGATGCCTTTATATGGTATCAGTCTGCACTGTGCCATCGATTCCAGAGTGGGGACATCCCCACAGGCCATCTAGTGGGTGAGTACGTATGGAATTGCAAACGTGGGGCAAGGGTGGAATGCCAGAGGTGCTATGGTAGTGGCACAGGGATATTGGCAATATGGACCTGAACATGATACTCATCTCCACCATCTCCACACAGGTGACAGCGGATACCCACTCGTCCCTGGCTGCTCACACCATACCGGGCCCATGACCCCATCGCAGCAATGCTATAATGAGGCGCATGCCGCCACACGCAACATCATCGAGCGGGTGTTTGGGATGCTCAAGGCATGCTTCCGATGCCTAGACACCTCCGGCGGTGCCCTACAGTACAGCCCCTCAAAGGCCTGTGGGATATTCCTGGCCTGTTGTATCCTGCACAACATGGCCAAAGACTGTGGGATAGCCATTCAGGTCGAGGAGGGGGACAGCGATGGGGACGCCAGCGGCGCCGGTGATGATGGTGATGAGCAGCCCCCCCTTGGACGGCGGGACCCCCGACTGATCCGGCAGGCCCAGCTGCACCGGGACACCATCACGGAGGAGCATTATGCACGACACAGGTAAGTCAAGGGGCCATGTGCAACCAACACTGTCCTGGCGCAACCCACAGGCACACAGAGTAACACACCAGGGGTGCATGACGGCAAGGGGAGTGGAAGGGACCAGGCACACAAACACACCATCAGGGAGGGGTGAACAGTCATATGGACACACACACACACACACAGGCACAAAGCGTACATGGGCAGGTGCACAGCAGAGCAGGAACAGACATGGCAAACACACAGCTCCACAGACCACACCCACCACCTGTACTGTTCAACTACGTGTGTCAGATGTTGGGCACCCTTGCACCTTGGTGTACAGTACAATGCAGGCATCATCATGCACACGCACCTGTGGACAGCAGTCGGGATGGTGTGCAGGTGGTCCGTATGTCGGCGTGATGGGCAAGGCACCCACCAGTGCACTGCCCACCATGACGCACACTGCACCAGGGCAGCACCAGACAGGGCCCGCACTGGGAGACAGGTCAGTCATGTTGCACTGTTCCACGGCCACCGCGGATGCGTGGGCAGCCCCGTCGTGACCCAACAGCACTGGCAGGCTGAGCAGGGGCCACATGGGGTGGCACCGATGGACCACCAGGGGTCCCACTGCGCGATCGCGACCTTGTCCGCACTGGGGTCTGTAGTATGCCAAACATACCTGCACCAGGGGTGCTCGGGATGCCCACAGCAGAACCCAGCGTCGACAGGCTGGGTGTTGCACGACGCCGGGAATGAGGAGTGGAGAGCGTACTGTGTGGGGTGCGCGGTACAGGGGCACCTGCTAGTGTCCCCAATGCAGCCAGGACAGCGACCAATGCATGGGTCTGCCTGTCAATGGCGGCGGTCACATCCATCCGCATATGGACCATCTCTGCAAGGATCAGAGCACAGTCCCTGCTGTGCCACTCCACAGCCACGCACAGTGCCTCCACGGACATTGCAACCTGCCTTTGCTGCTGTACTGATTCCCGCAGCAGGCGGGTGTGCTCTTCAAATGGGTACTTTGCCACAACGGCATCCTGTCCCCAAGGGTATGGAAGGTCCTGATGCTCAACACTCCTTGAGGGTGGGCGCTGTTCACCAGGACCAGGAATGGGCATATCAAAGGGCGGTGGGCATGTGCCACCGCTGGACACTGTACCCCCAGACCTGGTGGGTGACTGCTGCTGCTGCCCCTCCAACCGCTGTGCCTCAGGGACCACTCGTTCCACTGCTGTGGCCGCAACAGTGCCAGACACCTGCACAGCCACCAGTGCTGCCCCACTGGTGCTAACAGGCACAGCCTGGGACTGTGCCGACATGCTGGCACACACGTTGGAACCAGCTAGGCCCAGGGGCACGTGCTGGCCTGCTGTGTGTCCATCATGGGACACACACATGTCACTGCCCATTGCAGTCCTTGCATCATCAATGGTGCAGGTACGTGCTACAGCTACAGTCACAGCGTGCTGGCATGCTTGCATGCCAGACTGCTGAGACACAGGCTGTGCACCCCCCACACCCGACTCACCGACACCAGAGTTGGCAGCCCGGCGTGCATGCTGGCTGGTGACAGAGGTGGATGGACCCTCCTCCAACTCCAGCAGGTCTTCCTCACTGCCTGGACCCACCACCACCGTCCCCTGAAGACGAACAGGATCTGTAACAGAAAGTGAGGACATGTGAGTGCATGTGAACAACCTCCCCCCAACACCACCACCATGTCATACCGTGCAGTGATGGGCTTCCACCTGTCTGGAATCCACCTCCTGGTACGCCCTCAATAGCACTCCACTGCATTGATGCAGCCAGTCGGTCCTCAGCCGGGGTCAGCTCCACCACCGCTGGCTGGCCCCCGCCTGTGCCAGCACGTGCCACCCTGAGGGCTGCCACCTTCTCCTTCACCCTCCTCCGGTCTGTCCCCATCTTCTTTTTGCATTCCTGCACGGAGTGCTGGTGGCTTCCGTGCAGGTTCACTGCCTGAGCTACCCCCTCCCATGCAGCCACATGGGCCTGAGGGGTGCCCCGCCGTCCACTCAGTAGTGGCTCCTCCTCCAGGTAGGCCTGGAAGAGGGCCTCTGTCTCCGCCGTGGTGAAGTTGGGCCTCCTCCTCCCCACCATCCTCATCCTCACCTTGGCTCTGCTCGGTCATGTCGATCTGTATGGGTGGAAGTGGACACCTGTCACTGTGCAGTCTACAGCGTTATCCCATGACCATTGTCCAGAACATCACACAGCATGCAACCCACCTCTCTCACCTGCACTGAATCTGGCCAGCAGCCCAATGTCGCACATTTATAGCGCAATGCATGCAAATTAGGAGTGGAGCAACTGTAATGAGATGCAAATCGCGTCAGCCTGCGCCTCTGAATGGCTGATCAGATGATTTGCAAGTGTCGGCTGAATATCGCGCCGTTGCGCTTTGCGCAATACGGTTGAGCCGGCTGAGCCAATGGCGCATTTCTGTGACTGTGTGGTACACTGCATTGCGCATGCCCAGGTAGCTTATGCAGGCGTATGCCGCGCTGATGACGTGCTGTGCGCGATCAGCAATTCAGGCCACGGCCACCATTGTGCCAATGGCGCTACAGCGCTGGTCACCATATGGCGCTGTGGCAGTACTGCACAATAGTCCACTGTAGCACTGGCACGCAGGTGTCCGATCGCCCAGGACGTGTGGACGTCCGATGGCGCTGTGCGTGGCCTTGCGCCACTGACCCATGACCTTGTGCCCGACCTTGCCCCCTGGCGCTGTGCGTCTGGCATGTGTATGGCTCTATTAAGCATGTTCAGTGACAGCGTGAGGGACCGGACGGCTGTCCGAACAGCACGATAGGCAGTGTTGAGTTGTATTATGAACATTTCCACATGGGGTGCTGCGCTGCAGAGCGCCATATTGCCACTGTACTTTTGAAAATGGCACGCAGGAGAGCACCACAATGGGGGGCTTTGGAGATAGCTAACCTGGTGGCTGTGGTGGAGCCTCACTATGGCTCACTGTTTGAGGGAGTGCCCCTGCAGGTGTCATGCACCCATGTGTGGCAGCAGGTCGCCGCTGCCCTGGAGCAGGCCACTGGGCGGCGGAGGACCCCGGAGCAGTGCAGGCACTGCTACGGCGACCTGCAGAGGAGGGAGCGTGCTCTGCTTGCGCGCCTCAGGTCGTGTGCCAGGAGGGGCATTGTGCCCAGGCCAGGTGGGTGTGCTGTGTATGCACCGGTATTGTCTGCATGGGTGACTGTGTCATGTAATCTGCGCATGGGGGTGGGTTGGGCTGTGGTTTGCTGTGAGGGTGTTTGCAGGTGTGTGCTATTTGGGTCTGGCTGTGTGGGCAGACACACTCAATGGGGCAAGGGGCTGTCTGCTTTGGGATCTCACTGATGTGTTTCTCTTCCTTTGTCTCCCACAGGCATGGAGGAGCGGAGGCGGGCACAGGCTGAGGCTTGGGATGGCGGTGCCAGGGTGGCAGGCGGAGGAGGTGTGGACCAGCCACAGCAGCAGCAGCACCTGCTGCAGCGGCTTGATGAGGGTGAGTGTCATTACATCATGGATGCTACTGCATGCTGGGGGGGGGCACGGACACCTTCCAGGGACAACACTACCATGCATGCAACATGTGACAGTCATCACTGTCCAGTGGCACTGCATGTGTGTGTGTGTGTGTGTGTGTGTGCATCACTGGTGGTCCATGCATGCAACGGGCACATGGCTATGGCACTAGCATCCCAACATGTAGCCACGTCACTGGGCAGCCTTGGTTGTGCTGGACATGGGCGGTGTGTGTGTGCAGTGGTACACATGGCCATTGCTGGCTGGTTGGGCTTGTCTTGTGCACGGTCACTGTCGGTGGGTGCAGTCCATCACAGGAGCGGGCACTTGGCTGTACACCATGCATGATGGGTGGGATTCAGGGATGTGGACAGTCACAGCCATCGACTCTGATCCCTTGCCCTAGGTATCCGGATCCTGCGCCTGATGGAGCGGGGCCTGCGGAGGCTCACTCAGGTGGCCATCGACACACACACCATTCTCCTGGACTTGCAGCAGCATGGGATGCGGCGCCGGAGGGGGCCACGGGCACAGCACCAGGCAGGAGGAGGGCAGGCTGCCAAGCGGTAGCTGAACGTCACCGAACCCCACCTTCCCTCTCCCGTTGTTCACCCCTGCCCCTTACCCACCCCTACCTCATACCCAGACCCCCACCCCTGCTTTGTAAATATGTTGTTGTTTGTTGTTCTTGTTATGCATCTTATTATTACATTTATATTTTGATAGGAATACTGTGGTGGTCTCTGATTTGCAGCTGGCTATAGGTGCTCAGTTGCAGTGGTGTGCATGGCATCTGTGTGGTATGGTCATGGGTATGTGTGTGCGTGTGTGGGGCGGTGTCTCTGTGTGGGTGAGGCTTCCAGTCAGTATTGCAGTGTGCTGCCACCCACTGCTGGGTGCCTCATGGTGGGTGTGGCTTGTATGGTTCTGTGGTTCACGAGGTTGCAGTGTGCCGGGGGCCTGGGATTCCTGCAGTGCTGGTCACTGCGTATGGGTGGTGTCTTGGGGTCACAGTGCTGGGAGTGCTGTGCACACGGGGGCCGCTGGACACTGGGGTGCTCCGCCCCCTTTGTGTGCCAGTCTCAGGTTGACAGTGGGTGTGCTGCAGTAACACGGCCGGGATGTGCTTTGTTTGCTTGTCCCCATGGTCCGTGGCTGTTCCATCCCTCCCCCAGTTCTGCTGTGCTTGGGGTGTGGGGTACATTGTTGGTTCGGCAGTGTGTCCCTGTGCCCATCTGTGGCATGGGTGGTGAGCCACTGCCTACCTCCCTGGTTGTGCAGTTCCATTGCTACGCTGCTGGGGCCTCTTTGCTTGCGCTATGGTGCCTCTGGACTGCTCAGCTGGGCCGGCTTTGTTGCGCTGTGGCGCATCAGCTCTGCTCAGCTTCCCCTTCCTGGTTGCGCTACGGCGCATCATCACTGCTCAGCTTCCTTCCTAGTTGCGCTTATGGCGCAGGTTGTTTATATTCGCTACTGTTGCTTGCGTATTTGTCTTGCCTCATGTTGTATATATTGTGATGCTGCGTTGCTCGCTTGCTGTTGCGCACTTTTTGGGCGAGTTTGAATATCTGGCCCTCTATGTCTTGAATGTTGGGGGGGGAGAAAAAACAGGATGAAGAAAGTAAGCAATACAGTATTACTTAATAAACAAAGAGAAAAGGTGGAAAAACACAGTTACTGTACATAGGCAGACCCAAATTGCTCAAATACATTGCTGATGTTTATAAAAGCACATACAATTGAATCTCATATAGGTGTTTTCAGGTGAAATATACCCCCCCCCCCCACAATAAAAAGGCAACCTGGCAGGTTTAAAGTTTTTTTTTTCTTACTAACTTTTCACCTCAATCCTATAGCAGTTTTCCGTTTATGTACTAGACCACAACACATAAGCAAAAAACAAAAATAAAGAGGTTGCCTTGCATGAAACTATATAACTACAGTGCAATGAAAATTAAGTTTTAACTGCTTATGTTTTACAAATTTACAGATGTTACAGTGCATTTATATGATAAAATTTACATACTACAGAGAAAATATTTATGTTCAACCAACTCTGCTAATAAATACTTGTACTGCAAAGTACTGTACTAGTTAACCTATTGCTAAGATATGCTATTTAATGCATTTATAAGGACTACTTTTTTCAGTTTTTACATGTTTTAGAGGTAATGTATTGTACATTCTTGAAAATAGCAAATAAGTGTTAATCCCTATCAGAGTAAATCAAACTAATTCTTTTATGATGGTGGCCCATTTTATAAGTGTGATAAGCCACTCCAGGGTGTGCATTAAGGGATTTTAATGCACTTCCCAGGGGCGTAAAGACACTTGACCTTCTGCCTCGTGCCTTAGGACGCCCTTGGGGCATGTATTTAAATCCTTTAAAGCACTCCCTCTCATGGCTTATTACTTACTTAATGCACCGCAGTCTACTGCATATTCTTTCTTGGAGCGGTTTATGTTTTTGATTATTTTTGATATTTATCTTTTCATGGCACGAGTGCCAGTGAACATCCCATATATGAACTGGAATCCTTGGGTTATGCAAGGATTGTAATGAGTTCTGAAATTGATCTGGGCATTTCTCAAATGGTACTAAGACCCCACATAGTGTGTTTACTAGAGTTTTGTATAAAACTTTACGTGAAGAGGCAGAGAGAATCTGTTGCGTAGACACCTCCCACTGTTTTAACCTAAGAAAGGTACCTCTAAGATACTGCAAACACTCAGGTCCTTTCAAGTTCCTTAGGGTATTCTGTTCCCACGAGTGAAACCATGTTTTACAATTCTCATTCAACCAGGGCTCCCGTCCCTTAACAGCATTGATTAATAGAGGTTTTAAATTATAAATGAAAAAAAAATGCTGTTGAAAAATAAAATGGGATTGATCATATTCAAACCTCCCTCTCTGATAGATATAAAATATTCCTTTTTATGGGGTCAAGTCTGCTTCCCCACACGCCTTGAAAGAATATGCTTATTAATGAAGTTTCAAGCTTTTTAGGGATAGGGAAGACATAGCTGAGATACAGAAACACTGGCAACAGGAAGGTTTTTATTAAAAATACCCTTTTCTTTTTCCCAATCTTATTTCTGTTCCAGTGTGCTATTTTCTTTCTACCAATCTCCAGTTTCTCTTCCCAGTTGAAAACATCTATATCTATGGCCCCAAATGTTATACCTAGGATCAGTATAGGTGCTAATGTAAGTTGCAAAGGGCCTATAGTGTCATCCTGCTGCATACCATTTCCTAGCACCTTCCCAAAGCATTTCTCTCAGTGGTGGAGCCAGGTTTGGGAGCATTTGGGAGTCGGGGGGCATTCATGTTAATCACGGGCTCCACAATGGGCACTAAACAGTTAATAAAGATGGTGGTGGGTCGCCACTACTCACATTTGGGCAGCCAGGAGGGGCAACCGCTCCCTCCCCCCGCCCCCCCTCTAGCTCCGCCACTGATTTCTCCATGTTTAAAGAAGCCCCTGATGTTGTTCCAAAAGCAGTATATAGAGAAAGTGCATGCTGGACCAAAGGTTGATCTGCAGTTAGTATGCACACATCATCAGCAGACGCTATGGCTTTAAAGGGGGCCTGAATACTCTGACTCACTATCAGGGAGATGGAACTTGACCTGCATCTTTTTTAACAAAGGGTCTATGAAAAGGGTATATAACAAAGGGCTCAGGGGGCACCCCTGCCCAACCCCCTTTTAATAGGTATCATTGGCCCTCTTCTCCCATTTACTATAGGTATGACCGTGGCAGTATTACACAGGGATTTGATCCAACCTATCACCTTCGACGGTATCCTATAGTGATATAGTGTTTCCCACAGGAACGAGTGGCTAATTGAATCGAAAGTCTTTCTTTGGTCCAAGGAAACTATGTATCCAGGACATATGTTTGAATAGTTTGTTGCAAATATTTCTCTCAGAAAGATGAGATGATTTTATATTGTCCAGTTTGGAACAGCACAAGCCTGTTCTGGGGAAAATTACAATGTCAGCTATCGGTAGTACTTTTTTAAAGATTTTTGTTAAAAGTTTGCAATCTGCATTGAGTATGCAGATAGGCCTCCAATTGTTCAAATTAGTCTTATCCCCTTTTTATGTAGAAAAATCAGACTTCTGTTAAAATTTAGAGGGATATTGCCAGAGTCTAACACTGAGTTTAGGACTGCTGCAAGTTCAACACTTAGATGCTCTCCTATAATTTTATATAATTCATTGGGAAGCCCACCTGGGCCAGGTGAGATGATGTTTTTTAACTGTTTGATATTTTCAAACACTTCCTCTTGTTATTGGCTGTCCTGCCTTGTTTAGTACCTGGAGGGGAACATCTTGGGCCTGGGGAACAGCTTGGGCCTGTAAATTTTCTAAATAGTCCCACATTTTCTGAGGGTTAGAGGAGATCTCTCCAAATAGTTTCATACAGTAGTCAATGACCATCTGCACTATGTTCTTCTGTGACTGCTGTGAGTGGCCTCCTGCATCTACCAAACTATGCATAATCTTTTTGTCCACCTGACTGCCACTATATTCAAATGGGTTTACCACTCGTGCAGTTCCCTGGGTCCCAAACGTGTACTGATTATATGACTGTTCAGCTTTTTGCTGTTAAAAAAAAACAAAAACAAAAAAACCCTAATTTCCTTTTGCATTAATTGGATCTGGGAACTAAGGTTCTGTCCTGTTGTATGTGAAATGGTTAATAAGTTTTGGAGATGATGCCTCTGATGCAAATATTGCAGGTAACTGAGGTTACATTTCTTCTTGCTGTATTGCTTTAATAACGATATTAAATCTAGATTCGTGTCCTCCCACCATCTTATGGGGTCATCATAGCATAGCCACACAGACTTCCTTGCTAATACGAATTGTGCTATTGTATTAAGAAACTCTCCATTTTTTAATAATGAGGTACTTAACTTCCATATTCCTGGACCCTTAAGGTCCAGGGGGGCACTACCTATTGTTATAGAGACCCTCCTATGGTCTGTGAATTCCAAAGGAGAAACAGCAGCGCTTTCAATCTGCAAGTCTGGGGACAAAAAACAATCAATCCTGGTGGCCAGGACCCCTTTTTGGAAAGTGGAAGTATGTTTTTTTGGTGCATTCCTGGTAAGCATCTTGATGTATGCAAATATGGCTGGATGAGGGAAATTAGCTCTATTCTTCCAGTTTATGTCTGAGGTCCATATATATTTATCAGACGGTATGGTGTCTGGTCAGTTAGGACATCTAGTATTAGCACTTTACCGGGGACCACACTGTATAGTTTTAGTAGCTTAAAGTTTATAGAGTGTACCAGAATGCCTACCTCCGTGCAGGTGTCCTGGCCAGTAGACCAAAAAGCTGGTCCCATTAGCCAATGTCTTTGGGCCTGTTTTATTTCAGACAGAGTATGAAATCTCACATCCTGCAAGAAGATTATACTCAAAGGCAGTGAAGCAAGAAATGCAAACACACTATTTCTTTTGTTGACACTTTTTATGCCGTTTACAATAATTGTATGGCATTCAAAATTAGTGTGGGACATGATTAGTTATTTGGAAGGAGGCACCAAATATTTTTATGTTACTACCCTGATTTACCACTATTTTCTTCTCCCTGATCCCTGAGACCTTTTTACTTTCATCCTTGCTTTCCCCTCTTTTGGGCTCCTCTGCTTTTGAATTCAACTCAGTGTCAGCTGTCCCCTCTGGATGTGAGGAAGGGACTGAAGAAGTGTCAGAGTCTTCCCCTGATTCTTCTGACGATCCCTGCAAGATCTCATAACTGTTTGAAATCGTATAGGAGAAGTCCTGTTTTTTATTTTTTTTGGGGGCTGCTTTAGCTTAGACCTGGTAGATCTTCTAAAACTTTTGTGTACAGGTTGGGGGTAATTTCGGCTATTATGAAGACATGGTCAGCTGTGTTTTCTTTATTTGTTTCCTGTGCGGGGCTGCTTGCTGACCCTGGGTTCTTTCCTGCAAGGAGGGATGCTGATGATGTAGAAGGTTCTTCTGGTTCACGAGTCTGAGGGTCAGGATTCATTCTGGACCTAAGTTTTGCTTTCTGAGCCAGGGAGATGATAAACTGCTGGTCTACCCCTGCCCCAAATCATGGTGTTCCTGGTTATGTGCAGCCCAGGTGCAATTCTGGAACGTGTGCCCAAGTTCATCACATAAATTACATTTGCATTCGTTTAAACAGTTGGAACTGATATGACCTAGATCACCACAGAGATTGCATTTTACAGCATCACACACACACTGCTTAGGTGGGAGGGATCCCCACACTTATAGCAGGCCTTAGGCTGTCCTGCATAGAAGAGCACCCCTCTGTCACGACCTAAAAAGAAAGAGTTCGGGAGGTGAAGTATACCAATATCATCTGATTTTAACAATACTTTAACCCTCCAGCCCCCAGTCCAAATGTTTTCAGTATCCAAAATTGCCTCGGCCTCTCTTATCACAGTGCATCTCATTTTCAGCCAGTACAGTACATCTGATAAGCCACTCTTTCATTCCTAAATAGAATGGTGATAGTTTTGTATGCTGGCTTAGTCAGGGGAATGGCTACAAATGGGGCCACAGTGCTGTGCGCTTCAGGGAGTGGTATTTCACCCAGAATCTCTCTAGACCTTCGGATGTTTTAAAACTCACATCAGATGCTCCCCCCGAGATGTGGATTAAAGCATACACCCCGTGGGAGAAAAATTTCATGGAGTCCTTAAGAAGATTCCTAGCTAAATAAAGTCGGTCTGGAGGTTCAGGTAGGCCCCCAACATAGGAGAGTCTAACAGCGTTATGACGCTTTGCAGGTAAAATAGGCAGTTGAAATAAAGAAGAACATTTTTTTTGTCTGTCTGGGATAGCATTCAGTGGTGCCTCAATCTGAATGTGTGGGGTTTCCTGTATTCTCATAGCTGTCTCTGTGGAAAGTAAGTTCAAAACTGGATTTTGGGTTAAAGCCAAGTCTTCTGGAATCACCAGAGGGTCACTGTTTTCAGTTATGTGCTCCATTGTGCATGTTTGAGCCTCCGCTTCAGTCTGAGGAGTAAGACAGACAGAATCTCCCGGTGATGGCATTCTAACAGGTGAGAAGCCTGAGACCTACTGCCCTGATTCAGACTGCTTTTCCCAACCTGCTCCCTGGAGAGCAGCCTCTAGTGAACAGGGACTTGCTTCTGGTTTATTTTTATTTTGTTTTTTAAACAACATTCCATTTTGTGCAGTTAAATTGTCATTATTCAGGTTTGTACTTGCAGGAGGAGGTATTTTCCTGGTCCCCGAAACACTCCCAGTCTCCACGCTACTTCCAGCAGTCAGCAGATCTTTAGGAGCATTTAAACCTCTATCCAGCTGTTGAGTACTGACAGCAACAGTTTTACTGCCAGCTTTAAGCTGCCGCATCTTCTGCATAAGGCAACATTTTGTAGCTAAGAATTTACATTCTTCTAAGTCCAGGATTTTCTGCAATTCAAGTGTTTCATTTGATTCCTAGTCCTGTACCAGCGCCATTTTCTTCAGGACCATCAACATCACAACCCACTTCCATACCCTCCTCCTGTCTCTCCTTTTGTGCTTTAAAGGTTCCAGATGTCATCCCATGGGTTTCTTTGTTCTCATTTAGTTCTACCATTTCCATATTTTGTTCTCCATCTAGTCAATCAGCCATTTCGTCAGTCTCTAACAGTGCTGAGGTGTGGGAGGAGACCAGCTCCCTCACCTCCACAGCAACCGGTCTTCCTCCAGGACTCTCATCCACCATCTTGGTCCCACAGGCAGAAGGGTTCCCCTTGCTCACAGGAAGCAAGGCCCCTGCAGGCAGAGTAGGGGAATTTCCCTGGTGTCCCAGCCAAATTTCCCCCATTCACTAAAAATACCACCAACAGCTTAATCTGGTTCAATTTCAGTTGGTTACCATCTGTATCCCCTTCCCCATCGCCCCTGAAAAAGGGACTTCTAGGCCCAGTGGGCCTACGGGGTCAACAAAATTCAATGAATAAATAAAATAAATAAATCTACCCCCTTCCAATCTTAGTCAGTATCCTCTGGTGTACCTTCCCTTCTTCAGCCTAAATAACCCACCTGTGCCCGTTTTGTTGATCCCCTTCACGTACTTGAACGTTTCAATCATATTCCCCATCCCTCCTCTCCTCCGGGGTGTACAATTTCAGATATCTCAGCCTGTCCTCATTGGGTTTGCCTTCCATCCCCTGCATCTTTTTTGTCACCCTCCACTGCACCCCCTCAAGCAGCCTGATATCCCTCTTTAAATACGGTCGCCAGAAGTGCACGCAGTACTGTAAGTGTGGCCTGACTAATGATCTGTAGAGGGGCAGGATCACATCCTTATATCTGGACGAGATACCCCTTGTGATACATGCCAGCATCTTGTTAGTTCTGGCTGCAGCCCTTCTATACTGCACAGAGTTGTTCATGCTCTCTGTTATCACGCCCAGGTCCTTCTCTTCCTCAGTGACCCATCTCAGAGAACAATTTCACCCCACTCAACCAATATTCCCTCCTTGGGTTCTTTGCCCCAAAGTACAAAACCTTACACTTCTTCGCGTTAAGGCCCAGCTGCCACTTCACCGACCACTACTCCAGTTTGGTTTATTTTTTTATTTATTTATTAGAAATTTGGATAAATACCTTTGAGCCAATGGCTCTTTTACAAAGGTTCCACATCAGTACACAAAGAACAGAAGTACGATTTGTGTGAGATTAGCAGGCAAGCAATTGGAATACAAATTTCAGTACAGGGTATACGTGGTCTAAAAGCTACAGGTAATATAATTAACAGTTAGAATAACACAACCAAGCATACATTTAAGAATGATGAGTCACAGCAAACAGTATTTACATGAATTAAAGCTGCCAGATAGGCATTGTCAAAGGGAAAGGTGGAGTGGAAAAACTGAGTTGCTGCCAGCTGTGCCAGGTAGAGTAGGAAAGTGGGAAGAGAGAGTGGGCGTAGAGGGGTGACTGGGAGAGAGGTAGAGGGAGAGGTGGGTGGAAGGCAAGGATCGGGAACTTGTGCAACAGTTGGTGGGGTGAGCAGATTAGAAAAGGGAGAGGGGAAGGGAGCTGAAGGAGGGTAAGAGAGGAAAGTGGTGGACCAGGGCAAGGGAGAGAGGCAGGGGGAGAGTGGTGGCAGGCAAAGGTGGGGATAGTAGAGAGGTGCGAAGAACAGGAGCGACTGCCAGGGAGGTTAGGAGAAACAGTCACAGGTGGCTCGGTGGTTAGATCCCCCAGTAGCTCTTTCCACCCTTCTACATCAACTACCGCTCCCATCTTGGTATCGTCTGTGAACAGACTGATTCTGCTCCTAACTCCATGTGAGATATCCAATGCGAACAGTCCAAACAACACCGGACCCAGCACAGAGCCTTGAGGCACCCCATTTGTCACAGTCCTAGGGGACTAGTCACACAGAAGCCCTGTCTCCTGACAGCAACTTCCACCACTGCCAGGCACTTGCTAAAGACCCTGGGGGCCAAGGACAGACCAAAGGGGAAGGCCCGAAACTGAAAATGGGCACCCCAGAAATGGAAACAGATGACGCGTCTGTGGGAAGGAAAGATCTTGATATGCAGGCAGGCATCCCGCATGTCCAGAGAGCAGTGCCAGTCCCCCGTGCAGAAGCCCCTGAAGAGTGACCATCTGAAAGCATTTGTCCTCTATGAACAGATTCAGATTGCTCAGGTTGAGAATGGGCCTGAGGTCCTCGGTCTTTTTGGGACCAGAAAGACGTGGGAGTAGTAGCCCCTGCCCCACTGGGCCTGAGGGACGAACTCTATGGCTTTCTGCAGTAGAGCTTGAATTTCCTCCCAGATGAGAGGCAGATGATTGGGGGTGTAAAAGGAGTTGCCTGGAGGCCACTCGAGGAGTTCTAGGTTGTGGCCGTGCTTGATGAGCTGCAGAACCCAAGTGTGAGAGGTGATCTTCCCCCACTCATCGAGATGGAGGAGAAGGGACCCCCCACTGCCTCCCTCAGAGACTCTACTGGGGGGGGGAGAGAAGGTCATTTGGCAAGGAGTCAGGAAGTAGGAGCAGGCTCTGGGACAGCCAGTGTGGCCATCCAGGGTGCTTTAGAAATGGTGGCTACTGGAACAGACGCCTGTTTGCGCTTGCCCTATCCCTCTGCAGGAGGACAGGACTGCCTGCGAGATGAGCAGCGTAAAGGTAGCCGCTGGCTAGACTTCGGCTGGGTATGGTACAAGGAATGGATGGACCGGAGAGCCCTGCCAGATTCCTGGAGGGAGGAGATCAAGTCCTGCATATCTCCGCCAAAGAGGATAGAACCTCTAAAAGGGGTGACCATGATTTTGGACTGACATCCTGGGTGAAGTAGGATACCCTAAGCCAAGAATGGTGTCAGAGACATCAACGGCATCATAGGTCATGATTGCCAATGTCCAAGTGTATTTTAAACACCCGGGCATAAGTCTCTGGCCTGGTCTCAAAAGACATTCTGGTACTGGACTATATGGGCCAGATAATTAATGGCCCTGATGGCCAGAGTAGCCGAGGAATAGACTCTCTTACCCCAGTGATCCACCTGCTTGGACGCCTTGTCCAGTGGGAGAGCACTGAGGTGTTTTGGTTTCTTAGTGCGGTTATGGGCCACATTGATAACCACCAAGTCAGCCTTGGGTTGCCACCCGAAGAAGGGTTTAACAGTGGGGCCATAGTAGAGGCGATCTACCTGCTTAGGCACTGCTGGAGTTGTGAAAGGATGGTTCCATGCCGCTCTAGTGACATTATATGAGACAATTGGGGGAACCACCAGAAGAAGGACATCAGGCTGGCATAGGTAAATGGCCATCCGGCAACGTTCCGGGTCCTGCTCCTCCGACACCCAGCCCATGGTGCTCTGGATGTGCCACATGTTGTCCAGGTAAGAGGGGTCATCAGGAGGAGACTTGGGGACTGCCTTGGGTTGCTCCTCTTCCCTAGACAAAGAAGAGTCCGAATAATCTGGGTCCACGCCTTCTTCATCCTCTGGCTCACTATCTGGAGACTGACATCGGTCCCGGTGTCTGCTCCAACTGGCATCCAACCTGGTGCCCCTGCCAAGGTCATCACTGGGGCCCAGCCTAAGAGGGTCCGAAGGCAGTTGGGACCCAGGCTAGCGGCAGGGTGACACCGATGGCAGCCCGCTGGTGTCACGTTCTGTTGTTGCACTAGAGCCCACCAAGAATTGAACAGGACATTGACATCCACCCGCAGAAGGCAGTGGTAGACCTGGGGATAAGGATAGGATGGTGACGGGTTAGGGTAATCCCGTGGCAAGCCAGCTAGAGCCGGCATCATGTACCCCAGTGAAGGTCCCACAGGTGCTGGAGGAGGAGCCGGCGTAGGGACCGGCTGAGGCAGCACTGGCACTGGTACAACAGGCGTCAGATGTGGGAGCCTGGGAGGGGTGTCTACAGGCGCCGGCAGAGGACAGACCAGTGTCACCGGGGCAGAGGCGTCATAGGAGAAAGCTGAGGCATGACTGAACATGGGGAAGCACTGGTAGCCTGCTGCGGGTGTTGCCTAGCAGGACTAGTGTCGGCCCCTGAGGAGGGGACCAACACAGGCAGCACCTTGGTCAGGGCAGGCACCTGCTGAAGGACAGGCACCCAAATAAACGTCACCAGTCAAGCCACCTGGCTGACAGCCCACGGAGGAGAGGGGACTGAGCATCAGGGGCTGGGGGGCAGGTGATGAAGTCGCCTGCCCTGAGGAGCCACCACCTGCCACAGCAATAAGAGTGGATGGCAGGGCCACCAGTAGCCCAGAAGAATGAAGGTCTGGCAGGCCGAAGAGGCCAACCTCCTGTGAGAAGACGACCCAGATGCGGTCGAAGGTCTGTGAGGAGACCGCAAGTGGGAACTGGACCAGGCCCAGTCCCAGTCTTTATCTCAGTGTTTGTGCTTCTCGCTAGATTTTTTTTTTTTTACCAGGAACCGAGAAAGAGGAAGCCCTGGAGGACTGAGGAAAAGTCGAAGAGCTCCTGGCCTGCAGCTCTTGTTCCATCGTGGCAAGCTTCTGCTTAAGGAGATGGCTCTCCAGAATTTTCAGGCAACTGCCTCCGTGTGGCTTGGTTAAATTTCTAGCAAACCTGGCAGGCTTCAGTGTCGTGGCTGAGGCCTAGGCACAGAATACATGCAGAATGTCTGATTTTTTTCTGGAATATGTTTGACGCAGACACACTTTGTGGAATGGTCGGAAGGCAAGGCAGGTTGAGGAGACACAAACCTGAATCCAGTAACACCAAAAAATCGATGTTAATACTTAAAAGAAAAGGAAAATAAAAAAGGTGCGAAGCGCAGGAAGTGATTAACTGCAGCTGGGGCAGTGTCAGTGGTCTGACGTTCACGGGTCAATGGCAGCACAGAACAGAGGAGGGTGTGGGGAACTGCCTGCCTTTAAAGTATAAGCCAACGTTAGCGGGATGGCATCGGTGGTGGGTGGTCAGCTGTGGTACACTGCTAGCTAGAAAGGTTTCCGTGCAGTCCTGGCACCTGGTGGCTTAGTTCTATTGGTGATTGCCTGCTGCAAGAGCCTCCCTCGAAGTAAGATCATCAGTACTGTCCCACCTAACCAGAACCCACATGCTGTCAATACTGTCCGATTCAACAGGAACTCTCATATCATCACTGCACCCATCCAACTGGAGCACTGATAGCATCAGTACTGTCCCACCTAACCAGACCCCACATACTGTCAATACTGTCCGATTCAACATTAACTCTTACATCATCACTGCACCCATCCAACCAAAACACTGATAACATCAGTACTGTCCCAACTAACCAGACCCCACATACTGTCAATACTGTCCGATTCAACAGGAACTCTCACATCATCACTGCACCCATCCAACTGGAGCACTGACAGCATCAGTACTGTCCCATTCAACCAGAATCCACATACTGTCAATACTGTCGATTCAACAGGAACTCTCACGTCATCACTGCACCCATCCAAATGGAGCACTGATAGCATCAGTACTGTCCCACCTAACCAGAACCCACATACTGTCAATACTGTCCGATTCAACAAGAACTCTCACATCATCACTGCACTCATCCAACTGGAGCACTGACAGCATCAGTACTGTCCCAACTAACCAGAACCCACATACTGTCAATACTGTCCGATTCAACATGAACTCTCACATCATCACTGCACCCATCCAACTGGAGCACTGATAGCATCAGTACTGTCCCATTCAACCAGAACTCTTATCCCATCAGTAATGTCCCACATGACAAGAACTCAAATACCATCAGTACTGTCCAATCCAGCTTGAACCCATACCATCACTGCACCCATCCAACCAAAACATTGATAATATCAGTACTGTCACACCTGACTAGAACTTATATAGAAACACAGAAACATAGACAATGACAGCAGAAAAAGGTCCCTCTAGTCTGCCCATGGTTGCCTGTCCTGCCCTGAGACCTAGTGTCTATCCATGGAGCTACCCCCCTCAACTCCACTTCCCTCTCTCTGCACTCAGTGCAGAGTTTTCTGTTATTGTCTTTACTCTGCCCCACCCATGCTTGAAGCCCTCCACTGTTTTGGCACCCACCACTTCGGCAGGTGGGCTGTTCCATGGCTCCACCACCCTTTTGATAAAATAATACTTCCTCAAGTCCCCCCTTTCAATTTCCAGTCATGCCCTCATGTCACCTGCTGGTGTTCCTACTAAATAATTCCACACAGTTCATTTTTATTAATCCCTGTCAAAAATGTGAAGGTCTCTGTTATCCCAACCCCCGGCCTCTAGCAAGTACATGTTTAATGCCTTCAGATGTTTTTTATAGGTTCCCCCCTGTAGGCCTTTAATCGTCTTTGTTACCTTACGCTGTACCACCTCCAGATTATTCTTATCCTTTCTGAGGTGATGGCTTCAGAACTGGACACAGTACTCCAGATGTGGCCTCACTAAGGATCTACAAATGGGGAGTATTACTGCTTTCCTTCTACTATCTATACCCCTCCCTCACCATTTGCTGTAGGCTTTGTTGCACTAGATTGACTGCTTCTAGGTGTCACTGAAAATGACTCCCAGGTCACGCTCTTCTGTTGCTGTACTAAATGTAACCCCATTTAGCCAGTACTCTGTTCTGGGGTTCTTTTTCCCCAGGTGCATTACGTTGCACTTCTTGGCACTGAATTTCAGTTGACGCACATTCGACCAACTCTACAGCTTCTGGAGGTCATTTTGTAAATTCCTGAACTCCCTCGACACGAACCACTCTTCTGCAGAGTTTAGTGTCATCTGCAATATACCATCAGTACTGTCCCACCTGACCAAAACTCACATACCAGTCTACCATGAACAATTATACCATCACTGCACCCATCCAACCAGAACTGAAGAGCTTGGGGCAAGGCAAACAGGAGTCTGGGTTGCGTGTGGGGTGCGGGGGCTAAGCAGTAGAAGTTGGGAGGTGATCCTGCCAATGTCCAGGTCACTGGAGTGACCACACCTGGAATACTGCGGAAGGTACTGGAGTCCACATCTGAGGAGAGACTGCAACAAGTTGGAAGTAGTACGTGCAGGGTAACCAAGATAGTTCATGGACTAGGGGGCAAGACATAGGCTGCAGGACTTGAACATGTACATCCTTTGAGAAAAGGAGTGAAAGGGATGATATGACTGAGACAGACAAGAACCTACACAGGATAAATAGGGCGGATGCCATGGAAGTCTTCTCTCTGAGCTCAAACACAGGGCTTAGAGGGAACTACTTAAACTTGCAAGGGGGGGGGAGTTCAAAAGGAGTGTCCTTAGCACTTTGGTGGTGGACAAGTGGACCAAGCTGCCAGAGGAAGTGGTACAGGCCAAATCAGTTAGCAACTTTAAGCAGGGATGGAAGAGGCATACGGAGTTAGTTGGGGGGGGAGGGGGGATGACCAGTAGGACCAGTGCAGAGTAGTTAGGTAGGGTGGGTAGACTGGATGGGCTAACATACCTTTTTCTGCCGTACATATCTACATATGTATCAGTAGCCAGGGCAGTGGACTGCTCATTGCATCCAGTCCAGACAGCTGTGATTTAGACTGCCATTCTCGTTCTCACTCTAAACTGTCAACAGAATTACTGAATGGACGTTATCTACAAAGACAAGACTGGTACTCCAGACTATTTCATCCTTTACTGGGTTTAAAACAATAATGTAATACATGTGCCTCACCTGCTCCATTTCTTTCTGTGCTTTCTGTTCACATCTATCTGGTCCCTCCCTCTACAGTCGGAGAGAGAAAGCTCATACCACAGAGTTTAGACCGGTGTGAAAGAAGGCCAAAAAAAATCAACATTATACAAGTCTAAGCAAATACCTGTCCGCAGCATGAAATGCAATGCAGAGCTGCACTGAACCAAACAAAACATGAAACTCTTCGAAGAATAAAGAACCCAAAGGCTTGTTGAGGCCCCTCCCCAAATACAGTGGGCACAGTTTTGGTCCCCATATCCATGGAAAGATACTGACATCATTAAGAATGCATAGAATAGAGTGATTTTGATGATAAAAGACTGGAAAACATAGGCTTGAAGGACCGGCTGATAGAACTGGAGGGGGCAAGATCATGATCTTCAAATACCTGAAAGGGATACACAAGGATTAACAGGACATGTCACTGAAAGACTACGGGAAGACTTTTCGAAAGCCTTAGATCGCTGCAATCCCTGGTGCGCTGACAGTACAGCGTATGGGACACGCATCCATCTAACGGGATTTTCTATCCCCTGCGTCAACTTTTGCAAGTTAGACCAACATTTTCTGGTCTAACCTGCGGCAATCCTGGGGGCTGTTTTTACGTAGCTTATGCCAGGTATGGGAATACCCTTGACCTTGTGCTGGCAAATGGGGACTTTGTGAGAGAACTTATAGTGGAGGAACTGCTGTCAGGGAGTGACCACCACTCAGTATGGCTCACATTGGATATGGGCAAGGAAGGAGTGGAATCTGGCACAATAGTGCTGGACTTCAGGAGGGCTGACTTTGGGAGGATGGGGGAAGTGGTAAAAGGGTACCTGGCCAGAATTCAATCTAGTATGGACACTAACCAGAGGTGGGAGCTCATAAAGCTGGGGATAGTGGAGGTAACCTAAACCTGCTGCAAAGCCCAGAGCAAGAAGGCTAGGGCTAAGAAACCGATCTGGTTGAACAAGGAGGTCATGGAAAAGGTAAGGAGGAAAAGAGCTGCCTTTAGGAAGTACAAGAAAACAGGGAGGGGGGAGGACAGGGAGGAGTACTTGACAGAATCGAAGGAGGTGACAAGGGAAGTAAGGGGAGCCAAAGCATCTACGGAACTCAGACAGGCACAAGGCATTAAGAAGGGGGAGAAGGACTTCTTTAAGTACATCAGGGAGAAAAGAAGCTGTAAGGACCACATAGTAAGGATTAGGAAGGAGGGGTTTGGGTGGAAGCAGGGTGCGATAAGGCGGAAGCACTAAATGAGTACTTCTGCTCAGTATTTACTAAAGAGAAGAGGGGGGTGACACTCAAGGTGGGAGAAATGGCAGAAGCAGGGTGGAAGTGGTGACAGATGGGGAAATCATGGAGAGCAGAGTTCGAGAGGGTTGAAGGCACTGAGGGTGGACAAGGCACCAGGCCCAGATAGCATCCACCCCAGGGTACCGAAGGAGCTGGCAGAGGTCCTTGCAGGACCTTTGGCAAACCTATTTAATGCCTCACTACATTCGGGGTGTGTACCTCAGGACTGAAGGATGGCTCATGTGGTGCCCTTCCACAAGAGTGGCCCCAAGGATGAACCGGAAACTACAGACCAGTGAGCCTCACATCCATCGTGGGTAAGCTAATGGAGACCATCCTGAAGGAGAGGCTGGTGGCCCTCCTAGAGGCCAAAGGACTACAGGACAGCAGACAGCATGGCTTCATACGTGGCAGATCCTGCCAAACCAACCTGGTTGAGTTCTATGACTGGGTAACTAGGCAACTGGACAGGGGCACGCAGTGGATGTCCTGTATCTGGACTTCAGTAAGGCATTCGACTCAGTGCCACATGGAAGGCTGGGAAGGAAGTTAGTAGGCACAGGGGCGGGTGCAAAGCTGGTGAGATGGGTAGGAAACTGGCTGCAGGGAAGGCAACAGAGGGTGGTGGTGGTGGGTGGGGAGCTCTCACACCCAAGGGCAGTGACGAGTAATGTTCCACAGGGCTCGGTGTTGGGACCAGTGTTGTTTGGGATATTCATTGCAGACATATCATGGGACATCAAGAGCAAGATCAGTCTGTTTGCTGATGATACCAAGGTAGGCACGGTGGTGGATGACCTAGGGGGATGGCAGGAGTTGCAGGATGATCTGGCAAAGCTTGAAACCTGGTCAGACACCTGGCAACTGGGCTTTAATGCCAAAAAGTGCAAGGTGCTGCATTTTGGGATGAAGAACCCAAGGAGGAGTTACCAGCTAGGGGGAGTGCAGATAGCCCAGACAGAGGAGGAGAAGGATCTGGGTGTGCTCATTACAGGGTCAATGAGCAACTCGGTAGGAAGGCAGCTGCAAAGGCCAACAAAATGCTGGGTTGTATTGCAAGGGGTATATCCTCGAGGAGGTGATTCTGCCACTGTATAGGTCATTAGTTAGACCACACCTGGAGTGCTGCGTGCAGTACTGGTGTCCGTATCTGAAGAGGGACATTAAGTTACTTGGAGGGGGTGCAGCGCAGAGCGACAAAGATGATCAAGGGGCTGGGGTACTTATACGAGAGGAGGTTGAAGGAGTTAAACATGTACTCACTGGAGGAGAGGAGAGGAGAGACAGGGGTGACATGATTGAAACCTTTAAATACATGAAAGGAATAAACAAGACAAGTACAGAGGGGCTGTTCAAAGTAAGGGAGGGGAGGGACACCAGGAGCCATGATATGAGACTGGAGCGAGGAAGGTTCAGGAGGGAGATGAGGAGACACTTTTTTACAGAGAGGGTGGTGGCTGGGTGGAATGCGTTACCTCCTGAAGTGGTATGCAGTAGAACAGTGGACTGCTTCAAACGAAGATGGGACAGGACAAGAGAGAGGGTTAATGAAGGGGAAGGGTGGAAGGGAGGGGCAGCTGCAGAATAAGGAGTGCTAGCTGCACATTCGAGCAGACTTGATAGATCTCTAGGCCTTTATCTGCTGGCAAATTTCGTATGTTCGTATGCCAGACATTTGGTGCAAGCTGCTGTAGTTACGTGGAAACTGCTGCAACTAAGCAAGAGATTGTAAATTGGGTGCAGCTTTCGTGAAGGACTAGATGCACAGACAAAACCAAGTGCCGCGGCACAAGGCTGACGCAGCCCACGCCCACACTTTAAAAAATCCCAATCCAAGATCGATTTGATGTCAGAACGCAGGAGCAATACTGCATCGTGCTTATCGACAAAGGCAAATCTCAGTCATTTCAGGACTCTTTGGTCCTCTTGATTCAAACTGAATCACATGGTTAAGCTCCGCATCATGTCAAGGTATCTATAGTCAGGAAGAACTACTTCACAGAACGTGTGGCGGTCTTTTAGAATAAACTTCCATCAAAGGTGATATAAGCTGACACAGTAACTACTTTCAAGGTCTAGTGCAGAAAAAAAACAGAAGACTGAATCAAAAATCCTGCCCCCCACCTCGAAAATCATACACTGAAAGAGAAACGTCAAAAACACAGCTGAAACAACAAACATAATATCTAACAAAAGAAACCTGAAATCCATCCCAGAAAAATTAAAAGAAACTTAGAAACTGCTGGCAGAAAACAACCACTTGGCCCACCCAGTCTGCCCAGATGGTCCCTGCCTAGTCTGTCTCCACACACCCTAACAGGTCTCTGGTGACCCTCTTTCCTCCATGCCTATTTACTAATACGCCCCTGTGTCTATCCAATACACGCCTGAAGCCCCTTACTGTTTTCGCCATTTCAGAACAGCAAAGAAATGTGTGCAGCCGCATTTGATGGATTTATTTGTTTAAAAATTGGTAACTGGGAATGGTGCACTGAGCCAATACACGTTTCTAGGTGTGATCTGAGGGAGAGGGGAGAAGAAAACAACAAGCATATACACTAGAACAGACATTTACAAATGAGGTGCAAACAACAGCAGTGCAATTTGGCAAAGGTACAAAATACAAAATATGGGTATCAGGAGCGAGGAACGAGCTCTACATCCTGAGATAAAATCAGGCAACTTGTAGAAAAACCAAAGTGCAGAGAAATAAGAGGAGTCATGAATTTGGGGCAGAAAGGAAGTTGAGAGGAGCCGGGGAGAAGGAGTTTAAGCTGGTGGTGCTTAAGAGAGGTTGGGAGGTCAGAGACGGACTGCATAAGGGAGGAGGTTCCAGAGGAAGGGGAGACGACAGGAGACAGCTGAGTGCCCAGCTAAGGAGCAAGGGTGGGGGATGGTGAAAGTGTGGGGATCCCAGAAATGAAAGGGGTACGAAGCAGATGGGATGAGAGAGAATAAGTACAAGGGCAGATCCCCAAACCAGTGTCTAGAGATGCAGGAAGCACAGTGATGCAGCCGGTGGCAGGGAAGAGGGAGGATGGATAAGAAAGAGTAGAGTGTGCAATGATGGGTAGGAGGGGGTGAGTTAGTGGCAAAATGACAGAAGACATTAAAGAGGGTGTCCAGTCTGGCAAGGGAAGAGGAGGGAGCACTACAGTACACCACATCAGGTTGGTCAAAGATTGGTAGCACCACTTTGATAAACAGTTCCTGGCGGACATGCAGGGACAGGCAGTCTTCATTACGGTACTGGGCTCCAAGTCTGGGGAGAAGTTCAGCATGAATAGCATCAAAGTGAGCAGAGAGGTTGAGCCTGCTATCAAGTCACAAGCAGAGGTACTTAATTCGACCACTTCAAAGGGAGAAAAGCATGCCCAGTTTCTGGTTGGAGTACCAAAGTTCATGGACATTGTTTTCTTTGTGTTGACCTGAAGTTGCTCTTTGTACAAAGAACTGAACAAAGCAGCAGCATAGGTGGTTTGATAACTGTCATAAAAATCACAGGGACACAGTTTGGGATTTGAACCCAGGATTCCTGGTTCCCAGGCTTGCACGCTAACCACATCACCACACTACCACATAGTCCTACATACAGTCTTGTGATGATGGCATCTTAATCACCTCAGACTGAAAGTAATTGATTGTGGGAACAAAACAAAGATACAATTTACTTGAGAAGTTGCACAGTAAATAAGGTATCAAGCTAATGTTTTAATGAGTCATGTATTCTACAACGAAACAAGAAGTTTGTAGACAAGTCTGACGGAAAATACCAATGTGTAATTAGTATCAATTACATATGCAAATAAAAGCTGATTTTGGAACTCTTCAGCAAGACATTACAGGTCAAACCTAGCAGTGATTTGTCAAACGAGACATAGGATAGAAAGAGCAGGCATCCATGTCAGAATCTGCTCCCATGAATGTCATTTATTCAGCTATGAGCAATTTATTACAGAATATAATTAGAATTCTTCCCAGGGGTATTTAGTTAGTTTTACTCACTTTCTCATCATGTCTACAAATTACATTTTTATGACGAACTTCTGATCTCATAGTTTGCTTGATATGACTCTCACCAAGACAACCCAAGAGGCAGTACAGCCTATAGGTTAGAGTATCGAGATGTGGACCTGGAGGCCCAGCAGACGCAGGTTTGAATCCCAACACTGCCCCTTACATATCGTGCAGCCCTGAGCAAGTCACTTAACCTCCCTGTACTTCCAGGTCTCACCTGGAAACAAGCCTGGGCTCAGTGTGCCTTTCCTGGCCAAAAATTCTACAATATCAAGGAAAAAAACAACATCAGAGTGTGATGTTGAAGACACCAGCTGCGAAGTAAGTTGTGAACAACTGGATAATTGTGAAATATGTAAGGCATGTTTACATTACATGGTGCATTGTGCAACACAGAAAGAATGTAGCACGTGTGCCGCTCGGCAAGATGTACAAGAATGTCCACACCAGAACCTCTCCAGCACTGCAGCTTCTCTGAGCATTCCCACTGTTGGTGAGGACAGGCGAACAGGAAGTGAGACACGAGGAGCACCAGACGCTGACGTTGCTGTGCCATGCCTGCTCCCACATCACACTACTCAGTTTGGAACGTTGCTGCGCGCCTTCTGATCTACACCAACAGCAGTAAAATGTATAAATAATCAACTACCGCAGGGTTCAGTACTGGGACCGGTCCTTTTTAATATCTTTATAAGTGACATTGCAGAGGAACTGGAAGGAAAAGTATGTCTGTTTGCAGATGACACAAAGATCTGCAACAGGGTTGATACACAAGATGGAGTGGAAAGGATGAGAAGGGACTTGGCAAGGTTGGAGGAATGGTCAAATGTATGGCAGCTCAGATACAATGCAAAGAAGTGCAAGGAAACAAAACCCAGGGAAGCGTACACAATAGGGGTGAGATACTGACAACAGTAAAAATAGAAAGGGACCTGGGGTAAATTATATCAGATGACCTAAAGGTGGGCAAGCAATGTGAGAAGGCAGTAAGAAAGGCTGGGGGGATACTGGGATGCATAGGGAGAGGCATCAATAGTAGAAAACAGGAAGTTGTTATCCCTCTGTACAGACAGTTGGTGAGACCCCATCTGGCGTACTGTGTGCAGTTCTGGAGACCCTATCTCCGCAAAGACATAGACAGAGTGGAGGCTGCCCAGAGGAGGGCAACCAAAATGGTGCAGGGTCTGCACCAGAAGACATACGAAGAAAGACTAAAGGAGCTTAATATGTATACTCTTGAGGAAAGAAGGGCGAGAGGGACATGATAGAAACTTTCAAGTACCTCAAGGAATCAACAAAGTCCAAGAGGTAGCATCTTTCAGAAAAGAGATGTGCAAGAACAAGGGGCACAATTTGAAGATGAGGGGATGGCTCAGGGCAATGTGAGGAAGTATTTTTCACTGAGAGGGTTGTGGATGAGGAACAGCCTCCTGAGGAGGTCATGGAGTCAAGAACAGTGGGGACTTCAAGAATGCATGGGACAGGCATAAGGCAGTCCTAGTGGGGGGTAGGAGGAAGTAAGCTGTTGGTTAACTAGGATCTGCAGCTTATCTGTTAGGTAGGAAAATGGGCAGACTAGGTGGGCCAAGCGGTCCTTATCTGCCATCAAATTCTATGTTTCTATGTAACTACCTTTTATATCAGGCTCAACTTTTTTGCCACCTACAGAGTCCTGAAAACACTGGTGCCAACCAATAAGTAGTCAGTGCGGACTTAAAAGGGACAGCATCCCAAACGCTACAACCTTTACAAACCAAGCAACAGTCAGCACTCACAGGCAAACACAATTCTAAGTGACCTGCTAAACAGCAATGTACAGGTGGTATTAAAAGATCACACAAAATGCTGCAAAAAATATAACTTTGTTATTGTAGTCCTTCAATGAAGGTAAAAAAGTATGGAAGTGTAAGTCACATTACAATAAAGTGTGGAACAGGTGACAGAGGTGGCTACTCCCCACATTTTCCACCTACAGGACTGCGTGATGTCAGCTGCAGCATTGCCTGATTTCTTCTGGATTCCTGGAGGCCCCAGGGGATGATGGGAGTAGAGGTGCGTGCCATGCTACAAGTAGTGTGGCGCATCCGTAACACCAGTGGCAATGACTGCAGTGTTACATTCATACAAGCAGCACAGAAACAGCTTTGCAACGCACCTGGTACCATCCAGACAGCGGCACTCAGAGCAGATCAACAGCGCTGCACCTCACGCAGAGAAGGTAGTGCAGGCCAACAGTTAATGGGCAAAACCAGGATGAGAAAAGAGGGTTTATACTAAGAAAAATTGAGCCATGTAACCCTGGTGTAATCGTGTTTTCGTTTTATTTTTTAAACTTCATCTAGTAAAGTTTTCAGTTCAACACAAAAGTACATTCAATACACTTAAACCAATAAAGCCCATTTCATTTACTGAGGAGTTTTTAGATTGTCTGCTCTGATTACATGCATACGCAGTTATGGTTCAACTAGAAGTAAGTCTTCTTTGGAGGTTCACTTATCCTCCCCACTCTCTGCCTCCCATTTCTTGAGGTCCCAGAACCCTTTTCTATTCTTTTTTTTTTTTATCCTGTTTATGCTCCTTGCACCTCTCAGTCATTGACCCCCTCTAGAGCCCTCACTGCACCAAGCACCATCACCTTCTCCCAGATCTTCTCTGCACTCATGTTACCCATGTGGGTGGTCCCCCCCCCCCCGTGGGAGTCCTTGAGATGAGGAGAGGTGCCATGGTGCACAATATGCAGTCAGGAGGAGCATGTCAAGGTTGCCGAGTGTGGGGCCTGGGGTGTGGTGGAGCCATCATTCTGCATATGGGGAGGGGGTCCTCTTTTTCACCTGTACCATTCCTCAAGACGCAGGCAGCTCAGGTATGTATGCACATGTATGTGAACATGCAAAGTGTCACATCAGCTTGCATCCTTCCTTCCAATTAGCCGCTTCATTGCACGGCCACCTGTGCTCACCCAGGTAGCAGTATAGCAGCCAGGAGAGGTCTACCCTCCCACCCTAGAGGAGAGTATCCTCTGGGATGCTCGATCCCGATCCGCCTTGATAACTTGTACTAGTTCCAAAATGCAGGTCGTCGGTGAAGTATGGCAGTGCTACAATCGACAGGCCAGCCTTATATCCCTTTTATATAGGCCTTAGCCCCTCTTTTTTGGCAAGCCTTCCCCTGAGGAGTTACTAGTGTGTTCCTTGCCTATGGGAGTCATCTCTCCCGCAAGTATAGCACCCTGGACGAGTTCCTGTATTTTTTTAAATTTTTGGTACCCCTGATTTAGGGGAAATGCTTTTTTTCCCCCCACACTGTGTATATCTTTTACCAAACTCTCACACAGTTTTAAGGTTCGAGGTTCTTCCTGTAAACAGCATTTGGTTATGGCTTTATTCGCAGCTGCCAGAATAATTCTCCATAAATACTTCGCCTCTTGTCCCTTAACATCCTTTGGGAGCAGCCCTAGCACTGCTTGCAAACATCGAATGGCTTTTGTGTTCCAAACACCTCCTGGAGGGCTCTGGAAATGGCCTCCCAGAAGGCTCCAATTTTCTCAGAGTTCCTTCCTGAACATGGTGTGCGCCCTTTCCTTCCCTGCATTTTCTCCAGCAATGTGCGAAGTATGCTCAGTCCCACTCAGGTTGTATATACGGTTGTGGCAATATCGCCTTCGTGTCTCCCAACGAAACTCGCACCACTAGACTGAATATATTAACTTATGGGCACTTCTAACACCTCCTCATACTCTCCTTCGATTACCTTTGTGCTATTCTCCAATTCCCATTTTCCTCCCAATTCCTGTTGTATCTTCTACCTTCACATGTCTTTAAGAGTCCAATATATGTGAGATAACAACCCATTTCTTTTGGCACCTCCAATAACTGCTCAATACTCTCTTAAAATTCAAAATACGCCTTGTGTCCTACACCCTTCTCTGAGCCTTAAGCATGTGATCTCCCATCTCTAGGTACCTGAAGAAGTACTCATTCTCCAGCCTAAAGCTTTCTTTGATGGGATCGAAGGGTATCACTATTCCCAGGGACGGCAGCTGCCATGAGTGACAAAGTCCCATCATCTAACTGACGGAATCTCCAATATTAGTTGTGTAGGACAGATGCAGGACCTCCCGCAAAGGGTTCTAGTTTAAATGCTTTTAATAATAATAATAATAATTTTATTTGTATAACACCTTTCAGTATATCAAGGTGCTGAACAGTTTTATTAGCTGGCCACGGGCACAGCAGTAGAGCTACCATTTGCGGCACCAGCGACCTGGGTTCAGGAGCAGACTTAGGGGGATGGAGGGTTGGCCGGGGGGGGGGGGAGATGGAGGAAGCGGCGACCATCAGCGCAACGCTACGGCTACCTCTCACAATGGCAACCATCAGCACAGCGCTAGGGCTACCTCTCACAATGCTGGCCATCAGCGCAGCACTATGGCTACCTTTCACAAAGCCAGCCATCAGCGCAGCACTAGAGCTACCTCTCAATGCCAGCCATCAGCACAGCATTAAGGCTACCTCTCACAATGCTGGCCATCAGCACAGCACCGAGCTACCTCTCATAATGCCAGCCATCAGCATAGCACTAGGGCTACCTCACACAACACTGACCATCAGTGCAGCACTATGGCTATCTCTCACTATTTATTTATTTAGCTTTTGTTTACCAGGTAGGTACACTAGACAAGTAGTATGCCTATTTTCAGGAACGACCCAGGAGAGTACAGAACATACAGAATACATACAAGGCAACTTAGGAGTCACATCTTATAACAGGAGGTACTAACAAATTGTGGTGAGACATATACACATGCAGTAATAGCATCATATGACAGTCAATGCGTAGATAGACATTTGTGACAGCTGAGATTCATCAGTGGAGAATAAAAGAGGCATCCCCCTATGGAGGCTTGAAACAGTTACACACTGATAACTTTAAGTGCGACCACAGGGTTGAGCGAAAAGTCCCATGGGAGGGGGCCATGCGGACATGATCAGGTAGGGAGTTCCAGAGTCTAGGCACGTAGAGAGCAAAGTCTCGACCCCCCATGAGGGACCGAGTGGGAGGGATTTTGAGCAGTCCAGCAGACTGTGACCTAAGCTTATAGGGCAGAGCGTCCATAATTGGGAGGAGATCCGCCAGTCCCTGGGGGGAGCCAGTAGCGAGCACCTTCTTGGCGAAGCATCCAACCCCATAGTCCAGGTATTCAGCTGGGGGCAACCAGCGGAATCTATCATAGAGGTCACATCGATGGGTGAGTTTAGGGACGGCAAGTGCAAACCGACATATATTGTTATATGCCGTGCTCCACCGGGCAAGGTGGTTTTGGGGGGACCGGGCAAATAGGGGGAGTCCGTAGCTGAGAGAGGGAAGAAGCACACCTCAAGCAAGCGCGAGTCTTGCCCCTGGGGTCAGGGTTGTATTTGGCCCTATAGGCCATACCCAACTTACAGTGTGTACTTCTACAGATGTTGAGGATATGACTCCCCATGTCAAGTTGGGGGTCGACAGTAACTCCAAGATATTTGATGGAGTTCACCAATGGCAGCGGGAATCCCCCATCACAGGTTATGTGGAGCGAGGATGATGCGGCTTTTATCTTGGCTGCGGAGCCAAAGAGCATGGCCTGCGTTTTATTGGTGTTCAATACCAGCCTATGGTGAGTAACCCAGGCCAGGACTCTTCTGAAGTCATCAGTCAGGCTCTGGTTTAGTACAGCGACATTGGGGGAATGGGCCACTAGTACCAGATCATCTGCGTATAAAGTGGCTTGGCAGTGAGAGGTCACCAGTGGCAGCTGATTGATAAAGAGCGAGAAAAGGAGGGGGCCCAGCACTGATCCCTGGGGGACTCCCATAGTCATCTCCCTTGGCTCCGAGAGGACCTTGTTGAAGCAGGCCGGCCATCAGCGCAACGCTAGGGCTACCTCTCACAATGCCAGCCATCAGTGCAGCACTATGGCTACCTCTCACTACGCTGGCCATCTGCACAGGGCTAGGGCTACCTGTCAACGCTGGCCACAAGGGCTACCTGTCACAATGGCAGCCATCAGCTCAACACTAGGCTACCTCTCACAATGCCAGCCTTCAGCGCAGCGCTAGGCTACCTCTCACAATGCTGGCCATCAGCACAGCACTAGGGCTACCTCTCACAATGCTGGCCATGAGGGCTACCTGTCACAATATCAGCCATCAGCGCAGTACTAAGGCTAGCTCTCACAATACCTACCATCAGTGCAGCGCTAGGGCTACCTCTCAACACTGACCACCAGTGCAGCGCTAGGGCTACCTCTCAACACCGACCATCAGCGCAGCGCTAGGGCAACCTCTCATAACGTTGGCCACCAGCACAATACTAGGGTTACCTCTCAAAACGCCGGCCATAAGCACAGTACTAGGGCTACCTCTCAACGCCAGCCATCAGCACAGTACTAGTGCTACCTCTCACAATGCCGGCCACCAGCGCAGCACTACGGCTAGCTCTCACAATGCCATCAGCACAGCGCTAGGGCTACCTCTCATAGCACTGGCCACCAGCACAGTACTAGGGCTACCTCTCACAATGCCGGCCATCAGCACAGTGATAGAGCTACCTCTAACAATGTCAACCATTACCAGTGTCCTGTGACTGCATGAGAGTGCATCACTGAGCCCTTGCCCTCAGTGTTCTTGGGAAAGGAGAAGAAAACTAGAACAACCCCACAGGCATGCAGGATGAAGCAGGCTCTCTCAAGTGCTGATGATCCGACTGTTCCCCACCTTCCAGAAACGTGCCTTCCTGCGGGCTGCTATGTGGCAGCTCCTTACGTACTTCACCCCCAGTGGGCCACCACCGTCCAGAAATGTGCCTTCATGTAGGAAACTATATGACCGGCTCCCTATGGACTGTACCTCAGAGGGCCACCAGATTATGGAAAAATGCCTATAAGTATGGAGCTGTGTGGCTGTCTCCCTACGGACCGCACCACAGAGAGCCACCACCTTTGCACCACAGAGGGCCAACACCTTCTAGAAACGTGTTTTCCTGTGGGAAGCTATGTGGCCGTCACCCTAAGGACCACACCCCAAAGAGCCACCACCTTCCAGAAAAATGCCTTCCTGTTGTGAGCTATGTGGTTGGTTTCCTTCAGTTGCACCATGGAGGGCCACCACCTTTCCCTTCCAGAAATGTGCCTTCCAGTGGGGAGTAATGTGGTCGGCTCCCTACAAACTGCAACCTTGAGGGGTGAGTTCGGCATTAGAGGAGGTGGGTAAGTGGAAGAGAAGGATCTGATGGGACTTGGGAGATTGCCCAAGCTGGAGGCTGTTGTGGTGATGAAGAAAAGAAACAGACAATTAAAGAAACATACAAACACACAGAACCTCAAGACCAGTGACAGCAGTGGGGACCCACAGGTGTAAAAAGAATAAGGCTCAGAACATGAATCTGGGCATCCAAGTTAAATATAATATGATTATCTGATGGTAAGGGCGCTGGGATACCATGTTAGTGACATGGCTTTGGGTTCCAAGCCTAGGCAATGGCACACTGGGTGGCAGAGAGTGTGAACATACAAGTGGATGGTCCCAACCTCGGGGATGGCGGTTCACTACATGTCTGCACTCTGATAACTCACTGAGAGGGAAGTCACGTATTTAAACAATTCTGCGGCCCCAGCCCTCTGTGGGGTGCACGGTTTCTACCAAAGCAATCCAAACTGCTGCCATCCAATGTGGAGGCGTCAGGATGTCCTGTTCCACATCAGGCGATGGGAGGACCAGAGTGCAGAGGGTGCACCTCATCCCAACCCATATACAGCCAGCCAGCACACGTCACAATGGGAGGGAGAACTGGGGCAGAGCAGGGAAACTGGGTACAGTTCAGGCAGGTGATCCCTTCCCGCCACTCAGCTGTGGCACACGGACCACTACATTCATGGTTTCCCCACCCTTGAAACTGAATGGTTTCCAACCCATCAGAGGTCAGTCCCACCTTGCAGTGCCCCACTAACCCCCCCCCCCCCAGCAGAGCCTCCCAGGTTCCCCAGGGCCAGGAGGAGACTAAGTAATGGTTATGGCTGCAGGCAGCACAGCAGGTCGTGCACAGCCTGTGGGGAAAGTGCAGCATCAGCCCACAATGGCCTCTGCTTTTTTCTGCCATTGTCTCCCTTCCTCTCGGACACCCCGTGGATGAGGACTAAGCGAATGTGCATGCATCCCAGTCAGGACGTGCCCGCACTCCACTTGTGGCTCTACCTGCACCAGCACCCATGGTGACCCAGGTGGCAGTATCGCAGCAGAGTCAGCAGCCCTCCCCTCCCCAGAGGAACAGGGTGTCCCGTGGGATGCTCAATTCTCCCTTCCCCAGCCGACCACCAAGCAACCACAGTCCATTCCTGAACCCAAGTCACCAACATGGCAGCAGGTGAGACGCAAATGCCTCAGCCCTCCACACCACTGGGCCGGCTCGGCCAGGCTTAGTATTCCCCAGTGTCCATAAAAGGAGTCCCAAATGAGATTCTTACAGCATTGCTTTAACTGAACAGAAATAAGAAGATGTCCACTTTAAATTTCTTTCCAACTGTTCGGGAAACAGTACTAAAAAGCACGAACGCCACAGAACAATACTGTTGCTAACCTATTGAAAGAGCTGAAAATACAAACTCTGAGCTAACCAATCACATTATTTAGCATGCCATGTACATCAATGACAAAACTCGAGTTGCCATAACAACACAACGTAACCCACTATTAGCAGCACAATCAGAAGTAAATTTCACATCAAGCTTCTGAATTTGTTAACCCCCCTTTTTTTTTTTGTCTTCAGCTCATAAAGAGGTGGTCTCCTTCCAAATAACTCATGAAACAACAGGTAACACACGTGTCAGAGACGTTTAGACCAGGTGATGACGTTGCCCTCATGGGAGGATGGACCCCTGTTCAGATTGCACAGTGATGCTGCAGTACTTTCAGTACTTCCACCTGGCCCTAGTGTGATTATTGCTGTATGGGGATCCAAGCAGTGCTGACTACATCTCAGCAGTGCTTCAAGCGTGTGTAGCCGCCCTGCACTTTGCTTTAAAACACTTTCTGAATGGCACAGCCCAGGTGACAGCATTCACAGCATCAGACAGGGGCTCTCAATTCACAGTGCTGTTTGCACTGCCAGGAATTTGAACCCCTATCCTCAGTGTAAAAAGGTTCACTCACTAAAAGTAGTGATGCCTTTGTGCTTTCATCCAATTTCAGAGGGCAGGCGTCGGAACTTGCTGACTCCCTCACATAGGAGCAAGGAAAAGGCAAGCTGTTAATGAGTGTCATCTCTGGTGCACAGAACTTGAAGCTTGGCCCAGAGTTGTCATTTTATACAGATAATGAGCTATCGACACTGCTGCAACCCCGTCTCAACTGAGTCACACACAGCCAAAGTCTGCAGCAGGTGGCACTGATGATTGGGCGTGGGTGTTAATTCATATAGCTAAACCCCCCACTTTTTTTTATTAACCTCCCCCTCCCCGCCAAAGCAGCCTAGCTGAGGCAAGTCCTTGTGTTTTCGGCTGCTGTATAACTGCACCTCTCAAGTGCTGACGAGCACCCAGTGCCTCCCACTACCTGCTACACTCACTCCTCGCTGCCTGTTTCGGAGACCTTCCCACATCTGCAGTTGTACATCCTGGACTGGCTTGCTAATGACAGAGGCCCCTACAGTCAAGGTGCGTCTCTTGAACACCACTTGCTTCCTGTTCCTGTGTCCTGGCTTTTCCCTGCTGGGTGCCTCTCCACAAACCGGAGGGGGACAGTGCACTCCTGTATGTGGCTGAGGGACTCCTACACTGGTACACGGGGTTGGGGGGACAGGGCCATCATCCAGAGTTCTAGTGCAGCATTTCTGCCCCCTTCTCCTAACTCTCCTGTACACTATGACTGGCCAGGTTTGGGGGGCTGATGCTGTCCAGTCACCCCCGCCAGTGCACCTCCACATGCCCCCACCAGGGGGCCACTACAGAGAAGTCAGCAAATAACCCCCCCACTACACACTGTCAGCGCACCGCAACATGCCACCACCATGGGCTGCCACAGCGTAGTGTAGCGACTGTCCTTTCCGTGCCATCACTGCACCTCCACACACTACCACCAGGGGCTACCACAGAGCAGTATAGTGAGCACCCCCACCATGACATCAGTGCACCACCACATGCTACCATCAGGGGTAGTCACAGAATAGTACAGTAAGTACGCCCCCCCCCCCCGACAGTGCACCACACAAGCCACCATCAGGGGTGGCCACTGAGCAGTACAGTGAGTACCCTCTCCCCCACTGTCAGTGCACCACCACATGCCACCATAAGGCTGCCACAGAACAATATGGTAAGCACCCCCAGCAGGAGGACTCCTGCTAGCCTCCTGACCTCGGGGCACAAACTCAGATAAACAGCCTGCCACAGCAATCCCCTAATTATTCGGCGCCACAGAGCAAGCCACATTTCTCATCTTCAGTGGGTTCCTGCTTCAGTCCCCATCTTTACAGTGGGTTGGGGGGACCTGCAGTTGGAAAAATTTAAGTGATCTGCTCAGACTTCCACTGCGGCACCACGGTTCCTCTACAGATAAAATCCACTTTTAAAAGTCCTAGTATCCACTCTATCCTGCCCTCAGAAAAACAGTAGTGTGTAGTGGTAGTGTAGATGTTCATGTGTGCTGAGACTAGGGCTGGGCAGAACCGGTCCTTACCAAAAACAGAACCTCCCAGAACCAAACCAGTTCTAAACTTAAGAACAAAAAAATCAGCCAAAAAAAAACAACCTCTCATGAACAGTCTGTCCGCATTCCCCTCTAATTAACCATAACGTGGGTTAAAATGGTGCAGTAAGCTTTGTTTTTCAGACTCCCACAGCTGCTTCATGCCATGACTTGGGATGTCCTGCTTCTGAATACAGTGGATGGGTTAGACTGGTGGAAGTGTTAACAGCCATCTTCAGGTTAGCAGATATGAGATGCTAGGCATTAGGTTTGATAGAAACATATTTTTATATTAGCTGATCACTTTATGCAACACAGACACCTAAAGTTTACATTCGTAGTGCAACTCAAAAGTGGTGATGAACCTCTTAGAAGTAAATGAATTGCAGTAGTGTGTAGTGGTAGTGTAGATGTTCATGTGTGCTGAGACTAGGGCACTCGGTTGGTTTGCGAGCTACCTCACTGGCCGTACCCAGAGGGTCAGGTGGAAGGACAATGTCTCACAGACCGCACCGCTCAAAGAAGGGGTACCTCAGGGGTCAATATTCGGCCCCCTTCTCTTCACTCTGTTCATAAATGACCTGCACTTACACTGCGGGAGCAGCAGCGTCATCCAATATGTGGACGATGCCATCATTTACCGAGCCTCCCCAAATATAATAGAACTGGAGAATGCCCTACAAGAGGACATCCTTCAGATGGAGGATTGGCTCACCTTGAACAAAATGGTATTAAACACCAGCAAAACCAAGGCGATGCTGTTTGGGCCCAGATCCCTTGGATCTGACTGGTCGATGCTCCTTCAACTGCAGTCCAGAGGGGGAGACAAACTCGAGGTGGTTACCTGTATGAATTACCTTGGTCTAACCCTAGACCAAAGCCTCACTCTAAAAAATCATGTTGACCAACTCACCAAATCCATCCATGTGAAACTTGGTCTCCTCTATAGAATAAAGAACCAGATTATCCCTGAAGCCAGGGTAGCCATCGCAACCAGCGTCCTACTCCCTAAGCTCACCTATGCAGCTCCCATTCTCCAAGGTGTGGCCTCTATGGAACTTAGCAGGCTCCAGACCTTATACAACAAGATTGTGCGGTTTGCCACAATGTCCCACCCTAGAACACACCACTGCGAGGCCCAAGCCAAGCTCAGGTGGCCGTCACTGGAAGCCCGCCTCATCTACCCGACTCTCTGCCTTACATTTTAAGCTACTGGGCCCTCTCCTCCCCTAGCCTCAAAGGGCTTGTCAGGTTAAATCCAATCTGAGAGCCTCCGCACCTCAGGACAAATTCTCCTCGTGGTTCCTAAAACTAGGACTAAAGCTGGGTCCAGGTCAGCACGTTCACAGCCCTTCCAGCTGGAACAACCTCCC
Source organism: Neoceratodus forsteri (assembly GCA_016271365.2). Classification (NCBI taxonomy): domain Eukaryota; kingdom Metazoa; phylum Chordata; order Ceratodontiformes; family Ceratodontidae; genus Neoceratodus; species Neoceratodus forsteri. Next base: position 82,375,139 of record JADMNL010000034.1, read on the forward strand.
ACTTGAGGAATGCGGAGGCAGGGGTCTGGCCCTGCTTCCAGTCAAACTCAAAGCACACCTGCTCGTCAGGAGTACTTGCCAATGCCTTAGGACATGACCTCACTTCACTGCCCCTCCCTCTTAGGAAGGTGACTTAACTCTTGGCAACTTAGCCATTATCTCGTGCACTCCCATGTTCTTCATGTTTTGTGCATGTTTATGTTTATATATCCAACTCTAAGAGGTCCCACTGACTGTATGTTCCCGTACCACCTATCTGACTGTAGCCCTATGGAATCCATCACTGTCAAACAATATGTCATTTATCAATTTGTACTGTTCTGTCACCTGTATGTTATTTTCTTTACCCTCGGGTCGCCCCTGAAAAAGGGACCTCAGGGGCCCAGTGGGCCTACCCGGTCAACAAAATTCAATAAATAAATAATACAGCAAATCGTAGCTGATGCTGGAGACAGCTCGTTTCTGTAAACCTTGAAAATGTTTCTGCAGCCGTTATCTAACTGGAAGGGACTGTAGTTTGACCCCAGCAAGGTGGCCAGCCGATCCCCCTACTTCCGTACTGATTTACACATCCCCGCACTCAGCCAGGTGCGCCCCACTGAAATTAATGGGACTGTTTTTTTATTACTATTTTATACATTATGATGAAGAGTTGGTGGCCTTCATTAATCTCCAACTCACTATCATAATGTATAAAATAGTAATAAAAAATACTTCTGTTCATTTCAATCGGTCACGCCCCCACGCTCTCCCTTGCTGCATGTCATAACGTTCCTGAGCCAGGGTGTGTGTGTAAATCAATTGGAAAGTGGAAGGGATCAGCTGGCCACCTTGTTGGGGCCAAACTACAATCCCTTCCAGTTAAATAACAATTGCACAAACATTTTCAAAGTTAAACAGACTCACTAAGTTAAATGAATGCACATTTGCATCACATATTTCGATGCCTTACCTCCGCGAAATGCTGCTGAGGTATATTTGACCAGAATATCTCCAATAGTTTAGATGTAGGAACGCTAGTAAAATATCCCCCACCGGGTCACTTTGACTTCCCAGACTTTAGATCTGACCCCGATCCCAGCCACTGTATGACGTGAACCCAGGGAAAGCACGGGAACGAGCTCCATTATAGTCTGGGGGGGCAACTTTAACAACATTTTTATATATCACAGTGACCATTTAGTGATTAATCAATGGTACCGGGCGACTAACAAGGGCATATAAAAATGTTGTTAAAGTTGCCTCTCCCCATAGAATATAATGGAGCCTGCCCTATGCTCTCCTGGGTTCACGCTTACAGTGGTTGGATCGGGTCAGATCTAAAGTCTGGGAAGTCAAAGGACCTCGGTGATATTTTACTTGAAATGCTCCCACATCTAAACCATTGAGATATTCTGGTCAAATATACCTCAGCAGCATTTCGCGGAGGTAAGGCACCGAAATATGTGGTGCATAGGGCTAGGCTGGTAGGTCTCCAACAAAAACAGATTATGGCCAGCATCAGCTATGATTTGATGTAAGTTAGCCCTCTAAGCTCCGAAAATCACTTTAAAGAGCAGTTGACATGATCCAACACCTTGGGCAGGTAACTCTCACCAAGGGTTGCCTGCCTGAGGAGCCAATTTAGCTCAGTATTAAAATTTTTTATCCAGTAATTAAAGGACTACTTCCATTTTATTGCCTTTCTCATAACTTCTGAGTATGAGCCAAGCAGCCACCAAACGTTGCAGTCCTGCCCCTATAAGCAGCATTTTGATGATGCATGGTTGGGAACGGAGCTGCAGACTCTCTACATATGTAACGGTGATATCAGGGGAAGTGGGCCGTTCAAACATGCATACCGTATCTCTCAACTGCAGCTCAGCCCCACACATGTATACCTGCTAAGATACTATGTGCACAGATGGCCCCTTCCCCTGATAACACTGATCAATATATATATAGAGCGCCTGCTGCCCCTGTCCCAATCATGCATCTCAAATTGCTGGTTTTAGGGGTGGGGCTGCAGCGTTCAACAGACGCGTGACTTATATTCTGAAGTTACAAGTCGGGCAATAAAATGTAAGTCCTTCTTTAATTACCGAATATAAAAAATGTAACACCAGGCTAAATCAACTCCTCGGGCAGGCAACTCCTTGGTCTGAGCTGCCTGCCCAAGATGTTAGATAGCGTCAGTTACTGTTTAAAATGATCCATATAAGAATATTATGAAATATCCCTCATTTGTGAGCAAAAGCGTTTGTGAGTGAGAGATTGCAGTTTTAGGATTTAGGTTAACTGTCAGATTCTGTGGGCGAGGAAGTTGTGAATCATAACCTCTACAAAAATATACCTATGTATATGGGATAATAGCAAGCACCCACAAATTGTAGTTGTCTTAATTGGTAAATACTTTTTTGAATAGTATTATACGCCGTACTGTCATCCCTGCTGCCTGGCTACTAGAGCTAACATAAGGATTTTATGTATGTAATTTTAGATTAGGTATGCCTTTTGATAAAACGTCATTTGGGTGAATTAGATGACTAGAGCTAATGATTTTCCATGTTCAAAACTGGCCAATTCCATTTGGCAAAAATCATCCATTTTTTCGGTTTTCTTTTCTAATACCAGATAGCAAATTAGCATGTTTTGTACAAAAATTAGGCTCAAAATGGAAGGGTTTGCACAAGAAGCTGGAGGCAAGTGGGGCTTTTTACACAATAAAGTGGTGCAAATAGTATTTCATGAAACACTGACTCAGGTGCTAGTTTAAAAATGACAAATTGTTTTTTTTTTACCTGTGTTTTGCAGTGAAAATGGAAAACTACTGGCCCTACATGACTAAGCCGTTAGCAAAATGTTGAGCTGGCCACTGAAACTTTTACTAAAAAGTGGTATAGCAAGATTGAGTCGTGTCCTATTTACTGTCTACTACAGTGAGGTCGAGCGATCTGAAGATTCTATCAGGGAAGACAGATTCCAAGAGTTTCCAGGAGAAATGGAGCAAACCTGGATTTGGTGCAGCCACAGACCCTCCAACATTTGACAGATGAAAACAGATACGGGTACACCACTGACATGGGGGTGGGGGGGGGAACCAGGATCACAGTCTGCCCTCCTTTCAAACTTTAACAAATGCCTTATTACACAAAGCAGCAAGCCTATTAGTTTTCCCAAAACCAACAGATTTTTTGAATGGCAGTGACCATCCCTAACATTACTTATTTATTCAGATTAAAAACTGCAAACATAAACTAGCACACAGTAATATAGTCGGTTCCATTTGTTGGCCCATCAGGTAGCACCTACACCAAACTTGGACACGGATCTCTGCATAGCATAAATATCCGGGGGTTCGGAGATCAAATAACATGATTTCTTCTTGACTGCTTCTGTTTTAACAAAGCGACTGTGGCACACTCCCTTGCAAACTGGGCAGTCGGGATCATGACCATTAAACTATCACGGAGGCGGGGCAGTCGGGATCATGACCATTAAACTATAACGGAGGCGGGGCAGTCGGGATCATGACCATTAAACTATCACGGAGGCGAGGATCAGCTGGTAAAGCAAAGGTGTTTACAAGCATGCAGCCACATATAACGCAAGCTGAGCACAACGGCCCAGACAGCACTTGCAATCTATCAAGCCACTGCACGGCCTCTCCCAGCAGCGCGTTCAATTCAAGCACATTGAAACCAAAAAAATATAATAAACAGAAATAGCATCTTTCCGACTCCTGCTTATAACAGAATAAATATACCTCGGAGATGCGGTCGTCCTGGACACACACAGACACTGACACACGACCCGTGGTTGCTTGGCTCAGCTGACTGTGACTGTACTCAGACACTCCCGCCACTAGAGTGTCATGGGAAAAACATAAGGCTGCAGCAGCTGCTTCTGAGGGTCACAGGTGAGCCGGCGCATGTCCATGGGGACAGACGGCCGTGCACTCACTGTAGAGAATTGGGGAACACAGTACACAAATTAAAGTATTTTCTGGTGGCCGTCAAATTTGGTACAAAATGAGAAGTCCTCAGGATCTGGTACCACTGTAAGAAAGCCAGTACTGTACCGGTCAAATCGGTACAGCTGGAGAATATGCAGCCATGGCCCAAGGCAACTCCCATGTGTACGGGCTCCTGATGGCATGGCTTGTTGGAAGGCCTCTTGTCTTGTGAAATGCTGTTAGCATGCACAACCTCTCTCTCCTCAGATACCAGAAACAGTCACGATGACTCAGAAAAGATCACTTCTCAAAGCAGATACAGCTAGTTTATGTGCAGTCCCTTTAGTGAGAGGGAGGGGTCAGAGGTAGTCCATTTCCTGCATCTCTTAGTTAATTTCTAAGCACATTTTGGGGTCGACACCCTGCATCATATTTCATTCAAGCGCTCATTTGTACACTGGCATGTGTACTGCATTTCTTTCCCCCTCAAGACTTGCACATGTCTTACAAATGCTCTGTCGCTCTGATACACAGATACTGCTGCTACCTCATACTGATATTCTAGCAGATACGATACCTAGCTATGGCTCTTGAACCCCTTGCAGAACAGATTTACCCTCAAACGGGCCTCAGCCCATTCTTGAATAAGATAGAAAGTGTTCTCTTTAGCCACCTTGGACAGAGCTCTAGCGGTTATCGGTTTCGACCCCCATTGCTGTCGTTTTGTGCGGGGCATATTCCATGCATCCCCTCCAGCCCTTTTACTTCATACAGCATATTCAGAGAACTCTCCAGGCCTGAAAGCCATCGATTCACATCCCTTGATGGGATGCCCGCCCAGGAACCCACTGTTGCCACCTGAGCTGTGCCCTGTCATCCAAAACCTGCACTACTCACTGCTTCAGCACGCTGCCAGCCCGAAGGCCTCCAGGCCCGAGAAAGAAAAGTTATGTAAGAACTTACCTTAACAGTATATCTTTGAGAGAATTTCCTCTATTAGGCCAGACCTTTGGAAACATAAGCCATCAGCATCAGGACTACTCTGAAACTTTTTGCTAGCCAGAGGCAGCACACAATGATGTGCAGCACCGACACGTATATAACGTGGGCAGCCCCATCACTCCTCAGCTCCCCACCAGAGATTAGCTTCAGAGGGCCTCCAATCATGAGGAACCAGGAGATTAGATCAGTACCAGGCGTAAAAGGAGAGGCACGGGGCTGGAGACAGGATGCATACAGTAAGGTTTTAGACACAGCATCTGATATGACCCTTACTGAAAGCAAAAGTGGGAAGAAGGGAGAGAGGGTACAGTACAGCCTAATAGAGGAGCTCCTCACGAAGATTTACTGTTACGGCAAGTTCTTACGTAACTGTTTTATTTTTATCAAGGATATCTCCTCCATTAGGCCACATCTGTGGAATAACTCCCAAGCAGTACAAAGCAACAGGAAGGATTCCAGCCTGATATGTAATCAGGACAAAAGGCTTTGCAGTACTGCGAGCCCAAAACCAGCACGTCTGCGAGAGATGATGTACAGACTGTAGTGTTTAGTCAAAGTGTGGACAGTGCTCCATGTGGCTGCAATCCTTAGTGTGCTCAATACAGTACATCTCAGTGTTCTATGTAGATCGAGAGTATGGAGCAGCGCCTCATGCTGGGTAGCACGCTCACACTAATATACAGGAAAGTGTACTGTTGGATTCAGTGCAAATTCTGGTTCCACCTTCTGCAGAAACTTAGTATTCGTAAGTAAATAAACTATCTTTGTGAAAAATCAAATAAGGAGGCTCATACATTGCAGCACGAAGCTCGGAAGTACTTTGAGCGGATATCATAGCAACAAAAAATAATGTTTTCCATGATAGGACAGGTAAGTCACGACTCTCAACAGGTTGAAAAGGAGACAACTTCCAAATCCTCAGGAATGAAACTGAAGTCCCAGGGTGAGACTGGTTTACGAATAGGAGGTTTCATATGGAGAACACCTCTCAGGAAAGTAAGGGACACCTCTAATAGGGCAACCGTACGCCCATCAATGTGGGCATAGAAAGCTGACATAGCAGCCAAATGCACCTTGACAGAGGAATACTGCAGGCTACAGTCAGACAGGGAAAGTAAGTATTCCAACACAGAATTCACAGAACATACAAAAGGGTCCATATTCCAGGAAGCAAACCAAAGTGCTGCGCTTCCATTTCAGGGAATAAGCATGTCTGGTAGAAGGCTTTCTAGTTGCTAGCAGGATATCAGCAACCTTAGGGGATACCCAAAGTGTGTAATGGCTATGTTTTCAGAAGCCATGCATCCAGGTGCAAGGACTTCAGGTCCAGATGGGATCAGGGATCCCCTGCCGTGTAACAAAAGACCCTGAAATAGAGGCAAAGAAACAGGAGGCTCCACTGCCAGATGCTGAAGGAGTGGAAGCCGTATCTGGCAAGGCCAGGATGAAGCAATGAGGACAAAAGTGGCACGCCCCACCTGTAGCTTGAGCAGAACCCTCTGTATTACAGGAATGGGGGGAATGCATCCAGGAGAAAGACGTGTCTCACCAAAAAACTCCACGGCCTAGAACGAGTAAGCAGAAATGTGACAGTTTTGCACTGTGTAAGGATGCAAGAAGTTCCAGCTCTGGATGACCACACCTTGCGAAGAGGTCATTTTCCACGGAGATCAGCAGTTCCCATTCATGAACCACTGACTGGGACCTGCTTAACCTATCTGCCAAGACACTTTGGAGACAGGTGAGAAACACAGCTGCTAGCTGAAGGCCGTGAGACAGAGTCCAGTACCATACCCTCATCACTTTCCTGCTTAGCGGATAAGACTCAGTACCCCCTTGTTTGTTGACGTAATACATCAAACTGACACTGTCCATTTGGATTAGCAGAGAACTGGGGCAGAGATGATACTGAACTGCTTGGAGGCTGTACAGGACAGTTCACATTTCCAGGACATTTATAAGCAGCCTGGCCTCCATCTTGGTCCATGAGCCCTGTGTCTGATATGGGCCATGATGACCGGCCCATCCAGAGTCCGCGGCATTCGCGGTAGCGATCTGTACAGGAGCTGGTACAAGGATTGGAATGCCTTTCAGTACGTTTCTGCGATCAATCTGCCTGAACATCACTCTGCAAAGAGGAGACATGATGATAATCATTTGGTCCAGCTTGTCCGTCAACTAATCCCACCTGAGTGTCCACTGAGGTATCCTCATCTGAAGACGTGTCAGTGGCACAGTCACTATGGCTGTGGCCATAAGGCCCAAGAGACGTAACATTGTGCAGACACATAGTAGCTCCTGTGTGCCACGTGTGACTGAGCAATTAGAGTTTCTGCCCTGTCCTGTAGCAGGAAAGCACATCCCTTCTTTTTGTGCAGGACCGCCCCCATGTACTGTAGTCTCCAGCACAGAGTCAACACAGATTCTGGCACATTCACTGTGACCCCCAAAACATCGAACAACTGATGCGTCTGAGACAGTGTATGAAGCAGAGCCTCTCCAGAGCTGGCCATCAGGAGCAAATCGTCCAGGTAGGGGAAAACATATAGGCTCTCACTACGAAGGGCGGCTGCAACTACTGCCAAGCATTTTATAAAGACCTGTGGTGCACAGCACAAGACAAAGGGCAATATCTTGAACTGACAGTGTTCGTTCTCCAGCATAAAGCACAGCTACTGACTGTGGGATTTCATCTTTATATGAAGGTATGCATCATTCATGTCCAGAGAACACAGCCAGCCCCCCATTAGCAGCAGGGGAATCAGAGCTCGCAGGGATACCAGTCTTTTTGTATTCCATATATAGGTTCAAACCCCTGCGATCTAACACAGGACGCAGATCCCTTGTCCATTTCAGGAATAGGAAGCATCTGGAATAGAACCATTTGTTTCTTTCCTGAGAAGGAACCTGTTCTATGGCACATTTTTGAAAGAAGGTTGGAATCTCCTCCTTTAGATGGGACAAGTGGTCCAATGATAAAGGGAAGGAGGCAGACTGTGATCTGTACCAGATCCAGAGCGTGTCCCCTTGTAATTATCTCCAAAATGCATTCGGCGTGGTGATCTCCTGTCATTGTTTCAGATACAGGGAGATCCTGTCCCGTCCGTCCCCCACCCCTACCCCCCAACACACACACTCCTGGAAGTAACAGCTGAGGACAGACTGAGGAGAGTCAGGCGGAACCAGGGGTGGCAGAGCCCACCAGAACCGATTCCTTTGGGTGCTTCTGCATGGGCACCCGGGGGGGGGGAGGGGGAACCTGGAAGGGGACCACTACATCTGCCACAACCTTGCTGATCGTAGGCATGATTACTGCTGGCAAAAGACGGCCCTACTATAACTCCTAGCGGAAGTGGGATAAAGGGACTTAACAGCCTTCAGAGTCATTTTAGAAGTTGGAAGACTACACAGGGCTTCTTCGGCATTCAAAACTGCCTGTTACACATCAGTGGTGAAGCCAGCAACTCTGAGCCAAGAGCATCTTTTCATGTAAATGTCGGAAGCTGCAGCCCTGGCAGAAGCATCAGAAGCTGAGCACAGCAAATGCTTGCCAACTTCAGCAGCAACAGCAGGCAATGTTTTAAGTAGGTCAGTCTTGGCAAAGCCTAAGCAGCAGTACGGGCAGCTTTGCACAGGCTGTTCTGATACTTGATCATATGGATCGGATAGTTTGCAATTCAAAGGCCCAGTAAGGTGGAGGCACACGTATACCTGTCCATAACATTCAGCCTCACAGATTCCTTATCAGGAGGTAAGCCATAGACCCATCAGGAGCACCCATGATTATAGCAGAGCCAATTTCAGGCTGGTTAGCGTAATAAGGCTTAGTAGATGGAGCAGGATACTGCTCATCGGCCTTTCTAGGGACTGCAGGGAGTTAGGTCTGTGCCGTGCAGAAAAAGTAGCATTCTGTAAGGCAGGATATACATGATATCGAGTGTCCGCAGCAGCATGGTTTCGGAAAGGACCACAGCACTACCACAGCTTTGGTTGAATTCTCTATGTGCACAAGGCCCTGGACTCCGGCAATCTAGTGGGATCTATTTTTATAGATCTCACAAAGGCCTGTGACACCATCAACCATCCCTTACTTCTTCAACTACTCCACATGGGGTTCTCCTCTGAAGTTGCTCGCTGGTTCAAGGATCATCTCTCTCACTGTTACCACAGTGTTAAGATCAGGCTGGTTACCTCCATGGCAAGTAAAATCAGATTCCGTGTCCCCCCAGGGATCCATATTGGGTCCCCTCCTCTTTAGCCTGTTCCTAAATAGACTTCCTGAAGCCTGTAAGAGTAAGATTATTCTGTACGCTGATGATACGGTCATCCTGAGTACCAGCACTCATCTTGACCAGCTACAAAATAAACTGCAGTCCACTTTCCACTCCCTAGAAAGTTGGTTCAGCTCACAGAAGTTGCTTCTAAACTATAAAAAGACTAAAACAATGTTGCTCGCTAGCCCCCAGCATAAGAAATATTATCCCAACCTGACAATTATCAATAAAAAGGATGTTCCCCTTGAACAGGTACACACCTTCAAGTACCTTGGGGTACACACTGAACACCCTTTCATTTGCGCAGCACATTAATCAGGTTGCCAAAATGGTCAACGCCAAACTGGGCGTCCTGTACAGGCACAGACAATACCTCATGCCCTCTGGTTATCTGCCTCCAGTTCCACTCTGTCCATAATTGACAACAGTTTGGTAGTCTATGGGTCTGCTTTGGACACAGCGTTTAAGCAAGTCTCAACTGCCCTCAACAGGGCTTGCAGATTAACCTTGGGTGCGGACAATTGGTCGCACACCTGCTCACTCTATGAACACACTAACTGGCTGAACCTCAACAACAGATAAAGTACCAGACGTGCATTTTGAGCAAGAAAATCCAACTTGGAAATGCTCCCCACTCTCTCAAACCCATGGTGCTAGTCCTCTTCTTACTACACTAGGGGTATGACTGTCTGTTCACTAGCCATCCCGTTTAGAAAAACCGCACTCAGACAAAGGTCCTTTGCTTACAGGGCACCCCAATGGCTGAATGAGATCCCAACACACATAACTTCTACAAGCCTCCCTGTCTTTAAATTAGATCTGTTGCAGTACCTCACTGCAGCTAGTACCTGTGTCCGCAAGTAATCCACCCAGTTCACTGTGTCTAGTGCTAGGATTGGGGGGGGGGGCTGCCCCTCTCATTTTCACTGCTTTAGCTTCTTGTCCTCCGCACTTATATTCTCTGGTCCCCCCTGGGCCCTTTGCGTTACCTGCTCTTGCTCTCATCGCCTTAGTCCCCCTTCCCCCCCGCACTAACCCCGCCTTGTTTCTTCTCCTAGTCCTAACAATGCCTGTACTCAGGTGGCTCTGCCCTGCACTAACCCTGCCTTGTTTCTTCTCCTAATCCTAGACAATGCCTGTACTCAGGTGGCTCTGCCCTGCACTAACCCTGCCTTGTTTCTTCTCCTAATCCTAGAGAATGCCTGTACTCAGGTGGCTCTGCCTGTCGAACTGTGAGTTCTTTACTTACCTTTTTTGTGCCCTAAAGTAGATTTTAACCTTTCTTTGCTTCAATTGTAACAGAATCTCCTCCTGCCGTTGTTGTACCTGCACTTGAATTTTTATATCACATCTGTAGCTGCATTTTTGTGTTGTCCCTAATGCACCTATTACTATGTTGTTTGAGAACCTTATTCATTATTCTGTACCTGTTGTATTAATCTTGTTCCTAATCCTGACGTGGAACATTTGAAAAAGAGCATTTTGCTCAAAGATTATTTCCGAATAATGAAATAAATAAATAAAAATAAATATACATGTGGAATAATAATGGAGGGAGTGCAAGGCACCTCTAAATATTTCATCAGATTCATTTTAGTGGAATCTTCCTGTTCCATTATAGAGGCAGTATAGCGCTGTGGTTTAGGGCTCTGAGCTGCAAACCTGAAGACCTGGGTTTGAATCCCACTGATCCCACCTGCATACTGTGTAATCCTGAGCAAATCACTTAACTTCCTTGTGCTCCCAGGTAGGGAAACTCATGGTGGGGGGTGTCAGTCTTAAAGAAGGGAGGGGAGTAATGGATAGTGAAATTCCCGTTGGTAGGGTATGGGATGCCCTTAGGTCCCTAAAACAGATAAGGCACCAGGTCCGGACGGCTTGCATCCCAGGGTGCTAAAGAAATGGTGGATGTACTGGCTGCCCCCGGCAGACCTTTTAACTCCTCTCAACAGATGGGGTGGATGCGTCAAGATTGGAGGATGGTTCACGTCGTGCCCATTCACAAAGGAGGGCTTTGACAGGAGCCAGGCAATTACAGGCCTGTTATCCTGACGTCCGTGGTGGGTAAAATGATGGAGGTCATATTGAAGAAGAGGCTGGATGAGTTTCTGGGGGCTGGGGCCATCTGGATGATCACCACCATGGATGTGTGCATGGCAGAGCATGTCAGACTAACCTTGTGGAGTTCTATGGTCGGGTGACAAGGGCACTGGACCAGGGCAGGCTGGTGGATGTCCTCTTCCTGGGCTTCAGCAAGGCTTTTGATTTGGTGCCACATCCTGGGCTGATGGATAAGTTGGAGGATATGGAGGTGGAAAAGAGGATGGTTAGGTGGATTGGAAACTGGCTAATGGGACGGTTGCAGAGGGTGGTCTCGTCTCCTAGGAGGGTCATCAGTGGGGTACCACAAGGATCTGTGCTGGGCCCACTCCTGTTTAACACCTACATCTCTGACATCAGAAAAGGTATCAGGAGTGAGATAAGCCTCTTTGCCAATGACTCAAAGCTGGGGACGGTGGTGGAAACTGAGCAATACTGGACCTGGAGATGCACCCCTGATAGGGGATGATCAGAGGGAAGGGGGAGGGCAATAAATAATGCGTCTACCAGGTGTTGATTTTCGAGCAGACTCTACAGACCTTTGGACCTATTCTGCCAGCATCTTAGTAAGTTAGTATGTTAGTGTGCCTTTCCCGGTTAAACAATTTCCCCTTTCCCATATCAAAACCCATGGCAGACTGCATTTGCTGCATCATGGCTTGGAAAGAAGGGTCCTCAGGAGGAGACCTCGGGGTATGAACCACTGAGTCCTTACTACAGGACAAAAGGTAGAGCTAGAGAGCAGGTTTCTTTCAAACTGCTCCTCATCCTCATATTCCTCCTATAAAGACTCTCTAAATCCACAAGGTCAGAATTCTATTCCACATCATCACTGTCATCACAAATGCCGATGGTAGGCCGCTGAAGGAGCGAACAATGCTGATGGTGGCTGAGAGGCAGGAATCTGTGGTGTTCCACTGGAATCCATCGATGGGGCCACACAACAGAAGACCCCATCGGCAGAACAACTGCCTGCAATGGCAACCCTGGCAGAATGTATCATATCATTTCAGCCTGGAGGTCGACGGCACCTTGAAAAGGGTCCAGGACTACCTGCGTCAAACGGCTTGAGCCAGACCAGGATGGTGTCATACTGTTCATAGTACATATAGCAGTGCCCGAGCCAAGCCCCCACACCTTGGTGCCTCAATGATGGTTGGGATGCTTTAGTTGCCGCCGAAGCAGTTGACAACGAGGGTGTACCTGTTCTCAATGGTGACCAGGAGCTCACCAACAAATCAAACTTATCTTTGTCCTTGTGTTTGTACTTATGGCCAGATGACGAGGAGGTCCGAGATGATGCCCTGTCTTTGTCCTTCGATTTTGACAACTGTTTTTCAGACAGTGATGAGGAAGATGCAGATTTTGAGCCCTTTTCCTACTCCATGGCTTTCAATATTTTCAAGGCGAGGATATTTTGTAGAGCTTTCTAATGGCGTCGCTTAGTAGCCTGGTTGAAACTCTGGAAAATCTCACAAGCTCTCACGGTGAGAGAAAGACCCAAACAGCACACACAAACCAGGTGTCTCTCTTCTTTTACCTTTTACAAGGAAGGTTATTGAGAAAGTGGTCGCTCTGCAGCTGGAGGATCATTTATCCAACCACAGTGTCTATGACCCTCTCCAGTCTGGCTTCAGGAAAAGGCACAGCACCGAGACTGCCCTGGTTCGAGTACTTAATGACCTCTTGGTGGCAACAGATCAGACAGCCTGTTCCATCTTGGTTCTCCTTGATCTCTCAGCAGTATTTGACACTGTGGACCACGGGGTGTTGCTCAAACGCCTGTAATTCTTTCGTGGGCTGCAGGGGGAAGTCCTCAACTCGTTTCAAACATTCCTTGAGGGCAGATCACAGAGGGTTGTGTTATTCCTCGTCCCCTCTGGGCCTGCTCTGTGGGGTACCGCAGGGTTCGGTGCTTCCCCCATGTTGTTTACAGTCTATTTGCTACCACTGAGGGGGCATTATAAGGTGGTAGGAGTTGAGTTTTCATGGTTATGCAGATGATTCTGAACGGTACATGTCTTTTGTGCCTGGCAAGAAGTTTGATATAGTCTTGATGTTTAACAACTGCCTACTAGAGATACAGAACTGGATGAGTGCCAGCTGACTGAGGTTAAGAAGAAGAAGAAGATGAATCAGTATTTATATAGCACTTTTCATATATCCAAAGCGCTTTACAAGCAATGCTAGACTGGTAGTGAAGTGACTGAATGTGTGGTGACGGCCATATCGCACATCATCACCCACACACAGCCTGGATAATTGCATGAGCTGGTTTATGGGAAGGGGAATGTTGGCCAGGACACCGGGAATGTTCTCTACTCTTTGCAAAGAGTGCCCTGGGTTCTTTTACTTCCACCTGGACACCGACCAGGACAACACCAGGATGGGCAGAAGGGACCTCGGTTTAACGTCTCATCCGAAGGACGGCACACCCCAGCAGTACAGCACCCCCCAATACTGCACTCGGATGCCAGCGATTTTTAGGTGCAAGTCCAATCCCAGTGTGGGATGAGAACCCACAACCTTCTGGTCCAGAGGCGGGTGTGCTACCAACTGAGCCACGCTGACACCTTAAACCCAGAAAAAAACTGAGGTATTGGTTGTAGACCCTGATCTTAGGCTGGTCGGGTCATGGGCAGGAAAACCCTCCAATTTACAACTTGGAGGAACCTGCTCAATGCCTTGGGCCAGGTGCGGAACCTCAGGATGGTGTTTGATGAAGGCCTGTCCCTGAAGGCTTAGGTGTCGGCCATAATCAAATCCACCTTCTATCATCTAAGAAACATTGCCAGGGTGAAGCACTTGGTTACATCCAAGGATCTTTCTACATTGGTCCACACCTTTGTCACCACCCGTCTTGACTACTGCAACGCCCTCTACCCAGGGCTTCCGGGAGTGGATATTCGCCGACTGCAGCTGGTGCAGAATGCGACAGCCAGGTTGTTAACTGGAACCCCTAGATCCAGTCACATGACACCTGTGCTGCACGAAAGGAAAATTACGTACCTACCGTAATTCTTGATCTTCTTGGACGAGTCTCCACCACTCATTCACACTAGTGGGATTAGCGCCGGAGGCACTAAGACCCATCGGGAGCAAACTTTTTGCTGGAGGGTCGGCGCGAGACACGGCGCCGCAAGCAGCGGCTCGAGCGGTAATGACCATCTCGGCGACGACCCTCCAACCGCCTCAGTACCTTTTTTACCAAGGAGGTGCAGCGCAACTAACGTAAAGAGTAAACCCAACATTAAAAAACGGACATAAGATAGTCCGTATGACCCGTGTAAGAAGGGTCAGCAAAGAAGTCCTCACGGCCTAAAGATTTGAGGGAGTGAAGACCAATACAGCGGTGAGCTCGGGGGATGGAGGGGGGTAGGAATGAGTGGTGGAGACTCACCAAGAAGATCAAGAATTACGGTAGGTACGCACTTTCTCTATCTTCCTGACATAAGTCTCCACCACTCATTCACACTAGTGGGAGTACTAAGCTGATAATCCCCAAAAGGGCGCAGGAGAGCCAGAGCTCACGCGTCTAAGATAGAAGCCCATTAAGGATAGTTCTGCCGAATGCGGAATGTTGCCTAGCATGAACATCCAATGCATAGTGCTTAACGAAGGTATGCACTGAGCTTCAGGTGAGGCGTTGCATATATCTGCAATTGGAACATTGCGAATTTCCGCTAGGGATGCCGCGACCGCCCTAGTAGAGTGAGCGTACACTCTACCTTCTAATTTAACTTGAGCCATGGAATAGCAATGACGAAGGCATGCCACTAACCATGAAGAGATGCATCTAATAGCGACAGGTTGACCCAGCCGGGTGTCGCTGAAAGAAACGAACAGTTGCTGAGTCTTGCGAACATCCTTGGTTCTATCTAAATAGAACCGCAAGGCTCTCTTAACATCCAAGGAATGAAGAGCTCGTCCCCTTCATTTTGGAAATTAGCAAGTAAGCGGAAGTACCAGAGGTTGGTTTAGATGGAATTCTGACACAACCTTGGGAAGAAATTTAGGATGAGTACGGAGAACTACCTTGTCTTTATGGAATACAGTATACGGAGGGTCCGTAACCAGGGCATGTATCTCAGAGACCCTGCGGGCTGAGGTAATGGCCACCAGGAAGGCAGTCTTCCAGGTAAGAAATTTTAGCTCACAGGTAGCTAAGGGTTCGAAAGGCTTCCGAGTGAGCATGTCCAGCACCAGGTTAATGTCCCAGGCTGCAACTGGACGCTTAACAGGGGGTCTGGTATGGAGAATCCCCTTAAGAAATCTCTTCACCATGGGTAACTGAGCCAGAGTTAAGGAAGAAACCGGCTCATGGAACGCTGAGATGGCACTAAGGTGAACTTTAACTGTGGAGTACTGAAGACCTAAGTTTGACAGGTCCAAAAGATACTCCAGAACCTTGCCAGGAGGACAGGAAAAGGGATTCCAAGAGGATTTTGCACACCAGAGAGAAAAACGTTTCCATTTGGAAGCGTACGTTTTTCGGGTGGCTGGCTTCCGAGCAGCCAGAAGGATGTCTGAGACTCTACGAGAGACGTTGAACCGATTCACTTCTATCTCTTCAGGAGCCAAGCATGAAGGTGAAGTGATTTCAGGTTGGGATGGACCAACGAACCCTGAGTCAAAAGACTGATTTGCAAAGGAAGTGGTCTCGGAGAGGCTGCCAACATACTGTTGAGTAGAGGAAACCATAGTTGCCGAGGCCAGGAAGGAGCAATGAGAATCATCTTGGTCCCCTGAGACTCGAACTTGAGGAGTACTCTCTGGATTAGAGGAAGCGGTGGAAAGGCGTAAAGAAAGCGTTTTGTCCACCGCAGCCTGAACGCATCCTGACAGAAAATGCCAGGCCCTGGATTTCTGGAGCAGAAGAGAGGCAGTTTTGCGTTGAGTGGGGATGCAAAAAGGTCCAGGTCTGGAGTCCCCCACTCTTTGAACAGGGACCGAGCTACAGCTGGATCGAGAGACCACTCGTGAGGGTCTGCCTCCGTTCTGCTGAGGTGATCTGCTAGGTCGCTTTGGTATACCTGGCAGATAAACCGCTTGAATCAGAGACTTGTGCTCCAAGCACCACTCCCACACCCCATTGCTTCCCTGCAAAGGGGATAAGAATGAACACCGCCTTGCTTGTTGATGTAATACATCACTGCTTTGTTGTCCGTTTGAAGGAGAATGTTCTTGTGACAAAAGACATCCTTCAGAGCTCGGATTGCATAGAGGACCGCTCTCATCTCCAGGACATTTATGTGAAGATGAGTTTCGAACTGAGTCCATACACCTTGAGTGTGGAG
Source organism: Neoceratodus forsteri (assembly GCA_016271365.2). Classification (NCBI taxonomy): domain Eukaryota; kingdom Metazoa; phylum Chordata; order Ceratodontiformes; family Ceratodontidae; genus Neoceratodus; species Neoceratodus forsteri. Next base: position 82,391,746 of record JADMNL010000034.1, read on the forward strand.
GGAGAGACAGTGAGCTCCCCATCCCATTAGCGATGCATCTGTGGTGATGGAGATCTGATGATCCGGGGGAGCAAAGGGGAATCCTTCCAGGAGATTGCTCTCTTGAGACCACCAGGTGAGAGACCTTCAAGGGCTCCGTCACCTTGATGGGATAAGACTGGGGTGAGAGGTGGGGACCACTGAATGGAGAGCATCCATTGGGTGGTTCTCATGTGCAGTCGGCCAGAGGGACAGTGAAGACCGAGGACGCCATGAGACCCAACATGTGTTGCATCGAGAGAGCTGTAACCGATTGGTTCTCCCTGATGTAACGGGCCATTCGAAGGATGTCGAGTCTTCTGTCCTCTGGAAGGAAAGCCTTCACTGAAGAGGTGTCTAGAAGCGTCCCTATGAAAAGGAGCCTCTGGGAGGGTTGCAGTTGAGATTTTTTCAAATTCAGCAGAACTCCCAAGGACGTGAGAAGACGAGAAGTCGTTTGCACGGCTTCCAAAGTCCCTTGGCCGGAAGGGCTTGCTAGAAGCCAATCGTCCAGGTAGGGAAACACTCGAGTCCGACTTTTCCTGAGATGCGCCGCAGAACTGCACAACACTTTTGTAAAACTCGCTGCGCCGAGGATAGCCCAAAGGGCAGGACTCTGAACTGATAATGCTGACCCAAAGCTACAAACCTGAGGAACTTGCGGTGGGTCGGGTGGACGGGGATATGCTGGTAAGCATCCTGCATATCCAGAGAGGCCAGCCAGTCGTGCTGATGCAGCAAGGGTAACAGGGTACCTAGGGAAATCATCTTGAATTTCTCCCTGGGGAGGAATTTGTTTAACTTTCTGAGGTCTAGAATGGGGCGCATCCCCCCAGATTTCTTTGGAACCAGAAAGTAATGGGAGTAGAACCCTGTGTTTCGCAGATGCGGGGGCACCAGTTCTATTGCCCTGTTGTTCAGAAGGCCCTGGATCTCCGCGGTGAGGAGGTCTGACTGAGAGGCCGACAACCTGGGTTGTCGTCTGGGAGGACAATTCGGGGGGGTTTCCAAGAAATTGAGAGAATAACCCTCGCGAATTATCCGAAGGACCCATTTGTCCGAAGTTATGGACTTCCACTGGTTGTAGAAGTACATCAGACGACCTCCAACCGGAGGAGAAAGTTCCACCTCGGGCAGAGTGGATGGAACTTGGGCCAACGACTCATAAGGTAGCGCTGGGAGCTTTAGGCCCCTGCGCTTTCTGCTGCGTCTTCTTTTGAGGTTGGGCAGGTTGGCTTTTATGGAAGCTTCCCCTGCCTCTGCCTCGAAAGGACTGACGACTAAGAAACTGACGTCTGTTCACATGCCCCCGAGAGGGGCCAGGCGGAGGTCTGGCCAACTTAATGGCGATCTAGTCTTCTGAGTGGCCTCTAAGGCTTGCTCCACCTGAGGGCCAAAAGAAAGGGCCATCAAAAAGGCAGCGCCATCACCTGCTGCTGAGCATCATTCGTGAAGCCAGAAGTACGCAGCCAGGAATGGCGCCGGTACAAATCAGCGGCTGCTGAGCGGAAGCAGTGTCGAAGCGTCCATGGCGGCTTTTGACCTGTTGGTTATTGGACTCAATACTCTAATAACGGTCAGAAGAAGCTCTGACTTGGAATCGAATCTGGAAGAGCTTCAACCATTCTTTTCATAGAGTGCCCAGGATATACTCATACTGAGAAAAATAGCCTTGATAACTGTGTCGCATACTTAGAGTGGAGGCAGCAAAGACTCTCTTACCTAATGTATCAATCTTACGAGACTCTTTGTTAATAAGGTCGAGCTGTAGTAGTTTGAGGAAGAACGACCTTGTCATTCTCTGCCAGGACTACAATAGGATCCGCAAAGGCTTGGGATGCCAAAATGGGACGATCCTTGGGAGCTGAATACTTCTTATCAATGGATTTAGCCACTGAGGGAATAAGAGCAGGATTATTCCATACCATTTGAGACAGCGTCTCGAAGGAAGGCTGGATCGGAGGAGTCAAATCTGTAGGGATCTCCGAAGCATGAAGATACTGGAGTCTTAATATCTTCCCAAGATCGATGTCTGTAGTCTGGAGAGAAAGAGTGGATCCCAGGTTCTTCAACAGAGACTTAAAGGACAGGTCCTCGACCACAGGCTCTGTAGCAAAGAAAGATCCTGTTTCCTCCACTTCATCACCCAACCGAAGGTCTGGGTCAGGCTCAACATCATCTCCTGATGGTCCAGAAAGGACTGTTTGGACAGGAAAGGAGTGAAAATTAGGAGAGGAGGAAATAGCAGAAACAAGAGGAGAGTCCCCAAGGGCTGCAGGCGCGAGAGGCAAAAGCAGGCTGAGCGGCACCGAGGCGCCGCAGGCGCCGAAGAGCGTGACCGCCGCTGCGCCCCTGACGGCGCTGCGGGGCGACAGCAGCGGTATGGCGGCCAATGACGCCCATGACGGCGCGCGGATGACACCGAGCAGGCGCGCCCCTGTCCAGCGGCACCACCGGTGGCGCGCGAGACCGCGGACGGCACCCACAAGACCAGCCCGGCGCAGCGGCCGACAAGCCAACAGACCCTGCGGAGGCGCGGAAAAGCCCCAGGAACCTGGAAAGCTAGAGAGGAAAAAACCAGGAGATAAGGGCAGGTGAGGCCCCTGCGCGCAGCCATGTGAGGGGAACACCTAGCGCGGTCGCTGGCACGAAGGCGCACGCGACTAGGAAGGTCAACGCCTACCCGATTGCGGAGGGCCCGAGGGCTCGAGGCAACCGAGCCAGGCAGAAGAACCAACCTCAAGCCCAATGCTCCAAAGAGCGGCCCACTGATGAAACTGCTCATCTGGAATCCTACCTATAAGCGGGAGGGACTCCGATGTCGAGGGCGGCGATTACCGGAAGTTGGCGACTCAAGAAGAGACCGGCAACTAGCAAAGATAACCGGCGTGGCCGCGCGAATACCAGAAGGCGACCTCGGTGATGCCTTCTCTTTTTGACCTGTGGGGCGAAGAAGAGCTCGAGCCGACGGTGCCGAGAATGCGACCGCTTATTTTATGCGGCGGGGGACCGCCCATCCCCCGACATCGGACTGACCGCTGTCGGAACCCCGCTGAGGAGAAGGAGGCTGACCGGACCCAGCCCGCTGACTGAACAGCTTTCATACGAAGTCTCCCTACCGTCACCTGACCTGCTCATGGTCGACTCCGTCCAGTAGGCCGAGACTTCTTCAAGTAAAATTTAAATATTAGAAAAATTTAACGAAAATAGAATAAAATTAAGCGATACTACTTATCGTGATAAAGTTACAAAGAAACAAACTGAAAACTATGCGCTAGTTTGAAGTTTGACTCCTGACATGAGCGGCGGCGTCGTCACTGAAGCGCTTTTCGCGGCGGAAAAAGGAACTGAGGCGTGTTGGAGGGTAAATCGCCGAGATGGTCATTACCGCTCGAGCCGCTGCTCGCGGCACCGTGTCTCGCGGCGCCGTCTCTCGCGCCGACCCTCCAGCAAAAAGTTTGCTCCCGATGGGTCTTAGTGCCTCTGGCGCTAATCCCACTAGTGTGAATGAGTGGTGGAGACTTATGTCCAGGAAGATCTGTACTGGCTGCCTGTACAATGGTGAATCATTTTCAAGTTCGCATTGATGACCTATGGAGACCTGCACAATCAGGGACCCCAATACCTGCAAGATCTATCTCCCTACTAACCCTCCCATTCACTTCGATCCTCCAACAAGGGATTGCTAGAGGTTCCCAGGGTACATTTTAAAATGTCAGTGGGGAAGATCTTTTGCCTTTATGGCTTCTACCCTGTGGAATTCCCTACCTCGTCGGATATGAGACAGCCTGACTGTAGAAGGGTTTAAAACTTCCCTTAAGACATATCTTTTTCAAAATGACTTTGAAGAAATGTAAAATTTTAAGATTTTGTGTGCTGATTTTCAAGCTGAATTCAGTTGTATAATTTTAATGTGTTTTTTACGTACATACGAAGAAGCCAGCAGAAGAAGGCCATTTGGTCTATCAAGTCTGCTCGTACTGGCCGGCCCAGTGGTGCCAAGGGTTGAGGCGCTGGACACCACACCTCGTGCCACGCCAGCGACCCAGGTTCGGGAACGGACTCAGGGAGCCGGGGGCTGGCAAGGAAGAGGAAGGATTGAGCATCCCACAACTGCTCTTCTTTCTCTGGGGTGGGTACGGGGTATGTGACACACTGCAGTGGAGGCTAGGCGCACTGACAGAGGCGTGCATTTCAAGGGGAGTGAGCGCAGCGAACGTCTGCACACCAGTGCATCAGACGTCACTGTACATTCGGCTCCCTGTGGGCAGTAACAGCGGAAGAATTGTGGGGCAACGCGGCAGCTCATGGCCAAGCCCGAGCACCCGGACACGGGGCGTGGCCATCTGGTTCCTAGTCATAGGCCGGGGTCCATTAATTTCTTCGGGGCCTGTGGGAGTCAGGCGACGCGCAGCATGCCAGACCTGTTCTGGGAGTTCGGGTGCCGGTGGCCAGCAGTCGTTGTGGCCTGCTCCGCAACGAAGAATCAAAAAATGTTAAATGATTTTAAAAAAAAAAAAAGTCTGCTCGTATTGCAGGATCCACAGCTTGAGCTAATGTCCTTCCCTCCCTCCCCACTCCTCTCATCCTCCCGACCCATGATCCTTACATTCCCCCTATGCCTATCCCAGTCTCTCTTAAAGCTGCCCACTGTCTTCAACGAGATGACCTCTTCTGGCAGTGCATTCCAAGTGTCCACCACCCTCTCTGTGAAGAAGTGCTTCCTGACCTCCCTCCTAAACCTCCCACCCTCCAGCTTAAGACTGTGCCCCCTTGTGATATGGTTGCTACTCAGCTTAAAGAGATTCTCCTTATCAACCTTATTTATCCCTTACAAGTACTTGAATGTCCCAATCATGTCTCCTCTCTCCTGTCTTCCAGGGAGTACATGTTCAGTGCCCTCAACCTCTCCTCATATTGCCCTGCTGACCGGCTATCATCTTTGTAGCCCTCCTCTGTACCTTCTCCAGCAGGTTAATGTCCTTTTTGAGGTGTGGGTACCAGTACTGAACTCCATACTCTAGGTGCGGCCTTACCAGTGACCTGTACAAGGGCAGTATAACCTCCTCTCTCCTACTACTGATCCCCTAGCTATGCAGCCCAGCATCTTGTTTGCCTTTGCTGCTGCTTTCTTGCACTGTGTGGAGTGCTTCAGGTCACTAGTGATCATCACTCCCAGGTCCTTCTCCTCCCTCTGATGCAGATACTCGGACTCCACCCAGGTAATACTCTGTCCTGGGATTCTTGGCTCCAATATGCATAACTCTGCATTTCTTGGCATTAAAGCCAACCTGCCAGAGAAGATTCCCTCAGTAAAGAAAAAGGCTGTGGAATGTACTTTATTTTCTAACATGGGTTGGCAAAAACACAGAGCCCAACTGGTCCAGTCGCTTGGCGTGCTTGTGGATTAAATCCCCCTATTTAATCCACGGTTTCATGCAGCGACTCAGTGAAGTGTCATTGGGACTTGTTTGTCCTGCAGAAACCAAAACAGACAGGCAGCCATTTAAAAGTAATGAAGTGGGAGCCAGAGTGGGAGACGGTGATCTCAAGTAGCAGGACATCAGGTGGAACACAGTCCCCTGCTAGTTTGCCGAGTCACAATGCCGCTCATGCCAAACCTATCCCCTCCCTGCTTTTAGTTCATGCCACCAACCTGTTGCCCCTCCTGAACCACTGATTTACCATCCCTTGCCAAGGTGCTTCAGAGAGTGAGAGACTGTTCCCATGAGAGAGAGAGACAGCGATGCCTCTGACAGTCCCTCGCTAGTCTGGCAATCCACAATGCCGTTCATGCCAAAGCTATCCCCCTTGCTTTTATTGCACAGCACATTGTCCCCCACCGTGGTGCCTGAGACTGGCAAGAACAAATGTGGAGAGAGAGCGTTGTAAGCAGCTCACCCCAGTCCTTCAAAGGAGAGAGAGACAGAAAGAGGAATGCGCATGTTAACTAAACAGCTGGCATATGTTATATGACAGGCGAACTTCTGCTTATGCCGTATGTCAGCTGCACAGGGAGTGCAGCACTCAGGAGTGTAATCGGAGAAAGAGAGAGAGAGAGAGAGAGAGAGAGACAGCAGCAGTAGCAGTGCTACATGCTCCGAGGAGCGTGCTTCTCAGTGTGTGTCTATGGTGGTAGTGGTGTGGGGGAGGAAGGAAGGAAGCAAACTGAATCTTGTTTATACATGTTTCCATGTATGTTATGGAGACCAAATGTCAGAAATGATGTTAGCACAGTATTTCTGACATCTATGTTTCCATACAATGCATCAAATATGCATCTTTTGCTGCAGACTACTTTAACAGTAGCAGGATACACTGCCATTTCTGCCATGTAAACAGAAAAAAAACATGTTTTCTGTACGTTTCAAAAGGAAAAATGCACAACTCATGTTATAAGCACAATAACCCACTCCAGGGTATGGAGTTATAGGGATTTAATCCACGTCCCGGGTACGTTATGAGTCACGCATCTGGGCGTGGATTAAATCCCTATAATCCCCTACCCTGTCGTGGGTTATTGCTTACCTAAATTTCTAACGGTATCTGATATAAACAGCCTTGGTGTTCAGACTGCCCAGAGCCAGTTTACAAACAACCTTGTTTTTTAGACAGCACAGAGCCTGGGGAAGGGTAAGCCTTGAAAACAGTTGTAAACAACACTTTTACTGCAGACTGTCCGGAGCCTAGAAATCATTTTGTGATGCAATGCCCAAATAGTAAAGGTATATAACCCCCACTCATGAAATTAGCTGAGAAGTAGCCTGAGATCCTGCTTCCAGCCAGAAATGGAGAAAGTAATAGCCGAGGAAAGAAAGCTGACCGGAGCAAGAGAGAGGTAAGGGCATACAGTTTTCATGCCCTGATGAACATCTGCCACACACACACAGTAAAAAGGATCCCACTGATATTCTGAGAGACTGACCGTGGGATGCTGTTTAATACCAAGTAACGCTCCATTTATTTGTAACCCCCCCCCAATGGGGACTTACCTGTTTAGCCCTGTTGGGCTGCCGTTCTCCAATTTTCCCCCCCGATAGTGTCCCTGCATCCAGGCACAGGTCCTTAGTGCCCCACAGTCTCTGTCCAGCCCACCGTGTTGTTTTCTGATGCGGAAGGGGGCCAGGGGTAGCGCATAGAGCCACTGACCTGCCTTTGCACTACGGTGCGGTCGGATGGTTCTGCAAGCAAAAACGCGCTTTTGGAATGCTGCCAATGCATGGATCGTTAAACACCACTCCGGTGCTTTCGACCCCCTTGCTTAGCTGAACTGTGGTCATACACCCGGAGGAGGCGAGTGAGGTACGGCCAAGTCATTCTGGACAGCGCCTCCGAGTACTGAAGAATCAGGGGACTGTAAATGTTAATAAGCCCTCATGAATAATAATAAGCCCGGTCACTGCTCCTGGGGGGGATTGCATTTTGGAGTTAGCAACCAGTTGCAGGAGGGCTCGATAGGAATGATCATGCCATCGTTTAACAGGGAGCAGTGCAAGCCTTTCAATGAGGGGAAACACTTGAACAAACACTGTTTGGTTTGGCTGCAGGGGCACCTGAAAGCTGGGGGATTGCTGCTGAACTGAGTGAAACGAATGGGAGTAGCCATATTTGTGATACTTTGACCCGTCAAAGACAGCCAATGAGACAACTAGGCACCCAAAAACTTTCAAAGGGGTTATGGGAGAAGGTGTTAACTATTTTAATGCGCCAGAAACACAACAAATCATTAATCCCAGAGGGCTCAATATTGCGATTGATGACTGGAGGCAGCCAATCAGAGGGCAGAATTCTCAAGGGAAATCCCAAAGACTTTGGGTAGCTGATTCAGTCTGTGGTTGGGCTCTGATAGAGTCAGGAGGGCACCGTGCTACAGGAGAAAGCGTCTAAGGCCTTTCACAGAGTTTAATTTGGTGAAAAGCAGAGTTGGTCAGAGAAATTGTGGAGAAGTGTTCTTGCTGAGTTGTAGACACTGCGCATCCTGTGCTAACTGTTCCAGGCATTCTTTGGAGTTTGCTGTGCTAATTAGAGACTTTTTGCTGCAGCCATCCAGCAACAGCTTGCTACTGAAACAGAACAACTTGAGCTGGGGAAGAGATTTCCCAGGAACTGTGAGTAAACCAGAGAAAATGTGGAAGCTGGTTTAAAGCAGAGAGAGAGAGAGAGACTTTAAGAGACAGAGAGAGTGAGCAGGTGCCCTAGTTTTCAAGGACCTGTGGCAGTTTTTCGAGATCCAGCTGAGGACTGGAATTGCTGATTCAGAGTTGTAGTTTTATTTTAATTTATTAAATTTTTTGTAATTTAAGTCTTTGGTAACCGGGTAAGGCCCACTAGGCACAAGTGCCTATTTTCAGGGGCAACCTGGGAGCACTGGGGGGTTAAGTGACTTGCTCAGAGTCACATAGTATGCAAGTGGAAGTTGTGAGAATCAAACCCAGGTCTGGTCTGCTGGAAATACCAAGCTCGTTCACAGATCATTACTCTAACTTCTAGGCTCTACTGCCAGCCCAAGCAATTTTGGAGCTTGCAGTTTGGAGCCTGCTTCTAAGAGAGACCTGTAGAGCAGGAAGTATGGAGAAATAGTTTTGGTTGCACAACGGAGCTGACCTTGTGCTGAGAGGATAACCAAATCCAAGAGAGTCCCAGCTTAATTTCAGAGCCAGCTGGGGAACCTGCTAACCCCCATCCAGTGGGGTCTGCTGGCTACAGGGGGCCAACAGTGCGTGTTGTGGTGCTAGGGCACATGTGACCTGTGAGGGAGCCGGGCTGTGGAGCCACACCCAGGTCTGGGCTTCCAGTAGTTGGTGGGCCTTGCATAGTAGCTCTGCAATGGGCCTGAACAGGCTGAAGCCAACAAGCGGCCAGACCGTCAATCAAGCTCATGTCTTCAGGACACCTTCTGCTGCCCATGTGCTTTGCCATCCTTTGAATTGAGATCCCTTGAATTTGGACTGGTGGAAGCCCTCTGCAACAGGAACTCTTCAGATCTCCAGGACTGTGAGTACCAAGGGCTTGCCCTGGCAATCAGGAGGAGTGTCCCCCCCATATTGCTTTTTTTCGTGTATTTCTCCGTTTTCTTCCCGTAACCCCTTCCTCCCAATGTGAATGTGCGTGTGGAGGTGATCCGTACGCCATGTCTCCGCTCTTCTGTGTCTCCTGACCTCCGACATTGCCCTTACTTGGCCCTCAGGGAACTGTTCAGGGACCAGGAGCTCCGGGACACTGACAGCATCAAATCGGCAGACGGCCGTCATCTGGCTGAACGAGGAGCCATTTTCCGCTTTTCTGGTGACGTTCCCTTGCGTTGCGCCAGCCCTGCCCCCGGTCTCCACCAGAGGCCACTGCAGAGCGACACATCCCTGTTACCCACCCCAGGAGAGGAGAGCAGTCTTACAGATGCTCAATCCTCTCCTTCCCCTGCCAGCCCCGGCGTCCCGAGCCCGTTCCTGAACCCATGTCACCAGCGTGACTCGAGGTAAGGCGCCAGTGCCTCAGCTCTCTGCACCACCAGGCTGGCCTAAGAATGGGATTCTAATGATGTCAAGGGACTCTGATCTGATGAAGCCTTACTTGGCAAAGCGCTGGGGCACTTGGACCTACGGAGGTATTCTCTGCTTTTTTTTTTGTTTTTTTTACAATAAACAAAAAAAATAGTTATACTCCAGTATCTATGTATGTATCACAATTTAACTCTTTGGAATAAATCACGAATACTGAAATAGCAACTGTGCGTCTTACACTTCACTAGAGCAACCAGCTCCTGGCTCCGGAGTGCGAGTGCCTTTTTGTTCATTTCTTGTTTGAACTGGGCTGCCGCCCTGCACTTGCACCCTGCCCTGGTCCTGGGCACAGCACCTGTGTTCCTGTTTGTTACTTCCCTCAACGCACCTGACACCTAGCGGAGGCTGGGTGTCAGGGCAGCCAGGAAGCCCAGTAGGACAGAGAGAATTTGATGTGATGCTGCACGTCACTGTACACTGACAGACGGGAGGGAAATGTACAGCAAAAGGAAGTCCTGCCATGCGGGATGAAGTCGGCCCGCCCGCAGGCTTGGGACCTCTGACCAGCCACCCAAACCAGACCCTGCTGCGGGGAGATGAACCACCATGAGGGGCAAATTGTGGGGCATTAAGGGGTAAGTTCTGGGGATGGTGGGTGACTGGCCTGGGGCAGGTCACCATAATAGGGGCCAGCAGGACAGGGGCATAAACCTAAGCGGGGGTGGGGGGAGGACCTGCTCAGAGTTACACAGTATGCAAGTGGAGGTTGTGGCACTCAAACCTAAGTCAGCTGGATGTACCAAGCTAATTCACAGCTCATTACTGTACCATCTAGGCCATATTGCCAGCCCCGTAGCAACTGCAGACTATTTCTGTATTTAGCAAAAAATTACATTGTTCGAGTGGCCAAATGGTTACAGCAGTTCCAGAGACTGACAATCAGTTTAAAGATGTTCTGTGTTAGCTAAAAAACATTCAATTGACTGTGAGACAAAATGTAACATGGTTTTAAACTTCCAGATGAAACACTATTTGCATCGAGTCCATACAAGTTGAACAGAAGCACAACTGCATACAGAGTCAGAGAGCACCAGTAGCCCTCTTCAGCCAACAGTTTGAAGTAAATTACACACGTTTTAGATGCGCCTCTCTGGACACCACCAGCTTCCTGTCCCCAAACTGAAATATATGTACTAGTACATGTGAGGCAGGATGCATGAAGTTAAAGAAGGAGAAAACGCTGTGTGTGATCCCAGGAAATGTTTGATTTAAAAAAAAGTTGCCCTGCCATAAAAATGTCCATTCAGAATTCCAAGGTTAGCTCGGAGTCCCCTTTTCAGCCTGTAATGGGGACAAACAGTACCTGCACTGCACAAAAAACAGAATGTTCGCGTGGCCTCTGTAACAGTTACACAAAGTCCCACTGCACTGGCAGCTCGTGCAAGGTACAGAGAGGCAGCCTTACGATTTATGCAGCCATCAGTCAGCTGCCTGTAAATGAAATCACATGATCATGTTGCAGCACAACAGCTGACTGTCAAACTGCACTTCAAAAAACAGCCGAATACTGCTAAATAAATCACAGAAAACAACTTACATACATTGCTTGAGCCTCCTGCTAGACCTACACTTCCTTGGGCACAGGCACATCACCTGCCATTTCGGCAGGCAATGAAACTAATGCCTTGGTTTCAGATCAACTACAACTATCTCATTATATTACTCTGTTCTGTTACAAATGACAGCATAAAACCACCCTGTTGCATATACAAATTTAAATTTGCAAAGATCCATTTTATGCACACTGTGTCACACATATAGATCTACAGAATAAGAAAATTCTGGGAAATAACAGGCTTGCTTTATAACACAAACATGTTCATGGACATCAGAGGCAGTATCAGGAGCAGGATAAGCCTCTTTGCCGACGACTCGAAGCTATGGGCAGTAGCAGATGAGGAGGAGGGGAAGATGGCTCTCCAGGAGTACCTGGAGACTCTGGGGAGGTGGTCACATGCCTGGAAACTAAGGTTTAACACTGGGAAATGCAAGCTTCTGCACCTAGGGGCCAAAAACATTGCTCACAAGTACACCCTGAGAGGGATGAAACTGGAAGTTTTGGTGGGGGAAAGGACCTCGGGGTGGTGGTGGATGCTAAAATGAATAACTCTGAGCAGTGTAGAAAGGTGGTGGCCCAAGCGAATAAAATGCTGGGGTACATAGCCAGGGGGATAACCTCAAGGAGCAGAGAGGTGCTCCTGCCGCTGTATAATTGCCTGGTTAGGCCACACCTTGAATACTGCGTGTAGATTTGGCATCCTTACTTGAAAAGGGATATTGCTCTGCTGGAGAGGATTCAGAGGGTGACCAGGATGATACAGGGTCTAGGGGAAAAGCTCTATGGGGAGCGACTGAAGGAACTCAACCTGTACTCGATGGAGGACAGGAGGAATATGATCGAGGTCTTCAGATATCTCAAGGGAATAAACAGGGTCAACCTTGATGGGGTGCAGCAGTTGAAGGAGGTAGGGGCCACCAGGGGGCACTCACTGAGGCTGGATGCCGTGAGACTAAGGGGGGAAAACAAGGAGACGTGACTTCACTGAGAGGGTGGTGGAGCCCTGGAATGTGCTGCCCGTGGAGCCGGTGGCTGTTACAACTGTGGATGGGTTCAAGAGAGACTGGGATAGGTATAGGGGAGGGTGCATCCCAGAGCCTCTTTGGGGTTTGGGGGAGGGGAACCTAGTGGGAAGGGGAGAGGGCTATGATAGTGCCCTGGGAAGGCACTGATCCCTAGGCAGATTGGTAGACCGTTGGGCCTATTCTGCTGGCTTTTTAGTATGTTATTATAGCTCACGGTCCACCATCCACTCAGAAAGCAGGATTTGAGAGACACTGTCTTTTATCCCAGGTACTGCTCTCACGTACACTTTTGGGCTGTGTCATCCTCCACCACTGAAAGGATGGGGGGGGGGAGAGGGGGTCAAATTATTTGACAAACTGTTTTAAACGAAATCTTCTATTTCTGTGGTGAAACATTTTTTCTTATTATCAGCTGTGGTTTTAGCTACAGAAAACCAAGTTAGGTGTCTAGCAAATAAACAGGAGATGCAACTCCCAGAAAGGTATCAGGCACAGGAAAGATAATTTTATGGTAAGGTTTATTAAGGAGGGAAGGGATAGTATTGGGGCTCTGTGGCAGTCCAATCCCAGCCACTTCGCTATGAGAAGGCACAGCCGTTTCATAACATCCATGTTAGGGGATACAAATAAACTGAGATTTTTTTTACCTACAATTTTCTGTATTTTATAAGGATATTTGTTGAAAATGAAAGTAAGTAAAACTTTGTTTTTATTGCGTCCAATCCCAGGGGCTCTGGGCGTCTTACAGGAGGTATAAGACAAGGCAGGGTTATACAAAACAATTCAAACACAATCACACATAAATCAACAAATATTTAAAATCATACAATTTAATTAATACATAAATAACACTAAAACCAGCTGCAGTTAATCAGGAAAAGCTTCTTTAAAAAGATAGGTTTTTCAGACCCCTCTTAAAAGCCTCCATCAAAGGGGCTTCCCTCAGGGATCTGGGGAGTGAGTTCCAGAGGACTGGGCCCCACCTCAAAAGCATGATCCCCTGAGCTTTCAGCCTGGACCTTGGAACCACTAGGAGGCCCTCGGTGGAGGAGCGAAGGGGGTGCACCGGATGGGCAGGGGTAAAGAGATCACTCAGACAGCCAGGGCCCAATCTATATGGGGCCTTTTGGTGAGCAAGCCCAGCTTGAAGAGGATCCTCCTTCTGACAGGTAGCCAGTGCAAATTTCGCAGGACCATGGTCACATGACAAGACCTGGGTAGGCCTGTCAGCAACCTGGCTACTGCGTTCTGCACCAGCTGTAGTCGATAGAGGTTCTCTCCACTGACCCCAAAGTATAGAGCGTTACAGTACTCCAGCCTTGACGTGACAAAGGCATGTACCAATGCGGGCACACCCTCAGGCGGAATTAGTGGTTTAAGCTGGGTGACGTTGCTTAACTGGTAAAAACCACCTTAGATGACGGATGACAATTGTGCGTCAAGCGTCAGTCCATTATTCAGGATGACGCCCAGAATTCTCACCCCAGTAGACACCATCAACAGGGTAGAACCAAGGAATAACCCAGTTACCACGCCGGTGGCATCCACATCATGCCTGTGATCAGGCTCGGTCACCAATACCACCGTCTTGTCAGGGTTCAGTCTCAGCCAGTTAAAGAACATCCAGTCTTGAATCTCGGACAGTTGTTTGGCACCTCTACAACGTTATTCATCCTGGGAGCAAAAGACAAGTACAGCTGGGTAGCGTCAGCATAACAGTGAAAACCCAGACTGCAGCATCTAATGAGCTCTCCCAGGGGCAGCATATACACCGCGAACAACCTCGGCGACAGGATCGAGCCTTGAGGAACTCCACGTGACAGGACCTTCGGACAGGAAGAGAAAGTCCCCATCACTACCCATTGCATCCTGCCCAAGAGATAGGACTCAAACCAGTTGTCACCAACGAGCTCCGCAGGTCAGGCCCTCTGCTCCCACAGTGCCAACCTCGAAGTTCGATAGTGTGAACAAGGGACAGACAGGGTAATCCTCCTGTCTGTTTTGGGTCCGAATCACCTACTAGTCTCGAGTCCTGGGGGTCAAAATGTGAACCTTATGCTAGCATACCCAGTTAACAGGCTCAGATATATAGTCTCTTCGGGGAAACGCAATATAATCTTTTGCCCAGTGACACCCAGCCAGGTTCCCAAAATGTACCCTTATGACTCAATATGAGACCTAGGTATATTCTTACCTTTTAGCAAGCTTAGTAACACATTCAAGCCCTTAACAGCTGTCAGACTTAAAACACAGGTTCAGCATTCACATGTAAAAGAACTGAGAAAAAGCACAGGCAGTATTTTAAGGAAAACATTGTTTACTAAAAATTGTAAAACAGGTAAAATCAAACAGAACAATTATATCAACAACTTACAGTCACATAAAATAAATGAGAAGTTACATAGCACAAACTCCTACCAGAAAAAATACTTAAGTTCCAGTTGAATTTTTTTTTTCCAAAAGTGCCTAGTTACCAGTCCACAGACTAAGTGTGTCTTTGCTTTTCAGGGAGTCCTTCTGCACAAACTTCTCTTGCAAGCAACATTCAAAAGTCAGTTTTCTCCACCTCCTGGTGATATCACCCATAAAGTCACCGTTAGATTTGTGATAAATCTGTAATCTGAGCAGGGATAGCCAAAAAGGATAGTGTTCTTCTGTTGGCTGGAATCAGTAGTTACCAATTAAAAAAAAAAAAAAAAAAAGTGACAGTCTGTGCAAGCAGGTTCCTTTGATGGCTCATAAACCCACATCCTGTCACTAGTCCCCTTCTAGGTGAGAAAACCAAGAGTAATCAGCCAAATTACTTCCCTTCTGCCAAGTCATAAAATGCATACTTGGGAACCAACTTCAAGAGCAGGTTATAAGGGGTAATAAACTGTCCCTCTGGAAGGAAGGCATTTAATTTAGGTTTCACTGGTCAGTTTCATGACATCCTCGCTGACACCTTGAAGGTCAAAGGTCAAGTCTCTCTCACACTGACTGCTTGTCCTAGGCAGACAATCATACACCATATATTTATATTACAAATATCATACACATAACCATAAGCAGACAGCAGAGCATCACACCGGTAAGTCCATAATACTCTCTAAGGCAAACCAGAAGCATAATGTGGTCCACGGTGTCAAATGCAAAGGAGAGATCTAGAAGAACGAGAACTGACCAGTCTCCTCTATCCCTTGCCCTGAGGAGGTCATTTTGCACCCTGACCAATGTTGTTTCAGTGCTATGCCTACCCCTAAATTCAGACTGGAATGGTTTGTAAATGACAAAGGCCCTGAGGTGTTTCTTGAGCTGCAGAGCTACCACTTTCTCGACAACCTTCACCAAGAATGGTACGCTGGAGATCAGTCAATAATTCAACAGGACATCAGGGTCGAGTGATGGTTTCTTCAGAAGGAGCTTCACCAGCACCTCCTTCATGGCATCAGGAGAGACTCCCTCTGACAGCAAACACTGGACAATCTCGGCGAACACTGGACCAACAGACTTGGCGCATCTCACTAGGAGACGAGTTGGGCCCAGGTCCAGTTCACAAAAGGTGGGCCACAGTTTCGAGATTACCTCAACAACCTCAGCCACCCCCACTGGCCAAAACTACACTCAGACAACAGGAGTGTCTTTGTTTCCACAAGGCTTACCACTGCAGGACTGATCTAGTCCCACTTGGGAGATTCCGGGAACAAACTCTCTGACCCCCGGTCCCCCCCCAGATCATCTCATGGACATACCAGTTATCCACCACTTACCCAGAACCACATCTAGTGGTCGGCTGCCTGCCATTCTGGTCATATATGGGCCTGCCCGGGGGGGGGGGTCCAGATCAAACTGGGACTATTTTTCTTTCTGTTTTCTCTCCCCAGAGCACCATTGTGCAATGTTGCCCACAAATACATGCATGGTGTCCAACGGCAGTCTTGCCATGTGGCGAGTACTCCACGGCATTAGAGCAGTGAGACATTATTCCACCCCATCACGAGGAACGACAGTTGTCCCTGGGAGCTTGAGCCTCCCTCCCCTGACCAGCTCGCAGTGACCAAGCTCTTTCCCGATCCCAGGTGTTGATGGCATCATAACAGGAATCCCTACTGCTGCACTGACAAGCCAGCCATGATACCAATACATTTTTAAAAGTTTTCTGAAATTTGGGGAGGGGACCCTGAGCACCACAGATCCCCTCCCTGCATCCAAGCGCCTATGGTTGAACAGTGGCTTTCATTTTGAACACACCAAGTTATGGATTTTAAACCTGTCAAGGAGCAGGCATTACTTTCTACTCTCTACTCAGAGCCACTGACCCATGTGAGAGGAGAAGACATGGGCGAAAGCATCTGTATAAACAGGATCTATGACAGTCGGTCATCAATTTCGCTGTTGACCGACGTTACAGTGACTCCTTTATGTCGATCGCATTTGCAGTTGGCATAAAGGGAGTCGCATCTAACTGTGTTTTCTTCGGGGGACTTTAACCCCAACCCCGAACCCCCTACTTAAATAATCAACTCAGAGTCACAGTTGTTTCGGGGAGCGGGTGCAATACCCCCAGAAAGCAGTGCCGATGTCCCGCGCCAACACTACAGCGACCTGGCGCTGTTGTTGCTGTAGTGTCGGTCATGGTAAAGTTGTCAAGGAAGCGTCAGTAAATGGTAGAAGCATGCCTTGTAATAGGGAGCATCCCAAACACCACCTACAAAGCTGTGTCTGCTCTGCGACTGAGTTTCCACTGACACAGGAATCTTTTAACAGCTGAGGTCAGTGAACAATGGGCTTCACTTGAGACACTGAATCCCAGCCCCTTCTGCCATCTATCATAACTGTCCAGAGGGCTGTCGTGGACAGCATCCTTTCTCTCGACAGAACGGGTTCTTACACTATCATCTATGACTGTATGGAAATGTTGTCTTAAGGGACTGTTCTTCACTATGTGAAAAACTTAAAGTGGGGGTCGTCTATGTGCTAAGTTTTGCCACTTCAGGTAGCCACCCTCCAGCCACTTAATAACAGCCAAGTAAAGCAAGCAATGTGGTTAACTCTGCCATTCTCACTTCACCAGCAAAAGCAGGAATGGCCGATGCACCTTCACTCCCACTACTCAAGGGAGGTGACCCTTCTATGCCTGGGATTATCGGCAAGTCTCTCTCTCATCTATTCTCACTAAGCTTCAGAAGCACCTGGTCCTCTCCTAACTCTCCTCTTACCTCTCCGACTCTGCCTTTTTCACTCCCTACCAATCTGGTTTTCGGAAAGATCACTTCACTACCACTTCCTTACTCAGGCTCACTGGTTCCATACTCTCAGGTATGGACAGTGGTCTAATCACATCTGCAATCTTTGTCGACCTTGCAAAGGCTTTTGACACTGTCTCCCACCACCCCCTCCTAATCTGTGATCTGTTGGCCTGTCTGATTCAGCCACAAACTGGTTTAGCTCCTACCTAATAGGTAGTCAAAATTGCTTATTCCACCTCCCCCCCCCCCCCGACTCCAGATTAATGCTGGCGTATCCCAAGGCTCCGTTCTTGGCCCCTACTATTCTCCATATTTCTTAATGACCTCCTGTCAGTGTGCACCTCCTCTTCCATCCATACGTATGCTGATGATACAGTCCTTTTCCACTCTGGCCAATCACCAACTGATGTGGCTTCCACACTTCAGCATGACTGAGAAATTTCAGCAATGGCTAAGCTCCCATCAGCTTTTCCTCAACGCCAAGAAAACAGTCTCCATGACCTTTGGCACTAGGCAGAGACTCTCTAGGCTAATTAAATCGCCCTCCTTCCACACCCTTGATGGCTCTACTCTGGAGGACACCTCCTCCTTTAGGTATCTTGGGGTCTGGCTAGACCAGCACCTAAACTTCACTGGACAGACTCCATCCTAAAAAAGCTGCACCCCAAATTAGGTGCCTTTACAGTAACCAATGCTGCCTATGTCTACAGGTCAGGCGGGAGATTATCCAGAAAATGATGCTACCCATCTTTGACTACTGTGACGTAGTCTACAGTGCCACACCGAAGTCATCCTTAACCAGACTGGACATCCTTTTCGATGCTTTCTGTCGTTTCTCTCTGGAAGTCCCTTCCTTTACCCACCACTGTGATCTATATCGCTCTCTAACTTTTCCTTCCCTGGAAAACTGCCATATAGTCCACTGCATAAAATTTGCCTCTAAATTCTGTTTTTATTATGTTCCCCCTTACCTTGCCTCTTCACTGACCCTCTCTCCCTCAGATCCAGTGATTCCCGCATCCTAGCCATACCACGGCGCACCATCAATATAGGCCAATCGTCGTTCTCCTATAGGTTCCCTAAACTCTGGAACTCAATGTTTCATCAAATCAGGCACTCCTCCCCGTGGTCCATTTCGACCTCCCTCCTCAACTTCCACTCTCCATCCTGCAGCTGCTCTTAATTTGCCCTCTGGCTCCTCACTCTTCCTAATTTCCTCTTTGGCTTCCCCATCCCCTTTCCCAGCCTAGCACTTAACGTGAGGAGAAACCAATGTACTTTATTGCACTTCCTTGTCCGCACTGTACGTATTAAGTCTGCAGTGCTGCTGATTTACTCTTCTCGCATTAAATCCCAATGCTTATCCAATGTTACTAACTGATGTATTTTTTTTTTTTTCTCACTCTGTTGCTTCTCTGGTTTATATTACCTTTGGAAATGCATTGTTGATTACTGTATATATACTGTTCTATAATACT
Source organism: Neoceratodus forsteri (assembly GCA_016271365.2). Classification (NCBI taxonomy): domain Eukaryota; kingdom Metazoa; phylum Chordata; order Ceratodontiformes; family Ceratodontidae; genus Neoceratodus; species Neoceratodus forsteri. The sequence continues at coordinate 82,410,610 of JADMNL010000034.1, forward strand.
GCATGGAAATGTGCTTTTGATTACTGTACTCCCATGTTCCCCTTCCCCCAGGACGCCCCGTGAGACGAGCAATTCTACATCGTTCGGTGTGCCTTTCCTGGTGAAACTTTTCAATAAATAAATAAATGAATAAACTCCCAGCCAGAACAAAACACACCTTAACGCTCTGTAGTCTAGTATCCCACCCTTTTTTACTTAGCAGGAAGGCACACCAGTCCCCCACCAACCCAGAAGTACAAGAAAGGACTTCTTCCAACGATCAAGCCCCATAACCACATACCTTGTAATGTAGTTTATGTCCCCAGACCCCCCCCAAAACCTCTGTCTGCTTCCGCAGCAACAGAGCTCTACATCCACTGTGTCCCATTGTCTCAGCCTTATAAATGACAATGTGGGTAACTCACTGTGACCAAGACCACTGGGAAGGCGAATGTGCAGCTCAGGCATGAAGTTGGAGGCCATGAGACTCGGGGAACATAAACCACACTTCATGGTAGGTGGATATGGGTCTTGGTAGCTGCAGCTGTGGGGGGGGGGGCAGAAATACAGGTTACTCACCTGTAACAGGAGTTCTAGGAATGGTATATGTTGTTCATCCACACTCATTGGCAGTATCCTTGCCGCTTTAAATCTTGCCGGAAGGTCTTCAAGCTTGCTCCTCCACCCACCGGGTGGTATAACTCTCGGCTCCGCCCCATGGCGCCAGATCTGGCCCGCTGGAAGCTCAGGTTGTCGCGAAGCGTGGAGGTCGGGTGGAGTCGTGTGGATGAACAACATATACCATTCCTAGAACTCCTGTTACAGGTGAGTAACCTGTATTTTAGGGACATGGATATGTTGTTCATCCACACTCATTGGCAGACTCCTAGCAGTTCTCCGGGAGGAGGGAGGCAAGACGCACACCCCATATACTTACTTGGGAAAGAGACTGGAGAACCGAGGCCCAAAACCAGCATCCGGCGTGACTCAAGGTCGATGTGGTAGTGGGTAATGAAGGTGTTTGCTGACTTCAGGTAGCAGCCTGCAGATTTCCTGGATAGGGACGTCCCTGGAAGCAGCCACCGTTGCAGCAAGTATGGCGGGTAGAATGAGCTCTTATCCCTGGGTGGCTCCTTGCTCCGCTAACTTATAGCAGAGATCTATGCAGGAGGTTACCCACCTGCTTATCGTCCGCTTGGCTGCAGGTCTGCCAGATGCGGCTTCAGCGTAGGTGAGACAACAGCTGGGCGAACCTCTCCCGACTTCAGCCAGGCGCCCTTATAACAAGCGAGCTCTCTCTAGGATCCAGAGTATGAGCCTATATCTGCCTCCGAGGTGTGATTGGGGTAGAACACCGGCAGAGTCAACACCTGATTAAGGTGAAATCGACACCACCTTCGGAAGGAATTTCGGTGGGGGCGCAGGACAACCTGTCCCTGTGGAAGACCAGGTAAGGAGACTGGATGGAGCCGCCTGGAGCTCTCCCATCCTTCTGGCTGACGTGATAGCCACCAAGAAGGCTCGTCCACGACAGGTGAGAGAGAGCACACCTGTGCATAGGTTCTAATGGCTTGCTCCATGAGCTTTGCCAAGTACCAGCAGTAGATCCCACGGAGGTGGGGGTTCCTGCACTGAGGGAAATGTGATCAAGGCCTTGAAAATGCAGCCAGACCACCTTCTCCCTGCGCCACCGACTGCTTCCCGCCCGCGCCTGCAAGGGAGATGGCTGCCAGGTGCACCCCTTAGGGTCGCCGACCCAAGCCCTTGACTAGAAAGGGACCACTAATAGTCCAAGATGCTTGCCAAGGAACAGGAGGAAGGGGTCCAAGTCCTTGTTCTGACACCAAATGGAAAACCTTTTCCATTTGAAGGCATAGCATTTTCTGGTCGACTCCTTACGGGACGCCTCAACTACATTGAGGACCCTTGGCCGAAAGACCTAAAGCCTGGAACTCTAGCCGCCAGGAACCAGGGCCGCCAGGTGCAGGATTGAAGTCCGGATGGAACACCTTCCCCTGATTGATCATGAGAGCAGGTCCGAGCGAGCTGGAAGCTGCCGCTGGATCCTGGAGCTGAGACTGAGGAGATCTGGGTACCAGAACTGGCAGGCCAGTCTGGGGCTATCAGAATCACCTGCGCCTTGTCCCTCCTCGCCTTTGGAGAAGCACCTTGTGGATCAAGGAATGGGGAAAGGCGAAAGAGTCTGGGGTCCATTGCCCCGAGAAGGCATCCCCCGCAGCGAGCCCTGCTGAGGGGCGGGCATGGAACAGACTCAGCTTCGCTGCCTCCCGGTGGAGGCAAACAGGTCCACCTTGAGGTGTGCCCCAAAGGGAGAACAGATGCTGTACTACCTCCGCAGGAGAGACCACTGGGATGCAGCCCCTATCCGCCCAGGGCATCGGCCAGGGTGTTGGAGGCTCCTGCCACGTGAATGGCTAGGAGATCCGCCCCAGGCTGCGCACGAGTGACCAAATGCGAGAGCTTCCTGCATAGAAGCATGGAGGCGCCCCTCCTGGCGGTTTAGATATACATGGTCGTGGTATTGTCCGCCTGGACTCGACCACTTGACCCCGGAGGAACGGAGCAAAGGCGTGAGAGCTAGGGGACCGCCTGAGTCCAGCAGGTTGATGTGGCATCGGACTCCCGGGGGACCAGAGGCCATGAGCCCGGTGTTCCCCAGATGGGCACCCCAACCCATCAGAGAGGCATCGGTCGACAGAGAGACCGCCGTCGGGCGGATTAACGGGATGCCCTCCTGCAATTGATCTGGAACGGTCCACCACTGGAGAGCATTCCACATCCCTGTGTCACCGATACAAGCTGGTCCAAGGGATCGCAGCGCTGGACCACTGGCTGGCCAGTCCCCACTGAAGGGACGTGATGTTCCAGCGGCCCAACGGACCACGCTGGTACAGGCCGCCATGAGACCCAGGAGGCGAGGAAGTCCCGGCAGGAAGAATTGCCCAAACCAGAAATGATCGGGCAAGGAGGAAAGAACCTCGCCCTGTCCGGCTGGAGCGCGGCTCTGGCTCGGAGAGAGCCGAGCTGCGCCCGATGAATAAAATCACCTGCTCTCGCTCGAAGTCTGACTTGGCCTCGCTGGACAAGGAGGCCCAGTTGAGAGCAGACCTGAGGGCCAGATCTCTGGACCACTCCGCCTCCTTCCTGAGGGAGCTGCTATCAGCCAGTCGCCCAGGTAAGGGTACACTCGACCCCTCGGCGCCGCAGGGAATGCTGTCACCACTGCCATGCATTTGGTGAAGACCCTGGGAGCTGGAGACAAGCCAAGGGCATGGTTTGAACTCGAGAGAGTTCCTTCGCCTTGAAGCGAAGGAATCTCTGGTGAGACGGACGGATAGGGACGTGAAAACGCTGGCCCTGCAAGTCCAGAGAGCAGAACCACACGCTGCTCCAAGGATGGTATTATCTGAGCCAGAGTGACCATCCTGGAAGGTTCGAGACCTTAGGAACTTGTTTAGGTCGTGTAGGTGTGAATGGGGCGCCAGCCCTCCGTCCGCTTTCGGAACCAGGAAGTACCTGGACACAAACCCTGGGTCTGAGGGAGGGTCCACCACCTTCTTACCACCTCCTTCTGGAGGAGGAGAGGATGTCGCTCGACGAGCCGCCAGTGAGGCTGGGGATCCCCGGCCCCCGAGGGGCGACGGCCTGAAGGGTGGTGCCTGCTCGAATTCCAGAGGCAGGCCCTCTTCCCACCACCTTCCAAGACCCACCTGTCCGTGGTGACCAGCGGACCAGGCGGAACGGAAGTGCCGGAGCCGCTCTCTCACGGGGGACCTAGGGTGGGGTGACGGGATGGGGCGACACCCTCAGCCCGTCATCACTGGGCAGGCTTGGAGGAGGGACCGCCGAGGGACCTCCTGGCCCTTTCCTCCCTGCCTCCTGTTAGAGGAAGCCGGGCGGTTTGGGTTTGGGATGCCAAGGTCGAGCCTGCTGGCCTTGACGTTAAGGTCAAGGCCGGGGCACAGAAGGACGCAAAGGGCTTAGGCTGTGGTTTGCGGCCTTGTCCTTCTGAGCGGAAGAGACCGAGTCCAAGGTGGCATTGACTTCCTATCCTCTGCAGGTGACCTTCCACCCAGGGTCAAGAGGTCAGTCCCCAAAAGGAACATCCGCCAACTTGTGCTGGGTATCCGGCAAGGTGGATATCCTCAGCCAAGCCTCGCCGACGATGCAGCCACTGCGCCGCCACCGATCTGGCACATGAGTCCCCACATCCAAAGCAGTCTGGAGCTGCTGTTTGGCCACTGTTCTGCTCTGGTCCCGCACCTGCTTAACCGTAGGTCTGCAGATCGGGCGGAAGATGAGGGATGACCTCATCCAGGGAGCCCAACAGGGCATGAGAAAATGTGCCATGAGGATGGCCGAACTGGCCTGACGGGCGTCCGAGAGAGGACGCAGCGTAGACTTTTCGCCTCGACATGTCCATTCTCTTGACTCCTTGTCAGGAGGTTTGTCCACACTCTGGCGCAGCCGGGCGCTACGGAAAACGCTGTCGGTAACCAACCCTCAGCAGAGGGGTGTTCCAAAACCGACAAGGAACCGGAGGGATCGATACTTTCTGGCCATCCTGGCCAAGGCGCAGGGCAGGAAGCAGGGCGCCGCCAAAGTTCCAGTGTCTGGACCCACTCATGGCCTCGGCCACCGGAAAGGCCTCCCTGGCGAACCCTCGTCCAGAATCTCCTGTGAGGGGATACCTGCCTGCTTTGAACGGGTTCGAGCTCCATCCCGTAGACTCCGGAGATGAGCCAAGCAGTCCTAGGAAGGACGACGGGCTATCGTCCATTGGCTGACTCTCCTGAAGACTCCAAGTCCAGTCGCTGGAGAAGAAGGAGGAATCATCTTCGACTGGAAGAGTCCTCGAAGAGCTGCCTCTGGCCTGAGCCACCCCTTCACCTGCCGAGGTCGGTCGTGGGGAGTGAGGGTAACTGACAGCCGGCTGGGTAAACTCCTGCCGACCGAGAATCCTTGGTCGAGCCCCAATTGGTGGCTGTGGAGGCGGAGGTTCCACCGCAATCGGTGGAGCAAGCTGGTTTTGCCGAACAACCGCCTGGGTATAGCTCCTCGGCAAGCGAGGGGCTGTGTCGGCTGCTCCGGTGACAGTTACTTAATGGCCGGGAAGGCGCCGGAGTCGGCTTATTCCCCGCCAGGGAGGAGCTGTTGCAACATAAGGTCCTCGCACAGCCGACGTAATTTACGCCAAGCCCTCATCCGGGAGGAGGAGGATGAGGACGAGCGGCGACGCCGCCACCTCGTGGTGCTGAGACCGAGACCGCTTATGACGGTGAACGGCTGGACCGCCGAAGAGGTCCGAGATCGAGACCGAGAGTCCCGAATTCTCCGTCGGTGCAGGGAGGTGTCGGCCGAACCGACACCCCTTCGCTCGAAGGTCCATCCGAGGGTCGGAACCGGAGGCACAGGCGACCCACGGGATCCTCAACTCCTCCCGGGGGAACCGGGAGAGGGGAATCTCGGCTGCTAAAGGCGACAGCCCGTCCAATGGGTCGAGAAAAATCTCGACTTCATCAGTGGGAGTCTCGGTCAACTGACCTGACGGGACACCGTGAGGCCAGTGGCCGGGCCAGCCGGTCGACCGGCTGACTACGGTCGACGCCCGGGAGAGGACTTTCCGCCCCCAAGAGCGCCGATGGAGGATTCTTACCCTTGTCCTCTTTGGACCGAGAAAAGGTCCAGCAGACGAGGCTTCTCCTTTAGTGGAGAGGGACAGACAAAGCTCCTTAAAGGAAGCCGTAGGAAGAACCCAGAGAGCGGGATAAATGCGGCGCGAGGAAGGTCTCTGACCGCGCCGCCTCCTCTTCGAGGCGACCATCCGCTCGAGCTGATCCGCCGAAACCCGCCGCTGGACACTGCCAACCCGGGCCTCCTTGGACTTCACCGGAGGGAACGCTTCGACGCCCAGTTGCAATCGGGCAGCACGGTCTTCTCGAGGACGAGGCCGCAGAAAGATGAGCACAGGTCGCAAGCCTGCGGTCGCTCAAGGCCTAAGCAGTAGACACGCGGGAGTGTGGATCTCGTCCGAGACATCTTCTGCCCGCATGGGCATCTCCGAAATCCGGGAGTCGATTTATCCATCGCAGCCGCGAGGGATCGAAGACTGAAGTCTTTTTGCAAAATATTATTTTTAAATCCGCAAACGGAGAAATAGGAACCAGTCACAAACGCAGAGCGTTAAGGAGGGAACCTGAGCTTCCAAGCGGTAAGGAAGATCTGGCGTCATGGGGCGGAGCCGAGAGTTATACCACCCGGGTGGGTGGGAGGAGCAAGCTTGAAGACCTTCCGGCAAGATTTAAAGCGGCAAGGATACTGCCAATGAGTGTGGATGAACAACATATCCATGTCCCTAGAATGGGGCCTTTCTTGTACTTCTGTATGGCTTGAGGACAGAGTGGGAGGGCGACGTGTGTAAGCGCCTGTGTAATGCGGGGGAAGGTGGGGGACTAGACAATTAGGGGATGCTTATTCTACTTTTTTTGGTGTGTGTGTGTGTAGGGGGATCTGGAGAGCGGATTGACTCACATGCTTGTACTACATGGGAGGGTGGGCCACTAGACTATTACGGATTAGCCTACACTTCAAAACTGTCAGCAGCCCTCTCCCACAAAGGGGATTATTGTCTGCAGTGACTTCAGCAAAGCAATGTGCACTCTGTGTCCATCCTGCTAACTATGCAACCGTTATTTAGTAATTAATGCAGCTTTAAATAGTGCGTGGTTAACAGCTGTTGTTGTATTAGTACACAGTCCCTGACTTCCTGCACTACCAAAACTGATACACAAAGTGCACTGAGCTACAGCATGTACAAAAGCTGTCCTATAAACCAAAACTGTATTCCATTTATAGACCAAGATAAAAGAGGACCAATTTTGTTTTTCTATAAGAAACATCTACTTGGCTCACAACACTCAACACACCAATACCAGGCCACGATAATGAAACAGATTCCCATATATCACACAGTCAAAGACCTTTCTACCTTCAGAAGCAACCCCTATGGCGCAAAGCGATACCTTCACCATGGAGGTGTGTTCTAACGCCAACAAAGTCTGTCACTTTGAGAAATCTCCTTTTTTTGTTTTTTAAACTCTTTTTATCCTCCTTGCATCCATCTGACGGGACCTTCTGCAGCCAGTTTCCAGCCCACTTATCCCATCCAGCTAAGACTTTCCTGCTCGTGGCTCTGGACTCCCCTGATCAATCTGCAACATGCTTAGTGGTCAGGTCCTCCTGGTCTGCCCCTTCAGCACCTCGGCTAGCTCCACACACATCCAGTTGGCTACAGGTAGAATTGAAGGCCAGGAACAGCAAGGCCAGAGCAGATCAGGAAGATGAAGAAGATGGTGGGCAGGAGCATCGTCACTCTCCCATTCTATGACCATTTTTCCACCTTGGTGTCCTCCCTGGAGGAGAGGGCATGCAATGATGTCCTGGTGATGTCAGGCATGCACCCAAGCCTGATGCACTGGCGTCTACCTCACCTCCAATCCCCTTAGACCTACAGTCTTTGGCTCACTGACCCCCAGCCAATGCTAGGGGTCAGGTTGCTGAGGGGCGCCGCAACCCTCCCTCCCGGGACAGCTGTCCACTGGATGCCCACTCCTCCTCCCAGCCGATGCTCCAGCGCTCTGGGCTCGTTCCCAATGCCGGGTCATTGGCACCACATGCTGTACCGCTACTGCTGCGCCAGCAGGCTGTCAGAAATCTCCATCCTAAACTATAACAATTCTAAATCAGCACTGTAACTGGTGACATGAAATACTGCAGCCAGTGTGCCTTTTAAATGGAACACATAATGTGCGTGTATGTAAAAATCACACTGGTGAAATGCCTTTACTTTAGTGAGTCGTTCCATGAGACACTGTAGCTTTAACAGATAAGTGCAGGAATATTCTATACAGAATCTACTGGAAAATGACTGGCACCACACTGCACCGGCAGACAGCTTCTCAATACAGCATCTACACTTTTCATGCAACATTAATTACTGTACTAAAACTCAAATTCAGAATAAAAATCCTGCTTGCAAAATCCATTGAATTGTGCTGATAATATCAATTAGACATCGGAACTAAACATCTAGGTTATCAAAGATTTCGCAGCTGTCAGTCTAGAGAGGTGCACTTCTTATTTTGGCCAATGTATTTTCGTCCGTTATTTGATTTATTTGTATGTCCGTCTATCTGTCCTGTCAGGGGGGAACTGCGATCCAAAGATAGGCAACCCTGCTGCCTGTCAGCATTTCAGCTCAGTGGCTTCACTTTAGGAGGAAAGAGACAAAATGGTTTTTGTATGTATCTGACCAACACAATGAATGTACTGACCTGTCAGGCTCATCAGAACTTGCTCTGGATACCAGTATCCCCGCTGTGGCTGCTGTTACATAGGCACTGGGAACGGCAGCTCCAGACCCTCCCTCCATGTTGCACACTCACTGCAGGAACAGCCGGCTATGGGGGGAGAGAGAGAGAGAGAGAGTGAGTGAGGAAAGGCTGCCGTTAATGACCAAGCTTCTTACAAAACTGAGAAGCAGCTTGCTGTACCTCAGGCTGTTGCCGCTCCTGAAATATTCGCAGCGTAACTTCCCCCCACCAAAGAGCATCACAATCATCAAAATGTTTATTAAAACAGAGAAAAAGAAAATGTTTTTTACACTGCAATCTAGTTCCTGCTTATTGATACAGAGTTGCATGTTTCCTGAGGCTGCCACTGGTATTCCAGCAGTAACCCTTTCAAGGCTGAGACAAAATACAACAGTAAAGGAACCGAAATGTAACATTCCGTTCTGGCAAAACTCACTGTTACCATAAAGAGTGCAGCAAAAGCCTTTCCAGAAGAGACTTCTCACTCTCCCCGGCCGAAGGACATGAAAGTAGTGCAGACTGTAACGAAGCATCTCTGGCAAATGCTGGAGTCTGTTTACATTTTGTCAATTCATCATTATTTTCAGATCCTTGTTTTATGTGGCAAGGCTCATCTACGCAGTCATACACCACATGGTGTGGCAATGATGCTGGTCCCCAGTAGGCTGTGAGGCACAAGGCAGAGAGGAGTGTCTTAAAACACACAGGAAGTGCACAGATTTCATGTGATTGCATTACCACACTCCCTGAAGTATGTTATTGCACTTACTAAGTTGTCTTAAAATAGCCACCCCGACTGAGCAGCAGCTGCGTGTCCCACACTGCTGTGCAGACAGCACAGGTTCAGGAACAAATCTGGTGCATGTGGGGGGCAGTTCTGGTCAAGACAGCTGCCGTGCAACAGTGCGTCTTGGTATAAGAGGACTGGCGGCAGGTTCCATAACCACAGCAATCCCTGCGGCTGGGCCCCGTAGCTTGATCCTGCTGCATTGAGAAGTTAAATGTGGTGAGGCAGACATAGGCAACACCCATGCCTGAGAAGAAGGGCGAGTACAGTGGTGGTGGCAGAAAAAAATTAAAATGACGTACTTACCTTACTGCTGATCTTCTGAAATATCTTCACCACTAGTTGCCATTTATACGTCTGGGGCCAGAGGCACTAGGACCCCATAGGAGCAAATTTTCAGCAGGTGAGAGAGATGACACTGGGTACTGATGGCACCAGCACACCTCACATGGTGCCAGGAGCACCAACCAACAACTGTGGCTGGCTCCCTCAGCACCTCAGTTCTGTTCACCAGGAGAGAAACAAGGTGCAGAGAAAAACAAAGAGAGAGCCAGATCCCATCCAGCCCAAAGGGACAGGAAAAAGGATACAGGACTAAAACACCACAATAAAATCTGACTACCAGCCACAGGCCAGTAATACAGGGCACACAAGGTGGCACAAGGGTAGAAGGCTGTTAGAGCCAGAGACTCACACCACTAGCCAGATAGGACACGGACAGTGGCAAAAAAAAAGAAAGAGGGCAGCAGCTCTGAGCATGCGGCTCTGCAAATAGAAACACACAGGTGATGTCCCGAATGGGATCCCCCAGTAAATGATATGCCACAGAAACACAGCATTTGACGGCAGATATTGACTGCTCGGTCCACCCAGTCTGCCCATTTTTTCCCTGCCTATACTGTCACCGCAGACCCTACCTGCTCTCCCGCTACCTCCCCCTCCCTCCCACTGCTTTCCACGGAGATACCCTTATGCCTTCTTTATTCCCCCCGCCTTTATTTTTATTCCGGTTTTCGGGAGCTGGCAGACAGGGCTCTGCAGGGGTGGGGAGGCTTGCATCTGGCCCAGTCTGCGTCCCAATCACCAGGATCACAGCCGGGACTATCATGGAGCCTGCCAGCTCAGTTTTCTCCCCACCCCTATTGCGGGCACATGCACGCTGTGTTTCTGCAACATCCTCCCGTCGTAGTGCTCATCACCCAACACTGCCACCAGGCCTCCACCCGGTAGCAGTCATATGGCGAGGGTGGCAACGTCCCTCCCTGGGAGGGGAGAGCTGCCTTGTGGCTGCTCAGTCCCGCTCCCACCCTCCCCAGGTGACCCCCGACGACCCAGCTCCATTCTTGAACCCAGGTCGCCAGCGTGGCGCGAGGTGTGGTGTCCAGTGCCTGAACCCTCAGTGCCACTGGGCTGACTGTCCCATGCATTCTTGAATCCCACCAGTTTCTGCCCCCACGATCTCCACCAGAAGACCGTTCAAAGCAACTACCATTTTTTTAGTGAAGAAGTACTTCCTCACATCTGTCTGGAATTTACCCCCTTCCAACTTCACTGCATGTTCCCCTGATCTTGTGCATCTTTTCCTCTGAAAAATACTCCCCTACTGTACCATATTTACCCACAAGAGGTATCTAAAGGTCTCTAGCATCTCTCCCTCTCCCTCCTCTCTTCCAGGATGTACATATTGAGGTCCTTTAGTCTCTCCTCATAGGGCTTCTGATGCAGACCTTGAACCATTTAACCTGCCTTCCTCTGGACAGCCTCCACTCTGTCTATGTCCTTCCTGAGATATGGTCTCCAGAACTGAACATAGTACTCCAGGTGGGGTCTCACCAGAGATGTGTACACTGGAAACACCACCTCCCTCCTTCCGCTGGTGATAACTCCCCTACACACCACAGCATCCCACTGGCCCTACCAAATGCCTTGTAGCAACTGTCTTGTCTCCATGAGGTTACCAGATATGATTATTCCTAGTTCCCTTTCCTGTTTGGTACCGTCAATACCTCTTCTTTCATTCTGTACTCCACCCCTGGGTTTCTGTGCTTTAAGTGCATGATTTTACGCTTTTTCACACTGACACCTCGCTGCCATGCCCTTGACCACTTCTAAAGTTTTCTGAGGTCTCTGCACATTCTTTTTACCACCTCTGGAGTGTCCGCCCTACAGCAGATTTTGGTGTCATCTGCAAAGTGCCCAAGGAAAAATACATAGACTCCTGGAGAAAAAGGAACAAGTCAATGCTATCAGAAGAGATAGTTAAGTCAGAAATCGGTTACGTCGTCCTTTCTTGCATCAAAGATAAAGAAAATGGTGAACTTATTGCATCTGGAGTTGCCTGGCTGGATAGCCTAAGGAGTCGAGATGTGCTCATCTCCCCAGACACCCTTAAAGGTAGTGACTAAGGCCCAAATACACAAGAGGATCTAGGATACCCACCCAAAAAAAGTCTGACACAGTCAGAAAAACAGCATAAAAGAAAAAAGACCTGCTTCTCCTGACATCACAGGGATGTACCCTGTGTAAGAGCTAGTGCAGTTGATCCAACAGGTTGCACAGCACCTACCACATGCAGGGATTTGCCAAGTTGGGGTTAAATTGAAAACTGCTTAGGAGCACAGGCTGCATTTAGTAACTAATCAGGGTATACCTATAAGGGGATATATCCCGGGGAGGAGAAGCAGACACGAAAGAAGAGGGGGTAAGGCACCCTTTTTTTTGGTGATGGTGTGAGGGCCAAAAACACTCACCTCAGTTTTTTTGCTTGAGGGAGTACTCAGGAAAGTGCTCAACTTTTTTTTTTGTAAAACAGAAAAAGAAAAAAAAAAAATACAGACTCAGAGACCCCCAAAGGGGGTGTGACCGGGGGAGACGTTCAGCACTTATTGTGTGATGCCAACACCAGCAGGGTGAGCTGCCCAGAGACCCTGGCTCCATGTGAGCAGGGATGGTGGGTGGGGTGTGGTAATCAATGGTGAAGATATTCCAGAAGATCAACAATTATGGTACATACGTAATTTTCATATCATTCAAGAATCACTCTTCCCCAGTGATTCCAACTCCTGGGTCCGAGTACCGAGCTTCTCTTTTCTATAAGGGAGGAGCTGGCTCACCCTGAAGGAAACAAAATCCTTCATCCCTCTGCAGGGGGCAGAACTCCTGAGGGCAGAGGCTCCTTATGTGTCTGTGGGACCCAAGACTGATCGGGGTCAGGGAGGTGCTCCTGTGGCATAGGAGGGGGGGGGCTACCCCAATAGCTTTTGCCTGAGCCTAGAGAAGAAGCGAGTCCCTGGAAGTGTGAGTTCAGCACCCTACGTGGGGTCAAAGGTGCCAGTCTGGAAAGGCGAAGCTGTACCATCTGCCTGAAGCAGACTGCAGCTCCCACAAGCCTGGAGGCCATCTCACTGACATCATATGAAGCCCTTGACTGATACCCTACTACCTCCAGGCCTCTAGCAGAAAGGCAAATGGCTTGCCCGACTAGCTCACTTTTAGGCAACGCAGGTAACAGTTGACCTATTTGCAATTAAGGCACAGACTGAAGGCTGCCTGATGAGACTGGTGAGCTGCGATGCCCACCATGATGCGTGTTGAGGTAAACACATTCCTGCCTAAGGCATCTGTCTGAGCAGAACCAGCCTCAGAAGGTCAGTCTTGCATTGGGCATTTCAGCCCTGACAGGGTCTGCAACACCTCCAGCCCTGATGAAGGGTGAAGTACTGCACCCGCAGACCCCAAATGAGCACAGTACCAGAACATGAGGTCCCAGGGTCTGGAGGAGAGGAGAAGGGAAGGGATGTCTCCATGCTATCCTTAATACATCCTCAAAGGCTCTAGGCCAGGGAAGGATGACAGTAGAGCCATTGCTGAAATTCACGAGGAGTCCCAACGGCAAGGATACCGGATCGGGACTTGAATATGAGCCAACTTCCAGCACCTCAAGCATGTCCACCAGGAATCTCTGGTACACAGTGTACTCAGAGCCAAGAACAAGTGCAGAGAGGATTCATTGTTCTCTGAGAAAGAAGTTGGCAGAGTGCAGGTGCAGAAACCAGAGGATGGTGGTGCCAGTGGGGACAGTCTGACTCCCTATGGTGTTGCTTTAAGGCACCAACAATCTCTCTGCACTGGTTCCGTGTAACTGGCCTTGAGGGCCCATGTACCCAGGTATCTCCTGCAAGAGTGGCAGAGGCTCAGGAGTGAATGGAAATACAGGGTCTCTAGGGCCTCCACCTGGGCTGTGTGGTTGCGTAGGGGACCTTGCCCGAGGGAAGGGCCTGGCAGGACACCCAAACGGGGCCATCCTACATCAGAAGAATGACCTGGTAAGATTCCCCAGGAAGAGAGAGGGGAGCCCTAGAGTCACAGTAGGGTGGCCCCAGTCCCCACCAGTAACGGTGTCAGCCACAGGCTCCAGAGAGATCACTGCCTCTCGATCATCATTAGACCCCATGCCAGTGCCACTTCCTGCAGTGGGTTCAGGGTCAACAAGAGGCCTGGAGACTGGTTCACCCCCATCCTTTCTGTTGGCACCATCCTTGGTGTCGGGCCCAGCATCAACCCCGGAGCTATCCCTGATCCCGGAAGTGGCATCAGTGACCACCCCAGAGACGAGCTTGTCACAGGCGTCGTGTTCAGTGCCAGGCCCAGGACTGACACCATGGTCAGCATCATATACGTCACCAAAGGCAGAGTCGTACTCTCCCTCAGCACCACTAACAACACCAGAGGAAAGAAGAAAAAATGACTCACCATAGTAATCTTGTTTCTTCCAGGGGATCACACAGTATGATTAAACTAATGCAGTCAGCCTTCAGTGTTGAACTGCTCCAGAGAGAATGGAATTTATGCAAATTGTGGAACTCTAATTAGCTTGTGCCAATTTCAAACTGCTGCCCCTAGTAATCGCTGCACTCTGAAGTGTTTCAGATTCACTGCGCAGCCTAACAGTGTGAAGACCTTCTAGCTATCAAACAATGTAGATTAAGCCCCCCCCTTAATCACTTCCCCCAAAACAACTGTCCCTAAGAAAGGGACAACAATATGCCCAACTGGGTAATAAAAAACTGAACATAATCCAGGCACAAACATGTAACATGTGACAGCAGGGAAGCAGAATTAGAATCTGTGGGCCCCCTGACGAAACCTCACGTGGGGAAGCGCCGGGGCACCTGGTCTTACAGAGGTTTCCTTTGCTGTGAACTCTGGTTCTCGGACTTGGCTAATTACAAGCTGGCAAATAATAAAAACTTACTTTGATTTTGCATGGCATTTGTGTTTGAAACTTCACTGGAGCCTCCAAGCTCCTGGCTCGTGTGTGCGAGTGCTTTCCTGTTTAGTGCCAGGATGTAGTCCTTCCCTGGCAGGTGGATGGTGGATAGAGCCACCTGTAGGGAACAGGCCAGGCTCCATATGTTCATGGCCTCTGTGCACAGTGGGGTAGACCTCGTTCCCCCTTGCTTGTTGATGCAGTACATGGTGGTAGTGTTGTCTGTTCTGACCTGCACCACCTTGTTTTTTAGATGCGGAGCAAATGCCTGTAGAGCCAGGTAAACTGAGCAGAGCTCTAACAGGTTTATGTGCAGGAGTAACTCTTGTGGGGACCAAGTGCCACTGGCTATTTATTTTTGAAAGTTGGATTTACACCTTTGAGTCAGGGACTCATTTACAAAGGCACCTAGTCTCAGCGAGGGTAGACATGGTTACAGTGTGAGATACAACAGTGGTAACATACAGGTGCAATACAGATAACAAAAGAACACAATATAACAGTGGTTTACGGGATAAAGTTACGTGAAGTAAATAGCAATCATATAAAGTATAACAATAGTAGAAGTCACAACCCTAGTCATACTGGGGAAATACCTAAGTGGAAGGGGGGAGGGGAGAGCAGGGGTGAGGAAAAGAAAAAAGGGGGGGGATCAACAGGAAGCAGTTCAGGAAGTAAGTTTTGATGATCAAGATACCCTTCCAACCACAGCTGATTCTGGTGACCACAAAGGAGGAGGAGGAGGTCTCCTGGGAGTGTGGCAGCACCCTGAGGCATTTGCAAGGTATTCTTTCGGCCATGGAGGCAGAGCCACATGCAGAAGGCAGCACTTCTCGAATCCAAGGGATGAGGAGCTGCAGTGTTCATCTCTGATGCAGAAACAGGACTAATTCTTGCATGCTCCCGGGATCATTGGGAAGTCATTTTTTTTTTTTTTTGCAACGGTTCGCTGTGTTATGTCAAGCATGTGTGCTCCCCAGCCCAGGAGGGAGGCATCTGTGGTAAGCACCACTGATGGGTACTCCTTTTGGAAAGGAGTCCCTTCACTGGGGTTCTCTTTATCTGACCACCACTGCAAGGTCTGTAACAGGGTTTGTGTAACTGGCACTAGTTTGGTCAGGGAATCCCTTCTCTGAGGTCAGTGATCTCGCAAGTGGAATGGTACGTCTCCCATTTGAAGCTTGGATCCTGGCACTACTGCTGTGGCAGCTGCCATATGGCCCAGCACCCACAAGAAGTGTCTTTATGGCCTGGGTCTGTTTAGCTGGAATGACTCTACCAGCGGCAAGATGCTGCTTACGCTGTCCTGGGGAAGAAAGGCTCTTCCCTGGGTGGTATCCAATTCTGTCCCTATGAAGTCCAGGACCTGGACTGGCTTTAGCTGAGACTTCTGGGCATCTACTCATAAGGCAGAAAAAATGGGCAGACTGGATGGGCCTTGCGGTCCTTATCTGCTACTGTGCAAACCAATGCTACCTCTGTTTTGTAATCTTCTCCTAAACTCTGTACCCTATATGTTAATGGAAATCCTGATGTTATCTTACCTTGCTTTTGTACCTTTTCCTGTATTTGCCACTGTCTGAAACTTCCCTGTAATTTGCTCTGTAATTCTCCTGGGTCGTGCCTGAACATAGTCATCCCTATGGTTAGTGCACTTACCTGGTAAACAAAAACTAAATAAAATAAACTTCTATGTTTCTATGTAAGCCTAGAGACTCCAATGTGGCTCTGGTGAGAGCCAGAGAATCTCTGGTTTGTTGCAAGGACTGTCCTATAACTAGCCAGTCATCTAGGTACAGATAACACAGTCACTCCCTGCCTTTTCAGGTGTGCCACTACTACAGCCATACACTTTGTGAATGCGCTGGGGACTGAGGTTAAGCCAAATGGCATGGCTGTGAACTGGTGGTGGCCTGATGGCAATCTGAACCTCAGGTACTTTCTGTGGCTGGGTGGGACTGGGATGTGAAAGTAGGCATCCTTGAAATCCAAGGATGCCAACCAGTCTCTTTTTTGCAGTGAAGGAATAATCATAGCCAAAGTGACCATCCTGAACTTTGGTTTTGACACTTTTGTTCAGAAGTCTTAAGTCCAGAATAGGTCACCAGTCCTAGTTTTTCTTTTGAATTAGGAAATACCTGGAGTATAATTATTTTCCCCTCTGCGGAAGGAGAACAGGTTCTACTGTCCTGATGGATAGCAAAATTTCGGTAATCAAGAAATATTTTCAGTTCACCGTGCTGATCAAGACCCCGTGACCGCACTGTATGTGCAACAGGGTGAAGTCATTCTAGCAAGTCATGCAGTACATTTTAATTAAACCACTTATCGATATAGGTGACCAGCTAAACATAAAACACTAAGCTGATACAATAAACAACAGACACCACAGGGTTTAATTAAAATGTACTACATGGCTTGCTAGAATTACGTCACCGGGTCCAATCAGCACGATGAGCTGAAAATATTTCCTGATTGCAGAAATTCTGTTAAAGTTGCTAAAAATATATATACCTACCGATTTTGCTCATTTTTATTTAAAACTATTCCCTGTGGGCTTCACTTTTACAGGAGGGTTTTGGGAATGGTACATTCCTGAAAAAGGCTGTTTAGGTAGCCTTTAAAAAAGTTTATGTCACATCACAAGGTGCACCGATCTTACAGACCCTAAGGTCCTCAGAAGTAAATAAATAAGCTACTGGTCCTGTACAATAAAATTGATCAGTTTGCTGCTAGTGCCCCATCACGGGCGCACCATTGTGATGTCTTCCGCTCCCTAAACTGGCCCTCCTTTGAAGGGAGATTCAACTAACCCCTCCTCTGCCTAGCATACAAACTTGTCAGTGGTGCTACCCTGCCCCCCCCGCCTTAGGGATTATTAGCTAAAACAAACTTTTAGGAGAAAGCTTACGTCACCCAGTAATACACTTTTTTCCATTTTGTATTTTATGTGTTCCCCCATACCCTCCCAAATAGCTGCCACCAGACAGCCAACCCAGTGGCAGAGGAACTGGGGGGCGCAACCACCCCAGGAGAAGAGAGCTGCCATTAGGCGCTCGATCCTGCTCCGCCCCTCCCCCCGTGCCGGCATCCCGATGACCCAAGGTTGTTCTCGAACCTGGGTAGCAGCACTGCGCGATGTGTGGTGCCCAGCGCCTCAACCCTCAGCACCACCGGGATGGCCAGTAATATACTTTTTGAGATACCAAGAACAAGGTCTTGTGCAGGCAAAAGAGCCTTCACTTTCTCTGCCCCCCTCAAAGTGGAATGCCCTCCCGGCAGCACTCCAAGATTGATCCTCCCTTTGTGGCTTCAAAAAAGGGCTCAAGGCATTTCTCCTTGAACGCAGCAATCTATGTGCTTGTATCAGCTGAATGGCATGGTACTTTCAAGGCATAATTCATAAATGTAATCATTAAATCAGTTAAAAAAGAATTATGAATGATGCGACTTTATTTGCTGTTGCCGCTGCTTCCCATGTGTCCACGAGACTGCTATGCTGCCGACTCACGCAAATCTCGTTCTTGAAAGAATTTGGCGATTTCGGGGCATATCAAATAATGACACCGTTGCACAGTATGTGCTGCATTGAGCTCACAGTACTAGCAATAGTTTCCAAAAACAAGGGTTACACAATATAAAAATCTTTATTTAAAAGTGAAGCCATAGCTCTGGGCATACGCAACAGCTGACTATCGGTCACAAAGCTGACAGGGCCACTTTAAAAACATCCACTCTGACAACACTAATAGCAATATTTTGATATGCTACTGTTTCTGATGTCACTAGCTTAGATATCTTTTTTATCTTGTCATTTTTACCACCACTCCTGTTAGTGTATGTATAATCTTAAAAAAAAAGTGATGAAATCCTAGCGATCTGAATGGCTGAGAGAGTCACCTGACTTTCTTATTATCCAAGCATGCCCGAACAGTTCAGAACTAGATTTATTTTTCTTACCTATATTTATCTAGTTATTTTACATTACAACAACGGGAAGAACCCCATGAGATGCAGCATCTCAGTTTCCTGGGGGTTCCATGCAGCAAGGCAACAGACAAAAGATAAACACAAACCAGTAGGAATAGTTACATACAGGTGAAAATATACAAGGCAAAGAATAAACTGTAACAGCAAATTGACTGTTGAAGTAAATGACTTCACACTTCACAAATCATTTTAGGACCTATTTTATAAGTGCAATAACACCCTTTAAGGTCTCTGGGTCTCTGATGCACGGACTTCTCAGCTGGTTGAAGTCTCTTGGCATACGCCTTGGGCGTCATGACACACCCGAGGTCTTCGTATACCACAGCACACCTCAAAGGATGTTATTCCTATAGAATATAAATATATATATATATATATATATATATGCACCTTACTATATTATGTATGTATTTACTATATAGAAACATAGAATTTGACGGCAGATAAGGCCCACCCAGTCTGCCCATTTCCCTACCTACTGGATAAGCTGCAGATCCTAGTTAACCAGCAGCCTACTTCTTCCTACCCCCACCCCCTAGAATTGCCTTATGACTGTCCCATGCATGCTTGAATTCCACCACTGATTTTGACTCCACAACCTCCTCCGGAAGGCCGTTCCATGCATCCACAACCCTCTCTGTGAAAAAATACTTCCTTAAATTATCTCTGAGCCGCCTCCCTCTATCTTCAAATTGTGCCTCTTGTTCTTGCACACCTCTTTTTTTGAAAAATGCTACCCTCTTGGACTTTGTTGATTCCTTGAGGTACTTGAACGTTTCTATCATGTCCCCTCTCCCTCCTTTCCTCGAGGCCATACATATTAAGCTCCTTTCATCTCTCTCTTCATATGTCTTCCGTGCAGACCCTGCACCATTTTAGTTGCCCTCTCTGGACAGCTTCCATCCTGTCTATGTCTTTAGGAGATTGGGTCTCCAGAACTGCACACAGTACTCCAGATGGGGTCTCACCAGCTGTCTGTACAGAGGGATAATAACTTCCTGTTTTCTACTGGTGATGCCTCTCCTATGCATCCCAGTATCCCCCAGCCCTCCTTGCTGCCCTCTCACATTGCTTGCCCACCTTTAGGTCATCTGATATGACTACCCCAGGTCCCTTTCCATTTTGTTGTTGTTGGTATCTCACCCCCATTGTGTACTCTTCCCTGGGTTTCTGTTTCCCAGGTGCATTACTGCACTTCTTAGCATTGAATCTAAGCTGCCATACATTTGACCATTCCTCTAACCTTGCCAAGTCCCTTCTCATCCTTTCCACCCCACCTTGTGCATCAACTCTGTTGCAGATCTTTGTGTCATCTGCAAAGAGACATACTTTTCCTTCCAGTCCTTCTGCAATGTCGCTTATAAAGACATTGAAGAGGACCGGTCCTAATACTGAACCCTGCGGTACCCCACTAGTAACCCTCCTTTCTTCTGAGTGGACTCCATTTACTATTACTCTCTGTGTCCTATTCTCCAGCCAATTCTTTACCCAGGCTGTCATCTTGGGACCCACTCCCAGACTGGCTAACTTGTATATTAATCTTTTGTGTGGGACTGTGTCAAATGCCTTGCTAAAGTCTAGGTAGGCCATGTCCATAGCCCCTCCCTGATCTACTACTTGGGTCACCCAGTCAAAGAAATCTATCAGATTCATCTGGCATGACCTTCCCGCTGTGAATCCATGCTGCCTAGGGTCCTGTGCCCCTCTGGCCTCTAGATACTCGACAATTCTTTCCTTCAGAAGTGATTCCGTCATTTTCCCTATCACTGAGGTTAAACTAACAGGTCTGTAGTTTCCTAGGTAGGAGTTTCACATGATAATGTATATAGTTCACTAAATGATATCTGTATTTCCCTCAATGATGTATGCATTTGCCATGGATAATGGTGGTCTCACTTGGGCTGTCTTTGTGGTCCTTACCAAGAGTTTCAACTTTGTGGATTACGCAATATTCCTTGTCAAGCTCAAGATCCTAGGTCTCAGCCAACCAGCAATCAAATGGTTCGACAACTACCCAAGTAACCAAACCCAGCTAGTGTCCAAACAAAGCGTTAATTCAGACCTTGCTGTCTTAAATCTTGGGGTTCCTCAAGGCTCAATCCTTGACCTTCTGCTGTTCTCCATTTTTGTTAATGATCTACTGAAGCACAGCGGGAGCTGTCATCTACATACGGTCTTCCCACACTATAACGAACCCCAGTACAATGAAAATGCGGCTATAACGAACGTCCATCATGGCTCCCGTCACAGTGTTACCATATGTTGCCTGTCAGCAGACTGTCAGTGATTGACAGTAATTTCAGCACTTCCATCAGCTAAGCATCAGGCTAATCGGCAGGCAGGTGAAGGTAATTACTGTAATTTACTTTGCAGCATTGTAATTGGTGTACCTTACTTGGACTGGAGACAGCCTTAGCATGGCTGAAATGCAAGGATGTGGACCCGATGAATGTTACACAGCTCAGACAGATTTTGCCCTATGCCAGGGACCTACATGCAAGGAAAGTTGCAACTCAACTGAAGGTGAATGATTTTTGTAAGCCTGGCCAAACTCATAAAAACGACTGATTTTATGTAGCGAGAGACAATTACACAAAGTCGTTACATTTGCATTGACTTTTTTTGCACCACTGTGTGCTTTCTTTATGTTTTTTTATGATTTATTTATGAAAATAAACTTTAAACTCAACTACCGATACTGTTGTGTGACTGAGTAACCGTGTTTTGTTTCAAGTTATCAAGTTTTGGCGTCCCTCGATACAACGAACATCCTATGATAACAAATGAAGAACTTGGCTCCCAATTTGTTCATTAAAATAAGGGAAGACTATGTATGTATGCAGATGACAACATACTCTACTACGGTGCAACAACAATGTCCGAGTTTAATTTATTACTCCAATCCGATTTCCTGGGGCATCATTTAAGGGTATCCAGGGGTTGCAGTTCAGACCCTTTGATTTCTTTGCAACCTTTATGATGTCCACTGCAACCCCAAGGAACCGCTAAAACAAGGTTTTTCCTATCACTTAATTTGCATACAATGTGGTAAATGAGGGGCTTTTCAGCCCTTTTGATTCTGCTGAAATGTGTATTTGCAACCCCTATGATTGCGGTGAAATGATGATACTGCTGCTTTAAACACCATCTCCTCCTGGTTCAGCAGCAGCCACCTGATCCTTAAAACACTCAAAACGTAGTCTATCGTGTTTGGGAGCCCAGAGCTTTCTAACTCATTCAGCTGATCCACTTGCAGTCATGAACATCAGATGGCAAGACTACTGAGCAGGTCGACATACTCAAATATCTAGGAATCTGGCTTGATGTAACACATACAGCAGACATACTGATTGTATCTTAAAAGAAAAAGAAGTTATGTAAGAACTTACTGTAACAGCAGCTCTTCGAGACACTCTCTTTCATCAGGCCACACCTTTGGAACTATGACTGCGTCAGCGCTAGGACCAGATGGAAATTTTTGCAAGAAATCAGCCAGGGGCCACCAACGATGACATCAGATGTCAGTGTCTATGTAAACGTGGTCGGCCCCTCCTCTCCTCAGTTCCCCACCAGAGATCACGCACAGAAGATCTCCCCCTAGGGAACCAGGAGAGTCCTCAGCACTCAAAATATCAGGCGAGACAGAGTGCTGGAAAAGACAGCAATGGAGACAGCAGTACAAAGATCTAGTGTTGCAATCCTGAAGGGTGGGAGGAGGGGGGATGGCATGGCCTGATGAAAGAGATTCTCTCTCTAAGATGTCCTGTTGCAGTAAGTTCTTATGTAACTGTTCTACCTGCTTCAAGGATCTCTCTCATCAGGACACACCTTCAGAACTAGAGCCTACAGGCTTGTGACAATAGGCCTTGTAGCACAGCTAGTCCAAACCCAGCTCGTCTGCAAGAGATAATGTCCAGACTGTAATGCTTAGTGAAGGTGTGGACAGTACCCCATGTGGCAGCTGCACAGATTTCTGCAGCAGAAACATTCCAAAACAAAGCAACAGATGTGGCCATGCCTCTTGTGGAATGACCATGAACCACACCAAAAAGTTCCTTACCTTACCCCCTGTAACAGAACATAATACAGCGTGCCAGCCATTTGGACAAGCACTGTTTAGAAACTGGGGCACCCTGTTTCCTAGGGGCGAACAAAACAAAAAGCTGCAAGGACGTTCTGCACTACTTTGTACAGTGTGTTTAGTGCCTGAGTATTCTATGCACATCTAAGGAACAGAGCAATGCTGCCAATTGATTGGCACGCTTTGGGTAGTACACTGGTAGGTGGATAGTTTGATTTAAAGTAAACTCAGACACCACCTTTGGTTAAAAACTTAGGATTAGTACACAAAGTCACCCTGTCTTTGTGGAAAATCAAATAAGCAGGCTCACACATTAGAACCTGTAGCTCTGAAATCCTTCGAGCAGAAGTAATGGCAACTAAAAATAATGCTTTCCAAGAAAGAAAGTGTAAGCCAGAAGTGGCGGCTGGCTCAAAAGGAGCAAAAGTAAGTTTTCCAAATCAAAATTCAGGTCCCAGGCTGGGACTGGATTGCAGATGGGAGGCTTGAAGTGTAGAATGCCTCTCAAGAACATACGGGCCACCTCCAGCTGAGTAACCGTACGATCCTCAATAGACACATGGAAAGCTGAAATGGCAGGCAAGTGCACTCTGATAGAGGAATACTGCAGGCCTGCATCTGACAAGGAGAGTAGATACTCTACAACCTGATTTACTGGACAGGTAAACGGATCTAAGTGATGAGAAGCAGCCCACAAAGTAAACCGCTGCCACTTCATGGGATAAGTGACCCTGGTGGAAGGCTTTCTGGCAACCACCAGGACATTAGCCACCTTTTGGGAAACTCCAGATCTAGCAATGGCTATGTTTTCAGGAGCCATGCATGGAGGTGAAGTGATTTGAGGTCCAGATAGACCAGGGTTCCTTGTTCCTGTGACAGTAGGCCTTGGCACAGGGCCAGGGTAGTGGTGGTTCCACTGCCAGCTGATGCAGTAGAGAGAATCGGATCTGACAAGGCCATAGGAGTGCAAGAAGTATTAAAATTGCCCCCCCTCCATCTGGAGCTTGAGAAGCACACACTGAATCAGAGGAAAAGCATACAGGAACCTCATCCTCCAAGAGAGGGACAACACATCTCACCAGAAAACTCCAGGCCCACAGGCGAGCAGAAAACCAGCAGTTTTGTATAATGTAGGGACACAAAAAAGTCCAACTCTGCTGAACAGTCTTCTACTACTGAGGTCAACAGTTCCCACTCATGTATTCTGGACTGTGACCTGCTTAGCCTGTCTGCCAAGACGTTTTGGGCACCTGAAACATGTACTGCTGAGAGTTCCAGACGGTGTTCCACAGCCAAATACCAGACACTCACTGCTTCCCTGCACAAGGGGTAGGAGTAAGTTTCCCCCTTGCTTGCTGATGTAATGCACTACACCGACATTGTCCGTTGTACTAGCAGGGGATAGATGAACCTGGAAGGCTTGTAGCTTATACAAGACAGCTCGCATTTCGAAAACATCTATATTTAGGGTGCTCTCCACTGTGGTCCACACATACCCTGTTTCTGATGGGGCCCTAAGTGCGCCCCCCCAGCCCATTCCTGAAGCATCTGTTAAAATCTGGTGAGGGGAGGAAATCAGGAATGGGACCCCCTTTAACAGGCTGCTGGATTTCATCGACCATTTGAGCACTTTACGTACAGGAGAGGTTACTAGAACATTTTGTTCTAGATTGTCTGTGAGCTGGTCCCACTGGACTCTTAAGGTCCACTGGAGGATCCTCATGTGCAGTCTGGCCAGAAGTACTGAGAGGCTGTCGCCATAAGGCCCAGGAGCCAAAGGAATGTCCTGGCTGAGACATACCAGCTGTCATGTACCCCTGGGCCTAAGCAATCAGACATTTGGCCCAGTCCAGAGGCAGGAAGGCTAAACCTTGAGCTGTGTACAAGATCCAAGGCTGCTCCTACATACTGCAGGCGTTGACAAGGTGTCAAGATAGACTTGTGTATGCTGACAGTAACCCCCAGAAAATCGAACATCTGCGTTATTCGAGCCAAGGTGTGCAGGAGCTGATCTTGGAATGGGCTTTCAATAGCCAGTCATCCAGGCAGAGAAAGCCATAGATGCCTTCCCTGCGAAGAGCTGCTGCCACCACTGACACGTATTTGATAAAGACCCATGGTGCAAAGGGCAAACCAAAGGGCAATACTCTGAACTGGTAGTGTTCCACCTGAAACAGGAACCTCAAATACTTTCTGTGAGGTCTGCAAATTTTGATATGAAGACAGGCATCCTTCATGTTTATTTTTTTTTTTTAATCTGTTTCATCCCCTACAGGGTCCAGAACTCTCTCTCAGGCAGTCCACTCACCTGCGCTGTACCGCCCACTGTGACTGCCTGCCTCCTCAAGGACGTTAGCGCTCCACGTAGGCACACCAGGTCGAGAGGTCCAGTATTGGTCGTGTGGCGGCCAGGCACTGGGATGAAGTTGCCTATCTGGCCCTAAGGGGTTTATTATACTTTTCCTTCCCCCGAGCGCGGCATGCAATGACGCCATGGGGCACAGGCAACCCTGCCGGCGTCCACCACTTTCGCCCATGCAATTTGGTCCGTGATCCTGCAGTACTCCTGGTCTCCACCTGGGGTCACTGGGACACTGGACATCCCCAATGCCCTCCCCCCAGAGAAAGGAGAGCTGTCCTGGGGCGCTCAATTCCTTCCCGCCCCTGCCGACCCCCAGCATCCGAGCTCGTTCCCAAACCCAGGTCGCCAGCATGGCGCAAGGTGTGGCGTCCAGCACCTCACCCTTAGCACCACCAGCCTGGCTTTTGGCATCCTTCATGTTGAGGGAACAGATCCAACCCCTAGCTTGCTGCAGTGGAAGCAGGCCTTACAGGGTGACCATTCTGAAATTTTTGTACTGTTTTTTTTTATTTATTTAAATTTTTTTGGCCCAGTACGCCCTTCTCCTCTGAGGATGGCTCAGCCCCTGCACTGCTCTGCCCCGCCATGCCCTGAGCTCCCCCACAACGACTACTATTTGGCAAGCCCTGGCTTACCCCCAGGGCGGGGCCATGGGAACAGGACCCCCTCCCCCTGTGGACCAGAAAGGGCAACAGGGCAGAAGCGGAGCAGGGTGTCATGGCGAAGGGGGCGGATTTTCGGATGCTGCATTGCTTGTGGATCCCTAGGGGTGGGGACATGCAATGATGTCCTGTGTCCACCCCCCCCCAGATGATGGCACAACAGAACACTCAGCCTCCGCCAGAGGTCCATAGTTGGCCAGACACTCTACTCCCTCCCCTCTTCCCCGGAGAAGGAGAGCAGTGCCTAGGATGCTCAATCCTTCTACCCCCGGCTGGCTTTCTGACGTTCCGAGTCCATTCCTGAACCTGGGTCATCGGCATCACAGATGAACGCTCTGCCTCTGTGCCAGAGGGCCGGCATGAACATTTTGTGCTCTATAAAGTCCAAGTCCCTGAGATCCAGAATAGACCGCAGGTCTCCTGTCCATTTTAGGACTAGGATGTACAGAAAGTAGAACCCTGTGTTTCTTTGTTCAAAGGACACAGGTTCTATAGCCCTCTTCCGAAGCAAAGTCTGCACACCCCCTTCAGAGGCACAGGAATGTGGTCTAAAAGATAGTGTGTTGGCACCAGTAGATGATCTGGAGGTGTGTCTAGAAATTCCAGAGCATGACCTTGTACTATGATTTCCAAGGCCTAAGCATCTGATGTCACCTCCTTCTACTGATTTAGGGGGAGGGAGAGACAACCCCCTACAACCGCCCCTGGCAGTACTGGTGGTTGAGGGGTGTACTAGGAGTCAGGCAGAGCTGGTTGTGGCAGCTCCTGCTGAGCCGCCACCTCTAGGGGCTTGTCAGTGTGCACCTGGAGTGGTTCCTGAGGTGGGCAAGGCTCCTACTCCCTTCCCTTTACCTTGTCGTCTGATAGCATGACGATGTCTAGCACCAGCCAGGTGAAAAGGTATTATAGAAACACAGAAATTGTCAGCAGATAGGGGCCTGCAGGCCCACCTAGTCTGCCCTATTTTCCCTAGCTACAGTGACACTACAGTCCCTAATTTGCCTTAGCCCCCCCCCTTAACTTCAAAGATCCCTTTGTGTCTATCCCATGCCTTCTTGAATCCTGTAACTGTTTCCGCCCCCACCACCACCGCCAGTAAAGCTGTTCCACCGGTCTACCACCCTCTCCATGAAGAAGTGCTGCCTTACATTTTCTCTGAACCTCCCTCCCTGCAATTTCATATTTGGCCTCTTGTCCTTGAGCATCTTTTTCTCTGGAAGATGGTGCCTTCCTGTACTTTGTTCTTGCCTGTGAGGTATTTGCATGTTTCAATCATATCCCCGCCTTTCTTCTAGGGAGTACACATTTTGTTGTCGTGCTTCGAGCTGTAAAATGCTAGGACAATTTAGAGCTGTATATGGATGTTAAGCATGGATTGCATCTGATAGGAATGTAGAACTGCTGTTAAGTGTTATAGCTGGGCTAGTTAAATTAATTACAATCGCCACTGAACTCCCGGAGCTCTCCAAACCAAAAAACCCCTCTCTGTGAGCCTGAATAACTCCTCTACAGCCCTCTAAATTGAATTTCTGAAACTCTGCCGGAGTATCTCCTCCCTAGCCTCCAAAGTGGTAATCACTGAAGAGCCTGAAGTTTTCGCTTTGGTGCTGATTTTTAAATCCTGGGGTTAATTTCTTACTAAACTACTGAAGCGGAATTCGTTTCCCACAGCTAGAGGATTTCGTTTTGGCGCTATTTTTAAGTACTGGGCTGAACGCTTAAGTACCTCAAGGGAATCAACAAAGTCCAAGAGGGTAGCATCTTTCAAAAAAAGAGGTGTGCAAGAACAAGGGGCACAATTTGAAGATGGAAGCGCTCAGAGGTAATTTAAGGAAGTTTTTTCACAGAGAGGGTTGTGGATGCATGGAACGGCCTTCCGAGGAGGTTGTGGAGTCAAAACAGTGGTGGAATTCAAGCATGCATGGGACAGTCATAAGGCAATTCTAGGGGGTGGGGGTAGGAAGAAGTAGGCTGCTGGTTAACTAGGATCTGCAGCTTATCCATTAGGTAGGCAAATGGGCAGACTGGGTGGGTCAAGCAGTCCTTATCTGCTGTCAAATTCTATGTTTCTATGTGTGTCTAGGGCTTACCCCAGCTTAAGATAGGCATTTCAAAGTGACCTCGTAGCAGTCCTACAGTGGAATTTGTTCATTCAGCCAGAGAATTTCATTTTGGCTCTATTTTTAAATGTTGGTCTGAATGCTCTTGTGTGTCTGGGGCTTACCCCTGCTAAAGCAAGGTATCTCAAAGTAACCACATAGCAGTCCTCATACCGGCCTGCCCGAAACTTGCTAATCTTTGACTAAGATCTGATTTCAGTCTACCCTTCCCCATTTGCTTGTCCTTTGGCTTCCTTGTATGCTCCACCCCTTTCCTCCCTTATAACTGCTCTCTCTCTCTCCATTTTCTTCTTAGGGGATACCGAGCCCGACTGGGCAGACCAACCTCCAATGAACCGTCAACACAGTTCAAATCCCCTCAACGGCTGAACTCTGCCAGAAGCGGCAGTGCTGCCTGCCGGTACCCCTCTGATCTCAGGTATGGAGGAGGTGGCGCATTACTTTGAATTTGGCGCCTAATTTAAACCGGGGCTACTACTACAAGCTGGTGCTGCGCTTAGAGCTGAGCTGCTGCCGCCCTTGGGTCCCCCCCCCAGCACCTCCCAGGCCTCCTTTAAATCCATGTTAGCTCCTCCCACCTTTGAGAAAGTTTCTGTCAATTGGACAATTGCCTGGCTCACGTGTTACTCCAAGTTATTTAAAGGGGCACACCCAATTTGCTGCTCCAAGTTATTTAAAGGGGCACTATCAATTACCCTATTTTACTTAAAGGACACATTTCCTCTCTTAACCTGAATGTAGCAGGACTACCAGCTTTAGTATGAAGGTCACGTGGTTGATGGCTGGCCTTCTAGTACTATGCTCCATCAAAATCATTAGCATTCAACTGCAGCAACCTACGAGAGGATACAAACCTACTATTATAGCGGTCTGTTTGGGCACCATGGAAACCGTAAACTTATGTGACTGGGTACTTCAACTGCACACAATGGAACTTGCAGTGCAAACTCCGTGGCAGTTTGGAACTCTTTCTTGGAGACACACCGAACTCACGACCCCCTTGTCTCTATTGTGTCCCAAGCCACCCTTGTCACTTTTGACCAGGGTTATTGTATACTCGACGTTATGCTCCCTTGGTCTCCGCCCTAATGACCCTGCTGGTGTACGTGAATACACAAGCAGATGAAAATGGACCAGTCCACATAGATTCACCCTAGGAGCCCTTAAGAAACTCTTGCTACTTCTATTACTGTGTTCTGGCAATGTTGAGCTTAACCCTGGGCCTCCAGCAGTAATCTCATCCCCTGTAGAGCTGGCCAGTATCAGAGGAGTGAGCTTCATGCACATCAATGCGTGCAGTTTACTCAAGAAATCTGCTTCCATACAGGCTTGGGTTTTTCATACTAAGCCCGATATTATGGTGATCTCTGAGTCCTGGCTTAGACCTGGTACCTCAGACTTTGAGGTGAACATACCATCCTATAACATTTTCAGAACAGACAGACAAGCAAGAGGTGGTGGGGTCGCAGCTACGTCCATGACAAGTTGTCAGCTTCTATCATTAACTCAACTTCTATTCCTAAAGAATACGAAAGCTTGTCTCTGAAAATCGAGCTCTCCCCTTCGGTCTCCTTTTGTGTAGTAGGAAGGGAACAGGATCAGTTGTGTTCCAGGACAGTAGCTGCTGCTGTTGTTTTCACAGGGTTCTTGTGGATTTTACTTGGTAGGTTAGTTCTTTTCTTTCTTACTTCTAAGGGGCTAGCACGGTATTGTTTTGGGGGATGCTGGATGTTTGTAAACTGATTTGGTGGCTGTAAGTGGGGCTCTTTTTGTGGATGTTTCACTGTGTAACAGGCTGCGCTGGTAGAGGTCTATTTCTTCTGATTTAAAACCTATTTGGTGGGATTTGCTTGGAGATGGTTATTTGAATTGGAGACCTATATCTGTTAATTTCAAGCCTATTTTGATGTGGTGTTAGTGAAGCTGATTAAATTGGAGACCTGTTTCCTTGGCAGCAAACATATTTTGGGGCTTTGACTTGAATTTTGATTCCTTGCGCTGACTCCATTAGCTGTAAAGGTTAGTTCATAGTGGGGGAGGGGTGTTAATGGTCTGGCCAGGTCTCACTCAGCCAATTGTCTGGAGGCAGGGCTAAATCAGGTTGAGGTGCTAGCTGCTTTGTCTTCTCAGAAAGAACTGGAAGGGGACAGGATCAGTTGTGTTCCAGGACAGTAGCTGCTGCTGTTGTTTTCACAGGGTTCTTGTGGATTTTACTTGGTAGGTTAGTTCTTTTCTTTCTTACTTCTAAGGGGCTAGCAGGGTATTGTTTTGGGGGATGCTGGATGTTTGTAAACTGATTTGGTGGCTGTAAGTGGGGCTCTTTTTGTGGATGTTTCACTGTGTAACAGGCTGTGCTGGTAGAGGCCTATTTCTTCTGATTTAAAACCTATTTAGTGGGATTTGCTTGGAGATGGTTATTTGAATTGGAGACCTATATCTGTTAATTTCAAGCCTATTTTGATGTGGTGTCAGTGAAGCTGATTAAATTGGAGACCTGTTTCCTTTGGCAGCAAACATATTTTGGGGCCTTGACTTGAATTTTGATTCCTTGTGCTGACTCCATTAGTTGTAAAGGTTAGTTCATAGTGGGGGAGGGGTGTTAATGGTCTGGCCAGGTCTCACTCAGCCAATTGTCTGGAGGCAGGGCTAAATCAGGTTGAGGTGCTAGCTGCTTTGTCTTCTCAGAAAGAACTGGAAGGGACAGGATCAGTTGTGTTCCAGGACAGTAGCTGCTGCTGTTGTTTTCACAGGGTTCTTGTGGATTTTACTTGGTAGGTTAGTTCTTTTCTTTCTTACTTCTAAGGGCTAGCAGGGTATTGTTTTGGGATGCTGGATGTTTGTAAACTGATTTGGTGGCTGTAAGTGGGGCTCTTTTGTGGATGTTTCACTGTGTAACAGGCTGCGTGGTAGAGGCCTATTTCTTCCGATTTAAAACCTATTTGGTGGGATTTGCTTGGGCCTGGTTCTTTAGCTGCAGGGCTTGGAGGGGAGACACAGGGCTGATACACTCTCTCTGTCAGGTGTCTGCTCAAGACCGCCCTCCCCACCCTCCCTCCCCAGAAGTCTGCAAATTTATAGGGAACACCTGCCCTGAAATTGAGGAAAAGGCTGCTGGTGCAGCTCATGAGTTCTAGCCACTGGGGGTTGGTACGAAGGCTGGAGAGAGGAGCTTAGAGTTGTTCATTTCCTTATAAGTTTAATGTGTTGTACTGCACCCAGTAACAGAGTTACTGGTGTACAGTGGGACTTTCTCTAAGATGAGTGGGTGACCTGATTAGGCAGTAGGGGTATCTTGGACTAGGGGAGACCTGGTGGCTCACCCAAGGAAACCTATTTGGAAGGGATGGAACCACACATCATTAGGGCGGCATCTTTGGGAGGGTGGTGGGGTGCACAGGGTGTGGGCAGCTGATACTGGACTGGGCAGGTTTGGTGGTTGCCCAGTGTGCTGCCACCAGCTAGCACAGCTTAGGGAGGAGGTTATGGGATGAGGAGACAGCTGGGGGAAGGGGTGGTATGGTTGGGGAAGAGGCTGGAAATCTCCCACAGGGCTGCACAAGCTACTGGGGTGGGGTATAGGAAAGGAGTGCAGGAGAATACTAGGGGTCACATAGGGACCCTGGCAGAGGGGGTCCAAAAGGACACCACCAGGAAGCAGGCAGGTAACAGGGGGACCCTCACAAAGGGGGGACGGAGGGACAACATTCTCAGGAAGTAGGCAGATGGCCAGTGCTGGACAGAAGGAAGGCAAGGCGGGAGGTGGATCAGACCTTATACTAGTAACCGCTAATTCTCTTCTTCTGCTCAAGGATGAGGGGGGGTGATGTAGCCACGACAGAGGTGGTTAGAGATGGAAAGGGTGTGGGAGTGGGAGGCAGGGGCCAGATAGCAGGAAGAACAGGGGGGGACCTGGAATGCAGGAGAATGGGGGAGCAGTGAATCAGAGCAGGAGGGCAGGGGAAGAGGAGGAAAGCGCAAGAGAAGGACCAGTTGGGAGGAAAGGTAAGGAGAAGGACCAGAAGTACAAGGAGGATTCAAGTAAGGGAGCTGAGGTTTGAGGCCAGGGGAGCACAGCGAGCAAGGAGGAACAAATGGAGACAGGAAGGAAGGGAGGATGAGTCAGGCTAGTTTAGTAGATGGGGAGAAGGACCAGTTGCAAGCAGTGAGGGGAATTAGCAAGGTACAGAAAGATACTCAGGAGGAGGAGAGGCAGGATTGGAGGAGGAGTGGCCATGGTAAATAAGGAGGGGTGGCATGTGGCACCCAGATGAGGAGGAACAAGGAGCCAGCTGGGTGGAGGGGCCAGTAGAAAGATGAGGGACATGGAAGGGGGAATGGAGGAAAAGGAGGTCAGAGTGCTCCTGCTGGGATTCTATGATCAGGGGTATCAAATGGGATAGGGAGGGAGAAGCCTGGCCTGGTTAGAACAAGATGCTTCCCTGGACTAACGTTGCACAGGGCTAAGCACAGAGGTATATCAGCTGGCAAAGGACTGTGGGGGTTCCCGAACATACTGGTCCACCTGGGTACAAATGACATTAGGGAAATAGCGGAGCTAGAGATACAGGCAAGATTCAGGGGAGCTCGCCAGGGTCTGTCATGACATAGGATGCACAGTTTCCTCCTCAGAAATCCTGCAAGTGCCAAGGGCTAGTGGGGAACAAAAAAGGAAAATTAGGAGATAAACCAGTGGCTCAGGGGTGGTGTGAGGCCAGAGGGTATGGGTTGATGGGATTGGGGAGACCTGGGAGGATAAGGAGCTGTATGCTGAGATGAGACTACATCTCAATTTGGAGGGAGAATCCTTGTTGAAAATAGAGGAGTTCATTGGTGAAAAGTGGGCTTAAATTTGTGAAGGGAAAGGGATGGAGAAAAAGGCTGTTAAGGGGTGCCGATATAAAGGACGGACTCTGTCTCCACCTCCCTGGGGACCAGGGATTGCAGGAAAAGGCCAACTGGCAAAGTGCAGACCAGAGGAAACAGAATTCCCATGGGAACACGAGCAGGGAAATGGAACTATAGAAAGGGTGGAGAAGTCCTGTTAAATGCCAGGGCTTGCAATAAAATGCCTGAGCTCCAGGCGATGTTAACTGAGGAGCAGTGGATGTGGCAGCAGTCACTGAGACTTGGGCCACTGCAACATGACTGGGACCTGAACCTGGAGGTTACTATGTTCAGGAAGGACAGGGAGAAGGAAGGGATGAGGGTAGCAATGATAGTCAAAAGCTGCATTGGCATAGGGGAGTAGGAAGGCGGAGGGAACCGTGGGCCGATTTGGGTCACCTTGATAACAAGGGGGGCAAGAGAGTAAAATAGGATGGTGTATAGACCCCCTGCCCTGGCGGAGGAGCTGGAGGACAGTCTGGTGGCAGAAGTTAGGAGACACTGCAGACTGGGCAGAGAAAGGTGGTGGTGTTAGGGGACTTAAACATGCCAGGAACAGACTGGGAGACTATGACATCCTCTGTGACCCAGGAACAGAGGTTGTTGGATGTCTTCAAGAGCATTCCTAACTCAGCAGGTGAGGGAACCGACCAGAGAGCATGGGTACTGGATGTGGTCCTGGCAGACAGTGACCAGATTGGGGGCCTGGAGTAAGGGACCCATTGGCGGGAGTGACCATGCCACGGTCTGGTTCTGCCTGGACCTAGGAGGGTAGAAGGCTGCACAAAAACGGAAGTAACACGACTTCAGAGGGCGCGATTTTAAGGAAATGGGAAGGATCCTAAGAGCATTTGGATGGGATTAGGTCAGACATGGCGCTGATAGTAGGTGGGAAATCATCAGGAGAGGGGTGCAGGATGCTACCAGCACCTGTACAAGAGTAAGACGAAATGCGTGGGGCCCAAAACCTGTTGGTGGACCAGGAGGTCCAGGAGGTGGTGAGGGAAAGAAAGCAGCCTATAAGAAATTCAAGTGCTCAAGGAGTGAAAGGGATCGAGGGAGTGCACGAGCTGATGGCTAGAAGGGCCACTAGTAGAGTGGTGAGGGCGGCCAAGGCAAGGAAGGAGCAGAACCTGTGGGGAAATTAGGAGAGGGAAAAGGGTTCTTTAGATACATTGGGGAAAGGCGAAGGGTGAAGGGGCAGATTAGCAGGATTAAATCAGGGAGAGATGGGCACAAGACCCGGGGAGCAGGCTGAGGTACTAAATAAGAACTTCACCTCAGTTTTCACCAGGAAAATGGGGATGCACCATGATACATGGGGAGGAGACAGAGATAATGAGGAGGGCGGCCTTACCGACTGGGCAGGTCTGGGGGGCCGGGGGCATCACTGGCAGGTGGGGGAGGGCTAAGCAGGAGAAGAGGTACCAGAAGTGGAAATCACAGCAGAGAGAGAGAAGCCCTCAGCTCCCCTTAAGATCTGAGAGGAAACAAACGGGCCGGATAAATTACATCCCAGAGTGCTGAAGGAACTTGCAGATGTCCCAGTGAAACCCCTGGCAGAGCTTTTCACCATCTCTCTGAGGACAGGGTGGGTGCCCCAAGACTGGAAGGTGGCGCATGTAGTGCCTATCCACAAGGGGGGATCAAGGAAGCTGGCAGGGAACTACAGGCCGGTCAGCCTGACATCGGTGGTGGGCAAGGTGATGGAGGGCATTGTCAAGGAGAGGCTGGGGGACCTGGATAAGTCAGGGTGCCTGGACGATAGACAGCATGGATTCATCCCGGGGAAATCGTGTCAGACAAACCTGGTGGAGTTCTATGACTGGGTGACAAGTACCTTGGACCTGGGTAGACCAGTGGATGTCCTCTTTCTAGACTTCAGCAAGGCATTTGACTCTGTTCCTCACGTGGGCCTGTTGGATAAGCTAGGAGAAATGGGGGTGGGAAACCAGATGATCAGATGGATAGGCAATTGGCTCCAGGACCGGACCCAGAGGAGTGTGGATTGGTGGGATAGTCTCATCCCCAAGGAGGGTCATGTAGTAGGGTCCCACAGGATCAGTCCTGGGCCCCTTCTGTTCAATGCCCACGTATCTGACATAAGGACAGGAATCAAGGTGAGATGAGTCTCTTTGCAGATGACACGAAACTGGGGGGCGGAGTGGATGGGGAGGAGAGGAGGCGGCCCTGCAGGAGGACCTGGAGGCTCTGGAAGATGGTCTAGAAAGTGGAAGCTGAGGTTCAATGCAGGGAAATGCAAGGTACTCCACCTGGGGCAGAAACCCAGGCCAAGTGTACACCCTGGAGAATACTACAAGTCTCAATGGCTGAGAGGGACCTGGGGTGGTGGTGGATGTCCAAGATGAACAACTCTGAGACTTGTAGGAGGGCAGCAGCCAAGGCCAACAGGATGCTGGGATGCATCGCTAGGGATCACCTCCAGAAGGAGGGAAGTGATACTCCCTCTGTATAACTGCTTGGTGAGGCCGCGACCTGGAGTACTCATGCAGTTTTGGAGAACACACTTAAAGAGGGACATTAACCTCCTGGAGGGTCCAGAAGAGGGCAACCAAAATGATTTGGGGCTTGGGGGACAGGACCTATGAGGAGAGGCTCGAAGAGCTAATTTACACACACTGGAAGAGAGAAGGGACCAGGGGGACATGATAGAGGTCTTCAGGTACATGAAGAGGGTAAATAGGGAGGAACAGTCAGGGTGCTTCGAAGGAAGGAGGAAGGGGCCACTAGAGGCATGGGTGGAAGCTGGAGGGGGAAGATTCAGGGAGAAAGGAGGAGGTGCTACTTCACTGAGAGGTGGTGGAGCCATGGAATACACTACCTAGGGGCTGGTGGAGGCAGAGACAGTGGAGGGGTTCAAGAGGGGTGGGACAGGTACAGGCTGAAGGGTTCAGGAAGCAAAATCCAATGCAGCAAGAATATCCGAACTGGGAAGGAAGCCAGAGAAGGCGAGGGGGACAGCAAGGTCAGCACCCAGGGTGGGGGCTGACCAAACGAGCAGATACGAAAGACCATTAGGCCTATTCTGCTGGCATTTTAGTATGTTAGTATGTTAGGATGCTACAGGCCCCCGTCGGCTGGATTGCTACTCCTAGACCATCTAAATAGCATCCTAGGGTCTATGTCCTCCAAAGTAGTCATACTGGGCGACCTTAATCTGGATTGGTGTTCCAGTATCTCCATACCACTCAAAAACCTTTATGACTCCTTTGGGCTGTCACAGCTTATAACAGAAATAATACGCCCAAACAAAAATAATCATAACAGCAGCACACTGCTTGACATCATTCTAGTAAATAAGCCTCACCTGTTCTCCCATGCTAGTGTACTTTTTTCAGATATTAGCAACCACTGCTTCATCACCTGTGTGCGATTCGCCTTAAAAATATCCTCAACTTCTAAATATACTGCCAAAAGGAATCATCGGAACTTTGACCCTTGTGTATTTATATCTAATCTACGGGAGTCTCTGAGATGGCAGGAAGTTTATCTAGCAAAAACGGTAAACATGGCATATGGAATCTTCCCAGAAATTGTGCTTGGGGCAATAGACAAGCATGCTCCACTTGTTAAAAACTGCACTAGGAAAAGACCATGGCCATGGTTTACGGCAGAACTGAAAGCTGCTCTACGTGACAGAGACGTTCTATGGAAAAATGCTCGTAAATCCAAGTCTTTGGCAGACTGGGTGGTGTTCAGGAAAGCTAGGGACTTGTGTACCAGGATGGTCAGGGAAGCCAAATCTAATTATTTCCAGGCTGAATTTGATGCTTCATCAAGGTGCTCTGCAAAATTCTGGAAGACCCTAAAAGAAACTGAAGGTCATGCGTCCTCCAACTCCCTACCTGCAAAAATATCTAAGGGTGACCTTATGGTGACAGATAAACAGTTAATCCTCGACCAACTTAACAGTCATTTTGCCACCGCAGAGCTAGCATTTGACACCTCCACTGGCAGTACCCTTTGATCTTAACTCGGGGCGCAGGACTTTGTAGCTCCGGTCGCCGATACAGTGTTCTCCTTACAACCGGCAATGCTGAAGGAGGTTGAAGACCTACTCCTTCACTTAGATATAAGGAAGAGTGCTGGTGCTGACCGCATAGACCCGTACTTCCTAAAAATTAGTTTACAAGCCCTGGCCGTGACCATCACGCATCTCTTCAATTTGTCTCTACTGCATGGTGAAATCCCCCCAATATGGAAAACCACCCACGTGATTCCCCTACACAAGTCTGGCGACCCAAGTGACCTAAACAACTACAGGCCTATTTCTTTACTCCCCATCCTATCCAAAATGCTAGAAAAATTAGTAAGTACACAGCTTAGGAACTACTTGGAATCCACAAACCTGCTAAATCCTCTACGGTCAGGATTCCGACCACGTCACAGCACAACAATGGCCCTGGCAAAGGTTATCAATGACCGGCAGGAGGCCTTGAATGCCAAGAACTTCATGTGCGCAGTATTCTTGGACCTAAGCAAGGCATTTGATACTGTCAACCACGAATTGCTACTGGAATCCCTCCGTAACATTGGTGTGGACTTCCCGGCACTGAAATGGTTCTCAAGCTACCTTATAGGTCGCCAGCAGCAGGTTAAGGCAGATGGAGAAGTCTCACCTCTTAAACCTCTGCTACGGGGTGTACCGCAAGGCTCAATACTGGGTCCACTGCTTTTTGCTATCTATATTAATAGAATCAATGTAGGAATTAAATCTGCCAATATCCATCTATTTACAGATGATACAGTACTCTATATTGGCAGACCTTCCCCAGAAGCAGCCTGCATGGAGCTAAAGCAGGAGTTTAATCAATTGCAACTACAGCTACTTAACCAAAAATTACTACTGAATGCAAAAAAAAACAAACAAAGGCTATGCTTTTCTCACCAAGTTTAAATACAAGCTACCCTGAGACGCAGGGATTCATTCCCCAGATTACCACACTCCTAGATGAGCCATTAGAATCTGTAATGAAATTCAAATACCGCAGAGTCTGGCTCGATCTCAAGCTCGCCTTCATTGAGCACATCGAGGAACTTATTAAAAAGCTCAAGCAGTGGCTTGGTCTCTTTTATAGAATCAGGAAGCTGCTCACCCAGGATGCCAAGAAGAGACTAGTACTCACCACATTCCTACCTCTGCTGGACTACGCTGACCTTTTATATGGCCAAGGCCCTGTCTCTGCAGTAGCAAAACTAGATGCACTGTACCACGGAGCCTTAAGATTCGCCACTGGTGCCCCGTACTCCACGCACCACTGCACTTTGTACACCATGATGGGTTGGACTTCCCTTGCCTACAGAAGACAGAAAAGAACCACTTTCTGGGCATTTAGAGCAATAACTCAAAAACTACCGCAATATATATCGGATTGTTTTCCACTATACACAGTGCATAAGTACGCCTTGAGAAGTGCCTCCTGTATCTTACTTGCCATACCAAAAATCAATTTGCGGTTCGGTTGGGCATCCATAAGTTACGCTTTACCTGTACTATGGAACAACCTACAGAAATTCTTAAAACTGGGTCACCCTATCCATTTCCCGGCATTCAAAATGCTTTATACACGCTCCATCACTGAGTCCTGCAAATGCTTCCACTGATCAGCTAAATGACAACAGGTATCAGAATTACTGAATGCACCTTGTACCTACTATCTCTCTTACCCTTTCTTCATTTCTCATACTACATAGGTACCTTTATTGCACCACAAGTGCTTAGTTTCGGTAACAGTAAACGTTACAGATACATAGTCTCGGAATAAATGCATATTACTCTGAGGTTCAAACACCAGTAGAGGCTCACCAATTGAACCCCTCCCACAAACCTCCCTGTGTTACCTCCCTTCCACTGCCATGTATGCCTATCTCATCTATTCATTTCTCCCGCCAGTCCCTTATGTTCCCTGCTCACAAGGCATCACCAAATTCATTATAAATCTGTTATCACTCTAGGTTCTGGCCTGTGTTATCTTATAGTGCATTGACTGTCTGAGTAAGTTTAGCCGCACACTAGCCCTGTATATTATCCATACAGAATGCTACTCCTCTGTAACCTGTAGCGCACATTATCTTATTCTGAACACTGTAGTGGTAAGCTAATATTATGTACACTGCAGAAAACAATTCTTACTCTGCAAGACTGTGATCTTGTAACCCTTTTGATCATTATTAGCATATTTTATGCTTGCTCTGTACTTGTTTTTGCATATACTGTTCTGTACTTATGTATATGATGTTCTGCACCTTATATAAACTCTAGTTTATGTACAATTATGTCTAGAAATGTATTACATGATTATGTACTACTATTATTTATTTTACTGTCCAGGTCCACCTCGAAAATGAGTTTCCTCAACAGTGTTTCGCCTGGTTAAATAAAGATTTGATTGATTGATTGCTCCTTTAGCCTTTCCTCATAGGGTGTCTGATGTAGGCCCCACACCATTTTGGTTGCCCTCCTCTGGACTGCTTCCACCCTGTTTATGTCCTTTCGAACATGGGGCCTCCAGAACTGGACACTGTACTCGAGGTATGGCCTCACTAATGATCTGTACAGTGGTATAATAACTGGTGATCCCTGTTATCAACCCGTTTTTGAGAACTGTAAAAAGTCGTATCAACCTGCAGGTTGATACGAAAAAAGTCGTATCAACCTGCAGTCTGGCGGCAAGAAGCCTGCAGCACTCCATTCCAAATTGAATGATTTCAAACACAGCAAAAGCAACACGGAGACCAGCTGCCAAGCAGCCTACTTCCTTACTAGTAGGCACGCCCACGCTTAGCACGTTATGTGATGTTAGTCTTTGAATAGCATGGGCGCGTTTGGCTAGTAAGGAAGTAAGGCGTTCAATCAGCCGTCTCCTTGTAGTATTAATACTTACATTTAATTTGTTTTGGTGCCAGTTATTATAAAAAATAAAACATATGTAGGGGTAGAAATTAAGTTTTTCCACACACCCTCGTTGTGTGATAATACTTAAACCTTTCGAGCTTCGCTCTCGAGGTTTACCTATTATCACACAACTTGGGTGTGTGAAAAAACTCCATATCAACTCCCTACATATGCATTATTCTCTATATTATTACCTCCTTTCTTCTGCTACTGATTCCCTGCCAGTGCATCCCGACATCTTGCTAGCCTTCCCCGCTGCCTTGTCACACTGCTTTGTTACCTTCAGGTCATCAGAGATGATTACCCCCAGGACCCTTTCCCGTTCTGATCAAGCTATTGCCTCCTTTCCCAGGTGGTATGTTGCTCCTGTGTTTCTGTGCCCCACGAGCATTTTTTAGCATTGAAACCCAGTTGTCAAACCCTTAACCAATCCTCCAGCATTTTTAGATCTTCCCTCATACTATCACCCCGGAATGTCCACTTTGTAGCAGAGCTTGGTGTTGTCCGCAGACAGGCATATTTTCCCTTCTAGACCCTTTGTAATGCCTACCCCTTGGTTGGGTATGGTAGCGGAAGTGTACAGATTTCAGGGTCCTACCTGAGGTCTACAGGTTAGACAGGATATATTGGACATCTGAGCCAAATAATTGATATCCTCTAAAAGGGGAACTGACAATGGACTATTGTATGTGTGTGTGTTTTTTTTATCCGAATTCTGGTTCGGCACTCTTCCCTCCTACCTCAGATCCCTTCTTTCCCCTCCTCTTCTTCCTCCTACCCTCGCTGCAACAATACTTTCCATTCTCTCTCTTTTCCTTCCAGAAAATTTATTGTTGGCCAATCTGCTTTTTCTTACCGCTCTCCGAAAATGTGGTCCTTCCTTCCCCTTTCTATTCATTCTGCCTCTTCTCCTTCCTCCCTAATGTCTTTTCTTTCTGACTTTTGTCATGCTAGCTGCAACTGCTTGTGACCCTTCCTCTTTTTCTCCATTCTTTAGTCTTGCCCCCTTCTTACTGTTCTAGTTTCCCTTTTTGTATACATTCCAGTGTGTTATATTCTAGATGCCTTCATTTACTATTCTGCCTATAATATTTATGATTCTCTTGTAAAACTATATTATTGCATTTTACCTTGTTATTTTTTATTGTTAGGTGTCTTCTACCCTCTGTCTCCCCCAGGACACATCTGGAAACGAGCTGTTTTCAGCTCAGTATGTACCTTCTGGTTAAACTGTTAAATAAATAAATAAATGCAATTCACAAACCCTACCACCTTAAGCCAGGAGTACCTCCTTAGATATATTCCTCAGGCAGCAGTCCTGGCAGAGGCATCAGAAACATCACAGGCCATTTAAAGTAGGTCTTTTCCGGAGGGGGGGGCGCTGTGGAGCCCGAGCTGAGAGGCAGCATCTTTAAACAGCTCCGTAAAAAAATTCTAAAATACGATCAAAATCTATTATTTTGGCGACCAAAATAAAAAAAATAAATAAACTAAAGATATAAATCCAGAGGACGCATTAAGGAACCT
This sequence comes from Neoceratodus forsteri, assembly GCA_016271365.2. Lineage (NCBI taxonomy): Eukaryota > Metazoa > Chordata > Ceratodontiformes > Ceratodontidae > Neoceratodus > Neoceratodus forsteri. Next base: position 82,451,580 of record JADMNL010000034.1, read on the forward strand.
TATATAGTAAAGTAGGTCTTTTCCTACATCAGCCCCCAGTCATGAGTTTTTAGAGGCTACTGTTTAGGTATACCCTCTGGCAAAGCTTGCGCAGCTGCCTTGGCTTTTCTCCAGAGTGTATTCTGATACTTAACCATAAGGGCCTGATAGTTAGCAATTCTAAGGCCCAGGGAGGCTGAGGCAAAAGTCCTCGTACACAGCACATCCAACCTCCTGGATCCTTTATCAGGAAGACTGGTGCTTAGGTATTTCGGTGCCCTTGACCTATCATGGTCAGAACTGTGGACTACAGAGTCTACCTCAAGTTGGCTAGCAAAAATGGGTTTTCTCGAGGGAGGCCTACACATTTTGTCTGCCTTTCTTGGTATGACAGACATGACATTTAGCCCATGCCAGGCAGCAAAGGTGGTGTCCTCAAGAGCAGGAAAGTTCCTTTTCAGTGTCACCTGGTGGCAGAGTCGAAACCCCTACATATTGGGCAGACTTGCACATTATGATCCGGGAAAAGGCAACAGATGGAAACATCATGAGACTTGCTGGTGTAAATCTTCCCACCGCATTCACAATGTCGGGACAGTTACCTTGATGACATTCACGCCATCGAAAATCACTTACTAAAGTGACTGCTTCACTATGGAGAGAAAAATAAAGCGGTGGCAATCGCAGCAGCGTTTCCGTAAGTGGTCCGACAAGCATGGTCGATGGCGGGGAAAAAAAACTGAGGAGGGAAGGGGCTGCCCACGTTTATGTAGCTGCCAACCTCTGATGCCACTGTGGGCGGCTGCTGGTGGACTGCTTACAAAAGTTTCCATGTGGTCCCAGTGCCTGGTGTGGCCAGATATAAAGAGCTATCCTCGAAGATGATCAACTGTAACCATGGACTGCAATGAAAACGAGATATGTCAGAGGTCTAGCCAATGTTCCCGTTTGTTGCATAGTTTGTATTTCTTTATAAAATGCAGTACAAAAAAATGACCAAAACAATTTCATTGGTTAAAACACAGCACCTGACCATTTAGTTACCTAGAAAATGCACTGTTCAACCTGCCCTAATCTATCTAGCAACAACCTAAGTAAATGAAAACAAAACTTTTTCCTATACAAATACAAAAAAAATTCTAGTTTTTAATTAAAAAAGCCTACAGCAGGGCATAGTTTTCTTCACAATAAATACAGTTCTCGGATTCATTCAAAGGTATATGGCCTTAAAAAACAGGTTACTCACCTGTAAAAATAGTTCTAGGAATGGTATATGTTGTCCATCCACACACTCTGACATGTCCCTTTCCCCTTTAAAACTTGCCGGAAGTCTTCAAGCTGGCTCCTCCCACCCACCAGGGTGGTAAATACCTCGGCTCTGCCCCATGATGCCAGATCTTAGCCCGCTGGAAGCAAGGTTGTGCGCTAAAGCCGGGGAGGTCGGGTGGGTGCGTGTGGATGAACATCATATACCACTCCTAGAACTACTGTTACAGGTGAATAACCTGTTCTTCTAGGAGTGTGGATATGCTGTTTATCCACACTCTCTGGCAGACTCCAAGCAGTTCTCCGGGAGGAGGGAGGCAAGGCGCACATCCCCTACTTGGGAAATAGAGACTGGAGAACCGAGGCCCCAAAACCAGCATCCCGGCATGACTCAAGGTCGATGTGGTAGTGAGTAATGAAGGTGTTTGCTGACTTCCAGGTAGCAGCCTGACAGATTTCCTGGATAGGGATGTCCCTGGAACCAGCCACTGATGCAGCAGTATGGTGGGTAGAATAAGCTCTTATCCCTCTGGGAGGCTCTTTGCCCGCCAACTCATAGCTCAGACCTATGCATAATGTAATCCATCTCGCAATGGTCCGTTTGGCTGCAGGTCTGCCAGAAGCGGCTTCAGCATAGGTGACAAACAGCTGGCGAACCTCTCCCCAAATCTCCGCCGTTCTCTCCTTATAATAGTAGACAGCACATCTCAGGTCCAGAGTATGGAGCCTGTACTCAGCGTCTGAGGTGTAGTTAGGGTAGCATACTGGCAGAGTCAACACCAGGTTAAGGTGAAACTCTGACACCACCTTTGGAAGGAATTTCAGGTGGGGGGCACAGGACAACTTTGTCCCTGTGGAAGATCAGATAAGGGGAGTCCACCATAAGCGCCTGGAGTTCCCCTGTCCTTCTGGCTGACATGATAGCCACCAGGAAGGCCGTCTTCCATGACAAGTGTGAGAGCTCACACTTGTGCATGGGTTCGAATGGTTTGCCCATGAGCTTTGCCAAAACCAGCAACAAATCCCATGGAGGTGGAGGTTCACGCACCGGAGGGGATATGTGATCCTGGCCTTTGAAGAAGTGCCCGACCACTGTCTCCTGTTCCAAAGTCGGCTTACCGGCCCACGCCCGGTAAGCAGAAATGGCTGCCAGGTGCAACCCAAGGGTCGATGACCGTAGACCCCCCCTTTGGAGAGAGACCAAAGGTAGTCTAGAATGTTAGCCATAGAACAGGATGAGGGGTCCAGTACTCTTACCCTGACACCAAATGGAAAATCTTTTCCATTTGAAGGCGTAACATTTTCTGATCAATTCCTTACGCGATGCCTCCACCACGGTGTAGACATCCTCGGAAAGACCCAGAGCCTGGAACTCTAGCCGCTCAGGAACCAGGCTATGAGGTGCAGGGATTGAAGGTCCAGATGGTACACCTTCCCCTGGTTGAGTGATATCAGGTCTGGGCATGTACAAAGCTGCTCCAGGGACCTGCAGCTGAGGCTGAGGAGATCTGGATACCAGAACTGGCGGGGCCAATCTGGGGCTACCAGGATCACCTTCGCCTTGTCCCTCCTCACCTTGAATAACACCTTGTGGATCAACGTAAATAGAGGAAAGGCGTAGAAGAGGCCTGGGGTCCATGGCCTCGAGAAGACATCCCCCTGCAGCGAGCCCTGCTGAGGGGGGCGGGCACGGTACAGTCTCAGCTTGGTGTTTTCCCTGGAGGCAAACAGGTCCACCAACGGTTTGCCCCAACGGGAGAACAGACTGTAAGCTACCTCGGATGGAGAGACCACTCGTGGGACATCTGGCCTATGCGGCTGAGAGTATCTGCCAGTTGGTTCGAGACTCCTGCCACATGGATGGCTAGGAGATCCACCTCCAACCGACTTACGAGGGTCCAGATGCGGAGCGCCTCCTTGCACAGCAGACAGAAGTGCATGCCGCCCTGTTTGCTGAGGTAGTACATGGTCATGGTATTGTCCGTCTGGACTTGAACCACTTGACCCCGGAGCCGAGGTGCCACTCTGACTGCTCTAAGCTCCAACAGGTTGATGTGGCATCAGGACTCCTCGGGGGTCCAGAACCCATGGGCCCTGCTGTCTCCCATGTGGGCTCCCCAGCCCATGAGAGAGGCATCAGTCATCAGGATAACCATTGGCTCTGGGGGGACAAAGAGGATTCCTTCCTGCAACCGTTCTGGGGCGGTCCACCATTGGAGAGCGTCCCACATCTTCTGGGTTACAGTAATCAGCTGGTCGAAATAACCATGGCACTGAGTCCACTGGGCGGCCAGCTCCCACTGGAGGGGGCATATGTGCCACCTGGACCAACGGACCACTGAGGTGCATGCCGCCATGTAACCCAGAAGGCACAGAAAGTCCTGGGCAGGGCGCAAGTGCCCAACCAGAAATGATTGGGCAAAGGAGGAAAGAACCTCCGCCCTGTCTGCCGGGAGCTGAGCTCTGGCTTGACGAGAGTTGAGCTCTGCCCCAATGAAGCCCATCACCTGAGAGGGCATGAGTTCCGACTTGGCCTCGTTGATCAGGAGGCAGAGTTGGGAGCAGGTTCGGAGGGCCAGATCCCTGGACCTCTCCACCTTCTGAAGGGAAGAACCTGCCAAGAGCCAGTTGTCGAGATAAGGGTATATCCGAACTCCTCGACGCCAAAGATGGGCTGCCTCCATTGCAATGCACTTGGTGAAGACCCATGGGGCCGATGACAGGCCAAACGGCATGGCTCGGAACTCGTACAGGGTCCCCTCGACCCTGAAGCGGAGGAACCGCTGGTGGGACAGATGGATTGGGACGTGAAAGAACGCGTCCTGCAGATCCAGTGAACAGAACCACATGTTTCGCTCCAGGGATGGTATGATCTGGTTCAGAGTTACCATCCGGAAGGCGCGAGACATAAGATATTGATTCAGGTCGTGGAGATCTAGGATGGGGCGCCAACCCCCCATCCGCTTGGGCACCAGGAAGTACCTGGAGACAAAGCCTGGGTCTGTAGGAGGATCCAGCACTGGAGCTACCGCCTGCTTGCGGAGGAGCTGAGCAATGTCATCTCGAAGAGTCGACTGAGTGCGAACTGAGATCCTTTCCTCCCGAGGGGCGCAGGCTCACTGGGAGGGTACTGCTCAAATTCCAGAGGAAGTCCCTGTCCGACCACTTCTAGAATCCTCCTGTCTGAAGTGATACCGGACCAGGCGTAAAGAAAGTGGCGGGGCCGGCCCCCCAAGGGAGGACCCAGAGCTGGCGTGACGGGTGTAGGGCTGGCAACCCCCAACCCGTCACTGAGCAGGCTAAGAGGAGGAGGAGGCTCCTGAACCAGCACCTCGGCCTCCTTTACAGGGCTGTTGAGGACCCTGCTTGGGCCTGGGGCACCAAGCTTGAGTCTGCTGTTGCTGCTGGCCTCCTTGAAAGGAGGGCTGCCTAACCGCAGGGGAAGAGTGCTGAAAAGGCTTCTTCTTGCTCTTCTGCTGGTTCTTGCCCAAAGAACCCTTCACAGAGGTAGCGTCCAAGGTGGCACTGGACTGCTCTATGTGCTGGAGGTGACCAGGCACTCCTGGACCGAAGAGGTCGGTGCCTAGTAAGGGCACGTCAGCTAACTTATGCTGGGTATCCGCTGGAAAGGAGGACAGCCTCAGTTAAGCACAGCAGCGAGTGGCCAAGCTGTTTTGCAACAGCACGGCCCTGGTCACGGACTTGGTTCACTGTGGTCTGCATGTCCGCCGGGAGATGAGGCAGGACTTCATCTAATGACCCTAGGAGGGCATGAGAGAGGCGTGCAATGATAACAGCTGAGCTGGCCTGACGAAGGCCTAAAGAGGAGGCTGCATAGACCTTACGGGCAGAATGGTCCATATTCTTGGACTCTTTGTCCTGGGGAGTGGTCTGTGTCGGCTGAGCTACCAGTGCATCCGAACACAGAAGCAGTCACAAGGCTTTTGGCCGAGGGATGTTCTGTGAACCCTGCCAAGGACCCCATGGGCATCATATACTTGCGGGACCATGCAGGCAGATGGAGCTGGGCATGAAACAGGACGCTGCCAAAGCTCAAGGGCCAGGCCAACAATAGCTTTGGCCACTGGAAAGGTCTCCATCAGGGTATCCCCCCTTTTGAGGATATCCATAAGGGGGTACTCTGCCTTTTTCTGGATAGGCTTCAGGGGCATTATGGTGGATTCGGAGATTAGGCAGAATATGCCCTGAAAGGAGGAAGGACCTTCCTCCAAACCTGCCACTGATGACTCGTGATCCCCAGGATGGGAGTACAAACCAGTGTCATCTGAGTTCAAGGAGTCGGGATATAACGGTCTCCTGCCTATGTCTCCCTCGATGCGCCGAGGGCGATCGGGGACAACCGTAATGGACAGACGATGGGGGAGTCCGGTGTCTGGCCGGTCCTCTTTCGAGGGAGCCCCTCCCTGAGGTTGCTTAGGCGGTGGCTCCACCAAAATTAGTGGAGAGACCGTAATAGGCAGAGCCGGGATACGGGCCGGCCCCATGGGCGGTGAAACCAAAGCCTTCAGTTCCGGAGGGGTCGGTGTCGGCCTGGGAGGTGGAAACCACGTGATGGCCAGTGCTGCCGGCAGGGCCGACTTCTGACCGGACAAAATCAGCTGTTGCCACATGAGATCCTCATAACGTTGGAGTTTCCATCGAAGTCTCTCGTCGTCCGAGGAGGATGAGGATCAGTGGTGGCGCCTCTTTTTTGAATGCTTATGGACCTTCTTCGGTTTTTCGACCGAAAGGGTCCTAGTCCTCGATCGAGACCGACTGGGTCGGCTGGTTCGATCGGGAGATGCCGGAGTCAGTGAAAACCGAGGTTCCGGGACGGTTTCCTCGATGAGGTCACCCGATGGTAGTGTACCCTCATCGGGAAAGGAAAGGACCGGGGTCCTTTCTAAAGAATCGTCAACAGGAGTCGGCAATAAAGGCTCGATCGGGTCGAGCGTAATCTCGGCCAGTTCAGCCGTTTCCTCGGTCTCAGTGCCTTGGCCCAATGGAAGGTCCATAAAGTCGGCGGCTGAGGTCGAGATCGCGTGTTCTTCGGTCCCAGGAGCGTCGTCTTCTGGAGGAAGAAGACTTAGGGTCCTTATCCTTCTTCCAAGGGCGGGAGGAGTGCGAGCCCGTGGGCGCCTCACCCCCGGTGGGGAGAGACTGGCACAACTCCCCAGCTGAAAGCGCGCCTTGCAGTCGTCCAGAACGTTGGGATGGAAGGCTGTGACAAAACGTGCACGACAAGGTGTCATGTCCGATGCCGAGGCAGTACAAGCATGTTAGGTGGGGATCGCTGCGCGACATCTTTTGGCCGCAGGTACACCAGCGAAATCCAGGAGACTATTTGTCCTCTATATCTGAATCGGAATCAATAACTCTAACTAGTTTAATAGCAAGTTGCGGTAAAACCGACATTGTGAAGCCAGGGCCTATGAAATACTAGAGTAGCATGAGGGATCTGTATCTTTCAGCGGAAAGGAAGATCTGGCGTCATGGGGCAGAGCTGAGGTATTTACCACCCGGGTGGGCGGGAGGAGCCAGCTTGAAGACTTCCAGCAAGTTTTAAAGGGGAAAGGGACATGCCAGAGAGTGTGGATGAACAACATATCCACGCTTCTAAAAAAAAAAAAATCCATTTTATAAGCACAATAATCCATTCCGGGGCACAGGTTTCTTGAGAATTAATGCTCTTGGCCGGCCCAGTGGCACTGAGGGTTGAGGTGCTGGACGCCACACCTCGCACCACACCGGCGACCCGGGTTCAGGAATGAGCCTGGGTTGCTGGGGGTCAGCAGGGAAGGGAGAGGATAGAGCGTCCGGAGCACAGCTCTCCTCTCCCGGGAGGGACAGGGGTCCCTGTTCGGCGCTCAGCTGACCTCTGGCAGAAGCCGGAGATACAGCAAGCGCTAAGCGTAGCGAAGGGGCGGGGAGTGGCAGACGTCGGTAAGGCCTTGACGTCAGGATGCTAGCCACTCCCAGGAAAACGGGAAATACATCCTTCAGCTCCGGTGGAGATGGAGAACCAGAGCTTGCCCACAATTTACGACCGCCCTCTTGGCATCCTCCCGACCGATGCCAGAGAATTTCGGGGTGTTGGAGCCCACCCCGTTCCTGCCTAGGGGGTAAACCAAGGCTACATGGGTGACTGAGGACTGACCAGGTAGGAGCAAACCGTAGTGGGATGACTCCTAGGTACTCCCGAGGAGAATCGGAGCTGAATGGAGACAGGAGGAAAAAATAGAAAGTACAAAAAAAAAAAAAATAATAATGCTCTATCTGGGAGCACTGAAAGTCAGTTGGCCGTTGGCTGTGTCATGCCTTCCAATACACATGGAATATGCATTAATTCTCTAGAACACATGCCCTGTTGTGGTTTCTTGGTTACTTAGACCAGCCCAGTTGTGATGCAAAAACAGGTTGCTCATCTGTAACAGTACTTCTATGAGTGGTATATGTTATTCTTCCTTACTTGTTGGCATGGTCCTTTCCCCTTTAAATCTTGCCGGAAGGTCTAAAAGCTGGTTCCTCCCGCCTATCCGGGTGGTATATCCCTCTGCTCTGCCCCACGACGCCAAATCCTTGCCTGCTGAAAGAAGAGGGTTGGTCGAAGCCGGGGAGGTCGGGTGGGTTTGTGTGGATGAAAAACATATACCACTCCTAGAACTACCGTTAAAGGTGAGTAACCCATTTTTCTAGGATCATGGATAAGTTGTTCTATCCACGCTTGTTGGCAGACTCCTAGCAGTTCTCCAGGAGGAGGGAGGCAAGGTGCACATGCCCTACATAGGGAACAGAGATTGGAGAACAGCGGCCCCAAAACTATCATTTCAGCATGACTCGAGGTCGATGTGGTAATGGGAAATGAAGGTGTTTGCTGACTTCCAGGTAGTTGCCCTGCAGATATCCTGGATAGGGACGTCTCTAGAAGCAGCCACCGCCGCAGCAGTATGGCGGGTGGAATGAGCCCTTAGCTCTATGGGAGGCTCCCTACCCGCCAACCTATAGCAGAGAGCAATGCATGATGTTATCCATCTACCAGTTGTCCGCTTCGCTGCAGGTCTGCCAGGTGCGGCTTCAGCGTAGGTGACAAACAGCTGGCAAACTTCTTCCCAAACTTCAGCCATCCGCTCCTTGTAATAAGACCGTGCTTGTCTCTGGTCCAGAGTACAGAGCCTGTACTTGGCCTCCGAGGTGTAGCTGGGGCAGTACACCCTCTTGAAGGTCAGAGACTGATGCTGGGAGGCCTATAAGACCACCCAAAATCTTGATGACCTGCTAGCCTACAGACACCTTAGAAACTCCTGGAAAAGGGCAATCCGCTCTGCTAAAAGCGAGTTCTGCCGATCCACCCTTCTCGCCTCGGCCAGCAACCCGAGAAGCTTTTGGCATAACATCAAGAACGCGGTTGGTGGGTCCACCAGAGTCCAGGTCACCGACCTACTAGTTGGCGGGGTCAGTTGTAATAACCCCCTTACCATTGCAAACGCCTTTAATTCCTTGTTTTCTGAGCTGTCTGCCCCCTTCCCAACCCTCTGCCTCTAAACCCCCCAGCACCTCCCTGTCTGGTCTCCACCCCCGGCGCCCCTTCCACCTTCATCCAATCTCAGCAACCGAGACCCAGAAGTTGCTCGCTGGCCTCTCCCCCACAGCGGTCCAGGGCATGATAGCCTCGAGCCCAAACTGCTCAGACTAGGAGCCCACCTTCTTGCCAGGCCGGTCACACACCTCTTCAAAACCTCCCTCAAGACCGGGATCACCCTCGAATTATGGAAAGTGGCCAAGGTTGTCCCGGTCTTAAAACAGGTTAACTCGAAAGTCCCCACCAACTACTGCCCAATCGCCATTCTGTCTGCCACTAGCAAACTACTTGAGAAAGCTGTCACCTCCCAGCTGTCTCATTATATCCAGAGCTACAACATCCTCTCTCCCGCACAACACAGGTTCAGGAAAGGACACGGCATGTCCACTGCCCTTGCCACCTCACAAATTAGGACTGCTGCTGACCAAGGCAAACTCACTGGAGCTATCTTTGTGGACCTCTCCAAAGCCTTCGACAGGGTCTATCACTCCCTCCTCAGTTCTACGCTCCTATCTCTTGGATTCTCCCCCCCACACCTGGTTCCTTAATTACCTCTCCGGTAGGCAGCAGTATACCTGCTTCAATTGGACCCTCTCCAACCCCTCATCAGTGCTCCGCAGCGTCCTCCAGGGATCCGTTCTGGGCCCCACTCTATTCTCGCTATTCATCAATGAACTGCCGTCCGTCCCTGCCCACGGCCTCTCTACCATGTACGCGGATGACCTCGTCATCCTGGCCAGCTCCCCCATCATCTCCACTATAAACTCCCATCTAAACTCAGACTTCACACGGATCCAAACCTGGCTAGGTGAACACAGGCTTACCCTGAACCTCAAGAAAACTCAAGCCATGCTTTTTGGTGCCTCAAACAGAATTAAATCCTGCCCTGCCCCTCTGCTAATCCTTGGGTCCGATGGCTCTCCCCTCCAGACCATAGCCGCTGTCAAGTACCTGGGCATCATGCTGGACCCACAGTTGGACCTAACCCTCCACATAAGGAATGTCTGCAAGGGTACAAATGGAAAGCTTGGGCTAGCCTACCGAGCCAAAAAATGCCTCACTCCTGCGGCTCGCTCGGCCATAGCCAGGGGGATCCTCCTCCCTACACTCTGCTACGGGATCGTCATCTTTGCCCCTGCACTCAAATCCAGCCTCTCGAAATGGGACATGGCATATAACAATATATGTCTATTCGCGCTCTCTGCTCCTCCCCTCACTCACCGCTGCGATCTCTACATGCGTCTAGAGTGGCTCCTCCTGGAGAAACACCGTACCTTTGTGCTTGGAAATCTCATCGACAACATCATCCGCTCGGCCACCCCTCCTGCTCTTGCCCTTCCCCCCAAACCCAGCACCCCTTCCTATCTCCTAAGATCCAGGGCATCGCTGGATCGCCTAGTCCCAAGAACCCGTACCCTTGCAGGTGATCGGGCCTTCCACACCTACGTCCCTAAAATGTGGAACTCACTCCCTATACTAACACGGTCCTCCCCCTCCCATACCAGCTTTAAGGCCTCCCTCTGGAATGTTTTAAAACCCTCTTCAGCGTGTCCCTGCACCTCGTAGCCTTCTAGCACAACCCAACTATTTCCCACCCAGGCTAATTCCTGGATGGGGCCACAGCGCCTCTGCACTTATCCTCCCGGACCACACTGAGTAACTGTACCTGACTAGGCACTGTTCGCCCTGCCCCCCTCGTGCACTTACCCCCAGTCCCCTTCTCCCCGGAACGTACGTGTTACGCACACTCAATCCCACCCCGTACATACTTTCACCACATTGATCACGTCCCACTTAGTTCTCAGATACTGTCAAGCCACCCACGGTTGTCCCTACGAAGCCCGTCTACCCTCTGTAAGCTTCCCCAGTATGCCTTACTATTCAAATCCTCCCTGTACATATCTCCACTAGAATATTTTGTGCTATTAAGTCATCTAATACTGTCTTACAACCCAATTACCCTGTATGTACCAATACCATACTGTTTTTGTACTTTCAGTTATTCTAATACTGTTGACACCTGTTGTAATCCCCGTGATGCCTGTTATTCTCTGTATCCTGCACTGACTTTAATCCCTGTGATGCCTGTTATTCTCTGTTTGCTGCACTGTCTTCCTCACTGTACTTGTACTCACTTTACCTGTAACCCTCCCGGGTCGCACCTGAAAATAGGCACTTGGCTGTCTAGTGTGCTTACCCGGTAAACAAAAGCAAATAAATAAAGTCATCACCTGGTTAAGGTGAAACTCCGACACCACCTTCGGAAGGAATTTCGGTTGGGGTGCAGGACAACCTTGTTCCTGTGGAAGACCACACAAGGAGACTTGACAGAGAGCGCCTGTAGCTCCCCAGTCCTTCTGGTTTACGTGATAGCCACTAAGAAAGCGGTCTTCCAAGACAGATGCGACATCTCACACCTGTGCATCAGTTCAAATGGCTTGCCCATGAGCTTTGCCAGTACCAGCAGTAGATTCCACGGTGGTGGTAGTTCACGCACCAGAGGGGAAATATGGTCAAGGCATTTGAAGAAATGCCAGACCACCTTCTCCTGTACCGTCTACTGACCGGCCCGCGCCCGAAAAGCAGGGATGGCTGCCACGTGCACCTTAAGGGACCTAGACCAAAGACCCCCTTTGGAGAGAAACCAAAGGTAGCAACCAGACTGGAGGAAGGGTCCAGGCCCTTGCCCTGACACCAAATGGAAAATCTTTTCCATTTGAAGGAGTAGCACATCCTGGTCGACTCCTTCCTAGATGCCTCAATGACCATGAGGACGTCGTCGGAGAGACCCAAAGCCTGCAACTGTAGCCACTCAGGAACCAGACTGTCACGTGCAGGGATTGAAGGTCTGGATAGTATACCTTACCCTGACTGATGGATAGCAGGTCCAGGCATGCTGGAAGACGCCTCAGGAGCCTGTTGCTGAGGTTGAGGAGATCTGGATATCAGAACTGGTAGGGCCAGTCTGGGGCTACCAGGATCACCTGTGCCCTGTCCCTCCTGACATTGAGCAGCACTCTGTGAATCAAGGGAACTGGAGGGAAGGTATAAAAGAGGCCTGGGGTCCATGGCCTCGAGAAGGAATCCCCCTGCAGTGAGCCCTGCTGAGTGGGTGGGCATGGAACAGCCTCAGCTTTGCGTTCTCCCTGGAGGTGAACAGGTCCACCTGAGGGGTGCCCCACTGGGAGAACAGGCTGTGTACTACCTCTGGACGGAGAGACCACTTGTGGGACGCCTCGCTTACATGGCTGAGGGCATCCGCCAACTGATTTGAGGCTCCTGCCACATGGATGGCTAGGAGATCTGCCTCCAGTCGACTCACAAGGGTCCAGATGCAGAGCGCTTGCCTGCACAAGGACCAGGAGTGCATGCTGCCCCGCTTGCTGAGGTAGTACATGGTCGTGGTGGTGTCTGTCTGGACTTGAACCACTTGACCCTGAAGGAACAGAGCAAATGCAGCCAGTGCCAGCCAGACTGCTCGAAGCTCCAGCAGGATGGTATGCCATCAGGATTCCTCGGGGTTTCAGAGCCCGTGGACTCTGTGGTTCCCCATGTGGGCACCCCAGCCCGTGAGAAAGGCGTCAGTTGTAAGAACGACCATTGGCTCGGGGCGGACAAACGGGATCCCTCCCTGAAGATGTTCTAGGACGGTCCACCATTGGAGAGCATCCCACATCTTCTGGTTTACCGTCACCAGCTGGTCGAAGTGATCCTGGCACTGGGACCACTGGCTGGCCAGCTCCCACTGAAGGGGGCGCATATGACACTGGGCCCATCGGATCACGGAGGTGCAGACCGCCATTTAGCCCAGAAGTTGCAGGAAGTTCCAGGCAGGGCACAACTGCCCAATCAGAAATGATCTGGCAAAGGAGAAGAGAACCTCCACTCTGTCCACAGGGAGCCGAGCTCTGCCCTATGAAGCAGATCCCCTGTGAGGGCATGAGTTCCGACTTGGCCTCATTGATCAGGAGGCCAAGGCTGAGGTAGGTTTGGAGGGCCAGATCCCTGGACCTCTCCATCTCCTGTCTGGAGGAACCCGTTATGAGCCAATCATCAAGATATGGGTAAACTCTGACCCCTTGATGACAAAGATAAGCCACCACCACTGCTATGCATCTGGTGAAGACCCTGGGGGCCGATCACAGGCCAAACGGCATGGCTCAGAACTTGTAGAGGGTTCCCTCCGCTCTAAAGTGAAGGACCCTTTGGGGAGATGGACGGATCGGGACGTGAAAGAACGCGTCCTGAAGATCCAGGGAACAGAACCACATGTCCTGCTCAAGAGATGGTATGACCTGGGACAGAGTTACCATCCTGAAGGTGCATGACCTGAGGAACTGATTCAAGTCATGCAGCTCTAGAATGGGGTGCCAGCCCTCCATCCGTTTCGGGACCAGGAAATACCTGGAAATGAATCCTGGGTTGACAGGGGGATCCACGACTCTGACCACTACCTCCTTGTGGAGAAGCTGGGCAATGTCATCTCTGAGAGCTGCCTGAGTGTTCACAGATACCTTCTCCTCCTGTGGGGCGCGGGCTCGGCTTGGTGGGTACTACTCGAACTCCAGGGGCAGTCCCTGGCCGACCACTTCCAAGACCCACCTCTCCATTGTGACAGCGGACCAGGCAGAAAGGAAGTGGCGGAGCCGGTCCCTCACAGGAGGACCCAGAGTGGTCATGACAGATATGGAGTTGGCGGCCCCATCCCATCACTGTGGAGGCTTAGAAGTGGAGGATCCGGCAGGTGGACCGCCAGAGCCCCTCCCTCTGGGTTTGCGGGTTGCCCGAGAACCTGGCTTGGGCCAAGGATGCCAAGACAAAGCCTGCTGCTTCCCAGACTGGTACTGGGGCTGCTTGGCCACAGGAGTAGAGGGCCAAAAGGGCTTCCTCTTTTGTTTCTTAGAACCCTGGAGTTTCTTTTGGGAAGAGGTAATGGAATCCAAGGTGGTACTGGATCTCTCGATAAGCTGTAGGTGACCTTCAACTCCTGGGCCGAAAAAATTGGTACCCAGGAAGGGAGCATTTGCCAGTTTGTGCTGGGTGTCTGAATGGTCAGTGAAAAACATAGGGAGAGATATAGACTGGTTCAGATGAAAATCTGAAACCACTTTGGGCAAGAACCTCCAATTGGTTCTGAGGACTACTTTGTCCCTATGGAAGGAGATGAAGTCAGGTTCCACTGACAGGGCCTGTAGCTTACTAATCCGCTTGGCATAAGTAATAGCTACCAGGAACACAGTTTTCCAGGTCAGGTACTTCAATTTGGCTGAAGCCAGAGGTTCAAAAGGCAGCTGCATTAGCTGAGCTATGTAGACATGAAGATCCCAAGGCGGAGTGGGCTCCCTAAAGGGAGGGTTAAGGTGAATCAGACCTTTGAAAAACTTTCTGAACACAGGATGAGATGCCAGGGAACAGCCCTTCCCTGCTGACAGAAATGCAGAGACAGCTGCCAGATGAACCTTCAGAGTGGCAGGCCTAAGGCCTAAATCATTGAGATGAACTAGATAGTCCAAGGTTGTGGAAATGTCTGCAGAATCGGGCAGGATGCCTTTCTGAGAGCACCAAATACTGAACCTTTTCCATTTGGAGTTGAAAGTTTTTCTAGTGGAAGGTTTCCTAGAGACCTTCAGAATATCCAGAACTCCCTGAGAAAGATGTAGAGCTGCATATTCTAACTCTTCAAGAGCCAGGCCTTGAGACGGAGAGACTGGAGATTGGGTTACCAGATCCGCCCCTGGGAGGAGGACAGGAGATTGTATATCCTGGACAGAGACAGGGGACGTGGCACTGACAAGGACAGCAGTAGAGGATACCATGGCTGTCTGGCCCAGTCTGGAGCCACCAGTATCACTGTGCAGGGTTGAGTCCTGATCTTGATCAGAACTCTGAACAGCAGAGGGAAGGGAGGGAAGGCATAGAGAAACTTGCCCTTCCAGTCTAAAAGGAGAGCATCCTGGGGGACCGTCCCCAGGGCTGGAGGTCTGCAACAAAACAGTGGAAGTTGATGATTGTCTGGTGCTGCAAAGAGATCTATCTCTGGAGTGCCCCACCTGGAGAAGATGACCTCCAGTATGTGAGGATCCAGGGACCATTCGTGGTGACCCTGAGAAATTCTGCCCAGAGCATCTGCTAGTAAGTTGTCCTTCCCTGGAAGGTGAACTGCTACCAGAGAAATCTGAAGAGAACAGACCAGAGACCACAGCTTCATGGCCTCTGTGCACAAGGCCGAGGACAGAGTGCCTCCCTGCTTGTTGATGTACCACATTGTGGTGGTGTTGTCCATTCTGACTTGGACCACCTTGCCCTTGACTGAATCCGAGATGCTCTGCAGGGCTAAGAAAACTGCCCTGAATTCCAGGAGATTGATATGAAGGAGAGACTCATGTGGAGACCAGAGCCCTTGAGCTGTCAGGGCTCCCAGGTGGGCTCCCCACCCTAGGAGAGAAGCAACCGTAGTTAAAACTACTGATGGGACTTGAGGGAGAAATGGAACCCCTTGTCTGAGGTTGTCCTGGTCCAGCCACCACTGGAGAGCTTGGACCAGTGTCTGCGTCACTGGAATCGGTTTGGTAAGTGAATCCTTCTGAAGCCAAAAAGACCTCAGATGAAACTGAATGTCCCTCATCTGGAACCTTGCTCCCTGCACCACTGCCATGGAAGCTGCCATGTGGCCCAGGAGCTGGAGGAACTGTCTTGCTGGGCGGGAGACCTGAGGTCAAAAGGAGGAAGCGAGATCCACTAGGGTCTTCGCCCTTGCCTGGGGAAGGAAGGCTTTTGCTTGTACAGTGTCCAACTCTATGCGTATAAAGGTGAGAAGCTGAACTGGTTCGAGCACAGACTTTGGAAGATTGAGAAGAAAGACCAAGGAGCTGAGTAGGTCCTGGGTAGTTTGAAGAGCTGACTTGACCTGTAAAGAAGACTGACCCACTAACAGCCAGTCGTCTAGATACAGAAAAATGGTGATACCCTGTCTTCTGAGGTAAGCCACCACTACTACAAGGCACTTTGTAAACACCCTTGGAGCTGATGTTAGACCGAATGTCATGGCCCTGAATTGGTAATGACCTGAAGGCAACTCGAACCTGAGGTATTTTCTGTGGGAGCACCTGATAGGAATATGGAAGTAGGTATCCTTGAGGTCCAGAGATACTAGCCAATCCCCTGGCTTTAGAGAGGGAAGGATTATTCCCAGAGTTACCATTTTGAATCTTGGCTTTGAAATGTGTTTGTTCAGATACCTTAGGTCTAGGATGGGTCGCCACTCCCCTGTTTTCTTTGGGGTAAGGAAGTACCTGGAGTACAGTCCTTTTCCCTTGTGCTGAGTAGGAACCTTCTCTATAGCTCTGAGAGCTAGAAGACAGGAAACCTCTGCCTCTAGGGAAAGGGTTTCTAAGATTGATGCAGGTGGAAAAGACTTGGCCCTCTTTTTGGAAATTTTTGAAGCTGAGGCCAGTCAAGCTAGTACTCCCAGGACCCTTGTCTGCAGTCACAGACTTCCAGGCCTGGAAGTAATAAGCCAGCCTGCCTCCTACTAGAAATGGTGAATCAACCCGGGCTAACACATCAGGGTGTCTGCTTGGCAGGAGCCTTGGACTGAGAGGAGGAGGGAGCAGCCCTGCTCATCCCCCTCTTACCCCTTTCTCTGAAGAACCCCCTCTGTGGGAAGGGAGAGGAGGCCTGGGCTTGGTAAAAGGGCCTTTGAAAGGGCCTGCCCCTGTCCCTAGACTGCTGCTTGTGCGAAGTGGCTTGCCTTTCCTTGGCCTGTGTACTCCTGTACGTGGTCCTGTATTCATCCATTTTCTTCATGTAAGCCTCTGTCTGCTCCCCAGAGAGTTACCTACTACAGGACAATCCATAGCCTTAGTCTGGGTATCATCCGAAAGGCTAGTACATCTGAGCCAAGCATGTCTCCTGAGAGACACAGATGTAGCCATGACTCTAGATGCCACATCATTGGAGTCCACAGCAGCATGAAATTGCATTTGGATGCCTCAATTCGATCAGCAGCCACCTCCTCCAGCTATTTGGCTAGCTGGGGAGAGGCCTGTTTAGCCAGTTCCAGAACTTTGTCCCATCTGGATTTCTGGTACCTGGCTGTGTAGGCCATGTAGCCTGCCCGAGTCCCAAAGAGGATGGCAAAAACTGTTTTTTGGCCATGGCATCCACTTTCCTGAGTCCTTATCGGGGGGGGGGGGGTGAAGCCAAAGGAATGTTAGCCCTGTCACAGGCTGCAGCCTGCACTACCCCAACATGGCTGCAATGACTATTAAGGAACTCCACAGCTGAACCCGATATCGAAATACCTCCTGTCCATTCTCTTGTCCACAGGAGGTATTGAATTAGGGGTTTGTAAAATTTTGTGTGTCTGTTTCCCCAGAGATTTATGAAGAGGGACAGACAGCTTTTTGGAGTCTGGGATGTCCATCATCTCCACAAAATCAGGCTCTTCCTCCTCCTCTGCTGCTTCAACCAAGGGAAGCTGCAGGGTTTGTGCCACCTTTTTGTAGAACAAAAAGTGTGAAGGGGACTCAGAGAGTCTGGGAGGAGAGACACCCGAGGGCCTGTCTGGGGAGATGTCTGGTTCAATGGGCACATCCAGACCCCCTTCATCGTCATCACTGGGATAGTCTTCGTCTCCCTCCCACTCCTCATAATAAACATCTGGGTCATAATCCAGAGGAGATAGATCTGACCGAACCGGCGGTGTCGGTTCAGACGGAACCGGTCTAAGTGATTGCACAATACTAATTGCTTTGGCTATTTCGTCCGCAGTTGGAGAGTGGGATACAGGATCCGAACCGGCAGACTTGCTCTTTTTCTTCGATGGAACCGACTCCCCGGGGTCGGCTCTCCTTTTGTCTGAGGAGGTATCGCCTAGGTCAGTACGCACCTCCTCAGGTTCGGCCGCAACCGAACCAGGCTGGCCATCCGGATCTACGGACTCCTCAGCCTCCCTTTCCTTTAACTTACTCAGTCTTTTATCTAGAGTGGTTTTAGGAAAGTTCTTACAGATTTGGCAGTCTGACTTGAGGTGGTCAAACCCCACACAATTAACACAGATGAGGTGGGGGCTGGCCTTAGCAAAGGCCTCCCCACACTCAGTACAGTGTTGAAACCCAGTGGGACCGGTTTTCTTCTTGGGTTTCTCAGACATGGTCAACCTAACAATTACCCTACAGCAGCATTCAAGTCAGGTGATGAGCAACTGATCGGTTATAAACAGTGTCACAGGCTTTTTAAAAGAACCAGCAAAAGTCTGGTTCTTTTGAAACCGATTGGTACTGAGACACCACACTAATCCCAGAAAGAGAGAAAAATTCAACAAAGTCGTTTCTGAACCGGACCGACCGGAAAGAAACCGAAGAAAGACAATTTCCACTCTTTAGCAAAATAAAACACAGTCACTACCTATCTATATACTACCTGTATCGTAGACAGAGGCTGGAAATCCAAAAATAATAAACAAATGCGGTAAAAACCGAACGCTTTTATTTTTCTTTTACTGAACCGAGCAGAGGAAATCTCGCGAGCGACTTCACTGATGGGCGGAGTAAAGAATCTGATGGTTACATTGGCAAGTACCACAGACAGAGGTTTGAAAACCGAGCTCGAGTTCAACGTTCTATGCTTTTGCATAGAGTTAACTCTTTCCTCTCTGGGGCAGTTCAAGTGCTGGGGCTAACTGCATTATGTCTGAATACAGCAAGACTTCATGTTGTTTGAACATCTTATTTTTACTAGACTCCTCCTACTCTTTTACATTTGGGAAGGACTGAAGCACAAGGAGGAAGGTAAAGTAAGCTGCACAAGATCACACAGCAAGTGCCTCTAGTGAGATTTGAGCACGCCCCTTTTTTGTTCACAGAGCTGTCCGCTGACCACAAAGCTGACACTGACATTTCTCAATAGTTAGACAGAACAAGCAATTTGAAAGCTTCTCATTTACATCAGGGCTCACTCATGCTTGTAGGAATCAGGAGAACAAAAACCTTAGAAAATTGGAAAAGATGGATCTGGGGTTTACAAAGAAGGGGGGTGTCAAAGGATAATATCCTATCAGATAAGTCATCCTCTGCCGCCTTAGCAGGCTCATTACACACTTTTTGCAGCGATGCTCAGCCCACAAACAGGCTAACTGAATAATTGCCCATGAATCTGTGGCAGTCTTATGCTGCACTCAAATACCTGAAAGCAGCCATGCATCCAAGGGGGAAGCACTCAGTGAAGCTGCAACCCATCCCCCTACTTATGACATCTCCTTAGTCCGTTTACCAGACCACCTCTACCCTGGAATTTCTCGGGGCCTTTTATATAGTCCCCCACACTCCAACCTGCATCTTCACTAATGAGCAATGACTGCTCTTGTTCACCATCTCTGTCTGTTTGTCCATCTCTAGTGTCACTATTCTGCAATGCAACAGTTAGTCGGTCTACCAGTTAAATGCATCTGGGATTGAGCAGTAAAGATCTGACCCCTCTGGTATACTTCGAGGCAAAACAGGTAGCCAGGTGGCCAAAGGTGGCTAAAAACTGATTTGGCTACCAGATTTTCAAAGTTGGTGGTTAACTGGCCACATGCTCACAAAATTATTTTTCCCATCACGTGTGTGAGCCACACTGGCAAAACTCCCCCCACACTGCACTACAGAGGCGTGGAAAGAAGTCCTTGTCCGAAATCACATGTGGCTACTGTGCACTCTGCATCTGCCATGAATGATTACTGGCTGGGGTGGGAGGGCAACAACATATTGTTCTTTACATCATCATCATCATCATCATCCGTTTAGTGGTATTTTCAGCATCGCCATTTGCCTTACATTTTCTTCTCTGCAGAATAATTGTCAAGGCGAGCAAGACTAGAACCCTAACATAATGGCCACCTAAAAAAAAAAAAGTTTGGCTACCAGATTTTGAAAGCAAGTGGCCAACTGATCCCCCTCCCCTCCCAAAACATGCAAACTGATTTGTCACACCCTACAGCCAGCACTACATCCACAATGTAATGGTGTTCCCCGGACCTCCCCTAAATCAGACACTAACTCCCTGCTGCCCAACACTGCCCGTACTGCAGTAGCTTGAACAGATCACCCAGGTTTCTCCTTGGGACATGATTTTAAATGCCTTAGCCAGAGCAAGTCAGATAATCTTTGAGCTTGACACGGTCACAGCAATGACAATGGTGATACCTGGTATTAACTTCTTATTTGTCAGTGTCAGTATTTCAGTAGGTAGCACACTTGCCTCTGAGGCCGGGAGATCAGAAGGCTGTGGGTTCTATCCCTACACCAGGCACTTAGGTTAAATCCCAATACTGACACTATTGTGCAGCATGAGGGGGGTGCCGCACTCCTGAGGTGCAGTCTTTCGGATGAGACGTTAAACCGAGGTCCTATCTACCTGTTCTGGTGGTTGTTCAGTTGGATGTTAAAGATCCCATAGCACTTCTCGAAAGAGTAGGGGAATTTTTTATTATAACAACATCAAAAGCAAAATGAGAATCATAAGTGTTATATCACACAAATTTTCAACATAATACATAAAGACTAAAAAATTTACACAGTGTTCATATTATAGTAATATATAACCATTTTGAGAAATCAAAGAGACAAAAAGGAGAACAGGAAAAAAAAATTATATAAGAGGGTATAACCACACTATTTATTTAGTACCTAATTAACTACCAATCACCTCATTATTTATATTATTTATTTATTTAAATTTGGTGCTGAGGTTGAGGCTGGGCGCCACCCACACCTTGCCTTCACCTGGCGACCGGGTTGAAGCGGACCGGGTCGTCAGGTCGGCTGGGAGGAGGATGGGCGTCCCAGCGGATGCTCTCCTTCCTCGGGGTGGGATGCAGGCGTGTTGGGCGCCTGGCGTCCTGAGAGGGTGGTGGATACAGACTCCGAAAGGACACCGCAGCGGCTCCAGCTACCGAGCCGGAGTCGTTAGGTGCTTGAGAGCAGGCGTGCATGCTTACAGACTCTCTACAGCGTCTCAGAGGCGGGGTTGAGGGGGAAGACTACTCGGGAGGAAAAATGCCTCCGGTCACCTAGATGAAGTCCTCGGGCCAGCCTTACCACCCCTCCGACCAAGGCGAACCCCAATGTGCAGCTGCCGCAAGGGGAAGGGGGGAATAGGGGGCCTCTCTTTGCCCCGCCCGGGGGGGGTAATCCGGGCCATCAAATTGGCCCCCAATGGCAGTGTGGCACTCTAGGGGCAAACCAAGCTGGTCGGCAGAGGTGGGGGTCGTCACTCATTGAAGGACGGAAGGAGTGGTGAGTGGAAGGGACGTTAAGGAGTGGATAAAAAATAAGTAGAAAAAAAAAATTGGGTGACCGAGTAGGCCCACTGAGCCCCGAAGGTCCCTTTTTGCAGGGGCGACCCAGGATAACAATACATATTTTCATACAGAGAAAGACTTGGGTTACAGAGTAGTTTCAGGTGTGTGAACAGGTTACAGCCATGGTTATCATCATGCATCAGTCCTTACAAATATGTTGACAGTAGAATTAACAAAAGGTGCAGAAGAGATGTAATTTTACATTCCACCATAAAAACACTTTTAAAGCAGAATGAGATCCCACATCTGAACTATAAAGTTTGGTCATGGCCTGAGAGACCATAGCCCCGAACTGTATCATATGGCATCACCCTTTGATAAAGAACCCATTGACACCTACTTTGCCACAAATAATACTTTAGGAAGCATAGGAAAACGGCCAGTGTATCAAAATGATATTAACACCCAAGTGCTCATATTGTCCTAGTATTAAAAAATCATAATTCATATTAGTCAGCCATGGCACGTTCCAAGAATGTGCTAAGTGAGCCCATAAAGGTTTGACAAATGAACAAGTAAATAAGCAATGTTCCGTAGTTTCCTCTAGATTGATACAATCCATATAAGGACAATTCCGTTCCTCCAAAGCCTTATGTTTAGCATTTCCCTGGAAATTTGTTTTCCCATAAACTGAAAGCCATAGGTGTTCCCACATAAAAAGGGGGGGGGGGGTCCTAGGATTAAGAAGTTGGGCCAATGCCATATGGTTATTCTGAGAACAACAATTCTTAAAGGTAGGGTCGGTAGGGGAGACACAGGCCATAACAGCACTATAAAGTTTTCGGCTAGAATTTTGAATAAGTTGTTTGGATATTCCCCATTTATATAGTTTAGTGACCACTGGACGAAAAAAACGGGCACATGGAGATGCACTGATAAACGGGGAGGAGTAACTCCCCAAACCGTCAAATACCGTGATAAAATATTACGGGTCCAATAATTATGGGGATCTTGGGAAGGGACCAGCCCACTTTTTACAGTCTGGGAAATAAATAACATATGGAAAAAATGACAAGATCTAACAACCCAAGACCCCCTTTTTCTCTGGGTAAATAGGTAAAGCACCTTTTTACAGGGTTAAGCCTATTAACCCAGTGCATCTGAAACAAAAAAAGACTATATAATTTTACCTCCAGATTCCCAGGAGGGGGATAAATCATTGCTACATAAAGTAGAACAAGAACTAAAAACTGCTTGATGATTGTGACTCGTTTTAATTTCGACAGTTTCCAATGTTTCCAGCGCCCCACTTTAGATCAGACTTTCTGTAACCCCACCTCCCAATTAAACAGTGGTAAATTTTGGGGCCCAAAAATGATCCTCAAAATCTTTAACAGTTCAGCGGAGAAGGGAATGCCCTCCACACAACTAGGGGGTGGAGAACTGGAACCCAAAAACAAACCTCTACTTTTGATAACATTTAATTTTGAATTTGAAAGTGAAGAATATTCCGAGAATTCCTGTAATATAAGTGATAAATAAGCAGTATCTGGAAAGAAACAGCAGACATCATCTGCACAGGCCTGTACCCATAACTCCCTCCCTCAGCCTGGCTCTGTGATTCCTGACCACAAGGGGGAAAGGGCTAATTTCTTAAGAAGGGGATCCAAGGAGAAAATATATAACAGAGGACTAAGGGGGCACCCTTGTCTCACCCCAGTGGGGACAGAAAACCCTTCCGTAATCTGACCAGAACAACTGGGAGCACAAAGGTAGAAGAATATAACAATTGTATTTGGAAAATTAAACAATCAGGGATCTTGTAAGTTCTAAGAGCCCTAAATAAAAAGGGAGGGTACACTCGATCGAAAGCTTTTTCCTGATCAAGAGAGACCAGGCAAGATGACCTACCATTAAGTGATAAAAATTAAATCAGGTCCCTCATAATCATAAGGGCCTGGTGAATTTTCCGAGAGGGTAACCCGCAAAGCTGACATGGAGATACAGCTAAGGAGGCATAGACTTTTAATCGATTATTAAGAATTTGTGCCAAAATCTTATAATTGGAGTTTAAGATAGTGATAGTCCTCCAATTTTGTAGACAGGATTTATTCCCTGATTTAAATACAAATATCAATAGGCCTGTCAAAAAAGCAGGGTATATTTTTCGAGTTGAAAAAAAATAATCAAAAACCAATGCTAAACATAAAGAGAGTTCTTGAGCAAAGGTTTTATAAAATTCAAATGGCAACCCGTCCACTCCAAGAGATGCACCATTTTTCTGAGTTCCTATCACCCGTTCAGTGTCTACCGAGCTTATATGGTCTTGATTTGCTGGAATATCAACAGAACTACTACGTATATCAGCAGAGTCCAAATATGATTGGATGGATTCCTCCGAAGGTGGGTGGGTTTAAGGGACAATGAGACTGAACAAAAGATACTATAGTGTCACGAATCTCCTCGGTAGAGTGAACTACCTGCCCATTAAGGGTCTCAAGGGAATCCATGAAGACAGTATGTTTTAAAGATTTGCAGGCCAAAAAGGGATCCCCAATAAGGGATTTTTCGGTTCCGAACTGGAGTATGGCCTGTACGGAATGTGCCCTATCATATTGGTAAACCAACATTTGAGAGGAATAATCAAATTTAGTGGTATTGGCCAGTGTGAATAATTTAAACAATTGCTGTTGTAAGGACACATATTTCAGAAATTTGGTATTCTCCGAGATTATACCAAACTTCTGGAACCAGGACTTGAAATCAGTCTTTGTGTCCATCCACCATTCTCCAATATCAGAGTAGAGGAAACTAACAGAAACTCGAGCAGCAATCAGCCCCCGTATCCCTGACTGAACCAGAGGGTCATTCAACACAGAGGTGTTAAGCTTACAACAATTAGATTGAGCAGGCTTCCCTAGGTGGCAAACTAATTTAATGGACAGCAATAAATGGTCCGAAAACTCAATAGGCTGACTATGAAAGGAGAAAAATGGCAAATTTCGAGACACGAAAATATGATCATTGGTGGTATAATATTTATACCTCATATAAGTGAATCTAGGCCCTGATTTTCGGAAAATACTACAACCAACTAAATAAGCTAAATTTATAACCTGATAAAGGGCATTGGCGTGTCAATACACTTTTTTGAAGAAGAACTCCCACTTTTCCCATAAGGACAATTAAAATCTCCACCGAAAATAATTATAGATGAAGTAACTAAATATGGTTGAAGAGAGTGGAATAGAGAAACCCTCTCTGCCTTCAATTGAGGGCCATAGATATTAATTAAACAAAAATGCATATCATACCATACTCCATCCAAAATTAAACACCTTCCAGGACTTACATCTATCAGTTTAGTTATTGAAAAATGGTACCCATTAAATAAAATCCCTACCCCATCAGCAGAATCAGTCCCAAAGGACGAGTATGAAGGGCCCCACACCCACTCACCGTGAAAAGATCTAAAGTGGTCCTCAGAAAACATCCAAGTTTCCTGCACATAAATAAATTCAGAGACACGTAGGAAGTCGAAAACTGCCTGACATTTTAAGGGATTCAATAAGCTGTGAATATTTACTGATCCCACCTTCAACGGGATAGCAGTAAGGTATCTTTTTTGTTTGTTTTTTTTTTTCTCTCCCCCCCATAACCCACCAATTCAGGAGAGGAAGGAGTATGGAGGGCCACTGGAAGCAGAACAATTGGCTCGGCCTGATCCACATCTGAGGCACCATCCTCTGAGGCCAAGACCTCAAAGGGGTTGATGGATTCAATGGAGCCTTGGGGGGATAAGGGTCTGGGTTTCGAGAACCTAGCAGAACATCTAGGAAGAGGAGCAAGGCCCTCAATAGAAGGCCTGGCAGGGTCGGGATCCTTATAACAAACTGGAACCAGAGGCCCTACCTCACTAAACTCTCTCCCAGAGGAGGAGGAGGTAGGATCAATTACTACCAAGGGAAGACCAGTGGGGGGGTGGGGGCAGGGACCAAGGGATGGGATCCAGAAGGACGGGGGATCATTTAATCCTGGAACAGGAAAGGGCACCAGGTCCTGTGCATGCTGAATCAGCAGATCTGGGCTCATACATGAGGCCTTATTCTTGGCTGCCCAAGGGCATTCACCAAACACATGGCCAATCTCGTCACATAGATCGCATTTAGTATGAGAGGCACATTGCAGGGCGACATGCCCTATATCCCCATAATTGTCGCAACATGGTTTGTCACAGAAGCTGGGAATGTGGGTTCTAGACCCACGTTTATAGCAGGCCCAGGGCTGACTGGCATAAAAGCACACACCTCGGTCCCTACCCAGCATAATGGAGTTGAGAACATGAGAAATCCCAGAATCAGACTGCCACAATTTCACCTTATATTTCCAGCTACCTGTCCAAAACAGTTCAGAGTCCAAAACTGCCTCAGGATCACTTAATACATCACATTTCTGGGAAAGCCAATAGGTAGTATCATCCACGTGGACCCCTTCATTCCAGAACATAACTGTCACAAATTTAATCAAGGGTTTAGTGAGAGGAATAACTAGAAAAGAGGTCCATGTGGGTGAAAATTTCACCCGATTGTACCACTCCCAAAAGAGGTCTAGGGCATAATGGGTGCGAAAGCTTATATCGTAATTGTCTTCCCTACTGATACTAATGAAGGAAAAAAAACCTCCCGATAGGAAAAATGGAGACAGTCTTTCAACAGAGTTTTTCTCACATAATGTCTGTCTGGCCTGTGCTCAAGACCCTCTTCGTAACAAATCTGCACCGCATTCCTTCGGGGTGCAGCCTCCTCTTTAATTTTTGCAAATAAGTAGACAGCAGAGGTTTCTGAGCTTGGGGGGCTCTTGGGTGGTATCATCCAAACCACCAGCACTGTCCTTACCAACCTCCTGGTTAGTTGGAGCCATTTTAGCAGAGTTTACTCCAGGCTAACGCCCCTGTGCAGGGGCCGGAGGGCAAGAACCTTCTCCCGAACCTGAAGCTTTCACATCCAAAGGCTTTTCCAACATAATTTGAGAGTCAGGGGGCATAGAAGAGATGCCACCAGGATACCAAGCTGGAGAAGTCTGAGAAAAATTTAATTTGGGATACCTTCCAGGGTCAGAAACCCAAATCCCTTTAGGAGAAACCTTCCAACCTGCCTCACTAAGAGCCTTATGGGGGGACCAAGAATCTGTTAAGGGAAATGCCCCTTCTTTCAAAGCAAAGGCAGATTGTAACACAGCTGCAGTTGTTTTCCCTGCTAAAGCTTTGGGAGTGCTAGCAGTAGCTAAGCCTTTTATAGGATCAGAAACAGTGGTCAAAGTAATGTGCCTTTTGGCAAGAGTCACGGCAGTCCTTTGCTCCCTCATATCTTCTTTTACCCCCACAGCCAAACTGCTTTCTTCAGAGAAAGAAAAAACTGTTGCGCCCTGCTGCACACTTGGAGTGTGCTGATAATTAGCAACAACAGGCTTGGAAAAAGGAGACGGCTCAGTTGAGCACCCGGTAGACAAGGGCATCAAAACAAACCCAGAGTCCCTAGATAGAGGCTCTTGTATAGGAGGAGAAACAAAAAGAGGGCTCTTATCAGTCTGAACAGACCGGCGCCGAGGGTACTTTTCCTCCTGTCCAGTTTCCAAAATCACTGTAGGCAATTCAACTTTCGGCTGTAGGCACCTGCCTAGTGAAGCAGACAAAATGCCAGCTGACTTAGTGTCTAAATCAGAAGTTACTGGGGGAGAAAAATTCTCGGAGAGTGACTCACCCGGCCCCGCCTGGGCCAGAGCCTTTGATGCTGCTGCATCACAAACGTTGTCATCCGGCCCTGTCAAGGGAGTGACTGAGGGAGTTCCTGCTTGCAGTTTGGAAATTTGATCCCTCAGTTCGCGTTATATCTCCAAATGTCGAATTCTCTCCATAGCTAATTGTTGAAGCAAAGGAGTCTCAGCTGCTGCTGAAATCGGAATAAACTCTTCTCCACTAGGTAACAGCATTACACCAAGGTGGCTTAAATCCTCAGCTGACAAAAAGACTTCAGGAGTTTCAACTCCTCTGCTATGAAATTCGAGAGAGATGGGGAATTTCCCTGGTGCCCTGGCCAAATTTCCCCCCATTCACTAAAATATTACTCTGGTTCAAGGTCAGTTGGCATTCATCTGTATGCCCCTCCCCCGGGTCGTGCCTGAAAATAGGCAGAATTTGTCTAGTGCACTTACCCGGTCAACAAAAACTAAATAAATAAATTTGTTATGTACTTATTTAATTGGGAACCAGGTGAGTATACTGGTCCAAGCAACTGTTTATAGGAACGACACACGCAAATAAGGTGGCACATACAACACAGTCCCAGAATCATACATAACAAATGATACAGGTAGAATCGATACAGCCATATAATGATGCAATACAGGAAAATGACACGACCCACAATACAAGGCTTTGAAATAAAGATAATTACAGTTAAGGGTTGGAAATATATATATTTTTTTTATTCCTGAGGACCCTATTGCTATGCCTCTAAAGCTTAGGTCAAGCCAAAGGGAGGCAGAAATGCCAGTCTGGCATGAAGAAAGCAGGGTTTGCTCTAAAAAAATACCCCCCAAACTCTCACCCTTGAAGAATCAAGGGAGTAGGAGAGAAGAGAGAAAAAAGGGGGGTGCTGCACAGCACCTGGCCATAGGGAGGAAGGTTGGGTCATGATGAATGGTGATGATACTTGGGAAGATCAAGAATTACATTGAGTACGTCATTTTCTTATCTTCCCTAAGTCGATCTTCACCATTCATCATGCTTGGGTCAGAGTGCCGAGTTAGCAAACCCTGAGAGATAAGAGATTCCCTCAGCCTCCTATGGGGAAAACATAAGAGGGGAGGGCCCCTTATGGGCCTGGTGAGGCCCGTGAGTGGTCCCAGACAGGCGGAGGCTCCCGAGCTACGGGAGATGGAAGGCACCCTTGCAATTCATGCCTTGCCCTCAGAGAGAAAAAAATGAGCCCCCCAGAAAGGTGAGGACAGCACCCTACACCGGGCCAAGGGTGTCAACCTCAATAGGCGAAGCCATGCTGTCCACCTTATGTAGACTGTTTCTACCACCCTGGAAGCCATCTCACTAGCATCATACGCTGTTCTGGAGAGGTGTCTAGCGAGCTCCAGGCCCCGTGCAGAAAGGCTAATGGCTTGTCGGGTTTCCTCACAATCAGGCATCACAGCTAGGAGCTGACCTAGAAGCATCCAGAGGTGACTGGCATAGGCTATCTAGTGTGCGTGATGGGCCACTATACACAATAGGAGGCACACCACTGAAAACACACTACTTCCCCAACGGTCTAATTCAGCCAAGTCAGACTCCGGGGGGCGGTCGTGCCGGGGGCATCGATGCCCGGATGGGGTATCCAGGAGCTCCACTCCTGATGAGGGGTGGGACATGGCACCTTGACACCCCACAGCAGTGCAATACCTGCACGTCCAGTGTCCGGTGTTTAATGTCGGAGGGAATCTTTCCAGATACTTTGAAAGAGGCTCTGGTGAGACACCTACTGAAGAAGCCATCTCTCGACCCATATGTCCTGGTGAATTACTGTCCAATCTCCAATCTGCCATTCTTGAGCAAGGCTGTTGAGAAATTAGTGGCGCAACAGCACCAAGAACACCTCGTGTCCTTTGACATCTATGAGCCGGAATTCCAGTTGGGTTTCAGGGCTAGGCATAGAACCAAAACGGCATTAGTCAAGGTGCATAATGACCTCCTCAGGGCTAGAGACAGAGGAGACGAGTCAATTCTTGTTTTCCTCGATCTCTCATCAGTGTCTGATACTGTGGATCACATTATGTTTCTTGATCACCTTCCAGAGTATTGTGGATTCATCAGTACTGTCATCAACTAGTCTGAGTCCTATCTCTCTGGCAGGGAGCAGCGGGTGGTGATGGGGAATTTCTCCTCCCCGAAGCCCCTGTCATGTGAAGTACCTAAGGGTTCAATCATGTCATCTACGTTATTCACAGTATACATGTTGCCCCGGTAGACCTCATTAGACAATACAGTGTGGGATTTCATTGCTATGCAGATAATACCTAGCTGTATTTGTCTTTAGCCCTGGGAACACGCGATGCCGAGAAAGTGATTAACAACTGCCTGGCCAAGATCAATGACTTGGTGTCCTCCAGCTGGTTGCCACCTAACCCAGACAAGATGGAGGTACTGGTGATTGAACTGGGTTGCGGCCGTGATGGGAATGCCTCTGGAGTGGGTACAGGATTGTTCCCGAGATCCACACCACTGATGGCCTTCCCTAGGGTGCAGGATCTTGGCGTTGATCTGGACAGCAGATTGACACTTGAAACTCAGGAGTCATCTGTAGTCAAAAGTGTTTTTTACCACTTGAGGAACATCACACAGATGGACTTGACTTCCTCTATGTTAGTATCAAAGTACCAAACAGATTAAAAGCAGATTAAAGTACTAAACCTGTCTGCTTGCAAAAAAGGCACTGTTGGAACTAACCTCCCACCCCAGCTATACAAAAACTGCTTCCACCCCACTACTAATCAATAGAATACCAGGAGTATGATTAGAAATGCCCTAGAACTGCCAGTCCGGATAACAGATCAGGTAAAAAGCTCCTTTGCTGTAGGGGCAGCCAAGTGGCTGAATAAATTAACTGAATCTCTAGTATGTTTCCCCAAAATTGACCACTTTAAAAAAAACTCTACAACTAGCCCTCACTCCAAGTTCCAAACGTACCTGCTTCAGTTTACACCCAACTTGCCCTGTAACACTGTTATTGATGTCGTAACAACAAAATTCCTTTCTTGTAGCGATGCATGCTGTTGGCTGTTCTGACTGCATTCCTCTAAAATTGCTGTTGTGACTGTAATCGTACTACATGCTTCTTTTATAGGGTAGCACAGTCGTGACATTTCCTGTAGCAAAGCAGGAAGGGGCGGATCAGAGGAGTATCCACAGAGTGACCTAATTTACAGGGGCACTAGTACTTTAACTTGTTATAACAAGTTATACAAAAACAAACAAAACATAAAATCAAACTTTTGCTTTCATTTTTTTCCTTCTAATTACTCTGACCAGGTTATAAACCCAGCACTTATCTGGAATGGATATCATTAACTGCAGGTACTGCGGAACACTTTTCAGAGGGGTAGTTTTACAGGATTTAGGACACTGACCTACATGCTGGGCCATTGGAGATCTAAGGGCTCAGGTCCAGGCAGCATGGGCAGAGACTGCGCACCTCAAATTGCATATTCAAGATGAATTATATTATAAAAACTGCCTGCCATTTCCCCAACATCAGCACTTCGACCACAGAGGGTAGTTGATCCAGGAGGTTGGCAGGTGGTTAGGAGGGGCAAATCGGGCGCCCCATCATTCGGTGCTCTCCAACATATCACTTCCACAAACCATGTAAAAACTACAAACGGGTATCTGCCTCTATCTCCAAAATCACACAAAGGGGCAGAGGACACTGCAGAGCAGAACACTGCAGCACAGGAGCCAGCACAACAAAACTCGCCCAAAACAGGAACCAAAACAAAAAAAGCAAAAAGGAAATCCAAAAAGCTTCTGATCATGAGACTCCATGATTCGAGGAGTTGATACGTATCTCCAGCCAGGGGTAATGGTCAGTTGTCTCCCAGGTACATCAGCGTGGAGAGACACTGACCGCATTACTAACATTTTTCAGGAAGCAGGAGAAAACACTGACGTCCTAGTACACATAGAGACTAAGGATCTCGCCAGCCGGTCAGTTGTGGAGACCGAGGAACACCTGACCAGGCTGGGTGACAAACTATCATCCATTTCGTCCAGCATCTCCTTCTCAAGATCCTGCCAGTCTGGGAGAGGGGGACAGATGGACGGAAGGTCAGAGAAGGGGAGATAGGGGAACTAAACATGTGGCTCAAGGGCTGGTGCCAGGAAAAAGGACACCAATCTGTAGGGAACTGGCAACAGTTCTGGGAGCTAAAGGTCTTTAAATTTGATGGACTGCATCTGACTAAGGAAGGAGTCAGTGCATTGGGGCAGAAGTTTGACGTCTTTGCAGAATATTTAAACTAGCAAATGGGGAGAGGGGTGCAGCACCCCATACGGTGAATGGGGAAAACACCCTTCCCCCCTCAGCTAGTGGTCAAACAGGAGTTCAGCATGTTTGTAGTTCACTTGCATCACCAGCTAAAGAAAAAAGTCTGGCTCCCCATACGACGCACCGGGGAAACGCTGGACCTCGCCCAACTAACACACCGAAAGCTGGCCAATGGAAAATCACGTACACAAATGCTCGCAGTCTGGAAAACAAGACCCAGACCTGCAGGCAATAATAATAGAGGCTAAACTGGACATAGTAACCATTAGCAAGACATTGTTTACCAATAATCACACTAGGGAGACTTCAGTACCTGGCTATGTACTGTTCAGAAGAGACTGAGGTACAAAAGGAGGGGGGTGGAGTGGCCCTTTTTGTCAATGAAATATCAAAGCTACAGAAATTCAGAATACACATAAGGAGCCAGAAGAACTGTGAGTCACCCTGGAAACAGGAAATGGGACAGCCATACAAACTGGGGTTGTGTACAGGCCTCCAGACCAGGGGGAGGACAGACACGTTACTGTTAGAAGATATACAGAATATGACAGCTAAAGGTGAGGTTCTGATAATGGGAGATTTCAACATGCCAGATACAGATTGGTCAATACCAGCAGGAACATCTGCCAGAACTAGACACATGGTGGATTCCCTGCAGGTGGAGGGCCTCAAATAACTGGTACAACAACCCACAAGAGACAGGGCTATCCTAAATCTAGTACTGACTAATAGGGAAAGGATCACAGATCTCCAGGTAGAATGTCACCTGGGTGCCAGTGACCATCACATGGTATGGTTCAATTTGGCCACTAGAACAAAATCATCCCATTCCAAGGCAAAAATATGGTACTTCAGAGGAGCTGACTTTTATAAGATGGCCAACAGAG
Source organism: Neoceratodus forsteri (assembly GCA_016271365.2). NCBI lineage: Eukaryota > Metazoa > Chordata > Ceratodontiformes > Ceratodontidae > Neoceratodus > Neoceratodus forsteri. The sequence goes on from JADMNL010000034.1 coordinate 82,483,665, forward strand.
TTAAGCTAGCCCTGGCAAAAAGAAATACAAGTGATGGGGTACACTCAAAGTGGGCAAGCATTAAGGATGCAATACTTGAAGCAACGTCCCATTGTGTTAGATAGAAAAGGAAGTGCAAAAGAAGAAGGAAACCACTTTGGTTCTCAAATACAGTAGCAAAAAAGGTCAGAGCCAAAAGGCTGGCCTTTAGGAAATATAAGGGAATGCAGCAGGATGAAGATAGGGAGGCAAGCCAAACTTCCCTAAGGGAAGCAGGGAAGGCAGTAAGGCAGGCAAAGGCCCAAACCGAGGAAACACTAGCACGAACAGTAAAAGAAGGTGACAAGACTTTCTATAGATACATTAGTGAAAGAAGAAAGTCCAGAGTGGGTATTACTAACATCAAAAGGGATAAGGGGGCATGTGAGGACGACCATGTAAAAGCATCTATCCTAAATAGATACTTCTGCTCAGTATTTCAATCGATCAATCAAAATAAATCTTTATTTATTCAGGCAGGCACCATTGAGCAAGGCTCATTTGCAAGGTGGACCTGGTCATGAATACATCCAAGTACAGTACAGAAGCAGGTATATAAAAAATAATAATATACAAGGAAGAAAAAGTATATACAGTGTATACAGTACAGTACAAGGTTGAAATAAAATAAAAAAAACGCATTATTTTACAATTGAAGAAGTCAGCAGATGTACAATCAACCACAGGCATACAGGGGTTATAAGCAGAGATCTTTTGAGTGAGGCAGCCGGCAACTACACATATAGGGGAAAGAGGCCATGTATGGGGTGGCAGGTTAGAGAGGTAAAGAAGAGGAGGGATATATTACCGATGACTGGGGAATAAATTAAGCTAAAACCACAGAAAGTGACATGGCTGTCCTGTACTTGTTTATTATGATAATGACGGAGGAGGGGTAGATAATTGGGACACTACTATGGATGGGGTGGGACTTTAGCCAGGCTGGAGTGGACAGGGAAGGGTGGGTGCAGCAGGAAGAGTTAATAGGAAAAGAGTGAGAGCCAGGGGTAGAAACATGGCGAGCATCAGGATGGAAAGGGGGAGTTGTGGAATTAGTGGGCTAGCGGTGAGGAAAACATTTGCAAGGTGCTTTCATGTAGCGATCGTAGAGCGCCTTGAAGATATTCAGGCCAACAGGGCAGCTCAGCTTCAAGTTCCTTTGTAAACCATCCCACAATGTGGGTAAAGAGAACCTTAGAGAGATAGAGCAGCTTTGCCGAAATGAGTTTTGACCATTGGAACTTGGAGGGCAATTAGGGAATAGCTCCTTAGAGTGTTGGTGCCTAACACACTCCGGGGAATACAATCTGAGACATATGAGGGGAGCTTGTTGGTCACAGCTCTGAAGGCCCATAGGGCGGCATTTCTATTCCTTCTCTAGTGAAGGGAAGTCCAGCCTAACAATGAGTACAGGGAGCAGTGGTGTGTGGAAAGTGGAAGGCCAGTAATGAACCTGATAGCTCTGTGGTAGAGGGTGTCCAACTTACCTAGTGCAGTGGCTGTACAGTAAGTCTGTGTAATCTATTAAAGACAGGAAGGTAGCTTGAACCAGTTGAATCTTGGCCTCCTATGTGAGCAGGTGGTTAATTCTGTAGAATAGTCTTAATCTTTGCCTTAGTTTCTTCTGTAGTTCTTCGAGATGGTCGGCGAAGGAAAGTTTATGATAGAGCCAAACTCCTAGATATTTGAATTTAGCTACATACTCTAGTGTTTCTCCAAGAACAGTGGTAATTTATGGGACAGCTCCCCCCCAGCAGGAATTGCCGCATGCAAGGAGGGGGAGAAGAGCATGGCTTTTGTCTTTTTCGCATTGAGCAAAAGCTTTTTGTTTATGAGCTGGTATTGTAGAAGTTTAAATTCAGCTTGGAGGTCTTCACAGGCTGCTTCCGTCGGGACGACTCAAGTACAGTACAGTGTCGCTCGAATAAGTGGATGTTGGCTTTTTGATGGGGTCACTGATGTTGTTAATGTAGACTGCAAAGAGGAAGAGACCAAGGATACAGCCCTGGGGCACGCCCCTTAGCATAGATTTTAATGGAGAAAGATCACCTTCAGCTTTAACCTGCTGTTTACATTCTCCAAGGTAGTCTGCAAACCAGCACACAGATTTATGGTCCAGGCCTAACGTGCTTAGGGAGGAAAGAAGCAGGCTGTGATCGACTGTGTCGAATGCCTTACTAAGATCCAAGAAAACGGCACAGACATGCTTCTGGTTGTCAAGGTCTAGGAGCCAATCATTGGTCACCTTAGCTAGGGCTGTTATGGTGTTGTGCTTTGCTCTGAATCCAGACTGAACCGGGTTTAATAGGCTTCTCCATTCTAAGTATACCCCTAGCTGGCCACACACTATTTTTTCTAGTAATTTAGACATGATGGGGAGGAGGGAGATCGGTCTGTAATTATTTAGATCGCAGGGGTCACCTGCTTTTTTTTTTGTATTTTATTATTTATTGTATTTATAGCTTGTAAAAATACAGTTATCTGCATCTGGGTACAATCCAGGTTACAATTACACAATGTAAAATACATTGCATTTAAAACCAAACTATTATGACAGGATTTTATAATATATATCCCAGATTTTGTTACTTCTCGGGGGGGGGGGGGTTCCTTTTTTAATATATTATTTACTCAGGTTAATTTACGAATTACCAGTAACAGCCAAGAACGAGAACAGATATCCTTAAGATATGGTATTAAAATAAACATTTCACCCACCTATGGCGGGGTATATGTTCTCTTTATCTAGATGTTCTACAGAGTATTTGGGACATGCAGGAAAAAAGAACTACTGCATTTCTTTCCAGTGTTAGACATAATTATAAACTATATTGATTGCTAAACATTTTGGAAGTCGAAATCCCCGGATATATTATTTTCAAAGCCTTTACCCCTTAAAACACTTTATATTTTCAGTATGTGTCAGAACAACCCCCATCATAATAGATACAAAGTGGTATAGACGTTTCATTAAGTATTTCCAGCCATAATAGGACCCTTTAAAACACTAAATGCCCTAAGTAACAGCAATCATTTGAACTTTATCTGAACAATAACATTTTTAAAGCATAGGGAGATTCTTTTCATGCCCTCCAACAATCTTATAGAGAGCAACTGCATCACATCTACTCGATGCGAGTGTCTGTTTAATGCCAGGTCTGGGGAAAGAGAAAAGAAAGTGACTCAGTCTATTCGACCATCATAAAAAGTCTAATTCCTCCCTCATTTTCTCACTCGTACGTCATAACATCATTCTATAACTTCAGCACTTCTAACTGATAATAAAACTGGTGTAAAGGCTCGAGGCGAAAACCAAAAATAGAGAACAGTTAGTTCTTTTGCAACTGCCTGGCTTTAGTGATGTGCCTGCCATTGTAAACCGGACTACCAGCCTCATTTAATTAGTCCTCTTCTGACTCAGAAGTCGCTATTTCTCATTGAGCTGCAAATTCCGATTTAAGCTTGGTCACAAATTTTCCAGCTGCTTGAGGATCAGAAAACATGTGGACTTTACCTCCGTATGGGATTTTAATTCTCACCGGTAACATCAATACATGCTGGATCCCTAGTGCAAGCAGTTGAACTCTCACTCCCTCAAAGGACTTGTGCCTGGCTCTCATGGAGTATCTTAGGTCGGGGAACAGTCGTACCTGATGGCCCTGATATTCCAAATTAGCTGCTCTCCATGCCGCCAAAAGAAGTTCATCCTTCTCCCCGGAGTCTGCAACCGTCAACATAATAGTACGTGCAAGAGGGTTATCCCCCATAGAGCGGCGAGGTGTGACCTGGTAGGCTTTTTTTTAAAGTAAATGAGTCAATATTTAATGCTGCAGCTAGCCAGAGTTGAATAAACAGTCTGAGGCCATCTTGCTCCTCTACCCCTTCTGGCATTCCCACACTCACACGTTTGCAGCTCTCATTTGGCTTTCTAAGTGTTTCAGCCTATATTGTATTTTCTTTTATTACCCCAATGACTAAAGTCAGGGCTGTTGTTGCTTCCATTTGTACACTGGTGATTTTAGTGTCGAGAAGGGTTGCCTTCAGACCAATGACTCAAGTTTGTGGTCCATGGCCTGGATGGCCCTCAGGAGCACTGCATTCGATGGCTGGTCTGTCTCCGTTCCTTTGGAACTAGTCGGCTAAACCTGCTGCTGACTGAGGCGGTTTCTGTCGGGCGCCCTCCTGGTTTCCTCGGGTATTTCTACCCATAGTGGCAAGTTTTTAGTATTGTTCAGCTCACAATAGTTTAACACATACGCTGTTGATAGTATTTATATAATTTAAAGACTGCAAAAATGATTTTTTAGTTGTTTTTTTGCTTTTAAGTATGCAGAGCTCGCTTTCCCACGTCTGGTCAGTTCGGCTGTTGGCTCCAACCCCCGGTCACCTGCTTTTAATAGAGGGATGACATGGGCTATTTTCCATTGAGGGGGGGAGGCTACCCTGGGAGAGTGACATGTTGAATAGGTGAGTGATTGGCACCGCAAGCACATGGTAGGCACATTTCAGATAGTATGGCTCTATGAAGTCGGATCCTGCTCCCTTCCTGGTGTCCAGCTGCAGTAGTAGGTCTTCCACCTCTTTTAGGGAGACAGGCAGGAGGGAGAAGGCCTCCTCGGTAGAGGGGGACTCGTGGGTTGGTGGGCCCTGAGCTGTGCGGAGGTCATTGGCAGGAGAAGTATCAAATGCTAGCCCTGCCGTTGCAAAATGGTTATTGAGGGCTTCCAATATCTCTGATTGGTTAGAGATAACGCTGCCACCGGACTTAATTTTTGCTGGCATGGAATTACCAGGTGCGTGTCCAGACATGTCTTTTAATGTTTTCCAGAGCCTTGAAGGATTTCTTGAGGCAGAGGCTAGCTCCGAACTATAGTAGGCGGCCTTGGCTGCTCTGACCAACTTGGTGCACTTGTTACGTGCTCTCTTAAAAAGACACCAATCAGAGTCGTTCTTGCTTCTTCGGGCTTTTTTCCATAAAGTATCCCTTTCTAACAGGGAAGCTTTGAGCTCAGGTGAGAACCAATGGCAGGTGCTGCTCCTGACCAGCACCTTAACCAAGGGTGCATGCTTATTTAAAGCCTCACTTAAAATATCGTAAAAAATAGTATATGCCCTGTTAACTGTTTTGGCTAGGAAGAATTCCTGCCATCGCGGTGAATGTTTCAAGTCATGGACATAAGCAAACAAATCAAAGTTGCGTTTGCACCTCTTGATAGAGAACTTTGCCACAAACTGTGGGTTGTGCACGGATCTAATGGTGGTGATTACACAATGGTCGCTAATGTCTGAAGAGAAGGTAGGGCAGGGCCCACAGCTCAGCACCATGGACAGAGGGGGGAGGGAGGTGTGCACTAGTCTGTTCACAAAAGAAAGGGTCCTACAAGAGCTCGATAAGCTCAGGGTGGAAAAGGCAATGGGACCTGATGGCATACATCCCAGGGTACTAAAAGAGCTAAGGGTGGAACTAGAAGAACCATTATCAAAACTGTTTAGTGAGTCTCTGAGCACAGGAGAGGTCCCAGAAGACTGGAGAAGGGCTCATGTGATCCCGCTCCACAAGAGTGGTAGCAGAGAGGAGGCAGGGAGCTACAGACTAGTCAGTCTTACCTCAGTAGTGGGCAAGATTATGGAGACGCTCCTTAAGGAAAGGATAGTGCAACACCTGGAAGCCATAGGAGCACAGGATCCAAGACAGCATGGGTTTACTAGAGGAAGGTCCTGTCAAACTAATCTCATAGATTTCTTTGACTGGGTAACCAGAGTGGTGGACCAAGAGGGAGCAGCTGATGTTGCCTACCTTGACTTCAGCAAAGCTTTCGATACTGTTCCACATAGAAGATTGATTAATGAGCTGGGTAAGCTCGGGGGTGGGTCAGACATTGGTCAACTGGGTGGCAAACTGGTTGACGGCAGAAAACAGAGAGTGATGGTAAATGGTATACAGTCAGAAGAGATGCAAGTCACAAGTTTGGTACCTCAGGGATCAGTCCTGGGGCCAGTCCTCTTCAATATCTTCATCAGAGACATTGCAGATGGACTGGAGGGTAAGGTTTGTCTGTCTACACATGACACCAAGATCTGCAACAGAGTAGATGATCCAGATGGGGTAGGCAGAATGAGAAGAGATCTGGATAAACTGGCAAAATGGTCGGAAGAGTGGCAAATCGGGTTTAACGCAAAGAAGTGCAAGATCATGCACATAGGGAAGAAAAACCCTGAAGCCACCTACAGGTTGGGAGGGGGAGTTGCTGGCAGTCACAAGGGAAGAAAAAGACTTGGGCATCATCATCACAGATGACCTGAAATCATCCAAGCAGACCACTAAAGCAGTAGGTAAGGCTAGAGGGATGTTGAGGTGTATTAGTAGGGGTATCACAAGTCGTAAGAGGGAGGTAATAATCCCTCTTTACAAGATACTGGTTAGGCCCCATCTGGAGTACTGCGTGCAGTACTGGAGGCCTCACCTGCGCAAGGACATTAACAAAATGGAGGCAGTCCAGAAAAGGGCAACCAAAATGGTGCAGGGACTGGATCAGAAAACATATGAGGACAGATTAATGGAGCTCAATATGTATACCCTAGAGCAAAGGAGGGGGCGAGAGAGAGATGATATGATCGAAACATTCAAACATCTTAAGAGCATTAACATGGTGAAAGAGTCTAACATGTTTCAATATAAGAAAAACAGCAGGACAAGAGGACACAGCATGAGATTAGATGGAGTCAGATTAAGGGGTAATGTGAGGAAGTTCTTTTTCACAGAAAGAGTGGTGGATGCATGGAACGGCCTACCTCAGAAAGTGGTGGATATGTGCAGGGTTTCAAACAGGCATGAGATAGGCATAAGGGAGAGCAATACAGATGAGTATGAATAAATAGGCCACTGACAGAGTAAAGGCCTATGGCCTACTCATAAGGTAAAAAAAATGGGCAGACTGGATGGGCCTTGCGGTCCTTATCTGCCATCAACGTCTATGTTTCTATCAAGGTACCTAACATGTCTGCTTGCAAAAAAGGCACTGTTGGGACTAACCCCCAAGCTATACAAAAGTGGTTCCACCCCATTACTAATCAGTATAATACCATGAGTATGACTAGGAATGCCCTTGAACTGCCACTTTGGATAACAAATTGTCGAAAAAGCTCCTTTGCTGTAAGGGCAGCCGAGTGGCTGAATGAATTAACCGAATCTCTACTAGTTTCCCAAAAATTGCCCACTTTAAGAAAAACTCTATGACTAACCCTCACCCCAAGTTCCAAATGTACCTCAGATGGTACTACGTTGCATAACTGCAAAATTCTGTTCTTGTAGCTATGCATGCTGTTGACTGTTCTGACTGCATTCCTCTAGAATTGTTGTTGTGACTATTTGTAACCGTACTTTCTGACTCAGATGAGGAACCTTTGTAAATGAGCACCTGTGCTCCAGGCATTTTCCGAATGTAGTAAATCAAACCATTCAATTAAATCCTCTAATCAGACTCAGATCCAGATACTGTTTAAAACAGTGTCTGCAAACTACACAGCAGGATTTGGATTGGATGAAGTCTCTAATTCGGTTTAGATAGACTGACTACAGTCAGATTAGTTTCCCTCCTCCACACAGCAGGCCCCGGCCCAGATTTTCAGTCCCCGAGTCACCACTTGTCCTGAAAAGGACTTTTATTTCAATGATCAAGCTCTTTTCACCCTCCCCCACCCTGTCTCTGCTCCTGCGCATGCGCAGCTCTAGAAAACACTTTCATTCGCCAGGCCAGCAAGTTTAAATAAAAACAAGGTGGGCAGCATGGCACTTGGTGATCTGGCAATCCCAACTTGTCCCACCCTGGGTGGGTTATTCACTCTCAGCCCCCCTTCTTCCTCCCCCTCCCTGGTTCCCCTGAGTCGGACTATTGAGTGCCCTGGCCTCTTCCCACCCATGTCTGAACCCATTTAGCATCACTGCCCCCACAACCTCTACTGGTAATCTGTTTCAAGGCACTCTCACCCTTTCGGTGAAGCCGAACTTCCTCACATCCTTCCTAAATTTACATCCCACTAATCTCCTATCATAACCCTGCTGACTGCATCCCCATTTCTAACAAAGAGGTCCTCACAATGTACCCTATTTACACCTTTTAGGAATTTAAATCTCTGGCATGCCCCCACCCATCCCCAGCGAGCAGAACATTCAGGGCTTTCAGATGTTCCTCATAGGATCTGCTTTGCTGCCAGACTTATTTCTGTGACCCCACGGTACACTGACTCCAGCCTATCGATGTTCTTTCTCAAGTGAGGACTCCAAAACCAGGCACAGTACCTCACCAACAATCTGTATAAGGGCAGCATCACCCCCCCCCCGTCAAAACCTCTCCCTATATACCCCTGCACCCTAGATGCCTTGCCATGGGCCCTTCGGCACTGGCTGGTTTGTTTGAGTGAGTTACTAATTAGGATACCCAGATCCTACTCCTTTGCTGAAGTGGCCAGTTTGAACTCCCATCCAGTACTCCATGCATGGTTTCTTACTCCCTAAGTGCATAACCCTGCACTTCCTGGCACTGAATCTGAACTGCCAGATTTCTGACCTCCTCCCAAGCCATTACAGGTCCCTCCAAAGTGCTCTCAACCCTTCCCCACTGTCCACCCTGCCGCAGAACTGGCGTCATTGGTGAAGTTCAAAAACTCAACATTCAGTAACCTACTCAGAGGTCAAATATCTGTCTCATATGTAATTACTGTAGTCCATGACCAGTATCCAGGGGAAAAAAACAGTTACTGAGCAGTTGGAGAAAAGTGCCCCCTGGTCTATCTTGATAATTTATAAAACTGTAGCTCTTGATGCTCAGTGAAACGAACCAAAAATAACGTTCGAGTTTGCAGATGTGTCTCAAACCACCCATCACAGGCTCAGCCTTCCTACAGAACTGCACTTCTCCCTGAAAAAAGAGTGCCTGATGGGAATTCTGATGGCTCGCTTCCCAGTCTTCGTCGGACCAGTAAGTCCTCATTCCAAGTAATACAGTACCATTAAATAACATTTTTTTAAAACGTTATTCTTTATTGAAATTCTTCAACCTGTAACACGGAGAACAGACAATCCGTGCCTTTGGTACCTGTAAAAGAGTATATACATCATAGATAGATACATAGATGTTGATGGTAGATAAGGGGCCACCTAGTCTGCCCATTTGTGAACTGAACTGTGCTTCTTCAAGCTTCCCCAGGACTAGGCTGTCTCCCCCCAACTACTAGGATCCCCCAACGCCTATCCCATGCATTCTTAAATCCTGTAATCATTTCTGCCCCCACCACCACCTCTGGCAGGGCGTTCCACTAGTCCACCACACTCTCTGTGAAGAAGTACTTCCTTACGTCCCCCTTGAACCACCCTCCCTCCAGTTTGATCCCATGTCGTATAGTCCTGATGCATCTTTTTCTGTGAAATATTGTGTTTTCCTGCACCTTGTTCTTCCCCGTGAGGTATTTATATGTCTCAATCCTATCCCCCCCTCTTCCTCCTCCTCTCTTCCAGTGAGTACATATTTAAGTCTTTATTTTATTTTGAACAGTATCGGAATTACAATCCTCTGCGCCAGAGACTCCTTTACAAAGGCTCCATATCAGTTAAAACATTATACAAAACTAATCATCATACATAATAGCAAGGAACAAAACCAGATAACATACAGTAGGCATTTTACAGGCAAGGAATAGGTACAGCTCTGACCTAGGCAGGAGGAGGATCCCGTGTCATGAGTAGATAGTTGCCAGCGCATCAAGCACGGAAGTTGTCGGGAAAAGGGCGGTGACGGGACAGCTCTGACCTTGTTAGGCAGGAATGGTATCCCTTCTCATGAGCAGATATTTGCTCAGGCATTAAGCAGGAAAGCTGTCTAGGGGTGGGCGGAGGTAGGTGGGGGGGGGGCCTAACAGGCCAGAGAGGCGGGCTAGTGACATTCACAGGTTCAAGAGGCAAGGAGATTTCAGTCTATCCTCGTAGGTTTTGTAATGTAATACTTGCACCATCTTGGTTGCCCTCCTCTGAACTGTCTCCACCCTGTCTATGTCTTTCCGAAGGTAGGGTCTCCAGAGCTGGACACTGTTCTTGAGGTGTGGCCTCACTAATGTCTGGTATAGTGGAATTATGACCTCCCTTTTCCTGCTGGTGATACATCTGCCTATGCATCCCAGCGTCCTAATTGCTTTTCCCACCGCCTTGTCACATTGACTCCCTACCTTGAGGTCATCAGGGATGAGGACCCATAGGTCCTTTCCTATTTAGAGCATTCTATATCTCTCCCCCAAGCTGATGAGTGATTTCTGGGGTTTTGTGCCCCGTGTGCATTATTTTACATTTCTTCACAAAACGTTTGTTATATTATCTCATCTTTTCCATGACATTTCATCACTCACTGTATAGTGAAACCTCACTAAGGTGTGTAGCTGCTTACGAGGAAACACTGCTAACATTTATTACAGCATACAAGTCAAATTCTGAAACTTTTTAGTCTCTTGTCATCTTTCCACTTCCTGTATATTTCAATTGTTGGCCATTTCTCTTTGGAGCAGAGGACATCTGTAGATAGTTTGTTACTTAGCGTAACAGATCTGCGAGACAATCTCCTCCACACACCCACACCTTTGGAACTGCAAGTCACTGGACTAGAACCACTCGGAAACTTTTCCTAGCTGGGGTTGCCCACACTAACGTACATCACTGGTGCCTATATAATCGGGATTTTCCTCTGCCTCCTCAGTCTCCCACTGTGAAGCCGTACCATAAATTATATGAATGGCAGACCAGCACCCCAAATAGGCCGATAGGAATGGGGGAAACAAAGTCTCTGCGCTCAAAGCTTCAGACCAACACAATATTGTCCGATACACTCATTTCTCATTAATGACATGCTGGTATGTTTGCACTGGTAGTAACACACACGACTGAGGAGAGATTATTGTCCTGTGTTTCTTTTAGTTTGAGTACTGACAGAATTTTCCCATTTTCGGATCAACTGTTGTAGTCCTTTCCCAGCTATCAGGTACCACCATAAGACTTCTGCATGTAAAAGGGAACTGAGAAGAGCCGAGTGACTGAGGTGTTGTGTACACTCCTTTGTGCTGTGATTTCCTTTGAGAGTATCCATCTGATTTAGCTCAGGACTCCACATTTCCCACTGCCTTGGTGGCTCACAACATTCAGCTATCAGCATGGCACAGCAGTATCCTTTCTCCCAAAAATGCTTTTCACCACTCTGCAATAAAATGGAAAGGTTAGAGGCCTCCAAGGTCTGCATATGGGTTGGTATGAGACGTGCAGGCTACAGCGTACAATGTCTGCATTTTAGTATGAGACATGCAGCGGCATCGACAGGCTCGAGCATATGAAGTTTGCATTTAGCTTGGTATGAGACGTGTAGTGGCATGGATAGATCAGAGTCTGCAAAATCTGCATTTGAGTTGGTACGAGGCAGTAGTAACATGAATAAGCTACAGAGTACAAAGTTTGTATCTGAGTTAGAAGATGTGTAGCGGCACCGATAAGCTAGCATATGTAAGTTTGCATTTGGGTTACGAGCTGTGCAGCAGCAGTTAATATGAAGAACATTTTTAATATACACCTGGAGTCCTGCATGCAGTTCTGGGCTCCCAACGTAAAAAGGCTACTGGAGTCAGCAGTGACAGCAACTGCTTACCCCTAACAGTCGGAGAAAGGGTGCAATCAGGCAACCCCCAATATCGGGGGAATCAGGGGAAAAACCAAAGGGACAAATACTGTAGAATAATCTAACACATGCCTCGCCAAAAACTGAACTACGCACATCTGAAGAAAGTGTTAAGACAAACAATCACCCTCTGTTCCACTAATTTAGACATAATACTCTATTTTGATTTCCCTCTCAATGCACTGGAGGGCACAAAACTGAACCAGCAGGTTCCCAGATTCAAATCCCACTGCAGACACTGGCTGTTGTGCTTCTGTGTCCCCAACTCTTAACTGAGCAGAAGCAGGATCCCTCACCGAAACCAAGATGTTACATCTCTGTCAGTCTGTCTTGGACAAATAAATATTATACGAACAAGCCAACAGATGAAGGCCATTTGGTCCATCAAGTCTGCCCGTATTGCAGGGTCCACAGCTTGAGCTAATGTCCCTGCCCTCCCTCCCCACTCCTCCCATCCTCCCTACCCATGATTCTTATCTTCCCCCTATGCCTATCCCAGACTCTCTTAAAGCTGCTCACTGTCTTTAATGAGATGACCTCTTCTGGCAGCGCATTCCAAGGGTCCACCACCCTTTCTGTGAAGAAGTGCTTTCTGACATCCCTCCTAAACCTCCCACCCTCCAGCTTAAGACTGTGCCCCTTCATGATATGGTTGTCACTCAGCTTAAATAGACTTTCCTCATCAACATTATTTATCCCTTTCAAGTACTTGAATGTCCCAATCATGTCCCCTCTCTCCCCCTCCCATCTTCCAGAGAGTACATGTTCAGTGCCCTCAACCTCTCCTGGTATGCCTTGCCCTGCTGACCGGCTATCATCTTTGTAGCCCTCCTCTGTACCTTCTCCAGCAGGTTATGGATTACTACAAACCTGACATACATGCGGTTTTATTTTAACCTTTAACATCTACTCCAGAATTGTCGTTGAGGCCCACTGAGTCGTACAGATTTGTGTTTTTTTTGCTGCTGCCCTCCTTGTTATTTCTCATGACCACAACATTCGGATGATGTAATTCTGTTCCTTACTCTCTATAATTATTTCTACCACCACTCTCCGAAAAGAAGTAATTTCTTTAAAAAATAATGAGATATAAACTTACAGTGACAGAATTTTTACAGAGGGGTTTAATTTGCCTCTTTTAGTGGGAGGAAAAGCGTATGCCGAATAAAATGATATCGTGCAATATCTCATGGAATGTTGTGCTTCTGAGAACTCTGGAAGGCAGCAACAGAGCCATAAAGACAATACAGTCTGGATGCCTGCGAAAGTTCGCCAGCAGCAACCGTAAATTAAATGTGGTGACTTCTGCAGCACTAAAAAGAGGGGTAAGGGGAGGGGTTGCTCTCAATGTAAAATACCTCTTTGACAATAGGTCACTGGGGAATTGGTAGGAAAAGTGGGCAGAATGAATGGACCTTGGGTCTTTTCTGTCATCACATTTCGTGTTCCTGTGCAACACATATTGGCCGTAGCTCTCAAGGTATTGGCAATCCCTCTGACCAAGATCTTCAACTTCTCTCTGAAATATTCTCAGTCCCCACAGTTTGGAAAGCTGCAGCAGTCACTCCAGTCCACAAAAGCCGGACTGTACTGGTAAGGCCTTCACTGAATACATCAACCATCTGTACGAGGCCCTGGATAAGGGTCATCTGGTTGGTGCTATCTACGTGGACCTCACTAAGGCATTCGACCTTGTGAACCACCCTCTCCTACTCAGCAAGCTCTCCTCCCTGGGCCTTTCCTCTGAAACTTTTTTTTTTACTTTTTATTTATAAGTTTTAATACAAAACTTAAAATAAAAATACACATGAAGGGATACAGGTAATGCATCTTAGTCCACTTACAAAGGTATGACATAACACCCTCCAATAAGGTACAGCATAGAGGGAAGTAACCATAAAATAAAAATAAAATGGTTATACTAACTCAATTCAATTTTTATTTTACCAGGAAATACATCACTAAGGTCACCCATGATGACAGATTCTGAATTAGAAATTTCCAGCAATTTACGGAGATGGGATAATATCCCAAGTCCCCCTGATGTTGGTCTATAGCAACCTGTATTTGATATTGTTTCGTCAGATGATAAGGAGACCTTTAAGATAAGGCTTTCAAACTCTTTTGGAATCATGGAGGAGTCAAAGACCAAAACCATATATTTATCAAAATATATATTGCAACTCCCAGCCCACCAAAAGCCTATCAGTCCTATACACATTATATGAGGGAATGTTAATGGCATGGTCAGGGGTACAGCATCTTAGCCAAGATTCTGAAATCGCCAGCACATCAGGTTTGGCGTGAGAGACCCATGCCTGGAGCACGTCCTGCTTTTTCAGTAAACTGCAGGCATTTATATGAAGGAAGCTAAGGAAGCTGAGACCTCTTAGCTGCGCTAGATCAGAGGGAGCCTCAATGGGTGTTGGGGACCGGGGTTTCATTTACATTGCCAGAACAAAGCAACAATAGAAAAAGAAGCTTTTTGAGTCGACTGATTAATATCCTAAGAATTCGCAGCCAGTCCCGTTTAGGGAGTATAGGGCTGTGTGTAGTTGGGTAAGGTGCTGCACACTGGTGGGATATTGACAATGCATGGATTGCCACACGTAGAGGAATAAATACTGGTGCAAATACATAGAGCAGGGCGTACGATGATGAGTAAGTGTGATAAGTCCCAAGTGATCAGTGTGACTGTATAGCAGAAAGGGTGCCTGTGCTAATGGCTGGGTGGTTCCAGGATCTAGGGGGATTGCTGCAGAGACAGAAGGAGCGTAACAAAAGTAGGCAACGTAGTAAGGTATGGTACGCTGTAACATTCTTTATATTCACTGTTGTCCAGTGCATGGTAGTGGTTTGTAAAGGAACAAACAGTAGTTGTAAAGATGGGAGAAGTGGGAGGAGAAAAACATTCTGCAAACGTGTCAGTAGAGTGGCAGTGAGTTGTAAGAAGCAGTCAGGAGAACTATAAGGACAGTGAGTTATGAGAGGTGCTGTACTCCCTCTAGTAGGCAAATAATCTTAGGAGCTAGTGAAAAAACAGACATAAAATATCAACCAATCAGTCAGCGGCTAACGTGATCACCAGGCGCTATAAATATAATACGCTGCATGGGGCGGATAATCACAGAGTTTATAGCAGCACAGAGTGATTGATTACAGGGACAATGATAAACCAAGATCAGTAAGAGGAATCCCATTCTACCATATGGGCAGAATGCTTCCTAGTGTCCCGCAGAGGTACATCACCACTTTAAACAGATGTAGAACTTTTACCCCGAGGTCGAGCCAGAAGTAAAATACGAGAAGAAAAGATAAGGATACTCCACAAGATTAAAATATAAAAGGGAATGGCGAACACCCCCCTTCCATTACCCCACAAAGCCACCGAGTTAGAATCACAAAAGATTTACACAGAAAAAAACATAATGGGATACGCGCGTCCCAAACCACTGCAAAAGCGGGTACTCGTACCAAGAAACATAATTTAACAGTCCATTTCCCATCGTGACCTCAAAAAAGCCCAGGCTGGAAAGGGTATTAGAAACTTCTCTGCTCACCAGAAAACAGTTCCAAATATCAAAAACTCACAGTCATCTCCATTTAAATCGAGAGCACCTCGCTCCCACAGGAAACATACAAGGTCCCAAAAGCTGAGCTGAAGATAGTGCACTCGCCTTACCACCTCCATCTTCTTCACCCGACGAGGCACCCTCGAGCCTGCCACCTCGGCTTCTATACATTGCTGCAGCTTCAGGGCATCTTTGGGGTCGCTGAATAGATCCGTTTGCCCATTCCAGCTCACCTCCAGTTTTGCAGGGAGTAGGAGCTGGTGCTGAATTTTAACAGTACGTAATGCAGACCGCACCTTGTCAAATGCTTTCCTCTGCTGTCTTGTGGAGTATGAGAGATCGGAGAACAATGACAGTTTGGCATCCCCGAATCGTAGCTGCCCCTTCCTCCTAGCCAGTGCCAAGATTCTATTACGGACCCCGACCCCGTTGCATACCACCAGCAAGGTTCTAGGCCCTGCACTTCCAGCTATAGCGCATCGGGGCGTTATCTGATAGGCTTTTTCCAGAGCCAGGGTCGGGTCCTCTTCAGACAGACCCAAAACTTGAGGCAACATGGTTTGCACAAAAAGCAAAGGATCCTCTCTATTTGCTCAGGAAGTCCAATAATCTGAATGTTGCGCTCCTGCACTTGGTTTTCAACAGTCTCTAATCTTTGACGCAACAGAGTTTTTTTTCTTTATTAAAGTAATAGTGGTGTCAGCAGATTTAAGTGAAGAAAGTTCAGCTCGCTGCACCATTTGTTCCACGGCATCTACCTAGGTTTCTAAGGCACTAACCCGCGGAGAAAGAGTACTGAGCTTTCTCTCTATGTCCTGTATCGTTTGTACCAGCTTGGCCAAAGCAGAATTAACAGTCAGTAGGGGTACCTGCTCCCACCCATCATCACCACAGCCGGAGGCTCCATTTTGCAAGGCCGGCCTATCTCATGGTTGTGACTGCTTAGGTTTGTAAAAGTCTAAAGAGGCAGTCAAATTCTTATTTTTACCCATTGGAGAGTCCACTCTGAAACTTGTTAATATAAGTCAAAAAGAAGTCCAATATAGTAAGAAAATGATAATATCTTTACAAAATTTGCTCTTTTTCTTGGAAGCTCTGTATAGGAGCATCTGCTCCATTCAGCTGCCAAGCCACCCCAAAACTCTGATGTTTCAATGCTACCTAACTGGACATTCTCAGAGAGTCAGAATTGGAGGAGCATTCTCGGACGCAAGGAGTGTAGCAGCTGGGGTCCCGCAATGGTCCATATTTGGCCCCTCCTCTTCAGCCTATTTGTTAATGGTCTTCCGGAAGCCTGCCCGCACTCTAGCATGCTGCTCTATGCCAATGATGCTGTGATCTGTAACAACAGCCCTCTGTGATCTATAACAACAGCCCTCGGCATGGGATACTCTCCAACAACCTAAAGTGCAGCTTTGAGTCCCTGGAGGGTTCGTTCGAACGCAATAAGCTGGTCCTCAGCTATAAAAAAAAAAAAAAAAAAAACAGTCCATGCTGTTTACCAGTGCACACCTTAAGAAAAAGACCCTCCCCTGACTGCCTGTAATGCCCTAGGAGCCACCCTGAAGCAGGTTGATACCTTCAAACACTTGGGTGTCACCCTTGATAGCCTTCCTTTTACTGAACACATCAACAACATCTCAAACCTTGCAGATAGGAGGCTTGATGTGCTCTGCCGACAATGGTTAAACCTCGCCCCAGAGGCTAGACATGCGGCTGTCTCCAGCATGATCCTCCCACTCCTTGATTGTAGTCTCCCAGTATATGGGGTGGCTAATGACACAGTTCTTGACAGGGTAAGGGTAGTGCTCAACCAAGAATGCCGTTATGTATCAGGAGCTGACAGACTAGCCCATAGCTACTCTATGCACTTACTAACTGGCTACCTCTTAAGGCCAAGATTCAGTACTGTCTTGCTGGCTAAGAAAGCACTCTTGGGCCTCTCCCCTCCTTCTGTTGGTGCCCTCTTCTGCCCGGCCTACAACCCCTACGAGGAGTATGGCCAGGCGCACCCTTGCGGTTCCCTTTTGCAAATCGTGCTTGGGTAGGTGCTCATTTGCCTAGCATGCCTCCCAAAGGCTGAACAAACTCCCAGGTTCTATTGCGCGACTCTCCAAGATTGCATCATTTAAGAAAGCCCTCAAAATAGAGCTCACTCTCAACTCTGCCTGCCAATGTTTCAGTTGATCGTTCCCCTGTGCCCCCATATCTCTCTTCTCGGGTGTCTGTCCTCCCTCTCCTGCCTCCATCTCCTCACCACTTCTACTCTACTCTTGACTACTGTCCTCCTATTTATGCCAGGACCTCTGCTACCGCCATGGCCAAACTCTCTGCTGCCTACAACAAAGCCTATCGCTTTACTTTACTGGCCCCGTTCGCCACCCACCATAATATCCTTGGATGGCTACCACTGCAAGGCCACTTCGACCTAGCCCTCTGCTGCATGGTGGACAATGTCATCCGCACAGCTCAAGAATCCCCCTCTAACTGCCCTCCTGACAACCCGAACTCTACACTGCAGCCTCCGCTCTAATGGTACTCCCCCTCTAGCTGTTCCTAGGGTATCCACCAACATGGGTAGCAGAGCTTTGGTCTGCAGCTGCCCCCTTGCAGTGGAACAAACTGCCGGTCGAACTCTGTTCCATCGACACTCACTCCAGCTTCCAAGACCCGCCTCAAAATCTGGCTCCTGGCAAATTCTTCCTGCCGCTGCTCCCAGGGGTTACCCACCTACCCACGCTAGACTACTCCCCAGCCCACTAGGTGTGTAGCCAGAAATTTCCATTTTGTACACAATCTCCAATAGTTACACCCCCCCGTTAAAAAATGTACACATCCTTTCCAAATGGCACCCCCTTCCAAACAAGTCAGATTGTTGCCAGATGATTCCTCTAATCTCTAAAGAGGTTACACATGTATCAGACACTACTCAGTGGCCTACACTAACCCAAATACTACAGATTAGAATGATAATATTAACAGAGTGGCTTATGGTTTGTGACAGGCACTCAGCAAAACTGTATACAAATGTGAAAAGTGAGTATGCCTTCTACGCCCTTGCAGCCCACAACTGTTACCTCATTGCCTTAACTGTATTTCCACGGTATACGTGACTTCCTTGCCGGTATATCATATATATATATATATATATATATATATACACACTTTTTTTTTTTTTTTACTGTATTTTCGATGTGTTACATTGTATTGCGGGTACATATTGTATATATTTGTTACTGTATATTCGGTGTATTACATGCCCACTGGACTGTATCATACCTTGTATATTTTGGTTACAATTGTTTTGCATCAACTCTCATCACGTCCCATATTGGAACCTTGTACTCGCTGTTCTCAATGGATTTATGCAGCATGCTTGAACACTGTACTTAATATTGTTGCTTGTATCTATCTGTTTCATGTGCACTACAGTTACCTTGTACGCTACTGTCACCCTGCTCTATGTGTTATGGCCCGGGTCGTGCCTGAAAATGGTCCCTGGGATTAGTGCGCTCACCCGGTTATCAAAGTCATAAATCAAATAAATAAATAAAACAGAACTACACTGTATGACTGCACTCTCCTGTTTCTGAGTCCTGTAATAATGATTAATTGTAATTAGTTATAATTAAGCTATGCATTCTTGCTGCCTTGGTGATTGTGAATGACTAGGCTCTCGATGAAGCCGCTTTGTCCTTTGTATCCTAACTTGACGTGGAACCTTTGCAAACCACCACATATGCTAAAAGCTGTTACTCCGATTATTCAAATAAAAAAATACATTCATGCCTAATAGCATTTGCTCACTGAGAAAGAAGGAGTCGACACCACTGCTTATTTTCAGCCCTGTTCTGGGGGTTGGGAGGGAGCTATGAACCAACTGAAATCGCATCAGATTAAGCTCTTGGTGATATTTTAGTGACTGGGGAAATTTCCCCATCTATTCTCAAGAAGTACCACGGGATCAGCTGCAACTTCGGTTTAATGTCTCATCTGAAGGACGGTGCACCCCGAAAGTACAGCACCCACTGGTAAAGCACTTGGGTGCCAGTGTTTCATGGATGAGCCTAATCCTGGTGTAGGATTAGAACCTATGACATTCTGGTCCAGAGGTGGATGAGCCACGCTGCAGCATGAAAACAACACGAATAATGTGCCACTGCCAGCGTTTCCATAGGTTGCATGCTCACCTCTGGGGCTGGAAGATGAAGTCATAGAAGTGTTATGAGTCAAAAGCATAAAGCCATTTGAGACTCACCAATTTCATTGGTTGGACTGGTATCCCAGGTAGTTATCTAGTCCTACCTTGAAGTATTCCACCTTAGGGCTACTCACAATATCTTGTGGGAATGTATTCCATATATTAATCACGCGTTGGTTAAACCACATCCCTCTTTTTGTCATCTCATACATTTCACCATTAAGCTGCATATTATGGCCTCTCAACTTCCTGTTAGTAATTGTTGCCCGTAGTCCAAGGCATTCCCACAGGTCCTGATTTCTGAATGCCCTGAAGACCAAGCACAGTTCTCCTCTGCAGCGTCTGTATTCAAGTGAAAAAGAATTTAAGTCTTCTAGCCTTTTTTTATTTTTTTATTTATTTTTTCTCTATATTCTAAATAGGAAATGTTGTTTATTTTTTGGTTGCCTTTCACTGTACTCTCTCAAGTCATGCTATATCCTTGGCCTTATATGGTGGCCAGAACTGAGCGCAATACTCAAGATGCGGCCTGACCAACACTCCATGCAGCGGCATAATCACTTGTCTAGGCTTCTGTTCCCACACCAGGAACATGGGCTAATGCCCCCAGTGCAGCACTGTAGTCCAGCACTGGGAGGTGCTGTACACTTTGGGTTGCCATCCTCCAGATGATACATGAAAACAGAGTCCCTTCCTCCCATCTCTGGTGGCTAACCTGTTGGAAGTTAAAGATCCCATGGATATCACACGAGATGGGCATTTTATCCTTTGTCCTGGCCAACATTTCCAGTCAAAAATTCAGGTCCACGTAAGCTACTTCTCAGGACACACCAAGAAAAAAAACAAACGATCGCAGCTCAATGCATTTTTCCCAGTCAAAAAAGGAAAAAAAGAAAAAAAAGGACAAATAAATAATTAATTAATGATTTGTCACATTAACCAGGTCATCATAACTGCAAAGCATTATCCATAAACCTATTTTTTTTTTCTTTTGGTTAAACAGAGCTTTTTCTCCCAGCCTTGGTTATCTCTTTTCAGGGATTTACCCTAAGCAGGCCTGACAGCCCCTTGTCCTCCTCTTTGGGACCCATCTCAGCCCAGCATCTACACAGGGGTTTGCACTTCCCTTGCCCCACCCCCACAGCATGGCAAGGGCCCCCCCCCCCCCAAGTCAGTCCACCATGTGGGCTAACATCCCGTACCAGCTGGAATTGGGACCCAGAGTAGTCCCCTAAGCCCCACCTGTCATACAGATGGGCCATGGGATTTTCACCCCATTTTCTCCCCGGCCCCTCCCACCGCCGCAGGCTTGGACTTTGCCTCTGACAGCCTCGGCTGCACACAGTGATGTCCGGCAGAAGAAGCAAGCTGCCTTGACCCACCGCAGGAGCTGCTGCGGCACCCATGCCTGACACCTTCCCTCCCTGGCCACAACAAACTGCCAAGTGGCTGCTACTGTGGCCAGGCTTACCCCCTAACATGATGACCCCTTGCTTGCCCGTGAACTTAGGCTACCTGCACGGCAGCAGGACACGATGACACTGGGTTATCAGGGCAGCCAGAAAAACTGTTCTTACCGATTCTGTTTGTACATGCTATATTTGCATGCATTCCATCAGTACGGTGCCACAGGCTCATTACAGCTATGTGCAAAGTTGCCTGCTTAGCACGTCATCATTACTGTATGTTCCAGATTTTTAATCATCCTGCTTCATTTCTTTGTTCTAGATTTTTATGCCCTCTGGCCAAATGTCCCTTCCCCCCTCAGTTTCAGCTTAGTGTTTCATCATCAATCCCCACCATTCACTTACCCACTCCAGGGTCCCTCCCTGGTTTGCTCACCATGGTACGGCTGGCAGAAGCAATGCCTCCCACCCACTGGAGCACAATCAGGCATGGTGGCAGGCAACAGTGAATGCGGGACCTGAGCATACCAGTAATGTCATCCTGAAGGCCACCATCTTTTTCCACTCGTCTTGCCCTGCTGCCTCCCTGAAGTTCCACGCACTTACCCCAGTACAGGTTTGCGTGCACTCGTATGGTCACCCCGTATGACATGAAGCTCCATAGTAAAGTGCAGGAAGACAATGTGGTGGCAGCACACACTGGCACGAGCAGCACTTCCTACACCTTGTTCGCAGTGGCGTGGTTAACAGCAGTCCACTCTGGACCCCAGGAGGAGCTAACTATAGTTCCTTTGGCCTGTCAGGCAGCCCAAATTATGCAGTTTTATCATTGTCTTTCACTGAGCTGTTGGCAAAAAGATACATCATATGTGGTGTTTTAGGCAAGAAGTGTCTTGTCAGTCAACACACCTCTGCATGCAGGCCCCCGTGTACACAGATGTATACACATCTGCTATAGGACACCAGGACTTCCTAGTGGCCTTGCTTGTTCTTTTTTCACCCCAACTTCCATGATGCAATAAATCAGTTTTTACACAGCACGCAGCAAGTCCAGTTACAATCTCTCAAAAACTCTCCTGTCTTATTTCATCATAGGAAGCAATTGCCACTTCCTTGATGTTTTAATCAGGCCTCTAAAAACCTTGGCAGCTGCACAAAAAATGCCCTTGTTGCCCCATGCAGCCACTGTGGCCGCAACTGAGAAAACCCAAACTGTGAAAGAGGAGATTACCATTTTGGGTTCCACCACAGCCACAAAGTATATCTACAAAGTACCTTGGACTGTATCTGAACCGTGTTGAATAACTTAAAAATAACATCCAGCACTCCAGGATACATTCAGGGAGAATACTGTTTTCATTTTATAATAAAAATAAAGATACTTACAAAATGTAAGCAGAAAATACACAAAGTATCAATACATCTATTTCAGGCTAAAACAAACCCCTCCAGCCTTGGCGTTCCGGGGCAATGCTACCCCTTCATCAGCAGGCATGTATCTGAACCGTGCACTGACATTTAATGTGTCCATTAAAAACTTCATGGCAAAATCTCAGCTCTGCTTTGGCTTTTTACTTTAATTCTCTTTTTACATCTCCTCAGCCAGTGTGTTCCTCACTCCTCCCCCTCAGCCAATGCATGCCTCACTCCTCCTCAGGCAGTACCTGCCTTACTCTTCCTCCTCCTCCTCAGGCAGTACCTGCCTCACTCTTCCTCCTCCTCCTCAGGCAGTACCCAGGTCACTTCCCCTTGCGCAGTACCTGCCTCACTTCTCCTCCTCCACCTCAGCCAATACATGCCTCACTCCTCCTCAGGCAGTACCTGCCTCACTCCTCCTCCTCAGGCAGTACCTGCCTCACTCTTCCTTCTCCTCAGGCAGTATCTGCCTGACTCTTCCTCCTCAACCTCACGCAGTACCTGTCTCACTTCCCCTCAGGCAGTACCCAAGTCACATCCCCTCGCGCAGTACCTGCTTCACTTTTGCTCAGGCAAAACGCAAAACCTGCCTCATTCCTTCCTCTCAGGCAGTACCTGCATGCAAGCCACAGGTCATCTCAAATTGTCCATACAAGTACTATCTCATACTAACAAGCCAGCAGAATAGGCCCAATGGTCTATCAAGTCTGCCCGGGGATCAGTGCCTTCCCAGGGCACCATCATAGCCCTCCCCCTAGGTCCCCCCCCAACTCCGGCGAGACTTTGGGATGCACCCTCCCCCTATACCTATCCCAGCCTCTCTTGAGCCCCTCCACAGTTGTAACAACCACCAGCTTCACGGGCAGCACATTCCAGGACTCCACCACCCTCTCAGTGAAGTAATGCCTCCTTGTTTCCCCCTTAAGTCTCCTGCCACTCGGCCTCATTGAGTGCCCCTTGGCGGCCCCTACCTCCCTCAGCTGCAGCACCCCATCAAGGTTGACCCTGTTTATTCCCTTGAGATATCTGAAGACCTCGATCATATCCCCCATGTCCCTCCTCTCCTCCAGCGAGTACAGGCTGAGCTCCTCTAGTCACTCCCCATAGGGCTTTTCACCTAGACCCTGTACCATGCTGGTCGCCCTCCTCTGAACCCTCTCCAACACAGCAATATCTCTTTTCAAGTAAGGACGCCAAAACTGCACGCAGTATTCAAGGTATGGCCTAACCAGGCAATTATACAGTGGCAGGAGCACCTCTCTGCTCCTTGAGGTTATCCCCCTGGCTAAGCACCTCATTGCATCTCCCTGGATTTGAGTTCTGACCACTGTTACCACTCCACAACTGCTTTCAGTAATCCCCTCTCATAAAGAGACCCTGATCAGAGTGAGTGAGTGAGAGAGAGAGAGAGAGAGTGTGTGTGTATATGTATACAAACATATCTGCGATCACATGTTTATACAATGGGTGACAGGGGTAGTCCCAGAGCAGGTGATATCAGTACCCAATCAGCAGCTGTCATACACCTGGCAGGCCATAATTTTGCTTCCTGTAAGTTACTTCCACCACCCACGTCAGGGGAGAACCTGCGATGATGCCAGGACTGGGGGGTTACAACACTGTGTGGCCACCAACGATGTCAAGACTCCTCCACATGCCACCAAAAGAGGAATCAAGCAGCAAACAGGCAACGCCCCCTCCCCAGAGTCTGAATATGCTGCCTCACAGTGCATCCTCGACTCCTCCAATTGGGGTCTGGGAGCCGGGCTCAGGATGTGAACCCAGATCCTATCAGAAATGCCACTGGACAAGGCAAATCTTATGTCTATCTGATAAAAAATACTAAAATGTATTACACAACATACTGATGCAAGAGCTGCATTTAACATCGCAGTCTCCCTTTCTTTTATTACGTTCCATCGTCCTTGGGTTTGGCCGCTACGCACTGCCACCTCACCAATTTTAGTGTCAACACTGCCGAAGTCACCTCCATCGCCAACGCTGGTGCTGTCAGATTACTTTCCCGTGCCCACTCTCACCCCCACATACGGTGGGAACTCTTTTCCTTCTCCATCTGGTGCCAGTGCAGGGGCAGGGGGAACACTGGTGTCTGCACAGTACAGCGGACATAAGTCAGTTTCTAGTTTATCAGTGCGGGACAGAAAATGTACAGAAAAAATAGGTTACTCACCTGTAACCGTACTTCTAGAGTTACACAGTTCACATCCACACATAAGCAGTTCCACTGGAAGTGTTGATTTGCCAGAATATCTTTAAACTCCTCCCACCATCCAGGCAGTATATCCTCCAGCTCCACCCCTGTGACATCAGATTTTCCATGCTGGAAGCAGGGATCCATGTGCCACTTACCAGGGGAGGCCGGGTGAGTGGTGTGGATGTGAACTATATACCACTCCTAGAAAGTACAGTTACGTAAGAACTTACCATAACAGTAGATCTTCGAGAGAGGCTCTTGCAGTAGGTATTCACATATAGGACTAAGCCACCAGGCGTTAGGACCCCACGGAAACATTTCTAGCTAGCAGTCTCCAGCGGGGGACCGCCCCCACATCAGGTGACCAGCATCATACGACATTGGTAGAAAGGGGAGGCCCCCCACGCCCATCTTCCAGTTCTTTCCTGCCAAAGGCCAAAAGAGGCAAGATGAGAGAGAGAGAGAGAGAAGAGGATATATCCCCCCCATGGAAGTGAAGCTAAGAAAACTTACGGGGACGGAAGGCGGGAAGGCAATACCTACTGCAAGAGCCTCTCTCGAAGATCTACTGTTACAGTAAGTTTTTAGGTAACTGTACTATCTTACTTCGAGAGGGCTCTTGCAGTAGGTATTCACATACAGGACTGAGTCCCAAGCAGTCTGGAACAAGGAAAAGCACTCGGAAGGAGGATAGTCATCCATAGCATGGAACTGCAGACTGAACGGGTCTCATGAAAGGAGACCTTGTAGGACAGCCAACCAGAAGCCTGCTCTACAGCGAGAGGCGATGTCCAAACTGTATAGTTTCGTGAAGGTATGTACAGAAGTCAAAGTAGCGGCTGCACAGATGTGTGCCACTGACACATTTTTGAAACGAGCCGCAGAGGCATCTACTCCTCTGGTGGAGTGACTTCCGATTTGACCTGGAAGGGTCTGTTATACTTGTCGTAACAGAAAGTGATACAATTCGCCAACCATTTTGATAGGCATTGCTTAGAAACAGCACTGCCTTCTCTTTAGTGAGCAAAAGAGACAAAAAGCTGATCAGTCCTCCTGAGATCCTTAGTCCGACTGGTGTAGTATCTCAGGACTCTGTGATCATCCAAAGTATGCAAGAGGTACTCCCCTTGATTGGAGTGTTGCGTAAAGAAAGTGGGTAGCTCAACAGATTGATTGAGCGTAGACTCAGCCACCACCTCAGGGAGAAACTTAGGGTTGGTGCGTAGAGCCACACGTTCGTTGTGAAAAATCAAGTATGGGATTTTATACATTAAGGCCTGAAGCTCGGAAATTCGTTGAGCAGAAGTAATGGCCATTAGGAAGAGTCTTCCAAAAAAGGAACTTCAAATCAGCTGCTGCCACTGGCTCAAAGGGAGGCAGAGCAAGCTTCTCCAGGATGAAATTCAGATCCCATGGAGGGGCAGGAATGCAGATGGGGGGTCTCAAATGGAGAACCCCTCTGAGGAAAGTCTTGGAGACTTCTAACTGAGCAAAAGTCATGTCTCCAAAGGGAATATGGTAGTCTGAGATAGCTGCCATGTGGATTTTCAACGAGGAATGGCTGAGACACAGATCGAAGAGGTGACGCATGTAGTCCAGAACTTTGTTGACTGGGCATAAGAAAGGCTCGAAGTCTTTCGAATTTGCCCAGAGAGAAAACCGTTTCCACTTCACAGCGTAGCTGGACCTGGTGGAAGGCTTCCAGGCTTCCATCAAAATGTCCGCTACTAAAGGAGAGACTCTGAAGCGGGCTTTAGCTATGTCTGCAGGAGCCACGCATGGAGATGAACAGATTTGAGGCCTGGATGAACAAGGATCCCCTGATCCTGGGTCAATAATTGTTGCGACAGAGGAAGAGGAAGTTCCTCTGAAAACTGTTGCAGAACAGAGAACCAAACTTCACTGGGCCAGAAGGGAGCAATGAGAATCATTCAAGCTCCTTCTGATCTGAGTTTGTTCAGGACCCTCGGAATTAGAGGAATGGGAGGGAAGACATTAACAAATCTGTCCCTCCAACCGAGAGACAGCGCATCCTGCCAAAAAATGTCTCGCCCTGGAGCAAGCGAGCAGAAGGCGGGAAGTTCTGCGTTTTAGAAAGAGGCGAAGAGGTCTGTCTGAGGTGTTCCCCATCTCCGAAAGATGCCGTTTACGACTTGCTGATCCAACTCCCATTCATGGGACCTGGCTGAGGACAGACTGAGTTCATCTGCCAGTGTGTTTTCCACTCCCGGAACATGAACTGCGGTCAAGTGAAGGTGATGTTGGGCTGCCCAGTACCAGACTCTCATTGCTTCCCGGCACAGGGGGTAGGAACGTGTTCCTCCCTGTTTGTTGAGGTATCAGACTACGCACCTGTTGTCTGACTGTATGAAGAGATGACCGGGGAGGATGAAGGGAAGGAGAGCCTGAAGGGCAAAAAGGACTGCCCTCAGTTTGAGTATGTTTATGTGCGGGAATTGGACCAGCTGCCCTGAGTCTGGTAAGACCCTAGGTGGACACACCAGCCTTCTCCGGATGCATCTGTCATCAACGTCTGGGAAGGGGATCGATGTAGAAGTGAACTCCCAGGCACAGGTTCTCCTGAACCATCCACCATTTCAAGTCCCTGATCATGGGATCTGATACTAGTACCTCTTGGTCTAGATTGTCCCTGGTCTGGTCCCTTTGCAACTGAAGCGTCCATTAAGAGATCCTCATATGAAGCAGAGCAAATGATACTGTTGGAATGGCAACCGCCATTAGCCCGAGGAGGTGGAGGACTGACCTGGCTCTGACCCTCCTGCGGCTGGACAGAAGACAAGCCTGATTCTGAAGGGTGTCTACCCTGTCCGGAGGCAAGAAGGCTTTGCTGGTGGTCGTGTCCAGAATCAACCCTATAAATTGGAGGCGTTGGCAAGGGACCAAGTGGGACTTGGCCTGGTTGATGGTGATACCCAGGCTGGTAAAACCTACAGGGTAAGGGAAAGGGAGTGCAGGAGTTCCTCCCTGGAGAGGCCGCCAGAAGCATCAATCAGCCCAGGTAATGGAACACGCCTGTATCCCTGGCACGAGGTGGGCCGCTACCACCGACAGGCATCTGGACTAAACACTGGGAGACCAAATGGAGGGCCTTGAATTGGTAGTGGTCCTCCTGAAAACAAAACCGGAGGTATCTGCGGTGGGAAGGGCATATGGGGATATGCAGGTAAGCATCCTGCATGTCCAGGGTGCATAGCCACTGTCCCGGCCGAAGTAGTGGTAGGAGGCTCTGCAAGGAGAGCATTCGGAAGCGTTTGTACTCCATGAATATGTTCAGAAAGCTGAGGTCTAGAATGGGCCTCAGATCTCCCGTCTTCTTCGGAACTAGAAAGAAATGGGAATAGTAACCTGTCCCCCAAAGATGAGTGGGGACTGGCTCTATCGCCGCCTTCGACAGAAGGGAGATGATTTTCTCTAGAACCAGAAGAAGATGTTGCAGGGAGTAAGACGACTGAGGGGGTGGGTTTCGGGGCGGTTTCTGCAGAAACTGTATTGAGTGTCCTGCTGATATCAGCTGGAGCACCCAAGCGTCTGATGTTATCCTCTCCCAACCCGGCAGATGACAGGGAGAGGAGAATCTCCCCCCTACCGGTTTCTCTGGAACCTCCAGAGGCAGGGAGTCAGGAGGAGTGGGGCAGCGCAGCAGCAGGGACTCCCTCGGGTTTTTTGCCTAACACAGGTGGTTACCTCCTCGACCCATATAGGGGGTCATTCACTGGATCTGGTATTTCTTTTGGGTATGGAGATCGCTGACTTGGGGGTGGAACCTGTCAGCTGGTCTGACCATCACACCATAAAGTTCAGTTTCAGGGCCCCCCCTAACAGGTCTGCCCCTACGGAGATGGTTTGGTACCGCCCTTTAAGGGGTATTAACCCCAGTGACCTAACAGCGGTACTGGATCGATCGAGTTTGTCGGGTGAATGCATGAGTCCAGATGATCTTGTACTAGCCTATAATGAGGCTGTGGGAGATGCTCTGGACAAAATTGCTCCTGTTCATGTTCGGCCTCTCGCCCTCCGTCCAAGGAGCCCTTGGTTTGATGGCTCCTTGAAGGAGTTAAGGCGAGTCGGCCGAAGGCTGGAGAGAGTCTGGCGGAAGTCGGGCCTTGATGCTGACAGGCTTAGGTTGATGGCACATTATGATGGCTATCAATCAGAAATCACTCGTAAGAAGGAAGAGTTCCTGTCTAGAGAGATTTCTGCTGCACAAAATCGACTGGCTCAGCTTTTCTGGACTGTTGACAGATTGTGCAATCCAATCTGTCTTCAGCCCAGAGAAGCCCCTTCTCAGCTAAGATGCGAGGAGTTTGCTCGTTTTTTTTGCAGATAAGGTTGCCAGCATCAGGTCCAGCATCGGTCCGACCTCTCCTATGGGGGATTGCAGTGGTCAGCGGGAAGTGGCATGCCCTCGGTCTGTCTGGTCAGATTTTCGCCGGCTGGAGTTCAGGGACATTGTGAAGATCATCTAAACAATGCGACCAACTAGTTGTAGTTTGGATCCGGGCCCTACACCTCTTTTAGTAGGATGTGTAGAAGTTATCTGCCCAATCCTTGCTGACATTGTCTGGAAGTCTTTGGAGAGGGGGGGTCTTTCCTGAACCCCTTAAGGAGGCAGTCGTTTGACCACTCCTTAAAAAATCCTCCTTGGATCCAGATTGTCTAGCTAACTACTGGCCTATCTCTAACCTGCCATTTGTTGGTAAGGTTATTGAAAAGGCAGTTGCGTTGCAATTGGATGATCATCTTATAACTCACAATGTCTATGATACTCTCCAGTCTGGCTTTAGGACAAGGCATAGCACGGAGAATGCCCTTGTCCGGGTATTGAGCGATCTCCCAATGGCCAGAGATCGAAAGGCATGTACCATTCTGGTCCTTCTCGATCTCTCTGCTGCATTTGACACTGTAGACCATGGAGTGCTGTTGGGAGCGCCTGCGGGTTTTTTGTGGGCTGTCTGGTACAGTCCTCAAATGGTTTCATTCTTACCTCACGGACAGGTCTCAGAGAGTTGTCACTGGAATTTATTCCTCTGGCGCTCACTCCCTGCCTTGTGGGGTACCACAGGGCTCCATCTTAGCTCCCATGTTGTTTGCAGTGTATATGCTGCCATTAGGAGAAATCATCAGGCGATACAGTCTGGGTTTCCACTGCTATGCAGATGACACTCAGCTGTATCTGTCCTTTCTCCCCGGTCAGGGTGATGCACTTTCTGTACTGAATAACTGCCTTTCGGAGATCAGACTTTGGATGAGTTCCAGCTGGCTGAGACTCAATCCGGATAAGACTGAGGTATTGGTAGTGGATCCAGGTCGTCCAGGGGCGGGTTTGGGAGTCGGACAACCATCAGGTTTGTTACTTGGTGGTATACCACTCTCTACCTCTGATCAGGTGCGAAATCTGGGCGTTATTTTTGATGATGGTCTGACCCTAAAATCTCAGGTGTCAGCTGTCATCAAATCCTCTTTTTACCATCTGAAGAACATCACCCGGGTGAAACACCTGGTTCTTCCAACATTGGTCCACGCCTTTGTCATTACCCGTCTGGACTACTGCAATTCCCTCTACCTAGGGCTACCAGGGGTTGATATCCGCTGCCTCCAGCTGGTGCAGAATGCAGCAGCCAGGATTTTGACTGGGACTTCTAGAACCAGTCATATTACACCTGTGCTCCGCGAACTGCACTGGCTGCCGGTTTCGTGGCAGATCACCTTTAAGGTTGGGTTGCTAACCTTTAAAGCCCTACATGATCAGGGACCCGGCTACCTGCAAGATCTCCTGATTCCCTACTGCCCCCTCCGTCCTCTCCGTTCCACCAACGAGGGATTGCTGGAGATTCCCAGGGTCCGATTAAAGACATCAGGATCTCATGCATTTGCTTTTTCAGCACCAATCCTGTGGAATTCTCTACCTCGTTGGTTGAGAGAATGCCCAACCGTCAATAGTTTTAAGGTTGCTTTAAAAACATTTATTCAATTTAGCTTTTACCTAGTCATGGCTGACATATTTTAATGTATGGAAATTTTATTATTCTGTATATGTTTTATGTACAGCGCCTTGGATTCGAAAGGCGCTATATAAATAAAGTTGGATTGGATTGGATTGGGAGTCTTGGTTGCTGGAGGGGCCCGACATTTGTTGGCATGTTTTCCTTGTGGCTTTTATCTTTGTCAGTTTAGGCAAAGAAAAGGACACCATTGCCCTTGGGGGGGGGGGGGTCTGTACATAGTCTGGACAGACTCGAGTGCAGTACCCTTCTCTTGCAGTTCGGTAATGCTGTCCTTGACGTCACCCCTGAACAGCACTGAACCCCTGAAGGGAGCATCCTGTATAGCGGATTGTACCTCAGGGACCAATCCTGACACACCGAGCCAGGTGTGATGCCACAGACCTACGGCAAAGGCTGAGCTCCTTCCAGCTGTGTCCACCACATCATAAATGGCACGGAGCATGTGCCGACGTGCCAAACAAGCGGAATGGACAAGGTCATCCACTTCCTGCTTAGTCTGTGACTCAGGAAGGGAGTCCAACTTGGATTGCACCTGGCTAAGATTGGTTTTCTGGAAATCCCCAATATGGGCAACAAAACTGAGGGCCCTGATGCCTAGGGTAGAAGAGGAATAGATCATCTTCCAATACTGGTCTAGAAGTGAGGATTTCTTATCAGGTGGAGATGAGCTTAGATGTTTAGGATTGGCAGAGCGGCCGTGGGCAGCGCTGATGATGATCAAATCCACCTTGGGGTGAAGGCTGAGAAAGTCTACACCCTCAGGAGCCTGGTATAGCCTACCCACCTTCCTTGGAAGGGGGGCTTATGCGGAAGGTTGTTTCCAGATGGTGGAAACAAGATCTGCGTGAGGCTCTATCCAGGGTGGAATAAGCACAGGAGCGGTCTAGGGTAGATCCAGATGAGCAGCAATTTTTTTGCGCTGTGGGTCTGGCTCAACTGATTGCCACTGATGTACTTCTTGGATTTTCCTCAATAACTTCATAAAGGAAGGGTCCTCCGGAGGGGACTTCGGAGGACCCCTCGGCCTGGGGTGTTCTGGAGTATGGGTCTCGCCTTCAGGGTCAGAGTGGCCGGACTCTGAGTCCGAGTCAGAAGTCTCTGAAGAAGAGGAAGAAGACTCCTCCTTACGAGGGGGAGGGACGACCCCTTTGGGGAGTGTCCAAGGGCGCATATCCTCCCCGCCTCGGGCAACGGAGGGTTCTCCTCTGGTGTCGGGCAAGGAGGAGGGAGTCCCCCGTCTCCGACGTAGGGATCCGGTAAAGTGACCAGCATCAGGAGACAACTCTCTACCTCCTTGGTGAGCTGAGCCTTGGCCTCAGCCCACCAGGAAGCCAAGGTCTCCTTCAGATCCACCGGCGACTGTGGAGTGGACAGCGGAGGTGGAAGAGGTGGGGGATATGGGTACTCAGGGTACCCATAAAAGGAGTATTCGTAGCCCAATAGCAGGTAGCCCGGCGTCTGGTACTGAGGCATCGGGTACTACGGCACCAGATACTGCAGCGTCGGGTACTGAGGGGCCCGGTACTGCGGCACCAGGTATTGCGATGTCGGGTACCCTGATGGAGCAGAAGGACCTGGCAGAGGCCCTGCCGGCAGGCCAAATGGAGGAAGCGTTGGCCCCGCGGGTGTCGGGCCCGGCCTGGGTATACCGAACAGGTCCAACGGTCCTGACGGAGGAATAGGTCTTCCAACAGGCAGAGGGACGCCAGAGGGTAACGTCGGGTCGGCCAGCATCGGAACCGGCGTCTGAAGATCCAGCGTCAAGGGGTCTGGCACAGGAGGAGGAAGCCCTGATGGCAGCATTTCGAGGTCCAGGGTGATGACTGGGGAAGGAGGAGGATTTAAATCCCTGGGTGTCAGTCAAGGAGACGTAGGGACCTCAGTGGGCAACCTGGTGAGACGCTGCGGAGAGCCTGGGGCATCAGATGGGACAACAGGATCTGGTGCAGGCTTCTTGGCTAGGCGGTCGTCAGGGGAGCCGGCGTCTTGACTTATCAGCAGTGTGCGGGCGGATGCTGGAGGACCCGGCGTCCGACTTATCAGATGGACTCCCTATCCAAGGAAGGTCGTAAAAGAGTGGCAGCCTTGTTGGAAGGGGATTTGGCTGGGCGCTCACCTGAGGAGGTGAGCAGCTTATCAGCCTTACCCGGGCGGGCGCCGGTGGAACAGACGTCCAACTTACCAGACCCGCTTTGACCAGAAGGCCGCAAGGAAGGAGCGGCCTCAACGGGAGCGGAGGCCTCCTTTGCTCCGGAGGCTCCTGAAGAACCAGAGCACGAGCCCGACGGGAGGGGCAATGCCTTATTGGTAGCCACCAAGACAGCCGTCAAGGAGCGATCCCCTGGAGGAGAAAGTTACCTTAAGGGATATGACTCCAGCCGAAGTCGTGGCTGCTGTGGAAGACTCCCCCCGCTCCCAGTGTTTCTCCCTGCCACGCTTCTTTTTGTGGCCTTCGGGGGAAGTGGATGCCTGCCGAAGCTTTTTTAACTTTTTCCATGGAGGCCATTTTCTTCTTGAGGAGATGGGCTTCCAGGGACTGCTGCCTTCTCTTGCGGGTAGCCAAGCTGAACTTCTGGCAGTACTGGCACTTCTCCACGGGGTGGTCTGGGCCTAGATAGAAGAGGCACAAGGAGTGGTCATCCTTGTGTGGAACCGCACGAGTCGCACTTGTTCTTATGCGATTCGGAGAGCGTCTGGGACAACATACACAGCAATTATTGAAGAAAATATCGAAACACAGAGAAAACAGGTTGAAAAAAGTTTGAAAACTTTAAGACTGACGAACGACTGACGAGCGCTGTTCTACCGCGAGGAACTTTCACAAGCCGATGGAAGGAAAGAACTGGAAGGCGGGCATGAGGGATCGCCCCTTTATACCGACGTCATATGATGCCGGTCACCTGACGTGGGGGCTGTCCCCCACCAGAGACTGCTAGCTAGAAATGTTTCCATGGGGTCCTGATGCCTGGTGGCTTAGTCCTATATGTGAATACCTACTGCAAGAGCCCTCTCAAAGTAATATCTACAGTTACGGAAGTCCTGGGAGAAAGACTTGGGTATTACCATCGAAGACAGCTCTTGGGATAAGCACCTGAAATACCTACAGTCATTAGTGGGCTCCCCTGACTGGCAAGAGTTCTCATGGAAGATAACAAATAGATATTTTAGAACATCTGTCATTCAGGCAAGATATACTGCGCAGGGGAGTGCCGCATGCTGGAGGAAGTGTGGATGCCTCCGGGCTACACACGGCCACATATTCTGGTACTGCCCAGGTTTGCGGCCCTTCCTGAATGAACTTTCAGCGTCCCTGGGAGAAATATTCCCACAACTTACACCTCAAACGTTTCTATTCTCTTCCTATCCGAAGGGATATAGAGACCCAAATACAAGAAAACTGTTAATCACATGTATATTGATAGCAAAAAAAATTATAACAAAGAACTGGCTCTCCTCTGCCCCCTTACCTTTTAGTCAGTGGCACGACTTAATGATTAAAATGTATAAGATGGAACACTTAACTGCCACTATAAATAAAAGAACAGAACAATTTGAGTTAATTTGGAGGTGATGGGTGGTAAATATCTCATTGATTAAGCCCGATTTTGTTCCACAGATAATGACCAAATAGTGGAAAAGACATGGCTCTCAAAAGAATGAAACAGAATCTCTGAATTGTGTAAAATCTGAAATAAGAATGGAATTGTCAGGATGTATATTTTATTTATTCATTCCCCTTTTTATGACTGCTGTAGTATACATGTATTTGTTTGTTGCTTTTTTGGCAAGAAATGAAAAATAAAAATAAAGCATTATAAAAAAAGAACTACAGTTACAGGTGAATAACCTATTATTCTAGATACATAGATACGGTTCACTATTCACACTTAGGCAGACTTCTAGCAGTTCTCCGGGGTTGGGGGGTTGCAAGGTGTGCACCTAGCCAACCAACAGAGATTAGAGTACCGCGATCCCAAATGAAGCATCCCAAAGAGACTTAGCGTCAATGCTGTAATGGGAAATGAAGGTGTGAGCTGACTTCCAGGCAGCAGCCCTGCAGCTCTCTTGGATAGGGATGTCCCTGGAAGCAGCCACTGAGGCAGTGGTATGTCTGGTGGAATGAGCCCTAAGCACTATAGGAGGCTCCCTGCCAGCCAACCTACAGCAGAGGTCGATGTAAGATGTGATCTACCTGCGAACTGTCTACTTTGCTGCTGGTCTGCCAGGAGCAGCTTCAGCATGTGTTTCAAACAGCTGTTGAGTCTCACCATCAACTCCAGCCATGCGCGCCTTATAAAAAGTGACTACTCTCTGCAGGTCCAACGTATGGAGCCTGTGGCGGCCTCCGAAGTTGGGTTGGTACAATGTAATGGAAAGTTCATCATCTGGTTAAGGTGCAACTCCGATACTACCTTGAGGAGGAACTTGGGGTGGGGGCAAGGGATGACCCTGTCCCAGTGGAAGACCAGATAAGGAGACTCCATTGGCAGCACCTGGAGCTTACGGATAGAATCTAGCTGATGTGATGCCCATCAGGAAGGCCATCTTCCAAGACAGGTGTGACATCTCACACCTGTGCATAAGCTCAAATGGCTTGCGCATGAGCAGAGCCAGCACCACCAGTAGGTCCCATGGTGGTGGTTCACACACTGGAGAGGACAGGTGGTCAAGGCCCTTGAAAAAGTACCTAACCACCATCAGCATACTAGCCCACGCCTGGTATGCAAAGATGGCTGCCAGATGCACCTTAAAGTTCGTCACTCAGAGTCCCAACTGTTAAAGGGACCAAAGATACTCAAGGATACTGGCCACAGGACAGGCAAGGGGATCAAGCTCCTTACCCTGACACCAAATTGGAAATCTTGGCGCAGCACTGGTGCATCAGTTCTTTCTGGGAGCCTTCACAATGTGAAGCACAGTTTTTGAAAGATCCAAAGCCTGGAACTCTAGCTGCTCAGGTACCAGGCTGCAAGGAGCAAGGACTGAAGGTCTGAGTGCAAGACTGTCCCCTGTTGTCTGGTCAGCAGGTCTGGACAAAGAAGCAACCACCATGGAGGCCTAATGATGAGGCTGAGGAGATCCAGGTACTGCCATGGCTGGTCTGGAGCTATCAAGATCATCCGTGCCTTGTCCTTCCAGGGCCTTGACCACCACCTTGTGGATCAAAGGAAAGGCACACGAGGCATGGGGTCCAGGGCCTCATAAAGACATCCCCCATCAGTGTCCTGGAATGTGGGGAGTGGGCACAAAACAGCCTCAGCTTGGCGTTCCTACACTGCCAAGCAATGGCCCACTGCTGCTAGAGGAATTCCTCACAGCACCGTCACATCCTGCTGTGTTGTCTCTCCTCACCAAGGTCGAGGTGGTCGAGGAACGTTGACAGAAGCGTCTCCCAGATGAGCCAGATCGCAAGCACAAACACCTTGACCATAACATTGACCGCAACCTCAAGTGCTGATCCAGGGGCCGACATCGAGAAGCCACTGGAGGGTTGGCATAGACCACATGCCAACGTGCATGGACAAGCACCGGCTTAGGCAGCATGACCACTGGTAGAGGCTGATTCTGTGTGGAGCCGAGTGGGGACAATGACTGGTCCACATTCTCCTGGGTGAGGACCAGGAAAACCAGGGTCTTAGATATCAAATCCTCATCGATCCCCTCCGACAGCTGGCTGACAGGGTTGAAAAAGAACTCGACTGCCTGATCAGCCGATGTCTTGGTTGACAAGCCTGACAGGTACATCGTGCAGTCAAATCCTCAACCACAGTGAGCCTGACTGGATTTGATGCTCAACAAGTGTCGAGAGGTCAGGGGAATCGAGGGAACAGTAGGACTGTGATCCTTCCTGATCTCACAACCAGCACCACAAATGCTTCTTACTGTGGTGGGCAGGGCTCTCCTCATAGGTCTGGAGGGCCTGACACATCCCCTGAAAATCTTTGGTTAAGGACCCTCTGATACTGGCCAGGGCAGCGGCGAGGCCAATGAGGTGCCTGCCACTGCAGCAGCCCCAATTTTTCCATGGCTGCAAACTGAGCAGATGACTCCACCGCAGCAGAGGTCGATTTGCATTTTGGCCAGACCTTTATATCCCTGTCGACCAGCCAGCCGACTAGAAGCCAGGCCGTACACTCCTCACTCCTCCAAAGAAGAGGGGAGTATCGCTAGACATAGGCCACAGCCAGCAACGTCATGTTTGGCCCCTAAACAGTAGAGGCAAGACATGTGTGGGTCTGTCTCCGACATCTTCTGTCAGCACATGACACTGAACTTGAAGATGTGAACTGGCTTTGCTTCCTTGGAGTAAATCTTCTGTCGACAAGGCAGAGCTGGAGCCAAGGAGAGGAAGCAGTCGAGGAACGCGATCAGTTTTGGAAAAATCAAGAAAACCACCAACGGCATACCGCCTGGGTGGTGGGAGGAGCTTAACTTGAAGATATTCCAATGAATCAGCATTTCGGGTGTAACTGCCTATGTG
Source organism: Neoceratodus forsteri (assembly GCA_016271365.2). NCBI lineage: Eukaryota > Metazoa > Chordata > Ceratodontiformes > Ceratodontidae > Neoceratodus > Neoceratodus forsteri. Next base: position 82,520,705 of record JADMNL010000034.1, read on the forward strand.
TGGATAGTGAACTATACATATCTATACCCCAAGAAATGCATATTTTTTCAAAGGTGCAAAATGTCACCCAAAATACATTTTTAGGGTGTTAGTGTAGAACTGGCAGGGAAGTCAGACACAAGAAGGAAAGAAACATAATGGGCAGACTGGATGGGGCAAGCAGTTCTCATCTGCTGTCTAATTATATTTCTATGTAATTTCGTAAGGAGAACGTATAGCTCTTATGTTGCTAGGGACACTCAAATACGGTTTCACATCACCCATTTTCATAAGTAAATATAAGACCTACAATAAAACAGCAGCTGCAAAAAAATAAAGTAAAATCAAGCTGTAAATACTGAAAAATACATTGTGGCATCTCAGTGAGCAGAATTCTAATAAATACATGGAACAGCCTCCGGAAACTGGCACGTGCAAGTGGAGAGACAAGCGGTCAAATGTGCACAAAGAAAACACAGAAGCCAGGTTCACAAAATCCAGAGGCTAATTACTAGACTAAAAGGCAAAGGCATGTAAGCCAAAACAAAAAATATATATCTGTGAAGCTCAAGAGAGGCAGATGAGCAAACTGTCTCTTCGACCACCGACATTACTGACCCAGAGCTCAGGAAATGCTCTTGGTTTCAATCTGCTCTGTGTTGCTGCTCAAACTGCCTGTGGAAACAGAAGTCCATTCATCTAGCTTACACTTGGAAGCAATCCACTGATTGAATTAAAACGGTTTAATTGGTATAAAAGGCGCAACATCAGCGATTAGTAAGGAAAATGTGCCAAGCCTTCATTCTGATCAGTACTACTGCAGCCTGGCTAATGCAGACGTGCTCCAAGCCAGGGGATACTGCCCCAAAGCAGAACAATTCACCCCGGCATATTTAGATATAAAGCAAATCACAGCATGAATCTAAAGCAGTAATGGTATGTGTGCATGGGGAAGGGGGGACTGTGGTAGGGTCGGTGACCCCCGAACTTGGATATGCTCTCATGGATGCAGAGCATGTGTAATTACCTGCCTATGTTTTGGAGGTAATCTGAGAACATTGTGGGCTAAAATATTAAAAAAATCTGTTGCAACAGTCTCCTGCTCTTCTAATCTCTTCCTTTTACTATCGCTCCTTCTCTGTCATTCCCTACTCAAGCTTGTAGCTTTGAGCAGTCTTTCTGTCCCTTTCCTTATTTCCAGCTCATTTCTCTAAATAATAAAGCCCCAATGTTTAGAATGTTCTGTGCTTGCAGTACAAGCTGTTTGATTAATTTTCCTGCAGATATGCTTTCACGTTCATTGTCGCGATGCGTCTTGAAAACGCCAAAAAAGGAAGTTTGTTATGGCGTTTTTCATTATCTGGTAATTGTGAACAAATTAACTGCCTTTGTAGCTAGTTTTAGGATGAGAAGCTTAGAATTATGGTACATATCAGAATTGTAACCAAGTAATCATTTGAAAAGTGGTGTTTGTTTATTCCTTAAATAAAAAGGTTAAACTAGTACTTTTAAAAGAGAAAAGGCAAAGCATGCCACTGTTAAAAAGGAGAGAGATAAAACTGTTTAACTTAAAAGGACTAAAGTCTCCTAATGTGATGCAGAAATGCCTTAGACTTACAACTCTCTTGTAAAGTGCTTCCAGCTCCTCTCAGTCCAATCTCCTTATAGGACTGAGCGGCCCTGGTTGACCCACTTTTATGATGCAAGTTGGGGGAGGAGCTAACTAAGTCATGTGCTCCTCCACTGGTATAAAAGGAGGTGAATGTGGAGTGTTGAGTCAGTGTGTGGTAGGAAGGCAAACCTACCAGATGCCTAGCCAGATTCTAGGTGCCTTTTTGGCAGGAATTTTCTTTCTTGTTAAAGATATGATTTCCTGTGCCTTACGTTTTTTTTGAAAGTTATGTACAAGTTCTGCTTTTAAGTCCATTTTATTTTTTTCTGCTTCTAATAAATTTTGAAATATCGGATCCTGACTGCTCTCTGGACTTTATTGGACAACCCCACGTGCACAGGGACCAACGTTCATAAACCCTGAAAAGTACAATTTTTAGAGCGAAATACAAATGCCATTGTGCCAGATGGGAAAACAACAGGCCTGCAGAGCTAATTCTTAGTACAAGATAACATAGGCCTTCGGAAAGGCCTGGTCAATCACCAGCAGAGTTTGCTTATGGCAACCCATGTGAACAATGCCACACTGGCCAAAACATTTCATCAGTTTGAGAAAAACGCTTTGTTGGTAAGCAGAAACCTATGCATTTCTCATTAAATAATATTTATAATGGAAATGTTGGGATTTAGAAACACTGCCACTTCCCCCTTTAAGTATACAAAAAAGTAGCTTGAGGGCATCTGACTCCAATGGTACAGTACAGAGAAGAAGGGTTTGCCAACATTCGGGTGCTGTGCTCCGCTGACTGCCAGACCGGGCACCTGCTCACTCTACTTGATCTGCATTATAGTCCAATACATTGGATAAAAGTGAAAACAAGGGTGCAGCCACGGTGACTGTGACCATTAGGGTCAGAGATGGGGGGGATAAAGAGGGAAAATGAAGGGGGTGGAAGTCGTTTCTTTTCACTCAGTGATCTTGAAGTATCCATAAAATCGACAGATAGTCTATAACTAGGCCGGCCAGGTGGAGTGGAGGGCTGGGGTGATGGAAGCTTTACCTCTCGCTGCAGCAGCTACCCGGGGGAAGGAAGACCGAGTGTCTGGGGGACTGCACGTCCCGTGACTTGTCTGCTGCCTAGAGGAATCTATGTGGTAGCACCGTGGAACAGCAGGGTAGGGGAAACTCAGGCTAGGATGCAAAGGGGGGGGGGGTTTCCGCGAAGGCAGAGCATGCCAAATACATCACTGCCCATGTGTTGACTTCACTGGGGAGAAAACTGGAGGAAAACCCTCTGACCACAAAAAGCGATTGCCCGATGCCTCGCAGGCCCTGCACACTGACTGGTCACCTCTGTCAGGTCCTGTGGCAGGACGCAGCAGAGAAGCTAAATCCAGAGATGTCAGGTGATTGGGGGAGAGAATGGTCCAGAAGGGAGCTGGTTGGAGCGACTGGTAATAAACACATTGGGGGGGGGGGCGAAGTCTATGACTGTTCTGAGTCCCAACAGAAACTTTCTGAGACGTGCACAGTACAGCTGATAAAAACTGCGAGGTGATAAGTTTGCTGATTTCCACAGCTATTTAATTCCACTCAGTCTTTACTCAGGTACCAGCACCAGGGAGGAGGGTCAGAGTGACAGTACTGTGCAGAGACAGCAAAGCTTGTAGGCCAGGCCTCCGAGATGCAAGAGGCAGTGTCACTTGTTTGAAAGTATGAGCAGGACTCCAACTAGCCACATTGTATCATACGAGCATATGAAGAAGCAAGCAGAATAAGGCCATTAGGTCTACCTAGTCTGCTTGTACTGCAGGGTCATCTGCTTAAGCTACTGACCCTGCCTCCCCTCCCCAATCCACCCTTCCCCTCCGTCCACGCCTCCCTTGGCCCTTATTTTCCCCTTAAGTCTATACTGGCCTCTCTTGAAGCTGCCCACCTGTCTTCAACAAAACCACCTTTTCGGGAAACACACTGCAACCTGCCACCACCCTCTCTGTGAAGAAGTGCCTCCTAGCCTCTCTCCTAAACCTTTCAACCGCCAGCTTGAGATTGTGCTCCCTTGTGTTTCGGTTTCCACTAAACTAAACACACCGGAGGTACAAAGGAGGCTGGAAACAGATTGGAGGCTGAAAACAAACTGAAGTCTCAGAAAAGGCTGGATGCTGGAAACAGACTGGAGCCTGGAAGGACGCTGGCAACACCAAAGAGGCTGATATCTCACTGAAGGCTAGACAGTCTGGAAACAGACTAAAGGCTGGAAGGATGCTGGTAACAGACTGGAGGCTGGACACTGGCAGCAAACTAGAGACTAGCAACAAGACACAGCCACAACCCTGGCTGACTGGTTCTAATCTGACCTTCCAGCTGTTGCCCTGCTTAGAAGTAGCAATAGGAGAGGTACTCTGTTCTTGATTTACGTTATTCTATACATTTTTCCAATTAAATTACAATACAGAAAGTCAATACTACAAACATGCTCAACAAAAACAGAATGCAAACACTGGGAAAACATATCTCACATTTGAACCGCACAGTGTAAGATGAAGCCTGCTGACAACCCGTTGGATAGCATGTATAGCGCACTTCGACAACCCCGTTGGACAGCGTCTCCTTTAACAACTGTAGTAACTGTGCATTAGAAATAAAACAAGGAGAGGATTCACAAACTTCCTTGGTTATCATGGCCCCATAATATTTTAGAGCTCTCTACACTAAGCATGTTACAGAGGGCTTTACTCTGGTCAGCGTGAAGGCAATAAAACAGGTTGGCATTAAAAGACTCTAACCTCCGAGAGCGTTAGGGAGCTCTTTCAATTTAAATGCGATCTTTCCACATTTAAGTATCTGAGTATTCACTTGGCAAATGAACATAAGCTGGTCATTTCTCATAACTACGACCAGACTTCACAGGCGTTAGCCAAGGACGCAGAGCTCTGGATGCAGCAGCCCCTTCCCCTTATACATGGGGTGGACAGTATTAGAATGAATTTACTTCCTAGAATATTATGTTTGGCACAAACACTCCTGGTAGCCCTGCCAGACAATTACTTTCAGAACTGGAATAAACGAGTATCTCGATATCTTTGGCAGGGCAGGTGACCTAGGAATCAGATGGAGGTACTCCACCTTCCCAAGTCGCGGGGAGGGGGGACTCTGTCCTAAACGTAATTCGGAGTTAAATCAATGAAGCAGCTCAACTCTGGACAATGTTTTACTTGCTGCTCCGTACGTATCATGCACATCGGGAAGCATTAGCGCTTACTGAGGGGCACACGCTGCGTTTGTCTGAAGCACTACTCGTAAATTCAATCACTGTCACACAAACCCAGGAAGACGACCCTGTACACTAAATCTACTCTTGCCCAGTGGTGTCAGGTGATTACTACGAAATGTATTGCTCCAAGTAAATTCCTCCTTTACTCTTCCCCAGATACGGCGCCATTTCTCCTGACTACTTACGATGCAGGGTTCCGGCAACAGGCCAGATTAGGACTGCACTAGATGTTTGTTATTTGTGCAGGGCTGGGAAGTTCGGACCCGTCATGATCTCCAGGCGTTTTTTGATTTCCCTGGGTCTCATTTTTTTAGCTATTGGCAGGCTTAAGTTTTTAGTCAAGCACAGATGTGATTTTTTTAATTAATTTTTATTAAGTGAAGCACAAATAATGTATTGCATCATACAGTGTTAGAGCAATAGCTGGACAACTGGTACATCCCAATGAACACATCTTCAGAATTTATATCAGTGATGGTCAAATTCACATCTGTAAGTAAGCAAATGTAAGGAGGGATAGGCAGATCATGGTAAGTGAGATACATTTTCACAGAACCGAATCCCACTAAGGAAGTAATACAATAGGGGAACAGGAGGCCCCCAGCAGCAGCAGCACCCCATCATATCCAGATCCACTGAAACCACGTATCACATCCAGCACTGCCATTTTGTATTAAATTGGTTAAGTCTGTCATGTACTGTTGCAGTTAACTTTCTCATTTAATAAATATCTAATATTATCTTATTTATTTTATTTTATTAATATATTGAGTTTTGGTGACCAGGTAAGCCCACTGAGACAATTACAGTCCCTTTTTCAGGGTCTACCCGGAGAATACAGCCATAGGGTTACAGCACAAATTAAATACGCAACAATGTAAATACACCTAAGGAACAATAATTCTGCCACTCTAGAACCGTAGGGGTCCTAGGCGACATCCACCTTCGTGTTATAGCCTTCTTAGCAGCCAAAATGCACAGTAATAGTAAAGTTTTAGACCAGGGTGGATGACACCTGGGAAGAATCGAAAGCAAGACCAATTCGGCCGTTAGGTTAATTAGTTCACTCATACAGTCTTCCAATTCCTTCAAGATAGCTTGCAAAACAAAGATGTGATTCGGGCCTGCGGAGGGTGACACACCCTCACTAACACAGCTGATCTTTGCAGTACTTAGGGGCCAGTCTGATACTCGACACGTTCTCGCATACGTATCGGGCTTTACTCACACAACAAAATTATAGCACCCAATATGTCAGGTAGGCTTGGGAAAGGGGTCTTCGCTCACCCATTACGGACCAGCAATGGGCACACTATAAGGTCACCTCCTCTCATATCTGGAGAGAGTATTCCTGGAAAACTGTAATTCTTTCTTAGTTTCTTTATCATGCCAAACAGACAAGAAAAGTACCAGACAGCAAGGGGTGCCAGTTGTTTGCGTGGATGCGGGGAGGTGACAGCACAACCCATGGGCACATCCTGTGGTCCTGCCCAGTTCTCGAACCCTTTTTTGCAGCCTTGCAACAAGATCTGCAGGAGTTGCTTTTTTTTTGGGGGAGTCTGCTACCTACTAGTCATGTCTTGCTGCTTTTGGATACTCCTGCTGAATACAGGAATCCAGAAGTAAAGAAATGATTTAATGGTTGTGGCTAAGAAAACTGTTGCCAAACTATAGTTGACGCAGGCCCCTTCCACCTCGTCAGCCTGTAGGGAACAGATGATGCTTATTTACAATATGAGAAAAATTGCGGCCCACCTTAATAATCAATATCCCAAATTTGAATTACAACGGAGATGATATGTGCCTCAGTTCCTCTGGGTGAGCAGCAATGTTTGACCATGGCCAGACAGTAGAAGGCTTTGGCGAGGATTAGGGTTACCAGACATCCAGGTATGAAAAATGGGACAAGAGAAAGCCCATCAGTGCAGTGGTGTAGCCAACTGCTTACAGTGCAAGTGACCTGAGTTCGAGAAAGAAAAAAATTTTATCTTGGGGGGGGCCTACTCCACAGAAGGACGGCTACTGCTTACCCTAAACCTGTTATCTTGGAGGCTTGGGTGTCCCAGTACACGCCAGTCCTACTCCAGAAAACTAGGGCCACTGCTTACCAGGAAATGCTCCCACCAGGGTGACCACAGGTGGAAATGCAGCACAGAGTAAGATGGTGGATATCGGCTAGACTAACGGCTACACACCACTGTGTGTATTACTCTTGAAGGTCAGCTGGTATTCTAAACTTCACTCTCTCCCCCAACATAAGGACAACCAGGCCTTATTCACTACACATGAAATGAAAAAACTGCCATTTGTCATGTACAGATACTATTTTAATTCTCTCCTGATTGGTGGTTTCATAAAAAATCCCTCAGACATTTTCAGACCATCTAGAGGAAATCTTGGGTGAGTGCTGATGTCGTTCAGGCAACAATGACAATCTTCCTCAAGATCCTGGCAAGCTCATTACACACATACATACATACATACACACACAAAAAACTGTAGCTCAGACTGTAAAATGGTAACAACTCATGTTTACTTTCAATTGTCTGGTGACCTTTGCCTTCTAAATTTCATCAATACAGCATTACAGCTGGCCTAGTAGTGCTGAGGGCTAAGACAATGGTCACCGCACCTCGCACCATGCCAGCGACACATGTTCGGGAATGAGCGCGAGTTGCTGGGGGTTGGCAGGGAAGGAGTTGGATCAAGCATCCGAAGGACTGCTCTTCATCTCTTGGGAGGGGAGTGCTCTGCGGTCGGTGTGCGTCTGACCCCTGGCGGAGGCTGGGGCTCGGTGCAGCGCTGCCGACACTACATGGGTGCGGGAGCATGGCAGATGCCTGGGGGGGGGGGAGATGCACGCGGATGCGTGCATGTGCCTGTTGCCGTCATTGCATGCTGGCTCTTGCAGGAGAGAAAAACAGAAAAAGACCCTGGTGGCTGGTCGTGGCGACTTGATGGCTGTCCCCTGGCGCTCCGTTCCTGGAGGTAACACCCTGAGCCATATCCTGCATGGGCGGGAGAGTAGGGGGCTCCCCGCTGCCCTGCCACGGGGGGCAAGCCGTGAGGGCCTGAAGGGAACGGAGGCTAGGAACGGCAGCCAGATAAGAGGCCGACCAGGGCCATGGGGGAAGAAAGTAGTAGCGAAAAAAAAACAATTCCAGCATTACAAAATTACATATAGGATAGTGTATGGGAGCCCATATACAACAATGCTATTCTTATACAGAGTGGTTTTCATGACGACGAGGACCTCTCGAGCTCCTGTCATGGAAACCACGAGACATAAGAACAGCAATATTGTGTAGCTGGGCTCCCATACATTTTTCTATATAGTGCATGATACAAAAAAGACACAAATCACTTACTTTTAAATGTTTAAACAGTCTGTTTCTGCCGTCCATCATACGCACTTCTGAGCCATGCGACTGATGGCCACCAGTCCAATGAACAGCGCTGTTGGGGGTCGCTTGTATTGTGACGTAGATACCAGCGCAGAATGAAAAGTCGTTCTGTGTTTATTAGTATCTACAACACTACTGCTGCAGAACAACATTTTTCAAGTGTATGGATCTCCATACACGATGACGTTCCACCATACACTATAGATTAATGTGATGTGTAGGTACTTTCACAGATTGATCAGTACTTTTTTGGTGACAGTATTTTGTTTGAAAGGAGCAGTGGGGTTTTATTCCGGACTCGAAGAGAACAAAGGAAACAAAAATGGGCGTGTTGAGAGCCTGTCAGGTTGTTGCTGTTTTTTTTTTTGGGGGAGAGTGGTGATCAGCTTAGGGAAACTGCCAAATATTTACTCATGGCGTTTTACTGGAGTAATTCAATTAATAATGGCTATGATTGAAAAACTGTAAGCAAAGACTGATTTTTGAATATCATAATCTAATGTACTATGTATGTACTGAGCTGCCAGGACCTTAAGGAAAATGATGTCATTGTTGCCTGAATGACATCAGCACTCACCTAAGATTCCACGCTGGTCTGAAAATGTCTGAGGGATTTTCTGTGGAACTATTAAATAAGACAGGCAGTAAAACAGCATTTGGACATACGAAATGATAGTTCCTGCACTCTACTTACAATACATATGGACTGGTTACTCTCATGGTGAGACAATAAAATATGTTAAAAGTATTTTAAAAACACTGCAATTGATCTTTAAGCTCCTCAAGTACTGACATCCAAGGGGCAGAGAAAAAAAAAAACAAAATAATCTGGCTGCCGCGGGATGACAGCCCCACCCACAGGTCTGACACGGACGACAGCAGCATCCATCCATGGAAAGCTCAAAGCGAAGTTCAAGTGGCCAAGGGAAGCACTACCAGATCAGGGAGGGAAGGAAGGAAGGAACACTTAGCCTTTTAATTTTCCTAAAATAGTCTACAAGTGCATTAGTGATTAGTTTTATCCCACCGGAGATACCACTAGTAATTAAACTATGAAACCATTTTTTTTCCACTGTAATTGACTTAGACTTGTGACTTCAGGTATCTATCCACTAGTCAGCTGAACAGCATTTGCTAGCAATTCAGTACTTATTTTGAGAGAAATTATTTATTACAAGTTTTACAACTAAAATCAATTCTGATAACGTGAACCTTGCCTACCCAGTATCAGCACCGACCATGAGGTTGTCATCATCATCCATCCCACTAATTTCGCATTGTGTAATTAATTATAATCCCAAGATGTACGGAGGAAGTTGCGTTTTTTTATTTTTTTTGTGCTCTGACATGACTCTCTGCTGTTGCAGCCCCAATAATCAAAACGCCCTCCTGGTCCAGTTCTCAGATGTGTCGAGATTTATCCCAAATGATGAAACTAGAAATCATGCTACACTGGACATTAAACTAATTAAAGCTAACTGCCCTGGTGGTTGCGGTAAATGGCCACGGCAATAACACACAGAGCACTGTTGGTTATGAAGATGCATGTTGCAGCAATACCAACAAGCAATAACACACAGAGCACTGTTGGTTATGAAGATGCATGTTGCAGCAATACCAACAAGCATTATGAAATGGGCACCATAAATTAAGAGCTTTCATTGGCTGCGAGGGATGTGATATTCATTCTGATGCACAGGAAAAAGGACCAGCAATGGGCATTGATATAGGTGATGCTGCCCACTTTAGAATGTTAGCAAAACAAAACGCAGCCATCTTGTTCGTGCCAGAAGTGGTGCCAGCTGAACTGTTAAAAATAAATACCTCTGACGCCTCTTCACTTTGCCTCAGTGAAAAAAAAAAACGGAACAGCCACGATCTCTTCACCAGCCCGACCGCTTCATCTTTAAACTCAATTGTTTGAATTTTAACAGAAAAGCGAACAACTACGATGTCTCTCCCAACCGAGACTCCTTCATCTACCAAAAAAAAAAAAAAAATCGGAATTGTACGATCTCTGTACCAGCCATGATGCTGTCTCTATCAGCCCCTCGCCACTCTGTCTTTAAATTAAAAAAAAAGAAAGCGCACTTTCTTTATTTGTCTCCACAAGCAGCATATGGGGGGTACTGCTATTCCTTACTAGACCTCCGCGATCTCTGTACCAGCCCACCCATCAGCTTCTATCAGCCTAACCTGCTCACTAGAGTTTTTGTTTTTAATTAAAAAAAAAAAAAAGAAACAGCTGCAATCTATCTTATTTCTGTCCAGCAGCATGGGGGGGGGGGCTACTGCTATGACAACCAGATCTACTAAAGTAAAGAAGCCTTTGTAGGACAAAATTACTTCAATGCAAACAAAAAAACACACAACACACTTAGGAGGAGGAACTATTTTATTAAAAGTGACACAAACATACATGTTTTTTTCTACTTAAAATTGGAAATTTAACCTACCAAATGCAGTTGAACGAAAGATGGCCATTTACACAAGCGCAATAAACCACTCAGGGTAAGCGTTAGACATTAACACACGGCTAGAGAGTTGGACGACTCGCCATTGGCCTCGCGGCCTCATTACGCCTCCTAGCCGTGTGTTAAACTGTCTAACGCACACCCTGTCGTGGCTTATTGCTTACATAACACACAGAGCACTGTTGGTTATGAAGATGCATGTTGCAACAATACCAACAAGCAATAACACACAGAGCACTATTGGTTATGAAAGTGCATGTTGCAGCAATACCAACAAGCAATAACACACAGAGCACTGTTGGTTATGAAGATGCATGTTGCAGCAATACCAACAAGCAATAACACACAGAGCACTGTTGGTTATGAAGGTTCAAGTTCAAGTTTACTGCAGGAAAGACTCCGTTGAGCAAGCTCATTCACAAGGAGGTCCTGAGGCACATATACATACAGTTCGCAATTACACAGACAGGAGATATAAAATGTAGAACAACAAAGAAAAAAATATATATAATACAAGAGGTATAGACAATAGAAGTCCTTATGCTATATATGCAGTACATTCCAGCTTTAACCTTGCCCTAAATTATGCAACACATTTCAGCTTAATAAATAGAGGGCCAGTTGGTACCTAGGAAGCTGACTTGGCGTTGGGGGCCTAGTAGCACCTTCATATGTCTTTTAATTTAGAGATAGCTAGTGTTTTGTAGGAGTTAATTGATACGATGCTGGTTAGCTTCAGCATGGCTTGTATTTGGTTTCAAATGTTTGGGAGGGCGTATGAGACAGCTCTTTGGCCAGCTGTGGTACGTGTGCGTTTAACACGTAAAGAATGTTTTTTTTTTTCAGTAGATAGAGAGGAAATTATGAGAAATGTGTAACTAAGATATTCACTGACTTGTTTGTTCTACTGGGTTACTCAGGAATATTTAACAGTCGTGTCACATCTTTCTTCTGTGTCCACAGAGTAATGTACTTGGTGGTACTGTATATTGGTTTAGAAGGGTTATGATTCTCCTCCAGGGAGGGAGCACTGCAGGTTCTGCTGTAACATCCCCAAGTGGATGTCCACAGGTGGTGGTGCAGTGAAAGCAGCAGACAGGTGGGAGGAAGCAGGCGGTGTCAGAGCAGAGGCAGACTTATTATGTACGTATGTTCCCTAATGCCTTGCACGTCAGTGTCCTATGGGGGAACACCTTAATGGTGGAATAGCCCTTGTGCATGCATTGTGACTCTGGCAGCCCTTGGGCTCTGCCGAACCTGGATGTCACGATATGAAGATATATCATGATACAGCTCAATCATGATCATTTATCATTGTACAAATTCAGTATCACGATTATTGTGCAGCAAGATATACCGTTTAGACTTTATCATATCTGCCAGTCCAACATCCTGCCCTTCTCCAGCAGCAGCTAATATTCTTTACATAGTTCATGTCCGTCACGGGTCCTTTTACCAGGAAACTGCTTCACAACCCTTCAACACAGGCAATGCAGGTTTTTATGGCACTGTGGTGGGATTTGTACCAAACCCATTTTGCTTTAACGTTGTCTGTTTAAGACCTCACTGCACTGCCTTTCCTGGCAGTTGGATGTAGCTCAGGGGGAGGGTTGTTGACATGCAACAAAGTCAATAAAAGGAGAAAGGCAGAGGAAGCTGTGAAGTGGAGACAGAGAGACTGAACCAAGAATTGTTTGTTAAGCTGAATATAAGCTGTTTTTTTTTTTCCTTTTGTTTTTCCTCTGTTACTGAAAGTAATGAAGACTTCATTTGATTTAAACGCATGGGTGGCTTTAGCAGTGGATCAAATTTCCACTTGTCTGGATAGGGGAAAGATGGACTCGGACAAAGTACTGAAATGGCTGGCAGAACAGCAAGTGCAACAGGCCCTGATACAAAGGGACTGGATGGCCCAGCAAGCGCAACAGCAGGATCAGAAAGATATGAAAATGACGTACCTACCGTAATTCTAGATCTTCCTGTGTATCTTCACCATGCATCACTGGTGGGTGTAAGCTGTGAGCACAACACCCCGCGGGAGCTTTTTTTTCCCCTAGAGGGAGGAGCCGGTGCCCGACAGCACTGCCCACAAGGCCGATGCTCGGCGTGGCACTCATGGGTTGGCCAGTAATGGTCATTGGCTCCTCCGCCGCCTCAGTTCTGCATGCCAGAGAGACACAGGAAAAAGAGGATAGAGAAAAATGAGGGTGGGGCAAGGGAGCCTAAGGGACAGTAAAAGGAAAGGATATAAACCGAAAAAGGAATAGGCCTGCCAGAGGAGGATCTGGAGGACATGGGCTATAAGGTCCCAGTCCCTGGACAACCCACAACAGGAAAGGAGAAGAAGAGAAAGAAAGAGAAAGCGAGAGAGAGAGAAAGCAGGGGTAAAGAGAAAGGAGGGACTTGTCTACTGACATACCCCGATCAGCTCAGGATACTTAAGAGACCGGAGAGAGCTTCCTACAGAAAGCAGCCAGCTGACCAATATAGTTGCTGACAGTTTGCAACTTGAAGCTATAACTCCCCACCAGGGTCAGAAGACAGCGATCGAGAGAGGCCCCCCACCCCTTAAACTAGGTGGAAATGCCCTGGTCAGGAGACCGCACCCCCTGGTCAACAGCCTCCAGAGGAGTACCCACAGGTTCGGGAGGGAGGAGTACTCCACCCATTCAAACACCTCCCTCCCTGAGGAGGAGGGAGACTGAAGGGGAAGAAGACAGAGGAAGGGGGAAAAAAGGGGTATTCCCTGCCGGCCCCCGCTCCTGCCAAGGGACCCCCAAGGGAGGTGGACAGGTCCCAGAGGCCTCCCCCCCAAAGACAGAAGGAATAGGGCCCACTAGGAGCCCTTCCAGAAAATCTCTTAATTAAGAGGCCCTACTGGCCCTCCCTCCAAAGGGATCCCTCTCTCAGCTCTTAGGAGCAAGGAGTCGTAAGGCTGCAGAGGGGATAAAACCCCAACTGGACCTTGAGGGGGAAGAGCCAGCAGGGAGGAGGACTGCCCAGGGACTGAGGCCTTCTGACGGGAAGATGGGCAGGATTCAGTGATGAATGGTGAAGATACACAGGAAGATCAAGAATTACAGTAAGTACATAATTTTCATATCTTCCCTGTGTCAATCTTCATCATTCATCACTCGTGGGTGAGTACCGAGCCCGAAGGGGTTCGGCACTTCCCTGAGGGACAGATGACCCTCCATCTCCCATGGGGGAAACACGGGAGGAGGAGGAGACCCATTCCAGGCCAGTTAGGCCAGAGACTGGTCAGAGCGAGGCAGAGTCCCCGTTCCCTGGGGGAAGGAAGGCACCCCGGACGATCATGTCTTGCTCTGTGGGAGAAAAGACGGGTCCCCCGGAATGTGGAGGCAGTCACCTTACGCCGGGCCAGGGGTGAGAGCCTTGACAGGAGAAACCACGCTGTCCACCTGATGAAGATTGCTGTCCCCACTAGCCGTGAAGCGACCTCACTGGCATCATGAGATGCCCTTGCTTGGGGCCTTGCTAGTTCCAGGCCTATTACGGAGAGGGCTGTTGCCTGCATGGCTGCCTCCGAATCAGGCAATGATGCCAACACCTGTCCTAGCATCGCCCACGGGTGCCGGTTATACGCAGTGTGGTGTGCCTGATGAGAAGTGATTGAAAGGATAACCTGCACCGAGGAGAAAACTCTCTGCCCCAGGCAGTCGAACTCCGCAGAGTCTTGATCCAGAGGCCCGGTCGTGGACCGGGCGCCTATGCCCAGTAGGGGTCTCCAACTGCTCTAGTCCCACAAAGGGATGGAGCAAAGTGCCTGGAGACCCCTGGGGTGCACAATATCACTGCTGGCAGTCCAAAAATCCTGGAGCAGGGGCGGCTGGAAACTGCCAGATGCTGTACGACGCCTCCTAGAAGGGTACAGGCCAGGAGGGGACCACCAAGTGATCCGTGCTGTACTCGCCTAGGAAGGCACGTGTCGTACGCTCGGTATTGCGTCTTGCCACATAGGAAATATGCAGGTCCTCGACTAGCCTCGAAAGGAAGCGCTGATACTCCGTCTGATCAGCGTCGGAGGACAGGTGAACAAGGGTCTCCTCTTCCTCAATGGAGGAAGATGAGGAAGCCAAAGAACCTAACGATTCAGACTCTGGTTGCAGAGGGGGAGACAGGCGAAAGACCTGCTCGTCCATGGCCCTGATGTACCTAGGGAAGTCCGCAGCTTGAGCTCTGAACTGTTCTCAGGTCAAAGGCCCCGAAGGACCCACATGACCTGGGAGAGAAGGGTCTGGGACGTAGAGGTACGGGGGAAAAAGATTTCATAGCAAATGAAACACCTCTGCCAGGGTTAGGAGACCTAACAGGCAATCCCAGACTGCAAGGGGATCCGTAGGTCGGATCAGCCAAAGACCGCTCAACCAGCCCAAAGCGGTCAGGACTGAGCCCTGTAGGGGAAGCACCCCTATAAGGGACCAGGGCCGCATGTGTCCCGAAGGGCGGACCCCAACCCCACCCAACAAGGACTGCCCCGAGACGAAGGAGAAAACTTGGGCTCAGCACTGCGGCTCCTCCCCGAGCCACAAAGGACTGCAGGGGAGTACCCAGCCCCTCACCTTGTCCTCTCAACCCCGCCCACTCCGAGGAAGACCTCTTCCTCACACCATGTGCCTCAAGTCCCCCCAATTCCACAGGCCCTCAGAGGCGGACCACAGAAGAGAAAGTCCCTGACCCAGCATCTGGAGAGGGGGCGGCAGCTGACCCCACTCCAGACACAAAGACCAACGCTCCCACAGGCCCAGGACCGCTATCCTGCACCATGCTCCCGGTGCCACCCTTGCCACTGGAGCCGGCACCAACCATAGTAACCGGAGCTGCGGGAAGCGGCACCTAGGTGGTCGCAAGGGTCCTGAGCCGCAGAGAGCCCACCGACTCCGAGGAGTCAGGTCGCCAGTCTGGATCAGCCTCCTGATCATCCGGCTCCGGAGAGGAAGAGATCCAAAAGACCTCCACAGGGGTGACCCCAGGGTTCTCACCCTCGGCGCAGTGAAAGTGAAGAGGTGACTGTCACAGCGGTGCTCTTGGCCCAGCCCCGAATGGAGACAGACCGGCACCGCGGAAGAGGCCACCTCCATGGCAAGGCTAGAAGAGGGGGAGGCCTCCTCCTCACCGGACTGTGCAGGCCTAGGAGGGGACCCAGAGGAAGTGCGAAAAGCCCTGTGTTTGGACCGACGAGCGCGACGATGCCCCCAAAAGTTGGTGGAGCCCTGCTGACTTTAAACATGCAGTACCGAGAGCCCGGCGGTCCATCGAGAAGCAGTCATCGCAGTGATCCATATCATACTGCGGTCCAAGGCAGATGAGGCAAGCATCATGCCAGTCTGTCATGGAAATCTGCTGGCCACAGGGACACCTACACATAGGAGCCCGGCCCGCTTTGGAAGATCGCTTTTTGTCCCTCGAACCTGGCATGATGCTATGAAAGACTAAATAATAATCAGACAAGACTCTGTCATTTACAGTATACAAAGGAAAGATCTTACTGGTATTTCCAGAAAACTGGTGCCGAGTGGCCAGAACAGCAGAACCGAGGTGTCAAAGTTTGGCTGAGACGGCATTGAAAAATGGCCCCATATAACCTGAAGGTGTAGAGCCGCGTGGACAGTTAGGCCGCTGACGCAGATACTTTCCCGAGCTGTAGCGAGGTACTGTCTCGAACAGCGGGTGAAGCAGAACTGAGGTGGAGGAGGAGCCAACGGCTGTTACTGGCCAACCCACGAGCGCCATGCTGTGCGTCGGCCTCGTGGGCAGCGCCACTGGCACCAGCTCCTCCCCATGGGGGGGAAGCTCCTGCGGGGTGCTGCGCTCACAGCATACACCCACCAGTGATGAATGCTGAAGACTGACACAGCGACGATCAAAAGCAGTTGTAGAGAGACCAATAACTGGTGCAACAGGTCCAGATGCAAAAGGACTGGATAGCGCAGAAAGATAAGCAACAGCAGGAGATTATGGAGCAGATGCTGCAAGTATGGAAAAAAACTGTACCACAGCTCCAGGTCACAGGGAATCAAGTCACTGTAGGACCCTAACTCCATGCTAACAAAAAATCGTTCCTGAGGATGACCCCAAGGCCTACCATATGACTTTTGAGACAGTTGGCAGTACCACTGCCTGGCTACAGGAGATAGTTGGGCTCCTCACATTGCACCATACCTGACTGGAGATGCCCAGGCTGCATAGAGAAGCCTAACTGATGCCACTGCCAGTGACTACGATCAGGTAGAGGTGGCTATCTTAGGGCAGGGCAGAATAACTGAAGAGAGTTACCAATCTATCACGGTCTGGGTTTCAAGGCTGGAACACGACCTAGAGTGCTGACACAACAATTACAAGGCTTGGCTACTCAGTAGTTAAAACCAGAATTATGCACTAATAGGAGATTATGGATTTGATTGTAGTGGAGCAGTGCCGGAACATTTTACCAGACTGAGTCCGTGATTTGGTAAGCAGGCATGAACAGACCATTCTGGCTGCAACAGTGAAAAAAAAAAAATGACAGAACATTACATGGAAGCTGAAAGACCAGCGGTCGCCAAGAGCGGAACTCACAATGAACCTGGGGCAGCGACTCAAGGAGAAAGTCGCCACAGAAAAGGAGAGAAAGGACTTTGGGGATGGGAACAAAAGTGCTGATATAGATAAATGGTCAAGTGGTGAAATATTACTTACCCCTCTACTTCAAAAAGGTATAAACCCTGTGCCTGGTATAATTCCCCCAGTCCCAAGACCCCGCTCTCCAGTGACCCAAGTGGTGTGTGTGTGTGTATGCAGCGCCAGGTCACAGACCTGATATTAACACATTGTATATTTTTGGTTGTGGTAAAATGGGGCATATCAGTAAAATTTGTGACTATATGGACTGTGATTTTGCAGAATGCATAGCTACCGCGCCACCACACACACACACACACACACACACACACACACACACACACACACACAGAGTCACAGACCAAAAACCTGTGTACAATACCAGTGCAAGTGGGGCGATTCTATAAATATTACCTGCATGCATGGGGATACCCGTAAATACCCTACGGCCCCAGTATGGTTAAAAGTAGGCAACTGGGCAGGAATAATAAAAGTGTGAATTTCCAAAACCTTACCCAGGTTATTCATCTTGGGTTGAGACTGAGAAGGGTTTCATAACATCCTGCACAGCAATACTGAATGTTTGTGGACACAGACAGTGGACTAGAACATGCATTTCCCTTTACTGACTCAGTTGCTGGAGCTAGCCAACCTCAGACACAAAAGGAAAAGGTTCTGCCCACAGTCAGAAGCACAGCTCAAGTATAAGGGTTTCATTTATGAGCTTTATGTAGGCTGAGCTCCAAGGTGGGAAGAGAGACTACCTAATTCTGACCAACAGCTAGCATAGGGGTTATCATCAGATGTGCAAGTTAAGGCAGGTGTGACATCAATCAAATTCTTTATTTATCCAGGCGAACACCATTGAGCAAGCTCATTTACAAGGTGGACCTGCATTACACAAGTCAAGTAACAATGCATTTATATACAGACAAATAGACAGCAGATGCAAGAGTACAACAGTACAGGTAGGCCTGCAATAGACAGGACAAGTAAAAATACATTTGGGTTCAGGTAAAAGACAGTCGGTAAGGGTATACATAACAATAGGGTAGCAAGCCAGTAAAAATTTATACCAGATACAACAACATACATGGTTTAGTATTCCTGTAAAGTAAAGGCATTATAGTCCAGCAAAGAGATTGGTTGAAGTGGATGCTACAAGCGAAGAGACATACATAGTCAGTTTAAAAAGACCCAGGCGTATCAAGGGGGAGACGTGTCGGGAGAAGTGGGCAGTTGGGGAGGGGCTGGAACTGGGATAATACTAGGAGCGAAGGAATGAGATGCTGTGGGTATACAAGGAATAGGTGGGTAAGGGAGAGTGAAATTTAGGGCGGTAGATAAGTAGGTGGCTCAGGGACAAGTTATGCACTGATACAAGAAGGAAGGAGGATGGGAAAAGCAGGGAGGATGTGGAAGGGGGGTGTAAGTAAGCTAGGATCATTGGAAGCAGTTGCAGGCTTCTGTAATGTATTTTGAGTATAAGGTCTTAAACGCAGTGAGACTAACAGGAGTTCCTGACATCATGCAGTGTATTTTGTGTGTGCGTGTTTATCATCATCCATGCCTATATGAGTAATTCAGCTGACGTGGAAGGTCTGGTAGAAACTGAAAACTACATTTCTCTGTAGTCCATGCTTCAGGTATTTAGACAGGAGTGGCCTTTGTTTAAGACGTCCTTGTCCTGTCCTGTAAAGGCCCTTTGTTTTGGGTACATTTCAAAGAGCTGATTTCCTCTTCGGGGGGGGGGGGGATGTTTTGGATGCAAACAGGGCCAAGGCAGAGAAAGACATTTCCAGCTGTGCTAGATAGCCAGGATTAACAATGTTAGCTGAGGTGAATACACAAATCCAGTTTGGATCAGTATGGAAAAATGGTGGTCCCCCAAAGATCAAAAGCAATGACAGTGGGCAGGCCAGCTGAAGGTAGTATTTCTGCTGTATGTTTGCAAGAGAATTCAGTTATGTCTGGGATCTTGAATTTGCCAACATCTCATGTTTGAGTCTGCGATAATTCACCAGTTCCCAGTTGGCGTAAGCTTCTTCTACTCTACTAACAGATCCAGAAATAAATAGTCGGACATCTTTTATTGGATCAACACATTTGTAACAAAGGAGAACAGTACTCACACTTTCAGACCACAGATTTCCTTTGTTACATCTACAGTATGTTGGTGCAATAAAAGGTATCAAACTATCTGTTTCTAGATCTGTTCTTACAAGGACCAATACGGCAACTAATTAATTCTGTGTGTCTACTCTACTAAGGAATTTGGTTTGCCAGTGAGTTAGGTTTTTCTGTGTGATCTCTAGCAGGCATCTGAAGGTTTTTTTTTTTTTTATATATTTAACTTTTTCCTCCTCCTGGAGCCGCCCGCCGCCTTGTCCTTCTGCCCGGTCACGGGCCGCCGGCTTCTGCCTCCAAATCGGCCACTGCCCCCCGATACCCCGTGGCTTACCCCCCACGGTGGGGCCCGCGACACACTCCCCCTTATATGCGCCTCGGGCACTGTAATTAGGTCGGGGGCCCGGCCTGAAGGCATATTGAAGCCGCGGGCAGCTCCACCATCTTTTTCCGGTTTTCTCCCCTAGGGAGGCGGGGTCGTGCAATGACGCCCGCGTCCGCCCCGCCTCCATTCACGCTGAGTGTCGGCTGCGTGGAACCCCTGGTCTCCACCAGGGGCCCCAACCACACCGATCACTTCCACCCCTCCCGGAGTGGGAGAGCTGCCCATCGGACGCTGAATCCTACTCCCCGACCCGACCCTCCGGCGATCCGGTCCGTTCCGAACCGGGTCGCCGCGCCACAAGCGGAACTAACCTGTGCCACGGGCCGGCCTGCATCTGAAGGGTTGTGAAAATAGGCAGCAATGCAGACTGTGTTCTGGGACAGAACCAGTCTGTGACAATGGGATTTAGGGGTCCCTCCCTTACTGGATAGAAAGCTTTGTGGGAGATTCTGGGACAGATTGTTAGGATAAATTATTTAGAAACTGTCAAAAGTTCATTCTTTACTACCAAACTGAATTCCTTTATTTGGTATTACGGCATGTATTCTTACTGCGATGTAC
The DNA here is from genome assembly GCA_016271365.2 of Neoceratodus forsteri. Lineage (NCBI taxonomy): Eukaryota > Metazoa > Chordata > Ceratodontiformes > Ceratodontidae > Neoceratodus > Neoceratodus forsteri. The sequence goes on from JADMNL010000034.1 coordinate 82,541,142, forward strand.
ACCCCCGACTCTCCCGCAGCCCTTGCCCGTCACTGTTACAGGAATTCTGTCATGGATCCTGAAGGCTGGCCATCTGGAAGGCAGTCGATGTCATCCCCCAACTTGCACAGCAGGTCAGCTACCCAAACCTATCATACTGAGGCCGTCGTACTGCCCTGCTTTCACCTCATAGATCACTCCAGTGCCACTGGATGGCAGTGACTGGCAGGCCGACCTTAATAGGAATGGGAGTCCCAGGTCAAGTCACAGTGGAGAGGCATAGACCAGAACAGCCAGGCTTCAGGACATCATGACATACCCGACAATGAACCCTGCACCCTCCCACAAATTGACTCCCTGAAAGCTGCACCAGGGAAATGGAGGCGGACCCAAGGACTGTTTGTTGTAGAATGGCTTCCTGTCTCCACATGCCACCAGTGCAGCTGGCTCCATGTTGTCAGCAGGCAGTCCATTCCAGGGAGCACAGTGCATCCTACGGACTGCCTCTCCACTTCCTACTGCTACTGACTGGGACTCCGAGCACAGGGATTGAACACAGAGTAGCAAGCAAACAGAAATGCCTCAAAACACCATTTTTGCCATATATCAAAAAGTGTGCATGCGACACAAACAACGCTGTACTTATAGACTACATAAAAAAACAACAGTTTTGTGCTACGGCGCTTTATCAAGACTTTTTATGTGGTCTGCACTCTGTAAGTACAACATTGTGTGTGAAGCTTTTTTTAGCCAATAAAAATAAATCACCCAGTACGCGTGTGCATTTTTGATACATGGTAAGAATGGTGTTTTGCGCCACTTCTGTTTGCTTGCAAGTGTTGTTTTATTGTTGACTCCAGCATATTTGTTGGCGCCTATGTTTTTTCTAATTAAACATAAAGTACCCCAAAACAGATGGTGAGCACCTCAACCATTAGGTCCATTTGAGCGGGCCAACATACATTTTTAATTAAAAGTTACACTGTATGCCAGCTCTGTGGTGACAAGTGGTGAAGTGCCCCCTCGACACGCTGGCAACCCAGCTTCCCGCCACACACGGGACGAATGGAGACCAGCAGGGAAAGTAAAAGTGCCCGCGTGGGTGCTCTCATCACTGGAGGAAGGGAATGGCCCACACCGCTCTTTAAGTGGCTCCTGGTGGTAGGCTGGCAGAGGCATACCTGACAGGAGTGGGTGACCACACACTGCCGTGCATCTTTACAGGATGCCGTGATGTACGACCATGATGTGGGGAGGGGCAGCAGAATGAAGAAAAACATGAAAAAAGCCCACCACTGGTGTGCCATTTGATGGCCTTTAATATGCCCCCCGCCACCAACCACCCATCGCACCGTCCCTGCCCACCCTACCACATCCCTGACATCTGAGGTGCTTCCTCCAAGGCGACAGCAGGGACTAAGGGGATGCCAGAGAATTTGAGAAGCATGTGTGGAGTCCGAAGGAGAGGGGCACTGAGGGAGCATGGGAAGGAGGGACAAGGAGGAGGAGAAGGAAAAGCTACACTGTGATGGCTCCATGACACCAAGCAGTAGGAGACCCCTCGTCACGCTGGCTACCTACACTCGCATTCCAAGCCCAGGACATCTAGAGAAAACATTGGCAGGGGTGAGAGGAGGGGTTCTCCCCTTTAGTATGAGGGATCAGGCATAAGCAGCTGCCTCCTTCCACAAGGCAGGAACCAGCATATGGAGATATGGCAGCACTGGGGTAGGGTTAACACAGAAGGACAGCTGTCACTCAGAGAGCCAGATCCAAAACCTGTGCCACACGTGGTGCAGGAACCAGTGCTGACTCCAGCGATACAACCACTACAACAGAGCACAGCTAAAGGAGGAAGCACTCCGAATCCACTCGGTGAAGTACAAATCACAAAGGCAAAAAGACTTTGGACAACAGCGGGTAATTTATTTATCAACCCACATACATGATTGCTCTATTGAAAAGGTGTTCAGGTGAAGCATGACAAAGCAGACAATAGGTATGAAATGCACCAAATGTAGCAGTCAATCAAAATACAGCTACGTCACCCCAGAGCTTCATCCTGCATCAGGGGACTTGTGGGGACAGGGAGAAGGACTGCTACATTTTAGCACAAAAAAAATGGCCTTGTCTAGCAGAAGGTTGACAGTAGTATTCCATGTACTGGCTGTGCTACAACTTAAAAGGGACCCTAACTGGGGCTGCCCACCAGCGCAATGGTAGTGCTATCACTCGTCAGACTACCCAGTCAAAAAAGTCAGCCAGGTTTGTCTGACATGAGCTTCCGGAGATGAACCCATGCTGCCTATCGTCCAGGAGACCATTTACCTCCAGGAATGTCGCCAACCTAAGGATAGTCTCCATTAGCTTACCCACAATGGACGCAAGGCTGACTGGCCTGTAATTTCCTGGTTCGTCCTTGGGGTTGCTCTTGTGAGGCATACTACGTGCACTGTCCTCCAGTCCTGAGGCCCACACCCAGTCTGCAGGGAGGTGTTGAACAAGTCTACTAGAGGTCCTGCCAAGACTTCAACTAGCTCCCTCAGGACTCTAGGACGTAGCCATGGTAGACTGGTGCCAGACCAGCAGTACTGGAGACCAGTAAGCACGCTTAAAGAGCTAGTGGAACCAAAACAGGCAGGCAGGAAAATTATGCAAATTTTAAGTAGTAGTAGTCAGTTGCAATTTTTTATTTCTGAAATATTTTTCTTTTTCCTTCTGCTCATTACAACGTTTTGTATGTGATAATACTGTGCTGGATGTGTGGAACAGCACTCAACCTGCCACCTGACATATCTATCTCTATTCCCCCCACAACATCAGCAGCATTGTGATTTCATACAGTGACATCACAGGTGACTGACCTGGCAGCTACTGAGTGGCTGTTCCTCTGCAGCAGTGATGTCACAGTGCTAATGATGTAATGGGGAGAACAGAGCTAGGTATGTCAGCTGCCAGGCAAACTGCTGTACCACACATCACACCTACTAAGATCAGGTGAACAAGTCTTCTAATTAAATAAAGGGAAAAGAAAAAGTACCTCAAATATAAAAGGTAATGGTCAACTGCTTTTAAAAACCGATATTAGTTTTAGGCAGTACACTAGCTCTTTAATTGACATGATGGGTACAGTATGAACAGTTGCAGTGCAATCTCCCAGGCACATCTCCAACAATGTGCCATAACCAATCATGGAGGGGTCAGTTATAGAGCGGGAGAAGGCAGTACAGACAGCAAGTTCATTCAGCCCTTAGCCTGTCAGGTAAGACTGCCAATTAGTGCAAACTGTGATGGTGGTTTTCTCATGTGGACACCTGCCCACTGGGAACTGGACTGAAATAGTCATCAGATGATGATTAACAGTCCTCGGCCACTACTGTCTCGGACCAGATTCGAACCAGCGAGCTAGTAAAGAAGAGCTTTATAACTCACGACCTATCCTGTGAGCCATCTGACCCCACTTGAAGCGCACTTCCTGGTATTAGAAAAACATCTATGTTCCTTTTTTCAGTATCAGTGCGCTACTGGAAACAGTAAAAGCCCAGACAATTACTGCATTTCCATGCTTAGTTTAGTGTGCGGTGACCTTCAATACAGCAGAGCTCACCCTTTGCCAACCAGCTCCCATTTCAAAAAACAGAAACTTGACAGGTTCTACGAGTCTACGTGAATGTTCTGTAAAAATATTATAGTATTTGTTTAGATGTTTATATGAAAACAGCACACTGCTGCTACAGTCGACATGAGCTGGTCTTCACAGCAAAAGCAGAAGAAAGACTGCTGTACTACCCTTAACCAAATTAGCCTCACGTATCAGAGACAGACAGACACACACACACATTCTCTCTCACTCTCTAACTGCAGCCACTGAATAGTAACAAATACAGAATTTATACAGAAACAGACATGTCTCATTTTTTACATATCTCTGCTGCTCTCATTTTCATGGTAGATGGTTAGTATATTGGAGGAGTTACTGGCGCTGTGGTGTGAATCACTGCTGGAAACCAGACTCCCACGCAGATGTATTTCAAAAGAGTTTATTCAATGCCCGGCAGATCACAGAGTAGTCACTAGCACCTTTAGTTCTGTTTTTCAACACTGCCATGGCTCCTAAGTGGCTTTCCGAGTAACACGGGTTATGCAGTTGCAGTGTCCACACAGGGGTTATGCAGTTGCAGTGTCGACACAGGGGTTATGCAGTTGCACTGGCTATCAAGTGTGTGTGCCATGGAAGCATACGTGTATTTATTTACATGTCTATGACCCAAGTTCCCCACCCCACACCAGGAGACCTATGATGCAATATCATAACCTTCACTGCTTTCAGGAAATGGCACACAACGCCTAGCCAGGTTATACACTGTTGCAGCAGGCAGAGGAGCAGGCGCAGATCTTTGTACAGCATGCATCGTAGCTGAGCAGTCAGGGCCCAGGGCTGGGAACGTCGGAGACCCGGGTCTTTACTTTTTGAAAACTCAAGTTTACTGAGACCAGGCCAAGTCCATGAACAACATCTCGCCTACAGTATTGTCCATATAATCCCACTAAGGAGGCCAGCTATGTACATCAGAAACACAGAAAGACATTGATTTAAACAGAGATCTTCTGCCTTACATAGATTAGGGTAAGCCATTACTGCAGTTTAGTGACCCCATGACCTACAGTACATGCATAACATGTCCAGACATATTACAATAATTACTGCAAATCCTGTTTTTTTAAACGCACCATTGTGTGTGACCTTGCTCAAGCTACTCAGCCTCCCAGTGCTGAATGTCCTCCTTTTCTGCTAAAGCTTCCTGAGCTTTTGTCTCCTCCTCCTCCTCCTCTCCCTCCCGCTGTCACTTTCTCCCTCCCTTTCTTTCTCTCTCTCTCTCTCTCTCTCTCTCTCTCTAATTCAATTCAAAAATAACTTTATTGACATGACAAAATATACAGGCATTGCCAAAGTTCATACATCAAACTATTCGTAAGACATAAACATATTACAATGCACTTCACTACATCTATGTTGCATTTTGAAGTTGCTGGCAGGATGCTATATAATAATTACTCTCTCCCGCTCCCTTCCTCCCTCTGCTTCCCCCTCCCTTTCTCATTCTCTCTGTCTCTCTTTATCACTCCCTGTGTCTCTCTTCCACTCCCTCTCACTCTGTGTCCATATCTACCTCCCTCTGTGTCTCTCTGCCTCCCTTTCTCATTCTCTCCCCTCCTCTCCCTCACTCCGACTCTGTCTCTCCCTCCATCCCCCTCTCCCCCCCACCAACTCTTTGTGCTCGTCTAGCAGTTGTAAAGCACTCTGAGATACAGGCACTATACAACTCTAAATTTATTCCTTTAGCTTTCCTTTCTGTGAAACAGAGGCATACTATTATACGCCCACTGCAAATCCAACCTCATCTCTTTCTAGTGCTTGACAGGCAATGTCAAGTAAGGAAAGGAATTTGGTTTTATACAGCACTTTTCAAACAGTCCGTATCCCAAAGAGCTTTACAGTCCAGGTGCGGGCAGGGAGATGATGCTGCTGCCATTCTCAGTGCAAAGGGAGACTGACAGAGTGCAGACACAGACAGGGGGGCAATATTACAGAGTGGCATGATTGGAGACGGACACCGACATTTACAGCATGATGACAGAACAGCAGGACTAGACAAACGAGGTCTCCAAATGCAATCTGGCAACTGCTACTGGCCGCCTTTTTTCTCCATAAATTGCCACTATAATGAGTTTATGACTGTTGCTTTCCATGCATGTGCAGTACCACTGGCAACTGATACAACTGTTGCTTCCCGTGCATGTACAGGGCCACGGGCGACTGACATGATTTTTGCTTCCTGCACATGTGCAGGGCTATGGGAGACTGACATGATTTTTGCTTCCTGTGCACGTGCATAGCCATGGGCAACTGACAAGACTGCTGCATCCCATGCATGTGTACAGCCTCAGGCAGCTGATACAATTGTTGCTTCCCGTACTCATGCAAGGCCACAGGCGACTGACAATGACTGTTGCTTCCTGCAGACGTGCAGGGCCATGGGCGACTGACATAGTTACTGCTGCCAGTGCATGTGCAGGGCCACTTGCAAGTGACATGACTTTTGCTTCCCATGCATGTGCAGGGCCACAGGTGACAGACATGATTACTGCTTTCTGCGCATGTACAGGGCCATGGATGTCTGACACGATTATTGCTTTCTGCGCATGTGCAGGGCCATGGGAGACTGACATGATTTTTGCTTCACGCTCATGTGAAGAGCCGTGGGCGACTGACATGATTTTTGCTTCCCTCATATATGCAAGGCCACGGGTGACTGACAAACTGTACACTTGCCTGCACATGCACCACCAATGCTCCAATCTGAGTGTGGTTAAGAGCACTGTCTGCAGCTGTGCACCAGGCTGCTTACGTGTCTGCGCATGTCTGAGTATGTCAGTACTATGGGGACTGAGCATGAGAGGGGACATAGAGGTGCATGAATCAGAACAGCCCTACCCAATCAAATCTGCATCCATGCTACTGCTTTCTTACCACAGAGATTCAAACAAGAGAAAGAATCGCTCTGCTCCTTACCTACCTCCAAGCCAATAACTAAAGTGGTGTCTCCTCAGACAGGATATTGGAGCAGCAACACTGATTCAAAGTGTGCGCTGCTGCAACCCGCCACCTCTGTTATCAGAAAGGAGAGCAAACAGTAGAGCGTGCAGCCTACGGAGCACTCAGAGAGGGAGAGATTTCCTTTTTTTTGTTACATGCAGAGTGGCAATTGGAAGTTTTTTTAAATACTTTTTATGGGCTGAGGGGGCAGTAGCAGTTGCTTGCTTTGCAACTGCTGAATATTATGGAAAACAAATATTAAGACTATTGAAGCGGGGAGAGAAAAATCACTTTAATATTGACTGGTCTACCAGATTTCTAAAGTTAGTACCCTAAAAAGGATGGCCGCAAGAGGATTTATTTGGTTAGCAGATTTGAAAGCTTCTCGCCAACTGGCCACCAGCCCACAAAGTGATCTAAACCCATCCTGCAGAGAGGTTAAGTGACTTGCTCAGGGTCAGGCAGTAAGTGGTGGTTGTGAGATTTAAACCTGGGCCTCTGGGTTCTAATCAGTGGGCCAACCTACCTCTGTAGTAACTCCCATGCGATCAATTTAAGTATGTAATACAATGGCGAAAGCAACTCATTTCACCATAGTTAAAAACACACGAAATATGGAAACGTATGAAATAAGAAATGTCATAAATTATGATAGTACAAATGTTGTGTATTTGGCAACTTGCAACTGGGCTGCATTTACGTAGGGAAAACAGCCAGGAATTTTAAGACATGGACTGGGGAACACATTAAGGCCATACAGAGAAGGGATATCACAAGTGCTCTTTCCCTACGGGTCCATTCCCAACTGGCCCCAGAGGACCTCAGATTTCACATATGTGGAACAGGAAAAGTAACATTAGGCAAGAGAGGAGGGGACACTGTAAACTTGAGCCTGAGAAGAGAGGCTATGTGGGTGGTACCGTTGGAAGGACATTATGGACCAGGTTTAAATGAGAAATCTGACCTGATGCCACTGATTGGGAAAAAGAAATGTTTTGTACCCCCCTTTGTTGTTATTCTGAGTCCTGCATCTTTAAACCGATTCAGAATTAGAATGTTTGTACTGTAATGCAGACATTTCGTACTCTGGCTATATACTTATATTGATTCCAGATACCAGTTGACAACAAGCTCTTTCATATCTGTTGTAAGTCACCGCCTGGTACAGTAATTCAGTTTACTTGTCGAAGCCTGCAAACTGCTCTGCACAATAAACAGCACCTTCAGCACAAATGCACAGAAACACAGATTTCTGTCAGCAGAAAAGGACTCTTAGGCTCAACCACTCTGCCCCTTGTCCCTGCCTATTCCATCACCAGAGACCCTGCATTGTCACACATATCCCCCCCTTCCCCTCATTCCTCTACCTAATATGCCCCTGTGCCTATCCCATGCAGGCTTGATGCCCCCCCTCCCCCAATCTTTGTTCCTACTACCACCTTCTCTGGCAGGCTGTTCAATTCATCCACTGCCTTTTCCATGAAGAAGTATTTACGCACATCTCTCCTGACCCCCCCCCCTTTGCCTCACTGCATGCCCCTATAATAAGTGTGCACTGGAAAGCCCTGATATTTGGTGCCATTTCTTTTTGGTTTATATGATTAGTCCCGTTTTGCAGGCACATATGGTCTAGGTGGAACTTTTTTTTGTTTTCGGTCTGCAGCCCCTGTACTAAGAAGCAGTGTAGTGTACTGTCCCCGGATGGCCTAACATTTTACAGTTGGGAGCTTCTACCCTGTTTTACAGCTGGGCATGACTTGCTCAAGGTCACACAGTAAAACAGTGGCTGTGGTTGGACTCAAACTTGGGCTTAAAACTGATACACGAAAGCTGGCCCAGTAGCCTGGAAGACTAAGGCACTGTGCGCCTTACCTCCTACCATGCTGGTAACTCAAGTTCTGGAATGAGCTCTGGTTGCCAGGGGTTGGCGGGAAGGGGGAGGATCAAGCATCCATTAGAAAGCCCTCCTCTGCTGGGACAGAGAGGCATTTTGACTCAGCCTTTGGCTGCTACCATGTGGAGGCCTGGTGGGAGTGCCAGCGCTCTACTGGCATTTAAGGGAGGGTTTGTGGTTCCACAGCGTGTGTGTGCGCCTCCACATGAACACGCTTATGTGTGTGTGTGTGTGGGGGGGTGGGGAATGAAAAAATGATCAGCGCAGGAGTCAAAGCCCTGCCTGCCTTCCCTCGTCCTCGTACCACCACCTGAATTACTGACTCAATTCTGGATGTGAGTTACCAGGTGGGGGAAGGACAGCCCTCCCATTCCTGGCCCCGCCACCAGGGGCAATCCTGGGGGGGGCTTTGGGCATGATGAGTCCAGAGGAGGTGGGTGCTGGGCGGGAGAAGTGGGGACAGGGCTAAGAGTCCACCTAAGTCGGCCACCTGAAGGAAAAAGCTTTACAGAAGAAAAAAAAAATATATATATATACACACACACACACACACACAAAACAGCCTGCCTATTGACTGGCTTCAACTATGGGCATCTCAAACCTACAGAGAACCTCACTCATCTGAGCCTTGTGCCATCTGCTGCAAGGAGTGGGGCACAACAGGGGTCCAGATAATCAATTTCTAGGTTTGTGAAGTATTCACTATTAGCTTTTTCAACCTGGTAGCATTTTCATCTAAATGACAGTAATGGCATACATGGATCTGTCTCTCCCTCCCAACCACCCAAATCTCAAACCCACTGGGCCCCTGCAGCCAGTTACCGGCTCTCTTTCCCTGATAATGTTGTGCAGTCTACAATATTTCACTACTGCCACCTCGTGTTTGCAGGTTACTGTTACATCACCCTTCTGGCCAGCCAGTGACCAGCTCCTGACAGTCTCCGATGCACAGCGTACACAATTGGTGTTGATGCCCTTTTCTATCCCCACACCACTGCTGCCACTCTGAGTGGTACTGTGTCTGCCTGGGGTACATGTCAGCTTGCATCACATGGTGCTGCCAGTTCCATCTTTAAACGTGCAAGACGGTAATTCTTTAAAATCAGGAAGAGAGTAATTCATGCAAATGATGCCAGTGAAATACTCCTCAATTACCCTTATCTGTTCCCCAGGGGAACAGCCTCAGTCATCCCCACCAGTGGCGCCTTACAACCTAAAACCTTCTGGTTCTCAGTTGTGTGCACTAACCACTGGGCTGCACTGCCTGTATTAAGGATTATGACTGACAGGTCAGGAAGGGAAGCCATTTTGTTTCACTGGCGTACCAAGTTCCACTTAGCTCTCACTCTACCTCCCAAACAACATGTAGCCGCAGGATCACCCTGGGGAGAAGGGATCATAAGAGAATCAGACAGACCAGCCAGTTCAAAGAACCCCATTAGTTGTTCATGTCATGCCTGGAATGGATAAAAGCACCCTGGATCTGCTAACTACAGCTGATCTTGGACAAATGGGACAGGAAGGTTCTTATAATGGCCTGCCGTTCACCAAAAACAGGCAGTCCTTGTCAAACGGCAGCATGTTTTTTACGCTCTATGCCTTTTCAAACCACAGTCAATATGGAAGCTACAAACACCTGATCCCATGCACACAATATGAAAGTAAACAGAGTGCTGGAGAAACATCTCGGCACCAAATATCTAAAGATGCCGGTTTGCCTCTCTTGCTGCCTCAAGGACTCCAAAACCCACTGCCAGAAGCTGCATGTCCAAGAGCAGTCACTCAATGCACGAGGATTGTTATTAAAGGATTTGGCAGACACTGTGCTACTAGAACAGGCTCGTGCAACGGAGACCTCTGCATTACATACTAACATACTAAAATGCCAGCAGAATAGGCCTAATGGTCTTTCGCGTCTGCTCGTTTGGTCAGCCCCCACCCTGGGAGCTAACCTTGCTGCCCCCCTCGCCTTCTCTGGCTTCTCCCTTCCCAGTTCCGGATGTTCTCGCTGCATTGGATTTTGCTTCCAGAACCCTTCCCTTGTACCTGTCCCACCCCCTCTTGATCCCGTCCACCGTCTCTGCCTCCACCAGCCCCCTAGGCAGCGCATTCCACGGCTCCACCACCCTCTCAGTGAAATAGCATTACCATTCTAAGAGGATTACTGCATATGCTGGACTCTAATAAAATCTGAACAAAATACAGTGAAACACAAAATCCTTACAAAATAAAGACCTCAGCAAAAGTTTTCTTCATCAACAAGACTGGATGCCTGTCAAAGCTTTTGAATCCAGCACCCATTTACTAGTGAGATTAAGTGTTTGTGTTCTCTTTACCTTGCTAGAGTTTCTTGTTCCTCTCTTCCAAACACAGACCTATCTCAGAGTGATGGAGTGTCTTCGTTGTTGTGGAACCCCCGACTTCATAGTCGCTCAGAACTGAAAAGACAAGAGGCGAGAGAGAAATTGAAGTGTCTCAAATCTCAACACACAAAGTATCTATCTATTTAAATCCTATTTCTTCAGAGAAATGTCAGCCTGCGGGGGCTTTTATCCGACCAGCCTTCAAATCTTACAGACAGGATCAGAACTGTGCTCATCATTCAGTCTTCAAGGACTCTCTGTACCAGCAGGGTTTCCACAGTGTAGGAAAGAACAAACATTTTTACAAGCAGCTGATAAGCTTATTGTCCAGAGAGCGAGCAGGACTTCTAAATGGGGATTTCAGGTTTTGAAGGTAAGACCTTTCACCACAAGCTGAGAAGCTGGCCAAGGCCTACCCACAAAACAGGCTGGGTACAAATCCACTGTACACACATGAGAACCATTTACTGGGTTTCTGCCTATCCCTTTCAGTCAGCAGCTGGTAGTCAGTGTTGACCAGATGTCTGAACTAACACCAGTAAACCCAAGCCCGGTCTGAGCTCAGTCCAAAACCCAATCAACTGGGTGATCTAGGGCCAGTCAGTCAAGGGAAGGTGTGTGAGCCCTGGTAGGGTACCTATGTTTCTAGGTAGACTAACAGCATCCAGACTAGTTTTCCTTTACTGCTGTGCCTTACTGAAGCCCACCCTCCTGTCAGACAGGCTTTAAGCCACTTTAGTCCTGTTTACCCACGCTGGTCTGCACTGCTGTTAAGTGGTGCAGAGAGTCCAATCTGCTGCAACTGAAGTCACGTGGGCAATGTCAGGTGTGGGGCAGAGCCACTGGGATGTCACTCCTCTGAACTGCTGCTGTGGTGGGGAGCTGTAACACTGCATGTGTTTCCAGACACAGTATTAATGCTCATCAGTCACATCGCTACACACTGTTCTCTTCCCCAGCAGACTGCCTCGCATCCTGAGCCCACTTGACATCACTGAAATGCTTACTACAGCTGGAACTGCTGCAGGAGAATCAGTTGTGGTCATGCACTACAAACGGTGGACTGGCGCACTCTGCGCAGTAAGAGGAACACTGTACATCACAGCATATAACGTAAAAAACAGGTTACTCACCTGTAACAGTAGTTCTAGGAGTGGTATATGTTGTTCATCCACACTCTCTGGCATGTCCCTTTCCCCTTTAAATCTTGCCGGAAGTCTTCAAGCTGGCTCCTCCCACCCACCCGGGTGGTATACACCTCGGCTCCACCCCATGACGCCAGATCTTAGCCCGCTGGAAGCAAGGTGGTGCGCCTAAAGCCGGGGAGGTCGGGTGGGTGTGTGTGGATGAACAACATATACCACTCCTACAACTACTGTTACAGGTAGTAACCTGTTTTTCTAGGAGCGTGGATATGTTGTTCATCCACACTGTCTGGCAGACTCCTAGCAGTTCTCCGGGAGGAGGGAGGCAAGGCGCACACCCCCTACTTAGGAAAGAGAGATTGGAGAACAGAGGCCCCAAACCCAGCATCTCGGCGTGACTCAAGGTCGATGTGGTAGTGGGAAATGTAGGTGTTTGCTGACTTCCAGGTAGCAGCCCAACAAATTTCCTGGATAGGGATGTCCCTGGAAGCAGCAGTATGGCGGGTAGAGTGAGCCCTTAACCCTCTGGGAGGCTCCTTGCCCGCCAACTCATAACACAGACCTATGCATGATATGACCCATCTTGCAATAGTCCGTTTGGCTGCAGGTCTGCCAGAAGTGGCTTCAGTGTAGGTGACAAACAGCTGGCGAACCTCTCCCCGAATTTCTGCCATCCTCTCCTTATAATAGGAGAGAGCACGTCTGAGGTCCAGAGTATGGAGCCTGTACTTGGCATCCGAGGTGTAATTAGGGTAATATACCGGCAGAGTCAACACCTGGTTAAGGTGAAACTCTGACACCATCTTCGGAAGGAATTTCGGGTGGGGGCGCAGGACAACTTTGTCCCTGTGAAAGACCAGATAAGGGGAGTCCACCAAGAGTGCCTGGAGCTCCCCTGTCCTTCTGGCTGACGTGATAGCCACCAGGAAGGCAGTCTCCCACAAGTGTGAGAGTTCACACCTGTGCATGGGTTCGAATGGCTTGCCCATGAGCTTTGCCAAAACCAGCAAAAGATCCCACGGAGGTGGAGGTTCACACACCGGAGGGGATATGTGATCCAGGCCTTTGAAAAAGCGCCCGACCACTGTCTCGTGTGCCAATGTCGACTGACTGGCCAGCGCCCAGTAAGCAGAGATGGCTGCCAGGTGCACCCTAAGGGTCGATGACCAAAGACCCCCTTTGGAGAGAGACCAAAGGTAGTCCAAAATGTTAGTCACAGAGCAGGATAAGGGGTCCAGACTCTTACCCTGACACCAAATGGAAAACCTTTTCCATTTGAAGGCATAACATTTCCTGGTCGATTCCTTTCGAGATACCTCCACCACAGCGTAGACATCCTTGGAAAGACCCAGAGCCTGGAACTCTAGCCACTCAGGAACCAGGCTGTGAGGTGCAGGGATTGAAGGTCCGAGTGGAATACCTTCCCCTAGTTCAATATCATCAGGTCCAGGCGTGTACAAAGCTGCTCCGGGGCCCTGCAGCTGAGGCTGAGGAGATCTGGATACCAGAACTGGCGGGGCCAATCTGGGGCTACCAGGATCACCTTCGCCTTGTCCCTCCTCACCTTGAGTAACACCTTGTGGATCAAGGGAAATGGAGGGAAGGCGTAGAACAGTCCTGGGGTCCACGGCCTCGAGAAGGCATCCCCCTGCAGCAAGCCCTGCTGAGGGGCGGGCATGGTACAGCCTCAGCTTGGTGTTCTCCCTGGAGGCAAACAGGTCCACCAATGGTTTGCCCCAACGGGAAAACAGACTGTAGGCTACCTCTGGATGGAGAGACCACTTGTGGGATGTCTGGCCTATGTGGCTGAGAGCATCTGCCAGTTGGTTCAAGACTCCTGCCACATGGATGGCAAGGAGATCCACCTCCAACCGGCTGATGAAGGTCCAGATCCGGAGCGCCTCCTTGCATAGCAGGCAGGGGTCTTGTTCCGCCCTGTTTGTTGAGGTAGTACATAGTCGTGGTATTGTCTGTCTGGACTTGAACCATTTGACCCGGAGCTGAGGAGCGAAAGCTGACAGTGCCAGTCTGACTGCTCTGAGCTCCAACAGGTTGATGTGGCAACGGGACTCCTCGGGGTTCCAGAACCCGTGGGCTCTGTGGTCCCCCATGTGGGCTCCCCAGCCCATGAGAGAGGCATCGGTCATGAGGGCGACCGTTGGCTCGGGGCAGACAAACGGGATCCCTTCCCGCAGTTGACTTGGGATGGTCCACCATTGGAGAACGTCCCACATCCTCTGGGTGACAGTGACCAGCTGGTTGAAAAGACCCTGACGCTGAGACCACTGAGCGGCTAGCTCCCATTGGAGGGGCGCATGTGCAATCTGGCCCAACGGACCACTGAGGTGCACGCCATGTTCCCAGAAGGCACAGGAGTCCCGGGCAGGCGCAAGTGCCCAACCAGAAATGATTAGAAGGAGGAAAGAACCTCTGCCCTGTCGCCGGAAGCCGAGCTCTGGCTTGATGAGAGTCGAGCTCTGCCCGATAAAGTCCATCACCTGAGAGGGCACGAGTTCTGACTTGGTCTTGTTGATCAGGAGGCCTAGATGGGAACAGGTTGGGAGGGCCAGGTTCCTGGACCTCTCCACCTCCTGCAGGGAGGAACCACGCCAGAGCCAATCGTCCAGTAGCGGTGTATCACCGAACCCAGCGCCCGGGATGGGGCTGCCACCACTGCAATGCATTTGGTGAAGACCGCGTGGGGCGAGACAGGCGAGCGTCATGGCTTGGAACTCGTACAAGGTTCCTTCGACCCTGAGCGGAGGAACCGGCTGGTGGACCAGACGGATTGGGACGTGAAAGAACGCGTCCTGTAGATCCAGTGAACAGAACCACATGTTTCGCTCCAGGGATGGTATGATCTGGTTCAGAGTTACCATCCGGAAGGTGCGAGACCTGAGATATTGATTCAGGTCATGGAGATCTAGGATGGGGCGCCAACCCCCCGTCTGCTTGGGCACCAGGAAGTACCTGGACATGAAGCTTGGGTCTGTAGGAGCATCCGGCACTGGAGCTACCGCCTCTTTGCAGAGCAGCTGAACAATGTCAATCCGAAGGGCCGACTGAGCGCCAACTGAGATCCTTTCCTCCTGTGGGGCACAGGCTCGGCTGGGGGGTTATTTCTTGAACTCTAGAGGCAGTCCCTGACTGACCACTTCCAGAACCCACCTGTCCGAAGTGATACCGGACCAGGCGGAAAGAAAGTGGTGGAGCCGCCCCCCCCCCCAAGGGAGGACCTAGAACTGGCATGATGGGTGTACGGGAGGCCACCCCTGACCCGTCACTGTGCATGCTTAGAGGAGGAGGAGGCTCCAGGACCAGCACCTCGGCCTCCTTTGCGGGGCTGTTGGGGACCCTGCTTGGGCCTAGGGTGCCAAGTTTGAGCCTGCTGTTGCTGCTGACCTCCATGGAAGGAGGGCTGCCTAACAGCAGGGGAAGAGTGCTGAAAGGGCTTCTTCTTGCGCTTCTGCTGGTTCTTGCCCGAAGGACCCTTAACAGAGGTGGCACCTAAGGTGGCATTAGACTGCTCAATGCACTGAAGATGACCTGCCACTCCTGGACCGAGGAGGTCGGTGCGAAGGAAGGGCACGTCAGCTAGCTTGTGCTGAGTATCCACTGGGAAGGAGGATAATCTCAGCCAGGCCCTGCGGCAAGTGGCCACTGCGGCAGCTAGTGAACGGGCAAAGGAATTTCCAATGTCCAGAGCTGTCTGGAGCTGCTGTTTTGCAACAGCATGGCCCTGGTCATGGACCGGCTTGACTGTGGTCTGCATGTCTGCTGGGAGATGAGGGAGGACTTCATCAAGCGACCCCAGTAGGGCGTGAGAGAAGTGTGCCATAATCACTGCTGAGCTGGCCTGACGAAGGCCCAGGGATGAGGTCGCATAGACTTTCTGGGCAGAGTGGTCCATATTTTTGGACTCCTTGTCCGGAGGGCGGTCAGTATCCGCAGAGCTACCCATGCGCCGAAACACTGAGGCAGTCACAAGGCTCTCGGCTGAGGGATGCTCAGTGAAGCCCGCCAAGAACACCATGGGTACTGTGTACTTGCGAGCCATACAGGCAGACGGAGCCGGGCAAGAGGCAGGGCGCTGCCAAAGTTCAAGGGCCGGGCCAACAGTAGCTTCGGCCACTGGAAAGGCCTCTGTCAGGGTATCCCCCCCCCCCTTTAAGGATATCCATGAGAGGATATTCCGCCTTCTTTTGGATAGGCTGCAATGGCATATCAGTGGACTCAGCAATGAGTCAAAGGATGCCCTGGAAGGAAGAAGGACCTTCCTCCAGGCCTGTCACTGACAACTCAACATCAGGGTGTGAGTAAAGACCAGTAGTATCCGAGTCCGAGGAGTCAGGATACAGGGGTCTCCTGCCTATGTCCCCCTTCTATACGCCTACGGCGATCAGGAGTAACAGTTATGGACAGCCTACGGGGCAAGCCCTTATCTGTCTGATCCTCCTTAGAGGGAGCCCCTCCCTGAGGCTGCTTAGGCGGTGGTTCCACCAAAATTGGTGGGGAGACCAGAACAGGCCGACCAGGAATGCATGCCGGTCCCACCGGAGGGAGAACCAGAGTCCTCGGTACCGATGGAGTCAGCGTCGGCCGAAGAGGCTGGGGCCAAGTAATGGCCGGTGCAGCCGGAGTGGACGGCTTTTGACCAGTCAAAAGTAGCTGTTGCCACATGAGATCCTCATAAGATCGACGTAGCTTCCGTCTAAATCTCTCCTCGTCTGAGGAATGGCGGCGGTGCCTCTTCCGGGAGTGTTTATGACCCTTTTTCGACTTTTCGACTGACGGGGTCCTACTCCTCGATCGAGACCGACGGCGTCAGCTCTGTCAATTGGGAGAAGCCGGATCCGGCGAAAACCGAGGAACTTGCTCTTGTCCCTTGATCGGGATACCCGAAGGACGGGTCTCCTCGTTGGGGAAGGAAAGGATGGGAGTCCTCTCCAATGAGTCAGCGACAACGGCTTGATCAGGTCGAGAGAAATCTCACCCGGTTCTGCCGTATCCTCAGCTTCGGTGCCTTGGCCTGACGGAAGATCCGAGAAGCCGGCAGCCGAGGAAGCAATCTCGACTGAGGCCAAGACCGCCTGATCCTGAGTATCGGACCGCTCTCGGTCCCAGGAACGCCTTCTTCGACTAGAAGAAGAGGATTTGGGGTCCGTGTCCTTTTTCTTGGAGCGGGAAGAGTGAGAGCCCGAAGGCGCCTCACCCTTTGTAGGGAAAGACTGGCACAACTCCTGAGAGAACCCTGTAAAGGTGGAGCCCAGGTTGAGAGGGACGAAAAAACTTTGGTTGGGCGAAGCTTGGGCAGCTTCCTCCTCGAAAGCCATCTGTTTGAGCTGCTCGGCAGATCCCACGGCCGTGGAAACTGCCCACCTGGCCTCCTTCGATTTCACCGGTGGATTGCGAAGCTCCGGTCTCCCCAGCTGAAGGCGCGCCTTGCGGTCATCCAGGACATTGGGATGGAAGGCCAAACAGATGGTGCAGGCCGAGGTATCATGCGCAGCGCCTAAGCAATAAATGCACGAGAGGTGGCGATCGGTGCGAGACATTTTCTGTCTGCAAGGACACCGGGGGACTACTTGTCCTCCGTGTCCAAAGTGTTCGGATCTGAGTCATAAACTCTAATGAGTTTTAGAGAGAGTAAATGCAGCGAAAACCGTCTTTGAGACTCCAGGGCCTACGGTACTTGAAAAGTAGCACGAGGGAACCTGTATCTTCCAGCGGAAAGGAAGATCTGGCGTCATGGGCGGAGCCGAGGTATATACCACCCGGGTGCCGGGTGGGTTGGACAAGCCAGCTTGAAGACTTCCAGCAATATTTAAAGGGGAAAGGGACATGCCAGACAGTGTGGAAGAACAACACAGCCACACTCCTAGAAACCGGCCTTCTGTCTTACCACAAATGTCGTTTTGAATTTAAATTTTATTTGCTTTACCTAGTGTGTCTAGCCATTTTCAGCCACACCCACAAACATGGATGTGACCCCAGGTTACAACTTGCAAAAAACATCCTGTTCTCCACTTGTTTGCCTGGTAAATTGTGTTTTAAATCTATTCCCCATGTCATGGGTTCCAAATACTTCAATGACTGAAGGACACAACTTTCCCAGAGGCAGCATAAAATAAAAAGATACCTCTAACATCCATTTTCTTTCCAAGAGTCACCACTCCTGTCCAACAACTGGAGAATTAAAGCAATGCCACGCTACTCTTGCTTCCCAACCTTTTACAAAACTCTGCTACCTGCAGCAGCACACACGCAGGGATATTTATTTTATTTCAGATTTTTTTCCCCCAAAGTTCTGTTTAAACTTGGTGTTCTGTCAAGCTATCACTGGTCACTAGATTTACCAGGCCTTCAAAACAACTTGATGAAATGGCCCCAAAGACATCACAACTTGCTCATGATTCTAAGGGTTCCACATGTTCTTCAGATGATCGCAGATCCATGAAAGGCCACGTGTGCAACCCTGAGTGATAGTTCACAACTACTGCCCTGAAGATGCATCACTAGATGTGACCTGGTTTAATATGAAATATTATATAATAATAAGTTAAAGTGTTGTAGATCAGGCCGGCTTATCAGCACAGCGCTAACGCTACCGTTTGCAGTGCCGGTGATTCTGGTTTGGAAGAGACATGAAGTCCTCAGCGGCCAACCAAGGGGGAGAAGGACAGAGCGTTCCGGGGTTGCTCTTCTTCTCCGGGGAGGGTGGTTTGCCATCCTTGCTGCAATACTGCCTCCTGGAAGACCAAAGGTGGCAGTGCAGCTGAGGGGACCACGAGAGGAGCAGACGCAGGCTAGAGACCAAAGCAGTATGTCTGGGTCTCCCATGTATTCTTCAGTCTGCAGGGCTGGGAAGCAACCCAAGGAAAGAGGCCCTGCTGCAGGAAGACAGCAGGCCCCAATGCCCTCTAGTTCGCCCTTGCCACTCTGCCCATCTCCTGTCGAAAGTGAGCAGCATTCAGTGGTACATTCCCTCTACAACCACGCCCTGGGGGGAGAAACCAAGGTAGCGTGGAGGAAGACTGAGCCTGAGCAGGTAGTGTCTAGAGGCACCTTGGGGGATTCTGAGGGAGCCTGGGAGAAGAGGATGAGGGGGCATAAAAACAGAGAATTGAACAAAAAAAAAAGTCCTGCAGATCTGCTTATGGAGAACAGGCCCGACAGCGCAAAAAGTATCACTACCGCCCATTTATGCCAGTGACCCAGCATAGGGAGGGAGCATCCCAGGGACAGCTTTCATTCCTCAGTGGAGGTGGGGTGAACACTGCATCCCGCTGCTCGACTGACACCTGGTAGACACAGTGCGAGCACGGAGATGGGAGAGGTTCAACTGCCAGACATGCCTGCGTACGTGTCATTACACACCAGCACCCCCAGGAGAAAATCAGGACCTGGAAGACAAAGCCCTGGTCTGCCATTGCGCTGGCACACACCCCCTCCCCCAGCCCCCCTTGCACGATCAACATGGCAGTTCACCCATCACTATCATGGTGCGGGGTAAGCAGTGGAAAACCAGTAAATCCATGAGAAGGTCACAGACAGGGCTGGGGGTGCCATCAGGTGAGACACGGACTAAGAAAAAGCTGAATTTAAAAAGAGAAAAGGAAAATAAAAACTAAACAAAAGGAGTGTGACAACCAGGCCCAGTTGTCCTAAGTTATTTCAAGCCTATTAGCCCCCCAAAAGTGTTATCAGGTTACTGCTTGTTCACATTAAAAGTGCAAGGCCAGGGGGCGCTGATGAGCCACTAAAAGGATAAGACGCAATCCTCCGACGCTCCGTATTCTAAAGATTTTTTTAACTCTTCGAAAATAAATTTCTAAACCAAATTTACATTCTCCTGTAGGGGAAGGTTTACAGAAATGGATGATTACCTCGCATCTGTTAAAACTCCGCAACAAAGCACCAAAACCTCAAAGCGAAATCCACAGTCGGAAGGTGAGGGAGCGAGCGGACCAGGCCACATCTCCCTATCGGCGGCAGAGCTCACACTGCTTGGCAGAACTGGTACAGAGCAAGTGCTCAAGGGCCTTAGTCCCCGCCTGGATCAGTTTGAGGATAAGATCAACTCGCTGACCTCCGAAATCTCACAGCATGGGAAAGAAATCGATGAGCTGCAAAGACGAGTCTCTGACCTGGAGGACACGGCAGCACCATGTGGTGAACGGGTGGCGCAGCTGGAGCAGGAGTTGGAGGCCATGTGGGAGTCTCTGGATTACCAAGAGAATTACAACCGGCACAACAATCTACGGTTAAGGGGACTGCCCGAGGACACAGAAGGGTGCAATGTTGGCAATTTTTCTGCAGAGAAGCTCCAGCGTCTTCTGGGCATGTCGGCAAAGGGAGGCAAAATTAGGACTGAAAGGGCGCTCCACTCGCTAGCACCTAGGCCTTCATTGGGCCAACCACCACGCCAAGTTATCTTCTGGCTGCATAACTTTGCAGACCGCCAAGCGATTATGGCTGCATACAGGAAAAACCGGGAGATCATATACAAAGGTGCCAAGTTAACCATTCAACAAGACCTTTCAACGAAAGTGCAAAAACAAAGACAACTATTTAATCCTTGTATGGATATGCTAAGAGGAAGGGGTGTGGGTTTTTTTTTATGATGTTCCCAGCAGTGCTGAAAGTGAAATCAGAGGGGGCTATATATTCCTTCCTGCAACCGGAGAAAGTAAAGGGCTTTATCAAGGAATGGGACAGACAGCATCCCCAAAAATGAGTGTAAAAACAATTAAGGAAGCCTAGCGAAACCAGTGAATCAGACGTAGGACTGTCTCGACGACCCTAAATGGACTATACTGCAAGAAAACGTATGGGATCCTTTGGACAAGCTATACTGGAGAGATTGTGTAAATACAGAAAATTATAGTGGAGAATAAAGGAGTCGAGGGCCACAAACACAGGGGAACCCCCCTGCTGCTGAATGTTGAAGGTGGCAGCTGGATGGAAATGGACTGCTGCATGACGATTCCGGGGAAAACGGCCTGCTGCAACAAATTAAATGGCCTGCTGATGGCGAGACCACCTAGGAGGAAGGCTACATCGCAGGTCAGTGGGGCTGAGGGGGGTGTGGGCCTGATCCCCCCCCAAAGCCCTGGGCAGGGAACGTGTGAACTTATGGCGATAGGGAGGAGGCTGGTGGGCCTAGAGGGAAATGGGCATATAAAAGGAGGGACTGATGCTGGGGGATGCGATCAAGGGAAGATCTAGGGGAGACATGAAGAGGCTGAAGGGATACTGAGGGCACTGCTAATGAACAGCTCACTAGAGAAGAGAAGGGAGGTAAGCGAAGGAGAGGAACAGAAGGGGAAGAGAAAGGAAGGAGGGGCTCAATCTCTCCTTTGTTAGTGAGGAAAAGAATGTGGGGGGAGGGGGCGGTGGTGGGAAAATAATACTCTAATCTTTTGTGCATTCACTAGATGGGGAGAGAGAGGATTGTGGAGGAACACTTGGGTCAGGGGGTAGAGGGACGGGACAAAGAGGGGACAAACTGGTTATTCTTACTGTTAATACTATTATCGGCGAAGGTTGTGCCGAGGTTAAGCAGTTACAACTTGGAATACTTTCACTTAATTACCTTCTTTTATTGAACCTATGCATGCATATTCTAAATGATAGGAAGGGGATCAAGTCTCAAGCGACAAATGTATTAGATGAACCTAAATCACTGCAAATATGAGAAAAGAGAAAGGGGACTGTATTGTATCTACTCGGGTATAGGGCGAATAGTAAATAGGACTACTAAAACATGGGCGAGAGGCTTGCTGGAGTTGAACCTTGTGGATAGCTGGCGGCAGGCTTACCCAGGAGCCAAGGAATATATGTTTCACTCACACCCACATGATACATGGTCCAGATTAGACTATATATATGTTTCGAGTGCGCTGTAGGGTAGGAGGGGTGACACACGGCCCAACTGGGCTATCGGACCATGCCATGGTGGAATTGAGTATTGAATGGGGGCTTGAACCTAGAAGGGGCACCTGGCGATTCCCTACGTATTTACTAGCCAGGGAGGAGTTTAAGACATTCTTAAAGAAGCAATGGGAGGAGTTCTTGTCAGTGAATAAGGGGACAGTGGAACAGACTTCGACACTGTGGGAGGCGGGCAAAGCATTTATGAGAGGGATGATTATCAGTTATGTAGCAAGAAACAAAAAGGAAGGCCGTCCGTCAGAAAATAGAAGCTCTGGAGAATACCATTAAGGAGTTAGAATGGAAGGTTGTAGAGAGTGGGAAAGAGGAGGATAAAAGACATCTGAAACTGCCTAGGGAGGCATTAAATGCCCAGTTGACGGGAGAGGCCAGGACACGGCTATATTTTGCCAGGCAAAAAATATATGAGTGGGGCAACAAACCCAGACCACTGATGGTTAGGCTGATTAAAGTAGGGAGGGTCCAACAACGAGTAATGGCTATAAAAGATGACCAGGACAGAGTGGTAGGGTCAGACCAGGGAATAAGGGAGTGCTTTAAGCAGTTCTACAAGAAACTTTATCGGGCAGAATGTGGAGAGATGGAGGAGAAGACTAGCGCATTCTTGCAGGATATATAGCTCCCTAAAATAATCAGGGCCCAGAGGGAAGCACTGGGGCGGAGATCACCATAACTGAGGTGCGCCAGGCTATAGAGAGCCTTCAGTCTGGGAAGACTGCAGGCCCAGATGGCTTTGGAATTGAATACTATAAGATACTGAAAAGTAGCGTAGCAGAAGATTTAAGAGACCTGGTGCAAGAGTCTCGAGGGGAGAGAGGGATCCCTAAATCCTGCCTAGAAGTGAGCATAATGGTAATCTTGAAGCCAGGAAAGGAAGCATTGGAGTGCGCCTCTTACAGGCCAATTTCGCTCCTCAATTGTGATTGCAAGATCATAGCCAAGATCCTTGCGCTCAGGTTAGAACAGATACTCCCTAATATAATCCACCCAGACCAGATGGGATTTGTGAAGGGAAGACTGTCATATAACAATATGCGGAAGCTCCTGAATGTAATCTGGTGGGGCTCCAAAAGAGATGATCAGACCTGTGTGTTAACTATGGACGCAGAAAAAGCATTTGATCGCATAGAGTGGGGTTACCTGTTTAGGGTATTGAGGGAGTTTGGCCTTGGGGAAGAATTCACGAATCTGGTAAAAATGTTATATGCTATGCCAACAGCAAGCGTGGTGGTAAATGGCTTGCTGTCAGAGGAGTTTGAACTCTTTTGCGGCACTAGGCAGGTATGCCCTCTCTCTATTGTTTACCTTAGCTATTGAACCACTAGCGATCAAGACCACAGTGAAAGATATCTGGGGCGTACATGGGAACAATGGAGGGCAGCACAAACTGGCCTTGTACGCGGATGACCTCCTACTGTTCATGACACGCCCCAAGGAATCGATACCCCGACTGCTGCAGATAATAACCGAGTTTGCTAGCTTCTCGGGGTATAAGCTCAATGTCTCCAAATCAGAGATACTGTTCATAGGTAAAGAGGATGGAGAATGGTTAGGTCATACCAGGGGCCAGAAGCGGGTAAAGGATCACTTCACATACTTAGGAATCACAGTAGGCCGCTGTCTGGGCTCTCTATAAACTGAATTACAGACCCCTGTTCAATGCTATACTGGCTGATTTGTCAAGATGGAAGGAGCTTCCGATCTCTTGGTTGGGCCGTATCAACCTGATCAAAATGAACATCCTGCCACGGATTTTGCATCCTATGCAGATGATTCCAATGTGCACCACAAAGAAGATATTAATAGACTGGAAAAGGGTTGGCCAATTTTATTTGGCAGAATGGGCGGTCCAAATGAAACTTAATAGACTAAAAGCCGCAACCGAAAAGGGGGGGGGTTGGATTTCCCTGATATTAGGGGATATTTTCTGGCGATCCAGTACAGATTACCTACATTGCTGGATAGATAAGGGGGATTCAGCGACTTGGAGAAGAGGCTGGGTGCCCAGGGAGACTGACAATGCATCTCACACATAAAGGCCAAAGAATGTATAGGAAGCTGCCTGAACCAAACCCCTTAGTATTGGCAGTATTGGATGCATGGGAGGCAATCAAACGAAGAATGGGGACGGTGGCCGGGGGGAGAAATCAAACTATCTTGCTACTGGTGGCTAAGAATCCAGAATTCCTGCCGGGTTTGGAGGACCGAGGATTTATGGAGAGGGACCGGGGGGGAATACGTTGTATTGGAGATCTACAAGATAGACAGGGCTTTCTCTCATTCACATAGCTTAAACAGAAGATAGCAATTCCCAATGGGCACTTGTTTAGATATTTTCAGGCCTGGAACTACTCAAATAGTCTGAACAGGAGCCCCAGGGGTGATTCTAAACTAGATGGGATAGAGAGGCTAATCCTAGGGGCTAAAGTTAGTGAGCGAGGGTTGTTAGGTAGGGCAGCATGGCTGGATAGGGAGGCCTTCCCAGATTATATGACGAAGACTCGGAAACAGTGGGAGGAGGAGGATCTGGGGATATATATTTCAGATGATAACTGGAAGGTCTTGGTTGCCCTCCCACCTAGACTTACTATTATGTAATAGATTTAAAGAATCACAGTATAAATTCATTCATAGACTATATTACCCGCCGAGTGTAGTTAGTAAAATCCACCCAGGAATAACAGACCAATGTGAGAGATGCCAAACCGCAAAGGGAACGTACTTTCATAGTTTCTGGGGATGCCCAGTGCTAAAGAGGTACTGGAAGGCAGTTGGAAAAGAGATACACAGGGTGTGGGGAAGACAGATGGCCGCTACGCCCACCTCAATGCTTTGGGGACTAAAGACAGAAGAGGGGGAGGACTGGATGCTATACCCTAGATGGGTTAGAGTAATGCTGGTTGTGGCAAAGCAAATTATTCTTAACACGTGGGTATCGAGTGCTACTCCTACTCTCTCAATGTGGAAGACACTCCTGCTGACCACACTGGCCACAGACGGGTTAACATAGGCCCTAAAGGGGAGGGAAGCATGTTTCTTGCGGGAATGGGCAATGCTTATGACATCTTTGAGTCCAGTGGAAGTGCAAGCTCTATATTGTTGGTAAAAGGTGGACCCTGGAGAGGAAGAGGGCTTGACTAAGGACCTGTGATACTAATGAAATTGAATATGCATTAAGTGTATAAGGGTTGAAAAATACCTTACAAGGGTAAATGTAGTAACAGAAGGAATGCTGTTAGTTTCTATCAATTCCTACTTATTCTCTTTTTCTTTTTTTTCTTCTCTTGTTCTATATTTCTCTTTTAATCAAATGGGCTCCGCAATTCATCATCCCTGTGTTATGCTGAATACTAGAGCGGATGGGGTTATTGTGATAAGTGCTACTTATTACTGGAAGACTGCCTTGTTTGAGACTTGAAACAGGAGATGAGAGACTTGCATTATTAGCATACTATAAATAGCTAGATGATGTAAAGACCCTAAAGTGATGGAGTTTACATTTGTGTAATGTTTATCTTTCTGTACCTATGTACTGTTTGTTTCCTCTTTCGGGGAAAAAAAAAAAAAGACAAGAATATACTAATAAAAAGATTACACACAAAAAAAAGTGCAAGGCCTTTTCACAACTGTTTATTGGGTAAATCCAGAACATTATTTCTGACAATGTCTAGAGTAAATTCTTTACAGGGCTTAGGCTCTATTATGCATTTGGCATTGGAAAAATGCACTTTTGTGTTCAACAGACCACCAGACTGGATTTCTGAGGTTCTCGGTCTCTTCACGAGTGTTAGTGGAAACCAGTAAATATATTTTATATGAGGAAGCCCCTGTATTGTAACTTACTCTGCTTGCCGAGCAGTCCATATAGCCATTTTACACAATTTAGTGCCCGATTTTTTATGTTTTGCACAGTTTCCACAACTGTGGAGGCAACTCCCCAAGGGAATCCCGATTGAGCAGAACATGAGGATTCTAGGTAAACTCTTAGCTTTTTTTTGTCTTATTTCTTTCCTTTTTAATTAATATACTACTTTTTTGTGTGCCCTCTTACCGTCGGTATCCATCCTGGTCACAGACCCCCACATTTCCACCTCCGTCAATTGCCTGCACTCCACGTTTTACCTCTGGCTTCCCCCCAGAGGGCGGGATCGCAATACTGTACCGCCTCAGTGCCCCGATACATATCTCTGGTCGGGAGCCGGCAGCAGAGCCTGATTGAGACCGGGGTCAGGCCTTCATGAAGACGGTCGAGGGCACAGTGTTTTCTCCCCATGCAGGAAGGGGCAGGGACGTGCAATGACGTCCAGCATCCGACCCACCTCTGATTCTACTTGACGTCGGTGCGAGTACTGAACCCAGCCTCCGCTGAGTGTTGCTACAGTACCGATCACTCATGCCCACCCTCCCCCCGGAGAAGGAGAGCAGTCAAGGATGCTCAATCCTTCTCCCCTTGGCAACCTCAGCAACCTGGGTCCGTTCCCGAACCCGGGTCTCCAACGTCACAAGTGGAAATCCAACCGCTGCGCCGGCGGGCCGGCCTCATTTCTTTTCTCCCTTTCTTGCCACGCAGCCCACCACTCCTTTGGGCTGCCTAGGTCCCAACCACTCTGCCTGTCCCTTCCTGAGCCATCCAACCTCAAATTGCAGCCATCCTTGGGGTAACCCCGACATAACCCTTTGCCGGGTGGGTCCCCCTCCTCCAAGGAGGAAGGCACCAGGGGGAACCCAGCACACATACTTGGCCCCAGGGTGCTGCCGAGGTGAATGGTCTCCTTCAGGGCATCAGCGGACCGGCATCCGTCATCTGGTCGGTCGCAAAGTGGATTTTCTGCTTTTCTACTGTTCCCTCCTACGTGCGTCTGCAGAGCTCCTGGTCTCCACCAGAGGTCGCTGCAGCACAACGTCAACCCACCCCAGGAGAAGAGAGCAGTCCTACGGATGCTCAATCCTCTCCTTCCCCTGCCAGCCCCCGGCATCCCGAGCCCGTTCCTGAACCCGGGTGGCCGGCGTGGTTTGAGGTAAGGCACCAGCACCTCAACCCTCTATGCCACCGGGAACCCTCTATGCCACCGGGCCGGCACAACTCTCAGTTTTAATGACATGGATCCCACTCTACTAGTAATATAGAATGTGTGAAGCACATACTGTTACTGTATGTTTATTGCATCGGCGTGGACTTCAGTGTTTAATGGTTTACTTTATTGCTGGCTCGCTGCAGACACAAACTATCAGTATACTTTTAAACTCCAAAGTCGGGGCACCAGAGAGCCAGCTTCCAGGCAGGACGTGTTCCCTCACAGCTCCTGGTGTTCAGCTCTAAAAATGACTTTTTTTATGGTTACAAAACTGTTGAGCAGAAGATATTAGTCTAAATTTTAATTCTGCAGATTTCAAGCTTCTAGTTTTGTTATGGGGCGTACAAAAAACCCACACTCACAAGCATGTGGAAATGCCAGGCCTACAGTACCACAGAAAACATCGGAACCAGAGGTGGAGTTACCTGGGACATACCAGTCAAGTTCCACATCTGAACCTCCCTGGCAGACTATTCTTACCTCGGTTTGCGCTATGGATGCCAAGATAGAAAGAACGCTGGCCAAACTAGAGACGCATGATGCGGCTGTAACTGCATTGCAAGGTACTGTGGCTGCCGCAGACAAGAGATCGCTAACAGCACAAACTTCTCTAGCCATGTTAACCAAGGAAAACCAGCAACTGAGGGGCCGACTGGAAGCAGTTGAGAATGGTTTAACAGCAGGGAACGTTCGTCTAGTTGTATTACCTGAGGGGATGGAAGGGGGCACATCTTTTGAAATATCTTAAAAGGTGGCTGATAGACATACTGGACGTACCTGAGGACTCTGACTGGACTTATTTACGTCAGGTCTACAGAGTGACGCCACGTGTAAGACCAGCGGATTCTAACCAGCCTTGCACCATCCTGTTGCGAACTGTGGGCCCTGAAGCACGAGACGTACTCATCTCTGCAGCGCGGAAGGCTTACCCCATAGAGGTACTGGGTCAGGATTTCAAATTTTTATGGATCTCTCCTATCAAACGAGAGCCTGGAGAAAGCAGTTCGATGCTGTGCGCCAGCAGCTCAGATCACTGGGTATTGTGCATTCGTTTCTTGTCCCAGCCCGTCTCCGTGCCACTTATGGAGGTAAGACTTGGCAATTTTCTGATCCTGCTGATGGGCGGAAAAGATAGCGTTGGAATTTAAAGCAAAGTTACCCCAGGAACAGGTTAAGGATGGATCGGATTCAGACGAGGGCTGAGCAGGCTGATTATTGTTTAGTGAAGCTTCAGGACATAGTTTACCCTTTATGGACTGCAGTTAGCCACTTGGTTATTATGGTGCATAAGATGGGACATTTTGGGGGGATATTATCGTTAACTGCTTTGTTAATATTGAAGACTATGTTTATATTTTGTGTACCATTTTGTTTAAATGCACCATATAGTAAGTTAAATATGTGATTTCAATTCAGCTCCGTTCTACTACACCGTGCAGGTTCTCCTGCAGATTCTATATCTTTCTCCTGCTTTGTAAACGCCCATGATGATGTCTGTTTTTGGAGCGGTGAGGGGGCTAGTGGGGGAAAAAGCCTTACTGTTTAAACATTCAAACTTTCTTAGGTTATATGCACTACTAAAAAAGGTTATATGCACTACTGGTTAGTGCATTTTTCCTACCTTGACATCTCTTTATGGAATTAACCTACGTCTTTGAAGTGGCTGGCATTAGAGTAATGTAATTTTACCAAGTTGGGCTTTGAGGTGTTTCATATTCCTCTCATTTTCTGAACCCCGTACCAGATTGTAAGAGAAAGTTTATGTAACCCCACTCATTGTGAGTTAGTGTAAGCTGATCTTGATGTTCTGTATGTCTTACATGAGTATCATGGCTGTATGCTTAAGAAAAATAATAAACAGATAATACAAAAAATAAAAAAACTCTGAAGACCACGCTGATGCAATAAAAACATAGACATAATAGTGCTCCCATATTCTCTATGTAACCCCTAGATGGCGCTATCCCAGGGGCTACTACCCCTGCCTGATTTGCCACTAACAGGTTGAGGGGCCTGGATCCAATGGCGGGTGCCTCCACCCAGAGGTCAGGGTTTGCAATAGTTAAACTAACTTGGTCACAGCCCTCTGGGACACTGCAACCCCCCTTTCTTCCCACTAGTGGCCCACACAATATATCAGAATTACCTTCACAGTATACACTTACCCCCAGGGCTGGTTCAGGCACTGGGACCTCCTGTAAAATAAGATACAGTGCAACAATCACAGTACAATACTTTAACATAGACAAATACCTCAGGCAGTATAACTTTGCTGAAACAAGCAGCTCTGATTTATTTAGGGAATATAACAAGGACAGGGAAATCAGGTTAATTAGCTTATCACTTTACTATCTACCTATGGCTCTGTGCACAGGCCTATCCTACCAGTTACTGTCCTGAGTTCCAAGCCCTAGTGGCTAGTCCAAACGGCGGCAGCTGGTAGGGGCCCTTTCACACAGTGAAAAGAAAAATTAGTTTAAACAGTCAGCAGTACAGTGATTCCATTTGGATTTAATGTAGCAATTCAACAGGAGCGACCTGAATTAGTACTCACGACCTCCAAACAAGATAGGGTCCTTCAGCGTCAGCAGGGCTACTCTTGAGCTCCACGAGACTCTTCACACATTTATATGGTAAACAGTCACAGGCAAAGTCCTTTAATGGCAGCAGGATTCACTTGAGCTGCACAAGCCTCCTCACACATTTATATGGTAAAAGAAAGTACTATACCAGGCAGGCTGCTTCTCTATCCCGATCGCAATTACTGCACAATACCCGGGAGAACACACAGCAGATTCAGTTCCTGACAGACCGAGTGCAATTCAACAATTTCTCCAGTCTTCTACAGGGTGAGCCTGGTTTCTACTCTTCAGAGATCCTTTGATTCTCTTCACAGGACGGATTCAGTCCTAACAAGCAGTTACAAGCTGCAGACGGAACTCTGGGCCTTACACACGTTTTTTGACTGAAACTGTGCACTGAAGGAGCACAGGGTTTCTTTCCCCATCACTGCCAGAGCTAAACTGAAACTCCAACAGACAAAACCGAGCACTTCCTTTGAGTTCCTCCCAGTTCTTGACGGGATTGGCTGTCACTCACAATAGACTGCTGCTGTTGGTCCAAAAAGGCGCCGAAGCCTAAACTACATCTCCCAGAGTCACTGCCCATACAGTCCTCTTTGTGGCTGGCTCAGATTATGAGTCCAAGTTCTGATTCGTCCAAGGCACCATTTTAGAGCTAGCTTACCCCACACTGATTGGTCCAGTTCAGCAGTTCAAAACTAGAATGGGAACTAGGCAAACACAGTTCTGACTGCAAAAAAGCAGGTTAGACAAACTGTATTTTCATTATTACTCTAAATTATTTCTGGCAAACAGTTACATCTTTCAGATAGGTTCCTTTGTACTCCTAGGGACTGCAAAAATGGAGTGAATTGGCAGCAGTTCGAGTGGTACTCAAACAGAGAAACACACAGTCCCCCCATACAAACTAATTATGTCTGCAAGCAGACGGCTCTTAAAGAGACAGTACCAGAGGCTCTAAAAACACTCACTGCTAAATGGCTTAAACACCAAACACCATTCAGGCTTGGAGCATTCAAGCAAGCTCCTGGAAGTCTTTTGGGAACCCCCATTTGCAGGGGGGTTACATCTAGTTTTAGTATAGCAGGATCTGTATCACTAAAGCTGGGAATTTACCCCAAATCCTTGTGGGCCACAGCCTTCGCATTTGCCAAAACTCAACAAGATTTAGTAACGAAGACTGGACACTAGGTTAGGAAAAATAGTGATCTGGGCCTCTCAGCAGGCAAAGTAACTTACACTACAGAAGCTCCACCGTGTAAAGCACCTTTGCAGGTTACGTTTAACCTTACATATTGTGTTCTTAGATTATTTTTCCCTTCTCTGCTGCTGAAAAGCTCTCCGGAGGAATTTGCTCCAGTCATCCTAAAGCTGATTAATTCCTCCTTAACTGAGGGCATTGTTCCAGAGTCTTAAAGTAGCTGCTGCCATTCCTACTTTTAAAAAAGCCTATTCATGGCTTTAATGAATTACACATTTTCAGACCCATTTCTAATCTGCCACTTTCTTCCAAGTTTCTGAAATGCATAGCGCTAACCAGCTTATATCTTACTTTGATGTTAATGGCATATTAGATGACTTTCAGCATGTGTTTCACACACAGTTTAGTGCCAAGACAACACTTGTTGGGGTCACAAATTATCTTCTGATGGCCAGTGATGCTGGCTCTTTGACCATTTTGCTTCTGTTGAACCTCACTGCTGCTTTCCACATTGTTAACCGTGTCCTGCTACTTCTACAGGATGCAGATCCTGGTTGGTGTGTCGGATACTACCTTAGCATGGTTCAAATCCTACCTCACTTCTAGGCTATTTTTTTTTGTGTTTCTTTGGGGTACTTTGATTCTACTCACTGCTTTAACTGAGGGGGTCCTCCAGGGATCCATTCTCGGACATTTATTATTCAAATATCTACATGCAACCCTCAGTGAGGTTGCAACGACATCTGACGGTGTCCTTTCATTAGCATGTTGATGATACCTGGCATATTTCATGATAAATTCTCTGGAAGAGATTTCTTATCTACTGGTCCCATGTTTGCATGAAGTTAAGCCCTGAATGAATGAAAATGTCCTCCAGCTAAATCCTGCCATAACTGAACTTATACATTTTCAACCTTCCTTCTTTGTCTAAGCAAGTCTCCCAGTGTGGTACTGTCTTTGAAAATGTAAAAATCAAATCTAAACTGGACATTAAGAATCAAGGTGTTCTAGGGCCGGCCCGGTGGCGCTGAGGGTTGAGGCGCTGGACACCATGCCGATGACCTGAGTTCGGAAGCAAGCTCGGGTGTCGGCAGGGAGGGAGATAGATCGCAAACCCGCAGGGCTGCGCTCCTCTCCCGAGGGGGAGGGTATGGGACCGCTTGACACTCTGGCATCCCCTGGTGGAGACCGGGGGCACCACCGAGTGCCAGAGCTGCATGTAAGGGAGCGTGGCTGATGCAGGTGTGCACCACGCACAGGAGGGGGAGTGTCTCTGGGCATCTACAGGAGGAGAAGGAGAGAAATACCCCTCCAGTTTGGACAGGCGACATCCCTGCCAGTGCCACATGCCCAACGCTGGTTCCCCACCACTGCCCCCTGCAGTCTCTCCAGGTTGTCGTCCCCCAACCCGGGGAACCGTGATGAACTTGAAGATGGTGGGGGAACACAGTGGGCAGTAGAGCAAGTCAGCAGGAGCAGTGGCCCGAGAGAGTTTTGAGCTGAAGGGACAGAAAGAAAGTTATAAAATAAATAAATAAAAATAATAAAAAAAACAGAATCAAGGTGTTCTAGCTGGCCCAGTGGCCATACCAGCGACCTGGGTTCAGAAGCCAACTTGGGCTGCTGGGGGACGGTCTGGGTGGGGGGAGGATTAAGGGTCCAGGGGGACTCCTGCCCTGGGAAGGGGAGGATCATGAGCTCCACCTAATACTGCCACCAGGTGGAGGCTTGGTGGCTGTGCAGGCCTGAGTAGCACGGAGGGAAGGAGCTGCCAGTTTAAAGAAGCTCGTGTGCGTCTCCTCACAGCATGTGTGGATGTCCACGCCACAGTAAGACTCAGGGAGAAAAATGACTGGGCAGGCTTTGAGAAGCCCTGCTTGCCCACCCCCCGACTCACACCATCATCCAGGATGCCACACCCAGACTCTGGATGTGCACCTCCAGGGGAAGGGGGGGGCGGCCCTCCTCCTCTTGGCCCTGCTGCAGGGGAGTCTCCAGACCTGATAACTCCTGGAAAGGTGGTGCCTGATCAGGAGAGGCAGGGACAGGGCTGATAGTTGCCAATATCAGCCAAGGGAAGAAAAAACAAACCTAACCCTTCATTTAAAAAAAAAAAAAAAAGAATCCAGATTTTCTTTTAAGTCAAAGCTTTCCAGTAATATGCACATTACAAAAACTGTCATGATTGGGTTTTATCACTTGCAAAATGTGGCAAAACTACAAAATGATTTCGCGTATCCTTGGCTTGGCTTGTTAATTCATGCTATTCATCCTATTCACTCCTGCAACTCACTGCTGGAAAAGTTACCGAGTGTAGCCTTGGACAGGCAACATCACAGTGGGCCCTATGCATGATGCCAACATCGCTATGACTGAATGCCGTGGAGCGGGATCCCGTGGACCCCACGCAGCATTCACAAACCAGGGTATGCGCTAGATCCCCTGGCCACACATTGAGCAACGGGCTGGGGGAAGGTGCATGCCAGCACTATGTGCTATTCACTAAAGCACATAAGTCTGGCCACATGAGTGTGGAGACGGGCGCAGGTTATTACAGGGGGGACCCTGGCATACATGCCTTGTGCACTGTGCCCTGCTCCCACAGATCACCCGTTCTGTGTCTGGTCAAGTGACCCCCCACCAGCACCACACATGAACCGGAACACCACACACACACACGGCAGTGCAACGTAGCCCCCCCGAAACTTGCAGATACATCCCACCCCTGGCTGGCATGGCAGGCCACCCCCCCCTGCCCACACCAAGCTGCCCAGATCCGCTGTGAGAGCTGCCCCCCGCATGGGCCCAGCCCAAGGTCGCACCCCCCCTGCAGCACCGACAACCTCCCTCAGGTATGCAGATGCCGCGACCTGGGACGGAGGGTGGCACTGCCCTCCTCTCACCTCCACGGCCGCCAGCAGTCCAAATATCCACCAGGGCGCACAGGTCCAATGTGTGCCCCGCCACATAAGGAATCCACAGAGGGACCCAGAATGGGCATGTGATTAGATGTCCACCTGGGTCCACAGCTCCGCCTCAGTCTGCCCTGTGCGACCCTGCGTGTCGTGGGGGGGTGGGGCCGCGGACAGGTGGCAGGCAGTCATGCATGCCGCCAGGTGCACACCTGTCCACAGGTGCGGAGCTACATGGCCGGGGCACGTGCCTTTGGCACACACCTGTGCCTGCTTCATACATAGCCCCCAATGCTTGCAGAATGCTGCAGCTCATGTTCTGATAAAGTCTAAACTCTCTGTTCAACAACTGGTCAATTGTAAAATACTCTCTTTGGTTTTGATTGATTTGATTTGCTAACTGGGTAGGTAACCGTAGCAGTTTTGGGTAATAGTGGGGCGAGTCTGCACTCACCCACAACAGCCCAAGACTGTTACATCCAGCAGGGCTCTGCCAGGAGGACTGGGGTGTCCTACACTGCCCGACTGTGCCCAATAGTGACTATTTCACATTCCAAAAATCACGACAGGTATCGCTTACTGTGATGCAAACTCTTCCTTGAGTTGCTATAACTGCGTCTCATCCCAGACACTGCGACCCCACCCTGGCCAGTACTTCTGCCTACAGTCACATTCCACATAAAATATTGTAAATCCTCTCCCCTCACCCATCTCAGCTGACCACCCTCTCCACACAGTCCTCGTAAGTGCCCTCAGTTAATGACGCACCTACAGTAATTTAAAATAATTACACACTGACCGAGTAAAGCAGTAGAGAGGTCAATCCTCTTGATGCATCTGCTGGGCCCGAATGCTGGTGATCTCACTTAGTGATGTATTTGGGCTACTGCAATCAGGCAAGACTGCCAGCATTTGGGCCAGGGCAAGCTGGTAACTGAGTGCATCTGTAAGGCCTGGTAGTATATCTGATATCTAGATTTCTACAAATATTTATATATTCATTCTTATTCCCCATTTTTTAGATCAGTGCCCAAGATATTGAACCTTCTGAGCGCCTGGAGCTGCCCTACTTGCATGTCTACATCATACTCCTGCATTTATGGACTGCATTCCATTTCGGACTCCCCCTTTTTAATTTAAACTTTGCTGTTATTTCTAATATATTTGGTCATGGCCTAAATTTTCTGACATGCTTTATACTGTCTTTCTAATCTTTATTGTTATTTTTCACTGCACTGTGTGTAGTACTTGGACCCACGAGCAGCTCTTTGTTTTGAATGGTGGTGTTGAGTGCGGGACTTTTGTCTCTACAGACCTAGGGGTGGGTAGTGTGACTTGGCCGAGACGGATGGGAGGGAAGGGTTCTATATCATTTTAAGTGGAATGGGAGGTTATTAGTTTTACCAGGGAAAAAAGCTCCATTGAGTAGTGTTCATTTACAAGGAAGTCCGCGCTAGGATAGGCAACTAATACAGTGAAATTAATACACAACGAAATACAAGGGTTAGAAGAGTGGCAATTAAAGTTAACATTTTACAAAAGATCATGTGAAAATTAATACAAACAATGAACTGGCAAAGTGGCGTAGAGGGCTGAGGTGCTGTGTGTGTCATCTCCTACCATGCAGGCAGCCTGGGTTCGGAAATGGACGCGGGTTGCTCAAGGGCTGGGCAGGGAGAGAGAACCGAGTGTCTGTAAGACTGCTCTCCTCTCGCAGGAAGGGGTTTGTTATGGCTCGCGGCTTGACTGCCACCTGGAGGTATCCGGGTGACACCACAAGCGAGCCACATGTAGAGGGAAGGGATCCCACGTTCAAGGCACCATGGGCATCTCCGCAGAGGCAGAGCTCACACACTGCACCCACTGCACACCTTGTGGGCCCAAACTCCAGGACGACGACCACCCCTCGCAGGCCCTGCACCAGCACTCGCGCACACCCCACAGTCCTGTGGCAGAGGATGATGGAGGGAAGGTAAGCCCCAGAGAAACCAGGTGACAGGTCGGGGGGGGCGGAATGGGGGAAATTGGTCAGACTGGGGAAGTCGGGACAGATCAGGAGGAAAAAGACCTATATGGGAAAAACAGATTAATACTAACATGCAGTAAAATGATTGTATGTATTGATGCTGCACCAGCCCAATATTGGGCTAAGACAACACATTCTGGAATATGTAATACCTAAATCTCTGTCACAACTGTTATGTACAATGTCTACGATTCTTTTTATTTTTGTATTCAACATTAAATCATTTGAAAAAATAGGCTCTAACCAAGCAGTTTTATGTGAAATAAAAATGAACGAACGAAATGCAGAAATAATCTAGGACAACAGCACAGTAGAAGAGTGCTGGGTTAACAGTGACAGATGCCATCATGAGGCAATCAGCCGTTTTCAAAATAGCTAGAAGAAAATGCCTGTGGGTGGGGTGTAGGTAGGTAGATCTCTGGAAACACTACTTCCAACGACACAAAGGCACTTGTATTAGGAAAGCTGAGAATGCCGCTGGTTGTTTTTGGGGGTGGGGGTTGTGAAGAGCCACTCCATTATAAAGCACTTTACACTGTCAGGGGAGAAAATGAGGCTCCCATTAGACCAGAAGAGGAGGGGGGCTAAAAACAACTTGTCTACTAATTGCAATGCAAAGCTTGGCTACTGCTAGCGGAGATAGTGACACAAAGATTTTAGAGTAAAACTGTCCCTGTCTGTGTGAGAGTATGTCCTGCAGTTCTGTCTGCAGTCCCCCGTCTGGCCACGTGTATACTGCACCCTGTCTGTGTGAGAGTATGTCCTGCAGTTCTGTCTGCAGTCCCCCGTCTGACCACGTGTATACTCCACCCTGTCTACCTCCTTTGGTAACCCGAAAACTGTGATCATGTGTCCCCTCTCAGTGCCTTCTCTTCACTAGACTAAACATCGGAGTATATCCAGTCGTTCATTGCCGCTCTCGCCCCCAAGCCCCAAACAACATGGTGGCCGTGCGCTGAACCCACTCAATCTCTCAGATGTTCTTTTTTTTTTCTGTTTATATTTTATGGGCCCTGCCTACCGCCAGGCATCTGTCTGGTTATGGACCCTCACGGCTGCTGCTCCCCCATATTAGCTACTCTCCCTGGACCTCCTGAATTGCCCCCCAGTGCGAGGTCGTGGCACCCGGCCCTAAGGTGCCACGAACAACGGGATAGGGCCCGAGTCGGCCTGGGGAGCGGAGTGCAGCTGGGGGCAGGCTTCATAGAGGTGACAGGCGGGCAGGTTTTTCCCCAGTTTGTGGGGGGTGGGAACATGCAATGACGCCAGCGTCAGTCCCGCCCCCTGCGTTCCTTGTTGGCGCCGTCTGCTGTGTCCCCATGCACCAGCAACATCCCACGCCTTCCCCCCGGAGAGCAGTCCATGGGACGCTCAAGCCAACTCCTCCGGCCAGCCCTCTGACGAGCCAGGTCTGTTCCCGAACCTGGGTCGCAAATGGAAATCCAACTGCTGTGCTGACATGCCTGCTTTAGATGTCCTTTCTGTACTGCATGGACCAGAACTGGACACAGTAAACCAACTGCAGTCTGACCAAAGCCTTGCCAAATGGGGACTGTGGGATCTCTACATGTACACGCTGAGAGCAAGGAGCGAGGCAGGGAACATGACAGAGACCTACAACTACCTCACAGATGGTGAATAAGGTGCTGGGGGGTCTCTTTCAAAGGAAGAGCACCAGGACCAGAGGGCATGCGATGAAGCTGACGGAAGGAGGGGGGAGTTTAAGAGGGATGTGAGGAAATACTACTTCACTGAAAGACTGAAAGGACACCGGGAACAGACTGCTGGTGGAGGCAAAACAGTAGGGGGCTTCAAGCATGTGTGGGTTAGACACAGGGGAATATTCGTGTATAGACAGGGAGGAGGGAGGGTCAGAGAGAAGTTAGGGTCTGCAGAGACAGACTAGGCAGGAACCATCTGGGTGGGCCAAGCAGTCCTTTTCTGCCGACAAATTCTATGTTTCTATGAGGGGAGGATCACGTCCCTTGATCTGCTCCAGTCCTTATCCTCCTCCTAACATAATGTTTATGTGAAAGCACACTGCCTGCCTGGCTACAACTTATTGCCCACCACTGCCGTGTGATCCTTTTCTGTGGCTATGCTGTCTACGGCTGCCCCACTGAGGGTGTATGTGTGACACAGATTCCTCACCACTAGGTGTAGTACCTTAAACTCCCTGCATGAAACCTAAGCCCACATTACTAGGCCCAGACCACTAATATGTGAAGGCCCCACCCCACCCCGTGTGCCTGGTGTATGTAGTACGCCTTAATGAAGTAACAAAACAGTTGCCAAAAAAAAATAAATCTGGCTGCTTTATAGGATTAAGGGGAGTCTGTATGAATCAGCTCAGCCCAGCAGGCAGTAGCGCAGTCCAGCTGATTTCCTCAGTAGGCCATGGAGTAGTGCTGCTGGTTTCCATGGTGGATAAGGATGTGTCACAACTCAGAGACAGCTTTGAGGTGTCTCTGTGGCTCAGTTGGTAAGACACCTGCCTCTAGGCCAGAAGATGATGGGCTCTAGTCCTACACCCGATTTATACTCTTGCACCATAAATGTCGGCACCAGAGTGCGGTACAAGAGGGATGCTGTACTGTCAGGGATCATACTCCTTCGGATGAGACGTTAAACTTGAGGTCCTACCTGTCTGTCCTTCTGGTTGTTTAGTGGGACGTTAAGATCCATGGCACTTCTCAAGAAGAGTAAGGGAACTTTTCCCAGTGTCCTGGACAAATTTCCATCATTCACTGAAATACTACCAACAGCTGCATCTGGTTCACAGCTGTACCTCAATGCTTCTTCGCCCCCTCTCCAGGATGAGACTAAAAATAAGCAATATTGCCTCACCCTCCTTACCAGTCAACACAAACGGAATAAAAGGAGCACTTTATAATCGGATTGGGTCCTCTGAACTAACTGTAGACAAGAACACACAGCATTGTAAGTTATATACCAAGTTAAAATGGATTCCCCTAGACATGAGAAAAAATTTGGCTTTGGAAATACCATTTATAAATCGTTGGCTTCTGTTACACTCAGTTGCCAGGCTGAGTTACCCTCACTTTAATAACCTGTCTCAGATCACCTGAAACTAATCTGCTCTCTACACCTTTTTTTTATTTAAACTCTGATCAGATCTGTGTTCTTTTGGAATTTATCGCTCCATAGCCCTGGAACTGAATGTCAGTGCATTTAAGGCAAACACTGTGGTCCTTTAAATCCAGATACAAACAATTCCTGTCCGGGGCCACTGTTGAGCACACTCGCTGATCAGACGTACTTCACCTCAGCAGATCAAAGAGACTTTAAATATTACAATGACTACAATTATCGTCAACTTCAAACATTTAATTTGCTGCATTCGACAAAACTTACTGAGAGGAGGCAAAAAAGGATAAAAGGAGGTGCAAGAGGTTTCAAGGCTCACCCACAGACAGAGCAGCAGACCACAACACCCTCTGTTGCAGTGTTAGGGACTAGTGATCCGCCCTGGCAGTCCCTCAAACTCTCCATAAAGGCCATCGGCAGAGAGGTGGAAAAGATCCTGAAATAATTGGGAGAAAAGGACTTGAAGCTGGCAACAAAGACAGCGATCTCTACGCTAAATACTGGTTCGCCCCCCCCCCCCACTGAGCCTCCCTCCTATCCCCCGCCACCTACACCCCCTATAGTATCCGTTCCTGTGACCCATGCTTCTTTGCCCTACCCGCCTTCACTCAAACTCAGGCAAGGCTGCCTTCTCTTTCCACTTCCCCCATGAGTGGAACTCCCTGTCTGCTTCACTGCACAAGTTGCCATTCTTAAGTTTCCTTTAAGCGAACCCTCTACCTCTCCCCTCCAACAGCTTGCTCGTGCCCTCAACCTGAATAACCTCTAGGTAGTACCTGGCTTATCCATCACTGGCTTACCTGTATCCCAGCATGCCAGGCGAGCTATTTATTTTGTAGATAGCATCTGCCCTAGTTTCCATGGGTCCTATCTCCTTCCCAGGTTTCAACAATAACCCGCCACTATTATGCTGCATTAGGTGTTGTTGAATATGCATATGTTATGTACCATCTTCTTATCTGCTTGTACCCACCTGCTGCTGTACTGCTTATGTGTTGTTGTTTTACACAATGTCATGTACAATTTTATACCTCCCTGTACCCCATATAACCTGCTACCTTCCTGTCTTTTTGCACTTATGAATCTGTAATACTGTATTATTGCTCTGTACTTGTACCCCCTCTCCCCCTCCTCCGGGCTGCACCTGGAAACGAGCCTCAGCTCAGTGTTTCTCTCTCCCGGTTATCAATCCATTAAATAAATAAATCTCAGCAGGGCCCCAGCAATTTGGTACAACAACGCAGCCAAGTCCAGTACAGATTAGAGGTGCTGGAGAATGCTCAGAGGGCAGTGAATCTTAGACTCGTAGGGCACCTGGAAGGCAGTAAAGGGCCGGACTTATTACAGTTCCTACAAGGTGGGCCACATGGGGCTGTATGCTTAGATGACAGAGCTCAGACCTCTCAACTTGTCAGAGCATGCCACATCTCACCCAGGGCAGCTAATCTACAGCCAGATCTCCCCAGAATGGTGCACACCCTAATCTTTCATAAGTGACAAGATCGTGCTGAAAATCTAATGCAATCCAGGCCCACCTGAGAAATCTAGGGAATCACACATTTTCTTTTGATGTCGGCTCACCTTCGGATCCAATATGGAGGGCACACTTTTCAACTCAGCAATCCTATGGAAGCCAGGAAAACGGTTTCTGGGCATTTGAGAAGGAATTTGCTACTGCAAGGATGCCAGGAGAAGAAGAGTCGGATGCAGATAAAACTTGAACAGTGACACATAAGGGGCAGGACCCAAGGGATATAGACTGCCTGGAGAATGACTCAAAACTTATTACCTGCCTCAAACTGTATAATGAACATCTACTTTCTACTTGTGACTAATCTAGAATTGTTGTCAGCACGACGGCCACATTTCTGTTCTGTTTTGGTGCAAGGAACAGTGTTAATTAACATGGCAGATACCACGTGGCAGCTCAAGCTCTTTCCAACAATTTTCTTTTTAGATAGATAACTTCTTTGTTAAACCGAGGTAAGCAAGGTTCGACAGAGAACTGGAGACTTGAAGACACTGAATGATAGTCAGTATGTAGATTATGCTATGATAAATACACTCCTCCAGACTCTCTGTGTCTCAGGGTTTCTCAGCTGTTTAACGGTTACTTGTTATAGTTAAAAGACTGTATGTTAAACTTCGGTGACTGCCATTTCGTTTTTCTGGCAGTAAAAACTAATTGGATACACAGTATTTCCTTTATATCTATCATTACTGCATTTTGAAGATGTCTGATTTTGGGGGGAGGGGGTGCTACTTATACTGTTTAATAAATACACATTCAGGATGGGATCACACCAACCTCTTTTTTTTTTTTTTTTTAAACTGTCTTTATCCTCCTCAGTGGTTCGCTGCTATCCTCTCCCACCCATACCCATCTCGGGGTCTTTCGGGCTCTTCCATGTGCTATTCGTGTCCCGGCGGAACTTCTGAGCAGGCCCGGAGGCTTCATCATGTGGCGATCCTCGATTTTCCACCTACATTTTCTCTCTCCCCTTCGGTTCTACCCAGGGCCCTAGAAGTAGCGTCACATGCATGGAGGCGCACATGCCCACCACACCTCCAATCTGACCCCATCTACCCTCCCATGGTCTACTACCGAGCTTCTCAGAGGAGACACTGTGACCCAGTCTCCACTGGCTGGCAGCCAAGCACCGAGGCGGAGAGCTGCATGCTAGCAGCCTGCTCAACGTCCTATCCCCCCCCCCGACCCAGGCTCGTTCTCGAACCTGGGCACCGGTGCAGCGTAAGGTGTGGCGTCCAGCGCTTCAACCCTCTGTGCCCTGGGCCAGCCTACACCAACCTCTGGTCGAATACAAAATGTTCAGCGTAGATACTTAAAGGAGAACAGTCAGGGGCCTCATACTCAAATGTGACGCTGATAGCTGACCCGCTGGCACAGGGGTAGTGCTACCACTCATGATGCCAATGACCGGGATTCAAGAACGAGCCCAAGTCATTGGAGGGCTGTCTGGTGGAGGTGAGATGAGGATCCCAGAGGACACTCTCCACTGGGAAGGGGGTCCTAGATTCCGCTCTGCTATTGCCACCTGGGGACCACGTATGGCAGTGCAAGCAGAGCCACAGAACTGGGGGGATGCCAACGTTGTGCAATGCAGAAGCATACCTGCGTGCTAGTCTAGGGTTATCTCGGCATCTCACAAGAGCTTGGCCAGAAAACCGGAAAACAATGGCAGGTGCTTCAGGAGGACATCTGCCCCAATCACAGGCCTTGTGCTGCCAACTGAGGCACTCCTCTCCAAAGAGTGCCCAGAGAGTTTCCATCAGAGTTAAGGACCCCCTCCCATCAGCCCAACCCTAGGGGGTACTCCAGAGTGCCTGTCGAGATTGTGACAGAGTTGGAGTAAGACCCGGTCCCATTTCTTATACAGAGAGAGTTAAAAGCAAGAATCTATTCTGTCCTGTCCCATTCTGTTACCTGTCTGTCTCTTGCCTGTCTGAATGCACAATCTAATTTTCCTTGTGGCACCTAGGTATTGGCCACTCGATGGTCTCATGATTCCCCATTTATCTTCTTTTATTCACTTGCTGTTTCTATTCTTTCTTTCTCCTCTTGCTTCTCTGTGGTTAAAACAGGTGTAATTAATCTTTATGTGAAACTGGGATACCCTAGTTTGCAAATATATACAGTTATATTGTTGAAATGATTATAGACAGCTACTTGGGTTCGTTAGAGAAGTTAGCAATTTGGAACACAAAGGATTGACCTTGA
Organism: Neoceratodus forsteri; assembly: GCA_016271365.2. Taxonomy (NCBI): domain Eukaryota; kingdom Metazoa; phylum Chordata; order Ceratodontiformes; family Ceratodontidae; genus Neoceratodus; species Neoceratodus forsteri. Next base: position 82,583,718 of record JADMNL010000034.1, read on the forward strand.
GAAACCTTTTGACCTTTCACAAGCTTATCATCAGATTTGTCATCAGGAAAGCAGCCCTGGAACAGAATGTCTTAATTGCTGCACCTGTTAAAGACCAGGTGTACTCTTCAGGCTGGACACAGGACAGAAACTGAATAAGTCTTGTTACGTTTTGGTGAAAAAAAAGAGAAGAAACTTATAAGAGGAGGATGCAGAATTTAATTGCCTGGGGAAAACATCTTATAAAAAGAAAGCAATGCTTTGCCAAGAGAGACTCTCAGGTGGAGGACTTTGTTTTGTTTGAACTACCTGTACGGAAAAGCTATCCTGAGCAATTTTTATTTTTTTACTGTTGTTAATAAAACGCTACTTGAGAATTTTATAACTTCTCCTAGTCTGCCTGTGCTTCCTGATCTATGCCTCTTCGACAGAAATGGAGGTAAGTCCCGGGGAAGGCGGGTGAGGGGTGGGTGTGTACGTAGGACTGATGGGGACCAGCTGGCATGATGGTAGAAAAGCACAGTAGAGAAGAAAAAGTGTGGGGCTGGTCCCAATGTGCACTTTCTGTGCAAAAAAACACTTTGGTTTACTTACTGTTTACTGTACTAGAGTATGCTGTATCAGACTAATTTTGTTTACTTCTAGGTTTAAATCTTATGTTACTACAAATCCCAGAATCTGCTGCAGCTGACAGCAGAGCAATAGGCAGCAGTGTGAGTTCAACAGCTTGCAGTGCATGTCAGAGTCTATATAAGCTCAGATCTTTTGTCTGCTGGTCCCGCTATCCTCCTGGGACTAACTAGAGTCATAGATGAATATATTTAGTCCCTGGAGAAAAGCAGAACCAGAAAACCTCTAATTGGAGAAAAGTTGTAACACCCACTGCAGGCTACTGCATCTCCCACTGCTGTCTACTGCCATGATATCAGCTGCAGGGGATTCTGGGATTTGTAGGAAAAGATGTTAGCCTACCAACTACGCAAACTTACACTGATACAGTCTGCTAACTATATACTACAGTAAACAGTAAGTAAACCAAAATATTTTTGCACACGAAGTGCACATTGGGAACAGCACCACTCTTGAGAGTGGAGCCCCTGGTGCCAACTGTTCCCCTTTTTTGAGAAATCTCCTCATTCTTGTAAGGTGCAGCTTTTTGGGGCTTTACAGTCATATGGACATTAATCTGGAATATCCACAAATTCGTATGAAAGGTTTTTTAGGCTGAACTAAACACTGTAATCTACCGGATGGCTCCTTAAAATTAGTACTGAGTGCCTGGTAGGAGGAATTTACTGCATGATGTTTAAAAAAATGACTATGTCACTGTAGGTGTTTTACCTTAATCTTGCTTTTATATCCAGCTGTACTGCACCTTCTGGTATACATTTGAAACTGCTGATAAACTCCTTTGAATCTCATGCTATACCATGAATCTATGCTTTGTATATATCCGCCATATTATGCACCCCGCCTGTATATACCAATTATGCTATGACTTTCCTGTCTATTTTCTGTTTGTACTGCTTCCAGTCCTAGTATGTATATTGACTTGCACTGTGATTACACTGCCCTTTGTTAGACTAGGTTTGTTTGTGTTTTACTGGATTTTGGCAGCAGGGTAGGCCGAGACCACAGCCTCTTTTTCAGGGCAGACCTGGAATTAATTACAAAAGGTGTACATTAACGAACGCTGATCAACAATGAACAACAAATATACAGGAATCAGTACTTGGGAGAGACGCAACTATGTACAGCAATAACACTAGAACAACACTGAATCACAGCACTGTCTAGCAAATATTCTGTATACTATTAAGTAGTTTGTATACGCCTCACTGTGGATATTTTGAACTTTTTGGATGTTCTAACCAGGACCTCCTTGTAAATGAGCTTCACTCTCTGAAGTCTTTTCCTGGTAAAACAAAAATATGTAACTTCTGAGATTTTTTTTTTTATTATTTTTAACTTCATTTTTTTCCTTCTTTGTTTTCATCTGTGTCGTCCTGTGAATTGGCTAAAGTTCCCAGTGGGCCCACTCAGCTACCAAATAATAAACCTAACAGTGTAGCAATATAATAACTAAATCTTTTTCAGTGTGCCCTGGTGCAGTTAACCAAGGCCCGGTTTCACCAAACACAAAGACAATTTTTTTTTTTTATTTGTCTAGGGTGATGTAGTCTCGGGTAAGGGAAGGGGTACTTTTGGCCAGAAAATCCTGGGAAGGATGGGCTTTACCAGTCATGGAAGCTTACTGGATTGCAGCTCAGGTGAAAACTGCACTTTTATGGCTGGACTCCAGTATCAGGCTCATTGGAAGACTCTTAATTGGATACAGTAGAACAGATCCCCTTGTCAGCCTTGTGTGATGCATGGCTGAGTAAAAACCTCCACCAGAAGCCATATTGTGTAATGCATGTCACACAGGAAGCATGGGGACAGTATTGTAAAACTCCCAGAATATCCAAACACGTCTGGCGATTAAGATGGTTGGCATGGGACTCCTAGTTCCCTCTGGCCACTTTGGATCCCTGGTATAAATGACAGGCTCTTATAGCCCTTCAATTATATCCTGATCAAATTTTGACAGGCTCCATCATATGTACCTTTGACGACTGTCGTAAAGCATTTAGTTGGTCTGTGACAGACCATTTTCGATTTTTTTCAGATCAGGAATTATATTATGGCACACCTCCATGTGGAGAAGAAGCTAGAATAAGACGGACACCAGGACGGGCTGTTCCTTTCTACCCTTCTTCATTCCTTCCAGCAAAAAGGGGCTATATCGGTTCTCTCTCAGTCTGTGATGCAGGTTAAGAGGTTGCAAGCCCAGCAGATCATGGACAAGTGGCATACTGATGCCCGGATCCATCTGAGGCCCAAAGAATGGGACAAGATTCAGACGGGAGCTAGTAGAACAGCATCTTTCCCACAATGGTTGGAATTTGCATGGAAGGTCCACACCAGATATTTTATTACACTTGTGTTTCAGTCCAAATGGGACGGCCACATTTTGGCAAACTGGTAGAGACTCTGTGGGGAGTCTAGGGCTACGCACTATTAGTGTCAGTGGCTCAGTAGGTAGCACACTCGCCTCTGAGGCCGGGAGATCAGAGGGCTGTGGGTTCAGTTCCCACATCTGGCACTTGGGTTAATATCCCAGTACTGACACTGTAGTGCAGCATGAGAGGGGTGCTGCACTTCTGAGGTGCCGTCTTTCGGATGAGACGTTAAACCGAGGTCCCATCTGCCTGGATTGGTAGTAGTTCAGGTGGATGTTAAAGATCCCATGGCACTTATCGAAAAGAGTAGGGGAATTTCCCTGGTGTCCTGGCCAAATTTCCCTCATTCACTAAAAATACCACCAACAGCTTAATCTGGTTGAAGGTCAGTTGGCATTCATCTGTATCCCCCTCCCCCGGGTCGTGCCTGAAAATAGGCAGGATTTGTCTAGTGCACTTACCCGGTCAACAAAAAATAAATAAATAAATAAAATGTATTTTGGGACTGCCCAGTTTTGTAGCCCTTCTAGGCAGAGGTGTTAGGACAATTATAAGTGTTCTCAATTTCGGAGCCTCTTTTGTTTCAACATTTAATTCTGGGTCTTCCCGCAGAGGGCTTACAGGGAAGGGAGGCACTTTATCTTTGGGGCACTTGTGTGGTTGCAGCCTCTTAAACTATCACTCAAAAATAGCTGCAGAGGACACCTCCAGTGGGACGGGAATGGGAGGAGATTGTAACCCAAATTTCCGCGATGGAACATCTTACTTTTCAGGTCCAAAATAGGATGCAGGTCTTTATGTTCCATTGGACTCACTGGGAAATGGCACATGAAAGTGGGGATTAGTGTGGGACAAAGGGAAGCTTTCTCCTAGGGGGCAAAACCACTAATTTTGTTTTGTATGGGGAGGTCATGTTTCTCTTCCATATATTCCCATGGGGAGCATTACACGAATATATGAGTTCCCAAGTTTTACTGTTATACTGTCATAAATAATGGTACCGCTATACTGGCCAACTGTCGATCTGACTGGGTGGGGCTATTGCTGAATGCAAGCAAGCTAGAGATGTGGTGGCTCCCCCTCCCCGGATGATGGCTCTTCTATCAATTAGCAGTATTTTCGCTTGTTTTCCATTCCATCAAGTTGGTACGTTTTCTTTTTTATGAATAACAACGTAATTAATTGTAGCATTGTGGTCATAACATGGTCTGTGTCAATAAAAAAGAATTAAAAAAAATAAATATGCCCACACAGTACACACATATGCATCAGTTAAAATGGAATTACCACAACTGCACTCCCAGCTGCTTAATCCGTCCTGTCCCTCAAAAGAAATGAACTATGATTAATACTGCAATCTCCCTTGTAGTTAACTCTTCTCATGTTGCGTCTGCTCTTCAGTTTGAAATAATATTAAAATGGAATCCCAATCACTCCAAAAGAAGCTAAAACCATCCTGTCCCTGATCTCATCTCTAATGAAAAAATTAAATTAACATTCCGGTCCCCCACAGCATTATCTTCTGCAAGCATCCTTAGCTCTTGTAATCGTTGCGTCTCAGTTACTAGCTCACTTTATGTTAAATTAATATCACTACTCCCTCTGTTGGTGCTCAAATAGTGTCCTCTCCAACTGCCCCCCCTTAAGTTTCTTGAACCCAAGCGTATCAATTCTTAACTGTGCATCACCCCTGCATATCGTACACAGTTTCAGGTCCAGCACAAAACACCTTGATACATGTCATCTTCACACCCACAGCAAACCACGGAGTTGAATTACCCCTCCCCCCCAAAGTCGGTCACCTCTTGTCCTGTTCTGTCTCTTAATAATAAAATGCTATTTGCGAATTTTGAAACTGCTCCTGGTTTTCCTATGCTTCCTGACCTGTGTCTTGAAGACAAGCCCCTATTGGTTGCTAGAGGCAACAACACTGTGAAGAAGAACACTTTATGCAAGTCATCAGCCAATTGGGAAAGTAAGCTTTTTGTCATTCTGTTTGTATTCTTATTGCCATGTTCTTCCCAGGGCCCCTTCCCTCCCATGTTCCGTGGCACTTACCTGCCACACAAGTGGATTGCATCAAGTTCTCTGCTGCTACTAGGCTCTTTTACCCAGAGATGTAGTCCATGCATCCTGCCGTGGCAAAGGAGGGGGCTCCCCAAAACCCCCCCGATGCTGTGTATTGAACCCCAACAGTACTTCCTCATACACATGTAACCCAGTCACAGGAAATGGAGGAGTTAACGTAATAGCAGGGAGAGAGTTGGAAACTAGTCGGGCTGGAGTTCGAATACCATAAGGAGTGCAGCTGAGAGTGCTGAGACCAGATTTCTTGATTCAGTGGACCTGCTGCTGGGCCTGGAGTGGTGGCAATTCTCCAGGCCTGGGAGGTGGCACAGGTCACCTGTCAAGTTCAGTCTTCAGAGAGTCCACAGGAGCAAGCCAGACCAGACATGTGAGAGAGTAAGCCTAACAGAGCCAAGAGACTCCTAGAGGAAAGAAGTCCAGGTTTGTGCAAAGAACGCAGGAGGTCACTCGATGACAGATCCGGAAGTCCTAGCATGTACCACCCAGCATGGTTAAAGAGGTACCAGAGAGCAACAGAGCTTGAGAGAGAGAGACAGAGAGAGAGAAACATAGAAAGTGACAGCGGAAAGAGACCATACGGTCCATCTAGTCTGCCCATAGGCCTACCCCCCCCCCTTAACTGCTAGTCAGTGTGGTGGTGGTGCCTTTGTAACCGTCCTAAGCATTCCTGAAACCTACCACTGTTTTTTGCCCCCACCACTACCTGAGGAAGGCTGTTCCACGCATCCACCACCCTCTCGTTAAAGAAAAACTCACGTGTGTTACCTCTGAATTTGTCCCCCTCCAGCTTCATGTTGTGCCCCCTAGTTCTTGTGTGCTTTCTGACTTGGAACAGTTCCTGAACCTGATCCTTGTTTATTCCATTTAGGAACCTGAAGGGTCTCAGTCATGTCTCCCCTCTCCCCCTGCTGCTCCAGGGAGTACATGTTCAGGTTTTGCAGACACTGTTCATAGCTTCAGTTCTGCAGGCCATGTAAAAATTTTTGTAGCTCTCCTTTGCACTGTCTCCAGTCTGCTGATATCCTTTTTTAGGTGTGGTCTCAGAACTGTACGCTGTACTCCAGGTGTGGCCTCACCAGAAATCTATAGAGTGGCAGGATGACCTCCTTTTTTCTGCTGGTGATCCCCCTGCCTATGCAGCTCAATATGCCATTCGCCCATAGTGCCACTTTCTCGCACTGTTTGGACATCTTTAGGTCATCCGTTATAATTATTCCCATATCCCTGTTTGGAAGATTCCAGTTGTACTCCTCCCAGGTAGTAGTCCTCTCCTGGGTTGGCCATTCCTAGGTGCATTACCTTGTATTTTTTTGCTTTAAATTTTAGCTGCCATGTTTCTGACCATTCTTCCAGAGCCTTATGGTCGCCCTTTATCTTTGCTGAGATCTAGATATAAAAAAAAATGCTCTCTTCACAGAGTAAAAAGATGGGACTCCCCAAAGAGCAAGCTACAGATCCAGCAGGTAAGTGCCCTAGGTACCAGTAAAGAATGTGTCAGCTGAAAAGCTGAACTGTGGCTAGCACTGTAACCACCAGTACGAGGGAGAAGGAGAGGAGAGAACTCATATTAATGAGGAACCCCTTAGGGATCCTCAAATTACGTTATTGGGGGGGGCGGGGGACAACCACAGAGTGTGAAGCAGCAATTCCTGAAAGCGCTTCATAACTAGTGGGCTACAACAATAAATACTTTTCTAAAACTGCTTTGAACTGGGAATTTTTTTTTTCAACTTGTAAATTTTTAATGACACCAACAGAGTGACAAAGGTACAAATATTGTCAACATTTAGACCAGCAATATCTTGACTTTTCGTGGAACTGGGAAATTTCAACAGCATCGAACAGAACTCGATGAATGAAGCCTGGGGATACCTTTTCTGGCATACAATATTCAGAGAGAAGCACTATGGCGAGGTCGAACAAGCAGACAGCTGGTGGGGGACATGGACCCCTGCCAAAGGAGCAGCGCCCGGGATCAAGCAACATAGAATGTGACGGCAGATAAGGGCCACTGGGCCCACCCAGTATGCCAATTTTTTTTTTTAACCTCCCTTTTTGCTGCAGACCCTACTTGATCTATGGCGCAATCCCCCCCACCCATCCCCTACAATTCACTTGCGCCTGTCCCAAGCATCTATAAACCCAGCCACTGTTTTTGCCCCCACTACCTCTGCTGGAAGGCTGTTCCAGGTATCCACCACCCTTTTGTGAAGAAATATTTCCTCACGTCCCTCCTAATTTACCCCCCTCTGACCTCACATCATACCCCTTTATTCCACAGCACCTCTTTCTCTGAAAAATACTTCCCTCCTGTACCTTATTTACTCCCGTGAGATATTTAAAGGTTTGTATCATATCTCCCCTCTCCCTCCTCTCCTCCAGGGTGTACATATTGAGGTCCTTTAGCCTTTCCTCATAGGGCTTTTCATGTAGACCCTGCACCATTTTGGTAGCCCTCCTCCGGACTGCCTCCCCTCTAAGTACGTAAAGAGTAACAACTGCCTTCCACAGACTCAGACCCAACACTGCTCTTCTCAAGGCAATACAGTCCTTGGATAAACAAACGGAGGATTTTCAAACACAGCTAAAAATGACGGAGAGTAAAATGCAAAGCACAGTCATTTTATTTATATGGCACCCATTCCCTAGAGTTGTGGTGCCTCACAATAAAATAAACATTTCAATAAAATGCATTCATGAATAAAAATACAGATAAAATGTAGCAGCACAGAAGTTGCACAACAGTGTCAGGCCCAAAACTCAAGTGTGAATAAATAAGTTTTTTAACGAGATGTAAACACTGCCAGGGACACCAGGGAGGGTATCTTAGAGATTAGAGTAGCAAGCTGTGAGTGAGCTTGGTACATCCAGCATACAGTACCTGGGTTTGAGTTCTGCAACCTCCACTTGCACACTGTGTGACTCTGAGCAAGTCACTTAACCTCACCAGTGTTCCTGGGTCGCCCCTGAAACAGGCACTTGTGCTTAGTGGGCTTTACCCAGTTACCAAAAAGAAAAACAAACATCTCACTTCCTGGGGGAATGGGTAACCTCACTTTCAGAGACACAAAAGGCATCCCAAATGGCTGCAAACACTCTGTCTCAACAGGACTTATAAAGGAGAACAGCTTGCTTAAAAAATGTCTCGAAAATCCAGAAAATGCGGTAAGATATTAGACAGCATGGGTTCACAAGGGGGAGGTCATGTTTAACCAACTTGCTTTCCTTTTTTGAACCAGTGAGGGCTGCACTGGACAAAAATCTACCAGTGGATACACTGTATATAGACTTCGAAAAAGCTTTCGACACGGTGTCCCATCAGGAACTGATCAATACTCTGAGGGAAACTGGGGTGGAATCAAACGTCATTAGATGGATCATAGCCTGGCTGGTCGAAAGAAAGCAAAGAGTTTGTATCAAGGGTTACATGTCTGGATGGTCCCCTGTATCCAGTGGTGTCCCACAGGGATCTGTTTTGGGCCCAGTGTTGTTGAACATTCTTGTTTCTTACCTGAACTGTAACTCTGGTGCATGGTTAGCAAAGTCTGCTGATGATACAAAGCTGGGAGCTGCTGTTATGAACGAACAAGATGCAAAACTGTTTCAGGAAAATATACTGGCAGACATGGCAAGGAAAAAGAAATTGAGGTTCAGTTTTGCAAAGTGCAAGGTCACTCAATTGGGGAAGAATCATCCAAAATGCAGTTACAATATAAATGAGATCAGTATGGCAGAAACAGAAAAAGATTTGGGAATATGGATAAACAAAGAGTTGGAGTTTACCTACCACTGTGCCTCAATGACTAAAAAGACCTATGGTATTTTAGCCTCCATAGAGAGAATTATGAAAAGTAGAGACAGAGAAATAATTGTCCCCCTCTGTGTGTCCTAGTGCGCCCACACATGGAGTATGCTGGGAGTTTTTGGAAACCCAGATTGAAGGCCGAGGCAAGGAGAATGGAGGGGGTGCAGAGGCGCACAACTAGGATGATAAAGGGAGTTGAGGACCTATCCTATGAAACAAGACTGTGTGAGCTTGATCTGTTCTCACTGCAATATCGAGGATACAGGGGCGACATGTGTCTGATGTATAAGGCCATTAAGGAGCTGGATCTTGGAGAATGTACGGGATTGGAGAAAAGATCTAATCTAATCACCAATCGGGGCCACCCGTACCGACTATAGGGTGAAAACTATAGTAAAAATCAAAGAGGGGTTTGGTTCTCTCAACATGTAGTGACACAGTGTAACGCGCTGCCAGAACTGGTGGTCTCCTGTGACACCATGAACCAGTTTAAATCAGCACTAGATAAAAATAGTGAAGGGAATTGCTTCCAGTTTAGAATATAAACAGAGCAGGTCAATAATGGCCATATGGCTAAAGTACCTGATACTTTCTTATGGTCAATGCACATAAGGGTACTTGAATTACCGGAGGGCTCTGAGGGTGAACATCCTAGTGACTGTTAAAACATGGCTCTGTGACCATTATCAGATTACAGGGGACTTTCATATTTTAAAAATGTTCTTAATCACTTCCAGAGGGCTGTCAGCTGATTACCCACCAATAAAGCTTGCACTCTTCTGGTTGTCCTGCGCTCAGTGCTTGAACAGGACAAAAATCTTCTTAAGGCATAAAAAGAAGGGGCCACTGGAATAGAAGGACAACAAAGTCCATATCTTCCCTGATCTTAGCTATGAAACCCGCGAGCACCGAAACAGCTTCAATGGTGTGAGGGTGAGACTGCGGGAGCTGGGACTGCGCCATCTGCTGTTAATGCCAGCAAACCTGAAGGTCATCAGCGGGGGAAAAAAACACAACAGTTTTCAGACCCTAGAGAAGCCACACCATTACTGGACAAAACAGAGTATTTAGTGCAAGAGAGTACAATTCTGAGGTGGAAACTGAAGATGACTGATTGCAGGTACAGTATTTTTTTTTTTCCTCCAAACACTGGGTTTACATGGAGGCTAGCCCTTAGTGCACTTCTATTATCTGGGACAATTACCTTTTAAAACTACTGGTTCTGGCCCAGACAAGTCAAAACTTTTTCTTTAGTTTTCTTTAATTCTGGATGGCTGGTCCTGGGGGAAACAACATGGTGATGCCTCGTGGCATCGATGAAGCATTAAGGGGGCAACCTTTCTTCTCACTCCATTGTCAGTCCTCGCACCACTAGCAGAAATGGTCGCTCTAAAACCATCTGCACTCACAACCTGGGGCTCCTTACAGTTGTGCCAAACAGACCAGGAAATAAGCAACAGCTCAAAAGAGAGCTTTCTAAAAATAATAAATTCTGACCGTTGCTCTTTTTTATTGCAGGTTGCATAGACATTATTTCTCGGTGCTTACAAACTGTCTAAAGCAAGTAAATAAGTTCCATAAAGCCACAGGATCAAGAATAAATTTCAGCCTGCTACTTGCGGACATTTAGGCATGTTAAACAGTTAAATAAGTTTGGATGATCCTTGCAAGAAAACAGTGATTAATTTAATTGCTTATATGTTAGCACCTGTGGCACATTCTACAATATGTGGACTCCACGGAGAGATTACAAGTCTCGCCTGCTGATAGCTTGCCAGTTACAAAATATTTCTGATTATAGGTTTAGGGAGAAGTCTGCTCTTCTGTTCCTACCAGGGTGCCTGATAATTGTTTTCCTTTGTCCTGGTATTCCCCGCTCATGGTAGTACTTGGTCTTTAGGAATTAATCAGTGCTACAGCATGTGCGTGTATTTTAGACACTCCTCCAGTGAAATATCAGGGTTTGGGAAATAATAAATCCCACCTGCAACAATGAAGCAATATTAATTTATGTAACTGTGACTTTATAATGTCTGCAAGTAAAGCTATGAATAAAGTTTGGGGAAAAAAAGTTATACGTTCCCAGAGGAAAGGCCACATTTTGATCCCGGAAGCATGGAGGGGATGTTGTACTGGAGCAGTACAGCTGTGCAGAAGGGGCATCCACGAGAAATCCTCCATCATAATGTTGACACCACGCACTCCGGGGGGGGTCACATGTATGCTGAGCTCTGCCTCCTGAAGCCCAGGGTGGCCCCACAAGCTCATGTGCCTGGGGAGCCACTGACTGAGGGCAAAGCAACATGGTATAGGATCGCTGCAGTAACGTTAAGTGTCATCACCGTCAGCCTCTGTGACAGAACAACAGTAACCAAGAAGTGGGACCAAGAGCCCTGAATGTACAAGTGTCACCTCCCCGGGGGGGGGGGGGGAGGCTTAGTGTGTAATGGAGACTAAATAACTCCCACTGCTTGTCCGAAGACCTTCAGTGTTGACAATGAATTTGTTGAAACTGCATTCCAATCAATTTGCCACATGTGAGCATATCAGTTGCCATGTGCTCCCACCAAACCCATCATATCATGGTCAACCCAATCCAACGGATGCAGGGCCCCATAGTAACCGAAACCTGGAGCTGGCTTATGCACACATATTTCCGCCTCCACTCATCAGTAGTGAAAAGCCAGCAAACCAGGACAAAGGAGCTCACCAGCTGGTCAGACATGAGGCACCATGACAGCTGCAGGTGGAGCGTCCGTTACATTGTGATGCACCCACTGGTGTCTGAGCAGGCAGAGGGATTAAGGACAATTTATTGCAGAATGGGTACCCATCCCTCAGAGTCAGAAGGGGAGGCAACCTTTCCATGACAAGGGCAGGAAACCCACTCCAAAGGAGACAAGGCATCCTAGGGACTGCCCTTCGACCCCCTATCACCCCCTCCCCAATGGGATTGCGGGCTCTGAAATTGAACCCACAGTCCCCTTGAACAGAAGGCAAGTGTCTTAAATGTCAGGCCACTGATCCGACCTTGGAAGGGAGTTTTAATGAAGCCCCTCCTCCAAACTTCCTTCTATTCCCGAGGAGGTGACCACAGCTGCAACCTTCCTCTTCAACAGCATGTGAGGGGCTGCCTTCATAGTGACTCCAGTGCCACATCATCATCTGCTGGCATGGACCTTCCCCAGGAGACGAGCAGCTCACCTCCAAAACACACAACACTGTCCCCTACGTGTAGAAATCCAGGGCTTGCACACAAATCCCAGTCTCCCAGATGGCAATACACGGTGTTCCACCACAGCATCACTGGACTGGCAGAACTCCCACTGTGTGCAGTTTACATCCGATTTCCAACCCCCCCCCCCCATTACCTGTTTCTTGCTACCTCATCCCCTGGCCCCTGCAGCACCCCCCAGCCCTGTCACTGACCTTCTCATGGATGTACTGGTTATCTGCAATTTATCCAGGACCACACATGGTGGAGAGTGGCACGCCATGTCAGTTGCACAGTGCCGGATAGGGCTGAGGCATTTTCTTTTTTCTGTTTGTTTGTTCTGTAACTTGTCAAATTTATTAAACACCACAGACAGTACAATCCAACCATATGTTTTAACAAGCATCAAAAGTACAGTGATAGGCATTTTCTCCCAGCAAGCTTGCCCCCACTACCACCTGGCCTTCACCAAGCAGCAGTCTCACAGCGAGATGCAGAATCCAGCCACCCCATGGGAGGAGAGCCGTTTCTGGGATGGTCAATCCTCCTACACCCGATCCCCCCGCCTAGAGGAAGAAAAGTTGTCCCTGTGATGTTCAGTCCTCCCTCCCCTGATCCCCCCACCCTGAAGGAGGAAAGCTGTCCCTGGGATACTCAGTCCTCCCTCCCCCAATCCCTCTACCCCGAGGGAGAAGAGCTGTCCCTGGGACACTCAATCATCCTTCCCCTGATCCCCCCACCCTGCGGGAGGAGAGCTGTCCCTGGGATGCTCAACCCTTCCTCCCCCAATCCCGATGGAGGACAGCTATCCCTAGAGTGCTCAATCCTCCCTCCCCGATCCCCCACCCAGAAGGAGGACAGCTGTCCTAGGATGCTCCATCCTCCTCCCCGATCCCCCACCCAGAAGGAGGACAGCTGTCCCTAGGATGCTCCATCCTCCCTCCCCGATCCCCCACCCAGAAGGAGGAGAATATCCCTGGGATGCTCAATCCTCCCTCCCGATCCTCCCACCCTGAGGGAGGAGAGCTGTCCCTAGAGGCTCCATCTTCCCGCCTCGATCCCCACCCAGTGGAGGAGCGCTGTCCCTGGATGATTGATCCTCCCTCCCTGATCCCCACCCACCCCAAGGAGAACAGCTGTCCCTGGGATGCTCAGTCCTCCTCCCCCAATCCCCCTACACTGAGGGAGGAGAGCTGTCCCCGGGATACTCCATCTGCCCGCCCCCGATCACCCCAACCTGAGGGAGGACAGCTGTTCCTGGGATGCTCCATCTTCCCTCCCCCGGCACAGGTAGGTCAACTGAAAAACAGCTAGTCCCCACTGGTCTTCCCAGAACAAAATATGCTGATAACATCCTATTTTGCAGAGGTTCCAAGATCATGTGATGCAGGCTGGGACAGCTCTGAGCAGCCACTTAACCAGTGTGCATCAGCAGGTGGGGAGACCAAGTAATGTACAAGACAAGGCTGCGTAAGTCTATCTGAGGATTCAGTTAGAGGCAGGCAACTGGTGTCAGAGAGACAAAGCCAGACTAGGAAGCTGTTCAACCTTTGTTCACATAGGTGATATGAACATGCTGTGTGTACAGACCATCTCAAACCGCAGTTAGCACACATCTTCGCGAGCGCAGGAACTGCCAAAATATAGACAGTATGGCAAACTGAAAATCCCTGACATGAGCTCTGTTGTTCCCACTAGGAGTTTTAGTAGCCATTGTGGCTAAAACACACTAATCATCTTAGCCAACCAAAAATCCTTGAAGGGTAGAACTAGTCCCGATATAGAAAAGCCTTTTTTTTGTAATATATGGCCTTTTAAGTATTTTGCCACTGTGGTGAACTGGTTAGAAATACTTCTTGCCACTATGGCCAAGTCATTAATAGCTGGGAGAACACAGATGAGTTAACTCCAGGTGCAGGATATGTGGCAGAAAGAGGAACTGACAAGAGATAAATAGAGGGGTTGCTGTATACACCAGGGTGGTGGCAAAGAGGGGGTTTCTATAATGTCCCCTCCCCACACTTTTTACTGGAATTTATTCCTACCTCACCCCAGTTCGGATGTCGGCAAGAAGCTATTAGAAGCTGCCTGCATACAAGCATCCCCACCTACCTCACCCCAGCTGGGACACCTGCAAGGAGTTGTTAGAAGGTACAGAGTTGCACCCTTCAGCATAATTCATGTGCAGTCTTGCAGTAGTCCATCTCCTTCCCCCACCCTCCACCCCCCAACACAGGGCTGGTGCTGGTTTTATTAACTGTTTAACCAATCAGAACAGTGTCCCATCTGCTCCTCATACAGATTTTCCACTAGGTGGCACTGTTAAGCTCTGGACACCTTCTATCCACCTCATTACCACAAGCTGACTTTTTGTCACTGTTTCCCACCACAAGCTTTCTCAGTAAGCTCTTCCTGCAGCCCTTGTAATTCCCTATACTCCCTTTAGCAACCCTTTCACTAACCCTTACAAGTCTTGAATCCATGCCCTTCAAAGCTCTGCCCCACTGACAACTGTTGCTCTTTCCTCTAGGCCACCCTGACAGTGTTACTCTTTTCATGCATTTGCTGTCATTGAAACTCCACCCCTCCCCCACCTTGCCTACCACTTTCCCTCTATATTCTTGATGCGCTTGTTGCAAGATCCCTCCACTAGTGGCCTCCCTTGAGCACTACTTTCTCCTTAAACTTAAGGAGCACGAGCTCGTCTTCACTCGTCTGTTTTTATGCAACTCCCTACATAAGATTACACAGTCCATGATGATTTACTCTTGGTTCTCCTCCCTACACCTCCTCCTTCTATTTGCAACCCGGTTGTCGCTTCCACCCCCCTCTCTCTTATCACACTTCCATCTTACCAGACACCTGCTGATAGCCCCCCCCAGTTATACTCCACCCCTGGCACAGCCTTGCTATAGCCCCCACCACTCCTAATTTATCCTGGATCCACTTTCCCTTACGGCCATCTTCTTCTCTTACTTCTACACCTTACTCTCTCGCTGTTTTCACCCTTCTTAAATTTCAACACCCCCATAGTACAATCCTATCACTCCACTCTCCTTTCTCCACCACCCAGCCCTGGTACAAAAGCATCAAGATGCATTTTATTGTCCCCCTCCTACTTCTCTCTGCTGGTGATATTAATCCCAACCCAGGCCCTACAGTGGCAACTTCCCCTGTCCTATCCTCCTCTCCCACCTCCCCAGCCTACCCTTTGACCCTCCCTCATGACCTAAAAATCCTCCACCTTAACATTTGTAGTCTACTTCCTAAATTTGACCCCCTACTCCCTCATGTTAGTTCCCACACTCCTGACCTCCTTATTTTATCAGAGACCTGGCTAACAAAGTCTCCGACGCATCTTTTAACAATCCCTGGGTACTCTATTACCCGAAAAGATCACGTTGGTAGAGGAGGGGGTATAGCTATTTACTCCTCCTCCCGACTCCAAATCTCAATGGTTCTGTCCACTTCAGTCCCAGGTGCCTATGAGACACTGGTCCTTCAACTATCCGTCCCCTTTTCTGTGCCAATTTTTACTGCTGGCCAGGTTTACACCACTCCACAGCCACTGACCTAGTTACCACAATCAGTTAGTTCCCTCTCTGCTTCTGGCGAGCTTTATTTGTTAGGTGACCTCAACCTGAACTGGTTGTCTCCCTCCCTAGGTAAACACGTGCTGACATTACTGCCCTCAACTTGTCCCAATTAATTACTGAACCCACTCATTTAAATCACAAAACATAAACCACACTCTCTTAGTCTGGACCCTCACCTCCCACCCCTACAGGATTGTCCAATCGGGCTTATTACCAGACGCACACAATGATCATCACATGATATACCTAGTTAGAAAAGTTCATAGACCCTAGGCCCCCCACAAATTCCTTACTATCCACCCCTACAGCTCCCTGGACCTTGCTCCGCTCCACCATGACCTCATTCATGCTAACTGGACTCCGACAGCCTCTACCCAGTCCATAGATCATGCTTTAGCATATTTCAAAGACTCATTCCTCATTATTTGGAACAAACATGATCCATTAAGGCATGTGAGAGTTCGGGGTTCTCACCTCCCGGATTACCCCTGAGCTACTGACATGCCAACGTGCTCGAGACCAAGCCTGGAAGACTCACAAATCCACCAAACATCCTCAAGATCTCTCTATCTACCGCTCGCTCAGAAACTCCTGTACTAAGGCTATCCGACTTGCCAAAGCAGAATATTTCAAGTCCACTTTTAACTCAAATATAAATAACCCCTCTGGAAGGTTATCCACTCCCTCTTCTCCCCACAAAATACACCACCACCTCCTGTCATCAAAATGAACAACCAGCTCACAGTCGAACACCCTGCTGTAATGGCAGAATTTATTTCCTATTTTATAACGTGTGCCTCAGCTCTGCTAACCTCCCTATCATTGCCACATACATCCCTGGCTACCCCTACCCTACACCCCGTCCCGCAACTGCCAGCTTTGAGTTTCTCCTTTTCTCCCATCTCTCCTCATGATACCCTACATGCATGTATCTCTCTAAACCCTACAAAAGGCAACTCACCTGACGGCCTGGACCCCAAGCTACTCTACCTATCTGCCCCTCCTATCTCCATCCCCTAACTGATTTACTCAACTTATCTTCCTCACTACCACTATCCCTGAAGCCTGAAAGCATGCCACTGTTCTTCCTCTACCTAAAGGTGGTGATCCCACTACTCCAGGGAACTATCGCCCCATCTCACTTCTACCTATCCTGGCTAAACTTCAGGAACATCTGGTTCTCTCTCAGCTATCCGCTTTCCTGGATGATTTCTCCTTTTTCACTCCATTCCAATCTGGATTTCGGAAGAACCACTCCGCCACCACCACCTCCCTACTTAGGCTTACTGACTCTACTCATTCTGCCACGGATAGTGGCCATATCACATCTGCCAATTTTGTCGACCTTGCCAAGGCATTTAGCACCGTTTCCCACACCATCCTTAAGACCCTCTCCTCAGCTGGCCTGTCCCAGTCAGCCTGTAACTGGTTTAAAGCCTACCTGGTAGGAAGAACTCAATCAGTTAAAATAGCTGATTCCACGTCCTCGCCACTGCCCATCTCAACTAATGTGCCTCAAGGCTCTGTACTTGGCCCACTTTTATTCTCTATTTTCCTTAATGACCTGCCATCAGTATGTTCCTCCTCCTCTATCTATATGTACATTGATGACATGGTCTTGTTCACCTCTGGCCACTCTCTCTCTGTTGTATCCGCCAGTCTCCAGCTCGACTTCAGCAATGTTCAGCGCTGGTTTAAGTCACATCAGCTTTTCCTGAACACCAAGAAAACAGTCTCCATGACCTTTGGCATGAGGCAGAGACTCTAGGCTTTCCTCCCTACCCACCTTCCACACCCTGGACGAGGCCACACTCGAGGATACCACCTCTTTTAAATATTTACGTGTTTGGCTTGACCGATACCTAAACTTTTCTGAACATGTCAACGTTACCCTGAAGAACTGCACCCCAAGCTTGGTGCCCTCTACAGGAACCACAGTTGCTTACCTCTGTCAGCTAGGCATGACCTTGTTCAGAAAATGATTCTCCCTATTTTCGACTACTGAGACATAGTCTATTGTGCTGCTCCTAAGTCTTCCCTATCCAAATTGGATTCCGCTTTTCAATGCTTTTTGTCGCTTTCTCTTTACTCCCCCGCTCTCTCTACCACTCCTTGCTTTCCTGCACTGCATGAAATTTACCTCTAAATTCTGGTTTGGTTCCCTCCCATCTTACCTATCCTTCTCCCTTTCTATTCCACCTCCCTCACGCCATTCTCTCAGATTCACTGACTCTCGCACTCTGGCTATTCCATGACGCACTACCACAAGCAGCCACGGTGCTTTCTCTTATCGCTTCCCTATACTCTGGAACTCACTACCTATGCCCATCCGACACTCTTCATCCTCCTCTTCCATCTTCCAGGCCCTACACAAGTTTTACTCCTCAAACTGCACTTGTCAATGAAGATTCTGCTGCATTTCCCAATGTTTATTGCACTTCAAACTTATTTAGTTTTTTTTTTTACTATATGTATAACCCTATAAATGTATTTGGTTCAATTCTACCTTTGTTTATGTCTTATCCAACCACTTTAGTATATGTGCATTCGCTTTATCTACACAGGTTTGCTGTGTATATGCCATACCAAACTGTAATTGAAAATGTACATTCGATTTCTCTATAGTGTATTGCCTATATTCCCCTCTTCCCCTTCCCCCAAGACACAAAGTGAGACAAGCAACTTGTTGCTCAGTGTGTTTTTCTGGTGAAACTCGTCAATAAATAAATTCCCCCAGATTCCCAATCTGCCCCTACCCTCCCACAGTTCAAATGTGCTGGATTAACGGACCCTAACAAACCATCTGGTTGCTTCATATTGTTATAAACTGCGTATACGCTACAGCACTTCGTTTCGATGAGGTGTCTCATTTAGCTGTACTGTGTAACATCTTAACACCTGCTGCTCCTGTCCTTCCACCCTGCTAGCCTTGTGGAAATACAGGTTACTCACCTGTAACAGGAGTTCTAGGAATGGTATATGTTGTTCATCCACACTCATTGGCAGTATCCTTGCCGCTTTAAATCTTGCCGGAAGGTCTTCAAGCTTGCTCCTCCCACCCACCCGGGTGGTATAACTCGCTCCGCCCATGGCCAGATCTCTGGCCCGCTGGAAGCTCAGGTTGTGCGGCCGAAGCGAGAGGAGGTCGGTAGGTCGTGTGGATGAACAACATATACCATTCCTAGAACTCCTGTTACAGGTGAGTAACCTGTATTTCTAGGGACATGGATATGTTGTTCATCCACACTAAGCAGACTCCTAGCAGTTCTCCGGGAGGAGGAGGCAAGGAGCACACCCCATATACTTACTTGGGAGAGAGACTGAGAACCGAGGCCCCAAAACCAGCATCCCGGCGACTCAAGGTCGATGTGGTAGTGGGTAATGAAGGTGTTTGCTGACTTCCAGGTAGCAGCCCTGCAGATTTCCTGGATAGGGACGTCCCTGGAAGCAGCCACGCTGCAGCAGTATGGCGGGTAGAATGAGCTCTTATCCCTCTGGGAGGCTCCATGCCCGCTAACCTATGAGAGTCTATGCAGGAGGTTACCCACCTGCTTATCGTCCCGCTTGGCTGCAGGTCTGCCAGATGCGACTTCAGCGTAGGTGACAAACAGCTGGCGAGACTCTCCCAATTTCAGCCGTGCGCTGCCTTATAACGGCGCCCTTCTAGAGATCCAGAGTATGGAGCCTATATTAAGCCTCCAGGTGTGATTGGGGTAGAACACGGCAGAGTCAACACCTGGTTAGGGGAAACTCCACACCACCTTCGGAAGAATTTCGGGTGGGCGCGGGACAACTGCTGTCCTGTGGAAGACCAGGTAAGGAGACTCGATGGACGCCTGGAGCTCTCCCATCCTTCTGGCTGACGTGATAGCCACCAAGAAGGCGGTCTTCCACGACAGGTGAGGAGAGCACACCTGTGCATAAGTTCGAATGGCTTGCCCATGAGCTTTGCCAGTACCAGCAGTAGATCCCACGGAGGTGGGGGTTCCCGCACTGGAGGGGAAATGTGATCAAGGCCTTTGAAAAAGCGCCAGACCACCTTCTCCTGCGCCACCGACTACTTCCCGGCCCGCGCCCGGTAAGCAGAGATGGCTGCCAGGTGCACCCTTAGGGGTCGTCGACCTAAGCCCTTGACTAGAAAGGGACCATAAATAGTCCAAGATGCTTGCCAAGGAACAGGAGGAAGGGTCCAAGCCCTTGCCCTGACACCAAATGGAAAACCTTTTCCATTTGTGAAGGCACCAACATTTTCTGGTGGGCTCATAGGACGCCTCAACTACATTGAGGACCTCGTCGAGGAAAGACCCAAAGCCTGGAACTCCTAGCAGCTCAGGAACCAGGCCGTCAGGTGCAGGGATTGAAGGTCCGGATGGAACACCTTCCCCTGATTGACTGAGAGCAGGTCGGGCGGGCTGGAAGCTGCAGCTGAGTCCTGGAGCTGAGACTGAGGAGATCTGGGTACCAGAACTGCGAGGAGCCAGTCTGGGGCTATCAAGAATCACCTGCGCCTTGTCCCTCCTCTTGCTTGAGAAGCACCTTGTGGATCAAGGAAATGGAAAGGCGTAAAGAGGCCCGGGGTCCATTGCCTCGAGAAGGCATCCCCCTGCAGCGAGCCCTGCTGAGGGGGGCGGGCATGGAACAGACTCAGCTTAGCGTTCTCCATGGAGGCAAACAGGTCCACCTGAGGTGAGCCCCAAAGGGAGAACAGATGCTGTACTACCTCCGGCAGGAGAGACCACTCGTGGGATGCAGCCCCTATCCGGCTCAGGGCATCGGCCAGGGTGTTGGAGGCTCCTGCCACGTGAATGGCTAGGAGATCCGCCTCCAGGCTGCGCCACAGTGACCAAATGCGGAGAGCTTCCTTGCATAGAAGCATGGAGTAGCGTCCCGCCTGGCGGTTTAGATAGTACATAGTCGTGGTATTGTCCGTCTGGACTCGGGACCACTTGACCCCGGAGGAGCAGACAAAAGGCGGTGAGAGAGGCGGACCGCTCGGAGCTCCAACAGGTGATGTGGCATCGGGACTCATGAGGGGACCAGAGGCCATTGAGCCCGATGTTCCCAGATGGGCACCCCAACCCATCAAGGAGAGGCATCGGTCGACAGAGAGACCGTCGACAAGGCCCGGACGACGGGATGCCCTCCTGCAATTGATCTGGAACGGTCCACCACTGGAGAGCATTCCACATCCCTGTGTCACCGACACAAGCTGGTCAAGGGATGCAGGCGTTGTGACCACTGGCTGGCCAGTCCCACTGAAGGGGCGCATGTTCCAGCGGACCCCAACGGACCACGCTGGTACAGGCCGCCATGAGACCGGAGGCGCAGGAAGTCCGGGCAGGGCGCAGTGCCCAACCAGAAATGATCGGGCAAAGGAGGAAAGAACCTCGGCCTGTCCGCGGGGAGCAGCGTCTGGCTCAAGAGAGTCGAGCTGCGCCCGATGAATAAAATCACCTGCTTGGCTCGAGTTCCGACTTGGCCTCGATTGACAAGGAGGCCCAGTTGAAACAGACCTGGAGGCTTGAATCTCTGGACCACTCCGCCTCCTTCCTGGAGGAGCTGCTATCAGCCAGTCGTCCAGGAATGAGGTACACCCGGACCCCTCGTGCCGAGGAATACTGTCACCACTACATGCATTTGGTAGAAGACCCTGGGAGCTGGAGACAAACCGAAGGGCGTAGCTTGGAACTCGAAGAGAGATCCTTCCTTTCGGAGCGAAGGAATCTCTGGTGAGGCAGACCGGATAGGGGACGTGAAAACGCGTCCTGCAAGTCCGAAACGGGAACCACACGCCGCGTTCAAGGATGGTATTATCTGAGCCAGGTGACCATCCTGAAGGTTCGAGACCTTAGGAACTTGTTTAGGTCGTGTGGGTGAGAATGGAGCGCCAGCCCCGTCCGTTCGGAACCAGGAAGTACCTGGACACAAACCCTGGGTCTGAAGGAGGGTCCACCACCTCTCTTGCCCTCCTTCTGGAGGAGGCGATGTCGGCTCGGCAGGCCGCCAGTGAGCTGGGGATCCGAAGCCCCAGGCGACGGCTCTGAGAAGTGGTGCCTGCCGAGATTCAGAGGCAGGCCTCTTCCCACCCACCTCAAGACCCACCTGTCCGTGGTAACAGCGGACCAGGCGGAGACAGAGTGCGGGCCGTCCCCAGGGGACCCAGGGAATGGTGCCGGGGATGGGCGACACCCCTCAGCCCGTCACTGGGCAGGCAGGAGGAGGGACCGCCGAGGGACCTCCTGGGCCCTTCCTCCCTGCCTCCTGTTAGAGGAAGCCGGCTTGGGTTTGGGATGCAAAGGCAGGCCTGCTGGCCTGGCGTTGCTGGGCACGAGGCTCGGGGCACAGAAGGGCGAAAGGGCTTAGGCTGTGGTTTGCTGACCTTTGTCCTTCTGGCGGAAGAGACCTGAGTCCAAGGTGGCATTGGACTTCTCGATCCTCTGCAGGTGACCTTCCACCCCAGGGTCCGAAGGGTCAGTCCCAAAAAGGAACATCCAGCCAACTTGTGCTGGGTATCCGGTAAAGGTGGATATCCTCAGCAAGCCCGCTTGACGCATAAGCCACTGCGGCCGCCACCGATCTGGCACATGAGTCCCTACATCCAAAGCAGTCTGGAGCTGCTGTTTGGCCACTGCCTGCCCTGGTCCCGCACCTGCTTAACACGTAGTCTGCAGATCGGCGGGAAGATGAGGATGACCTCATTCAGGAGCCCAACAGGGGCATGAGAAAAATGTGCCATGAGGACGGCGAACTGGCCTGGCGAAGGCTGAGAGAAGGGCGCAGCGTGACTTTAGCCTGACATAGTCCAATTCTTGGACTCCTTGTCAGAGGCATTCCACATCCTAGGCGTTGCCGTGGCGCAAACGCTGTCGTAGCTCAACCCCTCAGCAGGGGTTCGAAAAAAACGGACAAGGAACCGGTAGGGACCGCATACTTCCTCGGCCATCCTGGCCGAAGCGCGAGGGCAGGAAGCAGGGCGGCTACCAAAGTTCCAGTGCTGGACCCACTATGGCCTCGGCCACCGGAAAGCCTCCGTCGGAGAATCCCTCGGTCCAGAATCTCCGTGAGGGATACCTGGCCCCGTTTGGAAGCCAGGTTCGAGCTCCATCCCGGTAGACTCGAGATGAGCGAAGCAGTCCCTAGGAAGGAACGACGGGCTATCGATCCATTGGCTGACCTCCTGAAGACTCCAAGTCAGTCGCTTGGAGAGAAGGAGGAATCATCTTCGGACTCGGAGTCCTCGAAAAGCTGCCTCTGGCCTGAACCACCCTTCACCTGCCGAGGTGGGTCGGGAGTGAGGGTAACTGACAGCCGATGGGGTAAACCCTTAGCCGACCGAGAATCATGGTCGGAGCCCCAGACCAGTGGCTGTGGGCGGAGGTTCCCACCGCAATCGGTGGAGCAGCTGGTTTGGCGAACAACGGCCTGGGTATAGGCTCCTCGGGCAAGTCGAGGGGTGTGTCGGCCGTTCGGTGACAGCCACTTAATGCCGGGGAGGCGCGCGTCGGCTTATTCCGGCCAGGAGGAGCTGTTGCAACATAAGGTCTCGTGCACGTCGGCGTAATTCGCGCAAGCCTCCCTCATCCGAGGAGGAGGACGAGGACGAAGCGGCGACGCCGCTTACCAGCGTGCCAGACAGACCGCTATGACGGGTGGGGAACGGCTGACCGCCGAAGAGGTCCGAGACCGAGACCCAGAGTCCCGGAATTTCCGGGTCGTGCAGGGAGGTGTCGGCGGAACCGACACTCCCTTCGGCTCGGAAGGTCCATCCGAGGGCTCCGAACGGAGGCACAGGCGCAGCCCAGGATCCTCAACTCCTCCCGGGGAACGGGAGAGGGAATCTCGGGTTGCCAAAGGCGACAGCCCGTCAATGGGTCGAGAAAATCTCGACTTCATCAGTGGAGTCTCGGTCAACTGGACCTGACGGGGACACCGTGAGGCCAGTGGTCGAAGCCAGCCGATGTCGACTTCCGACGGTCGACGGCCCGGGGAGAGGGACCTTTCCCGCTCCCAAGAGCGTCGACGGAGGGACTTACCCTTGTCCCTCTTTTTGGACCGAGAAAAAGGTCCAGCAGACGCAGGCCCTTCTCCTTTAGTGGAGAGGGACAGACAAAGCTCCTTAAAGGAAGCCGTGTAGGAAGAACCCAGAGAGAGCGGGATAAATGCCGCGGCCGAGGAAGATACGGCCCGCGCCGCCTCCTCTTCGAGGGCGACCATCCGCCGAGCTGATCCCTTGAGCCCGCACGCCCGTGGACACCGCCAACCGGGCCTCCTTGACTTCACCGAGGGAACTTCCGGACGGCCCAGTTGCAATCGGGCAGCACGGTCTTCGAGGACGTAGGCCGAAAAGATGAGCACAGCCAAGCCTGCGGGTCGTGCTCAAGGCCTACAGTAGACACGGAGTGGATCCATTCGAACATCTTCTGTCCACATGGGCATCTCCTCAAACCGAGTTGATTTATCCCATGCGCTGCCAGGGATGAAGACTAAAGTCTTTTGCAAAATATTATTTTTAAATCCACAAACGGAGAAATAGGAACTAGTCACAAACGCAGAGCGTTAAGGAGGGAACCTGAGCTTCCAAGCGGTAAGGAAGATCTGGCGTCATGGGGCGGAGCCGAGAGTTATACCACCCGGGTGGGTGGGAGGAGCAAGCTTGAAGACCTTCCGGCAAGATTTAAAGCGGCAAGGATACTGCCAATGAGTGTGGATGAACAACATATCCATGTCCCTAGAAACTTGTTTTTCTGTTCTAAATTAGGCAACTCAAGTGTGGAAAAGTTTAAAAATAATGATTAAGGAGTGAATTTAATCACACAAATGCATTTTATAGAAGAGGTCTCCGAAGACTGAAACCCATGAAATGCTACAGGATGACTTGGATTTCGGCACAGAGTAGAATGTAGCAGGCCACTTCTGAAGCAGCCTGATTAGTCTCCTCATGATTCTAGCTCTGAGATGACAGTTTACTGCACTTCATCAAGCCCGTTCCCCAAAATACAGCCATGCCTGGCTGAGATGCTAATTTAATCTGACTCGCATCCTGTCCATGTCTCTTACTAAAAATGAAAGGATATGGTGTGTGTGGTATACAGAGATGGAGGGGCAACCCAGCCACAGCTCTACAGGGGTGGAGTTGAACAGTCACTCCAATCACCAATATATAGGGATGAAGTGTCACCACTTCCTCGTTTAGACAAGGATGGTCACCCCTGCTACGTTTATACAGGAGCAGAGAATAACCCCCTACCACTGCTAAACAGGGGCAAAGGGTCACTCCTACTGTGTTTCTATGAGGATTTAACAGAGATGTAGGGTAACCTCTACCCAGTTATGCAGGGACAGAGTATCACCCCTTCCCAGTTATACAAGGACAGAGGGTCCCCCCTACCCAGTTATACAGGGACAGAGGGCCGCCCATCAAGTTTATAAATGGATAGAGGGTCCCCCTACCCAGTTATCCAGGGACAGAGGATCCCCCCACCCAGTTATACATCTACAGAGAGTCCCCCTCACCACCCAGTTATACATGGATGGAGGGTCCAACCCTACCCAGTTTAGAGAGATGAAGTGTCACTGCCACCACTGCTATATGAGACTGGTAGGTCACTCCTACCCTGCTATGCAGAAGATGGAAGATTCTCCTACCCTGTCATACAGGGACAGAGGATAACCCCCCCCACCCTGTTATACCTGGATGGAGGGTCCCTACCCTACAAACCTATACAGGGCTTGAGGGTCAACCCCACCCTGTTATACACAGATGAAGAGTCCACGCTAACCAGTTATACCGGACAGAGGGTCACCCCTATCCGGTTACTCCTATTCCGTTGTATATGGATAGAGGGTCCCACCTACCCAGTTATACATGGACAGAGGTTCACCCCTAGCATGTTATACAGAGATGAAGTGTAACATCTAGTACTGCTATATATGGTTCTAGTCCCACACCAGGTACTTGAGTAACACCCATAGCTAACACAGTAGTGCAGTACGGGGGGTGTGTGTGTGTGCTATACTGCTGAAATGACGTCTTTTGGATGTGACGTTAAAACCGAGGTCCCTTCTGCCCATCTCTGGTAACTGTCCAGGATGAAGTAAAATTTCTCCTGGCACTTACCGAAGAAGAGCAGGGGCAATTCTGCAGTGCTATGGCCAACATTCCCAGTCAATAAAACAGCTCCTTGCAACCCACCCCCCAGGACACACCTGGAAACATGTTATCACAACTTAGCATGTCTTTCCTTGACAAAAATCACAAATAAATAAATATGAGAATGGAGGGTCACCCTACCTTGTTGTACAGAGCTGGAAGTTCCCCCGACCCAGTTATACAAGGATGATGGGTCACCACTTCTCCTTGATATATAGGGATGGAGTGACATCCCTACCCTGTTACATAGAGATTGGAGGGTCACCGTTTCTCTCTTATACATAAGGATGGAGTAGCACCCTACCCTGTTACAAAGAGATTGGAGGGTCACCGTTTCTCTCTTATACATAAGGATAGAGTAGCACCCCTACCCTGTTACATAGAGATTGGAGGGTCACCGTTTCTCTCTTATACATAAGGATGGAGGGACATCCCTACCCTGTTACAAAGAGACTGGAGGGTCACAGTTTCTCTCTTATACATAAGGATGGAGTGGCACCCCTACCCTGTTACATAGAGATTGGAGGGTCACCGTTTCTCTCATACACAAGGATGGAGTGGCACCCATACCCTGTTACATAGAGATTGAAGGGTCACCGTTTCTCTCTTATACATAAGGATGGAGTGGCACCCATACCCTGTTAAACAGAGATGGAGGACCACCCACACACTGTTATACATGGATATATGGTCATCCCTACACTGTTATATAGGGAAGAAGGCCAGGGATGGAGTGTCACCCACACACTTGTATACATGGATAGAGGGTCACCCTTACACTGTTATACAGGGATGAAGGGCCACCCTTACCCTGTTATGCAGAGATGGGGGTCACCCCTACACTGTTAGAGACGAGAGTCCCACATACCCAGTTATGTAAGGATGAAGGGGACCCCCCCACCCTGTTATTTTTGCAGTTAATGGTATTTATGCCACACCAGGCTGGCCTCATCATCAGGGACCCCCCCCCAGCCCCACCACCATGGTCATTCAGCTACCATTTTCTCCACAGCTTACTGTCTGTCCGCCTCTCCCCTCCCGTGGTGGCAGTGGCTCCACCCTCAGCTGCAAAATGGATTCTTGGATGAGAGGCGAGCTGTAGAGCCGGGTGTGGAGCCTGTGAGGGACCAGTCCTGATGCAACAACAACATAAGTACACATGTCATGAGGAAAAAGAAATAAAGACACATTACATACATTTAAACAGAACATGTTATGTGCGGTACGTACAATATCTACAAAAGTACAAGAGTCCCAAGATGCTAGGTAGTAATACCCGATGATAGGCAAGCATGGAGTGTACAATGTTATCGACTGATACAATAACAGTTACCATAGAGCAACAGTGGTGATAACATTCCTAAGGTGGTGACATTCAGCTAGCTAGAGGTACTGAGGGAACAAACATATTTAGGAATGATGGGAATAGGAGCGTCGCGTAGGATAAGGGGAAGAGACCTAGAGAGGAGGCAGGAGAAATAACAGACATAATGACACAAGAGCCCCCATTCAGGCTCAGTAAGACAGATTTCCACAGCCATCGCTGACTTTCAAAACTCATTTGTCTCAGACTAGGATTTCTGAAATCTGACCATATTGCATTACTTTTACTATACACCGTTTTTTTTTTTTTTTTTAAACTATTTCTGCCCTCACTTTGCAAGCCTTCATTCCTGGAAGGACTACTTCACCCCACTCACCAAACACTGACTTGATTCTGCGTCTCGCATTCTCGCTCTCTCTCTCTCCCCCTCAAGGTGCTGCGCCACCCTTCCAGAAGGGCACAACAGCGAATGGAAATGAATGCACAGTGAATACCACATACAACACTCCAAGAACCTAAATGAAATCGAGGCAAGGGTCACATGGCAGCTAGCATCCGTCTATCGTTTGCATTTCTCTGGGGAGTTCTGCAGTGTTTCTTCTGCCCCCATGGATTGTGCAGATCAACAAGACTCATCCATGTACACATAAAGTGTGCAACGCATACCCATTTTGCGCATCTCCCCCCACCCCCAACAGTGTGGTATACTGCTGCCCTTACTCCACCAGGGGGGTGCACAAACACCAAAAACTACATTACACCCTTCCACGAAGGCTGAGCATGTTCTGTGCCAACCCCATAGCAGTTCATGGTTCAGGATGTCAACCCAGGATTTCTGCGTACTGTGCAGTAGTGCTACTGCCTGAATGCTCAGCCGACCCAATTCTAAAAAACATTAAATGTTCTACATTTCATAAGACAAATAAAAATTCAAAAGAAATTTCTGACAGGTCAGGGGGGTGGGCGCGCTGTGGAGCCCAAACAATATGGGTGCTCGGGACTGAAGCTCTGAACACCTCAATTTGCAAAACCTACTAAAAACTGATTTTTTGGACAAACTTTTGAAAATGATTCTTCTGCAGCGGTATCTAAGTGCTTGGTGGCTAGAATGGGAAACTAAGAAAGATAAACAGCTGAATAAGGGTGAAACAAGCAAATCTCTCCTCAGCCCTCCAACCATGAGGTCCACTCCAGGTAGAGCTGCTGCCCTCACGGAGGCGGCCCAGAAGAAACACTCCAGTCTTGAAGTGAATATCACTAGACTGATCACTACAGTGTTTGGGTTGGCACAACTCTGACTCACTTACCAACAGAGTTACTACTCTGGAAATGGACTTTATGCACATGAAAATGGAGACAGCAGATTCCAAAAGCAGCCCTGGGTGCCATGGCGAACCTCGTTAGGGAAAAGTTCCACCTGAAATAATCTCTAGAATCCTGGGAGAATCAAGCGAGGTCAGCCAACATTCAGGTGGTTGGGATGCTGGAGTGAAGCTGGAGCTCTTTTTGAAAGACTGGTTATAGCAACAGTTTGGGGACCCCATAATCCAGTGACCATTCAACATACAGAAGGCCTACAGGGTCGCGACACAATGTAGACCAGATAAGCCTGAAGCCCCAAGAGCAACTGTAAAGGTCCTCAACGGAGTAGATTCCAGAGACCTGGTGCTGGCACTTGCAAGGAAAAAGACCCTATTGTGTGAGGGACTGCAGGTCCACCTATAACCCGATCTCAGCTACAGTGGCGTGAAAAAGTATTTGCCCCCTTCCTGATTTTCTCTATTATTGCATATTTGTCACACTGGATGTTTTCAGGTCTTTAGAGAAAATGTAATATTAGATAAAGGGAACCTGAGTGAACAAATAACACTTGTTTTTAATTTTTTTATTTCACCTATTTAATGAAAAAGTTAACCAACCCCAACTGGCACTGTGTGAAAAGTAATTGCCCCTTACACTTAATAACTGGTTACGCCACATTTAGCTGCAATGACTGCAACCAAACACTTCCTATAATTCAATATCAGTCTTTCACATCGCTGGAGGAATTTTAACTCACTCTTCCTTGCAGAACTGCTTTAATTCAGTAACATTTGGTAGGTTTTCAAGCATGAACTGCTCGTTTCAGGTCCTGCCACAGCATCTCTATTGGGTTTAAGTCTGGACTTTGACTAGGCCACTCCAAAACTTTAATTTTACTTCTTTTAGCCATTCTGATGTGGACTTGCTTTTGTGTTTTGTATCATTGTCTTGCTGCATGACCCACTACGCTTCAGCTTCAGCTGACGGAAGGATGACCGGACATTCTCCTTAAAATTTTCTGGTACAGAGAGAATTCATGGTTCCTTTAATTTTGGCAAGTCATCCAGGTCCTTAGGCAGCAAAGCATCCCCACACTATCACACTACCACCACCATGTTTGACTGTTGGTATGGTGTTCTTACTGTGGAATGCTGTGTTTGCTTTACGCGAGACATTATGGGATCCATGTCGTCCAAAAAGTTCCACTTTGGACTCATCTGTCCATAGAACATTTTCCCAAAAGGCTTGTGGATCATCCAGGTGCTTCTTGGCAAATGAGAGACGAACATTTATGTTCTTCTTGGTTAGCAGTGGTTTCTGCCTTGCTACTCTCACATGAAGCCAATTTTGCCCAGTACTCTTTCTGATTGTGGAGTCATGAACACTGACCTTAGCTGAGGCAAGAGAAGCCTGCAGTTCTTTGGATGTTGTTTTAGGATCCTTTGAGACTTCCTGGATGATTTTATGCTGTGCCCTTGGGTCATTTGGCAGGCCGCCCACTCCTGGGAAGATTCACTACTGTTCCAAGTGTTCTCCATTTGGAGATTATGGCTCTCACTGTGGTTCGATGGAGTCCCAGAGCCTTAGAAATAGCTTTGTAACCCTTTCCAGACTGAAAGAGGGCAACAAATTTTTCTGATCTTTTCAGGAACTTCCTTTGATCATGGCATAATGTGCTGGTTGAATCTTTGTGCTGGCAACGTGACTCTGATGGTAAGGGCCAAAATAAGTGAGGTTTATATTGAGCAGGGCTGGCTGTAATCAAGCCTGGCTGTGTTCAATCAGCTGACTCTAATTATCCTTTTAATTGGGTTGATTTAACTAGGGGCAATTACTTTTTCACACAGTGCCAGTTGGTGTTGGTTAACTTTTTTTATTAAATAAATGAAATAAGTAAAAAAAAAAAAAGTTTATTTGTTCACTCAGGTTCCCTTTATCTAATATTATATTTTGTCTAAAGACCTGAAAACATCCAGTGTGACAAATATGCAATAATAGAGAAAATCAGGAAGGGGGCAAATACTTTTTCACGCCACTGTACATGACTCGTCTGAAAAAGAAAAGATCCGACAGGATCTGGGCAGTATAAACCTTTGCTGTGCCACGGACTGATAGATCAGTCCAGAATTCCTAAACACTGTAATTCTGTTGGCAACCTAAGGGTTAAGAGAAGCAACTATCTGACATGCAATAGTTTTCCCTATTAGCTCACGCACTGCTCAGCAGGGGAAGACCTCTGCTGTTACCTTCAGTCCAGCTGAGGCAGTGAAATGGGCTCATGCCATACTCCGCAATGTACTAGGAGGGAAGATGACTCCCAGTCTGAAACAGAGGAATAAGATAGCAGGACTTATGGACATATCCATTTTTCAAGTTTGCCCTAAATAACCTTTAGCCTTCTCTCAGTCTGCCTTTAAGATTTCTTGACTCTGTTCGAATGCAAACATTTTAATATGGGACATGGCTAGTGGCCTGAGATTTTTATACTTAACTAGAAGTGTTTCTGCTAATAACCATGTGCTATTTGCAACCAGTTCTTAGGTGATAGCACTATTCTTACTCCTACTTGTTCTGAACTAGTTCTGTTTTTTATTTCTTCAAGCCAGTAACCATGTTAACATCGTCTGTGCCCTTTCTATGCTTAACAGTGTCAGTGGCTCAGCAGGTAGCACACTCGCCTCTGAGGCTGGGAGATCAGTTGGCTGTGGGTTCTATCCCCACACCAGGCACTTGGGTTAATATCCCAACACTGACACCGTGGCGCAGTATGAGTGAGGTGCAGCACTCCTGAGGTGCCGTCTTTCGGATGAGACATTAAACCGAGGTCCCATCTGCCTGTTCTGGTGGTAGTTCAGGTGGATGTTAAAGATCCCATGGCACTTCTCGAAAAGAGCAGGGGAATTTCCCAAGTGCAATGGCCAAAATTTCCTCCATTCACAAAAAATACCACCAACAACTTAATCTGGATCAAGGTCAGTTGGCATTCATCTGTATCCTCCTCCCCCGGGTCGTGCCTGAAAATAGGCAGGATTTGTCTAGTGCACTTATCCGGTCAACAAAAAATAAATAAGCAGGTCCTTCTACACAGCTTGAACCCTAAATTGTAATCTGCCGTTGTGGCATCAGCCTTGATAACAGCATGATTTCTCTTCTTCCTGTGTGTAGGAACCAGGGACTTTTGCAAAGACTGTCGAATGCCATCCCATGTATACATTTCAAACTGCTGCTCATGGCCTCAATTTCACAGTACAACTCTTGCTTTATAATGATTGAATTGAGTGATTAACTCTTCGTTTTATTTTCCCTCTCATAAGACGGATCTTATGGACATAGCACGTTTTCTTTTTTGAGTGTAATAAGAGGAGTGGCACCCTCAGTTAGTCTATTGCATTTTTATATTTGTCTACTAAGTCAAGTAAGTTTTTTCTGTATGTCAGTTGAAAAACTAAAACATATAGTGAGGAGAAAAAAAAAAAGTAGTAACTTCTGACCTAGGAAGCCAAATGTGTTCCGTTTTAGGGTCTCAAGCAGTACAGCAATGATAAATTCACATGGAATCCCAGAAATCCCGCACTTACTTAGCCATGGAAAAAAGTTACAAAACTCAGTCAGGAAACAATGCCGAGTCAGCCACAAATCCCAACTAACAACATGGCACTTGGCACGGTGCCAAATCAATTCCAGTTCAGAACAATGTTGATGTGCAACAGTATCCCTCGCCATGGAAGACACTGGCTACAAAGCCTTTTCACTCCCTTCCATGTGTTCACAACTAACAGCTGGTAAACTCTCAGTTTACCCCCATGGACAGCTGCAGATCCCGAGCAGTAATCTGAGCCTCCCCAACCCCCACCCATACACAGCCCATTGAGGTTTCAAGATCCTGAACAATGCAATTAGGGGCTGCACCACTGGATGACTTACATACCTTCACCTCTCAGAATGCTGAGGTTGTATGACAGGTTCATGGAGGAAATACCAGTTGAAAATGTGTGGCATGGAGCAGGAGAGGGGAAACAATCCTTGCTACTCGTACCAACACGAGAACCTCCCCCACGTGCAAGAGTATATCTTGTGAGTCAACTCCTTCCAAAATGCCTCCAACAAATCAGCCCAGTGGCATGAAGGGTTGAGGTTGTTGCACCTTACCTCCTGCCACGCCAGTGACCCAGTTCGGGAATGGACACGGGCTGCTCAGTGACCGGCCGAGGGAGGGAGGGAGGATTGAGTGTCCTCAGAGCTCGCCTCGCCTCCCTTGGGGCGAGACCTGGTGTTGACTATCACCTGGAGGCATCCAGATGGCGACACAGTTGGGCATCTGAGGATGTCTCCGCGAAGGCGGAGCTCATCGGTTACGTCACTGCACGTGTGCAGTTGTTGGGAGAAATCAAGGAGGAAAAACCCCTCTTGCTGCAGGAAGACATCAAGTCCCTCACAAGCCCAGCACTGGTCACCGGGCACCCACCACATTCCTGCAAGAGAAGGACATCAGCAAGAAGGTACGCCCTGGGGAAGTTGGGTGACGGGGCTGGGGGGACCAGACAGAAGGAGGTGCACCAAAGACCAAGGGATAAAAACTTGTATGGCAAGATGCCTCCAACACCCAGAGAACATCCTTGAAAAGGCCAAGGGCCCATGTCAGCAGATCTAGCAGCAGAGAAATACGAGCAAGGCTGAGCATGCTCCCGGTGAGATCAGGTGGTGGTTAAAACCACAGAAAAGGGGCAGGAAAAACAAGCACACCAACAGTCCTGGAGATGATCGGTGCAAGTTATTTGGAAGCATAAAAGCATACACAGGAAATATAGTGCAGCCGACCGTTTGATAAGAGCCCTGGAGCTTCAAGGTGCCAAGACTCATAACAAACGGTCAGGTACACTATATGTGCTATGTACACTTTTATTTTTTTTAAATAACTTGCACAGCTCGTCTCTGGGACTGTTGGAGTGGTTGTTTTTTCCTGCCAGCACGTGTGAAAGCAGTTGCAGTGGTCTGCAGCTGAGAGCAAGAAGACTGTCACATCAGAACTAGCATGGCTAGTCCAGTGTGATCAGAATCAGGACCATCTAGTGGACTGGAGAAAATGGAAGGAAGGCATGCATGAGGCCCTCAACCCAAGACTGAGACCCCACCCCACCCCGAGTGCCCTGCTGAGAGGGATACGCACAAAACAGACTCATCTTCCTGTTTTTCCAGGAAGTGAACAAATTCACTGACAGAGGTTTCCATATATTGAGAAAACCTAGGACACCACCCACAGGTGCAGTGACCACTCATGGGATGCATCTCCCACGTGACCATGAATGCCCGTCAGCAGGTTGTTTGTTCCCACGACATGGACCATCACCAGGTCCAAGTGCAGCGATCGTGCCAGAGATCAACTCATCACTGCCTGCTGACACAGAAAAAAGAACACATACCACTATTTTTGTTCACGTAGAAGTGTTGTTTGCATTGACCAGGCCACTTGACCCTGGATCACTGATGTAAACTTCGCTGGCAATAGTCCAACAACTCAAACTTCCAGCAAGTTGAGGTTCAGTGACCTGAACCCGTACACTCAGTAGTCCTGCAGATGCAGACTGGATGGGCCCAAGGGTCCTTTCTGCTGACAAAATCTATGTTTCTATGAGCACCCCAGCCCACCAGTGACATGTCCATCATCAGTGTGACCCAAAGGCTCCACCTGGACAAATGGAATGCCCTCCAAGAGGTTCATGGGGGGACAGCCACCAACTGATGGTTTCCACCATCAGCTGGCTCACCTGGACTGGGTAGTTCAGGGCTTTGTGTAATCTAGATCACTAGCACCCCAGTTCCCGATGAATGGGTCACATGCTCCAGCAGGCCCAATGCGCTATGGCTACAGTAATGGCCCACAAGCCTGAAAAATCTCAGGCCCAGCACAACTGTCCAATCCAAGTTGGTATGGGCTAAGGAAGACAGGTCCTTCGCCCTGTCCTGGAGCAGATGATCTCTGACTTGAAGGGAGTCCTACTGTGCTCCAATGAACAGAATCACCTGCTTCAGTGTGAGCTTGGGCTTGGCTAGACTGACCATCAGCCTGAGGGCCTGGGAGGCCAGAACCCTGGACTGATCCACATCTCGTAATGAGTTCCCCGTGATAAGCCAGTCATCAAGGTACGGAATTACACTGATGCCTCTGCACCAGAGAAAGGCATCCACAACCGACATGTACTTGGTAATCACCCTGGGTGCCACTGACAGGACAAAGAGTAGAGTTCTGAACTGATACAAGGCTCTGCCCACCTAAAAGTAGGGAACCATCTATGTGACACACAGGTAGTGATGTGGACGTACACATCCTGGAGGTCCAGGAAGCAAATCCAAGCCCCTGTCTCCAGGGGCAGAAAGATCTGGTGCAATGTCCTTATGCAAAACCTCTGACAACGAATTAACTTTTTCAGGAGTTATGCTCACTCAGAGTGCTCTAAACAGACTTTGTTTAGGAGTCTGACAAGCTGCCTGATTGAGATTATGACTGCAGTACACTGTGGAGTCCCACAGAGGATGAAACACATGTCTGTACTTTCTCATTCTCAGCCCAAGCTGAATCATATATACAAGCCTGTTTAAAAGGCAGTGTCTGTTCTACTGAAACTTGTCAGTCTGATTTACACAAAATACTGCATACCCGTGATGCCTTGCTCTGGGACGGAGGCTTGAGAGTGTGTGCAGCATTTGGGAAGGGAGCAAAAACCAAACCAACTGGACATTTCTTCTCTCTCCTAGCATCCCATTATGGATCCCATACTCTGCTTCTCTAGTATGCTAAGAGGTGCACGTAGGAGCAGTGAACGGGGGGGCGCGCCCGAAGTCCTGACAAAGCTAGGGTGATCTGGGGGCATGCTCCCCCAAGAAATGTTTGAAAAGAAATCACTGTAAATGGTGCATTTTCCTGCATTTTACAGTTAGGCAAGATATATTACAGCCCGCCATGATGAGGCGCCATGCTGTCCAGAAAATGGGGCTGGCTGGATCAAAATGCAATTCCAACCGGCCCTGATCCAGCCCTACATACTGCACTCCTACTTTAAATAAAAATAAGGTCAAAAAGCAGTTTTCTGACCCTTAAAAATTAAACACAGTCCGTTCTGTTATCTCCCCACTTTAAAAATCAATGGAAGTGTTAAAGAGATCCACTAACTTTTGTGGTATTGTCCCTGCCGCTGATTAAACAGTGACTTACCACCACAGGAGTCTGCATGTGTAAATACTCCGAAAAGGAACGCAGCTTTTAAGAAGTTATTTTCTTCATAAAATTGTAGAAACCGGGTCCCAAGCACTTCCTGTTTTTTTCTCTGCTGCCCAGTTTCGCCCCTGTGCTCATTAGCGCGATGACAAGATGCCAGTGAGTGCGCGGGGGCGTGCCCCATTATATTCAATGGGCAACAGCTTTTAAATCATTTTATAACATGACAGACACTTGCTAATAATGAGATTTAGGCACCGGTCGACTACTAAGGGCCTTGGTAGTCAACCGGTGTCCACATTTCATTAGCAAGTGGCCATCATGTTATTAAAAATTGATTTAAAAGCCGCCGCCCATTGAATATAATGGGGTGCACCCCCGCGCTCTCACTGGCATCTTGTCATCACGCTAGTGAGTGCACGGGCGGCAGAGAAAAAAAGGAAGTCCTTGGGACCCAGTTTCTACAATTTTACAAGAAAATTGGTGAATCTCTTTAAACGTATTTTTTTTAAA
The DNA here is from genome assembly GCA_016271365.2 of Neoceratodus forsteri. NCBI lineage: Eukaryota > Metazoa > Chordata > Ceratodontiformes > Ceratodontidae > Neoceratodus > Neoceratodus forsteri. The sequence continues at coordinate 82,619,904 of JADMNL010000034.1, forward strand.
GCGGCTTCAAATTGCATTTTCTTTTTAGGGCAGAGCAGTTAACGTTCCTGTATCAGGGACCAGCTAACTGTTTCTGAGTACAAGAAGGATTCAAATAATGGCAGTAACTTTCAAACCTAAGTAGCTGATTTATTTTTTTTTAAACTACAATTTATTTACCCACGTCAGGCCAGCTGAGATTCAACCTCTTGTTTCCGGTGGGGTCCTGCTTCTACAAATTTCCACAGTTGTTTGGACTGGAACGCTGGGAGGTTAAGTGACTTGCCCAAAGTCGCACAGTAGGTATTTGGCTCTAGCCAGGTTTGAACCTGCGAGTCCCCAAGCCAATGCTCTAACAAACAGACTACACTGCCTCCATGATGCCATTTATCAAACGCATTTAAACCAATTAACAAAAAAGCTGTTATACAGCCATAGAAAATTCCAGTTCCATATTAGTGCTCAGTACCTGGACGATGGCTGTTCATGTTCCGGCCTCTGACATTCATCATACACACAGTAAACACCTGAACCCTCAGCAGCAGTGGGGGAAAACTAAGGTTAGCCCCCAGTGTTAGCACTTTCCTTTTATCTTCCTGCTTAAAGAAGAGACACATCTATAAATATGTGATGCAGGCTGCAGCTCGAGTACTGTGTACAGTTCTGGAGACCTCATCTGAAGAAGGCTATAGTACTACTGGAGAAGGTTCAGAGGAGAGCAACCAGGATGATTCAGGGTATGGAGGGGAGGCCTTATGAGGAGAGACTGGAAGAGCTTGGGCTTTACTCATTGGAGGAAAGGAGGGATAGGGGAGACATGATAGAGGTTTTCAAGTATGTAAAGGGAATAACCAGGAGTGGAACCAAGAAGCTGTTTAGGTTAAAGAAGGGGGGGGGGGACAACCAGGGGCCATGAATGGAAGCTGAAGGGGGCGGAATTATAGTGGGGAGCGTAGGAAGCATTTTTTCACTGAGAGGGTGGTGGAGCCATGGAATACACTGCCTGGGAGGCTGGTGGAAGAGGGTACAATGGAGGGCTTCAAGAAGGGAGGTACAAGGGGAAATTGAAACAAATAAATATCCTCTTGGGGGCTGAGGGGGATGGTAAGGCGAGCAGCCATTAGGTTGCTGGCTTTCGAGCAGACAAGACAGACCATTTGGCCTATTCTGCTGGCTTTTAGTATGTTAGTATGAAAGAAAAAAAATCAGTTCATCTCATCCAGGATGATTCTTTGGAAGGCTTATCAGGGAAAAAATATGCAACACCTCCTGTTACATAGCAATAGTACATGGACACTATATCCCAACCCTATCCTGACAAGGCTCTTCTGGGGCTGCTACTTGGTGCTTCTCATCATGGTTATTAATTCTTGTTGGTATTGGATTCACCTATTCTTACAAGCTTTTTGTATTGTGCAAGTCAATTGTTTATATTACTTGTAACTATTTATGCCTGTATCCTGAATAACTGATTGCTGAACACCAGCACAAGTAAAATGTCACTGGGGGGTCTGGGACATGGAGTGGCATTTTCCATGGTTCATACTAGGTAGGTTCTTGAAACCAGTGACCCCACATATGTATTTTTGACCCCACAGAATAAGTAACCGTTTCCCAGCCTTTGTTCCATGTTCAGTAGAAACCCATGTTGAGGTAGACGGGGCCATATATACTCGAATCCATGTGCTGTGCCATTAGCACTGCTGCTGACCCCTACCTTCACGCAGCTGTGAATCGCTGGCCCACCCTGGTGAAGTTCAGACACAAAACTCTACTTTCCCTCAGCCATGTGAAAGTGACACGGCCACTGATGCTGGAGATTTGGTTTCAAATTTTAGTCCAAGCCATAAGTGAAATGCAGTAGGTGTGGTCAGGCAGCACAGATACAATACTGCCATCCAGACTCTCAGAACGAGGCGGGACAACAACAATCACACAGCACATAGGACCCGGACTCTGGAGGCCGGCTGGAAGCCGGGATGGTGGGACTACGTCTGGAAATGGACTGGAGTGGAGTCTCCTCCCTTTTTGCATCCGAATCAGGTCAGTAACATTATGATCAAGCAGGCTGCGCTAGTGGGCGACAAGCAGCGGAACAGATGTATAGAATGGCAGCACTGGCAGGAAGGCATTGGTAACTTAACGGGGGGGGGCACCAGGGCCAGGGTTGGCCCCCCTGAATGCATGCCTCTGCTTACTCTGAGTGTTTTAAATGAAGTAATTCAGGATTTACGGGTCCAGAAAATGGTGCCAGGCCCATCCATCTGGGTACCAGTAGGTACTGTGACATAAACCCCTGTGAGGCTGTTTTTTTTTGGTTTTTTTTTTCCTCTTGGGGACCAGCTCTACTGTATGCCACTGAATGAGCTGAAGAACCTCGCACTGTAGTGTGGGGGAAGACTCCAGTAAAAATGTGTCCTCTGCAGGTACTCAAGACTGTCAAGGTGGTAAAGTCTCAAATTCCAAAGAAAACCTCAATCCCGCCACTTCCAGGACCCACCTGTCCAAAGGTATAGCAATCTACTATGGCAGGAAGTGGCAGAGTCAGTCCCTGAAAGGGAGCTTCATCAGGAGTCATGATGGAGAGGGTAAGGGGTCCCTTATCCCATAACTTTCTTCTACAGGAATCGCCCCCTCCACCGGCCTTGATGATCTCACTTGTTGAAGGGCTTGGCTGGGCAGTACTGCTGCTGCAGTTGTTGCTGCTGTTGACCTTCTGTGCCCCGAGGCAGGAGCCACGAAAGGCTCCTGAACTTTGTGGACTGGGTTTGGGCTGTTGCTTGGGGTTGGTGACCAATATTACTGAATCTAGGGTCATAATGGACTTCTCCATACGTGTGAGAAGATGCTCGACCCCGGCCTAAAGAGATCCATCCCTGTGCCTTGTGAAGGGCAGATCTGCCGCCAACTGCTGGATTTCCTGCATGAATGGCAAAATCCATAACCAGGCACAGTGGCCTATACATATGCTGTGGCCACTGCTGGAGCAGACATGTTGGACGAGTCTAGCACAGCCTGTAACTGGTGTATAGTCACCACTGACCCAAGACCACAGATCTCACATAGATCATGCTGGCTCTCTACAGGGAGCAGGCCGGTAAGGTCAGACAGCCTCTCGAAGAGCTCATGGCCCTAGTGAGAAATCTACACCGCATCGCTGGTTGGTGGATGCCCAGGGATGCAGCTGTACAGACCTTGGGGCCAAGGTAGTCCTGCTTCTTGGGTTCATTGTCTAGTGCCTTGTCTGACTCGACCTGCACCTTCACCTTTCAGAACACTGCATCTGCCACTAGTCCCTCAGGTGATGGGTGCTCTGAAGGGCCGGACAGTTTACCTACGGGGAATACATACTTGTAAATATGGACCGGGGATGGGGCAGCCTGCAGCCAACAGCAGAGGACGTGTTTCAGAAGAGCGCCTACAATACTAGCAAACTTATTCCAAAATAGCAACTTAAACTCTGTCAAGCTAATATATACAGAGTCAACAGCTCTTATTAAGATTCTACTTTACTGCAATTTTGAGCATCCTCAGACATGACAAGACCATGCCAGGTGGCAAATCCTGGCACCAGGAATGGCAAGCAGCAGAAGCCGCAGGAGACAGCGCAGCAGGGCAACTCAGACCTCGCTACAGGAGAGAACCCAGAGCCATCCAACATGGCCCACCTGAAAGCGATTAGAGACTTAGATAGGAAAGTTGAATCCTACAACTCTGTATGCACGCTGAAGACCAAAATAGATGGTTTCCCTTTAGATGAAGAAATACAATGGACTCCATGAGTAAAACAGCAGCAACAGTCACAAGTCTGGTGTTGGAAAATACGATTCTATATCTTTGCTTAGAACATCCAAAGAATGACACCCAACAAGCAAATGTGAGACTCTTAGGGGTTCTGGAGATAACCGAAGGATAAGACCCTGCACAATTCACTACTCTGCTTTTCCAAAAACTATTGGGCTTAGACGTAACAGGACACACATAGAGGATTTACCGAATTACCCCATGGCAGCAACCGAATACCTCAGAACTGCTGCAAGCAGTTGGCCCAGTGGCACTGAGGGTTGAGGCGCTGGACGCCTTACCTTGCGTTACCCCGGCGACCTGTGTTCGGGAACAAGTATGGGTTAGCAGGGAAGGAAAAGGATCGAGCACCTGATGGCTACTCTCCTTCTCTGGGATGGGAAGGACGGCAAACCTCGCTGCAACATCGCCACCTGGGGGAACTCGGGTGGAAGGTGCAGTAGGAGGCGGCCAGACATGTAGGGAGGGGTGGACGTTGGGCGAGGGCCAGAGCAAGGACATGTCTCATCGTGCCTTTGGCTCACTGGCCCTCCCAGTGCGTCGATGTCTGCAGGGGGTGGGAGAAGAACCAGGAAAAACATCCGTGGTGGCGCCAGTAGACTGGTCCCAGTGTCGGTGACCAGGGGAACCTGAGGAGGTCAAGCACAAGGTACACGCTCCAGCTTAAGGTATGGGGGAGTTAAGAGGGGTGGGTAAGGCTCCTCCACCCCAGCCATGGGGTTATCTGGACTCTCAAGGTTCAAGGAGCGGGGTGCCTATATGGGCAGACGTACCTTGGGGGAGCTCCGGAGCAGGACGCATTGGTCCCCGAAGAGTGGGGCTATCACAGGAGTAGGAGCATAAAGACAAGGTTAAAAAAAAAAAAAAAGAAAGAATAGCTGCAAGGTCTGCTGCTGGTGACAAGTGGAATGAATATTAGGGACAATCTCCTACAGGGAGCCCGGAGCAAGGGACAAGTCCTACTGGATGACAGTATTCAAATACACTTGTTTCCCTGATTTAAGCTACTTGACCCAGCCGCACAGAAAATCATTCAACGCTGTTCGAACAGACCTTCATACTCTTGGCATCTCGCACATTCTACAGATGCTGGCCAGGTTGCATCTGCGGTAAGTAGGTAGAGTCTACATTTTCAGAGATCTGTAAGAAGCAGGTAAATGCGAGGAAAAAATGAAGAAGGACTTTTTGTTTATTTATTTAGCTTTTGTTAGCCAGGTAAGCACACTAGACAGTCAAGTGCCTATTTTCAGGTGCGACCTGGGAGAGTTACAAGGGTAGCGGCAGGAATCGGAGGGTGAGAACTGAACTCAAATATGGACTTGATGATAAAGACTTAAGTGTGACATTAGTAAGATTTGGATAATTCGGCTTCCCGAAGGGTATTATATTTTAAATTAAGTTAGTAGTTTAGGGCACAGTGTGTGGGACTTTACTGTGTTTTAATTCTGGTAATTGATACAGAGTGTGCAAATGGACCTTACATTTATTATCTGTTTAATTTGGCTACAAAGCCAGGGCCTTTGCCACTGTCTTACACATGGCAACAAGATGGCCATCACCACGTAGTGGGGCAGACTGGACTCCATGCCCTAATATTCGCACACCTCCATACACAGCATCTTGCACCTACAACACCCTGCACTGGCAGTTACTGTAGTCGGGAAGCAAGGCTTTGACTGAAGACACTTCTACTTAACTCCCTCTTTTGAGATCTATGATTTGGGTGGGGAGGGACAGGGTATTGTGTGTACCACTTAATATAGTTTTCACAGTTTTAATACATGTTTAAGTTTTTATGCTCTCGCTGGTTGTAGAGCAGATATCTATGCAGATTTTGACTCAAAGGTTTGAAAAGTTTGTCAAAACAAAGTAGGGTGCTTGGTTTAAATGTGTCCTATATATTAGGAAATGCTTTCTCTTTTAGCAAGTGGACTCGTAAGTCACGATCAGTGACATACAGTGCGAATGCACTGTAAGATTTATTTTCAGACTAATATTTTAAGTTAGCTTCTCCACATTTCTGCTGCAACAAGACCGGCATCTTCAATTTTATTTCGGGACTGTATTTTACCATCTACGTATCCCCTAAAGATGTTGTAAAAATAGATGCGACATTAAGACGTAGCCCTGGCAGACAGTGACCAGATTAGGGACCTGGAGGTGAGGAACCCGTTGGCGGGGAGTGACCATGCCACAGTCTGTTTTTTCCTGGACCTTTGGGGTGGGGGGCACAAAAAGATGGTGGTAACTGACTTTAGGGGTGCGGATTTCAGGGGGATGGGAAGGATCCTTAAGGGTCATTTGGATGGGATAAGGCCAGACATGGATGCTGACAGTAGGTGGGAGATCATTAGGAGAGGGGTACAGGAGGCTACCAGGTCCTGTGCACGAGAGAGAGAGGCAAAAATTCAGTAAGGCAAGAAAACCCTGTTGGTGGACCTGGGAGGTTCAGGAGGCAGTGAGGGAAAAGGTGGCCTATAGGCGCTTCAAGCACTCAAGGAGTGAAAGGGATCAGGGGGGAGTATGAACTGATGACCAGGAGGGTCACCAGGGTGGTGAGAGTGGCTAAGGCGAGGAAGGAGCACAGCTTGGCCAGGGAGATCAGGAGGGGGGGGGCAAGGGGTCCTTTAGATACACCGAGGAAAAAGGAAGGTGAGGGGGCAGATCAGCAGGATTAGATCGGGGAGGGATGGGCACAGGATGTGGGAGAGCAGGCAGAGATACTAAACGAGTACTTTGTCTCAGTTTTTACCAGGGAGGATGGGGAGGCTACGTCTTTCGGGGGAAGAGAGAGTGAATCGGTGGGGGGTGGGACCCTTAGAAATCAGGAGTCCTGATGTGTCTAGGGAGAGGGAAGGGCCAGCACCATCAGGTGGGGGGAGGGCAATACAGGGAGCAAAGGGGAGGACATGGAGGTTGAAATCCCAGTACAGTGAGGGAAGCCCTCTGGTCCCTTCATATGGAAAAGGCACCAGGGCCAGATGAAATATATCCCAGGGTGCTGCAGGACTGGGCAGATGTCCTGGTGGAGCTTTTCAACATCTCTCTGAGGATGGCCTGGGTACCCCAAGACTGGAGGGTGGCCCATATCATGCCTCTCTACAAGGGAGGATCAAGAGAGGAGACGGGGAGCTACAGGCCCATTAGCCTGATGTCGGTGGTGGGCAAGATGATGGATGTATTGTCAAGGAAAGGCTGGGGGGGTACTGGAGCAAATGGGGTACCTGGACGATAGACAGTATGGTTTCATCCCGGGAAGATCATGTCAGACAAACCTTGTGGAGTTCTATGACAGGGTGACGAATGCCCTGGACTAGGGTAGGCTGGTGGACATCCTCTTTCTAGACTTCAGCAAGGCGTTTGATTTAGTACCCCATGGTGGCCTGCTGGCTAAGCTAGAGTAAATCCTAGTCCTGGCCAAATTTCCCTCATTCACTAAAAATACCACCAACAGCTTAATCTGGTACAAGGTCAGTTGGCATTCATCTGTATCCCCCTCCCCGGGCCGTGCCTGAAAATAGGCAGGATTTGTCTAGTGCACTTACCCGGTCAACAAAAACTAAATAAAATAAATAAATGGGGGTGGGGATGCAGATGATCAGATGGATAGGAAATTGGCTCTTGGAGCATACTCAAGAGGGTGATGGTTGGGGGGCTAGTCTCGTCTCCAAGGAGAGTCATTAGTGGGGTTCTCCAGGGATCGGTGCTAGGGCCCCTCCTATTTAACGCCTATGTCTCTGGCATAAGGAAGGGTATCAGGAATGGAATGAGTCTCTTTGCGGATATGACGAAGCTAGGAGCAGTGGTGGATGGGGAGGAAGGGAGACTGGCCCTGCAGAAGGACCTGGAGGCTCTGGAAAGGTGGTCGAGAAAGGGGAAAACTGAAGTTCAATGCAGGGTTCTGCACCTGGGGGCCAGAAATCCGGGTCAAGGGTATACCCTGGGGGAGATGAACTACAAGTCTTGAAGAGCAAGAGGCACCTGGTGTGGTGGTAGATGTCAGAATGAATAACTGTGAGACTTGTAGGAGGGCAGCGGCAAAAGCCAATAGGATGCTGGGATGCATCACTAGAGGGATAACCTCCAGAAGTGGGGAAGTGATCCTCTCTCGGTATAACTGCTTGGTTAGGCAGCACCTCAAGTATTGTGTGCAGTTTTGGAGATCACACTTAAAAAGGGACACTGCACTCCTGGAGATGGTAAAAAGGAGGGCAACCAAAATGGTCTGGGGCTTGGGGGAAAGGACCTCTGGGGAGAGGCTCGAGGAGCTCAACATGTACACCCTGGAAGAGAAGCGGGACAGGGAGAAATGATAGAGGTCTTCGGGTCGCATATGAAAAAGGGCCTTGGCTCATATGTTTACCCGGGTAACAAAAGAAATAAAAAAAGTACATAAAGAGGATAAATCAGTTGGGAGGCTCCAAAGGAAGTGGGGGGCAACTAGAGAACACGGGTGCAAGCTTGGGGGGGACACTAAGGGGAGAGAAGTGAAGGTGTTACTTCACTGAGAGGGTGGTGGAACCATGGAATGAGCTGCCCAAGGGCCTGGTGGAGGGGTTTTAGAGGGGCTGGGCAGGTATAGGGGAGGGTGAAGTTGACAAAGTCCAATACAAGGGGAACAACATCTTGGGCTGGGGATAGAGAAACCCAAGGGGTGGGGGGGAGAACAGCAAAGTTGGTGCCCAGTATGGGGCTGACTATGGAGCAGACACAAAAGACCATTAGGCCTACTCTGCTGGCATTTTAGTATGTTAGTATTAACTGTAATTCTGTCACTGCATGACGTTCAAATATTCCTGTACTGTGAACTAAGAAATGTATATGTACACACATCAAAAAATGAATAAACAAAGTTAAAAAAATACATATTTTACATATATGTATAGTGTGTGTGTATATATATATATATATACACACACACACACACACACACACATATATATACTGTATATATATACACACACGTATACACATATATAAAATATGAGCCTGCCAAAAGGTCAGGTGCTGCCAGACGAGGAACGCTGGGTCACACGTGGCAGGGGCAACGGGGAAGGCCACCCCAAGTGAGGAGTCTCATTAAAGAATATCCAACAGCAGATAGGTCTCCCTCTTCTTGACGTCCTCTAACAGCGTGTCCAGAGTCACAGACGTGTACTCCAGCAGGGTGGCCGTGAAGGACTGGTCCTCCACATGGGGCCTGTCTGTCAGCTGGCTACCATCCTGCTGACTTGGTAGTCAGTGGAACATATGACACATCCAAATCAGAGCTGAGATAAAGGAGCCAGCTCTCACCAACAATATAGGGTGGGGACAACCCTCTCCACTGGGATAACTACCACCCACAGGAAATGAGGAAATCTGGACCTAGCTTGGAGTCTTTGGTCTGAGAGCTCTGCGCTGGATGTGAAGGTGGAGACTCCACCTGAACTGATTACTGCGGCACAGTCGGCAAAACTGGGGTGGGGTCATGGGACATACAAATGGAGTTGGCACCAGAAGGGACACCCAAGGCCAGAACAGGGGTACTGCCTGTCAGCCTCAACCCTTGGCAAAAACTCAGTAGGTCCACTAATGCCAGGTTGCCCTCTCCCACCTGTGACAGGATCAGCATCGGTGATGAGAGCCAGTCAAAGGCATGGAAGAACTCAATACTGATGGAGATGATGTCAGTGCTGAGAATGGGATCGAGAGCATGTCCACAATCTAGATCTCGAACTTCAGCTTGAGTATAGATATGGTGTCAGAGCCTCTGGGTCCAGGAACTCCAATGAGTAGACCTTGGGTACCAGCAGAGGAGGAGGCTATGCCAGGGTCAGGACAACCAGTAGTTGCTGACATGTCAAGGGGCTGACAGAAGACATTCAGAACCGAACCACCCTGCTTTGAATGGGCCATAGTCAGCACCAGAGTCCTAGAAAGACAGAGAGGAATCCTCTCCCTTGATGGATTCATCTGCAACAGAATCCTCCAGCCAACTGACTGGTGTAATTTATCTGGCTGCCCAGCCAGGAGTTCTGTGGCCAGACTGATGGGCTCTATGAGTGGTTTGACCTCCCTCAAGGATGAGCAACCACACAGACGCCCTGGCAGGGAATAACTTGAACGATCCCTTGACCAACAGCAATCCTGAGATCAGCATCGACTCTTCTTTTTGTGCTTTCGGCACCAAGATGGAGACTCACCTTCAAAGAAGTGGAGAGGGAAGAAAATTCCTAAAACCTTCATCGTCATGAGGAGTATGACGAGCCAATCTTTACGTCTCCACTGAAAGAATGTCCAGGACCGGAACATCCTTGCTGGCTCCCTCCACCTCCTGGGCGTGAAACTGTGGCAGCAACTCCATAGATGGCAGGAGATACTGATGGTAACGGGGCCTTGAATTATTTCATAGTGAACTTCAACCATGCTTGTGGCATTTTTGCTCTGTACAAAACCAAGAAGGTCGGGGTACCTCTAACCCATGGCTCACTAACCCCCTGATCAGTTTAATGAACAGAGACAATCTCTGGCACACTGAAAAATCATCTGGAACTCCTGCGTCACTCATTGCCTACAGGGCAGCTAGAAACGCCTGCACCAAGCTCATTCGGCAGGCAAAAGCTTCCTACTAGAAGGACCTCTTAAGCAAGAGCTGGGGCTCCAGTAGGGAATTCTGAAACTCCATCAAATCCTCAACAGGACAGACCCCTAAGGCTCCGCCTGATCTACTAGTAACAAGGGAGGGTTCCCTACAGGAACCCATTGACACTGCAAATGAGCTCAACCATACTTCCACAGACCTATCTGGAGTACTCCCTGCTGACTACTTTAAAGATCAGCTTAGGGAACAACACCCCACTACCCCTCTTAACCCTCGAAAGGATGCAATACCACCATTCTACTTTAAGCAGGTCACCAAGTCTGAAACTACCAAGCACTTTAAGAGGGTTCTTGGCAAGACCAGGATGGGGGCTGATCTAGTGGATATGAAATTTGTAGGTCTTCTCCTAAATGAATTGGTTGGTCCCCTCTAGATGGTGTTTAACGCATCTCTATGAATGGGGGTGTTTCCAAAACTATGGAAGTTACACAATGTCACGCCCGTCTTTAAAACCGGGGATAAAACTCTAACGTCCAACTACAGAACAATATCCATTCTACCACCCATCTCTAAAGCACTTGGAAGAATGGTCTCGGAGCAGCTTACAGAGTATCTTGATAAATATAACCTACTTTGCCCACAGCGGCATGGGTTCCAAAAAAAAAAAAAAAAGCACTCCACACTTACCACCCTTGTTGATTACTCATCTCAGCTTTATGATGCCTTAGATAATGGGGAGGCAGTTGGCTCAGTCTTCATCGACCTTACGAAGGCCTTTAACTCTGTTAACCACAAACTACTCAACTGCCTCCATTCAACAGGTCTATCCCCAGACACAGTACTGTGGTTCAGAAGCTACCTCACAAACAGGTCGCAACGAGTCAAAATTGGAGACACCCTATCATCTGCTAGGGAAGTGTCCCTTGGGGTCCCACAGGGCTCTATTCTTAGCCCACTGTTTTTCAGCCTCTTCATCAACTCTGCACCATCTGCATGTACAGCACGCACTATTCTCTATGCTGACGATGCAGTGATATTGGTCGCTGGGAAAGATCACAACTACATCGCAACCGAACTCCAAGACAGCTTCCTCAAGCTTGAATCCTGGTTCACACAAAACAAACTACTACTAAACCATAAAAAAACTACTCTTCTCTACCTCCCAAAGCAAAAAGAAATACCAACCTTTGCTCATTCAGAACCATAATGGTGAAACACTGGAACAAGTAACAAAGTTCAAATACTTGGGCATCACCTTTGACGATACACTAACTTTCTCCAGCCATATAGACTCAGTCGTCAAGTCAGTGAATACAAAACTTGGGATCTTCTACCGCCATAGGCACTCTATGACACCAGATGCTCTGAAACTTGCCATCAGTAGTTCAGTGATGTCCTCCACAGATTCTGGGCTGACTATTTATGGGGCAGGCACTAAAACTGCCCTAAACAAGATCAGCACACTACTAAATGGGGCCTGTCGACTAGCCATAGGGGATGCCCTGGACACCTGCATGCTCTACACCGTCTTAAAGCACAATACCAAACCTGCCTACTTGTGAAAAAAGTGCTTCTTGGGCTTTCTCCCCCTGCACTAGGCTGCCTCTTTACTCTGGCAGTTCCCACCAAATCAACAAGAAGCAAGGCTACAGACAGGTTGGTGATTCCCTTCAAAAGCAAGAAACTCGCCCAGAACTCCATCCTGTACCAAGGACCAAAATGGTACAATGAATTACCTGCTAACCTTACAGAATCACCTAAGAGTAGTACCTTCAAATCTGGGCTCAGATCGCTTCTTGACACAAAAAAGAATTCTGCTCGCCTGCACTAATATGGCAGAATGTCAGCCAACCAACCCTCTCCTTTCACCCCCTTTATCTCATCAACCCCCCATCCCCGTACAAGGCCCACTGGCTGGCAAACCACTTCCACCACCACCATGCCATTCCTGGATGACTCCCTATCCCCCTTAGGCTAGAGTTACCAACTAAATAGTGAACTACAAGGCTGAACCCCATTTACCCTATCCTGTTCAACTTTTAGTTGGATATATAAGATTTCTTTGGTATTTGAATGTCTGTGTAACTGTTTTCTGTTCTGTGTAAACACCATTGTAATGTTTGTTCAACAATGACCTGGAACGTTTGAAAACGAGCCCTGGACTCAAAGGTATTAATCCTAAAGTGAAATAAATAAAATAATTAAAGATGCAGTCGGCACATGCGTTTTCATTGGCTTGCCATGGATCACCTGCCTCCAGTGACCACCAAGCAGCCGCAGGTGCGTGACCGGCACTAGGGCCTACACATGCATTGTATCCATTGATGGCAAACATCAGATACTTGCACACCACACACCTCCTGAACCCTGACATCTTTGTCTGATCCATGGTGAAGATCGCAAAGGTGCAGAGATGCTGCCGAAGAAAATACAGGAACGAGTCAAACACTGAAGTAAAACTTCGCAAAAATAGCTAAAAGCCTGAACACTAGCAAAATCCTAATTCACTGGCAGGAGTGTTGAAGGAGGAGACAGTTTCCTTCCAGTGTAAGAAAAGATTCGAGTGCAAAGCAGGTGGGGCTACAGAACCACATTTAGGTGGCAGAAGGAGCTGAACTTGAAGACGGTTCCAGTGACCAAGTATGCTCAGTGGTAGACTGCCCAAGTGTGGATGGTGAAATGAATCCAGGTACACGTAGCCAGAATTTACATTAAGAGTTCCCTTTCCATACTGTGTATCCCGAAGTGCTTTACAAGCAATGGCAGTGACTGGTAGTGCAGTGATTGGAAACACGTAGCAGCAGCTCATCAAAACCCCACACACAGCCACAGACAACTGCTTGAACCAGTTTTATTTGGAAAGGGAATGTTAGGGGTGAAACTAGCCATCGACAAGAACAGAGACGTTCTCGTGATCTCCTGTTGGAGGCTTATTTATTGGGTTTATAATACAGACTTGTCACTGCTGGCATTTAAATATTTTACTAAATTCGTGTCCAGCAACACATACTCTCTGTAACACTGCTTGGATCCTGGACATGGGGAGACCTAAAGGAACACATTACTGAACAGAGCAAATGATTTCTGCCAGATCAAGGCAGGTTCAGCTGTGGCTTCGAAATCTGATTCCCCACCTCCCATGCCACAGGAGCAACTCTCGGGTAATTAGGGGGAAGGGGAAATTGTTTAGCCAGGAAAGGCACACTGAGCCAAAGCTTGTTTCCAGGTGCGACCTGGGAACACAAGGAAGTTAAGTGACTTGCTCAAAGTCACAGTATGCAAGTGGGAGCTGTGGGATTCAAACCCAAGTTTGCAGCTCAGTGCCCTCAGGGCTCTGGGTTAGGTGACGAGGCTAGGTATAAGCTTCGTTAAGGGGACACTGGACTGGGGAAAGGAAAAAGAGTAACTAAAATAGCACGATTGCCCTTTCTTATTTAGAAAAGATTGGGAAGGGAAGGGTTATTCAATACTGATGATGTCATCTAAAAATGCATTCAATACTCCTGCAGTTGCTTTTTTCCTTGGTTTCAATCCATTTCCATTAACATAATGCCAGATTTTCCACACGCCGCGGGGATGAGGGTCTGAGTCATGAGCTAATTTGTGGGAATGGCAGCCCGAGACTTTTCACAGCATGCAACTGAGCCGTCCACCAATGTGTAACAAGCACGGAAGTGTTTACGTTTCTGTCACCAGCTCTGTTTTAAAAAAGAATGCAGCATTCTAACAGAACTAATAACGATGTAATGTTTCAGACACCACTGCCTTTTAACCCTTTAGCCAAGCTTTTTTTAAATTTCAAATCTATGATCTCAAGCGCTGCCTAACCCCCATCATCCCCCCATAGATACCCTTCATCTGCTCACTCCTCTCATCCTATCTCATCAAAAATCAGGGACACAGCGTTAAAAAAAAAAAAAAAAAACCCTCAGGGACACCATCTTAAAACATGGTACTGTTACCGTAACTTAGAAAGACTAAATAATAAATGGCTTTGTGCAAAACATTTGTTGAGGAATCTGCAATTAGTGTGTCTTGACATTTTGAGCTTTATATCACTGCTTTTCAAAGACAAAACCACAAGGAGGGGCCGAGAACATTTATTTCTAAGGCAAACTCAGGAACATCCCTGAAAGTTAGTGGCAGTTGAAAGGTATGTATGCAGTGATCTACCTCTCTCACCTAATGGACAGCTAGTAATTGTGTGTTCCCGCCGACTGCACATTTCTCATATCCAGTGGCAGATCTAGGGGGAGCAAAGGGACTGCTGTACCCCCAACTGTAACTTACTTGCTGCTGCATTTTACTTTTTATTTTTTATTAAAAGTTATACAAAATACAGGATGAATTCTATGAGAAACAAGTCTCGTTTGCAGAGCATCCCAAGTCACAATGACAAGACAGCAAAAATGAACATACACAAAATCAACCAATAACAATTACAAACTGATTGTCCTGTAGCAACAAACCTTTCAAACCATGTTTTAAAATACCAAGAGTGGGCAAAATTCTAAGCTGAGGAGACAAGTTATTCCCAGAAAATTGCGCTATATATGAAAAACATTCTTTGCCCACAACTATCTTAAATTTTACAGTGTCCTACAGGCAGACTTTGCCCACTGGCCTCTCCTACCCCTTACCTTATGTGGGAGAATTCAAACTATGAAAATGAATGTTCTCCCTAGTCTTCTGTTTCTTTTTCAAACCCTGCCGGTCCCTATTCCTAAATTCTACTGGAATAATCTTAATAGAGATATCTAGCATTTTATCTGGTCTTGTGCTCGCCCCCCCATCCTCTCAAAAAATGTTCTGCAAGCCTCCCGCCAATCAGGCGGTTTAGCATTACCTAATCTTAACTTTTATTGCACTGATCTGAGCTGCTTATCCCTGAACAGGGCTGCTCCAGCTCACCCACAGTCGGCCAACACCCAGCCACCGACCAAGACCAGGACCAGGACACCCGCCTGCAGCTCCTTGGAAGCTGCTTGTCCCTGAACAGGGCTGCTCCAGCTCACACACGGTCGGCCGGCACCCAGCCAGCCACGACCAAGACCAGGACACCCGCTGCAGCTCCTTGAAGCTGCTTGTCCCTGAACAGGGCTGCTCCAGCTCACCCACGGTCGGCCGGCACCCAGCCAGCCACCGACCAAGACCAGGACACCCGCCTGCAGCTCCTTGGAAGCTGCTTGTCCCTGAACAGGGCTGCTCCAGCTCACCCACGGTCGGCCGGCACCCAGCCAGCCACCGACCAAGACCAGGACACCCGCCTGCAGCTCCTTTGAAGGTACGGGACAGCGCAGCCAATTGGAACACGGGTGCTTCCAGCAAACCCACTCTGATTGATAGGAGTTTTCCCTGCTAGAGACACCTGGCACTTTTTAGACTTTCCATAGAACTAAGCACATTTCAACTGTGTTATTAGGAGTTTTTCAACTGTATTAGCTGGATTGTAATTTCAACTACTGCTTTAAATTGCTTACCTCTTCTGTCTGACTGCTCTTCCTGCAGGGCCCCAATCCAAGCACTCTGCCTTGGTGCCAATAAGTCTAACTACCTTTTTTTTTTTTTGGCTAGTTTCCATTAGCAGGTTATACAGACCTGCCACTAGAAGGATTCTTGGTCTTCTACATAAATCACTGTATTCATTCGTGGGCAATATGGCCTGCATTATCATTCTACTTCTTTCCCGGTTCTGCTACAAGGGGACTTGAGTCTGAAGGGTGGATGGCCACTAACTAAGCTGCTCCTGATCTCCTTGTTCCCCTTTCTGCTGTATTTTCTCATCTAGGTTTTAAGTGAGTACCTAGGTGGGCAAATTTCTTGCCTAGAAAATATTGCACTAATACAAATCACGAGACCACTCAATCTGGGACCATGGCTCTCCTTATTGTGTTTTTATTGCTCCTAAGGTGCAGAGTTTTCAGCAATACAGTGCAATTCGAAGTACCTCAATGCAATTCAGTTCTCCAATGTACCTTATCAATACCTAATGTTATAACAGTCTACCGTGCAGACACACTGTCATTCTCCTCTCCCCTTTTAGCCTATTCTCCCCGGTTAGCCTACACCCCCCTGCTAGTGTCCTCACCTATGTCTACCCAAGCACTTACATTGATCACAATCAACTGTCATTACAGAGGCGCCACCTCTTGCGCAGCACAATATGGGTTGCCGCGAAGAAATAAAAAAGCAGTCTCCATTCTTATAAGCTCCTTAAAGAAAGTTATACTTCTGCTTCTTCTCTGCTCAGGAAATGTGGAGCTCAGCCCTGGCCCCCACACACACACACAACTTACCTCGCCTATCGATTTTGCTGAGGCCACAGGTCTCAAAATGATGATGGTCAACATTTTAAGCCTGCCTAAAAAACTTGTACAGCTGCAAGCCTGGGCTGCACACGTTAACCCAGACCTTATCATAATTACTGAGTCGTGGTTAAAAAGACGAACACTGATCAACAAATATCACTGCAGGGCTACAATTTATTTAGAGCAGATAGAGAGTCTAGAGGCGGGGTGTGGTTATCTATGCCAAATCTAAGTACTTGGTCACCTAATATTAGTTGCAAATCTCTAGCCAAGGAATTTGAGTTAGTTTCAGCTGGAGCCTTCATCTCCCTCCTCGAATGCATCACTATCCTAGGTGGCTATAGACCCCGTCTGGTGGTGATGAAGTCCTTAATCTTTGAAACCATGTTCGTAGATGCAAAACCTGAAACAATATTTCTAGGAGATCTAAATATGGACTGGCTGTCACTAAATCACACGGCCTCAAATCCCTTTGTGACGAGCAATGTCTTGGGCAATTAGTCAGTGAACCTACTAGGAACAACACTCTAAATACTGCCAACAGTTCCATTCTAGATGTGGTACTAACCACCCATCCACACAAAATATCTCATTTGGCAGTGTTTCACAACGACATGAGCGATCATGGAATTGTTGTTGCATAAGATCTCAAATTAAGGTCCGTCCACAACCCATCTTTATAACAAAAGATCCTTTCGAAATTCAGTGCAGTAAACTTCCTATCTGACCTGAGCATGATCAGATGGCAAGATCTTTACCTAGCCAAAGATGTCAACAAGGCAGCTTGCATCCTTAATGACAAACTCACTACAATAATAAATAAGCATGCCCTTTCATCAAAGTAAGGGTACGGAACATTCCAATCCTGGTTCACCTCTGATCTCAAGGCAGGCCTTATAGCTCGAGATAAGCTGTGGGCTAAAGCTAGACATTCCAAAGAATCTTGGATTGGCAGGCCTTTAGAACAGCCAGGAATAACTGTGTGAAAAAACTTCGCTCTGCTAAAGCTAACTATTATATTTCTACTCTCGAACAAGCTAAAGGTAACCCTCATAAAATATGGAAGACTATCAAAGCTATAGAAGGACGGCCCATGGCCCCCTCTGTCCCAACAAAGATAGTTGCAAGTGGCAATATTGTGGAAAACAAGTCCCTAATCCTGGAGGAACTTAACTCCCACTTTGCCACAACTGGATTAGCTTTTGACTCGTCACCTTATGCTGGTGCTGCAGTGAGCCAGCATACCCCTCCCGTCCCATCTAGTCCTGCACCCAGCCCCTTCCAACTGCGCGAGATAACTTATAAAGAAGTAGAAGATTCTCTTCTTAACTTAGACACCAAAAAAAGCGCAGGGGACGATGGCTTGGAACCCTTTTTCCTACGGTCAGGCTATGCCCATCTCACTGCCCCACCTCCACATCTTCAATCTTTCCATTACATCTGCACTGTGCCGTCCCTGCTGGAAATCAGCACATATCCTCCCTCTATTTAAATCTGGTGACCCATGCGATAAACAACTATAGGCCTATCTCCATATTGCCTATCCTTTCTAAAGTTCTCAAAACTGATCCATATTCAGTTAAATCTCACTTGAAACCTTTCTCTCATTAACCCAGCTCAATCTGGCTTCGGGCTAATCATAGCACAATCACTGCACTAGCAAAAGTAACCAATGATTGGATCTCTGCTATAGATGCTAAGAAGGTAACTGGTGCAGTCTTTTTGCACCTCAGCAAAGCTTTTGATACTGTTGATCACAAACTATTAGTCAACTGCCTTGCAAAGTTGGGCGCCACATACCATACCACCCAGTGGTTCTCTAGCTACCTAACTGGAAGATTCAAAAAAGTAAAGGCGGAAGGCTTTTTTTCTGCTGCCTTGCCAGTTGCAAGAGGAGTCCCCCAAGGATCCATTTTAGGCCCTATCTTGTTTTCTCTGTACATCAATGACTTAGATGCTAACATATCTACGTCCAATCTGCACTTTTTTGCAGATGATACTGTGTTGTATACTTCTGGCTCATCGTTATCTGAAGTCAAGGGAGTGCTTCAAGCAGACTTCGCACAACTTGAGCATAATCTAATAAAGGCAAAGCTTCTGCTCAATGCTAAGTAGACTAAAGCGATGATATTCTCCCGCAGTGCTGTCTCAGGCCCCCCCAATACCCTTGCCCAAGACTTCATTGTCACCACGCTAAACGAGGCCTCTGGAAGTTGTAACCAAATTTAAATATCTAGGTATCTGGATCGACAATAAATTATCTTTCAGTGACCACATCAAGATGTCTCTAGAAGGTTAAAAAGCAAGGTAAGGTTTCTTCTACAGAAATAGGCCCCTTTTCCCCCTTGAAACAAGCTTGTACAGGCCACTTTTCTCCCCCTACTCGACTATGGCGATGTAATCTATTCCTCCACCACTCTTGCAAGTCTAAGTAAACTGGACATCCTTTATCACCATGCGTTACGGTTCATTACCAACTCCCCTTACTGTTCGCACCACTGTGACTTATATGCAGCTGTTGGCTGGACATCCCTTACTACTAGACGCCTGCTCCATGCTGGGCTATGGACTCTTAAACTGCTCCTGCAGAAATTGCCAAGCTATCTCTCTTCCCTTATTAGTATCTCACATAGTGCATACTGATAAGAAAATCTGACTTTATTATGCTTGACATACCAAGGACGTGGACTTCCTTTGTAAACGTTATTGCATATGCCCTTCCTCCATTTGGAACCAATTACAAACCATACTGAAACTAACTAGCACAGTTTCAATAAACTTCTACAAATCGCTAAGTTCAGCCAAAATAAAAGACACCTGTAACTGTCATTAAGTCTCTTCCTTCCCCATGTGTGCCACATTTATCCACTGGTAAGGTATAATTGATTTGTCATATTAATTGCTTTCCCTTCCCCTTCTACTCCTGGCTTTATCTTTGCCTACGCTCCACTGCTACTCTATCAAATCTCTCCTCCCCATACCTCTCAACTGTCCCTGATTTTCAGGGATGTCCCTGATTTTGCCTCAAAATTTTACTCTGTCCCTCCTAAAATTTGTGTTTCTGTGGCTAAACAGTGGGGATTTTAAGCACAAAATAATGTCAAGTATTAAAGTTACAGATGTGTTTTTCTTTAGAAAATGCATTTTGCACTAAGCCCCATATTCTACCAGCTCTGAGTGGATATCTCTAATTCTAAAGATGTGTCCTGATTTTGGTCCTTTGTCCCTGATTTTTTAAGCCTTGTCCCTGATTCATGAGGCAGGAGGTTGAGAGGTATGCTCTCCCCATATCAGTTGTAGACTGTTGTTTGTTCTAGCTGCCAAAATACTGTATATGTATTGCACACACCAGTCATCATGTTTCATTTATCAGTATGCAACCTGTAAGTCGCTTCCCTGTCTCATATCAATGTTTACCACCTGTGGTCACCCTATGTGGTACCCTTGTATGTATATCCAGCCTGTATCATGTAACGTGCATTTCATGTATATACTGTTATTACCTATCTGTGTTTGTACTTAAAGTGTTTATGTCACAGGACCTCCTTGTGAATGAGCTTGCTCAATGGAGTTTTCCTCCAATAAACTTGAACTTGATCCTGAGCAGCTGGTAGTGGCCTATAATAGGGCCATATCAGCTGCACTTGATCTGACTGCACCAGTCTGTGTTCGCCCCTTCCCGCGCCGTCCCGTTGCCCCATGGTTTGATGGGGCTTTGAGAGGGCTGTGTAGGTTGGAGCGTCGTTGGAGGAAGACTGCCTCTGATGCCGACCATCTTATTTTGCTAGAGCATTATAAGCTCTACCAAACAGCAGTTTCCCATAAGGAGGCAGAATTCCTGTCCAGGGAAATTTCTGTCGCACAGAATCGACCGGCTCAGCTCTTCAGAACTGTTGACAGACTGTGCAACCCAGCCTGTCAGCAGATCCGTCATGCCTTTACGCAAACTGATTGCGAGGAGATCGCTCGATTCTTTGCGAATAAGGTTGAAGACATCAGGAGGCAGTGCCTCCAACCTCACTCTAGGGTTGTTGCAGTTGATCAGTGTCCTGTCGCAGAGCCCAGAATTTCCTGGAGTACCTCTGACCTGCCGGATTTCGTAGACACTAAGAGGATTGTCCATGAGATGTGTCCAACATGTTGTAGTTTGGATCCCGGCCCTACTTCCCTGATCATGGGTTGTAGTGAGATCATTGGCCCGGTCCTAGCTCGGATTATCCGGTGTTCTTTAGAGATGGGAGTTTTCCTTAGCTCTCTGAAGGAAGGGGTGGTGACTCCCCTTCTGAAGAAAGCTTCTTTAGACCCGGATGACCTAGCAAACTATCGACCAATCTCTAACCTCCCTTTTGTGGGCAAGGTTATTGAGAAAGTTGTGGCGGTCCAATTGGATAACCATTTGACCATCCATAGTTTATACAAACCTCTCCAGTCTGGTTTTCGTAAGAGGCATAGTACTGAGACTGCACTGGTTTGGGTGCTCAATGATCTCCTGATGGCGAGAGATCGGAGACACCGTTCTATTCTGGTTCTCCTTGATCTGTCATCAGCTTTTGATACTGTAGATCATGGGGTTTTGCTCGAATGCCTGAGGTCCATTTGTGGACTATCGAGTACAGTCCTCAAATAGTTTTCATCTTTCCTCAAAGGGAGAACGCAGAGAGTGGTCTCGGGTTTGCATTCATCCGGGGCCTTCTCTCTGCCTTGCGGGGTACCTCAGGGCTCGGTGCTTTCCCCCATGTTATTAGCAGTATATATGCTACCCCTCGGAGACATTGTAAGACGGTTTGAGCTGAGGTTTCGCTGCTATGCTGATGTTACCCCGCTCTACCTGTCTTTTGCACCCAACCAGGTTAGTGCTATCTTGGTACTGAACAACTGCCTCGCTGATATCCAAGACTGGATGAATACCAGCAGTCTAAAGTTGAACCCGGGAAAGACTGAAGTTATGGTGGTGGACCGGGGTTGCAGGGTTGAGGGTGTGAGGACTGGGCTCCCCTCTGGATTAAACCTGGGGGTGGACCAGATCCTTACTTCTGAACGGGTGCGTAACCTGGAAGTGGAGCTTGACACTGGTCTGACCCTCCATTATCAGGTGTCTGCAGTTGTCAAGACTGCATTTTTTCATCTTAGGAACATTGCCAGGATTAGGCACCTGGTTCCATCTTACGACCTGCCAGTCTTGGTCCACGCCTTTGTGACATCTCGCCTTGATTACTGTAACTCCCTTTACCTAGGACTTCCTGGGGTTGGTATCCGCCGCTTGCAGCTAGTGCAGAATGCGGCAGCACGTTTGTTGACTGGGGCATCCAGAAGTTCTCATATTACCCCTGTGCTGCGCACTCTGTACTGGCTGCCAATACAGTGGCGGGTCACCTTCAAAGTGGGTCTTTTGACCTACAAAGCCCTACACGGTCTAGGTCCCAACTATTTGAAAGAGCTCCTGGTGCCCTACACCCCTCTGAGACAGCTCCGCTCGGCTGACGAGGGGTTGCTGGAGATTCCGAGGGTAAATTTCAAGTCTTCTGGAGCTCGTGCTTTTGGATTTGCTGCTCCTACCCTCTGGAATTCTCTGCCCCATCAGCTCCGGGACAGCATGACGGTGGGGAGTTTCAAAAAGGCACTAAAGACTTTTTTTATGGGAGAAGGCATTTCCTGCTTTGCTGTGATTGATTATCTTAGTCTTGTAATAATCGTTTAGTGTAGTTTTATTGCATGTACTGATTATGTTTGTGTTTTTGATGTCCAGCGCTTTGAAAACCTTGAAAGGCGCTTAATTAAATACATTTTATTATTATTATTATTAATATTTTGCTGCTCAAGAAGCCCAGCTCTGCACTTAGGCAAAAAGATGGGAGTGATTCCGGCTGGTATCAGATGAAGCTGCTGCGCTACCTGGCTGGGCACTGTGGTCCCTTCCAACCAGCGTGACTTCCCCTCATATCTGGTCCCATATTCATAATCCTTGGTTAAACACTCCTTACACGTCCTGCTAGGACTCCGAAACCTTACATATACCCCTAATACTCCTGGACCCCTCTCACTTATTCGCCATGAGGATTCACTCCTTCCCCCCAAATTAGACCCTGAATATGCTTTTTGGGAATGGCATAAAGTAACTACATTTACACAATGCACAGACAAGTGGGGATGCTTACCCTTTGCCAGATTACAAGATATTTATTCCCTCCAGATGGAGGATCACTGCAGATCTCTACAAGATTAGACATCATATAATGTCTTCAGGCATCCTCTCTCAGCTGCGTAAAGAACGTACTAATCCTTCTTTTATGAGGCAGTTACCCTCGGAGGAAAATTTCGTTACCCATCAGAACTTTATCTGGTCCCGTCGCATTCTGAGGCCCCTCCTTTAGAGACCATGCAGATAAAATGGGCATAGGAAAGTGGTACCCAGATTAATATGATTCATTGGTCAAAGTGTCTTCATTTAGGCTGGCAGGTTATCACCCGGCATGGCAAGAGTTTAATTGGAAAGTGTTAGCTCATTTTTTTTAGAACACCGACAATTACTGAATATTTTCACTCCAGCCATACCGCCCTCTGCTGGCGTAACTGTGGCGGTGCACCAGGAACACATTATCATATTTTCTAGAACTGCCCCAAGCTCCAGACTTTTTGGCAGGACATTCATTTAGAAATTCAAAGATTTATTGAACTAGGTTTTCCATTGGATTTTACAGAATTGGCTTTGGGTTTTCTTGATCTGCTATAGTGTCTTAGTACGACTCGAAAATTGGGCCAAACCCTGAGGGTGGCAGCACTTAAGTGTATCATGTCTACTTGGCTACTGCCTTGGCCTCCTCCTCTAACCAAATGGAGATCGAGAGTGGCTGATATAGAACGAATGGAAAGAATAACCAGTACCATTCATTTAGATATTGACACTTTTTTTTAGAGATATGGCGCCCCTGGCATCAGCTGGAGATGACTAACCTATTATACTAACATACTAAAATGCCAGCAGAATAGGCCTAATGGTCTTTCGTGTCTGCCGGTTTGGTCAGCCCCCACCCTGGGAGCTGACCTTGCTGCCCCCCTCTCCCTCTCTGGCTCCTCCCTTCCCAGTCCCGGATATTCTCTCTGCACTGGTTTTGCTTCCGGACCCCTCCCAGGGCGGGGCCGCCAAGCAGCTGTTTTTGTTTAATTTTGGCAGCTGCTCGAGCCTTCCTATGCCTTTTTTTTTTGGGAGTTGAAGTGGTGCACCACTACCTAGTAGTTTTCTAATAGTTATTGTTCTGTGATGTGGCTATTAATAAACTACTTGCTTTGTGTTTTATAATCATTCATTGCTACTGGGAGGTTTACACCTACTGGGGTTACAACAAAGTAGCTTTGTCTCCTTACACTGAACTCGATAAAAACAATTTTCTTTTTCTTTCCTTTTTTTCTTACTTATTCCATTGCTGCCTGCCAGCCTTTTACAAGTGACGTGTTATGGCATTAGATTTAATCTATCTTAAATGGTATGCCACAGTACATGCCAGTTTGTAAAGTATATAGCAATGTTACTTTACTTTGTTTTTTTCATATGAGATTATTTTACATAACCTCCAGCAACTTCGTATCTTTGTACATGATGCTGTATGTAATATGACCAATAAATCTTTACTGAGTTAAAAAAAAAAAAAAAAACATGAAAACACCGAGGCACATCTCTGAGGTCAGTTAACCTTTCAGATAAATAAGTAGGGGGTCTTGTTATTTGCAGTTTTACAAATAATACTTGCTGGAGTAGTATATATTGATTGTAAGAAAATATGCATTCATACATACATTCAAAATTATACATTACATTTGTATTTTCTGTCACAAATGTAATGGAAAAGATAATAGCAGACAATATAAAGGATTTAAAATGTAAAAAGTTGCATATCAAATATGCACACCATCACCCCCCAAATTTGTAAAATCCAGGATCCACCACTGTTCATATCTCCCTATATATATGTCTAGACACAATTTTACAGTAGTGCAACTATGGGCTTTGCCTCAGACATGGTTTACAAGAGAAAGGCACGTGGCACATACTGCACTGAAGCACAGATTACAATATCGAAAAGAGTGCCCATTACAGAGGTCCTAGTTTTCATTTTGGCCCATCAGGAGACACACAGGGTGTCCAACAACATACTTCATCCATTTGTGTTCATTTTCTTAATGGGGACTTGTCAATCCCATTGGGCCAACAAATAGTGATGCGAATACAGTGGAACCCACTTATAACGGACGCCCACTTATAATGGACGGATCTGCCTTGCCAGAAGCCAAAAGCTATGTCTGTAATGTTAAAAATCACATTTATACCATACTCTGCAGCCCATGTATAGCGGACACTGTGCCCCTGTTACAAGTTGCAAACTAACTGCTGTCATCTGATCACATTTACTGCTCAGCCCCCTGATCCCCCAATCAGCACAGGTACCATACGCAAAATCTTTTTCAGTTTTGTGTACTATTTAGTTCCCAATTAGCTACAAATGACTAGGTGGGCTAATCGGTCCTTATCTGCCATCAGATTCAATGTTTTCTATGTTCTGAATTTAACTCTTGTGTGTGAGCTGTGGTAGTGGACCGTTACATATTAAGACTTTAGGATATAGTGGACACCCCTTATAATGGACAAAGCCTACTTGCACAAACGTGTCCGTTATAAGAGGGTTCCACTGTACCCCATGAACACACAAATCTCTACTTTGTTTTGCTCTGACAAGCCACACACAGTAATAAAAGTCATTTTGGACCAGAAGGGTGTCTAGGCCTGACATGTCCACCTCCCCCCTTCCTAAGCAGGGATAAGATACAAACATGTACAATTTCGTGCAGATTCCCTACCTACTGTGCTATTTTTTTTTTATTCAAGTTTACTGCATATTTAGGCACAGATACATAATTCATGTCACATTTCAATTAATACATATACTGTTTCTTATGGTATAAGAGTCACGACTTTATACAGTAAAACTTTATATCTTATACACTGGCTTTGGGTCTGATACAACAACGGGTTATTTAACACAATCTAGCCCCTTTTTCAGCACTTAAATCAATTTACTGATGTTTTGTAAATTCAGTATATTCAATTCTTAATCACAATCCTCTTTCTTTACCACCCTATAAGTCTTCCCTCTGTCCTTTCTACATCTTCCTATTTCTCTGTGGTTTCTGGGGCTCCATTTCCCTGCATCAGGATCCAGGGTGTCCGCCTGCTGACAAACCTCGGCGTTCTGAAGTTTATTTTATGCATTAGCTCTTCCATAGTTCGAATCTCCTGTACAATATTCACCCACTGCTGGATGGTAGAGGGGGTCCGGGCTAAGCCATCTCCTCGTGATTGCCTTGTGAGCTGATGTCAGCAGTATATTCTATTAATAGATCTTATCCTCTCCCCAGGCAGGACCCCAAGTATCAGTTGCTTTGGGCCTATGGGCTCTACGACTGAGAACAGGGTTATCACCTTTTGTTTCGTCTCCCCAATTGGATCAGTCTCAGGCATGACCAAAACACATGTAAATGATCCGCCCTCAGCTCCTGGCAGCCTCTCCAGCATGTCAGTGGACAATTCTTGTCCCATTTACTCTTAATATTGGGGGTTATGAAAAATCTCATTCTAATCTTCCATTCAAATTCCCTCCACATTGGGAAATATGTGGTTTCATAGATTTGGGCATAGCCATTTTCCCATTCCTTATCTGTGATTGGCTCACCCATCTCAATTTGCCATTCATTCTGGGATCTTGTGGCTTGATTGCCACTCCTGTCCCTTAGCGCTCCATAGATAGCAGAAATGTGGCCTTTTTGTTTTCGTGAGGACATTATCTCTTCTGTCAGCTCCTGCAGATTGACCAAGGCCTGGCCTTGGGTTTGGTGGCCCTGTAGTGTCTATATGTGTGTTCTGATCTGAAGATATCTTAAGTAATCAACCTGCCTGAGGGAGTATCTTTCTTTGAGTTGGGCAGACTCCACCACCTGGGCCCCTTCAAGAAAATCACACAGGATGCATACACACAGCTTCTCCCACCTTCTGAAGGTGAGGTCTTGTTTTGCGGGGAGAAATCCCCAGTCCCAAGTAAACCACCTCATGGACCACAAGTCCCCGGCAAGTTTATGTTTAGTCCAGAGCTGCTTCAGTGCCCATAACTTATTTCTTACTGTAAATAAGAGGGTGTTTCTATCTTGGTCTGAGGTTTCTGGCATCGCCACTCTGGCCCCAAGGGGCAACCTCTCTGTGGTGACCAATTCCAGTGTCTTCCAGTGGGCGGAGTAGTCCTGTGTGGACCAAAGACGGGCCCATTTGAGATGGGTAGCCAGGTAGTAATCCTCCAGATTGGGGAGGCTCCTCCCTCCGAATTTTTTATTAGACTGCATAATCTGGCTTTTGACCCTGGGTCTTTCATAATTCCAGATAAATTTAGAGATCACCCTCTGCCAGATTTGAAACTGGTTATGGTGGATTTTCATTGGGAGGCATTGAAATAGGTAGGGAAATTTGGGTAGGATGTTCATAGTAACTGACTGAATTTTCGAGTGGAGGGGCAAATTCATCAGGTCCCATTTCTTAGTGTCTAGCCTAATCTGCTTTATCAGGGGTTCAAGGTTTAGGGTATATAAGTTCAATAGCTTTTTTTGGGACTATTTTTATATTTGATTTTATTTTTATTTCACAATTTTTGGCCAGGAAAGGAACACTAGGCCAAAGCTTTTCATGTATGTCCCAGGAAATGACTTGCTCAAGGTCACACAGTATATGCAAATGGAGAGTATAGGATTCAAACCCAGGTCTCTTGGGTCTCCCAATTCACAGCTAAGTGAATCCTGCATTGCACCCTCTCAACTGCCTCAATTTCCTTTTTCAATTAAGGAGCCCAGAATCACACACTACTCAAACTGGGGCTTGACCAGGGCCTCGGAAGCAGCAGGAATATTCCCCCCCCCCCTCTGCTCATCACCCCCTTTTGTTGTTAAACTTTTTATTCAAGTTTTTCAGAAAAGAACATACAGGGCAGTTAACTTGCTAACATACTAAAAGCCAGCAGAATAGGCCTGATGGTCTGTTGTGTCTGCTCGGTAGCCAGCCCCTGATGGGTGCTCGCTCTCCCACCCCAGCTCCAGAGAGCATAATCTTCGGCTTCAGTTTACCCTTGTACCTGTCCCACCCCCTCCTGAAGCCCTCCACTGTGCCCTCCTCCACCAGACTCCCGGACAGTGCATTCCATGGCCCTACCACTCTCTCAGTGAAGTAATGTCTCCTGCCTTCTCCCCTGTAATTTCCCCCATCCAGCTTCCACTCAGACCCCTACTTGTGCCCCCTTTCTTTAGTCTGAACATCTCTTTGGCTCTGCTCATTTATCCCTTTTACATATCTGAAGACCCCTATCATGTCCCCGTCTCTCCTCTCCTCCAGCGAGTACAGCCCAAGCTCTTCCAGCCTTTCCTCACAGGTCCTCCCTCCCATGCCCTGAATCATCCAGGTTGCTCTCCTCTGGACCCTCTCCAGCAGTGCTACATACTTCTTGAGGTGAGGTCTCCAGAACTGCACGCAGTACTCAAGATGCGGCCTGACACAAGGCATTATACAGAGGCAGGATCACCTCCCTCCTCCTGGACGCAATCCCCCTGGCTATACAGCCCAGAATCCTGTTTGCTTTTGCCTCAGTACTTCTGCACTTTTCAGTGTTATTCATTTTGGCATTCACAGATAGTTTATAACATTCAGAAACACAGGCATAAGAGGGCCATAAAACCCTGCCTTGAACAATTATAAGCCATAGAAGTTAGCTATGCACTATAAAGAAAGACATCCTGTTAAACTGTCATAAAAATAACAATGCTTCTATGTATCGAGTATCAGGGCAGGGTGGTGATGTGGGTCACGTCTCTACAGTACTAGAATAAAACAAGAATAAAACCTTAACTGTATACAAGCACAACCTGAATGCAGTACATGGCAAGGCGCATGAAACAAAATCTGGGTTAAGTGGCGAAGTGGGTACATGGCGGAGGAGGTACTTGGTGTGTGGTTGGAGAGGAGTTTCCCCTAGGTCTGAACGTAAAGAGCTGGTGACATACAGTATTTGGGAGAACTTTAACAAAACCTAATATTTAGACACAGTCCAGCTAGTATTTCCCATTAGTGCTGCATTCCTCCTCCAAGTTTTTTATTACTGAGGTCATCTGTATGAAAACAGGATCTCTGTTCCTGAAGAGTTCATCTATTCCTGCTGCTTTCTCCATACCTGAAGTCATAGAGCACTGCTTGTGATATCACAGTTACTCCCATGGCAAAAGACTGTGATGTCACAACAGAGGACTATGACTTGAAGCAGGGAGTAAGCTAAAGAGGAAGATGAACTCTAAGGGAACTCTAAGGCAAAAAGATCATATATTCATGCAAATTTCCTTACCAATAAATAATGGGGAGGAGAAATATATTAAATATAAATGGAATGCAGGCAGAATTGTATCTAATTATTATGTGTTTCAAAGTTTTCTTTGTGGCATCAGTAGCTCTTTAAATATGAAGATATATTTATCCTATTCCCTGCTCTGGGGTGGGGGTGTTGCTTGGGGGTATTTGTGCACCATCTTGTGCATCTTGGTATAGAAGGGGGACCACACTTTGTTATGCCATTCCATGGTATTTGTCAGTAGGTAAGACACGTGCTCCTAAGTGGCAAATCGGCTCATGCCTGACAGAAATTTGTTCATCTGTGGTATTTCTGAGGATTGCCACCTGCGTATCAGCAGCCATTTTGCTTCGACAATGGCATGAATCACCAGGTCACACTGACCACTTCAGTTAAGTGCGAAGCCTCTCGTTTTGATGCTTCTCAGCATTCAGACAGACTTCTTGGCGGCAGCAGTGCACTGCCTACCATGCTTCAGCCCCTTCTTTATTATGACATCCAGATCCTTTTCTTTCTCCGCTGCAGCAAGAGGGGCCCCATGCAGCGCGCAGGTTCTGCCTCTTCCTTTCTTCCCTAAATACACGTTCGTTCTACTTTGCCATCTTTACATTCTAGTCAAGACATGGTTCGCCAACAACCAAGATGGTGGCCGTGACTCCACAGGAACACACATACCTCTCAAATGTCACACATTATGAGGTACATCACTCATTTTACCATCAGAAACCATCTGTCTCACATGGCACAGGTAATATTCCACACTGCCCACTGAAACTTCAATGCAGAAATTCATAATAATCCAGGATACTCAGTTATCAGCAAATATGAATAACATAAGTGCACAGATTTAGACTGTGTTCTGAGCCTGCAATGTCATTTTTGATAATGTGTCACACATTTTGCCGATTTGTCACACATACTGTCACACATTTGAGTGATGAAAGGTTGAGAGGTATGGGAACACATGTAAAAGTACAGTTACGTGCCGGCCCAGTGGCGCTGAGGGTGGCGCTGGTAGCCACACCCATCGCGCCACGCGCCCGGCGACGTGTTGAACCAGGCATGGGTGCGTGGGTCAGCGGGAGGAGATGGATTGAGCATCCAAGGGACTGCTCTCCATCTCCGGGAGGGGATTTGACGGTCGGGCTTGCCTGACCAGCGGAGGCTGGGGGTCGACAGCACGAGCTGCAAGCCATGGGGTGGACGCAGACGCTGACTGGCACGCACGGAAGCCGCGGCGTGCACTCCAGTCGCTGGCATCATTGCATGCCATGACTACCGGAGGAAAACAGCTAAAAGCGAGCCCGGCAGCACAAAGTTGTTCCCCCGCGGCGCCATTCCTGGAAGGGTGCCTCCCTGGCATGGATCCGCTGGGGTGGGTTGAGTCGCTCCCCACCACCCTGCCGCGAAGGGTAGGTCGCGGGGTGCACAAGGGAGGGGGTCTGATGTCCGGGGATGGCACTGGGGGGAACAACGGAGGGCGGGGGTAGTAGCCAGAGCTCTGGAGGAGAGAAAAATAATACCCCCCCCAAAAAAAGTACAGTTACGTAAGAATTTACTGTAACAGTAGATCTTCGAGAGGAGCTCTTGCAGCAGGTTACACCATTAGGACTGAAGTCCGGCAGGTGCCAGGAGCCCACAGAAAACTTCTAGCTAGCAGTCTATAAACGGGAAACCACCCCCCGATATCAGCCTGCCACCAACGTCCGCCTATGGTATAAAAGGGGCGGTCCCCCAGCACCACCTCAGTTCTCCCGCCAGAGACTCCAGCAAAGAACAGTGAATGGAGAACCAAGGCGTTCCTCTGAAACCGACGAAAAAGAAAAGTGATGAAGTAGCAGTCACCAGGGGGATGGAGGGAAAGGGGCATCTGCTGCAAGGAGTTCCTCTCTAAGACCTATCATTACGGTAAGTTCTTACATAACTGTACTGTTTCTTGCAGCAGGATACACCATTAGGACTGAGTCCCAAGCAGTAAAAGGACTGACCCCGGTCAGCTGGGAGGTGGTAGAGGTCAGAGTGAGGCTCTCAAGAAAGCAGGCCCTGCAGGACTGCCAGTCCAAAACCTGCCCTGCGCCAAGAAGCGATGTCCGGACTGTAATGCCGGATGAAAGTGTGGACAGGACACCAAGTGGTCACTGCACAAATGCCAGCAATGGCCACATTCCTGAAGGATGCAAACGAAGCAGCTACTCCCCTAGTAGAATGGCCTTTAAGCAGGCCCGGTAAAGGCTTGTCATATTTACGGTAGCACTAGACAATGCAATTGACTAACCATTTGTGCAAACATTGTTTAAAAATGTAAGCCTCTTCTTTTCTCGGGGCAAAAGAAACAAACTGATCAGTTTTTCTGATGGCTCAGGTGTGGGCCAAATAATAACGAAGCACCCGGTGGACATCCAGAGTATGTAGTAAGGCCTCCCCTGGATTTGAATACTCTGGGTAATACACAGGAAAGTGGATGTCATGATTGAGGGTAAACTCGGACACCACCTTAGGAAGAAACTTAGGATTGGTTCTCAAGGACACCCTGTCCTTGTGAAAAACTAAATAAGGTTCTTTACACATCAGAGCCTGAAGCTTGGAAATCCTTCGAGCAGAAGTAATAGCAACTCAAAATAATGCTTTCCATGACAGAAAGCATAGCTCGCAGTTTGCGGCAGGTTCAAAGGGAGCCAATGTAAGCTTTTCTAAAATGAACAACAGATCTCAAGGGGGAACCTGGTCCCTTATGGGAGGTTTGAGATGCAGATTTCCCCATAAGAAGGTGCAAGACAAGTCCAGTTGGGCAAGAGTCTTGCCTTCGATAGGTGCATGGTACGCAGAGTTGGCTGAAAGGTGCACCTTAATTGATGAGTAACTTAGGCCTGAGTCAGATAAGTAAAGGAAACACTCTAGAACGAGACTCTCTGGACAAGTAAAATTATCCAGTTGGGCGGTGGCCCATAAGCAGAACCACTTCCACTTCAAAGCATAAGTAGATCTAGTGGAGGGATTTCTGGCTGCCACTAGGACATCTGCCACCTGGGGAGAAACCCCAAAGCGGACAACTGCTAAATCTGCAGGATCCATGCATGAAGGTTCCACTGCAAGCTGTTGGAGAAGTGGAAACCAATATGGCATGGCTAGTAAGAAGCTATCAGGATCATCCCTGCCCCTTCAGACTGCAACCTGAGCAGAAATCTGCAGCAATGGAAAGGGAGGGAAGGCATACAGCAACCTCCCTGTCCAACAGAGGGACAACGCATCTCGCCAGAAGACACCAGGCCCTGGATCTAGCGAGCAAAAACTGGGCATTTTTGCGTTGTATGGGGACACAAATAGGTCCAGTTCTGAGCGGTCCCACCTGTCGAAGAGATCTTCAACCACCGAGGGAAGAAGTTCCCACTTGTGAGCCTTCGACTGGGAACAGCTCAGACTGTCTGCCAAGGTGTTCTGAATGCCTGGAACATGCACAGCAGTCAGGTTCAGGTGATGCTCTATGGCCCAATACCAAACTCTCATTGCCTCTCTGCAGAGCGAGTAAGAATGTGTTCCACCCTGTTTGTTTATATAAAAGACCATGGACATACTGTCCATCTGGATCAAGAGGGGACCCAGGAGTAGAAGAGCATACAGGATCACCTGCATCTCTAAAACACTGATGTGGAGATGCTGCTCCAATGGGGACCAGGTCACCCCGAGTCTGACGGTCTGCCAGATGGGTGCCCCAGCCCTGTCTCGACACGTCCGTAGTCAGAATCTGACAAGGTGACTCCACCCGGAAGCTGACCACTTTGGAGAGGTTGGAGGAGTCGAGAGACCACTGCATGGTCTGTCGCACCGAGTTGGATATCGACACTGGAAGATCCAAATTGTCTACATGCTGATCCCATTGGACCTGAAGTTCCATTGGGTTACCCTCATGTGCAAGTGAGTCAGCAGGACTGTCACAATAGCTACTGCCATGTGACCCAGCAGCCTGAGAACTGCTCTGGTTGGGACTTGTTGAGACAACAAGACCAGCTGACCCTGAGTTTGAAGGGGTTCTACCCTGTCTGGGGGAAGAAAGGCTCTGCCTTGCTCAGTGGCCAAGATCACCCCTATGTATTGGAGTCTTTGGCTTGGCCAAGGGGTGGATTTGGGGAGACTGCGGGTTATCCCCAGATCCCGAAACAGAGAGAATGCAACCTTCCTGGGTCTGAGCAACTGCTCCTTGGTGGGAGCTGTCAGAAGCCAGTTATCAAGGTGAGGGAAGACATAATGGCCTTCCCTCCTCAGGTCTACTGCCACTACTGCGAGGCACTTTGAAAAGACTTGAGGGGCAGAGGACAGGCTGAAAAGGGCCTGAAACTAGTAGTGGAAGAGGAAGCGAAGAAACCTTCTTTGGGGCGGGAACACCAGTGTGCAAAGGTAAGCGTTCTGTATGTCCAGAGAGCAGAGCCACTCTATTTGATGAAGTAAGGGGAGAAGGCTGGGAAGCGTAACCATTCTGATCCTTTTGTACTCTATAAACTTGTGCAGGTGGCGGAGATCCAGAATGGGATGCAGGTCTCCTGTTTTCTTTGGAACCAGGAAGAAATGCGAGTAGAATCCCATCCCTCGCTGCGCTGGTGAAACAAGTTTGATGGCCTGTTTTCGCAGGAGTGCTTGAATCTCTTCTTGAATAAAGGTAAAATGGGCCTGAGGGTAATAGGAGAGGACTGGAGGGTTGTCCAGGGGGAATCTCCACAAATTCTAGGGTGTGCCTGTTCCATCAACTGTAGAACCCACTGATCCAAGGTTATTCTGTGCCAACCCTCTCCATAGAGAAAGAACCAACCCCCCCACTGCCTCCCCCAGAGATTCTGCTGGGGTCAAGTAAGGAGTCCAGCAGACGAGCCGAGGACAGGCAACACAGCCAGGGTAGTTCTGGAGCTGAACCTCCCGTGGCCTGGGAAGTAGCCTTTCCTTTATTTATTTGGTTTTTGTTTACCGGGTAAGTACACTAGACAACAATGTTGCCTATATTCAGGCACGACCTGGGAGAGTACAGACAGGGGAGACCAGAGTCAACATTAAAGAGTATTTCATGACGCAGCATGAGGTGAGAACAAACATTTGAACAGTATACAGCCAGGTACAGTCATTATCAGTAACGACAAAGAGAAACAGATAACATTACATTAATTATTTTCATCTGATGATACATCAATGACTAAATTGAAACGACAAACAGCAAACAAAACTTAAATGAAGTAGCATTATAACAATAGGATTTCTGCTGGATGTGGAAACTTTCAGATTTTGGAGACCAGTGAGAATCAGTAAGTGCCATAGGGAAAAAGAAAATGCTAGAGAGAAAGCTCAATTTACAGCACAAGAGTAGCAGTTGGATTCCGTAGGTGTGCCAAGACTCAGTTTAAAGGCCTTGTGGGATGTGGAGAGTTTGATGGGAGGGAATGGCGCTCCAGAACCGGGGGGCAGATATGGCAAAGGATCGTTCTCCTTTTTGTGTGAGATATCTGGGAATTTCAAGTTGGGTTTGAGCAGATGCCCTGAGGTGGTATGCTTGGGAGGGCTGAGTTAATAGTTCGGCAAGGTATTTAGGGAACCCTGTTCTGATCATATTATCAATTGTACAGCCTGCAGAATAGTGTCTGAGCGATTCTGGGGAGAGCCAATTTAGTTTTGAGTAGAGCAGGCAATGATGGGTAAGTCTGTGAGCGGAGAGAGCAAATCTGCATATACTGTTATAGCAGGTGCTCCATTTCTGGAGTGCTCCTTTGCTAGCTTTAAGGTAAACCTGAGAGCACATGTTAGAGCAGGGAGGAGAAATCCTTGTGCAATAGCAAGCCGGGCAGCATCATTGAGGGAGGACCTAATTTTAAAGGCAAGACCAAGTTTTGAGTAAACTGTCTTACATGTAGCCGTAATGTGGAGGTTAAAGTCAAGAGATGGGTCGAGAGTGACTCCTAGATACCTGAAGGAGGTAACAAATTCAAGAGGGGAGTCATCTAGAGAATGTATCAATAAGTCTGGAGTAAGAGATCTGATTCTTGACGGGGGGCCAAAAAGCATAGTTACAGTTTTCTTAGCATTCATTAGGAGCCTGTTCTGTAGTAACCACTCCTGCAAGCAGTTGAAGTCTGCTTGAAGATGTGCTCTTACTGATAAAACTTTAAACTTTAAAGGCATCCCATGGCTGCTGACTTCTGGGTTGCTGCTTGGAGATGTAATGAAAAGGCTGTCGCTGGGATGATTTAGGCTGCGACCACTACAGAGTATGAACCGAATGGATAGCCTTGCCCAAGTCTCGGAGGCGAGTGACTATATTTTGAGAATCCTCGCCAAACAGGACAGGGCCTCTGAAGGGGGTGTCCAAGATCTTAGAATGGATGTCTGGGGCAAATCCAGAGACCCCAAGCCAGGAGCAGTGTCGGAGGCAAACTCACGAAGCCGTGGGAGTCTGCAAAATCATAAGAGGCTCGAAGGACGTGGGTCCCCACATCTAAGACCGACTTGAGGATGTGCAACAGCTCAGCTTTCCCAGGGATATCAGGCTGAGGTTAAGCCACCCTCAAAAGCCTTCTCCCACAGGGCATTCTGATACTGGACCATGTGGGCAAGGAAGTTTAGGGAGCGGATAGCACATGTGGCTGAAGAACAGAACTTTTTTCCAAAATAGTTTACCTGTCTAGAGTCCTTATCAGAAGTTGAGTGCTGAGGTGTTGGGGTTGTTCTAAATGGTCATGAGCTGTGTTACTTATGACCGAATCAGCCTCTGGGTGCTCCCCATAAAAGGGTTCATCCCTTGGGGCATTGTACAGGTGATCCACCTTTTTGGACGTCAATGGTGTAGTGGATGGATGCTTCCAAGCAGCCGTATTGACATCCTTGAAGGAGTCGATTAATGGGGCACCATTAGAGGCAAGGACTCCTCCTTGCCAAGGAAAATGGCTAGCCAACGTCACTCAGGGTCCACTTCCTCAGTATCCCAGCCCACAAGGGCCTGGATTTGCCTCATCACATCCATGAAAGATGGGCCACCTTGAGGAGACCTCAGGGTGTCCTTGGGCTCCAACGGCAGATCTGAATTACCAGAATCATCATAAAAGGAGGAAGAGGAATATCCCCCTGACTCACTGGAATCTGGAGTGGGGGAGGCAGAGCGTGGAGGCTTATGCTGATTGGTCTTAGAATGACTGGTGCCAGCCCCTGCTGGTTGTGGTGTAGGTTTCCTAAGAGTTGATGGCGGTGTCTTCCTAGGAGGAACCTGTTCCTTAGAAGGATTGGGAGGAGGGTCCCTCAGATAAGGAGTTGGGGGCTCTTTCGGGGCCTCCTTGTCCTTGAATTACACCCAACAGGTCACAAACAGGGCGTTAACATACTAATTTAGGCCTTATGGTCTATCGAGTCTGCTTGAACCTCAGATCCCTAGTTGGGTGCCAAGCCCCCCTCGCCGTGTTCCAAAAACCCCATCATCCATTCCCCCGGCCAGGCCATCATCTGATACCTTCGCTTTCTGTGTCTGTCCCACCCTCTCTTGAAGCCCTCCACTGTGGATCTCTGAACCAGCTCGCCAGGCAGTGCATTACAAGGGTCCACCACCCTCTCAGTGAAAAACCTCCTCCTCTTTCCCCCCTCACCCTTCCAACTTCAAACCATGCTCTCTGGTGATACCTCCCTGCTTTAGTCTAAAGATCCCCTTCATGTTTACCCTACTTATTCCCTTGAGGTACTTGAAGACCTCAATCATGTCCCCTCGTCTCTCCTCTAATGAAAACAGGCAGAGCTCCTCAAGTCTGTCCTCATATGTCAAATCCCCTAGTCTTCGTATCATCTGAGTTGCCCTCCTCTGTACCTTCTCCAGGAGCTGTATGTCCCTCTTCAAGTGTGGTCTCCAGTACTGTACACAGTTCTCAAGATGTGGTCTAACCAGTCCATTGTACAGTGGCAGAATCACTTCCCTGCTCCTAGAGGTGATCCCCCTTACGATGCATCCCAACATCCTGTTTGCCTTGCTAGCTGCTCTCCTGCACTGCTCAGCGTTATTCATACATGTATCCATCATGACGTTGAGGACTCCAGCGCCTCCCCTTCCAGGGTCTACCTGTGTTTAGGGTTTCCCCGCCCAAGATGTAACTTCATGCACTTGGTGATATTGAAATTGAAGGTCTGTAGGTGAGTTTTGAGGCAAGATCAGGGAACCGGCGTCTGTGGGTTAGGCTTGGAGGGCCCTGGTGTCGGTTTGTCAGGCTGTGGTAACCCTGGCATTGGATCCACTGGCATTGGGTT
This sequence comes from Neoceratodus forsteri, assembly GCA_016271365.2. Lineage (NCBI taxonomy): Eukaryota > Metazoa > Chordata > Ceratodontiformes > Ceratodontidae > Neoceratodus > Neoceratodus forsteri. Next base: position 82,657,256 of record JADMNL010000034.1, read on the forward strand.
AACTGGTGTCAGATCCTGAGGTAAGGAACCGTCTGACTAGGGTCAAAAGACTGGCATCAGTCCCCCTGGCGTCGGCTGTGTGTCGACAGTCCCACCCGGCGACTGTGGAGGGTTTGGGGATGACAGTTGAGGCGTCTTCGGGGATGGCGCCAGGGAGGCAGTGTCGATGGGACAGGTGCAGGCTGACGCTGGTCTGGCGAAGCAGCCAGCACAGGCCTGGAGGGAGAAGCCTGTATAGGGGAGCTACCTCCCGAGCAGAGCAGAGGCGTCACACTCGCGGAGCAGGTGACTGCAGGCCCCTGGCGTCGAGAGGTGGCATCGGTCCCTGACGTCGGAACAGGCTTCTCAGATGTCTTGACTGGGAGGGCGATGGGCAAGGACCCGCCTCCCAAGGAGGACATGGTCGAGTCTCCTGGCTGAGGACCGGTCTGCTAAATGGGCATGAGTTTCAGGGGCTGAGGGGCTGGGGACAATGTCCTGAGCCTCAAGGAACCACCGCCTGATACAGTTAGGAGAGTGGGTGGTTTGACCACTGGCAGTCCAGAAGGAGAGAGGGCTGATGAAGTGGAAGGGGCTGACCTCCCGCGAGAGGATGACCCATGATCAATGCCTGACTTGCGCAGGGACCTGGAGCGAGAAGCTGACTGGGGTTTCTCCCTATACTTCTCCCAATGTTTGTACTTTCCTAGAGACTTCTTGTCCTGAGCTGAAGAAGAAGTAGAGGCCCTGGAAGCCGAGGAAGAGAAGGTACTCTGGTGAAGCTCCTTCTCCATCGCTGAGAGTTTCTGCTGCAGCAGGAAGACTTCCAGGGTCTTCTGGCGGTGAAGCCAGGTGCGCTGGTTAAAATCCTGGCAGTGCTGGCAAGCCTCAGTGTCATGGTCTGGGCCTAGGCAAAGCAGGCACGACGAATGGCCGTCCTGTAGGGAAGTTGCTTTCCACAAGCGCACTTCCTTCACCAGCACTCAACAGACAAAGAAAGAGAAGAAGACATGCACAGATTGCTGCTAAATTTGAAAAAAAAAAATTAATAAAGCGCGGAGAATGTGAAGAAAATGGTCCAGTAAAGCAGCAGGTGTCCATGAAGGTCTGACTTGCGCAGGCTGACGGCGGGAAAAGAACTCAGTGGTGCTGGGGACCGCCCCTTTTATACCATAAGTGGATGTCGGAGGCGGGCTGACGTAAGAGGCAGTCCCCTGCTATAGACTGCTAACTAGAAGTTTTCCGTGGGGTCCTGGTGCCTTCCGCCTTCAGTCCTAAAGGTGTAACCTTCTGCAAGAGCCCCCTCGAAGTGAGATCAGCTGTTCCACATAAAAGCTCCCAACAGCGAAGCAGGATATAAATCAAGAAAATTAGCTCATCTGCTATGTAGGCAAACCAATTTTCTACAATCTGCTGGGGCTGTTACTTCAATTAACTGATGATCAAGGCCACTGTTTCTCCGTGATTCCGTAAATACGGCCGGAATCACGGAATCCTGATTGGCCCCTGGATTTTTAAATTTCCGTGGTGTCCTCCGAACTCACGCTGCTTGCGTGAGCATTCGTGAACTGGGATTGTTTAAAAAACTCTGTGTAGCCAGCTGCAGTCTTCTATTAGACAGTCCCCCAGAACAAAGCACCACAAGAGAGACCACAAGACCACGAGGACACTGAGGATGCCGCCGGAGTTCTTGAGAGATCTGCTCAGCCCTCTCTGTGGGTTACTTTGTCGTGCAGTGCAATCGGGCACTCAACTCTTTAATTAAAATTATTTTTTGTTAAAAACGCAGCCAGAAACAAAACTAGAATCCACGAGCATCGGGCAAGAAAGCAAAACCAGAATCCACCCACCCTAACTCGCTTTGGTGGACTTCACGGACACTTCAGGTAAACAGTTGAAAGGTAGAAGCAGCACACTACAGTGGGTGGGGGCTCTGGAGGCAACAAACCTCAAAGTTACTGTAAGAAAGAAAGTACAGAAAAACGCAGTGGTTTTTCTAAATTATCATAATTATTTGTGCCAGAGTATTCACTGCCAGCGTTCCTGCGCTTCAGCTAACCAGCCTTCAAGGCTAGTTAGCGGCGCAGGGATCCTGGCCATGGATATTCTGGACAAATAAATATGATAATTTAGCTTAAAAATCACTGGTGTGTTCAGCATTTTCTTCTTATTGCACTTCAGGTAAATACACTGAATGGAAAAAGTAAAATGGGGCACAAATGGAGCTTCATATCTGCTGTGAGGTTGCTGGCAGTGCTCAAATGCAGGCTGAGCATAATTCAGAGCTCTGAATGAGAGAGGTACTCGCAGAACACAGACCCTCCTCTCTGTGCCCTTTTTTTTCTCTCCCCAGTGTTAAGGAAGAAGTCCTGTTTCTGTGTTCTCTGAGAACTCTCTACTTTTGCTCCGGTCCTCTCCTCCTTACTTTTGCTCTAGTTCTCTCCTCGTTACAGTCCATGTTTGTTTTGAGGCTGCCCTCCAACACTGCTGTTATAGTTTAGTACTGAAAAGTGAATGATTTTACAGTAGCCTGTGAGTACCTCTCCTCTTTACTTTTGCCCAGATGTTTGTTGTGGAGTAAAATAACAGCCAGTCACTGCTGTTTTCCCAGTTGCACTTCACATTTTGCTACAGTGAGAGGGGTTCCTAAATACTGTATTGTTAAAGTGCTGGTCTGTTAATTAAATGTTTAATGCCTCTAATATGCGTAACCTCCTTAGAGGGTTAAGAGTTGGCAGTGCTGCTTCTGAAGAAGTCCGGAGAGACTGTGCTGGTTTATGTGGGTCCCACAGCAAGTTTGGTGACGGGGTGTTACTGTTACTGACTGATAACACATGTTTTAAGCTGAAGCTCTTGCCTGCAAAATTGCTCTGAGGCAAACAGAAATCCGCACAGTTTCGGACATTGCAGGTGTTGAGGCAAGTTTAAGGTGCTCCAAGCAGCTTTTTGGTCTTGTGTGTAACACCAGAGCAGTGTTGGGGGCAGGGGGGCAAGGGTCCTTGAACTTGCTGTGTTGGTTTCTGTGTGCCCCAGAGCAAGCTTTGTGAGGGGTGGTACTGTTCCAGACTCTGCTACACACTACGTGAAGCCCTTGCCTGCAAAAACTGCTCTGAGGCACACACAAATCTGCACAGCCTGTGAGGCAAGTCCGGGAGCTCTGAGCAGCTTTTGGTACCCCACCGAGCACATGTGTGTGTGGAGTGGTGGTGGTGGTGAGGGTGTGTTGCGAGGATCCTCAAGCTTGCTTTGTGCCAGAGGGTGGGTGTTACACACATAAACATGGGCACCTTGGGGGTTCGAGCTGGCAGTGCTGCATCTGAGGATGTCCTAAGGGCTGTGTTGGTTTCTGTGTGCCCCAGGGCAAGCTTTGTAAGGGTGGTACTGTTCCAGACTCTGCTACACACTTATGTGAAGCCCTTGCCTGCAAAACTGCTCTGAGGCACAGAAATCTGTCACCTCTGCCAACCACCCGCCCGAGACCGACCTTTGCGCCCATGTAGCACAAGTATACCCCAGGTGGGGAACGAGGTGGGACCCGTACACCCAGTACACTTCTTGTTTTGTCTGGCAAGATGGTCTGAGACACTGGTGGCATATCGAGGGCACGCTCCTGGCGATGGAAGACTTTTTTCCTCTGGTTTCTTCCCCTCATGTGGTGTGTGCCCTGACGTCAAGGTGCTGTGTGCCTAGATCCACCATGCATCACGGTCAGCCCCCTGCAAACAGGGCTTGCTGTACCTCGAGCCTCCGCTTGGGGTCAGGCAAGTTGCGGGCATTGGCCCCCTCTTCCCCCCCGGAGAAGGCGAGCTGTCATGGGATGCCTGCCGCTCTCCCTGCCGGGCCTCCCGCGTTGCAAGCGGAAATCCAACCGCTGTGCCGACGGGCCGGCGAATGCAACTATTTATTGTTTTACTTTGCTTTTCATTGTATATTGCTTGCTTTGCTTTTTACTGTAGATAGTGTAAGGTAATATTAAATAGTATTTTTTTGCACTGGTGTTTTGGTCGTGAGGTAGGGCCCCACAAAGTGCTTTGCAGGGGAGCCCTTAAAGTCCTAGGCACAGCCCTATGTACAGTAGATGCTGGAGTTACTGCAGGTAAAATACTGCACTATTTTGTTGATGTTATGAGGGGGGATCGAATATCTACAGTAGATGCGTTTGAAAGAAGGTTGGTGGCAGGGTCCAAAATGAGAGGTACTTACAGAACACAGACCCAGCCCTGTGCTGCATCTCACTGCTGGTTTTTATTTAATTCAAATTCAGTGAAGGGTGTGTTGTGTGAAGCCACGTTCTGTGTTCTGTGAGTACCTCTCCTCCGTTCATGGACCTCCATGTGGTTGCTGTAAAGCTGCCTTTTTGGACTAAAATTAGAATGGGTACTGCCATTTCCCCATGTGCCCTTGTGTGTGCAGTATTTTGCGGAGGGGTTATTGCAAATTAAAAGTGTTGGTGAGTTAAATTAATGCTGCCTTTATGCCTGACCCCATATGTTGCCTGCCCCCCCATAATATTTACCCTTAATATTCTTTCTTCTTCCCAGTTATTCTGTCTCCCTGTGCATAGAAAGGGATGTGTAGCTCTGACAAAGTACATTACCTTGGAGAGAGTTAAAAGCAAAGGGTGTGTGTGTGTGTGGGCGGGGTGCATTTGCAGCAAGCCAATAAAGCTGAAATCAAACTTTGGGGCACCTTAGTCTTCAGCGGCACATCACTGGAGAGGGATGCAGAAATCCCTGAGGTTGCTGGGGCCAATGGAGGGGCAAAGGGGGGCATCACACCCTAACACCAGCATGGTGGGGACGCTGGGTCATGTGAAAAGTTGTGACTGTGGGTGCCACTGTGCTGTTTTTAATGAGAGCCAGCTTTTTGTTTCCTCGTTTACCTCTTAGCTGAGAGGAAAATAAAGCACCCTGCCACACACTGACCCTGTTGCTTTTTAACCCTGCTGTACTTTTACTGAGATACTGCACTTTAAACGTACATGGGTCACTGGAGGGCCAGCTGGGGGAGAAGGTGTCTGACTGCTTGCCTTCCCCAGGAGGATGGAGGGGATGCGGTCTAGTGCCTGCTGACTCCTGGGGGTATAGCAGTGTGCCGACCGACTGGGGGGGGCATGGTGGACATTGGCATTTGGCGTCATGGCATGCCACACCCCAGGGACAAGAGGAAAACCTTTCTGCTCTGGTCTGGCCCCAGAGACCACCTCAGCAGCACCCGAGGGTTCAAGACATTGCACTGGATGGCCCCTGCTAGAACCTTTCTCCTTGGTGGAGAACCCATCTGGTGAAGGGTTACACTAGATTACCCAGAGGGTATCTGCCATCTGGGGTGGCTAACAGTGGCAGAGGGCGGGACACGAGAGCAGTTGGGAGAGACCATAGATGGTCCGAAGGATAGGCCAAGTGATGAGAAACGGGAGTTGACAAAAAAAGGGGTGTGCAGCATGGTTAAAAAGATAAAAGGGTTAAAAAGTAAATTGGGCAGTGTGTGTGGTAATGAGCCCGGGGGACAGAGTAACTTTTTTTTTTTTTTTTAAACTTTACTCCTTAGCTGCCTCCTTTCTTTGGGACCTCAAATGTGCCCTGGCAATGGAAGGGTCAGGGTTGTACACAGATGAGTGCCCCGATCTTCTCAATTTAGCCCTCTGGATTATCCCTGGCCTGGGCGGAGGAGTCTCTCCTTCTCCTCCTACCTTCAGGAGAGAGTGTGCACTTTGTTGCTGCTTCCCAGCTCCTTCCTTCCACAGTCATTAGCCTTGATAGCTGGTAGATGGACAACTTGGATGGCTAATATAACATGCAATATGAGATTAAATGTTCTTGTTTTCAGCTGATGTGACTTAAATCTGCATAAAAACATGATAAAACACTGACAGACAAATGTATTGCTTAAAATGAGTGAATATTATAAAGTTTTGGATTACCGGAAAAATTCCGGAAATTGGATTCCCAAACACCGTTAAAATCCCAGAATCCAGGATGGTCAAAACGGAATTTGCTTTTTCCAAGCACCGAAAAACAGTGGCCTTGCTGATGATAATTAGTTGCCTTGATTCGGTTTGGAAGGCACCGCCCTCTATCTGCAGCATTCAACATCCGGTTGTACTAGCAAGATCGAGAAATGCTCAAACCAAACTAAAGCACTCTCACAAGGCAGTAGGAAATACAGTGCTCCCTCCTCCCCTTTACCCACCATCCCTTTATGCGCCACCCTCACTTAAACACCATTGTGAGCTCCTGTCCCGTTTTTTCAGAAATGTTATCTCCCCTTTAACTACCACCCCCTATTATCCAACACCCTCTTTTATCTACCAAAATTTAGTATGTACAGAGGTTGGATCATGCCTTTAAAAAAGCAGTGATGCATAGATTGTGAAATGCTGGGAATGTAAAGGGGCCCTGTCCCACGAGTTCATCTGTCTGAAAATCAATAAAACATTTCTTTCAAGTACTTGGTGAGCGTGCGGGCTCCCAATCTCTCTATTGTTGAAAACTAAATGTAAAAATATTATCAGTATTTCAAAATCTAGTAGAAACTGACTATAGCTGCTTATCAAGTATGTATGGGGGGCTGACTGATGACATAGCAAGTTGCACAACAACACAGCTTCAACCTCAAAAATACCAGTAAGTGGTAAAAAGACTTTTAACATAAAAGTTTTCAAGCAAACACTGCTGAACTAGACTGCCCGCAACTGCTGCAATTTTGGAGTGTTGGCGAAATGGGGACGCCAAGAAACTCATCGCAACTGGAGCAACCTAAAACTAAGAGCCAGCAAAGAAAAGCAACCACAGCCTCTGCACAGTCAGCGACTTCGTTGCAATCCAAGCCTTAGACAAGAAAATGGAGACTTTCAATAGCCGAACAGCGCTAGTAGACACAAGGGCAGAATCAGCACATGCAGAAGCATCAAAAGCTAGAGAAACAGCTGAGAAAACCATAATAATGTGCATTGGACTAAAAGGAAAATACTGTTTTGTGAACCCCACTTGAGCAGTTGAACTTTTTCAGGGCCACCAACTTGTGTCTACTGGGTCTCCCAGAATAGTCTAAGAGGGAGACTCTACCTCCAGAACTGGCTTCCCAGAGTTTTATCCTTGGAATCTGCTATTAACATTAAACAAGCATATAGAATTAATCCCTGGAGGCCCACGACAGGTGAGAATATCCCTCGCACAGTTCTTCTGGTCACAGGAGGCGTGGAGGAAAGAGAAGGTATTTTGCAAGCAGTGAAACGATGGGGGAGGTATACCAATGTGGGGACTTGAATTTAAAAGTATTTCCTGACCTCAGCTACACTACCACCAGACCCAGGTGCAAAGGGTTTGGCAGGACCTGATCCCGGTCACGACTACTAGGGGTGAACCATTATCTACTCCTGCCAGCAAGTCTTTAAAAAAACAAAAAAAACAATGGTGGCAAAACATTCATTTTTTCGAATCCAACAGTGACAGAGAAACTCGCTGAAAAGAGTAGAGCTGAATTTTCCTCCAGAATGCAGGATAACAAAGAATATGAGGCATAAAGTTGACAAACTAGTACCACGTGAATGAGTAACCCTCGTGGTCTGTAATACAATGATCGCTACACGTTAACCCATTAATATGTTCTGCTTTACAATCCTTTGGTGTGTTTGGGGTCTTACCGGGTATGCGGTATGTTACCCTTTACTGTGACTTAAAGTAGACGGTGAGGACCGCATGGCTCAGAAGGTACTATATGTACCTCTTATCCCGTTGGACAGCCCTTCCCCCACCTCCTCCACTTCGAGGAGCACATTTCCTGCCTTACGAACATTGTGCAATGACACAAGTTCGCTTGCTGCGCACAGCTGCAGCAGTCTGATTCCAGAGTTGGCCAAGGCTATGGGTTCAGGCAGCCGAGATCAGTCAAAGGTAAAGTCTAATGCCTAGTAACTAAGTCTAATTACATACAATATTGGTTAGTAACATATTTCTAAATATTTTGGCACTCTTAAGGGGTAAATTCAATGATTCAGCTTACCACTATAGCGATGGAGGTTACTGCAGTTATTTAAACTCTGTTAATACCTAAAAGTCATGCAACTCACCAGCGTCTTTTTATTGCTCTTTTGGAATACCAAGGCACTACACCAATATTTTGGCTGGAACTTGTATCAAGACACTTCACAGAGGCTCATTTGAGCCTTTGCCTTAGGCAGTTGTTAGGTCTGCAGCACTTTCTTGCGATTTATATAAATATGCTACAACGCCTTCGATAATGTAAATAAGGAAAAGTGGTAATGTGATCCTTTTTGTAAGACAAGACCCTAATACCATGCTACTGATTTCAATCAATCAATCAAAATCTTTATTTATTCAGGCGAACATCATTGAGCAAAGCTCATTTACAAGATGGACCTGAGTGGTCATACAAATGAGGATACAAGTATTATTACATAGACAAGAATAGCATAAACAGCAATACAATGACATGAAATGGTTATATACAACAACTTACATATATACAAGGAACAGTAGAACCATTTAGCCTGTAAGAAAAAAGGGGACAAAGGGAATCGCAGGCATAAAATATAAATTATAGGGTCTAACTAGTTTTTATGAGAATATAATAGGTGATTTGGAAGATAGAAATTGAATTAATATAATGGGCGGAAAAGGAAGGTGGGTCAGGTAGGGTAGGGATTAGGCTGTATAAAAGCAATTGCAGAGCTCTGGAAAAGGGCGGAGAACAATTTGAAAGATGCCAGAGGTAGTAGGCTATCTAGCTTCATGGATTTTGGAGAGAGTTCCATGCAACTGCTAAGGTATAGCTGAAAGCAGCCCTCCCAAACCGGGTGCAGGCATTGGGGCCTTTAATATGATGAGTTTACTGATCCTTAAGGTGTAAGGCCTAGTTGTAATTTGGGTAAAGCAATCAGTGATATAGGTAGGTAGTTTGCCTGTTAACGCTTTGAATATCCAGATAGCAGCATTCCTATTTCTTCTGTGTTGTAATGATGTCCAGTTGACTGCCATATAAAGGGAGCAATGATTGGTGCTGAGGAAGGTCAGTAATAAATCTTATGGACCTGTGATACAGAGTGTCCAGTTTATGTAAGAGATGACGGAACAATGGCAGTAGAAAAATCAGCATAGTCAATGAGGGATAGGAATGAGGCCTGAATTAACCTTTTTTGGAATCACTGTTTAGGTAATGTTTTATTCTAAAAATAGTCCAAGCCTCTGTCTTAGCTTTTAAGTAGCTCTTCAATATGGACAGAATAGTCAAGCCTGTTATCTATCCAGACTCCAAGGTATTTGAAGTTATCAACAAATTCCAGTTTCTCCAAGTAAGGTGGATAATTGTAGGGTGGTGGATGTTGGGGTAGTGGTAGAGCAACTCTTTGTGGCAAAGAACATAGCTTTTGTTTTTGGCATTTAGAAGTAGTTTTTGTCAAGTAGATTGTGCTGCAGAATGGAGAATTGATTGTAAGTTCACAGGCTTTAGAAGGTGAGGATTGCTGACATATAATACAGTATCATCAGCAAACAGATGAATGTTAGATTGAGTGAGGTTGGCATCAATATTGTTTATATAAATGGCAAAGAGGATAGGGCCAAGAATAGAGCCTTGTGGTACACCCCTTAGCAGTGGTTTTGAGGTGGATAGGTAATTTCATTTTTAACCAGTTGTGACCTATCTGAAAGGTAATCCTTAAACCAGTTGAGTGATAGGGCACCCAGGCCTAGTGAGTTAAGGGACGTGATTAATAAGTCATGATCCACTGTGTCAAAGGCTTTACTCAAATCCAGGAACACAGCACAGGTACAATTTTTCTTATCCAAGGCAGTCTGCCAATCGTTAGTTACCTTGGCTAAGGCAGTAATGGTGCTATGCTTTGATCTGAATCCAGATTGTGCAGAATTTAGAAGGTTATTGTTATCCAGATAGTCCCTTAATTGAGAGTTTACTAGTTTTTCGAGCATCTTGGATAGTACTGGTAGAATGGAGATAGGCCTGTAATTGTTGAGATCCCTAGTATCACCAGATTTGAGTAATGGAACTACTTGAGCTGTTTTCCAAGTAGAGGGAATGGATCCAGTAGTTAGAGAGATTGAAGAGATGAGTGAGGGGGCAGATAAGACATGTGAAGCAATTTTCAGGAAATAGGGATCCAGGGAGTCTGCACCTGCACTCTTAGTAGTGTCTAAATTAGAGAGGAGATCTTCCACTTCTTTCATGGATATTGGGATGAAGGAAAAGTTGAAGTGGCCATTTGTCCCACAGTAGTTTGCAGGTTCAAGGAAGATCTCAGGATATTTGCAGGTGATGAGTCAAATGCTAGGCCAGCTGTGGTGAAGTGAACATTGAAGGTATTTAAGATTTCTGTTTACCTGTAATTTCTGTATCATTTAGTAGCAGTTTGGAGGTTAAGGCAGGAGTAGAATTTTGGCCCAGAAGTCCTTTTATTGTACCCAGAGTCTGATGGGTTATTGTAGGAGGCATCCAATTCAGCTGTATAATAGGTAGTTTTGGCAGTTCTTATTTTTTTGTACATGAATTCCTTTGCTTTTCTGAAATTTAGCCAATCTCTGTGTCCTTTGTTTTTCTTAGCGTTTCCACAGTTTGTCTCTGGTTCTCAAGGCTGCTTTAAGCTCAGAGGTGAACCAAGGCAGGATTTACCTTAGTTCTGATACTGGTGATAGGTGATGAATATTGAGAGCATTAGTGATAATATCCTTTAAAGTCTGGAGAGCTATTTCAACAGAGGTTGTAAGATAGAAATCTTGCCATATATTGTATTACTCAGGTCATGGAGGTAACCTGAGATATTGAAATTCTTTTGACCTTTGAGGACAAATTCTGCAGGATTTGGTGGTTTGAGTGTGATCTTATGCCAGCTATAGGGTAATGGTCACCACATCACTCGGCAGTACTCCTGCATGTGAATATAAGTGAGGCTTGTTTACCAACATAATATCCAAGAGTGAGCTGTTGCTGGAATTTCTTAGGTTGATCCTAGTTGGGTCTTTAATTAGCTGAGTGAATCCAAAGGTGTCACAAAAGGTTATCAAAGGTGCAGATACATTAGACAGCCAGTTTAAATTCAAATCACCAAGGATGATGGTATCTTCAGGGCCTAGGTTGAGAATTGACCCTAGGTGAGAAAGCAATTTAAGGCCTGCAGAGGGGGGCCTATAGCATCCAATCAGTTTAAATGAAGACGAATTAGGAAGGGATATTTTGATTGATAAACATTCAAATTAATTTGGCTCGGATGTGTTGATAAGGCAGGTTGCAGAGATGGTGTCCTTAATGTATATGGCCACCCCACCACCCCTGGAAGGGCGATCTGCTCTGAAGAGCTGATAATTGGGAAGGTTTACAACACTGTCTTTGTTGTAGGCCTGAGCCAAGATTCAGAGATGACCAGGAATCAGGAAGAGTATGTGCCACCCAAGCCTGTATTAAGATGAACTTTTTAGGAGGCTGCAAGCATTGAAGTGTATGATGCTTAGGCCTTTATGGAAGTCAGATCAGCAGGGAAGATAAACTTACAATGGGGCCAGGATTAATCTCAATAGTGCCAATGCAGAAAAGGAGGTAAAGATTAATTTGAGTAGGGCACCAAGGGATAGGGATAGAGAGTGATCAGAGCGCTTCCTCTTAGTCCTAGGTGCCCACTGTGTGGTGGGAGATGGTCTTGTTATATAGGTGTGACTTTTATCATAACATAGGAGTCTGACTGACAGGCATAGTGGGTTATTTAAAGCCAGGATATATGTGGCATAGGGAGTGCTGGATTGTTAGAGAGGCTTTATGTGGATACCCCAGGGGTTGCAGTGTAAAAGTGGTTCAAAGTGAATAAGGAATAGATGGTTGTACATTGTGGATGGCAGTGGAGAGCAGAACATACTCATTAACTTATTCATCATGACAGGGGGTATAATATGATTATCATAATGGATTGGGGGAGATGAGAGCTAAGGAGCAAAAGGAAGCAAGTTAGCATTGTGCAGAGTAGGTATGGGTTAATAAAAAAGGGAATTAGATGTGGGCGTGGATTAGAGAAATGGCAGGAAAGAGTGTATAACTACAATCAACCAAGTGGGGGGAGGGTGGTGGGCAAAAATTTATAGCTTTTGTCAGACTTTCACACTGCTTCTCCCGGCCTCCTGGATCTCTTCTGGTCGGCTGGAGGTCACCGCCTGCCCGCTGGCGGCTCGGAGCCCTTCTGCGGCTGGAGCTGAGGGCCAGGCCGGCTGCAAGGCAGGGGACAGAGGAGGAGAAGGCAGTGAGAAAGCTACTTATTGCAGGCAATCTGCAATTAGGTGCAAGGATCAAAATCTGCACAACAAAAGACTGGGAGGGTTTGGGGTTAGGCCTAGCGCCTAGCCCACACAGATCACCAAAAAGGCTGAATCACTAGCAAACATCACAGCGATACAATGTTTAAATTGCCCACAATTTTAAGTTAAAACAGCTCTTTTAAGATTACTTGAAAAAGTTACAGCTAAGCAGAAAATCCCATCCAGAATAGTGTTGCAGAGTCCAGCTAAAGTCAATGGGAAAGGCGCAATGGAAAGAAAGGCAGAGACAGCTGGTCGCCTTCGATTAGTTCGTGCTTTGCCCGTACCTTTCACACTCTCCGCCTCCTGGATCTCTTGGTCGGCTGGAGGTCGCCGCCGGCCCGCTGGCGGCTCGGAGCCCCTTCTGCGGCTGGAGCTGGAGGGCTATGCCGGCTGCAAGGCAGGGGACAGAGGAGGAGGAGAAGGCATTTCATTTCTATACCGAATATATTTTGTACCTCTTTTTATCAAAATTAATAAAAAGAAAGTTGAAAAAAAAAAAAAGAATATATCTTGCCCTAGTCAACTTGTGAAAAGCTAGACTTACAGGAGGAACAGGATGAAGTCAGCACAGTTTCAGATAAATGGGCACTTAAGAGGCTCATCAAAGGAGACATTGTTCACATATGTTTTTTCAAAACTTTGACTGTAATTAAAACTTTCTATCCAGCAGAACACTAAGTAAATTAAACAGAAAGCTAAACGCTGTGCACAGTTAGGCATGCAGAGTCTACAGTAATGCATAAAGAGTGAAGGTTTCGGTTACAATCTTGTCGACCAGCTTTGTAAGATTTAGCCAAGAAAATCCAAGATCATGTTCCAAAGGAAAACCTGGATGGCTCAGGGCCGGAAAATGCACTGCACGAATGAAAGTAACCAGCAGCGTGGACACTACATAACACTATGCCAAAAAAACAGAAGGTTACGGGCCACCTGACGGCACAGGAGAAGCACTGCACACACTTCCTCGCTGTCAACTCCAGCTCAGGAGTGGGCTCGGACAGATAGCATCTAGGCAGCCAGAGCTACTGACTGCTGCTACTGGCAGCAAAAGCCAGCTCAGGGTGGGGAAGATGGGCATCCTGCGACGCAGCAGTCCCTTGCAGTAGGCCAGGAAGCCTACTCGTATGCAAGGCTGGTGCATGCACCCACAACATAAGTGTTGTCTGAGGCTGTGATTGGCTGGCGGCCCTGGCCCATGTCTTGGGGAAAATGGAGTAAAACACACCAGACGGAACCATGAAGACCAACCCCCTGTAGGCCTTGCACAGCCGACCAAGCTCCCGCCTCACAGACTGGATCCTCAGTAGTAGTAGTAGAGTTTATCTGTATATGGCGCCCTTCCCCACAAGCTCAGGGAGCCATTGCAGCTAAAAGTACCATTATACAAAAACAATACAGGACAGCCAGCATACAATACACAAACTTGTTCATAAACCCGCTAAAAATCTAGAAACAGACTGATTTCTAAACTGTCCGATGGTCCAATAACTATATCAGGTCCTAAAGGCCTGCTCAAACAAGAAGGTCTTCAAACGTTTTTTAAAGATCTCTACAGAAGGCACCTCCCGGAGGTACTTCGGCAAAGAATTCCAGAGGACCGGGGCTGACACTTCAAACGCCCGGTCCCTGGAAGATTTTAACCTTATCCAGGGGACCTCCAGAAGGGCCTCTCCAGCCGACGTGAGAGAGCAAGACAGGGTGTAGGGATGCAGGAGCTCTTTCGATAGTCGCGGACCCAGCCCGTGTAGGGCCTTATAGGTCAAAAGACCTACTTTAAAGGTGATGTGCCAGCGCACCGGCAGTCAATGCAGTTTGTGCAGCACCGGTGTATATGACTGAACCTCAAGTGTTCAGTCATCAACCGGGCTGCAGCATTCTGCAAAAGCTGCAGGGCCGCATCGCACCTCCTCTGACCCCGAGGTAGAGTGCATTATAGCAGTCAAGCCTCGAGGTGACAAAAGCCATGTACCAGCATGGCCAGGTTGTCGGGGGGAGATAAGGGACTTAATTCGAGCGATGTTCCGAAGACGGTAAAACCCGGTCCAGACAACAGCTAACACCTGAGCATCAAGTGTCAGCTCATTATCCAGAACAACGCCCAAATTCTTCATCATTGCAGAGGCCCCCATTTCTGTCAGGCCAATAAAAAGCCCCAACTTATCACCAGAGGCCCCCACTTCTGCCCTTTGACCAGGCACAACCACCAGCACCTCGGTCTTCCCCGGATTAAGTCCCAGCCAGTTCGATGCCGTCCAAGCCCAGATCTCGGCCAAGCATTCATTTAGTACATCGACCACGTCCAATCTCCCATGTGCAAAGGACAGGTAGAGCTGAATATCATCAGCATAGCAATGAAAACTCAGATCATACCTACGAAGTGGGGCATCATCCTGCCTTCAGCCGACATTTTCTCCTCTTCGTTTTTCTCCCTCCCCAAGACAGTGGCATGAATGTGCACCCAGTCAGGGAAGTTGTGCTCCCAAGACACTGCCATGGAGGGCAAGCCGTAGGGGAACAAGGATGCAGGGGGTTCAGTACCTGATGAGGTTGTGGATGCACAGAACGTCCTTCCAGAGGAGGTTGTGGAGTCAAAAACAGTGGTTGAATTCAAGCATGCATGGGACAGTCATAAGGAAATTCTGGGGGGGGGGGGTAGAAAGAAGTAGGCTGCTGGTTAACTAGGATCTGCAGCTTATTCATTAGGTAGGGAAATGGGCAGACTGGGTGGGCCAAGTGGTCCTTATCTGCCCTCAAATTCTATGTTTCTATGTAAGGCAAGTGACAGGGCTGAGGGGTTAGCTGGAGGAAATGGTCACCTGGTAGCAGGTGGATGAACACAGGGTGAGGGAAAGACAAAAAAGTGAAGGCTACTGTTTTTGTTTGCTCTCCATACTCAGTGAGTGAGACTTCTTCGACATGTCCATAAGCCCTTGATCTCACACCTATCAGTGCAGTACTCCCCACAAAAAACTACTGCCTGTCCGCTTGTGTATTTTTTTAATTACTATTTGTCAGAGGCCCCCTTCTGCCTTTCCAACCTCAAGCCTCATCACCCTTCATTCTCTGTGACTTAACATGGTCCTGCTATAGCCTCCAGGGTTTACTCTCCCGTGAGGCCATCAAAAGTGGTGGAGAACCCCCTCTGGAGACTGAATTGAGCACAGAGGAACTAGGAGTCCAGTGGACCATCCAGGACCTGTGAGGTGGGGCATCATCCCACCTTCAGCCAACATTTTTTCCTCTTCATTTTCTCCCTCCCCAAGACAGCAGTATGAATGTGCACCCACATGCACATAACACGTGAGGGCGGTGCAAAGCCAACCAGTCTTCTCCCTCCTACAGCCATTTGTGGTCCCCTGGTGGCACCAGCACTGTGGTAATAAACAATCTCCTACCCCACAGGAAGTCAGTATCCACTAGGACCCTCACGCCTCCCCCCCCATATCAGCCCTCCAGCACCCCGGGTTCACTTCCAAACCCAGGTCACCAGCATCGTGAGCGGTAGCGCTACCACTGCGCCAACAGGCCAGAGTCTGTCCCCCTTATGTACTATCTGCATGTACCTGTCCAGGTGGGACTGGTCAGGGGTAGAATGTTTTGGGTCCCTCCTATTTAAGCATATTCTGATCATCTATAATATAAAACCTTCATGATCCCACTGCTCTTCTAGACAGAATTTGCTAGTTCCAGTAGTGGCTTCCGGGAAGTCAGTGTGTGATTAGCCATTCGCAGTAGCAGGTCCCAATTTTTGGAACTCACTGCAATTAGCATTCAAACTGAAACAGTGTAAGGCTGTTTTACAAAAAGGCTGGAAACCTAATTTGCACAGTTAAGCCTTTTATAAGATTCACATTAGAGCTGGCCAGCCGAAGCAGCAGGACTGTTACCATTCGCAACATTGATGACTCAAGTTCGGCAGTGAACTCCGGCTTGTCGGGAGGGCCAGCTTTGGGGAGATGAGCATTTGAGAGACAGCTCTCTTCTTTCGGGGAAGGAGGGATCTGGTGCACAGTTACATTCCTACCCCTAGCAATGGCAAGAGGTTGGTGCACCTGGGGCCAGCACGTAAGCTGGGGATTGGTGGAGTGGTAGACAGCTGTACATAAGAGATGGGAGCATGCCTGATGTGTGCTGATGTCATTGCACATCCACACCATTAGGGCGCACCTAAAGAAGAGAAAACTCATCCATACGACAGCACGATGAGGCCAGAGATCCACAGCACCTCTCCACATGAATCCCTGCAACAGCACAACGAGGCCAGAGATCCACGGCACCTCTCCACATGAATCCCTGCAGAACAGCAAAACGAGGCCAGAGATCCACAGCACCTTTCCACTGAATGATGCTGATTAGCTTGTCAGGGAAACCAGGCTGATCTTGGTCTCTCTCCTAGTTCCCAGGGGAGCCCTGCCGTGAGGGGTAAGTCATGGAACTCTCCGTGCAGACGACTGGAAGGTGCCTGGTTTTGTGGGGGAGAGAACAGATGGTCTGATACAGGGGTACCTCCCAGCCTGCATTTCCTATTGCATTTCCATTCTTCTACAACTGTTTACCCCCTCAGCTCAGAAACTACCCTATTACTGGCTCTTAAATCTGGTTTAAGGAAAAAAGCTGTTACAGGAAAAATCTCTTTGCAGTTGCTCTGCTAGCTAATTTTGAACAGTTTCTCTCGATTTCTTTTATGCTATGTACTGTTGTCCACATGATTTTTATAATTATGACTTGGACATTCTGCAAACGAGACTAGCTTCTCATGGAACTTGGCCTGTACATTTGAAACGTCTATATAAAAGTCTGCAAGGAAGGAAGGAAGAAAGAAGCAGAGTTGGAAAAAAAAAAAAGATTCAAATTAAAAGAAAGTCTGCATCTATCAAATGCAATATGATCTTATATGCAATCTTTAAATTCTTTATTCTTCTATTCTGACTCTCACTGTTTGGAAAGACTGTATAAATAACTGATTAACCATTCATTTAACCGAAAGTCAGCTGATCTCTCTTTATCCACTTACTGGCCTGTCCCTACCATGTCAGCTCACCAGCCCTTACACTCAACTTACCCAGGTATTTACCCCTTCCTCCATCCGTCATGGCTTGCTCCCCATGATGGGCTGGGGCCTTCGACGATGTACCACTAAAGATGTCCCAATTGGGTACAGGAGGGTGCCTGATCGGTGGTGCGGGGCCTGAAAGGGGATGCCATCACCCTGCTGCAGCCAGCTAAGATTTCTGTCCCCTCCCTGGAGGTCAGCGGATGTGCAATGGCATGGGCATGTGACATGAAAATGCCACACATACTTGACCACCTGTGCCCAGCCCTCAGAGAGATGGCCACATGTTGCATCACCTAGCCTCTGCTAAGTGACGGACAAGCAGCAACACCTGCTGTGCCTTCCCTTTCTGAAGGAGGACAGCTGTCTCTGGACACTCAAACCTCCTTCCCCAGCCAACCCCGAGCGACCCTGGTCCATTCCCGAACCCGGGTCACCGGTGTGACACGTGGCGAGGCATCAGTGCCTCAACTCACCTTGTCACTGGGCCAGCTGGCGAATCCCTCTTTAAGAAGTGTAACACCTAGTTACCCTGGCTATCTCGGAAAGCACCTTAATGGGACCTTGAGGCCTAACAGTTTAGAAAATGCTTTTTAACACGGCTCACCTGCTTCAGAATTTACAGGTGGGGATCACTTTTTCCACTTTCCTTAACAAAAGGCAAGCAAATACACAACAGCCAGCTACAATCAGCACATCTGACAGAAAATGAGCGATCATAAAACATGCCTTTTAAACTAGGGACTATTTGAGACGTGTGTGTGTGTGTGTGTGTGTGTGTGGTGCGGTTATGGTGCCTTTTTTAATTTTCATTTTGGAGGATGGTAAGAAAATTAAAGTACTTTTCTAACTGAATGCTTTCCACACAGAAACAAAGATTCTTGTAGCTGCTGCTTTCTGGAGATTCTGGATTACTTGTGGCATTATGATATAGTGCATCTTTACAAATTAAAAAAAAAAAAAGAGGGTCAGGGCTCATCTTATGACCAAGAAAAATACCTATTTTTATCACATGAAGCATGTTTTTGTTCCAGCGCATGCTTAAACCCGTGATTCTCCACTCCCATCTCAACAATACAGAATGAGAGCTGGGGTGGAGGCAGAGTACACGCCAAGTCTCGGATACTCAGTTTTAGTTCTGATGTCAGCCCACCATTTACACACAGCTGAAGCAGTATGCAAGGGTTAAAAAAAAAAAAAAAAAAAAAAACACTGAAAACATGGGATGGGGGCATCATCTGAGCAACACAGGCATTTGTTTTATTCTTCATTTCTCATGCCCGTTTCACAGACCTACCCCACCCCCGACTCCCTCCAGATCCCCACAGTACCTGCAGTCATTCCCAACATGTCTGATGTGTCCTCCTCCATGCTGCTTCAGTAATCTCCCCCAAACTGGGACGGGAATGTAACCCCCCAAGAACTCACTGTGCTTCATCAGGTGGGTCCTCCCCCAGCCAACAGGGCTCAGCCTCAGATGTACAGAGATCCTTCATCCACAAGGGTCAGGGCTTTTTCTGTTTTTGTTTGTCCCCAAAATCCATAAGGACTCCGTAGAGCTAGGATATCAACGGGACGTGTGCACACGCTAAACATGGCGACACCACAATGTCAATGAGGTCCCTACCCATCCTCAGTCCTCCAGCCACACTGCTCCCGGTAGCCAGATGGCAGTCCTGCAGCAGAGGATGCCCCCCACCCGATGACCCAGGCTTGTTCCCTAACTCAGGTCGCCCACGCTGCAAGAGGTCGTGGTACTGCTGCACTGATGGGCTGTCTGAGAAGCACAGGGCTGATATAAATAAATCCCCTTTCTCTGTTGAGCTTTCTTCCCATTCTCTTTCAGAATCCTTGTACCTATTTGTTTTTCTCTCTTTTGTTTGTTGTTTAAGTCCCTTCCCCACTCCAAATAATGCAGCTGTGTCAATAATGCTTCCGCCTTCGGCGCTGAAGACCCATGTTCAGCAACAACCATGGTGTGTCAGAGGGTCAGTTGGGGAGGGTATGAACGTCCCACAGACAGCTCTCTTGCTCCTGGGGGCTTCCTGGCATATCAGTGACACCCAGTGCAGGCTGGGTGTGCAACAGCTGGAACCACTGGTCAGTGGGCAGAGGCGACAGCAGACATCTGTAGGTCAAGTGTGGAAGTCTGCCCGACCCACACTGATGTCATTTCACGTCTGCGCCTCCTGGGGAACCCAAAGAGAGAAAACCCTTGGCCCGGCTGCTCTTCAATACCCCCAGACCTCTGCCCAAATGACGCCTGAGACATAAGCCTTGCCTGGGGCCTTAGGTGGATCTCAGTCTCCCCCTTTGGGGAGACCCCCACAGGGGGTAAGCTGTTGGCCTCGCAGTCTGGGCAGCCTGGGGGGTCAAGGCACTACAGAGGAGGTCAAGCAAAATGGCACATGGCCTGCATCAGAAGTCCTGGGTGGAAAGAAGACTCAAGGAATTAAATATGTGCTCTCTAGAGGAAAGGAAGGAAAGTGGGGGCATGATAGAAACATTCAGATACCTCACAGACATTAATAAGGTGCATGAGGGTAGCATTTTATATAGAATAAGATGCTCGAGTACAAGGGGTCACACTATAAACTGGAGGGTGGGAGACTCAGAGGAGTATGGGCAACAGAATACCCGAGCTACAGGCGATGCTGGCCGAAGGATCAGCGGATGTGGCAGCAATTGCAGAAACATAGGCCACCCAGAAAAATGATGGGGACCTAAATTTGGAGGGCTATAAAATATTCAGGTGGGACAGAGAAGTAGGTAGAGGAGGAGGCATAGCAACTGACAGTCAAGGATGAAATATTGGTAAGTGGAGTAGAAGAGGCAGAGAGGGGAGTGGAAGCTATATGGGTAACCCTGCAGTCGGGGGAAGAAAAAGATTAACAGTAGGGGTGGTATACAGGCCACCCGCAATGGATGAGGATCTGGAGGGAAAATTGATAGAGCATATCAAGGCGCACTGTGACCGGGGAAAGGGTAGGGTGGTGGTCATGGGGGACCTGAATATGCCGGGGGCAGACTGGGACACCATGACATCAGCAGTGGCCAGGGAGAAGAGCCTGATGGATGTGTTTCAGGATGTCTTTCTGGTCCAGCAGGTGGGGAGCCTACTGGGGGACAGGATACTGGATGTTGTCCTTGCAGACAGTGACCAGGTAAGGGATCTGGAGGTGTGTAGCCCGCTGGCGGAGGACCATGACACGTCTGATTTATACTGTGCGCGGAGGTTGGGGGGAGAAACCACCAACACAGTGGTAATGGATTTGTGGGGCGGATTGTGGGCATGGGCAGGATACTGAGGGAGCTTGAGCCAGATCAGGCCAGACATGTCTGTAGATAGATGGTTTCTGCTGTGCCGGGGTGGAATCGCTCAAACACAGTGGAAATGGATTTCAGGGGGACGATTTCGTGGGCATGGGCAGGATACTGACGGGAGCTTGAGCCAGATCAGGCCAGACATGGCAGATAGATTGTTGGAGGCCATTAAAAGGGGGACAGGAGGTTACTAGCTTGTGTGCAAGGGTAAGGAGCAAAGGCAAGGCCAGCAAGCCATGCTGGTGGACCACGGAGGTGCAAGAGGCGGAGAGGGCAGCCTACACACGCTTTTAAGCGCTCGGGGGAATGGGAGAGGGGAATAGATGGTCGGGCTAGAAGGGTCACAAGGATGGTGAGGAGATCAAGGCAAGGATGGAGTACAACCTGGCTAAGGATATAGGTGGGGGAAAGGGATTTTAGAGATACACAGGGAAAAGAGGAAGGAGAGCACAGATCCCCAGGATTAGGACTGGGGTGGATGGGCTCAGGAGGCAGGGAGCAGGCAGAGATAATGAACAAGTATTTTGCCTCAGTTTTTAGGGAGGGAGACATGGACTGCATTAAATCAGAAAATGGCGGGGGGGGGGCACTGACAGGATAGGGCATTGGGAGATGACAGAATCGAAAGAGGCAGGGGCACCAGGTGGACCAGGCCCAGAAGAGGATGGGGCTTTTTCCGAGGAGAGGGCTAGGAAGGGGGAAATCACAGAGGGCAGCGTGAGGAAGGCCTTACGGGTGCTAAAAACTGACAAGGCACCAGGACCGGATGGGCTGCATCCAAGGGTACTGAAAGAGTTGGCGGACGAACTAGCAGCTCTACTAGCTGGGCTGTTCAACGTTTCCCTCCAGACAGGAAGGGTGCCCCAGGATTGGAGGGTGGCTCATGTGGTGCCCATCTACAAAGGGGGGGTCTAGGGAGGAGATGGGAAATTACAGGCCTGTCAGCTTAACGTCAGTGGTAGGCAAACTAATGGAGGGCCTCATCAAAGGGATGCTTGGGAGGCAACTGGATAGGCTAGGACACATGGATGACAAGCAGTATGGTTTCGTCCCAGGGAGATTGTGCCAGACCAACCTCATAGATTTCTACGACTGGGTGACAGGGACCCTGGACAGACAGAGGCCAGTGGACGTCTTATATCTGGATTTTAGTATAGCATTTGACTCGGTACCCCACTTCCTGCTGTTGGCAAAGTTAGGGGAGATGGGGGTGGGAAGACAGTTGCTTAGATGGGTGGGAAACCTGCTTACAGATAGAACACAGAGGGTGGTGGTGAGAGGGACCATCTCCTCCCCTAGGAAGGTCATCAGTGGGGTGCCCCAGGGGTCGGTACTGGGGCCACTCCTGTTCAATGCCTATGTCTCCGATATAGGGACAGGAGTTAGAAGTAGGATGAGTCTCTTCGCGGATGACTCTAAGCCGGGAGCATTGGCCGACGGAGAGGAAGCAAGGGTGGCAGTCCAGAGGGATCTGGACACCCTAGAGGGCTGGGCAAGGAGGTGGGGGCTTAGGTTTAACACGGAGAAGTGTAGGGTGTTGCATGTGGGGGTCAGAAACCCAGGGCATGTTTATAACTTAGAAGGGGTTCCACTGCAAGCCACTTCGAGTGAAAGGGGCCTCGGGGTGGTGGTAGACACCAAAATGAACAACAGTGAGAACTGCAGAAGAATGGCAGCAAAGGCAAACAAGTTACTGGGCTGCATAGCCCGGAGAATAACATCCAGAAGCAGTGAGGTGATCCTACCTCTGTACAATGCCTTGGTTAGGCCGCACCTTGAGTATTGCGTGCAGTTCTGGAGGCCGCACCTTAAGAAGGACATACTACTGCTGGAGAGGGTCCAGAGGAGTGCAACCAGGATGATCCGGGGCATGGGGGAAAGGACCTATGAGGACAGGCTGCAAGCCCTTGGGCTGTATTCACTGGAGGAGAGGAGAGATGGGGGGGACATGATTGAGATTTTCAAAAATGTGAAACAGATTAACAGGGGTGGAGCCAAAGAAATGTTCAGGCTAAAGCAAAGGGGCAAAACCAGAGGACATAAATGGAAACTGGAGGGAGGAACCTATAGGGGAGAACGTAGAAGGCATTACTTCACAGAAAGGGTGGTAGAGCCATGGAATGCATTGCCCGGAAGCCTAGTCGAGCAAGACACTGTGGAGGGCTTCTAGAAGGGGTGGGACAGATGCATGGGGGTACTGAGGACGGGGGGGGGGGAGCGCCCACTAAGGGCTGGATACCAAGCAGACATGAAAGACTGACAGGCCTATTCTGCTGGCTTTTAGTATGTTAGCATGCAGAAAATACTTCTTCACTGAAAGTGTGGTGGACGCCTGAAACAGCCTCCCAACAGAGGTGGTGGATGCTAAAACGGTTACAGGATTCAAGAATGCATGGGATAGACGCAAGGGGACCTTAGAAGTAAGGTAAGGGGTGGGGCAGACCGGAGATAGAGCAGGGTCTGCAGTGGAACAGTAGGTAGGGAAAATGGGGCAGACTAGGTGGGCCACGAGGTCATTATCTGCCAGCAACTTCTATGTCTCTATGATGCCGGCCTGCAGCCCTAGACAGAAACAGAACAAAAAAAAAACAAATAAAAAAAAACAAAAAAAATACATGATGGGAAGTATGAAGCTGCTGCAAAAGCACTGGGTGCTGCACACAAAAACATGGGGATCCCATATGCAAAAATGCTTTAAAGGAAACAATCAGTTGTCAGTTCTCAGGGCTGGTTTGTATACTGCAGACGTGGAGTTCAGAGAGTACACACATTCCATGCAAATGGCAAAAATACATTTGCTCCTGAGACCCAGAAACCACAGGAATTACTTCACCAGTCACACTGGTTACAAAATGCCATTAAGGTCAGTCAAGGATATTCTCCTAAATAGCCGGTCACAAATGTCATCACACAGGACCAATTTTTTTGCCTGCGAGTGACAGACAGACAGACACACACATATACAAACTTATGTTGTCCCATTATCCCTTTATGGAAGGTCTCAAGAACTCTTAAGTTTGCTTGTGGCTACTGGTCTGAAGACTGTGGGTTCAGGCACCATTCTTTTAAACTAACTCTTCAAATGTACTTTCCTGTCTACCTTTTTCATGTAAATCTGGAATGTCCTGGAATGGGCACTCCCCTCACTTTGTGTGAGACCACTGAAAATTTGTGAAGGGGTCGCAGACGCCCCCTCCTCCTAAGATGATTTACTGATTTACCAAAAGCTCTGAACAAGCCCTCAGATGTTATACAGTCCAAGAACTAAAGCTTCTGCCACCACATTTATTTTAAGTTCTGTGATCTGTGCTTCCATAAAATGAAGAGTCCATTAAAGGTAACGCCTCCTCGACCCATTTCCCGTATATCTCTGTAGTTTGTAGGTATGAACAATTCCCTCTCTTCCATCCCGCTAATTTCATTGTAACTGAAACATAAATGAGGTTGCTTCACTCTGTTCTGGCCTGGTGTTAAAAAAAAAAAATACCTTCTTGTCTCCACTGTAGAGGCACCAAGAGATTTGATGATGTGTACCAACATAAGTCAGTGTGGTTCTGTTACACGTCTTGAGATGTCCTTGTATTTTCTAAAAGTATTTTTTCTAACTCAAAAACACTTTAAACTACAGAAAACAAAAGGGCATCTACTGTGCCTTGAAAGGTTCCAAGGCCAGCACAAGAAAAAAACATGGGGACTGCAGAGGATAGCAACAGCACTGAGTAACATAGTGTAACTACTGCAGTCTTAGACTTCGCACTAAAACATCATAAAATTCCAGAATGCCTTACATGAGTCTGGTCATGACCTCTGCAGTGGAGTCACGCAGGTTTTCATACCAGACTTAAGTACTTTCATTTACATTTAAATCCTCAAGAAATTAGGGGGGCTGCAATGGAGGCAATCACTGTTCACGCCTACAACTACTCAGGTAAACAGAATAAAAGGCTGAGGAGACCCTCCCTTTAAAAGCCGCATTTTATTCAGAGTGGGGATGTCACAGTATGAAATTCTGACAGTATGATAACTACTGGCAAGGAAGGAGCAGAACCTGGCCAGGGAAATTAGGAGAAGGAACAAGGGGTTCTTTAGATACATTGGGGAAAAACGAAGGGTGAAGGGGCAGATTAGCAGGATTAAAACAGGGGGAGAGATGGGCACAAGACCCGGGGGAGCAGGCTGAGGTACTAAATGAGTACTTCACCTCAGTTTTCACCAAGGAAAATGGGGGTGCTGCATCATACATGGGAGGAGACAGAGATACTGAGGAGGGGGAGACCCTTACCGATTGGCGGGTCTGGGGAGAGGGGGAGGGCTAAGCAGGGAGAAGAGGTACCGGAAGTGGAAATCACAGCAGAGAGAGTGAGGGAAGCCCTCATCTCCCTTAAGACGGAGAAAGTACCAGTGCCGGATAAATTACATCACAGAGTGCTGAAGGAACTTGCAGATGTCCTGGCGAAACCCTTGGCGGAGCTTTTCACCATCTCTCTGAGGACAGGGTGGGTGCCCCAGGACTGGAAGGTGGCGCATATATGCCTCATCCACGGGAATAAGGGAGGTGGTGGCAGGAACTACAGGCCTGACATCGGTGGTGGGCAAGGTGATGGAGGGCATTGTCAAGGAGAGGCTAGGGGGACCTGGAAAAGTCAGGGTGCCTGGACGATGACAGCATGGATTCGTCCCGGGAAATCGTGTCAGACAAACCTTGTGGAGTTCTATGACTGGGTGACGAGTGCCTTGACCTGGGTAGACCAGTGGACGCCCTCTTCTAGACTTCAGCAAGGCATTTGACTCTGCCTCACGTGGGCCTGTTGGATAAGCTGGGAGAAATGGGGTGGGGAACCAGATGATCAGATGGATAGGCAATTGGCTCCAGGACCGGACCCAGAGGGTCGAGTAGGCGGATAGTCTCATCCCCAAGGAGGGTCATTAGTGGGTCCCACAGGGATCAGTCTCTGGGCCCCTCCTGTTCAACGCCACGCCTCTGGACATAAGGACAGGAATCAGGAGTGAGATGAGTCTCTTTGCGGATGACTCAAAACTGGGGGCGGTGGTGGATGGGGAGGAGGGGAGGGTGGCCCTACAGGGGGACCTGGAGGCTCTGGAAAGATGGTCTAGAAAGTGGAAGCTGAGGTTCAATGCAGGGAAATGCAAGGTACTCCACCTGGGGGCCAGAAACCCGGACCAAGTGTACACCCTGGGGAATGCTACAAGTCTCGATGGCTGAGAGGGACCTGGGGGTGGTGGTGGATGTCAAGATGAACAACTCTGAGACTTGTAGGAGGGCAGCAGCCAATGCCAACAGGATGCTGGGATGCATTGCTAGGGGATCACCCAGAAGGAGGAAGTGATACTCTCTGTATAACTGCTTGGTGAGCCACACCTGAGTACTGCGTGCAGTTTTGGAGGCCACACTTAAAGAGGGACATTAAACTCCTGGAGAGGGTCCAGAGAAGGGCAACCAAAATGATTTGGGGCTTGGGGGACAGAACCTATGAGGAGAGGCTCGAAGAGCTAAATATGTACACATTGGAAGAGAGAAGGGACCGGGGGGACATGATAGAGGTCTTCAGGTACATGAAGAGGGTAAATAGGGGAGCAGCAGTCAGGGTGCTTCGAAGGAAGGAGGAGGGGGCCACTAGAGGACATGGGTGTAAGCTGGAGGGGGGAAGATTCAGGGGAGAAAGAAGGAGGTGCTACTTCACTGAGAGGGTGGTGGAGCTATGGAATGAGCTGCCTAGGGGGCTGGTGGAGGCAGAGACGGTGGAGGGGTTCAAGAGGGGGTGGGACAGGTACAGGGGAAGGGTTCTGGAAGCAAAATCCAATGCAGCAAGAATATCTGGAACTGGGAAGGGAGAAGCCAGAGAAGGCGAGGGGGGCAGCAAGTTCAGCACCCAGGGTGGGGGCTGACCAAACGAGCAGACACGAAAGACCGTTAGGCCTAGTCTGCTGGCATTTTAGTATGTTAGTACCGCATGCAATACCACGGTTATTACCAAAGTAGTCATTTTTTTACACCAAGTAATTTAGGTTCAGAAAGACCTCGTGGCCCATCCTGTTCAGCCCAACATCCACTGCTTCATGATCAGGAATGAATAACTACACTGCAGAAATACGGTTCGATTCCCTATACACTCTGCTCCTCACGGGAAAAACACATGACAGCCTGCACTATCTTATAACCACAGAATCTGTTGGCAGAAAAGGACCACTTGGCCCATCCAGTCTGCCCAAATGTTTCCTGCCTATCCCGTCTCTGAAGACCCTATCTGGTCTCTGCGTGCAATTCACAAAATGCTGAAAACAGCACAACCATTAATCAAAAAAAATGTTGATAAGCCTGCACAAAGCATAGAAGAGCTCAAGACATAATAGCCAGTCATGAGAGATTGGGATGTTAGCCGTCCGTTTGGCCAAATGTGCGTCTGTGAGTTACGTGAGGGTCGCAATTATTGAATCCCCTTTGAAATACTGACACTTGCCAGTACACCATAAAATATTTCACACTGTCTAAGTTTTATCCTGGATGCACTGTATATGCATTGAGCAATTCCATGCCTTGAGCATGTGATCTTACTTAATATTTTTGCTCCTCTTCACGACATGAAATTACAGAAGATTATATTTAGCGTTCCTGATTTTCAGGCCCCCTACAGTTTATGGTGTTTAATTTTCAACTTTTTTCAGCATTTTTACTTTTTTTGAAAATATTCAGTTTTTCCACTGTTTATAAATAAAACTAATAAAAATGAGATAAAACAACGGTGTTTTCTAGTGTTTATTTATTTTGAGTTTTGGTGGGGGGACATTAAAAGTCATGTTTAGGGAAAGGGGAAATTGTTTAACCAGGACAGGCACATTAAGCAGGAGCTTGTTTCCAGGTGCGACCTGGGAGCACAAGGAAGTTAAGTGACTTGCTCAGGGTCACAGTATGCAAGTGGGGGCTGATGGTATTCAAACCCAGGTTTGCAGCTCAGTGTCCTTAAAGAGATTCACCAAGTTGTAGGTATACACCACATATTCTGGTGCCTTACATCTCAGTGAAAATGCCGTCTATCTCATAAAAGTTTATTCTGTTATTTTAGAAGTGGAAGGGATTGTATCTTGTCCCTCAACGGTCCCTTCCACTTCCTGGTCTGTCAATCTGCCCATTATATGGGGGCAGCTTTAACAACGTTTTTATAGAATAATGGTCATTTGGTGATTAATCAAGGGCATTGGTTGACTAGTTGACCTGTGCCACTGATTAAGCACCACATGACCATCATTATATATAAAAACGTTGTTAAAGCTGCCCCCCACAGACTTTAACGAAGTGTGGTCCTGCACTCTCCCTGGGAACATGTCATTACGTGCTTGAGCATGGGCCTGGATTATGGGCGGATCAAAAGACCAGGAAGTGGAACGGATCAGTGGGGGCCAAAGTACACAGCCTCAGACTGCAAGGAAAAAGATACTGGGGCAATGTGAGAGAGCATTTCTTCACAGAGAGGGTGGTGGAGCCCTGGAACAGACTACCAGACAGAGTGGTGGGGGCTAAATAGGTGGAAGAATTCAAGAGGGCATGGGACAAGCATATGGGGCTGATTATCGGGGAGAGGGCAGGGGCTGGCAGGGAGGGGGAGGTGTAGGGGAAAAAAGGGCAGACTAGATGGGCCGGTATGGTCCTTTTCTGCCATCAAGCTTCCATGACTCTATGATAAAATAACATAAGATAAATAAAGGACATTTTATGAGATATACTCAGACGGTGTTTCGCTGAGGGAAGGCACCAGAATATGTGGTGCAAATCGATTCAAGTTCAAGTTCAAGTTTATTGGCAGGAAAACAAAAAACTCAGTTGAGCAGACTCATTTACAAGGAGGTCCTGATTAACAACAGGGACATTACACAAGCATATACGAAGTACTATGTATTAAAAACATGAATAATCCATGAGAAGAAAACAGGACAATAATATTTACATCATATATACATAGGCGCACTAAAGCTAGGAGTTAAATAAATGGTTAGCTCTGGGTAACAAGACAGCACCTTGTGAGGGAAGTAGAAGTACAAAGCCAGCAAGGAAAGTAACGACAGTGGCACAGGCGGGGTGGGATAAGGTCAGAGGGAACAGAGGATGGAGGTAGGAGGGGCAGACAACAAGGTGGAGGGGGTGGGAAAAGTGAATATAACAGGATGGCTATGTTGGCTGGGGCAAGGGCACTAAGGAGGTGGCGGGGAGAGGAGGTAGAGACAGAAGGTAAAGAAAGGATTGCTGTAGATACGGGCAGGGACTGTTGAGTGACGATAGTGTGGGACAACAGACTAGGGGTAGATTGTGTGGTGATGGTAGTGTAACATGGAGAGAGGAAGGGGAGAGGAAGAAGGGGGAATGGAAGTATAATGGAAAGTCACTTGTGAGGGAGGGGAGTGGACAAGAGGATAGAGTGGTCACTGCAATAGACCTGGCAGGGGGAAGGCACTTTATCAACCACAGTCACCCAAGTCCCGTAGGTTGTCATAAACAAGTCTTTTGAAGCTGTTCAGGGGGATCAGGCTTTGTAGCTTGAGCCTGGATTGGGCTTTATTCCAGGCAGCCAGGAAGGCACAGCTTATAGCCAGGTTTCCAAACCGGGAACGGGAGATTGGAATGTCTAGCATAATGAAGGAGTTACTGCGTAGGGGGGTAGGGGCAGATACTTCGTTGAAAGAGGTTGGAAAAATGGGGGGTAGTTTTGCCAGTAGGGCTTTGTAAAGTCAGGTGACAGAGTGCTAAAAAAAACATGGTGAATCTCTTTAACCGAGGAGGGAGAGGGGTAACATGATTGAGACGTTTAAATCTAGGAGGAGTATAAATAAGGTTAATGTTCAGGAGCTTTTCCAATTGAAAGAGAGTGGGAGAACGCGAGGGCATGAGATGAGGCTGAAGGAAGGGAGGGAGGTAGGTTCCGGAGTAATACAAGGAAGTTCTTCTTTACAGAGAGGGTGGTGGACCCATGAACAGCCTGCCCAAGGAGGTAGGGGAGGCCAAAACGGTAAGTAAGCGAGTTCAAGATCATATGGGATAGACATAAAGGTAGCATACAGAAAGGCAAAGGAGGGAAGGGGGAATAGCACCAGATAAGTTCTTGGGCAGACTAGATGGACCTTGTGATCCCCTTCTGCCGTTAGAAATTTCTATGTTTCTATGTTTCACCACTATGCTACACTGCCTCCTATGTAACAATCAGAATGCTTACACTGCACGTCCAGTAAATGACAGTGCTATGATTGCGACACAACTACAGAAAGCCCTAGAATTCACAGCTGAAATGTGTTTTAAAAAAAATTATGCAATTCATTTTAAGTGTGTCCGACAGGATAGAACCATCTTGCGGAGGAGGTCATTGAGAACATCATGGAGTGAAGCGGAGTTTCGTCTTAGACACCAGCATCACAGAGCAGGTATAGAATAGGTCAGTAATTAACCAGCAATCTCAATGTGTTTTGGTTTTATCCTAATGGCTGAAAAAGTGTCCAAGGGATTTTCGGGCATAATCGGTTAAAACCTAAAACAAGCTAGGCTAATTTTATATTTAATTCGTCACTGTCAGAATTTTTCCACAATACATTAATTTTAATGCCTTGAGCTCTTATTATTAGTTGAAATGACTGAATACCGTGATATAGTGTATAGTAAGGTGGTGGTGTGCATAGAAATCAGAGCTTTTCAAAATGTTGTATCACAGTTCAAAAGGTCACGGAACGTGATCGTACTACAGTGTAGTACAATAACATTTGGAAAAGCTCTAGAGGGCCACGCACTACATTCTAATCAAACCACCAGCCTTTGGCCGCAGCTGCTACCTCGCGCTATTCAAACAGTTAACACCATTTTCACTACGGCGGCAGCTTTTTCAAAGGTGGCCAAACGCATCACAAGAGACGCACAAGAAGCAGTTATACACAAGATAGCACAAAAATGTGAACATGACCCGAGAACAGTTACAGTACCTCATATCTACAGAACTACAAAGTAAGACTTTATGTCTGAAATTTCTCCGTTCACAGTTCTCTCGCTAGCGAGACATAGAGCCATGTTTATTTTTTTAAAGTCCCTCCCAGATGTGATGCTGGAGCAGCAGAACCTGCAGACTAGACGCGAGGCATCGCTTGCTCCTAGCAACCATGCAAGTGCCCTGAAACCGAGCTTTTAAACGGCAGCAAAATGCTTCTTTCTCCTCAAAACAAACAAAAAAAAAACTATATTTCTTTGAGACTATACACTATATAAAAATACTGGATGGGCAACTCTGTGCCAACCAGTGTCATTTAATACCACCTCCGGGGTTCCAATTCCTGAGACCTCTTGAGCTTCACTCTCGAGGTCACAGGGAATCAGAACCTCGGTGGCACAACACACTGGTTGTGCATAGTTGCCCGTCCTGTATTCTCTATATACTGTGAATCATGGTTATCATATCATCAGAAATTCACCACATTATCAACACCGTCCCCTCCAATACCACGATATACTGCAAAAACCGTAATAACAGGACCTCCCCAATTCAGTGAAGTCAAAACTGCACTTCTACCTCAGTCACCAATATGCAGACAACAGCTACAAACATTTCCCTGAAATGGCTAAGTATTTTTTCTATTGTGGCTAGCAAACACAGAGCAGTTTCAATCACAGTGTGGTTGACTTTATCCATCAGAACTGGCTGGGTTACAATCTAGTTTTAGTTCGAAGAAAACGATCGGACATCTGGAGAGGTCATTATCCAAGCTAACCAAACAAAATAAGGAGTCAATTGTGATTAGCACATTTCAGTTTGAGAATAGTGTTTCTGTCATTCCCAATTTAACACAACTAGCAGCCAATACCATCTCAGTTAGTCTGACGGTCTGTGATAGGAGCGGAACATGGAATCTCCTACATTACAATTCTGTGCGCTCGTCATCACTGAACTACTTCTGCCTTTCCTTAGAGACCAAAATAACCTTTACATTTTGAGAATGGAAAAAGGAGATCTATAAAATGGGAAAGTTAAAATCCAGCACTCTGATTAGCCAGTCCAGGTTAAAAAAAAGTCCTTTTACATGACAAGTTTCAGTACATCAAATTTAGAATGCTCACATTTTTGAATTCAGCCATCTTTGTTCTCTCACAAGCTACTCACTAACTACAACACAGGGTTTTAAATAATTGATTAGCAGTTTTTTTCTTGGGACAATGCTAACTATACAGAAAGTATTTATATAGGTTTTCTAGAAGTGTTATGTTTGTTAAACACAGTGAAGCAAGTGCTATGCATTTTCACAATGTTTTAGCACTTTTATGAGCAAAACGCTAATCAATTTTTGGAGTTAAATAAATCCCTGCAACATACTACGATATTTCATTTGTCATGCCCAAACGAAAAAGCAGCCCAGAGCATTACAGTACTTGTATTATATATCTCAAACATTTTTCCTGACAATATGGAGTCAGGCAGTCTCTCCCCCCTCCCCCCGCACTCAAATGCTGTCCTCCAGCTGACAGAATTAAACAAGGCACTATACTTGCCACTTCTACTACCAGCCGTCTGCTACTTCTCTCTCTCCCGGCTCCGGACAAAACTCCTCTATTCTCACACTGACAACGTAGTCCGACTCAAACCTGCTCTCTCATGGCTTTCGCACTTGCTCCCTCCACATGCTCGATGTTTCCCCACACTGCCCACCTGCTGCTTTCCAGTGTCAGCTGTGTGTTGGGTGTGTCGTCAAGGCACAGGTCAGGAAGCAAAGGAAAAACAGGAGTAGTTGTAAAATTCACAAGTAACGTTTTATTATCAATAACAGTTAAAAAAATTAAAATTGTTCAGTAAAACTATTTACAAAGGCAGTACAAACAGAGAAAACAAAAGTCCTTCATCTGAGGGTATCTCTGATTCCAAGTTTCAGTCTCTCTCTCTCTCGACCAAAAATATTGCTGCTCTTTTATAAGTCTTTGCCTGGGAACTCGTGAAGAGACATTCTGTTTCTCACAAAATGTTCTTGTCAGTTTCCTTGCAGGTGCAACAAATAGAACAATGTCCCAAGCTGGCTCATGCTGACAGTTCTGCAAAAGAGTTTGCACACAAGCCTGAGAGGAGCTCAAACTGCATCTCATGTTAACCCCTAAATTCCAAATAGTTTTCTGCACTCATTTCAATAGTATAACTACAGTATATACATTTCAAACCAAGGGATCCCAGTTTCACATAGAGAGTCACATGTACTTTTGTAACGCCCCACCCCCATGAGGCTTACCTTAAAGCTCCCATTCTCTCCTCTGGCTTCCCCTTTTTTCCCCTTTTTGTGCACCACCTGGCCCAAGTCTATAACTGTGCCACAGTGTTCCCAAGCACCCCAAATAGCCTTAGTACTTTGTTTTAGCCCATTTTGGGCTTAAAAAATGAACCGTGATCTGTCACTTTCTTCTGCACTTCCTGAGCAACCGGAGAGCCCACATGCGCCTAAGTGCCTTTGATTTTGCTGACCATTTCTGCAGCCAAATAAAAGGTATTTCGGCAGTCCCAGTGCCCCAGTCTACCTATTTGGGGACCGGTGACCAGAAAAAGGCCAGTGAGAGGCCGCAGAGTATTGAAAAAAAATGAAGTTTGAAGAGGGTATGTTTCAGGGCTCATGCATATTAATGAGCACCTGTATGAATATTTATGAGGAGCTGCCTGCTACCTAGGGTGTCTGTGTTTCAGCAGCAGCGACAGAAGAAATAATGTAAATAGATGTTGAAGAGTGGTACTGTTGTAGACGTCCCAGTGGCGTGGAGGGCTGAGGTGCTGGTTGCCTTACCTTGTGCTATGCTGGCAACCCTGGTTCGGGAACGACCTTGGGTCATCGGGTGCTGGCATTGGGGGGGGGGCAGGATCAAGCAGCCTCATGGCAGCTCTCCCCTCCAGGGGGAGGTCGTCGCCCCCCCTCCCGGAGTTCTGCTGCCACCTGGTGGAGTCTCGGTGGCAGCGTAGGTGGCAAGTCGGGAGGTCTCAGAACACGACGTGCACATGCCTTCACACAAGCGCATGCTTGCATTCCAGAATGGGGTCAGGGCCAAAAACCGGGAGAAAAAAAATGTAATTAAAAAAAAAAAAAGGCTGCATTGTTTAAAAGGGCACAAAAGATGGGGTTGGTATCAATTAAAAGTTAATAATCTGGCTGCACCAGAACTTTAAACATGGGACTATGTGCAAACTGTGTTAAAACTGTATATACAACAGCCATCTTTGCAGCCTTATAGCCAATCGGGAGCCGGGATTTAACAAACAGACTCTTGGTGCAGTGCCAAGGACCTTTTTTTGTGGGGGAAAGCAGGGACAATTCTAGGTGCCCAAATTCTGGCCAATAAAAGAAAGACTGTAATTAACAGCTTGGGTGGCCAATCGGATTACAGGAACTTTGCCTTTCAGTTTGGAGGGACTGTTTAAATCAGTCAGTCCAGCTGGAGCATCCAAAGAGTGAGGAGGTTCCCTGCAGCTCAGGGAAATTTGGGGAGAGGCCTGCTAAACCGCTCCTCGGTCGGAAGTCTTGCTGAGTTGTTGAGACTGCCAAGTCTGCAGATTAAGTTGCAATGCTTCCAGAGAGAGAAAAGAAGCAATTCCCCGGCCCCCCGAGCTGAAATTCCCGACTGCAGTAGGGGTCAGAGTGCCTGAAAGATCCACAAATCTGCATCTTGGTGAGAAACTGTTTTGCCTCAGAGACTGTAGCCTACCCCCAAGGCTGGGGTCACTGGAATTGTCTCCAAATTGTTTGCTGAAATGGGGAGATCTGAACATCTATCTGCCAGCTTACATTCCAAAGACTGCAACTTGCACGTGGGTAAGCTGTGCGGCCTATGCCAGAACTATACCAAAGCTGAGCTTGTGATGCCGAATAATTTGTCAGAGAGACTGTTGCTCCCAGTGAGACCCAAGCTGCTAGACTAGAGAAGGGAGTCGGCTCTTGCAGAGAAGATCATTGTGGGTTGCAGCGACCCTTGAGGGTTAGCCACTGACATGGGGGGTCGAGTCGTGCCAGCCCGGGTCCCTGTCAGAAAGGATGAAGTCCTCCAGCCATATCCTGCCTTGAAGGGAGTCATCCTGAAAATCAACCCAGATCCCGAGGTGCAAGGTTCAGTGAGTACAGCAGGGTTTTACCCTGCAACACCAATTAAAAGTGTCTTACCAGCTGATTTGCCTTTCAAGTTCTCATTGTGGTTTGGACTGCTTTTACAGGCCATCGGGCTTGATGATTACAATTGGTTTGGGTTTAAAGTGCTTGTGAAATCTGCAATCAAAGGTGAAAGAATTAATAATCACTTCTTTAAGGGCCCAAACCAGCTGCAATGCTGGCCATCCCGCTGCAACGCTCCAGGCCTGCAACGCAGCTTATCCTGGGTACCCAGTGAGATTAACTGGACGGACAGTCCAGGGGGGTGAATGGATTGTGTTTAAATGCTAAACAATGACAAAACATCGCTAAAACCCAAAGTACTAATCAATAAAGCTTTAATCTGCGTCCCCTACCCCTTGTTTAAGCCCCTAAATAAATCAGTTGTTGCTTGAATGTTAACATGGTTCATGAGCATAATATTACGGAGGGCTGGTATAATTCTAATAACTGAAAGGTACTGTGTTGTTGTTGATGGTAACCATTTCTTACAGGGGCACAGGGTGTCTACCAGAAGCCAGAACCCTGT
Organism: Neoceratodus forsteri; assembly: GCA_016271365.2. NCBI lineage: Eukaryota > Metazoa > Chordata > Ceratodontiformes > Ceratodontidae > Neoceratodus > Neoceratodus forsteri. Next base: position 82,692,606 of record JADMNL010000034.1, read on the forward strand.
TGGTAAGTGTGGTCACCGTGAGCATTATTAGCACTCACCACTAATTGTGACACTGAATGTAAAGTGTTTTGGGCAACTCCACGCATAGGACCACTGGGTGGGGCTGTGGGTAGGTACAACTTCCCAGAGGATTGTGCTAGCTTAACATCCGACCCACTGAAGGAATTCTCTGGGTGGAAGCACCGCACCAAGAGTACTACTGATAGAGCTGAGCCCCTTGTGCTAGTTCTGATACCTGCAGTCAGGGAAGCAGGCAGGGGTAGTAACCCATAGGGAAGCGATGCCCGAGTTACATTTTTATAGCCGCAGACATGCAAGGTGGAAGAAAAGACAGAAACAGCAAGCGAAGGCACAGAGATAGCGTTAGGCAGAGAATCGCGAGACTGTTAAGAGTAATCAGTTCCTAGGTCTCACGAGAACATTCGGTTGCACAACCAGACAGGCAAGAGACAGAAAAGAAGAGGATAGAACAGATCCTTGCGTTTCACTCTTTTTGCATAACAAATGGGACAGGGCCTTATTCAACCCTGTCACAGGGAGAGAGAGAGAGAGAGAGAGATTTCACTGCTCACCAGCAGCCACAGCCTTCATAGCCAGACAGTGCGGCCGATTCGCCACCTCACCCAATTCCCTTGTTTACTCTTCTTGGCAGATAAAAACTTTATAATGTGACATACAAAACAACAACAACAAAAAAACACAGCAATGAAACACTATTGGGGGCACTTGCACACTATCCGGGGGGTAGGCATTTCAGTAACAAAAAACCCAAGTAGGGGCTGCCCAATAGCCCCAGCACTATGAGCTCCTATGCTGGCAACCCGAGTTCAGAAGCGAGTTCGGGAAAGGGCAAGGGAGGCACAGCCCAAGTTCGGAAGTGAGCTCAGGAAGGGGCGAGGGAGGCGGGACCTAAGTTCGGAAGTGAGCCCGGGAAGGGGCGAGGGAGGCGCAACCAGAGTTCGGAAGTGAGCTCGGGAAGGGGCAAGGGAGGCGTGACCCGAGTTCGGAAGTGAGTTCGGGAAGGAGTGAGGGAGGCGCGACCCGAGTTCGGAAGTAAGCTCGGGAAGGGGCGACCCGAGTTCGGAAGTGAGCTTGGTAATGGGCGAGGGAGGCGTGACCCGAGTTCGGAAGTGAGCTCGGGAAGTGGCGAGGGAGGCTTTGCCGCTTGACAGCTCTCCCAGTCCAAGGGAGGGAGGATGTCTGGTTCCGCCATTCTGGCAACCCCTGCGACGGGTCAGGGAGTTCTCCTCTGCAGGGGCGTCAGAGACGTGAAGAGGATTGCAGAGCCTGTTCCTGTTGTCAGAGGAGGTGGGCAAGCAGAAGAAACGGTAAAAAAAAAAAAAAAACACCACCACACAAGTGGAGCAGCTTTTGTGAAGCCCTGCCTGCCTGTTTGCCCTCTTTCTGCACATCACCGAGCCACCTGCTGATCTGGATTGTTCTCCAGGGGTTGGGGAGAGATGACCCTCCACCTACTGGCCCCATCTGGGGAAATTTATGACAGGTAAGGTTCAGGAGGTTGGGGCTGTGGGGCAGAAACAGGACTGAGAAGCTCCCTGCTCACGAGGGGAGCAGAAAAAAAAAACTATATTAAACAACCAAACAGCAGAATTACAGAAGCATTTAAAATGCCTACCGGCACGGCCATGTGTTTTGTTTGTTTTTTTTTGAGGGGGGGGGTTATCCATAACAACCACAACTTTCAACCTACAGCTACAAAGGCTCCAGTCCTGAGCTAAAAAACAAATATCAAACTAATGCAGGTAAAACAACTATTTTACTACAAAATTAATAAAAGTTTTGACTTTCTATTAAATTAACTACACTTTCTCTTCCCTGCCTGGCTTACCTCGGCCACCTTCTCTCCCCCAGCCCTGTCACCCACTGTTCTCGGGATGTACCTATGACCAATGGAGTAGCCCCCAGATTCCCCAAGCCCAGGAGGAGTTAGAGTGGCATTGTGGTCGGCAACCCATTGAGTGGTGCTGGGCCTGCAGAAAGAGGAGGTGTCACGCTGCTTCAGGCCAAGGTGCTTTTCTTCATTTTAAGTCCCTTCCCCAAGCACCTCATGGGTTAGGACTAGGCAGATGTCTGCACGCTAACATACTAAGACGCCAGCAGAATGGGCCTAATGGTCTTTCGAGTCTGCTCGTTTGGTCAGCCCCCACCCTGGGAGCCGACCTTGCTGCCCCCCTCTCCTTCTCTGACTTCTCCCTTCCCAGTCCTGGATATACTTGCTGCACTGGTTTTTGCTTCCAGAACCCCTCCCCTATACCTGTCCCACCCCCTCTTGAACCCCTCCCGTCTCTGCCTCCACCAGCGCCCTGGGCAGTGCATTCCATGGCTCCACCACTCACTCAGTGAAGTAGCACCTCCTCCTTTCTCCCTCAATCTCCCTCCAGCTTCCACCCATGCCCTCTAGTTGCCCCCTTCTTTCAGAGCACCCTGACTGCTCCTCCCCTATTTACCCCCTTCATGTACCTGAAGACCTCTATCATGTCCCCCGGTCCCTTCTCTCTTCCAATGAGTACATATTTAGCTCTTTGAGCCTTTCCCCATAGGTCCTATCCCTAAAGCCCCAAATCATTTTGGTGGCCCTCCTCTGGACCCTCTCCAGGAGTTCAATGTCCCTCTTTAAGTGTGGCCTCCAAAACTGCATGCAGTACTCAAGGTGTGGCCTCACCAAGCAGTTATACAGTGGGAGTATCACTTCCCTCCTTCTGGAGGTGATCCCCCTAGAGAAGCATCCAAGCATCCTGTTGGCCTTTGTCGCTGCCCTGTTACAAGTCTCCGAGATGTTCATCTTGACATCCACCACCACCCCCAGGTCCCTCTCAGCCATCAAGACTTGTAGCATCCCCCTCAGGGTGTACACTTGGCCTGGGTTTCTGGCTCCCAGGTGCAGTACCTTGCATTTCCCTGCATTGAACCTCAGCTTCCACTTTCTAGACCACCTTTCCAGAGCCTCATGGTCCCCCTGTAGGGCCACCCTCCCCTCCTCCCCATCCACCACCGCCCCCAGTTTTAAGTCATCCGCAAAGAGACTCATCTCACTCCTGATTCCTGTCCTTATGTCAGAGACGTAGGCGTTAAACAGGAGGGGCCCAAGAACCGATCCCTGAGGGACTTCACTAATGACCCTCCTTGGGGATGAGACTATTCCGCCAACCTCGACCCTCTGGGTGTCCTGGAGCCAATTTCCTATCCATCTGATCATCTGGTTCCCCACCCCCATTTCTCCCAGCTTATCCAACAGGCCCACATGAGGAACAGAGTCTAACGCCTTGCTGAAGTCAAGAAAGAGGACGTCCACTGGTCTACACAGGTCCAAGGCACTTGTCACCCAGTTATAGAACTCCACAAGGTTTGTCAGACATCCTGGTCAGGAGGCACTCCGCCCACCCATTGTGACTCCCTTGCACTGCCACCTGTGGTCACCTAAGTGGCAGTGTCATAGCAGAGCATATAGTCCTCCCTCCTCCGAGAAGGAAGGCAGATCTCTCTCTCCCCCCTCCCACCCTGGAGAAGGAGAGCTGTCCCTGGGATGCTCGATCCTTCTCCTCCCCTGCTGACCCCTGGCAGCCCCCACTCACTTCCGAACAAGGGTCACCGGCGTGGCGCAAGATGTGGATCAGAGGGTATTGCTAACCATTTCATGAATTATATAGCACAGGGCTGCTTAACATTTTAATTTATTTTCAGGTTTACACATTTAAAACATTAAAAATAAAGCATTTTTCATTTTGCTAATCAATCTATGCAATGTGCTATGCGTTTTCACAGCTGATTAGCACTTTCACATGCAAAACTGCTAATCAGTATTTTGGGGTTATTTAATACGCTGTGACTTCACGGACTGTGACATCACAATTGCCCAAGAAGACACACTCGCCATCTGCCAGATAAATCACTTGTGATGTCACAATAAGTGAGGTCATAATGTTGATGAAGTATGAACAGGAGCAGAGTTAAATATGGACAGTCTCCCGGTAAGGTTTCATACCACGACTTATACCATCAGCTAGAAAACCTTTTCTAATTATGTTTTATTGGCCTTCATTAAAAAAAGGCATTTGTTAAAAAAGCTAGAAAGCTTTCTAAAAAAAAAAAAGAAAAATACTTTAGAAATAACTACAGTGCCAACTGGCTACTTTAAACATGTAGTATTCTGTGTTTAACTGTGGCCATAAGAAAAATCTACTCTGAAGGCTTGTCGCTTTGCAGTAATGCACTATGCAGCATTTACGATCCCCAACATCCCTGTTTTGGGGGGGAGGGGGGCGCTAAGAAAGAAAAAAAGAGCAGGTCCTGCAACGTCGATATATAACGACACAGATGAAATAAACTGAGTTGTACTAAATCCCATCTCAAAATGCAGCAGTAATCAAGGCTCTTGGGGGTCAGTCCTAACTACTGTAACTTGCAGGAGCGGATGACTGCGATTAGTGCCAAGCAGCTGGTCATTCCCCTCTACCTAGTGATAAGCGATAGCTGGATAAAACAACAATGCAGCCATGAGCCGCTTTTACCAAGCCTTCTATCACACACTGCCATGAATGATATATTTTAAGGGGATTTCTTTGCTAGGAAAAAAATAACTGAAGAAGGCACAGTGTGCATCTTGGATCCAGCTGTGCTTGTCCTTGTTTAAAACCTGATCTTTCAACTATGTGAAGTGACAGACTTCCTCTGCTGGATGTCAGCTTCGGTCTAATAAAGTTGCAATGCTTGTTAAAAGGTGTTTCATAACCCTGCCCCCTTGCGGTTTCAGTGGTTGAAATTGGTACCAGTCCACTAGCCAATTGCTGGTGCAGTTTGTATCGGGTTAGTAAGATTTGGCCTTGCTGGTCTGTACTGGAGAAGGCATCATTTCAATAAATACACTGGGCCCATGGACAAGTCTGCTGGGCTAGTGGATTTTCCCAGTCACATGCCCCACAGGGTAGTGGCTGTAGGACTTAATTTTGATCCTTGCTGTTTTTATATTATTTACCCAGGATCTGGTTCAGATCTACATTGGTGGCTATGCTGACTGAAACTTTGTGGCCTTTTTTTTTTTTTTAACCACTGCTGCCCCAGGATGGACCCACCATCTCCAGCAACTCCTTCTGCTTCTAAAGGATGAGTAAGAATACATCCACTAGAGGGCATACCTAGAAACTAGAGGGGCAGAGATTCAGAGGGGGACATCAGGGGGAAGTTCTTTACTGAGAGGGTGGTGCGGCCATGGAACAGACTGCCGGAATGGGTGGCGGGGGTGGATACAATAGACAAATTCAAAAGAGCCTGGGATACATACATAGATCTAACCGACAGGGGGCAGGCTGGGAATGGACGGCAGGAGTCATCGGGGGGGGGGTTCGGGCAGACTGGATGGGAAATGGGGTCCTTTTCTGCCAACAGATTTCTATGATTCTATGAACGTGCTCAACTTCCATCAAAGCAGCAACATATGTTAACATCGCTATCGGCATCAGGAGCTGCAGACTGAGTGCAAACAATGGTCGCTCTGGATTTTGTACCTATGATGGCACAAGCGAGGCTGCATACAAAACTGATTCTGGAGCTGGGCAGAGAGGGAATGCCCTATACCAGTGAAAGTGCATAACACTTCCAAATGGACAGTGTGGATTCTGGAGTGGGCAAAGAGCCTGCATTTGGGCAGACAGGAGGCTATCCTGTGACCCAGTGAAAATGTATAATGTTTCCGAGTGGACAGTCTGGGATCGGGAGTGGAGCCTAGAGCCTGTGCCTGGACAGACAAGGGGCTGTCCTCTGACCCAGTTAAAAAGCACAACACTTCCGAGTGGACAGTCTGTATTCAGGAGTGGAGCAGGAAGCCTGCGTCTGGGTAGAGAGGGGGCTATCCTGCGACTCTGTGACCACCTCAGAATGGACAGTCTGGGTTCAGGAGTGGGCCTGGATCCTGCATGTGGGCGAACAGGGCTGTCCTATGGCCCAGTGAAGGTGCACAATGGTAAGTCAGCCCAGTGGCATGGAGGGCTGAGGTGCTGGGCACCTTACCACCTACCACACCGGCGACCTGGGTTCAGAAATGGATGTGGGTCGCTCAGAAGCCAGCCAGCGGAGGGAGGGAGGATTGAGTGTCCACAGGACTGCTCTCCTCCCTCGTGGAGGGGGGTTGTCGTGGCTTGATTACCACCTGGAGGAATCTGGGGTGGCAGCAGATGCAAGCTGAACTGTGTGGGAAGGGACCTTACTTTCACAGCACTAAGAGCATCTTGGTGGAGGCAGTGAATGCGCAGCACACTCATTACACATCCGTGGGCCCAGGGGAGAACAGAGGAAAAAATGGAGGATGGGCTCCACGAAGCCTTGCCCATTGTGCCCACTCTGCCACTCTGGGATGGATCAGTGTCCTGGGGGAAGAACAGCCCTCCCTCCGTGGCTCCACTATGGGGTAAATCTACAGGGGATAGGACTCCGACCAAGGAGGAGGTAAGGGATGGCTGCAGCAAGTGGGCACAGGGCTGAGAAGCTGCCCATTCTTCCAAGGAGGATAAAAACCTATGTGGAAAAAAAAGTGCATTAACGCTTCCACGTGGACAGTCTGGGATCAGGAGTGGAGCCAGGTACCTGTAGGGGCCTGTCCCGTGGCCCACTGATAGTGCATAATGCCACCATGTGGACAGTCTGGGATCCTGGAGCCAAGTACCTGTAGGGGCCTGTCCCATGGCCCACTGACAGTGCATAACACTTCTGACTGGATGGTCTGGATTCAGGAATGGGCTCAGCTACCTGTGCCGGGGTAAACAGGGATGGCAGTGGTGCTGTGGCTGACAATGTATTTCACTGAGGTGATGGCTGGCACCAGAGCCCACTGTCAGAGCGGCCCCTTGTGGTGGGCCAAGGAGTCTGCTCCCTCACAAGTGGAAGCGCTGCATGCACTTGAGGCCAACAACTGGGCTCTACATGCCCTGCCACCAGGAAACGGGGGTGGGGGGCAAAGGGACCCAGCTGCCCAGAACCAGACTGTGGGTCTCGGAAGGGGGTGGGGCAATGCTCCCACCCTGAAGAGTTAACCACAGGGGCAAGCCATTGGGAACCACTGGCTGGGACAGACACAGTTTGAAATGTAGAATGTGTCCAGGCCAAATGAATAAAGCAAATGGACCTGCCCCGCCACAAAATCTGTCTGTCTGGAACTGCACAACCCATTTATAGTAAGAAGCACTGATAAAAGGTTGATCCTAAGTTGTCAGTTGGGCTTGCTGGAAAAGCAGAAATAGTACTCTGAAAGCTTCCAAGCAGGGTGTTAACCTCTGTCGCCGGCTAGCTGCTATACTGCCTACGCTGTTTAATGCTGTTGTACCCTGTAACTTACCTGTACCATATGTAACTCTGTCATCTGTATTGTATTGTATTGTCTATGTAACTGACGTGGAACCTATAAATGAGCATCTGCTCACTGGTGTAATTCAAAACCTCAATAAATAAAATAAAACAAATAAATAAAAGTACTCTGATTCCTCAAAATGACTTTCCAAGGCATGGGACTCCTGAATCTGTCGTTCTGTGAAAAGAGGCACTAGTGAGTGGTACAGGGGCTGGCACGTGGCACCTTATGGCAGAATCAAATGGGAGGGTGTTGGGGCAAAAAATAACTAGAGTCTAGGCACACAAAACAAAACACGAGGGGCATACAAACAAAGATCAAGGTGAGCCTGCACGACAGCACTACTGCTCCCCATGGAGATCAGGGGGTGAGCCTGAACAACAGCACTACTGCTCCCCATGGAGATCGGGGGTGAGCCTGCACGACAGCACTACTGCTCCCCATGGAGATCAGGAGGTGAGCCTGCACGACAGCACTACTGCTCCCCATGGAGATCAGGAGGTGAGCCTGCACGACAGCACTACTGCTCCCCATGGAGATCAGGGGGTGAGCCTGCATGACAGCACTACTGCTCCCCATGAAGATCAGGAGGTGAGCCTGCATGACAGCACTACTGCTCCCCATGGACATCAGGGGGTGAGCCTGCATGACAGCACTACTGCTCCCCATGGACATCAGGGGGTGAGCCTGCATGACAGCACTACTGCTCCCCATGGAGATCGGGGTGAGCCTGCATGACAGTACTATATGCTCCCCATGGAGATCAGGAGGTGAGCCTGCATGACAGCACTACTGCTCCCCATGGAGATTATGGGTGAGCCTGCACAACAGCACTACTGCTACCCACGGAGGTCAGGGGGTAAGCCTGCACGACAGCACTACTGCTCCCCATGAAGATCAGGGCACGAGCCTGAATGACAGCACTACTGCTCCCCATGGAGATCAGGGGGTGAGCCTGCACGACAGCACTACTGCTCCCCATGGAGATCAGTTGGTGAACCTGCACGACAGCACTACTGCTCCCCATGGAGGTCAGGGGGTGAGCCTGCACGACAGCACTACTGCTCCCCATGGAGGTCAGGGGGTGAGCCTGCACGACAGCACTACTGCTTCCCATGGAGATCAGTTGATAAGCCTGCACAACAGCACTACTGCTCCCCATGGAGATCAGGGGGTGAGCCTGCACGACAGCACTACTGCTCCCCATGGAGATCAGGGGGTGAGCCTGCATGACAGCACTACTGGTACCCATGGAGGTCATGGGGTGAGCCTGCACGACAGCACTACTGCTCCCCATGGAGATCAGGGCACGAGCCTGAATGACAGCACTACTGCTCCCCATGGAGATCAGGGGGTGAGCCTGCATGACAGCACTACTGCTCCCCATGCCAGTGACCTGGGTTCTGGAAGGGACTTGGGTCACAGTGAGGCTGGCCGAGGGAGGAAGGATCAAGCTTTCAAACTACTGATTTACTCCCTCAGTGGGGGGAGGGGACTTCGCCCTGCTGCTAGAATACCACCAGGGGGGCAGCACATAGAAGAGGAGAGGGGCAGCCGTCACATGGCAGGCACGCATGCATACTCCAGCACGCCGGCACCCTTGGGGACAAAATCAGGAGCTGAAGGAAAGCGCCCTGGGCCGCCACTGTGCTATCACCCCCACCCCAACAGGACCCCGCATGACCAACATGGCATTTCAACCACCACTATTGTGGTGCTGTGTAATTGCTGGATAACCAGAAAGTCCACGAGAAGGTCGGCGATAAGTCTGGGGTTGCTGTCGGGTGAGTCGGGAATGGGGGCCAACAAAAGCTGAATTAAAAAAAAAGCAAAAATGGGGTAGGAAAGGTATGATTTGGGAAAGCTGCAATGCTGCCCTCTTCTTAAAACCCCATTTGGGGACTTCAGTTGGGTGTAACATAAATCTTGCTTAATAGGAGACATCAAACTTCAATTACAGACTGTGAACCCATGACAGACACAGCACAACATAAAACACATCCATCAGAAGCCCTGTGTATGCGTTCACTTTATTCACCGTCTACCTAGGATACTGTAAAGAATCGCTGTCCTAACAGATAGGTTTCCCTAAAGGCACTATATCAGGCCCAGTCCATCCACTGCATGCTAGTTAACAACAAATAAATGTATTTTTATTTTATTTATTTGAAAGTTTGTAACCAGGAAAGGCACAGTGAGCCGAAGCTCATTTCCAGGCGTGACGAAGGGGAAAACTGGAACAAAACAGCATCAATTACAGAGAGGAGGATGATGGCTGGTCTTCGGTTAACAACCAGGCTATAATCACTTCGAGAGGTCACCAGGACAACGTTATGAACCTCAAGAGCAAAGCTCTAAAGGGTTTACTGTTATCATGGCAACCCCAAGAAGTGATTGCAGCGAAGTTATTACTTGAAGTCCAGCCGTTAACTTTTATAGTGTATGGGTGCTAATCACTTTATTTAGGCACCAGGTAAACTAAATTTGTGCTTACTTTTTTTGTCCCCATTGTGCCGCTCTCTGTCGGGCCAGCTCTCACTGCCTCGGCCATTTGTGGTTCAGAGACAAGCATGCGCAGATATGTTTGCGTTGTTATGGTATCAATGTGACGTACTCAAGAGGGTCTAACAACCTGTTGACATCACAATGATACCATAACAAGGATAAAAAGAGATGATTTTATACTTTCCTTTACCTTTTTGACAAGGATAAGAATTCACTGAATTCCATCCTTACCAACGCGCTCCCATACATTATAATGAACTAAGTCAACGTCAGCAGTCTCAAAGCGCAAAACTAGAGTGACGGCATAAATAATTTGTGGAATAAATACTCAAGGGTATAAAGGCAGCAGTACTGAATATACCATTAAATAAGGATTTCCAAACAGTGCACTGGGTGGGGGGTAGATCAGGAGGGTTAAGGGAGTGATAATAAAGTTAAGGTATAACTGTTTTAAGGTGCAGATGAAGGACCAAACAAGCATGAGAAAAAATACATTTGAAATATTTCCCCACATGCAAGTGGCTCTACAAACTACGAAAATATCTCCAGTTAACTCCCCAGTGACATTCTTTTCAAACATCCCCTCAAAAATCTAAACTGATGATTTTACCTTTGTGACAAAAGATCCACTTCTCCGGATTTTATCAGGGTGGTGTCTCTCTCTCTCTCATCTTCTGTTTAATATTAACTGCTCCTATAATTAACCCCTCACTCATTCAGTCCTCCTCAATTAAACATTTAACGAATGAAACTGCTGTAGCCTGCCTAGGCCGGTGCTGAAAATGGAAGCCAGCAATATTAAATTAAAACACGAGGTCTAATTATTTTAGAAGCCTTGCATACCGGTTCTGCATGACAATGGAATTGTATGTTGAGGAAACACGAGCAGGGCTTCAGGAGGCTTCATGGTGTGATGCTGCCACTTCCTTCTGTTTATCCCTTTAACATTTAAAGGGACGCTGTCCACCCCCCCACCCCCCATGAGAGGTTCAACCAGGTCACCTGTGAGCGACTGAAGCCATGACACACAAAAGTTTAAGTTTAGATGCCTGCTCTGATGTGATAAGCTTTCATTCCACAGTAACTAAGAAAACACAATACCCAGTTTCAACAAACAAAAAAAAACCCCAAAAACACCGCAGTTCTTCCCTTTCTCACTGAGAACTCTCTCGACCTTGAACTCTCTTCTCTGGGTCTCCACGAGATGCTTTTTCAGCCCCCTTATGGCTTTTTTCCCTCTGGGCAGCTGAGGTAGGCTTGTCAGTCCTGTCCCCACCCCCTCCACTCGACACTTTATCTCAACGGGACCCCTGAGACCCCCATGGACTGGCCCCCCCCCCACGGCGGGGCCAGGTGGAGGAGGGCCACCCCACCCCACCCACACAGAGAGACACATCCAGTACTGGGGTGTCTGGCAGCAGTGCAGGACAGAGGGCTGGCAGGCAGGAGAGCCGCCCCACCCCACCCATGCAGAGAGACACATCCGGTACTGGGGTCCCAGTCAGGCAGCAGTGCAGGACAGAGGGCTAGCGAGCAGGAGGGCCGCCCCACCCATGCAGAGACACACATCTGGTACTGGGGTCCCAGTCAGGCAGCCGTGCAGGGCAGAGGACTGGCGGGCAGGAGGGCCGCCCCACCCCACCCATGCAGAGACACATTCGGTACTGGGGTCCCAGTCCAGCAGCTGTGCAGGGCAGAGGGCTGGCGGGCCGCCCCACCCAACCCATGTAGAGACACACATCCGGTACTGGGGTCCCAGTCCAGCAGCAGTGCAAGACAGAGGGCAGGAGGGCCGCACCACCCCACCCATGCAGAGACGCACATCCAGTACTCGGGTCCCAGTCCAGCAGCCGTGCAGGGCAGAGCTCTCGCGGGTAGGACTTCATGGAGCCTGAGGCAACCACTTTCAGTTTCATCCCCCAGCCGTGGTGGCACGGGCTACACATGCACAGGGAGGCATGCATGCATCCCCAAACTGTGGCTCCCCCTCCCCTGACGTCAGCCTGCTGCCCGTGCATCAACACTACCACCAAGCCTCCACCAGGTAGCAGCCAAGAGCTGAGTCGACCCACCACCCCGATCCAGGAGAGGAGAGCTGCCTGGCGGCCACTTCATCCACTCTCAGGCCCCCCCCCCCCCCGAAAGCTCATTCCTGGACTCAGGTCACCAGCTGGTGAGAGTAAGGCACACCGCCTCAGCTCTCTGCACCACTGGGCTGGCCCAGAGATTCTTTCTGTAGGGCTCGGGTCCCAATTGCCCAAACAACATTTCCTGAGGCTTGCAAGTGCTTTCCAGCCCTTTCAGTCATTCATTTTCTGGTTTAGCAGCTTCAGAGTTGTCTCGTATGGAGCGCATGGTTGTCATCGTTTTATAGATTAGCAGGCCAAGCAGCCAAATTGCAAGTGCAATTCCACAAGCTTCAGATCAAAATTCAATTATACTTTTTAAGGGATAACTAAGCCATTTTGTCTTTTGGCAAAAACATTCATGAAACAATAAGCCAAAATGCTACATGTTTAACACTTTCAACTTAGGCGCTGTTCAGCTGATTTTAGAAAACTGTTTGTAACCATATTAGTCCTTGTAAAAACGGACGAACAAAGTAGATGATTTGATACCATTTACTGCACTGACAAGTAGTCTTCAGTTTAGTGCATAAGCTTTCAGACCTCAGAAGGGCACTGTGATGCCTGGAAGCTTGTTTGCTGAAAATTACTTACAGTATAAAGTTATCCCTTGTTGGGCATGGACTTCCACCCTAACTAAAAAGCTGCTTTGCTACAGTTAAAAGGTCACAGAATGCTGTTGCAGATTTCTTAATTAGCATGGAAATGTGTTCCACCTGTCGTTTTACTTTCATTTTTCCCCTGCACTCAGAACCCATACCCTCCCCCCAACAAAAAATGTTCCCTTGTAGCATTCTGGAAAACAGAAACCCCACCACTCGATCAGTGGCTTCTCAGCAACTAAGTGAGGGTGGGTCCCTGTTTTGTTAAAAATAAGAAGAAATGTGGTAGCCGTGTTAGTCCAGTCAACAACGTACAGAAAAAAACAAATATGTTGTGGGTGATACCTTTTATTGGACTAACAAAATTATTTCTGAGGCTAGCTCTTGAGAGATAAAACTCCCTTCAGGTCAGAGTGATAACAACTGAACAGCGTAACAGATATAGAGGTTGGATGTGGATTCAAGACTTCCTGAATCTCTTGAATTTTTTTTTTTTTTATAGAGTTTTTTTCTCTACATTGTTAAAAATAAAAAATTAGAAGCGAAGATTTCTTGGGAAGAAAAAAAGCAGCATATTTTTTACATTATGCTTCAAACCAGATACTATGCAACATAAAAACACGGGCAACCATGCACAGCTTGGCTGTTTTTCATCTTAGCTTAAGCTTGGCTCCATATTTCCAGGATCCTGGCTGTGCCCCCCCCAACACATACACAAACACCCGTTGTCACCTGAAGCCAATGCGCAGCAGGTCTTCTAACTCTCCTTCCACAGAGACAGGGAACATCCTCTAGGACACGGACCCCCCAGCCCAATTCCAACGACCGAGGCTTGAGTTCAAGCCCAGGTTGCTGGACTCAGAGCAGCAGTCCTAATGCTGTGTCAACAGGCCGGCCCCACTAACTGATTCTTGAACTGGTGATGTATCATCTTGTATATAGCCCAGAGCTACCACTGAAGTGTCTCTTACCAGTACCAGAGCAAGCAAAAAGCGGTTCCTATACCCAACGGAATTTTCAAAATGTCCCAGACACCTGTATGTGCTTACCAAAGCTCTAGGTAGCATACTGGTTTATTCTGAATCTCGATTTGGGTTCACATTTGAGTCATTTCTTTTCTGCCACTTGTCAGTACTGATCCCCTCAATTCTGTCCTCGTTTTCTGTTATTTTACTAGAAACACTATCAAGATTCTCTGCAAAATGTCAGACAGTCTCATTGAGTTCCCGCTCAGAAGAGTTCACGTCCTGCATGGTAGTTAACTATTCATCCTAGGCTCATGCTTCTCTTTCACCTGTTCAGCAGCATCAAAAAGAGCTGCTCTTGTCAGATGGAGGTAACCAGGCAGCATTAGAAGAGTCATCCTGAGCAAGCAAGATGAGTCACTGGCATGTGTACAGTGTCCGCTGGAACGGCTCCCTCAGCAACAGTCCCTGCAGCTGCAGCCGAACTGCAGTCCGGTCTAATGAGCCGAAAATGTTTCAATTGGGTCTAGAGTTAAAATCTGGGGTCAAAATCAGTTAACACTACTTTCCTCTTTCTTTTTTTTGTTACTTGCTTAGGAGAACAGTGTAGCTATTTTTTATTTACTGAAATATTTCACCAGGAAAGCACACTGAACGACAAGTCGCTCGTCTCCCAGTGTGACCCGAGGGGAAGGGGTACAACAGGAATGAGACAAACATTCAAGTTACAAGATCAACATTAATGTACAATGGAAATATATTTATGTACCATGATCTTGCCACACTGAAATGGATATACGTGATAGTAAGAAGCACTGATAATTGTGTGTACTTGGACATGCATCTCTTTTATGCTATGTATTGCATTCTCTATGTCTCAATAAAAATTAAGTTGACAAAAAACATTACTGTACAGTTGTTAGGCAGGTGTTACAACAGTGTTGCACATACTAGGTAGAAGAGTGGACAATAATAACTGCAGGGTTAATAAGTAAGCAAGTGCTTACGTGAAAGAGAAGGGGGAAAGAAGAAGAATAATCAGCATTTATATAGCACTTTCCATACACAGTATCTCAAAGTGCTTTACAAGCAATGCTAGACTGGTAGTGAAGTGACTGAATGTGTGGGGGGCGGCCATATCGCACATCATCCCCACCACACAGCCTGGATAATTGCAAGAACCGGTTTTATGGGAAGGGAAATGTTGGCCAGGACACCCGGAATGTTCCCTGCTCTTTTGCTAAGAGTGCCCTGGGTTCTTTTACTTCCACCTGGACACCCACTAGGACAACACCAGGATGGGCAGAAGGGACCTCGGTTTAACGTCTCATCTGAAGGACGGCACACCCCAGCAGTACAGCACCCCCCAATACTGCACTCGGATGCCAGCGATTTTTAGGTGCAAGTCCAATCCCGGTGTGGGACGAGAACCCACGACCTTCTGGTCCAGAGGCGGATGTGCTACCAACTGAGTCACGCTGACACCTAAAAAGGAAAGGAAAGGGTGAGGTGGGGAAGGGGGGGGAAGAGCCATGTCCCTGGAGACCCCTTCAGGATGCGAAGAACCCTGCAAGGGGACTGTGAGGACCAGAGAGAAGGGGATAAGGCAGTGTGTCCCAGGGACATCCCTTCAGGATGTGGGGAACCCTGCAGGGGGCTGTGGGGCTATATAGAAAGGGGGATAAGGCTGTAGGGATTTATTTAATTATTCATTAAATTTTGATAACCGGGTAAGCCCACTGGGCCCCGAAGGTCCCTTTTTCAGGGGCGACCCGGGGAATTACATGGAATAATACATGGGGTAGCATACAGCACAGGTACATTACACTAGACAAAATTTAAAGAGGGAGGAGAGAGAGAAGGAGGAGGTGTGACAATGCTAAGAGGGGGAACAGGATCTAACCCAAGAGAGAGCCCCCTTCAGGATGTGGGGTACCCTGCAAGTGGGTTGGGGAAAGTCAGTAGATAGGAATTAAGAGAGTGATAGAAGAGGGAGGGAGTGAGAATTGAACCCTTGAGGGAAAGAGAATTTGCACCTTTGGAGGGGATAGGACCTAATCAATAGTCCATCAGGATGCATTGGACCCTGCTAGTAGTCATGGAAAGCCAAGAATAGCGGCAAGATAGAATAGGGGAGATATGCTTAGGTTCAGTTGGACCCCTTCAGGATGCTGAGAATCCTGCAAGGGGACTGCGAAGGCTAGGGAGAAAAGGTAGAATGGGGAGGGGAAGGAGAGGAGACATGCCTAGGCACAGTAGGGCCCCTTCTGGATGCTGAGAACCCTGCAAGGGGACTGCGAAGGCTAGGGCAAAGGTCTGCAACGTGAGGCTCGGGAGCCGCATGCGGCTCTTTGCCTGTGTTCATGCGGCTCTTTGCCTGTGTTCATGCGGCTCTGCAGCTCCTTAAATGTCAAAAGTCCAATTTTATGCTTTTCAGTATCTCTGCTACTTTGCTCCACAATAACAGTGTAACCCCTAGGTGGCGCTATCTCAAGGGCTACTACCCCTGCCTGTATGGCTAGTAAAAGGTTAAGGGGCCTAGGTCCAGTGACGGGTACCTCCACCCAGAGGTCAGGGTTGATAGTGGTTAAACTAGCTCGGGTACAGCCCTCTGGGACACTGTGCCCCCCCCCCCCCGCCTTTGTTCCCACTAGTGGCCCACACAGTACACAGGAGTTACCTTCCCCATACCTCACATATGCACACTTTTTATACATATAGATACCACTTACCCTTGAGACTAATTCTGCAGCACCTCTCTGAGGACCCCCTCTAAAACAAGGTTAGGCAAGATTCACAAACACACTGCAATGCTGGTTCTATATGTACTGACACCACAGACAGTATATAGTTCAATAACAACAAATCTGATTTATTTAGGGGACAGTAACACAGGAGGAGGCAATCAGGTTGATTTGGTTTGGCAATATTCAAATCACAGTACTGTGCATACATATAGGGTCCAAAATGTCACTCTCTGGGTACCCAGGATGGGGGCTAGCCAGGTCCATTGCCTGGGGTTGGCCAGCTGATGCAGATGGATGGGGCCCTGTAGGGATAAAATATATGCACAACACACATTTGTAATCCGGAGCCGGATGGCTCAGTCCATAGAAAGAACGCACACAGAAATCAGTTGACACACTTTGATTAAATGGAAGGTGCAGGGAGCTACCCCGATTTGTACTCACAATACCCCAAGCAGAGAACCTGATGAAAGTGGTTGTTCTGGATTGCCAGAAGAGCAGGGCATGGAGTCGAGGCCCTTGTGGCAGGGCACAACTGCTTTGGATAGTAAGCGGATTCAGTCCGATTAAATTGAGTTCAGCTTCCAGCTTCAGCTCACAACTCACAGTAAAAGGGGAAATGGAATCGCGATCCCCCACAAACACTAGACACATTTATATGTAGAGGAAATTACTATACCAGGCAGCTGCTTCTCGATCCCAATGGCAAACACTGCAAATTACCCAGGAGCACGCACAGCATCAGCAGTCCTCGACAAGCCGATCGCACTTCAGCAAATCTTCGGCCTTCTACAGGCAAGCCTGGCTCTGCACAATTCTTCTTTCTTCTTCCTCCTCACACACTCTGATTCAGTTCGAGTTAGCACTCACAACGGCTGCAGGCCGACTTCAGGGCCTCCCACGCGCTTTTCGCGCGAACCACACCCCACAGCAAGAGCAGAGTTCCTTCTCTCTTCACTGTCACTACCGAAACTGTCTTGCCAGCAACAGTGCAGGGCATTTCCTTTGAGTTCCCTCCAGTTTGGTTGGCTGATTCTGCTGTCAATCACAGCAGGGCTCCCTCTGTTGGTGCAAAAAGGTGCCAAGGTCCATCTACATTTCCCAGAGGCACCTGTCATACAGTCCCTTTACAGTAGGCTCCACCTCAGAGTCCAAATCCTGATTGGCCCAAAGCAGGCTCCATTTCAAAGGTCCCAAGTACTGATTGGTCCCATTCAGCAGTTCTGGACCAAAATGAGGTAGCAAGCAGAGTTCGTGCTGCAACAAAAGGCAGGTCAGACAAACTGCATTTTCATTATCACTCTAAATAATGATCAGCAAACAATGACATCTTTTGAAAGAGCTCCCTCTGCGCACGTAGTGACGGCAGAAACAGAGCAATTTATCAGCAGCCCGTGTGGGACTCGAGCAGGGAAACACACAGACCCCCATTCCAAATTAATTATACTGCAGTTAGGCAGCTCTTAAAGGGACAGTATATGGAGGCATTAGGCACTTGCACAATTATTTTTTAAACAGCTGAAATGCAGGACACCAGCCTATTAGAGGGCATTAATACTCACCAATAGAAAGCTTTTTAGTGACCCCCATTTGTAGGGGGGTTACAACAGATTTTGGAATTGTCTGTGGAGGTCACATACTGAATACACAATATCGCATACACACTGATATCCTTGATAGAAACATAAAATGTGTCAGCAGAAAAGAACCGCCAGGCCCACCCAGTCTGTTTATCAAGCTGCTGGTACTTTGCAATTTCCTACCACCCCCCCCCAGATCCAAGAGACTGTTGTGTCTCTCCCAGGATCCTTTGAATCCCCCACAATCCCTGCTCCCACCACCTCCTCTAGGAGTTTGCTTCAGTTATCCACCACCCTTTCCGTGAAGTAAAATTTTCTTGATGCTGGGACAATATGAGGAAGTTAAGCATAATTACTTATGAGAGGCTATCGGCACTGCAGTGTCCACCATATTATAGGCCAGTATCTATGCTACCATTTGTGTTATTGACATCAGCCAGTGGGATGAGAGGGAGAAAACTTTCAAAGGTTCATGGCAGGGCTGCCTGATGACATTATTGTTAGTGTTACTGCTTAATAAGGTGCTGAACAACATTGGTGCCGAAGCCCAGAGTATTGCACATCAAGTGGCAAACCCAGTGACAATCAGCTCTGGATGCCTCACAACTGCACGAATACTGTCTGGCAACCAAAGGGGAGGCATCATGTTGGCAGAGATCTGCAGTTCAGGAACTGTTGTCGGATGTTAGCAGGGCTTACAGTACTTGATACTGGATGCAGATGCAGCAAACATGCCATGTGTTTTTACGTATAGCAGGCTGGGCCTGGTAGATGTCCATGTCCAGCCACCCTTGCTTGACTAAGACATCAGTGCCCCAAGTGGGAGGGACAGATGACTCCTACCCTCAGATACACAGGATGGTCCAGCCAGTTATTTTGTCATCCTTCTCCCATCTCTTAGCAAGTGCTGAGCACTTTATGTACTTTACTGTGATAGCCTCACATTATTTGGGATCCAGGTGGGGTGAGAGGTACAACTACAGTTACAACAGGATGCTATGTAACATTCAGATCATTAAAAGGCAGTTGTTCCTCAGGCAGGATAGATGGCTGTGGAGATGGAAGGAGGACTGAGACAAGGCATGCAAGGTCATACAACTGCAAGAAATATTAAAGGGACATTGTCAACCTTTTTTGTATTATTTTAGGTAAAAATCCACATTTTATGATTGTTTAATGTTGCTGGTTGTTTTTATCTACCTCATTGCTTGTTAGAAATCACATGCATCGTAATGTACAGCTATGCCTAGCTCTGTTTTGCTTCAAATCATCGAACTACTCTTAGTACACATTTCCTGAACATAAGACACACCATCAAGCAGTGCAGCCACTCATGATACAATAGTCTCCTCTACTCCCACTGCATAATGAGTGGCTAGCTTGTGTTGGGGGTGTTTCTGAGTCCAGGAAAGATGCAGTGTGATGTGGTCAAGAAATGTAAACAAACATGTTTTGGTGTGGTAACACCAGTATGGTGGCAGTTAGTTACTTTTTTCACTTTTTAAAAGAAACAGGGGATGTGACTCAAACTACCAGCTGCATAAACAGTCTGTATATAATGTGAACAATCATAAAATGTGCATTTTAAACTAGGGACACATTGAGGCTTAAGGAAGTTGACAGTGTTCCTTTATATGTATTAAACAGAGCTTTGCCAATGTTAAGGTGGCACTGATGCTGTGAATCAGCCATACATTTTATGACAAACTAGCACACCCAACAAAGAAAACAATCATAGATGAGAACATAACAGACTGGAGTACTTTTGGTTTCATCAGTAGTGGTGGATGAATGTTTCAAGTGATTTGCAGCAAAAGTTTCCAAAAAATACTTCCAATTCCAGGGCATGTCCCAACCAAACATTGTATATATGCCAATGATTTGGTTGGTAGGGGTGTCGAGGCTCACCCCTACCTATGCTGAGACACAGGAAGGTTGCACCAGAGAACAGAGGCCAATAGAGCGGGACTCTTTCAGTGGCTCCAAGAGATTTACCTAAAGCATGTATTAGGAATTCATTTTGAGTTACTAACCATTTGCTTTTTCAGCTACAAAATCATGGCTAAAACTCCTCTGATTCTCTTAGGGAGGATCTGGAGATGAAGCTATCCAGTGAAGCTTCTTTGTGCAGTGTTCCAACTGATTAACATATGCGTTATTCAAATAGCATTGTGGGATGAATTTAAGCTAAATGATGCACTACAAAGGACCTCGGCTATGCATTCGCTCATATGGCTCTCTGGTGATCAGACTGGTCATGCCAGGAGGACATGTGGCTCCCAATCCTGAAAAGGTTGCAGACCCCTGGGCTAGGGGGACAGGTAAATGGGGAAGGGGGAAGGAGAATAGACAAGCCTAGATGCAGTAGGACCCCTTCAGGATGCTAAGAACCCTGCAAGAGGACTGCAAGTCTAGGTAGACAGGAGGGATGGTGGGGGAAGGGAGTAGATGAGAGATACAAGCCCCTTCGGGGGGGTAGGAGAGGGACCCATGGAGAGCATTCTGTGAGAGATCAAGGGAGGCCAGCAAGGGGTAGCAATCTGGGGGAAGGGGAGGAGAGCTAGAAATTTTGGGGGGGGGTGACAGGGTAAAATGAAGTTGACAGTAGAGGGGTAGGGTTTGTCCAGGGCTTAGAGGAGGGAATTAGGGAGGGACATGGCAGGAGCAGCTAGGTGCACAGTAATTATTGAGGGCAGAGCTGATGGAGTAGGTGGAGGATGAGTGCTGGATTTGAGGGATTCCAAATTTCTGGGAGGCGATGAGAGTAACCGGGTTGACCAATTTGGGTGGATCTTCGGGGGACTACCAGGGAGCGGGAGTCGATTGATCTAAGGGAATGGGAGGATGGGGGTGAGTTACAAAAGGAAGGAGGTGAGGTAGGAAGGGAGCTCACCAAACCAGTGCTTGGAGGTGAATTTAGGACAGTGGGAGAATCACCTATTTGTAACAGAGGGGAAAGATAGTGCATGATAGAGATCGCAGTGGTGGGTGCGAAGGGGGGGGCATCCAGGTCAAAGCGGCAGAAGGAATTGAAGAGGGTGTCCAGTCTGGCCAGGGAGGACTTAGGGGGCAGCGACAGACTATGTCACAGTAGCCGAAAATAGGCAGTATCATCTTCTGAACAGGTTCATGCCTGGCTGTAGGAAGGATGCAACTACCGTGTCTTGTAGCTTCCATCCCCCATTCTGATGGCAAATCTACACAAAGCTCAAACTCTCAGCACCTGCACATTGCCAACATATGCAGACAACACAATGGCTCAACTGGCATACTTACTGAAAAATTAACCCTTCCCCCAGTACAAGCCAGCATGGACACCTAAAGGAGACAGTTACTGGCCAGGGGAGCTGCCAGGTCACGGCCTGATGGACTGGGCCATCATTTTCATTTTGAAACTATGACTACTGTGCCTTAATTTAGGAGGTCATGAACCCAGGCCAACCCCATCAACAATGCTTGGGCCTTCAATTTTCTGATGCCCTCTGCTGGTCCAGTGCAAACTTTTGCGTCTTTCAGCGAGTGTGGTGGTTCCAACATCTAACCCTGCCATGGTTTTTCGTTACCAAAACCCGACTTCAGAAATCCAGTTATACCAGGACCACCAGTTCGGGCCTTCTGGAGATTCCATCTAGTGAGTTAACACTACAAGTCATCGTGAGTGCAGTTGCATATGGGATAGATTGCAGATCTTTTGCACTCTGCTGATCGGAGTTTAAATGCAAATCAGAGGTTCTGGCCTCAATCCCTCTATTTTTCTGTTACTGTAAAAGGGTCCTCTGTGTGTGTGTGTGTTAGCCATTATAAAACACCAAAAGATTTTTGACCAATTGAGAGGCAGAATCGCAGCACCTCTTATTCTACGTACAGAAGGTGCCCCGTGCACACTGCTGCACTGATTCCTCGTACACTTCTGGCTCTCACTTACTGGCGCATCCATCAGCCTGCTGCTCTTCTGTTAAGCTCAGAGTTTTGGTCTCAAGTTTGCTGGCTCTTCCAGAATAATTAAAAAAAAAAAAAGATCCAATTACCCCACAGAAAAGGCCATCAAAACATCCTCCAATACGAAGTTGGTACTTTTGCCACAAGGCGCCTTCGCAGAGTGTGACAGCCACCTACACAGGACTATACCGTTTCTCGCCATAACTGCGGGGGTTGGGGGGACAGACATGTATAAAAAAAAAAAAATTATCAAACTTGTTTTAAACGCTCACTACGGTACAAAATTAGGTTCTTTTCCCTCACCCAAAAATCTTGTAATGCTTCATAAAATATTAACATGTATACCATTTGGGGGGGGGGGGATTCTTACAGTATAAGAATGTTATGCTGTTTGGGCTGACAGAACCACTCTGCTTTGCTTTGTGGTCTTCTTGGCCAAACAGCAAGAGATAACATTCTTATGCTGTAAGAAATACCCCCAAGTATACATATTAATGAATACCTTTTGACATTGTGGTGTTCAAAACAGCTAGTTCACCATCTGCTTTAAACACTTCTGGGTACCTGCTCCCCATTTATTCTATTTTGTTCAGAGCAGTGAGGAGTCCCCCTGTTCGTTGGCGCTACAGTGCTCTCACAGGATAAAACGTGCAGACTGCAGCACAGTAAACAGGAAAAGCGATCTGACATAGCAAGCTGTACTATACTGTGTATGCACCAGCATACTCAAAATACAAAGCAGACAGCAGTCCCACGAAGCAGATCTAGACCCCGAACATGAGGCAACACTTCAAACGTAGTTACTAAAACCTCTGGACAGGAAGCTGTCTTGCTCGTCACTTTGAATACTCAAACAGGCATCATACAACGGTGACTCAGACATGGTTGTCAAGTGCCTCATCGATGGGCAGAATTCCTTTTTTTCTAAACCATTCCTTTTCAAAGGCTACATTTATCAAGTAGATTTAAGTGATTGAGACTTTGTTCTGTAAATCTATCTGGGTTCTTAGTCTTCTAGAATCCTGCACAACGGCGCAGTCTGTTAGAAAATAAGAGTTTGTTTTTAAAAAGCACATTTCATTCACACTGCATCCCAAAGCAGTTTATAAAGCGACACGTGAGATACTGGTAGTGCAGGAACTGTATGCAGTATACCCGCAGGAGCCCTTGTGGCAGCTCCTGTTGTGTGGAATGCGTGCCCTGCTTCAATCAGAAGCGCCCCCTCTCTGATGCACTATAAGAGTTTACTTAAAACCTATCTTTTTAATCAGGCTTTTGGGACTGCCTAAATTTCATAATTAATAATCATGGCCTGGGGCAATATGTTTTTAAACTGTACTGATGTGTTTTTATCGCATTCTTTCCTGACATGATTTTATGTATCGTATAAACCATTTAACTTACTGTCTGTACAGCACCTAGAGCCTTGGACAGGCACCTAACAGATAAGCTTGCCTTGCCTGAAAGTGTGCTGAGAGCACGTGCACAGTCATACTGCATTACATCCAGTTTTGATGAGTGCGAGACTGTTGGTCTAGACACCAGGGACCACCCCCTATTCTTTCAAAAAGTGACATGGAATTTATTTATTTTTTTTTTTTACGTACACTTCATAACCCATTTCCCGGTCAGCCCTTGTTCTGTCCCTCTTCCATTCCCAGCCCCACTGCCTGCTTCTCTGGTCTTACCTTCTTGTACCCCTATGGCTTGCCCCCCGCCAGAACTTAGGACTGTGCTTACGTGCCTCACTCGGCATGTGTGGACAGCAGAGCAGGGGTAGTTTCATGCTGCAACAGCAGGAAGGTTTTCCTGTTTGTGCTTCTTCCCCCTGGCCGCTGAGGATACTACTAACCTGCACGTGCTCTGTGTGTTTTTACCAACATCAGGCAGTGTATCCCCCCCCCCCTTGGAGTAGCTCTCACGTGCACTGCCACCTGAGGTCACCCCGCTGGCGGAGCTGCAGTGGAGCTCACTGCCTCCCTCACCCGGAGAAGGAGGAGCGCATCCCTGGGACGCTCACTTCTCTTCCTCCCTGCCACCCCCAATGCCCTCGGCTCATTCCTGAACCTGGGCTGCAAATGGCATCACGACCTGAAGTGCTATCTCTGCGCCAAGGGAGCACCTCACTGTGGCATCTTAAACTTCCACCAGGGCTGCCACCAGAAACAGGCAGACAGGAACTCTGTTTAATGTCCTATCCAAAGGGTAGCACCCCAACAGTGCAGTGCAGCCCCTGCAAAGTCAGAATCACATATTTATCCCAAGTGCATGATGTGGGACTTTTATTTATTTAAACATGTTTTACCAGGTTAAGTACACAGAGCCCAGGGCTCGTTTCCAGCTGTGACCGGAGGGGGGGGCTCTAGGGTTACCACCTTTTAAGAAGCCCAAAGTGGGATATTTCTTACTGAAACATGATTTTTCACAGGACAGTATGTAACCTCGGCCAGTGCAACAGACTTCTTTTTGCTATATAATCAGAATTAAGGCTAAGTATTGTAGTTTCTTGGTTGTTTCTATGGTTTCATATCATTTTAATATATTTTAGTTAAGGTACTATAGTTTTCTACAAGATTTAGTGGAAAGTTAGAAAATATTTTTTCTACTAAAAAGTCAGGATGTGTAGTATTTTTCATGTTTTTCTTTTTGCAGGACACAACTGCCCAAATCAGGACTGCCCTGCAAACCTCGGGACACGTGGTAGCCCTAGGGGGCACCTGGGATAGAAAGGCCCATTTTTAGGGTACATACAGTTACAAATTTTATACAATATACATTACAGGATACAAATGATTCAGTTCCAAGTTAGATGTCAGATCGAAAGCCACTGCGGTCCCTCAGCAAGGGCACAGATTTAGGTGACACATGTAATTCTAGGGTTATACGGCCATGGTCTTAATTGACAGAGTTAGCCTGTTACCCTTCCTGGGCTACGTCTATTGCAAACAGTGGTGCAACTCTCCTACCAAGGCTTCTGGCTGGAACGGGGGTGGGTATGCTCCAGATGGGGTCTGGAAGGAGCCTTGGGGGGGGGGGCAAAGGCTCAGGAGGTGGCAAGCTTGGCAGTGAGAGCACACTGAAGTAGGTCTTGATCAAAGCCTTGCTTGATTTGAGGGAGGGAGGGGCAGTAACTCTGCAGGGTAGAATATTCCAGATGTCAGGGAGACTGTAGCTAAATGGAGGCTTGGCTTAGGTTGTGCTTGTGTCGAGGGGCGTGAAGACGGTGGCTCGCCTCAGATCTAAGCAAACAGGCATGCTTCGTTGAGGGACACAAGAGGTCAGATAGGTATTTAGGTTTGCCACGAGCAGTGTGCATCATCTGTCTCGCATGGTGGGGGTGAAAGCCAAGTGCAGATCGGCACAATGCGTTGACCGGTGTGGTAATTTTATCTAGAGAGGTGAGGTTAGTCCTGAGTATACTACATCTCCGTAGTTCAGAAGGAGAAGGATTGTTTGTTCCACAACCTGTTTCCTGATGTTTAGCTTGATGAAAGTCTTGGCTACTACCTGGGAGATGTGCCTGGGGTAATCAAGATGCTGGTCTAAGTGAAGGCCAAGATACTTGTAGCTGGGGACACAGTCTGTACAGCCCCATCCAGGGAAAGTAGTGTCAGACGGGTAGGAAGAGTTGAGCCACTGCCTGGCTATGAACGGCAGAGCTTGAATCCCCATGTTGTTCTTCTGTAGAACTTTTGCATTCTCCGGGGTACTGGCTGGCTGGCTCTCCATCCTCTGTCTCCCCCCCCCTCCCCCCGGGGCTTACCTGCCTATATTGTCCCACAGCTTGCACCCCCTTAGCATGGTTGGGGGGGGTATGAGTCCAGATCTGGTAGGCAGAGTCCTGGAGTGATGGCGCAGGTCAGGGCAGGTGAGTGAGGCTTCCTGGTTGTGCAGCCCCCGCTTTTTCGGCTTCCTGTTCCCAACCCCAAGTTTGGCACGTGTGCACTGGCATGGGTGTGTGATGTGAAGATGCCGAACGCACAGAAATGCCTTTGCCCCACCCTCAGAGATGCAGATGCATGCTGTGCAACCCAGCTTCTATTGGGTGGTAGTCAAGCAACAGTACGTAATGTCACCCCTCCCTGAGTGACCCTAGTCCATCCTTGAACCCGGATTGCCATCACAGCAGAAAGTAAAGTTCCCAGCACCTCTGCCCACCATGCCACTGGGCCAGCTTCGAACCTACATCTTAACGGCCTGGCTCCGAAGGAACAGTGCTACCAACTAAGCTGATGAGGGGAGTAATACCACAACTGCTGTTTGTAATTATGCAAAATTATTGGCAGGGAGACAGCAGGGGCAGTGCTGGGATTTGTCCAGCTCTGAGTGAGGGGGATGGGGGAACCTCAGAATCAGGAAGGGCGGGTTTGCACTCCCAGTGTCACAGCAGGTCGTCAGAAGGCATGGGGACTTGATGTGCATTTGGGAATGGGTAATAGGCAGTCCTGGTGCATTACTAGAGACTCGTAATTTTCTTCACTTTATTTTTATTTATTTATTTAAAATTTGGTAACCGGGAAAGGCACACTGAGCTGAGGCTCGGTTCCAGGTGCGACCCAGGAAATAAACAAGAAATAAGAAATTCAAGGCATAAAAAGAAATAAAATGAACAGAAAACATGAAAAAAAGTTAAAACATTGCTTGTTTTTTTGGCAGAAACTAAATAAATGCCTGCAGCAGTTGTTGTTTAGGCTCCGCTTTTACCACAGAGATGGTCCACAAGAAAGCGGCAGCTGAATTGTCTGATTCACAAAACCTTTCAAGACCACAGCATAATACCGCTTTATACAATGCAGTACACTAGGACTGTGATTTCTAGTGTGCATGGGGTCTGTCTGACATACTTTATGAATGTAAATGTGATGAGAACTAAAACTACGTGTTCAATGTATAAGAAGAAATAACACGGACATCCAGAAAAATAACTAAAATTATAAACAATAAAAGGAATTTCAGAAGGCTCTGTGCATTACTACCTCCTGGTGGCCCATAAGGAACAGCGTGTGGGGAACCTCACTCAGAGTGAAGGGGGGGGAAGGGGGGAAGACACTGGCCAGTCCATGCTGCCATGCCATTTCGAACTCCTTGGCAATGGAGTCCCTCGGTGAGTGCAGTGAGGCATTCTAGGGAAAAGATATGCAAGTCTCCAGATGGCGGTACTCCTCAGACCCCACAGCTTCTCCCCCCCAATGGCCTGATCAGGGGAGAAGCATGCAGCATCAACCACCAAACACAGTGCTCCAGACAAGGTGTGTATGTGCTATTTTAAGCCCCAACTGTTCAGAAATACTCTAAAAAAAAATGTTTCAATGAGTACCGATACTTATTCTAACCCTTCAAAATGCTCCATATGTGCTTTAAATGGAGCAGTAATTTCCAAGTTTAAAGCACTTTTACTCATCAAAATGATATTTTATTCACCTCATGTCAAAACTGGTGAGTACATTACTCTTGAGTGCTAAAGGTATCTGGAGCACTGCCCTCACAGTTAAGAAGCTGTTGAGTTGGCTGGCCCAGTGGCAGCAAAGTGTCAAGGGAGCCAGCACAATGGGGAAATTATTTTAACCAGGAAATGCACACTAAGCCAGAGCTTGTTTCCAGGTGCAACCCGTGAGCACAAGGAAGTTAAGTGACTTGCTCAGGGTCACAGTATGCAAGTGGGGGCTGATGGAGTCAAACCCAGGTCTCCAGGTTTTCAGCTCACTGCCCTTGACGACTATACTATATTGCCGCCATAGGCATACTCCACAATGGCTGTGGAAGTGTCCAGTGGGCTGGCCCAGTGGCCGCTGAAGTGTCAAGTGAGTCACCCAGTGTTTGGGTAAGTCTCGAGTGAGTCTGCCTAGTGGCCCGGGCGTGTCACATTTGCTGGCCAAGTGGCCGGAGAGGTGTTGTATTTGCTGGCCCATTGGCCGGGAAGTGCCAAGTGGGCTGTTCCAGTGGCTATGGCTGTGTTGAGTGGGCCAGCCCAGTGGCCACAAAAGTATCGAATGTGGGCCAGCCCAATGGTCAGGGAGGTGTCGTGCTGGCCAGCCCAGTGGCCAAGAAAGTATTGAGTGAGTCAGACCAGTGGCTGAGAAAGTGCAAGTCAGTCAGCCCAGAAGCTGCAGAAGTGTCCAGTGGGTCAGCCCAGTGGCCGATGAAGTGTCCAGCGAGTTGGCCCAGAGGCTGCAGGAAGTGTCCAGTGAGTTGGCCCAGTGGCCACAGAAGTGTCCAGTGAGTTGGCCCAAGGGGTGGGGAAGTGTTGAGTGGGCTGGCCCAGTGGGTCAGGAAGTGTCGAGTGAGTTGGCCCAGTGGCTGCGGAAGTGTCAAGTGAGTCGGTCCAGTGGCTGCGGAAGTTGAGTGGGCTCGCCTCGTGGACAACTGACATGCTGAGTGAGTTTGCCCAGTGGGCAAGGAAGTGTTGAGCACGCTGGTCCCGTGGCTGAGGACGTGTCAAGCGGGCTGGCCCAGTGGGCGAGATGATATAAAGTGAGTCACCCCAGTGGCCAAGGAAGTGTCAAGTCAGCTAGCCTGGTGGCCAGGGAAGTGTCAAATGGGCCGTTAAGTGTCGAGTGGGCCAGCCCAGTGGCCATGAAAGAGTCATAGGAATCAGCCCGTAAGACCATGATTTGCATGCAGTCCCTGGTATACCATGCCAAGGCCAGCTGGGACACAGCATGTTGTGGAGATAAGGTTTGGGAGGGAACATGGGCTGCCCAGCTTTCCAGTATCCCGACAGTCAGCTAAGGAGAGGAACTGGAGCTGGCTGTGAATGCAGCTGTTCTTCCACCCTCCCTCAGCAAGGGTGCAGCTGTGCAGCTGTTCACCCGCCTTCCCTCCTCCCTCAGCAAGGGTGCAGCTGTTCACCTGCCCTCCCTCCTCCCTCAGCAAGGGTGCAGCTGTTCACCTGCCCTCATTCCTCCCACAGCAAGGGCGCAGCTGTTCACCCGCCCTCCCTCAGCAATGGTGCAGCTGTTCACGCACCCTCCCTCCTCCCTCAGCAACGGTGCAGTGGGGACCCCATAATCAAAGAAAGGGATAGGGATTAAAGGGGTAGGAGTGGTCATTGAAGAAGGACTAAGGACCCATGTCAACGCTTCCATAACTACGGTTAAACTACGAGAGCAGCTGACTTTTTAAAATATTTTATGTTGTGGTCCCCCGGCCCCTATTATTTCACTGAAATTTTAGTTTATTATACAGGAGGTATGGGGTAGAGCACCCCCCCCCCCAAACATAAACAGAACAACAAGCTACTGTTTTAAGATGGTGTTCGGGTTGACTGTTTAGGTTGGTGCTGTGATGGTTGAGTGTGATCTGCAGTATTGCAGTGCAATTAGGTTGTTGATATGATATGATCATAGCCGATAGAGAGGGCAGCTAATGAGCATGTATAAGTAATGGCGCATTACGCGTAATGTAGTAAAATTACTTAGCGTAACGCTACACCTGTTCCGTGGGTCCTTAGTCCTTCGCCAGTGCCCTGTTTGCTTGACTGGGACCTGATGGGGGACATTTGTGACAGCACAAATAAAATTATTTTTTTCAGTTGTCTAACAGAGGTTGTGTGCAGGATTAAAAGGCATGTACGGGTTGTGGTACTACAATCTGTTACTGGGAAGGGAGGGTTCTCAGGGGAACATGCCCCAAGGATTACATCCCTTCATCTAAAAAGCTGCACTCGAGAGAACAGAGTTCTGCAGGAACATGCCGTCCCTTGAACAGCTGCAACATAAAATATTGGTGTCCCAACCCCCAGCCGAATTCAGCTCTTGAAAGAAAAAAAAACCAAAACACTGCTCGTCACAGATGACAGGATCTCGGTAGCCTGATGCAATTTTTTTCTTTCCCCCAATTGGTGTTTTAATTGGCACCATGCTGCCTGTGCTACCGTGGGCATAAGTCACTGCAACACAAAGTATGAAAATAAAAGAGTAAAAAAAAAAAATCTGCCCTTTCTACGCAGCTTACCTAGCTAGAACAAACCATGTTTCCAGATCCGTTCATGCTCTAATAACTACACCCTACAGTGTGACAGAGTGGAGCCTGTCCGTTGACCTAATAACTACACCCTACAGTGTGACAGAGTGGAGCCCGTTCGTTCTCCTAATAACCAACCACACCCTACAGTGTGAGAGTGGAGCCTGTCCGTTGACCTAATAACTACACCCTACAGTGTGACAGGGTGGAGCCTGTCCGTTGACCTAATAACTAAACCCTACAGTGTGACAGAGTGGAGCCCGTTCGTTCTCCTAATAACCAACCACACCCTACAGTGTGAGAGTGGAGCCTGTCCGTTGACCTAATAACTACACCCTACAGTGTGACAGAGTGGAGCCCATTCGTTCTCCTATAACCGACCACACCCTACAATGTGACAGAGTGGAGCTTGTTCGTTGACCTAATAACTACACCCTACAGTGTGACAGAGTGGAGCCTGTTCGTTCTCCTAATAACCAACCACACCCTACAATGTGACAGAGTGAAGCCCGTCCATTCTCCTAATAACCACACCCTACAGTGTGATAAAGTGGAGCCCATCCGTTCTCCTAATAACTACACCTACAGTGTTACAGAGTGAAGCCTGTCCATTCTCCTAATAACCAACCACACCCTACAGTATGACAGAGTGGAGCCCGTCCGTTCTAATAACTACACCCTACCGTGTGACAGAGTGGAACCCGTCCGTTCTCCTAATAACATAGAAACATAGAAGTTGACGGCAGATAAGGACCGCAAGGCCCATCCAGTCTGCCCATTTCTTTTTCTACCTTATAAATGTGTCATCGGCCTTTGCTCTGTCAGTGACCTATCTATTCATAGTCATTTGTATTGCTCCCTTATGCCTATCCCATGCCTGTTTGAAGCCCTGCACTGTATTCATAGCCACCACTTCTTGTGGTAAGCTATTCCATGCATCTACCACCCTTCTGTGAAAAGAATTTCCTCACATTCCCCTTAATCGGCCTCCCTCTAATCTCATGCTGTGTCCTCTTGTCCTGCTATTTTCTTATATTTAAACATGTTAGACTCTTTCACCTTGTTTATGCCTTAAGGTGTTTAAATGTCTCGATCATATCACCTCTCTCCCTCCTTTGCTCAAGGGTATACATATTGAGCTCCGTTAATCTGTCCTCATATGTCTTCTGATGCAGTCCCTGCACCATTTTGGTTGCCCTTCTCTGGACTGCCTCAATTTGGTTAATGTCCTTGTGAAGGTGTGGCCTCCAATACTGCACGCAGTACTACAGTGTGACAGAGTGGAGCCTGGCTGTTCTCCTAATAACCAACCACACCCTACAATGTGACAGAGTGAAGCTCGTCCAGTCTCCTAATAATCACACCCTACAGTGTGACAGAGTGGAGCTACAGCACTAAAGGTTAGTTACTAACCAGGAGCAGTAGATCTTTAAGTTAATCTCCTCCACAGAGCTACAGCTTTGGAACGTGTAAGCCGTCGGCACCTGGACCACTCAAACTTTTGCCAAGCTGGAGCACTCACACTGACATACATAGGCACAGACTATGTAGTGTGGGTGACCCCACACCTCCTCAGTCTCCCTGCTGGAAACTGGTGATATAATCCCCCCCCCCCAAAGCATATGCAAGATCTGGGGAAGGGGGACGACTGGTACAAATGCTGCACTAGTACACCAGATGATGATGTTGCAGTCCCCTCCAAGCCAATGGAACTGCTGGCGCACCACCAATAAAGTACCCTTCAAGCCAGCATCCGTGATGTTCAGTTCCTCCTTGAGGTCACAGAGAGGCCCCCAGCGGGGACAAGTTGGCCACTGCAAGGGCAGTGAAGGAGTTCTGAAAAGCGCTCCTCCCCAGTGATCACAGGGCACCTCAGCAGGGACAAACCAGACCCAAGATGACTGGCTGAGGTTTGGAATGGATTTCTTAGGTGGCAGTGAGGGATGAGTCTGGCAGGAAGTGTGAGGCGTTATAGGCCCAAAGAGAAAGGGATGCCAGTGGACACAGAGGCAGTGAACAGAACATGCAACTTTCTGCTTCTGCGAAAAGGAAGGAAAAGTAGGAGGCAGGCTTTTAACATTTTCAAACATTAAGTAGAGACTATCCCTGGGTCACAGCAGATATTTCCCCTCTTCATAAATGAGGTCCCATATCCCCCACTCCAGCCCCGGGCACACTTGGAAATGAGCTGTCACAGCTCAGTGTGCCTTTCTTGATCAAACATTACAAATGAAATACTTGGTGGAGAAGTAGTACTGAAATAAAAATAACTCTACCAACAAAATGCCATGATCCCCACCATGTTTTACAGCAACAGTTAAATAAGAATGCAGAGCTCAGGTGTAATCGATAAAAATGAGTAACTCCGCCCCTCCCCCGAACAAAACTGGTTCTGCTTCATTCTTCTCTTTTCAAGTATAAAAGTGATGCCAGACACCATGAAAACAAAATTCCCTTTCATTCAAGACAGGAAAGAGAGAGAGAGAGAGAGAGTCAGTCCACCTGGCTTTATTTTCTTCTGAGCAACATGATAAAGAACTAAAGATGCACTCTCTCATTTTATCAGGGCCCGACAGAAACGGTAAAGCAAAATATTCAGTAAACATGGGAGACCATAAAACTGCAAGCACACGATAGCAAACCTCATGAGATTGCTAGTTTTATCAAAGCAGATGCAGCCTTTGCCAGAGCAGAGAGAGGCCAACTTAGTTACAGGTTTCCAAGAAGCTAAGAGAACACATAACTTAAGACAATGAAACCAACGCACAGCAAGAATTACTACTTATCAGTGGCTGAAACTGGCACCAGCCCACTAGGCAAATGCTGGTAGATTTTGTAAGGATATACTCTAACAAATCATGGGAGGATGGGGTGGTACTTGAGGACTGAAGGAGGGCAGATGTGATTCCCCTTCACAAAAGTGGGAGCAAGGCAGAATCAGGAAACTACAGACCTGTTAGTTTAACCTCAGTGGTAGGGAAAATGATGGAATCACTTCTGAAGGAAAGAACTGTTGAGTATCTAGAGGCCAGAGGGGCACAGGACCCAAGACAGCATGGATTCACAGCGGGAAGGTCATGCCAGACAAATCTGATAGATTTCTTTGACTGGGTGACCAAAGAAGTTGATCAGGGAGGGGCTGTGGACATGGCCTACCTAGACTTTAGCAAGGCATTTGACACAGTCCCACACAAAAGATTAATATACAAGTTAGCCAGCCTGGGAGTGGGTCCCAAGATGACAGCCTGGGTAAAGAATTGGCTGGAGAATAGGACACAGAGAGTAATAGTAAATGGAGTCCACTGTGAAAAAAGGGGGTCAGTATTGGGGTACCGTGAGTTCAGTATTAGGACCGGTCCTCTTCAATGTCTTTATAACGACATTGCAGAGGGACTGGAAGGAAAATATGTCTCTTTGCAGATGACACAAAGATCTGCAACAGAGTTGATGTACAAGGTGGGGTGGAAAGGATGAGAAGGGACTTGCAAGGTTAGAGGAATGGTCAAATGTATGGCAGCTTAGATTCAATGTTAAGAAGTGCAAGGTAATGCACCTGGGAAACAAAACCCAGGGAAGAGTACACAATGGGGGTGAGATACTAACAACAACAAAATGGAAAGGACCTGGGGTAGTCATATCAGATGACCTAAAGGTGGGCAAGCAATGTGAGAGGGCAGCAAGGAGGGCTGGGGGATACTGGGATGCATAGGAGAGGCATCACCAGTAGAAAACAAGAAGTTATTATCCTCTGTACAGACAGCTGGTGAGACCACATCTGAGTAATCCGTGCAGTTCTGGAGACCCAATCTCTGCAAAGACATAGGATGGAAGCTGTCCAGGAGGGCAACTAAAATGATGCAGGGTCTGCACCGGAAGACATATGAAGAGAGACTTAAGGAGCTGAATATGTATAGCCTCGAGGAAAGGAGGAGAAGGGGACATGATAGAAACTTTCAAGTACCTCAAGGAATCAACAAAGTCCAAGAGGGTAGCATCTTTCAAAAAGAGTGTGCAAGAACAAGGGGCACAATTTGAAGATAGAAGGGGCGGCTCAGAGGTAATTTAAGGAATATTTTTCACAGAGAGGATTGTGGATGTATGGAGACGGCCTTCCAGAGGAGGTTGTGGAGTCAAAAACAGTGGTGGAATTCAAACATGCATGGGACAGTCATAAGGCAATTCTAGGGGTTGGGGGTAGGAAGAAGTAGGCTGCTGGTTAACTAGGATCTGCAGCTTATCCATCAGGTAGGGAAATGGGCAGACTGGGTGGGCCAAGCGGTCCTTATCTGCCGTCAAATTCTATGTTCTATGTTTCTATTACTACGATATGCCAAAATGCATCGGCCCGACGCTCACACTCCCAAGCCCGGGCACCCGACTTCAGGATTTTACCTGCAGGAAATGTTTCGGGGGGCTATGCCCCCCCCCCCGCACCTCTTATGTGGGTGCACCCACCCCCATACTTTAGCATTCCTATTCTGCTGTGGATAAAATACCAATGTCGGGCAACCATGTTTCGAGCGCCCAGGGTCGGGAGTGTGAGCGTCAGGCCGATGTATTTCGGCATATCAAATGGATCCCTTTTTTAACGGGCTAGTAAAAATTGTTAAGTAGCTCTGCAGACTTGTACTAGAGAAGGTAATATTTCAATAAGTATACCAGCTGGGCCAGTAGAAAAGACTGTGGGGCTAGTGGATTTTCCCAGTCACTAGCCCTGCTGGGTAGTGGCTGCAAAACTTAATTAAGGCCCCTGCTAATGATGGCTATCTTTATCATTTGATACCAAAGGATGCACTCACTGCCACAGAGAGGGACATTATGTGGACTCCCATGTCCACTGCTGCCACAGTGTTTCATATTTAACAGCAGCCACTGTATGTGCACTTACAACAGGCTTACAAAATTACACGATGGCCTTTGCTGCTGCTCACAAAAAGAGTCTGAATTCCAGATAGTTTCATACCTCTGCACTATCCAGAAAGAAGGGTATCTCTAATTCTACCACTTAGCCTCCCCTCCCCGTACCTCTCAAATGACCCTCAGTCAAATGGATTCAATGGAACAAATAGAGTAAATGGGGAAATGAATAAATAGAGTAGGCTGAAGAACAGAAACAATAATTGTGAATTAGGGCTGAAAATGATTAATATTTGTTAAAACAAATTGTCAACATCTGTAGTAGTACTACATGTTTATTGCAAATATGTTGATAGCATATTGTTAATATGTTGAACGCATATTGTTGATAACATGCTGACAGCATACTGTTGATATGCATCCCTCTTACAGCTAGGCGTGAGCTTGTACAAAAGATGATACTCCCGATTTTTGACTACTGTGATGTGGTTTACAGTGCTGCTCCCAAGCCTTCCCTACACAGACTGGACACCCTCTTCAACTCCTTCTGCCATTTTGCTCGACTCTTCCCCCCCCCCCGCAATCTCTACCGCTCTCTGTCCTTGCCCTCGCTTACTGCCACGCGACTCTCTCACTGCGCCAAACTCACCTCCAAATTCTGGCTTGGTTCCCCACCTATCTAACCTCTTCTCTCCATTCCCCCAACTCACTGAGGTCCACCGACTGCACCCTAGCACTACCGCACCACTTCATTTCCAAATAGGTCAGACCGCTTTCTCATACCGTTTCCCTCAACTCTGGAACTCCCTACTCCACCAAATTCGCCACTCATCCTCCCACTACTTCCTCTCCATAGCACTCAAAAACTTCTTCTCCTCAACCTGCTCCTACTCATCTCGTATTGAATCCCCTCTCTCCCTTTCTTTTTTCCAAATTTCCTCCAGCAGAAGCTTTTTCCTTGTTCCTGCACTTGCTCTTCTCGTACTTAACCCCCTCCCTCACTCCCCTCTTTCCTCTACCTAGTCTTCTATCTCTTGTCTAAATTTTTTTCCCTTGGCTGCCAGTTCCCCCATCCGCCCCTCCCTCCCTCCTCTCAGTTTCCTTCCCTCCCTGCTATCTCAACTCCTCACCTACCATCCTAGCCATATGCCTCACTCACTCACCTTCTCCCTAGCACTTAGCTTCGCTTAGACAATTGGAGCAGCTCAAATGCATTTCAAACCTTCTGTAGCATGAAGTAGTTTGCTCATGATGTATGCTCTGTATCAGTATGTGCACTTATGTGTGTATTGTATTTGTAGCTGGCTTGTTACTGTATCTGGCTTATTATTGCTTATTCCCTCTACCCCTTCCCCAGGATGCACCAGGAGACAAGCAACCTGTTGTTCAGTGTGTATTCCTGGTGAAACATTTCAATAAATAAATGATCTGCTGATAGCACAGTGTTGATAATATGTTGAACGCATACTATTAATATGTTGAACACGTTAATATGTTGGATGAATATTGTTGATAAGGTATACCGTTATAACGGCGACAGAAATTGAGTGACTCGAATATGAGCTATTCAATTTCAGCGCCTGTTATGTGGGCTACTGTGCAAGGTTAGCGATCAGGGCGATAGGAAGAACAGGAGGGAGACCAGAACAGGAGGGAGGGTATGTAGGGGGTTGTGCGGCAGGAGGCTGCCGAGCTGGCACCATGGGGGAGTGGTGAGGATGGCAGGCTACAGTGGGAAGGGTGCAGGGTTCGGGGCTGGGGAGGGATACAGATTTTTAGTTCCACTTGTGCTCCATGAGCACATTTATTTTTGCAAGGTTTTCCCCTCCCAGACATGCACTGCGCCCCCTGGAGTTAGTAATCATTAAGTAGGGGGCCCCCTAAGGAAGAGGCGAGGTCTCAAAGCTCAGGGGCATTGAGGCATCCAGTATCGGTCTGTGTATTGCTACACTGAAGAGTATCTGGTTAAATAAAAGCTGTGGTTTACTACACCTTGGTTTGAGGACGATTTATTCTACTGTCCGAGAGTGCGGGACTTTCTGTGCACATCATTAAAGTACATATTCAGGGCCTTCAACCTTTCCTCATAATCCCTACCCTGCCGTCACTTGATCATCTTAGTTACCCTCCTCCGAACAGTCTCCAGCCGGTTAATGTCCATTTTAAGACGTGGCCACCAGTACTGAACTCCATACTCTAGATGTGGCCTCGCCAGTGACCTGTACATGGACAGTATAACCTCCTCTCGCCTACTGGCTGATCCCCCTAGCTATGCAGCCCAACATTTTGTTTGCCCTTGCTGCTGCTTTCCTACACTGCGTGGAGTCCTTCAGGTCGCTAGTGATCACCACTCCCAGATCCTTCTCCTCCTCTGCTGCTGACACCCAGACCCCTCCCAGGTTGTATTCCATCCTAGGATTCTTGGCTCCAGTGTGCATAACTTTGCATTTCTTCGCACTGAAGCCAAGCTGCCAAATCCCAGACCACCTCACAAGCTTTTTCAGATCATCCTATAGGGCATGTCTCCCTTTGGCTGTGTCCACACTCCCACAAAGTTTGGTGTCATCCGCGAATAGGCACATTCTGTCCTTAATGCCATTCCCAATATCACTGACAAAAGACACTGAACACCACCGGACCCAGCACTATACCCTGTGGGACCCCACTGGTGACTTCCCTGGTACAAGATAGCTCTCCCCCCACCACCACCCTCTGGGTCCTGTTCCTGAGCCAGTTTTCTACTCATCTGGTCATCTTCTCCCCAACATCGAGATCCGCCAACTTACTGATCTCTTGTGGGGTACTTAGTGAAAGGCCTTGCTGAAGTCAGGTAAAGGATGTCCACCGCTTGGTCCCTGTCTACTGCTTTAATGACCCAGTAAAGGAAGTCAATCAGATTCATTTGGCACAACCTCCCTCCCATAAACCTGTGCTGCCTTGCACCCTGGAGACCATACTCCTCTAGATACTCTACCAACCTTTCCTTAAGTACGGTCTCCATGAGCGTGCACACAATTAAGGTCAGACTGATCAGTATGTAATAACCTGGGTCATCCTTGGGACCACTCTTATGGAGGGGCACCACATGTGCAATTCTCCAGTCCTGCGATACCATGCTCGACTCCAGTGAACTACTGAACAGACCAGCCAGTGGCCCTGCAAGCTCCTCTGCTAGTTCCCTCTGCATACTTGGGTGTTTGCCATCCGATCCTGGTTATCTGTCCACCTTCAATGCTAGCAGCCCTTCCTTCACTCTGTCCTCCTCTACCACCACAACTGTGCTCTCCTCTGCCCCTCTCCTCTTCATCCTATAGGCACTGGTCCATCTTTCTCCCTTGCGAAGATGAAACAAAACTATTCGTTCAGTACTTCTGCCCTCCCCAATTCCCTTTCTGAGCCCTAATAATCCTGTCCTTGTCCCTTTTCTCGCTTATATAGCAAAAAAGGCCTTCTCCCTCTTCTTAATGCCCTCAGCTATCTGCAGTTCCTTCTGAGCCTTAACCTGCAGGACTACCTTACTTCCCACACTAATCATCTTTAGGTCATTCTCTCTATCCTCCTCTCTCTTGGTCTCTCTGATTTTCCTATAGGTTACCCACTTGCCCCTTACTGCCTGGGTTACCTCAGTACTGAACTAGCTGGGTGCTTTGGCCCTTGAGATTTTCCACTCGAGCCTAACACACTCCTCTGTGGCAACCATTATTCCATCCTTAATGATAGATCACCTTTGGTCCACCCCATATCTACTCTGATGCCCGCCAGGTGCCTCCTTAGCACCTCGCCCATCTTCATGAAGGCCACCCTCCTAAAATCCAGGATTTTGGTCTCAGTGGGGATGCTTCCCTTGCCCATATCCAACTGGAACCACACTATGCAATGGTCACTTCCACCCAGGGGCTCCTCCACCGTTATTTCTATAAAGGACACTGCATATTAAGGACATCGCAATATTAAGGACACTGATATAAAGAACACTACATATTAAGGACACTGTGCTGTAAAGGACACTGCTTATTTAATGGTGTGCATATTCAGGACACTACATATTAAGGACATCACCATGTTCAGGACACTACTTATTAAGGACATCACCATGTTCAAGACGCCATATTAAGGACACTGCATATTAAGGACACTGTGATATTACTGACACTGCATATTAAGGACATCGCAATATTAAAGACACTGTGATATTTTCCAATTGTTTTACCAGGAGTAACAGACTAAGCTGAAAGCTTGTTTACAGGTGTGACCTGGGAGCACAGGGAAGTTAAGTGACTTGCTCAGGGTCACACAGTATCCAAGTGGGGGCTATGGGATTCAAACCCAGGTCTCCAGATTTGCAGCTCAGAGCCTTAAACCACTGCGCTATACTGCCTCAATATTAAGAACACTACATATTCAGAACAATGCAATATTAAGGACACTGCAATATTCAGGAGAACGCAATATTACTGACTGCAATATTAAGAATACTACATATTCAGGACAACGCGGTATTGTGGACACTGCGCTAGTACGGGCATTGCAATATTACACACAGTGTACATTAAGGACTGCGCGATATTAGGGACACTACATAGTCAGGAAATTACATGTTAAAGACATCATGATACCAAGGACAGTACACATTAAGGACACTGCATATTAAAGCAAGAGTGATATTAGCAGCATCGCAACATTAAGGACACCACACATTTTTCTTAGTTTCAGCTGCAGTTTTTAAACTAATTTCTTTATTTACAACTTGCACATTATGGAAAAATTGATGTTACCCACAGATTCTTTTCTCCTAAAGGTGTCCTTGATAGACATGTTGCAATGTATCGGAGAGTGCTGCCTCGTCTGGTTCATATTAACCCCCTTCAGAGTGGAGCTTTTTATAAAGGCCGCACTCTGGTATTCTCTCTCACATCCAGTTCCTCAGCACTTCACAGCCCTGTGCATTCATTAATATACTGAGTGTATGTTCTCTGAAAATGCAGTTACTGTAGTATTAATAATACCCCCTCCACCCAGGGTGAGAAGAGCTTGTAAAAAAAAAAAAAAGTGCCCTTTTTTTTTTACTCCCCAACATGTATACATACATACATACATAACTGGGCACTTTGCGACTCACTCTGACGGCTAACCACAGGAGTAGGACTCTAAGCAGCTCCCGTGGAAATTCCTCCAAAACTCCCCCAGATTCTCTCCCTGTCCCACAAGGACAGCACATTCTAATCCCTCGTTAGCCAGCCATTCTGATCATGCCCATTTCAATGGCTGATGACCAGAATTAGTCAGTGACTGGTATCTTCGAGCTCGGCCTGACTGGCCCGACTGAAATAAGCACATCATAATTCCTGTGGGGTCCCCATTAAAGCTGGTCCCTTTTACAGGCTCTTTTACTGTTCAGTACATTATCTTCCCTTGCACATCTTGTATTGTTTGCTCCCTATCCCCCTTCCCCCCATCTGACCCAGGGTGCATCTGGAAATGAGCTGTTACCAGCTCAGTATGTCTTTCTGGTAAAACTTTTGAAATAAATAAGGGAAAATGCTTTCCATTTCCTGTCATTCTGAAACGGCACCATCTGCCTTCCTGTCCAAAGTTGGAGGACACGGGTGTCAGACACAACTATACGTACTCAAAATGAGCTAACCCAGGAAGAACAACTGAACTCAATCCCTCACTCACCCTTCAAACCTAAGTCAGGGGTCGAATTTAACACTGTCTGCCTGCTCCCTCTGAAAGTGGGAACAGGCTGGACGTACAACAGTGCACAGTATTGTGCCGAGCCGGAGGTAAACATTTTGGGGCCTCAAAATGAGGGGCAATTTAAAGGTACCCTGTATTGAGGGGTAACATGACATTTTCCTAAAGTGGGATTGTTAAAAAGTATGGGCAGAGGTATTTGGAGTGATAAAATGAGGGACGTCCCTCCTAATGTAGGACAGTTGAGAGGTATGGATAGATGGGTTCTGAGGGGTAAAATGAGAGAAGTCCCTCCTAATGTAGAGAAGTTAAGAGATATGGATGGAAGGGGTTCTGAGGGGTAAAATGACTAATGTCCCTCCTAATGTAGGCCAGCTGAAAGGTATGGACAGACTGACTCCAAATAGTAAAATAAGGGATGCATCTCCTAATGTGGGACACTTGAGATGTATGGACAGAGGGGTTCTGAGTGGTAACATGAGGGATGTCCGTCCTAATGTGGGACAATTGAGAGGTACAAACAGTAAGGTTATAAGGTGTAAAATGAGTACTGTCCTTCATAATGTGGGCAGCCAAGAGGTATGAAAATGAGGGTGTGTCCCTTGCAAAGTGCAAACGTTTAGAGGTATGCAAGATGTGGGGTGTAACGTCACCAGCACCGATACTGCTTCCTGTTTCTTTCATACCAATAAGATTAATCACCCATGGGCACAGCCCAGTACGCAGCACCAAAGGGCTCTTTTAGAAGCTTAGTTCTCCATGGCCCCCAATCGGAAATCACTAATGGACACCACTGACTATGTTTGAAAACCATAGCTCTAGGATTGAGCAGATGTTAGGGAATCACTTAACTGTTACACTACAATCAAAACCTATAACTATCAGAAATATTTTCAGGGTTAATGTTGCATGTACAGTAAAAATCTGTAACAATTCCTTGTGCGTAAAGCCTGTGCAGTGCACATTCCCCTTTTCTAAGTTTGTGACTTCCTAATATCCACAGCATTACACTTCAGTACTACTGGAATTACAATTCAATACTGTTGGAATTACACTTCAATATTGTTGGAAGTAAAGTACCGCCAGGGGGGTGTGCCAATGACAACCCCCAGATGCCCTTTCCTCCGGCACCAATGCATTTGTCTCCCTTTCAGTCCTTTACATTTCCTTCTGGTCCCGTTTTTAGTCATCACTGTTTGACAGGTCTATTCCCGATGACACACAGCAGCAAACGTTTCCCTCCTCTGAAGACTCTACCTAGTAGGCAGTAACACAGATGGCTGATGAGTTCTATCAGGTTCCCTATGCCCCTGCCCACTTCCTTAGCTGGGATTAAGAAGTCTGCAATGCTAACACACACTAATTTCTGTGGATTCCTCACAATACAACAATCTAGATATTGTAAGACTGGACCAGACGACAGAACAAACCTCAGGGCAGGGTCCACCTCTCTCCCAGCAAAATCCATGCTATGTATAGCTCTCTCTCTCTCCTCTCTGTTTCTCAAAAGAAAGTTCCAAGTTCAGTGCAAGTGGAGGCTCACTGCTGTTAGTGATTCTCAACAACTTTTAATTAACTTTAAGCAAAAAAAAAAAGTTTCCCTTGATATCCGCAGAATACCAAATCAGGCTCAAAACACGGAGTCTCCTCTTTACAGCTAGTCATTCCCTGTTGTCTGCGAAGGCGACACTGAGCTCTGCCTGGGAAGTGTGAGAATGATCTATTTCACATGCAGATTGAGTCACGTATTCTCAGCAGAGGCATTTCTTTTGTATCAAGAATTCAAATAAAAAAAAAGAAAGAAAGCAGCTGGACTCGATGCATTTACACAACAGTGTGGACTGCTTCTAGGTCACGAGGTAGCAGTAACAGGACAAAAGCAGAAAGGATAGCCTTTTCCTCAGTCCAGGGTAAACAAGCAACCAAGTGTTATTTAAAGGGAGGCTGGGCTCTACTTCTCTCATACAATGCAGGCAAGCACATCATAAAGGTTAGTGTCACACTCACTAACGAACTTATCCCTATCTTAACCATCCACTCGCACCCTGTGGTATGCAACCCAATTTACTCGCAGTCCCAACAATAAAAGCGCACCGCAGTCTAGCTTTGTTCTAATTTATTTTATTTAAAGTTTTCACCAAGAAAGCATTCAGAGCTGAGAACAGTGGATTTCCAAATATTTATTTCAAAAGTTTTACCACAAGAGACATACTGAGCTAGTAACAGCTGATTTTCAGCTGCGTGGGGGGCGACAGACAATATAAGAAGGTGCAATGAGTGCAATAAATTAACAGTTATGCTAGTGGCAAATGCTAGGTGCAGAGAAACACAAAACAACAAGGTGAATGGGGGTGGGGTGGGGGAACGACTGTTTAACCAGGAAAGGCACACTAAGCCGAAGCTTGATTCCAGGTGCGACATGGGAGCACAAGGAAGTTAAGTGACTTGCTCAGGGTCACACAGTATGCAAGTGGGGGTTGTGGGATTCAATCCCAGGTCTCCAGGTTTGCAGCTCAGAGCCTTAAACCACTGCGCTATACTGCCTCCGCATTAGGTTAAACAAATGTGCACATGTTCAAAAGCAGTACAAGTACAGAGTAGGAACGGTGAGGGAGGTATGGGGGAATACACTATTGATTTATTTGAAAAGAAGTGCAAAAGCGGGCTAGGGAGAGCCGTGGCTGGAGGATGGGCAGCCTATGACTCTGGGTCAGGAGCAACTGCATTAGGGTGCTGTGGGTCATAGAGGACTCTCCTTCTCCTGGTAGAAGGGGAACAGGAGCATAACAATAAAAACTGTACACATACCTGAGAAAATGAGGCATTACTGATCAGGGGAATGCTCCCAACCAATCACAGCACTCAATTTCCCCTGCATCCAACACATTTTTACAAAAACTATCTCACAAGCAACTGAACTGGAAACGGGCACATTTTGAGTTACCCCCCCCCTTTTTTTTTTCCTTTTTAAATGTTTATCAATGTCACCCCAGATTTCAATGTATAAGGCGCTGTTAGGGAGAGCAAACCTGCCCCCACCCCCAGAGCCTTAGCGTGCAAAAGCTTTCCATTCTAGTTAGAGTGAACATTTTATTATTAGTAGAACTGGAGCACATACCTTTTGGTGTTTCTCTTGAAAAGTGTTGCAAACAATTTATAGTTGTTAATGTGTTCTTATGTCCTTCGTTGCCCCTTAAAAAGGGTTTATTTCCTGTGGGGTTACCTGGTTAGAAAAATAAACAGAATAAATAAAAAAAAACAAAAAAAAAAAAACTGGTACCTACTCAATCTACAAAATATTACCTGGTGCCAGAATGCACTCTTAGAGCTATTAGAGTGGCCCCACTTGCATTCTTAGCTTTGCAGAACCTTCTTGCAAACTTCATGCATGCATGTTATACCACTTTTATATCCACAAAGAGTGCCATCGGTGGGCCCTATAATGATGTATACAAGACACAGATTTTTCTCCCCAGATGGTTCTACCCTGTGATGAAATTATGTGAGGGGTGCCTCAAGTGCTCAACGCCCCCCAGCTCTGAACTGAATGTAGCTCACGTAACATAACCATTTACTTTGTTTTTTTCAATTTTTATTTTAAATTTGTTAACTAGGTAGGGCCCAAGGGCATTAGATGCCTATTTTCACGGGGGACCTGGAGATGTGAACAAGAGCAACAGTACAGAATAAGTATGCAATACATCAGAATACACAGTAATCAGGTAACATTACACGTGCACATCAACTTATGTTACTTAAAATGGGAAGGTCTTACAGTTCCCGCAACACAGCCACTGACTTATAATGGGAAGGCCTACAAATTGCATAACTCATCTGCAGACTTAAAATGGAAGGCTTACAGTTTGTACAACACAACCTTTGACTTATAATGGGCAAGTCTACAGTCTGCAAAACATAGTCTCTGGCATATAATGGGAAGGCCTACAGCTTAAGCAACTGACATAACTGGAAGGTATAATGTTCAC
Organism: Neoceratodus forsteri; assembly: GCA_016271365.2. Taxonomy (NCBI): domain Eukaryota; kingdom Metazoa; phylum Chordata; order Ceratodontiformes; family Ceratodontidae; genus Neoceratodus; species Neoceratodus forsteri. The sequence goes on from JADMNL010000034.1 coordinate 82,736,929, forward strand.
GCAACCCAGTCAGTGACTTGCAATGGAAAGGCGTACAGCTCATACAACACAACCACTAACATAATGGGAAGGCCTACAGTTCACAAAACACAGAGTTGGGATTTTGAGCAAATGCCTCCTCGTTCTCATTCAGCTCTGTTTTCAGTGCCTAAAAAGTCACTCAGGAGTGGGTTTGCTTTGAGTCACTGAAGTGTACAAACACAAGATCCTGGGCATCACAAACACTGAACCTACTCGGTGAAACCCTGAGTACCCAGTCAGTGCTGTACAAGGGGAAGTACCCCGATTAACACTTGCGTGCAGTGTGAGGATGTGCCAGGCAGATGGAAGCTGACAGTACACATGGGTCTGTGCCACTGAGGGCAGAAGCACGTGGGGTACTGTGATCTGTTCTTGGGTGTTTGCTAACAATCTTTCCTACTCCCAGGTAATTTAATAAATGTTATCTATTTGCAAGCATGGTGTCAACTGCTATTCTTGATTGAGAACTGAGGGTTGCATGGTATACAGTGGGGTCCCTGTATTTATTTGCCATCACCATCTCATGGGGTGAGTCCACAAGTGGGGAGGTGGGTAAGTACTTTATCCCAGAGGGAGGTGCCGCACTTTGCACCAGACCAACTTTAACTCTCGAGATGGAGGCACCATGTTATTAATTATAGGATAAGAACCCTCCAAACTTCTAATCTGAAGAAAGAACTCAGGATCCTTCAGCCTTTCACCAGCTAAGGCATGAGGTCATCACCGCTCGACTACTCGATCTCCCGGGGACGCGCATGTATAGTTGCCATCTGCGGAGCTGCTCCACTCTCATGTGTTACTGCTGGGTGGTAGAGACAGATGGTTTCAATTTTTTTATTGTATTTATCATTTTTAGCCCAGTGGTGCTGAGGGTTAAGGCGCTGGACGCCACACCTCGCGCCACACCGGCAACACAGGTTCGGGAATGGACTCGGGTCAATGTGGGGTTGGCTGGGGAGGTAAGGACTGAGCTTCTGGAGGACTGCTCTCTTTCCTCAGGGTTGGGGGGGATTTGTGCTGCGTGTGTCAGCACAAGAGGGGTTCGGCCTGTGCCCAGGGTGCTTGGCTGCCCCCGTGGAGGTGGAGACAGCTGCTGCGCACACTGCATGGGTGAGGGGGAGAAAACAAAGGAAAAATACTGGGACCTGACAGGACCCATGATGGCCCCAATGGGCTACAGGACGTACCCCTCCCGGGGGGAGTCGTAGCCCCTGCCAGGTTCTCGGAGGTGGCACAAATGATGTTGTGATTAAAAAAAAAAAAATTGTGTTTATCATTTTCATCATATTGACAAAACAATACACAACCCCATACAAAGCATCAGAAAAACTGATAGCTATTACAACAATTGGTTATCATCTAAGGAATGAATGGGTCACGTTATAGGCTGGCTTCATAATTCTGTATGACAGGAGTGGGGGGATCCATCAGGTCTCTAAACATATCCAGATTTGCTAGCTACTTCAAAGGCTTGGTAAAGTCCAATAGGTAGAATATCAAGGAAAAAAGTATAACGCAAATAGAAGTTTGCTGTTAACCAGTTGTATAAACTTTAAAGAAGTTAATACCAATCACCGCCCTTCTCCCCTAAGCCCAGCGCATCCCTCACATTATCTGGTAATTATTTAGGTGAAAACAACGATATAACAGTCTGTGAACAAGAATAACTGATCACTAACAACCTGCTTTTATAATAAGTGACAAAACACACTGCTGCACTTTATATTATTTCTGGACATGTTCCCTTCCAGTTCAGATCACAAAGTGGTAAGAACCACCCGGAGAAGGGCGACCTTCATAGCAGCCCCTTCCAAGAACCTGTGAATCCCCCTGAACAGTCTCAAAATGGAAGGCGCTGTTCCAAAAAAAATAATCAAATAATCATATTGATGGTAAGATAAAAAGTCTCTGCAGTGTTCAACATTTTAGAATGCTGTTCAAACCTCAAATTCAGCCCTCTTCTTAAGAACCTTCCTCTCAATTGTTCAATGTGGCCCTTGCAGCAAATTCTGCTTCGGACTTCCCGATCCATCTGCCTGCATCACTGGGGTCCAAGAACTGCCAGCCTTTCCCCCATATGTAATGCGAAGTCTAGCTAAATGCATCACCGGGGTCCGAGAACAGCCAGCCTTTCCCCCATATGTAATGCGAAGTCTAGCTGAAAGCAGTAATGGGGTCCGAGAACAGCCAGCCTTTCCCCCATATGTAATGCGAAGTCTAGCTGAAAGCAGTAATGAGTGTGTAATTCCCAATGATCGGAGACGTTGCCTGACAGTGTCAAATTTCTTGCAGCGAGCCCTTGTTTGGAAAGATAGTTCCGGGAACAGTTCAACATCAGAAGCATTGACTGTTAACAGATACTCCACTCTGGCTGCCCTGAGCACCAACCACATCACGGACCTCCAAACCAGAGGTACGTAGGAGGACAGTTCAAGGTGACGAGGTGTTCTGTGGCTAAACTCTGGGGTTGACTTGACAGGCACATTTTAAAGAGTCCCACTGAAAATCGTCGGGAACAAGATAAAGTTCTTGAGCCAGTCTTTGATATAGGAAAGCAAGTCGGTGCTCTCTGCACCCTCAGGAGCACTCATTAAATGGAGATGACCAGCCCTTATTTCATTTTCGAGTGCTTAGAGAGAACCACTAGTTGGGAATCTTCCTGAGTCATAGTAGCCACTGCTGCTTGTGTTGAAACGGTTTGCTTTTCCTGCTCCGCCAGCATTCCAGTCAAAGTTTTAATGGTCCCATCATTAGTTTCCACTTTCAATACAGTACACTCTGTTTTAGTGTCCACTGCCTTCATGGCTTCAACCATAACCTGCCAAGGGCATTCCGATCCTCCGCCACTGTTAGGCCCCGCCGCGCTTGTGGTGTTGTCTGTTTTTGAATCGGCTGTGGTTGCTTTTGTTGGCCCTGCTGGTTGTTAGGACGCCCCACTGCTGAAAAAACGTATGGTTCTGTTCCTTAATTTCCCAGGAGGTCTGATCTGTCATAGGAAGAACAGACTTGTACCTTATTTATGCATTTTGTGAGTATTTAGCTGAACCTGGAGAATAAATGTCAGAAATGACCGTCCTGGAATCTGCCACCCCACCCCCGACAGATGATTTCTGAGTGGTAAAATGAGGGATTGCCCCTTGTAATGGTGCTGAAAGTTGGGAGGCAATGTCGCCAAATGTAGCTCCTGAACTCGCAATAGCTGAAGACGCAGTGTAACAAAATGTGCAGGACAAGGCCAACATTCGAAAGAACCAAGATAAACGATGGAAAGGTAAAGCACCTTCATGCAAAAACGAATGAAACAAGAATGTTGAGAGCAACGGGGCTGTGATGCACAAATAACAGCAGTTATTATTTATGAAGCGATGAAATGGAACGAAGCAGGCTTATAACACGCTCTAGCAATATCTGCAGATGTGTTTATTCCTTCCAAAAGTAACCCACTGCTATTATTTGTGTAACACAATGGATATTACATCCCCTGGAGAACATACTGCTCACAGTATGTCATGCTTTTTAATATTTTGCAAAACAAGAGCCCAGCTGTTCTCTATGTGCAACTGCAAAATCCCCCGTGCACTTGCAGAACGACCTGGTCTGAAACATATGGGGCAAGAACCAAATGAGAGGAAAGACTACTGCTTATGCTGAGGACCAGAACCGTAAAACAGATCATTAATAAAGACTGTTTAACATTGGCATTTTATGTTATCTGTAACTACTTGCATTTGTTTGTTGTAACTATTTCACAAGATGTTAAGTTTTGCAGTGTATTTTATGTTCACTGTATTGAGTGCTGCTGCTGCTGGCTTGTTCCCATCTTCTCTGAAATGAGGTGTATACACTAACTGTGGAATACAAATTAGCAGATAAGAAAAAATTACTCACCTTAGTAATTGCTTTTCTTCTCATGGAGTCTTGCTATATTAGGACCATTGCAGTCATTCCCCACACTTGAACTGCCCCGGAGAGGAAACAGTTAACTCCAGAGTGATCTGGAGTTCCACAGCACGAGGGCGCTGTTCAAAGCTCTATCTGGCTAGTTTCAAATGAAACTGTCAGGTTCTTTACGGAGCTAAACTAACATAGCAAGTCTGTGTGGAAAAAGTCTACACTAGCAATTGGCTACCTACCATTAGTAGAATAAGAACAATCACAGAATAATAACAATATTTATTGTTAGGATCACCCCTTACAAGCACTAATAGGCCCCCTCTCCCCAAAAGACAAGTCCAGAGAGGGGACCATCTACCACTTAACAAAAAACAGAAATACCTAGTTCCCTAACCCAAAGGAAACAGGGGGGGGGGGAACTAGAGAGACTAAAATGGCATGACACAGTGCTTGCACTAATTTGCCAACCCCATACCCAAGTAGGAGTTCTGAGAGGTAGGAGGGAGGGTTGTTCTATTAAGCAAGACTCCATGAGAAGAAAAGCAATTACTAAGGTGAGTAATTTTTCTTCAAACACCATGAAGTCTTGCTATATTAGGACCATTGCAGATTACACAGCAGTACCTCCATGGAGGAGGGTCAGAACCTACTTAGGAAATAGGCTCTGAAGTACAGCTGTGCCAAAACGAGCATCTCTCCTGGACTGGACGTCCAGGGAATAATGCTTGGTAAAGGTGTGAACTGTTTTCCAGGTAGCAGCTTGACAAATTTCCAAAATGGGAATATCTCAAGCAGCCGCTAGAGATGCAGCTGTACCCCTGGTGGAGTGAGCCCTCAGTCCTGAGGGGGGTTCCCTACCTAGTTTTTGGTAACAGAATTGGATACAAGAGACAATCCACCTTGCAATTGTCCTCTTAGTGGCAGGTCTCCCTTTGCCAACCTCTCCATAGGTAAGGAAGAGTTGGAGGGATTCGAACCTGTGACCCTTGGTACGTTCCACATAGTAGCTTAGGGCTTTTGATGCCAAGCTGTGTAGTCTCCTTTCACCCGAGGAAGAATGCTCAGTGAAAATACTGGGAGAAATGGACTGGTTCAGATGAAAATCTGAAACCACTTTGGGTAAAACTTTCTGTTAGTCCTGAGGACTACCTTATCCCTGTGAAAAGAAATAAAATCCTTTTCCACTGAAAGGGCTTGCAATTCACTTATACGCCTGCAGAAGTGACAGCCACTAGAAAAACAGTTTCCATGTTAAATACTTGAGATCTGCAGAAGAAAGGGGCTCAAAGGGAGGTTGCATTAACTGAGCAATGCAAACATTCAGGTCCCAGGCAGGGCTGGTTCCAAAGGGAGGGTTAGTGTGAAGTAACCCCTTAAAAACTTGGAAAACACAGGGTGAGAGGAAAGAGAAACAGGCTTCCCTGGAAACAAAGGCAGAAACAGCTGCCAGATGAACCTTCAAGGTAGCTGGTCTAAGGCCTAGGGAATTTAGATGGGCCAAATGGTCAGTAAAGTGGCCAAGTCAGCAGATTCTGGCACAATTTGTTTCTCCGAACACCAGAAGGAAAACCTCTTCCACTTAGAATTGTAAGTGGTCTAGTGGAAGGCTTCCTAGAAGCTTTAAAATATCCAGGACCCCTTGAGAAAGGTGCAAATCAGCAAGTTCTAATTCCTCAAGAACCAAGCCTTGAGGTGGAGGGATTTGAGGTCCGGGTACCACACTCTCCCTGTGCACAGGTCAGCAAGTCGTGGGTCCTGGCAAGGTCAGGGAGGGTGGATTGTCAGGGACAGGAGGAGAGGATACCAAGGCTGTCTGGCTCTAGTCTGGAGCAATCAGAACCACTTTGCAGGGCTGAGTTCTGATTTTACCAATACCCTGAAGAGGAGAGGAAGGGAAAAGCATATAGGAATTTCCTTTCCAATCCAGCAGAAAGGCGTCCAGGGGACTGAGCCCAGCACTGGAGGCCTGCAACAAAATAGAGGAAGTTGATGGTTGTCTGGGGCTGTGAAGAGATCTATCTGAGGGTGCCCCATCTGGCAAAGACCGACCCCAATACCTGAGGATCTAGAGACCATCGTGATGGCCCTGGGAAATCCTGCTGAGAGCATCCGCCAGACATTGTCCTTTCCTGGAAGGTGAATGCGATCAGGGAGGTGTTTAGGAGTAAGCCAGAGACCACAACTTCATTGCTCGTGCACAAGGCTGATGACCGAAGTGCCCCTTGCTTTGTTGATGTACCACATTGTTGTGGTGTTGTCTGTCCTGATTTGAACTACTTTGTTCTGGACAACAGTTGAAAAAGCCTGAAGAGCTAAAAGAACAGCTCTGAGTTCCAAAAGATTGATGTGGAGCAGAGATTCCTGGGGGGACCACACTCCTTGAGTGGAAAGGTCGCCCAAGTGAGCCCCCCACCCTAACAGGGAGGCATCCGTGGTGAGGGTGAGGGAGTGTAAACAGGTATAAAGGGAACCCCTTGAGTAAGATTGCTTTGATCCTGCCACCACTGAAGGGCCAGGATCAGGGTTTTGGTCACGGGACTAATTTGGTGAGGGTCCCTCCTTTGAGACCAATAGGACCTCAAGTGGAACTGGATGTCCTCATCTGAAATCTTGCTCCCTGCACGACAGCTGTGGAAGCAGCCATGTGCCCTAGGAGTTGCAGAAAGTGCCTTGCTGGTCGAGAGACCCGCAGGAGAAGGAGGATGCCAGAGCAATGAGCCTGTCCACTCTTTCCGAGGGAGAAATGCCCTGGCTAACTTTGTGTTCAATTCTGCACCTATGAAAGTTAGAACCTGAACAGGTTCCAGAACTGACTTTGGTAAGTTCAGCAGGAATCCCAGAGAAGTAAGAAGCTGCTGGGTGACTTGCAAGTGGGATTTTACCTGATCTGGAGACTGACCCACTATGAGCCAGTCGTCCAGGTAGGGAAACACAGCAATCCCTTGCCTTCTTAAATGAGCCACTACCACAGCTAGACATTTTGTGAATACCCTTGGAGCCGAGGTTAGGCCGAAGGGCATTGCTCTGAACTGGTAGTGGCCAGAGAGCAGCGAACCTGAGGTACTTTCGTGAGAAGGCCTGATCATGACATGAAATAGCGTCCCTGAGGTCCAGGAAGCTAACCAGTCCTCTGGCCTCAGGGAAGGCAAAATCATTGCTAGAGTTAACATTTTGAACTTTGGTTTCAATAGATGTTTGTTCAGGTACCTAAGTCTAAGATGGGCCGCCATTCTTCTGTCTTTTTGGGGTAAGAAAATATCTTGAGTACAGTCCCTTGCCCTGATGGCAAGGGGGACCCTTCCACTGCTTTGCAATCCAGAAGGAAGAAACCTCTGCTTCCAAAGCAAGGGCTTCTGAAGAGTTTGCAGGTGGAAATTGCCTCTCTCATCCTTGGGAACTGTTTGAAGCTGAGAACCAGGCCCTGGCTTACTACTTCCAGAACCCAGCTGTCCGAAGTTAGGGACAGCCAGTTCTGGCTGAAATAAGCCAACCTGCCCCCACTGGTACAGGAGACCGGCCCTGGGCACCCCATCAGGTGCCTGCTTGCAGCAGCTTTAGGCTGAGGGGAGGGCGACTGTCTACCTGTGCCCCGCTCACCTCTGCTCTCTGAAAACCTCTGTGAAAAAGCAGAGGAGGCTTGAGATTGGCAAAAGGGCCTGTGGAAAGGCTCTACCTACCCTGGGGCATGCCTTTGTGGAGTGCATGCCTCCTTAGCTTGGGCACTTTTGAGGTAGTTCTGTATTCATCCATCTTTTTTCATATAATTTTCCGCTTGATCACTCAAACAGAGAATTTCCTGCTACAGGAAAATCCATAGCCTTTGACTGAGTATCTTGGGACAGATTAGTGCATCTGAGCCATGCCAACTCCACGGAAAGCTACAGAAGTGCCATGACCCTAGAGGAAACATCATTAACATCAACAGCAGTATGAAACTGAACTTTAGAGGCTTCAATGCCATCAGCAGCCACTTGTTCCAACTCACTAGCCAGCTGGCCTGGGCCTGCCTGGCTAACTGCAATATAGTGTCCCATCTAGATTTCTGATATCTAGCCACATAAGCCATATAATTAGCCTGCCTGAGTCCCAAAGAAGCTGCCATATATTGTTTTTTCGCCATGGCATCAATCTTCCTGGAATCCTTATCAGGAGGATGTGAGGCCAGGGAATATTAGCCTGTCACAGGCTGCAGCTTGCACCACACCTACATGACTACACTGCTCAGCGAGGAAGTCTGTATCAGGGCCTGATAGGTATACCTTCTGTCCATTTTTTATCTACAGGAGGGACAGAATGAGGATTTTTTAAAATCTTTGTTGTTTGCTTCCTAAATGATTTATGCAAAGGAATAGACAACCTCCTAGACTCTGGAATATCCATCATTTCAACATAATCAGGCTCCTCTTGCTCATCCACAGCCTCTTCTAAATGAAGCTGGAGGGTTTCTGCAACCTTTTTGTAAAACATAAAAAGAGAAGGGGACTCAGACAGCATAGGGGGAGATTCTAAAGGTCTATCTGGAGAAATGTCCGGTTCAATGGGCACGTCCAGACCTTCCCAGTCACAAACATACTGATCAAATTCCTCCTCCCCCTCATGTGGTTCATAAAAAATCCTCAACACCATAATCCTGAACCACTGGGACTGAAGCAGAGCCACCCTTTTCCCAGATGCAGGGGTTCGACAGATCCCTGAGACAAAGATTGGACAATCTGAATGGCTTTAGCTACCTCTGCAGCAGTTGGAGAGACAATTTTGTACTTCAGACCTGCTGATTTCTTTGTCTTTTTGCTGGGACTGGTTCCTCTGAACCAGCCTTCCTTCTTGAAGCTCCTGGTCAGAGGCACTCCCTCTGGTCCAGTGGGTACTGGACCGGGCTGGCCATCGGGTCAGCGGACTTTTGGCCTCTGTTCCCTGAGCCGCCCAATCTCTTTTCCAGGGTGGCTGCAGGAAATTCTTACACACCTGGCAGTCTGACAGGAGGTGGTCAGCCCCAGACAATAAACACAAGTGGTGTGTGGGTCAGCCTTCGCAAGGCTTCCCCACAGACATCACAGTGTTGAAACCCAGTGGGCCGGTTTTCTTTTGGGTTTCTCAGACATAATGCCAGCCTAACCAAAAACTTGCCCTTTAGATGGCAGTGCCAGGCAAGACACCCTTATCGTTCCTAACATCGTGATACGGTATTTGAAAACCCCAAATAAAGTTAGGTTTTTAGAACCGATAAGAACCGGGAACCGCACTCTAAAAGCCCAACCAAACAGTTTGACACATATATTTTAACAAACCGATCGGTTCAAAACCGAACCGATAATGAATTTCCACACAGACTTAATTTCTGTACTTACGGTTTACCAGATAGAGCTTTTAACCGAAATGCGGTAAAATAAATACTTTTGGCCGGTTCCAATGAACCGAAAATACTCGCTTGAACCGAGAAATGAACCGAGCTGAAGGAGCTGATCTCCGGAGCGACTGTTCAGTGAAGCGGAGTAAAGAATCTGACAGTTTCATTTGAAACTAGCCAGATAGAGCTTTGAACAGCGCCTTCGCGCTGTGGAACTCCAGATCACTCTGGAGTTAACTGTTTCCTCTCCGGGGCAGTTCAAGTGTGGGGAATGACTGCAATGGTCCTAATATAGCAAGACTTCATGGTGTTTGAAATACATTTATGTCAGTCCATTTTTCCCCACAGGAAACAAAATAAAATACTAATTCTGTTATCTTGCTGTACCTAGCAACGCGATCCTCAATTTGTTAAAATTCATTAATAATCATGGGTTTAGTGTTTGGCATTTAAGGAGCAGTGGTACCCAAAGCATGACTTGGGACCAATATTTCTCCGACTCTGCATTATAGTTCTGCCCAGTAAAAACTGCCCCGATTGCTGACCATGGCTAAAACTGCTACTGCTTAACAGCATGCTACTTGTCCCAGAATACGCAGTACCTCTCCGAGCAACGCCAGTGCTGGCTGACAGAAGCTTCACGACAGGAGAGAGGCTGAAGTCAAAGAAGAAAAAATTACTCACCATAGTAATGTTGTTTCTTCTAATGAAGTCTTGCTGTATTCAGACATATGCAGTTAGCCCCAGCACTTGAACCGCCCCGGAGAGGAAAGAGTTAACTCTATGCAGAAGCATGGAACGTTGAGTTCGAGATTGGTTTTCAAACCTCTGTCTGTGGTACTTCTCAGTGTAACAGATTCTTACGAGCACACTAACATACTATAGTATGGAAACTGTTCAACATATAGCCAAAGGGCAAAAAATTATTTGTGGGCCCAAAAGACTCAAGTCGAGAACCCAAGAAGGAAAGGTAGTGACAATATTTAAGTATAAAACACCAGAAAAATAATAACAACATCCACCCCACCCAAGAGGGAGGGTACAAGGTACACCCCTGAGGTGCAACACTGTACCTGCCAGCCCACTTCCCAAAAACCCAGGTTCTGAGAGGGGAGGCGGGGGGGGGAGGGTCAGAATACAACAAGACTCCATTAGAAGAAACAACATTACTATGGTGAGTAATTTTTTTCTTCAAACAACATCAAGTCTTGCTGTATTCAGACATAATGCAGGCTACCAAGCAGTTCCCTATGGAGGAGAGAATGCAGAACCTACTTTGGGAACAGGCTCTGCAGTACTGCTGTGCCAAACCTAGCATCACTCCTAGCCTGGATGTCCAGGGAGTAATGCTTGGTAAAAGTATGTACTGTTTTCCAGGTGGCTGCTTTACAGATCTATAACAAAGGTACATCTTTGGCCGCAGCTACAGAAGCAGCTGTACCCCTGGTTGAATGAGCCCTCAGGCCTGAAGGGGGCGTTCTACCCAACTTGTCATAACAGAATTGTATACAAGAAACAATCCACCTGGCAATAGTTCTTTTAGTGGCAGGCTTACCTTTCCCCAATTGAAGACAGTCATTTCTATGTGCCTTAGTATGCTCAATGTAGTAGCTAAGGGCCCTCTTAACGTCCAGACTGTGTAACCTTCTTTCACCTGAAGAAGAATGATCAGTGAAAAACACAGGGAGAGATATAGAGTGGTTCAGATGAAAATCCGATACCACTTTGGGCAAGAACCTCCTATTGGTTCTTAGGACCACTTTGTCCCTATGGAAGGAGATGAAGTCAGGTTCAACTAACAGAGCCTGTAACTCACTAATCCGCCTGGCAGAAGTAATAGCTACCAGGAACACAGTTTTCCAGGTCGAGTACTTCAATTCGGCCAAAGCCAGAGGTTCAAAGGGTGGCTGCATAAGCTGAGCTATGCAGACATTAAGATCCCAAGGCGCAGTGGACTCCCTAAAGGGAGGGATAATGTCAACCAGTCCTTTGAAAAACTTTCTGAAAACAGGATGAGATGCCAGAGAAGAGCCCTTCCCTGCCGAGAAGAATGCAGAGACAGCTGCTAGATGAACCTTCAGAGTGGCAGGCCTAAGGCCTAGACCATTCAGATGAACTGGATAGTCTAAGGTTGTGGAAATGTCTGCAGAATCAGGCAGGATGCATTTCTGAGAGCACCAAATAATGAACCTTTTCCATTTGGAGTTGTAAGTTTTTCTAATGGAAGGTTTCCTGGAGACCTTCAGAATATCCAGAACTCCCTGAGAAAGATGTAGTGCTGTATATTCTAACTCTTCAACAACCAGGCCTTGAGATTGAGACTGAAGCTTGGGGTACCAGATCCACCCCTGGGAGGAGGACAGGAGATTGAATGTCCTGGGCAGAAACAGAGGACGTGACACTGACAAGGACAAAAGTAGAGGATACCACGGCTGTCTGGTCCAATCTGGAGCCACTAGTATCGCTATGCAGGGTTGAGTCCTGATCTTCATCACAACTCTGAACAGCAGAGGGAAGGCATAGAGAAACCTGCCCTTCCAGTCCAAAATGAGAGCATCCTGGGGAACCGTCCCCAGAACTGGAGGTCTGCAACAAAACAGAGGAAGTTAATGACTGTCCAGTGCTGCAAAGAGATCTATCTCTGGAGTGCCCCACCTGGAGAAGATGACCTTCAGTATGTGAGGATCCAGGGACCACTCATGGTGTCCCTGTGAAATTCTGCTCAGAGCATCTGCTAGTGTGTTGTCCTTCCTAGGAAGGTGACCTACTACCACAGAAGTCTAAAGAGAACAGGCCAGAGACCACAGCTTCATGGCTTCTGTGCACAAGGTCGAGGACCGAGTGCCTCCCTGCTTGTTGATGTACCACATTGTGGTGGTGTTGTCCGTTCTGACTTGGACCACCTTGCCCTTGACTGAATCCGAGAAGCTCTGCAGGGCTAGGAAAATTGCCCTGAGCTCCAGGAGACTGATATTTATTTATTAGCTTTTGGTAACCGGGTAAGTGCGCTAGGCAACAGACCTGCCTATTTTTAGGCACGACCCGGGAGAGCACAGGACATTGGTTACAATATGCAGAAATGCACAGACATAATATAGGTGTACAGGAGCAAAACAAGATATACATTGGGTAGCACAGTAATAGTTACATAAGGGTACATTTTAGGCATAGATCATAATAAGGATGTAAAATAAAGCAATTAGGGTAACCATAAGACAGCTGAGGACAGTAAAGACATCAAGGTTCATAGCCACCTAGACAAGCATATTGCATGGGAGAACATTAGTGTAGTACTCAGGATCAGACCTGACAGCCTGCAGTAGGACAAAGCAAATTAAGAGCATTTGCATTGGCCAGAGGCTAGAAGGTGGGTGAACAGCGAGTTTTTGAATTCTCGATGGGAGGCTGAAGTTTTCACCATAAGGGGGAGTGAGTTCCAGAATTTGGGAGCAAAATGGATAAATGCCTGTTCACCCATTTTTGTCATGCAAGGTCTAGTGGAGAGCATGGGGACAGAGGAAGACCTGAGGGTATGGGTGTGTGAGGCAGGTGTCAGGAGGTTGGCAAGATAGACAGGACATGGAGGTCTAGACAGGGAGTCGATAAAGCAGCCCAGGGAGTAGGCTCGAATATCCTTAAGTGACAACCAATTTAAACCAGCGTAAAGGAGACAATGATGGGTAAGACGTGGGGCAGTTAAGGCGAATCTACAGATGTTATTGTAGACAGTGTCCCATTTGTGGAGTGTAGCAGAGTTTGCAGCAAAGAGGAGGGGCAGAGCATATTGGAGCTGGGGTAAAAGAATACCTCTCACAACAGAAAGTCTAGCGGAAGGAGTGAGGGAGTGGGGCACGCGATAAGCTCCGCCAATTTTAGCATTGACGGCATGGCACACCATATTGACATGTTGAGACAGGTCAAGTGTGGGATCCAAAGTAACCACAAGGTACTTGAAGGACTCAGTGTTTAAGATAAGGGAGCCATCAAAGCATTGAACCCGGAGCCTGTTCGCAGGAGCAGACAGTTTCTTAGAGGATCCGAATAGCATAGCACAGGTTTTTTCTAGGTTCAGGACTTGGTGGTTGCTAGAGAGCCAGGTCTGCAGGAATTGGAAGTCATTAGTGAGAGTGGAGTTGATGAAGGAGAGACTCCTGTGGGGACCAGACTCCTTGAGCTGTCAGGGCTACCATGTGGGCTCCCCACCCTAGGAGAGAAGCATCCGTAGTTAGAACTACTGATGGGACTTGAGGGAGAAATGGAACCCCTTGTCTGAGGTTGTCCTGGTCCAGCCACCACTGGAGAGCTTGGACCAGAGTCTGAGTCACTGGGATCAGTTTGGTAAGTGAATCCTTTTTTTGAGACCAAAAAGACCTTAGATGAAACTGAATGTCCCTCATCTGGAACCTTGCTCCCTGCACCACTGCCGTGGAAGCTGTATGTGGCCCAGGAGCTTCAGGAACTGTCTTGCTGGGCGGAAGACCAGAGGTCGAAAGGAGGAGGTGAGATCTACTAAGGCCTTCACCCTTGCCAGGGGAAGGAAGGCTTTGGCTTGTACAGTGTCCTACTCTACGCCTATAAAGGTGAGAAGTTGAACTGGTTCGAGGACAGACTTTGGAAGATTGAGAAGAAACTCCAAGGAGCTGAGTAGGTCCTGGGTAGTTTGAAGAGCTGACTTGACCTGTAAAGGTGACTGACCCACTAAGAGTCAGTCATCCAGCTACGGGAAGATGGTGATACCCTGTCTTCTGAGGTAAGCCACCACTACTGCAAGGCACTTTGTGAACAACCTTGGAGCTGATGTTAGGCCGAATGGCATAGCTCTGAATTGGTAATGACCTGAAGGCAACTCGAACCTGAGGTATTTTTTTGTGGGAGCACCTGATAGGAATATGGAAGTAGGCATCCTTGAGGTCCAGAGATGCTAGCCAATCCCATGGCCTTAGAGAGGGAAGGATTATTCCCAGAGTTACCATTTTGAATTGGGCTTTGAAATGTGTTTGTTCAAATACCTTAGGTCTAGGATGGGTTGCCACTCCCCTGTTTTCTTTGGGGTAACGGAGTACCTGGAGTACAGTCATTTTCCCCTGTGCTGAGTAGGATCCTTCTCTATAGCTCTGAGAGCTAGAAGAGAGGAAACTTCTGCCTCTAGGGCAATGGTTTCTGAGAGTGATGCAGGTGGAAAAGACTTGGCCCTCTTTTTTGGAAATTTTTTTAAGCTGAGGGCCAGTCCCTGGCTTACTACTTCCAGGACCAACTTGTCCGAGGTCACAGACTTCCAGGCCTGGAAGTAGTAAGCCAGCCTGCCTCCTACTGGAAATGGGAAGTCGACCCGGGCCGACACATCAGGGTGTCTGCTAAGCAGGAGTCTTAGACTGAGAGGAGGAGGGCGCATCTCTGCTCATCCCCCTCCTGCCCTTCCCTCTGAAGAACCTCCTCTGTGGGAAGGGAGAGGAGGCCTGGGCTTGGTAAAAAGGCCTTTGAAAGGGCCTCCTGCCCTAGACTGCTGCTTGTGCGGGAGTGGCTTAATAATTTTCTTGGCCTGTGCACTCCTGTACGTGGTCCTGTATTCATCCATTTTCTTCATGTAAGCCTCTGTCTGCTCCCCAAACAGAGAGTTACATACTACAGGAAAATCCATAGCCTTAGTCTGGGTATCCTGTGAAAGGCTAGTACATCTGAGCCAAGTATGTCTCCTGAGAGACACAGATGTAGCCATGACTCTAGATGCCATATCACTGGAGTCCACAGCAGCATGAAATTGCATTTTGGATGCCTCAATTCCAACAGTGACCATCTCCTCCAGCTCCTTGGCTAGCTGGGGAGAGGCCTGTTTAGTCAGTTCCAGAACTGCATCCCATCTGGATTTCTGGTACCTGGCTGTGTAGGCCATCTAAGTAGCCTGCCTGAGTCCCAAAGAGGATGCCAAACACTGTTTTTTAGCCATGGCATCCACTTTCCTGGAGTCCTTATCTGGGGGGTGTGAAGCCAAAGGAATGTTAGCCCTGTCACAGGCTGCAGCCTGCACTACCCCAACATGGCTGCAGTGACTATAAAGGAACTCTGCAGCTGAGCCTGATAACAAATACCTCCTATCCATTCTCTTATCCACAGGAGGTACTGCATTAGGGGTTTGTAAAATTCTGTGTGTCTGTTTCCCCAAGGATTTATGAAGAGGGATAGACCGTCTTTTGGACTCTGGGATGTCCATCATTTCCACAAAATCAGGCTCTTCATCCTCCTCTGCAGCTTCAACCAAGGGAAACTGCAGGGTTTCTGTCACCTTTTTGTAGAACCAAAAATGTGAAGGGGA